>CM059601.1:263361466-265861466 GCA_030412105.1 Cyclura pinguis | reverse complement strand
TCTGGTGAGGACATGAGAGAGAGCCTTCTCAGCAGCTGCTCCCATCATGTGGAGTTCCCTTCCACAGGAGGGTTGGCTTAACCCCCTCTCTGCTCTCCTTTTGTTGGCAGGTGAAGACCTTAAACAGGCTTTTAATGCATACCTTCTTACTGGGAGCCTTTTTATTGGGAGGGGGGTGCTATGTTTAATTTGGTTAACCTGTTGAATGATTTTGTACTTTTTAAAAATGTAATAGTTTTAATGTAATGATTTTTAATTGTGTTTTTTAATTTTTATTGTCAGCTGATATTGCTTTACTTTATGAGCTTCTGCATGCTGGAAGGAAGGTGGAATATAAATTGATTGAATGAATGAATACAGAATAATCCCCTTATACACATTTACCTGGTTCCGTTGAACCAGGGCTAAAATGTGACTAACTTAGTCTGGATCCAATCCATTGTACAGGAGTTGGAAGATGGATGTATCATTATTTCTTGTGGTTCTGAGAATCCTACAAATATTCTCATTTTATCCCAGTTTCATTTCAAATTGCAAGACATTTCCTCTTACATGAAAAATCATATGTATTTGGAGGCACTTCTCCCTAAAAAGTAGGCATTTTTGGAAGTATATTTCTAACGTTCTAATTTTTTATGCATTTTCCTGCAACGTATATTTTTTTCAAATGTAAATGATCTTATAGTTGGGTGGGTTTTTAAAATGTATGACCTATTTTGTTTGCGTATTTCTCCTCCAAATCATTCACATCACTCATAAATGTAAGATTTCTGAGGACAGATGCTCTTTGTTCCATTGATAGTCTTGGGAGATGTGAATTATATGTTTCCATAGGGAAATGCAAGCCCAACAAATCTGTTTCTGTTCTCTTTAGTGTAGTGATGACCATAGTGCATGCTGTTTTTCTCTGATTAGCAAATAGTTTTCTTTCAGGAATCATCCCTTATGTTTTTCTTAAAATCCACAAAAAACCAAAAACAGACCAGCCATAAATTTATAATCCTCTCCCAGATATTGTTCAGTTTAAAAGAACAGTATTTAATTTAAGTAAAAGAACCCACTTTCTTTAAGAAATATTTATTCATTTTAATTTTAATTGCAGCAACTGGATAGACAGCAGCTACAACTGTGGTGTGAAAGTCTGCAGAAGAAGCTGTGAGGACTGTAGTAGTTAGATTGGTACTTAGAAATTATTTGTACAGTAGAGAACAAATTACACATTAGAAGGATGATGGATTCCAGTGGAGGGTGACCTTTGGCATATAGAGAGATTGTGATTGAGAGTACTGGTAACCCTCTCACATGAGCCAACATGAAATCCCTCTTTACTGGCATTGTTGGTTGCCCCAGAATGATCTTTTGCCTGTTTAGAAGTATGAATCCCTGTGATTTTATGTCCAACCTATGTTGTGCAGTGTCAAATACCACCATCTCTTTGTGGTTTTGGGCAGCAGACTTCCCTGAATGCACACATACATACATGGATACACACACACAGAGTCCTTGTTTAAAAAAACCCAGCAATATACAGGTCACAGATTTGTCTTGCACATTACCACCATATGTTTGGGCAGGAAAAGTACATCCCTCACAGCATTTTTCACAACCACATGGGGTGAAGAAGAAAGAGCTATAGCTTCTGTTATTTTTTATTTTTTTTTCCAGCAGGCTGGCTTCTGGTTGTGCAGGCAGTGAATATGCAAGTGTTTACATCAACCATCTCAGCAAAATTAGACAGCTGTATTGGTAATCTTGCTCCAGTCTGTGTGCTGACAAGCAGTGCATAAGTAATGCAAGACGTCTTCCCAATGTGACCCTCTTCCAGAGCAATAACGAACAGAAAAATCTGCATTATCGGCTATTAGTATATACCAGAATTAGGATCAAAAGAAGAAAAGATGAGCCCTTAAGTGTATGTTTATTACATTCTGTACCAGTTGAGGTCAATATAAGGAAGGAAATAGCACCTTGCCAACATTTGGTTATGTTTTATTATATAAAATTGATTTGGACTTTGTTCTTTTCGTGAAGATACATTTAAAGCTTGGTGGATTTGTCATGTCTTATACACTGGGCTATATGACCTGTAAAAATATTTCCATTTAAATTACAGTTTGGATGAAGAGATAAGTGCATTAAGGGTGATCTTTCATGCTCTGTTTCAAATGTAATGAAAATATAACTTTGAAATAGAAATGCATTTACCTGCAAAAACATTCATTACCAGCTGTAATCTGAAGATTAATAGTCAATAGATATTGGCAATTGTGAATAAACCCTGCCATTTCTTTACATCCAAATATGTTCAGAAGGAGGAGGAGGCATCATTACCATATACTTTCTTCTTATGACTGGTTTTCATTTTAAAAAAATGTGGCATAAATTGCTCTAAATAAGGGCTTTCCAAGATATATGTCAGATAATCAGCCATAACCATACTATTGACTAATCAGCAAGAGATTACCTGGTAAGAGATGGCAATGCATAAAACATCAGTTTTCAACAATCATGTGAAGCAGAAGCAAAAGACCTTCTGTTTATGAACATGGGAGTCCTCAAGGAAAAGCTCTCTGACTCATAAATACTGTGTTGTATAATTATTCACTCATGTAAGGTGAGCTGAAGGTTCATGTAACATCCATTGACTAGAATTTTAATGGCAAATTTCTGAATTCGCTGGGCATTTTCACCAATACTTAAAATTAGAATGTGGAATATATACTTGAAGATAAGGCAGATGTCATTTCTCGTGGAAGTATGAGAAATGTCTCAAATTTCTATCCAAAGGCAAATTTAACTGCCTCAAGGACAATTTTAGAGTCTAGCTGACAAATACTCAGTAAATTGATGCTGTATAAGATTCATGATAGTACTGAAGAGAGCAATGGGCTGCATCTGAGCAGACTTGCACTTGTGCAACAAGAGCTCTCTTTCATTTCCTTTCCTCAAAACACCTGTACATGTCCCATATCTGTCCCAGGGGATCTTTCAACCCTCCACAGCAGAATTATGAATGTGGGCCTACCAGGGAAGGAGGACGAATCACTTGTGTTAGCAGTGCCTCTTCTACTGGCAGAGAACCATTGCTAGATACAACCTGATTATTAGTATCGTTAATTGAGTCACAGAGGTCATCCAGCATCCAATAATGGTTTGATAAAGAAACGGTTGCCAAATCCAGACTAGCTGCCGCTCTGCTTTTTATTTATTTCAGAGAAAGAAAATAAAAACTTGTTTTTGGATTAGAAGAAGGATGGAAGAGTGGATGTCTGTTGTCACTAAATATATAATAAATATGTTTTTTGCTTCAGCTGTCTTATGCCTTAGTTTTAATTCTGTGGGGAGATAAAACTTATTCTTTTCGACAACGGGTTTGCTGATGACAATAAGGGAACCAAAACCCAAGAATATGCAAAAGCTTAAATGCAAGTTGATGGTGTTAATAACAAAATATACATAAGGCATTATTTAATAGCAAAGTCTATTGGCAAATAAGGTTTAGAGTGTTGATAGGTGAGACCTAGGGGCCCTTTTATCATTTTAGTACTATGATTCCACTTTAACTGTCATGACAACATGCAGTGTAGTTTACTTACAACATGCAATTGCAGTGTAGGAAGCAGTACTGAGAATTCTCAGCAGATAACACTAATAATTTCCCAAACTACAAACACTAGGATTCTGCATGATGGAGCCATGGCAGTTGAAGTGAAATCACAGTGTTATAATCATGCAGTTTTTAAGGATTCCTGATATGAAAGCATGGAGATATAGAAGTGTGTGTGTGTGTATGTGTTATAAACCTTAATCTCTCGAATTAAGAATGTCTCAAGAAAGGAGCCCGTGTTTTGTACGTGGAAAGTTCCAAATTCAATTCCTATTGTTTCCATTTAGAAAGGGAGCAAAATGAAAGTGATGGGAAAGGGCTATGCCTAAAACTCTGGAAATTCCAGTCAGAGGAGATGAAACTGGCATAGATGGAGGTAACAGATTGATCTGGGATAAGGTAGTTTCATATGACTTCTAAACATGTTTATACCTATAACATAGATACTCATGTATTCATTGTAGGAGAAGAGTGGTATATAAAATATATTAATATTAATATAGAGTCTTGTTTGTAGCATTCCTTCTCTGAAAAAAATACAAAACCGCAAAATCTGAGAATGTGTATCAGGGGTGTGGGCATTTTAAAATGTATATACCAGTATGCTTTTGTAGTTTGTACACAGGGAGGCACAGTTTTTATTGGCTGGAATCCTGTTGGTCATTCCCAAACCGCAATAGACCCATTGAATCAACTATTTAATGGAAAGTCAACATATAGGTAAATCTAATTGATTTAGGGAGTGATGCTGATGAGTTCGGACTATCAGTAAGATCAAGGACATTAGATTCTCATCATGAATGTTTCAACTGGCATCTTACACCAAATGTGCCCAGCTGATTCCCACAGCATGCTATATTTCTTGAATCATTGTCACATGGTTCATGTGCCACTTCATGATATAAATCTGAATATACAGACAGGTGCTACTGGAAAGCTTTGTATTTGAAGCATTCAGGGTGATATGAAATGTCCATCTATGAGGATGTTTCTGTGGCTTACACATGTAAATCATTGTTGCTGCTGTTGTTATTATGTGATGATCAAACTGTACCTGTGTTATTGCCCAGATAAAATAACAGCCATGAGGTAAAATCAAGTACCAGGATGACATCAGAGCCTGTCAGTTTCAGTAAGGTGAAGCTTGCTGTCCAACTTCTCTAAATTTGAACTTGCTATTTTACATCCTGGTGGGCATTTACTGTTGTTAGCTGAAGCCGTGAATACAAACCATAAGGAACCATTCAATTAGTCAAAATAAAATGGAAAAAAAGGTCAAAAGAACACAGTATACAAACCTTAGTAAAGACTGCTTCATATTAACAGAAAGCAATTCAGTGGTTGCTGAAGTACATTGATCCTGCACTGTCAAATACTAAATTTTGTAACTCTTATGTCATTTGGATTACCATTTTTCTATTTAAAAAAACAAGTTTGAATATGTGCTATTTGAAATGATTATTTCAAATTCTATAAATCAGTTTGAAATTTGTAGGGTTAGGTCAACATTGGGGTGATAGTGATTAATTGTATGGCAGATCACTATACCTATGTTTTGAATTTCTATTACAATTTGTACTCCCCTTTTGGTACATGTTTATCTAAATGTGTGGGGCTTCATTCCCTGCTTTTGATGAAACTGACTGGAATTCCCAAAAGCTTATGCTGGAAATTTCTCTTCCTCAGTCTCAAGGGTACTAGGATTCCTTTGTATATATTCTCTGCTGACACAACCTTATGCAATGTTTCTTTTAATATATGCTACATTGTTTGGCAGCCTGAACTTGCAATGGACTTTTTATTTTCTTTCATTATGGAGCATTGATGAACACTGGATAGTAAACACGTGTACCCAGTATCTCATAATGTCTGCACCATAATTGCTTAAATATTAAGGAAAAAACAAATGGATGGAGAGAAGATTAAATTGGTTGCTGGGGAAATCTCTAGTTAGTATGATGCATTCTATCCACTGAATCTGCTCTAAACCATGTTTGACGGTAGTTATAACCCTTAGCATTTGTATAGTGTTTTAGCAAAAAGTATTTAAAGCTGCTTCTTGTATTCTATCTCAAGCTGTTCAAAATAACCTCTGAGCTCATGATAGAAAGAAGTTTTCAACCACCAAATGTACAGTTCACAGGTTAGTCTTTTAATAGCCATTGTAAGCACATATGCATGTTTTCATAGTAGGTTAAAATTGAAGGTGGTGGTATTTTAGGTGAAATAAAGAAAATGCTGGCTATACACATTCAGTATGTTGTTCATGTACAAATAACTAAAGGTCTTGATCATATTGTGGTTCAGATCTAGTAAGACCAATAGGAAGGCTATAGGATATGTTTTGCAATAGCTCTGTAGCAACAGGGAAGAATTTACTTGTCAGTATGCTGTCACTATTGAAGCTTATGGAATAATCCTTGTCTTAAAGCAAGATTCATGCCATGGATGCTGCTCACCTTGTGTTATGCTGGCATTGCTATTTCTTTCCAGCTTTGCTTGCAACTTGCACAAAGGATTGCAGCTTTTTTTACCCCCAGCCCTACTGCTGTGCTTTATAAGTTTTAGCAGACAGAACTTTTCATACTGGTTTTCTCAGTGTCAGAAACAACTTCATCTCTAGATTTCTTTGGATTGGTTCAGAAACAAGCATCAAGCTGACAGAGAAGAAGATGTGCTCCATGCTCTCTCTTGCCTCTTCTTTTGCATATTTCGCTTCAGCAACAATATTGTGGATTATTAAACCACTATTTCCCCAACCATCCACACAAAGAAGCAGTGGTAAAGAAAAGTTTCCAAGATGGTTTAAATGTTCCAAATGTAGCTCCACCATGAAATTACGTTAACAGCAATATAATTATAATACCAGCTGTTCTCTGGTTATTCCTTTCCTAATAGTCCCTGGCAATGCATGGACAGGAGTGGGGAAACTGACCCTCACTATATTGTAGAACAGCAACTGCCACCAGTTCTAACCACTGAAACAGTTCCAAGATTTTTGACTTAGAGGTCTGGGGCAGTATAGAGAGTGGCAAAGTATGTATGCTTTCCCAATTTTCCAAAAAGTTTTAAACATGCCAGAGCATTACTGAACAAAAGTAGCAAAATGGTGATTGTGATGTATTGAATTAGCATCATCTAGGGAAGTTATTTTCAAACTGTGTACCTGCAGAAACTCTTTGCAAAATACATTGATCTGCATGGAACACCTTCACATTGCTTGTGGAAAGCCAGATTATTTTAACAGGTCCCTTAATAACATTTTGGGGACCCTTAACATCCTCCTGAGGAATTCCTAGTTTGAGAATTGCTGACCCTCCATAACATTAAGCACTTTGGACATCAGTAATAAAGCTTCATGATCTGCATCTTTAAAAATTGTGGTTTGGGCTCTTACTGAAGACTAAGCCAGGCCTATAGATTGCTGTAATATTTCTGCCTCATTCAGATTTATAAGATTTTTATAGATTTTTATAGAGCTCTATTTGTAGGTGAAGGAAACTGTTTTTCTTAGCGCAGCCAAAGCAATCTCAGGAAGGTCAAGGTGATGAATAATTGTCAGAAAGTCTATTGGTATACAAAAAGTTTCTTGCTTACTAAGGAATGGGAAAAAAAAGAAAAGAACAAACCCTTTTGTCCCCAGAGAGAATTCATTACTGTGAGCTGATGAGTTAGATTTGTTCTTTGATGTAGGGATCATATTTTACAGAGTACAGCATCACTATGACTTTATAGGTAGCACTAGCTAGTGGAAGGGCACAAGCATAGTTTATGAAACTGATGCTAGTGTGGTATAGATACTTGGAACAGAATATCAACATTCAAATGTTTGCTTACCTATTGAATTCACTACTAGTTGACCTTAGGGGAGGTGAAAGGCTAGTGTCTAGGGCTGTTGTGAGGATAAAACAAACCTAGTAACAGAAGTGCCCAGGTTCAGCTGTGTTTAGTTCCATTGGATTTTTTTGTATGTAATGCAGAGGTGTACAGTGGGATTTTGTGAAATCCTATGTAGAGTTCCAACAGTGAAAACTGGGACAGCTCCAGTACCTTTAATGGTAGTATAGAAAAGCAGATTAGTAGATACTGCTTGTCACAATCTAGTAACAAGCAACACCTGCTGAAATTCCCTGAACTACATAGCCGTTAAAGGTACAAGACCCATCTCTAGTTTTCACTCTGGCTACCATACTCCTATGACACCTTTTCTTTATTACCTTATGCTTTTAACAGCTTCAGGAAATGCAGATATTCAGCAGGTATCCTGTTATCAGCAATAGGGATTTCACATCATTTGAATTCCTACTTTGGACATTTAAAATCAGTTCATTATGTCTGTGCTCAGGATTATCATTATCAGCCTTGTATTTATCTGTTTGATGCTTTTCCATGGTAAAACAATACTAAATGTGGCTAAGAGTAACATTATTTGGAAAAAGGTTGTAAAAACATTTCCAGATAATTCAATAACAATTGCAACTCAAGATTTAAACAGTCACACAATAGGCTAAGTGTCTCACAATAATAAATATTCACTAAGATTAAACATCCTTTAATAATTCATACTAACAGCTAATAAAAAAGTAATACTGAAGAAAGAAAAGAAAAAGAAATCTGAACAACAGCAAAATCTAACTTTCTCTAAAGCTAAGTGTTGCTCCAGCCACCTATAAAGAGAATCCCACTGTTACAGTCTCTAAGTACCTTCAGCAGCAATCCTCACTGCTTTTGTAGCTAGAGCGAGTCAGGGGCCCCATTCTCCCAGGCCTATTGGAAATGGGACAGATGGAAAACCAGGATCTAGATCTAGCAAGATTCAGAGCTAAATGGCCTCTAGGCACCTTGTGTAAGAGTACTTACTATTGTGGGTGGAGCTATATATCCTACCTGCAAATTAAGATGAACCATAGGTGAGCTAACTCAGGAGAAAATATACTCAAGTTCATTAGGGCTTAGTCCTGCATAAGCAGATAAAGGACAGATTGCAGCCTCAAAGACAAAATAACTCTGAAAGGGAACCTTTAATTCCATCCCAATGCCTTTTCTCTATACCACTCACAGGCACTATCTTTCTTCTCTCAGTGTTGCTTACAAGATACAAAAAGGTGATGTCCAGCAAATAAGATAAGACTGGTGTATGACCTACAAGAGGAATTCTCATGCTCCCTCTGTCCTGTTTTGCAGACCAGCTGGGACAGAGGTTCCAGTAAAGTCATTCAGACAGCTAGGACTGCAGCTGCCCGAATCATATGCTTACCAACCAGGCATTTACAGTCCTCAGAGACTATGCAGTGCAGTTCAGCAGAGTAAAGCAATGAATCTGAGAAGTCTGTCCAAGGGCTTATCAAATAGTGTGGTCAGCGAATCAGTGAAGATCCAAGATTCTTCAGAAACATGAGTCAGGACAAAAATGTTGCTTCCTCCAGAGTGGGGAGTTGTCAACAATGGACTTCTCAAAGAAATATTTGTGGTCTGGGAGCCTCCTGCAGCTGTTGCCCAATTAATGACCATCTCTTACTTAAACATTCTGAGCAGTGCAAACCCTCCCTTTCTCAGCTGCAATAGGTACTGTCAAGTTAATGTCTGTGTGCTGTAGCTACTGAGAAGCATCACTGTCTGTCTTAATAACTGGCACATACCCCTCTCCTTCTGCTTCACTGTCCATCTCCAAAACTGGCATGTCTCCTGAACTGCTGCTTCACTATCCATGCTAGAGTTTGAACCTGGGACCAAGGCATGGCACCCTCTTTGTATATGTGGGCATGTATCTCTAGACACACATGTTATATGCAGGCTTGGAGCCAGAAGCAGGCAAGCTGGGTTACACAGTATTTAGACCTTGAAAAACTGGGATAACTAGAAGTGAAGTTTTTTATAGTTTGGCCTTCCATAGCCCAAGTCTAACCAGCTGCAAGTATTTGGAGCAAGTCTTAAGGCTCCCTGCTCTTTTGTAGACCTCTTGAGTATACTTCTTACTTTAGAGGAGTCTTGAGGAACCTGAAATCTGCCCCCTAGTGGCTTAGCATCCATTGACTTCTAGTGAGTCAATGTGATAATTTCAGGTTACACATAGTTTTTAACTAACTGAAATTAATCTGTTTTTAAAGCAAAATAACTATCCTTGGGGGCTCATTGGCATTTATGTCAGTGTTCTGGATTTCAGTTTCAGAGCTATGGCAGAGGGAGACAGAAATATTCTTTTAATATTGTAAATGTGCTCTCTGAAGCGCGATGCTCAAAGTAACAGCACTGTAACAGTAGTTGCATAGCCAATGGTGAAAAATATAGATACAGTTCAGCAAAATACGAAGAACCACGCAATTCTCAGCCCTTTTAGGAAGAGAATTAATAATAGCTATATTATTAAAAAGAGTATAAAATCTAGATAATACAGAATAGAAATAGGAAATGACAAGCAACTGAGTTTTATTTTATTTTATTTTATTTTATTTTAAAGATTTATATCACACTGATCTAGTTCATTGAAAAGAGTACCTGGCAACTTAAAGTTAATACACAAAACATCAATACATTATGATTTTTTTAAAAAAAATCACAGAATATTAGGCTTAAAAGGGAGTTAACAGCCGGTTAATGCTACTATAGCTTTTCTGAATACAAAAATCTTAAGCGTGAGGGGGAAAAAAAACAACAACTAATGAAGAACCAGGAGGAAGGCTTTCATAGGCAACATGTTCTTCAAAACATGTGCTAGTAACAAAATACTCAACTTGTCATAGTTACCTACAATAGTAGCCTCTCCAGTTACTTTGTGAACTCATAGATATGCTAACATTACCTGTGTATAAAACATTTTTGAACTTTGGCGACAGCATGTCTTGGTAGATTTATCCTCATTACTCATATTCAGACAGAACTGCTTCTCCTGGGAGTTTTTATTAAATAGACATGATGCAAAAGTCTACAAAATAATCACTATTTGCGATTTAGAATTGTCACTGTATGAATTCTAAAGAGGAATTAATTCGGTTATAAGCAACTGACAATCCAGTGTATATCAGTCATATAAGACACAGAATGAAATAGACATATGGATAAAGATCCATAAATGAGGCTATAGTATGAAGAGATTACTTTTGGAAACATACTCAGCATTTAAAGCAACAGCAAAGTTGTTTTTGTTTAACTAGGCTGTATTCATGTACCTGAATTTGGAAGACCTGACCTAAGTAGTTGATGAGTGAGAAAGTTGCATGGGTCAAGCATAAACATACTGGATCTCTCATGGTTTTGGAAGTAGTGAAGAACTGGAGGAAGAGAGGTGATTAAGAAACAAAGGAATCTGAAAAGTGGAATTCAGTGACCTCTTCCTGAGAACAGTCCTATTTCTGAAACTCTGATACCAAGTATGTACAGTTCTCAGTGATTTTGAAGTGATTTGGGATAGAAAGCAAGACTGGAGCAGGAACAGCAGATCTGATGAGAACAAAGGAAGAACAAAAGAAAACCTGGTCACTGAAGCCCTGTGTTTATATAGTATGTTGGTGTAGCCAAAGGAAAACATAGTCAGGTCTGAGCATTCACTTATGTACACTGAACAAAAGTCTTACCTTCAGCAAAGGGATCAAAAGACTCAATAGATCAGATTTCTCAATCCAAATACAACCAAGATGTGGTTTTCCTATAGCACTTATACCTTTGGGGTGCGAGACCTTAACCAGCTGAAGAATTCCCTAGAGATACAGTGACTCTTTAGCCACTTAAGGATCATCACCATATTGATGATCCTTAAATACTTTGTTTCATTGCGAGGAATCATTTTAATGGTAGTTAATCAGAGCCAGTATTGGGTAGTGGATTAAGTGTTGGACTTAATCAGGGTTTGGATTTCTGCTCAATTTGGAGGACCCACCAGGTGGGCTTTGGGCAAGTCACAATCTCTCAACCTCAGAGGAAGACAATAGCAAAACTCCTCTGTACAAATATTCCCAAGAAAACTCTAGCATAGGTTTGCCAGAAGACAGAATAGACCTGAAGGCAATAAAAGATGTTAGACTCTTAACTGTTCAGCAACCTGCCAACAGGGGAACTAGAGAAAAGCTAGCAAGGTATTCTTTGTGAAGTTCTCATGACCTGAAATGCTGGGGTTAAAAAGAGGCCCTTTTATGATCTGACAGACCACTGCATTTCTGTACTAGAAGTAGATGGGGGATGCCTTTTTCTGTGTGTCCAGAATATGTTTCCAAGCAACATTTTTGTTAACCTTTCTACTCATGTGAAGGGCTGAGAGAGTAGGAATGAAGCACTTTACTTGCTTTTGGGGGAAAAAGGTAGATTATTGAATGTTTGCAGATGAGTATTTGGGTTTATTTACAAATCATCTGTAATTATAAAGAAATGGTTGTGGGCTAGTTATTATATTAAAGATCACTCCCACTTCCTAGCCTGCTTCAAGGTTGTTTGTAATAGTAGCAGTGCATCTACACTGATTATGGGAAGCCCCTGCTTATTTGACAGGTTAGGGACCAGAGCACTGTCAAAAAATGAAAATTGTCAAAATGCTGAACCCACAGTGCTCTGGTCCCTAACATGTAGAATAAGCAGTGATATATTTTAATCTTTTACTCCAAGTCTCAAGTCAAGTCTCAAGTCTCTACCTTCAAGTCAAGTCTCAAGTCTTTGCAAGATACTTTCAAATTAAGTCCAGGAGCCCACCTTATACCTAACCTATATTCCAGAATTTCTGGACAGTGCTGAATAAAGGCAGTTTTAACCATATAAGCAGAGTCAGCCCTCCATATTTGTCATTTTGCCAATGGCAACTTCAGAATAGGATCCTTCTTACTGGAGGCTTCTATGTCCATGGCCATACAAGGGTCTGTAGCTTTGGAAGTGGGGGATCCTTCTTACTCCCCATTACTGAAGCTTCAAAAGCTTAAGAAGGAAGGGAATCTTCCTCCTCAAGCCCATTGCCTAACACATTTTCTGTTCTCCTCCGAGAAACATGCCCTGCACTCTGGGGATGTCCTGCCTCTGCTCTTGGGAAAAGTTTTAGAAGGTTCTTCTAATATACAACAGGGACAGGCTGCTGAGCAGACCTCAGACCCACCTCAAGCCCATTGCCTAACCTGTTTGCTGTTCCCCTCTCAGAAAGATGCCCTCACTTTGCGCTTGAGACAGATAGTCATGTGACTAGTAGGCAAAAGAGAGATGGAAGCATTGTTCAAAGTTGTAAGGTTTCTGGATGAATGTGTTACTGAACCAAGAGCAGCAAGTCAGTTACTAAAAATATACAAGTCACAAGTTGAGTCAGTGTGTCATTTATTGTCGAGTCAAGTCCTAGTCAAATCTCTGAAGTGACTGAAATCTGACTTGAATCTGTGTCAATGGACTCAAGTCTATGTCACTGAGAATAAGTGGGGAATGTAGTATACAGACCAAGTGAAAGATAGTGGTGAGAGAAAAAAAAGCAGAGCATGGTTGCAAAAGCATTTTTTCATTCTGTCTGAGTACTGTACTGCACCCACCGCTTATTTGATAGCCACCAAACTGCAAAATGCTAGAAACACAACTGCAGGGGGAACTCTGGCAAAGGGAACTGCTCTCAGCAGTTCCTTTTAAGGTTATCTTGGGCTGTGTCCTAGGTGATCAAGAGTGCATAGAGAAGACAGAGTCCCCCTGGGATAGACCCTGCTGCTACTCTTTCAACCCTAACCAGAACCCATTAATTCAGTGTGTGGCTGAAAGAACAGATTGTGTGTCAGATATACAGCACTGGGTCATAATTTAGAATGGTTGAAAGAGTGGGTCGTCTAAAAGCAAGGCATCAAAAAATAGGGGACACCTGTACCAGAGGCTCATAAAGAGTCATTCACTTAGTCATCTATGTTGGGTAGAAATTGCCTTCTGGTGAACAGGCAAGGTGGTTTTACAAAGATTGGTTCTTTATTTTTCCAGACATACATGTCATATGTGTATCTGGCTAAATATAGTTATGTTACAGATTAGTTGTGAAAAAAACAAAATACTCTCCTTTCCTAACTGTCTGTGGGTTGATTTGCAGAGGTTCCTCTTTTTCTGTGGCCATTTAACAGTGACAGATTGTGTACACAGTTGGTATGGAAACACATGTGAAAGGCAGATTCTGCATGTGAGTTCTTCTTTCCCCTTTCTATCCATTAAATTGATTTTCCAGTCTCCTGTAACAAGTTTGTGTCATTGAATAAGAGATAATACATAGAATCAAAATCTACTGATTTCAGTGGGATTCACTTTGACCAAAGATATTTAGGACCAGGTATAGCTCATATCTGTTCATTGGCTATGTGTAAAACAGAAATGTCAACTCTCAATATTTTATTTTTGGATGGTGGTGATAGAATGCAGCTTAACTAAGATGAAACCTCAGCAAGATTTATATCATGTTCAATAACAGCAGTTGTAAATAAATCAGGTTTAGGCATAAATCCGTTACAGTATTGCAGTAACAATTCCACAGGTAATGATAAAATATCTACTCTTATTTTACAGCCAAGAGATGTATGGATAAGAATATCTAAAAGATTATGCTTGGTAGCAAAGCATTGTTATTTTTCCTGTTTCATGCTGCCCTCTCTAGGCAAAGAATTTGGTCCTCCTGCTTACTGATACAGGATTAAAACTTTGTTATGGGACCAATTCCTTTCAAAAGTGAATGCTACCTGAGAGAGACTTTCTTTGTGTAGTGGCCATCCCATCAGAACACTTTTTCTTTGAAACCAGCTCTTGTGTGAAATTCTCAGAAAGCTTGATGCTTGTTGTTTTGTCCATAGACAGGGTGGGATTAGTTCAGATGTGCAGAATTCGTGACTTACTAAGCCCATGCCATGTATTGTAGCTTGCCAGACACTTGACAGTTTCAGGCAGGCAAATTTTTATGGGGTTGCATAGGTACCAAACATTGATGACAGCATGTATTTAGCTTGGTGGGTTGCAAGCTGTGGAAACTTGGTTATACCGTCAGTGGAGCAGAGCTAGATTAATGGAAGCATTGCAAATTCACATGTGGAGATGTTGAGTGGGTCTTATCCCTCAGTGATATTTTTTAAAAATGAAGACAGTTCTTTCCTCCAGTTAGCAAATGACATTGACTGAATTTGCTGGTAAGGAAATTCTTGCAACAATGGCACTGACTTGCATGACAATTTATGCTAAGTTGTATGGCTTGTATGGTTCAGTCCTATGTCTGGAAAAGAATAATCACTGAAGCCTTTTGGAGAGATCTCTGCAGATGTTATGTTGAAGGACTTGGGTTCTTCATCTGAATTCCTTTTATATATCACCTGTACTATGCTGACACCTCTAGTGTCTGATCATCAACTCCCACTGGATACTAATCCAACCCTATATATGATGCAAAGTTTGTCAGTCACCCACCTTTAATTATGATAATTATGATAACTGTTTTTGGTGTTGCTTTCTCTACATCAGTAGTGGTGTCATCTTGGGGAACCATCCTGTTGGTTCTAATTATTGCACTGATAAGTGCCATAATCCTTGGAATCCATTGCTTCCTCAGTACCAGAAGTTACATGAGCACCTGTCTCCATGTTCATCAGAACAAACTTTCTTTTTATTGTAACCTGCCAATGCCGTTGTTACTGACCTTCCTGATACTGATCTTGATTATAGCCTTATCCATCCAAGCTACCATGTCTGTTTCAGAGATGTGAATGTCTTCCTCTTAGCAGTCTGCCTCTAGGTAGAAGTTGCACCAATGTACTTCCAGAATTTGTATAGAATCAGGCCTCAACAATTATGATTTTGCATCATGCTCAGAATTTTCGGTGATTTGTCTCCTCACAGGACACTTGTGTGTAACCAAGTACTCCTGTTACCCACAGATTATGATAGACCATACATTCGACAGATTATTTGTGTGGCCAAATCACTCGAGCATGACATAAAAACCTTCTGTACCAGCTGAAGACCCAGATATTCAGGCTATCCAGTCAGACTTAGATTCTCCAGTTGCTATTCCGATCTTACCTGTTTTACTGCAAGCCTCAAGACAGTCTTGGCTGAGGGCATACCTGATTCCATCTACTACCTGAAAACTAGAAGTCTACAAAATCCAGGTAGACCACTGTGTACTTCTCTTTTGTCATCCGACAACAGATTCCGTTTAATGGAGGCAGTGCATCGGAACCTCTTGTAGCCCTTGAATCTCATGCAAGTTGAAAATTGGATGCTATGGTACTTTGTTGTTGTTATGTGAATTCAGATTGAGTCTGACTTACAGGTAACCATTCAGTAATTTTACTGTTCAAAAAAAAGGATGGGTGATATTTCTATCCAGTCTTAGATCAGAACAGCATCAACAATACCATTACAACTAAGAGGTTTCATATGGTAACTCTGGCAACATTACTCTTTCCCTTTCTCAAAAGTGACTGGTTTGTGACCATTGATATCAGAGGCACATATATCCAGACAGCCATCTCTACCAGGCACTTTTCCCCCACTTTTGATAATAATCTTTTCCAGTTACTTACTTCTGTTCAGGCTAGCTATGGTCCCACCTTTGTTCATAAAGGCCTGGTGCATCTTCATCTCAGAGGCAATATATTCCCATACATTGATAGCTTCATCTGTCTTGTACCTTCTTGGTAAACCTTAGAGATGTACACATCCAATGGTCTTCTGAACAATCTTCTAAAAATCTTCAGCGGTGTGATCACCTCTGAAACTTTCTTGGTTGATACACTGCATAAATACCTGTCTGGATTTCACATCCTTTCCTTTCCTTTCCTTTCCTTTCCTTTCCTTTCCTTTCCTTTCCTTTCCTTTCCTTTCCTTTCCTTTCCTTTCCTTTCCTTTCCTTTCCTTTCCTTAGATAATGTGAAAACCACATGTGCCACAGTGAAATAAGCAGTGGGTTAGGATTAGGTAGACTCTGTACAGCATCTACTTGGGCTCTTGGCATTCATTGCCTAAATCCAATTGCTTGTTCCAACCAGGGTAGATCTATTGAATCAATGGTGCTTACATAGGTATTGATTTTCCATGTTTCCGTTGATTCACAAGGTCTACACAGGTAGCAGTTACATTGGCCCCAAAGGCACATGAATTATATGCAATTAGGGTGCAAGCTGCTTGCATGCAATGTCACAAGAAGAGAATGGTGATTAGAATGGACTTTGTTTTTCTCCATAAATCTGTATTCCAGTGACATGTCATTCAAAATATTGTGATTCTATCATGTTCTTCATCTCTGCTTGAATACTCTTTCCACACCTTTGATGCTTGTTGAGCATTCTGCTAAGTAACCAAGGTGGTATCATGGTGTGCTAATAGGACCCAAAACAGACTTCTTTTCTTTCTCCCCAGAATTATGCTAGTTTGATAACTTTTTCTCTCCGCAGGATCCATCACAAGGCAGTTCTCTGCAGTGACATCACTAGGGTTAGTGTCACCCAGTGTGGTAACTCATAGTGTCAACCCCATGGACCTCCACCCATGTCAGACCATCCAGAATCCTTAGCACAGTGAGCCTTTGGTATCCACTAGGGTTTGCTTCCAGGACAACCCCCCCCCCAATGGATAATTGATGAATGCTCAAGTCCCATTTATATACCTTGGTGTACTAAAATGGTATCCCTTATTTATGATGATGCAGTTTATGATATTTATGATCCTACAGTTTTCTAGACAAGATTTGTTCGGACATGTCTTGCCATTGCTTTCCTCTGAGGCTAAGAGAGTGTGATTTCCTCAAGGTCACCCGTGGCTGAGTAGAGGTTTAAACTCTGGTGTCGCAAACTCCTAGTCCAACACTCAAATCACTACATCATGCTGGCTCAGTGGAACTTACTTCTGAGTAATCATGGATAGGATGGAAGCCGTAGTTTTTATGGCTCCCAGAAAATACTTCCAAACCAGGCTGTTCTCTTTTTACACTCTGACCTGAGAGTAGATTCTCCTGGAAACTGAGGCATGACTTCTGGGCACTCCTGTGTAGGGCAGCCCAGAAGATTAGGGTGATGTTGTGATGTTGCTCCTCCCCCAACCAATGTCCTGTGAGGGGAAGCTGTGCTCATTGTGGTGAGCAAAAGAACAGGAGAGAGACTAATATGGACACTGAGGAAGAGGGATTTGCTTTGTGGGGGCTTGGGGCAATTTTTTTCCTTGCCTACCCGTGGGTCCTGCATATGTGTCCTTGGAAATCAAAGCTCAGAGCCTAAGGTGGCCTACAATCCACACGTACCAGAGAATCTGTGCCACTCCCTCACCCCGCGAAAACCTCAGATGGACTTATTGCAAATAAATCTGAGAGTTGGGGCTAATGCTTGCTAAGGGCCCCCGTCAGCTCTTGTCCCAGCGCTTGGCCCAAAAGCTTCTGGAGATTTGCCAGAACCTCTTGCAGAGAGCCCCACCACAGTGGCAGGTGAGAAAAGGTCCTGGAAAAGGTAGTCTGAACATGATCCCACTTTAGCTGGGTGCAGTGTATGTGGTTCCTTCCCCTGTTCCACATACCTCTCCAATACCTGGTGAAGTGGACTCGCCACCTGGGCAAGCCCAGTGTGCTTCAATAACTGTGGCTCATGGCAGTGAATGACCTTAAGGATGAGCTGGTCATGGCTGAAAACTTTCTTGATGTGCTCACATTGCTGGAGCCCCCAGGGAGTGACCGAGGAAGGACCATGTAACTCCCTATCACAACCCTCAGTGGCAACTGAGAAATTTGCACGGTTAGCTGAGAGCTGGCCCACCTTTCTGCCCCCTTGGCTAGTTCCCACTGAATCTTTTGATGGAGGTGGTGGTTGCCTTGAGAAGAAGAGAGAAAGAGAAATGTGGTGGTTGCGCTGAGGTGAAGGAGCTGCACAGGGGTTTCAAAACGCAGGTGGAGAGAGAGAACAATCAGAATGGAAGTGGCAGGGAAAGAAAAGATGGGCTCACCTCAAAAAAAACTGGGAGAGGTGAAGGAGGGAGACTGTCATTTTCAACCTTAGCCCTACTCAGCTATTTTACACATGTGCTCATGGGGGAGAGCAGTGGTATGGAATCCTGAACAGACAACCTCTTTCACACCTTTGTGGCACTGCGGCTGACTTTCCCAGCCTTGGATCATGGTGGCAAAAACACCGTATTACCCCCCTCTGATTGTGTCAGGAATCTCTCCCTGCTGAGCCGCAGCCAGCAAGGGAGGAGAGAGGTCAGGGATACTTTCAGGGAGAGTACAAATATACCAAACACCAGGAAAACACAAGCTGAGCCAGGTCAAGGTCTAGTCCAAAGGTTCAGGAGGCAGAGATCCATCCGGAGGGTTTCAGGGAGCAGGAGACACAAAGGTCGTGAGGGCTTGCTAATAATTTGTTGCAAGCAAGGAGCAGCCACACCAGCAGACTTAAATAGCCCCTGTGAGCAAGTGCTGCTTGTTATTGTTTCCTCAGCCTAGTCCATGCAGCCTTCCTCTGAGCAGCCCATTTCAACCTTCTGCAAGATTGAGGGCTGATGGGCACAGCTGGTTGCCACTCCTCTGCATCACTGCTGGTTCCCTCTCCATCATGAGCTGGCTGGGGCAACTCAGTCTCTGTTTGGCCTTCCAGTGCAGGGGATGTTTCCAGGTTGACTTGCTCACTCACTGGCTTGGCCCCATGCACAATCAGTTGCTCTTCAATCACAGCAGCACCATCTATCAAAGATGGTGTGATCCAGTGCATTCTGCACCCCCGCCCCCCACAATCCCTTAGTGATGCCACTGGTTCACTGAGTTTCTACCATGGCCATTCTGGGCTGTTGTAGGAGTGATTTACTTTTTTTGCTTGATCTCAGGGAATTCAGTGGGAAAATCTCCCTTCCTTTCCCCCTTTCTTTTCCTTTCATTTTCTTTCCTTTTTTGGGGGGTGGTCGTGGAGGGAAGGCTGGTGTTACTACTGACATTCCTATCCTGCCATGATAGTGGGGCAGAACACTTAACCAATGCTTTCTTTGTAGAGAGAGAGGAGAAGGAACTTCGGGAAATTCAGCATCATTGGGGAGAGTGATACTTCTGCTGGAAAG
The DNA here is from genome assembly GCA_030412105.1 of Cyclura pinguis. NCBI lineage: Eukaryota > Metazoa > Chordata > Lepidosauria > Squamata > Iguanidae > Cyclura > Cyclura pinguis. Next base: position 265,841,857 of record CM059601.1, on the reverse strand, counting down.
ATAGAATCACAGAGTTGGAAGAGACCACAGGGACCATCCAGCAGGAACACACATCAAAGTATTCCCAACAGATGGCCATCCAGCCTCTATTTAAAAACATCCAAAAAAAGAGACTCCAGCACATTCTGAGGCAGCATATTCCACTGCAGGACAGCTCTGGCTGTCATGAAGTGCTTCCTGAGGTTCAGGTAGAATCTCTTGTCCTATCATTTGAATCCAGTGTTCCTTGTCCTAGTCTTTGGAGCAATGGAAAACAAGCCTGTTCCCTTTTCAATATGACATCCTTTCAAATATTTAAACATGGCTATCATGCCCCCTCTTAACCTTTTCTTCATATTAAACATACTCAGCTCCCTAAGCTGTTTCTCATAGGGCATGGCTTCCAGACCCTTCACCATTTTGATCGCTCTCCTCTGGACACGTTCCAGCTTGTCAGTATCCCTCTTGAAATGAAGTGCCCAGAACTGGACGCAGTATTCCACATGAAGTCTGACCAAAGCAGAGGCGAGAAATATAGGAAACAACCTTTTTATCATACTTAACTACCTAGAACTCTTGAAATATCTCTTCAGTTTTGCAGGCTGCCACTGCAGAGGCCAAATTTGAGGGAAAGCTCAGTTCTAGATAGTGCTACATTTTTCTGTCAGCACAGATATTGTACCCTGGTATCTGAACTCTACTATATTTTGTACAACAATAAAAAAAACAAACTAAACTAAACTTGCTATTGTATATTCATAAGTCTCCAGCAACAAAGAAGTCCCAACTGATGGTCTGCACAATGAATCAGATTGTAGTTTCCAGTGCCATTGGTTGATGTTGATGTTGATATTCCTTTGTCCGTGCTCCCCTCCCCCCGTTACCCATTCTGTCCCCTTGCTGCTGGTGTCTCCGGTTTCCTCTTTGAAGAGTCTCTGTTTCATCATGTTATTAAATATGCATGAGATTTTGATGCAGTTGAATTAAATTACAGAGAAAATTCTTGTGACATTCTGCTTTGAACTTTGAACAGAAAAGTAGAAAAATAGTTTTAAATGATGGTACAAATGTATTACCTTCACATTTGTTTTACTGTACCATTTCACAGACAATACTTTTAATATACATTCTCAAGCAGGAGATGCTTAAGCACACCTTCCACTTTGAAAAGGTAGCATGGTACCTAATATCACAGAAACATGACTTTCCTCACTTTAGGTTGCCTTTAAATGAGAAGTATAAATATATCAAGAACAAAAGTCTTGGGAATGGCCAAGAGTAGATAATGTACCGTCAGGACTAAAAATGATAAATGCTTTTATTTATCATTTGGCCCTTGATAAATGAGAAAAGTAAAATCTTAGCATTATCCTCACTCAGCTTGACTCCAACATCTTAGGTGACTTTACAGGTGAACTTTCTGTTTTTTTGCAATGTTTACGGGATCTCATGCAGGGAACAACCAGCCAGAGATTCAAGAGTAAGGTAAATTGTGTTTTGTTAAGGTGGAATTAATCACACACACAAGATCCAAACAGTCATGCAATCACACAAGGCTAGCTGAAGGAAAAAGGAGGAAAGGTTTTAGATAGCAAGGTCTCAGGGATTAATTGGTGATATTTAGTGTCTCAAAGAGCAGTGAAGAAGCAGCAGTGTGGCTTAGACTCACATCTCAGGACGGTACACAAATCAGGAATCGGAGTAGCAGAGGGGCAACTAGCAATTGGTGTACTGTGAGTTAGCTGGCCAAAACTGGGGGGGTTTGTACACAGTTTCTGCCTGTAGGGTAAGGGTGTGAATGGCTCTCTGGCCATGTAAACGATGAAGTTTGCAGAGTGGACAATGGGGTCTTGAATGGGCTATTGGTTTTAGTATTAAGTGACAAAGGCCTAATGGCTATCTGGTAGTTCAGTGCTTGTTGAACAGGTTTTAGGATAATAGGAATGTTAGCAGGTTGAAGGGAGAGGAATTAAGACAATCAGAGGTTTGGTGGGAATCTTCCAGTCACTATTGTCCTGAAAGGCAGAGTCATTAAGGCTAGCTTAAACCTATCATGTCTGGAGTTACCTGGTGATTTCCTGACTAAGGCCTGGCTACGCCTAAAGAAGGTTTCTGATCTATTTGCAGTGCACATGTTCAGCCAGCTTCTTCCTCTTGTCCAGCACAGCCATTCAGTATTAATATATTTTGCCAATTAAATAATATTTTGCCAATTAAAACATATCAAAGTGTGGGGGTGTACAGCCTGGTAACACTGTGTAGTATGAAAGGACTCATAGATTCCTTATTATTCTTTTCTCTCTTTCATCTCTCTTTCCATTTCCTTTTGTGTCACATCTGTCCAAGAGCCTTTTTGGCTGAGGAGAAGGATCAGATGTGCCAATAAATAAGTATTGGTCAGGACTAATATCAGGATAAAAGATCCACTTACTTTTTCCTCTGCTTCTTTTAGAAGAAATAAAGGCAAGAATTTATTGTATGCTCTGTTTTCAGCAGACTTAGACTTTCCACAGATGTCAGGATAGTTGAAATCCTCCGTGAGCATTGTTGGTTACCTCTCTGAAAGTGTCTTCTAGTAGCCTGGGCAGTCACATACTATCACAGTGCTATGACTTCTACTCTTCTGTCCATGTACAAATGATTTCCACACTGTACTTATAGTGCTATTATTCCACTTTCAACATCCTATGGAATCCTGGGGTTTCTAGCCAACAATATTTGGGAAATCTTGTTTCTGCCCTTCCATATGTGTTGGATCCATTCCTTTTGAAAAAGTTATACTCTTTGGTTGTTGTACCCCAATCACAAGTCCAATTCCAGCAAATACCAGTGGTCTTTCTGAATTTCAACATCAACTGTCATATATGTGACTAAGCCAAGAAAGTTATTACAACTGTGCAATGGAATCTTTTGGTTTACACTATATGGTGGCCATGCCATGATGAGAGAAGTAACTTGTGCATCAGCTGCTTAATTTCCAAGCTTTCCAATTTCACAAAAAGTAGGCAATATGACAGAATAAATGTAACAAGCAAAAGGGAGGGAATAGAAAGGAAACAAAATTGGTTTTTATATGTTCCATAAATATTTAGCCCACTTGTTTGTATCATACATAAAGTTTTGTCTCTTTTTCTCTTACAATGACTCCTTCCTAAAATCAAATTATATGTTTAATCCATTCTGTTTTACCAAAGGGAAAGAATTCTAGTCAGCATATCTATCTCATGACTTTTATATGTCCTTGCTTAAGAATACAATGCCATTCATCTTCCTACTCTTCCAATGTAGATTCAAGACATATGATGTCGATAACTCCTTTCTAATCCCACTGGAAGTTACATATGGTTATCAAAGGACATACATATTTTTAATCTCTGAAACAAGCAGGAATATATAAATTTTATTGATTTGGAGCAATGAAAGTAAATACAATAAACCTTTAAACCAAAACTACTCCTGACATAGCTCAGAAACTCAAGAAGAAAAACGAATAATCAGTAGCATATGGTCCATCCTTTTTTTCCCCAACTGCCTCAGACCATTAACCTCCTTTTGATCTTCAGATACTTGCATGATAAAGATTTAAAGGCAGTGTAGTTAAGAGTCTGAAAGGAAAATCCTATTCTTTGGAGTCTGAAGCATTTTGAAGTACGGCAAGCCTATCAAGTCAGTTAAGAATACAATTCTAACTGACGAAAGCAGCCAAAGATTAGCTGATCTGATGCTAGGCCAGTTGAAACCATGCTGAATCCAAAGTTTTCTCAGCCATGCACTACTGAATATTACTTTCAGCTATCCTCACCCTGGCCTGAATTTGGGCTAGCTTTGTGGCTGCATCCCTGGGCTGGAGGAGATTTGGAGCAGGCTTCTCCTTTGCCCAACCCTTTCTCTGTCTTATTTTTGGCTCTGCTACCTGCAGACTTTAGCCTGTAGAGCATTTTTGTCAGAGATTGCTGTCAGCAGGTCTCCAAAATTAGCCAGCAAAAGAATATATTGTCTTCAGAGGGGATTTGTGCTAGCAGAAGAGACAGCTTGATTGCACTTTCTATGTCCAGTTTATTTTCTAGTCACAAGATGAAGGTGTCATTTTACTTCCATACAGAGCTTTTCTAAGTGTGTTTCTGTGGAATCTTGGCTTGAAGATGAAATATCACACTGAAGTGTTTTTCAGTAACAAATCCTCAGTCTGGGCCAGTGCTGAGCATCTGAAACAGTAGAGGGGGTTTCTTCCAAGCATCTTATTTCCTGTTTTGGAATCTGCTATAAGTATTTTCTCCTTCCAGATTGGAGGTAAAAGAGACAAAAGAGTTTGGATTTAATGGCATGGCAGGCAGAAGATCAATCTAGGTCTACTAATAGGTCTCTGGCTGATTAGTTGTATACCAGATTTTATACTCTCAATGGTTTAACCATCGCAGTAACAAATGACCCCTGCCCATACGTACTGACCTAATTATACATCTGAAATGAAGAAAGTCTGTAGGTAGTCAAGAATGGATTTTTTGGGGGAACAACTAGGCATCATTTAGGTACCTAGAACAAATCTGGGCACTCGAATGTCTTAACATTTTATGTTCTGGCTCTGAGTTGGTATGTCTCAGGATTCCTGTAAAAAGCAAAGCAAATACTACTGGTTTAATGAATGTGGCCTCCAAATCTATGATTGTGTTTATGTAGCATACATTTTTGATATTTTTCCAATCTATATCACTTTTTGACTCACTTTGATGTGAAGAAGAAGCCAGGCCAAGCCTATGCAACCTGCCACCAACCTGGAGATACCTGACAACTGTATATGATAATCTACTAGGGGCTAGATAAATTTCCTGTTATTTTTTTTCTTCTTGATAATACACAAAGTGTTACATAATAGAATGGAAAGTGTACCTAAAGTTGGTAGGCTACTTTTGCCTTGGTGTGACACGAGTTATGGAAGCCTGGACTTGGTAACAACAAGGGTTGGAATCTCATGGTGTACTGCTTTGGTGGTGTATTTTTTTCCAGAGTTGCACACTTATGGTGAGGAAAAACCTGACAGTATTTGCTGACTTTAAGAGAAGCCTGTATCTCCAGTGCCTTCATTCATGCATGGCCAGATTATCAATCATTCAGCTGGTGCTATTGCTCCAGGCCGTTCACTGGCTAGCGACCCAGTGTGAAGGAAAAATGTGTAGTTTGCTTCCTCTTCTTCCCCATTGACTTTCCACATTTTTTTGTTTTGTTTTTTGTTTTGGTTTAATCAAAATTTTGTATGTTACTTGAGAAACTGAATTAAAATATATTGAGTCGCAATGTTAATCTCACTGCAGTTGAGACACTGAAAATTGGTTTACATATAAAGATTTTTGTGCTTTTGTCTGTTATATTTTGCATGTCATTTTACTGCCTATCTTTCATGTGTGTAATTTCTATGCCACCACTTTGAGAGTTGCTCACACAGAACAAAAAAAGTAGGAACAAAAGTTCCTACTTCTGGAACTTCTCACAACTCCAGTCACCTCTAACCACCCCTGGCTTCATGGCGTCAGTGCTCACAATCTTTCTCTTCCTTGTTGCTACAACCTGTGCCAATATAATGCCCACACAGGACAATCTCTAAAACTAACTAATCTCTTAATTTCATGACTGAAATTTTGTTTTGATGACAACAGAAAATTTTGAAAAACACCCAAAGTTAATTTTGAAAACAGATTAGTGAGAATGCATGGCTTTCTCCCCTGCCATGTCTGTGTTGATAACTTCACTATAATTATAATAAGGCTATGTATTAATGTAAAGTATATTTTGTTATTTATTCAAGAAATTTATGTTCTGTTTTTCAAAACTGAAAAGGTATAGTTAAAAAAAATCAAACAAGTACTTTAAGAGAACAACCAGAGATGTGTAGGCCTAGGGGAAAAATAGCAGACAAATTCAGAAAATAAGGCCCCCCCCCACTTTTCTGAAGCTTGATTTCCCCAGAAAAATGCAATAAATTGTGTTATCCTTTTTAGAATGATGAATAAAATATTTAAGACAAGGTGTTTGTCTAGTTACACATCCCATATTATTTCTAAAAGCTATGTAAGTAGGTAAATATATGCAAAGGGATCTTGTAGCACCTTTGAAACTAACTGAGAGAAACAAGTTGGTAGTATAAGCTTTTGTAGACTAAGACCATTTCCTCACTACACTGTTATAGTGGTATTATTCCACTTTCAACATCCTGTGTAATTCTGGAGTTTGTTGTTTACACAGGCCCAAGAGCTCTCTGGCTGAGAATTCTAAAAGCCTCTCTCTAAACTGTAAACCCCAGGATTCCATAGGATGTTGAAGATGGAATAATAGCGCTATGACAGGCTACTGCAGAAATGGCCAAAATAATTTTGCTTTATTAATTGTGATGGTTTCTTCTATTTTTATTGTATTGTTTTACTTTGTTTTGCTCCTCATGAAATAGGATAAACAAATTGATTCCTTACTGTTTAGAGGTTCCTCAGAGTTTGGGACTTTGTAGCTTCATTTGTAACAAAAAGTAAAACTAAGAGACTTAAATTAATTTTTTAAACTAATTTCCAAAAGATTGTACTTTTAACACATCAAAATGATACTTGTATTTCAAACCAAATTATACATTTTGCACTTTATGTTCCTGAAGTTACAAGGTAACTTTGAATCTGTAAATAGTGCTAATACTGATTTTCCCTCCCAGTGTTTATGTATTCTGAACATATACTTTATACTGGTATGTGCTACATTCATCTTTCCAGAGCACTTCTCATAATCTTCCTGCAAGGAACAAATATGAACTGCTCAGAAGTCAAGGATGATATAAAGAATGCTGAAGACACCTCTTGTCCTACGAAATTCACAATCCACAAAATGTAAGCCTGTGACTGTAATGCTGTGGATGATGTAAGGAGCATGATGTATGGAATACTAAAGACACTCCTTATTCTACAACAAAAACCAAAATCAACAAAATGTAGGTCTGTGACCCTAAAATTGTGCTTTTCAGGTGGTTCATTAACTGTCTTTTTTTTTTTTTTGTGGATTTTGGATTTTGTTGTACTGTGCTGCACATCTAACACTTACTGTTACTTACCAACATTGTGTCTCTTGTTTTTAAACTGCTTTCGAGTCATTTTTGGCTTAAGACAACCCTATGGATGAGAGACCTCTAAGTCACTCTATCATCAATGGTCCTGCTCAGGTCTTGCATATTCAGGGACATGTCTTCTTAGACTGAATCTATCCATCTGTAATGTGGTCTTCCTCTTTTCCTACTGCCTTCTGTCTTACCAAGCATTGCTGTCTTTTCTAGTGAACCATGTCTTCTCATGATATTGCCAAAGTACAACAGCGTCAGTTTAGTCATCTTGGCTTCTAGGAAGAGTTCAGGCTTGATGTGCTCTAGGATCCATTCGTTAGCAGTCTGGGATCCTCATATGCAGTAATTTTACTTTTAACAAAAAGATGTTACCTTCAAATGGAAGACAAAGCAATGAGCATATGCGTGGTTCCATCGTATGCTAATTTATTTATGGGTAAACTAGACCCACCAATCCTCAGTGAATCCAAATACAGGCGTAGCACACTTAACAAAGCCTATGACAAGGAAGATGCTTTTTACAAAGTTTTTTTTTTTAATCCTTCCCCAGATCTGTCTCATGTCTAGATGGAGATTCATTCATTCATTCATTTGTTTGTTCATTCATTTATTTTAAGCAAGCATCAGCACTGGGATGATGGTGAAGGATTGCTGGAGAAACAAAGACTTCTGGTGTTAGGTTGCAGCAGTGTGTCTGCAGTAGACAACGCAATAAAGTTTGAGCTGGGAAAGAATGGGCTTCTTCTTTAGCCTATTCTACTGTAAGCAGTATGTTCCTGCCTACAATATGCAAGGTAAACAGTATTCTTCACTGAGTATGCATGAACCTGAAAACAGAGAGAAGAGTTAAAAGCAGATAAACCTGCATTACCAGCTATTCCCAACATGTTCAAGAACCACAGATCTATACCTTTGATTATAGGTCATGGGTTATGAAAGACAAAACAAAAACATGTGGCTGCATTTTAAAAAAAAACTTTGAGATGTTTCTAGAAGGTTTAAAATGTTTTTCTTTACTTCTGCAAAGGCATGCCTGACCTGATTGTTTCATTTCACATGTTAGTTTTAGAGATAAAGTTTTGTTACCCTTTGTACTGGGGGTCCCGAGAGGGACACCAAAATGTGCTCAACTAAAGGTGGGGAAAATTAGCTCAGAGCACTGCTTAGCATTACGAGAGGCAGGGTAACGTAGCGAGATCTTGAACCCTACGTCTAAGGGGTCGGGTCGAGTCAAGGAGCACACAGAAGTTGAAGCAATAAATGATGTTTTATTAAACACAAGCAAAACAGTGTATGCGACACATTCACACAAGATAACTAAAGAAAATAAAGGTTGGAGTGGTGTAGAGGGATTTTTAGAGGAATTGCTGGTTTGGGTGATACTTCACCTGTCCTGAAGCCCGGAAAAATAGAGAGCGAGGCTGGGGTGCGATGTAGCTCAGCACGTGGAGCTGAGGGGAGGCTCGCCAAGCAAAGCGGCAGCAAGGCGGGATGAAACTCGAAAGCGATCCGAGGAAGGTCTCGGAATCAAGGGTTTTTATAAGGAGAATGTGACTGCAGGCTACGCCGTACTTGGGGGAAAACAATAGATTTGGAGTTGGAGACAAAGCCTCCGAAAGGTCAGAATCTGAATGATTGAGTTACGCAGAGGTTTTCAACAGAGTAGCCAGTATGCAAACGCAGAGTACTTGGATATTGTATAGTTTACCCATCAAGCTGCCATCACGGGGCAGAGGCTCTTTTGTAAGTTTCGTGCATACCTAATTAGAGTATTTGCCTGGAGGTCTCCTAAAGCAGCGAGTCAGCTATTCCTGGCCTGCCCTGTATTGTTGTTTGAATATTACGGCAATTAACGGCCGAGCTTGTTTGCGTGCTTGTCTGGTGGCCTCACAAGCACGTGGAGGGGAATAGAGAAGTCAAGCCGAATTGTGATATCAAAAGGATATCTTTTAATATCCCCAAAGCTATGACTAGGCAGGGCAGTAACAGTTTGTTGAACTATTTTTTGTTTGTTTTGGTTTTCTGGTGGTGAAACAACTTATCCATATTCTTTCCATGCTATTTCTATTTCTATCTATTATTTCTGTCTCTGGTACCAAATTTTCTATTGAAGAAGTAATACCCAGGAACACATCTACTTTGTTAAGTGAAGTATACCTGTATAAACCATTTGTTCAGAGTACATTAATGACTACTTACAGTCTGTTCACCCTATTATTACTTTATTACTTTATTTATTTATTTATTTATTTTTAAATATATTACATACTATTACTACGACCCTACTATTACATATGTATTAATGTTACTATTACATTCACCTACAACTTCACCCTGGACATCCCTTTCCTAGATGTTCTTCTAATGAACAGCCATAACGAGATTGTTAAGGCGATGTTTTGTAAACTCATAGTCTCATATATATTCGAATTGGAATTTCTGCCATTCCAAGCATGTCTGTCTGTGTGTCTAACTGTCTGTCTGTCTCATATATGGTTTGGCACTCAGAATTAAATATATATGTAACTGTTACCCTGACTTCTGGGGGGATCCCTGAGGGACACCCGGATCTGCTCCAAAAATGCAAAGATTGGGGAAATTAGCGAAGCACTGCTTAGTGAAGTGGAAGGCAGGGCAACACGGCGAGATCTCTAACACTATGTCTATGGAGTCAGACCGCACAAGAGCAAGGTCAAATGTCCAATTATCAATAGTTTGTTTAGCAGAATTGGCAGAATATTCACACACACAGCAGAGCAGTCACTCACACAAGTGCACAAGGACTAATGAGTTGGAAAGATAAGAAGATTGGGAAAAGCGGAGGGAAAGAGAGCAGTTTATACTGCACCTGATCCTGTAGACTGCAGTTCAGGAAGAAGCATGGCAAAGGTGGCTCAGCGGAGAGGGAATGCTGAGGGGAGCTCTCGACTAGTAGAATGCTGGGGGGGGGGGGGCGGCTAGTGAAGTGTGGAAGTTTTCCAAAGACACCCCCAAAAGAGACTCAATTATAGTGCAAAGTATGCCTTGAGGGCAGACCCTTTCCAGAAAAGGACAATGGCCAAATCATGCAGATGGACCTCATTTTGCATTTCTTGCTGTTGCAATAGTTAAGCTCATCCAGAGGACACGTAGTCCCCATCAAGGCATCATTTTTCTTGATGGCCCGTTGTGTGTGTATATGTGCCTTTCGAGGTTTTCCTCTTGGAGACGTGACTGGGGGATTATTGGCCTGACCTAGCTAGCTGTGCTTTGGTTTTAGACCCAGATGTCTACGTTCCTGTCCAGTGAACCTTTGGGTCAATAGCTTTTTTATATTAAATATTATGCTCCCCCAAGACTGGGTCTGCTAGTGGGGGTTACATGAGAATGATGCTATCTACCACCAAATCTAGGAACTAAAACACCATCTTCTTTGAAGTGGATATCCATTTCTTATCTTTGAACATAACATTTGGTCTGGTATGTTCACTAGACAATGTCTTCTATACAAAAAGGAGGCAGTAATAATGTTTTGCTTTTGTGGCTGTGTGTCATTTGTGGTTGAATTCCATCCATCATCTCTCAGTTACCACTTGGCAATCAAAGCAAGCTATCTCTTGATACTTGATTCATATAAAGTAGAAGCTTTGTATCAATGTTCTTTCTTTAAAGCAGTATGCATTCTTTGCTTCCTGCTACTTCATGGTAGTCTTTTAGTCTATCCAGAAACTGATTCCATCTCCCTTCAAACTGGTTAGAAAGGCTTGAATTAAAATAATCCAGTGTAAAATAATCCATGGTTAATTTCAGGCATACTTACTTAAATCATATTACACACATATTCACTTAAAGCAATTATATTTTCTTTTGTGAGTTTATGCATCCAAATCAAGTAATGGGGCTATTTCTTTCTAATATATAACAACTACACCACCAACAAAACCTTCATGTATCATCCTTAGTACATGAGGTGAGGGGAAATTGAGAAAGATTTTAACATCCTTTAACAACAGCACTGTTTAAGTATTTAGCCCCAACTGAAGCTGCTTCTCAGTAAACATACACAGAATCACACTGTGTGACTTGCCATCTTCCCTCCCCCAGCATTCCTTTGTGTGGAAGTTGTTTCAGCCATTTGATTGTGTTGATTGCCCTTTACAGTTCTGTGGATTCTCTTTTGATGTGGGACATTCAGAAATACACACAGTATTCTAAATGTGGCTGGAACATGGAACTAGTTGCTCTTTTATTTTTAGTCCCTTTTATAATAGTTCTAACACTGACATTTGCAGTGTACTTTCTATTACACCCACAAGTGCTCTTTCCTGGAGCCTCACCAGCTAAACTGTAGTTTAGCTTTAGTATGTAGCTATATTTGCTCTTTTAAACTCAAAACTGAGTGTTAAGAGACATGTTTTCACTTAGGACACTAGCATGGGAGCAGTATGTGGACAGTTTAAACTGTGGTGCTCACATAGATAGGAAGCCTCTACTTGTTGCAGGTGAAGTTCCCAAGTTGCTGTCAAACTGCATGTGCACATTCCCAGTCTGGATTGGGATCACAATAGAAAGCAGAGAATTAAAGCACAATACTTGCATGCCATGGTCCATATCTGGATCAGACCACGCTCCAGTTGCCTTTGGATTTTTTTTAAAGAAATGCTTCATATGTATTGAAAATAATGTTTGGTTGGACTCTTAGAGGCACTTCACAACCCATTAGTCCCAGAGTGTTCGGCATGTAAAAGACATTCAAAAGCAGTATAACATACCTCCTTCTGCATAGTACTAAGTATGTTAGCTGTGGTGCCACTGCTGTTGTCTCTGAGTGATCATCTGCCAGAATCACTCCCCACTGCTGATGTTGCTGCCCAGTCCTCAGCAAAAGCCTGTCTGGTATGGGAGACCCTACCAGCAGCACTGTTACTGTCAGCATAGCTCTTGCCTCACAGAAACATGCAGTCCCATCACTACAGAAAGGTAGTGCCATGAACACTACTGGAAACAAAAGAAAACAGCTACTACAATAAAATACTTCATGCTTGAAGTAGAGTCTTGGACATAAAGCTACGCAATGAAACCATAGGGCTATTAGGTCTTGTGCCACTCTTAAATATTTTGTGGTAGACAGAAAAAGAATCAACAGCCTTTTGCCTGAACTAAAAAATGTGATGCTAAGGACCTTTCAGATCTGTCCTTTGTAAAGTAATATATATATGGATAATGCTATATAAATAAAACATAATAATAAAAAGGGATTGAAGCCACCAATCCAGAGACACAAGAAGAAGAAACTGCAAAAATTAAAAAAAATTAAAAATGGATTAGCATCAGACTATCAGTCAAATCCTGTACCTGCAGCTCACATTGTAAAAAGAAAAAAAAAGGTGTCTTTTTAGAAAATCTCAGGAATCCACCTAAAATGACATGTGTATATTTGCCTTTAGTTCATATTATATATATATTGGGGGGGGAGGGGGGAGTGTGTGTGTACATATAAATGGGTCCTAGAGCACCTAGAACTCTCCCTAGAAGCCAAGATGACCAAACTGGGACTGTTATACTTTGGACACATTGTGAGAAGACATGACTCATTAGAAAAGACAATAATGCTTGGTAAGGTAAGGTAGAAGGCAGTAGGAGAAGAGGAAGACCATATTACAGATGGATGGACTCAATCAAGGAAGTCACGGCCCTGAATCTCCAAGACCTGAGAGCATAGATTAGGAGATGTTTCACTGATAGGGTCGTCATAAGTCAAAATCAACTTGATAGCAGTTAACAACAACGAATTACTTTATTGATTCTGTTGCCAGTACAGAACCAGTCCTTAACATGGATAGGAGCCCTTAGTCCATGCATAAACATGAACTCTTTGTCTTTTTAAATACTCTGTAGGTGCAAGAATATTATTGGAAAAGCTCATGTGTTGGAAATTCTCTTGAGGATATGCACTGAAATACAATCAGTGAGTCTAGTGAGTCACACTTGCTGAATGACCTCTTCTTAAGCCAAAGTAGTCCTTGGAGTGCTATCTTATTAAACTGTTTTCCTTCTTTCCCAGGAAGACTCTACTTGTTCTTCCATTCAAGGAATATTGCCTCAAACTCAAGTGGGCAGCATGTGAATGTGGATTCTAATGGTCTCAGTTTGGCATAGCGGACTGAGAAGAGTCATGGCTTTTATTATACCACTAAATCAGTTTTAACTTGCAAATTCATTTTCTGTTTCTTTTGTATGGTTCATTTAAGAGGAAATGTAAAACAAATTTGTTCCTAGGGGCCATTAATAATATATCATTGTCCCTCCATTCATCCAGTAGGACTAGAGAAGGAATGATTCTTGAAAACATATTGGAGGTCACTTTTCTTAGGGTGCAAAACTTTGAAAGTGAAACAGATTTGCTTACTCTTTTCTGTAGTTTTTGCGTTCTGGTTTCGAGCCAGCCTGAAGTAAGGAACCCACAAAGGCTCATTGCTTACTGTTCCATGAAATTATGAGGCGCTAAGAGAATTAGTCCACAAGTTTATTAGTCTTTTAATATCTGACCACCCTAAAGAATCATTTATGGATTCACCAACGAACAAATTCAGTGACTGATGCTATTTGCCATTTTTCTTGGCTGCTCTGTATAAATGCCTATTAAAACGCTGCTCTGAGTTATTGAAATAAATGTAAAACAATTGTGTATGGTAATTTCCTTTACATCTTTTCATTTTTCTCTTAGATGCTTTCAGGCGGTGGAAGCAAAGTAGTTTTTCTGTAAGAAATGTGTTTTCTCTTTTTATGATTCAAAGAAAATAAACCTTGATGGTTTCTCGTTTGCTTTAAATTTTTTATATTTAGCTCATCATGTTTTATCCCATATTCAACAGATCTTTAGGATATAAAATTAGTAAAATTTATCAGTGTCTGGGATGTTATTTTTGTTTTTAAGCTATCTGCTTGATAGTCAAAGCTGGCTTAGATGCTTGCAGCATACTTAGGGTTGAAACGTTTTTCTTTGTTTATCTTGCTTTCAGCCCTCAGGTTACAGTTTATATCTTAGTTGTGCTTATTTGCAGTATCAGAAAAGTCAAACAGCCCATGTCTTTAAGGAGCAAGTATCTGCCTTCAAGAAAAATAATTTTAAAACTTATTCTTTCCGCTACAAAATTGGGCTAAAATAGGAGCAGAAAATGACTGACACAGAAGACTCACATATTCCCCTGAAGCTCTCCGTGTTCACATTAAAATGTGTATCCAAAAACTTCAACTTCCATTTTGTTAGCAACAAAGTTACAGAAGTACATTATAGTTGCAGAAGTACATTTGAAAATGGAATGTCAACAAATGTCAACAAATGACAGAAAACTGGTAACAGTTGGGCAATTTGAATATATGTTTTTCAGCTTTATGCAGTTCCATCTATTTTTATGCCTATATTTCTGTTTTTTTGTGTGTGTTGGAGAATAACTCATTCCATATCACACCATTTTATAATGGACCCAAATGTTGATTCTCACTACTCTGAATCTATCCTAACAATAAAAATAATGCCTAAATTAAGATAATTTCCCTCATTTTAAACATTTTATTTGGGATTCTCTTCCGTTTTTGACATGTGACTTGCCTAGGACATACTTTCTATATGTATGCGAGTCCGTGGATGCACATGCATGCATCTAGTTCACAAGGAAAAAACTGATTAAGTCGTTGGAAGTACTTGAAGGCAATGCTTCTGTGCCAGGTCTGCCTCATTTGTTAGACATCACAAATGTATTAGTGTTCATTTATTATCATTCAAATGTTTCGATGTGTTGGGCACATTAATGTGATCTTTTGAATCGTATTGAGCTGTCTCTGAAACACCCTTTGTGGTGACATAAAAACCACTGAATCTGAGCAACTTTTGGAAGGTGAACTTGATTTTGGTTGTCTGATCAATTCGGTATAGGTGGTGATAGAATGTTTAATAGTTTTGCTTTTTTAATTGTTTGACATAAATTCATTCTAAGGCCATTTCCACACTACACTGTTATAGTGCTATTATTCCACTTTCAACATCCTATGGAATCCTGGGGTTTGCAGTTTAGGGAGGGGCATTTAGAATTCTCAGCCAGAGAGCTCTTTGGCCTCAGTAAACTACAAACCCCAGAATTCCATAGGATGTTGAAAGTGGAATGATAGCACTATAACAGTGTAGTGCAGAAATAGCCTAAGTGGCAATTCTTGTATTTAGTTTTATGTGTTACTACCTTCTGAAGCCTTTTGGGCATAGATTATTAATCTAAATAAAATGATATAGCTGTGAAATGGTGACCAACAACCTGTGGCTTTAGACGATGGGCCTTTCTAGTCTACACTGTCATAGCACAATTATTCACTTTCAACATCCTATGGAATCCTGGGGTTTGCAGTTTAGGGAGGGACCTTTAAAATTCACAGCCAGAGAGTCCTTTGGCCTCAATAAACTACAAACCCCAAAATTCCACAGGATTTGAAAGTAGAATAATAACACTATAACAGTGCAGTGCGGAAGGGCCCCATGTTTTGCCTAACCCGTCACTCTAGATGTGTAACCGAACATTTAAGGAAAACACATGTATCTGACAACACTCCACAGTGGGCTCTTGTTTTCATAAACCTTTTAATTAATCACTATGCACAACACACTGCCCCATATCCCTGTCATCTTTGACAAATGTAACATGCAGATTTTTCATTGTGTGCATTCTGCATATGATTTTACAGCATAGTTCTTTCTTTCTGTATAACTGTTTTTGATCCTGTAACAAGTTGATAGATCTTATTTATTCATCAAATTGACAGGAAGAATTTGGTGGAATTCTGAAAATGCTGTTGTGATCTTGCTGTTTTTTTGAATGAGACATGGATTAACTTGCAAAGTGGTGTGGATTTTTTTGGCAGGGGGAGGCATTCATGAGGGGAAACTACTTTATTTTAATGCCCAGAGAAGGGTCTAAGCATTTACTGCTCTCATAAAAACTGTTATAAGGGAACCTCTGACTTGTTTGATATCAGTAATAATAGACCTAGTCAGTCTTTTGTATTTTTGCTACTGGTCTGCATGAATCAAATATTTAGTCACTACAATTTTAGCCAGCATGGTATAATGGTTTTAGTGTTACACTAGGACCAAGGGAAACCAGGGTTTAAATCACTGTTCACCCATGGAGACCCGCTGAGTGACTTTGGGCAAGTCATATGGCTTTTCCACACTACATAAGTATTGCATTATGATTCCACTTTAAGTACCATGGCTGCCTCCTATGGAATCCTGGGGTTGTAGTCTTGGGAGGTGCTGGAGCTCTCTGACTGAGAATTCTAAATACCTCTCCCTAAACTGCAAATCCCATGATTCCATAGAACAGAACCATGGCAGTTAAAGTGGAATCATGGTGCAGTAGTTATGTGGTGCGGAAGGGCCCATACTCTCTCAGCCTCAGAGGAAGGCAAAAGGAAACCCCTTCTGAACAAATCCTTCCATGAAAACCCAGATACAGGCTTGTGTTAGGGTTGCCATGAGTTGAAATGACTTGAAGGCACAGAATAACAAACAATTTTAGCAGGAGGTTGGTAACATTATAAAGTTTCTAGATAAATCTAGTAAAGGTAAGGTTACATCCTTTTAGTAAGTAAATGGCTGGACAGTGATATCCTTCTGGAATTAATGGGCAAAAGCACACTGTTGTCAAAGCAGAAAAGAAGAGACTCTTAGTCTAATAAAAGTGTCATTTAAAGTCCAAAGAGCTGTTTGCCAGAAGCAAAGTGATATAAACTGAGCCTAAGCTGTTTCGTATTTCATCCATGCTGGTTTTCTCATCTCTTATTTATATATGTGGTGCTAATGCCACAAGAGAATTTCCATTTATTATTAAATCTGCTTGACTTCAAATAAGCTAATTGTGACATTTGGGCACTGTTAAGCTTAAGAAAAAAAGTAAGCCTTTTCATGCTTTTGCCTTAATGACAGCTATCACTTATGGGGGGCTTTAATTATTGATGTTTCTAAAATGAAACAATCCCGACCCCAGTTAAGTCTATGGTATGGCTGCTGCAATGTGACAGGAGGGCATGGAAGACACTGTGCTCCTGAAGCAACTTTCAGCAACTTTGTCAGCTCTGAATGCCAAATTCCTTCCCAAAATGTTGCCCTGTATCTCTGCTGTGCACTGCCAAAATTCTTTTTGGGCTAAAATACAGTCTTCTCTTAATGACACTGGTGCTGTGCCCTGGAATTTCAGTGGTGTGTCACACAGTTTTGTGGTGTGGTACGAGGGACGAGAGGGGTGCTGGAAAAAAAAAGTCATCCCATTCTCAGGCCCACATGTTTTTGACTTAAGTATGCTGGCATAGAATGACCTAGTGCCAAAATATTTTGGTCCTCATGAAGAGGCTTAGAGAACAACTGTGAAATAATGCCATTTGTTGTCAGCATCTGGTAGTTGCATGTGTCAGTGCTCCTTTGATGCATAACAACTTGAAACTGGGTACAGATTTCATGATTAGTTCATACTCCCTGATGAGTATAATTATATGATGTATTCCAAAAATATGCCTTTATTAAATCAACTCAAAGGTCACAAAAATGTGGAGTTGTTGTTGTTTTTTTTAATCTCCAGGGCACCTTTTCACACTGCACTGTGATTCCACATTAATGGCCATAGCCACTTCCTGTAGAATCCTTGGATTTGTAGTTTGGTGAGATGTTGGAGTGTCACCACACCCTAAACTGCAAATTCCAGGATTCAGTGTGATGCAGCCATGGTAGTTAAAGTGGAATCATTGTGTTACAGTTGAGCAGTGTGAAAAGACCACA
This sequence comes from Cyclura pinguis, assembly GCA_030412105.1. Classification (NCBI taxonomy): domain Eukaryota; kingdom Metazoa; phylum Chordata; class Lepidosauria; order Squamata; family Iguanidae; genus Cyclura; species Cyclura pinguis. Next base: position 265,823,987 of record CM059601.1, on the reverse strand, counting down.
GGCATCTTCATCATACAACATGTTACAATAGCAGGGGTATTAACATCATATCTTCAAAATCATGAGGGTTTTATGATGAGTATCTTAACATACAATGTAGGTGGCAGTTGCAGACATTCAAATTAGATTCTGCCAGGGAATGTGATGGTTTCAGGTTGCATGTATGACTGTGGCCCTTTCCGCACCTTACCTTCTTCCAGCACTGGGGTGCAGGGATCGCGCAAGCAGCCTCTGATGAGAGGCTCTCGCGTCTGGGGTCCTTTGGCTCCGCACAAGCTGCCTGCTTGCGCAAGAGCCCCGCCTTCTCCTTCCTCAGTGCAGCCTGGGACCTTCCCAGGCTGCGCTGGGGCAGGAAGTGTGACCAGCATGGCTGTGGAGGCTCTGCACGCCAGGTAAGTGTGCGTGGGGCCCGGGAGCAATGTACAATTGCCCACCATTTTCGGCTTCTAGCCGAAAATGTAAAGGTGCGGAACCGGCGCCTGCCAGCCCCTGGAGCATCGCGCGATTGTGAATGCATTGTGCAGGTCGCTCCTCACAATCGTACAACGCTCCAGTCGTCCTTTCACATGGAAAATGCTGTGCGAAAAGGGCCTGTGTCTTCTGAGAGAAAGAAATGCATAACGTGTTTCCTTATTACCTGATGGAGAGACTTGAAAAGCTTGGAAAGTTGGACATTCGTATGACCTTTGAGCTGGTTTCATAAAAACTATGGACCTTGGAGATCATGGTTTGATTCCCTGCCTGGCCATGGAAACCTTGGACATGTCACATACACTCAGCCTCAGAAAACCCTGTGATAGGGTTGCCTTAGGGTCAATATGTCAGAAATGACAATGTGAGATTTTGTTTTTGTTTTTTTCTTAAGGTCAATATAGCTATCTTTCCTTTAAGCTTTTTGAGATATTCCTTGTTTGCCATATTTGCAATTCACATTTTTAGGTACATATTGTTATGTTGTGTGAAATAGTTCTCACTAGAACGCTCTCATTCTTTGCACATTAAGGAATTACAACAAACATCATAAATCATTCTGACTTCTTTGTTGGGACGAGGACATAATTATTAAAAGTCTTGTTGCATCATTCACATTCCACTTCTTGCTTTCTTCTGTCACACTCCAAGATGTATTTTCTGTAACAGGTTTCTTGACCTTACACAGCACAGCTAGCAAAATACATAGTTTGGAGTTGCAAATACAAGTATTTTAGCTTAATTAGATTGTTCCTAACCATTCCACTAGCAAAGATATCCTTCAGAAAGACTCCTGAAAAATTTGTGGCAATTCTGAATTATGTGAGAGCATTTCTACTTACATGTTTCCTAAATGGATTGAAAAATGTCAGTAAAATATACTTGAATGAATTGTAGTAGTAGCTTAAAATGAGACTGAAGGGTGAGGTTATGACATATTGCAAGCATACCACAGTATGAGAGTACTTCACAGAGATATGAAAAAAAGATATGCCATATTGAGGATATGTGCTAGATTTATATTGTTTGAAGACATTTCATAACTGGCCATGTCCAGTAACCAAAGTATGGAAGTAATAAAAGCTATAATTAAAAAGAAAACTGGTAAAAGCACACTATCTGATTGTGCGGCAACCTCTGCTTAATTGAATCAGTAGTCAATTTTCTAAAGATGTCTTTTGGGAATATTTTTTATTTTGTTTCATAAACTTAAATTAATTTAATTTAATTAAATAAGTACAATGTATTTATAAAGTAAATAAATCATATAATCGCCCCTTTTAATCACAAATTAGAATTTCAGTTATGATTATAAGTTAATAAGCTAGTATCTTTTGTAATTAATATAAAAAGTATGCCATTGGTCTTGATAGCCAGTACATAGTATACTGTGATGTCTCTATATCAGTTGAAAGAAGCTAAGCTTGGGTCACTGTTTGCTGGGCAGAATGTAGGCAGAATGTAGGAAGACATTTCTGGACAAGTTTGCCCTTTGAAGATACACAGTATATCATTTTATTTCAATATCAAACCATTCTGGAATTTTATATCTCAGTTATCCATTTTTGCAAGAGGTGTTTATTATTATTTAAGAGGACTATAATCTCACAAACAAGTCCTTTGGCTCCCTTTACTCTATTTCCTTCTGGCTTTCACTCCCAGGTCTATCCTGGATCTCCCCTGCCTTTCATCTGGTCTTCCTTGGTCTATTCATGCATTATTTATTATTATATATTACTAGTATTTACCCGTCATTGCCTAGGATTTTATTTTCTCATAGGTTATACTTGTTAGAATTACCTTAGCTTGCCTTAGGAATTAGATGCAGTTGAAATACACAGATTTCATCCTGTGTGTCCAGTACATGTAACTTTTCCCCATATTCTTCAATCTAATCTGTATTCAGAGCTGCTAGGCCTCATCTCCATAGCAACCGGCCTATTCAGAACTCTCCGGCTGAGAATTCCAAAGGCCCCTCCCTGATCTGTCGTCCCCAGGATTCCATAGAGCCTTCACAGCCAGCCAATCATATGAGGTCTTCTCGCCTCACACAGCCAATCATATGAGGTCTTTGCCTGCCTGACACAGACAAACAGACAAACTCACAAACAAACAAGCTTTGACTTTTATATCGTAGGTTATATGTGTCCCATGTTTACTCCAATGAGTTCCAGATGCCATGCACAGTCCACATCTCTCCTCCACCATATTTATGGTCACAGGAGCCCTGTGAAGTGTGTAAAGTTGAGAGAGAGAGAAAGGCAAGCTCACACAATGAGTTTCTTGGCTTAGTGGAGACTGGAGTTTGGATTTTGGAAGTTTTTCTCCTTTGCTCTAATCACCACACAAGACTTGCCGTCCACACTTTCCAGGACATCCTAAGGCCAACCCTGGATAAGAGAGAAAGGAGAAACAGATAAAAGGAAACAAACAAGGGCCTTTTCCCATTTTTAAGGGAAGTATGTCTGCCTGGCTGGGCAAACATTTCTTGACTGGCATTGTTTGGAGAGTTGCTGTTCTTTTCTTAGTCTCTGCCAGTCCAAATGTGGGATTTCTTCATTAGATCTTTCCACTCCTAAAGAAACTATATAGATGTTTAGCATGTTGTACAACATTCCACAGACAAAGACCAGAACACACGTGGCCAACCAAAATCAGTTTGGTCAAGATGTCAAATGTGATTAATGAGAAAGAGCACCCAAACTAGTATTGGCTGCAGCAATTTCCTTTTGTGTGAGCCTGCTGGGAAGGCCAAGATTCCACCCCTCCTCTTCTTCTCCTCTCCTCTTCTCCCTCAGACTTAATTGGGTGCAAACGACATCTGCACTTTGATCTCCATGTGCAGCATTTGAAGTAATCTGTGGACAAAGATGGAATGTGGGAGAAGGGGAGAGAAACTGGAATATTTTAAAAGCAGATAAAAAAAATGATACAACAGATAATTAAATGGAACGGTATTTGCCAAATGGAGGCAGTTAGGGGGCATAGGTGTAGATTGCTCTTCACCTGATGTACATATAGCGAAGGTACTAAATGTCAATGAGCAAACTCCCATTTTTAAAACGTTACTTCCTTTCATTAATTTAAAACAGCATTATAAGCCCAGATGATTCTGAAACTTCCCTGTGCTCTCAAGTAAAGAATTAGTGATGCAGCTGTACTGATTGGACCTCATCTTTCCATTGTCTTCATATCCACCATGGAAAAACAGTTGAATGCTCTCTGGCTATTTATAAGTGAGAGTTGAGGGAGCGGAAAGTGAAACAATTGCCAAAAAAGAAATCTTACTAAACTTTGACTTTACTACATTTATTGTATGAAATTGGCCATGTGTAACTTGGCAACAAAACTGTTTTCAACATACCTAATGCATTGTAAAAAAAAAAAAAAAATAGTATAATCTTGGTTTATTTAAACAGTAATTGAAATAAGAGTTAGATGGAGATTAAGCCAATGTCCCCAAGCATAAAATGAGAGATGAAAATTAAAACTATAACCATCATAGGAATGTAAACAAATATTTCAAAATGATGGACGTCGTAAATGTTTTCAGAGCACAGCTTATTATTAATGATACTAAAAGTAAGTAGTTGTGTTTGGTAAGTGACCACCTATATTTAAGTGATAAATTTCTAATAACCACACTCAACAAGATAAAACATTATCCAGACCTTCTTACTTTATGAGTAGATATGCAAAAAATAGATTTTTGTATCATGATTCTTTTCAGTTATAATTCTTATGACATGTGGGAAAGGTGGCTGTGACTGAGATGATGTTCCTGCAAAAAAAGTATATTCTTGATACTCTAAGAACTTGCTTCTGGGTTCTAGCTACTGTTTTTTCCAAGGATCTAACTATTTGTATTATCTCATCTACACACACTCCAGCCCTACCTACATGGATGGTCTCTCCCTTCCTCCCTCCCTCCTCAGGTTTTGTCATGGGTTGTAATTGATCCTTCTCCTCTTTGTAGTGGTGTGGAATCCAGCCCCAACCCCCATGCCTTGTAATATTCACTGCAAATCATTCAGTCCATCATTGTTCTAAAGGAAATTTCTGCAGCCATCTGCAGAAGTGAAGTGGTAAATAAGACTCATCTTCTGTGTATACAGGATGCTTTTGTATCCTAAGGAACATTGGTTATAGTGTAGTCCCAGTAGGAAAAATATTTGACAGCAGTGGCCATCAGCCCAAGTTGCTGTGTCTCGAGGTACCTGTTGCTATTATATACATGGTTTCACTTCACTGAACGTTTGTTGGTCTGTTGTGAAAAGATATGAGCTCTCCCTGGGAAGAAAAAGCTGTTCCTCGGCACCAGCGTTTGCTAGTAATTGTAGGTTAACTTGTAAGCTCAGCAGTAGTACAGAGCTCCATTCCAAGTGCTGAAGTCACACTGAACTCACTGTGACTAAAATGACCTTAGCTGTTCTATGCTCTTCTCTTGTGACTCACTCCTAAAAATGTTACAGAACTGCTGTGGCAATTTGGTAAATTGGTGAGTACAGACCTCTGTTCACTTCCATTTCAGACTCTTAGGTGGCAATCCTACAGACCTGGGTGCAGAGCTGAATTTAATGGGACTTTGTGCTTTCAGGCTTTAGTGCTGGCAACTGAGTGAAGCATTTCTTGAAAAAATCAAGCATTACATACCTTTCCTGCCTGTTAACAGATGGGGAGGGGCTTGAAGGCCTTTGATTGTTACCAGGTTCTCAGAACTCACCTCAGTCATGAATGAAACAGATGACAAATCATTCCGTTTCAGAGGCTCACCATACCCCTGTTTGTAGTGTAGGGAATATTAATAAAATTGATCTACCTTACAGGTTTGTGAGAATTGTTGAGAATAAGTACAAATGCATTGAACATCAAAGGAATGTGTTTCCTATGAATGGACATTATTGTATCAGTGTTGTCACAACACCTGTTAGGGCGGTAGTATATATAAACCCAGTGCTTCTGGGGCTGACTGGTGTGGGGAAACAGCAGGGTGTTTTTGCCAGTGTGCCAGGGACCAGTGTCATATTTGTGCCCACTGACTACACTTCTTTCTTTCCTTGAAACTCACCATGGGTTAGGGATGATATTTCTCCAAGTCCCAGTAGATGTCCAGAACAATGAACCAGTTTTTAATCCTATAGCTTAGAGACACCCAGGATTTTTTTTCCTGCAGTGATACAAAACTGTGGAGCTTTTCTAAGAAAGCTGTGCAGCTTCCCAGAAAACTACACAGTTTTCCAGAAGCTACACAGCTCTTCTTGTGCAGCCTACACAGAAGGAAACTTGGGCCAACTGAAATTGCAGCCACAGGTGGTTTTGTTGTGTAACATTGCTGATTTTGCACATTTTTTTTGTTGTTGTGCAGCAGTTTTGTTCTGCAGCATTGCTGTCTTCTACATAAAAAGCAGCAACATTGCCCAAGAAAATGTTGCACAAAAAACTGTGCAAAATACCAAAGTTGAACAACAAATAGCCACAATGGTTTTATTGTGCAATATTGCTAATTTTGCATATCATTTTTTATTAAAGCAATTTGTGGGAGCTTTTGATGTACCATTTATCTTCCCAAGTAAGTTTCTTTAGGGCTCAGGAACCCCAAATTCAGGAATTTGGGGAATTTTTATTCCATTCCTTCCATGGAGCCAACAGTGCATGGAAGAACAGTGGGCTATGGACCACAACTTTGAATAATGCAACATTAACCTGAAGCCTGAGGACTTTCCCTTCCATCTCCACTGTGGAGCCAGCAGTTCATGGAAGAGCAATGGACCACAATTTTGAGTAATACAGTATAAACTTAAGGCCTGTTATGCTAGGCCTGAAGAACAGATCTGCAGTTCAATGGATCCCTAACACCTCAAAGACACACAAATAGCTTAGAAGTAATGGGCCTATGGAGAGATGGGAATCATGTAGCATTCAATGTGTTATTGGACTACAAATCCCAGCATTCGTAGCCAACCAGTGATGAGGAATGTCAGGAGTTGATGTCCAACAGTATCTGGAGGGTTACATGGTTTACACCCTTGCTGTTGTAATAAAGGAGTCTTTTTATGGTTAAGACTTAAGCATTCTCTCTGACCACTCTACAGGCCCCAGAATGGAAAAGCATAGCAGCCATCATAACATTCCTCTCCCCTGTCTCATGAGAGAAACTGAAACCCACTAGTTCCCAGCTAAAAGTATGGTGTCTCAGTAGATGTGGGCATGTTGTCTCTGGATTGCTATGCTGGAGTGAGTACAAATTCAGTGTGACCTAATTGCTGTGTGGGCTATTTTATATGCTAGGTAATCCTTTCACAGCTTTGAAAAGCTGTGCCATGATGTCTGTGAACAATTCATATATTTGTCTTTTGTATGCATATTCCAATCACTATCAGTGGTAATTTAGTTCACCTTAGTGAGTACAGAGAGGGCAGTAGTAAACATGGCATTGCGTAGTCTAGGTATGGGTGCATTGAAACCACAGTGGGATCTGACTGAGACAGAAGGCCAATTCTGCCACTGGGAATATTTCATTGATTCCATAATGCACACCCAGGAGTGCTCCTAATAATGAGCATTTTGTATCTAATTTTAGAAACTACAAAGTGCTGATCAGTAGCTCTTTCGTCTTGGAAAGGTAGCAAGATGTTTCTTGAAAAATATTGAAAAATGGTGGTGTGCTCATATTTATACTTGTGGGAAAGGATCCATAGATGGAGTTCTGCTGGTAGAATGTGGAGTAAGGATGGGCCAACTGAATCCTGGAATCCTGGGCAAGGATTCAAGATTCACGAATCCAAATCCCTGTGCCAAAATAGGCAAACCAAATCTTTCGAATCCACCAACCAAATAGTTTGTTGGAGACTGGGACACCTGAAAACCTGGGAGACCAGACACACAAGAGAGGATGGCAGGTAGGTGAGTTTTTCCCTTGGAATGATAATGGTCTTTGCTAACAATTTCAGAAATTACATCTGGGGTTGTATTCTAAGAAATTTAAATTGAACATTTAATATTTAAGTTCAGCACTTGACTGGAAGGTACAGTCTTGGGATTTTTTTTTTTTTAACCAGGTGTCACAGCTTTCTTTGCCAAAGTATGCTGGTGTATCATCAAACTACAAACCCCAGGATGTCATAAGAAGCTATGCAAAGAAAATCCAGTTTTGACCTGGATTATCTCTGTACTGTAGTGTGTGGCCCTGTTTACACAGGCAGGAAAATGTGGGATTAATCCACATTTTCCCGCCTGTGTGGAAAGGGCCTCCATGTCATTTTCAGTCTGGGGAGATTCTGTGGCAAAACTATGACAATTGTCCTGGCCAGATTTCTTCAGAGGGAGGTTTGCCTTTGCCTAGGCTTTTGCTAAGGCTGAGAGAGTGTGTCTTGCCCATGATTATCCTTCTTACCCTTGCTTTAAAAAAGGATTGGAAAGATTCAAGATTCGTGAGATTCGTGGATTCCCAGAACTTTCCAGAGATTCGGATTCAGATTCAGAAAATTCTGGATTCATCCCATCCCTAATTTAGAGGAACCAGGAAGGGAACAATACCCTTGTTCATGGAATGTCCTCCATACCAACTTTGGATGACTGAGAAACTGTCCAGAAGTGATTAATACAGGGAGTGAGGAGGAGAAATTTTAAAACATTTCGCCAGCAGAATGTTGGATTTAGTCCATGGGGGCTGGGAATTAGGCCAATGTGTGACCATTCAGAAAGGTGTTGGTGCTTTTCTTTTAAAAAAAAAACATATTTGCCTTTTACTAATTAGCCTGAATAACACCATCCTTCAAAGAGACAGAGACAAAAACAGTGCTATCAGGAAACAACAGTAGCCTTCACACTCCCCCCTCCCCTGCTACTTTTGGATATTGTTAGTATTGCTAAGTTTTTGTCTGTCTCACTAAAACCCTGGGACATCTGTTTCCTCTTAGTGTCTGGGACTTGTTTACAGAATGAAATTTCTGGTCTTTTGCCACAATACACCAGTAGCCAGCATAGATAAAATTATCAAGAGTGATGAAAAGCAGAATGTGAAATGCACTGAATACATTAATTATCCTTGAAATTCACTGCAGTCTCTCAATTTGCCTTTTATTTCTGCCTGAGCAAGAGTTTTGTGAAGCTCAAAGTCTTGTATTCCATTTCACCCATGGGCAGTAAACCTATTTTCTTGCTGACTTTTCAGCCTGGCTTTATTTAAAAAGTGATAAATTTCAAGCTGATAATAAGCTTCATTTTCAGTGCATCTTTGAAGGAATTTTTAAAGGGTGACATTCCCCTTGTTTCTGCAATAGCTTTAAGCTGCCCAATCATACTTAGGAGTGAATTGCTATTTACATTCCGAAAATGAATCTCCAGCATCTCCAGAACATTATTGAGAAGTTATGAGAGAGCAGAATAAGAGACATTATTTAGGCACATGTTGTTGTGCAGAAGCTAAAAACTAATTGAACTAAAGGTATACCTCTGATAGAAGAGAAGAAGCATTGCTTCCATAACAGAAACTTTGGTACCAGAGGCAGAAATAACATGGAAAGAACAGGCAATGGTTCCTGCCCCATAAAAAAGAAGAGCAGTTCAACATGTTTCAGCAAGCCTTTAATTTGAAAGTAAGAATATGCATGTGCGAGATGAAACAACCATGTTATGTAAACCTTGTATAAATAAACAAAAACATTTTGGATTTTCTTGAGATCCCTTGAAGATTTCTTCCCTAGCCTCCACTATTTTATTATTTCTTTTTTTGTGGCCAAACATACAGGTCTATGCTTTTCTTAATGCTGAGGATACCAGGAGAGGCAGGCTGGTCCACCTTTTCTTTCTGTTTTGCTGTTCACATTTGCTTAGTAAGGTATTCTGGAGGTTAACACATTTTACCTTTGTTGTAGGCAGGTGCACACAGCTACAGTAGGACTGGATAGAGCAGAGTCCCAATATTTCTTAGGTTGAGCTTTATTGTATTTATCGTTACAGATGCACTGTGGCAACTAATACCAACAGTCTGTTTGTCTGCCTTTCCTTCATCCTCCTCTCAGTACTGATGCTGCTAAAAAGAAAAAAGAAAAAACCTTTCAACTAGGTAGAGGACCAGGAGGAAAAACAGGCATAAAAAAAAATTGTAAAAAGGAGCTTCTTTTGTCAGAGGCTTTGTTAACGGAGGTATGCCTGTACTAGGTAAAGCTCCTTCTCAGCTCTGTCAACTAGCTGCAACATGCATTCATATCTACAGAAAATGACAGAAGGCATATAGAGTTGTGGGTGATGAAGCCAGCAATGGCAATAGCTGAAACAGAGAGAGAAGGTTCCTTCTGTGCCCAAGGAGTAGACCAAGGAAAACTATCATTCCCAGGTCTTCCCTTGGAGACCTGAAGGCTCCAAGAAGCTGGTGATTGCTCACTAAACGGACCTTTGTGAATGAGTCCAAGGTGGGATTTTCTCTTCCTCCTACTTTTAACTCTATGATTCTATTATGCTGTGATTCTTCATGAAAGACACAGAAGAGGCACCCAGGAAATCAATGTCCATGCTTGTCCCTCTTTGTGGAGTATATCAGAATATTCCATATCAGTTCTATTATTATATAATGTCCTTTCTTCCTCCCTCCTTCCCTCCCTCTCTTTTTGCACTGAGTTAATTCTTCCTTTTCTTTGGTATAGGCATTCTGGGGAACAATTTTTCTCTTAAAAATATCTGAGTTTGCACTCATTTTTCCTTTTTTCAAAGTTTCTTTTCTACCTTTAAACAACTGTGAACTTTGACATTTATCTATGGTTTCCTGACTATCAGTGGCTTTACCCCTTTTCTTTTCTTTTTTTTCCCCCTTAGACAATGATTTCATCTTTATTCCTTTTATAATTTTGTTCTCCTTTTCTCTCTTTAGGGATTTCTCTTCTTTCCTTAGACATACAATGTTTTCATCTTAATTCCTTTATAATTTTATGTGTACTGTACTTCATGGACAATTTCTCTCTGAATCTGTTTAGTAAAACAGTTTTGTATCACTTTGCTGCTGTAATTCACCTCCTCAGTATCAGATACTCTTCTGTCATTGTTTAAATGTGCTTTACTCTCACAAAAGGCTACAGAAGATTGGAAGAATGAGCTGTAGTTTTAATTTATAATTTAATCTGTAATCAACTGCCTTCTAGCTGCAGATTTCATCATTGACCCATTTTCATTACTGTCAAAACTCCTAACTGTTTCTAAAATTATTTCCCTGAGGGGCAGCATTGTTCATGTGCGGTTTTGTTACAAGAGGTGGCTTAGTTCAAGCAAACCCTTTTTGTTTTGCCAGTCTCTGGATGTTATTATTTCAGATTCACTATATATCAGGTGTTACTGATTGGCATTTTGGACCAACAGTGATTTACATTCTATTAAAAAATCTAGGAATCAGTGAAGTCTTGTCGGATCATGTGGCATGTTCCAAGCAATGCCAGTTCTTTTAATTGTGCAATTATGATCTTATCTATAATGATTTCATTCAGATAATTTGTCATGTCCTTTTAAAATTGCTGCTAGAGTACCTATCACTACTGGAACCACCGTTGTTTTCTTTTCCCAGAGGTAGTGAATCTTAATTTATAGGTCACAGTATTTCACAATATTTTCCCTCTCTTTGTCTTCAATTCTGCTGTTATTATTTCAGTTTCAGAGTCTACCAGGTTTTCTGAACTGCAGTTTTAGGGCATCAGTGATTTAGATTCTATCCAAGAATTTAGGAAATAGTGAACTATCTTTGGATAATGTGGCATGTTCCAAAGACATCGTCATTGTCATCACCATTATCATCACCATTAAAATGATTTTTTTAATATATACTTGAAGAGCCTTTGTGCACTTACCGAAACCCCTGTGTTATCTCTCTGTGGCCCTATTCGTTGCCATGCTTGTTGCTATGAGCCTATAAAGTTTACAGCTAGGGAAAAATTAATAAGGAATACAACCAAAGGTTTTTCCTGTGCAAATGCAGAACAAGATGATAATAGAAGGTCATAGAAAAGTTAAGGGTGAAAGCACTGAATATCAAGTCGTAACACATGCTAGTGAAAAGGATGAGCCAAAAGAAAAGGTGCTGACATTGATACTGTGTGTGTATGTGCCTTCTGGTTGCCTTTCAACTTATGGTGATCTCGTGAATCTTGGGCAAGGCATATTCAGAGGTGGGCATGCCAGTTCCTTCCTCTGAAATATAGCCTACACCACCTAGTATCCATTGGCAATCTCCCATCCAAATACTCACCAGGGCTGAGCCTCTGCTTACCTTCCAAGATCAGATGGGATCTGGTGCCTACTGGTGCTACTAGCAGAAAAACAGAGAGCGGGAAAGAGTATGTTTAAGTCAGTAGCCTATCTTCAGTGAAACTGGTTGGAGCTGACAGATAAGTAGCCTAAGGTGATTCTAATGACCTGCCCCCAGATACCAGCCTATCTCTGTTGCCGTAGTAACATGAACCAACTTCCTAATAATATACAAGATAAGGTTTTAAAGCAAATCGATGCAAAAGAAATTGTGCCATTATGTACAGGGATGAAAGTAAACAATGAAACTTTTTAGTACAGCAGAAAATCTGTGGAAATGACCTCCTGTAACAAGCATGGATCTTTGCTAATTAAATAGGTAAGCAAATCAAATGTAACAAACTGCTTTCTGGAAAGAATCCGAAGTATGTGCTGGGGATGAGAAAGGAACTTCTTAGTATGCTTTGTCAAGCTATCTGATGAAGGGGACCGACACTCCCTCTGCTCCTGCAGTGTGCCAGGGATTGGTACATGTTAGTGCCCATTGGCTACAATTGTTTCTTTCATTCAGGGAAATTTGCCATGGGTTAGCAGCTGAAGGCTTATGGACTGGCAGCGTTTGTAGATCACCTATCTTAGTAGCACTGCATTAGGTGACCTGTTTCTATTGACTGAAGCACATAGTTCTTGAATCCTAGTAGCAATAGACTGAAAGTTGCTGAAAACAAACTTTTTGTGTGGAGACTAGTATTTCATAAGGGCAAGAAACTTAACTGTAGGAATAAATAATGGTATCTCTTTCTCATATTTTTGACGTGGAAAAATATGTGTGTGCAAGTGCCTTCAAGTTGCCTTTCAACTTATAGTAACCCAATGAATTTCATAGTGTTTCTTAGGTAAGGAATACTCAGAGCTGATTTTCCCAGTTTCTTCCTCTGAAATATAGCCTACAGCACCTGGTAATCATTGGTGATCTCCCGTCCAAGTACTAACCAGGACTGACCCTGCTTAGCTTCCAAGATCAGACAGGATCTGGTGCCTTTAGAGTATTTAGTCCATGGGAAAATATACTTTGCCAAAATTTTTGGTGTCTCTTCTTAGTGGCTGCCATTTTCCCTTTCCCAAGGAAAAAAAATGTACTGTGTTATTATGTCTTGCTATATAAATATTAAAAAGTTGGTTTTTAAGCAGCTCCACAGCCAGAAATTCCTTGTATCTTTCTTGAATGTTGTTATCAAATTAAGCTATTCTAATGTAAGCTTTGCATCACCACTGATGAGGTAGCGGCCTTAGAGATCTGATGTGTCAACATTGAAAGAAGGGATAATCCTGACCTTCTTTACCTAATGTTTTAAATAGTTTATTTCATTTTAGCTGCTGCATCAAATGTAGAACTAGATTTCTTTGCACAGAACATGATAAACTCTGCTACAAATGGAAAAATACTGGTATAAGATGCTTCCCCAGTGTTCCACCCCTGTAACAATATGGGCCAGCATATTTGCAGCTGAAGAAAGAAAATAAACTCATTTGAAATGTGGTGCTGGAGAAAACTTATGTGGATACTATGTACTGCTAAAAAGACAAATAAATGAGTACTAGAGCAAATCAAGCCTGAACTCTCTGTGAAAGCCAAGATGACTAAATTGAGACTGTGATACTTTGGACATATCATGAGAAGACATGACTCACTAGAAAAGACATAGTACTTGTTAAGGCATACAGTAATTTTTACCCCCTTTGACCACATTTTTCCCATTGATCCATCTGTATATCCCAAATTCTTAGCCCACTTTATCATATAATCTTTAACTTGTTTCTCTTTGAACTCAGTTTTTAACAAAAGTTTATACATCAACATTTGTTGGCAGATTTTAGTTAGACTTTGAATGGAACTTGTCTCTGTGCTTTGAAACATACATTCTCTGTCCCTATTGATTCATTTCTCCCAAGTGCTTTGCGAGCAGATTCCCCTTCCCTTTCTAAAACTGTGGGTTCATCAGCAAAAGATTCTACCTGGAATGTATCTGTCGTCCTTTCATCTCTTTTATCTAAAAGTGCTACATGGAAAGTCTAGGAGTTCCATGTGGATGCCAATCTGACTTGGTTGGAAGATGAGACCCCATTCATTATAGATTTTCCTATGTCTCTTAATGTAGGCACCTCTAGGGTCTGTTGAAAGAGTTTTTTTTCTTGCAACTGTTGTTTCACATAATATTTGATATGTTCTTCTCATGAGAAAAGCAAGCAGCAACTATCCTACCAAAAAAATTGAGAAAGGAAAAATAAAGACAGCTCCACAACTGAGGTTCTGAGAAGGCCATATCTCATGTTACCACCAGCTACACCACCAATGGTCACAGAATATACTTTGGTTTCTCTTCAGATCATATAAATCTTTCGCCTTTTACAGAATACCAAGTAAAGTATTTTATTTTGATTGTCTTTGATGGGCAGGTTCATTCAAAAGGAGGTGGCCATACAGATATCTTAGTCCTGAACCATTTAAGGCTTTTATAGAAAATAATTACCACCTTTGTATGGTGTAATATGATCAACAGAACATTTGACATAAAGCAGCAATTGAATCCATAGATGACTAAACCATGTGTAACAGTGGCCAGATATACCTTCTTAAGGAAGCAATGCAGCTGGTACAGCAGTTGACATGTGGAAATGCACTCATAACCACAGCTGGTCTACCTTGGTCTACCAAAGTACTACATCCACATAGAACCTGGGAGTACCCCAAGCTGCAAAGCTGATTTTTCAGTAGAAAAGGAACCATATCCAGAACAAGTTATAATTCTAAATTTGTGTCATTGATTTCCTTGAATCAGTATACTTGTCTGGATTAAACCTGAGTGTGTTATACCTATTCTACCACAATACCCAAGCAGTGATTTGAGATCAGCACATCCTATTTGGCAGCACTTGCAAAAGAGAGACAGAGTTCCATGCTTTCAGTGTATTGACGGTACTTAAAACTACGGATTACCTCTCCCAGCAGCTTCATCTAGATCTTCCATAGGATGGAGGCTGTTGACTGGTGGCCGAGAGGTTAAACAATAATTTCCCGGCGTTATCTTCTGGCACATCTAATCATGTACAGCAGATGGTTTGGAAACCATGACCACAGCATGTCTTTAAGCCTGATACCAAGTCAGACTATGCAGAGGGATATCATGACTGATTGAAGGTCACTGAGAGAGGCAACAGAACCACAGAGACTCACTGTGCTCTCTCAATGCCACCTGCTATACCAGTCAAAGACTTTTTATTACCCAAAGTCTGCTCAAGCCTGAATGGGAAAGATTCTAAATAATCAATTTCATTCAAGAAAGCTTGAGTTGAATACACAAGATACTCAGGTGGTCTCCCATCCAGGCACTGACCAGACCTGAATTGACTTAGCTTTGGTAATGATGTTTCATCTTTTATCTTTAAATTATATCCTAGGACCTATACGACTTTATTTGTTTTCTTATTTCACCATTTTACGTAGCATTTCCATTGCACAAAGAACATTCAAGCCAAGTATCTAAAACCCATACAAATATTCCAATAACACCAATAAAACAATAAAAAAACCCAAAACGTCAGAGCCACAATAAAATTAAGAGGAATATATAAAAACATACAGCAGGCAAGTCAGATATGAGAGTTGTAGTAGTAGTAGCAGTAATAGTTATTGTTACTTGCTAACAAATCAGCTTTGACTTATGGCAACTCTGTGAATGAGATTTCCAGGAACCGTGGCCATCAACAGCCCTGCTTGGGACTAGCAAACTCAGGTGTTTATTAAATTAACATATAGGTAATGTGATCTTCCTCTTTTCCTTCTGCCTTCCACTCTGTAGATGCAAGCTACATCTCTTTAAATTGCCTATCCTATCCAAAAGTAAAGATGCAGGAGGTATGTTACCTTTTGTATTGCAACATCCCAAAACCTTCTCTAACACAGCTTTCCATAATAGTCAAGTGATGTATACTTACTTTTTCCATGCATCTCCATCTTGTTGATAGGGGTTTTTTTGCAGGAAGTGGGAGGGGGGAGGCTTTGTCTGCCAGATTTCTGCGAGCTAAACAACTATTTTATCGAGGAACTCTGCTAGAACAAAAAGTTGGCAACATTATAAATGAATGCTAATGCTTATAATTACTTAAATTAGTTTTAAAATGCATTAAATGTTGTGCTTAGCATTTTCATAGGATGTTAACCAGTTTTAGTGCAAGAATATCAGTTTGTGGATGGCAACATAAGTATACTCAGTATTGGATCATGAAATTAGCTGTAAGACAAGTGTAATACATTGTTTTGCCCTTCTTTTTTTGTGACAGCTCCAGTTATTGCTCATCTAGTTGAGTCCCTGTATTCTCACAGAGTTTTCTCAACTAATGCCACTAAAAAGCTATGTGGATGACATTATAATTTCAAAATGTGACATGTACACTTTATCAGAGCGTGTCTCTGGAGGCAGTATTAGGATGTTTGGAAAAAATGAAACAATATCAGCACTAAGCACTTTACCATTAAGTTACTGAAGGTATATGGAACAAAAACTGATTTCATAAATAAATGCTTAGCCACAGGTATATTTAAGCAAGAAGCACCAATCTGAACCTTAACCCTGTTCCATTATTTCTTCTTATAGACAACAGACAACACAGCACGTGTCCACAGTTTGTGGTTAATAAGGTGTTAATTACTGATGCTGACTCCTTGGGATTTCTCTGATTCTTTCCTGAAATTTGCATAAAGTAGGTCTTTGTAAGGGGAACCAGCTGTGTGCAGCTGCGGCTGGAACATTGCCCCTTAAATTTTATGGAAATTGAATTGTTTACTCAAACTGTTTTGCTGACACCTGGACCTTTTATGGTGATTCTGTTTGGAAGTGGCTACTAAACACTTTCATTCCAAGTAACAAGCAGTTTGGGTTTTTAAAAAGCCCTCCATTGTGTTTGCAGGGTATGACTTCAGCAGGCCAAGTATGGACGCTAAGATGCAAATATTATTGTGTTTTGCACCTGCTTCCTATTTCTTAAAATTTTGATGCAATGTAGGTTGACTAATGAAATTACTCACATTGTTTTGTGAATTTTAGGCTGATACAATAAATAAACTAAAGGTAAAAGATACATTTTTCTGTTTGATAAAGCAGCTATGCCATTTTAGTTAAAGAACCTTGATGCACCTTAAGGGCCATTTGCAAGAAGGTTGCCCAAGTGGGAACTAAAAGTCTTTTTTTTTTTTTTTATCCATCTTACCAGAAACTGGCATGCGTGGAAAGGGAATACATGTGAGATGTGAAAACAGAACAGTTTTGCATTTTGTAGTTCTCTGGAAGAACTTTAAAAAGCATAATGTAATACCAATTGAAAGGCACATCCAATAATAAAATGCTTTCTGACTGGGAAAATTCTGTTTCCCCAAAGAAAACTGATCCACTCAAGAATGGACCAAAAAGCAGCATTTGGTGGTTATCGCATTTGCAACTATGAATATCTATGTAGTTTAGACAGTACTCACCCTTCCAAAATTTTTGTGAATCTCTGGGAAGAATAAAATGGAATAGGAAAGACAGAAATGTAATTTAAAAAAGAAAGGGAAATGAGATACTTATTGGGAGGGTTGGATACTTTCATAGATGTGTGCAAAACTGAGGCCCTTTCTGCAACTCACATTTTCTCGGCACTGGGGTGCAGTGCTTGCACGAGCAGCCTCCGCAGAGAGGCTCTCACGTCCGGGGTCCTTCGGCTCCGCACAAGCTGCCTGCTCACGCGAGAGCCCTGCCTCTTCCTTTTACAGTGTAGCCTGGGACCTTCCCAGGCTGCACTGAGGCAGGAAGTGCGACCGGCCTGGTTCCCAAGGCTACGCACACACAGCAAGTGTCCACGGGGCCCCAGAGCGATGCGCAACCACGCACCATTTTCAGCTTAAAGCTGAAAATGAAAAAGTGCCTGAGTAGTGCCTGCCAGGCCCTGGAGCGTCATGCAAATGTGAGTGCGTTGTGTGGACCGCTCCTCACATTTGTGCAATGCTTGAGGGGCCCTTTCGCATGGAAAATGTCGTGCGAAAAGGGCCTGAAGCTTTCTTGGCATGGAGGTACAGTGATGAGAAAAGATTCTTGTGCTTATTTTCTGCTAATTATGTTATCTGTTAAAGTCACAGGACCTGCCGTCTCCCAAAATAAAATCTGAAAGATCTAAAAGGAACACTGTAGGGTAAAAATTCAATAAAGTGGACAAAGGCTAGTAACTATTTCAGGAGGTGCTGATTTCCAGTTGAGTAATTATTGGTTACAGAAGGACACCTAAATGTTACTTTTGTGACTAAAATTATAGCAAAAGAGAATAAAGAGCCATTATTTACAAGCCAAAATGTGTACAAAAAGGTTTTTTTAATGGTTTATATGGACATTACTCAGGATAAGTGGCAGGATGAAGTTAAGAGAACCACTGTAATGCTGTGAAGAACCGTACTTTGACATGTGAGGCTGCCTGACCTCTAGGAGCTTCAGGAGTGGCACTTCTCTCTGTCCCACTGCCTTCACGGGCATGGATCGTTGGAGCATTGGGGAAGGCCTTCTCTCTGGCTGCTCCCACACCTTCAGTCTCCCTCCCCAGGGAAATTAGGATGTCTTCTTCTTTGTTTTACTTTTGGAAAGACCTTTCTTTTCCAGAAAACTTTTGGAAACTGACAAAAATGGCTTTTATAGTTCTGTCATTCTGATTTTAATTGTGTTGTTATTTAATGCAATTTTAATCTTGATTTTGTTTGGCTTTTTAGCTATGGTTAATTCTCCACATATGCTAGGGTTAGGGACTCAGGACTCCCACAAAAGTGGAAAACCACAAATATCAGAATGTCTGTGTGTGTGGTAAGTGGGCTGAGGTATGGTGGGGAGAGGGGGTACTCAGGGTCCAAACCTGAGTACCTGAGGAAAAGAGGTGGATTGTCATGGTGGCCCCATATTTCCTCTCTCCCTCCCATCTCTTTCTTTGTGTATGAGGGGCATCAGGAGAGGGTCTCCGGTGCTGAGAAATTGCAGTGCAAGCTCTCCTCAGCTAGCTAGGCAGTGGCTGGAAGAGGCACTGAAAGGGAAGGTTCGCCTGGAAAAGAGGCACTTGAGGTTGGGGGGGGCAGGGGTTGGAGAAACTTGCAAATAATCAAATCCATGAATGTTCAGCCCAGAGATGTAGAAAGCCAACTGTATATGTGCTTTATTGTATTCTATATTTCTGTAAACTGCCTCAAGTCCCAGCCTGGGAAAAAAACAAGATACAAATAAAGGGAGGGATGGATGGATTCTTAAATATGCTGAGATTCATATTCATGCTTAGTCATGAAGTTTACATTGTGACCTTGGTCCAGTCTCTCTCTTTCCTGCCTATCTCACTCCCTTCCACAGGCATACACATAAGCTCGCTTCCCACACAGGGTTTTCCCATAAGGATGAAGGGAAAGTTTGTATAGTTCACATTTACCAGATTTGCAGTTTCCAAATCAGCACGTGGATCAAAAGACTGTTCTCCTTTAGTATTCATACTTTTCAGAATTCAGAATTTAGAAGGCAGTTCACTGAGCAAAAAAAGTACTCAAAAGGCTATATTGGTGATGAATGTACAAAACAGAATTATATTAAAGAAAACAGCTTTAAGCAAACCTGTGTACAAATATCTACATGCAGGCATATATCAGTTAGAAGTAGATGTGTTCTTTGGCATTGCTTAGATGATGATGATGATGATAAATGGTACCAGACAGAGAAATAACATGGAAGGAGTAGAGATATGTTCCTCAATTGCACACACAAAAAAAAGAAAAGAAAAGAGAAAAATAGAAGAGCAGTTCAACATTTTTTTAGCAAACTTTTAATCCAAAAGTAACAATATGCACATGTGAAATGAAACAACTAGGTCAGGTAAGCTTTGCATAAATAAAAATATTTTGAGCCTTCCAGAAACCACCCAATGGCTCCTTCCAAAATGCATGCAGAGATAACTTTTTGTTTCAGTAGCTTCCACTTTTCTTATTATTTCTGCTTTGTGATAAAACCAGGCAAGATATATGCTTTTTTGACATGTTGAAGTGAGCTGCTGAGGCAATCTGCTCTCCTCTTTTCTCCCTGTTTTGCTGTTCAGAGTCTGGAAGCAGCTGTTGTTTACCTTACCTGTTGCAGGCAGGGATATGTAGTTAGTTATATTAGCAACAGCTGGAGTAGAATCCTCTTCTTTTGCAACTCAAACTTTATTGCATTGTTTACTGGAAACATGGTGCTGCAACCCAGTTCCAAAAATCTGTGTTTTTCTAGCCCTCCTTCACCATCCTCCTAGTGCCAGTGCTGCTAAAAATTTCCACCTAGACAGTGGAGAAAAAAAGGGGGGGCTTTTGTTAACTCAGAAAGAAAGAAAGAAAAAGAAAAGAATGCCTTTGAATGACCAACATTATCACCCTGACTCATATATTGAACAGAAGAATGCTAAGTCACAGTCAAATTGTGTTTTTCTTTCTTTCCTTTGGCTCCTTGAATTTTGTTAGCTAATTTTTCTATCAGAGCTAGTTGCCACACCTTATTATACCTGGTTCAAACAGATGACCCCTTTAAATCTTTCCAAAATCAAGTGATGGCCAATCATGAAGCTACTAATAAATCACCAGTCAATTATTAGTGGAATGCTTTTGCATCGTCTAAGGATCCAACATTTTGTTCAAAATTAGGCAAGCCTAATGAAGCCCATTAGTAGGGTAAAAGTGTCACTGTACCATTCTTTTCACGTCTCCCTACATCTGATATACTAAGGAAATCTGTCTGTGATGCTGGAGGTGATATATTACCGTTGTGATCAGTAGCCATTGATAAACCTAAACTTCATGAATTTTAAGGCCTTCCAAGTTGGCAGCCATCACCATCTCTTGGGGCAGCGAATTCCACATCTTTTTAGTTTTACAATATTCTTTTTTACTTGGCATTCTAGGTGTGTTCACGCAACAGATTTGTATTAAGGGCAGTATGGCCATTGCAGTTTTATTTTTGTTTTGTTCCTTTTTTCTAATATGTCCAACATGAAGGTTGCCTTCTTAAAGGCAGCCACAGGCAAGGTTGACATCATTCATCACATTATCTAGTACATCCACAAGATTCCATTCTCCTTCAGTGCTGCCAGATCAGATCATATCAAGGTATATGTGAAAGCTGAGATGTTTTTGCCCCAGTATGTTTCATTTTACACTTACTTACATTGAATCTCTTTTGCCATTTTAATGCTCATTCCTCCAGTTCTGGAATTCTTCGCAACTCATTTTTGTTCTCTCTACCCTAAATAAATTTCTGTCATCAGCAAACTTGGCTATCTTACTTCTTACCATTCCCTGGGGTGGTCTTGGGTTGAGTAGGTTGATGCATTGGTTTTGCTGTTATTTACACAATTTATATTTTGGTTTTTAAAAAAGAAAATTTTTGCCAAGAACAGAGAAGCAGTTGACATTCCCTCTTCTGCATAACTTGTTAATCTTTGTAGTCTGGTTATTGTAGAGATGATAGAACTAAGATTTAAAGCTGCCACAGAGACACTGTTGTGTGCCAAGTTAAATTTTTATTTGCATGATTGAATGCAGATCTATGGGATGCCATTTTCAGTACATGGGGAAAACAACTAGAGACCTTCTTCAGGAATAATAGGTCTGCGGTCCTGACCAAGAAGCCTGAGAAACCAATAGCTAGGTATTTTAACTAGGAACGCCACAGACTCTCTGATTTGTGTCATCTCTTTCAAGTACTTTGGATATATGGAAGAATTTCTAGATTCATAGATTTAAGGCCTTAATCCCACATGATTTTATCTTAGAAGACAACACATAACACCATCATCCACTTAAGAATTTTGGCAATAGAGTGTTTTAAAATGCCACTTTGGATGCATCTTATATTTGTCTTCAGCAACTGAAGAAGGCAGTAGCTGAAACACTTTGCTCTTTTATTAAGTTCTGTTTGTTAATCATTCTAATAAATATATATATATTTAGTGATTGTCTCCTTCAGCTATCCAGAACAAATGAGTCAGAACTGCTATTTGTTTGTGTGTGTATGTCTCCTATATGTACATATACATATATACATGCAGATACATATACATATTTATTGGCATGATGGACAAATAGAATTTGATAGTTTAACTAATACGCGAAGTGTTTTGACTGTCACCTTCATCCATTGCTTAAAATTTATTTTAAATAACTAGGAAAGGTTGAAGTCAAAGCATTTTGCTTTCTAATTAAATTGTCAAGTTCTGTTTGTTAATCCTTCCAATAGATGTGTGTGTGTATGTGTGTGGGTGGCTGGGTGGCTGGGTGTGGGTGTGTATACACACACACATAAACATATGTACAAATGAGAACAAACTCCTAAGTTCAGTTTGTTTACCTTTAAATTACCAATAGATGCATATATGCTGTTTGACTGTCAATCATGTGTGTGTGTCTACACATACAGGATATGTATGTATCCTGTTGAAATCATTTGGACTTTGGTGTAAGTATTGTGAAACCAGAGTGAAAAAGCTAGCATTCTTTTTTTGATCAGTTAAGGAAATAAGATTGCTATGTTTACAATTCTAGTGGCACAGGCTTGTGTTCTTTCTGTGTGTGCCTGCAGACAGTGCTGATCTATTATTCCGAGAGTAGCCAGTTTGATTCACCAGAGCACTGCAGGCAGAAGCAGCATGCAGAGCAACAGCAGACCTGCACTTACCCATTTTGCTTGATTGATTAGGTTTGGGATGTAAATTACCAGCTCTTAGACCTTGTTCCTGATGCATTTTCAAAGCCTCTGTGTGGTGCTCTGTGTGTGTGTGTGCGCACACACACGCGCAGGCACACGTGCATGTTGATATTATGTCATTAATGAGGAGACTATTTGAGAATTAGAAATTAATATATGTAAATGAAGATCATAAAACATTTTAAAGAAAACATGAGCCTTAACAGGGTTTGAAATAAGAGATAGCTTGAGGCCATGGCTGTAACTAACAGGCCATTTAAATATTATTAGCATTAGGCCCAGTGGAGTAGTAGTAAAAGTACCACTGCAGTTGCATTTCAGAATCCGAGCTAGCATCTTCTATGAAATTTTACTCTAGCAGTTTCAGCTGTGAGCTGTGCTAACTAATTCTGATCTTTTCCTCCACCCACTGTAAATGCTGCCACAAAAATCAACTAGCCTTGCGCTATGCCTGAGGCAGAATTTACAGGGCTTTTTTAATTTTGAAAAGAAATGTTTATAGGAAAATAATTTAATGCATATTGGAGCATTATTAGAAATGACACGCTCCTGCATTATTTACATCCAAGATTATAAATCTCTTGCGTATTTAATCAGCCCTCCTATTTTTGCATTCTAAGGATGCATCAAGAAAGAAAGAGAAAATATATGCAGAATGTACTGTTTCCTTTTATCCTGGTATCTCCCTACAATATAAACCACTGGGTTTATACAGTATTGATAGTCTTGAAAAGATAAAGATTTCTTTAAGGGGATAACTTCTTACTATAAGAGACATTGAAGAAAGATTGCACAAGAGGAATTTTGTCGAAAGCATCCTGAGTGTGTACATAGTGACATACTGAAGAGTAGCTACAGCTTGATGCTTTTCATTATCCTGTGCCACAAGTGGGAAGTGTATCATCCTCTACATGTTGTTGAATTACCACAACCAGAATTCTTCATCAATGTCTAAGTTGACTAGAGCTGCTGAGAGTTACAACTGCACAACATCTGGAAGGCTGCACAGTTCCCAGCCCTTCCCTCACATTAAAAACACCTTGGCCTAATTTCATTTCTTTGTTATTGCTAGAGTAGACCCATCAGATCAACGAATGTTACATAACTGTAACAGGGTAAATACAGAGGAAGATATTTTCATTCCTGAATGCTTCACCTGTACAAAGTCATAATAATATGTAGATGTACAGATATGTTCCAGTTCTCACTCCTTTCTCTTCCCCTTTCCTTTCAAAATCTACTATATAAGCAAAGCTATGGAAGCAATGTTATTGTTTATGCATTACGTCTCTTTGTGAAATTAAAAAAATCCTTTTTTTAAAAAAATGCTAGTCAAAATTTGCACAATGGCTTACACTAGACAGTTTGTTTAATTGTCAGGGCAACTGCAGCTTTGTTTAAGTACACCTTTTTTCTTAACTGTCATCAAGTGGATTCGATTTATGGTATCCCTATGAATGAAAGATCTCCAAGTAACCTGTTATTAACAGCCTGCTCAAGTCTTGTAAACTTAGTCAAGGGAACCACACCCCTAAGGCCATTTCTACCCTACAGTGTTATAGTGCTATCCACTTCCAATATCCTGTGGAATTCTGGGGTTTGTAGTTTACTCAGGCCAAAGAACTCTCTGGCTGAGAATTCTAAATGCCCCTCCTAAACTGCAAACCCCAGGATTCCATCAGATGTTGAAAGTGGAATAATAGCACTATAACAGTGTAGTGCAGAAATGGCCTTAGGGTCGTGGTTTCCCTGACTAAGGCCCTTTCCGCACCTTACCTTTTTCCGGCCCTGGGGTGCGGGGATTGCACGAGCAGCCTCCGGCAAGAGGCTCTCACGTCCCTGCTGCTTCAGCTCCGCACAAGCTGCTTGCTTGCATGAGAGCCCCGCCTCTTCCTTCCACAGTGCAGCCTGGGAGTTTCCCACACTGCGCTGGGGCAGGAAGAGCGACCGGCGTGGCTCTGGAGGCTCCATACGCCAGGTAAGTGCACGCAGGGCCCAGGAGCAATGCGCAATCAGGCACCATTTTCGGCTTCCAGCCAAAAATGAAAAGGTGCGCGATCGGCGCCTGCTGGTCCCTGGAGCGTTGCACGATTGTGAGTGCGTCATGCAGATCACTCCTCACAATCGCGCGATGCTCCAGGTGCCCTTTCACATGGCAGATGCCATGCAGAAAGGGCCCATGTCTATCCATCTATAATGCAACTTTCCTCGAGGCCTACTGCTTTCTATTTTGCCAAGCAATACGACTAGTCAGTCGTGTCTTCTCATGACATGTCCGTAGTATGACAGTCTCAGTTTAGTCATCTTGGCTTCTAGGGAGAGGTCAGACTTGATTTGCTCTAGGATCCATTCATTTGTCTTTTTGGCAAGCTGTAGTATCCACAGAACTCTCCTCCAGGACATCTCAAATAAGTTGATTCTCTTCCTATCTTCACTCTCCAGCTTCCACATCACTACATAGAAATAACAAACATGATAGCATGGGCAATTTTGAATTACCTCTACCAAATAATTATTTCTGTCCAAATAATCTAATGCCCTGGTGCCTGAACAGATTATCAAACTTCTTTGGGACAAAGCTGTGTCAAATTAATTGGACTTGACACAGGTTTTAGATTAAAAGTGTCTTATACTAGAGCAATGGTTCTCATTCTCCTATAATCCAGATGTTTTGAAGCTGAACTCTAAAATATCTGGAGGACCAGAATCTGACAATCTGAGATAGTGCTAAATATCTCTAATTTTAGTTTTTAGGTAGAAACTAATCATTTCAATAGGACAGATATAGTATACATGACTGCTTTTTAAAGAGTTCTGCTTTTGGCAGTGGTTGCTGGTTCTCTCTCCTTCCAGGATTGGACACATGTTGGTCCCGAATTCTTGCACGTAAAATGAAGATGCTGCAACACGGTTTAGCACATCTGGCCGTGTGATGTCATTATTGAAGTTAACCAAGGACAACTGAAAATGAATACAAATATGAGGACAGTAAATGGATTCCAGATAAGCTTTGGAAGAGGGGGTCAGTGCTAGGCACTGTCAAAAGTGTTTGCAGAACTGTGTAATTTTAGCTCTGTTTTATATTTCCTTCCTTCAGTGACTTCTACACCTAGCTTCACAAAATAATTTCCCAAGACATTGAGACAGATATGCACGAGAGGTCTTTGGTCACCTCTTGCATTTGTTGGGGGTTGGGAAATTTTGTATCTGCAAACCCCACATGGGTTGAACCACTGTGGCTACTGTTTTATGTGATTGGAAATGATGTTTCAGGGGCATTTGGGGGCCTTTTACTGGTCTGTGAGATTGCTCCCCAGAAAGAGATTTTTAAGTTTAAAAAAATTGATTTTTTTTTTTTACTGATTGGTGTGTGTGTGTGTGTGTGTGTGTGTGTTGGGGGGGAACTAGAGATGTAGGAGACCCCAAGGATTGCACAGGTTCCCCATGTTTCCCACACAGGTTCAACCTCTGACCTAGAATTGACTGATAAGCCCTGTGTAGATTAGGTCTTGAATTAAAAGAAGAGCCAAAAATCATTATCACTTCTCAGGAACAGTTAAGTACCCTTAGTGCTCCTTCCTCAGTATGTGTGTGAAGGATTCTCTTGCTTTCATATGACTGAATATGAAACACACTAAGTAATCATCCCATTTCCTGTCTGAAAACCAAGTGTAGCCCAATGGATAAATAGAGAATTGGTTGACGATTTGGAAGTCGTTGGTTGAAATCCCACTTACACTATTAATTCAGTTGAATAGCCCTCTATGAGTAATCTCTGCTCCAGCTTTGTGCTGGCTCTATTTGCAAAAAGGGAGGGATATTAATCCAAATATTATATTCACGTATCATCACCTTCACAGTGGAACACCAAATTTGTTTAATACACACTGGTGTTGTGCTTGGAACATCAGTCACTATGTGCTATTCCAAGCACACATTTGCTGTAGGCATTCTTAGAATCAAGTCACTGGTGGCCGAGAGGTGACAAAGGGAGAACGTATACCTTGTGTGATGAAAAAAGACAACACAAAAAGTGTTGTAACTTGAAGGTGCATGAGGAATTTTGAAGACGAGAAGAAAAAGGAATCACAGTGGACATACACATAAGCCTTGGACTTCTCACCTTTCACATACTGTAGTTCCCCTGATATCTATTTGATATGATGAGCCAAAAGTAAGCAGCGTCTATAGGTCTGAAATTTCCTTGGCTATGATTGTAGCATTGCCTTGGGAAAATGGAGAAGAAATAAAATGTTAGAACAAAGTAAATTGAAACTGCTTTCTGGAACAGCTGGATCTATAGGCAACTGAAGTCATAGTAAGATCTAGTGGTAATAGGCCAACAGGGGAGTGTCTTCTTAGGAAACTAAAAAAAAATGCTGTGAAAAGATGTATAAGTTATACTTTTAAAGTAATTGATACAATGATGTTCTTTCCAGGTAGGAAGAAGACAACAAAAGAGGAGACCTATATCTTGTAATTAAAGCTGGAATATATGAAATACTAAACAAAGAAAGTATTCCCAGCCACCAAAAAAAGATTGAAATTAGAGGAAAAATTATAAGTACATATTAGTAGAAACTTCCTGATAGTCACACCTGTTCAACAACAAACACATTGTCATCTGAGAAGATGATGGCCTCTACTTCACTGGAACAATTTGAGGGGAGTTTTTAAATAGATGTTCCAGTGGCCATGTCTCAGGGATTGCAGATTCCTACATTAGCCCTGGATCAGTCTAGATGACAGCTAAATTGCACTTCCCACTGTACAATATTGCGTTATGATTCAGTTATATTTTTCGAAGTTAGCATCTTCTTGTTTTGTTTTGTTTTAATTTTCATTTTAATTTTTAGCACAGAATTGCCCAGAATTGCATTCAAGGCTGCCAACTTAAGGAAAAAGAGGTGGAAAGATGGGAAAGTGTTTAGTTTACTAGACGGCATTTTTATTATTATTTTTATTGTTGTTATTTTGTTTCAATAAGAACCATCATAGTGTAGTGGTTTGAGCATTGGATTACCACACTGGAGATGAGGGTTCAGTTCTCTGATCAACCATGGAAACCCACTAGGTGACCTTGGGCCCATCATACACTCTCAGCCCTAGAAAACCTCATGATAGGTTCAACTCAGGGTCACCAGAAGTCAGAAACAACTTGAAGGCACATAAGGATGAAAACCTTAACATAAATATGACATAACAATGTTTTTTCTTTAATTGTAACAGTATTGTGGTATATATATTTGCATTATTCAGTTATTTGCAATTATTTGAAATGGTCAGTAGACTAATTCAATAAACTGATTGACCTATCTAGCACATCACTGTATAATAGAATTGTTTGGGGATTTTGTATACTCTTTGAAATATTTAAGTAGAGTAGAGAAGGAAGACCATCAATATTCAGTTTGTAATAGCTTTTTTTAAATGTTTTTACCCTGAAGGAACACTTGAAATAATTTTCAAATCTCAAGGAACCTTTGCATAAAATATTATGTCAATGGCTCAAAAAAGGTTTTTTTTCCAATCACAATCTCTCGCAGAACCCCCAGTAACCTTTCTTGGAACCATGAGGTTCTAGGCAACCTTGGTTGAACAAGCCAGGTCTAAAAGTTCGTCTTAAATAAAGTTAATCTCATTTCATTGTGGGAAACCTGAGCTAAGAAAGGTAATCATCTGCTGGTGTGTCATGCCATACAATTAGGCCTGATCTAAGGCCTGATCTAAGGCGATCTGTATTAGCAATACATAGAAACACAGAGTTGGAAGATACCACAATGGCCATCAAGTCCAACCCCCTGCCATGCAGGAACAAACACTCAAAGCATCCTCAGCAAATGGCTATCCAGCCTATGCTTAAAAACCTCCAAAGAAGGTGACTTCACCAGACTTCAAGGCATATTCCACTGTCGAACAGCTATGACTGTCAGGAAGTTCTTCCTGATGTTTAGGTGAAATCTCTTTTCCTATAGTTTGAATCCTGTAGATTGAATGAAGTATGAATACTTCATACCTTTAAAAAGCTTAGGACAATGAAGATAGAGAAGAAAGGAGAGGAAGATGGTAACAGAAAGGCAAAAGAACAAAAAAAGCAGAGATATATACATGGAGAAAAGGAAGGAAATGTAGACATACAGAGTTAATAATAAGTGTGTATCCTATCATATGAGGTTAGAAGTAGATGCTGAATTAACCTGGTCAATAAACTTTGATCTAGTTTTGAGAATACTTCATATATAAAATCCTTTTTTTTTTTAAAGGGCAATGTGAGCCATTCAGAGATCCTGTTTTTCCCCTGTATAGTTTGGTAGGATTCAGTAACTTCTTACTGAAGCCTTTCTTTGGGTGGGTAGATATCTGTGTGAGAGAAACACTGTTTGCTCCTGCCTTATGAGAACAGATTAGACTGCTTGTTGTCATGGCACATTTTATAGGTACTGTTCTACAATAAAGGGCAATAGTTAGTGTTTATATTTATGTAATACAGTTTCTCCCTGCTTCTTGAGCTCACAAGCTGAAGGTAGTATACAACAATTTCCTAAGTGCTCAAAGTAGTTCATGTGCATTATCTCTTTGTAAACCTCCTTTTGTAAAGTCAGCCTGTGTCCTTATCCCCTTCTTGTAGAGTAGTGGCTAAGGATGAGAGAGAGTAAGTTCTTCCAAGAATAAGTTTGTTTGTAGCTAAACTGAGATTTGAACTGTGCAAGTCAAAGCACAAACTCTGAAGTGCCAAATTATACAAAAGAAACCAGGAGGGGGTGGTGAGTAAGATTAAAAAGCAGCAGGTGAGGATGAGAGGAAAATTGTCCCTAATACTGGTAATCTACTTCAGTCTGGCCAGTGTGGGATTTTCATGATTCAGATAAAAGGTTGTCCTTTGCACAAAATTGCTCCAGGCATCTAGCTTTTCAGTCTGACCTTGGGAATGTCACTTTTATCTGTACTCCTAAAAACATCCATACCACACTAGCCACTGAAGTCAGAATTGTATAGCTTCTTTTATTGTCAGCAAATTCTTACACACTCTGTCAAAATGATAACACAAAGCTGCAGCTGTAGAAAGAAAACAGTTCTGCTTTTATATCTTCCCTTTTCCCCCACCCCTAGACCACTGGTTTCAAGCTAAACTAAAGCCTTTTTGCTTCTGGAAATCACACAAGAGTCAAACCTGGAGGGTTAACCTTGTGAGCTGAGACTGGGTCATAGCCCAGTAAACTTGTGCATAGGACTGTGGCTTCTTGGAGCATGGTGTCCATTTCAAACACAAACAAAATCAGCCATTGTCAGGCAATTTGAACCATCTGGATTGCCCAGGGAGAACATTAGAATTGCTGTGATGAATCAGACCAACGCTTGTCTAGTTCAGAATTTTGTGTCCGCAGTGGCCAGCTACTGGGAAGTCATAAGCAGGAAAGGATAGCAATAGCACCTTCCTACTTCTGTTGCAAATGGTTGGTATTCAAGAGGCATAACCACTTCAGATAGTGAGAAGCCATCACCACCAGGAATCATATTCTCCATGAGTTCATCTGATATTTATTTCTTTATTTCATAAATATTCCATTAACGGGGCACTCCAGCTTACAGTGAATTTAAAAATCAGATATCCTGATGGTACAAACATTTTTTTAAAAAAAACTAAATTAGCTGTGATATTAAAATAGCCATAATTTGCAATAATTTGCAAATTATTGAAAAGATATAACAATAGCGATAAAAATCTTGCAGTCCAGGCTATCCAGTTAATCTCCAAATGCTCACTTAAATAAACAGGTCTTTACCTTCCAGTAAAAGGAGAGCACAGAGAGGGCCAACCTAAGGCTGTGTGGGAGGGAATTCCATAGCATGCGGCCACCAAGCAGGCTTGTAACAACGGGTGGACTGTAAGAAAACTGTTACCACACTCAACACCCCCACTTTGAAGAGTATGCTATTTTTCATAAATTAGATATATTGATGGCCAAAAGTGCTGGCTGCACCCACATAGCCAAGTCAGGATGACCTCAGCATGACCAGGTCATACGTTCAGAAAGGATTAAATGGGAAAGCCAGTGCTAATGGGCTTGGGATGATCCTTTCAAAAGGCTGTAAGATACATGCACTCCTGCCCAAGCAGTCAAGCATCCTTGCTGTGAGTGTATCCTCAGAGAACTTCCCCATTCACCTTACCCAACCAAACGTTAAGAAATTGTCAGGACTCCCATCAATCCAGACTCCCTTTTTAGAGTTGTGGGGAAGCAATTATTGTTTTATCCAGGCACCTTCCTTCAGGGCAGGAAATAGGATATAAAAACCCTAGTTTGAACCGCAGTGATTTTGTAGTACATTAGGTGTCATGCTGCACATCATCCCCTGGACTGCAGTTCCTCTGTGCTACCCTCAAACTCTTGGTTGAACCATTCTGCTTTGATCTTCTGCTTTTAGGACCAGTAAATATCACTCCTTCCACCCAAAATTTCTCTCTGTACAACCTTTCTCACTTTTTCCTTCAGTAGCCTTGTATGGTTCATGAGATTGCTTGATTTCTTGTGTATGTCTATTAGTTTCCAGTAAAATACTCTTTTAACATTTAACTGGAGTCCTCTCTACAGTTAGTACTGGTATACACAGGTGAAAAGAAAAGATCCTACCATTACCCTCCTCTCACAGGCCTCCTTTGAGCTAATCATTCCCCAAATCCTAAGGAGGCACTGACACTGCTGATGGGCCTCAAGGTCTCCTACCTTCTAGGATAACAAAACTCTCCCTTGGAGCCTTCTCCAAGTTGTTCACTATCACTATAACTTTAAATAATGGACTTGATCGTAAAGTTAGGCACTTTGTGAGGTAGTGTTTTCTTTTCTCTAGTCAGCTTTAACAAATAGATCCTGGGTTCTCATATTATGGGGAAAAGAGAAAAGAAGTTTTCCTATATACTTTCTCTATACCATGCACAGTTGTATACACCCACATCATGCCTTCATCTTAGGTAGCAAACAAAGGAGTTGTTATTTTCCTCTTATGGAAAGTGCTTTGGATTCTTTACTTGCCTTTTTCTATACCTTTTCCGTCTCTACTACAAGCTTTTTCAGCTGTGTTGACCAGAACTGTAGACAGTATTCTAAGAGTGGTTCCACTATTGGTTGGTGTAAAAGCATTGTGATACTGACAGATTCATTTTTGATACCTTTACCTAATGACTTCCAATGTTTCAGAGCAGCTGCAAACTGGATCAGTATTTTCAGTGAATTATCCATTACAAGGATGATTTGTTCTCTGTATTTTAAGCCCCATGATACGTTTGCCTTAGGGTCACCGTAAGTCACAAATGACTTAAAGGCACAAAACAACAACAACAACAATGAAAAAGAAGCTTGCTCACTTTCAGTGAGCTGCTGTGAGGGCCTCCATTTGTCCTGCCACTGCCACCAAATGTGGAGACTTCCATCTTCCCACCATGGGTACCAAGGGTGAATATCTTTTCTTATCCCACTGCTATTGTTAGTGGCCATACATCTCCATGCTTTGATATGGTCTAATTGGTGAGATATATTAATTGGCAGATATGTTTAATTGGCGCAAAATATAAATTATACACACTTATGGCTGATAGGCCATGTGGAAAATGGACACTAGCAGGCCAAAGAGTAACCTCAACATGGCCAGGTCATAGGTTCAATGAGAATTAGCCAAGAAAGTCTGACTTAATGGCTCTAAGCTAATCCTCTCAATGAAAACAATAGTTGAACTGAACACTGAATGTGTGACTGTTTGTATCTTGTGTGCATGCATGAGTGATTTCCTCTCAATAAAACACATTTTTAGTTTACTTCTGGCTGGTTCGTTCCTGCCTGAACCGTAAACATAGGTGAAAAGACCTTGGCCCTTTCCGCACCTTACTGTGATAACTGAAGCCCCTGTCAGAGCTGCTGATGACAAGCAGCAGCTGTTGGTCCCTGTGGCTCTGGCTGGAGATGAGTCCTGCAGCTCAAGAGCTCCCCCTGCTGCCATGGACCAAGCAGGCACGAACATCCCTCTGCCTGCTCCTTTAGAGCAACAGGGATCCGATTCTGTGCCTGCTCCTTTGGAGCAACAGGGATCCGATTCTGAAGAGGCTCTGGAGCCTGGTTCAATAAGCCCCCAATCAAGGTGGAGACTCAAGAGAGCTGTGCAAAGGGAGGCTTCCTTGGCTAAGTTTAAAAAGCGGTGACCAGACACACCTGTGCCTGGGGCTATATAACTGCCTGCCTGGAAGCTTCCCTTTGCTTGTGGCAAACTTCTTACAAGCCCTCCTCTTGCCTGTACCTTGCTCCCAGCACTCAGTTCCTGATACCTTGAATTGATCTCTGGACTCTTGACCCTTGGCTTCAGAACTCTGACTACGGCTTTGCTTGGCGCTCTGGTAAATGAACTTGCTTGCTTGTCTCCTCCAAGCTGGACTTTGCTGGCTCTCCCACTCTCTTCTCCAGGCTGGCTCGCTGCCCAGGTCTTTGACCTTGACACTTACCTTTTTCCGGTGCTGGGGTGCGAGGATTGTGTTGAGCAGCCTCCGGCAAGAGGTTCTCGCATCCCTGCTGCTTCAGCTCTGCAAGAGCTGCCTGCTCGTGTGAGAGCCCTGCCTCTTCCTTCTGCAGTGCAGTCTGGGAGTTTCCCACGCTGCGCTGGGGCAGGAAGCGTGATCGGCGCGGCTCTGGGGGCTCTACATGCCAGGTAAGTGCACATGGGGCCTGAGAGCAATGCGCGATTGTGCACCAGTTTTGGCTTCCAGCCAAAAATGAAAAGGTGCGCGATCAGTGCCTGCTGGCCCCTGGAGCGTCACGTGATTGTGAGTATGTCGTGCAGATCGCTCCTCACAATCGCGTGACACTCCAGGTGCCCTTTCGCATGGCAAATGCTGTGCAGAAAGGCTCCTTGTTAAGTTTCCCCCCTCTAGCAGGCTTCCTAATTTTGAGCTAATTATGTGTCCCCATTTTCATGTGGAGGTACTGGCATCGCTGGTGGACCCCTGAGTCACCCATGTTTTAGAGTAACACTGTAGCACCAAATGTGAGGACCTTCTGGATCTTCTCATGGTTTCTGTGTGTGAGTTTATTTCTATAATCCAGCTACTGGACATCAGTACCCTTCAACCACTGCTGCCACCACAGACACTATGGCCCTTTTCGCATGGCATTACTTAAGCAAAAGGGCCCCTCGAGCGTCGTGTAAATGTGAGGAGTGGTCTGCATGACACACTCCCCTTTACGTGACGCTCAAGAGCCTCACGCACAACGCGTATGCACCTTTTTATTTTCGGCTTTCAGCTGAAAATGGTGCGCGCTTGCACACCGGTCAGGGGCCTGGGGCGAACTTACCTGCCCTGCGGAGCCTCTGGAGCCGGGCCGGTCGCGCTTCCTGTCCTCAGTGCAGCCTACAGCTCCCAAGCTGCACTGCGGAAGGAAGAGGCGGGGCGTGGGTGGGGCGCTCGCACGACAGGAAGCTGCTGCGGAGCCCAAGCAGCAGGGACGCGAAAGCCTTCCTCCAAAGGCTTTTCGCACAAGCGCCGCCCCCCACCTCCACAAAAAGGTAAGGTGCGGAAAGGGCCTAAGTGTCTGAGCTCAACCACTCCAATAGCACTACTGTAGCATTCTTAGAGGCACATGTGTATAATACAAGAATATTTTATTAATCAGAAGTTCAACATACAGTTAAAGATTACTTGGCATATATAAGCCTATGGTTACAAAATTTAGTGATTGTTTTAATTTTATTCACTTAATCCTAATTAACCATGACACATCTCACTCTTTCCCTAAGTCCTCATGATCCTAGCTGAACCTAACTAACATTCCTACCTAATCCCTGTCTTTCCCCGGCTCCAAAACAAACTCCTTCACTGTCTCACTTTTCAGTCTATTCTTCAGTGTCATCTAACTCCTTCTATCTAACTTATATCTCTAACTGATTCTGATTCCTATCTCTGACTGATTGACATCTCTTACCCTTTCTGGCTGTCAAACACACTAACCTTTTAAAGCTCCATTCAAATATTCAGCCAGTCACTCACCTTGACATGCTACACTCTTCCTCCTTCCATCCTAGTAGATCACTTACCGTATTACCATATTTACCAGTATATGAGATGCTCTGGCATATAAGACGCACCCCATTTAAATGCCAGCAAATACTATTTGCCAGTGTATAAGATACACTGGCATATAAGACACACTGCCTTTTCAAACAGGAAAAAAAGTGAGTCTCATACGCCAGCAAATAGGGTATGTGTGCTATACACCATGTATTTTATCATAGTTTACTATAATTCCTTGGTAAACCAAAATTTTTTTTAACAAAAATCCATAATGTTGCAGCTGCCCAGAAGCCATCTAAGAGCTGTATGAGGTCTCTGAGTTGCCCATGTTTAGTGCTATCTGTACAGTTATCTGATCTTGCTGTTAGTAGAAGGCTCTGTAAAGGGACAGTATTAACGTACTCTGGGCCATCTTCATACTGAGTTGCTGACAGAATTTTCAGTATCAAGACGGATATGTGTTCAGAGGAGGATGACCAAGATGGTAAAAGGTCTAGAAACCAGGTCCAATGAGGAACAATTTGTTTAGCTTGGAGAAAAGATGACTGAGAGGTGATATGATAGCCACCTTTTATCTCTGGGGGCATTTCATGTAGAAGATGAAGTGAGCTAGTTTTCTGCTGTTGGAGAGACTATAACACAAACCAGTGGCTTCCAGTTAGAAGAAAAGAGATTCCAGCTAAATATTATGAAGTATGTTTTCATTGTAAGAGCTGTTTAAGAGTGGAATAGGCCTGTCTCAGAGTGTGGTAGACTCTTCTTTGGAGATCTCTGAAGAGAAATTGGATGGCCGTCTTTTAAGGATTGATTAGTTGTGTATTGACAGGGGGTTGGGCTAAATAACCTTTTTTTATTATAAAAAGCATTTCAATAAAACAACATAGTCATGAATAATAAAGTATATAAATAGTACAACAGGTAGGCATACAAACCTAAATCTCCCTTTATACTCTATATCTTCATTCCTATCTTCCACATCTAGACTTTGCTTCCAACTAGATTGTCTTTACAAAAATATAATAGCATAATAAATGAGGATTTATTTTCTCGCTTTAAACCCATCAGGACTCTTCTAATATAACCTTGAATGTGATCTTACGTATTACTTTACCACATTTATAGCTTTAAAATCTAATATTAACATTTATATAAGTACATTCATATATGTGATTCTGATATTGTGAGATCATTTGCAAAATCCAACTGCACATTGTGCCACTACTGCACCAGAGGTAGAGTCTATGTGGCCCTCCAGATATTGGACTGCAATGCCTGTCAGCCATGGGCAGCATGAACAACAGTGAGGGATGATGGGAGCTGCAGTGCAACACCCAAAAGCTGAGATCTTTCCCATTCCTCTGCAATGCAGTATGTGGAACATAATATGCCAACAAGGATATATCACACAACAGTTTTGCTTCTGTGTTCCTCCCTTCTGACTTATTGGCTCACCTGTTCAAACAACTGAAGCTATTTTGCACATGCTTTTAGTGAATTCCATTTAGCAGTCACTTTGCTGACAGTATTAATAAGTTTATAGAGAAGCTGCTGAGATTATTATTTTCTCCCTTCCTGAAAATTAATAGTGTTTTTATTTGAAGTAGCTAAAGGGGGAGGGGACTCTTATGATTAGTGTCTTTGGAGGTACTGTGTTGAAAACAATATTTTTACCAGAACAGACTGTCGAGTTTATAGCAACCCTCCCATCTTAAATTAGAAGTGCTTTCTTGAGAGGAAAGAAAGACTAGTTTTAAAAATGAGCCTATTTTCTTCCCTCTTGAGATAAAAAGAAACAGAAAGACTGGTGGAATAAAAGTGGACCATCAAAGACTTGCTACTTAAAAGGGAAAAACCAAGGGTATCTTTATTTTTCTCCCTCCTGTTTCATTAAAAACAATAAATGGGAATGGAGTTTATGAGATTTTATTATATGTATTTGTGGGAAACTAATGGCAGGTAAAATACTGTTCTTTTATTCCACTTTTATCAGGAGGCTGTATTACTGCTTGAGGTATGGGAGGCCTTGAATTTTGTGGTATTTTTTTCTGCTGCCCCTACCATCACCACCAAAGCACCTTCTACTCAAAACTGAGGTATATAGAGAAGCTGGAAAGGAAGAAAGAGTGAGAGACTTTATTTGTAATAAGGGATCCATGATTAAAACATGCTTCCTGTAATCTTAAAGTACAGGTATTGGGACTGAAATGTTGTCACAGAAAGTTTGAATTTCTGAAAGTCTGAAAGTCTGAACTCTTAAGTCTGAACTTAAGAGTTTGAATGTGGGCCAGGAGGATTGATTCAAATCAAGGCCAATTGTGGAAATAACAGAAGTCTTGTCACCAACAAATCACATAATTCTAGGCATCTGTCTCTGTAACTGTCCTTGTAGACCTTGTCTCTATGCCCACACATGCAAATGCAAACATGCACAAACACATGCATGCAACAAAGGTTTTCAGATGTGGTTGTACTTTAGGAAAAGCCTCTCCAATGAAGGAAGAGATGGGAATTGTGCAGCCTTTCAGATGTTGCTGAACTGTAAGTGTTAAGGGAAACATGTACAGGAAATGGAAGAAGGGGGAAACCATCAAAGAAGAATTTAAGCAAGTAGCCAGGAGATGTAGGGAGGAGGTCAGAAGGGCTAAAGCACAGAATGAACTTAGGCTGGCCAGAGACATTAAAAACAATAAAAAGGGCTTTTTTAAATGCGTCTGCAGCAAATGGAAAAAGAAGGAGACAATAGGGTCGCTGCGCAGCGAAGATGGAGATTTACTAACAGGGGGAGGAGAAAAGGCAGAATTACTTAACACCTGCTTTGCCTCAGTTTTTTCCCAGAAGGGTACAAGCACTCAACCTGGCAGTTGGGGAGCAGGTGAGGAAGCAGGGGAAATGCGGCACATAATAGGTGGAGAGGTGGTACAAGAATACCTGGCCACACTGGATGAATTCAAGTCTCCAGAGCCAGATGAAGTGCATCCTAGGATATTAAAAGAACTGGCAGAGGTCATTTCGGAACCGCTTGCTATAATCTTTTAGAAATCATGGAGGACAGGAGAAGTTCCAGCAGACCGGAGGAGGTCAAATGTTGTCCCCATCTTCAAGAAGGGAAAAAAAGAGGACCCAAATAATTATCGCCCAGTCAGCCTGACGTCAGTACCCGGAAAGATCCTGGAGCAGATCATTAAGCAGTCAGTTTCTAATCACTTAGAAAGCAATGCGGTAATCAGGAGAAGTCAACATGGATTTCTCAAAAATAAGTCATGCCAGACTAATCTTATCTCTTTTTATGATAGAGTTACTAGCTTGATAGATGAAGGGAATGCTGTAGATGCAGCATATCTCGATTTCAGTAAGGCCTTTGACAAAGTTCCCTACAACATTCTTGCAAAGAAGCTAGTAAAATGTGGGCTGGACAGGGCTACTGTCAGGTGGATCTGTAACTGGTTGACTGACTATTCCCAAAGGGTACTCACCAATGGCTGCTTTTCATCTTGGAGAGAAGTGACTAGCGGGGTGCCACAGGGTTCTGTCCTGCGCCCAGTGCTGTTCAATATTTTCATCAATGACTTGGATGAAGGAATAGAGGGCATGCTCATCAAATTTGCAGATGACACCAAATTGGGAGGGGTTGCTAATACGCCAGAGGACAGGATCAAAATTCAAAATGACCTGGACAGATTGGAGAGCTGGGCCAAGGCTAACAAAATGAAATTCAACAGAGAGAAGTGTAAGGTCCTATACTGAGGTAGAAAAAATGGAATACAGAAATATGGGATGGGGGACACATGGCTGGATAGCAGTACATGTGAAAGGGATCTAGGAGTCTTAATAGACCACAAGCTGAACATGAGTCAGCAATGTGATGTGGCAGCCAAGAAAGCCAATGCAATTCTCAGCTGCATCAATAGGAGTATGGTGTCTAGATCGAGGGAGGTAATGGTACCACTCTACTCTGCTTCGGTTAGACCTCATCTTGAATGCTGTGTCCAGTTCTGGGCACCCCAATTCAAGAAGGACATGGTCAAGCTGGAGCAAGTCCAGAGGAGGGCGACCAAAATGGTGAGGGACCTGGAAGCCATGCCCTATGAGGATAAACTTAGAGAACTGGGTATGTTTAGTCTGCAGAAGAGAAGGTTAAGAGGGGACATGATAGCCATGTTTAAATATCTGAAGGGTGCCATGTAGAGGAGGAAGTGGGCTTGTTTTCTGCTGCTCCGGAGACCAGGACAAGGAGCAATGGATTCAAGCTGCAGGAAAGGAGATTCCATCTGAACCTCAGGAAGAACTTCCTGACAGTCAGGGCTATCCGGCAGTGGAATATGCTGCCTCGGAGTGTAGTGAAGTCTCCTTCTTTGGAGCAGAGGCTGGATGGCCATCTGTCGGGAGTGCTTTGAGGGTGTTCCTGCATGGATGGCCCGTGTGGTCTCTTCCAACTCTACATTTCTATGATTCAATGATTCTATGTAACTCCCAGTGTCCCTAGCCAACATATACAATGATGAAGACTGCTGGGAGCTGGAGTCTAATAACATCTGGAGGAATGCATGATTCCCATTCCTGTCCTAAGACTTCCTGTACAGATGCAGTTGAAAACTAATGACTTTTTGTAATCAGTGCACACTCTTATAGAACTAGTGCTGGATAAAGGAATGTTCTTTCTAGGGTTCTGCTGTGACTTCGATTCAGGTTGTTTGAGATCCTGTACATGCACTATATCAAGGGGGCATCAATCATATAAAATCCATTCCTGTATGAAACTGTTTAGATTCTAAGCCTAAGTACAACTCAGATTATTCTCCATGGCAGCTATGTACTCCGAGGATGACCTGCCTCCTACCATCAAGAGATTTGGGCCACCACATAGTCATATTGTCTCTTCTTTTCCTCCTTTCCTCCAACTCGTATTCCCACTCTCTGTATCTTAGGCCTCTTCAAACTTCCTCAAGCCCCAATAAATACCTTCTTCTTTCTGGTTGTAGCAATTCTGCAGCTGTCATCTCTTCTCTAGCTTCTATAGATTTTGTTCTAGCTCTGTCAAATTCAGCTTGGCTTGAATTCGTGTAGTTCTGAAGAAGAAAACTGAGGAAAGTAGTAGCTATGTACATAATGATAATATACTATTGTTTCTTATGGTTAAGTTGTTGTTCTTTGTAGAAGATAATGGAGATTATCCATTACTCAACTGTCAGATCCTCCAGAGATCTACTTTTCCTTTTCTTTCATATTTCTAACAAAGATTTTTAAAACACTTATTGTATAGTATCAGTAGTGATAAGATGATTAGCAAATTATGCTTTGATGACATTTAAGTTTATTGTACCAGATAAACATATACTCCACTAATGCTAATTTAGAACTAATTGAATTTTCATTTCCTATTCATACATAAAATGCACTGCAAGCTTCAGCTATTATCTCAAGAATTTATCTGGGGTTGCAACAGTATTTTAGAGATAATTCTCAAGAAATATTCATGGAAAGCAAACTAATAATTAATTAAAATATATCACAAGTACGCCTTTGGATTTTCAGTTTTCACTTTTGCTGGCACATTGCAACCTTCTTGAGAACCAAATATTCTACTAACACTAATGAGGTATTTTTTGCTATTCCCAAGAGAATATATTTAACTGAACTGGTAAGCCATTGTCTCAAATGTTCTGGAAATTAGACTGCTTCTTGAGCGATATTCCTATGGTTTATGTATGTCTCGGATTACTAAGGCTTAACGGATTTGATGCAAAGAATCAAGGGAACCATACATAATACTTTATCAAGTCCCTTTCAGATTTTGTAAAGGTTAGGTGTTCTTAACATTGCACCTGTGCTGATACATCCTATGTACTCTTGTGAGCCTGAAATCAAAAGCTTGTATTCATACACAGGAAAATATAATTCTGCATTATTATTGTTGCTATTGTTAAGCCTGTAATAGCGGCTGCTGATCTAGGCAGAATTCAAAGTGCTGGTTATGCCCTCTAAACACTGCTCAGCTTGGGTCCAGACTATCTGCCTATATGAGCCTGCCTGAGCTTTAAGATCTATGAGGGACAGCTATCTCTTGGTTCCACCACAATTACAGGCACATTTGGTGAGGACATGGGAGAGACAGCCTTCTTGGTGGCTGCTCCCAAATTGTAGAAGTCCCCTCCATAGGAGGTCCACCTGGCCCACT
Source organism: Cyclura pinguis (assembly GCA_030412105.1). Classification (NCBI taxonomy): domain Eukaryota; kingdom Metazoa; phylum Chordata; class Lepidosauria; order Squamata; family Iguanidae; genus Cyclura; species Cyclura pinguis. Next base: position 265,783,279 of record CM059601.1, on the reverse strand, counting down.
CTCTGCTGTACTTGGTGCTGACAGACAAAGACCCTTTTATTTAGGCAGGAATTTAGTTTTTAACCTGTAGTGGCAGATGAGGCTTTTAATGAGGGGGTGTATCAGTAATTAGCTACATACACCAAAACAGATGTATCTAAATGTGGAAAAGAGGAGATACGTAAATTTTTTATGAAGGAACCGGTGTGACATAATGTTTTGAGTGCTGGACTAATACTCAGGGAGACTAAGGTTCAAATCTCCAGCTGACCATGATTGTTGGCTGTGGTTAAATGACACTCTCATCATTAGATGAAGGCAATACCAAAACACTAAACTCCATCTGAACAAATCTTGCAGAGAAAACCCTGCGATAGATTTGCCTTAGAGTAACCATAAGTTGGAAATGACTTGAACGCACACAACAACAGTGTGATAGAGGTGTCCACAGGCAAGAAACCTGCAAAATTTCAGATGGATATTGGCATAGATTAGAGAGTTATGAATCATGAATCTAAGCCAGATGAAGAAGGTTTTTTTATGCATTCAGTGGCTACAAAAGTCACAGAAAATGCAGTACTACAGAAGCAGATGATGGATGTAGGGTGTACAGTGGCAGAGGCAGAAGAATGGCCACCATTGTCAAGCAAGCATAAACATTTCTCCTCTTAGAAAACTAGCAAAGAGCACTGGATATAGAATCAGTTCAACAGTATATCACTCCAGCATCCCTTGCTCACTCACTGAGATGGGAGAATCCTAGTAAACCTAGTGCCCTTTCACATTATAGTTTTAGTACTGATTCCACATTAATTATCATGGCTGTAACCTGTGGAATACTAGGAGTTGCAATTTAGGAAGAGGCATTTACATTCTCAACCAGAGAGCACCAGTGCCTCACCAGACTATAAATCCCAGGATTCCATAGAATTCAGACATGGTAGATAAAATAGAATCATAATGCTTTAATCTTCTAGTATGAAATGGCCTCTATTTACAGGGATTAGGAACTAGAGCTATCTTCTAAGGGGTCCTTGAGGGGTCTCTAGAATTTGTTGTTATTATTGTGTGCCTTCAAGTCATTGCTGACCTATGGCAACCCCAAGCCAAACCTATCGTGGGGTTTTCTGGGGCTGATTGTGTAACACACCCAAGATCACTCAGTGGGTTTCTATGGTGAGCAGGAACTCTAACCCTGATCTCCAGGGTTGCAGTCCAAAGCTCAAACAACTACACCACACTGACTCTCTGGACCTTAGAAAAGTCTACAGAAATTACTCTAGTTAATCTAGAGCAGGAGTCATCCAAAGGATGCTTGTGGACCCCAAGGACTTTTTGCACCACCTCCAAAATTGGGGTAGGGGGAATTGTCCCAAAATGACCAATAGTACCCTCCAAAGCATCTGGGAAATCTTGCTCATTTCAATGCATTTAGAAACCTTTTTGTTCATCCTTTTAAAAGGACCCAGACGAGGCTTCTTTCCAGGACATAGAAAAAAATCACCATCCAAACATGGCACAGTGAAGGGAGGGGGAATGGCCCCCAAATCCAGGAAAAAAGTGGCCAGGGCTTCTGAAGTATTATGAGAGAGGACAAAAGTTTTGACATACTATTTGGGGGAAGATGGTAGCAATGAGGAGATTTGGTCCTCCAGTGTCCTATGAGGGCCAGTAGAGTCCTCATCTCTAGACAGTCATTCATTCCTGAACTAAGGGATGATATGGATTCACAAGAATATATAGTCCATTGTAACACGTGGGGCTTTTAATTAATAGAAAAATTAATAAAAAACACTACATATAAATTCCAGTTTCCTGAGACATTGTATCACCTTTTGTTGATTGGAAGAGAATGCTTTCCAACTCTCTTTCCCCCTCAGTTTTTGAAGGTATAGTATCTATGTTTCTATGTTCCATTGAATCTTTCAGATTTATATTTGGTTTGCTTCGGAGGAGCTTCATTCCAGATTTGTCTGAAAGATGCTGAATGGGTTCTGGATTTTGGGTTCTTCTGAATCATAAAATCCACCCCTGCTTGCCCCATGATAGTTTTGTTTCCAATAAAGGAAAGTCACAGTCTTTAATTACTGAGTTCTTCACAATATTTTTTTTAATTACTAGGATAAGATGGGTAGTTGTTCAGAAAATTAGGCTCCTGAAGTGACTGTTTCAAAGGTAGACTGATTGGTGGAATGAAAGTTATTGAAGCTCTGAGGGAAGTACATCATTCACTGAATTGGATCCAGTTTTAGGCACATGCAGGTAGAATTCTCTGCCCTGTCTTCCTCAAATCACCTTTTCAAGATCCTTAAAAATGCTACACAGAGACCAGGACCCTGCTGAAAGTGGTATAAAAGATGGAAGGTTCCCCCAAATCATTAGGGGATACCTTCTTTGAATTTTGCCCTTTGCATAACTGTGTGTATGTGTCTTCAAGCTGCCTAACAACTTACAGTGACTCCATGAATTTCATAGGGTTTTCTTAGGCAAGGAATACTCAGAGATAGTTTTACCAGTTCTTTCCTCTGAAATATACCGTACAATACCTGGCATTCATCGATGGTCCCCCATCCAAATATTAACTAAGGCTAACCCTATTTAGCGTCCAAGATCAGACAAGATCTAGTGGCTTTAGGGTATTGTGAGATATTTGGTCCTATACACTCCACTCACACACACACACACACACACACACACACACAACAGGTTCACATGAACAATACGTGTGCATTATACAATCTAAAAGTAGGTTTTGAACAGCCTTGTCTTGCTAATACACTGAATCAGGCTTCAGACCACTGCCACAAAGCAAATATCATATTAAAACAAATCACAGCCTTTTTTTCTTACTTATTAGTGCATATAAAAGCCTAAAAACTTACAACATTTATAAAGTATGTAATAGCAGTAGGTTTAAAAATATGTAAAAGTAAAAATAATAAATAATTCTTTTCTCCAGAATATGCACTGAAATGCAAAGTGCAGAAATACTGTAAAGAAACTGAGCATGGGTAGCAAATTAGTGCTGTACTGTATAACGGAGGCCCTTTCCGCACAATGATGGCGTCCCAGCATGGGGACACAAGAGGAGCAGAACCACCACGTTTCTGCATGACATCGTCATGGTCCCATCCTTCTCGCATCACCAGCCAGCGCAATCATGGGCTATATCATTGACAGAGTTTCTCCATCAATGGCCCCTGATTGTGCAAGCCTCCAGTTGCAGCTGGCCATGCAGAAGGGCCGGAAATGCGATCTACACACTTCTTCCCCTGCTGCAGTGTGGGAAGAAGGCTGGCTGCAGTCCAGAGGGACAGAGCTTGTCCCTCGCACTCCCTTCCGCAGGCAGCCGGTCGTGTGCAGAGGGGAGCGTTGGGAACATGCTCGCATCCCGGCAGAAGTACTGCCAGGATAACACCTGGAAGACGATAGAGCAATATGCAGAAAAGGCCTGAAAAGGGGTATATTAGTGAACTGTCTAATGTGAAGCACCTTAAAGTAAAATAGACCTGTATAGAGTTATGGCTTGATACTGATAAGTGGTCCAACACTGTGGTTTCTGAAGCTGCAATTATGCACTACTATTCTTTGGTATATGTGTTATTAAACTCCATGGGACCTAATATTGAATAAAACCACTGAGAAATTCCTAGTCATTCTGTTGATTGGGCTGAGAAATTATTAATTCTATCCAAGATCTTGCGAACTTGCTTCTGACTGAGTGAGAGCGGTCCCTCTAGCTCACTGAAATGTTAATTAAGTGGCAGCAGCTCTCCGGTTTTTCAGATGGGAGTCTCTCCTAGCCCTGAAACAGCCATGCAGGGACTGAATTTGGGGTCTTCTGGGTACAAAGCATGTGCTCTCTTACTGAGCTGTAGTTCTTATCTGCAAGGGATTTGGATCTGAATTATGTATTTTGCCCTAGCATAAGGTGCCATTTTTCATAGCTGCTGCTGGACCTATCCGGCTGTCAACCCCAGAAATTGGCTTGCCTTGACCCTTCTAATTCATGATTGATGTTGATCTCACTATCATCATAATAGGAAATCTTTGTTGCCATATGGTTTTAATCATGTATTTTCCCTTGCTTTCTTTCAGTCTGCTCCCAGTATTCAAGAGGAGTATTTGCCATTTTTGGACTGTATGACAAAAGATCTGTACATACCTTGACCTCATTCTGCAGCGCCTTGCACATCTCCCTCATCACACCAAGTTTCCCCACTGAGGGTGAGAGCCAGTTTGTGCTGCAACTGAGGCCTTCCTTACAGGGAGCGTTGCTAAGTTTGCTCGGCCATTATAAATGGAACCGCTTCGTCTTCCTTTATGACACAGATAGGGGTAAGTAATAATACACCCTCTTGCACTGCTCAACTACCGTGAGATGCATTTATGTACCTTAGGAAGAAAAAGATCTTGAGCAAAGCCTTACTTTCATTATTCAAACACTAAAGCTGTAGGAGATAATGTATAAGCCTGTTGGGAGTTTGTGACAATCCTGAGGTGTATATATTTGGCCGTAGAACTTTGCTTAGAAATCTGAGACTTGTATTTGCTTGTATCTACGGTAGGTTTTAGCTTCATGGATGTGAAAAGTTAGATCCAAAATAATAGCAGTATGCATGAAGAACTCGAAAAGAGGGGCCAGTTTTTAAAAGGCCTTTTAAGAATCAAAGACAATTTATTACTCTTAAACTCATAATTTTGTTGACAGGCTGTGTGAAGCTGCTTTATAAAATTAAAGGTTCATAATCCTGAAATAAGAGTAAGCACAACCTGCCATAATTTAACCATTTGTGAGTCTGATTGCTTTCTGTGAGGGAGATAACAAGCACTGAAGAACACAAAAGGGATAATCTTTCCCTTTCATGTATCAGAATCAATGCAGAAGACACTGAAGCTGTAAGTTCTGATGATTTTGTGCACCTCTGTATGAAAGTATTTCTTATGATGTAACATTTTGTCTTATGATATAACATTTTGTTCTTTGTTTCTAAAATGGACCAATAAGAAAACTTTGAAACATGACTTTAGTCAGTATAGATATTTTCAGATCTTTCAGACTTTCAATCTGTTCAGTGATCAAGCTGGAGTAATGAAGAATCAAATGGGAGAGAAAAAAAATAAACAAATGTATTTTTCCTTCATCGAAAGTCAAAAACATTCTCAGGTCCCTAACCTGATTTTACCTTTTCTCATCTAAATTCGAAAAGAAATTTGTAGCCTACAGTGGCATACCAAGGGCAGCTTCAGATGTTCATTTTCTGACAACAGGCTTTGTAAATCATTCTTCAGTAATTTATTCCAGCAACTTTGAAATCATCAGTGTGTTTTTGAAATGGAGATGATACAATTATTTGTGAAGGTTTTTTTTTCTCTCCAGCATTTGCAAAATTCTAGAGTGGTGATCATGTTAGCTTTGTAATGGATAAGAGTTTTCCTGCTGTAAAGGCTGCCAAAATTTAATTTCATAATCTTTTTGGGCCAAGAGCCCAATGTGTCAGATGAATCTGACAAAGCAACTTCTGGCACATGTCATTGTATGCCAGAATATAGAACTATGTCTACTTTGTCAAAGAAAACTTCCATTTATTCAATAGGATATTCCCTTCCTTTCCTCCTCCCCTCCGTCTATGTTCTACTTCACAAACTGTAAAATCTCTAATACTACAGAATGGATTTTGAGAAAATGCATAGCATTGCAAATGAAAGGTGTAATCTGCTAGCATAGTTGTTCCCAGTTTTCATTGGAGTATTAACTCTCTGGACATGTTGGTGGAAACTTCTAGGAAATGAAATCCAACATCATCTAAGTAGTCAATGCTCTAGCAGGTACTCTTCCACTGGTACAAAGATAGTATTCAATACAGCTCATAGTCTTTAAGATGTGGCAAGACTCTTGGTTGAGAAAATATTTTAAAAATGTAGAAAAGCAGGGCTTTTTTTTCTCCTTTCAAGTTAGCTTCTTGATAGGTCTGTTTGTTTGTTTGTAAACTTCAAACAAATTGTCTATTCTTCAGTAACCATATATTTTTGTCCTATCACAGAGTTGTTAAAAAAATCCATTTAATGAACGGAAAGATGAGAACCACTTGGCAGCTACTTGGGGATCTTGATAGTGTTGCAATATTGAAAGTTTGTTTATATGCGTTGCTGTCATTCTGAACAGACAATTGTTGTTGTGTGCCTTCAGGTCGTTTCTGACTTAGGTTTGCCTTAGGATGTCCATATCATGGGATTTTCTTGGCAAAATTTGTTCAGAAGGGATTTGCCTTTGCCTCCATTTGAGGCTGAGAGAGTGTGACTTGCCTAACCCCACCCAGTGGATTTCCATGTCCAAGTGGGGATCTCAATCCTGGTCTCCAGGGTTGTAACCCAAAATTCAACAGGAAATAGGCAATATAGCATTCCTCCCTGTACTAGTTCCCATTCCACTCATGGGATGTGCCAGAAGATATTAAATATTTCTCCTTTGGCCCAAACCTTGTGTATATTATTGCTGTTGTTTTCATCCTTCCTTTGTTCACAGCAAACTTTTCCAAAGTTTAGGGCTGGTCAGTAATACACGATTAGCAATTGCAGCTGAACATTATAGATAAAAATGTCAGCTGTCAGGGGAAAAAAATCTTATCTCCGAGCAATAATATTTCACTACCCTGCAGCCACAGCTGTCCTCTGTAACCATCTTCAAGGCACTAATGTTAATTTATGTAACCAGCCCTCTTCTTTGGAGCTAGAAGCACAAATGTTAATTTATGTAACCAGCCTTTTGCTCCAGAACTAGCATTCATCCCAGTATATTTGCCCCTCCCCACCTCATTTTGTTTGATTTCTCCTTTTCCTTTCAAATTTGCCCCAAATTTCAAAGAAAGCTGGGTTTTGACTTGGAATGGCTTATACAATGGATTTTACCAATCACAAACCAAATTAAGCTGAATTAGAGAGATCCAGGCCAGTTCAAAGTGGAGTTGGTCTGAGGTGTTCCCAATCTAAGCTTTGTGAAGAAGTCGTATTCAAAACAACACAGAAAATTTGTCTGCAAAGACTGAGGCGTTCTCTCCAAAGCCTTCATTTAAGGAAAACACCAGGTACAAAGAAGGAGGAGGATGAAAGGAGGGGTGTAGTTTCATTACTTGCTCTGTAGGTTCTAATCATAGTGTGCAACTGTGTCCTTGAAAAACTTTTCTTAGCACTCTCCTCTAAGAGCAAGGAAGCTAAAAATGTGGAGTTTGTGGGCCCTGGGAAGGTGTAAAATGCAGTACTTGAGTGGAAAATGCTGGATGCCACTATGCTTTTGCCACTGTGGGTTCCATTCTGTCATCAACCTCTGTTGCACTGTATTGTCTGTCACTTTGGTGCTATTGAACAGAAAATGACAAAAAGATTTTTCAACTCTGTTGAAGGAAAAAAGCAAATCCTTGTTGCTGTTGTTGTGTGTCTTCTAGTGATTTCCAGTTTATGGCAATCTTAAGATGAACCTATCGTGGGGTTTTCTGGGGCTGAGAGTACGTGATGTGCCCAGCAGGTTTCCAGTAGTCCAATGCTCAAACTACTGCACCACTACTCAGCCACCCAGAAAACCCCAGAAGAGGGTGTAATGGAAGGAGATCAGCCCCACAAAATAAACAAAGAAACCCAAAGAGCTGCCCCTTCACCTGTATCTTATCCATTTCAGATTTGGATTTTTCTTTGGTAGGGCCACTTCAGTGCTTTCTGTGATTGCATAACAATTGCCTCCCCTTTTAAAAATGGGAAGACTGGGGTGCCCTTCTTTTTTTTAATCAAGTTTGCCTGGGATTACCCCCAGACACATGTGTTTCTGCCTCCAATTCTATTTATTTTTTTTTAAGCAACCTAGGTGCAATTCCCCTTGTTAAAAAAAAATAATAATCAAGATTTAAAGGCACCCAGAAGAATAGCCTATAATTTATGATTGCTGCTGTTGTTTTTGCTGCTGTTAGCAACTCTTTCCTTTTGAAACTGAGGTTGTGTTTATTGAAAGTTAACACTGATGGTAACTTGAAAGGTATGCTGAAGTAGACTAGCTGGGAAACAGGTGCATTGCAAAGAGCTTCATGCAGTGGGTGGTATAATGTGGTACAAAATTTTTGTTTTTAAATAATAAATTGAAATTTGCTCAGATAAAAAGTTTCATACCGAACATGAAGCAGAAGGGCCATAAAGAGGAACCTCTGATCTCAGGCAATCTGATACATGTAAGTGAGTTGTAGAAACAGGTGCTGATAGCTTTGGTGCTTTTGCATGTCTTTCATAACCTTTGGCATTCTAAGCTTCCATTTGCTATTGTGTGCCTTCAAGTCGTTTTTGACTTATGGTATCCCTAAGGTGAACCTATCACAGGTTTTCTTGGCAGAATATGTTCTGAGGGGGATGTTCTGAGGCTGAAAGAGCATGACTCACCCAAGTGTATCCAGTGGATATTAATGGTGGAATGGGATGCCTAACCCAAGCCATTTCCTCACTAGACTGTCTTCCACTTTCAAGATCCTATGGAATCTTAGAGTTTGTAGTTTAGGGAAGGGCATCGAGAATTCTCAGCCAGGAAGGTCTTTGGCCTCAGTAAACTACAAACCCCAGAATTCCACAGGATGTTGAAAGTAGAATAATGGCACTATAACAGTGTGGGGTGGAAATGGCTCTGGTCTCCTAGTTCAAAACTGAGGTCCTTTCCGCAGCTTACCTTTTTGCGGAGTTGGGGTGCGGGGATCGCGCGAGCAGCCTGCAGCGAGGGGTTCTTGCATCCTGGTTGCTTCAGCTCTGCACGAGCTGCCTGCTCCCGAGCAGGCAGCGTGAGAGCCCCACTTCTTCCTTTGCAGCGCAGCCTGGGAGTTTCCCAGGCTGCGCTGGAGCAGGAAGCGCAACTGCCACGGCTCCGGAGGCTCCTCACGCACGGCAAGTGCGTGCGGGGCCCTGGAGCAATGCGCGATTGTGCATCATTTTCGGCTGAAAGCCAAAAATGAAAAAGTGCACAAGTGGTGCCTGCCCTATCCTGGAGCATCACGCGATTGTGAGTGCATTGTGCAGATCACTCCTCACAACTGCGCGATGCTCCAGGTGCCCTTTCGCATGGCAAATGCCGTGCGAAAAGGGCCTTAGACAACTAAACCACACTGGCTCATACCTTCCAACATTTCACAGATGAAAACCAGGACATGCAATCCGAAGAAAGACACACATAACAAGCAAGACTGTGGCTTTCGATTCTACCCTCTCCTTTCCTTTCCCCCTATAGAGTACAAAGTAGTTTTGCACTTTGAACTCAGTTTGTTGCAATTGAAGTAAGCCAGAGACAAAGGCCCTTTCCAAATGTGGGGGGGGGGCGGGCGAAAAAGCCCAAAAACGGAGCTTACCTGAAGCCAGGTAAGTCTGTCGCCACGCGGAGCAGTACGAGCTCGCTGCTCCGCAGTCCTCCGGCGTCCCAAATGGCGGCTTCCGGTTGGTGGAGGCAAGAAGCTCGCCAGCTGGAAGCCCGCCCCCGGCAGATCTGCAGGCACACACTTGCCTGCAAATCCGCGTCGGAGCCCGGCGATGGAGCGGCACGGGGCTGCGCGCTCCATGCTTTTTAAAAACCGCTCGAAAGAGGTTTTTAAAAAACACGCCGCACAGCTAGTTCCGGGCGCTCCTGAGTGGATTCTGGTGTAGAACTACAAAAAGTAGTCCACACCAGTCCACTCTACGGTGCAGAAGACCTCTGTGAGAGGTCGCTCTGCACCATTTCAGAAGCCCGGTGTGGAAATGGCCAAAGAGGGCGAAATGAGAGGAAGGGAAAGAAACTGGGACATTTTAAAAGCAGCAGCAGAAGTGAGATGACAGAGAATTAATCAGGATTGTCCCTGACAAATCAGGACAACTGGAAGGTATGGGCTTCTAACAGCCAGCAGACTAGAGTACTCTGGAAACTGAGGTCAGATTCAAACTACAAATAAATATATATGGAAATGCAACAAGACAGATAATCTTGAGAGTATGTCAAGTTTTTGGAGTTTCAAAGAAAATAACCTTAAATGTATTCTTGAGTAAAAAATTGGTATCAACTGTTTGAAAAGAAAACCAAGCATTATATAACCATTGGAATTAATGTGAAGGAGTTTTTGCAGCAAAAACACCACCTATCTTTATCGTGAAAACAAGAACTGCAGACATACTGCTTGATCCAGTGTATCCAAAAATTAATTTCCATGTGCTATTTATGTTCAATTTCTAATAAGCATTGGAATCTAGGCATTTTGAGAGACAATGCATTTGCAGTCAAATTGTTTTATGTCTTGATTTTTACTTGTTTATTTCTTCAAGTTATAAATTACCCTGTATATTCAAGCCATCTCTATTTGGCATACAAGTTAAAAATCAAATTTAAAACAAAACAAAAAATCATTAAAAATCTGGTTATTATTCAGAAGGCAAAAAATAGGGAAAATACAATCTATAAGAAAGAAGAATGAATGTTGAGGCAGAAGATGTTGATATTACTATTTCATTCTCACAAGTCAGGAGAAAATGTAGAGAAAATGAATATTTCTGTATAGTTCTCCCCTAGTATTTGTGCACTCCAAAGTGTTTCAGCAAATTATTCTGTGCAGAAATACACAGGTTTGTAGGTAAGTTGGTATGTTGAGTTTTTTTGTTATGAATACACACTTGTTTCCAAGAAACCACATGTGGATTTTTTTTTCCTGCAAGATTTCTATATTCTAAGCAACAAACAGTACTCTTGCGTAAAACCTGTTCTCGTGCTGGGAATATTTTTACACACTCCTGAAAATAAAGAGACAGCTTTCACACATTCCAGGAAGTATCTTGCTGTTTTTATATTTCATTACTAGTATATATACCCGGCGTTGGCTGGGATTTTATTTTCTCATAGGTAATACTTGTTAGAAAGATATGAGATCCTGTGTCTCTAATTCCCCAAACTGTCTTGTTCAGTACCTGTAACTTTTCCCCATATTCTCCAATCCAATCTGTATTCAGAGTTATTAACATACAGAATTTGGGTTCCTGAGGGAATACACTGCCCTCCTCCTCCTCCTCTTCCTCCTTCTTGCTGCTAGGCCTCATCTCCACAGCAACTGGCCTACTCAGAACAGATACAGTTGACTGAGGCCCAAGAGCTCTCTGGCTGAAAATTCTAAATGCCCCTCCTAAACTGCAAACCCCATGATTCCATAGAATCTTCTTAGGCAGTCAATCATATGAGGTCTTTGCCTGACACAAACAAAAAAACTTTCCATTCTATATATTAGATAAAAGAGAAGATGGGAATATTGCCTAGACAGCTAATTAGGAACAAGCAAAGAGGATACAGTACTTGTATAATGTAATAAAGTTGGCCTCCCATAGCCACATATTCTGTGTCCATGGATTCACTTAACCATGGCTTGATAATATATTTTAAAAAAATCCGAAAAGCAAGCTTTGATTTTGCCATTTTATACATGAGATGCTGTTTTATTGCACCATTGTACGCAATGGAACTTGAGCATCCATGATTTTTGGTATTGGGGGGGTGGGACCCATATCCTAGCAGATACTGAAGGCCCACTGTATTAACAACTGATTCCAGTTAGCTCTCTTGCAAGCATACTTTGCGTACAATATAAGTTTCCAGACTGCTTTATGAAATCTGGTAACAGGTAACCAGAACATGGTTTATTGAATCTAGGCTATCATAATCCTGGTAGGTTTGCAGTAGGTATTTCAGCCTAAGTTGGTTTAAAGGCACTCTATGCCACAGAAGATACTAATGTCTGTAATGATAGAATTCCCAGCCTACTGATGCAGTCCTTTAAGCCCTAAAGTTTAGAGAGAATGTGCCACTTCCAAAATAAGCTGGATATCGCTATCCAGACAGATGGACCACCAGCCATCAATATCTGTGTCTTACCTGGATTGAGTTTTTATGTATTGGATGTCATCCACTCAGGATAATATATTCATTGCATACTTATTAGAAACAGATTTTTAAAAAATTCATTCATTCATTATAGTTGTTTTAAAGATTGTATGTGAATTACCCCTTGAACTAAGTAGAAACCAATTTGTTTTGGAAGCCTCTGTTCAAAAATATCAACACTGATGTTAGTAATGCACACATTCTATTTCTATACTGAAAGCATTTAAGGAGACTGTGAATATCTGTGACTTAAAACTCTTGGGGGTTAAATGAGAAATTTACCACTGTAGATAAGTGTGCTAACTAGAGAGTGAGTTTGCAGTTGACATGATTGAATCTGTGGGGAAAGGAATGTGCAGGTGGGGAGTTGGGCATAATAATTCTATTTATGTATGTGTTGGACAACATGAGTCAGATGGTGTAATGGTGTTGGACTAGGACTCTGAGAGTCCCTTGGCCTTTGGGTGACCCCTGGAAAGTCACACTCTCTCAGCCCCAAAGGAGGGCTATGGCAAACCTCCTCTGAATAAATCTTGCCAAGAGAACCCTTTGATCAGTTCACATTAGGATTGCTACCAGTCAGAAATGACTTGAAGGCACACAACAACAACAATAATGGCAACAATGATTCAGACTGGTACTGTTGTCTGTGCTTTTGAATGGCCAGCACAATTGTAGTAGCATGTAAGAATGGTTTGGATCTGCCTTGCAAAAACTGCTTCTTTATTTTCAGGAATAAGCATCTAAAACACTTGATGCCGACACATGGGTAGAAAGAAATTTTCTTAAAAGTAAAGAGACGAGTTTCATGTATCCCGAGACATATCTTGTGGTTTTTTTAGTTCTCACCATGGACAGAAAGTCGGGAATATTTTCTAGACAGACGTGACAAACATATTTTGTTCGCAGAATAGGCACCACATTTGTCACAAACAAAACAGGTGCTGTGATATACTCAACAGGATAGCAAACACAGCCTGTTTAAGCAGTCTGTTGTGCCAGATACCCTCGTCACTGATGGTGGAGCACAGCTGGACTCCACTTCATTGTCTTATAGCAGGGTATCTCTTAAAAGATGGCAATGGTTTCCAGGAAGCTACTTCAGAGTCACTTCATTGACTTGACTTGGGACATCATTAGTAAAATGAGGGTATTCAAGGCCACTAGTAAACCTAAGGTCAGTTACACTGGCTGACAGACAGTTGATAAATGAAGTATCCTGCGAAGCAGGCATCCAAGGAAGCCTTGAAAAAAGTCAAAGGAGGAAGCCAGCCACACATCCAAACTCGTATGCTTTAGAATTTTATTTCACTGTGGACATCTGAGTCCGGCAGCTGCTGTACTTAGCCTTTTATGCGGCCACAGGTGTTGGCTTCAGTGCTGGAACACACAGTGGTGGGAGACAAAGGCAGCCATAGTGGCAGCTGCCAGGGGCTGGCAGTGGTTCCAAATAAACATTGAATGTAAAACAAATATATGTGCCAATTGGGCTCCTAATTGAGTTTCTGGTTCAGAAAAATTAACTTGTCTTTTGAGAAGCATTATCCATGTACCATAGACAAATGTCCAGAGCTGTTACAAGGTACAACACATGCATTTTGTTAAAACAAAATTAAAAGAAAATGTGGATTTTTTTTCCAAAGAAAAAAAAGAGAGAGAGCATGTGGTTTGTAAAAGCAGAAGCTTAGTAGCTTTTCTGAAATCATCTCGCATTCTTGCATATACTGGGCCAAATTAATCTGGGCTTTAATGCCTGCTTTTTTGCTGGAATTGAGGAAGCTCACACTTATGAGAGGAGAGCAAGTCAATGAGCATTCCTGCAGGAGCTGTATCTCCAGGAACCTAGTGCATGTCTCTCATGGGCTTCTCTTTCTCTCTGTAGCCACAATTCAAAGAACTTTACGTTCTTGGAACAGCAGATCTCTGTGCATATTACAAGCTCATTTGCCAATCTCACTTTCAGGTTTTCAACTATGCAGCATGGGAGGTAGCCTGTTCTTCAAGAAACACAAGGTAGAAGTTATGGTGGGCAACTTGAGTTGTGTGGGCTTTTTGGATCCCAGTAGCCAAGTCCAATATTCTACCCCTTCCCTCCCTCTCTGTGTCTGTAGCAAGAAAAAAGAAAGTTGGTGACAGCTCAGTGATGAGTAGGGGAGGAAATGTGCAAAGAAGAACTGAACAAGTTTCTGCACCATTGTTATTCAAAATTCCATTATTTTAATATGAGGGCTACTTCAGGTGCTGGGGAAAGAATCTGGACAAGTTATAATACCATGCTGTGTAAGCTAGGTTTTTTGTGTGGTGGAAAACTCTCTGCCTATTGGGCTATGACCTAGTTTTCAATACTTAATTAATGCTTTTTAGATAGGCAACAAGCTAAATCTCCTACAAAGAGTTAAAACAGAATTAAAGCACCAGAGAGGATTCGTGTCTATAGGGAGAAAAAAAAATCCAATAAAAACTACATGTGTTAGGTCAGAGGAATATTGTAACTCATGCTGATTGAAGATAATTATTTCTTAACAGGTTGAACTGATGAAGTTGAGAACCTTTTATATCACAAATGAATGCAAATGTATGACAATTCTGGGATTTTGCGGCACTCTCAAGGACAGAGTTTAAATTAAAAGGACAGAAATAGTATGGTCAGTTCACAAGTCTTTGTACATATAAAAAAAGGAATAAAAAACATACCATGAGAATTCTTTAAATTCCTGTATGGCGCTTCTGCTGAAGGATATACTTTAGAGCTTAAGGCATTTCTATGGACCAAATGCCACTAATGTACTAATTAATGGGAAAAAACACTAAAATGTAATAACAGCTATGACTATTATTAAATATTGTTAATAATAATTATTATATTTGTTATTTTAACACTCCTGTCCTGTGGAATTAAAGATGTGCATTAAAAAGGGAAACAGGGAGATATGAGAGGAAAACATGGGAATTTGTATGACAAGAAAGGCAGGCATATCAATAATTAGATTTAATTTTAATCAAGGGTAAACATAGAGGTTAATTTTCACACATACGTACTGTTTTCATTTAAAAAAAAAATCTGAGTGAGCAGTCCTGTCTGTGAAATGTAACCACCAGCCTCACCCATTTCTCTGTTATTTGTAACTAAATATACCGAAATATGTGAATACTAAATATTCTGAATGGGATTAATCCTCAGTCTCATACAAAGGCAAGGGTTGTTGAGAAGGTACATTGCAGAATAAGGCCAATTACATGAGGGCCTCATGCATATCCAACAATAACCTTCTCCTGTTTCCAGAGGAACACTGTGATTTAAACAATCTGTAAAGTATAGGGGTGCAAGAACAAGTCTTGTCCAAATCTGGAGCAATCAAAGGTTTGTGGTGGTTGTTTTGAGCCGTATTAATGGGTATCATAACCACATTAGTGCAAAGATGAAAGTCTCAGCAAGTTCTGCTTTTCTCTAAGGTCAGCCTTCCCTTCCGTGGCATTTCTTCTCCCTTTCTTGAAAAAAAAAAACATTTTCTGTTCTTTGAGTTGGTTGCTTTAGGTAGTTTGTTGTAAATTCCCAAAGGAATTTGCATAAAGGGTTCAAAAGAGGATGCAGCAAAGCAGATTTAATGGAGAAGGAAGCCAAGGAAGATAGGCTGTACAAATGAATCAGTTTCCCATTAAACTGAAAGAGAGGATGGTGGGGGGTTTTTTGTTTTGTTTTTGTTAAAGTACCGTAAACAAAAACAAAATCAAATAGATTAAAACCCAGCAAAGTAGAACAAGGTCATAGGAGTATGAGGAAGAAAGACAGAAGATATTTTAACAAGAAACACAGCAAAAATGCATACTGTATAAATGGCATACTCTCCAACTGCCTCGATCCGCAGGGACAGTCCCAGTTAATCTTTTCCAGATGTCTTTAAAATGTCACAGTGTTTCTCTCCTCATCCTACTTCCACTTCCTTTTTCCTTAGTTTGCTTCAGTTGCTGCAAACTGAGTTCAATGTTCAAAAGTAGTTTGGACTTAGTTTGAGGGAGGGGAGGAGAGAAGGGGACAGAGTCTTGCCTTTTCCTGGCTCCAGCAAAAACCAACTGCTGCAGCCTCTCTAAGCTTGTCTGTTTGCTCTCTTGCCCACACTCTGATGTTGCTTGGCCACACATACCCTGGTTTTCATCTGTGAAATTTTGGAGGGTATGAAATTGTTAATGCATTAACAAATATATTTCCTAAATCAATATAATATATTTAGAAATTGCACAAAGACAACAAAAGCTATTCCATGTTCATTCACCTGGAAAAGGCACTATTTATAAAATAGTTGTGTGACAGTAATTAAATAAAACTACCTTTTATTAAACCTTTTCGCATGACGTTTTTAAAGCGCATTAGGCATGCTCCCTCCTCCCTTGAGGAGCCGCTGTACTGCATGACGTTCCGGCCAAACAGGTGCTATCCGGGCTGCGGGCAGTGCTGATACCGCTTTTTTTCATTTTTGGCTGAAAGGCCAAAATAACCTCCCTTTCCCGCATCAATCGCGCAAGCAGAGGGCATGCGGAGCTGATATCCAGTGTGCTTCCGGGAATGACCCGGGAGTGGGCGAGGTGTGGGCAGTCCCTGCTGCCTGTCCCTCACATAGCAACTCCCAGGGGAAGCTCTGCCCAGCAGCAGGCCAGCCGCTGCCCCCATCGCAGCAGCAAATACTGCAGGACACATCACCAAGGGAGGTCACCCCGGGGCTGATGTCGCTGCCCACACTCATGACGAGAGCAGTCCCCAGGGTCCAGCCGACTTACCATTTTTTTTAAAAAAAATTGGTGCTATTATTAGCACGTTAGCACTGTAGCACCAAGCAGCGTGCCCTCGGGGCTGACGGCCAGCTGAGTTCTTACAGTGGAATCAGCAAGGAGCTCCCAGAGAGAAAACCTCCCCCCACTACCAATCCCTGTGGCCATCACCCAAACAGCCAAACACCTCCAACCTTGCTAAACATGCTGGATACTTTGGAGAGCCCAGCCAACATGCCCAACACATATGTCCCCAACGAGAAATGCAGTGATCCACATGTCAGCAGGAAGAATGGACTGCACACACAGAGGGCGGGTGACACCTGGCTGGGAAGCACAACATGTGAAAGGCACCTCGGGGACTTAGCAGTCCACAGGCTGGAAGGAACGCCATACTGTGTGCAGTGCGGCAGCTGAAAAGGCCACTGCAAGTCTGGACAGGACCCACACAACTGTACTGTACAGACCAAGGAATGTAGTACCACCACTTCATTCTGCCATGAGGAGACATCACCTGGAATATCGTGTGCAGTTCTGGGCACCACAAAGCAATAACGATAGTGAACACACCAGAACGTGTCTAGAGCTGAGAGACCGAAAGGATGAAAGGCTCGGAAAACCATGGAGCCCTGCAAGGAAAGGCTCAGGACGCTGGGGATGTCTAGCCTGGTGGAAATCAGGTTGACAACAGACAGGAGAGCCATGTTGTCAGAGAGGGGACATCACGGTGAACACAGAGCTAACCCTTTTCCTGCTGCTGCAGAGATCTGACATGGCACAATAGGGCCAAATGTCAGGCAAACAGATTGTACCCAAAGATCAGTGAGAATCCCCGGAGGGCACTCTTCTGACGGTGCAGTGTGCTGCCTCCCAATGTGGTGGGCTCACCTCCCTTCCTGAGAGGTGTGCAAACAGAGGCTGGATAGCCCTCCATCAGGAGTCTTCTGCATGGCAGGTGTTGGACTCCATGGCCACTGTGGACCCACCCAGCTCTAGGATGCCAAATCCCATGACTCCATGATTTCAGCCTACCCTCCCCAGCCCACCAGACAGCAGCGGATTGGTGGAATCTTCCCCTTTGGTTGAGACGGCGGCGGCGATGGAGCTGGCTGCTTGGGTGGACATGGTGACAGCTGCCACCAGGGTGGCTCCCCTCGCTCTCTGCCATGCCCTCCAGGCCTGGATAGCAGTGATGTTGTTCATATAGAACTGCATGGCCTGAGTCCCAAGGAGCTCCATCGCAGGTCATGGGAGTGGTGGAGACAGCTACACCTCAAGCTGAGTCACAGCTGCAATCTGTCCTATCAGTCTCCGCCTTTTCCGGTGCAGCCTGTTATGGGGGAGCTCCTGCTACCAGCCTGCCCTTGAGGCTGACGCAAGCACCTGTTGGCAGGATCTATTGTGCTAACGTTAGCATGATAGCCGGCAAAATAATAATAATAATAATAAAAAACACTGACCAATCAGGGGCAGTGGGGTGGGGACGGGACAGAACCTGGGCATGGCCCAGGACACCAAGGTGCGGAAAAGGCACCAGGCGTGAGCAGGTGCTATCTCACAAATGCCCCTGGTGCCTACGGAATGCAATAGGCTCCGTACTGGGCCTATTGCGATATTGGTAATACTGTGATGGCAGCGGGTCGTCGTGCCATTAAGGTAAGGTGCAGAAAGGGCCTAAGATTGGTGATACAGATGTATGACTGTAGTAATGTGTGTGTGTCTTCAAGTCGCTTGTTGACTTATGGCAACTCCATGAATTTAGTAGGGTTTTTATTAGGCAAGGGATACTCAGAAGTGGTTTTGCCTGGTCCTTCTTCTGAAATATAGCTGATAGCACCTACTGTTTTTTGGTGGTCTCCCATCCAAGTACTAACCAGGGCTGGCTCTGCTTAGTTTCCCAAATCGGAAAGGATCTGGTCCCGTTGACAGAACAGAGGACGTGTGTTATATAGAATAAAGGCTCAATTGTTTTACTGTACTTACTATTTATGAGAAGTAATTTTAAATGTCTTTTCTGCCCACATGAAACCTTGAAGTGATATAAACTTTAAAACAATAGAACAATGCAATAAAATCATAACAGAATAAAAGCAGAAACAGAATACTACTTTTAAAAAGTCAAAAAATGTTAAACCCAAGCAAAACATTGTGGGGTTTGTTTTGGTTTTTTTACTGCCTGTCTAAAAAGCATAGGAATGGATCCAATCTGTCATCGCTTGGGAGAAAGTAGTACAACTGGGGCACTGCTATAGAAAAGTAATGTCCCCACCATTGTAGCTTCTTTGTAGTGGAACATATGATGTGGCAAAGAGCCTTCTCAATTACACAGAGTGGGCTGTTCCTACTCTGTGTAATTCCCTACCAGGGGAAGCTAGGTTGGCCCCCTCTCTGCTCTCCATCTGTCAACAGGTAAAAACCTTACTGTTGGACTTGTGTTTGTAATTCTGTCATTGTTTTTGCATTTTAACTATATTTTGAAAATGATTTTAAATTAATGTTTTTAATATAACTGTTTGTTTAATTCTTTTTTAAACTTTTGTACTAACCATAGTTTTAACTCTGTTTGGTTTTTAACTCAGATTATTACCTGCTTTGGGTCCCATTTGTGGAGGGCGGGGAAGCAGTAAATAAATAAATAAGCAAGCAAGCATAGATAATAAGTGGACTTGTGTAGGAGGACAGTTTTAGGACCTTAGAGATAAGAATACACACCTCTCTCCTGCCTGTACTCCAGGCTGCTTTTAGAATGGTCAGAGCAACTTTCTTGCTCTCAGTAGTTTCCCACCTCGGCACCTGTCAGGTGTATATCTTCATATCTTCCCAGTTCTATCTGAGTTCTATACACATTAGGATTACCAGATCTCAGGGCCTCATCTTGAGTCTCCAGTTTTTGTGGGTCATCTCCAGGTAGGAGACAAGGTTACAAACTCTCCCATTTTGGTGAGCACAGCTCTAGGCAAAACGAAAGAGCTGTGTGTAGATTTCCAAGTCACCTAGTAGAGCAACTACTTGTTATATGAGACAAGATTATTAATTTGCTGATGCAACCTGCAAAAACTCTCAAGGGGATCTGTGCATTTACTTAGTTAGCTTTCCCTTTCTCTCCCAGTCCTTGTGGCACCTTGGCTTTGTTCTGCATCCACCTTCCGGCTAGAAGCAAGCTGTTATTATGTAATTGCCGAAGAGCCAGTTTGACTTATGGCAACCCTAAAATGAGAGACCTTCAAGCCACTCTATCATCAACAGCCCTGTTCAGGTCTTGCAGCTTCCATGGCTTCCTTAATGGAGTCTCTGAATCTGTAATAGGGTCTTTCTCTTTTCCTACTGTCTTCTACCTTACCAAGCATTATTATCTTTTCTGGTGAGCCTTGTCTTCTCATGGTATGTCCAAAGTATGACTATCTCAGTTTAGTCATCTTGGCTTTTAGGGAGAGTTCAGCTTGATTTGCTCTAAGACCCATTTATTTGTCTTTTTGGCAGTGCATGTTATTTGCAGAACTGTCCTCCAGTACCACATTTCAAAGGAGTGGATTTTCTTCCTATCAGATTTCTTCACTGTCCAGCTTTGACAACCATACATAGAAATTGGAAATACAATGGCATCAACAATCCTAATTTCAGTATTCAGTGATATATCTTGACACTTCATGATCTTGTCTAGTTCATTCACAGCTGCCCTTCCAAGTTCTAGTCGTCTTCTTATGATTTCTTGTCTGCATTCTCAATTCTGATTAATGACCGAGCAAAGATATAGGAAATTTTGAACTATTTCAACATCTTCATTGTCTGATTTAAAGTTATGCAAATCATCTGTGGTCTTTATGTTTCTTTTCTTAATGTTCAACTGTAAGCCTGCATTTGCACTTTCATCCATGACTTTCGTCAGTAATCATTCCAAGTCTTTGATATTTTCTGCTAGAACAAAGTAAGCCAGAGTAAATATTCCTTATTCTGTCCCCATGAGAAGAAATAATAACTTCATTTCACCTTGATCTGGAAACAGCCCCTTTAGCTAAGATGTCTGTCTTAATTTCCTAATAGGAAAACATGTTCTCTGTGTGTGTATGTGTGTGTGTTTGAATAACAAGCTGTGAGCAACTGTAATTGATACTTAATGTATAATACTTAGTAACATTACCAGAGGCCGTTCCTACGTCTCAGGTTTTGACCTAGTCCTAGGACAATACTGTACATACATCCACTAATGCTAGAAGCCTGCTAGATAAAATGGAGGGTACTTTTGGGGACATTCTTGCTGTTAAGTAGGCCTTAAACTAAAAAATTCAAAAAAGGCAGCCTCATGCGTAGGTTGACATTGATTGGCAACTAAGTCTCAAAATATTATGGGGGAAATGGTCAAGAGTTATACAATTTTGCAAGATGCAAAGAAAGGTCTTTCTTCCCCTCACATTATTCTAGAACTGCAGGTTAACCAGTAATAACAGAACAAGAAGACATTCAAAAAATCAAATATTTCTTCACATGGCACATAGTTAAAACTGTAGGGTTTACTGTCCCAAGGTGTGGCAGCAGAAGCCAATGGTTTTAAAGATGTTTAGTCAAATTCATCAAGCAGTCAACAGCCACTGCTCATAAAAGATGGCTGTATGTATATCCACTGTTAGAAGCAGTATGTTTCTGAAAACCAATGGAAGGGGAATTTATGCTGAATTCCACATTAGTTTAGATATTTCATATGTTATTTACTTATTTATTATATTTTGTTGTTGTTTGTTTATTTGTTTTAAGAGCTTTCAGACCTGCATGGTGTACTTGATCCGTTTGGTACTGTAGAAATACAGGAGTAGTCATGTGCACTATAAAAAAAAGTCAAAAATCTGTGTTTCAGTACTACATTTATTAGGCAACACGCACAAAAAAAGACCCAAAATCTCTTTAGAAACTGTTTTAGAAGCCCACAAAGGAGGCACTGATTCAGACTGGATAGATGCTTGAGATTTGATGGTAGTTTGAGGTGTAAAAGAGATTATTCTCTATTCTCAAATAAAGAACCAAATGCTGTTCTGATTTTATGGCATTTCTTATTCTTGGCTTAGCCCACAGCATTTAGTGGCATGGCCTGCTGAGCGACAGTAGGTAGATTCTTCATCCTATACCATCAGAAGGCAACATGCAAGCTATGGCTAGAATGCTATTAGTACAGGCAGTGCACCACTGCTGGTGGTGCTAGCTGCAGGGGAAAAAGCTGCAAGTGGCCATAAGGAAAGTAAAATACTGGAGAAACAGGTTGCTCAGAGTTGGCAGATTTTGCCTGCTTTTACTACCACCACTGTGCAGTGGTGCTAGTGTGGTCATTGACAGGATTCTGACTGATGTGACTCCGCCACCATCATTCCCCTCCCCTCCCCAAATGATTTTTAAAGCCCTTTTCTCTGGTGAGGAAATGTTTGGTTTTGAAAGCTTGCACAGATATTTTTGTTCAATTTTTGGTTGGCCTCATGAGGATATTAAGACAGTCTAAATACCCTAAAGGTGCCAGATCCCATCTGATCTTGGGAAGTAAGCAGGGTCTGCCCTGGTTAGTACTTGGATGGGAGACCTCTGAGTATCCCTTGCCAAAGAAAACCCTATAAAAGTCATGGGGTCACCATAAGGTAACAGAGGACTTGAAGTCTCATACACACACACACACACACACACACATATGAAGATATTAGAACAATATATACTTTGGGTGTTGTAGAAGTACCCTAAAGGAAAGCACTAATAACTTTTGAACTATCATACTTTGAGCATATCATGATAATGGCATGACTCACTGGAAAAGATAATAATGCTCAGTAAACAGAAAGGAAAAGAAGACTTCACTACAAGTGGGTTGTTTCCATCAAGAAAGCTATAACTCTTGAGTTTACATGACCTGACCTGGACTCATGGAGTTCTCTCATTCATACAGTTTCCATAAACTGACCTGGTGGTGAATAACAGTGACAGTTATATGGTTATGTCCCACTTTGGTGCTGCCCATAGGTTAGTTACTGTGAGAAACAGGATGCTGAATTATATTAGCCTTTTGTCTGACCAGCATGGCTCCTTTTCTTTCCTGTGATGATCAGGGGTTCCTTGTGTCCCAAGAATGAGGGGGAAAACAAAGAAAAGCCAACCAAGAAAAACTCTATATAGATAAGCAGAGATAGCTCTGCACAGCTATCAAAGCATGCCAAGCAGCAGAGAACACCTTTAGCAGCAAATGCACTACACCAGTAACACTCACCCACTCAACTTGTAATCTTCCAATGTGGAGGCTCTTTATTCTTTGTTACAAAATATATACAATATTTAGAAAGTCCAGATGGCAATCCAGCATATCTAGCTTGCTCTTTCCAACGGAGCCTACAACAACATGCATCAGGCAATATATGCACTTATTGGCTGGGATTGTACTACCTTTATACAGACACCTAGCCAATTCTGGCCAACCCTTGCATTGTCTGCACCTGGTGCTCATCAGCATGACTCAGCATAAACTAGCTCAAGTCACATTCCTTTCCACAGGTGCACTTAACAATTAAAGCAATTAGAGCAACATGACATTTACACTTAAATCACAAAGTAGTTTCTTGAGGTTTGGTCCAACCTTTTCTGACACCTTGACCATTTCAGTCAGACCTGGTTAAAAAGCAATATTTGCTGTTGGAAAAAAGCATGGAGAACAATGGTTTTTTTTTCAGGATTTATTGAATATAGGTTTGGCATTCAGGGGAAAAAGATTCCTCTTGTTTGTTACTGACTATTTTTAATAACATAACATGAGTCAACTGCTCCAGCATGCATCTATTCAGTCTGGATGATAGAAAATTCACACCATATTGGCAGAAATCCATAAATATATTGGCTTACATTTTTCATTCTGTTTAGCACATTCAAGTAAGCCTGATTATGTTCTTTTTCCTTTATCACTAGCTCCAGGATTGTTAACTCTGGCACATGTTCTTCTTAAATCAATCTTTTTATAATTGTCATATGTTAAAATTGCTGTAACTTGAGAGGACTTTTGAAAGTATCAAATGTGGCTTTTGGAAACTAATTAAAGACACAGTGACATCGAGGTGTTTTGCTCAAAATTTACATTATTGTTGTTTGCAAGTCTTCCCGTCGGGTATTCTCAGATATATGAACGCTTTCAGAATTATTTAGGAATTTTATTCCTGCACTAAATTCATAGCTGCTTTGTTTTGTTTGGAATTTTTCCTTATTTGCATGTTCCTACCTAATTTACCCAACTTTTCCTCATTGACTAAAATGTGTTTCTGTGTAGTTTTTTAAAAAATTATGTGCATTCAGATTTTAAAACATGAGCATTTGTTATCCCCAAAACGTAGGTGCCGCAAGGGCCACCCCGCAATGCCAAATACCTCCTTGCAAATGTGGGGAATGAATTAGCTCAAGAGGCTTGTGAGAGGGGGGTAACTTAAGGAGACCTTTTCTGCCAATGTTTATGGGCTCACGCAGGAAAAGAACAAACCAAAGATTCAAAAGTAAGCTAAAAATCTGTTTCATTGAGGGGATTTCACTTATGCATGCACACAAGATACATACTGTCACACGTTCACATAAGAGCTAACTGAAGGGTAAAGGGGGGGGGAATTATGGATAGAGAGGCTGAGGGTTTTGGGGGTTTATAATTACCAGTCCAGGAGATTATGAAGAAATTGAAATGTGGCTTGACTTAGGTAGGACCTAAGGGCAGTTCTCATTCAGGAGCCAGATGGACAGAGTGACGGGTAGACCTTTGAGAGACTGTACCGGGCTTCCTGGAATCAGGGGTATTTGTACCCCAAAAATAGCCTGAGGCGGTGGAGGCTATGTCGAGTTCCAAGTGCAGAACAATGGAAACCTTGGTAAATACAATAGCCCATCAACCTGCTTGATGGTAGCAGTGCTTGATTGACAAAGATGCAATGGAAATTCTAATAGTAATCTATAGAAGGTGCTGTGAGAAAGAAGAACTGGCGTCCAGGGGTGTAGGGAGTGGGGATTTTCCAATCAGTGTCCTGGTGGGCTTCCAGCTTTGTGTTCTCTGGGAAGACATTCAGCTTCTACTTAAGCCAGTCATCCACAGAAACAACAGCTACTGCCTGGCAAATGACCTAACCTTGCCTAGAGAGTGGTTAGGTTGACTAGCTTATCTTTCTCACATTTACAGTCAGATTTCTTCCCTCACTTGGTTTGACCTCTCAGTCACCTCTCAGGCTTGAATTTGATTTTAGAGCCAGTTGAACCCATGGTGCCAGTTGAGTATGGTGCCCATCCAAACCATACTGATATCAGGAAACCCCAAAGCGAGGCCTTATACATTGTTTTGTGTTCCCTTGGAAATGCCCTGAAGCCTCAGAAATGTGTAATGTGAATGAAATTTTCTTGCAACAAGTCTGAGAAGGCATATATATATATATGTATATGTATATGTATATGTATATCTATATCTATCTATATATATGTAGTTTGCTCAAAACTCTTGAGTCCATGTAAAGTTGTTTCTATTCCTAGCTGCAGGCTAAAAAGAGAATAGATATGCAAGCTCCTTATTTTGCTTACGAGGGGCAGCTTTAAGAAAAAAAGGAAGAAAGCAAACCATTCTTCTGCTGTTAAAGTGAAAATAATGTCAGATACATCATTTCCTGCAATGGCTATTGATATTAAAAGAGCCGGAATGGTGTAGTGATTTGAGTGTTGGACTAGGATGCCAGGAGATCAGGGTTCAAATCTCTATTCAGTCACAGAAACCTACTGGGTGACTTTGGGCAAGTCACACTCTCTCAACTTTAGAGGAAGACAACGTGAAACATCCTTTGCTTAAATCTGGCCACGCAAACCGTAGTATCAGTTCACCATAAATCATAGGCCATTTCTGCCCTACATTCTTATAGTGCTGTTATTCTACTTTCAACATCCTGTAGACTTCTGGGTTTTGTAGTTTACTGAGGCCAAAGAGCTCTCTGGCTGAGAATTCTCCTCTCTAAACTGCAAACCCCAGGATTCCATAGGATTCCAAAGTGGAATAAAAGCATAGGATCATAGAGTTGGAAGAGACCCACAGGGGCCATCCAGTCCAACCCCCTGCCATGCAGGAATACATCATCAAAGCATTCCTGACAGATGGCCATCCAGCCTCTGCTTAAAAACCTCCAAAGAAGGAGATTCCACCACACTCCCAGGCTGCATATTCTACTGCTGAACAGCGATGACTGTCAGGAAGTTCTTCCTGAGGTTTAGGTGGAATCTCTTTTCCTCTAATTTGAATCCATTGCTCCTTGTCCTGGTTTCTGGAGCAGCGGAAAACAAGCCCAGTGTATAACAGTGTAGTGCAGAAATGGCCTTAGTTGACTTGAAGACAAATAACAGCAGCAGCAACAACAACAACAACAACCATGGAACAGAAGAGTTCTGATGACTCCACCCCTTTAAACGCTTCATCCCTACTTCTAATCCCCCAAATTCATAATTAATATGGAGAATTATGGAGAATTAATATGGAGAAAGCAACAAGCAAAGCAATTTCAGGTAGATACCTGAAGGGAAGAGATTTTTAATGAGAATAAAACTGGCAGCAATGTTCAAAATCCTATTCTTGGATATATTTAGTATTTCATGTAGCAAATGATATTTTTAAGAGTGTTTGTGTTTATTTATTATACTGCATAATAACAAAAGAGCGGGAGTTTTTGAGGAATAATCATGCTCAGTCTGAAATATGGTATGGTTGTGTATGGTTATTCTCTCCAACTTCAGTAAATCAATCTCCCTCTCATTGTATGACAGAGGAAGTAAAATATTGCTGGATCCTAATCTATAAATATATTTTAAATACTTCAGTTTAATTCATAAAGCATGTTTTCCAAATGCTTATTTTATGTAGACTATTCAGAAAACAAACTCCATCATTGCTATACATTTTTTAAACTGTAAAGCTCTATCATCATTGCCCTACTGTGGGGAATTGGTGGGGAATGAAGAGGTCTTCAAATGTGAGGATGCTTTGATAGATATGAAAGGCTTAGCTAAAATGCTGATTAACAGAACCTCTTCTCCTCTTAGAGAAGCATTTCCAGTATTACCAACACACAGCTGTTAAATGGGCTGCTGTTCAATCAGACAGAGCTAGAGCCATTCCCTTTCACTTGGACAATTCTGAATGCCTTTCACAGGAAGTAAAGTATGAGCTCGGGTGGGGGACAAAAAAAAAGAAATGTCTGTCCCAGAAATGAATCAACAAAAACCTGAACATCTGCTCATCAGAAACACCAGAAAGTAATGTATTTTGTTTATACAGCTCTTCATGATGGTCATGGCCTGCAGAATAAGTTTGGATGATTAGAATTGATGTCATATATATTTATCAGGGACACATGTTTTATAGCATGTGTGTTTGCGGTTATTTAAAAGTCTTCAGCGGCTTTTAAGTTGGCTTTTCTGTAATGAATTTGTAGATAGGAATTGCTAATGTTGCTGTTTCCACTACTACTACTGCAGTCTTTTATTTTATTTTATTTTATTTTATTTAATCTTAATAGGTGTTTTTTGAGGCACTGCAGAGGAAACTCAGCTGTCAGGGCTAGGGTGAGACCCAAAATGAGATTTAGAGTAGGACTTTTCCGTCTTTTCAGATCAACTGCTGAAGCTGGAATTTGAGTTTCTGGAAGGTCAGCTGGATGGATCAAGCAAGAGCAGGAAGTACAGGAAACCTCTGTCTTTCAATGTCCCATTACTGATGACTCGCTCTTTTGACAATTTCAAATTAGGGACAAGTTGCAGTCATTTGAGAAGGTTTCTGCTCTTTCAGCAGCTCTTCTTGCTTATGGAGGCCTGCTTGAGATCAAATGCACCACTTGCAAATTGAACTGAAAGGAGGAAAAGGTACCAAACCAGCTGAGAGACTTTGCAAGCAGTGTATCCATGGTCAGTCCCAAGTGAGCCTGTGTAAGTCCTTCATGCTCCCTACAGTACAAGATATGGGTTCCACTTGTCAACCAATTCTGTTTTCTGACAGTGCTTTGGTCCCTAACCTGTCAGATTAATAGGGAAAGTCTGTAAAGCTCTCTATATCATGGGCTGCTCAGTGCAGACACAGTGCATTCAAGTTAGAAAAGCTGACTCACCTCTGTGTTTGAAGTGTCTTGGATAGTTCATTAGACTACTTCCCAGGGTACAGATTTCAAGGCCTGTGTCCCAGTGACATGACTCCTGAGTCTAGAGTCAAAAAGTATTCTTGTATAGGTAGGTGTTCCCTCCATTTTCCCTTCCATACTTGTTTGACCAACCCTTCCAAAAAGAAAGAAAAGAAAAAAGAAAATATGCTGGATAACCTTTTCCCAACATTATATCTGGCATAGTCATTATCTCCATATGCCCTTCAAAAGGCAAAGAGGTGAGGGCAGATGCTCAAAAGTATAGGACTGAGGACAATTTGGCACAGGTGGCTTGTGAACCAAGCAAAGGGGCATGTCCTCCCAGAAATAAATCTACAAAAATTTAAACATCTGCTCATTCGAGACACCTGAAAGTAGTTTACTTTAGGATAAGCTCACCACCCTCATTCTTGTACCATGAGCTGACAACATGTGGTTGCCTTTTCTTGAACAGCATCCAGTGACTGAAAGAAAGAATTTTAGACAATTTTTCATTTTGATGTGAGGAAGCAGAAGAAAGCGGAATGGCCATATAAGGAGTTAAGAAGTACAAATTAGAATGTGCTGTGTGCGGAAACATAAGATATTATCAGAAAGAGATCCTTCTTATTGGTTGATAGCAACAACTGCTAAATATCACCAGTCACGCCATAGTTTTTTGGACGCAATTATAGTATAGGTGCACACTGAGTTGAGCTTGTGACATTGTAGCCATCGCTTAAACCTGGAAATACTTCTTAAAGAGGCATGAAACAATAAGGAAGTAAGTTCTGTCACAATCTCCAAATATGACCTCTTCTTCATTAACTCAGCCAATTCCCCTGGTCTTGTATGATCCCTTCTCTATGCTTGATATATGAAAAATAACAACCAGGAACAGGCTATCTCTTGATAGATCAAACACAGCATGAAATTCATTCCAGCTGCCTAATCTGTAGCTACCAAAATCTTCTCTTGTAAGCTACCCATTTTTCTGAATTCTGCAGGTTGGTGTCAATTATACTTACTGTTGATAAATCTTCTCCATACTCTCAGCTGTTCCTGCAAGCCTGCAGTGTAATACTTGGTCATTTCTTTCCACCCATGTAGCTGTAATGTCATCCTCTCTGTTAATACTCCCTTGCCAATTTTTAAACATTCTGCCAGGCAGGGAGATTTAATAGCAAGGAATGACAATGTTTTTAACATAACTCCAGTACCTGTAGGCTATTTTTATTTTTATTTTTATTTTTTTTCTCCGTACGCCAGACGCCTTGCTCACATTCAGTGGAGTAAAAAGAATGCATATGTTCCCATGGAAAAAAAAACTGAAAGGGGCCTTCAGGATAAGTCATTTGGCACATATTTAATTCTGCAGAATATTGAAATCATTGTCCCTTTGACATCACTCCTCATTCATTGCTTTTGAATATGAAAATACTTCAGGGAGTCCTCCCAGATCAAATGTAATAATTTTACAGAAGTGCCCCAAACAATCCAGACAACAGCATCTTCCCATGCAAAACCCCCACCTTCCTGTGTAGACTACCTGATAGTCTCCCTATCCCTGCTTTATAAACTGGAAGTAGCATCTTCTGCTGGATACTGAGGACACTTATTTTCCCAAGATAGTTAGCACTGAAGATAGTCCAGTAAGAGTATGTCTGTTTGTTGTAATCATAAGAACCCAAGATAATCAATATGATAACAAACAAAACAATGATGCATCCAATTTCAGTATTTCCTGTGATATAACTATGCCAGAGTAAATATAAGGGGCAAGAGGAAGAAGACTATCTACTGCAGTGGCCATGCAGGGAGAAGACATTGGAGAAACAAGCAGTTTGCAGTGGGAAGATTTTGTCTGCCTTCTTGTGCCACCACTAGTGCAGCTACTCATGTCGTGTCACCACAATTTACCAGCCTTCAAAAAGCCACTGATAGAATTGAAGATTGATATTAAAAATGGCAAATTAAAAGTTTAAAGAAGACAAAATAATATAAATCTGTATGTAAGTATGTATATTAAGTAAGTGTACTCATAATGTATATTACATTATGTATATTGTATAACAATATTTATAATAATAACAATAATAATAAAAAAGGGCAAATTAAAGATGAAATGCCTGCTGGTCTACACAGGAGGGTATTTTTTGGGGGGACAGGGGATGTTACTATTGCTATTTGATGACCCTATGAGTGAGGGAACTCCATGATCCCAGGACATCAATTGTCTTGCTCGGGTCCAGCAAACTCAGTCCCTTGGCTTCATGGATTGAGTTTAGCCACTTGTAGTGCAGTCTCCTTCTTTTAATACTGTCTTCCATTTTACCAACCGTTATCATCTTTTCCAGTGAGTCATGTCATTTCTTGATATGTCCAATGTACAAAAGCCTCAGTATAGTCATCTTTATTCTTGTGAGAGTTCAGGCTTGATTTGCTCTGAGACCCACTGATCTGTCTTTTTAGTAGTTCATTATATCCATAGAACTCTTCTCCAGGACCACATACTTGGTACCCTAGGCAAATGTGATGGACAGAATCTTAAAAAGAAAAACTAGCTTTTGGAAAGGAACATCTTTAACAAAGAAGCAGTGGCATGAGTATATGCTTAACCTGTCCATCACCTATCACTTTCCTGCTCTAAATTGCCCCATGTAAGCTGCTTCCCAACACATCCTCCCTGCAGGGTTCCAAAATTCTTATCCTTACAGACATGCATTTGGAATCCTTGTGGGGAGGTCCCTCAGGAAACAGCCTGGGGAGAGAGTGATTTGGACTGATTTCACCACCACTTCTCTGTTCCAGACAATTTCCTGTCAAACCATTCCTTCACTTTATTAAAATGAAAAGGAAAAGAAGAGGTCAATAAGATCCTTATACATGTGTTTGTGCTGACATTTATTTTTGCCGATGAAGGAAGGGAGAACTATGGTGTTCTCAAATGTATGAATTCTGTTTCTTGTCTTACCTCTGCTGTATTGTTGTTAATATGGCTTCAAATCAACTCAGTCTTATGGCAACTCTATCATAGGATTTTCTTGGAAAAAATTATTCAAAGGGACTTTGCTATTGCCTTCCTCTTAGGCTGAGATTGTGAGACTTGCCCAGTGGGTTTCTGTGGCTGTGTGGGGATTTTAACCTTGGTTTCCTAGAGTTTTAGTCTAACATTCAAAATCACTATACCATCCTGTCTCTTTATTACTTCTTCCATTTATATCAAGGATGATACAAGGAATTAAGATAGATGCATTGTGATTAGTTTATGCTGATTGGCTGTCCTGATTTCTAACTAGAAACTATGGGCAAGTCTTCCTGTGTGGGTGAATGTTGCATTCACAACACCAGCTGCCTTTAGCTTCATTAACTGAAGTAAGAAGAGTTATTGAATTCCAATGTGACAGTAAATATGGCAGGTGCTAACAATGTAAAACAAATCAGAGGACTTTCAGTTCGGTACTAAGCCCATACTCTAGATCTTCTACAGCTGCTATACCCTTAACCTAAGAATGTTAGTGTGTTACTAAGAATGTGATCTGTGATCCTGGAACAGTCTGTATAAGTTGTGCATCTGCCGTAAGCTCATCAGGTAGTCCTAGGCAATCTAGTATCTCTCAGCCTCAGCACTCATACCTGTAATAAAGACATAAAAATGCTAATCTTCTTTACAAGATGGTTATAAATATTGCCAAGAAGTCATTTGGACAATCTAAACTGCTACAAAAATGCCAAGTGGCATAGTAGCAAAATAAATATCCTGCATGCATGATATCTGATTATTCGTTAAGTTCCAGTTTAATACCATAATGTTGACATTCATTTCAGTGCTCTTAACTGTCTTCTTATCTTCATTCTTAGTTCCAGAATACATTCTTATAGATAATAGCATATTAGATTGGCCTTAATTTGAAATGTGCATTCATTTGAATTTTTAAGAAGGGTGTTTGAAAGGAAAATGGTGTATTAAATGTCTCTGGTGAGATCAAATGGGTTTATAAATATAAAAGACAGCAAGCTTAAGCTTGTAAATATTGATGGCCCAAAGATCGTGTCCTCTCTCTGTTGTGTGTGTGTGTGTTGTGTGTGTGCTCGCGCATGTGGAATAGAAACGGTCTTCTACCATAGGCTCAAGACATTTAGGCTCTGTCATCTTGGAAATGCACAAAAGAGACAGTAGCAGACAGCATCTCAAAGGCCAGTGAAGCACATCAAGCATATGTTTTTAGTCATGATATAGGACAGAGTTTGGGGAAAATATTTTAAATATTCTTATTCTTATTATTACTGGTTGAGCCTTCCTTATCTGGAATTACCAAATTTAAAAACTTTCAAAACCCGCAACTTTTTGCCACCAGTCACACACTTTTGCCTTCAAGACTGCGGCTACAGCACTCCTGCTCATTTTTCTCTTAGAGCCTCAGTCTCTCTCTTTGTGTCCCCAGCCACCCACTTCCATCTTTGAGGCAACAGTCTGTGATACTCCTGCTTGTTTATCTCTGGTGGCAAAAAAGAGAAAGACTGAGGATCTGAGAAATGGTGGGAGGCATGGATTCGCACTGAGCACTATGCTCGGATTCCTGCCATTTCGACAGATCCCCAGTCTCTCTCCAGACCCAACCTCATACACAAGTAGTGAACAAAGAAGATGCAAAGCTATTCCAGAAAATTCCAAAATTTGAAAAAAATATGAAATACAGAACGCTTCTGGTCCCAAGCATTTAAAATAATGAAGGCTTAACTTATATTACTACTATTTTGTCATCATCATCATTATTACCACCAGAATTCATGATATTCACACTGATTTTCACTCAGTTAATTTCTCTTGTTTAGAGAAGTAATTCTTCACTAACTTTCTCCTTGAAGGAGGCAATGAGTGATATTAGTAATTTTCTTTCCACTGTGATAAAATCTTCATGGTTTTCAAAGCCTATTCACAGTTCAGGACTTGTTCTGTACAAAAATTGAACA
Source organism: Cyclura pinguis (assembly GCA_030412105.1). NCBI lineage: Eukaryota > Metazoa > Chordata > Lepidosauria > Squamata > Iguanidae > Cyclura > Cyclura pinguis. The sequence continues at coordinate 265,750,522 of CM059601.1, read as the reverse complement.
CCCATTTGCATATAAAACAGCATTTTCTGCACAAGAAACAGCCTTTTCTGGAAAAAAAATAATATTCCTACTTAGAAAATTCACTCCTAAGCAGAAAATGCTGTTTTCTGTACAAATCACCCATGTGCAAATTTTATGCAGAATTGGTCCCTAATTACAGCATTTTCTGCATGGGAAGCAGATTTTTTCTATGCAGAAAATCATATTTCTGCACAGAAAAATTATTTTTTCTTCACAGAAAATGCTGTTTCCTGTGCAGGACAACCACAAAGGAATTTTCCACAGAATAAATCCTGAACTGCAAAGGTTAGTACAGGTTTCTTTCTTGACTCTTGAAAAACATGGGGGGGGGGTGACATTTTTTAAACATTTTTGGAGTAATTTTCAATATTCTTTCTGTCTCTACATTTGTTTTGGTGACGGCCTTCTGATGGAAAATACCTCTGCAGAATTCCTGGTGTCCTTCCCACTGCTGCCTCCTTGTTTATCTTGTAGATTCAAGAATTCTTCCTAGCCAAGATGGATTTGATGGATTTCAGGTCGGGATATGTCCCCTGAGACCATGAGGCAATGGCCAGAGAGAATACATTTCAAGAAACTTTAAGTAGTCATGACTTCAGTCTGGTAGGGTTATAGAAATATACGTGCTTATTTCTTGTCAGTTGCTTACATATAGATACTTTCAGGTACATTACTACCATCATCTGAAATTAATAAACCTGTTTATAAGCAGAATGACTAGGCTAGGGCAGTAGATGACTGCACATCAAGCCATAGAACATATGAGTATTGTCATGTAGTAACACTAATTTAAGAATGAATTGAACCCAAGACAATGATGGATAGCTTGATAGCTGAGATCCACAATAACAATACTTTGATGGCTAATGAAAGTTGATGTTTGATCTACAGCACTCCAAAGAGACACATGCAAAAAATGAGTCCAACTTTAAATGTTAGTTCAAGTCAAAAATAATGGCAATTTTATATGTTTTTTAAAAAAAAAAATCAGAAAACTATCAGATTTGGCAATTCCATGTACACATAATTGATAAGATGAAATTTTATAGAAGCAAAGTTGTAAATATTAGTGAAAGTTTTCTATAAAGAAAAAAATAATATGGGTTTGTGAAACATTTTTATCAGATACGCTTTGTGTAAAATGTTTCATGTAATAGATGTTTTAACTTTTGTTTTCTGCTCATATACATATAAGCCAAAGAACTGTCAAACTCAGAAAAACCATAATGGTGAGATGTAGTTATATGTATATGACATAATATTGTGTTTATAAACTCCAGGCAGCTTACAGTAGACTATTTAAAACAGCCTTTTAAATGTCAATCGAAAGTACACTGAACAGAATAAATTTGTATGCTAGGCTGCATATTAGCATTTGGCACCCTTTTCTAAAGATCAACACACAATGTATTGTCCCCATTATTAGCTAACAAGCAGGATATATTTCAAGTTAAAAAATAATAAACTCTGTCAATGTGTTATATAGCAAAACCGTAATGGCAGCTTTTCTAATCATCATAATAATGGATGAATTCTATTATGTGACTCAGATCAGCCTCAAGGTAGCCCAGGGACATTAGATACTTTATGTGTTTATCAGGAGTTCACCCACATATAGAACAATATTGGAGGATGGCAAGTAAAGTGCATTCCAGTTTCCCGCACCCCTGTTGCCACAACTGAGGTCATGCAAGAGGTTTGCAGGAGATATTTGCATTAAGTAGTATGATAGCTGTACAGACTGGTTGGCTGTGGTTTGGGGATGAGGAGAGACACTGGAAAGGCCAGCGACAAGTATTTGATATCTTTTCCTGTTTTTTGACTACAGCCATCTTAAAATCTGTTGCACTAACACAAATGGAAAAAAATCTATCAGAGACTTTTGTGCAAGGGAATACTGGAACTGCTAACATATTTGAGACGTGTAATTATTGTGGCCTTTGGTGAAGATGAAGAGGTGAGTGAGTGAAGCTGGCTGAGACAAATGGGAGTTTTATCAGATATGTTGTCATAACCTATGAATGAATTTGTACATGTTCTGAGTACACATGTTTACCAGGAATCTTGTAACTTTGGCAGTGTATCAGAACTTAAAACCCACATTCACACAAAACTCTCTAAAAGGGGGACTTTATTTGATATACAGTAAACAAGATATACGCAATAGTTCCATTGGGGAATGGCAAATACTATGGTAGAGCTTCACAAATGGCAAAAGTACAGACAGAATAGAAAATATGCCAGGCTGCAAGGATTTGAAATTAAAAGCAATTTGAAGCTGTTGGCATTACTAAGAGGAGAGAGATGAGAGAAAGAGGTTCAAACGTACGGGCAATATACCTTCGCTAATCCATACTTTCAAGCACAGACACGTGAGGAAAAGGGGGCAGTTTTATGGAGTGCTAAGGGAAGGGAAAATATTTCCCAAAATATAGATTTAAAAGATCGAAAACTTATCTGTCCTTGGCCCCCCGCTGGACTTGTGAGAAGGTAGAGAGCCCTTCTGGCTGGAACTGTGTAAGGAAAGAAGGACAGACTGGTGCTCTGAGCCCGGGAGCCAGAACTTTGAGAAATAGAGTAAACTCATGAGATTTTCTGGCCAAAATCCCGGATTCTGACGGTCTGAAAGAGTAATTTTAGCTCAACAAGGGGCTTCCAGGAGGCAGGCAGGTAATCTCTTGCTTCAAGTAAACCCCACCCCAGGATGAATTGTTCTGGATTTAGAATTCTTTTCAAAGTATCTTACATCAGAATTTCTTTAAAACAAAGGCACGTCTTCAAAGAATGTCAGCCTGGACTTACTGAAATACATTACTCAATACTTGGCTTAGCCAAAGGTGGTGATGTTTCAGTCAACCAGCCGCTAATGTAAGGCATTACAGAAGGATCAAATCAATCACTTTTATCCCAAAAATGACATTTTCTGTCACTGCCATTTCTTGTCTGTAGTGCATTATTTGCCAACTGCAAGACCACATGCTGGAAGAGATAGAACTTAAGGCGGAGATGGAGAGGTAGTTAGTATTGCTGTTGTTGTTAACTGCCATCAAGTCAGTGTTACAACTGTTTAATCAGGAAACTTAAGGAAACTGCTGGCTACATGATTTGACCAGAAGAGGCTCTTCAGCTAATCTTTATTCTTGTGGGCCAGAGAATCAAAGAGGTTTCATTTTAGGACATATGTGTGTATCTTAGCAGTGATGTTGTGCAAATATGGCCACATCAGGCTACAACAGTAAGGTAAAGTTGATTCTGCCATGAAATACCCAAAGTAATATGCCAGCTTGCCTTGGATCCTGTATAAGGAAAAAGGTGAGGAATGAAAGAATGAATGAATTGCATGGAGAGTAAAAGGAATTGCTGAAGAGGCTGAGACTAGAGGTCAAGAAGGAGGATAGGTATTCTGCCTGTGCTGGACTGAATTGCATTCCCCCTGAAGATGCAGGCTCCCAGTCTGGGGTTTCTCCTAGATTCAGCCCTGAGCCTGCAGGCTAACATTTCTGCAGTGGCCAGGCATGAGTTTGCAGAGTTAAAGCTAGTGAACCAGCTGCTCCTCTTTCTGGAATTGTCTGATTTGGCCACAGTGGTTCTTGCCTTAGGTACATCCTTTTTAGATTATTGAAATGAACTCTACATTGGTTGCCCTTAAAAACTGCTCAGAATCTTCAGTTGTCCCAAAGAATTGCATCCAGAGAGTTCACTAGGGCTGGCTGCAGGAAGCTTGCCATTCCTTGGTTGAAACAGCTCCAGTGGTTGCCAGTCCATTTTTGGACACAGTCTAAAGTCCTGGTTATGGCTTTCAAGACTCTGTGTGGCTTGAATCTAGGATCTGAAGGGCTATATCGTTGTATATAAGCCTGCATGGAGTCGGAGTTCTTTCGAGGAGGCCTTGTTCTCGGTCCCACCAGCTTGCCAGGCACAAGCACAGGAGAGGGCCTTCTTAATGGCTTTGGAACTTTCTTGCTAGAAAGATTAGGATCACTACTAGCTGTGCTTCTGTAGCCAAGTAAAAACTTTTCTGTCCCAACAGGCTTTTAGGAATTGACTACAAGGGCTTTTTAATGGTATGCTGTTTTGCTGAATTTTGTCTTTTAATGGATGTTTTAAATGGATTTAATTCTATGCATAGTTGATTTGCTTTTTAACAATACCTTTTGAAACATTTTTGTGGCTATTTTTACAAGTGATTTTAACTACATTTGTTTCAGTATTTGTAAGCTGCCTTGAGTCTTATTATTGGTAAAATGGCAAAATATAAGTGAAACAACAATAGCAGCAAATCTGGAAATCAGATGGTGTGATGTGTCTGACAAAGACGGTTTGATAGAAAACAAACTGGCAAAATTGCACACTGGAGAATTCCTAAAATTCTCTGAAGTTTCTTTGGAGTTACTAGTTCTTGAGATGAAATTCAGGTATATTGAAGAACAATAACAATACCTAACCAACGGTTGGACATTTGTCCCAGATTTTATATAGCCAGCAGCATGTCCAGAGGTGTGGGCTGGAATATAAGTAAGGAGAAAGACTTGAAGGGACAAAGCTGGGTAGAAGATGAAACAAGTGGGGGCTGTATCTAAGGCTATTTCTGCACCTCACCCTTTTCTGTTGTTGTTCCAGTGTCATTCCAGAAGCACCTTTGTCAGGATGGGAGCATGTCTCCAACACTCCCCTCCACGCCTGGCTGGATGCCTACAAATGGGAGTGCGAGTGACACACTCCTTCCTTCCACAGTGCAGCCAGCCTCTGCCCCATGCTACAATGGGAAAGGAAGCATGTACATCACATTTCCTCCCATTCCGTATGGCCACCAGCAACGGGAGCATCATGCAATCACAGGACATTAATGGATTTTTTTCCTGTTAATGGTGTATACCACAATCGCAACGGGTGGGGATCTATTGGCAGTGGGACTGCGATAACGGCGTGCAGCAGCACGACTCACGACCCACTGCCAATGTATAACCATCATGGGACAGCAACGCCGTGCAGAAATGGCCTAAATGTCCATGGTTGTGGCAGGACCATATCCATTTAAGGTAGCTAGGTGCTATACCCTTCAACTGTCCCAATTTGTCAGAGACCATCCTAATTAATCCTCTGCCATTCTACTTTTTCAGCTGCTTTTAAAATGTCCTAGTTTCTCTCTCCTCCTCTCATTTTCCCTCTCTGTCCTGAGCTAATTTACTCTGATGTTGCTTGGCCACGTGTGTCACAGATTTCATCTGTGAAATGTTGGAGGTTATGAGTTAATCACCCAGCTTTGGCTCCAAGAATGTAATACGGCTTGCTGTTTGTGGTTCAGCCTAGTACCGGTTGCAGAAAGAACAGAAGCAAGAAAACCTATCTTATAAATGTCCTATATTTTTAATCATGGGTGAGGAGGAGGAATGGATACATATCATGCATGTATTGTGATCCAGGTAGAATTCATTTGCCATTGCCCTAAGGCCACTTTTTAATATGTGTTTACATCCTGAGACAGCAGGCAGAAACATTCTCTGCTCTGAAAGCTGCATCTGTACCAGAGAATGATAGGAGATTGCCTGCGTGTGTGCGTGCATAGGGAGAAGGGACTATATTGGATGAGATTTTTGTCAAGATACTTTCAGTCCAATGATTGGAACACACTAGACTGCTTTTTTACAAAGGAGCAAGTACAGCTGTGAAACATCTGACAAAGACAGTTTGATAGAAGACAAATTGGCAAAATGCATGCTAGAGACTTCATGAAATATTTAATTCTTTGAAGTTACCAATTCTTGAGAACAAATTCAGATTTATTTAGATTAAGCTATCTACTTAGCTGTTAAGTGAGTCTGTTTTGTTTCTCAGATTCCATTAAATTAACACACCACACACACACCACTCTTTAGTTGTTGCTTTTTTAAATATTTCTCATTTACAAATATAAGAGGAAACAAATAAACAGTCCCCCTCACTGCTCTCTTTTCACCAGCAGCAAAGACCTTTTCATTTAAACAGACCTTCAGCTTTTAACTGGTTGGGGCAGACAGATTTTAATGAGGTATACAATATTGTTACTATGCTTTGGATGTGTTTTCAATTGTTTAAACTTAATCAAAATCAAAAATCAAAATATGATTTTTTTTACACTTTTGAATTATTGGGTTAGTAATATTTGATTTGAGACCCAGCATGATGTAGTGGCTTGAGTGTTGGATTATGACCAACAAGGGTTCAAGACAAGGGTTCAAATCCCACTCAGCCATGGAAAGCCACTGGGTGACCTTTGGCATGTCACACACTCTCACTGCCAGAAAACCCTATGATAGGTTCACCATAGGGTTGCTATAAGTCAGAAACAACCTCAAGGCACACAACAACAACAACAACATTTGGTTTTAACTTATACTGTGAGAATCTTTGGGTCCCATATTGAGAGAAAAGTGGGATGTTAAAACAGTTATCCCTCCACTTTCACAAGGTTTCGGGGTGCAGAACCCTTGTAAAAGTGGAAAAAACCGAATAACTCCTCCTCCCCCCCCCCATTTCCTTTCTGTTTTGCCTCAGCATGAGTTCTCTGTGCCAGGGCAAAATGCATAGGAATGGCAGGGGGAGCTCTGGAGGGGTGAAAGGAAGGCTCGTGTGAGCTTTTCCCCACCCACTTTCCCATTTTGCATGGGAAGAGGAAGAAGAAGGGAGCTCCAGAGGTGGGAAAAGAAAGCTTGTGTGAGCTTTCCCCCACTCTCCATTCCCTTCCATTTTGTCTCAGCGCAAGTGCTTTGCACCAGGGCAAAATACATGGGAATGGGAGGAGAAGAAGTGAGGAGAGGCAGTCACTCTCACGAATAATCAAATTAATGAACATCAAACTGTGAATGTGGAGGGAGAACTGTAAAATTTTTCGAATATCAATGTTTCTGAAACAAATTTTTATATGATACATGGTGGATGGAAGACCTTCTGAATGGTGTAGATGTGAATTAGTGACCTCTTCTACTGCTGCCATGCCATCTATTGGAAGTGTTTCTATACTGTGTTAACAATGTTTTGCAAGTAGGAAAGTGTGGACTAGATCCCAAGGAAGGAAGTATCTTTTTCCCTCCAACATTTCAGGTGACTATTGTGACATGTGACCAAGAAGCATCAGTGTGTGATCGAGATGCCCAAGGTTATTAATGAGGAAGAGCACACAAGCTAGGAGAGGCTGCAGCTTGTTGCTTTTGCCTGAGCCAACTGGGAAAGGCAAAAATTCCTCCCACTCCCCTTTTCTCCACCACTGAGTTAGCAGAGTGCAAACTACTCTTGCTGTTAGAACTCAGCTTTCAGAAATTTAAGTAAGCTGAGGACGAAGGGGAAAGTAAGGAGGAGAGAGAAACTCAGACATTTTAAAATCAGCTAATAATGTGGGTTAACAGAGGATTAATCAGGACTCTCCCTACCTACTCAGGACAGTTGTGGGGCTTGGTATCCATAACTACCCCAGCTCCAGATACTTGAGAGGAGGGTGTGTTAAAGAGACAGAATAGATTTTTGGATTGCAACCTTACCTGGGAAGTGATTTCCATTGTGCCTATATATTTACCTGAGCAGTACAGTTCATATGTCAGGGTTGTGCAGGTGCTTTACATGTAATTCTTTTTTTCAGCCCAGCCCAGCACAATAATCATTGATAAAATTCATTGCTTCAGAATCCTCCTTCAGTATGGTCTTATTCCAAAAGGATGCAGCTGAACTTGGTCTGTTCCAAGTCAGCTACAAGATAATATAACTCCTGCTGTTGGAATAATGCAGTAATGCTTTAGATTAGACGAGCTCTGTGCTAATGGTTTGCAGCCTTCACAATCCAGGTTGACATAAAGGAGCACAGTTCTGGTAAATGACAAAGTGCATCAGTGTGACATGAAAAATGATCCTCTGCCTCCTGATCATTTGAGAGCAGCAGTTTCTCACTGCAGATTTGCAATGAGTATTTTGCCTTTTGAGAGGCACAACACTCAGTTAAGTCACGTGTTTGCTTGACACATTGACCATTTCCTTTAAGGCTTCTGCACATATTCTGTGGAATCTACTATTATACCCTTCATTGTTAAAATGTCATCATTCCTGCTGTTATGTTCAACAGTCCTGCTGGGTCAAGCATAATTTATTCATCTCACAGTGTACACTTAGGCATCCTCTCCTTTTTTATATTTTCATCTTTGGTGGCTCATTGCTGTCTTATAGATAGAAAGAAAGGGGGAAAAAGATGACATTTTACTGTTCAAAATTGCAGCAAACTGGAGGAGGGCAAATATTGTTCCCATCTTTTAAAAAGGGGAAGAAAGAGGACCCAAACAACTATCGTCCATTCAGCCTGACATCAATATGAGGAAAGATTCTAGAGCAGATCATTAAACGGACAGTTTGTAAGTGCTATGAAAAGAATGCCATGATTGGTAAGTCAGCATGGGTTCCTTAAGAACAAGTCATGCCAGACTAATCTTATCTCTCTCTCTCTCTCTCTCTCTTTTTTTTTAATACCATCACAAGTTTGGTTGATCAGCGGAATGCTGTGGATGTAGTATATCTTGATTTTAGTAAAGCTTTTTGCCAAGGTCTGAACTAGAAACCACTTCTAAAACTTCAGTAGAAACCTATAGCCGTAATTGGTAAAAAGCCCCTTCCTTAACAGCTGATCAGGTGCTAGGAGCCAACCTGAAAAATAACTCTTTGCCTGTCATGGAGAGACAAAAGGGAGGGGGGCAGCCTAATCTCCCTTGAAAGGGAAGTCCATAGTCTGTGAGCAGCCACTGAGAAGGACATCTTTCATGTCCGCACCAAAGTATCTGTGTGGATGTTGGGACCAAGAGTTGTCAAAACTCAAGCAAGCTCTTGGAGACCTTTTACAAATTAAGCAGTCTCTTGAATCAACCGCATCTTGACTGGTTGATTAATTGACACATACATATATGTGCACACATCCTTTCATGCTTTGCTGTTTGTAAACAATGTTCTAAATTCCCTCACAGCTACTGTTTCTTGTTAATGCTTCCTAAGGGCTGAAGGCTGCATTTTTTTATTGTCCCATTTAGGATTGGGGTCGTAATTGGGTTGCCTGTTACTTGGACGGTTTTCATACATGACAGTTGCAAAGAGATCATCAAGGAGACTTTTCACTGAGGGCCCCTTCAGTTTGAGGATTAGTGGGTGGTTACACTAGAAAGGTGCTTTCCAGTAGTAGCACTCTGGTTACAGAATGTACCCTTAATTTCTTTGTGGTAACAAATTTAAAAAAAAATATTCTAGCAAGCCTTTTTACTTTGTCTTAATACCTGTAATATTCTTTACATGATGTTATGAACACTTCAGTCTCTGCTAGTTAATACTCTGATTTCCTTTTATAGTTTTTATGTTTTCTTTAAACAACTCAATTATATGTCTCCCTCAGAAACAGGGTCCTTGGGCAATGAACCTTGGCTCTTGGTGACTAACAAATATAATAAAAATCAAAATGTAAGGGGAAAGTGCTTTTTAATTTTTTAAATTTATTCATTCTGCATGTATGAATTGATTTGATATGCCAGGAGCAACATGATAAAACTACTGCACTTTATGAGAAAAAGAAACTGAGTTGAAGTAGAGGAATTAGCTGGATTGTGTAAATCAAACTTGCATGAATAAACTAGATGGGATGAACCTGACCCAGTTTTATTCACCTGGTACTTGTTGCTACATCACTGGAGGGCTGGGAGGACATCTGACAAAATCCGTAAGCATTCCTTGTCCCTCACAAGGAGACCCACGTACCCAAATACAAATTCTAGGATCTGTGCTTAGGCATGTGGCTGACATTCTGCTTATCTCTCTGGACAGCCATTTCCTTGCCCAAACTGGCTAAAGCTGTCTCAGAAGTACCCAGGACTGTAGTTCTGGGTAACTTCAGCATTCATACTGATGTCAGAGGGGTAATGATTTCTAGCTGAAAAGAGGTGGTGATTGATGTTTTTCTGAATAAGACCACCTTCCTGGATCTAGAAATATGTGAGAACTTTTGTTCCATTTCAAACACCCCTTTTGGGGAAAAGTGCTTGAAAATAGTGATCAGGCAGCTTCAGATCTTCTCCAGGGAACATTATTTGGAGTTATTTCTGTCTAATCTCAAGATTATTTTCTGGACTGAAACATCCTTGGCCACCTTGATTGATTGATTGATTGCAAAAGAAGTCTCAAAAATATGAAAAAAAAATCACTGAAAATGCACAAAAATTCTCATGGACTTGTCCAGTGGGAAATCATATTCCTACTCCCTGTTTACATTCCTATGTCCTGTTTACATTCCTACTTCCTACTTCATCATGGAAGACCCAAATGGTCTTGGTTCCATTGAATACTTCTGATTTCTTCACTTGCTACTGCTGTTCCTGGACAAGGAGAACCTGGCCACTGCAATCCCTGCACTGGCAATAGCTTACCTAGTGCACTGCTCTACATGGAGTCATCCCATATGGGGACAACATGGAAGCTGAAGCTAATGCAAAATGTTGTAGCTAGGCTGCTGTGAAGAACATAGTGTAGAAACCTTATTACCTAGGAGTTTGGAGCTTAGTGAGCGTGAGGTGATTTTTCGTCTGTTTGATTTCATTCTCCATTTTGATTTTGTCAAAATCAAGAAGTTTAAATTGTTTTAAGCTGACTTCATTGATTGTTCCCTGTTCATCAGGACAGAATTAAAATATTTAAATAAATAGACACCATATAATCATCTGTAGTACTGGACTGGCGCTGAAGTACAGCAGAGGTCATACAGGTGCTTCATTCCTGTTTCCATGGGGGGAAGGGGAATGAATAAGATAATCATGGCTTCATACCACCAGCAAAGACATATCTAGGGTGGGGCAAGTAGGCTAAGTGCCCTGGGAGCCAGTGCCGGGGGTTGCAAAAAAGCCCTACTGGAAGACTTAGCAGTGGCCCTGGAGTCAGAGGTTGAAGCGGCTCTGGAATAGAAGGAGGAAGAGGAGGAAAAGCTCAGGAGGCTCCAAGTCTGGAGGGCACAGGAACTGTTGAATTGCAGTCAATGCCGCCCCCTCCACTCTCTGGAGATCCCCCTCGCTCACCTTTTCCCTTGGACTCTGCCTCAGGAGAATCTCCTCCCCATGGAACCCCTCTCCCCAGCGCATGCCCATAGCTCTCCATGGTTCCCAGAGCAGAGCACCACTGCCCAGAGCACTGCTGCCTGTCAAGAGAGATGCCACCAGGCACAAGAGCCATGCTGTGTGCATTTAGGGGTGTAGGGAGAAGAGTAAGAAGGTGGAAGCACAACTTCCACACTTGTCCTAGGCACTCTTTACACTAGATACGCCACTGACCACCAAAGTTTGCTGTCTTACTCAACATGCTATAGATGGGGAGCTTCGTATGGGGGCAATCAAGCCTACCAGTATGTGAAGGAGATCCTGTGTCTTGGTTGCTGTAATATCCAGATCATTTTTGTTCTTTGTGTTCTTTGTGTTTGTTTATTTTCCTCATGATCAGTGCTGCACTGATGATGCTGAATTCCGAGTACTAAGCATCACTCCCTTACGGTTCCTTACAAACGTGTTGTAATGGGCTTTCCACTATGAATTGGCATAGTAATTCTTAACATGTTTTCCTTGTATTGTTTTATTTCCAAACTGAAGGAGACAGCTAGTTAGTTATTTTCTTTGAAAGGTTATCATCCTTTCTGTGGCACAAAGCTTCACAAGTAAAATCAAATGTTCTTGTAAGCCCTGACTGAAAATGCCCCTTTATTAGAAATAGTATTTTTGATGGAGCTATTTTTCTGGAGGAACATTTTTGATCTTTGTGAAGCTATTTTAAAAGCATAATGTATTATACAAAAACAACAATAGCAGCCAAGCAAAATAGACAACCCTGTGCTAGAAATGAAATGATATATTTTCAAAAGCAGAAGTTACTTTTTCTCTCAGTGGCTGTAAGTCATCCTGTCCAGCCGAATGAAATATTCCATCTCATCTCCTAATATTGTACTCCATTAAGTTTGATGATTTAATATGTAGCTGTTGCAAATATAAGCAACTTCTAGCAGCAGAACCATAATTTTGGATTATATGACTTCTATGTGCTAAAAGTATACAACTTTACATATTAGGATTTGCCTGATTGCTTTTTTTTATCTATAACTTTAGAAAAAAGAAATGTAGCCTAGAATAATGCTCTCTTATCTGCAGAAAATATCACGACATAACCGGAAGACCTAAATTGAGGATTGTAGTGGTTTTAAGTTGTTTGCTTGTTTGTTTACTAAAATCAGCCACAATAAGATCAGTTTAAAATATGTTTAAAGTTTAAAATATGAGGGAGCTATATGTGGGAAGAGTCTTTGGTCTTAATATAATTTCATCTTAATATTGTTGAATGCTAAAGTTAGGATTGCCCATGCTGTTGTATTTCCAATTTCTATATATGGTTGTGAAAGCATGACAGTGAAGAAAGCTGATAGGAAGAAGATCAACTCCTTTGAAATGTGGTGCTGGAGAAGAGTTCCAGGGATACTCTGGACTGCTGGAAAGACAAATGAATGGATCCAAGGGCAAATCAAGCCTAAACTCTCCTTAGAAGCCAAGATGACTAAACTGAGGCTGTCATACTTTGACCATATCATGAGAAGACATGACTCAGTAGAAAAGACAGTAATGGTCGGTAAGGAAGAAAGCAGTAGGAAAAGACGAAGACCACATAACAGATAGATAGACTCAACCAAAGAACATACATCCCTGAATCTGCAAGACCTGAGCAGAGTGATTCATGATAGGATGACTTGGGGATCTCTCATTCATAGGGTAACCATGAATCGAAGTCAGCTTGACAGCGGTTAACAATAACAACTTTCATTTTTATGTGCCTCATTTTTTAAACCCCCAATCAGCTCCTCATAATGGCAAATGTATTACTGAACCTACTACTATTTTTCGACTGTAGGTACAGGAGACTGAATATATGCACTCTTGGATTCCCTTGCACACATAAATATTCCCTTGATATAAAAAGATCTATCAGGAGGAAAACTCCCTAATAAATATGGAAATTTTTGTTTTTATGTTGAACATTTCCAGTATTCAGTGTTCCACCAGCACCATGCAGTGGCATGGTCTGTTGGCAGAAATAATGCCTCTTTTAAGGCTTCTGACTCAGTTGGCAAATAGTTTAGTGAACAGCAAGAATCACCAGAGAGCAAATTCCAAGGTCAGATTGCAATGTGTACCTCAAAGTCTATTATAATGCTCCTCCTCAGGACCCATGAAACACCTATCTCTTTTCTTTTTGCCAGTTCTATTGCTCCACGCCCCTTCCCCTGACTTCACCAACAAGCTGGCAACTGTGTTAGGAGGGGATGCCTGTGGCTGAAAGTTGGAGTTTGTAGGGTGTGGCATAGCAGGTTCCTTTGTCCCAGATGTGGGAGCTTTATGGTACTTCATCCTGCTCCAAGGTCTGTTAAGGATTAAAATTACAGGAGCCCCATCCAGGATCCAATCTGACAACTCTAGTCCAAGCATCAGAGACAGGAAAGAGAGAGCAAAAGCCACCGGAACAGAAAGGTAAACAACTGAAAGCTATTGGGAGTGCTGGAGTGTGACTGTCCTCTAATTTACTTGTAAATAGGTTTGGAATAAGAGCAGTAATTTCCAGATTTTTGGAGAGCAGGCAAATAGCCTAGTTTTCTGAGATCAGCTATGAACTGACGTCGGGGTGTGGTGGACATGGCATAGATTTCTAGAAGCAAATATGTTCTTGTTCTGTATTACCTTCGCTCAGTAGTCAATAGCAGCGAAAGAAACATAGTTTTCCATGGGAACCCTTTGGGGAGGTCAGAAAGAGACTGCATGTATCAGGGAAGTTCTTTTAAATCTATTATTTCCCTGGAGAAGCATTTTAGAGATAAAGTCTTTGAAACATGCTGATGGATAAAGATGAGGCAGGTGGTCCAGGCTTCATAGGAAGAGAGAACAGAAAAAAATCAGTAGCAGAAATATTTGGGCAAGATTCCCTACCACTTTTATAGACATATAGATTAGCAGGCTTCCATTATGGCAAGAACAACATCCACATCTCACCCTAGCAGTGTAAGAGGTGCTGTTTGAAAGTTAGATTTTCAAAAAAAGAAACTTCATAGGAAAGTCCACCAGACATTTACCAGGGAACCTCTGAAGAGAGAGGTTGCATCAGAAATCAATGGGACTTATTCAGTGGCATCTAGAATAAACAACACCATGGGCAAGCATGGAAGTTGTGCTCCTACCTTCTTACCCTTACCCCCACCCTTACATGCATGGCTTTTTTTTGCATCCCCTGTGCATTGGCGCCTGCGGCACGTGCCCTTCTTGCCGCACCCTAGGTATGCCTCTGGACTTATTTTCAGTTGAGCACATTCCTGTTACCCTGTATGATTTCTTTGTAAAATTGTTGCTGTTGTTGTTGTTGTTGTTGTATGCCTTCGAATCACTTCTGACTTATGGTGACTCTACAGTAAACCTAACACTAGGTTTTCTTAACAAGAGTTGTTTAGAGGGGGGTTGCCTTTGCCTTCCTCTGAGGTTGACAGAATGTGGCTTCCCCAAAGTCACCAAGTGAGATTCCATGGCCAAGCGAGAATTTGAACTCTGATCTCCGGAGTCATAGTCCAACATTCAAACCACTACACCACGCTGGCTCTGTGCAAAGAGCTTTCCACAAAATATAGCAATATATCTCTGTCTGAACCTCCACCTTGACATTATGATAATGGAATGGCTTATTGTGGCTTTAGAATGGCTTATTATGTATCTTTGTATCAATGGAGAAGTGTACTCTATACTGACAAACTGTTATTTGGGAATAATTTGCTGTATTGGTTCTTCAGTGTTTAGTTACTCAAAATTCCTCATTTCTGAAGAAGTAAGCACCATTTTTCTGATAATGTGTGTTCATGGAGCACATACAGCTGATGTCTTCAGGGTAAGCTTTCTGTATAGATTCAATTATACCTCATAGAATACAAGAACTACAAAATATGAAAATGCTTCACTGAGAACGTATATTTGCATAAATGTGTATAAAATGTTGATAAGATGGATCCTGGACTTTGGGACTGTAGATTTGGTGAGCCTGGCAGTGTTCTCTCTCTCCGTTCCCTCCTGTGTGCACAGAAGTGTGTGTGTGGGAGAGAAAGAGAAAGTGCATATGCAGTGTGTCATCTTCTTAGATGTAGCAATGCCCTGAAAGACTTACAGGAAAAAAGTCATCTATTACCATTCTCTAAAAGCAGTGACCATCTCAGTGATAAGCCAAAATTTCCGTTAAACTCTGCTGTTTAAAATTTTACATTTTAAATCAGGAGAAGATGAGAGACACCACTTTCCGAAAGGCCTTTTGTTTTATAGTTGGCAAAGATAATGCAAGCTATAAAAAGTGTTGTAATCAGAGCCAATTTGTCAGGCTTGCTATATGAGCTAGAACTAGAACAGAGACATGCTGCATTGACTGCTGATAGTTTTGCTCCACATTTAGTGCCTTGAAATGAAAAAAGAGAAATTAATGGAGAAATAAAGGAAGAAATGGAATATAAATAATGCAGGGGTGTCTTTTTTTCCTTTGTTTTCTTCCTTGGCCTATTATTAGTCTTGTCATATTTGGGGAAAGTAAGGAATTCCAATCAGTCATGCACTCACTTCAGATGCTGTCCTCTGGCTTATGTACAAGAGTTTCTGGACGTATTTTGATACAGTGAATGAAAAAAAGAAGTCTTTCTGTTAAGAAGTTTTAAAGTAAACATTAGTAGACAATGACATGGTTAAGGTTTCCTCCAGTAGATGTTGTTGCTGCAATGTGTCATCCCTCATTGTTGTTCATGCTGCTATACTTGGTGTTCTGCAAGCGTTCTGGTTTTAGTGCTATTTTTAGGAGTTTAAAGTTTGGCCTTCAGGCTTTAGCTTCTGCTTCAGAGCAGGCGTACAAAATATAAACCAAACCTCTATGTGGCTATTTTTAAGTTATCACAGTCGTACTGCCACAAAGACAAAAAGAGATGTTAACAGCTTTGGACATATTTGTGTTCTAATAGCACAGATAGCTAATTTTAGTTTCTAATCCAAGTGAGTGTCTTTAAGATGTAAAGGGGGGAAAAAGAGATTTTGGACAGCAAGGATAACACAGTGTAGGTGTGTGCAGCTCTTCTAAATCATCAAGGTGATTTGCTATGGTCTTTCTGAGAAGAACATCCAATATGTTGCTGGCTTTAAGCTCTGGATTAACAGACTTGCTAAACTTCAACTTCAGCTATTGGAGGGCAGTTCAGAAATCAAAAAGGTGCCTAGACAGAAGAATGTATTATATATTTAATATTTGCCAATTCATGCTAAGTTCAAGTCAAAAATCAGGTTCTAAATAGAAGTTGTTTGCTTGCTGTTAATTGTTAGTGACAAAAATAGCAAACATACATGTGAAGCATCATTTTCTAATATGCAAGGTAGGAATCTTACATTCTATTTGTTATATGTTAGAGTGAACATCCTTTTTTGGTGTGTGGGGCTAAATGGATACACGTGCCATCCACAGTTGATTTACAACAGTTGATTGCCAGATCCACAGCTGCCCCAGTATACGCCCATTCTGAATCAGGGTCACTGGAGGCTGTGAAATTAAAGCAGTCTTGAACCACCTCACTTTTCTAATGTTTTCTGAATGTAATATAGCTTGGAGGAGTTTTTAACTTGGTTCCCCCTGTGACGCTGCTGAAATTCACTCTTTCTCTGATACCAGTTGCTGTATTTTAGGAGACTATGGGTCTCCTAAAGTTCTAAGGACCACAGAGGGAGTAGCTAAGGGATGGGTGTGGGCCAAATGCGACACATTGTCCCCTGGTACTGTAAAGCTTTACGGTGGCCTAGAATATTAGATTAAATAAGAAGTGTGTGTGCATGTGCATGTCTTCAAGTCAACTGTTCCCTTATGGTGACCCCATAAATTTTATAGGGTTTCTTAGGCGAAGAAAACACACAGATACTTTTCCATTGCCCTCCTCTGAAATGCATGAGGTATTTGTTGGTGATCCCCCATTGAAGTTGACACTACTTAGTTTCCAAGATCAGAGGGGATCTCTTGCCATCGTGTGCATGATGAAATGTACTATCCCGTTCTTTTATGCCATATATTATTTTTCTTCCCCTTTCTCTTGCTTTCCAATGTTAAAAACATTGTGAGACTGTGGTAAGGAACTGCTGTAGGGAATCAGTGGGGAGAATGACTCCTGAGAGATAATCAGGCCACTGAAGAATTGCCTCTGTTCGGCTGTTCCTCTTTGCTACAAGATTTGGTAACAAATTATTATTACATGAGATTTAAACCTTCAGACATGTTAAGCTGTTTAAACGCCTCATAAAATTTTTAATTTGGTGCATATGTTTTTAATCCAATATATATATATAATTTATTACCAAATGCTTTGACATTCAGAAAATAAATTTGTTCCAATGTTGTTTGCTTAAGTGGTAGTAATACAAAACATAGCCCTTCGTGGCTTTCTAAGAAGTGTTGATTATTAGCAGCTACCTTATTTTCATGCTCACCATGAAAAGGGAGAATATAAACCACAGATAGCAAATACTGAGTTGGTCTCTCCAGACATTCCAAGCTTGAATCCCTAGATGTTGTAGCACTAAAGCTCTCGTCATCCCCAACAAATGCCCATGCTGGCAGGGGATGATAGGTGTTGAAGTCCCACAATTTCTACAGACCCAAAGTAAGTCATGGTTAAACAGGAATACTATCTTGTGGTAAAAATATGCTAATAGGTGATGGATTCTATATTAAGAGAAAGAATTGGGAAGATGATGTTGTAGTTGTTATCTTTATTTATACCATGCTTTTTTTCCCCAGGTTGGGACTCAAAGCAGCTTACAACAATTTAAAAGGGATAGTTAAAAGCCACAGAATACAAAAGTTAAAACATAATTAAACAATCAAAAAAGAATTAAAACAATGTTAAAATACATAATTAATAATATTTAATTAATTTGATGTACAGATTGTGATTATAAGTGTAGAAAATAAAAAGGACAAAAAAACCCTCTGAAATATATTCATATAGGGGAATCTATTAATCTATTGATTTCAGCTTTCACTATTAATATAAATCATGGGTGGGAATAACACGGTCTTCCAGATGTTGCTGAACTGCATTTCCCAGGATTCCTCATCATTAGCTGTGCAGCTTAGGGCAGTTGGGACTCGCAGCCGAACAGTATGTGGAGGGCTGCATGATTCCCATACCTCTTCTAAATCACCGAATCCCATGCACATAATAAAATTTATACTATAATGCTATACATACTTACCTACTGCCTCCTAAATCCAAATAAGCACAAGTGGGCTTTCTTCAGAGCAGAAATACGTAAGAGGAGTGTGCTGTTGAGCTGATAGGTAAAATAACACTTATTTAATGTTCTACAATTATCTTTCATCAATTACATAATCAGGTATACATCTCATTATTTCACTTAATATTCCTATACTTCCCTCTCTTCCAAGGCTGTGGTTGCCATTGCTTGAAATGGCACCACCCAGGCAGAAGAGAGAGCAGGCTGGGGGGAAACCCAACTCTTGCAGAATTACAGGTTATACCTCAGTTAACAAACCATATGTGTTCCTAGACATTACTTCTTTAACAGAAAATTTGGTACCAGTTGCAGAAATAACATGGAAAGAATAAAGATAGATCCCTACACTGCAGAAAAGAAGGACAGCTTGAACATGTTCCAGCTACCTTTTTATTCAAAACCGAAAATATGCACATGTGAAGTGAAACAGCTAGGTTGGGGTAAGCATTGCATGAGTAAGCAAAAACATTTGGAATCTCCTAGAAGCTTCTTCAAGGGCTTCTTACAAAAATGCATCCAGATGAGGATGATGGGGGTTTTTCCCCCCCAGTGGTCTCCACTTTTCTAATGATTTCTATTTTGGTGGCCAAATGTACAGATCTATGCTTTTTGACATGAGTATGGGGAAGTGTACTTGCTTTCCCTTCGTCTCTCTGTTTTGCTGTTATGCATACTCAGCAAGGGATTCCAAAGGCCACTTACTTTTCCTATTTTAAGGAGGCACACATGGCTACAGTTGAATCAGCTTGCGCAGAATCCTTCTCTTTCTGTGCTCAAGTTTTATAGCATTATTTGCTAGAAACGTGGTTCTGCAACCACAAAACACAAAAGTTTGTGTTTTTGTCCAGCCTTCCTTCACTATCCTTCCAATGTTGATGCTGCCACCTTGGGTCCCGCTCTGGGAAAAGGTGGCAGATGATAGATAGATAGATAGATAGATAGATAGATAGATAGATAGATAGATAGATAGCACCTGGGTAGGCATTAAAAAAATATATTGTAAAAAGAAGTATCTTTCTCAAAGGCTTTATTAACTAAGGTCTGCCTATACAACAAAATTTGGAGGCTGGGGAAACCTGGTAGGGCAGAGCTTTCCAAATTGTGTGTTGCAACACATTAGTGTGTTGGCTGCAGTTTGCAGGTGTGCTGCGTGAATGTAACAGATTGAGGGGCTGCCTTTCCCCCTGCCGCTGCCTGAAGGGAGAAAGACTCCAGCGAGAGTGGCAGTGGTGGGGGGCCAGGTCAAAGTGGAGGGGCCGCCTCTCTTGCCACTGCCAGCCTGGTCCGAGAAAGACCCTGGCAAAGGCAGTGATGGCAGGCCAGGCTCAGGTGAAGAGTCTGCCTCTCCCAACACCCTGGGCCGAGAAGGACCCCAGGGAGGGTGGTGGCAGTGGTGGACCAGGCTCAGATGAAGGGACTGCCTCTCCTGCCGACGCCGCCCTGGGCCGAGGAAGACCACAGAGAGGGCAGCAGTGATGGCAGGCCAGGCTCAAGTGAAGGGGCTGCCTCCACTTACTGAATTACTTACTGAATTACTGTGTCACAAAATGATGCATGTCTAAAAAGTGTGTCGCTAACATGAAAAGTTTGGAAAACTCTACTGTAGGGGAAGGAGAGTACCAGACCAGAAGCTGCATGATGTTTTCAGAATGCTAAATAAACTCCAACATAAAGAACAACAGTAAGAACAACAGAACAAACTGGGATGCAGTAAATATATGGAATCATCACTATCACCATCATCATCATCATCATCATCATCATCATCATCATCATGCCTGTTTCCCAGTTTGGGACCCAAGGCAGCCTACAACAGTTAAAACAAACATAGTTAAAAATTCACAGCACACAAAAATTAAAAAGCATTTAGCTAGCAAAAGTCCAGCAGATTATACAAAACCTGATTCCCCTTTTAAAAAAATAGTTCTCAAACGCCTGCCAGAATAAGAAGGGTTGCAAAACCTGCTTGCAAAAAGACAGTAAGGAAGGTGCCAGCCCTGCCTCTATGCAAAGAGAGTGTTACAGCCTGGGAACAGCCACTGAAAAGTGTCTCTCCCAAGTTCCTACCAAATGTAACTGTGAGGTAATGTGACAGCAAGAAAGGCCTTCCCAGAGGATCTCAAAACATGGGCAGGGTCATATGGGAAAACACAATCCTTCAAATAATCTGGACCTGGAATTCTGAAGAGCAGTGTTCCACACTCTGGTGTTTTATTGTAGGTCTCATGTGTAATGCAGCTTGATTAAATCAATATTAAATATGTCCAATTATTGATTTTTAAGTCAGTGACACTCCAGAATTTGAAGTAGGGATCTTTTCCAGCACAACCTGAAAATTCTACGAATGAACCTCTGTGACCTTGGTGTCCTGTATTTTATGCTGTTAATTTGTACCCCTGGGTGGTTGAAAGGGAGTGAATGAAAGCAAGGAAGTAAAGCAGTAGTAAGCACCTTGAAGTGCAACTGTCATCAGTCTCAGGCAGCACAGTAGTGAAGGATCAGAGGCATTGCAGGCCAGTAACATCTGGAGGGCCAGAGATTTCCCATCCCTATGTAAAATATGTGCTGTAGCTCAGATCTGTGTCCTTTCCCCAGATTTCATGGTTAATTTACCAATTTTGAAAGGGTTCATCTATCATTAATACTAACTTTCTCTGCATAGGAGAATCTCTGTGGTATAGTAGCTTGAGTGTTAGACTAGGACCATTCCCTCACTAGACTGTTATAGTGCTATTATTCCACTTTCAACATCCTATGGAATCCTGGGGTTTGTAGTAAACTGCAAGCCCCAAGATTCCATAGGATGTTGAAAGTGGAATAGTAGCACTGTAACAGTGCAGTGTGGAAATGGCCTAGGACTCTAGGAAGACGAGGATTAAAATCCCTGCTCAGCCACAGAAATTAAGTGGGTAAACTTGGGCCAGAGCCACTGTGATGTAGTGGTTTGAGCATTGGACTATGACCCTTGAGACCAGGGTTTGATTCCCCAGTCAGCCATGGAAAACCACTGGGTGACTTTACAAACCATATAAGGTGCAAGGTCACCCAGTGGGTTTCCATTGCTGAGCAGGGAATCAAATCCTAATCTTCAGGATTGTAGTCCAGTGCTCAGACCACTACACTTCTGCCTCCACATTCGCGGGTTTGACTCTCGCAGGGTTGATTATTCGCCCTGCCCTCCCCCTCCCATTCCCTGGCCAGTGGCCAGTGGGAGGGTGAAGAGGAGGAAGCATCTTTTCCTTCCCCTTGTGATCTCTTGCCCCCCGCTGCGGGCATGATCACCCCAGGAGGGGGCAGGAGGGGGAATGGACGGAAAGATCTTTTCCTCCCCCTCCCAATCTCCTGCCCGACGCTGCTGGAGCAGTCATCCCAGCGGCAGGCGGGATGGGGAAGGGGAGGAAAGATTGTTTCCTCTTCCTCACGATCTCCTGCCAACCACTGAGGGCACGATTGTGGACGTGGGCGCATGGGCAGTGGTGAGCAGGAGAATGCAGGAAAGGGGAAGTACTCACGGGGGGGGGGGAGTTATTCGCAGTTTTTCACTTTTGCAGGGGTTCTGTGCCCCTATCCCCCGCAAATGTGGAGGGCCTACTGTACACCACTGTGGCTGTCATCCTCACCATTACCATTTATTTATATAGTGCCATCAGTGATTATGGTGTTTTCCATGAGCAGTTTACTAAAAGGACGTGACACACAAGGAAAAGGGAATGTCAGGGAGGGGGATTAAGTCCAGTAGATTCAGATGTAGGATTTATTGTCTATCTCTATGTATTTTTGTGATTGTACAGGTCCTGTGCTGGGAGAAAGGTGGAATATAAATTAATTCAAGAAGAAAAGCAATCAAAACCATCAGGTCCATTTTACTAGGGCTGAATGGATACTCTACCTTGCCAGGACTGTTCATTCTTCATGAAGGCAATGAGGTGACTACTAGCAGTTTCAGAGTGGGGAGAGATGCCCGTAGTCTCACAATTTTCAGTGAGGGTAGACTTACTTTATGACAAACTAGCTGAGGGCTTTTAGCTTCCCCTTAAAAAAAAAAATCTTTGAAAAAAAGCTTCTGCCATTTAGGCAGCACTTACTCTTCAGAGAATCCCCAATATGTTCTATGGTGATTATGTGACAGGATGGCATAGGATCTTCCCAAGTATATCTTCCCTTGTCATGAAGCAAAACTTCTTCCCTGACTGCCCAAGAATGCCATGTAAAAACAATACTACGTCATAGGAATGTTGTCTTCCTGGGGCCAAGATCAACCACATAACGGAGAGGCTAACCAGGCTGGTCAAGCCCACTGACCATAAGCCCCTCATTGTGGTTCATGTCGGAACCAATGACACTGCGAGGCGCAGCTTTTACCACATCGCAAAGGACTACGAGCTTATGGGGACTAAGCTTAAGGACCTTGGTGCGCAGGTGGTCATTTCATCTCTCCTCCCTGTTCAAGGATATGGTGCACAAAGGGAAAGGGCGATAGCAGAGGTCAACAACTGGCTCCGCACATGGTGCCGCCGGCAACGGTTTGGGTTTTTGGAACACGGTCTGAATTTCCATGAACGTGGGCTTCTGGCAAGGGATGGGCTGCACCTCACGAAACTTGGCAAGAATGTTTTTGCAAACAGTCTTGCACGGAGGATTAAGAGGTCTTTAAACTAAGTTCTGCTGGGGAGGTAGACAATATTATTCAGGGCAAAGACACGGCGAGTGCAGGGGGGAAAGGCCCAAATTATATTGACCAAGTAGTACAAGCGTCCAGTGGTGGGAGGAGTAGAAACTATAGTACAGGACTTGCAGGAAGGGCCCGGGGATTTAAGTGTCTCTACACTAACGCGCAGAGTATGGGAAACAGGCAAGATGAACTTGAACTCCTAGTACAACAAAATAAATACGATTTGATAGGCATCACTGAGACCTGGTGGGATGAGTCTCATGATTGGAATGTAGGAATAGAGGGGTATAGCCTATTTTGTAAAAATAGACCAAACAAGAAAGGAGGAGGAGTAGCCTTGTATGTCAAGGATGTTTTCACCTGTGAAGAGATCCATGACTTGAACCCAGAAAGCCAGGTCGAGAGCATCTGGGTAAAAATTAAGGGAGCGAGAAACAATAGGGATATTCTGGTGGGGGTTTACTACAGACCTCCAGCCCAGACTGAGGACCTTGATGATGCCTTCCTCAACCAAATGACTGCGCATTCAAAAAGGAGAGATACAGTAATAATAGGAGATTTCAATTACCCGGATATATGTTGGCAGTCAAACTCTGCCAAGACAGCAAGGTCCAGCAAGTTTCTTGCTTGTCTTGCAGACAATTTCATGGTCCAGAAGGTGGAAGAGGCCACAAGGGGATCAAATATTCTAGATCTGATCCTGACCAATAGGGATGACCTTGTTAATGAGGTAGAAGTGGTTGGATCTTTAGGGGGGAGTGACCATGCCCTATTGGAATTTGGCATTCAGTGGGAAGGAGAAGATAAGTGTAGCCAGACACTCATCTTAGATTTTAAAAAAGCGGACTTCTGTAAACTTAAGGAGCTGCTGGCTGAAATTCCGTGGTCAGGAATAGTGAAAGGGAAAGGAGTTCAGGAGGCATGGGAGTTCCTTAAAAGGGAGATACTGAAGGCACAGTCTAAAACTGTGCCAATAAGGAGGAAAAATGGAAGGCATCTGAAGAAACCAGAATGGTTGACTAAAGAACTCTCAGCTGAGCTAAGCGTTAAGAGAAACCTGTACAGGAAATGGAAGAGGGGGGAAACCACCAAAGAAGAATTTAAGCAAGTAGCCAGGAAATGTAGGGAGGAGGTCAGAAAGGCTAAAGCACAGAACGAACTTAGGCTGGCCAGAGACATTAAACACAATAAAAAGGGCTTTTTAAAATATGTCCGCAGCAAAAGGAAAAAGAAAGAGGCGATAGGGTCGCTGTGCAGAGAAGATGGCGAATTCCTAACAGGGGGAAGAGAAAAGGCAGAACTACTTAACTCCTTCTTTGCCTCAGTTTTTTCCCAGAAGGATACAAGCACTCAACCTGGTGGTTGGGGAGCAGGTGAGGAAGCAGGGGAAATGCGGCACATAATAGGTAGAGAGGTGGTACAAGAACACCTGGCCACACTGGATGAATTCAAGTCTCCAGGGCCAGATGAATTGCATCCTAGGATATTAAAAGAACTGGCAGAGGTCATTTCGGAACCGCTTGCTATAATCTTTGAGAAATCTTGGAGGACAGGAGAAGTTCCAGCAGACTGGAAGAGGGCAAATGTTGTCCCCATCTTCAAGAAGGGAAAAAAAGAGGATCCAAATAATTATCGCCCAGTCAGCCTGACGTCTGTACCCGGAAAGATCCTGGAGCAGATCATTAAGCAGTCAGTTTCTAATCACTTAGAAAGCAACGCGGTAATCACGAGAAGTCAACATGGATTTCTCAAAAATCAGTCATGCCAGACTAATCTGATCTCTTTTTATGATAGAGTTACTAGCTTGATAGATGAAGGGAATGCTGTGGATGTAGCATATCTTGATTTCAGTAAGGCCTTTGACAAAGTTCCACATGACATTCTTGCAAAGAAGCTAGTACAATGTGGGCTGGACAGAGCTACTGTCAGGTGGATCTGTAACTGGTTGACTGACCGTTCCCAAAGGGTGCTCACCAATGGCTGCTTTTCATCCTGGAGAGAAGTGACTAGCGGGGTGCCACAGGGTTCTGTCCTGGGCCCAGTGCTGTTCAATATTTTCATCAATGACTTGGATGAAGGAATAGAGGGCATGCTCATCAAATTTGCAGATGACACCAAATTGGGAGGGGTTGCTAATACACCAGAGGACAGGATCAAAATTCAAAATGACCTGGACAGATTGGAGAGCTGGGCCAAGGCTAACAAAATGAAATTCAACAGAGAGAAGTGTAAGGTCCTACACTTAGGTAGAAAAAATGGAATGCTGAAATATAGGATGGGGGACACGTGGCTGGATGGCAGTACGTGTGAAAGGGATCTAGGAGTCTTAATAGACCACAAGCTGAACATGAGTCAGCAATGTGATGCGGCAGCCAAGAAAGCCAATGCAGTTCACGGCTGCATCAATAGGAGTATGGTGTCTAGATCGAGGGAGGTACTGGTACCACTCTACTCTGCTTTGGTTAGACCTCATCTTGAATACTGTGTCCAGTTCTGGGCACCCCAATTCAAGAAGGACATGGTCAAGCTGGAGCAGGTCCAGAGGAGGGCGACCAAAATGGTGAAGGGCCTGGAAGCCAAGCCCTATGAGGATAGACTTAGAGAGCTGGGTATGTTTAGTCTGCAGAAGAGAAGGTTAAGAGGGGACATGATAGCTCTGTTTAAATATTTGAAGGGATGCCATGTAGAGGAGGGAGAGGGCTTGTTTTCTGCCGCTCCAGAGACCAGGACAAGGAGCAATGGATTCAAGCTGCAGGAAAGGAGATTCCACCTGAACCTCAGGAAGAACTTCCTGACAGTCAGGGCTGTCCGGCAGTGGAATCTGCTGCCTCGGAGTGTGGTGGAGTCTCCTTCTTTTGAGGTTTTTAAGCAGAGGCTGGACGGCCATCTGTCGGGAGTGCTTTGAGGGTGTTCCTGCATGGCAGGGGGTTGGACTGGATGGCCCGTGTGGTCTCTTCCAACTCTACATTTCTATGATTCTATGATTCTATGATTCCATTGTCTTTCTGACCTAGGAATGTGTCAGGACTGCTTTGAAGATCTTAAGCCTTCTTGAAGCTTTCCTGAAGGTTTAAAAAACACAGTGGTGGGGTGGTGGGAGCCCCGGGTAGTTCCTTAAAAAGTAAATATGTCCTTATACTCCTAAGAATAGCAGGGTTTTTATTATTATTCTGAGGCATGTTTGATGGCCTGCTAAGAAAGGCTCAGTGGGTTTTGCCAGGATAGGACTACCCACTGTGATGCAACTAAAATGTGAATCTATCTATTCCATGCTAATTATACTTTAATCCTTAGCAATTTGCATCTCACCAATCAGGAGTGAAATCCTTCTTTCATGTATTCTCAAATAATTTGGACAGCTATGGGAGATTTCTGGTTTGCTTATGTCTTAGGCTGAATTATTTCCAGCCCAATCAATGCAATATTTCACTCATGGTTTACTTCAGGTGCATTTAATTCTTGTAGAACAATTTGCATGATTAAGCAGAGTCTCCATATAACCTGTGAGAGGTTCTCACAGCCTTCCAGCCTTCCTTATCTCATTCTACTTTTATACCAGACTATGTGGGTAGGAACTCCATGTTTTATCAACAAGACCGGAGACTGTACAGCTGGAAAAGCATTATGTGCAAATACTGCTTCTAGGACAAAATTAGGGAAGCTGCATGGAAGCTGTGCAGTCAAGAAGTTAATTAGCACTTATGACTAGGGGCTGTCCAGGATATGATCAATGAAAGTTTTATATTGATAAACCTCTATGGGACACTGATCTAACGTATCCTGAGGATCAAGGTGCACATCCTTCTGAGACAGAAGTCTTGGTTGTGCCAGATGTATGCTCCATTTTCTGTCCTGACCTTTGGTCTGAACTCATTGAACTTATACCCCTGAATTCCCAGGCAAATTCTAGTGGATTTGAAATGAGTCTGTGGCCAAGGCCCCCAGGTTTACAGAATCCTTACTGAGAAGTGATGGTCTTAACATATCAGTCAAAGTGTGCCTACTCCTTTGGTAACAGTATATGCTAGGGTCATCAGGGAGTTTCTTCTCTGACTGGATCTGATTTTATTCTGGGTGTGAGTTGGTTTGATAAAAAAAAAAATCTCTAATTGGGATGCCATGCTCTCCCACAGGAATGTCATCCCGTGGTTGTTTCTACATTGGTCTCAGTCATAGTTAAACAGTAATAGGTACCTGCAGTTCTTGAGACATTTCTGAACTATGCTGATGTAGCTGAGCAAAACTCCAAGGTTGTTTTTTCTCACTTCCTTTGGCCTTTTTTCACATTTCAAGACTGTTACCCTGTGAACTGGGGGTCCCGGGAGGGACACCAAAATGTGCTCAACTAAAGGTGGGGAAAATTAGCTCAGAGCACTGCTTAGTGTTACAAGAGGCAGGGTAACTTAGCGAGATCTTGAACCCTATGTCTACGGGATCGGTTCGAGTCAAGGAGAACACAGAAGTTGAAATAATAAATGATGTTTATTAAATACAGGCAAAACAGTGTATGCGACACACTCATACAAGATAACTACAGAAAATAAAGGTTGGAGTGGTATAGAGGGATTTTTAGAGGGATTAGTGGTTTGGGTGATACTTCACCTGTCCTGAAGCCCAGGAAAAATAGAGACCGAAGCTGGGGTGCAATGTAGCTCAGCACGTGGAGCTGAGGGGAGGCTCGCCAAGCAAAGTGGCAGCAAGGCGGGATGAAACTCGGGAGCGTTCCGAGGAAGGTCTCAGAATCAAGGGTTTTTATAAGGAGAATTGTGACTGCAGGCTATGCCGTACTTGGGGGAAAACAATAGATTTGGAGTTGGAGACAAAGCCTCCAAAAGGTCAGAATCTGAATGATTAAGTTATCGTAGCAGTTTTCAATAGAGTAGCCAGTATGCAAACGCAGAGTACTTGGGTATTACATAGTTTACCCATCAAGCTGCCAGCGCGGGGCAGAGGCTCTTTTGTACTTAGTTAGAGTACTTGCCTGGAGGTCTCCTAAAGCAGTGAGTCAGCTATTTCTGGCCTGCCTGTATTGTAGTTTGAATATTACGGCTATTAACGGCTGAGCTTGTTTACGTGCTTGTCCCGTGGCCTGGCAAGCATGTGGAAAGGAATAGAGAAGTGAAGCCGAATTATGATATCAAGAGGATATCTTTTAATATCCCCAAAGCTTGGACTAGCCAGGGCAGTAACAAGACCGTTCTTGAAAAAAAATGTGCAAAAGAGTTGATTTTTGCAGAGAAAGCAGTGTATGTTATACTGCTACAATTTATTAGTACAAAAGAAACTCAAATCCAATTATGTTTGGGTTGGTATATTCAGCACACTGCTGGTGTCCCCAGTCATTGCCTTTGGAACTGACAGTCTCCACTGTGAACCTAACATTTGCTCTGTAACCATGTTTTCATTAGGATTCTGAAAAGAAGGAATGAAATGCAGCTACCATTGTTTTGTGGGGCGAGGGCATTTTCAGTTATTCGTTGGTAGGAATGTGGCATGAAAAACAAAAGAATTATGTAAAGTAGTGTATATTTTTAAGCTTTGGGTAGTACTGCCTTGCTGCATATAGTTCCACACCCTTTTTATTTTTTGCTATCAGTGTAGAATATTGTGAGACCACAAGTTCAGCTCCCTGTGGGTTTCAGTAGACATCCATGCCTCAAGCATGCCTGGAGCAAGTTACTGTACCAACAAAGAAAGCTGCCTATTCAGACCAAATGTTGAAATATACATTGGCTGCAAATTACCCTTAATAAATTCCAGCATACCCTTGCTTGCACTGTTCTTCGCTGTAGCCATTGGGAATTTCTCCTAGATTTCAGAATGTAGCATGTTGTCAACAGTTACTCAGTCAAAAGCTGTAGAAAAAAGACTGTGTTCTGACTGATAAAGTTGTCTTTTAAAAATATGTGTAAAGTTACCTGAAAACTGGATTTTGGACAGAGAATTAAAATGGAAAGAGACAGTGCCTCCCAACACCTTCCACTCGAACAAGGACTGCAGGTACCTCAAAAAGTCTGTGCTGTCAGTGCAAGTTTAACATTGTCTGTTAAATGACAACAGGTTTGAAAAAAAAACACAAGGATACTCATCTCAGTAATAGCTTATCCTCAACTGATCTACAACAGTTCACCGTGTTCATCTTAAGACCCCTGTCAAGTAACTATCCACTGTCCATGTACAAAAAGCCAAAGAGAAAGTAAACACCCAGCAAAATACCTATACAGGCATACTTCAGTTAACAAAGAAGTCTCTCCTTGTTCCTCTTCTCTTTTCCACCTTGTCCTCTGTCTAGCTGCAATTTTTTAACACCATTGGAACTGGGGGAATGGTGAAGAACTAGAGAGACGCTTTCAGTTGCTGGCTTTCAGCAGTGTGTTTACAGTACAATAAAGCTGGTACTGAGAAAGAATGGGAGACTCTCCAGTGCATCCTAGTCTAGTTATGTGTGCCTGCTTGCAACAAGCAAGGTAACAGTGGCTACTTCTGGAATCCGTTACTGAACAGTAAAACAAAAAAGAAAGGACAAAAGCACATTAGCCTGCCTCACTAGGTGCCCTTAGTATGTTTTTTTAAAACGTATAGACCAAGTTGTTTGGCCACCAAAATGGAAATCATAATGGTGGGGAAAAAAATTAAATTTTGGAAGAAGATTTCAAGTGGACTGTTTTTTTGTGTACAGTTACTTGGGAAGAAGTCACATCAAACAAACGAATATTTACTTCTAAATAAACACATATAAGACTGCAAGGCGAGGGGTATGGTGACTATCATGAAGGGACCCAGCACTTCTAAATTTTCTACTGCACCACTTTGGGTGAATTACTGCTTCTCATTTGATGCTGATGACTGAACACTTCCGTTGCAACAAACCCAACCTGGTGTCTGTGACTTTACAGTCCAATTGTTCCTAATTTTCATAATAAACTGCTTCACTAGGAAATATTAGGCCAACGTATACCAGATTAGGATTCTAATAACCAGTTGTTTTGCTTTCTTTTCCTTTTTTTTTTCATTGAGATGCTTGTAACGCTGCCTTCAAATTCATTCCTCCTCACTCACTGTGGGAAGCAGGAGGACGTACATCTTTCAGCGTACCTTTGTATTTTACGAAAAGCGATAAATTATGTACTTTATTGTTGTTCTTTCATGATTATATGCCCTCAAATACGTAAAGTAATACAAAAAATTGTGCAGAAAATCTGTAGGTGAGGGAAAGAGCCAATTGCTCCATTTCATGAATAGCGGAGTGGGTCAGTGTGTTCATCCGCTCAGGAGACCCACAGGATAGATTAAGTATGACTTGCACATCTCTAGTCAGGACTGTATGATTCCCACACAATCTTGTCAACAGCAGAAGTGAGGATGGATGAACATCTTCACTATGTTGTGTGGATCTCCAGATCAAGAAGTGAGCAGCAGAAGTGGTGACACATGTTTTTCAACTTGCTGTGGACAGATAGTTATGCTTACATCTAAGATTCTTTCAAGTTTGTGAATTTTAAGAACAGCGAAAATCCTTGTGTGTTGTTACTGACAATTTAAACAAGAAAGAGTAGAAATGTGAAGAAGGTGGTGCTGACAAAGAAAGCTAACAACAAGAGAGATTTTTTTAAGAAGGGTCACAAAGAATATAGCAAAATGTTGAGCAGAGAAAAAGAGTAAATGAAGGTAGCATGGGATGTAGGAAATTTTCTGTGTAGAGAAAAGACATTAAGGGACAGAAACAGAACAAAATGGAGTAAGGACTTTCAAAATAACTGGTCTGGAGTGATCAGTTATGTAGCCTTGTTTGCAAGTGAGTTGAAACACAAATGCCAAAGAGGACTGTGAAGTACTCTGAAAAGGACTCTACAAATCATATATATTGTGAATGGACAAGTAGCACGCCTTGATAAGAATCGATGTCTATAAATGTAGAATAATGCAGACTGGAGCAATCAGTCAATCCATACACAGTCATAATCTGGCATGGCATGGCATGGCATGGAGAAGAGCTTGAACATTGGATGTACCAGAAAAGACATTGTGAGGCTATGTGTATGGTTCATACCAACTTCCATTAGAAGAAACATTCAGAAAGAAATTGAAAATGAAGCAGTCATTATAACACTCTTATGATGCTGCTGAATATGTATAGTTCTAGCTGATCTGTCTCAAAAGGAATATTATGGAGCCGGAAAAGAACAACTAAAATCATTCAGAGGTTGTAGCCTCTTCATTATAGAGGAAAAAATAACTGTGGCTTTGATTCTTATTAGTTGTCAGAAAAGACTGCTAAAATGTGACCCGATATGGCAAGATAAAAGATTTTGGTACAGAGATGTTTTTCTCTACCTCTCATAATATGAAACATCAGGGTCAGTTAATAAATGATAAGCATAATGTGCTGGACAGATGAAAAACCTTGCAGTATATAACCAGACTCTTTTAAAATTTGCTCCCTCAAGTTATGGATGAGATGGCCATTAGCTTCAAACATAAAAAAAAAAAAGACAAATACGTGGAAGACTAGCAAAGACAACAGGACAGAACCTAAAAGTTCAGTATACCTGGTGAAGTATTAGTATTACTTCATAATATATCCTATATAACACACTTACTTTTGGCTGACCAGATCAAAGTAATAGTGGGAAGGTTTAGAACTGAGAGGCTTCTGCTTGTTGCTTCGTTGTCTCTAAAGTGAGAGAAGATCTTTATCCTCTTTTCCTTTCTGCAAGGGAAGCAAACACTTGACCTTGTATATATGAAAATCATACCTATTAACTTTTATCAGCTCATGTTGGTAACAAGTTTTAGCATCAGGCATTTTCTGTCCTTTGCCAGAGAGTCAGGTTGCAAAGAGTCTGTGTGGTCAACATTTCATACAGTGGTCTTCCTTCAAGAATTTTTGGCAGGCCACATGGCCAGCTTGCTTGTTGATTCGCTGTTATTATTTTTATTGTCCTGAAGTCTGTGGCTAGTTCCAAATAGAACAGACTCATTGAATCAACACTGTTACCAGTGTGTTGACTCACCATTCTACCGTTGGTTCTATTTTGGGCTAACCAACAAGATTCAAACCTTTGTTGGTGGTGTTCAGTTTTTCTAATTCTGGACCACTTAAACTGGCTTACAACAGAGTTAAAAATATAGTTAAAAATTCACAAAATACAAATGTTAAAAAACAATTGAACTACCAAAAAAATTAAAAGCCTCTAAGCCTCTGGTCTATAAGGGAAAACACTCATGATCATTCATTCATACATTGGGTTTTTGTTTTTTTTTTTGTTCATTTTTTTGATAGAAGTGTGAGTGTGACCGTATCACAGACACATGCACATATATTTGTAAGGATAATGCTGTGCCATGTAACTGAGATATATTAGATCACCTAGCAAACATGTCAGTGCATCCCAAGAGATAAGCACAATCCCACTCTTGAACTAATGGAACATATAAGGGGGCATATTGTCCAATGTTGCATGTATGTTTGTCCCTGCTTAGTAGTCTAGTAAATGGTCTAGGGCTGGGAAGAAGCCTAGGACCTAGGGACAGGAAGGACAGTGTGCTATTGGTAGGGGAAGGGGGTTGATGTTTTGATAGGTGGGGAAATAAAGGACAGAAAGCCAAGGGTGAAAAGAAGTCAAAAAGACTAAGGGGCCTTTCCATACTACACTGTTATAGTGCTATTATTCCACTTTCAACATCCTATGGAATACTGGGGTTTGCAGTTTTGAGAGGAGAATTTAGAATTCTCAGTCAGACAGCTCTTTGGCCTCAGTAAACTGCGAACCCCAGAAATCCATGGGCTGTTGAAAGTGGAATAATAGCACTATAACAGTGTCGTGCGGAAAGGCCATAAGCTGCATTTCACATGTTGTTTTGAATTAAACAGGCAAATGTGAATCTACAAGTATCTAGTGCTGAATGAAAAGAAAATGTTAAGAAGAAAAAAAATCTTAAGGGAGAAAGAAAAAAATGATGTGTCTATAGGTAAAAAAGATCCCTTACAAAGGCTGCTTCAAAAGCCCCATCTACTTAAACTATCAAAGATCAAAGAGATCAAGAGGCTAAGTGATCATTGTCTGTGATGTTTTAAACAGCTCAAAGTTGCTTGGCACATCAAGGTTTTTTTCTTGCCTTGGAATAAATTCCCAGTAGGTAGTCACTGACACTAGAAATATCATGACTATCAACAAGGTTTAGTATAATAAGTGGATAATAATCAAAGGTCAAGAAATAAATAATCAAAGGTCAGGAAATTGGAGGTGGTAGGTCATTAAGTGATGTTTCTCATTTTATATTGGGCCTTTGGAATTGTCATGGCTATTATCCCATGACACAGCCATAGTTTCAACAGATACTCTTAGCAACCTAAGGTAAATGACAGCAGAGCCCAGTCTGAGACTGACACCTTTTTGTAGAAATAGATTTCAGCATGTCAATCAGCTGTTGAAGAAACCTTGGCATTAAAGCATAGACATTGTGACCATAGGCCGATTCACACCACACAATTATATTGCTATTATTCCATTTTAATTGCCTTGGTTACATCCTATGGAATCCTGGAGTTTATAGATGGGTAAGGCACTAGAGCTTCCTGGGGGATAATTTAAACACTACTCCTTAAACTGCAGATCCCAGAATTCCATAGGTCTAAACCATGATAGTTAAAGTGGAATAATAGAGCTTTAACTTCATAGTGTGAAGGGGCCCAATGTCACCCTTACCACAGTGCCATGTCACAAAGTCTTGATGCATCTTTACACAATACATAGATGTTAGGAGAGAATTCTAAGTGAAATCTCTCACTCTTTACCGCTGCTAATGAAGATGGTGGAGATGTTCAGAGGGGGATCCTTTCCAACCAGCTATCTAATAAGTAGAGACAAAGATTTGTTGTATCTTGTCTGCTCCCATGGCATTATGAGAACTGCCAGGCATATTCACTCCTCTTTCTCCACATTCTTCTGTGGAGACCAGGTTTTCATGAGAGAGCGAAATAAATGAGTATGCTGGTAGAATGAGGGAGTTTGCCATCATAGGGTTAAATAATTAATTTAAAATTGTAAGAGCAAAACATTTGTTGGAATATTTGTAGAATCCACAGTGGGAAGAGGCCATAAGCATATATGAATGCAACTGGATAACACTTGTACAGTTTAAGTAATGATTTGTTTATGCAACAAAGAAATACTTTCTGATATATGGATAAAGCCCTTTGGTTTTGAGTTCCTGGGAGTATATTACTTGCATTTATAATGTGCAGTTTGTTTGATCCATTTACATTTCTTGGGCAGAGATCCCTAGCATTTAAAGAATGGAATCCAAGACAGAACTGTAGAAAGCTTTTGGTTCAAATAGAGACCCAAACTATATTTGATGGCTACAGACGTATGTTGTTTCTAAGAATAGGTGTGCTCTAGCTGTGTACAAAGTTTGGTGCATGAGGGTTTCCATTTAAGAACCAGAAGTACTCCATGGGTTAAGGATGCTGACTGCCTCTAGTGGGGTGCTGAGCCCACCACCAGTTTCTGTGATTTATCTTCCTGATATCACTTTGATACATTAAGCTAGTGTCCATTATCAGCAATTGAGCCAACAAGAAGCAAATCACCTAAGGAGGAAGTGAAAGTAGGTAATTTAAAGATATAGGTCTGCTATTGTCATGTTTGGCTTTACTTGCATGAAAAGATCTCTTAAAATTAGTCTCGGCATTAGTTCATTTAGCTCAGTATTATCTATACCGGGGTGGTGACGATATAACCCACAAGGTACATGTGGTGTTCAAACCCCTGACCCCCCTCCCCTCTTCTTTAAGGCTTCTGCACATATTCTGTGGAATAAACTATTATACTCTTCATTGTTAAAATGTCACTATTCCTGCTGTTGTGTTCAACAGTCCTGCTGGGTCAAATAATTTATTCATCCCCCCAAAAAAAAAAAAATTTAAAAAGAAACAACTGAAAAAGGTCAATTGCTAGAGCAAGGGGTTTCCTTAAAATACTCTCAACCACCTCTAAATCCTCCTGCAACACCATGGTAGATTTGGAAAGTTCAACTGGAGTTGATCTTCAGATGTGACTTTTGGCTGATTTTCAGCTGGGACAGGCACAAATTGTTCCTAGACACAGTTGCTCACCCTTGGTTTATACCGACTGGTAGCAGTTTTCCCTGTTAAAAACATTAGTTTTTCCAGCTGTGAACTGAAGATGGGAGGTATTAAATCTGGGATCTTTTGCATTCAGTGCATGTCCTCTACAGCTCTTCCCAAAGCGTGGGCTTAAAGAACAAGTAATGCATTAGGAAACGAAGTGTTTCAGTGCAAAATGCTGGATGATATGTGTTCTTTCACAGTTTGTCTTCAAAAGCAGGCGTTTTATTCATCCTGTCCTTTTTTTCTTTTTCTTTTTGGTTGAATAAAGCAAAGCACTTTGATCCAGTAGTTTGAGTTCAAAATCCAAATACAATGAAGTAGAGAGGATTATTCTGTCTGAAGAGAATAAATAGCTGAGTGTGTTGGAAACAATGAGAGTGAATATCTCTGCCATCATGCCACTGTTCTCCGGTCTTCTCAGGTTTCTACCAGGTTTTGTCACTCTCTAGTCTGATCGCTCACCTTCACAGTGTGATACCCAAGACTGTCAGAAGCCTCTGAAATGTAAAGAGAAAGAAGGACATGAATGGGCTGCAGCATATCTGCAGTGCAAACAGAACCTGACATTGTTGTGAGCTTTAATCACGGCTCTAGTGTCAGAGGGACCTGGCCACAGCTTTAAACATGTATGTGTATGTATGTGTGTGTGTGTGACAGGAAAATACTTCCCAAATGGTCTACTTTGTATGACAGGAAAAAAGAAAGACCAGGAAAAGAAAATC
This sequence comes from Cyclura pinguis, assembly GCA_030412105.1. Taxonomy (NCBI): domain Eukaryota; kingdom Metazoa; phylum Chordata; class Lepidosauria; order Squamata; family Iguanidae; genus Cyclura; species Cyclura pinguis. The sequence continues at coordinate 265,714,612 of CM059601.1, read as the reverse complement.
ATTTGATGTCAGTCCTTCCAATTGTTAAAGGTCTGTAGCAAAGCTCTTCAGTACCTGTATGGCTTTAGGGTTACCTATAGCCCAGATTTTCACAGGGACTCATGAAAATCATTTCTACATTATTGCTAGGTACTGGGCTAACCACCTTTCAAAAGATTTAATGATCCTGCCCAGTGGATTCTGGGGGATTTTGGAGGGAGTGATTTATTTGAGTCTGCAGGGAGTTCCTCACATTCTGGGCTTTCTGTTTCCCCTCAGACTAGCGCTTTATTATACCTTACTAGGTTTTACAGATGTATTGCTGAATCAGTGTACTCTAGGTTTCTGTGCAGTTTGCAGTCAGTGTGGTGTTTGATTGTTCCTGCTATACATCTTTCCAGTTCTTCTGCACAAACAGTGTATTTATTAACATGTTTCACCACCACCATCATCCTCCAACTGTTGTAATTTGGCAGGGACAGTGCCAATCATTCCTCTGTTCCCTACATTTTTTCAACTGCCTTTAAAATGTTCCAGTTTTGCTCACTTACTCCCACTTTCCCTATTTGTCCTTAGCTTACTTCGGGCCATTTCCTGTCCTGCAATGGGACATGTTGCTGCGAGTCCACGAGTTGTGCTTTTGCACAATGTCATCGCAGTTCCACTGCCAACATATCCCCCGTCATGATCATGGGGTATTCCATTAATGGAAAAAAACTGTTAGTGACCCACAGTCACACAACACATTCATTGCCCATGGCCATATGGTAAGGATGGAAGCATGATCTAGGCACTTTCTTCCCCAGTGCATCATGGGAAAGAGGCCAGCTGCACTGTGGAAGGAAGGCATGTGTTACTTGCACTCCCATCCACAGACAGACAGCCGAGTGTGGAGGGGAGCATTGGGGACACACTCTCATCCCAGCAAAAGTGCTCCTGGGATGACGCTGGGGCAACAATGGAAAAAAGTAAGGTGCAGAAATGGCCTCAGCTGCTGCAATCTCAGTTCAAAGTGCAAAAGTAGTTTGCACTTAACTCAACTGGGGGGGGGGGGGCAAGGATAGGAAGGACAGAATTTTGCCCTTCCCAGTAGGCGAAAGCAAACTGATGCAGTTAGTCCTAACTTATGTGTTCTTCCTCATTAACCATTTATTTTTCCCAGAAAATTTGGAGCTGGGTAAAAGTACATGTGGTTCTAGCCAACAGGTACAGAATCATTTATGGGAGTACAGTCCAATTGCAAATAAGATTTTTCTGGGGGAATGAAACCTTATTCAGAAGTGAATGAGACTGTTTCACTGGATCAGTGCTTCTCCTGACCATAAGCATTTCTATCATGTCTGCAGATCAGAAAGCCCGAGTGGGAGGAACAGAAAGATTTAGGGGGAAGATGATTCCTCAGGGGGAGTGGAGTTGAAACTTTTTTTTAGAAAACTGGGGGAAAAACTGGATTATATAATATTTTCTTTTAGAATGGTGAATAAAAGATCTAAGGAGTTCGTATATTTAACCACTTCCCCTCACATGCATTAGTTCTAAAAACTGCATAGCAGCAGGATTACTAGGTAAGACTCTGTATAGTATATGACATCAATGCAATGCCTGGACTTGGTTTCCTTTTCTCAGTTCTTTTTATGGAAATGCGTACTTTATGTCTGCTTGGCACTATAGATGATTAGTGGAGACAAAATAATTTTGTTTTACTACCATTAATGGTTCCTCTAGCTTTTATTGGTGTTCTTTTTGTCTGCTCCCTGCAAAAGCAAAGATGTTTCTTACAGTTCAGGACCTTGTCATTTGTAACAAAAATAACATTTAAAATAGTATATTAAGTTGGTAATTATTTTCTGAATAAATTGTACTTTTAATATGACAAACATGATAATTTTATGTCCAACCAAGTTTCCTAGAATGTATTTTATGTTCCTGAAGTAACAAAGTGATTTTCAATTTAGCAAGGGCCCTAATATTTCATTATATTTCATTATTCCATCTATAGTCGTGGTCCAAGTCATTTATTTGTTTGTTAAGATTCATAATCCCAGATTTTCCTTTCTGAATACATATCTTGGAAACTGCTAATGAAAACATAATGAACAATAATCTTATCATTAAGAGATTGTTATCCTCTAATATATGTCCTCCCCTCATCCGTGGAGTAAAATGGAAGGTAGAGTTGAAGCTGTGTATCAGACACAAACTGATGACATTGAATTCCCAAACTCCAGATCATCTGCCCCAGTGATTTTATGTAGATGTTAACTAGCACAGGAAATGCCCTAATCTAACATTGCATCACATAGTCTTCTTTCTGCTTTACTGGCACCATAAGCCCCCTATGAAAGAATGAATATTCATAGAGTTAGAATATAGAACTGGGGCCAGAGGAGTTTGTATTAATTTAAATTTTTTTAAATACCAAGTGACTGAGGTTTTCTTTTCCTGACCTGGCATTGTTCCCAGAAGAGTTTTGAAAAAGTTATTTTGGGGTCACAGATTCATAGAATCCCACAGCCAGTGAGGCCACCTGTCTCCTATCCCAGCGTCAAAGCATCACCTTCTGAAGTCAGCTTTTTAAAAGCTGTCCTCTCGAGCCTCACTCTGACCCACTCAATGCCATTAAGATGGGCATTCTATTAATTCATCTGATCCCATGTTAAAGCTTCAAGTGTCCTAAGCAGCTCCTTGCTTATTCTCCATTAGCTGCCGTTTTGGTGCACTTTATTCTGGTAAGGGAAAAATGTGTTCTTTAGTGCCAAAGCAGAGGTTGGGAGAAGGGTTACAGAGTTTTACCTTTAATGCATTTAAAACAGATGTCTCATTTTTAGAGGAGATCAGTTTAAAAGTTGTAGGAATATCTTGTAAAACTTTTGATAAATTTATTTATTTATGTACTAAATTTATATCCCACCCTTTTCCCAAGGTGGCTTACAATAATTTTAAAAAGATACCACTAAAACATTTAATTTACAAAACTTAAAAAGAAATAAAACTGTCCAATTATTAAAATATATCTAAAAACAATTAAAACAAGTAAAATATTTAAAACATAGTATCAAAAAGATTTGAAAATACAGATTAAAAAATACAGCACACCACTTTGCACAACAACTCCTTAATTAAAAATCAGGATTCAAACGCCTACCTGAATAAAAACGTCTTCGCCTAATAGTGGAAAAAGTGTGGGAAGAGAGCCAACCAGATCTCTCATGACAGGAAGTTTACAGTCTGGGAGCAGCCACAGAGAAGGCTGTTTCCTGAGTCCTCACCAACTGCACTTGCAAAGGTGGTGGGGCTGAGAGAAAACCTTTCCCTAGAGATCTTAATGCCTGTGTTGGTTTATAGAAGGAATTAATTGTGTTTGTGTATGTGCATGTGAGTGTGTGTGTGTGCTGTGTAACAAAAATTTTGGTGGCACAAACTTGGTTTTTTTTAAACGTTTAAAGACAAATTTTGTTACAATCAAAAATCCACAAGGTACAAACAAATGCAAAATGTCATTCAATATCAGTTAGACCAGAATGTGATCATTAGAACAATTTCCTTCTCATAGATCCTATGGTCATTATATCTCATGATTTTAGGCAAAGTTGTAAGATCTCCAAGAACATCTCCAAGAACATCTCTCCAGAAATCTTGCCGGTGTTCCATCTCAAGTGTGTGCCTGTATTTATAAAATTAATGAATGGGAGCCACTTTTCGGTTACAAAAAGTCTTGGTTTGTGTCTCCTGTTGTCCTTCTTATATTATCTAATTATTTCGCAAGGAACCAAGTGTATTATATGTGCTTCCACCATTCCTCTAATGTTATATTGCCTGTTTTCCAGGCAGAAGCTATTTCAAGTTGGGCTGCCGGCACAAACTTGTTTTCTACTGCTTCAGAGGCTAGAACACGAACTGATGGATTCAAATTACAAAGAAAGAGATTCTACCTAAGCTGTTTGACAGTGGAACAGGTCTTCAAGCAGAGAGAGGTTGGGTGGATATTGTCCAAGAATGGTTTAAGTTATATATTCCTTCATGGTACAGGGTTGGAGTAGATAATCCTTGCAGACATTTCCTATTCCATGATTCTGTGATTCTAAGACACACAGTTGATTTCTGTGTGCCTCTACCTTTCAAATGACACCTCCTGACAAAAACAGACTGTTTTGTTTGTTCAACAGCTTTTCACCCAACCTTGCAGCAAAAGGATAAAAAGGCACAATCAAAATATATTTTGAAGCAATAAAATAGTACCAATAATCAAAGGGTTTTTTTTTAAAAAAAAAGAGTAAAAAATAGGAGCAGCATGACTGAAATAGATTGCTCTTTAAAAGTTAAAGAGAATATACGTATATAATTTAAAGAGCAGGCAGGTTCATGAATGATGCTTGCCCTTTATTTTCATGTGGTAATGGTTTGCTTATCTTTAATGCCATCCATCTTGAAAAAAGAGGAGTCAGCAACTGAAGTTCAGGAGGGGCACTAACAAAAACATACAATCCCCTGTCAGATTTTTTTCTAAAGTAGAAAGCTTGTCCTTTGCCAGTCACAAAGGTACAGGCAGCTAGTGTCTTGAACAGGTACCCTTGGATGGGATTCAAATGATTACTAGTGTAATAAGCTGTCTGTAAAGGCCATACGGAGCCTTTGTGGAGCCAAAACATTTTAGGCTGTTTCCTGCACAATTAGACTGGCTAATTTCTGGCACTTTAATAATCGATCCCTGATGAAGCTTCCTGTGGATCCCTCCCCAAAACACAGACCCCAGTAGGCAAATACTCAGATCGAAATTGGGTGCTGCAAGAGTAAATGCTTGTGCTGATAATAACAGATGATTAATTGATAGAATTTTTGAAGAAGCTTTCAGTCTGTGGAGATGATCTCATTTTCTTAGGGAAGAAACTTATCTAACTGACAAATTAGATTTCAATTTTATTACACTCTGTGACTGAAATAAAAATCAGTAAATGTAGGACGTTTTCTAAGTAATTCATTAAATATTACTACAGTGGCAATATTAGTACTTGAAGTATAAATGGTGGAATGTAAAACTGTAAGTAAGCCAAGTTTTCCCAATCAGATGCCTTCCTGTTAGTTTTGGGATAAGTCTTCCATGTTCTCCAGCCAAATAATTGGAGTTGTTATCCTAAACACCCACAAAGGCACTGGCTTTGAGGAGTCTGCCATAAATCAGGGAGAGAAGACACCTACGCAGTGGTAGTGTAATGAACTGCTGATGCCATGGCTAAGAGGAGAAGATATGAACTAAACCAGGAACTACAAACTCTCAAACCACTGTCCCTCAGTTCAGACCCCAACCTCCCCAGCCACCCAGTCTTTTCACACTTTAACAATTCCGGAACTGGTGTAATCCAATTCAATGACACTACTGGATTTATGTCAGTATCATATCACTTTAACTGCTATGACTGCATCCCCAGAATCCTACAGTCCGTATTTTTCTGAGGTGCTTAAGATTCTCTGCTAGAGAGAGATCTATTGTATTTCTACAGCGAATTCACCAAACAACAAATCTAAGCATTCTATAGAGTGGAGCCATGACAGTTTAAAGAGGCATGACACTGATAATAACTGTGATAGGTTCTGTAATATGGAGATAAGAATACTGACCATCCTTATTGGAGTGCTGGAAGGATTAGTGAAGCACTGTGTACATTTGAAAGATAGAATCCTCATAGTTTTTTGTTGTTCCTAGTCTTAAAAGAAGATTGGAAATCAAAGGCTTTTCTCTTGGAAAATTTGGGAGCTAGCTATTCTAGGAGCCAGAGTGAGGAAGAAAGAAAGAATGGAGAACTGAATATATTAGTGTGAGGAAGGATCCTGTTCTCACTGGTGCATTCTGAATTCTGATCTGCATCCTTTTTTCTCTCTTGCAGGTGGTATTTAATCAAGAGCTGTCAGGGATCAGTCTTAAAGTCATAGTCTCTGACATGGAACCTTTGCTCTAGACATTTCTTTCCTGTTTGGTTATAATTAGTTGGGATCACGCTATAATCAGCTGTGTGTATTTTCTTCCTATAAGCTGCAAACTGATGGAGAAGACTAACGCAGAGGCAATAATATTTTAAATCTAAAAATAGTTATTACCATATCTTTTTTCCTGCAAGGAAAAAGATCTGAGTACCTGTTGTTGTTGTTTTCCCAGTGAGTCTAAGAAACTGGAGGAAGAAGAATTTGACATACAGCTAATTATCACCTGTAGTTTGCCTTTCCATAGGTGAAATAAATACTCCTCTGTATATGTTCACAATCATTCTTTTTATTTCTACAGCATTGTATAGCAGAAGTTTGAATGTACAATTTACCAAGAGGAAAGGGAAGTACTGGCTCTATCGATAAATAAGAGGATGGAAGGGGCAATTTCTTTAAGATTGACTGGTTTTTATTTTCACATGAGCTTTTGTAGATATAAAGCTACTTCTTCAGGTGCAGTATCAAGTGGTATTAAGGCCTCAGGCATAAAACGTATTTGTACAGTTGTGGGAGTGGGAGAGAATGTAATGAGATATAGAAGAAAATTCAAAGGGCTGCATGAGGCAATTCAGGCCTTACAGATCTTTAAAGTGGTCAGAACTTCTCAAGTGCTTGCTTTCCATTTGGCCAAATTACAAAGATGTCATCAAGAAACCACGGATAGAGGAGAGGCAGTGCCACTGATTTGAAGTACTACTTGAACTACTATAAGTACAGACTGGTGGGATTTGGTAACTAGGTCTGCTGTAACTTCATTCAGTATGGTATATTCTTGATGGCTTGTAATCAATGCTGCTGCAGGATGTTGGTGTTTTGGGATTCCATGTCCAAAATGGCTAGGATGATGTTCTCAGGGGCAGAGGCTGTGGATGGACTGTATTTTCCTCAGGAAATCAGTTGTATCCTTCATATAGGTTGGAGTGTTGATATCATATGGCCTGAGAACTGAGTCCATGTATCCAGATATCCCGATAGTCACGGTTCTAATGCTTGAGATGATAAGTGTTCTTGGATTGCCTCATTTGTATATTTTGGGTAGTAAGTAGAAGATGCTCATTTTAGGCTCCTGAGATGTGTTCATTCTGTACATCAGTGGAAAATTCTCTGAGTAATTTTTTTATTTCCTTCAGATATTCATTAGTGGGATCTTTGAAGAGAATTCTGAAATGTGGTGTGGGACAGTTGTCCCTCAGCCTCCCGTATGTAGTTCAATTTGATCACAATGACCACAGCTCCCCACTTTGTTAACCCACTGTGTAGTAATGTCAGGATTGTTTCTGAGACTGGGGATGGCATCTTATTCCATATGGCTTAGATTGTATGGTAAATTGTGTCTCTTGTTGATTTTCCGGTGCAACATTCTACATAGAGATCCAATTCCATGTTCAAGAGTCCATGTAGAGTTCTTCTTTTGTAGCACTTGGAAACATATCCTTGTATGTTGGTACAGTGACAGTTGTCATGCGGTTAGACTAGATTATGCTGTGAGTTATTGTACTTGTTGGCATCACGCTGCCTGAAATATTCCTTGAGTTATAGACAGTGGAAGAAAGCCTTGTGGTCACCACAGAACTGAATCACATGTTCAGGTTTTGAGGGGCAGAAGGGTAGGCCTCATGAGAGGACAGACTCCTCCGCCTGGCTTAGTGTGTGGCTGGAAAGGTTTACAATATTATTGTCAAAGCTGGTGGTGGTTCTGTTGTGGACTGTTGGGGCCTATACCAGTATTAATGTTACTGTATTTCTGTCATATTACAGTTGTTGGTGCTTTTATTCTTTCTATATTGTCATTTTGTTTTTAAATGAAGGTTTCTTTGGCTTCAATGCAGTAGAAAAGCAACCAGTGGACCTAACAATAAATAGATCTAGTCCAGTCATGCCTCTTAAAGTGCAAATGGTATTTGGCACACCTTGGCAGGCCCAGCTTCATCCTTTGTGTTGCTACAATATTATAATTCGGCTTGTGTACGTGTGTGTGTGTGTCTATGTGTGAGTGGTGTGAAAGCTTCCAACCATGACTTGGATATAGTAGGTTCTTCCTCTGTCAAAACTGACTCTTAATATCTCCAGTATTTCCATGATTATATTTTTTTTTTCTATAGAACTCTAGCAACGAAAAGAGAGGCCGCTATATCCTTCCAGTTCACTCATGAGGAATAAGCAGTTAAGGAGAACATACCCTTTTCTCTCTCTCCCATTTACGTATCAAACACACACACACCCTGTTTCCAATTCCTTTAGTTTAACAATCGGGTCATTTTTACTTCATGTCTGATCTGTCATCTCTGATGGGAATAATCATCCCTGACCCTGAAAAGTATCAACTTTATTTTGCTTTATGCTTATATCCTGTTTTTCTGTCTGGCTCAAACAGCATTCTGCCTTGTTCAAACAATATGCAAATTTTTGCTATGGCAAAGTGTGTTTTTCCTTTTCTTTCCATTATGTTAGTCACGTTCTAAAGTTGGCTATGAGGACAATGGTTTCTAAAGCAACATGAGATCTAAGTAATGTTATTGCATATTAATTTATTAGTTTTTGAGTGGACACTTTCCTCTTGCAGAGGTGCAAACATGTAGAGAGGTTGCCCTGTTTGTTGCTTTAGTTCTTAGATTAATTCTTCATTAAATTTCTTCTTAAATGAAGCCAGGCATAATTTTAGCAATTTTCTTCCCACCACAAGAAAGTCTTCAAAACTCACACAGTTTTTGAAGCCTATTCGCAAACCAGAACTTACTCTATACAAAATTGCATGTGGTCATTTTACACAGGAAACAGTATTTTATGTGCAGAAAATAATGTTTCTGTGCACGAATATTATTTTCTGCATATAAAATGTTGTTTCCTTTGCAGAATGTACCATTTTCTATTCAAATCACCTATGTGCAAATTTTGTGCAGAATAAGTCCCCAATTACAGAATTTTCTATGGAGGAAAGAGTGATTTCTGCACAGGAAGCAATATTCCTGTGTAGAAATATCATTTCCTGCATACAAAATGCTGCTTTCTACACAAAACAACCATGTGTCAATACTGCACAGAATATGTCCCCAACGGCAAAGATTTTCATCTAAGATTCTTTTCAGCAGCATTTCTCAGTAATCAAAAAGCATGTTTTTCAAGCATTTTTAATAATTTAAAATATTCTTTTCTACCCTACTTTTCTTTTATATTAGATTATTTTCTGGCAGTTCTTAGCACCCCTGCAACGTTTTATTTCCATGTCTTTTTAAATCTGAGACACATTGGAACACGTATATCCTTCTCTCCTCCTTCCTTCCTTCCTTCCTTCCTTCCTTCCTTCCTTCCTTCCTTCCTTCCTTCCTTCCTTTCTCTCTCTCTCTCTCTCTTTTTAAACAGTTAAGTGGCACAGTTAAGTGGCACTTTTGCTCTATAGTACTATAACTCTAAGAGAAAAACCATACAACTAGGTCGGCAAACTACACATAGTTTAAAAAAGAAAACCTTTGGAACTGTCCTAGCACAGATTCATGAAACCACTACAAACAGTCGTAGTGTGGATGAGGAGGCAACAACTGGCAAAATCCAAGGAGCTGTATTGCAACAGTTGGCTCCTTCAGACCAATCTGAAGGAGCCAACTGTTGCAAACAGGATTGTGGAAAAAATTACCAGTTAATCTAACTCATCTGGGATCATTTTATAGTCATAGAATCATAAACTCATAGAGTTGGAAGAGATCATAAGGGTCATATAATCCAACCCTTCCATGCAGGAAGACACAACTATTGTACTCCTGAGAGATGGCCACCCAAACTCTGTTCAAAAACTTCAACAGAATCCTCTCACTCTCTGAAGCAGTGCCACTGTTGAACAAATCAATGTATTCTAATTACAAGAAACGGAATTCCACACAAACACTGGAAAAATTCCTTTATGTGAGAGTTGTTGATGGTTATCACTTTATCTCTGAATATTCTCTTCTTCAGAGGGCTTGGTTTCCTGATCTTTTATCATTTTGGTTGTTCTCTTCTGGGAACATTCCATTTTGTTCATATGCCTGGTGAACTGTGGTGCCCAAGAACTGGACACAGTACTCCAGGTGAGGTCTGACCAAAGCAGAATAGAGTGGTACTACCACTTCCCTTGATCTGGATACTATACGCTCTTGATTAAACCTAGAATTACTTTTATCTTTTTGGCTGCCACACCACAGGGATGCCAGTGTGGTATAGTGGTTTGAGCACTGGACTGACTCTGGAGAAAAGAGTTCAAGTCCTTGCTCAGCCATGGAAACCTACTGGGTTTCCTTGGGCAAGTCACACTCTCAGGCTCAGAGGTCTAATTCCCCTCTGAAAAAATCTTGCCAAGAAACATCCATGATAGGTTTACCTTAAGAGCACTGTTGGTCAGAAACAACTCGCAGGCACACAACAAATGTCACGCCACACTGTTGTCTCTTATTTGTGGTTGATTAAGACATATATTATAGTCTTACAATGTTTTGTCATAGCCAAGCCAATGACACCCCTGCTCTGATCCAGACATGTCACAAATGGCAAGATTAACAAGATGCCATAATCATGCCATTAATTGAAAGGATAAATTCCATGGGGCAGAGCACCTATTTATCTAATCCTTTTAAAAGTTAACAAACAGATTGTCTGTGGTGTTAGTTACCTTGAGGCTCTTGAGGATAAGCCTTTTCTTTCACAAATCACCATACATAATGGGAACTCCATGCTAACAGTTTGGAGGAGAAGGAGGAGTGAATAGGATTTTTTTGTCCAATGTTGAATACCAGCATTCTCACCATCACCATCCTTCTCTCTCCCCTCTCCCCTTTGTGTCTTCCATTTATAAATTTTTCACAATGGATTTATACTTATAACTAATTCAAAAATATTTTCCCACTAATGTTACTTCCTTTGAATAGTCTACCAATTCTTTTAATTTTATAATTTTTACCCTCTTGAAACAATAAACAAAATGAAATCTCAATTTCAAATTATTGTATTACTCCATTAGTGATTGATATACTCTGTTATTGGATCCCACTCTTTTTCACATTTCTGCAGCATTTACTCTTTTATTAATATAGTGAGCTTCTCCTTCCATCGTGTCTAACATTTTTGATAACCAGTTATCCATCTTGTGGTATCTCTCGCCCTTTCCATTTTTGCACATATACTGTCCCTGCTGTGGTGATCATGTATAAAATTAATGTAGTATTTACTCTCATTTTGTCAATCGTGTTCAATAAATACTTATCCTTTGAGATGAAACCTGGAATGTATTTATTGAACCTGGAGTACTGTATCAAATTATGAGTACCACAGCTTAAAAAAGACATTGGTAGGCTGGAACGTCCAGAAGACGGTAACTAAGATCTTCATATGGTCTAGGTAGTAAAGGAGGTGGAATCTAATCCCTAAGAGGAATAGTTGAAAGAGTTGGATGTGTCGTTGTTGTTATTGTTGTTGTTGTGTGCCTTCAAGTCATTTCTGACTTATAACAAACCTATCATGGGATTTTCAGAGAGCTGAGAGTGTGTGATACACCTAAGGTCATCCCATGGATTTCTGTGACTGAATGGGGAATTGAACCGTGGTCTCCATGGTTGTGGTCCAAAACTCAGGCAATTATACCATGCTGGCTCTCACATGGAGGCTACACAGTCTGCCAAAAAAAAAAAAAGAAACCAGAAATCTAGAAGTGATCCATCTCCAGTGTTTTTTTTAATGATGTTGAACAGAAATCTATTTAATAGATGAATTGCTGCTCCTGGAGACCTCCAGTAAAGTCAATTTAATGTCCTCTCTACCCTCCCACATTTTGGGGCAGAAAAATAGCAGTGGAGGGGAAAGTCTGGAGGCATCAAAAATCTAAACCTTGTTGTTAGTCTTGGCTGAAGTAGATCCATTGAATCAATGGGATTTATGGGTATGTTGATTCATCATTCAACAGTTCAATTAAATGGGTCAGCTTTAGTCAGGACTAACCAACAGTATGCCAGTCACCTTCTGCAAAAGCAGCCTTGGGGACAGCTGCAAGGCCACACATTGTTCATCATTAGCTTATTGTGACCTCTTTCTGACAAGCCAGAGGAATAATCCATTGTTTGTTCTATATCTGTGACTTGTCTGTGGAGACAGGGGGATTGGATAGACAGATGTATAAGTGGAGTTACCAGCACAAATGATATTCTGCCTATGTTTTGCTGTTTGCATAATTGGAAAAACCAAGAGAATTGAACTAATGGTTGATTTTTCTTTGCTAGTGTTACACTGGATTTAAGCTGCTTGGTAGTAAGTCCCATTGAAGTTGATGGGACTTCCTTCAGAACAAATGGAAATAGGACTGGGCTGCATGCTAGGATGACAGCTTTTTGTGTTCCTGAACTCTGTTCTTCAGGCAGTAGTCCAAAGCTTATATCCAGTGATGTCCTTCTCTTTACATAAAACTTCTACCAATTGCAGAAGCCCTATTTTTATCCTTGATCAAGTGTCAAATCCAGTACTGGATTTTAGTTATACATGTGGTAGCTGAACCCATTGTATAAGAACTTACACAATTTATTCCTTCACCACACTAGCTGTTGATTGCATTACTTGTTTTGCTAGCAGTTGCTATATAACTAGCAGAACACACATCCACTGGTAGAACACACTTTATCTTGTATCTTTGCTGTTAGCTTTATGTTGGGTACAAGCCATATGTTGGAATTGCCTGTAGAAAAGAGAAATTGGTGCCACTTTGTAGTACAGGCATCGCGGATGCAGAAAAAGTGCACTTGGACGGTCTGAAGATACTATCTTAGAAGTAGGCAGAACAAAGATCTTGGACCATAAGTAGATAACTTGTGTCTTAGAATGTAACCTAAAGAAGAAAGTTAAACATTCCTAACTCCCATTGAAAGTAAAGGAAGATTGCCTTAATGATTCCCTCCTGACAGAAGGGGAAATTATGTGTTCCTAACTTCGCCTGTATTGCACACTTAATAAACTAAAGAGGCTTTAAATGGTTGACAGCCACAATATATGTATATAATAGGGAGAGGAGATAAGGCACAATATAGTTAATAACTGTAAATCTTAACTCCTCACCGATTCCATAAGGAACTTGATATTGATTAAACATTCTTATGATTCACAAAATGCAAGGACTATGTCATTAGTGTATTGTGTCCTTTTCTTTCAGGTTACTCAATACTTCAAGCTATTATGGAAACAGCAGGGGAAAAAAGCTGGCAAGTCAGTGCCATTTGTGTGGAGAATTTTAATGATGCAAGCTACAGGCAGCTTTTAGAAGACTTGGACCGGAGACAGGAAAAGAAATTCGTAATAGATTGTGAAATAGAGAGGCTTCAGAATCTCTTAGAACAGGTAATACCTGCTTTTAATGTCATGGTAAACACATTAGCATAGCCCCAACAAAGTGGCCTCTATCTTCTGCCTTTCATTTTCCTTTGCCAATCAAGGCTGGGTATTTTCATGGTATATTTCTTTCCTCTGTGTTTTTATGTGTAGTCTAATATTTAATCTCTACCATGGGCTCCATTTGCACATTTATATGGGATTCTTTTCAAGCAGCCTTTAGAAGAAACTGATGGAAGCAGAAGCTAGTGTTTGTATTTTCAGGCCAAATCAGACATGATATGTAGGAAAAATATGGTTCTTGGTATCAGAGTGTGGTAGCACAGGTAGACCTTAGAATAGTCCTGGCTGTGAAGCTGATAAAGGTGCAGAACTAGAACACATTGAAACTGAAGAGCAGAATGACTGAAAAATACAGATGAAAATAGAAGTTGGAATCAAGAATGGGTTCAGGTGGCATTCATGAATATATTTCAGGGTAATGAAAAAGCAAATGCAGTTTATAAAATAGTCATTGACATAAGAGATAAACAGTCAATTTACTTGAGAGGAAACTACCAGTACCTTTGTTACAGTTTTCATAAGAACACTTGCAAAGGCAAGGAAATCAATGAGTATACCAAAAAGGAAAACAAAGAAAAGAGGGGGAGCAGAGATTGTATAAGCAGCATCATGGTGGAAGCAGCTTTGAAAAACTACCAGGGAAACTCACATGCATAAATCCAAACCCCTTAAAGAAAAAATTGGAGAAAAGCTAGTTTTCATTGCCTACTCTTGAAGATACATTGCCAGATCTGTCAATAGCAAGACCATTTTCTGTTTGTCATATCAAAAATGGATTCTGGCATATTGAGCTAGATGACTATCCCTATTATTTGACAAAATTTACCACGTCCTTCAAGAGATAGTTAGGTTCAAAATGTCTAGAAATTTTATATGGAGGCAGGGGTTAGGGGTTTCCAATTGGAAGCCGTTACTGACTGACCAAATACTGGATAAAGAAATACTGCAGAAGATGTGGGATGGTTTGACCCAAGTGAAGCTTAGTAAATATTTTATGCTCCTGGATAATTCTATTCTGTTCTACCAAATTGCAAGGGTGAAAGAACTGTAGTCTATAGTCTGTTGGAACACTTCATTTTAAAGTTTAATCAGGATACATAGAGAAGTCAACAAATTTAGGCTTGCCCTTGTAGCTGAGCCAAAATCTGTAGTGGCCAGGACACTATCTCACTGCCCTTTCATTGCATAATATGCATTCCTACTGAAAAGAGCTAGTCCCAACCTTCAGAGTGAATAACTGAGAATCATAATGCATTTGGTTCGTTCTCTAATGTGGAACTTCCAAGTGAGGCACCATCTCCCCAAAGTTATGCTTAACTTTCTGAAGCTGAACAGAGCTGTAAGGACAGTTTTGTCCTCACCCCTAGTTCTAAACCTAGTTCTAAATAAGGTAAAACTCCTGTTACCACTTCTGCCAGAAAACAATGAAATGCTTCACATGGCAAATAGAAATGTGCTTTCTGCATATGCATAGTAGTTATCTTAGCCTTCTGAATGGTCAGGTTAGCTGGGGAATTCTGTGACTTGAAGTCTAGAATGTAAGTTTTACAACCTTTAGTCTGTTCACACTTGTATGATCATTATACAGAATCAAGTGAAAATGTGTAAGCAAATGGACCTTCATTAATAAAACGGTTCATATTTCTTCCTGCTGCTTCTAATGCAGTGCTTTTCCATGGTGACAGTGCACACATTCATTTGCCAGTCCATAAAACATATAGTAATTAAGTACAAAGCAATTAAGTTATTGCACATGGATGATTGTACACAGGCCTGAAAATCTCATAGGGTGAAAGAGGTATCTAAAATGTGTTAAATAAATAAACTAAGTTCAAAGAACAGACTAATCTGCATTCAGAAATCCTTAGACTAATTCACAGGGTCATAAATCATATGAATCTAGTCAGTGGTGACTGAAAAAGCTGTGTGTCTGTAAAAAATGAGTATGTGAATCTTTATTTTTTTAAAAAAGCATACTTACTTTGCAGTACTATTTCTGAATTGTAGCAAAAGGATGCCATCTAGTGGTGCTGAAGATCATTTAACTATGCTTCTATTTTTTCTTATTACTGTTCACAAGGCATTTTTGATACCTTTTACACATTTTATGGCATAAAAAACTATGTTATTTTGAGGGAAAATGTAGAAAAAATTCCCCACCTAACAATCATGGTACATTTTGATTCCCCAGTCACTTTCAAGGACAGCTGTAGATAGGAAGAGTCTGTGATATAATGCTGTGGCAGTTCCAAATTTAGCCAGAATTGATTCGACAGACATTGCAGAGCCAGAAATAAAACCACAGCAGAAAGTAATTCTCCATATTTATTTGTAGCTGAAAGCATCAGTGGTTTAAAGCACATGTTATATGTTATAATCAAATCTTACTGTAGTCTAATATATTATTATATAAAAAAGAAATATAAACAATTTGCAATTAACCTCCTGAAAGAGTAAAGTGATTTTTTTTTGTAATGTGTGAGAATAAAATAATTTGTGCAGATGTTGTTTGATATTCAATAGCCATATCTCTACTATCATATGAAAGATAAATCCCCAGTTCTATTGAATACTAGTGGGTGTTCATAGATTCAGTGATAAATAATTTTGTTGTTAATAACTGCTGTCAAGTTGACTTTGACTTATGGCAACCCTATGAATGAGAGATCCCCAGGTCACCCTATCATGAACAGCTCTGCTCAGGTCTTGCAGATGCAGGACTGCGGCTTCCTTGATTGAATCTATCCATCTGTAAGGTAGCCTTCCTCTTCTCCTACTGTCTTCTGCCTTACTAAACATTATTACCTTTTCTAGTGAGTCATGCCTTCTCATGATATGGCCAAAGTATGACAGTTTCAGTTTAGTCATCTTGGCTTCTAGGGAAAGTCCCGGCTCGATTTGCTCTATGACCCATTTGTTTGTCTTTTTACCAGTCCATGGTATTCACAGAACTCTCTTCCGGCACCAATCAAATCAAATGAGTTGATTTTCTTTTCATCAGCTTTCTTCACTGTCCAGCTTTCACAACCAAACATTGACACTGGAAATACAACAGCATGGACAATCCTGACTTTAGCATTCCGAGATATTAAGTTGAAATGACATTAAGATGAAAGACTCCTCCTAAATATAGCCCAATGATATATCTTTATACTGAAGGATCTTGTCCAGTTCTTTCATAGCTCCCTTTCTAAGTCCTTGTCTTCTTTTGGTTTCTTTTTTCTTTCTTTGTTTTTTAATTTTTTAAAAATTATTAGCATTCAAAGAGGATCTCAATTGCATACAATAATATTCCAGTTTAACAAAAGCGGGATACTTAAAATACAAAAGAAGGAGAAAATAACCACATTAGTTATAAGTTTTTATAAAAAGCTGTCCAAATATAAGTAAATCTCACCTATACTTTCAAATGTTGCAAGTGTTGTTAGGTCTTCTATCCATTGGATCACAGGTGTCTTACCAGTAATTAAGCATTAATTTTTTAGCAGTCAAAGGGGTATGAAAAGTCAGCTTCCATTGGCCCTTTGTTAATTTCCAAGAAACAAGTAAGCAATTCAAAAGAACATTCATGTCCCTGAATATTAAGGAGCTTTCCAAAATTAAATTTGCTGATGTGATTACTTCCTCCCAAAATGTAGCTACTGTCAACTCCAAAACATATGTGGTAAGGAAGCATTAGCAATATTATACCTTCAACAATTTGCTGATTTAGAAAACTCTTTCTAGAATAGACCTTGTGGCGACCAATATACGCGAAAGAGATTTCTGCTGTATAAGACAGTTCTATAGCCGTACCAGTTCTAGATGTTAAAGCCAATGGCCATTGATTAGATTGGATGTTCCAAATCTCTTTTTTAGTGGTTCTTAACTTTTCTTTATCGGGGACCCTTGGTAAATATAATTTGTTGCTGGGGACCCTCAAGACTTAACTCAGGATTTAAAAATATTTGAAGCTGCTCATCAGTTGCTCACCCTCACCCTTATCCCTATTCTTCCAGTGGACAATTCTTCCAGTAGATATTGCAAAAGAAAGGAGGCTTGTTAATGGTCTATGGAGTAGCATACTGAGACCCTTCAAGTGCCAGGAGAGCAGCATAAACTGGAATTTCCTAAAGGAAGGTTTTTAATGACAGGCAGGCCTAAAAATAATTTATTTTGCCCTTTCTTTCCCCCAAAAGTGATTCCTGGAAAGTAAGGGTCTTGGTGTGGCTGTTTCTCTGCAAAGGAGCATGGAGAGAATAGAGAGGGTAAGTGCTTCTCTCTGTAGTCCTCTGGGGAGATGGCATTTCTTTTTCCTTTTCTTCCCCCAAAAGAGTGCCTAGAAAGGAAGGGTCTTGGTGCTGCTTTGGAGGAAAGTACAAAATAAATGCATTTCCCCAAAGCACCAAGAGAATAGAGGGAGGGTAGAGAAGCAGTGCTCTCAGTGCTCCTTTAGGGAAACAGCATTTTTTTCCCCCTTTCTTTCCTCTAGTTACTGGAAAGTAAGGGTCTCAGTGCTTCTTTGGGGGAAAGTACAAAGAAATGCTTTTTTCCTTCCAAAAGAGCACCAAGAATATAGAGAGGGTAAGTGCTTCTTTAGAAAGCACCTGCCCTCTCTACTCTTTCAGTGTTCCTTCAAATTTGAATGGCATTTCTTTCATACCCTTGTCACATCACTTTCAAGCAGCCACAAGAGTAGAGGGACTGCCTTCTCTCCTCATGGCTACTTGGAAACAAATCTCTGCCATGCTGCCTGGCCCTGGTCTCAAGCAGCATTGCCATACTCACCACACAAGGGCTGGGCTGGGCATCTTCCTTCATCTTCTGGGTTGTCCTCTCACTTTCCTGCCTTCTGGGCTCTCTGGCACACCTGCGCAGTAGGGCCCAGAACTTCCAGTGCAGGAGGAGACACCTGTCAGCACATCATTGCAGCAGCTCTACTGTCTTTGAGAAATCCTGGGCATGCTGCGTCAGTCAGCCCCAACCACCCAGGACGTTTTTTAGTCCCTTATATTTCCCCATTTTCTGGGGTTAATGGCAACCCTACACAGACTCCTTATGAAGGCTCCATGGACTCCCAGGATCTGCAGATCCCAGGTTAAGTACCACTGTTCTATTCCGTTCTTGCTGTAAATTTCACATGTCATATTTATTTATAGATAACAGAAATTTATTCACATATAAATTGTTGGTTTGGATACATGGTGGCCTCAATTAATGTCTCCAGTCTTAAGGGAACCTCAGACGCACTTAAAGCTGCAGGGCCAAATCTGGATTGTAACAAATGTTTCAACTGTAAATGTCTCCGTTTAGCTGATAGAGTCAGTTTAAACTGCTCCTGCAAAAAGCAAAATTTTAGATAACAATACCATTATTGGCCCACACTTTTCATAAAAATGCCAGGAATGTCCCAGACTGTTGTGCTGTGAAGATCAAAGTGAACATGTGAAAGGGCTATCAGGCTTAAATAGCCTCCAGCCCCCCCCCCCCCCCCCGCTGTAATCTGGCACAAGGTGACAATCAGTAATCTCCTGGTCTCTCTCATGGAAACCATCAAATAGTTATCCTCCCCAGCAGTGACATCATGCAGGTTCAGGCAAGCATTTCAAACAGATAATTCATTTTCAAAAACAGGAATCAGAAAAACTATATCTTCCATATTTTGAAAATATGTCACTAGCTCCCTACCAGGAACAGTTGTGGTTGGTAGTTGGTGGTTTCTGGAAAGTTGGGTCCGGAATATAGGCCCTTTTCGCAGGACGTTGTTGTCCTGCACTGGGGACAGGAGAAGGACGAGACCCAGATGATGCTTATGCATGATGTCATCTGGATCCTGTCCTTATCTTGTTCCTAAGTGGTTCGATTGCACAGGAAATCATTGACAGGTTTTACCCATCAATGACTGGTGATCGTGCAGCCCTCCTGCTGCCCTCCCACACTTACCTTAGGTGCAGAGGTCCTGGAAGTGCAATGGCTGTGCTTTCTGCCCCAGCACAGCCTGGGACAGTGCCCGGCTGTGCTGCAGAAGGAAGAGGCTGCGCCATTGCACTTCATCCATTCACAGAGGCAGCTGGTGTGGAGGGGATTACTCCTGTCACACTCCACAGGACACCTCTGGTCATAGTCTGGGCTTTACTACAAGCCCTTGCATCATTTGGTGCTAGACCATTTTCAGTGCTTACATCATATCACCTGTTGCTCCGTTCTAGACATGAGTCAGGGAACATCCTTTTCTGAGAGCACCGATGCCCTTGACATCCCGTAGAGCAAACCACAGTCCAAAGGTTTATCTTTGTTAATTGTTTCCTCCCAACCATCTTGAATGGAAAGCTTTTCTCCTTTGGCCATTCTTTCAGTACAGATATAGGCTTTTTACCTTGCGTCAGAACTTTGTGAACAACCAGAGAACAGGTGTTAAGAATAACTTATGATTGTAAGAAGGTGGGTGGATTGTGGCTTGGTTTGTGTGGCTACTTAGGAGCCTATAGGACCTAGTTGGGGCCTGCTTGGCCTCCTTTGGCCAAATTGGGATTAGAGGGGCCCAGTGGTATATAGGGCCTAACGGTTGGATAGAGGCGTGCTCTGGCCTTGCCAGCCACATTGTTTTAAGAAACCTGCTAGACCTATGGCTTTCTGCTAGTGGTGGTGTTAGTGGCAATAGGCAGGTTTCCCTGGAGTACAGTGCAGCCAAAAGTTGCCCACCAGCAGGAGATTCAAAATAATTAAAAAAATCTTGTATTTAACCCAGCCTGAAGCAAAGAGACATCTAGGGGAATCCCAAATCAGATATACAGAACAAAGAAAGGTATACACATTTATACTACCCATAAGAAAAGAAGGTGCACCACCTCCTAGGTAAGACCCAGTGGGCTTCAGGTGTCAGGGCACGCACTTTAGCCCTGTCATGTAGTAACCTCCCTAATACATCAGCCACTTATCACCTATCTGTTGTTTATCCAAAGTGGGGCCTGGCACTACTGGCTCCTTTGTTATCAATAGTATGCATTCCATTCCCAATGTCCATATATTTTCCAAGTCAGGCTGCCCCTTCCTAGACACCAGATTTCACCATTTGTCAATAACAAGGCAGGCTAGTAACTCAAAGATCATCAGAAAGGGGAAAGGTCTGTAGAGGCCTGCAGAGGCCCAGTTAACTGACTTCTGTACTATTATGTGCTATTCTAAATCCCATCATTCTTAGGCCTCCAGGCTTCTCTATCAGTGGGGGAGCTTTCCCCTGCCTTTTTGGATTGATTGATCAATTGATTGATTGTGAGTGGCCCATTAGGACCCTGTTGCCTCCCCCAACTTGTTAGACCTCCACTTTTTTGAGTTGGTTAGAGAACCTGGTATTAATATACCTTGATACCTATAGGGGTTTTTTTTAGATAATTTTTATTAAATATACACATGAAACAGAACATAAAACAAGAGGAGTCACATAAAGAACAGATACCTATAGTTCTATGGTCCTTATATTTATACCTTGCTTTACTACCATATTGATTCCTTTAAGATTTGAGTGGTGGCAATTTAGTAGTGCTAGAAACAAATATAGCAACAACAAAAGCAACATTAATAATAATGCAGTAGAAACATTGTTACCCTGAAATTTTGGGGGTCCCCGAAATTCTCCAAGTGATGGGGAAGGTAAACTCAACAGAGCACAAGCAATAGCACTACGAAAGGCAGGGTAACCTAGCGAGATCTTTTACCCAATTTTTACAGGGTCAGGCCAAGCCAAAAACCACACAAAAAGATTCAATAAATGACTTTATTGAATGTAACTATCACACATCAATGCATACACTCACACACGCATTCAAGCCCTATAGAAAGGCAAAGAGTGGAAATTAGATAGGGGGATTATTAGAGGATTTGTAGTTTGGGTGATACTGCACCTTTTCCTGACGTCCTTGGTCTGAGAAAGCAGCAAAAGCAGTAAAGCTCAGCGGAAGGACGCGGAGGGGATTACTCAGCTGCCGGGGGTGGAAATGGTCTGTTGGTATGACCAGGAGTTATCCCAAGAACCAGCCAAAAACGGGGACTATTTGTAGGGAAAATGTACCTTGAGGGCAAATCCTCTCCCAGGGAGAACAAAGAGAATGGCAACGGAAAAACAACACCGCACTGGCATCTTCTTTGATATTAGAAGATAACAAGGTCTTACCAAAGTTTCAGGATCTTCTGCCACTTTGGGTTGCAGTGTGAGTTTATGTAGATGGTCCTTACCTGATAAGATTTTATTGCTAGCAGTGCCCAGCTTGTGGGAAAGCACCTTAATCCCTTCAAGTTGGCTTCTCAAAGGCTCAGGACCTTTTGTCCACTGTGGGTTGGCACAGCTTGAGGTCTCCTGTGACTACGTGACGGGGGAGTTTATTGGCCTGACCTGGTTTTCCGATCGTATGACCATTGCTGCCTACGTGCTCATCCGGGTGACCTCTCTGGTGTGTTAGATTATATTTTATATCAAAGTTGTAGACCCTGGGATAGGGTTTATCAATGGGGCAACAGCATCAATGGCAGTTTAGTGAGGTTTGTACATATGTGTGTTCATGATTTTAATAATAGTAGTAGCAGTAACAACAACATGATATTTCTTACCCGCCTCTTTCCAAGGCTCGAGGCAGGGTACAACACAGACTAAAATAAAACTAAAAACACATCATAGATTAAAATACACTAAAACCATTTAAAATGCAATATTTTAAAATTCATGGTTAACAATTGACTGGGTGAGTTTGCCAGAAGAGAGAGATCTTTAGCCCTTTTTTAAATTCAGACAGCATATTTTGCTGCTGAATCTCTTCCAGCAGATCATTCCACTATCTAGCAGCAGACAACAAAAAGGTTCTCTGGGTGACCGTTGGTCCTGGCTGGTTTAAGTAAATGACCCGCAGAAGGTCTGATCTATCATACATTGTTTTGTGATTGATCACTGGAAGACACATACAAAATTTGCATGTGCAAAATTCGCAATTCATGCTGAAGTGTGTATCTCTGAAGAACTCTTGTTATATGAGGGAAAACAGGTAAATTTTAAAGAATATACACCCATTCACCTTAATGTCTAGTTTGACCACCAGTATCATGGAGAGCAAGTATATTCTTCTGGAAAAAGCAGTAAAAAGGAGATCCTTTGGAATTATGCCACACACACCCCCAAAAAAAGTTCGTAAAGATCAGTACCCTTCAGTCTAAACTCTTTATCCTTGCTTGCCTTGGCCAAATTCTGATTCTGGTATGAAATATGCTGTTGCTTATTTTTTTAAAAGACATAATTGCGTGCACCTGACATTGGCCATCTGTTGCCACCTGTTAGAGACAATTGAATCTGTTGGGCTATGACCTTTCAGGGAGCTGTGATGCTTAAGAAATTTTGATGTGTTATCTAAGCAGAGAATTGCTACATTGAAAACAGCATTTTCAGCTAGCCTGTCTGAAATTAATGATTCTTTCCTATTGCATTTCCCAGTTTCTTTGTGGAAAACCTCTTTTTCCAAACCCATTTCCCAAGGTTGCTTGCTTATAAGAAATAAATTGAGTTTAATTGTCTTGTAAATTTGTTCTTTTAAAATATAGCCTTCTGATTTTTTAAAAATGAACTTCTTTCATTGTAAATTAACTCAATAGATAACATGTTAAGAGCTATAAATTAATTAACTCCCACACTGCTGTCTCAGTTTATCTACACAGAAAATTATCCATAATTACTTAGGTGACCTTTTATTTCCTCTACATTTGCAAAGGCATAATGGAAACAACCTTTTCTCATTGAAAAGTGTGAGTGGAAATACAAATTGAGAGATCTGTCCCCTTTACACACATATTTGATGCCTTACCATCAAATGTATTTTCCTACTAAAAGTGACATTTGATTGCTAGAATCCTTGTATGAAATGTTGGGGATGATAGGAGTTTCAGCCCCACAGAAATGCAGCCGAAAAACCAGAGTTCAGCGAGCCAACAGCAGCAGCCTTATTCCCCAGTAAGGATACTCATGCACAGAGGAGTTTCTTCCAAACAGGAGGCACTTTATCTTGCAGCAAAGTTCCGTTATGTACAAAACATAGAACAGCCGGACAAAGGCTTGTGCCAGACACCGGTTTGGTCAACAGACAAATACATACTGGGGATTGCTTTCTTATATACCTATTTACAACCAATCAGGTAGAGGTTTGCACACCTCCCTCTACCTCCCTCTGCACACGACCCCAGTTTCTTATGCAACCTTGCAATTACCCACAGCTGGGGCATGATGCAACATCTTTGCAGTGGGCTGATCATTTTCCCAGGGTTCCCTGCCTGGAATCCCTGACAATCCCCTCCAAAATGGTCAGGCCACTGTGTAGGACATTTTCACTATCCATACATATCATACAATACATGTTCCATAATACATACAGTACATACATTCAAGGGTACAATTCATCTTCCACCTTACACCTTGGTGGCAAAGCCCAGTTTACCTGCCAACTTCTCATGGCCTACTACTGGAAGGGCCTTTGTGAGCAGATCCGCAGATGGACAATACAGCAAGTACAAAATCCCATCTTGGACCATTTGCCTCACATTTTGATACTATACCCCAATGTAGTCCTACACTCAAATTTTCTACCTCAGTCACACGGGACAACAAAATACCCTCCTCCTGACCTTTTAGGGATAAGCATAACTTTACTTCCTGACTCAGCAAGTTGAGTGCTTCCTGACCCACTTTCACTGGAACCACTGCTGGAACTAGTGCTGGCCTCAGTGCAAGGCTCTTTCTTGACTGTAAACGCAGGTTCAGCACTAGATGGCGGTGTTGAACTCTTTGGTGTGATGTCGAGTGAGACTTCTGGCTTCTCCTCCTCAGTACTTTCCTCAGTACTTTCATCTTCATCATCAGACATCACTGTCCCTCCATTTTCAGAGCTCTCAAGTGTATCCGGGACACTGTTCTTTTCCTCATCAGACATTACTGCCCCTCCATTTTCAGGGATTTCAGGAACACTTTTCACACTTTTATCCAGGGGAATCAAAACCTCTTGGTTACAGTGCAGTCTATCCCATCCTGAATGGATTTCGAAGTTTGCAGTCCTGGAATACACTATTTTGCCAGCATGGTGTAGAAATCTATATTTGTTACCTTCATATCCCACAAAGCGTAACCATCTAGATTTCTCCTCTCCAGACTTTCTGAAACTTGGTGGAATATACACACTAGCAAACTGACCCCAAACACGTAGATGCTGCACGTTTGGCTCTCTACCATACAATAGGTAATATGGAGTTTGCTTCACACTTGAACTCCACATCCTGTTCATGTGGTAGTTTGCTGTCACTATTGCTTCTCCCCAGAGTCCTGCTGGGGCTTGGGCATCCTCCATCATACAGTCCTTCATTTGTTTTAACAGCCCAATTCTTCTTTCTGCAAGACCATCCTCCCCGGGAGATGCGGGGTTGGTGGTTTTATGCCTTATGCCTTTCTTACGCATCCAGGCTTTCAGGCTATTGGACAGGAATTCTCCCCCTCTGTCTGACACAAGACTGGCCACTTTATAAGGAAATTCACTCTCAACAGCATTCACCCACTCTTGGAACTTTTCAGCTGCTTGACTTTTCTCTTTCAGCAGATAGACATAGGAGTACCTGGTGTGTCTGTCTACAATTACCAGGACATACCTATTTTGCCCTTCAGTTGGCTTAAATGGCCCAGCCAAATCTGCATGTACAACCTCAAAAGGCCATTGGGTGACACACTTGCTTTTCTTGGCAATGGGGTAAGCCTTTACCTTAACCTTTTTGCACACGGAGCAATCTAGGATCTTAGGGCAATTTCTGACTTGTAACCCAGGGCATACCTTTGCCAACTCTTGCAAACTTTTGTAGCTGGCATGTCCCATCACTCTGTGGAGATAATGTACACACTTTTCGTGTAGAGGTTTGTTACACATAGGGTTAACGTTTGCCACTTTTCCTTTTCTCAACATGTGGTACAACCCCTATTTTTTCACCCCTTTTGCACAAAACATACCGTTTGCAGTAATTGTACATTTCTCCCCTTCAAACACCACTTTGTAACCCTCACTGGTCAGTTGGGAGACACTCATCATACAGTTCTGCAAGTTGGTAACACACAACACATTATTGAATGATTTACCAAAGCATGGCACATATGCAGTACGCATCTTCTGCACCTTGCTTGGTGCCCCATCTGCAAGGGAAATTGCTGTTATATTTGCATTTGTAACATCATTCAACAGCTTTAAATTGTTCACCACGTGGTGAGTTGCACCACTGTCTAGCAACCACCCACCACTCTCAGACTGTTCTTTTGCCACAAACACATGGCCGTCAGCCTGTGATGACACGCCCCTCCGCTTCTGGGCTGTCTTCTTCCCTCTGCTCAGCGCTGGCATTCTGCAGTCCTTCTGGAGATGGCCGACTCTCTTGCATCTGTAGCAGCGTCTGGCATAGCTGCACACTCCTTCTTCCAGGGCCGATGCCTCATCTGGAGCTGCCTCTCCCTCCGACTGCAGTGTGGAATCGAACTGCTTACATTGGACTTCCTCCAGGATCCTCCCGGCTACCAGGTCTACAGTCAGCTCTTCCTCACTTACACCCTGGAGGCTGTACATCAAAAAGTCCCACTCCTTAGTGAGGCTTCCCAGCAGAATAAAACTTTTCTGCATTTCTGGAATATTTATTCCTCTATTGGCTACCTCTTCAAATAACTGTTTCATCAGCATGAGGTGCTCTCTTACACAGCTTCCAGGACATAACTTTGTGTTATACAGTCTTTTCGTCCATAGCATTTTGGACAAACATGAGGAAGATTGATACACACGCTTCAGAGCCTCCCAGAGCTGATATGCTGTGTCCGCAGCAGCAGCATGAATCAACTGGGAAGGACTTAAAGTTAGCAAAATAACTGCTTTGGCTTTTTCATCAGCAACACGATACGCTGCTATCTCAGCGGCTGACGCAGTGGCAGGCAGCTGACCGTCAATCTCCAAAACGTGCCACAAGTTCTCCTTTATCAGAGATGCTTTCACATAAATTCACCAGCTTTGATAATTTGTGTCATTTAGTCTTTCAAAATGCACAAAGCTTGTTTCAGCCATTCTGCTGCCTTTGTAAAAACAAAACACAGGAACGCAGCTGGCTGGCTTCCTCCTCCAAAGTGTCCTTGAACAGCACCGGACTGAAAATTAACTGTCTCTCTGCCAAAACACAGACTCCCGAAGCACCAGAGAGCCAGGCAAACACTCAAAACAGTCCCAGTATCCAGAGGAAAACAACTACAGGTGCTCTGTGGATGCTGTGCACTCTGGGTCTGGGCCCATAACCACTGTTGGGGATGATAGGAGTTTCAGCCCCACAGAAATGCAGCGGAAAAAACCAGAGTTCAGCGAGCCAACAGCAGCAGCCTTATTCCCCAGTAAGGATACTCACACACAGAGGAGTTTCTTCCAAACAGGAGGCACTTTATCTTGCAGCAAAGTTCCGTTATGTAGAAAACATAGAACAGCCGGACAAAGGCTTGCGCCAGACACCGGTTTGGTCAACAGACAAATACATACTGGGGATTGCTTTCTTATATACCTGCTGACAACCAATCAGGTAGAGGTTTGCACACCTCCCTCTACCATCTGCACACGACCCCAGTTTCTTATGCAACCTTGCAATTACCCACAGCTGGGGCATGATGCAACATCTTTGCAGTGGGCTGATCATTTTCCCAGGGTTCCCTGCCTGGAATCCCTGAATGAAAGGCTCTGACATAAGCCAACCACATATGATTCAGACAATATCAGGTCTACTGTCAACAACATTCTGTCTCCTGGCAGCCAAAATTACCCTCATTTCTCAGTCTGGGCAGCACAAGCATTCTCTCTCTCTCTCTCTCTCTCTTCTATCTGTGGTTGTAACTACTGGTAACTATCAAGCTTATCTGAGGGGGGGAAGCCCTTTCATGAGTATTATTTTCTTGTTTACCTTGCATGTTTAAAATAAATACATTTCTGTAAAGCCTCTGTTCCCTCTCCATTCCCACGCATTCCTCAGCGCGTGGATAGGATTCCTGTCACTCAGAAGGGGGAGGTGAGGGAAGGGAAAGGATCTTTGAACATAGAGATTGTGAATTCCCAAGATGTGGAGATTCGGGGGGGAAAGTGGCTCTCCTCAATGCTGACTTCTGCCTTGAATTGGAGCTAGGGATTTCTCCCAAATTCTCTTAATTCTGAGCTGCCACCACCCACTGATTTAGCCCACTCTACAGCAGTACAGTGGGATGTTGCTTGAGAATTCACAATCTCTATGTTCAAAGACCTTTCCTTTCCCTCACCTCCCCTTTCTGAGTGAGAGGAATCCTATCCGCGCTTGCGCCAAGGAATGCATAGGAGTGGAGGCTTTACAGAAAAGTATTTATTTTAAACATGCAAGGTAAACAAGAAAATAATACTCATGAAAAGGCTCCCCCCCCCCCCCCCGGTATACTTGATAGTTAGAATTCCTTCGTGGTCTCCTATCCAAGTACTAACCAGGGGTGACCTGGCTTAGCTTCTGAGATTAGACAAGATCTGGTCACAAGCATACCCTACCTCTTACTTTATGGACCAAATCTTCCCTTCCTACTCAGGGTCTTACCCAGAATGGTCTCTGGTCACTCAATCAAACTCGAATCATTTGAGCAAACACTATCTTTCATCCAGATAGCCTAAACCCAACCTTAACTGATGAGGTTGTCACTCTGAGCTTTGTGGTTACACTTTTAGACTATAGTGTGCCACAACAACCCACATTTAGTACATGCCCAAGCAAATAACAAACAAGGGAATAACCCAGCAACAAACCCTAACAACACTTTTGTTAAAAAAAAATGGTACTCTGTGTCAGCCTACCTTAAATCCATACCCCACCAAGAGATAACCAGACAATGCCTGGGTGCCAAATTCACAGGACAGAGCTCTCAGCTGGTGCAACAAACACAACAGAAAAAAGAATTCTTCCCAAGATCTTTCAAGCTACTGCAAAATCAATATACTAATATTGAGTTGACATTAATTGGATAATATCTCTTACCTGCTCCTCAAATGTCTCTACTTCAGCTATATTTCTTGCTCTCCTGAGCTTTTTTTTGACAGGAGCAAATTCTAGGACTATGAATGACAACTTGGAAAGAAAGGAACAAATAGCATATTGAAGCCATCGGTTCCTCTCAATATTAGAGCTATCATCCCTTTTGTTCAGATTATTCTGGACTGGAACCAGGTGAGGAGCTATAATATTGCTTTAGATGTCAAAGTAGTGGAGAACCAAGCCCCACAGGTGCCAAAGCAGAAAACTGCCTTTACTTTTTGAAAAGAGTCACGACCATAGGCTCTTTCAAGGCTTTTCTCACTTGTTAGAAAAATGGCTGTTGATCTCCTGGGATGACCCAGATACTTTACAGAAGAAACAATAGCAACTGGTCATAATGTGCAGTGGCCTATGTTACCCTTTTTATGTGTCTGCACATGAGTTGCGAGTAAAGAGTTCAATATACAAAGAATGTTTCATTTATAGAAGGGCTGAAGGGTTGCGGTGGTTTAAGATCATAAACCATGGATAAATAGTACATACCAATCACTACTTCAAATGTTATAGTCAGAAATGGTATTTTCAGTGAGGTAGGGAAAGTTGCCGTGAAATATTAGAAGTTAGAGGCGAGAACAGAATCCACCACGGTGAACACATGCATAATTTCTCTGAACTGAGCAGTGAAAAACAAAAGCTTAGTTTCAGAATGGGCACAATAGGAAAGGAGGAAGCTTGCCAAAATGATTCTTGTTAATGTTTTCTGATACAAACTTCTTATCTCTCCTTTCCAGCTTAACTGGGTGTTTTCTTTGTACATTTAACAATCAGCATTTTAAAAAAGGAATCTGCTGCCTTCCAGTTACGAGTGCCTTGCCAGCTCCTTTCTCACTGAAACTTCCATTTTCATCAGGGAATGAAACCTGTCAATGGGTGCCTCAGTGCCAGCTGCCTCTTTGAATGAACCTGTAAAACCTGCTATATCACAAGGTCTTTCTCCAAAGACCAGCTTCAACACTACTGAGCCATAGTGAACAGTTGCCATTGCTCTGTGAATCATCCTGGTTTTTTAAAAACCTCCCTCAGAGGCTTTGAAAATGTTTTGAGGATGACTTTCTGAAAGAGTTATCCTTGCTTCAGGTGCTGCATAGAAATTCCATTTCTTACATATGGTGCATTGTTGCTGTTCCTTGCACAATATTACTGCTCTAGTCTCTGTCTTTTTTACCTGGTAGAAACTGCAACACCTTTTACAATTAATTGTTTGGAGAGATTCTGTTCTTCTTTTTCTTCAGATGGTTGACTGTCTAACAGTCCTGGGGGGAAGCCTATGTAAAATTAGCCTTTCTTAGAAGTGACAGTAGCTTTCAACAGATGTTTAACTTGAGCATGAGTCTTTTATTTACAAAAAGGCAAGTGTATCTCAAAAAATACTTTAGAAAGAAACAAAGTTTGTGCTACTAACACTTGTCTGAGATTCATATTGATTGATTTGTGGATTTAAGTAATGTATTTCCTGCCTTTCAGCTTTGAAAAGCTCTCAAGGCAAGTGACAAGCAACACATTTTCTTTTAAAAAAATTCTGTTAAAAACAGAAGGGAACTTGGAGTTCATCTAATGCAATTACTTGCTCAGTGCAGATTCTGCACTATGGGATGCATCTACAGGAGGTCTAACAGGTGATTATCCAGTGACTGTTAAAATATTTAAAGTGAAAGAGAACCCACTACCACCAAATAAGGTGTTTCACTATCAAACAGCTCTTGACATTAAGAATTTTTTTACTAATGTTTAGCCTATAGTAAATCTATTTCCCTGCAGTTTCCTTCCATCTGTACTAATCTTTTCCTCTACAGCAACAAAGTATAATTTTACTCTGTCTTCAGAAATTTGAAGACTGCTGTATGGCAGTGATGTAGACTCAAGTCGGTAGACTCGGACTCAAATCAGACTTAAGTCATTTCAGTGACTTGACTCAGACTTGACTCGGCAAGAAATAGTGCACTGACTCGGCTTGAGACTTGTATATTTTTAGTGATTGACTTGCTGTCCCTAGTTCAGTAACATAACACATTCATCTAAAAACCTTACAACTTTGAACAACTCCTCTGTCTCTTTTTGCCTACTGGTCGCATGGCAATCTCTCTCAAGCCCAAGTGTGGGTGCATTTCTCAGAGAGGAACAGCAAATGGGTTAGGCAATGGACTTGAGGTCATTGGAGGAGCCTTCTAAAATGTTTCCTAAGAACAAAAGGTAAGACTTGCCCCCAGAGTGCAGGGTTCATTTCTCAGAGGGGAACAGCAAATGTGTTAGGCAACAGGCTTGAGGAGGAAGGATCTTTCCTTCTAAAGCTTTTGAAACTTCAGCAGTAGGGAATAAGAAGGATCCTATTCTCCATGTCCAAAGTTGCAGATGATAAAATTGCAAATGTGGAGGGCCGACTCTGCTTAAATTGTTAAAACTGACTTTATTTGACTCTGTCCAATAATTCTGAAATTTTGGTTGGGATATAAAGTTGGCTTCCAGACTTGAGACTTGACTTGAAAGTATCTTCAAGGACTTGAGACTTGACTTGAGACTTGGAGTAAGAGACTTAGGCCCTTTCCGCACATGGTGTGTGAATCAGGCAGAAATGGGACTCATCAGATTTTTCCTGTGACCGGGCGAGTCCATTGCGAAGAGCAGCAGCGCGGGTTCGCTGCTCTGCAGTTCTCCGGCATCCAAAATGGCGGCTTCCGGTTAGTGGACGCTCTCCACCAACCGGAGAAGCTCGCCAGCCGAAAGCCCACCCCCAGAAGATCTGCAGGCACACACTTGCGCATGCCTGCAAATCTGCTCCGGAGCGCGGCGACGGAGCTAGACGGGGTTGCCTGCTCCGTGCTTTCTAAAAACCTCAAAAAAGAGGTTTTTAAAAAGCACGCTGCACAACCAATTCCGGTCGCGCAGAACTGGACTGAGGTGTGGAACTACAAAAAGTAATCCACCCCAGTCCACTCTATGGTGCAGAAGACCTCTGTCAGAGGTCACTCTGCACCATTTTAAATACCTGGTGTGGAAATGGCCATAAATGCATCACTGCTATAGGGAGACTATTCACAATATTTCTCATTCTCTGAAAGAGAGATTGTCTTGACACATCGAGATAGCTTGTTGAAAAGTTGCCAGCAAGAAGTAGTTAGAACAAGAAAAAGAAGACTGCTTTTCATTGAGGTTTCTGTAATTTGCCCATGTATACAAATGTTTCTAAGCAAATCTGGTGGGTTTTCCCCCCCTCCTTGGAGCAAAACCCACACAAGAAAAAGCACAGAAGGACTGATAGAAAAGCAAAGACACAAACAATTCATCCAGTGCTTTTAATTTTTAAAAGTCCCTTCAACAAGACAGCAGCTGTTGTAGTTTAGCTTCCCAATTTGAACACATGTGTGCAGTTTGCAGGAAAAGAAATCATTTACACAAATGCAAAAACCATTGAGACCAAAAGTATCTCACCCATCTCACAAAAAAAAAGCAGTTTCTTCTTGTTTGCCTACTAGGAAATGATGAGACCAAACAAAAGATTTGGGTGCTAAAGGGCACTTTATTAACTAGTTATATCTGTAAGTTTTAACTATAATGATTGGCAGTGTGGAGAAGCTTAAACTGAGTTTCAGCAGAGCCAACCTGACCTCCTGTTCAGCCACACCTGAGTGAAGCGCCCTTGCTTTCAGTGTCAGCCACTGTTTTGACTAGGTGCCCAGCAAGCCATCAATAAGGGCTTCCCCCATCCAGTATCCTGTGACATAAAAGAACAACCTGTCCCAGGTTGGCTCCTGGTTGTCATAGTCCAGTGCTCAAAGCACTTCACCATGCTGACTGTCATCATTAACTGACATGAAATGTTTTTTTAGAGCCAGATTATGAACCCAGACTAGATCTGTAGGTTATTCATGTTTAGCTGGAACAACTCAAGAACTGAAACTAAAGCTTGGACAAGTGATACAGGATTCTTCAGAAAGGAGGGTCAGATTTCAGTATTCAGATGTATGTGCTATTCTGTCACTTTTAAAAAAAGGTAAACTGCATTGAATATTTATGTATGTATGAAAAGGTGGTATATAAATACAGTGACTCTGCTTCTGCAGTATCTGAGATATTTCTGAAGAGAGACAGGTGATCTCAGAGCTCATTAAGCAGAGCCTGATGACTGACATCTGGCCATCCCATCAGCAAAGTTGGAAGTAATTTAAAGGGACAGTACATAATAGAATTCCTACACATCTTGCTGTTGAATTGTCATGAACAATAGAGAGCCACAAAGTAAATAATTTGGTAATGATTCCAACAATTCTTAGTTTTAGTAACTTCAGCCTTTTTCAAAGAATCTTTGGATAGATCCTCCTGTGATGGAGTCAAAGATTCATAATGAGTTAAAATCTTGGCCTAGCATTGGAGACTGCAAGAAGCTTGCATGGGGCAATAGGATGAATCTGGTGACATACTGGATTACCAGGGTGTGAACTGATTTGCTGTGGAGGTGGGGGTTTAATCTTGAAGTGATTTTGGAGACTCTAATAAGTGACCCTGTAAGTTCACTGGTGAGTGTTCCTTTACAGCAGAAACTGGGAAAGAGTGGTCAGTGGGCCATATTCCATATGTTCCATTTTTGAGGGCTCTAATTCTCCCTCAGCACATATAAATATTGTTTACACCTTTGTTTTTTGCTTTTAAAAATGGTTAAAATGGCCAAATCTCTCCAGCCTAGCCCCTGAGCCTAATAATTTTCTAATCAGAAAGCAAAGTGGAAGTTGGCATCCATTGTACTTCTTGGTTAAAAAAAAAAAAAAAGCCCTGCCCACAGAGAACAAAATACAAGGCATGGAGAGACATTTTTAACAATGTATTAAATTAAATTTAATTAATTAAAAACCAGGGGTGGAGGCGTGAGTGTACATTCTCTGAGATCCACTGGCAATTGTCCCCTCATTCCTTGTGGGGAACTGTCAATTTATGTGCAAGTTTACTGGCTCCCCTTTTGAGGCCCTAGGTTTGATCTTACTTTAGAACCAGCCTGTGTACTCGATTCTGCATTTGTCTGACATTGTTTCATTGTGCATTGATATGTACATTTTTAAAAAACATCAGTTCAGTAAGCCTTTACAAACAGACTGACCTTTCAGATAAGCTTATTGCTGCTTGCAGAACATGAGGTACAAACCAATGTAGCAGAGCAGTAATTTAATTCAAATTAGAATGATTTGAGCTCCTTTAATATTCTAATATCTAGGCATTTAATTATTAGGTACCTTTTTATGTTGATGTACAGGTAAAATCATCTCAACATTATATGACTATAATTACATATAATAAGTTATAACTACTGCTATTAATAAGGCAAGATTCATTGTTCCCTTTCTTTTTCTCTTCCTACAGATTGTGAGTGTTGGAAAGCATGTTAAAGGCTACCATTACATCCTAGCAAATCTGGTAAGAACTCTATTTTACAATTTAATTTGTGCTTTGCTAGTAAAATTCTCCATGGCTGTATCCAAACAATACCATGAGAACTAAAGTGGTGACATCTTGCCTCAGTAGAGAAGATGAAAATAGCTTGCGGAGAGTTTGGTCCTGATTTAAAATACTTGACTGCCCAGTTGTCCTGAGGCATTTGGCTTCTCTTCTGCCAGAACTGTCTATGTTAGCAGTCATTACTCCAGCTGCAAATGGTATATTCATCAGCTTATGTGGGGCCATGTGGCTGTTACTCTTCTGTTCAGGAATTAGCCCCCACTTTGGCTATTTGATATTTATATCTGTGAAGGCAAGGTGGATGATGGGACTTAGGCAGACTGCACTAAATCCTCCCTCATACTGCTGCGCTCTGACCAATGTGGCTCAAAGGCAAGCAAAACAAACATATAGCAGAGTTGAAAACACAGCCACAAGAAGTGTGGGCAGCAGGGTGTAATATGCAGCACTGCTCTGACCCCAAAAAGCTACCCACTAAGAACACTATCACACAGTGTTGTCATCCAAAAATACACCTCGAGGCTTTTTATTCTTCAATTCCAATATATACATCTGTACAGGATTCACAGATCCTCCAACAAAGGTTCAGCTTTCCATCATCATATCAGATTGAGGTATGCTCGGACAGAGCTCCAGCAAGAGTCAGGGAGACCGAGTACAAAGCTGTCAGAGCCCACCTCTTTATATACACAGGGACTAGCTGATGTAACCCCAGCCAGGATTTCATGTCACCATGGCTGATGAAACCCCTTGCCCAGGTTTCATATCACTATGACTCAGCCTTCTGGTCCCATGGGGATTACCTCATGCTTGCACAGTCATCCCCAGGTGCTTTCCGACATGACACATCAAAAGTATTTTAATTGGAACAAAGGTCACAGCAATCCTTTTCCAACAATATCTGTACATTTATACCTCACCTTTTTCTCAGCCCAGGATTTAAGACAACTTGCAAAGGTTAAAAATATACAGGTAAAAATTCACATCATACAAAAGTTTAAAACATAATAGCCTAACAGTAATAGGACTAAAAGCAGCAAAGGGCAGGGTCATTAGAATGAAAACAATGCATAAACAGTACCACACATTTTGAAAGTGTATCTCCTTCAGCAACAGCCCTCAGAGATCTGCCAATAAATAAATAAATGCAGGCTTTACCTGCCTATAGAAAGGGTGTACCAGTCTAAGCCAGATTCTAGGAAGGCAGTTTCAAAGCCTGGGAGCAGGCATCAAAAATGCCCTCTCTTTTATTCCCACTGCATGTGCCTGTGGGGATGGTGGAACAGAATGATGGACATCTTCAAAACATTTCAAACATGGCCAGGTTCATATGGTAGAATAAGTTCCTTCAGGCAACCTGGACCTGAGTTGTTTTTCTACCTGGTCGTGTAGTGACAGCTGTTGGTCTCCTGAAGGAGCCCCTGCTGCTGTCACTTATGGCGGTGAAAGGAGAGGAGCAATTTGGACCACAGAAAAGTGAGTAGTCTAAGCTTGATTGGTGGGAGGACAGGAGCTCAGAGCAGCCAAATCTTCGTGGTCTGAATTACCTCTCCCCACTCCATCCCTTCCATCTGATAAGAAGGAGGAGGAGGAACAGTCCTTCCCAGAACTTGATAGCTCATGGGCATGAGATGTTTTTGAACAAGAGTGCAAAGGCCAGAGAACAGCACTCTTACTTTGTCCAAAAAGGGATTTACAAGGAATAAGCTACATTTATAAATGTGTAAATCACTAACAGAATACCAGCTATTATGTGATTACTGATGTCTGAATTTTCCTGTGCCCTCCCCCACATTTTTATTGGTATCATTGCTATTAAATAATATACCATTATTTTAAGTCAATTAATCTTGACCACACTGTCAGACCCACTGTGTCAATGGAACTTACATAAACATTAATTTGGTAGGTTCTCATTGATTCAGTGGTTTCACTCTAAGTTGCATTTAGGCTAGCAAGTACATTTATACATCTATGTATACTTATATATTTATATTTACATGTTTATGCCCCTATAATCTCATTAATATTAATTCTGTTAACATACCATATTTGCCAGTGTGTAAGACACAGTGGCGTATAGAATGCACCCCATTCTCAAACAGTATCTTTTAGGGAAAAAAGTGAGTCTTATATGCCAGCAAATAGGCTAATCCTATCTTCAGACTTACTGTCACAGAAGACTGAGCATTTCAACCATAACAAGGGGAAATGACAACAAACCATGTGCAGTTCTTCAGCATTGCCTGCACAAATGCCAGTCTTTGCTGCAAACACATTGCATTTCCAAAACATTCCAACTGCAGAAAACTAAGAATGCCGTTGTTCCCCTGCTAGTTTTACCAGGATATTGGGATGGTGACAGTTAAAACGTGGACACTCAAAATGTTGTAAACTAGATATCTGGTAAGGAATAAAGTTTACGTCCAGAGGAAGTACATTTAACTCATTTAGAATAAAGAAGAGACTCTAGTGCTGTACTGAACAGCCATATGTTTGCCTTTCTGTTGCTGGTAATGGAGGACATATCATTGAAATAGATATGATTTTGTAGATTTATATGCTCTAATATAAAGTACGGAGGCTCAATTCTTGCCGAATTTAAGCTTTTGTCCATGTTTGGTCTAGTGCAGCAATACTTACAGACTTACTGCTGGGAATTTGTTTTCTTTTGTCTTGTCTTACCTCTGAGGACAGATCATACTTGCAAGATGGAAGGACCACCATCACAGGAGGGAGTGCGTTGGGCTAACAACACAGTGTTAGAGAAAGGCACCTCCAGGATCTTCCCTGTATTTGTGTTAGCTACAAGCAAGAAGGAGGGAGTGCATTAGGCTAACAACACAGTGTTAGGGAAAAGCACCTCCAGGATCTCCCCTGTATTTGTGTTAGCTGCAAGCAAGACTGGGCCTTGTTGACAGACAAAGTGTTGCTGCCCATTGTACAAATGCATTAGGGGACACACTCTGGATGCCTAAGGGGGCAGGGACTGCAGATCACAAAGACTGTTAATGCACTAGCATCCATGTGCAAAGGGAAGTTTGGAATTCCCTTTGTGTTCATTGTTGACTGTATAAACATGGATTTTCCTGATATAAAGACATAAGGTACTGTGAATGGCTAACAAGAACTAATACACTAATTGTCTAAGTGAGTTTACTGTGTTGTCTTATACAAGATGATCAAGCTTTAATTAATTCAATAACCTCTTCCAACAGGAGAAGAAACTTGACTGGTCTTTAACTGACTAATCTATTTGAACTAACTTATTATATTTAAGTACCTGAAGGAGAAGCTGTTAAGCAATAGTGACTAACACAGTTACTGCTTATCTTGTTTTGAGTAATTGTTGTCTATTCACTCTTACTAATTCACTGAGCAACTGCCTTGTCTAATTTGTTGTCTAATTAGTGGACTGGATTAATTTATCAAATATTTGTCTTGACTAATTTATCACCTAATTTGCTTGCTGCTTTTGATTCACTTATTCCTTATTGTAGTTGACTAATTTATTGTCCTGATAACTTATGGATTGTCTCAACTAATTCGCTACCTGATGACCTCAACTAATTCACTGCCTATTGTTCTTGACCAAATAATTGCTTGCTACTCCTAATTTGTTGTTTGATTAATTGCCTGATTAACTTATGGTGTTGAGTTATTTATTATTCTCTTGCCAGTGGAATAGACAATGCTGTCAGAATGGATTGCCCCTCCCCCAGCAGTCGAATTACTGGAGGCCCTTCTAAACAATGGAGGGATGCTGCAGAGGGGGAGACTCTGGTTATGTGGTGTCCCCCCATTTTTAATCCATTAGGTATCCCAAACTATTTTTTAAAAAACTGAATCCAATAAAAGTAATTATAGAAAAAGGTGGTGGGAAACCTATGCAAACATATTTAACAATCTTACTGAAATTATGAAAGGGTTGGAATCAAAGAGTACAGTAATATATTCTAAAGTTCTGAAAATGAATGTGAAAAGTATTTTGAAGCAAGCAAATTTAATGTTTTATTTTATTTTTTAAAATGTACAAACAATGCTTCAACAAGAGAAGATTTGAGAGGAGCATACAAAATGTTTTTTAAAAGAAAAATATTTATTTATTTAAATAAATAGAATCTGAATCATTTTCTGAAACATTGTTCCCCCTCTTAAATTTCCCCGATACCATATGAAGATAGGGACATTCTACACTGTCAGTGGCTTTTTCTGCATCTACAGATAACAATTATTTTAAAATGAGAGTCAGTTTGATTTTCCCATATATGTTATGTTAATTACCTGTCCTCAATAAAATCAGTAAGATCACATATTAATTAATTGTTACTAGTACAGACATTACCCAGACATTAAAATCCTGATATATAATTACATTGGACAGTGGACAATTAAGAGATTCTTGAGCAATTTTTAGTTTAATTAGGAATATATGACATGATTGTTCTATGTTCTCTTTATTATTTGTTTTGTATATGGAATCAGTAATGCCAACTCTAAAAGAGTTAGTCCTTTGTTTTGTGTATAGAATTACTGATGAACTCTGAAGAAGAACTCTGACAGAACTATTTTTTGTATGGCTGTTGATGTTAACTCTTG
Source organism: Cyclura pinguis (assembly GCA_030412105.1). Classification (NCBI taxonomy): domain Eukaryota; kingdom Metazoa; phylum Chordata; class Lepidosauria; order Squamata; family Iguanidae; genus Cyclura; species Cyclura pinguis. The sequence continues at coordinate 265,676,110 of CM059601.1, read as the reverse complement.
AAGTATATGCATTAAGCAGATGATTACAGTTTCAAACTGATAAGTTTAGCAGAGAACATAGTAGTAGCACAGATGGATAGACTAATGAAAACCAGGGATGGTTTCTTATCACTATATCTTAGAGGGATTGAAGGCCTTGCCACTTGTCACCTAACTGTGTATTCTCTCAGGAGTCCCATTATCATCTTCTGGTCACCAGATTTCCCAGCCTATGGTGGTTGTTAAACCAGACAGTCCAAGTTAAGATCAACATTCCACTTAAGCATTTTCAAGTCTTGAAATTTCAGCATATTTATATGGGAAATGAGCAGGTTCTTTTGGTACTCTTTTTAGCCTATTTATTATGAATATCCATTGATATACAAATGTATACATTCCTCTTAGGGAGAAATGCAGACATAATAAGGGCCATTTCCACACTACACTGTTACAGTGCTCTTATTCCACTTTCTACATCCTATGGAATCCTGAGGTTTGTAGTTTAGGGTGGAGCATTTAGAATTCTCACCCAGAGAGCTCTTGGGCTTCAGCAAACTACAAATCCCAGAATTCCACAGGATGCTGAAAGTGGAATAATGGCCCTACAACAGTGTAGTGCAGAAATGGCCAATGTCTGGATGCTTAGGCTTCATTATATAACATTACACTGCATGTAAGACAATATTACCTCATATTATATGGCCATCAAGATGATATGTTTTCATAGGGGCTTTCATAAGAATTAAACCTTGATCTCGCCACATCTCTTTAACAGGTTTGAGAATAATTAACACATGTAAGAACATCATCCTTCTAAACTATTTCACATAGCTTTTTATCCATTATTATTGTCATCATCATTGTCAAGTTCTTCCATAATGTCATAGTGTCTGCTGAAGCATTATACAGACATTTCATAAAGGCTTTTACTTGCACAGAATTCTGTCCGTTGTATATTTATAATCCTCTTAATGGTATATCTTTGCCAGTTACGTATCACAGAATACATTCCCATCTATTTAAGAAATTTACACAGCTTTAACTGTCTTCTGTAAAACAGGCATTCAAGAGTTAATCCTTTTAAATCTTAACATTATCATTCATTATTATAACTGTGTCTATTCTTATAGCATAGAGGTCTGTCTTACCAATATCAGAATAAATCAGCGTTTTATGGTAGTGTTTTTAGGGCCATCAGGGATAGTTATCACTATTAATCAAAACATCATCTTCTGTGCTGGAGACTTGCCATAAGGTGATCTTGATAACATCAGCTTCTTTTTATTCTCTTCCAATTGAGCTTGTCTGTTGTCCAATGGAAAAAGCTATTTATCTTATGACTCGTCCCTTATCTTGTTACTGTCTGTCACCTCTCTAACGACACCTCGTCTAGTGACTGCACCTAGTGTTAGTGTGTGGAGTTCCTCTTTAATGTCAACTGAAGTCTAGTGGTGCACAGTTGTGGGGATGTTTCTCATCTATTATCTGCAACCAACTCCTTAAGGCTCTCAAATGATGCAGACACATAGGTTGTTGTGGGTTTTCTGGGCTTTGAGGCCGTGTTCTATTAGTATTTTCTCCTGATGTTTCACCTGCATCTGTGGCTGGCATCTTCAGAGGATCTGGTGGCATGGAAGTGAGACAAAGTATATATACGGTGTAATCCCCGGGTGGGAGGAAGCAATTTGCATATGTTACAGTTAGCCTGTGTCTATTGTTAAATGGGATATCCCCCAGAGTTGTATTGTTAGTCAGGGGATATGCATAACAGTGCGTTAAATACATTTTCATTCTGCTGGAGTTTACTGCATACCTTGCAGCTGTGGACAGGTCTACATAGGGACTACAAAACGCAACATCCAAACACAAATTAAAGAACATGAAAGACACTGCAGACTGATCCAGCCAGAAAAATCAGCAGTAGTAGAACATGTCATAAACCAACCTGGACACAGGATGCTTTTTGAAAGCACAGAAATTCTGGACCATTCTGACAACCACTATGTCAGACTACACAGAGAGGCCATTGAAATCCATAAACACATGGACAACTTCAACAGGAAAGAAGAAACTCAGAAAGTAAACAAAATTTGGCTACCAGTACTGAAGAACACTAAAATCAAGACTTAAAAATATGCCAGTGAACACCACCCAGTCTCTGGAGGTCCCTCTACAGGAAACAATACAATGGGTTGCTAATGTACTTAACACACTGTTATGCATATCCCCTGACTAACAGTACAACCCTGGGGGATATTCCATTAAACAATAGGCCATCACACAGGCTAACTGTAACATATGCAAATTGCTTTCTCCCACTTGGGGGCTACACAGTATATATACTCTGTCTCACTTCCATGCCACCAGATCCTCTGAAGATGCCAGCCACAGATGCAAGCGAAACGTCAGGAGAAAATACTAATAGAACAAGGCCTCAAAGCCCAGAAACCCACAACAACCTATGGATGCTGGCCGTGAAAGCCTTTGACTTTACATCAATACAGACACACTTTCTCACAGAGCAGCCTGCTGTATCTTACATTCCATAAGTGATATTGGGTTAAATTCTGTCCTTAACAGTTGTATGAGCATGAATGTGATCCCCATCATGTCATAAACTGTGCTTGTTGTGTGACTTTGAGTTGTTTCTGACTTATGGGAATCCTAAGGCAGACCTAATCCAGGGTTTTCTTGGCAAGATTTATTCAGTAGTGATTTTGCTTTGCCATATGCTTAGGCTGAATGAGGGTGATTTGGCCAAGGGTCCCCCCCGCAGTGCCTCACCAGTGGGTTTCCATGGCGTGTTCTGGTCCAGCATTCAAACTACTATACCATCTTGGCTCAGTCCACATAATCTCTAACCCAAGTTTATTCTATCCTGCTCACATCTCAGTGTATGTGTGTGTGAAAATTCCTCCCAAAAATCCATAGGGTTTAACCAGACTTTAAATGTACAAGAAAGTTTAGATTATCTGACTGTGATTTTTCTTTTGTTATTAATTGCCTCAGGAAATTCAAACATCTATTGGCATAAAACCCTTTAAAATGCTTCTGCAGAACGGTCATATTTTATCATGTATTATTCCTTGCTGCACCATTGTACTGAAAAAAAAAATACCCTTCCCTTTAGTAATCTTTTTATACACTGAGTGGTGACCAAGCAATAACAAAAGCTGTAAGAGTAGATCTAAATCAATGATATAATAAGCTTTTTACTTAGATAGATAAAATATCTATAATTAAAATGAATCTACTCCAAAGAGTTGTAGTGTTTAACCATGAAAAAATGGCAGTCATAAAAATGTGAATCATAAGAGCAATGCTACATCTGATGAAAGGTTTAACTTGGCCAATATTCTGTTCATATCATCATCCATTAGGGTAGATCACCAACCAGATGAGCGTAACTGCACCTTCCCTCTCATGCTCCCCAGCAACTGAAATAGAGGCTGGCTTACTAATGGAGATATTGAGCCATCTTGACTTGTAGATATTGGTGGGCCCATACTTCATGAATTTATCAAATCCTCTTTTAAAGCTGTGTAAGTTATCATCCATAGCTACATTTGTATCAGGAAACATCTTTAGGGGTCACCATGTTGGCCATGAAGCGAAATACATAATCCACAAAAGAACAATACCTGCATTAGACAACTAAAATGCACAGAAACAACATCTGATACAAACTGTAGGCCTGTGACTCTTAACATCCTCACTTTCCTTCCCCTGTATGATTTTTTGAAAACATGGTTTGCTTGGTGAAGAACCCAGTGGAGCTTTGAAAGCTTGCATGGTGTATTTTTTGCATTTTGACTAGCCAATAAAAATTTTGATTTTTATTGTATATTTGTATCATTATGTGAAATTAATTTTTCATACATGGTCTAAATATAGAGACCAAACTGTTCGTTAGCATCTTGTTATTATAACAAATAAGCCAATAACAGGGATATTTCAGGATTTATGTCTAATTGGAAAGAACAAGATTTAATAACATCTGTAGATTTTGTTGCACTGTTTTGGTCAGAGATTAAATCTCTATTATCCAAGAGTGTTCCATTTCTTTAAAATAAGACATGCTGCTACCACACTGTTATAGGGATATAGCTCTGTGACCAAGTGACTAGCAACCTAGTTCAATATATATTAATAGACACTATGTATCAATTAAAATAAGACAGGTATCTGGCATGACTGTAGTGGATGAAATCTTGGCATTCGTAGGTAAAGATGTCATACAACATTTCATAGCAAATAATTTAAAATAGATTCTTTTTAAAAAAAGAACTTCACGTTGGTGTTATTTCACTCCATATAGTATTAAAATAATCAAAACATAATTAGACTCATTTAGAACAAAATAAAATAAATGCTGGTAACATGGTCCATTAAATGCAGATAGCATGCATGTGTTTTGGAAATGTCCAAAAGTCCAGTTCTGTTGGCATCTGATGATGTTTCATGTTACGCAAGCAGCTGGTTACATACATCCCAGTGAGGCCTCTGAAACATTTTACTAAATTGTTTTAATTAATTTTTTTTAAAAAAAGTGTGTGGAGATTGATGTAGAAATTATTCATATTTTACTGAATGCTTCTAATTCTCACAACCATGTTATTGGGGCCAAAATGTTTCATTATTCTGCCTACATTTTCTATAGCAATTATTTATTTAATTTTTATTTGTTCTGTTTCATTTGCATGCCACCTTTTTCCCAGATTGGGACCCAAAGCACCTCACAGAAAGAATCAATTAAAAATCTAACTATAAAATTTTAAAAACTTAAGAAGAAATACATTAAAACAGTATAAAATCATTTGAAAACTGTAGAAAAGTTTTTAAAAAACACACGCACTGTAAGAACCCTCCCTACTTACACATTAAAATCCTGCTTAAACAAAAAGGTCTTTGCCTGCTGGTGAAAGGAGAGCCTTGCCTTCCGTGGAAGAGAATTCCATAGGGTGGGAGCAGCCACTCAGAAGGCTTATTCTCATACGCTTAAGAAGCGAGCCTGTGATGGTGGCAGGGCCTAAGGGAGAGCCCTCCCCTGTAGATCTTAACATTCTGGAAGGTTCATAGGGGAGAGATACAATCTTACAGATGGTCTGGACCTCAGCAGTATAGGGCTTTATAGGTCATGACTAGCACTTCCTGGAAACAAACTGGTAGCTAGTGAAGCTGTTTAAACAAAGGGGTTATATGTTCCCTATAACTGACGCCTGTCAGCCTTTTGGCGGCAGCATTCTAGACCTGGTGATGTTTCCAAGGAGTTTCTTAAAGGCAGCCTCGCATAGAAGGTGTTGCAGTAATCCAAATGGGATGTAAAGGATATGAAATGTAGCAAGTTATGAAGATTGCTGACAGAGTGTACTTCTTTGCATGTTGGGCTAGGACTCTGAAGTACCAGAGCTCCAATCCCCGGTCAGCCATGGAGATACGTTGGGTGACCTTGGGCAAGTTACACTCTGTTGGCCTCACAGGAAGGCAATAGCACAGCCTCTCTGAACAAATCTTGCCAAGAAAAACTTACGATAGGTCACTATAACTCAGAAATGACTTGAAGACACACAACAGTTAATGAAATTACTTACTATATGAATTCAAGAGAAAATCAAATATATGTGGATAATTTAATAAGAAGATGCTGTCTATTCCTTTGAGGGATGCTGTCTATTTCTTTTGGGGATTATATGTGCAGGTATGATGTGTATTCTTATTCTTTGTACAATATGAACAAATTTATACAGTTACAAGTTTGTGTAGCACATGCAATGGCACATTTTTATGCTTATGTAGTTGCAATGATAATAATTATACCTATATATTATATGTGTATTAATAAGTATAATTATAATAATATATAAATATTGATATTGTATAACAATAATTCTAGTAAAATATACAGTGAAGACAGAAATATTGAAAATATTGAAAATAGTCAGCTTTCTGACTATTCTGCATTGTAACCACAATGGCCTAGATCTACTCCCAGATTAAATTTTCTCTCCCTTCTGCAGCCTCCCATGCAGTTTGTGGATTCTCTTTTGAGGCTATAGATTATATGCAAGAGACTGCAGAGCAAAAGGAGTAGGAGCAAAACCCCATTGTTCAAATGGAACTCCATTCAGCAAGCATTACATTTAGCCTTATGTATGACTAAACAAAAGTTATATATGACCCTTCCCCAAACAGTATGCAAAGTCAAAGTCTTGGATTAATTGATTTTTGCAGGGTTTCAAGGATATTTCTTTGGAACGGTTTATGCATGGAGGAGCTAATGTCACAGGATTTCAGCTAGTGGATTTCGATACTCCCATGGTTTCGAAACTCATGCAACGGTGGAAAAAATTGGATCAAAGAGAATACCCAGGATCAGAGACTCCTCCTAAGGTGCATATGCATATTATATCGTAAAATTACTAATCACGTTGGTTCACATAAACAATTGCCTTAACTAGCTTCAGTGTACCTTGAAGATCTTTCCCTCAAAAGATAATAATGTCAACCCTTCGTGAATGCTGTGCTCCTCTGAATTTGTTTTGTTTTTGTACAGTTACCATCTTCTGCTTGTTCCTGTTACTATTTTATCAAGTGTGTTTTTTACCCACCAGCCATTTGAAGCAAGGTATAATTATATAAACTTGAATAAAATCCCAACAAAATGGAGGGAAAACCCTTTTTAAAAAAACCCAGTCCAATACAACTTTAAAAGCCAAAGGCTTGATGGAACAATCAATCAGTAGATACCACCAGTATTATTATTGTTCTGATATAAAGCACTATGGGTAACAGACGCCATCTCTGAAGAAACATTCTTCCTTCCATGTCACTTGAGAGAGAGTGCTTGCCATTTGCTGAAATATTGCCAGCTGTAACATCTGTGCAGAGAATTAAACATAAACTGGGTGCTCTTTCTCCACAGAACTATTGTTTTTATTCATATGCGTGTTTTTTGAAAATTTAATTGATTAGCTAATTAAACTTTGCACAATTAATTGAGTAAGATTTCTTTAATTGTATGATAAGCAAAGCTGAAACAGTTATGGAACTGCCTAACATGCAAAACATTTATTAAACTAATGCAAAAACACAAAATGTAGATGAAACAAGGCATAAATATGAATTCAGTTGCATGGTGGGTGGAGGAAGTAATCATTCAGCTGCTTCAGTACATGCACACTGTGCAAAAATCCACCATGGAACACATTTCCAGTTTGGATGTGTAAATTGTGTCTTTGAGTGAAGTATGTGTGTTTACAACCATTAGGGAAGCAACAAAATTTCCTTAAGCTGAAGCTAAGAGGAGAAGTTTGGAGGATCAAAAAGAGGGAGGCTCCCAAATGGGTTTTCTTGGGAGAGATCAGGATTCAAGTAGCAGCTCTCTGCTTCCACCAGTCTCTAATGCAAGTTATTCCTATAACCCCCAGATGCACACCCAGCATACTTTGGTTTCCTACCCTTAAGTTGGCAGTGATATGAGTCAAACATGGGCGACAGGAAGGGAATGTAGCTACAGGAGAGGCAAAGTGAGGACATTCCGCCCTCAATAAGACTTCTTCTCCCTCAGATGAAATTTTCCTTCATTTCCCAAATTGCTAGCATTGCAGAGAGAGAGACATTCAAAATTATTCACAGCTTCTATTTGCTGTGTTTGGATTCATTTTGCCTATCCCTTTTCTTTGGATGCCTAGATTGTATTTGTAAATGTTTAATTGGAATTTTTGTTGCTGCAATGCTAGAAGTTTGGGGGCAGAAGTAAAATTTAATTTGGAGAGGCACAATTCTTGCAGGAGGAAGTGCTTTCGTTCCCTCCTCGCCCCCTGCCCGGCAGTCATAGAAGAAACAAAAAGGGGGCTCTTTTTCATACCTTTTATGGAAAGCTATTTTGTTGGGTTTCACAAAAGTAGCTTTTCATAGCTCCCAAGATTTGTTGTAGGAAAATTCTCATTTTTAGCATTGCATTTTTGGAAGGCATACAGGACATTTCCAAGAATGCAAATGAGCATAGAATGGCACACAGGTGCAGGGAGTTACAGATGTTGTAGCTCTTACAACACTGCCAAATAATGCCTACTGGCTAACATTACGCAAATGGTCATATACGCACTAAAATGGATAGCATTAATGTTTTGTGTTTTGTTTTATTTTGTTGTAAAAAAACGTATTTCCATTAATTGTATTCACGTTCCTAAGTATATTTCCCTTCTCCCATTTTTTCTGTGCTGGGGGCTTACATGTAGACGTCTGTAAGATTCAAATGTGATATAAGTTAAAACATCCAAATTTATTCCAGTCTTTTTAGTATTCCATAAACCAAGGTCATTTTAATTATTGTCATTTCAAAGCTAAACATCTGTATTGGGCAAAGGACACAGTGATTCCACTATTCTTGATCAGAGAGAAAGCCAACCAAGCTTTACCTAGAAAACTCATTGACTGAAGCTGGTCAGCCAAAAGATAGACTGTTTACTGTTGAGACAGTTTTCTGATGGAACAGAACTTGTAAGGCTGATATATGATTTTTCCCCCCCATTTGATTAGTATACCTCTGCTCTGACCTATGATGGGGTACTCGTGATGGCTGAGACTTTCCGTAATCTTCGACGGCAGAAAATTGATATTTCTCGGAGAGGGAATGCTGGGGATTGCCTCGCAAATCCGGCTGCACCTTGGAGCCAAGGGATTGACATGGAGAGAACACTGAAACAGGTGTGGTTCATTCAAGTCTTAGTTCTAACTTATTTTCATTTCTGGCTGAAGTCATAGTCTTAACACTAAGATAGAAAACATTGTAAACATTTAACATGCAGAGTAGTGGTTATAAAATATATTTACAGATTTCACTTTCAGAGATTTGATTATTTGTGAGTTTCTCCAACTGCTGCCCCCTACCTCAAGCGCTTCTTTTCTGAGGGAGCCTGTCCTCTTGATGGCTCCAATAAGGCCATGCAACCCTTTAGAAACCTGCCTCTGGTCCTCCTCCACCACAACCAGCTGCTGTCTGGCCAGCTAAGGACAACTCGTAACCCAGTTTCTCAGCAGAAGAAGTATAGGGCTGCCATGCCAACCAACCCCCTTTCCTTCTCCTTTCTCTGTCCTGGCTTGGACACTGGGCACCTACTTTCTCCACCACACCTCAGTCCTGTTCCCATAAACACACATTTTGTGATTTTGCGGAGGTATGGTGCTCCTAACCTTAGGGAATGTGGAGGGCCAACTGTGTATGTGTGTGTGTGTTTGTGTGCACGCATGAGTATATGTATGCATACACATACTCTCTCTGTGCTCCATGTAGTTTGATTTTCCATTCTTCTTCTTCCTTACAATAATAAATTTTTAAGCTTTCACGTATTGCAGATGGGGAAATAAAACTTGAATGACAGCTGCCTTGTCCAATACCAGAGATCTCCAAGTACCTCAATGAGAGAAAAACATAGACTACAGTGCCAGGAGTCTGTACATCACACTATAGCCAAAGCATGCCGCAGCACTTCATAGTGGCCATTCTATCCCCCATCTCTGGTACTGTTGTTTTGGAAACATAAGAGACTCACTAGAGTATTGATTGTGGATGGAGAAAGACAGGCTGCTGTTCAGTGTATGTGTCTTGTATGCCTTTGAGTCTTGTGGGGTACAGTCTGCATGGTCCACTATTACTGATCCACACAAAAGGTAGCATGGTTATACCTGCTTCACTCTAAAGCTAAAGATTACTATGTTGTAGAAAGGCAGATATGTGGATGTCTATCTTTTCTGTTCACCTACATTTGGAAATGTTGTTCTTGTTTCATGGGCATCATCAACAATAACACCAATGGTAAAAAGGAGAAAGCAATCACTACGACAAGAAAAAGAACCACACCACAACAACAAAACAGTTTTGCCTTCTTGGAAGGATGAATGAGTGATTTTGCTATTCACTGGGAGATAAGAAGCTGCCTGCATTGACTCGGACCAAGTCTGAGTTGATATAAGCTCAGCACAGTTTTGTCAGCTCTGACTGGCAGCAACTGTACAAATCAGGCAGGATTCTTTATGACTTCTCCCTCATCCTCTCTGGTACTAAGATTATTACTCTGTAGTCAATGCCACAAAATTACTTTGGACTCTAATCTTAAGCATAGCATGACAGTACAGCCTTAGATGTGTGATGTGCAAATATTTGGAAATCGCCTTTTGAGCCGATTCCAAGCATTAGATAGTGTGGTTGAACTTAAAGCTTATATTTCCCTTTCAGAACTTTGACTGAAAGAATGTGAAATCAGATGAGTTTTCAGCATGCATTCCTTGTTAATTCTACATCAGGCTGATAAAAGGAAATGAAATTTTAAATGATTATCTAAGAGCTATTTGATCTTTTTTCCACATTGCTTGCCAAATGCATTTCTGTCATCTTTATGGTGTATTTGGCTTTTCTGGCCCTGTGTAATTACAAAAGTTAAAAAAAATCTTTTTTCCTTCTTATTTCATTTAAAAAGAAATAGCGAGGAGGTATTTTTCACTGATGTCAGGACTCTGCATCCTGATGAATATAGGGGCTTAGAAACTTCCAGATTTCTGTCACAATGATTTAGGCTCTCTCCTTAAGGAAGGACAGTTGGGGTTAGAAAAGAAATGGAGAGGGAGAGAAAAAGATACCATGGCAGAATTTAAAATAATTGCAATTGCAAATTAATATAGTACGTGCACAAAATAGACATTGAAAAGAACTCATTGCTGGCAGCTCTCTGCCTGGAAACAAATGCTTGAGATTTAAGGTGATTTGGTTAACAAAGAAATCCAGAATAATGAGAGATCATTGTTTGAAATGTTATTCTTACAGAAAGCTGTTAAGCATAGAGCTTATTTCAAATATTCCATAGAAGTAGTGTGGCTCTTCCATGGGGAAGTGTCTTAAATTTTTGAGCTTCATTATTTAGTTGCAGAACTGAACATATTGCTTAATTCTGGATTGCTGGGGGTGGGGGGACTACATAAGGCCTGCTTCATTTTCTCCCCATCCTCCCTGCACTGTGTCACGGCATCATCTCACAGTGTATTTCTTCAAGACATTACTGGCTGACTGGTTTGAAAAATAGTATATAGTAGTCTGCCTAAGCGAAGAGAAAGAAGAGAACGTGTTGTGTATAGCTTATGTTTGTCTGGTTGTTTTGACTGCCATGGGTCAATACTGTTGGCTGTTTGGTTGTGTTGACAGGCTTCAAGATTGCTGACAGCCAGACAATGAGAAAAGAGCTAGGTCCAGGGTATTGACTGCTAGGTCTGACTGAACACCTTTTAAGAGGAGATCAGCCGTAGAGTCCTAGTCATCATTGAAGTCAAACACATACCAACTGTTCCAGACCAGTGGCGTGGAATATGGAAGGGGAATCGGCTATGAACAAAATAAGGGGTGGAACTTTAACCTGCATACTATTCTACATGGCCGTTAAGACAAATAATATTTGTACTAGCAGCTGTAGTATATGAGGAAGATAGGTAATAATAGATAAACTTAGGCTAATATATTTAAATTTTTAATAAGAATATGTTTTTGTTTAAAAGTCTCTTAGTTTTGTTGCATGTTTAGGAGGATCAAAGATTTGTTGGTGGAGAGTAGCACAATAGTGTGAGAAAGTACATACATAAGAATTGCCCAATACATTATAGTAGTTGAGGTAGGACACGAAAAGGTGGAATACATTTTCTGTGATAATTCTCCATTTTCTTGGTAATTTTCCAATATAGGCTGCAACTTTTTAAATATGTAAAAAGGCAATTTTGATTCTGATATGTTAGTGTAAGAGGGAATTAAAATCAAAATACTAAAAGTGAACTTTCATCTACTATATAAAAGTCAATGTTTGTGAGTTTGTCTGCTTGTCTGTGTCAGGCAGGCGAAGACCCCATACGACTGGCTGAGTGAGACAAGAAGACCTCATACGATTGGCTGGCTGTGAAGATTCCATGGAATCCTGGGGTTGGCAGTTAAGGGAGGGGCCTTTAGAATTCTCAGCCAGAGCGCTCTTGGGCTTCAGGCCGGTTGCTATGGAGATGAGGCCTACCATCAATAAGGATGCCAGAAAATTTTTGGGAGGCATGTGTGAGAACAGTTAAAGTAACATACACAACATAGTTACAAGGTCTTCTCACCTCACACAGTAGATTGTATGGGTTCCATATGTGAGGAATCTTAAAACTGAAATTCAAAACAAAAAATGCTTCCAGGAAAATGTAAAGCCATTGCACAAATTCAACAGAAAGCAAAAAAAAAAAAAACAAAAGCCAGTACATCAGGGTTGCCAGACAACACAGATTAGATTAGGGACTATGGGGAAAAGTTACAGGTACTGGAATAGGCAGGTTGCTATGGAGACGATGCCTCAAAGCAAGGAGGAGGACAGCGTATTCCTGCAGGAACCCAACCTCTGTATGTTAACAGCTCTGAATACAGACTGGATTGGGGAATATGGGGAAAAGTTACAGGTACTGGAATAGGCCAGTTGCTATGGAGATGAGGCCAACAGCAGGGAGGAGGACAGTGTGTTCCCTCAGGAACCAACCTCTCTGTGTTAATAACTCTGAATACAGATTGCATTGGGAAATATGGGGAAAAGTTACAGGTACTTGAGAAGACAGTTTGTTGAGTTCTGAAGAAGAAAATAAAATCCCAGACAATGCCAAGAAAATATGCTTGTTGTAAATATAAGTAATAGCTTTTGAGTACATCATTGTAGTTTATCATACATTTCATTATCTTAAAATGACACTTATACTGTAATTTTGGTAAATTTTAATTTAAATCAGTGAAAAGTCAAATGATTAGTCCACTAAAATTGATTTCCTGACTGACTCACTCTTTATACTGTTGACTTACTGCATGGTGACTTACCGTGCTGCCATTTATCATGAACCAACCATGCCTTGATTTTATTTCCAATTTTAAGGTTCGAATACAAGGACTGACAGGAAATGTTCAGTTTGATCACTATGGTCGCAGAGTCAACTATTCAATGGATGTTTTTGAACTGAAGAGTACTGGCCCTCGAAAGGTAAATTCTAGTTCAATATCCTCATATATTGTCATCTCGTTTTGTACATCTGGGATTAGTTAATACACTTTCTAGCTAACAAATTCAGTGTTGTTTGTATTGTCAATATTTCAAGCTAATATTGCAAATAAGTAAATGTACATGTTTTATCATTAATCCATGAATGTATACATGTATGCACACTCTCGTGTGACGAGACACAAGTTCTATGCTTTCCATGAAGATGGCCTCTTCTGTTTGCTTCATTCATTTGGTTATGTTAATCTATTCCAGCAAAACAATAAAGAGTTTTGTGGCATTTTTTAAGTTTTCAGGAATTGCAGTCCACTTCCTCGTGCATCTGTGTCTTTTGTTTTCACAATTGATACTTTAACAATATAACGGTTTATTGGTGAAAAGAAATAGGAAGGTAAAACTTGATAACCATGGAACAGTAGTTATAGTCCTAAGTTATAGTTTACTTCAAGACACCTCAAGTAGTTTAGTGAACTGTTTTCTTCATTTTTTGATCATACAGAATTGTGAAACAAAGAACCAGAGCAGCAAGAAGTTTTGTCTTTGCTTTCAGTTAGCCTTGCAGTCTGATTTCAGATGGTGAGGATGAGCTATTTGTGACCAACTCTGTTTAAATGATATCTGTGTAACAAAATTGTTTATGCCAGTGGTTGAACTTGGGAACTTCTATGTGCAAAACATCAACCGTGCCTTGGAGTTACTGCTATAACATGTCCTACAATATTTTATAAAGTCTGGATGATGCTTCCCCCAAGAATGAAAGAGTAGTTATTCCAACTTGCAACTATGGCCTTTTCTGCACAATGTCGTTGTCCCGTGATGGGGACACATTGCTGCTAGTCTGTGAGTTGGGCTTTCACAGGACATCGTGGTCCCACTGCCAATGCCTACCCACCCATCCTAATTGTGGGATATTCTATTACCGGAAAAAAAATCCAGTAATGGCCCCCAATCACCGGATGCCCCTGTCACCGGTGGCTGTGTAGAAAGGGAGGAAGCATGATTTAGGCGCTTCCTTCCCAAGTGCAGCATGAGAAATGGCCAGCTACAATGTGGAAGAAAGGCATGTGTCACACATACTACCCTTCTGCAGGCAGCCAGCTGAGCGTGGAGGGGAGCGTTTGGGTCGCACTCCATGTTGACAGGATGACGACAGAGAAGGGTAAGGTGTGGAAATGGCCTTAGTATACTTACTGATAGTTTATTCCCGCAGTTACATGGCAAAGGCAAATAACATAACAGAGGTAAACATTTTTTATACCATTTTTGTTTTCAGTATTGTGTTGTGAATAGATAGATGTTTACAAAAACTTATACCTTTTTACTGTGGGCATCACACACAGATATAGCTGGTTAGAAATGTAGACCTAAATCAAATTGCTAGTTCCGACTAGTGGAAATCAACGGGCTTGTGCTAAGTCAACATTTATGTAAGTTCTCTTGATTCAATACGTCTACTGTATTTGGAATTAGCAGTTGGATTAGGCAAGAAGCTTAAATTCTCATGAGCAAAACACTGCTTATGTGGAGACTCACTGAAAGAACAGGCAGAAGCAATTTTCACAGATTCTTTGTTTCCTGCAGCCTTTTGTGTCTTATTAAAATCTTCTCCAGAAAGTTAGACACCCTTTGGAACAGCTTGGTAGGTGACAATTTGTCTCCCTCTACTTCTACCATTGAGACACCTTAACTAAATCCAAGCCCTTTCCGTGAATGGAAGGAGTTCTTGTGTTTGCAGCTCAGCATCCATTTTTGGGCATTTGGTTGCTTGTTGAATTATGCCAGCCGTTTAGGTATTTGAATTTAATACAGTTGATTTCAGTGAACTATTTTCTGATTCTAATTTGTAGAGATGTAATTCTTAATTAACTTCGTTCATGAAGGAAGCAAGCAGTAATTTGAGCCATTTTCTTCTGTCTGTAAGAAAATCTTCAAAAACTGTAGTTTGCAAAAACGATTTGCAGTTTGGGGCTTACTCTGCACAAAATTCACATTTTTGCACAATAAACAACATTTCTGTCCAGAAAATCATGTTTCTGTGCAGAGTAAGTCCCAAACTCTGAAGATTCTCTTCAGTCTGGGATTCTTCTTATCAGAGTTTTCTGAAAGTTGAGAAACAGATTTTTTAAATCACTTTTCAAATATTTTTGAATATTCTTTCCATCCCTATTGATTTGGTTTCCATGAGTTATAGTTAGTGACGTCCTTTTCCATGTTGCATTTTCGTAAAGCTTATGCAGTGTCTCAGGAAGATTTCCCCATGAATGGTTTCATAGTGTTTTGTGCACTGATGTACATTTCCACATATGTAGGTTCTTATTATCTCATATAAGTTCTTTGATACTTTGGCCTAAATCCTGTTGTTAATTCCAACAAGAGTAGGCTCACTGAATCAATGACAAAGTGGTAGGTAAACACTTAACTAAGTTCCTTTTGTTCAAAGGATCTACTCAACTTGAGGTTAATAAATATAGGCCTTTGTACCCACACTCCAAAATGTAATTAATATTTCTCAGGGAGGCAGGGTTCTCTTGTTGAGCATGAGAAATTTTTCCACTTCCTATGAAAACTGGGCAAGGCATTTCTAGGTGGCTATAGATTCTATAGATGGCCACCAGATATATGAATTTATGCCAACCATTACCATCTTCTGCACGTACAGTGTTTGCTGTTTCTGAAGGCTCATTACTTCATTTGTGACCTCAGTGTTCTGCTCAATGACATGTCATTAGTGATAAGTACAACTGAGTTGTAAGCTTTCAGTTTTATAGCCAAGGAACACCACTTCTTTCTATGGTTGGTATATTATGATTTATTATTCTTTTGTCAGTATCAGTTCCTTTCCTCTGCTGCTCATTCATCATAATATTTAAGGAGAAGGAGAAAAGATTTCTTTCACCTGCTTTAATGTCCCTTAAGGAAAAATTCCCATTTTAGACATAAGGGCTCGTATTCTGCATTGCAGTTCTAGATTCGTAACCTAGATTTACAGGTCCATAACTGCTCTGTGTTCAGCAAGACTGTGTAGTCTTACTGTAAGACTACATAGATATCCCCCCAGCCCACATTAACAGCCAACCACCACATTGCACAAAGATCTGTTCAGTTGCTGATCAGGGTGCATGGAAGATAAAATTTCCAGGCCCCTCCCACCATCAGTGAGGCTGTGACAATCAAAACGAGGACCCCATCACATTTTCTTCTTGCAGCCTCACTCGCTGGTGGGTGGGGCTGAAAATGTCATCTTCTTTTAGCTCCATATCAGCAGCTGAACAGACCTCCTTTTCCCAGTCTGACAGCTGGCTCTAGTTGAGTTGAAAGGAGGTCAGACTAGGAGATGTTACTTAGCTACACATATATAACTAAGTGGCTGGTGTAGAATACCAGCAATCATACATAATAAAATTTATTCATTTATCTCTTTCCCTTTTCAACTTGCACATGCCCAGCCTGTGCTTTTGCAAATGTTTGTATAATTGTTTAATTGGCTGCTTTAAAAAAATGGCCCGTAAATATTATTATTACAGTATTACTACAGTAGAGAAAAAGAGTTAGTCTTTAACATAGATTAGGCTCAAACACACTAGTGTATTAGTGCAGAGTCAGTTTGTGGAAGTGAAATGTTATGTTCTGAAATGTTCTAATGTTATAGATATAAACCTACTTCTTCGGATGCAGTACAGAGTGATAATAAATGCTCAGGTATAAAGCATATTTCCACAGTTATAGGAGTGGGGTGGAATGTAATAGGGCCAGGGTTATGATTTGCATCTTTCTGTATCCTATTACATCCCATTCCATTCCCACAACTGTGTAAATATGCTTTATGCTTGAACATTTATTATAACTCTGTACTACACCTGAAGTACATTTATATCCACACAAGCACCTGCAATAATACAAACCAGTTCGTAGTAAAGATGCTTCCACATTTCTTTTTCTTTTTTTCCCCTCCCCCTTCCATACCACAGTTCAAAAATTTTGGTACACATTTTGTCAAAGTAATAGAACTGGTTGTTAATTATTTTGAGTGACACTACTGGTTGCCTCTCACACATCTTCCCCAGAACAAGAGATGTATTAGAAGAGGCATTGGGGTAACACCAGCAGAAATACACATGTACATGTACAAGGCGTGATTGCTGAGCTTCTTAGTAATACATACAGGCTTAATATTAACATTTGTTTCTTTCAGATTGGTTACTGGAATGATATGGATAAACTAGTTTTGATTCAGCAGGAACCTACAATGGGAAATGACACATCAGCTCTTGAGAACAGAACAGTCATTGTGACCACGATTATGGTGAGTTTATTTTTGTAGCATTTAGAAGTTCGCAAACCAAAATTTTGTCCAGTTTACTAGTTTGTCTGATTTGCCAATTCTGATATTAACAGAGATATAGAGAAAGAAAGACATTAAGCATGTTAATTGCTTCTAATGTTACCAAACCCTTTTTGTAAAAGTCAAATCAGTACATGTGTTTTTGGAGATACATTTACCATTCTTATTTCATTCATATACTTCAGTTTGTGCCCACAATGTGCAGTACTATATACAAAAACTGAAGGCTGTGAAACAAAGAAAAGATCTGCATTCTATCGTTTACCTTTCACTCTTTTTGCCATGATTTCCATGACAAACACAGCACCAGGAGTATACATACCCCATTTAAGCATCTAACAGATATTTTTTACTATTTGTAATTTTCAAGAAATCTAGATTTCTTGACTCTTACAACAAGTATCCAAAATGTATCCAGCTAGTTAGTTCATTTTTAGAGGAAGTTATTGATTTGTTTATACCCCTGCAAAATGCAAATGCACGTTTTAATTAGCCTGTCTTCTTACACAAATCCTTTCCTAGACACCAGGCCTCTGTTATTTTCCAATGTCAGTACATCACTGAACAGAATACTGCCACAACAATCCAGCCAAAGTTAAGCGCATTGATTTCAATGGATAGAATAATGTGTGTCTTAATTCTCCCTTTATAATCCATGGGAAATAAGCAATGTGTAACTACTCCATTAACTCACACCTACCACTAATATAAAAGGGAAACTATATATCTCAGAATTGCTTCTGTCAAAAGAAGCTGTCCTTCTTGAACAAAAACAGTTAGCTTATTTTCTTTCTCTTTATATCGAGTGCCCTTTAAATTTGCTGTGTGTCAAAGTAGACTAGCAAAAAGATGACCTTTACCTGACAAAAAAATAAAATAAAAAATCCTACTCTTTTAACATAGTTCATTAAACCAGATGTTGGATTTTTCTCCCTGAATAATTTCAGTTAAAGTTTGTTTTCAGTATAATGGATTTTACATGGTGTTCCTTAACCAGATTTTGCTTTTAAATTTTTCATTTTTAAATTAACACCGAATTGAAATTGAACCAAGGTCAAGTATGGGACTGGCTTTATATGCAGAATTAGCTATTGCATTGTTCACATAATTTAGGATGGTGATACATCCATTGAATTCTGGCAAATCACTTGTTAAGGATTATCATTCTAGGATGGAAAGAACTAACATTCTATACAGACATTCTGAGTATAAGTCTAACCTAACTGCGTAATTCTCTTTTGCATGGGACTTATAAAAATGTATTTTTTCCTTTAAAAAAAAGATACGGTAATGGAAAAATCATACTTCAGTACAGTCCTCCTCTTTTCAGCCTCTGATGAAGAATCCTATTTTAAGAAATTGATCAAGGAAGAAAAGAGTCCCACGCTGCTGTGAACATTCCTAAATAAGGCTCAAGCATTAATCTCCAGTATAGTAGCATTGAGATATATTTTTCCATGTGGATTTCTGATCCTCTGACTGGATGACCAGGCACTGAACCATCAAGGAAAAAAAAAGCTCTGTGACTATTCTGAAATGCCAAAATCAGATGGCATTCAGTCTTCAAGGTTGCCAAGCTGTGAAGAAAAGGATGGAGATTTCAAGGCTCTCCCAGCTGAATTTTTTTCCCCTTATGCCAGTCTTTAAACAGAGGCTTTCATATATGTACAGTATAAATTATTGTAAAATACTTTCAAGTGTAGGAACAACTAAGTGGTGATTGCAAAGAAAGAAGTGGGATACAAGGGAAATGTCTGTCTTGTTTTCACTGGAGCATTTTGATGTGCATAATAAATGTTATCTTTGCAAAAGAGCTCAGCTAGTTTTAGGATGGATATTTCATTTTCTAAACCAAGGATCTGAATGAATTTTATGTAGCATGCCAAAGTTTCTTGCAGCATGCCATTTCACGGTTGTAGGATGGAAAGAACTAACATTCTGAAAGGGGGGGGGGGTCTTAATGCATTTTTAATCCCACCATCTCCTTCTGTTATAAGGACAATTAAGCAGACTTCTAGGTACAGGTGATTTTTGTCTCTGCAGTGATCCTCAATTTGTGATAAATCGTTAATGCAAGACTAATACAAATGGACACTGCTTTGCATTGCCATACACCAAAGGAGGGATGACATAGAGTTCTTCTTCAATATAAGACAGACTATAGGCTTTCAAAAGTAATAATTTGAGAACTGAGCAAGCATTTTGCTGCTTCCTAGTGGGTTCAGAAACATTTGGAAGGTTTCCTTTCCACTATCCAAATAACTTCTTCCAGTGTAAGGTATCCCTTCTGTTGATGAAAGGTGGTGGCAGAGGACTGTTTTGTTGGAGGACAAGAAGCCTTACATCCAAAGCACGGAAGCGATAAGGATGTTGTGTATCCCATGACATCAGAAGAAACTAGTGATGTAGCTCTGGGAGGGGGACAAAAGGTGGTCATTATCCTTCCAAATAGGAATTCATCATCACCCCATGAAATTTTCCTTCAGTTGCCAGATTTCTAGTGTTGCAGAGAATGAGACATGGAAAGTCATGTACACTTAGAAGATATGCTGTGTTTGCATTGTTCTGGTGACTTGGCCTGCCCCTTTTCTTTGGATGCCTAAACTGTGTCTATACATGCCCAACAGAAGCTTACATTATTGCGATACTAGTAATCTACTGTCTGAAGGAAAATTTCATTGGTGGGGGCAATTCTTACTTGGGGAGGAATGCTCTTAATTTATTCCCAGGAGCTACATCTCTGAAGCCACCTCATTTACCCAGTGGCCTTCAGCACACCAAAGCAACAGCAGTGTCTCTCATTGACTCTACCCATCTCCACAGTAAACCTCCATTGAGCTTTCTATGCAAAAAAAAAAAAAATTAAGTTTGTTACATGGCACCCACTTCACATGATGTGAGAGCAACTGCACAAA
Source organism: Cyclura pinguis (assembly GCA_030412105.1). Classification (NCBI taxonomy): domain Eukaryota; kingdom Metazoa; phylum Chordata; class Lepidosauria; order Squamata; family Iguanidae; genus Cyclura; species Cyclura pinguis. Next base: position 265,655,825 of record CM059601.1, on the reverse strand, counting down.
TATATCCTGGACCGGAGAATGTAGAGTGAATTCTGCTTATATCATCATGTTTCATGTACCAGGTGCATATATTGTACGTTGTAGTCATTTTCTAAACATAACAGATATTAAAGTTACTTCTCTGTGACAGAAATCAGTCCTATGTGTATACATGAAGCAATATGGTGCATGAGTTAGATGGCAAATCTTACAGTTCTTGAAAACCAATACAAAAGGTTAAAATGACAATGTTTATTCAGAGAGCTCTGAACTAATAGTTAGCTTTAACCTAGGTTTTGGAAAAGTGCAGCCTGTGGGTTTCAAGTAATCCCAAACGCCACTTTTGTTGCCCTGAAAGCCTTGCCAGTACCCCACAGCTCCCCATTTAAAAGAAATGAATAGTTTAGGGGCAAAAGCTATGCCCAGACATGCCATACTGGGTGAAATCAGCATCCCATACATCCCATTCCTCTTTTTTTGGCTCTATATTAGCTTGAATGCCACTAGAAATGATTCTGCTTGCTACTTTGGCTAATAAATGGATGTTAAATGATATAGTTTGAGGTCAAGGTGGGCAGGTGCAGCTCTTGGCAAAAAGGAGCCCCAGGTCTTCTTCTTGTTGATGTGTTCCTTCAAGTCATTTCTGACTTAGAGCAACTCTAAGGTGAACCTGTCACAGGTCTTCTTGGCAAGATTTTTTCAGAGGGTGACTCACAGAACAGGACCAATTCATGACCATACTCTGAGAAAAATCTTTTCTATCTGAACATGTTTTTCTGAGCCACACACAGATGAGAACTGTCAATCACTGCATCCTATGAAAAGCTCCAATGTATGTCTACTACATAAGTTATAGGAAGACAAGTAAATACTATCAACCTATATCTCCTCACCTATCTCCATAGTAATGAAACATGATGAAAAAACATACCACATGATGTCATCACAGCAATATTCCTAAGTTGCTATGATGTTTTGTTTTGCTAGGGAATTCCTTATTTCATGTTTTCATGTCAGATTGCCCACTTGCAACTATTTTGCATTTTGAGCTAAAACTTTTGGTTTCCGGTTTGCTGTGATACATTGGCTATAAAAATGAACATTCAGGAGCATGTACAGGCTATCCAGTTCCTAAACAAAGAAAGCAAGGGGAAAAAAAGAAAGGTATATGACTCTACCTATTAAAAATCAAGTTGGCAGGACTCATTCTGAAAGTCTTCACACAGTGTGGAATGTGCTCATCCCACTCTATCTAAACTCCAGACTGGATTGTAGAATTCATAATTCCACAGTTTCCATAAGATATTCTGCTCAGATGCTTAGTGCTACTTGGGACTTCTGGTGATAAATTCCATTTTTATTATTAGGCAATCAGATACAGGTTATAACAAAAAAAATCAATAATAAACAAACAGTACAATAAAAGGTAAAATCACAAAATTTAAACATTCTTACAAGATACATCATATTATCAAAAATACGATATTGTAATAAACAAAATACAAGATACAAAGCAGAAATATAGTATACAAATACACTGTTTACTGAGTCCTTGTTTCTTATAAGCATAACTAAGATTAATTATTCTGATGGGCAATTCTGAGCTGAGCTGCTTGCACTGCAAATTTAGATAACAATAAACAAGACTGACTTAATTTGAACTAGAATGCAAGTGTATAAGTTTATCCCTATTGTTAAAATTAGATACAAAATCTAAACATTTTACCAAGTACTTTCTTCTTGGAGTTTCATATAAGTTTAATGCAACACATAATAAATGGATCCTCTGCCTACCCTGCCCCTCAGCTCCAGCAGTGGGGAGGACACAAGTGTCCTCACTGTCTCCTTGCCTTGGTTTGTTTCCATATTAGGCAAAGGCTAGTTATAAACTGCAAAGATCCTTCGGGCACATGTGGCATTCCCTCCTAGGTGCACCAACTTCCCATGCATTGTTGAGTTATCTGAGTTTATTCATTTGTTTATTTATGTTATTTGTACATTGTCTTTCTCCCAGCATGGGACCCGAGGCAACTTAGAAAACGCTGAAACAGAGTAAGATGGAAAGCCGATAATAAAAAGTTAAAACACAATTAAACAAGTTTTCATATTAAAACCTCATTTAAAAACAAAACACTAAACACAAACAGCCCATTAAAAGTCTCCCTACAATCAAGTAATGATTAAATGTCTGTCTGAATAAAAAGGTACCATATTTGCTGGCATATTAGATGTACCAGCATATAAGATGCAGCCCACTTTTCAAGGTGTATTTTTCAGGAAAAAATTTTTTTTGTTCTCTGGTGAGCCAAATGCACAGGAAAGGAGGGGAAGGAAAGGAATGTTGCACCAGGAGAGGAGGGGAATGAAAAGAGTGCTGCACCACCGTCCCTCTCTTCCTGTTTTGCTTGGGCAGAAACTCCCAGCAGAGTCAAAATGCACAGCAGAGGAGGGGAAGGTAAGAAGAAACTGTAGAAACATCTATCTATGTTCCTATAGATCAAGGCTTCCACTATACCCTCCTCTCCTGACTCCTTTCAGTCCCCTTCCCTTCCCTATGTTTTTAGCATTACCGTATTTGCTGGTGTATAAGATGCACCCCATAATCAGAGTGTACTTTTTAGGGAAAAAGTGCGTCTTATATGCCAGCAAATACGTTATTTGTTTGCTGGCGAAAGGAAAGTAGAGAAGGGACCAGGCTGGCCTCCCATGGAAGGAATTCCACAGCCTGGGAGCAGCCACCAAGAAGGCTCTCTCCCCTGTGCTCACCAGATGGGTTTGTGATGATAGGGGGACCACGAGAATATTTCTCCACTCCCCAGGATCTTAAGACTTTGTCAGGCTCATATAAGGAGGTAACAGTCTTTCAGATAGTATAGATTCCTCTCATAGGAGACTTTCAAGCATGTAAGTCTAACATGGTCTAGGAATGTTTCTGGACTATGCTAAAAATTGTTCCGCATGGGTTTCTAATTCTAAAATGCTTCACTTTCCATTAGATTAAAGTTGCAGAAGAATCTACCCTCAGATTTCTGTCGCAGGTTGCAGTTGCAATAGATTCTATTCTCATCCTCTACACAAAAGCATCTGGTATAAGAAGAGTTCACTTGAGATGGGTTGTCATTAACAAGCCTACTCAATCACATTCATTTCCTTTGGCTTCCTAAAAGTTGAGTACTTAGTATTGATACCACTGCTTAATTTGGAAGGCAACAATGGCCACTGTTGGATTACAAAAAGAGCATTGTCAGTCCCTTCAACCACTTGCTGATACAAACAATTAAAAATAGCATAGCTGCAAAATCTTATGCACGTGCTTTATTTTGTAACACATCCAAGTTTAAAAGAAAAAGGTAAATTGAGTGAAATATGCTCACCTCCTTTCAATGATCTCTTCACATTAATAGAAAGTTAATTCAGTGCCAGTGGAAAATACCATTTGGTCTGCTTGGGCTAATTTCTGCATTTAACTAAATAGGTTCAAGAATCAGTTATATGCCTAGCTTTTGAGTGTGTGGAAAACAACTCTGTCAGTAAGTCCTTCCTGCATGAATACTTTCATAACGTACTTGGCAATTTGCTTGTTCTGTATTTTCCTGTGCTTAATTTGATGCAATGCAGTTTTGAGCATAGATACCAAGATATAACAGAAATTGGCTCATGCTTCCCAAATTACACATTTTTCGTCCACAAAACAGATTATATGGTATATGTGATTAGATTTTTTCCCCTTTATGTGGAAATATGACATTCCTGTTAGTATTTTTTTAAAGTGGATATAACCATTTAATTAACATTTATCGTGAAAGAATTCTTCTTTTAATGATATAGAGAACCAGACCACTTACCATGTTCTTGAATAATAAAGTCTACAGTAGGGTGAAAAGTATAAATTAATTCTTGAATGCCAAAGAACTGTACAGTATTTGTACTGTGTAGAGTTATGGTGACTACCAGGTACACTTGTTATACCGTCCTGTGCCACAAAATCATCCTATGATATTTCTCCTACATTTGCTGGGCATATAATCAAACTTTAAGTACACATATTCCATTACCATTGAATCCCATGGAATATTTCATTACAACATGTCTGGAAACAATAATGCTTACCCTTGTAAGTAGTTACTCACGGTAATTGTCTGTGGTGACTAAAATTCGCTTTCTGAGAATCAGAAGGGTTAGTCCTTTTTTCCCTCTTTATCTGATGCTATATAGTCATATATGTACAAACTAGAAATTTAAAATGTTCTTAGGCTAATTAGTTGATGCACTTATTTGCAAAGATGAACTTAAACCAGTGATAAATGTCTTTTCCATACTGTGATTTATCATTGTAAATTTAACATAGGGCTTCTACATGTCCAAATTTCTTTAGACCTGGGCCTTTTTGTAACACTGAAAATTCCTTAGATATGTACTAGCAGGATTGTGAAAGATTGCTCTATGCAGATAAATCTATTCTTTCAAACAAAATGGTGAATTTTTAACTGTTATAGACGTCTGTTTTCTGTAAGTAAGTCTTGTACTTCTTTGATTTTCTGTGTTCAGTATTTTGTCACTGATCATCTGAAATGTAGACTTTCTGTGAAATTATATTTTGTAAACCTGATCGGAAGTGTTCTCATATTACTTCAACTGGAAATTGTGCCTGACCAAAGGGTGGATGAATATGCTCCCAGAACATGTTGAGTTTTGCTGTTATCATTTGCTGTCATGGAAAGAATTCAGCCACACTAGATAGTCTGATGGTAGCCAATAAATAATGCACTATGCACCCATGATATTATCTAGCTTCTTCAGCTAGTGGTGGCTATGAAGACCATCAGTTTTGGAATCCATTTGCACAACATAATGTTACTGCTTGGCTTGTGCTGTGTAGTTTCATCCTACTTTTGCCTCTTGTCCATACATTTTATAGGATTTTGTATACATTTAAAAATTGTTTGACAGAGGCAATGTTTGTACAAAATAAACATGTATGTACCTACCATGGAAAGTTAAAGCTCTCTCAAGACTCCGTAAGAGTGCAGGCTATTGCAAGACATCGTAATATAACATTTATTGCTGGATTTCTAGAAGCAACATCAGATGTTATCAGACTTGAATAGTTCCCAGCATCTAATTTGGCCAGCAGAAGAAATGGAGTAATGAGACTGGTTTTAGTGGCACATAGTGGCTATCAGAAAGATTTCAAGCTCCATGAATAATGGCTGGGGACACATGAGCATGAGAATGAGGCAGCAAAAAATTGAGGTGGCATGATGGAGTCATCCTTTTAAAGCAGCAGTAATCATATTAGGGGGGTGTCATTTGGAAGTGGTATTATTTCAAATGGGAAAAGCGGAACAAAGGAAAAACCCCTTAGAGCACATTTTTAATTAAGTCATGCACAAGAACTGTCATTCTCTGTAAAGATCAATTATTAAGATCTTATTAATCATATATATGATGTGATGTGACCACTATGTGGGTTGCAGTGAGTTTGGCTCGATGAAAACAAAAAGTATACCTGTTTTCCATACTTCTGACTATACTGATGCCATGGTTGTTGATATAGGTTAGCTGTCGTGAAAGTTTCTCTTGACAGGGAACACTTTCAAATGCCTGTCTAGCAAAGTGTCCCTGCACATTGCCAACAATTTCCAAAGTATGCCCTAGGACACAGAATGAGTTCACATAATCACATTAATGGAATCTCACCATTAACATGTGAATGGAGATGATACTATGGAACAATTCAACACCTTTCTTCATCTCTGCATTGCAGAAGAAAAATAGTAATGTGGGAACAAGCTGCCTTGCAAAGAAGATACTATTGTTGATCTCTCATTGAGGATCTCCTAACAATCTTCCAATCAACTCAAGGATTCACATTGCCATTGTCAAGGATTCACACTGTCAACATACAAAGTAGTGATCACTGATGAAGTTGTGCTTCTAATAGCAAATGTTACCTGAGCTACATATTCCAGATTCTATTACTGATAGCTCATTTATTATTATGATTTTTCAGTAAAGATATTATAAAATTTATCTAACTATCCAAGTAGTTCCTACATAATAGCTCCAGTAGATATCTGACTGACATTTTGTCTGTGTATTATCACATGATCTGTTTAGACATGACGCAAAAGCTGTAAAGTGAATGGAGCAGAGGGCTACAATGGTTATCCTCTGAAGATGCAACATTTGCCAACCGTTGCCACAGTTCAACCCAAATGAGAGTAGATGAGAAAAACTGAGGTGTGACTGAGTATCATCATGAGGTAACTATTGGCAAATGGTGACTTTAATGATAACAACCACTGTGCCTTGGCTTGGTCATTGGATGAAAGAGATCAAAACATCCTTTAAAAGAAATCCTAAATATATGACATTTTAATTGATATGCCAGGTAATATAGTGCTGCTGCTTTATAACTTAATTGAATAAATCAAAGATTAATTTAGTGCCAAAACTGAAATGAAGAACATTGAAAGAGCATATTCCACAGTTTTTGTATGCTGAAGTTCTCCAATTCATTCCATAAAATCTCTGTTTGAAAAGATCTTGAATAACAGGATAGGGGAGCCCAAAATCCTGCTGCCACTAAAAGCAGCCAATACTGAGTAGATGACCAAACGATTTGACTTCATTTAACACTGTTTCATATATGTTCCTGTTTCAATCAAAAAACTGTACCATGTCTACTTTGCATCTCTTTGGGTACCAAAAACCCAGTGAAAACCCCTGGAAATATGTGTGGAAAGAGATACTATTTTTGGACATAGTTGAAATTTCAGTTAAATTGTACCAAGTAGAACAGAGAGCTTGGGGAAAAACATTTGAAATAGATGGGAAGGTAAATAGCTTGATGATTTACTGAACAGTTATCAAAGCTAGTTAAACTACATTATAGTTAAACTATTTTGATGAGGACAAAAAGGAAGAAAAAGGAAAATTTGAATCTCCAGATAGATAGAATTTCAGTTCCTAGATATGTCTTATGTATATTTCACTTACAACTTCGATTGCAAGTTTTAACCTATATACACATTAACCAACTAAAGTGCAGTTGGTTAACTGGAACAGTCTCATTCTTTTCGAGTGGCCTAATGGTGTGTTTTTTTACTTGATTTACTTGATTTACTTGTTTACTTATTTCTAATGGCATTCCAGTATTTAATGGAATGGGGAATAAAATTTAAAATATTAAATTAAATGGTTCTTTCCCACTGTGGGTGCTAGGCTTTTTGTATTGAATTGCAAGTATCTAATACTTTCTTCAAGAAAAATTATTTGGTTTTTGGAAATATGAAAAATTATTTAAAATAAATAAATCATTTATACAAATTAGTCAAGGAAAATGCTTGAAACCCATATATAATATTTTATCATTGCACAAACGGGATAGAATTTCAAACTGTATTTTTTATAAAAATGGAACAATGGTACAGCAGCTATGGTTGGTTTTATATAATCATATAGATGCTGCTTGTGGTTTCTTGTGGACCTCTTTTTCCATTTTGTGACAACTCTGTTCAATAATATTTGATGTGACCTTTCACTATGTCATAACCAAGGAAACAATGCATTCCTTCAGACAGGCTACACTAGATGTTTCTTTTTCATAGCTCTCCTTTTTTCATTGTAGGAAGCCCCATATGTTATGTGGAAAAAAAACAGAGAACTGTTTGATGGGAATGAGAAGTATGAAGGATACTGTGTAGACCTGGCGTCGGAAATTGCAAAGCATATTGGCATCAAGTACAAAATTGCAATTGTCCCCGATGGAAAATATGGAGCAAGGGACCCAAACACAAAGATCTGGAATGGGATGGTGGGAGAACTGGTATATGGGGTAAGCACATGAATTTTTGATGCAGGATTTAGCTTATAGTTCTCATAAGTTCAGTGAATGTCCCAACGTTTTGGCAAATGTTCACATTCTCAATGAATGGTTCCAATCCTAGATGAATAATCTAAACATTACTTTCAAGCTGTAATGGATATAAAAGAAATGCAGATTGTATGCCAGAATTATCTTTTATAAACTGTGCCTGGATGTTCAAGAAATGCTTGACTTGGAAAGAAAATTGCATTTCTCTGCTAGAAGATTCATTAAAACAATTTGCCTTTTTATGAGTCATTTCTCAGAACATTTAAACCAGTGAATGTAAAAGCTCCTATGCAATTCTCCTTTTTGTCACTGAGAAAAGACAGAAATGCATTTGACTCTATAAGTGAACTACTATGATATTAACATCATCACTGAAAAGCACATTTGGCCATTCATATTAGAAAAGTAGATTAACAAATCTGCATTTACTATTTCTGTCCAAGACACACATAGACACACACACAATTTTTCCATTTCTGGAAAGTGTTTTAGGTCAATGGCAGGACATATGCTTTACGTGTAGAAAGTCCAAATTTTAGTCTGGGTAGGTCTAGGAAGCATACAAGAGAGAGGACCAGAAACAGCTGTAGAAAAAGCAAAAAGACCATTGTGCAGGTGCTTACCATTGCATTTCAAGAATATTTCTTTGTCACTGGAAATTACTTCCAGTACCTCTTGACAAAACTACTTGGGACAACTTAACTACCAGCTCACCTAAGAAGACCCAATTCAATTGTGCAGCTGTCTTTTGTGATAAGGGCTTGGGAAAGACCCCTGTCTGAAACCGTAACAAACCACCATCACTCACTATGAACCAAAGGTTCCAAGCATGTGATCATCCAGATGTTGTTGCACTGCAGCTCCCATCAGACCTGATCAGCATAATCAGTGGTGAGGTGATAGGAGCTATAGTCCACTACTGTATGGAGGACCATATACCATTTATAGAACCCTTGCTATAAATAATAGTGTGCTAAATGGGCTAATGATTCCTATTCTAGTTTCAGCAGATTGTGCTGAGCATTTGCCAATGCTGTCTTTTGCCTGATAAATGTTGGCCATATTTCAGACATTCCTTGACTGAAAGGATTCCCAATCTCAAAAGGATTAGGGGCCTTCCCTAGTACATGAGAATTCTGGGGAAAGGAAGGCTTATATTCATCATCATACCTCTTGGAAGTCAGGGCTAGAAGTGCTTCAGGAGCTGACTCCATTAAGTGATTTGGAATTGACTTTGGTTTGAAAACTCTTTTGTATACCTACATGTAGGGGCACATGTTTCAAATAGTCTTCAGCCTTTATCACATCAAAAGCTTGCTATCTTCAGCTGAGATTGGTGTGTATAGGGCAATGCTGTGTGTGCTTACTCAGACATAAATCCCATGTGGCTGGCTTACTCTTGGCTAAATATGGGTATGATTGCAGTCTTTGAAGCACATCTACTAACTACTAAGTCCTACTGGAGCCTACTTTTTAATAAAGAGGCATAGAACTGAGCTGTTAATCTAAAATATCAACCTGGAATTTAATTAATCATAATAATCATAATAAAATTTTATTGCTTACCTGCCTCTCCCCAAGGCTTGAGGCAGGGTGCAACATACATTAAAATATACTGGAAACACATAAAACCATTTAAATACATCGATTTAAAATTCATAGTTAAAAACTGATTGGGTAGCTATGAGGAGGAAGAAATTTGGGAAATACTGATACTGTGTGAGATATAATGAAGGTATTTGGCAGAAAAAATGTCAGACTTATCTATCCTCTCAACAGTTTAGTTCTAGAGCTAGCTGGTAATTCTCAGCAGAACTAAGGACAGTGTAGCCAAAGGAAAATTTGATCTGTATTGATAACAAACCACATATGTTAGGTAGCTTACCACATCTCTAACCACTTCATTCCATAAGTCTCTAATTATTCTATTGCAAGTTGAACTGACAAAGAGCCATAAAAAGAGGTACATTGTCCCACAGAGCTAAAGATTCCTGCTGGTTTTCTCATCTATCTAAATGACTCAAAGGTCTGCACAGTCCTCCAATCTTTGGTGGTGAGATTACTCAGCAAAGTACTGTCTAGTGATGAATGTCATTAGCTACCTGCTCTAGGTGTTCTCAAAAGCTCCAGAAATAAACTCCAGTTAAATATTCATTATTCTGTCCTGGAATGTTAAGCATTTGTCTGTGTGATGAATAAGGTAGTCATTGCCCATTTCTGTCAAAGTCTAAGGAAGAATGGGGATCTAAAGTTCAAGCTTTAGTTTTCAGTTGTACGTTTTAGATCTTTTTATTCAAAAGAAAATATTACCAAAACCGGCATTTCAACTGTAGATTATACTGACTTACAAATATTCCAAAAATTACAAAAAATTCTATAAACAAAACTGTTATCAGATAGTACATCAAAACCATTAATTTCTTATCCAGTTTTTCCAATTCTTTATAACTGTCTATTACAATTATTAACCACCTTAAAAAATATACTCATATTCTCATATTTCGTATTCATACCTACAGAGTCATTTCCTTCCTCCTATAGATTTTTATGTAATATACAATATAGATGTTCCTGAAGTGCCCTTATAACTAATCTCCTATTCCGTATTTCTATCTTCTTGGGTTTTCTCTAAAAGAAAAAAACCTACTTCCCTTATTCACTTTCCTTGTGCATGTTGAGTATTCCCTAGATCATAGTTTCCAACTATAAATGAGTCCTATATTTTTCCTCATTGAACTCTTATCTATTAAAATTTCTTTGGTTCTATTTTATTATATTCTAATTTGTATTTTTAAGCCCAGATCAGCAAGTTTGTCATTATTATTTTAGTTTATAGTTTTCAGTTGTACAAAAGCTTATAAAAAAAGAAGCTATTGATGTGATACCATAGACTGAGGATTATTTTGATGAGCTTTCTGAAAATGATTTTTTTCCCAAGAAGATAAAAAGAGAATGAGGATTAAGTCATTGAAACTAGCTATGTCATTCGACAAATATTCATGCTTTACATCATTTTCTTCGTATATGCAGATATCATGATAGGCATTTCTTTACTGTTTAGCCTGAATGAGAAAGGCTGACAACAAGCCCTCATAAAGATTCATTCTCTCATAAATGTTTAATGGGCAGGTAGTTAGGTGCTAGACCTTGTCAAAGCTCTACAGGACTCATGGCACTGACTGCTCCACAAAGCATCGTATAGCTCTAGGACATGTACAGGTATTTGTTGAATCAAGGAATATTTCACTAATGTCAAAATATGTGCAGAAAGCACAGTAGGGATATACATAGAAAACTGGAAGAGGGCAGACAACCTGAATTCCTGCCTGACCTCCTTTAGATTAGTTCAAGATAAACACAGTGGTTCGGTATATGCTTTGCCCTGGTAAGTATTTACAAATGGGGGAAAGTGGGGGGTCTAAAAAGGAAAACAGGATCTAAGTACAGAAAAACATGTGGCCTGTTTCAAAGCTGATGTTGGAGTCTGAACTGGTTTGAAGAAACCCCCTGCAGAGCTTAGGAAAGAAGGGTGATCAGTGGTGGGGAAGGACCCATTATCTGAGATTGGCTTCCCCTCCCATTTGCCCAGCTGATATCAAAACTTGAAATAATGTTTCTAAATATTTTTTGTGCCAAGATTTTGTAGCTTAAATTGACAAACCAAAGTCTAGTTCCCCATAGCCTGGAGGAAATGTACTTGCAGATTCTCAGAAAAAATCAGTTCTCAGGCTGTGTGGACAGAGTTAGAGAGCGTTGTCCTTCTTTCATTTACGTGCAGAAGATCTAAAGTTCTAGTTCACAAATGGGAGCTCACTGAATTCCTCACCTTTAGCTACGCTGACTAGGGCTGCTGGAGTTTCCGTCCAGCGTCATCTGGAAAGTCATGCAGTTATTCCCATCTCTATTCTAGGTAGATAGACTGTGTAAGAAATAGTTCATTGTAAAAGAAGTAGACCTTCGTAGATCTCCAGGCTCCTAATATATTTCTCACATGCACATAAAACTCCATCAGTGTAATCCTGTGTGAGTCTCTTAGGTGTATAAGCAACATTTAGTTAAGGTGATATATCAGACATCTTGGTTCTGCCTAAGGGCTCATAGATTAGAGTGATATCTGTGCACCAGAAGCACCACATCACCTCTCCTCCTGTCCCCTCTTTTTTTTCTTCACTACCTTGAGGTGTCTCAATCACATCTTTGCTGCATTGGGATCTATACTGTGTTTTAAATCTTTTTATTCAGAAGAATATATTACCAAAACCGGCATTTCAACTGTAGATTATACTGACTTACAAATATTCCAAAAATTACAAAAAATTCTAAAAACAAAACCAAACTGTTATCAGATAGTACATCAAAACCATTAATTTCTTATCCATTTTTCCAATTCTTTATAACTGTCTATTCCAGTTATTAACCACCTTAAAGAAAATATACTCATATTCTCATATTTCGTATTCATACCTATGGAATCATTTCCTTCCTCCTGTAGATTTTTATGTAATTTACAATATAGATGTTCCTAAAATGCCCTTATAACTAGTCTCCCATTCTATATTTCTCTCTTCTTAGGTTTTCTCTAAAAAGAAAAAAGAAAGAATAAACAAAAACAAAAACGTACAAACCTACTTCCCTTATTTACTTTCCTTGTGCATGTTGAGTATTCCCTAGATCGTAGTTTCCAACTATAAATGGATCCTATGTTTTTCCTCCTTAAACTCTTTCTATTAAAATTTCTTTGATTCTATTTTATTATATTCTAATTTGTATTTCTAAGCCCAGATCATCAAGTTCGTCATTTGGTATCTATACTGATATCCGTATCTCACTCATACATTTGTTTCAAAACTACTTAGAATGCCTTCTGTTTCTCTTACTTGGCTTTGTTTGAATTCTCCTTCTCTTACAGAAAGCAGAAATTGCTGTTGCACCTCTGACTATCACTTTGGTACGGGAGGAGGTCATTGATTTCTCTAAACCCTTTATGAGTCTTGGCATATCCATTATGATCAAAAAGCCCCAGAAATCTAAACCTGGAGTATTTTCTTTCCTGGACCCCTTGGCATATGAAATATGGATGTGCATAGTCTTTGCCTACATTGGGGTCAGTGTGGTCCTGTTCTTAGTGAGCAGGTTTAGTCCATATGAATGGCACACAGAAGAGCCCGAGGATGGCAAAGAAGGCCCGAGTGACCAGCCTCCCAATGAATTTGGCATCTTCAACAGCCTCTGGTTTTCCCTGGGTGCCTTTATGCAACAAGGATGTGATATTTCACCCAGGTTGGTATCAGATATTTTAAATTCCTCTTTGCTTTTAAAATGTACATTTTTATCATTAGTGGTGATAATATACCTGCCACATAAAATCCAGCAACTGTTAAGTCATTCAGGTAATGTTCTTAGTTAGCTTTGTATTGCTTCTTCTGTCTATGAAATTGGTCTGATTAATTGTCTTACTTTCCAATTATACGGGCATGTCAGACCATTCTGAGAGTTCTATTTATTTCAGATTCTTGATTGTTGCTGTTGTTATCATCACCATCACCATCATGACTTATTTATATAGCATCCTCACTGTACACAGTGTTTTACAAGAAAAAGAAAATCAAACAAACAAAAAACAGTTCTCTTCCTTCAGGCCTCCAATCTAAAGACATGACACAGAAGGAGAAGGGATGGCAGATGTTATTTTGAACATGTCACATATATCTGTCTTTTTTTCAAAAAGAGAAAGTGATAAGTTAATGCCTGAGGACCTGAGTAGCCAAATCGGTAGCTCCTGTCAGCAGCATCTAAATTGGCATGGTAAAAACTGTCATTTGTAAGGACAAACATATATTTTCAGATAATGAGAAGTAGAGATATCCTTCTCTGTTTTATATTTTGAGTGTAATAGATAGATGGTATATTATCTCATATTATGTGATCATATTTGCATATAATGTTATATATCGCCATAAAGTTCTTCTTATACCAGGGAAACCATTGCAGCTTAGTATTGCCAGCTTTATTTCTAAATGGGAGAGTAGTGTGACCATTGCTTATCTGAAATGAAGCCAGAAGCCTAAATATTTTTCAAAGATTATGACCCCAAACATTCTTACATAGTGTTTTCAGAGCCTTACAGTTGCCTTATGTAGCTTCTTTCTTTCATTTTTTGAAATGAAATCAGAGAATCGTGAATTAGAAAATCAGCTTTTGAAGTACAGTCATTTTCTTACAGAGATCAACCACAAAACTTTGATACAATTTGAAAAAACAGGAGTATAGACTTAGATCCCAATGGCAAGAATATTACTCTCAAGTGCTTTGTAAATTAATTCTTTGAGGTGGTGTTTACATTAAAATACAGTGGAGAATTATTTAGCAGACAGCAAGCAAAATATGTGAAAATCAAAATAAGTTTACTATTTTTATCAGTCTATTGGAGCCAAAGTACTATGTATGTGAAGGCCGAGAGAACGCTTGCTTTTGAAGGGATTTAACTACGGTTAACTTCCTCTCAATTTGGGCAACTGCTAGTCTCCCACACAAAGTGTCCCACACAGACATTGTTGGATTGTCATTCCCTCCAAAACTTAGTAAGAGGGAGATATGAAAATGCAACTATTATCAGCTCCCTCTTTCAGCTGAGCTCTGTTTGTAGCTAAACAATGTTCACACAGTATTTTTATCAAACTGTAATCTCAAAACAAAAGCACTATTTATTCTGCGCTTCACTGACAAATCTTCAGGAGAGCAAAATATTCATTACCTCTCACAGATACTCCTAAATCTTTAACTCACCCTCATCTATGCTTCTCATACTCTCCTCTCCTTTCTCTCGCTGTCATCACCACCTCCACAGCACTCCTTCCACTCCTACTGAAGATCTTCACTGTCTAGCTGAACATAAGTTCAGAAACCAGAAACGGGGAGAGATGGAACAGTATCTGGCTGAATTTGTTAAGGAGCAAACAGATTTTCAGATATTTTCTCAAGACTGGTCTGAAACAGTTGGCAGAAAAAGACAGAGAGGGACCATCATTTGACAAACAACTAGTGGCACAGATAACTTGATGAATAAGGAAGGAACAGGTTCATTGTTTGAATTCATGCTAACATTCAATGTGTATAATTTGCTGTAAGTAGCGGTAGGTGGAAGAAACCAGAGATATATCTCAAGGTACTCGATTGATTGATATGTATGTGTATATTTGTGTGTACCTTTAAGTACCTGCCGACTCATGATGACCCCATGAATTTCATAGAATTTTCTTAGACAAGGAGTCCTTAGAAGTAGTTTTGCCAGTTCCCTCCTCTGAAATATAGCCTACATGACCTTGTGTTGTCAACAGTCTCCCATTCAACTACTAACCAGGGCAGATCCTACTTAGCTTCTAAGGTAAGAATGGATCTGGGGCCTTTAGGGTACTGGTTTCTTTTTGTCCATTAAATTATATCAGCACTTCTGCTCCAAAAATTTCTGAAATTACATTGCACATAGCCCCCAAAGAAGGGTGAAATATGTTGGGCTTTTTTAAAAACAAAAAAAAACGTTCATCAATTGAGCACATTGAGACATGCCTCCATTTTTCTCTGCATATTTTATTGGGTGCTCTCCAGTTTTTGCTTCCTTTAAAGTTGTGGTGAGCAGCGGTGTGGGGGCAGGCGCCATTTTTCAAACAGTCGTACTGGACCCTGACAGGCCACACTGTCATGCAGAAACAGATCCTCTTGCATGTACAGCTATTTTTTCCCAATTTTTGTGCTTCTTTGTGTTTTGGGGTCAAGGTAGAGCTGAATTGGTACATTTTGTCACTGTTTTGAACCATTTTTGAGCATTTAGGGTAAATTATTGCCTTCCGAATCTTTTTGAAAAGTTTTGGTATTGGAGGCTTGGGTGATGTCCAAGGGGGCCACAGGAGCAACAAAACAAAGGTTGAGGGTACTATATGGTCCATGGGTCAGGCTTTCCCTACACAAACATCTTCAGTTAGAAATCTTTTTTTTTATGGTGTTCTTGTAACTTTCCATCACACAGGATTGTACCTAAATACATGATGATAAGAAGATAAAAAAGTATTATTAGAAAACTTGGAGTGACATAGTTTAGGTGTGGGGTTTTTTTACAAATAAATAAATAAATAAATAAATAATCTACGTTCATGGAAACCTTTCTGCATCAACATATTTGGTGAAGAATCCTGATAAGGTTGCCCAGAATTCCAAGGCATATAATATAGCAAACTCTCAGCTCAACTGAGGGCAGATTTTGGTGGAGGGGGTCACTGTTACCCCGTACAGAGAACAGCCGCTCCCTAAGGCTGCATTTTAAGTGGAACATCAGGAGTGGAGGGCAATCTGTCTTTTCAATGGACCCTTCCTGCTTTAATTGATCTTCTCACCAATAAGCTCTCAGAGAACCCTAGGATTCTCTAGAACACAGTTAGAAAACTGTGTCGTTGTTGCAGTGGCTTCCTCTTTTAAGGATAATGGCTGTTTCCACACTACACTGCTATAGTGCTATTATTCCACTTTCAACATCCTGTGGAATTCTGGGGTTTCCAGTTTAGGGAGGGACCTTTAGAATTCTCAGTAAACTACAAACCCCAAAACACCACAGGATGTAGAAAGTGACAATGTAATGTGCAAAGGCCCTATAATTTGTTTAGTGTCTATTATTCTTTTATTCATAAGCCACACTGTAACTTGGGCTGAGCACTGGATAAAGTCATACTAAGCAGAATACTGAACCTGTTCTATCTCCCTCCCACTTTCTATTGCCTGGTTAATAAATTTCCTGTAATAACAGTATTTCTTACTGTCTCTCTTTCTCTTTCTCTCCTTGACACAAAAGATAGGAAAATATGCATTATCTTATTCATGTTTAGATCCCTCTCAGGTCGCATAGTTGGAGGTGTGTGGTGGTTCTTCACACTCATCATTATTTCATCATACACCGCTAATCTTGCTGCGTTCTTGACTGTTGAGCGAATGGTCTCGCCCATAGAAAGTGCAGAAGACCTTGCCAAACAAACTGAGATTGCGTATGGAACGCTGGACTCGGGGTCAACAAAAGAATTCTTCAGAGTAAGTTGGCGTGCCTACTGGGACATGGTATTCCTATCCCACACAGAAAGCATTATGAATGCCGTCAGAATAATTGTGTGTTAAGGATAGTCAGATTTGTGGCTTCTAGCTCGCACAATATTAATGTTCCATTTTTTTAAACTCTAGTAGCACTCGTTGGCATTTGCAATCATTTTATTTGTGGTAAATGTATTGATATTGACACATGAGGCTAGGCACTGCCTTAAGGGACTGTAGAATCAGAGGTAATTAAAATAGCACTACTCTCCTGGTTCATTACAAGCAACAACACTAAGGCGAAGTGGAGTTTTCTGACAGACTTATGGTGGTCTGAGCTTGGCTTCTGCTTATAGATTTTGCTGCAGGCTTTCTTTGGTGAAAAGATGTGTAAAAATATTATGTCATGTCACTGCTTTATTAATACATGGCTATGAGGAGTAGTATTATTCTGGTAGCTTTACCACCCACATTCGTTTTGTGAAGCTTTCTGTGCACATTGTTTTAATTTTGTTTGCTTTGCTACAGAGATGTAAAAAAAAAAATAACTTCTAGCAGCTTGGCAACAGCTGCTACTGTGGATTCTTATGTCCTATTGATGGCAGTGGGTATTTTAAGCATGTGTTTATTTCTGGCCCATTGAGACTTGAAAGTGTTTAACTTGGGCTGGATTGTTCATTGCTGTTAAATGGAGAACACCAGGTGCAACCCAGTGAAATTTAAGCACTCCCAAGTCCTTTTGATTTCAGTTGGATAATTAAGCAAGTGGTTAAGCCTACAATCCTGTACCTGATTAAGTGGGAGTAAACCCCATTAAACTAAATGGGACTTAATCCAAATAGGATTTCATTGTAAATATCTCTCACTGAAATCAGTAGACTTAACAAATTGTTAACAATTTGTTAATTTTGACTGGTTTGTGCCCAGAGTCACACTTGGCTTCCTGTCTCAAGTATGAATACAACATAGTTAACTGAAAGTTTTTCAAACCCATTAGACAATGGGTTGTATCCAGATTCAGTCATGGAACTTAGAACAAACCTACTAAAATCAATAAAAGTTTAGTCAGTTATGGTTAAATTCTCACATATTTCACATCTCCTCCAGACTACTCTGTATTTCCAGAAAATGTCAATTTTATTTTAGGACTTCACATATTGTAACACCTTGTAACAGTTGCTTCTCTTCCAAATCCAGTTGTGCCCAAAATATACTGGTGTTTTGACCCTTGTTTCTTGCTGATTCTAGTGGATTTAAGTGCTATGCCCAATCTATACATTTCTCTTTTCTCCCATTTGTGGTGGGATAACCCTGTAGTGGGGGTGTGGTTTTCCTCCATCCCTTCCATCAACCCAGAGGATTCCCCCCATAATGTTCCTTCCCTATATCCACATTCCCAGTTGTTCACATAATCTCCATTTTCTATTTTTATATAGGCTGGACTGACCTTTTATGTAATGTAACTTTGAGTATACCTAGCTAAATAGCAGAGACACTAATAAACCTGGTTATTGTATTTCAGAGATGTGTTTTGAGACATGGGCAAGAGTGCCCAATGCACATTGGTGCCCTGGTGCTCTTTGGGACCAATGTGGTGTGCATCAGGACTGATGTGATGCACATTGGAACCAATGCACATCAGTCTTTTTGTACATGGGGTCCACTGTCTATTGGGCACCAATGTACAACAGCCACTTCGCCAGATGTGCTATATAGTAATATAACATCAGCCTTCTACAGGATGTGGACATTGTGCAACTGCATAATTCTAATTCCCACAGACATGAGTCCACTTATGAAGACTCAGTGTCCCAATAGGATTCCAACTGTAATACTTTGTCAATTCTGTTCTTGAATTTTGTACTTGAATTTTGTTCTTGAGTTCTGCACAAAATTAAAATTAAAGCTTTTGTACAGAAAATGGCGTTTTTTGAACAGGAAATAGTACACAGATACACACATACATAAACATAAAGACCAGAATCCTGCTAGAGTGTTGTCTCTTTGTAAGGTGGGCTTACGTATGTGGGAATTAGAATTGCGTGGTTGTATACATCTGCATTCAGTACAGGGCTGCTGTTACATTACTACTTAACAGAGCCAGCATACTGCCTGACGCGCATTGGTGCCCAATGCACAACAGGACAAGTGCCCGTTGGTCCCAAGGCACATCAAATCTCTCCTTATGTGCATTGCATTGGTTCCAGTGAGCACTGGGCACTAATGCACGTCACGCACTCTTGCTGGTGTCCCAATATGCAGCTTCACAATTCAGGATCTGGTTTCTTAGTGCTTCTGCTACTTACTTAGCTATATGCAAAGTTACGTTACATAAAAGACCATGTAGAATTCCAGCATACATTCCTACATGTTATTATATGTGTTGATCTTCAGCTATCTGCTGGCCCTTTTATTTGTTCTAAAAACATAAGCAGAGCTGATCAACTCTGAAATTCAACTTTATTTTGAGTCTGAGATCACCACTGGAGTCTTTGTTTGTGTGATCCCAGAGCAATAAATTTGATACATACAAAAATAGGGAATTTCTTCATGACGTACCTCCAGCTTGTGAATTTTTTTCCCAATAGATGCCCACTAAGTCCCGTGATAAAAAGCCTTCAAAATACTTCCCTTTTCAGTTTGGTCTGTAATTCAGGAAATGATAGAATAGCCTTAGACACAGTTTGCTAATTAGACTTAATGGTTACATTTTGCAATTTTATTCTTATTATTGTTTCATTGTTTTATTTTGTTTTACAAATTTAATTTTAAACTTTACCTTGGGAAAATTTCCTTTGAAAAGCACCCCATATATCTTCTAAATAAATAAAATGAATTACTCTGGATTTGATTATCTACTTGCCCTTGGGGTTGATGATCAATGATCCAGAGATAAGAGAGACTTCACATAGGGAAGCTGTACAGCCTGTACAACAGCCAAGTGCAAAGATAGCTGAGTATTTTGAAGCCTATGTTCCATTATATTCAAAAGCAACATTACATTTTTTCTTCCACTAACTCTGCAATCTAATTTGCATTGTTTTCATTAAGTTGTTCTGTTTGCTGTGGATTCTTTCTTGAAATGACTGTAACAAGACTGCACATAGAACAGTGAGCTAAACAATTACATGAAGTGGTAAGCCATGTCAGAATTTCAGCATCTTCCTATGAAAGCATCAAAAGATATCCATTTCCTATAGTGGAACAATCAGTAAACCTGACTCCTGATATATTATACTCTTAAGCCTGTTTTTCTGTGCTAATCTCTTCCCTCTGTTATATCTAATCTCCTTTTAATTTCCTTCAGAGATCTAAAATAGCAGTATATGAAAAGATGTGGGCATACATGAGCACAACAGACCCATCAGTGTTCGCTAGGACTACGGCTGAGGGAGTTGCCCGTGTTCGCAAATCCAAGGGCAAGTTTGCCTTCCTCCTGGAGTCCACCATGAATGAATACATTGAGCAGCGAAAGCCATGTGACACCATGAAAGTGGGAGGAAATCTGGATTCGAAAGGCTATGGCGTAGCCACACCAAAGGGTTCTTCATTAAGGTGGGTGGAATAGTATAACAATATAACATGTGTTGTTATAGTATTCCACCTTCCCTGATGCCCCTGATCTAGTACTTTTTGTGTTATTCTGTGGACATGGTATGTTATTTTTTTCCTTTTCCCATTTCATACTTTCGATCGACAAGGAGGTAACCATTGCTGATAACAAAGTCCATTTAATAGTTACAATTGGTGTATATGTCTATCAAGGCCATATAAAAACCAAACTGGTTGAGCACTGCTTCAAAGTTTTCTCAAGACTGAAAGATAAATACTGGATGTTCAGGGTCATTGGCCTTTCGTTTACCAAATTCCTTAATACCAATACCTTAAAACATCATATTTTTGTATTTCTAGATATTAGGTAAGAAACTGCCCATGCCACCTTTGCTTCAGATTTGCCTTATGATTTTCATTATGGAAGCAAAAATTATGTTTTCATTACTGAAGCGTCATCTTATTTATACAGAATTCTAAAATCTTGCCATTTTTTTTTTATTTCCAGCATTACCACTGAAGTACTGACTTCAAAACAACCCATTGCTACATAAATATATCTAAATCTAGGATGTAAAATTATACCCATACTACTTTTAAGAGTTGTGTAGTTCAGTCCTATGACTTTTTATTCAGGAGTCCATTGTGACTTAGAAGTGCGTGAGTATTGCCTTGCAACCTTAGTTGAGACTTATATGCATGCTTACCTAAGAATAAGCCCCAATAAAAACTATATGAGAGTAAACATTCTTAGGATTACACTTCATATCTTTATCTTTGAATACAAATCAGTTTGACTTGCAGATAGAACATCACTGATAAAATATTAGATTTGTACTTAAATCTGTGATAGTTTTATGAATTAACTCATGAATGCTATTGAAGAATGAAAATAGTGGCAGCTTTGAAGACCTTGAAGTTGCACAAAAATGTTGTGTCTACTTTATTATTTCAGCAAAAGATTCAGACGCGTCATTTTATGCAATGGAGAGCTAAAGGAAAAATGTGAAATGATATCTCTCCATAACATGCCCAGCCACTTCAGCATGGAATGTCCTTATTTATAAAGAAGAGAGAGCATATAGTTCTACCCAGGTGGAACTATGTCCTATTTCCCTTCCCACCTCCCACTGGTCTCACTTGTCTCTTGAGGGAGGTAAACCCCCTCCATAATCATTTAGTGACTGGTGGAGAACAGAGGGAGCAGAGGAGAAGCTAACTATGTTGGTATAGCTGGATGCACAAGGAAAATATCATCCTCTAGGAGCTCCAAAGGACCTTCAGGAATTCCTGGAGAATGTCTTTGTTGTTCTTTGTCCAGTCTATCCATAGCAGAATGCTTCTCCGCAGCTCTCTCCTGTCCGCTGGCTCTTAAATGGTCATAGAAGGAGATGACTGCAAGAAACAGGTGAGCTTTGAGCGGGTGAGATTTGCTGCTCAAGCTTGTAGAATTCCTCCTTCTGCAATGACCCAAGGAAAACATACTCCAGCACATGTCATTGACAAGATGCCATCCATGATGTTACCTTAAGAACATTACTAACTATATGCAGGTGTTCACCTGGATGCATGGAAAGCTAAATGAGTGATGAGGTCATGCATGCACATGCACCTGGCAGTGCTTTGTACAAAGATCTTCTGAGGGCTTTGCAACCGCATTTGACTGAATGTGTTTACAGAGGGCCCATGAACAAGACTTCCCATAACAGGAACTCTGTAATTGTGTTTGCCTGATCATGTTTACAGAGCCCTCATCAGACCTTCATACTCAATGCACAAGTGCTTAGTGGAGATCCAGATGCATGGAGGTGTCTGGGAAATAGAGCTTACATGCATGACCATATCATCAACAAGCTTGCATCCCCCATGTGTTCAGACCTATGTCTTATCCATGCATGTCTCATTAAGATCTACTTAAAGCAAAAGTATAACATAGTACCTATTTCCTTGACTAGCTGCATTTCTTTGGCTGCTTCTTCCAGGCTAAGATGGGTAAACCTCTCCATAATTGGTTCAGATTGGGACCAATCATTAAAAGCAAAAATGGGAAATGCTTGGAAACACTTAACTTCCAACACAACTACTTGGCAAGATTTGTTATTTGCAGCCCAAGTCTGTGAATCCTCCATGAGTCAAATCAACCCAAATCTCCTTTATGTAGTAGCTGCACTGGTCTTGAAGGTGGTGACAACACCTCTGCCTTTCCTTGCTGGTGTTGCATTTATCTCCTCTGTTCCTTGCTTCCTTATTCCATAACATTCCATAGCAGTGTCAAATATGCAAGGGAGGTAAAAAGTGAGGAAGAGAACTCTCCTTTCCTCCAGTCGACACTGTTGCTGCCATGTAAGGGTGTGGAAGGAAGAGGACTGCAGGAAAGGAAAATCCCCAACCTACTTCTTCAGATGCAATACTGAGTGGTATTAAGACCTCAGGTATAAAGCACATTTATGTAGTCCTGGGAGTGGGATAGAATATAACAGCATCTAGAAAGATGCAAATCAGGACCCTTGCCCTCTTACATTCTATCGTATGATCTATTACATTCTATCCCACTCCCAGAACTGTATAAATATGTTTTATACCTGAGGTCTTAATACTGCTTAGTATTGCATCCAAAGAAGTGGGTTTATAGCTACAAAAGCTCATGCAAAAATAAAAAACCAGTTAGTCTTAAAAGTGCTGCAATATTCCCCAGCCCCTTCTTTTTTAAAAAAAATACTGCAAGAGACTTAACGCAGCTACTTATATGGTTCAAGATTCATCCAAATGCAAAGAACATTACATTGCATGTTTTTGCTAGAATTCCAGTTCTACCACCAGAAGTGTGGGAGTGGGACCTCCCTGTATCTTTCTCCTGTGTTTCACATAATACAATATCTGCTCCTACTGGAACATAGGTCATCATGTCTGCCCAGTTTAGAATGCCCATTCAGATGACCTATTTCCAAGCCAATCTGAGAAGAGCTGTTGAGTGTTTACACATCACAGCTTGCATCTAAGATCACTCATGGTTGCCTTCTTTGTACATAAGTAATGCAAATGATTGATCTTTCATTCCTTCCTGATCCTTATTGTTTTCAGACTCTCCAGTTAGCCTTATTCAACCAGTACTTAGTAATAATTTTCAGCATGCCTTTCAGTTGTGGTTCATTCATATCAGCAAAAGAGGAGTGCGAAACTGAAAATATTTTCTATGTTTATGGCTAGTCTTCTATGGCCATATTATTAATTTTTTTTCCACTCCATTTTACCTTTTGCTGGAAGTTGGTAGGGCTATCTAGGTGTTACTTCATGAGTGTCGACTAATAAGGAAGTGTAGTTAAATAGGGGAGTGTAGGATCCTTGCCTCTCCCTTGTGAATTCTATTCTTCTCATGTGGAGAGTGTGAAGTGTGAACAGGCGAGCCTCTACTATGCATGGACTTTCTTCTCACAATTTTTTTAGGAGTCTTGGTTTTGTAGAGTACCTCCACAAAAATTTCTGCTGTGCAGACTCATCATTCACCACCTAAGAAGAGTGATGGAGCATAAAAGAGGAAACAATGGTAGCATGATTCATTCATCAGGTTTTGATTTAGCACCCCTGAAATGACACCTGAATAGGGCTTATTCCACATCAACTTGAGTGATTAATGAATCCAGATGTCCCCGTCCCCCCCACATTGTTGTACAGAGTAACCAAGGGGAGAATTTAGATCAAAATGAGTTCTTTCTCCTTGCTGTTTTTCTACTGCAAACCACATCCCCTGAAGCTGCTATTTGCCTTGGAATGGGAGGGATATTGGTAACAGCTTATTTTCCTCTACAGGGAAAACAGCAGCTTACGTTATTTGGTGAAAAGAAACAACACAGAGGAAAGGTTAAATATCCTAGTGCTATTCCCAGTTTCATTTCAGAGGCCCTGCCAGAAAGTTGTTTCGAAGTCATAAAAAGAACATAAGCTCTAGTTATAGCTTTCCTAGTTTCATATATTGTCAAGCCCTAAGAAAGATGTGGTACTGGTTGTACAATTTTTTCATTTTAAGAGATAGAGGCTGACATCCAGTTTGTGAGTTAAAATGGTGTAGGTACAGCTTATGCCATTATAACTCACCTTTTTTTTTTTTTTGGTCCTTGGAGAGGTTGGAATTCTGTACCAATCATGCAATGACCAAAATCCCCCCATCAAGCCCCGCTTTTCTCTACTGCACCCTCCCAACATGGCCATTTCTTGGCCAGTAGGTAGCAGCAAGGATGCATCCAACTATTTTCCTAAAGCTGGATAATCAGCAGCAGGCAATCTCTGTGACCTTCTGGTGATCCTCCAGAGGTCCCTGAGGATGATGTCACTGCTATGCATCCAGGTATAAGAAAATAGCTGTGTGCTTCTTCATTGCTCCTTCTACTCTGCCCTGGCCAGGAAATAACCATGTTGCAGTGTGTCACAGCAGAGAAGAGGTGAGTTGGAGGAGTTAGATAGAAGATATATCATAGTTATGTATGTGCAATATATTACCCCATCTAAGATGTTGACCATCCTTCCAATGATGTTTCATGCTTCTTGATAACTCATTTAAAACGGGGGGGGGGGGGGTTAAGCCACGTAACTACAGCCTTTGTTGTGCAGTTGTGTTTAAACATCTTGAGCCATTGTTGAGCTGGTTTGATCACTGTGGCAATTTTACAACTTGTTTGACAGACTCAAGGGACTGCTTTGTTTAATGAATATCTTCCTTGTCTACTATCTAAAACAGATAGAAGCCTGTTAATGGCATGTGCACATTTAGTATGCATGCATGAATGAGGTATAAGGAGCTATTCTTTGGCTTCTTGAGCTGCATTCAAAACCACCCTCCCTGGCAGCTGCTAAAACCCACAAAGCGGCTGTTATGGGGAAGAAAAGGAGGCAATTTGGCAGCAGGAACTGCCTCTTGTCCCTGCTGCAGTTTGCTAGAGGTAGAGGCCATGGAACAAGTTCATTGTATGCAGTGTAGCAAACTGCAGCAGAGATGAAAGGCAGTTCCTGCTGCCTGGTCACTGCCCTCCCTCCCTGTTTGGCCACTCTATGGTCATTTAATAGCTTTACAAGTGGCCCACATGGTTAAGCAGCTGCCTGATAGGAAGGCACGGAACTGCGGACATCATCTAGAATCTCAACCATAGATACCCCAGCTCTTTCACAATCCACTATTTTTTTATAAAGTGAATCAGATAAGCTATCCATTTCAGCTGTGTCAAAAATATTGATAGTGATGGCAGAGAGTGTGTCTTTTTCTATTGTAGATCCCAGTCTCTCATGACAAATCAGGAATAGGTTGGTTATAGCATAATATATCCAAAACATTTTCTTCTAGGACAGGGGTGTCAAACTCAATTTCTTCTTGGGCCACATCAGCATTATGGTTGCCCTCAAAGGACCAGTTGTGTCTGTAAGACTTTATAAATGTATCTACTCTTTTATCATGTTAAATAATTGCTTCTGCATTCAATTATTACCGGTTTAAGTAATAACTAGCTCTAAAACTAGAAGTCTAGGAAAAATAATGGCAAGCAGATATTCAAGTGTACAACCATTGCACAGTTTATTGAAAAATGAGTTTTGAAAACAGAAAGTTATTTTTTTAATCATCAGGCAAATATTACCAAGCACTGTTTATTATATTAACTTTGTTTAACTTTTTGGTTCCAGTTGAGGCCCTCTCTGTGCCTCTTTCTGCCCCCAGACCCTCTCTGTACCTGGTGAGCCCGACCCCATTGTGAGCCCCCGGCTGCCACTATTCTAAAGAGAGGCCCAGCAGCCAGATCTCACAATCTACTTCTACTTCTGACTGTTCCTCTGTCTAACTCTTGTGCGCCACGTGGAACATTGTCATGGTAACCTGCAGCAACGCTCTGATGGCAAGACTTGGACAGAGGAGCAGTCAGAAGTGGCTGCTGGGCCTCTCTTCAGAATACCAGCAGCCAGGGGCCTGCAATGTGGAGATCAGGCTTGCCAGGCAGGGGGAGTACTGCAGTTGCAGGAGAGGTGCAAAGGCCACATGAAATGGGTTAGCGGGCCAGATTCGGCCTGTGGGCCTTGTATGCTCTAGGACATTGAGGTAAAACAATGAATTGATCAGGGTTAACCATTGTTTCTTCAGTGGTTTTAGGTACAATTTGTGTTTGCTATTACTCCTTTTTTTCTCTATTCAGCTTCATAGTGGGGTTCTATTGGGAAGCTTCATCACCAACAACAAATCTGAAAAGAAGACAAACTCTTTCAGTAAACTTAAAGTAAACATAATATAAAATCAATCTGAAAATATTACTTAGTGTCAGTACAGCCATGGGGACTGAAAGTACATAATGTGTTTGTAATTGAGTGCCAGAAGTATGGTCAAAAATCAGTTCAGAGACAGTATGGAAGACAAAAAGCATGATCTTTGGTTATCAAAAGGCAGGGAGACAGTTAATTTGGGCAGAGCATTCCCTAAGGTGTAGAACTACACTCTGGTTTCAATGTTGGACTGGGACTCTGGAAGACCAGGGTTCAAATCTCTGCTTAGCCATCGAAACCCACTGTGTGACCTTCATCAAGTCATCTCAGCCTCAGAGGAAGGCAATGGCAAATCTTCTCTAAATGAATCTTGCCAAGAAAACCACCTGATAGGTTTGCCTTAGAATCACCATAACTTGGAAACAACTTGAAAGCACACAACGACAACAAATTCCCTAGGTAAACTAGAACTGGACAGTATAGAGCTTTAAAGGTCAAAACCAGCACCTTGAATTGAGACTGGAAAGTAATTACCAAATATTTGCTTAGGACTTAATTATATTTTATTTTCCCTCAGATTAACGGCTTTACTAGGGGAGGGCTATGGCTCAATATCAGAGCACGTGTTCCTTCCAAATGGTTCCGGGTTCAAATCCTAGCATCTCCAGGAGGGGCTAGAAGAGATGCCAGTGTGAAATCCTGAAGAGCTGCTGCCAGTTGCAGTAGAACAAAAGTGAGCAGAAGGTTAACCGGGGTCTAGTGGTAGTTCTCTGAATCATTTAAAGTAGATTGCCAGTTACTTCTGGTTCTCAGCAGTCTAACAACTGCAATGACAAAATAAGTAATCCCTCCAAGTTATATAGCTGAAATAAAGAAAGCTGGAGCAGGAGGGAGGGATAACTTGGAACTAGGTTGGTGAGGAGGACTGTGAACCCAGTTTAGAACCCACAGCAAAAGACTGATCCCAGACATTTCAATTCTGTATATATTTTTTGCACCTGGCTCCAGTTGGTGGATTTTTATTTATTTAATTTATACCCTGTCTTTCTCCCGGTATGGGACCCAAGGCAGCTCACAATATGAGTTTTTTTAAAAAAAAAATGCAAGGGATAATGCAGATGTTAAAAAGCAATTAAGCAAGCATATTAAAAACATTAATTTTAAAAGCATTTTTGAAAGGCCATCAGAATATAATAATACTGATAAAACACCCAATATATAATACCCCAGTTAAAAGAACTTCTGCAGCAGATAGTTTAACACTCATATGCCTAGGTAAACAAAAAGGTCTTCACCTCCTGTAGGAAAGAGAGAAGAAATGGGGCCAACCTAGTTTCCTGTGGGTAACAATTCCACAGTTTGAGAAGAACCACATGTCCTAACCAAATGTGCCTGTGATGGTTGTAGGACCAAGAAAAGCCAACCCAACAATGTTAAAATTCAAATTGGGTGATAATGGTTTTTCAGACTGTCTGGACTCAAGCCATATAGAATCTTAGTTTTTTAAGGAAAAAGAGTATATCCAGCAGGCCTCCAATGTACTTCTACCTGGTGCCAAAAATACTGAGCCTGATAAATCTGTGGTTTCATAGCTTACAGTGTTTCCTAAGATTCCTAAAGTGCTTGTTTGATAAGGAGGCAAACTGCTACAATGTACACTTAAGCATCCACATGTTTCTTAGCCTCTAAAAATGAGTCCACACGAATATTTGGTCAACACTATAGCACTGCCCTTGGGATTGTTCCCATGACTCACTGCTGGTATGGAAAACATCCATGTGTATGGTTATGGGTGCATTGTATAGATTCACAATTTGTAATCATATGTGTAGAAATCATTCATGTTACCATTAAAGGGAACAGCCTTAGCATGTATGTCTTCATCTGGATTGCAGAACAAAAGCAGCATAAATTGTTAAATAAATCTTTATTGCTCAGCTAAAAGCCATTGCAACTCACCGCAGTCAGACAAAATACATCTAAATAACAGACTAAGACATTACAAATGGTAAGAGACTCATATAAAAGCTAACATACAAGAACAACGTATAAGGAATAAACGATCAATGTAATGATTTTAAAAAATTGGAGCAATATAAAATATAAAATATGTGTCTAAGATGATATAATGTAGTCCAATGTAAAATTCAATATAAAATTATATCATATTATATAAAATATACAATTTAAAATTACACTTATGTATCCTATAAGACCAGGATCAATTACTTTTATCACCTCTGTATTATTTGTGGGGATAGTTTTGATATCTAGATCTTATCTTACTTGCAGCTAATGCAAAATTTGCAACCATAACAGTGACATAGGGGACGTTATCAGCTAATAGTCCACAAATCTGCTCAAGAGGTGGTCTATTGGAAAGGGGAGAGGAGTGGAGGAAGCGATTAAAGAACTTTTGCCTGGGAGATGTATATAGAAGGCAATATAAAAGGTAATGTTGGATGTCCTCTACATCCCCGTTCTCACAGATGCAGAGTCTTTGGTGGACAGGGATATTATCATATCTTCCCTTCAAATAGGCAGATGGCATACACTGAAAGCATAAAGCTGTGAATGCTTTTCTAAGTGGAGCGAAGGTAAGGTTTAAAAGATATTGCTCCATTCCAAAATATGTTTTATATAATGGGTACCATAAGGAATATGCTGTTCGGGAGAGCAAATGTAGGTCACCCCATTTAGAGGCGAGGTAGATTTTTTCTTTAACCAGTCGTTTAATTTTTTTGGAAGAATAGGTGGGTAAGGCTTCTAAATTGATCTCAAAATAGAGGAGTATAGGCCTTACGGAATTTGTCCACGAATTTTGGAAGGGGGACTGTAATTGCTCTAGAAAGCATTTTCTGGGAAGCCTATTGTCGTTCATACTGGCCAGCTTCAGCCAATATAAAGCTAAAGCCACCTGTAGTCCAGCTTGTAAAGAGGCTAACCCAGTTTCCGCTCTTAAGATAGAGGCAGGGGTACCTTTTGGAGCGGTCAACAAAGATTTCAAAGAAGCATTCTGAACTGTTTCTAATGGCAAAGAGTTATCATATCCCCAGATCTCCGCACCATACAATAATTGGGGAACAATTTTCTTTTGGAAGACCTCAACAGTGGGAGCAACCAAATTTCCCCCGTAAAATTTATGAAATCTCAGTAGAGAATTAATAGAATGAGAGGCTTTCAGCTTAACTGCCTGGAAATGCGTTTTCCATGACAGTTTTGAGTTAAAACCCAAGCCCAGGTATTTAAAATAAGTTTGCTGTTCTATGGAGTTTCTATTAAGTCTCCAACTATGTGGTTTTTTTTTCTTCCCAAAAACCACCACTTTGGTTTTAGTATGATTTACTATTAATCACTCTTTTAAACAAAAAGCACTCAACTTCTTTAGTAGTCTCCGCATCCCAATCAGAGTGGTAGCGATCAAAACTATGTCATCAGCATATAGGAGAATCGAGAGTTTAACATCTTGAATGGAAACTGGAAAACATTCTGGGCCACTCATCTCTCTGACAATATCGTTTATATAAAAATTAAATAAAAAGGACGCCAGAAGGCATCTCTGACGAACTCCTCTGTCTGTAGGGATATTATCAGACAAAAGTCCATTGCTCCAATTCTAACCCTAAGGGAGGTATTAGTATGTAACAACTGGATTAGAAAAAGCAGTCTTCTGTCGATATTAGTGTCAGCTAACTTTTGCCAAAGGCAATTTCTGTCAATAAGATCAAAAGCAGAGCTGAGGTCCACAAAAGCAGTGAAAAGTTCTTTTCTACCTTTTTGGGGATATTTTTGAATTACATGGTGAAGGGTGAAGCGCTGATTGATCGTAGATTTGCCCTTCATAAAGCCTGCTTGTTCTTCTGCAATAATATTGTTATCAATGGCCCACGACTCCAACCTACCCAATAAGTACTTAGTATATAATTTGGACACTATGCTTAATAAACTAATAGGTCTAAAATTTTTGGGTCATCCTTAGAACCTTTCTTGTGAATGGGAACAACTATGCTCACTTTCCCCCCTTGGGGAATTTTCCCATGTTGGTTAATATAGGTGAAAAGTGAGGCAAGGATTGGAGACCACCAACCAGGATTTGATTTAAATAGTTCTCCAGGAAGCATATCTTCTCCAGGTGCTTTTTTAATAGGGAGGGAGTTAATCAAAAAGTTAATTTCATCGGGAGATACTGGATCCCATTCAGGACAACAAGAAAGTACAGGGATGACCAGGCTGGGCTTCAGAGTGGACGTAAAGATAGTATGGTTGAAGAGGGTGAAGAAGTGAGCTTTCCATTGAGCAGAGGTGATTTGGTTAGCAGTTGAGTCGTGTACGCCCCTTGTCCCTTTTGTCACCGTGGCCCAGAATTTAGTAGAATCCCTTTCTGCAAGTGCCTGGGCTAGCTGCATCCAAATCTGCTGTATGTATCCTGCTCTTTTTTCTTTAAGTAAGTTTTTATACTCCCTGCGAAGGTGTATATAGACCCTATAATTTTCTTGTGAATTTTCGTTTCTTAATTTTCTTATAGCTCTTGTTAAAAGACGCTTCTGAATACCACATTGAGAATCAAACCAGCTGTGTTTAGATTGTTTACCAGGGTGCCTACATTTGGTATTAACTAGAAAAGGCCTAATTTCTTGGACTAATTTATCAAAGAAATCCAGCGGGTTAAGAGTGGTTAAAAGTTGGTCTCTTAAGAGAAGAATATTTGGGGACATTAAAAAAGAGTTTATAATATCCTGTACCTTCTCATTCCTGCGGAACCTTTTTTCTCCTTGAGTTGCTGGATTTACCGGATGAACCATCGGATTTTCAGGGGATGTTATTAAACAAAACGAGGAACAAAGGGATATTTGAATTGGCATGTGGTCACCCTCAGGTCTGGCCAAAACCTTAAAGTTTTCCAAAAATGGGCTGGTTGCTTGTGAAACAATTAAATAGTCAATCACACTTTCCCTTTAGGACCTATGTATGTATAGAGGTCTGACTCAGGATCTCTAGCTGTCCCCTTACACAGGAACAGCTGATATTTAAAAATAAGGGAAAAAAGAAATTGGCCAGCCACGTTGATCCCTTGATCCTTTGAATTCCTGATGGGGAGATGGTTCAGATCCTCGGGGCCTAAACCCAATTTCTCGGCTATTTTATAATTATTTGAACCCAGTCTAGCATTCATATCTCCAGCTATTATAATTAAGGGATCTGCATGCAAATTGAAAAGGGAGGTAAGAACTGACTCTAAATCAGTCCATCTAAAAGCACACTCATACTTTGAATATTAAGGGGGACAGTATACATTAATCACAAAGAGTTTCACACCACTGGGCCAATCAATGCATAAATTGTTGTTATTGTGTGCCTTCAAGTTGTTTCTGATTTATGATGACCCTAAGGTGAATCTATCATGGGGTTTTCTGAGGCTGAGAGTATGTGATGCGCCCAAGATCTCCCAGTGGGTTTGCATGGCTGAGTGGGGAATCAAATCCTGGTCCCCAAGGTGATAGTCCAAAGCTCAAACCACATCACTGCACTGGCACAAATACAATTGAGGAGATTAGCAAAAGTGGACAATTAAATGTTTTTCATTGCACAGGTTTCTGCAGCCAGACTCCTATCAGATAGACTCCAATATTCTTGTATTTTTTTTTCTTTTTGCTTGGTCAAGTAAAGTCTGCCCCACTTATAAAAATGTTTTAACTTGCTGACAGAAGGAGAGCAAGCAGAGAGCCATTCTAGTCTCCCAAGAGAGAGACTTCCAAAGTTTGGGAGCAACCACTGAGAAAGCCTTCTTCCTTGTTCCCACCAAACAAACCTGAGAAGGTGATGGAACAGAGATAAAAGCCCATCCAGATAATCTTAGAGCTCTAATGTGCTCATAAAGGGAGATAGGGTCCTTCAAATAGCCTGGGCCAAGGTTGGGGGCCCAGTCTAATCTGGCTCCAAAAGATATGGCTTTTCCCCTTTAATTGTCATTTTAAAAAGTACTTCCAGGTGCAATTGTCTCTCTAAGTGACTTCCTCTGAGGATCCACCAACATGGCCATACTTTGTGGGAAATGAATCTGTTTTTCACCTGCATACTATATTAATATCATGATCATGTATTCCCGCATAGCTTGAACACTTTTAAATTGAAAGGCAATGCACATCTACTCAGACTTGTGGAACCTGAGCAATATGGGGAAATTAGAATTGCTGGGGTCTCAGAAGATCTTGGGCAACACTGAAAGTTGGATGGAGGTATAGAATGGGTATGCATTATATTACATTTATATCTTAACTTTCCTCCAAAGGACTTGAGATGGCCTACTTAACAACACACAAACATCAGGAATGGGAAGGTAGGAAAAAACTACAGGCAGGAAAAGAAGGAGGAAACCTCCAGGTGCTCATACATATGTTTATCACACACCCGCTTGATCCTCACAACAAACCTATCATCTAGATTTGGCTGAGGGATAGTCTGAGATCACCCAGTTTGTTTCATGGCCAGGTGGAGATTTGAATCTGGCTGCCCTTTCACACTACACTGTTACAGCACTCTGATTCCGCTTTAACTGCTGTGGCTGCATCCTATAGGATTTGCAGTTTGGTTGATGCCCTAGAGTTCTCTGAATTTTGAATCTCCCTCCCTAAACAGCAAATCCCAGGATTCCATAGGACAGAACGATGGCAGTTAAAGTGTGTAGTGTGAAAGGGCTCTAAAACTTTCCAGAGGTGGTGGAGTAAGGGAGTGAAAATGAAGTCTTCCTTTAAAAAAAAATGAAATAGAGAAAAGTTGTAGACCATAGAAACGTTGATAGAGTGGCAAATATGAGCCCCAGCTCATAGAGCATTGCTGCACTACTCACATCAAATTTAAATTGGAGTCTGCCCTCTCCTTTTTAACAGCCAGAGTGACTCCCCTCACATACCACCCAACTCTCTGTAGTTGTTTAATAAAGGAAATACTCATTTTGGAGGCTTCTGGGAACAAAGACGTAGCATAAGTGCTATTGGTTTTTAGATGTAAAATGATCCTTCCCTTTCTTTTTGGAAGGGCAGGAAGTGATGAATATTCTACAGTGCTTTAGTTTTGATTTGGGGTGTCCATGAATCCATACTTAACTTTCCGAAGTAATAGGTAAAAAAAACTGAACACTGAGTGCAAATGAAAGTACAATAGAATTAACCTAAGTGAACTCCTTCCATCTTAAGAGCAGGTTGGTTTGTTTGTTTTATTCAAATGAAAGTAGTTTCTTTGTCTGCTAAAAGGAGAAAAAAAAAACAGCTGGCCCTTCTTTTAGTAAGACCAGATCAACTGCCAGAGCTTTAGAAAAAATTGCTTTATAAAAGCTGCTGAATTTTAATAGAAACTATTTCCATATTGTAATACTTAGTTCCCTGAACAGTGTTGCTACAATTCCCCATGATCTTTTAGCTCCTAAAGGGCTTAGAGATGGAGACCCAAGCTGGCTAATTATCATATCATCTTTGTTCCTACCAAGTTATCTCAATAGCAAAACTGAAGTTGATCTTACACCATTTCTTTTCAGCCAAGTTTCAGCCAGATTCTGCTGCAATTTTTGCAAACTCAAACAGATGTATATTAGTCAAAGAACTTCTAGCAGCTTTATGTTTTTCTTTCAACTCCAAATTGCAGTAAGGTGAATCTGAGCTATTATCTGTACAACATTATGGAACCAAGATCACAGAAACATACAGCTGAAAGGGACTTCAAAATTTATCTAATGCACATCATGCTGTTACTGCATCCTTAATAGATGGACATATAGTCTCTTCTGAAATAAACAACAATAACATGCAATTCATGAAATTTTACCAGTCTTCAAGGCACTTGAAAGATAGGTTATGCTAATCCCTGGGTACCATCTCACTTTACCATCACAAGAAAATAAATAATACTAAGTACAGGAATATTCAGGTAAATTGTAATGGAGACATTAGGTTAGGGTTTGCCATGGGGTCCCTGATTTGTTTTGGAGGTTGATTTGGCCTTTCAGATCTGAACTGATTTGGTATGGATCAGAACAGACCCAACTCAATCTAGACCCCAAATTCAGAAATACGTCCTGTCCCTATTGACTTGTACTGGGAAACCAGATTTCTTTGTTTTGCCCCCCCCCCCACACACACACACATATCTTCGTAAAATTTAGAGATGTGGTAAACCCTAAAGAGGGAATTAATCCAGCCAGATTGCAGACAAGGAGCTCTGTGGGGATTTTGTTTTGATGTTGTTAATTGCCGTCTTGAGACATCTTTCCACAGCACCTAGAGAATCCCCAACCTCTATACCTGAAGAACTGTACCATGAAAGAGCAAAGGCAGAAGATCAGTT
Organism: Cyclura pinguis; assembly: GCA_030412105.1. Lineage (NCBI taxonomy): Eukaryota > Metazoa > Chordata > Lepidosauria > Squamata > Iguanidae > Cyclura > Cyclura pinguis. Next base: position 265,620,775 of record CM059601.1, on the reverse strand, counting down.
GGCAGAAGTAGACAGGCAGGGCATCAGTCTTAAGATCCATTGCACTTTTTGAGTCAAGATGGAAAGCATTGGGCATCAGTCAGCTAAGCATGATATGATAGCAGTATTGTACCATCAATCCAACTAATGAAATTCAATGATTCAGCAATAGGTAGGAGTAATGAGAGACTGCTTGATCAGCATTGTAATTAATGAGATTTCCCTAACGAAGCCCTTAATCTCCCTTAATCATCTGGTGATCTAGGCCAGACCTGGAAACTCCCATGTCCCGGACCCCTATTCCTCATCCCACCCCTTCTGTAATTACCTGCTTAAGTCTTAACTCATTTTTCCTATAGTTGCATGACTTAGACTACATGGAGCTGCCTGTTATATTGCTGGAGGAAGCTCCTGGTCCTGTAATGCTTTGCTAGTTTTCCCTTCATAATTTGGTGCCTACAGTGAAGGCAGACAGTAATCCAGAGATGTGCTTCCCCCTCAGAATGAACCCAAACAATGCTCTGACTTTTCTTTGATGATTCAGACTGCCTGCCTTCCATCTCAGGGGCTGCTTCTAATATAGTGTCATAGTTTAACTAATGAGGGAATATAATGGAAATTAAATATATGTTGTTGCTACTGTTGTGGCTGTTGTTGTTCTGATGGTGGTAGTGTCCCTTCAAGTCCTTTCTGAGCTTTGGCAACCAAAGGTGAACCTATCGTGAGGTTTTCTTTGGCAAGATTTGTTCAGAGGGTGTGTGCCTTTGCATCTGAAGCTAAGAGAGTGTGACCTGATAGGTTTCCATGAGCAAGCAGGATTCAGACCCTGGTCTCTGAAATCATGGTCCAGTGCTCAAACCACTGCTCCACACTGGCCCTTTTCCTGATTTGGCTGAGTGCAAATTACTTTTGCACATTTAACTCTGTTTGCAGCAACTGAAGTAAGCTGAGGATAAAGGAGGGAGGTGGAAGGAGGAGAGAGAACTGGGACATTTTAAAAGCAGCAGAAAAGTGAGATGACAGAGGATTAATCAGGACTGTCCCTATCAAATTGGCAGGAGCGTATGTAACATTTTCTGCCTATGATCCCAAACCAAACCCAGCCCACTATACCTGGAGTTTTAAATTGCAAAATAGCAAAATAGTGTCCCATTCATTTAAATGTTCCCCATATAAATTGTTCTAAGGTAAACAGAGCAAAGAGATAGTTCCCATCTACGTGATCTGGTGCAGCCCTGGACGATGAGAGAACGGAAGGCAACACTATTCCTAAGAGTGCTCCGTTACTTTCCTAAGAATACTCCATTACTTTCACCCCTTTCTTTATAAATGTGTTGCCACAAAACTGCCTCTCCCTGACCTATGTACCAATGAAACTAAGAGAATCTTGAGTGAAGTAAAAAAGAAATCTTTAGTTAATAATTGCAATTGCACAATTGGACCAACCAGAGCTCTTGCTCTAAAAATGGGTCAGTGCTGAACACATTTTCCATCTTGAAATTTATACGCTCGTGTTTTTTAAAAAATATACATTAACGTTCTAATTGGCTAAAAACTACTGATGCAAGAATATTCCAGGAACTGCATGACTTGCTTATTTTTTCCTTTCTCAAAAAGTTACTTTCTTATCTGTGCTGGAGGTCTGCCAAAGATCGACTTTACCTTCTTCTTATCTTTTAATCCTAGCTGGTTTTCTGTCATGTAGTCCTTCAAGCATATTCTTATCTTTTTTTCAGTCTCCTAGCAGGCACATTCCTTTAGTCACATATTAACCCCTTATTCTGCTAAAAGGCACATATTCACTTCTCCATCTGCTAAATATTTTTCAACTACTTAAAACAATTTATTTTTCCTTATGATGCACCATCAAATGGATGTCTACTATTAATGCCTATGATTTAATTATATCTAAAAACATCATTAAAACACAGATGTGTTGATATTGCATTGGGGTTGACATCATGGCTCAGTCCTATGATGCTTTTGGCCTATCTTTGAGCTACATGCATGTTTTTCTGTACGCGAGCCTAATTTTCGCACACCCAATGTAGAATACAAGTCTTCAGTTGACTTCTCTTACACAAATAAAGCAATGACATTTCGTAGTAAAATATAAAACATAATCAAATATCAAAAATTGCCAGAAAGCTCCATGGATCATTATTATTGTTTTTAACTGAGCATACTCAACTGTTGGTTAAAACAATATCACTGGATAGGCTTCAGATCAGGAGTAACTTCAGTATTAGCAAAGCAGCTTCTGGTGGCTGTCTTCTCTTTCGAAGGGCTTTGGAAACTTGCATGGCCTGGGTGATGGGTAGCCTCAAGTGGGTGGGGGCAACTACAGAAATTTCCATAATGTTGCTTCATCAACTACTCCAATGATGCAACAGCAGTTGTCTTCCACTCCTTAGAGCTTAAACCCAGGAAAGAAACTAAAGGTGGGGTTACCCCAAAAGGTGGGAGACCTTTAGGTCTTCCAGCAATGCCAGCATCTCCTTAGAGTTTGGCAAATTATTAGCTCAAAGGAGGCCTGTGAGAGGAGGGTAATGGCAGGATCTTTTCACCTGTGTATATCAGTACTAACTGTAGAACTCCAGTTAAAGGTTTAAACAGGGTATTTTATTGAAAATCAACAGACACATACACACAAGAAATCAAGCAGTCTCGTGAACTATACAAGGCTAGTGAAAGAAGAAGTGAGGAAGACAGAAAGAGATTTCAGGTGTAGAAGGTGCTGTATACCAGTCCTGGAGCAGAGGATTGAAGAGCTCAACAAGAGCTCAAGGCCAGTATGGAGGAATGGGAATCTGGGGTGCCATGTGGTGCCCAAAGTGATAGAAAATTACCTGGGCTGGAGCTCGTTTTTAGTACTCTATTTCTCACTCTGAAGGTGTGTGAGTTAATAGCTTTCTGGCAGAGCAAACAAAGGGGATCTGGAGTGGGCTGATTGTCCTAACTCCAGGTAACAAAACATTGATGGGAGTCCTGACAGCCTCTTAATATCTGGGGATTTGCAGTTTAGGGAGTGGTATTAAGAATTGTTTGCCAGAGAGTTCTAGTGCCACACCAATCTACAGGCTCCAGGTTTCTGTTGGATGTTGCCACAGCAATTAAATTGCAGTGATAGTGCTCTAACAGTGTAATGTGAAAGGGCCCTTTGTTTTCTTATGATAATATGTTCCTAGAGGCTAGTCCAGGATTTCAGTTTTCATACTTTTTTGATACCCAGTGGTTACTTGCTGTCAATCAAGTTCATGAAAGTGTATCTCTAATTTGTTAGGGAGCATTACAAGTTTGTTTGTCCTCTTCCCTGCAGAGTGTAACATGGCTGTCTCTCTGGCCATTGATTTCTCATATGCCCATGGCTTTTTTGTTGCTGTCATGCAGAGATGGGAGGTTCAGAAGATCCATGGGCCCATTTCCAGCCTCCAAGATGGATTCCACTAGGATCACAAACAAGGCAAAAAAAGAAGCATCAGTCTGGATATTGGGAGGGCTTGGGGAGATGCAATGGATTTGTACACAAAACCACCTGCTCCTGGAAGAATTTTTGGCCTGCAATATCTTTTCTGTTGGGCAAGGGGTAGGAGAATAAAAATGGCTTCAGGGGCCACAGGCAGCCGATAGGGTGCACATTGCTCATTCCTGCTTTAAGAGGAATTTCTCCAGTCTTCATCACACCAGTTGCTAAAACAGGTAGCTAACAGAAGGCAGGGGACTGCATCCCAACTTTAGTACAACATATAAAGTGCTAACAGTATGTCATGGTAAGATATTCAGCATTCTATAGACGAGAGGTATCTGTTACTTCTCTTTGAACCGGGATTCTGATATGTATCAAGCCAAATCCTCAGGGGATCAAAAGGGTTCATTGAGCTGAGCCCTGGGCCCAATATAATCCCTTCCCAGCCAGCAGGGAGGATGAATTAAGGAGCACAGATGTGATATGAATAGCACATCTTTTTTTTTGCAAGGAAGGAACAGATCTATTCCCTCACAGAGAGAACACTGCAAATCTTGTGTAGACCTAGAGTCAGTTCAATCTATTCCATATTGAATTTTCATTTCATAAAGCTTTTTTCATACATAGAGATGGGCTTCGAGCACTCGTAGAGTCCTAATAATGCTAAAATGATTGCTACCATATCGTATGTTTGACAAGGAATTGTTTTTTTGGCCACAGTTTTGTCTTGTGAAGGCTCCTGTGGAGTCTAGTTTACTACTAAGAAAGTAGGATGTTTGTTAGCATTGTGGGACAGCTAAATTCCCCCCGGCATTATGCCTTATTCCCACACCTAAAAGACAGTTGCTTATGATATTGCTTTTATTGATGGCAAAAGTGTAATATCTTTCTTCTCTTTTCCCATTACATGTTTTGCCTTTAAGCATATAGCTGCTCCCAAAATGATGGCAAGTTCAAGCAATTTCTGTTTCTCAGTAGTAGCTGCCATTTAAAATGTGTGGCCCAATTCGCTGTGCCTTGAACATGAATGGGAAACTATTGTACTGTATTATATTGGTTTCATTATACACTACCTTTTCCCAGAAGCTAGGGCTGCAGGGATTCTGGATTTATAAAGGTCTTGTCCAGCTAAGATAATGGTAAAATCACAGGTGGATTGCATGAATAAGGTTAGAGATCACTAAGCTTTCTCTGGAACCTGACAGCAACAAAAATCACCTGTTTGAGCCTTTGTGTTTTAAAAGCAGGTGAAGAGCTCTGTATTGGAAGCAATCAGTGTGGTGACTATGAAGTTACTTGCTTCCAAAGCATTTTCAGAGACTCAGCAAAGATCTCCCCTCCAGAGAGAAGAGAAAAGGGTTTTGATATCCTCCAGGGGTATAGTTCTAGGGACAGCCAAAATGACCACGTTGCTCCCCAAAATAACAATTCTGCCCTCCCAAATGAAACGTTTCTTTGCCTCCAAATTTCCAGCAATGCAGTAACTTAAAACATCAGTTAAGCATTTAGAAATACCTTTTCAGCATCCAAAGGAAAAGGAGCAGGCAAGGTTAGCAAGGGAATGTGAACACAGCAAATAGAAAAGTTCTAGCAGGGAATGATAGTTAATGTTTCCTCCTCTGCAATGGTAGAAATTTGGGGAGTAAAGGAAAATTGGGGGTGGGGACGGGGACAGAATTCTTAGCTGGAGCAGCAATCCCTTAATGCCTGCCCCCCAGTTATACTCATGTTGTCTGCACCTTCACATTGAAGGAACATTTAATAAGAATATGATGTAAATAACAATGTATGAGGTGGACCAGAGGACAATAATTCTACCTTTCAACTGCAGCAACAGTCAGCCATGCTGAAGAAAGAGAGCAACGCTGCTCACAGTAGTCTTGTCCCAACTAAGGGACTACTAAGGCCTTTTCCGCACCGGGCTATTAAAACGGTGCAGAGCGACCTCCAGTAGAGGTCTTCTGCACAGTAGAGTGGACTGGGGCGGACTACTTTTTGTAGTTCCATACCTCAGTCCACTCCGGAGCAACCGGAACTGGTCGTGCGGCTGTTTTTTAAAAACCTCTTTTTAGAGGTTTTTAAAAAACACGGAGCGCGCAACCCCTTGCCGCTCTGTCGCCCGGCTCTGGAGCAGATTTGCAGGCGCGCACAAATGCGTGCCTGCAGATCTGCCGGGGGCGAGCTTCTGGCTGGCGAGCTTCTCCGATTGGTGGAGAGCCTCCACCAACCGAAAGCCGCCATTTAGGATGCCGGAGGAGTGCGGAGCGATGAGCTCGCACTCCTCCTCGTCACGACGGACTTGCCCGGACGAAGTTAAAATCCAGTGAGTAGCGTGTTCCGTCGTCCCCCCCCCCCACGTCTGGAAAGGGCCTTAGATGCAGGAGACCAGCTGGGGCCTTCCATTATTGTGGTGGGGTTTTTTTCCCGAACTGTAGCTCCCAGAATCCCTAACCATTTGGTATGTCATCTAGGGCTGATAGGGGTTATAGGGCAAAAACATCAAGAGGACCAGAGTTACCCATCCTTGACCTAAGAGAATGAGCTACTTGATTCCCAGTTGTTGGGCGCTGAACTTAGATATCTAAGTTCAGCGTCCAACATATCTTAAGTTTAACATATGTGTTTAAGATATGTGGAGTTATGGATATTTGTACAGTTGGAGGGTGTCTGATAGAAAAGTGACAGCTGAATAAACTGAGATTTGTTGTATTGAGAAAAGGATTCTTAGGGATATATTACATAATATTAAACATCTTAAAAGTATATGTGATTGTCTAAAATTTTGTATAGTTTTTAACTAAACAAATGTATTGAAATATATGTATGCTGCCAGAGTGGGTTGGGGGTCCTAGATCTCATTAAGAAAAACATGATCTAGTTTGAAGGCTATCCTTATATGAATATTGTTGTTGTGTGCCTTCAAGTCATTTCTGATTTATGACAACCCTAAAATGAGCTTGAAGATCAGGGTTTAAATCCCTGCTCAGCCATAGAAACCCACTGGGTGACCTTTGGCAAGTCACATTCTCTCAACCTCAGAGGAAGGCAAAAGCAACTCTCCCCCCAAAGAAATCTTGCCAAGAAAACGCCATGATGGATTTACTTTATTATTGCCATTAGTTGGAAACAACTTGAAGGCACACAACAACAAAAGGTGAACCTATCATGGTGTTTTCTTGGCAGGATTTATTCAGAAGAGATTTGCCCTTGCCTTCCTCTGAGGCTGAGAGAGTATGACTTTCCCAAGGTCACCCAGTGGGTTTCCATAGCCAACTGGGGTTTTAGACCCTGATCTCCCAGTGTTCTAGTCCAACAGTCAAACCACTACATCATGCTGGCTTTCTTATGCCTATACGATATGGCATTTAAATTACATTTAAATAATTTAATAAATTAACAAATGATTAAAGCGAGGGAAGGGTGTTTTTTGTTTTGCTTTATTTTTGCAAACAGAGAAGTCACTTCTGTACCTGCATTGGACTGCTTCACAAACCTGTAAAATCTACAGTCACTCAAATGGTTCTCTGCTCTATAATGTCTGTTATATGAATTAGGACCACTGATTATTTTTTTTTTAAGTTACATACTTAATGAGTGGCAGTTGGTCAGTGGCATAGAGATGCATTAAATATAGCTACACTTGCCTATATATTTCCTTTTGGATAGGATACAGGGAGCTTTGCACTCCTTCTAAAACCTCCCACCTCCAACTGTCAAGCCCCGGGGGTGGCAATTCATTTGCATTGCTGTCAGGTCCCAGGGAAGCAATTCATATGATGAAGATGTGGTTGCTCTGGGCTATCAGGGGAAGGAAAAAGATGGTACATTCCATCTGTGAGTGCATCTTCATTTCTTCCCCCCTCTGAGCTGAGACTACACGTTTCTTCATTGTTTGAACAACCTCTCCTTCTTCCCCTTCCCAACAGTAAGCAGCAGAAGCAGCTGCTCTCACGGTGGCTTGAGAGCTACCTGGATGAGAAGAGTTACACTCCTGTTCAGTGAAGGAGTTCAGCCACTGTCTTTTGAATGGGCATCTAAACTTGTAACAAGTAGATGCAGTAAACACATTCACATGCCTTATATAGGTGCACTGCGCTGGGAATTCCAAGTGGCTGCAACATCTTGTTAAGTGGTACAAATATGCTTTGCCTCTCTACAAAATGTGTGGAATTACCCTCAAATGTAGTCTGACACAGAGAAGGAATTTCTCCTTGCCTGAAGATGCAGGAGTGGTCTCTACATTAAATTTAATGTTCATTCTTTCGTCTGCAATGGTTCATAGTATTATCTTGGAATAAAAACATTTGTGATTACTCCACAAAGTACATCACATGCAGCACCATCTTAGGTACTTGTGTATCTGGCTAGGTGCATAGACCCCTGCCATCAGTGACGAGAGTGTCTCTATGAAGAGACGATGCCATTCTGAACTTGTTTGAAATTTTTGTGAGAAGAAATGATTAAGAGAAGGCATTTTTCAATCTTAAGAAAGAAAGAAAACTGAGAGTATGTGAATAATTTTGAGTTCAGCACTCCTTCGTTCTTCTAAAATGAAGCCTTTTAGGTTACCTTCTAAGCCTGGATGTCTTCTGTGCTGTGTTGTGAAGTGCCCATTTTTTAAATCTTCTTCATTGAAGTTCAAGATATGATAGTCGTGTATTATCATAAAATCTTGATGATAGCTTGGCACCTGGTACTTGCCGGACATTTTGGAGTTCAGCTCCCACCAGGCAGAATATATATATATTCTGGCATTTCTCCTGTGATGGGACCCAGTTAAAGTCCAAACAGCTAGAGGCCACCAGACTAAGGAAGGCTAGATGAATACAATGTAATAGCCAGAAAGCAGACACAGCTCCCCAGTTGAAATTCTGCCTCTTCTGTGGAGTCAACCTTTCACCCACCCTCAGGGCTACAGAGACGATAATACTGGCTTTTCATCTTGCACAGATTTTGGAAGTATGATGTAAATTATAGGACAGACATTGCAACCCAATTATTCATGGGCTGACTTGTGTCCCTATCGCACTACACTGATATAGCGCTATTATTCTGCTTTAACTGCCCTGGCTACACCCAGTGGGATCCTGGGGTTTGTCATTTGATGAGGCACTGGAGCGCTCTGGCTGAGAATTCTACACACCTCTCCCTAATCTGCAAATCCCAGGATTCCATGGGATATTGCCATGGCAGTTAAAGTGGAGTAATAGTGCTATAATAGTGCAGTTTGATAAGGCCCTTGGTAACTTTGTGGGTGATTCATCTGAGCCAAGAACTATAAAGTCAATTTAGAGCATTTTGGGGTTCTTGAGGATAGCTATAGGGGGTGGGGCAGCGATATGAGGGTGTTGTCCTCCCAAATAAGAATTCTCTTCTACCAAATGAAATTTTCCTTCAGTCTCCAAATTTCTTGCATAGCAGAGAGTGAAATGTTGAAAATCCTTCATACTTAGAGCAGTTATGTTTGTTGTATTTGCGTTCTCTTTGTCACTTTGCTTGCCCCCTCCCCTTTTTCTGGATGCCTAAACTATATTTCTCAATACTTGGCTAAAATTTAAAGTTACTGCGGTGCCGGAAATTTGGGGACTGAAGAGCATAATTCTTCTTTGAAGAACAATGTCCTCATCTCCCCACCACACACACACACCAGCTACAGTGGGCCCTTGGTGTCTGCTGGGGTTTGGTTCTGGGGGCCCCTGTGGATACCAAAATTTGTGGATGTTCAAGTCCCATTATTTACAACGGTGTAGTAAAATGGCATCCCTCATATAAAAATGCAAAATCAAATTTTACTTTTTGGATTTTTTTTTTTTTATAATTTCAAGCTGTGGTTGGCAGAACTCTCAGCAATGGGAACAACTGTTTAACTTTCAGGTCATGATCCAAGAATGATTTCCTTTGCTTTGTTGCTTTGCTTTTTGTTTTATTGCTGTAATGAATCTTTTTAAACTGCATGAAATAATAATCATTAAAATGCAGGAATACTAATTGTAGCATCTTTTTGACCAACTGCCTTCTTATTTAAGCCCAATCAGCTTATTTAAGCCCTATCTAAAACCATTCTAAAAGGCAAAGCACTGAGATCCAGCATCATAACCTGCGATGCCTAATGTTATGATGATGAGGCTATATGGGTAGATGGCACTCACAAATTTCTTCTGACCTCCATTCTGGAATCCCAATGCCCCATGGCTCTGTTGGGGACTGTTGCACCTCCTTTCGTTTTTATTTTGCTAGCTAGCTAGCTAGCTAGCTAGCTAGCTAGCTATTTATTTATTTAATATTCCTGCCCCTCCTTTCTCCTTGTACAGGATCCAAACTGGCTAACAAGCAATTTAGAAAACAGAATTCAGCTGGATAAGCTGACCACATTGCTAAATGATAGAAATGACTGCATAGGTTAAACAGATATAACGATGAATGAGAGAACCTAACTAATTGTGTGAATGTAAGGTGGGGGAATATATCAGTAATAAGTATAGAAGGAAAATAGAAAGGTGTGATTGGTTAAGTTGTTATATTGTGTTATGAAATATCGGGTTGAGAAAAGGAATTAGACTGTTCATTTAATAGATATGATAATGAGGGATTCGTGATTTGTGATTGGTCATCGAAGTTTCTTTTATAATTCTATAGTTATTTTTTAAATGTTATTTGTATTGAATTTTTTTTGTCTGCATTGAATTTAATAATGCCGTCTTTGGTAAAAAAAAAACAGGATACAGCTAAAAACTGATTTGTAGAGAAATTTTTAAAAAATGAAACAACAATTCAGTTAAAAAAAGAGACTTAGTTAAAACAATGTAAAACATAATTAAAGCATGGAGGAGAAAGATAAAAGTACTAAAAGCCCCTTCTGCTTCATATATCATAAGGAAAAGGCCTGGTGGCAGAAAAAGAGGAGAGAGGGGGCCAATTGAACCTCCTGTGGGAAATTATTCCACAAACTGGGAGCAGCCACTAAGAAGGCTCTTTTTTGTGTACTCACCATACATGCCTGTGGTGGTAGCAGGACTGACAGAAAGCCTTCCCTCGTAGATCTTAAAACTCATTATGCAAGGGCATAGCTTGGTACGAGCAGGGGAGGGGCAACAGCACACGGGAGGCCAGGCAAGGAGTGGTGGCTCCCCCCAAAAAGTGCTGCCCAGGGCACACCCCCTCCCTCACCCCCCCATCCCTACGCCACTGTCATTATGCAAGGGAGCCTGTCCGAAACAGTGGCATAATGTTGTGTATTGTGACTGCTGTACTACAGCCATGCTGCTTCCTTCACCTGTGCAGTGATCTGCATGAGGCAGCCGTAACAGTCCCCTCCTGGGACTATTGTGGTTGCACAAGACCACAATAAGATGATTGACAATGACATACATCCCAACAAGATGCCATCCAAAGATTATGAGGTGTGGGCTTGTAAGATAGTCCTGCCTTTTGGTTCAAGACTGCTGTACCATTGGAGCCTCCAATATGTCTTCAGCACTCCCAGCACAAGCCTGGCATGGTAGAAAAAAAATTAAGGAGTCAGAGCAATAGAAGAGTTCTTTTTCCTTAAGTATATGTGCGTGCACACAAACATACATATCCCTTGTTGCAAGCAAAGGGTATGGCATATATTTCTTCCATGTGGAGGGGGGAACATGTTGTTAACACAGAGGACTTTAGTGTCTCCCCATAAATGCCCAGGGAAAATGTACCAATCCACCTCTTTCCCATGTCAGAGTGATGAAAAGTTCCTGTGTTCAGCAGCTAGCAATTCTGGTTAAGGAGTAAATACACCAAAAGCCAAAGAAACTAAGGGTTTATTGTGAAAACTCCATTGAAGACAGAAAAGGTCTGTAAAGGTGCTAAGCTAATACTGCACTAAACTACATTCACTTTTTGTATAAGTGAGAGAATAAGGAAGTGGGAAGAGAAGAAATGGAAGGATCCCTAGGAATATTGTTTACACCTCTGATAGGTTAAGTGTAGGTTAGAAATTAGGAGACTCTGGGTCACTGAAACCTACTGAAATTAGGAGACTTTGAGGTCCATCTTTTAAAAGGGACTTCTGATCTTTTTTTCCATCCTTAAAGGGGGAAATCTGATTTATCCTGTTACTCCAGGATGGTCTTCCAAGAATGATAACAGTACACTGTTAATTTTCAGTGGAAATTAAACTACAGTTGGCCCTCCATATTCGCTAAGGTTAGGGTCACAGGACCCTCACAAAAATGGAAAAATGACAAATATCAAAATGTGTTTGTGTATCTGTGGAAAGGAGGTCAAGACACAGTGTGAAGAATGGGCATCCGGGATCCAAACCAGGTTAGGGAAAGAGAGAGGGAAACTGAGTGGGTTGGCATGGTGGCCCTATACTTCCTCTCTCTTGCCCACCTCTTTCCTTGGATATGGAGGGGGCACTGGGAGAGGGCTTATGGTGCTAAGAAATTGGGCTGTGAGCCATCCTTAGGTGGCCAGGCAGTAGCTGGTGAAGGAAAAGAAGGACCAGAGACAAGTTTTTAAAGGGTTGCATGGCCTGATCAGAGTTGCCAAGAGGGAAGGTTCCACCAGAAATGAAATTTTTGAGGTGGGAGGACCAGGGGTTGGATAAACTCATAAATAATCAAATCTATGAAAATGATACCCACAAACATGGAGGGCTGACTGTATTAGGATCAGAACTATTTCAACTGACATCTTGTTTTCTTTTCATATCCACAGGATCATGGCTTTTTTTATATGAGATCATTTTAAATAATTATATAATGCATCACAGCAGAATTCCAGCTCATTGTTCTGAGAGTTTCCAAGACATGTAGTTAAAAGTCCCCAGAAAGTTTTATTTCATCTTCCTAATCATGGATACCACCAGTTTGAATTAGGATACTATCCAAGTATATCATTTTCTGGCTGAGAAAAAGAGTTCAGTTGAACAATATACCATACTATCAGTCATCATTATTAAAGTATCTAGGACAGGGAGTTACTACAGGCCTCCTTTTTCAAGATATCTTAAAGTCGAGGTGTAACAACACTGGTCAAGTAATGCAAATTGTGCAAATTTTACCTGCAAGCAAAGGATCATATTATAGCGTAACTACGATCACAATCTAGAGAAAAATGCCAAAAGATTGGTTGAGATCCTACATGAAGAGACATAGCTATGACAGTGGGACTCCATTCTCATAGCTAAATCTCCTGATGGCCCCCCACAAGTTCACTTTAGAAGCCAGACAGTGCCATCAACATAGAGATTTTCAAAGTGCTGGGGAGTTGGGGAGAGCCAGCATAATGTAGTTGTTTGAGTGTTGGATTAGGACTCCAAGAGACCAAGCTTTGAATCCACGCTCAGTCATGACAACTCACCTCGGGCAAGTCACATTATCTCAGTTTCAGAGGAAGAGAAAGGGAACCTTCCCTCTGAACAAATCTTACCAAGAAAACTTGCTGTAGGTTTGCCTCAGGGTCACTTTAATTTGGAAACAACTGGAAAGCAAACAATAACAACAACGGATCAGGGCAGTGAGTGAAGAAACATCCATTCCACATCCCTCCTGGAGAGTTCTGTCACAATTGCTTTTAAGAAAGCATCTCAGTGCCAGGAGAAGAGTAGCTGCTTCATCACTCACTGCTGCTCTCCGCAGAATCTTGGAAATCCTTATTTTAGTGGTGCTGCCTAATTTCTGAGGTATTTTGTTTGGGGTGGGGGCACTCTCAATTCAATTGTAAATGTCAGTTTGAAAAATTAGTGTCATAAATCTGGCTTTCAACACTGTAAATACTGAACAAAATTCTAGCTGTGAATTACACATCTGTTTTGGTATGGACTTTGTATGGTATGAAAATTCAAATTCCACAAAACTTCCTGTTCCTATAGAAACACCCATTTTATTTTACCTTCATTTAAGCCAAGTTAAGGTGAGTTACAGATTCAGTTTTGCAGAGCTTCCTAACTATGAGGACAAAAAGCTCATTCTGCTTCAGCTAAACAATAGTATAAATGCTTCTAAAATGGTGAAACCACATGTAAAGCATGTCCAGTGTCTGAAATTTATGGCTGTTTTGCTTTGTCCACAAGGAAATGTTATGGGCACATTAGAGTCTCATGAAGCATTTTATTGGCTCTTTGTCTTGACCGGTCACTAGGTAAAGTGAGCTAGCCACCACATGCAGGAGGTGCTGGGGAGGGGGTGACAGCAAGATACTGGAAGACAAAACTGACTTGGCATGATACCTTCAGGTATGATGATGGATGTTGTCCCGTTGTTATTGTGGAGGTAAGAGTAAGCTGCCAACCCACTCAATACATGAAATAGAAGGGGAGGAGGGGGCACCATTTTGTCTTTGACAGCAAAATATTTTGACCTCAACTGTGAAGACTGTGATTTATGTTAAGACTTTATTTATTGTTCAGGATAAAAAAGACCAAGCTCTTTTCCTGACTTCATTAATTTTATTTGTGGTCAAGTTCATAAACCTTCTGCCAGACCGAGAATATAAAGTCTTCTAACTTCTTGCTTAGAAAATTGGTTAAAACATTGTTGTGTATATTCATCTTTGGCTAATTTGATTACTACCCTCTGGAATTCTATTGTCAGGGCTGCCAGAAAAGGAAGGGAAAGGAAAGGTCTCTTTTCTTACTATAATCCCATCAAACAGGTCTCATGAGCATACTAGTCTAGTTTCACATGTGCAGCAGCTTCTCATTCAGTTTTGAGGAAGCTTCTGATTCCAGTAAGAGAACCTGCTTTCCCAACCTTGGCAGAAATAAAACAGCTCTTGCTTACAAGATTGTCCATGTTTACGTATGAACTCCCATGAACTTTTGATGGGGTTAAAGGAACTATGCAGTGGGATTCAGCTCAAAGGGCTCTTTCTCACTACACAGCTCTAGTGCTATGATTCCACTTTAACTGCCAGGATTCTATCCTATGGAATCCTGGGATTAGTAATTTAGTGAGGCACTTGGGCTTCTCTGTCAAACAGCTCTGTTGCCTCACCAAACTACAAACCAAGGATTCCACAGGATGGGATAGTGGGAAAGGACCCAAAGTTAGTGACTTATTTAAGAACTTTACAATGCACCTCTTTAAAAACAAATGAGCAAATAAACAAAGCTGAGTTTTACCCCTAGATGAATTGTGCTGTCTCCTATTTTCCACGGATGCAGCCGTGCAAGTCTGCTAGGACCTTAAACACATTTGGGCAGGCTGGGAGACAAATCCACTTATTGCCACTCACCCCACAGCTGTTCTGAGTGGAATGGGAGCTCTGTCAGTAACAAACAAGGGTCCAGCACCAACAGAGTTTGAGATTTAGAAATATATTTTAGGTATCCAGAAAAAGGGACAGGCAAAGTCACCAAGAAAATGTGAACACAGCAAATGGAAGAGCTCCAGAAGTGACCAATTGTTGTTTCATCCTCTGCAATGGTAGAAATTTGAGGATTGTTCATGGGGGAGCAGGATTCTTATTTCCATTCAGCTCACAGCATTTGTGAAATCTCAAGTGGACTTGCCACTCTTCTGTAGCACCTGAAACAAATGTTCTTGTGAGAAAAGTTCTGTCAGACTGCTGCCCACTTGGAAGCTCCCTTCTATTAGCAAGTTAACATATGCCTCCTTGACTGGCTGAATGGAGTCAGAAGGAATTGAAATACAGAAGTACAACAGTGATAATCACCTTAACTGTGGTCATTAACAAATAGTGGTTGGGTGGTGACACTGAAGTCTTTCAACTGATGAGCTGTTTAAGAACAGGTTGTATGATAAAGCCTTGGGCCTGTTTCAAGTCATAGGTGATAGGACTGAACCTCTTGAAGAATTGCAACCAGCTGTTCCAACAAATCTGTACTTTTTGCATTTCATTCCCTCTGCCATCAGTAATTGTAACTACCACAATCTCACTCATCCACCCACCCATGCATGCATGTGATGCCAAAAGGAATACTCCATGTACCTGTTGGAGTGGGCTGGAACCCACAAAAGCTTATGCCATAATAAAAAAAATTGTCAGTCTTTAAGATACTATGAGACTTTCTGTTATGTTTATTATTTTCTGTATCAAGTTCTGTGAATAGTGAAGAGAGTCCTATTTGGTTGTTGTAAAATGTACAGGCAAGAAGGGGAAGTGTGCAAGTGCCACCACTTCCTCATACTTTTCTGTCATGCTCCTCATGGGACTGTAACTTTCTAAAGATAACATTGTTCATGTGGGATGATGCTCTATACAGTCCACTATGTCAGAAGTCTACAGCTCCTGATTATATGAAGAAAAAAAAAGTATTTCTGCAGGAAGTTGGTCTCCATGTGAAGATAGTGACAGAAATGCATGAGGAGCAGATGGAATTGGTGCTCTCCCCCTTCCCATGTTTGGAATATGCAGATCTGTAATATTCAAATAGGGATCATGAGTATAAATTGGTTCTATGTCATAAAACAGAACTGAATTCTCCAAGTGCTCTATAGATCTCTGCACATTTCTGAGAGATCTCTGTTTAATAAACATAATGCATAAATATTTTTAGTCTAATATTTAGTTAAATATTTTTTAGAACCTTCCAGACATATAAATGTTAAATCTTGTGTCAGAGGAACATTATAAAAGGACCACCCATTTATTTTGATACATTAGGTTGCATCTTAATTGCACAGCCATTAAAAGAAGCGGTGTGAAACAAACGTGTTTTTTACGTGGCCTGCTAGATGTAACAAGGAATGCACTGTGGTTAGGCTGGTAACCGATTAAAGCTTAATTTCAGACCAATGAGAAGCGCTTAAAATTTCTCATTTACTTTTCCATTCCTTTTTTATTTCCATTTTTTTTCCTTATTGTGCTGTGAAATTGTCTATGGATATGGCTAATAACCCCTACTAAATAACCCTCTCATGAATAGTTTTTATGGGTTTGTTTTTTTAAAATTGCTGTTTTAGGGCTGTCATCAGCCAGTTGCGGTTTCCTCAAAAAAAAGTAAGTGGAAAAAGTTTTTTCTTCCTTAAGGATGTCCTTTGGTCAGGGTGAGTAATTTTTTTCCTTCAAGAGGAGGGGTGTGTGTGTGTGTGTGTGTGTGTGTGTTTGTTTTAAGACATGGAAGGGTCTACTTGTCAAGAAATCTATGCAGTTTCCTATCTGTTCCACTGAATTTTCAGAGGACATATTTTGGTAAAACAAAACATTGGCTTTAGGAAAAGAAAACTAGGTGTTTTTGCTACATTTGCAACAAAGGGCAGAAATGCATTCATCCATTTGCTCAGCACTTAAATATACTTCCCTGTCTCAGTCTGAAACCCAACACAGAAATCCAGTCTGATCCCTAAACAAAAAGAGTTTTCTGCATATAAATTGTTCCATGTTGGCAAATGTCCCCTCCAGACACAGTTACAGCCTTGGGCACTCTGAGATACTCGTGTGTAAGAGTTCTTTGAATTTTGGCAGTATCACGGTTTAATAGATTGATCCCAGTTATATGCACACCTGTTTTATTCCTCAGTGGAATATTTGTTCAGCTTAAAGGAATAAAAATGTACACAATGATGACACTACAGGGCTTGCTTGGAAAAGGCATTCAGTGAAAAAAATTACATAAATTCTAATAGAGAAGCATCAGCAAATCCTGTGCACAGTAACCATAAAAGACAGAAGACTGTGTTTTCTATGTTGAAAATTAAATCCGTGAAGCCGGAAATGCTATGCCACAGTCATGCATGACTAAACCATGTGTGTCAGGTTCATCATTCCTGATTTGAAGTTGGCCTGTTTCAAATAAATCATAGTTAGGATTAGCCACAATTTATTAAGTTTGGATAAGATAAGAAACACAGAGTTTAACACAGTGCGCCCTCTACTTTCGCGGGTTCAGCACTCATGGGTTATTTTTTTTTCATGGGTTATTTTTTTTACGGGTTATTTTTTATTTATTTATTAAAAAAAACACCTTACCCTATTTGCCCCTGCCATTGAAAAAATGTCTCTCTCCAGAAATCTCTAGGTCTTCCAGTCCAATTCTGTGGGCCACTTCTGCCAGAAGTGGACCATAGAATCATACTGGAGGACCTAGAGATTCCTAGGTTTTAAAAAAAATAGCATTTGTGATTTTTATTTACATTTGCATTTTCCCACTTTCATGGGGGTTTTATGTCTCTAACCCCCATGTAAGTGGAGGGCTAACTATACTTCCAAATTCCTCTTCATGGACACAATCGAGGCCATACCAGCCCACCCCCTGCAATGAAACCATTCCAAACATTTTTGTAAAGCAGTTTTTTTTTTGGCCGGGGAATATAGTAAAGTATAGGCACCACCCCTTATTTTAGAGGAGAATTGTACCCTGCGAGGGGGGAGGGCAAATTCCCTATTATTATAGAGGACAAAACTCCCAATGAAGGCATACTTCACTGTTTTTCCAAAAAAAACCATTTCAAGCAGTGGTGGGGTCTTGGGAGGGTCACATGTGGCTAGTATTGTCAGGTTTGTAAAATAGCAATGAGGGACCTGGCATGAAATTCGTGGCATGCATTGCTGACAATCAGGAAGTAGCTGTTAACAAATTTGTATTCTACCTGAATACATTGGTGTCAGTTAACTTAGCTATGTACTTTTCTGTAAAATTAACATACTCCCACATTCATAAATTACATGAAACACACGTTTCTGTCTATTTGAAAGGCCCACACCCAAAAATATATGATTTTTTGCATCTTGTTCTGTCTATACAAAAGGAAAAAGTTTTCCAGCCCTCAAAATGAGGACATCCCTTATAATAAGGCACACATATATAGTGGGTCCATATATCCTTCTTACTGAAAACAGGACATCTGCCACTCCTCTGAGAAGCAAGCTCTCTGGCCTTCAAACAAAATACATCCCATCTAACAGGGTGGACAAAGTGTAGCTCATTCATTGCATGTGGCCGCCTAGGGCTCTTTTTGTGGTCTATTTTGTTTGCTCCAAAATGCCCAAAAATGATCTCTTGTGAGTGTGGGGGAATTTCCACCATGCTTGGAGACCCTCTTGACTCTACCAGGGGTCAAAATGAAATTTTGCAAAAAAACCAAAAAATCTCTGAAAATTCAACAAAATGCCCTTTTGTGTTCTAGGAGGGCTTCAGAACATACCTCCATATCTCTTAGAGGGAATTTGAGGGCAATAAAATAGAGGAGGGCAGGAGCAGGTACAGTGAGGAGATACAACCCTCCAAGGTCACCTGGAGGGCTACTGCAACCACCTAGCTTTCCACAGTTGCCCACCTGACCCACATCTGGTAACCCTTCATGTGGCCTGCAGGTCACATGATTCTGGCCCCTTGTTTAGTGTCATGTGCATAGTGGATCCATATCTTCTTCTTACTAAAGAATTGCTCAGTCCTCATATGTTAAGTGCAAGAATTTTTATCATTGATATAAAAGCTTTCACGGATGGTTACTCAGCAGATCCATACCTTATCCTTTTGGTTTTTTTAATTAAGCAATCTGTACACTGTTCTTAAGTACAGATACCATTACTTGAGAATAATCTTATCTCGTGCTCTGCTGTTAAATCTGCTGTTTAACAGGATATTATTTTATGGAGGATTGTTAGTGCTTCTTTTTTATCGCTAGCCACCTAGATAGTGTTCTTTTTTTTTTTTTTTTTTTTTTTGGTGCCGGGTATACATCTTTTACTAAATAATTAAATAAATTTAAGCTCCTGGGCAAAGAGTAGGTTATGAGTGTGAAGAATGAGAATTTATATGACCTTGCTGTTAAATCTAATAATAAAAGTGTACAGTAGTTAGACTGGAAATGTAGGTTGCATATTTATTAACATTTTTATTCCATCTCTCTCCTTTTCTCCCTCTCCTTTGCTCTCTCTGTCTTTCTCTTTCTTTCAGTATGAGGCACTAAAGGCAGCTAAAAACTTATTCATAAGCAAAATTCAACAATAATCAAGTATGAAACAAAAAGTAACAGTAAGAAAAAAAATCAAGCAGAACAATATATACCAATGCAACAAACAGCTGAAGAGGAAATTTTTTTAAAAAAAACCTAAATGGAGATAAGACATGGTACAAGTAGTTTACCACAGGGAGACAGGATTTTGGCTAATTTGTTCCATGCCTCAGTGAATGGGTACAGATAGACCCATCACAGAACAATTGAACATGATTCTTTATATATTTGTCATAGATTGTCATAGATCCGTCCACAAAGCAGCTCTTGAAATAATGAAGAGCAAATGTGGGGTCTATTAAAAGTTTCCATTAAAAGACCAAATAAGTCTGTTGCTAGCATTGTTTTCCTTACTCAAATCTTACTCTTCATCCAAGAATCTTAAAGTAGTATAGCATAGTCACCTTGAATTGCGTTTGAGAGAAAGGCAGGATATAAATAAATAAGTAGTTTGGTTATTCCCCCCTGCCCATTGTTTAGAAAACCCAATAAAGTAGATTAGACTGGGCAATAGTCTAAACTAGATTAGAACAATAGTCTAGAATAGTTTAGACAGTAGTGATTGGCCAGGGATTATATGGTTAGTCTCATGGCTAAGAAGGAATTTTAACTTGGATCTCCAGGTAGATCTAGTTCAATGCTTTAATCACTGCACTACATTCATGGCACCCTACAAAGTAAGATAGAAATATTGTAATGAGGTAAGCGAAGGGTGGACTCTTCCTCCACAAAGCTTACAATCTAAATTAAAAAGGTTGAAGATTTTTCTGTACAAGAGAACTATCACTGTAATCAACAGCCACCAAAAACCTTCCAACCACTTTGCCAGCTGGCCTGTGCTTGCTATGTATCTTGTCTTGATTTAAAAAGAAAAAACAGTAAAGAATAAAATGGCAACAGTGATGCACAGAAGAGGAGTTTAACTTTCAGTGTTATAGAAACAGAGACACTGAACTCCTTAACCCCTTCAAACAGTGCTTTAGACTTCATTGGCAATATAGTACCCAAGGGGAGCAGCAAGGCTGAGATAGTCGCTGGAAACAGCAGCATTGTCTTCCAGATGCTTAATTAGAAATCCATAATAAATATCTCTAGTTCAAAAGCAATTGGTTCCTGGAACAGAGGAGATGAATGAGCAATTTTGACCCAATTTTTCTCTTTCTCCTCTCCTTCTTGATCACAAACCATAATTAGAGCACTTGTACAAAATTACATTTGTCAGACTGCCTGCGAATCGTAGCCTCAGAGGCTTTATCCACAAAGAGCAGGCTGTTATCGCTGACACTCAGCCTATATTCTGTCTTTGGAGTTCCAGGAGCAGACAAGGAATTACATTATCTGCATTCACTATCTAATACAAATTTAACGGCCATGAAAATTAGGCTCAGGTCAATTCTGCTTACAGATAGTTTTCAAAACCCAGTAATTAGTTGGCAAAGATCTTAGTAGGATCCACCAATAATGCACACAAAAGGCAAAAAAGAAGGCTAAAGCACTTAAGTTCTCAAAATGGACAATCCAGAAAGATGCCTCCTGGTGCCAATGATGACACATCTTATGAGTTTTCATCATAAGTACACCCTCCAACATTTCACAGATGAAAACCGGGATGCATGTGGCTAAAGCAACATGAGAGTTGTCGTCAAGATGGCAATGGTTATAAATGAGAAAGAACAGACAAGGTAGGAGAGGCCACAGCAGTTGTTTTTGTTGGAGTCTACTGGAAAGGGCAACATTCTGATTCTTCTTCTCCTTCCTACTGAGTTAATTGGAAGTTAGCTGAGGACCAAGGGGGAAAGTGAGAGGAGGAGAGAGAAACTGGGTCATTATACAAGCTGCTAAAATAGTTGAACTATTAATCCAGACTATCCCTACCAAATTAGGACATGCTCAAAAATTATACATAAGAATTATTTATAAGAAGAAAATATTGTCTCAGGGCATGAGAGCATAATCTATCCCATCAAAAGAGGGGGGCACTGAAGACTGAAGATGGTTATTTTCAAAATAACCATTCCACTAGGGTGGGAATGAGCAGAACATAGTGTCTGAGGCCCTTACCACACTATGCCATGATAGAGCATTGTACTGTCGTGATCCCAGCAATGCCATTGCCAGGATGCGATTGGGTCCCAAACGCTCCCCACTGCACCAGTCAGTTGATGGGTAGCGTTAGGGACACACTCCTTCCTTCCGTGGTACAGCCTGCCTCTTCCTATGCTGTATTCCAGAAGGAAGCACTTGATAGCACTTCTGCCCCTACCGCATGCATGCATCCAATGGGGTCATTGCAGGAAAGGGGGCCATTACTGGATTTTTTCCAGTAATGGTATACAGTGCGATCATGACAGATGGGGACACGACGGCAGCGGCACTGGCACAACATTATGTGGTGGCACGCATCCCAGACCAACAGCAATGAGTTGCCATGCCACGATGGTGACATCGTGTGGTAAGGGCCTGAGGGCATGTGCCCCTGAACAACCCCTGCTAGCCCCCAGACCACCCCCGCATTTACATTTTTGCCATGTTTTGTTTTTGTTTTTTTGCTAAAAATTACCAAAAAGGCACTAAAATTGCTGCAAAACACAATTTTTGTTAACATCTCTCCAACCTGTTAACAGGTTAGAATCATTGCTTTGTATTTGTATCTTTATACCTTGGTTTGGAGACTCTACACACACCCTACACCTGTTGCAATTTGGTAGGAACAGTCCCAGTTAATCCTCTATCATCCCACTGGTTGAGCTGCTCTTCAAATGTCCCATTTTCTTTCTCCTCCTCTCTCTTTCTCCTGTCATCCTCAGTGTACTTCAGTTACTCCAAACCAAATTCAAAATGCAGAAGTCACACTCAGTTAACTCAGTGGGGAGAGAAGAGGTAGAGGTGAAGATGGAGTCTTGTCCTTCCCAGTAGGCTCAGGCAAATACAAACTGCTGCAGCCAGCCCTGGCTTGTGTGTTTGTCCTCATTAATATAATGTTTGCTTTCATGACCACACTTTGCTGTTGCTTGGCCACATGTGTCCTAGTTTTCATCTGTGAAATGTTGTGACTATATCAGTGGTTCTCAATCTTTGGTCCTGCAGATGTTTTGAACTTTGGCTTCAAGAGTTACTAACCATTGGCCATGCTGTTTGGGGCTTCTTGAATATGACATATTGATCGTGTAACATATTGATCATGTAATATAGGGTATATTGATCATGTAACCCATAATACTTAGATGACCAAAGTTGGAGAACCATTGCCCTATATGACTCTGTCATTCAAAGGGGAGTAGTTCCCTATGTTACATGATCAATATGTTCAATAGCAAGCTAGATTCTTTTTCATCTAATTGAAAAACTGGTTGTCAAGGGGCACTGGATACTGAACAGCACCAGACAACATGGTTCAACAGTCACCTGTTTCAGCCTTTTGTCTCCTTTGGTTGTGTTTCCAAAACAACACAATTCTCAGTGCTTAATAGTCTCAGTGCTTAATAGTCTCAGGTCAGTGTTATATCGAGGCAGTTTGTACACTTCTGCATTATACACAGAAGGAAAAGTGCAAAAAGGTCGGATTAGCAGCCTACATATTCCACAAGCCCAGTAGTTCTGCATTTGCATTCAGGGATAAGCCACAGATCAAAACCACAGCTTTTATAGTGCTACATGATCCTTATACCTAAACGAGGACAAACACATCTTCTGTGCTGGAGCAGAAATGAATTCTTAGACCCCGGTGTATCTTGATAATCTTTTGAATATAGATCAGGACCTAAAAGACCCTAAGGACCAACCTAGAGTGAACTGATGGAAGGGGTAGCCTGAAGAACTTGGATCATAAGTTCCATGTAATAATCTGTCTTAGAAATCCAGTGGAGAATGCTTTGCAGTGCGACTGCCTAAGAATTCACCTGTATGTAGCATAAAGCTCTGGGCATAGTCCATATGACATAAAGCACCTGAAAGAGCCTTATATCTTCCCCGTTTGAATCAGTATGGTAAAAAAGTGTTTTAAATGTGGCTAAATCTTGCATCATATATCTATCTTATAGACAGATGCAGAGCAGGTGCGTGTGTGTGTGTGTGTGTGTGTGTGTGTGATTTTGCTTAGCTGTCTACCTACTAAATTCATGCCTTTCCTCCAGACTTTAATGCTAGTACAAGATCATCAAAATAAAGAGTTTTGCATTTTAGTTCTCTTGTGTAGAAATGCTCTATTCAAGGGAAGTAAAATTGGAAACTTTTATTTTGTACAGTGAACAATAATGTCCTCTGGCTGCTAAGGAAATTGAATCAAGCCACATTTTTTATATAGTCTCTGTTATAAACTGAAGGAGAAAAAGATGTGCGCCGTTTAAATTGGATATCGCAAATATGTAATCACATTGCTGGGGGGAGAAGTGGTTACAAACTTGTATTATCTTTACTTAAATGTTGATCCATAAAGCTGTCATTCCTATGCCGCAATTTTTTTTATTTTTTTTTATTTTTTATTTTTTTTTGCTCCCCAAATTTGTAAGCTTGGATGCTTCCTCCTTCTGGTAGGGATGTTATAATATGCAAATGAGAGGTTTATTTAGTGTGTGGATAAAAGAGCTTTATAAGTCCTCATTCCTTCTAACATCTTTAACAGCTGTGCAGTTTCTTACAAAATATGTTTTATCGTTTCAAGAAATGCTGTTAACCTCGCAGTTTTAAAACTGAATGAACAAGGCCTCTTGGACAAATTGAAAAACAAATGGTGGTACGACAAAGGAGAATGTGGCAGCGGGGGAGGTGACTCCAAGGTTAGCCTCAATGTCACCAAAGCGGGTAAACAGTATGAAGTGTAATTGGTGCATCTGCTGGGGTCCGTTCCCACCTGCCATGAAGATCTTGACTGTGTCCTAGGCATTGTTAACCCCTGGGGGCAAAAAAAAAAGAGACCCCTGTGTTCATATGTATGCAATTACTGTCAAAGCAAAAATATTTGCATCCCCCCATGTAAACCAGTTAGCCCAAGAGTCTAAATTGTGGCTTCTCTTGTCATACTTGCAATCTCATAGATCTCAGAAAAGTTACTTTTTAAACAAAATCAGATATATGTAGGGTTGTACAAAGATCTAACTCAAATGTTCAAGAGAACAGAGTTGGAGAACCTACCAGATGACCCTTCCCTCCTTCTTAGTCTGAAATTAAATTGTATATGTTGGCTATAGCTATCCAGGCGTACCTGAGGTCAAACCTCCTCCCCGCCATATCATAAAGAAAACTGCTTATGAGTCTAGTCACAACAAATAGTCTGTGTATGCAATTCTCTTGCTTCTAAGATAGTAACTCATAAAGACTACCTGATGTTTATGAGGAACCAGCTAGACATTGTTTAGATTATTTCCCCTTAGGACATATGTATACAAAACAGGTTTGAATGCAGATTTAGTGTTATGCTTTCTCTAGAAGCAACTTGAGGATAATTGTTTTTTAAGAATGACATCCAAGCACAAATTTTCCTCTGAAAACTACCTTTGGGAAACTGTCTTGATTTCATGATCTACAGGAACAAAGTCTAAGGACCAAGTTTTCCATTTCCATGTCTACGTACCAGAGGATAAAGAAAATCCATGTGGGGAAATTCCTTTGCAGATACTTGCTTTATATTGTTCATATTATATTAGTATTTGGTCCTTCCTCCAAACAACCCAGGGGCTTATTCAGTTTCATCTTCTCAAAAACCCGTGAAATATATTAGGTTGAGAGAGAGTGACTAGTTTGGTATATCCACTGGGCTTCCTAGATGAATGGCAGTTTGATTAATAGAATTAGGGGACACTCATAGTGTTATATTTAAACCACAACTTAATTTTTGCATCACATTATGGACCCCCTGACCACAGTGAAATGCAGTGATGGGAAAACCCACCTTTACTGATGTACACTGAACCTCAGTAAAGTTCAGTGAAAATTCATCTTCAGTAAGTCTGTCTTATATGAGGCTTACCATATTTTGAAAAGCGAAAAAAAAAAGACACATTTACTTACTGACTGTTCCAAACCACTAGTCTGTATGATGACTCACGCTTTAAATAACCTTGCCGTATAATCTGTGATAATTGCTACTATTTTCAACATTCACTGTATTTAGATAACCATTTTGCCTTCGCTTGCCCCCTTCCCTGTTTCTTCTGATAGTCTCCTCACCTGCTCCACCAAGCAGGTGGAGATTCCCTCAGCCATTTTGCTTGGCAAGCTTACTTTCCTTTGTCTGTCTCCCTTCCTCCACAACTCACCGGAATTGCTCTTTTAGTCTCTCTCTCTCTCTCTGTCCAAGCACTCCTCTAGGCCAGCCTCCATCCCTTCTTTTAGCCAAACTCTCAATGGAGCTGGCAAGATGGCACTTGCAGGCAGGAGACAAAACAGCAGTAGACACTTTGAAAATCCCTGAACATTTTAAAGTGCACCCAGACAGATATTTTCTGAAAAAGAAGGTTGTTTGGTAACCCTATGAGATGGATGCATAGCTTCAACAGCAGTAGGCTCATTTTGTGGATAACAGATATGCAGATTGGAGTCTCCCTGGTTGTACATAAAAACCAACACAAAACATTTCCCCAAAGCAAGTACTCTTTTTATTGGACGGTCAAATAGCACTTGTTAGTTGATTATATAAGCCAATAGTTTTGGGTTTACAGTAATTGCACACGATTTGTTTAAAACTTTCCCCAGCAGTATGTGCCTGTTACCTGAAGCGATGGAGCAGGTCCCAGTTGTATGTCTGTCTCTAACCCCTGGCCTACCGTACATGACATAACAGCCACTGTGGCCTCTGCTCCGTCACTTTGCAATGCGATTCTATGTAGTTTTACTTGAATAACATAAAATAACATATATAATGTTATTTATGTTATTTTCCACGTGAAGAACTCCTGTAAACCTTGCCGTTTTGAAACTCAGTGAGGCAGGCGTCTTAGACAAGCTGAAAAACAAATGGTGGTACGATAAAGGTGAATGTGGACCCAAGGACTCTGGAAGTAAGGTCAGTTGCTGCAGTTCGGGACCTACTATTGTGTTCACGAGGGAGAGTTAATGATCACTTAGGGATGGAAATAAGTCGGCTATTGAACAGTCATCGTGTAGAAGATGCTTATACTTTTCCTCCCAACCTCAGTGGGACAAAAACAAGTATTTGTTTGGGTTTGTAAAATCTCCAGGGGGAAAAAATGCAACACAGTGAAAGGATTCCCACCTATATTAAAGTCCTTCACCAACAGCTTTCTCCAAGGCACAAACCCAAACTCCAAATCCTTATGTGCTTCAATGATAAAGGCATAGAGGTTCCCCAGTTGTGAAGCACCCACTAACTACCCCTTTCTGCATGTTCTCTTCTTGTGGACATTCAGGGCGGCCTTGATTCAGGATGCCCTTGCTGTACAGTCTTAAAAACTACAGTGGGATCTTTAAAGGCCATTTCTTTTTCTTTTAATATTTTTTAATTAAAAATAAGAGAAAAACATTACTCTCTATATAGTCTTAGTACAGCAAAAAAGGAATATCACTATCTTCACTAGCAAAGTATGTAGATGTCATATTGCAGTGGTTTACTCAATAATAAAAAATTAAACTTAAATATTTCTTCAATATAATAGAATTTTCGCAGTATAAACTGGAGTACTAAAATTGAACTTCCTTTCTTCCCCTGTTGGCCATTTCTTACATTATACCAACAAGTACCGTGTGTACCCTCTCCACTTAGTAATGGTACCCTATTCCAACATAGATTTTTGTTAAGAAGCTATTTTTCATTCAAGGAAAGTTGGCAGAGCTTTCCATAGAAGACTGACTCTGGACACTTGTCCATTTTTTAAAAAAATGATCGTGCCTTCCCCTGTCTGGATAATAGTTAATGAAATTTATTTATTTATTCATTTCTCATTTTTCTCCCAATATGGGACCTTAACAGTAATACATTATGCTTCCAAGATGAATGCCTTGCAAAAACACTTTTGCATGGTGTTATCTCATCGGCTTTGTAATCTTTTACTTACTGAGATAGCTGTTGGAATATGCAATAATGTATCTTTAAATTATTGCAACAGCTACACTAAGTGGTCATTGCGGTGGGCAAATTCCAGCCATCTCAGAATTTTATAAAACATTAATCCTAACCCTCAACCCATTTTAAAATAAGCTGATTGCTAAAGGCAAGGCTTACTAAATGACTTAATTAATAACATAAAAAGTGTGGCACAATGTCAAATCCTGAAAAATGTTATTAGCCTCAAGAATTATGAGAGGCATTATGCACATCTTTTTGAAAACCTGAAATGTCAAGTGTGCAATTCTGATCCAAATCAATTTGCTGTTCTCAGTTACAGACAGCTCATTGATTCAGTGAGGTTTACAAAAGTACTGACTTACAATTCAGCAGTTTCTATGCCAGTCAGTCTACTCTAGTTCTCATGAGCAATTCAATTCAGACTGGTGTGTATATGCAAAATAAACAATAAAACTGACAATGTGAACTAAGAATATGAATAATATATTCATTTAAAATACTGTTCTAGTATTATTGTAAAACCAAGGCCGTTTCTGCACTAGACTATTATAGTGCTTTTATTCCACTTTCAACATCCTGTGGAATCCTGGGGTTTGCAGTTTAGGGAGGGGCCTCAAAGACCCCTCCCTAACCTGCAAACCCCAGGACTCCACAGGATGTTGAAAGTGGAATAATAGAACTGTAACAGTCTAGTGTGGAAATGACCCAAGACTGATATTTTAGATTAAAACTGCATCAAACATGTAGCATCAATGTCATAGCTATGGGTGAACTGCCCCATCCAACCCACCTTAAAAACCAGTCAGCCATCCAGAGTGATGGTTGTCTGTGCTCCTGCCAGGAGGGATGATGCAGGATGAAACGACCAGCCCTGTTTTGCCATGGTATGAGGAGCAGAAGCAGGGAACTGTCACAACTCTTCATTGCAGGTTAAACTGCTGGCAGGTGGGGACTGGTTACATCATCCTGTAAGCAGCCTGCTCGCCATCAGCACAGACTTCTATCACTCCCGAGGGATGACTGGCTTTTAAGGTGGGTTTCAGGGTCAACAGTCCCATGAATACAAATGAGAATATGAAGCAGCTATAATGTCCTAAATCTAACATACAACAACATAACTAACTGGTTGCCAGGTGTACTTTCCAAATCAAGAGCAACCCAGATGTGCCAAAATTCCCAGGGCTATATCCAACTGACCCAGTGGAGAGAATTGAGTTAATGGCAGAGAATTGGCTTGCGCCTGTACAACAGTGTGGCCACTGGCTTTCCAAATCTATTAGACTCACTCCTTCTTCACTCCAACACATTGCAGTGATTTAATAAAACTAGAGAACTTAAAAAATCCTTTGTCACCATGGTAGGAAGGGGTGGCCGATGGGGGTTTCCATTTCTATAGAATAGTGAATCCACTCTGGCTTTTGAGAAGCTCTCCACTGTGCTGAACTGAATTTCCAAAATAGGTTCAGCCCCTCTGTAAAAGTTCAGACTAAAATCCAAACAGATTCACCACTGTACTGATATGGAAGCCACCAGCCATTGGAGGAAGAAGGAAGAAGAGGAATCATGCAAAAGACTCCGTATGTCCCAAGATCTCCCTGCCCACATTATAGATGCAGACTCTGTGGCTGTAGCAAGAAATGCATTTGCTTGAGTTGTAAAAAGTGATTTAAATGGAATAGACATTAAATCCACTATTATTTAACTAATGGATAGAAAGCTAGTCAGGTGTTTTATTTTGCTTTTCGAATAAATAAATGAGGGCACATTTAGCCTGAAAGGAATCACCACCATAGATCACTAAGCTATTTTAATGATCCTCTAAAAGTCCCACGCTCAGGCCGCCATTAAATGTCAGGAGAGAGAGAATAGATATACTTTATTGATGCCACAGTTAATTGTGCTAGACTATATCACAGCCATTCATAACCAAGGGACTAATTACATCCTAAAGTACTGGTTTAAGCACATGTAATGTTTCTCAATGTCTTTTGTTAAGTTTTCTTTTGTGTGTGTGTTTTGTAAACCAGGACAGACCAGTTCTCTTGCTGGCATTTGTCAGTGGCTGTCTTTTCCCCTCTGTTTATATCCATGAAATCACTACTTCTGTCTCTGTATACACTGTACTGTAGTATTTGTTTGCTCCCCCAGCCTCTTGTACCCGGGATTTAACACCCTCCCTTCTGTTTCCACAGGACAAGACGAGCGCCCTGAGTCTCAGCAACGTTGCCGGCGTCTTCTACATTCTGGTTGGCGGCCTGGGCTTGGCTATGCTGGTGGCTTTGATAGAATTCTGTTACAAATCCAGGGCAGAGGCGAAGAGAATGAAGGTGGCAAAGAGTGCACAGACTTTTAATCCAACTTCCTCGCAGAATACCCAGAATTTAGCAACTTATAGAGAAGGTTACAACGTATATGGAACCGAGAGTGTTAAAATTTAGGGGTAGGACTTAGGGCCTACTACAGTGAGTGGGTGATGCGTCATCTTGTCCTGCAGTGTTGTGACCTGTCTGTCCAGTGGTGGTCCCTGCTTGCTTCTCAAAGAGAGCTTCCTCTTTTTTGGAAAACTGGTTCAATTGATTTTGGCTGCAGATGTTTAGTATACTTCCTTATATGTGACTCATAGACATCTGCATTGCAAGGGTTTTGTTTTTCTTTTAATTAAGGCATCAGTGTATATATACATGTATATAATTGATACAATTATATATGTACACATCTGTGTGCTATGTATAATAGTATCAAATATGTACATGTATACAGGTACATATCCATCAAAAGGGGACATTTATAACAATGTGAAATTTTAGAGTTTGTGGTGAAATTTTAGGTTTGCTGTTCAGGCCAAGTAAGATTTCTCAGTCTGCTTGCTTGTGTAGGAAGGGCTAGACATGCAAAACTTATTATATTCAACATAGGTTTTATATATGAAGATCTGAGACTTAAAATGTGTGTGCCTGACTTGAGGGGATTACTATTCTTTCTCTTCTTGGCAGCTCCCTCTGTACAACCAGTTTAGCTAGTTAGTATATTTCCTTGGATGTAATTTCCACAGGAATAAGTCTGTAAGCATGCTGTAATGTTTTAGAGCCAAGACTTCATTGGTTTTTCAGCCATAGAAATCCACTGGGTGACCTTGGGCAAGTCACACTTTCTCAGCATAACAGGAAGGCAATGGCAAACCACCTCAGACTAAATCTTTCCAGCAAAACACTAGCATAGGGTAACCAGAAGTCAGAGTCAACTGGAAGGCACATCACAACACAAGTCTTACATTAATTGGTCCTATTCGCTGTCTCACAATATAGCAATGGTCTCAACCATAGATGACCTTGCAAAGGATCAGGCCAAGTAATCAAGAATAATTCTTTCAAAGACTGCCAGGTATGATGGCTGTACTTTGCCTCCAGGATCAGCATAGCAGCTAACTGCTGGATATCATAATAAGATGAAAAAAACTGTGTTCAATCAGACCAAAGACCTTTCTAGCCCATCCATTTGTCCCCATAAGAACCAACAAGATAAGAAGCTCATCAGCAGGAGAGAAGAACAGTTGAAACCCTCCCCTCCAATGCTCTCCAGCAATTGGTAGGCATTGTGCCTCGGATACTGGAGATGAAACACATCCATCCTGACTGAGTAGTAGCCACTGATACTCCCAACCTCCACCACTTGTAGGGAGTGACAGTAGGAAAGAGCTGTTCCCTCCATGTCCCACTCATACATATCCCAACAGAATCCCAGTTAGTCACTTGGAGGAACTGTATTTTGAAACATGGGCAATTCCTCTGCTCCAACAGAAATTTTCATTTGTTTTTATGTTCTTATTAAATACTAGCGTATTTACCCAGCATTGCCTGGGATTTTATTTTTTCATAGGTCACGCTTGTTAGAAATACCTTAGGAATTACCTTACCTTACCTTACCTTAGGAGTCATATGCGGTTGAAATACACATGGATTTGAGATCCTGTGTCTCTAATTCCCCAAACTGCCTTGTCCAGTATCTGTAACTTTCCTCCATATTCCGCAATCCAATCTGTATTATTAAAATACAGATGTTGGGTTTTTGAGGGAATACACTGGCCTTCTTCTGGCTGCTAGGCCTCGTCTCCATAGCAACCGGACTATTCAGAGCTCTCTGGCTGAGAATTCTAAAGGCTCCTCCCTTAACTGCCAATCCCAGGATTCCATAGAATCTTCACAGCCAGCCAATCATGAGGTCTTCACCTGGCTACAGCCAACGATATGAGGTCTTTGCCTGCCTGACACAGACAAACAGACAAACTCACTCACAAACTTTGACTTTTATATAGTAGATGGCTTACTTCTGAGTAAGCTTGCACAGAATTAGGATATCTGTAGGAATGTAGGCATTGCCCTTGGGACCTCCGTCATGAGCATGTGGGCAGAGCTTTATGCTCCACCAGTATAAAACAGCATCTTTGTCTAGGATTAGAGTCTGTGGGTTGGATGAACACATCTCTAAAAATCGCTGTTAAGGCAGATATCTTTTCCGTCCCTAGCTATTAGTTAATTCTCCTGCATTTTTATAGCCAGACTTTCCTCCTGGGAGCTCAGGTTAGCTCTGCTTTATTGACCGAGAACACAGCTTGGCAGTTCTGAATGCTACTGCAAATCTCCTCAGTGCAGGTAATATAGCGGCAGCTAGAACAAAATGCAGTGTAGCGTAGTATAACAGTGTAGTGCAGAAAGGCCTATAGAATCTTAGAGGTGGAAAAGTCCGCAAGGGCCATGTACGACAACAACCTTCTGGAATATCAGCAAAAAAAATGACCTTAAAACTTAAGAGCAAAATTATGTGATACAAATCATACGTATGATGTGTGACCTAGACTAGAAAGTCTGGAACTATTCCAGAGCCAGAGAAGTGTCAGCAATGTACTTTAATAACACCCACACTCACACTAACTTGGGAGGAATTAAAGTCACACACATAAAAACAGAACTTAGCTTTAAGGGTGCTGATATTGAATGCTGACGCAGAAGTTTTATTTTGTCACTTCAGAAGGATTTAAACAGAAAAAGAATTATTTCTTACTACATGTAGTTCTTATTTGCATAGCATCAGAGCACACAAGACTGTATAGTAGGTACAGTCAGCCCCAGGGAGATTGTAGAGTAAAAGTATAGCCAGTGCAATATAGAACAATACAATACAGAACAAAGGCCATTTCCGCACCAGTCTGTTATAGCGCTATGATTCCACTTGCAACATCCTATGGAATCCTGGGGTTTGCAGTTTCGGGAGGGGCCGGCCGGCCCCTCCCGAAACTGCAAACCCCAGGATTCCATAGGATGTTGCAAGTGGAATCATAGCGCTATAACAGACTGGTGCAGAAATGGCCAAAGACAGCATACTCACAGAACTTCAGATGGTCAGTATAGTTGGAGAGCTCTGAGGAATAGGTCAGTTTTCAATACGATTATCAAAGGAGGAGGCTTGGGGCAGATGGACTGGAAAGCTGCAGATTCTTTGGCAGTTTTCCTTGGCTATTTGTTACCTGCATATGGCAGAAAGAGTGGCAAAGGAAGCATCCCAGGCACATCTGGAAGGAAAATGTATTAACATGGGCACAGATTCAGAGGTCACAAGGCAGCAAAGATGCTAGATCTTCAGGTGTGCTTAAGGCTTTCTTTGTTGTTTTCTCTGACCATAATTCAGCATGGTTTACTTGTGCAAACTGCTAAGCCACATTTTCACTGACAACTGTGAGAAAAGGATTGGCAGCTTGTCCAAATAACTCATACTAGGAACTGTGGAAAGGAAAGGAAAAAAAACTGAATGCAGAGAGCCTCTGGAATGAGTGTGGGGATTGTGAAAGTGAGCCATAATCATGCCTCTATAGGTATGCAGTTAGCACTGATTTCAGTAAAAATGTGGCATTTTCAACAGGGTAGTGCTATAGATCAAGGCAGCATATTAGAGCTCACCAGCAGAAAATTCTAAATACCCCATGACTACAAATCTCATGATTCTGTGGAATGGAAGCATGGGAATTAGAGCTATAATGCTGTAGTGTAGACACACCAGACCTAAAGTGCCTAATGGATAAGGTGGCCCTGTAGATGCACATTTAGCCTGACTAGTCTGCCCAATAGATGTAGTAGCAAAATTGTTTATGAACTGATTTTGAACAATTCACAGAACAGGGGAAGATTGTTGCAGACAGACAGACAGGCAGACAGACAGACATTTATTTAGGTCAATGACCAGTTTAATAAACAAGCAAACAAAATTTTGGGAGCAAAACAGAATGATAAAAAAACCTAACAAGATGCATTAAAAAATGAATCACGAAATAGAAAATTTAAAAGAACATTAAAGTATTTAAATATTAAATACAAAATACTTGAATTACAATGGTGTGATTTAAAAAGCAACATAGTATAATAATCTCTATGATACTAGGATGCCATCCTACGCCGACAAGCTATAGCTGCGTTGGCTGTAATTTCAGGGAAGTAGTCTGCCAAAAGGTAATCAATGTAGAACACATCAGATCTCTCTGGTATACTTTGTAAAATTGGATTAATAAAGTGGCATCAAAGATCACGGTGAAAAGAACAGTACAATAAAACATGCCCTACAGTTTCTATTTTCTCTGCCTCACAAGGGCATAAACGATCACAATATGGTAAATTATTGTATCTTCCTTTCAGTAGTGCAGATGGGAGCACTTTGAACTTAGCCTGGGTAAATCTGCAGTTCAAAAAGGATGCTAGGTTAGATTGCTTTTCCTTGACAAGCTAAGTAACCTTGTGCAGACAGCGTGAGTTGTTGTTGTTGTTTTTCCCCCTTATATTCAAAGAGGGCATTCAATTTAATATGTGATGTTTCACCTGCAGCCTGAAATAGTACTAGCTGGAACAGATCTTTTTTTTCCCCAAATAATTTGATTACAGTATTTTTAAGATAAAGTAATGTGTTGCCATTGCTTGTTGCAGTGTTTTAAACAGTAACGTGGTCGTGTTACTCGTTCCATTACTTGTTGCTTTTTGTTACTGCTCACATTGTAAAAAAAATTCGTAGAATTGATAAGAAAATGGCATGAAAACATGAGTTGCCCTTTGAAAGTCACTAGGCAAGAAAATAACATTGGTCATTGCACACACACACACATCCAAATCCTGCCATCCCCACTCATTAGAATGATTTTGAAATGGGGTTTTCTTACACCCATAAGGCTAAAGCACACTAAAGTAACTAATTAGAGGCAATTATGTTAATTCTAAGCTCTTGTCGAGGATACTCCAGCAGAGGTGTCAGACTATTCTGTCACTAAGAAGACAATAAAACAGAACAAAGTGTGGCCCACAAACCACACACAGCCCCCAGGCCCGTTTTTGTGACCCCCCCCCGGGCAAAAAAAAATATTTTTCTTAAACTATTTATTTTTCAACTCTCTTTTTGCTCCTAAATATCTCTAAATCCCCTTCAGTGGCATAAAGGGCAATGTTGACACATTTCCCGCCTCCCAGCTAATTTAGGTCCAGGAGATGCGTTTTTTTTTTTTTTTTTTTTGAAACAGGAAGTGGACCAGAAGTGACTTCTTCTCACTTCATGTTGTTAAAAAAAGGCCTCTCTTGGGTCTAAAATGGTTCAAAGAAACATAAGAACTTGGGAAAAAATGCCCCTTGCCCAGTGGTGGAGCTTGGAGTGTGTGTGTGGGGGGGGGCGAGAGGGGGAGGAGCTATGGCGCGTGGGGGCTGCAGGGCATGGGGGTGTGGCCAGGGCATGGGGGGCATGGCTACAAGCCAGGATGCCCCAAAAACATTGCCACCCGGGGCAAAAAGTGCTTCCCACCACCACCCCATTCCTACGCGACTGCTCTCGCCCTCTTTAGGGGATATTTGGGGAAATTTGGGAGCAGTTTTTTATGGGATGTGTGGTTGGGGGTGCAGCCTTCTGAGATCTCCTGGGGGGCTAATGCAACCCCCCACTCTTCACAGTTACCCACCCCAGAAAGAGGAGCTTTGTGGTGAATAACCATAGAGAGGATTACATAACCCTTGTCCCAGCTACTTGGTGTTTCCCCAGTGGTCTCTGTGCTAACAGAGAAGCTGCACATTACTGCCAGTGATGCTAGAAGGGCTAAAATGAGACTGGAAAGAGATAGGCTTTTGTAGAAAATCTTCGTTATTTGGCAGGAGTTGAAGAATGGCTGTAGGATGCATAACCCTAAATCCTGTTGTTAGCCTCAGCTAGAGTAGACCCAGATAATCAATGGGATTGAAAGAAGCCTTGACTGATTCAGTAAGCATTTCTTAGTGAGACTAACCTATATAGTTCAGGCAATTGCCATTATTGTAGCACAAGCTGCCAGCCATGTTTCCTTTGGCATTTCTAAATTTCTCCGGTTTGAGAAACAAGACACATCCACTTTAACAGTACAGTTCTCTCTCCACATTCAGTACTTTGACTCTCGCAAATTTCATTATTTGTGAGGCACTCGTGCCTCTATCCCCCCATTCTCCTCCTCCCATTCCCTTGAGTTTTGCCAATGCAGAGAAAGAAGGCGGGCATGCCAAGGCAAAAGGTAAGGCAATGGGGGTGGGGAGAGACATGGGCGTGCACGCTTTCCTGGTGCCCTCTGGAGCTCCTCCCTTCCATTGCTTTGCCTCCGCTCTGGCACTGACAACTCACATGGAGGCAAAAGGTAAGGCAGTGGGGAGAGGAGACAAACATATTTCCTTGTGCCATCTGGAGCTCTTCCCTCCCATTGCTTTGCCTTTGCCCTGGCGCTGAGAACTCACACCAAGGCAAAAAGTAAAGCAGTTGTGGGGGTACACAAACTCCTTCCTTCTTCCCTCCAGAGTTCCCCTCTCACTCCCTTGCCTCTGGCCCAGCACGGAGAAGGAAGGCTCTTGTGCCAGAGGCCCAGAAGGGAATGGCAGGGGGATTGTGGAGGTGGAGAGTTATTTACAACTGTTTCACTTTCATGAGGATTCTGTACCCCAAACCCTCACAAATGTGGAGAGGCCACTGTAATTACCTTCTTCCAAAAGCTGTAGAGCAAGGGTAAGGAAAGTGTGCCCCAAGGGATGAAGATTTCCTCAACAGCATTTTTTTCTGGCCATTTTTTCAAGCTCCCTCCTCTGAAAGGACTCCCCTCACGTGCCAGTAATTAAAAACACATCTTCCACTGGCAACAATGCAGTGGCAATGTTGCCATGGTTCTCTTCAGACACAAGAGGAGCCTTTTTCTTTAGTTTAAAACAGTGCAGGAGGGTACAAAGACAAGACAAAATTGTTCTCCAAGAATTTTAAAAACAACAGGGAGCTTTTTGATTAAAATAAAGGTTTTATTTTAGAAAAAGACAAACAGTAGTGGGGCACCCCTCCAAGGTCCCATGGTGGGCCAATGTGGCTATCCATCCACAAGGAGTTGTCAGCCCTTACCCTCAAACATATAAGACAATTTACTGTTAGAATCATTCAGAAGTGTGCTGTTTGATCCCTAGCTGGGCTCTATGAACAATTCAAATGAGATGCCGAGACAAGATGTTGACGTTTCACTAGGCAGGAAAACAAACAATCAACCATGTTAATTTTGTCCTATTTTTGGAAGGGGGCATTTCCACACTCCACTGTTGTAGTGCTATTATTCCACTTTCAACATCCTGTGGAATTCTGGTGTTTGCAGTTTACTGAGGCCAAAGAACTTTCTGGCTGAGAATTCTAAAGGCCCCTCTCTAAACTGCAGACCTCAGGATTCCACAGGACGTTGAAAGTGGAATAATAGCACTGTAACAATGTAGTGTGGAAATGACCTTGATCTAATGTTCTTTTTCATAATGATCCCTTTTAAAATAGGACTTTAATTCTCTTTTTAAAAAAAGCAGCCAGCACAGTGAAGACCCTTCAGAGAATGTTCTTGACATAACCTCTATTGCTGTAGGGATGAAAACTGCTTATCTGAATGGACTGTACACATTCCTATTTTGGTCTCTCTCTCTCTCTCTCTCTCTCTGTGTGTGTGTGTGTGTGTGTGTGTGTGTATTTCTGCTGCATGTCTTGCTCTTGTCCTCCTGCATGTGGCTGAGACTTTAGCAAGGAAATTTGTTTTATTTAGACAGCGTCCTGTTGAAATCAATGGGATTTTGCTTAGAACCAGCACATCCTATTTACTTCAGTGAAACTTATGGGCCCTTCAGTTTAACTTCTTAATATTACCTATAGTGGTTTGGATCCAGACTTAGTTGTGTTTAGGACAGACTCAATAAAATGAATGGCAGTTGTGAATAACATCATCATCATCATCATCATCATCATCATCATCATTATTATTATTATTATTACTATATTGGATCATTTGTAAGCAAAACTAAGTCTGGATCCAATTCATTATGATTAATAATTTTTTTAACAGAGGTTATTAGTGATATATTTTAGGTTTGTGCATCTGAAAAAAAATGTAACCTTCTTAAACTGAGTTGAAAGAAAAGAAGGATTAAAGGAAGGAAGGAAGTTGGAGAAAGAAAGATAGATGCCCAGATTTGTGCCATTGGTATCAGTAAGAGAAATAAGCAATTGTTTAAATCTTTTCTTCTGTTAAATCATTGGGATTTTAAAAGACAGTCACACTGTCACCGAAATGTACAGAAAATGTGCATCTTAAAAAAAAAAGGTCATTATGCATAGTGTCAATCTGATCTTGCTTTTAAGTAAGCTTTTGTAAGCTAATTTGTGACCAAATTCCAGGCCTGTGATCTTACTGCTCTTATATACATGAAAGTTAACAGGAAAAAAGAGGGTGGGGAATGGAGGGAGGGAGGACTGATTCCTAAGGAAACTGGGAACAGTGTGAAATTTTACAGTTCCCCATTAAGATTGGCTTTTACTAAATTTTGGCATAGCTAGAATCTCCAGTTTGATCTGTTTGGTTTTAAAAAGTCTAAAATGCACATTATATTATATGAATAGTTAACATGATAATGCAGATGTCTACATATAGATATTTTTGGTGTTTGCTGTGAACTGTTTTATTGAGGACTAGAAATATTGTAACACTTCCTTTTTACTTCCTCCCCCTCTCCTTTCTTTTTCATGTCCTTTTTCTTGCCTCCCAGCTGACCTTTTCTGAAGCCATACGAAACAAA
This sequence comes from Cyclura pinguis, assembly GCA_030412105.1. Taxonomy (NCBI): domain Eukaryota; kingdom Metazoa; phylum Chordata; class Lepidosauria; order Squamata; family Iguanidae; genus Cyclura; species Cyclura pinguis. Next base: position 265,582,288 of record CM059601.1, on the reverse strand, counting down.
GCCAGATTATCCATCACAGGGAGCGTGGGGGAGAACGGCCGCGTCCTCACTCCCGACTGCCCAAAGGCTGTACACACCGGAACTGCAATTAGACAAAGTTCAGGATTGGCGGTAATTGCATCAGACCTACCATAAAAACCAAAAAAGTAATCGAGTGCCTTAATTAAACTGTGTCAGTGACTGATGGGAATACAGCACGGACTGTAACACGACACGGGAAATGTCATTGATGAACTTAGAAAACGGGCTGAGTATGGGAAGGGCATACAAACATGCCAGACATCATCAGCAACAAATGGCGTGCATGGTCTCAGCTCAGAAAACCCAAACTCAGATTTTATATCAGGAAAAAAAAAATTCATAATTTAGTTTTCTTGGGGGGGGAGGAGGGGGTTGGGAAAGAAATATTAACAGCAACAAATTTCACTTGAGTGGACTTTAAAAAAAAAACTAATAAGACTTGCCAATTTAGCGCATTAAAACTGTGAAGAACACACTTGAGGAAAGACTACATTGTGGTCTTTGTCTCGGCAAAGTGGGGAACCAATTATTATAGAAATCAATGAACATGCTAACCTGTGTCTCCAGACGATCAACATTATACAATGGGAAGATTATCCAGCTGTGGAAACCAGTCACTAAACTGTGATAAGAAATAAATATGTAAATCCTGTGAAAAAAAAAATAAAATTACTTTTTTCTTTGGGAAAAAAAAGAGGAATATTGAAACATGCTTGCTTTTTAACGGATGTAAATTCAGTAGAGGACAACACGATTCTTTTTTCTAACCATCTTAGGGAACAATTCATTGCAATAATTGATATAAAATGCCATCACTGTAATAAAATTCAAAGACTTTTTTTTTATATAAACATTGTTGGTCATCCTCTCATTTGCTGTTACCGTCATTCTGTTCCATCATTCAGTGTTCCACGGATTTGCATCTGTCTAACTACAAGAAACCAACAAATACGTTTAGAGAACACCATCAGTCTGCAGTGTAGAATCAAAGAGACTACGGGTCACTCATGTTACCGATATTATTTATAATGTTCTGTGTAAGAAACTGTGGTTTTTGTACCCACCAAAAAAGAATAAAACAACAAGCGTTTCTTTTAATACCTACTGAGCTGGAGTGGTTTCCTGACCATCAGAAATGCTCTTCAGAACAGGTCAACAGAGTAAGGGAGAACTGTATCACAGTGAATTTGGGTTCTAATGATGTGAAGTGTGACCAAGCATGATTTTTTGACTGTCTGGACAGAGAAACGGCTGGCTCTTCTTGGCTTTGACACTGATTTGCTCCAGTGTGGTTGTATATGCTGCAAGGCAGAGTGGCATACATCCTGCTGAAAAACAACAACTTTGTTCCAAGGGAATTCCCAACCCTGCTATAAGAAATATGCATATATTATGCAAATTAAACAAATGTGCTTGATTTCTCCCCATTGCATTTTTTTTTTCTGTTTTGCATAATGAAGTCTGCTTCTGCTCATCACAGGGAGGGGAAAAGAACATGTTTAACGTACCGAAGTCACAACACCAAGCATTGCAGATCTCATTTGTTCATTCCTCAGGCTTCTAGAATTTTGCCATGTACAGTTCACACCCTTTCATAGTATTCTGCAGGCTAAACCCCTTCTCGGCTTCTTCTGCAGCAGAATTTCATCATACGCACAGACCTGACCAAGCACTCATAAAAGAACAGAAAAGGAGGTGGCACATGCTAAGAATCCAGAGCAGCTTGGGATTCATGTGAAACTTTCACAACATAAATGTGATCCTTCGGTTCCTCCTTACCAAGTCTCCAGAAAGACTCTTTTTCACTTTCTGGAGGATGGTTGGAATTCTACATTATATAGCGCACCCTCTTGTGGTGTGATCTTGTCATATACCAATCTGGGTTGTGCAAAGTATTGCATCCATTATTGTCAATAGATGTGAGTGCTCATTTTTTATGTTTTACACAGGGATTCCTGGAACTGAACCTCCACATATACAGAGAGCACACTGTAGTAACAGATCCATAACTGCTCCTTATTCAGTAACACAATACAGTCACAACTGTGTAATTTTTGCCATGACTGTAAAAGCTCCCCTGCCAACACTCCTTAATAGCCAGCTGCCTCATCAAGAAAGGAGATCTGCTTAGCTGTGATCAGAGCGCAGGAAGATGACATTTCCAGTCCTCTCCCACCAGAAGACAAAGCTGCAGCAAGCAGAAGTATGACCCCTGTCACAATTCCTCCTCATAGCCCAAGGTGTATCTAGGGTGGGGCAAGTAGGGCACAAAAGTAGGGGGCCAGGGGGCACAAAAAATGCTGGAAGCAGCAGAGGAGGAGGAAGAGGCTCTAGAGGTAGGGGCACAACTTCCATGCTTGCCCTAGGGATTGTTTATGCTAGATATCCCTCTGCTCATAGCCTAGAAATGTTATCCACCAGCACCTTGATGACACTGCTGGCTGTTAAGATGGGCTTGGGAGGTTGGGCCAGGAGATGTTAAGTCACACATTTGTAACTAAGTAAGCTGTGTAGAATATTGTCAAATATCTTTCTTTCTGGTCACATTGACACTGCACGTTAGAGGAGTGGTATATGTTATTAATTTATTTACACATTGCACTTTAGATGGGATGATGATGAACTTTTTCTGGATTGTTTGCTTTTAAGCCTTGTTAACCCTTTAGCCATACAAACCATGTTTACTGAGACCAGCTACCTCTCTCCTCTCTCCCTTCCAATCATTCAGCTTTCTCCATTGTCAACATCCCACCTGACAGACATACTGGCCAGTGAACTGCTGATTTGGTAGTCTGCCATGGTGCTGCAGTGGTTAAATGCTGGTACTGCAGCCACAAAGTTGAGTTCAATCCTGCCGGGCTCCAGGTTGACTCAGCCTTCCATCCTTCCGCAGGTCAGTAAAATGAGTACCCAGCTTGTTGGGGGCAATTAGCTAACACAATGTAAACCACTTAGCGAGCACTTAGCTGATAAGCAGTATAGAAGTACACATGCTATAGCTATTGCCTTGACTTCTCCCCATGCTTCAGAGAGGCTGTTCATCTTAAGCAAACAAAAACATCCGACACACAGGGGATTCTTTTATTTATTTCAGTAAAACACAGAATCAGGCTTGAAAAGGGAATGTTAGCGACATCTCTGGTTGTCAACCAGTGTTATGCAGGGTTACCTTCTGCTATAAACAGAGACCATCTTCTCTTACACTCACTCCAGAGAAGGCAGCTGCTTGTCAAAGCAAAATACACTGAGTGCCCTTCTACAGCTGAACTCACTGCTCAGTCCATGTGTATTAGCATTCGCCACAGTTTTGTTTTCATTTGAGATAGGTTCCCTCCTTAACACCAGCAGATCCATGGCTTACAGGAAGCCTGGGTTATGCCTTCACCACAGATGCTTCCGGAGTAATACGATATTTTTCATTGCTCCGTATGAAAGAACTTTTTTTCAATCACTGTGATTGATGTGTCCTTCCAGTCCAGCAGAAAAAAAGAACTTAGAGAAGTAGGCACACGTCCATATTTTTTTCCCTTCGGTGCAACCAGCCCCTCTCGCATTACACAATTATAGTATTATAATCCCCCTTTAACTGCCATGGTTGCATCCTATGGAATCTTGGGGTTTATAGTTTGATGACACACAAGAATTTTCTGGCTGAAAATTCTAAAGGTCTCTCTCTAAACTGTAAATCCCAGGATTTCATAGAATGGAACCATGGCAATTGAGCTTGAATCATAGTGCTATAAAATGTTATGTGAAAGAGGCCCAAAGGGGAAAAAAACTGTGCTAAGATGGTATTTCCCAGTCAAAATACCAGGGACAGAGAGGAGGGATACACTCTAAGGTAAGGCCAAACTGAAGATCTTTTCTTCATCAGTTGAAGTATTCCCATGAGAGCCATCTAAATGCTATGTTCATAACGGCATTTCTCCAACTGAGACAACTAAGAGCGGTTTCGGCAGTTATTTCAGTAAACACCAGAGGAAGAGGCCACATCTCAGGATGTCAGATGCTATGGCCAGAATTCTACATGTGCTGCTTAGTTATATAACTACCTTAGTTACATAGCTAAGTAGCATCTCTCTGCCTGACACCTCCTCCCACCCACTACTTTACCATGAATCAGCCATCTGGAGAGAAGGGAGTCTGCACTGCTAGTGGTTGATTCCATCTCTCCACCAGCCGTCAAAGCTGTGACAAGGAAGTGCAACAGGGATCCTATTTTTGATCATTGGTGGGTGGGGGGCTGGGATGGAAACATCATACGTCTGTGCCCTGACTGCCAGAACAGACCCTCTGCTCTCCGTGCAGCTGATGCCCAGCAAAGTAGGTCCGGGCACTTATGATTGTGGCAATCAAGGAGGGTCTGTGAATACAGGACCATAAGTCCAATCAGGAATTCTGGCTGATTTGTTGTTGTTGTGTGCCTTCAAGTCATTTCTGACTTATAGTGACCCTAAGGCAAATCTATCACTGAGTTATCTGGGCCTGAGAGTATGTGACACACCCAAGGTCACCCAGTGGGTTTCCATGGCTGAGTGGAAATTGAATACCAGTCTCCACGATACCATGTTGGCTTGCTCTGGCCTATATCTAGTGTTTGTTTATAAAAAGCCTTATGCATTTCAGCCCAATATCTAATATATAAGAGTCAAAACGTGTTTGTCTGTGTCAGGCGAAGACCTCATATGATTGGCTGCCTGAGAAGATTCTATGGCATCCTGGGGTTTGCAGTTTAGAGAGGGGCCTTTAGAATTCTCAGCCAGAGAGCTCTTGGGCCTTAGTCAACCGTGTCTGTCTTGAATAGGCCAATCACTATGGAGACAAGACCTAACAGCAAGGAGGAGGACAGTATATTCCCTCAGGAACCCAACCTCTGCATGTTAACTCTGAATACAGATTGGATTGGGGAATATGGGGAAAAGTTACAGGTGCTGGACAAGACAGTTTGGGGAATTAGAGACACAGGATCTCAAATCTTTCTAACAAGTATCACCTATGAGAAAATAAAATCCCAGGCAACACTGGGTATATACACTAGTATGTTATAATGTCCTTAGAGGTTATTAGGTTATTCTGCAGAAAGTAATGGAGATGCCTCATACTCTCCAACATTTCACAGATGAAAACCAGGACATACATGGCCAAGCAACATCAGAGTGTAGTCAAGATGACAAAGGTTGCCAGAGAGGAAGAATACACAAGCTAGGAAAGGCTGAACCAGTTTGCTTTTGTCTGAGCCTACTGGGAAGGACAAGATTCTGTCCCCTCCTCTCCCTTCCCCATACTGAATTAATTGAGTGCAAACTGTTTATGCACTTTGAACCCAGTTTGCAACCACTGAAGTAAGTTGAGGAAAGTGGCAGAAGAGGAGAGAAAGTAGGATATTTTAAAAGCAGCTGAAAACTACGATGACAGAGGATTAACTGGGACTGTCCCTGCCAAATCAGGAGAGTTGGAAGGTATGCCATCCTCTACCCAGAGATGATTGGGCCATTATAAACTATTCTAATTCTACCTCCCTCACACTCAGGCCTAAGGAAGGACTTAGAATAGACATTTGGCTGAAATGAATTGTGATTTTATAAATAAATGTTGGCTGCAGCTTCTGTCAGCTTGATATATGATCTCCCATTTGCTGTTTGCAAGTGGATGCTTTCCACATTTTTCCACTACGGAAATGCCCCAAAACAAATGTCGACCCATTTCTCCATCTAGCTGCCAGTGCATCTTGTAATGTCCAAAGATGAAACATGTCCAGTCTGTAGATGTTGATGGAGTAGTACAACTTCCCTTGCAGATGCTTCTGTTGGGATGTCACAGGGCAGAAGTCAGAAATGAACACACATTCAGCTACCACTGAGATATTATTCTCAGTGGTAGCTCCCTGCTTTCATGGCTTAGTCCCCTCTTAGGCATGAAGCTGGTTATATGAATAATAGGCACTTATTTAGATTGAAGAACAGTAAAGTCTATAAAAAACAACTTTGCCAATATAAACTTTAAAGGCTGAGACCTTGAATCAAAAGTGTAGCTATGATATCGTAGCTGTATTCCATCTCCTGATCCAGTCCTTGAAACACACCTTAAAAGCCAGGCAGCTGTCCAAAATATGGAGTTGAGACAAACTTGGAGCAGGGCACTACAGGATGTTATTACCAAGTCATCCTGTCCATTACCTTGTCATCAGCAAGTGCAATAGAGTTGTCAGAAAAAAAAGGAGACTGTTTCTCTATGTGCTTATGGATGGTTCAAAATTATAAAGCTTTTTATTGCATATCAGTCCAGTTTATGGAAAGAGTATATTAGCAACTCCAGAAACTTCTGTTGTTGATTGGATTCATGCCCCTGAAGAAGGCCAACCAATTGATATGCAGGCTGAAATGCAAATAATATATTTGAACCATCCATAAGCACACACAGCCTAGTCTCCTTTCATCTGCTGATTCACCTTATGTGTTTTCCAGGACCTAGTCTATTCCTGCAATGAAGAGTAGTGACAAGACCTTGCAGGAGGCCCTTCTTCTGCTTTTCACAGCACTGCTTGCTGGGGCGAAGAGGCTGGTCATAGCAGCCTGCAGTACCCCACTCACCAGCAGCACAAGATCCCATCGCTTGGGGCAGTTACTGGCTTTCAAGATGGGTTTCAAGGGCATTTGCAGTCATGGCAATGGTGCCAAGATCACAAAGGTGAATACAAAGCAGTCGGAAGGTTTTAAGTCTAGCTTATGACCTTGTAACTGCCAAACAGGGTGCTATCCAACAAGTGTAAAAAGATTGTAAAAATACTCAGGAACACAAAAAGTTACTTCCTACTGACTGTCGCCTAGGGATGGGGAAACTTCAGCCCATGGACTACACCACTCAGAAAGACTCTTTTTGTCCCCAGATTGTTGCTGCTGCTATGTATCTTCAAGTCATTTCCAACTTACGGTGACCCTAAGGCAGCCTATCGTAAGGTTTTCTTAGTAAGATTCATTCAGAGAGGGGTTGCCTTTGCTTTCCTCTGAGACTGGAGTGTGACTAGCCCAAGGTCACCCAGTGGATTTTCATGGCTGAGCGAGAATTTGAACCCTGTTCTCTAATTGTACACCATCTTGGTTTTGTCCCCTGATTCCTGCCCATGGGAGATGAAAATAATGACCCAGATGACTACTCCTGAAGTGGGCCATGGCAAGGAACTCAGGTAGGATTCTTTTCCATTCCCAGCTTAAGCTTCCTGACATTCTCTGGTAGACTCCCATCAAATATGAGCCAGGCCTGACACTATACAGCTTCTGAAAATAGATGAGATCAGGTGTGTCCAGAGTGATTTATAATCATCAAGTCAACAAGAAGGTGGTATTGGTTATACAGGATGCAGCATTATTGATCAATTAAAAATTCTTTGTATCACTTGGTTGCTGCTACTGCTGCAAATGAAGCAAACTTTTTTTGAAAAACTGCTTTTCTGACCATAAGGTAAAAGGATTTTTTTTTTCAGTGTGATGTAGTGGTTTGAGTGTTGGACTATGACTCTGGAGAGCGGTTTCAAATTCCTTGCGCAGCCACAGAAAACCAATGGGTGACCCTGGGTGAGTCACACACTCTCAGCCTCAGAGAAGGGCAAAAGCAAACCCACTCTAGTCCAGGAGCTCCAGTGATGAATTCGCCTTAGAGTGGTCATAAGGTGGAAATGAGTTGAAGGCACACAACAACAAAAACAGTTCTGGTAAATATGTGTGAGCTGAGATCCTAGACCATTAATGCAACTTTGATGATAGAGCTCCATCATCATCGTAAATATGTTTGGTGATGCCTCTCTAACCCAAAGCTAGCTAGCTTTGGGTTAGAGAGGCATCTCTATCTGTCTGTCTGTCTGTCTGTCTGTCTGTCTGTCTATCTATCTATCTATCTATCTATCTATCTATCTATCTATCTATCCCTTTGCCTTCTTGCTCCCTGAGTGAGGCCCAAGGAAGCTTCCAGAACAATTACAATAAAATTTTAAAATCAAGCAGCACATCCATCAAAGCATTTCTAAGGCCCTGGAGATTGGAGGCATTTGAAAATGAGGTCTACAGCAGTCTCCCTGCTACATTGAGGAAAGGTAGCTAGAGTGACCCCTCCAGGTCCTGCCACAACTACTTGTCCCAAGGCCCTCTGCAACTGGGAGACCACTTTAGGGAATCCTGTTTGGTCATTTGCAACTGTAAACGTGAGTCTCCAGTACTGATAAAATCACAAATCCAACTTTCAATATTCTGCTGAACAGAATGCCAGTCATGAAATGCAAAAGTTCTCTTGTTTTATCTTAAAATATTGTCTGAAGGTAAGGAATGAGGCACATCTTGACCTCTTCTCTCACCACAAATACAGTGTGGCCATTGCTGCACTACACTCTTATAGTGCTATTATTCAACTTTCAACATCTTGTGGAATTCTGGGGTTTGTAGTTTCCTGAGGCCAAAGAGCTCCTTGGCTGAGAATTCTAAATGCTCCTCCCTAAACTGCAAATCACAGGATTCCATTGGATGTTGAAAGTGGAATAACAACATTACAAAAGGGTAGGGCAGAAATGGCCTTAGGCTTCCTGGGACGGACTGAGCTGTTGCCTTTTACCACTTCACTCAGAGAAGGGAAGGATTTCTTTTTTGATAAAAATTTAAAGATAAAAGATACAGTACTTATATTTACCCATGGATAAGTCGACCCAGGTTTTTGGAATCAAATAAAAAAAATATTCTAGATTTATACATGAGTACATACATGAGTACATGAGTACACTCACAGCCCCAGGGACAAAATTTCAAACAGTTGCCTATAGCACCAGTGCTTTGCATTTCTATATTGTGAATTTGTTTCTCATTTCCATCTTCTTTACCCTATGGTTTTCTTTGGAAAATTGGATTCAGCGTTTTTTTTTTTCCGGCAGTATACCAGCTCCATGAAAAAAGAGGAGCATTTTCTTAAGTCTGTTTTCCATAGAAATGTTCCAAAAATCAAACATTTCATCATAAATGAGCCTTACAGAAGTTGAAAAAAAGAATTGAACGTCAGCAAAAACATATTGATGGATCTACCCAGGCAGAAGGCTTTGGGCAGGCTTATACTGGCACACTATGCTACCAGTTGCACTTTTTTCAGGGTCACACAGTACTGGCAAGGGAAGGCAGGGCAAACCTGCTGGCTCCAAGAAGGCTGTTTCTCTAATAGAGGGCTGGGCAACTGTGGAAGGCTAGAGGGCCGCATCAGTCCCTAAGGAGCCCTCGGAGGACAGCACCACCCACCAAGCCCTGCAAAAAATGGATTGTTTTGCCTGGAAAAGCCCTGCAGGAGGGATGAAGGCATTTTTACCATCTTTTTAGGCCTTCCTGAACCATGTTAGGCCCAGCAGAGGAGTTGTGTGTGTTTTTTTAACAACAGGAAATGAAAAGTAACTTCCTCTTCACTTCCATTTTCAAAACACCCAGAGGGCAGGGAGAATCCAAATGGGTGGAAATGCCACCAACACCCCTAGGGAATGTTTGGGGGTGTTTAGGGGCAATTTTGGCCCCTGGGGGCAGCACAAAAAGAGCCTCGGGGGCTGCACCTGGCTCATGGGCTGCCCTTTGCCCGCTCCTCCTAACTTTGTCCACATTTGTTTCTTCATGACTGCTGTACCTGCAGCCTTTTATTCTTGCCATCATTGCCTACATCCATGCAGTTATGCCAGCAAAATGTATCAAAACAAGATTCTGGCCTTAGAGAGAATTGTCACAGCAAGTACTACCTTGGAAGAGGCATTTTCTCCTATGTGACTGAAAGGCAGAAGCAGCTACTTTAAGAAAATACTTAACTATAGCTTTTGCAAGTCATTGTATTAAAACATAATGGTCAGATCCAGACTCACAAAGCAGAGCCACTGAAATCTAAATCTGATTCCATCCTATTTTTAAAAGTCTGCCTGGTGTCTTGTAGGCAACAAGTCAGTCTGTTCAAAGGCATGCATTTTCTTTGTATATGATCTAACAGATTCATTGATTGAGCACTGCAGCTGGAAAAAGACGATGGTAGTCAATTCAGCTGTATTAGGTTTATCACACTGTTTTTTAAATAAATTACTTATAAAGCAATCTTGCTTTTATCTCATTTAAGTCAAAACTACACTTTGTCAATTTTCTCCTCCTCCTCCTCCTCCTCCTCCTCGTTATTATTAACAAGCATCACTTAAGTGCTTTACAGCTATTTGCAAAAATATAGTAAAATTCAACCTGAAACAAATTCAGGACAATAAAGAAAACCAAAGAAGTGCTACAAAAAAAAAAAAGTCCTATTTTACCACCAGCAAGCCAAAGTGTGCAGTTCAAAGTATCTCAGTTATGGTGTCACAACCTCAATTAGTAGGTAACCCATCATCTAGACCAAGGGCAGGAAAAACCCACATTGTGACATCAAGAACCAAAGTTGGTTAAACTACTCATTACAGAGGTGAGAAGGGGGAATTCAACAACCATTCTTTCTCAGAAGCAGGCTGGTTTTGAAGTAGCTTTAATTTTTACACTTAAACGGTGATTCCTAGGTGGTCTTCTTCTCTTTTCCAGTGACTTCAGCTTAGAATCAAACTTTTGGATAAATCTCAACTATGTTTGATGGAGAAAAACAATAGGAAAGAGTATCACAGCAACAAATTTCCATATGGACTTTTTGTGAGGCAGCGGGGCGAATGCTGACTTCTTCTTTCACATATGAAAGAAAAGGATCTAGCAAAGCAGAAGTAGCCCCAATTGTAATAAAACTGGTAAGGTAGAAGCTTTTGCCTAGGAGTGGCGGGGCATCGGGGGAATAGTACAGCATTTCAGGAACAGGTGAATGAGTAATCCACTTAACCTCTTTTGAGGTCAGATGGACTGTCAGGAGGACTTGTGGTTTTTGTCTTCTTTTATTTGAGTAATTGCACCTCTTCTGCAAAACTCTATTCACAAAGAGGCTCTTCAAAGAGACTGTGCTTTAAAACTATTCATAAAGCTATTATAGTATAAAGTTTTTTAAAAAATTATTGTTTCAGAAGACTGGTAGGGGAAAAAATGAAAATGAATATTTCAACTGAAAATTTTAACCTGGAAAGGTAGAAAAAGTAACCATTTTGTTAGAAATGTGAATCTTCACAGGGTGCTGTGAATATATTTGTCAAAATATGGAGAGCTGGACTAGCCAGGGCTATAACAGATCAGGTCTGCTTTAAATTCTCCCTTCCTGGAGAAGCAGCACCCTTCTATATATTTACCACCTCCTGGCTCCCTCTCCACACTTACAGCTCCCTTCTGCTTTCCCTAACTCCACAATCCTTGTGGATATAGGGCAAAGCATTTTCAGGTTTATTCCAATGAATGTGTCACTGGTGGTAGCGTGTGTAACTGAACTCAAATGAAAGAGACAATGTATGGAGACTGCTCTTTAAATATATATATATATAATAAAATCTTTATTAAACAAACTGACAAGGGAAAGGTATTTGGCAATTAAATGTTATCAAACAGTAAAGCATTTTCCGCTCCTAACAGGCAAATCCTTCCCCAACTCTCTCACTTTCTTAAAGGAACTCTTTCCCCTTTCACACTCACAAAAGGAACTCTTTTTCAAACACTGTTTCTGTTATTTAACTGTTCTGCTGACTCACTCACCTAGCGTCTCCCTCTGACTAACCTGGGTTCTTTAGTCAGCAACCAATCAAATTAAATCCCCTCTGCTGCCAGGGCAGCTCTGCTGGCTACAGTCCCCCTAGGGTTTGTCACAATATTGATGTTGGGCCTGATCCTACAGACTTATGCAACACCAGGTCAGAAGCAAGTGTAAATTTAGTGTAACTTTTGAAACCACAGCTTCTGCCAGTGTGATCTTCCTGATAACATGTAAATGGCTCAATTCTTTATTGATCATATATTGTTGTACACATGGAAATATGGGGCCTGAGAACTGAGATGTATACAATGCCATATCTATTTTTTAAAAAATTAGATATCCAGATGGAAAGCATCAAGCAGATTTTTTTTCTGCTTGATGAAAAATAAATCAGGTTGGAGAACCAAGCAGATAAGTTTTTTGTTATTGAATGGTGATGCCTTAAGATTCTCTGGAACCTGTACTGTTGTATAGCTATGAACAGGCTTTGAGGAGCTGACAACAGAAAGATTCCTACCTACAGCATTTATACAGCCTGCTTGCTTCCAAGCCCAAGAAAATATAGGGGAGATTCACGCCTCAAGAATCCTTGTCAGTCTGAAGCGGGACTCTGGATGCTGTAAGTTAAGAATCTGACATGTTGAATCAACATGGAGGAGGTTACACAGTCACCAATTTCTAGTAGTAAAGATGATCCCATTGCATATTCACAGTGCATGGGGTGAGAACTTTGCAAATACAGAAGAGACAAACTGCTCCAAATTTGCAGTACTTTTACAGTGAATGTATCCCTGATTCTTCAGAAGGAACTGGCTCGCAAACAAAAGATGCTGGCTGGCTTTCTGCTTGGGAGTGGTGTCTTCAGAAATGTTCTTATGTGTGTTTAGCATTTGCACTCACGGAGGGACTGCCATGCAGGTGTCCATTACACAATGGTAGAAATTGATGTGACTGATGAGCAATGGGCACCAATGCACATCAGGGAATCCCCCCGTGCAAATCAGAACACGGGTTAGGAAGTGCCAGAGCCCAATAGAAGCATCCAATGCACATCTTCTCAGTTCACCAACCGGGTTTTGTTGCATTTCTGCTACGTAGCTATGGACTCATAAGGCTACAAAGCATAGACTGAGAGGCAGAATTCTGTATATTATTTCAAACAATTATAAATAGATGTATTTGCCTTGCATTTCAATAGCTTCATTCTCTGCTCACCTGGAAATAGCTCTGCTTAATTCAAGCTACTCTGAAACCATTCAGACCCCAAGAGCCCCCCACCTTCATGGAGTTGTCAGTTTTCTCTGATTTAGATTGCACTATGAGTTAAGAATTAAGGATCCATAATGTTCACTTCCTCTTTCAATGAATTACAAAATATGATCCTTCGCAGCCATCTAGCCAGTCTGATAGTTTTTTCTGTGCAAGAAATGCTTTCTTCACACACACACAGACACACACAAAAAACACATGCAATTTTGCTGTCAGTGACAGCACGTTCTGCAGAAATATTATATTCTCAGCATAAAATGCAGTTTTTTGCCCAGTAGACTGTTTCCTGTTGAAAAAAAAAAATCACATGCAAATTTTGCACAGAATAAGCCCTCAATTATAGCACAAAAAACATACTGTTTCCAGTGCAAAAAAATGTGACTTCTACGCAGAATTAATCCTGAACTGTGAAGATTTTCACCTGTCCAAGTTCCTCATCAGTTTTCCAACACTTGTGAAAAAGTCAATTTTTTAAAACCATTCTTTGAATATTCTGGAATATTTTTTCCATTCCTAACTGTCCTGTGCAGACAGCCAGCCAAGGTTCACAGCTCTTCAGTAGAGTTTTTAGCAGCAGCCATATTTTAAGATTTACAATAGTTTGTCATCCAGTTACCATTTGCTGTTTCAGCAGTGTGAGTAAGTAATAAATCCAAGTGTCAATCCAAAGAAGTATCCAGCAGCATAGTCAGCACACAAGGCAAGGGTTTCCTGGAACACAAGTCAGGGATCTGAATGAAAGGTACATTGCTTCCACCAGTAACACCAGGTATCTGCAACAATTTTCTCCCCATCTGCTCCCCTGTACTTAATGAGCCAACAGCCTCCCCCAGCTGTTTGCCTAATTAATACATCTTCTCCATATAAATGCTCTGAGTCTCATGGACTCTCTCTTTTTTATCTATTTTGGCTGCAGTAAGTATCATCTTGTTTATGTCTCTTGTGTTGTGGTTGTGGGGAGGGTCCTGGCTGTGTTTGAACCTGAGTCCTGGGATGGAGGCATGACATTAACCAGAGCAGTCAACAGTATAAGAATATTTCATGATTACCAACAGAGGATGTCTGCACCAATTGTCCTCTCTGAAGGTGGATCTCCCCCTCCCCCCCCCCCAAGCTATGGAAAAGAAAATCCATACTATCCTATATGTTCCTTCCAAGGAACCATGGTGTTGTATCCTGGTTAGTGTAGAAATTATGCAGGCCTTAAATACCCTAAATACATCAGATCCCATCTGATCCTGGAAGATAAACAGGGTCAGGCTCTGGGTAGTACTTGGGTAGGAAATTGCCAATGAACATCAGCTGCTGTAGGCTCTATCTTAGAGGATGGAATTGACAAAACCAGCTCTGAGTATTCCTTCCCTAAGAAAATCCTATGAAATTCATGGGGTCACCATAATTTGTCAGGCAACTTGAAGACACACACATAAACTCAACATCAACCAATGGTTAAGATATAAAGGATGGCAATGTGACTCTAAGGGAAATACCTCAGTGGAAATACCTCAGCTACCAATAGCTTGCTTGTGCATGCTATCAGCCTATACACAACAAGTCATAGCCATGTCATGTTCACTGTAAGCATCACTTTTCTGAAACCTCTACCAACTAAAGGGGCATAGATACGGAGCTGCTGCAATTTGCCTAAGTTATAAGTGACACCCCCTCCCCAATACTATTGAAATCATATTGCAAATTTATGATGGCCCACAGTTTGTATTACATGGTTTGTTGGCAACAGAATGAGAAGTGTTGCCATTACAAATGGATTCTATTAAAATGCTAAAAGCTTTCCTGTCACTTGTGAAAATGATCACCCAAGAGCACTGTTTTCCACATTACAACTTGGAAACAGCTAAAATTAACCTGCAAGGTTTGTAACTCCAGTAGTTCCCTTAATCGGATCCTATCTCAAGATAACTAGCCCGCTGAAAAGCAGTGTTCAAACTACCGAATGGACAAAAGAGCTAAATTAAAATTTTATCCCCCTCCCCTCTCATTCTAGCTCTTCTGTACTCCTTGATGGTGTCATCCATCAAGAGTAAGCTATCTGAGGACAGATCACAAGTCTGGTGTAATGTAATTACCATCCTACAGGTACTGCATTACACAGCATGAAATGAATTGGCAACTTCACTTTCTGCCTTATGAACCATCTGACTAATGATTGAATAGTACAATTAAGAAAGAGAAAAATGGGAGAAACTAGGCAGTTTTCCAGTCTGATCACATAAGAAATGAAAGCATATCTAATGAGCAGCACAGACATTTGAGACAGAAAACAGTTGCAGTCTCTGACCAAAGACTGCTCACAGGGCAGAAAGAGCACTGGAACTCCATAACTATTCTATGCCCCATATTCTCTCCCATATTCCCCATGCTGGGAACATAAGAAGTGCAAGTTGCAAATTGATTCTTTAATTAAAAATGATTTTGTTAATAGGCAATAAATTAATCTGCAGTAACCCAGTTTTCCTCCCACCGGAGAGCTGTATTTATTTCAGTAATAAAAAATAACACTTTATTTGCAAAATAAAAGTAATTACATAGTGATATAAATAAAATGACATGTACAAATAATCTATGTAAATCCCACAAGATATCTTCTGACTCAAATATGTGAATGTCAAAGTGGGCCACAAAACCTTTCTATAAAAGCCAGAAGTTATAAGGTCTGGCTTAGAAACAAATCGTGATATCTGTTTTCATACATAAAGCTTCATTTATTCATTTTCTACAAGCAAACATACTGAGCAGGAAAACTACTGAGAGCCTCAAAGTCTGATCTCCCAAGTTTCCTCTTGACAAGAACACATCTCATATTAAAGGCATAACTTTCAGGGTTAACACTACGTACCGTGTAAGGCCTAGCTTTAATCTAATTCGTTCAGATCAAACACAAATTTATGCTGAAGGCTCCTATGGATTTAGAATAACACTCTTAAAATGACAAAATACAGCTAAGCCGTGATCCTTAATGTGGACATACAGCTATACAACAGAGAATGCAAGAGAATATTAACATTTCTTCTCTTACACTGAAATGCAATTTCACACATAAGCTCCATTTATACAGGCACAGTGACTTACTGAGCACAACTTCTCAGCTTCTTTTAAAACCTGAACACATTAATGTTCAACTCTGACCAAAAAAAGAAGGGAAAAAGTACTGTCAAGGTGTAAGAATCACAGCATCAAAGCAATGTAAAACAGAGTTTTCTGTTGGTGAAATGCTTTGAAGACCACACTGTTCAATATTTTTACTGAAACCAAGCTACCCTTAAAAAAAAATACAAACAACAAAACACAGCATTGTTAATCATGGTGTCCCAAGATCACTGCAAGTGTCCTTCCCGCTGAATTCGAAGACGCTCTTTCTCCACTTGCAAACGCTCTTTTTCAATTTGCAACTTTTCTGACTCAAACTTCAAGAACTGCAGCCTCTCCTTCTCAAGCTGCAAACGCTCCTTTTCAATTTTCAGTTTTTCCGTTTCAAGATCCAAAGGCTGCAAGACAGGCTTTTCAGACTGGCTGGGGTCATTCTCTGGGGCAGGTTTTTCAGCATGCAAAGCCTCAAGCCTTAGTTTCTCCCGCTCAATTTGTAGCCTCTCCTTTTCCAGCTGCAGCCTCTCATGCTCCAGGTCAACGTGTCGCAACCTCTCTTTTTCAATTTGCAAGCGTTCCTTCTCAACTTGCAGGCGTTCCGCTTCAATATCCAGCCGCTGCTTCTCCAACTCTAGCTTCTGCTTCTCCAGGCTGATCAGCAAATGGGAATCTTCATAGGCCAGCCTAGCCTGAGCAGAACTTAGATTTCCAAATTCTTCTATGTGGGTGAAGTCAGGGAGGTCACTTTCCTTTTTGGAATCTGGCAACACTGAGGACAAAATCTCTTCTTCTTCCTCAATAGGAAACTAAGGAAATAACCAGAAATTTAATATTGTTCCATGATAGGTAGGATACATACATCATTTCTAAGTAAAATAGTAGGACCTACACTGACAGACCTCAAATTTGTGTGTTCTATCATTACAGAGGAATATCTGCATAATCGGACATGGAAAGCGGGTATGACAAAAGTGGCGTGAGGCTGCTGCCAAAAACCAAACCAAACCAAATCAGTAGCCTCATGCCCTGTGTTCTTTTCTCTCCAATAATATCTACTAAGCAAAACTCAATGATAAAACACCATCACATTACACCTTTCTTTATGTCTGCTTAAAGTGGAGAAATGACGACAGAGGATATTTCACTTTTTTAAAAATTTGATTTACATCTCACCTTCCAAATGGGACTTATAGTTGGCTATTACTTGAGGAGGGACAGAAGAGAAATGTAGGCAACAGATTGCAGTAGCAAAAAGATCTCCATATGAGAAGTGATTAGGGGGATGCCTCAGAGTTCTGTCCTGGGCCCAGTATTGCTTAACCTTTTTTTTTTTTGGATAAATGACTTAGATGACAAAATAGAAGGCAAACTTCTCAAATTTGCAGATGACACCAAAAGGGGTGGGGCAGGGCAAGGATATCCCAGAGAACTAGAACAGAACTAGAACAGAATTCAAAATGACCTTGACAGACTGGAGAGTCAGGCCAAAAACAAACAAAAGGATAACAGGGATAAATGGTCAAATACAGCATGGCTGACACATGACTTGAAAGCAGTACATGTGAAAAGGACCTAGGGTCTTAGTAGACCATGAGGTAAACACTCGGCAACAGTGTGATGTAGCAGCCAAAAGAGCCAATGCAATTCTAGGCTGTATCAACAGGAGTATAGTGTCAGATCTAGAGAAATGTTAGTGCCACTCTATTCTGCTTTGGTCAGACCTCATTTGGAATACTTTGTCTAGTTCTGGGTACCGCAGTCCAAGAAGGATATCAACAAGGTCTGGAAGCCAAGCCTTATGAGGAACAACTTAGGGAGTTGAGTGTGTTTAGCCCGAGTGTATTTAGCCTGGAGAAGAAAAGAATGAGGGGTGATATGATCTTTATATATCTGAAGGGATGTCATGTAGAAGATGGAGCAGGCTTGTTTTCTGCTGCTCCTGAGATTAGAACATGAACTGATGGATTCAAATTACAAGAAAAGAGATTCTACTTTTCTACTGTGACATCTGTTTGACAGTGGAATATATTGCCTCAGAGAGTGGTGAACTCTCCCTCTCTGGAGGTCTTTAAACAGAGGTTGGATAGACATCTTTTGGGAGTGCTTTAGTTGTATTCCTGGGCAGGGTGTTGGACTAGATGGTCCTTGTGGTCTTCCCCAATTCTAAGATGCTATGATTCCCATTTCTTCTTGTTTTATTCTATAATGCGACCAGGACTATGATGATAAGCCTACTCAAGCTATCAATCAAACAACTTTCTTACTCAAAGTTACACTACAGATACCAGCTAAAAAGTGCAATCCAAGGGATAAAAGGAAAGAAATAGAATAAAGCAATACATTAGCTAAACCTGGCAATGTACTAAGAAGCCTCTATCCAACATCAGAACTGTACACACAGTTCTTATCTGCACCCACAATGTGACACCAGACACAATGCAGAATCAAACAAAATGTCCAATTAAAAGTAAAACTAAGATACAATCGAATGCATTCCTACCTATAAAAGTGCAGTCCTAACCAGCAGTCCAATAGTATCTTGTATCCCTTTTGAAAAAAAGTTCTGAAGGTAAGGATTCTGTTAGCCTCTAGGAAAGGAAAATCTATAGATGTGGAACAAAACCTAAGATCACATTCTTGATAGAGACTTTTAATCTAAATTATATATGCATAGAGAGAATAATGAATTAGGCTTTCTCATCAGATCTAATAAAATGCAGGTGATCTGTTACTGAAAATTGGAACTGAAACTGAAATTTAGCTGAAAAGATTTGCAAGAAGTAATTTATACACATCTTAGTACACCTACTATATTGGAACTACTCACTTCAAAACTCTGTGGATCCTCCTCTTCTTCTTCCACTTTGACCTCAGTTAATGATCCACTTGCTTCTCTGAAGTCTGTGATATTCTGCCATTCAAAAACAGATTCACTTGGAAATCCCATTTTCTCATCAATATCTTCATTGAGAGAGTCATCCAAATCAGATGAAGGAAGATGAAAACCAGCACCCACCAACTTGATGTTGGTGTTCAGTCGCTTCCGTTTCATGAGGGCTCTCCAATCGAGGTATCGTCTTTTGACTTCTGTCCCTGTTCTTTGCTCTCCTTCACCAACAGCATTCACACACTCTGCTATTTCCTCCCAAGCTTTCCGCTTCATCTCATTAATGGTTGTATTTAGCTGTTTGGAAAAAAGGACATCTCTTCTTTTTCGGATTTCTTTTAGTAGTGTTTGAGTTTCCTGAACACTAAAATTGCTTTTCCTTTTCCTTTTTAGTTGTTTCATCTTTTCCAACTTTCAATGTACTTCTACCTGCAGCACACCAAACAAACAAACAAATGGATTTGTGTCTTTATAATGATCTTGAACTCAATTTGTTATTGTGTATCGCTGAGTTCTTCATCTTATTTGCCTCCTCCCTTTAAATATCTTAAGAGTAAAAAACATTATACACGTTATTTGTTGTAGATGGCATTCTGCTCCAATCAGTTTAATGAAATAATCATTACGAATTAAAAGAGCCTTAATTTCACTGAGAATCCATCATAACTTCCAAGAATAAAAAAATATATACAATATAATAATTTATGAAGTGCTATCTGTTCCGACATATATGGTCAATCAGATAAGCAAAAAGCATGAGACAAAGGTGTAGAGAAGAGTGCTTTAGATTTCTCAGGCATTGCATGACATTCTAAGACAAGTCAGGACTGTACAAAATGGAGAAATTCTTCCTGAATCACGATGAGACCAGACTGATGGCACACAACACACACACACACACAAAAGTAGCAGAGTTGCATTTAAACTGAACAATGAGGGAAAGCCAATGCCCAGAGAAGCTGGGAGGTATCATCTGGGTTGAATCATCCTCAAGTGATAAAAGTGAGGAGAATGTGTATCCATTGGCTCCTTCTCCCCTTGAGGAGAACATGGCAAGGCAAAAGCATTTTTTTCCTTCTGAAGAGCTACCATGAGATTATTCACTCTGTATTACAATCTTTCTCTAACAGGAGGCTGCAGGAGATGCCATGGGCAACCCACAATAGTTAGGATGGGATTCTTGGTGGGGCTTTACTCAGCAGCACCAATCATATGGAAGCAACTGTGACTGCCGCCTCACAATCTTGGATGCAAAATAGCTTCTCTCGCCCTTGCGTCCCCATCCCAGCAAAAATGAATTTTTGTATCAGGTAAAGGGAGAGACGAGGGCTTCTTGTATTCACTTTAAAGTATGAATCAACTATATGCAAACAAATTATAATGAAAACGTCTGTTACAAAGATACAAAAAGGCTTAATTAAGATAAAAAAGAAAAAAAAGAACACAAATGGCAGATACAATGGATTAAGATACTGACCTATTATCACACCTTATACTACAGAGATCATCTAGAGATGTCTCAGCAGTAGAAAAGTAGAAACTGTTTTGGAGACAGTTCAGTGTCTTATCAGGACTACAGTTCCATTCATTGATATCTTTAAAATTTCTTTAGGTTTATATGGAGACACTTTCTTACGTGCAAAAGTAATAAAGAGATACTATAGTTCTTTGAAGTCATCAATGCGTCTAGATCTGATTTTGTTTTTATTCTAGTGTGCTTCATATGAGGTATTAAGGAATCTTATGTATTTTTGAATCTGTTCATTTATAATTAGTTACCACAGATAGACAATGAGAAGAGTTTCTTCAAATATGGTTGGTAAGCTTTCTGACCTATGTATATAGCAGGTAAAATTTAGGATCTTTTTATAGTCCAACTTGGTGGCTGGAGAGATCCTAATTTTGTTTTTGTGAGCTGAGTCAATCTGAAGCTAAAATGTCTGTACTGATGGCTTTAAAGTTTTAAACTTTGCCTGATAATGGCCCATATTTTTTCATTTACAAACTAGTTCTTCAAGTCTTGAGGTCCAAATGGATAGAGAAAATGAGATATTTGGATATAGGTCAGGAAATAAACTTCTTTAGTTGGACTCAGGATTAAAATGATTATTTATAAAGTTAAAAGACAAGTTAAATGTCTGGAATGCTTTTGCAAATTTGGCTGGCTCTTTTGCTTTGGTCACTGCAGTGTGGGCAATTTTATTTGCTACCATCCTCCATCCTGTGAACCTTATTTCAATGGATTCTGCTGATAGGTGCTAATATTCTCATCCTTCACACTGACTGCTTTTTCAGCATAATTACACTATTGATCATCTTAACTGTCCGATTATAGTACTTGCAGAGATCATCCCATTCAAGGGATAAAGCACTGTATTTTAAAATCAATGTCTCTGACCAAGAAAAAGTTAGGTGTGGCTGAATTATTTCAATACAGATGTGGACCTTGGCCATTCTATCTAAATTTAGTTAAATGTCTTCCTCAGCATAAACTACTTATTTTCTTTCATCAATTAATCTATTATGATCTTCAACCTGCTTTTAAGATCCTGATTTTAAAATTAAAGGCCAACGGCACAGATTTTCCACAGTAAGAAACCTTCCCAATCTCTACTTCTGACAACATACATACATAAAGACAAATATCTATCTAAGTTCTGTTGTTTCAAAAAACCAATCCTGATATTGTTCTCTCTTCCTGCTTGACACCTGAATCAAAACTGTCACTAGGAGCCATGAACAATCACCACAATTGCAGCATTTTGTTCTCCAGTAGGAACAGCTAATTTAGAATGCTGAGTTCCTGAAATATAATTTCAAGTTCTTTTTCTAGCACATGCTATTCTTCACTTGACAGTACTGAATGTCATCTACTACTTTTGCTTCCAACTATTCTTTTCCTTCATGATCTAGTCATGATCTTCAGTCCATTTAAGCCCAGTTTAACACCCTCTTGATCACTGTGCAAAGAACTTAACTGGTGCTCTCAGTATAGAATCAGCAATCAACTAAACATGGCAATGAGGTCTCATAATCCTGCATTTTAGTTCAGGAATAATGTCATTCACAGATCAATTCAAGACTGAATTCCAGACTACCCAAGTCAGATCTGAAACTGTTCTGTAGGCCTTACTAGCTGAATTCAGACTCTGGAGTATCTGATACGTTCACACAACTAGAAAGTGCCTGGGGAATTAAAATCTGATTACTCTGAATTATTACTGAAGCAGACAGTGGCAGTGGCTTAGACCTACGTTTAAAGTAAATGCAGTATTACACAATGTCACAGAGAAAAATTTAAACACATTCAGACAGCATTATCTACTATAAGAGATAATATATCCATACAACTGTTAAGGAAGTGCTACATATACACTATTCTAAGAAAAGTATGAATAATATGTGAGCAGTACAACTTTTTTTTTAATGGCTAGATGGGAAAAGAAAGTGATTGAAAAATGAGTATTTGAGGAACAACATTCATCTTGCACAAACCATCTTTCTTCCTTACCAGACAACTCCCAGATGTTTGATAAACATCTGACCAAATCACACATTTGTGCACATGCTGGTAACTTCAAGGCTGAACTTCTACAATGAACCTACATTGGGCTACCAAGTTCAGAAACTTCAACTATAATTCAAAGCATGGCAAACAGGTTACTGGTCATCTAGGAGTAACCATATTATACCAATATTTAAATCACTCCACTGGCTGCCAATTAGTTTCTGGGCTAAATACCAAGTGTTGGTTATTACCTTTAAAGCCCTACATGGTTTGGGACCAGGTTACTTATGGGATCTCCTGTAAAATCTGCCCTCTATGCTCAGGTCCTCTAGGAGATATCTACGTTAGTCAGCCAAAAGGAGACTGTTACCTAGAGAACGTTTTCTTTGCCTGCCCCCAAACTGTGGAATGATCTGCCAGAAACCATTTGTCAGCTTGAGCCACTGTCAGAGTTTATATAAGCAGTAAAGGCTAGTCTCGTCCAGCAGGCCTATGCAGATCATTTTTAAATTATGTTTTTTAAATATATTTATTGATGGAATTTAATATGTATTGGTTTTATATGCTTTTTAAACTGATGTTATGTGTTATTTGTTCTTGCTCCTTGCCTAAATTCAGAGGGAGACCAGGTAAGAAAAAAATAGTATTATTGTTATTAATCATTATTACAAGGACGTCATGTTCAGCAAAATCCAAAACGACTGAGTTCAATGCAATCTACTCCCTGGGCTTGCAGACTATAACCACGAACACACTGATTAAGAAATAGGTATCTCAGAATTAAGCTGGACTTAAAATCCAAGCAACCATGAATGGGACAGCATTTTCACTGTGACACCAGGTAGAATCTAGCAGAAATTTTAAAAGCTCAGCGACCGAATGCCGTGCATGAGTATAGGTTGACATGCATCTACTGGAGGATGCAGGAGATTGAAGATTGTGTTCCACTGATCCAAAAGATTTTTTGCTTCATTAATGTAACTGATGACTGACTTGTCAAAGTTGTTGTTGTGAGCTTACCAGTCATTTCTGACTGAGGATACACGAGTCAGACAGGTGAATCTATGAGGGTTTTTCTTGGGAAGATTTCTTCACTGGAGCTTTTTGTCATTGCCTTCTTGATACTGAGTGTGATTTGCCCAAAGTCACCCACTGAGTTTCCATAACCAAGCAGGGATTCTAATCCTGGTCTCCAGGGTTCTAGTCCAACAACCAACCCACTACACAATACTGGCTCTCAATAATTGTGAAAAAAACCCACAAAGATAAAATTTACACATGGCAGAACAGAGCACTCTGTGATACTTTAGGTGAAAATAAACAGCACATCTTTGCTGCTTCTCTGGAAAATAAAAACTCAAATAAAATGACTTATCTCTCTATAGCAACAGCT
Organism: Cyclura pinguis; assembly: GCA_030412105.1. NCBI lineage: Eukaryota > Metazoa > Chordata > Lepidosauria > Squamata > Iguanidae > Cyclura > Cyclura pinguis. Next base: position 265,558,468 of record CM059601.1, on the reverse strand, counting down.
GACCCAGGACGTTTCCCTGATGCACTTTCTATTTTTCAGGTTTAGAGTACTATTCAAAAGTGTATATGAGGAAAGAGCAGGCGAGTAAAGGTGGGAGGCAAAGACAACACAAGAAGGTGCTTCAGCTTCCCCAGCTATCTCCCACTTAATCACCCTGTGCAAATAAACATCAGGGATGCTTCCAGATATAAGGCTCACAAAGTTAACAAGAAGTTGTGCAGTTACTCCATCTTTTTGTCCTTTCGTTTTTTTCCCCCTGTTAAGAAAAAGCAATGGAAAAACTGGTGAGGATACACAGAAAGGAGACAGGGAAGTTACCTCCAGATCATCCTGTTAAAATTCTGCAAAACGAGGCAGGGCAGTCCAACAGCACAAAAAAAAGCCTCATCTGGAAACAACCTAGACATGGGCCATTTCCACACTAGACTGTTATAGTGCTATTATTCCACTTTCAACAAAGGCCCCTCCCTAAACTGCAAACCCCAGGATTCCACAGATGTTGAAAGTGGAATGATAGCACTATAACAGTCTAGTGTGGAAATGGCCATGGACCCCCAATGGGGCCGGTTGGTTCGCCTCTTCTGGTCTTGGCGTACCCCTCGCTCTTTCATAAAGGTTGCGTGCCACTTCTGAGACCTCTAGATTTTTTTTAAAGCAGCACAGACACCCATTAAACGAACAAACATATTAACAGCAGCCTCCTCAAGGTTCCTCCCCCTCGTTCTGCAATGGATGTGGAGACTAGGAGCTAAAATACGGGGTAGAAGGGATGGGAATCCACCCTCTTCCTCGAAACCGAACGTCTGTGGAAGAAGGCGGCGTTTAAGTCAACTGGGTGGGGCGGGAAAGGAAAAGAAATTCTCTTCAGAGCTGTACACCTGCGGCCCCCGCCCCACATCAGACGACGGAGTAAGAAGCGGCTCTACGTTCACGTCACAGACTGAAGCTCCGGTGGGGGGAGGAAGTCCATCAGAAAAACAGCGGCGCGTGAACGAAGAGGAGGGAGAAGGAGGGAAGCGTCTCGTTTTCCCCTCACGAACCGGGAACTAGGCTCTACCCCGCACCCCACAGGCGGACGCGGCTCCTCCCCTTCACTCCCGCCTTCCCTCCGCAGCGCCAAAGCGACTCACCTGCGCGCACGACTCCCCCTCCGAACGCCGGCCTTTTGACCCACCCCCCCTTCCGCTGGCGAGCCCGCTTGTCACTCACCCATCCACGCGGCGCTCCAATTGGACAGAGCCGGTCACGCTCCCCCGACCGTTCCAACCGACTTCTCGCGGCCCGCCTCTTTTCCCAACTCGCGCAACTTTGCCCACCGTTGCCGCCCCTCCTCTTCCCGCCCGTCGTTCCCTTACCCCAGCTTTCTCCTCATCCCGTGCCTCCCTCCCGCTCTCTCCCGAGCCTCCGGCTATTGGTCCAAGCAGTTGTTTGTCACCAGGTCTGGATATTCTCATTGGCTAGGAGGGCAAGAAGAGGCGGGGGTCTTGCTTGCCTTCTCGCCTCTCCGGCGCGCGGCGCCTTCTGAGGAGGAGTCGGACGGGATGGGGGCGGTGCGTGGTAAGCGTAAGCTGAGGGGCTGCTGCCCTTTTGCCGGGCGCCTTTCGTAGTAGGAAACAGGGCGATTTGTTGGGGGGAGGGACCCTCCCTTGCGTGCTTGGAAAAGCGGGGCGGCGGGAACCACTTTCATCACACTCCCGCCACAAATATTTCCTTTTGCCCCAGGAAGAGAGGAGGCGACTGCTTGTGAGCTGCGAAGGCCGCGGGCGGAAATGTAGAGCCCTTGGCTCTCCAAAAGACAGAACCCCTCTGCAGCTTCGAGCATACTGGCTAAGGGCCTTTCTGCACTACACTGTTAGTGGGGCTGTTATTCCACTTTCAACGTCCTGGGGTTTGTAGTTTACAGAGGCCAAAGAGCTCTCTGACTGAGAATTCTAAATGCTCCTCCCTAAACTACAAACCCCAGAATTCCACAGGATATTGAAAATAGAATAATAGCACTGTAACAGTGTAATGCGGCAGGGCCTTAAAACGTAGGAGGAACAGCAGTTTCTTTATTTCTGATGGAGAAGATTTGGTTCCCCTGCACAGGCCAGAGAGCATGAGCTGCAGTCCCCTTACTGATATCCAGAAAGGAGGATTGGGATTCTTCCATTACAACCCCTAGTGAAAAGAGAGGAGCAGGCGACTTCCCCACTCACCTGCACTCTCCTTTGGGCTGGAGTGGGCATCTTGGCCTTCCAGATAGTTTTAGATTGCATTTCCCAAAATCTCTAACCATTGGCTTTGTTATCTAAGGCTGATGAGAACTGTAAGCAAACCCACAAAATGGAAAGCTACATTTGCCCCTGCTCTGGACAATGCAGTAGTGAGAATTAGACTTCCCTAGGCTTCCTAGACTAGACTTCCATCTTCCATGAAAGGCAGAAAAGAGTGACTGTTCACAGTTAGCAGAAGCAGGTGAAGTGCCCCAGAAACACTTTTAGGCACCTATGATGACCGGGTGGGACTGGGATCATTAATTTTTTAAAAAAAAAGATGGTTTGCACTGTGCTGGGCCCAAGAGAGGCCTTTTAAAACAGAAAAGCAGACCAAAGGTGCAACCCTCTTATCCATGACGGTTGTCTGCTTGTGACTTCAGTGCAGAATTGCCACATCTTTCTGACTGCCTACATGCTTCAAGTTACATTTGTCTTGAGAATGTGAGCAAACAAGTAAAGTAAGGATGCTAAATTTGTCCTCCACATGTTGAACTGCAATCTTCATCAGTCCCAGGTCAGTTGAGGGACAGTGGAAGTTGCAATCCAACAACATCTGGAAGGCTTATCCTTGATTAAAAGACTGGATCAGACAGAGAACTGATCATCATAGGTAGATTTTTTTTAACCTCCTATGCCAGGAAGCTTTGTTGAAAGAAATTCTCATGGTAACAATTGTCTCAGTCAGCAGACTGACCATCCTAATGGGGTGGAACTTTTCCTCCTGCCCAACCACTGCTTGGCTTGGAAGTTTGAGTGGAAGCAGCTCTCCTGATGGTGGTTGCTTCTGGCAAGAAATTGGCTACTATAAATGGCAAATCTTTTCTAGCAAGAGCCATTTCTGTCCACTTGCATCTATGTCTTATAGACACTGAATTTTATTTTTTCTACCCCTCCACCCCATCCTTTTTTCTTCTATATCATATCTTAAATTGAGATTGTATGACTGGGGGTAGAGATTATTATAATCTTATAAAACATACAAGGAGCTCTTTTAAAAACTAATGGCTTAAAACACTTTAAATTAAAATTCAGTTTAGAAAGCTCTCCAGGTTTTGTTGGCCTTGGAACTCCCAGCAGCACTAGTTAGCAGGGTGAGGAATACTGGGAGATGCAATCTGACATATGGAGAGCCATATGATTCCCATTTTCCTTTAAATAAATCTGTAATAACAGTGTCTTTGTCTCTACCTGTGGCAGCCACCACTCATCAAACCATCATGCTGGGAGTTGCAGTCCAATACTTCATTTAAATAAATATGTAATAAAATTTGTTTGTCTGCCTGTGGCAGGACATCTTGCCCCAATATTTGAGTGTTCTGCTGTTGGATAAAACATTTGGTGAAACACATTTAACTGCTCTTTTCTGTGGTATAGGAACCTTTTTATTCCTATTCTTTCCATGTTATTTCTGCCTCTGCTACCAAATTTCCTATTAAAGAAGCAATACCTAGAAACACATATACAATGGTCCCTCCTTTTGCATGACCTTCACATGCATGAATGCAATGTCACATGAAACAATGCATTCCATTATAGTCAATGGATGCAACATGTGCATGCGTATGCTACCATGGGTAAACACATTGTGTCCATTGACTCTAATAGGCCACAGCACTTTGGGATTTTTTTTTTTTTTTTTTTGCAGAGGTTCCTGGAAACCACCACCCCTACACACATATACAGTGGGCACGCTTTCTTAACTAAGGTATACCTATGTTACAGTATGATATAGAATGATGTATAATATTTGGTTAAACGGCAGTGAATTCCTTTGTAATTTTGCTCACACAATACTACAAATCTGAATAATCCACAACCTGTTCCCCCTTGCATTTGGATTCTCCAATCTGTCTCCCTATCCTGCCAATCCCTCCCTTAGGGTCCACAGTGCCAATCTGCTTCCTGTTTTCTGTGGTCTAATGTTTTGAACAAGTTAATTAATGATAAGTAATTCATCCATTTCAATTATTAGTGGTTATGGTAAATTGATTTCCCAAGTTCTATCAGTTAACACTGAAATTAATTTTCAAATCTAATCTTCCAAGCTCTGCTTAACTGCACAGGAGAAAACAAAATGGTTAGTCTGTAGGTGATTGCCTTGTTGTATACATGCAGTTTCCCTCTAGGCATGACAGTGGCAGACACTGTACTTTGTTACTGAGAACATGGATTGCTAGTTCTTCTTTGTGGTCTCTGTGCCTCACACAATGGGATCTTCGCACATGCACATTCACAAGCTTCGGAAAGTTCCAGAGCTGAGTATCTTGGTCGGAACCTCTCCCCCTTCCAGTACTGAGCATAGTCAGTCCCGCCAAGCCAGCATCTCTCTCTCTGTCTCTCTGTTTCTTTTCATCTGCCGACGGGTTAGCAGCTCAGAAGGCTTTCTCTGCTGAGTAGCATTATTTCTTGCCTTTTCTGCTAATCTCCTCTTTTATCTTTCCAAGAAAGAAAAAAAAAGACCCCCCACACCATTCTTTCTTCTCTATGTCTTCTGCACTTTTCAAACTTTGCGTGTCTTGCAGCTGCAAGGTTTCACTTTCCAAAGTTCATTAGGAGTGTCTTTTTTGCCTGGGAGAGGGGCACAATGTCCAAGCCTGCCCTATCTGTAGAGAGTTCACCTCTCAAAATTTGAGAAACAGAGACTCCCGTCTGAAGTTTTACTGCTGGGAACAAGCCCTTCTCTTGAAAGACCAAGCAGCCTCCAACACAGCTATCTTCACCGCTTTGACCTCAGTCTTTCCAACTAAGTGATCTTCAGTACCAACGTCAACTCTTGCTCTCTTGACTTCCTCAATATTGAAACCCTCATTGGTACCGACATTGACGTCGGCCCCATCCTCAACCTTGACACTTCCACCCATCACATCCCTACCAAGGATACCCAGACTACCTAAAATGCCAACTGTGACTCAATCTTCCAGTTTGGGAGAGGCAACTCTATCATCCTCCTCCCCTCCGACTGCACCCATCCAGCAGTCCAGACTGGTACCAATGGTAGCAGTGAGAAAACGGCCTCCATCGGACCATCCTTTGGCACTGCCAAAAAAGAAGAACGAGACGCATCACTGTCCTCCTCCTCAGTCAGTTCCTCCTCAGGCTGGATCTATAGGACCCCTCCCCACACCATCGCCAACTCAGACCCAAGCTTCGACGACATTTTGGAAGCAACTCCAGCCCCAGTTCTTTCACCGGCGTCGATGACTGAGCAGGTGCTATCTTCAACATTGTCTTTACTGTTGAACGTATCGATGCCGTCAGCTCCAACTTTGGAGCAGGAGCAGAGGTCTTGGCCCCCTCTCCCCGCACCTTTCATGGAAGAACATAACCTTCAAGGGGATGGCTGCCTTTCACTTCCCACTGTTGGCACCACCCAACCTTCTGCCCAGGACCACTCCCAGCAATCCTCCACCGATACCAACCGGGCTGCCCCTTGGGACTGTTCCCGTCCTAGTGCAGAACACTCATCGAGCCACAGGGACCATGGCAGATCTCCATACTGCGTGATTGTTACCACCAGCCTGCCTACTATACATCTGCCACTGGACAAGACTCACCTTTCTCCTCCGCCTCCTATATGGTTTGATATGGCCATGAACACCTTTGGAGGGAACATCCCGGCTCTTATTACTCTTACTCACCGGCCTACTGGGATCGTTTTCACCCTGACATCTGCCTCTGGTGGCTCTGTGACTTTTGCCATTCCAGATCTCGGTCTTGATCTCAGTCCCAGTCATGACACCAACAGCGATTCCACTGTCATCACTCACAATCTTGATCTCGATCCCACTCAAGCGATCACTGACTTTCTCTGCTATCCCTAGCACTTCTGCACCGACCTCCACCCTTCCCTCTGTGTCGACGTCGTTGCCATCTACAGTACCGGTTCAACCCTCAGTACTGCATCCAATCTCTCAAGATCTCCCTCCAAATCCATTAGCATCCCCTTCTTCGGGCACTTACGACTCAGAAGAAGACTCTCCAGACTCGACTCCACCATTGCATGACTCCCCCTTCTACCCTTTGGAGAGCTGACTCCAGACACAGCACCTTAGGACGTGAACCAATTCTCCGCTGGGCCTTGATGTCTCTGGGCTTCCTCATTCTGTTCAGGACCCGGTGTTTCACTATGCTGATTCTCGCCCAGCGACAGCTGCACCAATCCCATTCCTGCCAGCTCTCCAAGAGGTCATGAAACACCCATGGTCTCAACCAGCCTCCTTCCAGCCTATAACTATAATGTGGAGCACCTTTATCACACACAGCATAAAGATGTGGACTTCCTCTTTAATCACCCCATGCCTAATTCGATCATCGTGGAAGCCTCTCAAAAGGAAGGAAAAAGACCCACACCACCCTTCCAGACCAAGAAGGACATCGCCTCAATGTTTTTGGTTGCTGTTTCTACTCTGCTGCTTCTCTTATTGCCAGGGTTTCAAATACCCAAGCCTGTCTCACAGCCGATCAACGCAACATCTGGGATAAGATGTTCCCATTGATTTCCCATCTTCCGGCTGATCATCAAGCCACAGCCCTACAATTCTACAATCAATTGGTGGCTCTCTCCAACCAGCAGATTCAGTCCTCCTGTCACTCAGTAGAATGCTTGGCTAGAGGCATGGTAGGTGCCATTGCCATCCGCCACTCCGTTCAGCTGGCCTAACAGAGGACACACATAAAAGGATCGAGGACTTCCCCTTCAACAGTCAAGGCCTCTTTCACTCCACCACTGACGACACAGTGGACCATCTTATGAAGGCACATCTAACCACGAAAAAGATGGGCCTCCACTCACAACCTCAAACTCAGAGGTCCCACTCACTCCATTCCACATGGAGGCTCACCTCTTCCTCCTACCATTCCAAGTCACCGCATTGTTCTTCTCAGCAGTCATCCACCCCAACCTCTTCGTCATGCCGTCCCTTTAGACAAAGGCAAGCCTCTTCCAAAAATTCTTCCACCTCAAAGACTAGATTTTGGCTCTTCTTGCAGGTCGCCACCACTGTGAAACTTTTGTCTGACAGACCAAGGCCTCGAAACTTTCCCACCATTACAACACCTGGTGGACCATCATTTCAGACTCTTGAGCGCTCGCCATCATCCGCCTGGGCTACGCCATTGAATTTCTAAATACTCCTCCCATCAGCATTTTTCATTCTACATCTCCCAATCCTCTTCTTCTCGAAGAGGTAGATGCCCTTCTCCAAAAGGGAGCCATGGAGGAGCTACCACCATTCATCAAGCTCACAGGCTTCTTCTCCTGCTATTTCACTGTGCCCAAGAAGGACAGCAGTCTCTGGCCCATTTTGAATCTCCATGCAGTCAGTTCTTTCATCTGACCACGGAAATTCAAGATGGTCACATTGGCCTCCATTCTGCCTCTCCTCAGGCGATGAGACTGGTTTGCGTCAATAGATCTGCAGAATGCATACTTTTATATAGCAATCTGCCCTCAGCACAGAAAGTTTCTCCACTTCACAGTCGGAGAAACATGCTACCAGTTATCAGGTACTACCCTTCAGTCTATCAATAGCACCCAGAGTCTTTACCAAATGTATGGCCACAGTCGTATCGTTCCTCCGTACAAGGCACGTGATGGTGTACCCTTATGTCGACAACTGGCTGCTGGTGGCATCCTGCAAGCAAAAACTCTACAGAGACATTCACCTCATCCTGTCTCTCCTGTCTGACCTTGGCCTCAAGGTCAATCCTAAAAAATCTCATTTGGAGTCCGCGCACATCCTCAACTCCGTCAGCGCCACTATAGACCCCAGTCTTGCAATGGCATTTCTTCCAGCAAACCTCGTACAGATCTTCCACCAGTGTGCTACCAAATTCTCTGAAGCCCTTCTTCTTCGGCTCATCAAATCCAACAACTCCTGGGACACATGGTGGCCACAACGGTAGTGACATATCTATCTCACCTTCGAGCCTGCCCCCTACAACACTGGTTTGTCAGACACTTCAGTCCACTTCTCGATGACCAGCGAAGGAGATTTCACATTCCCCATCCCATCAAGGACTCTTTTCACTGGTGGCTGTCCCCACGCCATCTCCTTTCAGGGATGTTCTTCACGTCACCCCGTCCATTCATCACCATGACAACCAATGCATCTCTCATAGACTGGGGAGCCCATTGCCGCCACTTGACAGTTCAGGGTCACTGGACCAGACCCGAGAAACACTTACACATCAATGTCTTAGAACTCACAATTTTCAAGGCCCTCTTGTCCTTTCAGAAACTCCTTCAAGGCAGGGTAGTCCAAGTGTCGTCTGACAACACAACAGCCATCTGCTGCATCAGTTGCCAGGGCAGAACTCACTCATCTCTGCTCCTTCACCTCATGCTGCAGATCTGGGATTGGTGCATCCCACTGAACATTCACCCAATCTCTGTCCACTTAGTGGGCTAAGACAACACCGCTGCGGACATTCTGAGCAGAGACATATCTCTCCACCATGAGTGGTCCCTATCTGACAGGGCCTTCTCCAGAATAAGCTCTTGCTGGAGCATTCCGTCCATCAATTTGTTTGCCACTCACAACAACAAGAAATCCCCTCACTACTGCTCCAGAGCAGGGAAGGGACTGCAATCCCTTGGAGACATGTACCAATTCCCTTGAGCCAAGGGACTCCGCTACATCTTTCCCCCATTCCCACTCCTGGGGCGAGTAGTAGTCAAGATTGCTGCAAGCAATTGCAGATAGCAATCTTGATAGTGCCTTATTGGCTGAGGCAGCAATGGTTTGGCCTCACGATTTGGCCTCACGATTTCCTGGGGATGCCGAGTGACTCTACCTTAAGCTCCAGATCTACTATCTCACTTAGAAGGCTGGGTTCTTCATCTGGACTTCCCTTGCCTTCATCCTTCCACATGGAGGATAACCCCTTAGACTCTCCCAGCATACTTGCGGTTCTGCGCACCTCCAGAAAGGAATCCACTTGCAGATCCTATGAATATAAGTGGTGCAAATTTACAGCCTTTGCAGAGGCTCGTTTCAAGACTCCATTGCCAGCTTCCCTGTCAGCTGTTCTCCACTTCCTCCTCTCTCTCAGGGAGCAAGGTCTCACCTTTTCCTCCCTTAAGGTCTACCTCTCGGCCTTTGTCGCCTTCCAACCCCTGAATTCTCCCTCTTCGGGACTCTTCAGGAATCCAACAGTCAAACAATTCCTCAAAGGCCTTCACCATCTCTACCCTCCCATTTCTCTGTCAATGCCTCCTTGGTCTCTATCCCTCATCCTTTCTCAACTCATGCACAACCCATTTGAGCCACTCGCCACAGCTGATGAACAGCTTCTAACCCTGAAGACAGCGTTCCTCATAGCTGTTATATCTTCCAGGAGGGCAGGAGAACTCATAGCACTCCGCGCTGACAAACCCTTTCTCATATTCCACAAAGTAGTCCTCCGTCCAGACCTCTTTTTCCTTCCCAAGGTTGTCTCTCATTTTCATCTGAATCAAGACATCATCTTTCCCATGTTCTACCCTATTCCATCCTCACCTCTCAGGTGCTCACTCCACTCTCTAGACGTTTGTAGAGCACTCGTTTTCTATGTCCAGTGGACTCCCTCTTTCCACCTTACCCCTCACCTCTTTGTCTATTACAGTGGCCAGCGGAAAGGCCATAGAATCTTTACCTAGCGATTCTCTAAATGGGTTGTAGAAACTATTCGCCTCTCTTATGAACTTGCCAAGCAACCTGTCCCATCGTCCCTCCAGGCACATTCAACAGGAGCGGTGGCTTCCTCTGCAGCCCTCCTCTGAGGAATAGACATCAAGGAACTCTGTTGAACAGTGACGTGGTCTCAACCCTCAACATTTATTCAGCACTACCGTCTAGATTGCAAGATTGTCTGCTTTGGTCATCCAGTGTTGTCCTCTGTCCTTTAGGACCTGACCCACCATCCTATGGTAAGCTACGTAATCTCTCATTGTGTGAGGCACAGAGACCACGAAGAAGAACAGGTTGCTTACCTGTAACTGTGTTTCTTCAGGTAGTAATCTGTGCCCACACATAAACCTGCCTAGCCTTCCAACTTTCAGGTCCCCTTTTTAACGGACTTCAAAACTGAGAGAGAGACGCCAGCTTGGCAGGACTGAGCATGCTCAGTACCAGAAGGGGCAGGGGTTCCCGCCAAGTCACTCAGCTCTGGAACTTTCCAAAGCTTATGACTGTGCATGTGCGAAGATCCCATTGTGTGAGGGTACAAACACGGTTACAGGTAAGCAACCTGTTCTTTCTCTCCTAGCCTCTGCTCAGTGGTGAATTGAGTACAAGCATACCTCAGTTAATAAATCCTCTGACAAAGAAGTTGCTCCTTACAAAGTTTTTTCATTCACTCAGACTCCCTTTTCTTCCTTGTCCTTTGTTTAGTTGGAAGCTTTTTAGGAGCATCAGCATTGGAAGGATGGTGAAGGAGTACCAGAGAAATACTTACTTTTAGCACAGTCTACAGCATTATATCTGCAGTAAACAATGCAATAAACAATGCCTCAGCTGAGAAACAGTGGGATTCTGATCTAGCTGATCCCATTGTAGCTGCATGTGCCTGCCTACCACAGGCAAGATAAATAGCAGCTGCCTCCAGAGTCCTTCCTAAGCAAAATAGAGACAAAAGGGAAAGCAACTAAACTTGCCTCCCTAACTACGTGCAGTATGTTAAAAAAGCATAGACTTAAACATGTGGCCACCAAAATGGAAGAAGAGTGGAGTCATTCCTGGATGCATTTTAGAAGACGATTTCAAGTGGTCTTTACAAGGTTCAACATGCTTTTCTTTACTCATGCAAGGCTTGCCTGAGCTGGCTGTTTTATTTCCCATGTAAGTGTTAGTTCTATATAAAAGGTTTGCTGAAGGTTTGCTGAAACCCGTTTGAACTGCTCTTCTTTTTGAGGGACGAAGGAACCTATCCCTATTCTTCCCATGTTATTTCTGTCTCTGGTACTAAAGTTTCTGTTAAAGAAGCAATGACCAGAAACACATCTACTTTACTGAGGTATATTTGTGCTAGAGAAAAGTTGCCATTCCCTGGGACTTCCAAGGGGAGGCTTACTGTGCAGTGATAAGCTGAGTTCTAATGAGTTAAGGAGGCAGTGTCTTGTGGAGAATGTCCCCAATATAATTCGGCTTAGGAAATCCCAAGAGGCTATTCCTTCCCAAGGTATTTAATGATTCTCACTGGGTTTGGAATCTGATGCAACATTCACGTACTTTTGAAATGTCTCTTTTAACTTGGGATGCCCAGAAGCCACTTTTAATGCAAGACCGCTTGAATTTGCTTGCTATATTCCTTGTCAGATCAGCTTTGCTCTCCCTGCTGTGCTTTGAGTTAGTTGCCTGGCTTTGATGCTTAAATAGGCTTTATGTGCTGTGAGGGGATGATGGGGTCATATGTGCTGAGAATGAGGAAATGTTATTGTAATGAACTGTGATAAGGATACGTGTGCAGGCAGACAGACTCGACTGTAAGGTCAAACTGCTGGCAAGCTGAATCGGAAAATGGGAGGAGGACAGAAGAGCCTGGGAAATTGTTATGATTAACTAGCAGATAGAATGCTAGCACTAATTTTAACTGTTATAGCTTGTAAGGTGCTGCAAATCCAATGTTTCTTTAGCCCTGGCAGTTGCCAGGGTGTGCAGCTGTTTTCTTTGCTGTTCCTGAATAAAGCTTTTGAAACCTCCAAGCCTAATTACTTGAACTTGGAGCTATCCTGTATTCCTGCAGAAATGCCAGAGGAGCCAGGGGGTAGAGCTCAACCTTGAGCAAATTTACTTAGGGCATTTCCACACTACACTGTTATAGCACTATTATTCGACTTTCAGCATCCTATGGAATCCTGGGGTTTGCAGTTTAGGGAGAGGCATTCAGAATTCTCAGCCAGAGAGCTCTTTGTCCTCAGTAAACTACAGACCCCAGAATTCCACAGGATGTTGAAAGTGGAATAATAGAACTATAACAGTGTAGTGCAGAAATGGCCATAGTAAATCCCAGACTCTGATGCTTTACTCCTCGGATAGCAGCCTTAATGGGAATATGTGATTGTTTTAGGATATCATCTCACTGCAAGGTCAGCAATGTGCAGTTCATGGGCTGCATGTGGTCCCCCATGGCCTTCCCAGAGCACGCATGCATGCATATATATGTATACGTCTCCAGAATGCCCCCAAATGTGCTGCAGGGGGTGTGGAGACTAATTCCGCCATGTTTGAAGACTCCCTGGGATCAGAAACAGCTCTTGCAAAAAAATTTAAAAAAAAGTTTGTCCCAAGATGTCCATTAGGGGTACAGGATGCATTTCCACTATATCTTGTGGTTGCCTCTGGCCAATTAAGGTTCAGAAGAGACCTTTTTGTGAGGGAAAGAGACAGCCAGCATGGTTTAGTAGTTTGAACATCGAGACCAGGGTTCAACTCCCCATCCAGCCATGAAAACCCACAACTGACCTTGGGCGCATCACACAAAAAGCCTTTTTGGAACCCAAAAACTTGGTAAAAATTAGAAACAGAAGCTGCCTAGAGGCATTTGGCAGGAAAACATCCTCATCCCCATCATCCTCATTAGTAGTTTTGAGAAGCAGGTGGCCCTCCAAGGTCTCCTAGATAGCTATTGTAGCCACCTAGCCTTCCACAGTTGCCCACTTCTGCCTTACTGCAAACATTGTTGATCATGCTCACCCATGAAACTCACCAGGTAGCTTTAGCTTTAGCGAGTCTATCAGTTTCGGACTAAAACCATTCAAAAGCACTAATATCTATATATATCTATATGGTGTTTTACACATCAAAAGTGTTACCGATATTGTGATTTCCATAAAGTCCTAAGAAGTGGACAAATCTTAGTAACATGGGAATGATGCCGTGGGGAAAAATTTCCACAATTTATTTCATGTTTGCATGATGGTTTTTCCGTGCCCTGACCAGGACTATTTTGCAGCTGAGATTTTTATATCCAGCCTCCCAAGAAACTGATTCCTACCAAATTCACTTTTAAATATTTGTTACAGCTAGATCCCAATTGTTCCTGTTCAGAAGAAAGTCTGCTTAGACTTGCAGCCTTAGTTCTGTATTATAAAGAAAAGTGCAACATTAAGATGCACAGAGGTGATTTTTATACTGTGAGATATATCAAAAGCATAAAACACCAATTCAGATGCTCAGTGCTTTTATTATGCAAATTAACAAAAGTTCCAGCACTCCTATTACCATTGCTAACATTCATCAGCACTATGGCAAAAATCTTGTGATGCCTTTATTGGCATAAGTTTTTGTGGACAGCACCCACTTCATCAGATGCAAGATTGATGCAGAGCAGTACAGTCTGTGAATGATTATGTGATTGAAATATGTTTGTCTTTAAGATGCCAAAAGAAACTGGTGGTGGTGGTGGTGTGTCTCACAAAGAACGAACAAATTAAATACCAAATTATTTTAATTTCCATTGCAAGCTGCTTTGGTTCCCATATCGGGAGAAAAGCAGGATATTACACAAATAAATAAGATACTGGCTTCTATTTTTGAGACAGAACAAAGCAGGAATGGGGAGAAGATGGATTGAGACCTACTGATAACGCATAACTTACAGCAGATCAAGGATCTACTGACTATTATGGATCAGTAAAAATTTATTTTGGTTCATATAATGGCAAAAGTTCCAAAATTTGCAGGTTTCTGTATAAATTTGCTGACATTTATAAAGGAAATGAAATATAGAAGAAACCCACCCAGGAAAAGTGGTTTGTGTACATACCTCTTCAAAATCGATTTGAATTTTTATGTATCCATACGTACTTCTTGTATATGGAATCAAGGTTGTCCTTTTTTACCTGGTATGTCTCTTGCTTCTAGCTGTATGGCAGCTAGATACAACATGATACTTTCCATATCTGCACTTAATTTGATTTGGCTGAGAATTTCATTTGGTTCATCTTCAATACGAACTCTACTACATTCACAAATTTCATATAGTAAAAAGAAGTTGTGATGTGGGAGAAAGGAAGTCTTACAGATTTATCTCTGTGCCCAATTCTTTAACAACAGCATCCATAACAAAATGACTTAACCCTGATCCTCCCCCCTTGAACTGTTGAAATGAAGACAGCTTAGGGTTTAGCAGGACTGTGAACTTTGTCCAGCTGTGGTACTCAAATTCCTGGGTTCAGAACTCTTAATTCAAAGTGTATGTATGGATACGTGTGTGTATTCCACCAATCTCTGGTGAGTGGACCTCAGGTTTCTAGCCAAAAGAGTCCGAACCTTGGAAAAGTTCAGGATATAAATAAAGATGGTAACAACAATATCAAAAAACAAAGTAGATCCTGAAAGCTTTGCCTGCTTATACCAGGAACACTGCATCAAATCTTTTTAAACAACAATTCCTGAGGATATAAATTTCCAGCCTTGTTTTAAAATTCTGCATTCATGCATCTAGCAGCAGTTACTTCAAGCAAGGTACAAATATTTCAAAGGCTATTCTCTTAATTCTCTCAAGTTGTGCCCGCTTTAGCAGTACTGGAAAAGAACACTGGAAGCTTCTCCAAAAAAAAAAAAAAAGTTTTTCCATGCCAGTTTCTTCATTTTTCTGTCCGCTGCAAATATGAATCAGTTCTGGCTCTGTCGAAACTTGTAGGCAGGAAACCCTGAGAATTAATTGTGCTGCTGTAAAGGGAATAGGAATCTTCAGCCAGTGACAAAATATAAAGACTACAGTTGCCAGGTATTTTTACAGAAGCCATAAACATTTAAAATGGCGTAAAACCATTTAAACATTCTAGTGTAGGTGTATCTTCTGTCATGCTACACACTTTTTAATGCTTCCAGTATATCTGCTTTTTCTGCCTCGTCTAACTCCATATGATAAAGTAAGTTGCATTCTTTATAAGATGGTTTTTGTTCAGGATAATACTAAAGTTATATTTACGAATAAAGTGACATTTGTTACAACAAGTAGAACTTGGTCAAGTGTTCCCATTAAATCTCCTTATATATAACAGATGTGCTACAGCAGTCTAACATGAAAAATGACAATATGCAGAAGGAAAAAAAAGGACTAGCTACATTTTAACATTGGCATTTGAGGTGGAACAAAATAATTTACAAGATTAATAACTGTCCATAAGAAATCACACATACTTCATTAATGTTCATTAGGTCATGCCATATTTTATATTTACTGAAAATACAATACCTGAATAGTAGAACTGTTTTGGTGTGGTTACATTATTTAGTGCAAGTAAGATCATATATACTGACATGCAACCAATTCACTCAAGATATTGCAATACAGGCTGCGAGCCAATGAATGGCAAAACTAAGATTCTCAAGGCCAGCATGTCCTTGTGCTTATCTTTTTTAAATACTTAACACCTCTGCTACTACTTCATCATGCCAACTGTCAAACTGCTTTTTTGAAACCAAGGAGACTTTCAAAAGTAATTTCTGATATAAAATAAACACTCTGAGGTTCAGGGAAAAAAAATCCCAAACACCCACCAATGTCCTTGGTGACACACCTACAGTACCTATTTAACTCCTGGCCATAAGCTGGTCAGATTTTGGCCTCTTGCTTGTCTTTTGTGCTTAAGTTCTTATGTTTAGCAGAAAAAGATCTTACTACAAGTTTACTCAAGTGCACATACACAGTGGAATGCAGCTCTACAAAATTAAATGTTCTTCTGTTCCTTCTGTTTTATGTGTTGGTGCAAATGCAAGATATCCTGTATAAAACTGACTGTCTAATCAGTAGTTTTTGTAGGAAACGGGGTCATAAATGTCATAGTTTCCTGTACAATACCAGCCCAACTAGGCTTCCTCATCTAAGTGCAGGGTGAGAATTCACAACACCTATATCTTTCAAGACTACATGGCTTGTGAGAAAAATAATCATTTATCTCATTGGAACAACCTGACGGTTCTGTAAAACAAAACAAAATCTTGCTGTGCAAAGGATTAAAGCCTTACTGTCATGGTTTTATACATTTTAACAAAGCACCTGACCATGAAACTTCTTTTTACAAAGTCTTTTTTCACCTCATCAACTTCCTTTTTCTTCTTGTCATTGGTCTAGCTGGAATGTTTTTAGCAGCACTGGCACTGGGAGGATGGTGAAAGAGGCCTAGCAACACAGGCTTTCAATATCAAGTTTCGGCAGCATGTCTGCAGTTAAAAAAACTGCATTAAATTTGAGCTGGGAAAGAATGGGATCCTGTCTAGCCAATCTCAATGTAACTGTGTGTGGCAGCCTAGAAGAAGCGATGTAATCAGCAGCTGCCTCTAGAATTCCTTTATGAGAGGCCATGAGCAGAGAGAAAAGGGGAAAAGCTTGCCTCATCAGCTACCCCACAGGATGTTAAAGAAACATAGCTCTATAAGCCTATATACATATACATAGATCTATAAGCCTGGTCAGAAAAATGGAAATCAGAAGAAAAGTAAAGCCTGGTGAAAAAATATCATTGGATACATTTTGGAACAAACCTTGAAGTGGTTTCTAAAAGGTTCAAGATGTTTCTGTTTACATATGCAAGGTTTACCTATTCTGGTTGTTCCATTTCACACGTCCATAGTTTTAGATAAAAAGTAGCTGAAACATACCAAACTGCTTTTTTTTTTCCTTTGGTAAACCATGAGCCTACCCCTATCCGTTCTATGTTATTTCTGCCTTTGGTACCAAATGTTCTGGAACAGAAGTGATGCCCAGGAACACATCTACAATACTTTGTTAACTTAAGGATAATCTGTAATCCTGAATATTTTTCTACCATAATTGGAAAAACTGCAATGGAAAACATGAGAACAAACAAGAAAGATAATGAAAAAGAAAGAAGAGTAAAATAAAATAACTCCTTTCAAAGACACAAGAGTTACAACTGTTAATGAGTGGCTCCTACAGCCCCACCCCAAAGGCAAGGCAACAGTGACTTGAAAACAGTTTCAATGGAGTGCACAAAAGACAAAATGATAATAAGGCAAATATTAAGGTTTTTCTTTTTGTAACAAATACTGTTTGCTTATTCTGTACTGTTTGCTCATTCACATTACCTTTCAGAGGTCATCTGGAGGATCTCATATTTTTGTTTTTGCTTTTTTAAAAAAACCAACTAAAAAGCAACACAAGCAAGTACTGCTACACATTACTTATAACTAAAGCCCAACAACTTATTTTCAAAGTAACACTAACACTTCCAAGCTCTGCTTCTAATCATATAAAACAAGGATGGTACGCAGGAACATTGATCCTGAGCCATGAAAACAACCTGTGTTTTACTAAATGCCACTCCATTGCCACAGAAAGCATTCATATACAGTCATCCCACCACATTCGCTACAGTTAGGGGCACAGGACCCCCATGAAAGTGAAAAACATGTGAATAACTCTAGGCCCTCCCAAATCATATTTAACACACAAAAAAATATGATCACCACATTCAACTCACCATGAATTCCTTTGAGGCATCAGGGTTCCTTCAGGAGGCAGAAGTGGGTGGCTGCTGGGTCTTACTGCCACCTCCGCTGCTGCCCCACACCATTTTTAAGAGGGACTTACAAGCCTCATTCACAGTTTCTCAGTCTCACAAGGCTTGCAGTCCCTATTAAAAATGGCATAGGGAGGAAACAGAGGTGACAGCAAATAATCTGTGAATAATCAAATCCGCAAAAGTGAAACCTGCAAATATGGAGGGCTGACTCTGTGTGTGTGTAGATGAGAAGTTCTCTAGCCCACATAAACTTCAAAGTAAGATTTCCTAAGCATTAGATTAGTGGTTTAATGGTGGTTGTGACGCATCATAGATGATTAGTGAGATACATGTTGAAACTGCATATTCTGAAGTGTCCTAATTTAAAAAAAATCACCACCATTACTTCTTTATTAATGAAACAGGACCAGATGTCTTACTTCAGATGGCATTACTCGTGCAACTTATTCTTAGCATGTTTACTCAGAGGAAAGTTTCTGGATTTCAGCAAGATGTATTCTTTATTAAATATGCTTACGTTTGTAGTTTCAAAAAAGCAGACACTGGCATTTCACAGATCTCTCTATAGTGTCTCTGCAGCAATTTTAGATTGTAAGCTGCTTTGAGCAGGGATCAGCTCTCCTTTTTTGTTAAGCACTATGAACATCAACGTCATACTATATATAACCTAATCCTTCTGTGCTACCTGAGAGCAACAAGATGACGACATAAAAATTAAGCATAGGTATAATTTTTACCAACCTAACAGACGTCCTTCATGCTTTTATGCTACATTGGGTTGATACATCCTAATGCAATAAGCCCTGGTAAAATATTTCCATATAGCTTTCCGTAACTTTTACTTAGGAAATAAAAGCCTTCATGCATGGTTGCTGTCAGTTTGATAAACACCCTTTCTTAGTCCTCACCTTTGTGTGTGGCTACCGGCATCGAATAGTGGTTTGAGTGTTGGACTACCACTCTGGAGACCAGGGTTCAAGTCTCTGCTCAGCCATGGAAACTCACTGGGTAACCTTGGGCAAGTTACTCTCTCACCCCCTCTCAATAAATCTTCCTCCTGAAAAGCCTGTCATAGGTTCACCTTAGGGTTGCCATCAGCCAAAAACAACTTGGAAGGCAAACAACAACCAGAACAATTAGAGTAAAATCTTGGCAAGAACCCAGTTTAAGACATATTATTGCCATCATTATACGCCAGTAGCTTGAATACTCAACTAAAGTAATAAACTATTTCAGCCAGCATATTTATCTTCGTCTGCATTTTAAAGATTCCAAATATCCTAAATCCTCTACAAGCAGTTGTTGAAATCTTGCTCAGTAACTAATGAAGCAATATGGACCAAATTAAGATACAGTTCAGAAAACAGTAATTCAGCCTAATGATGAAATTTTTGATTCCTGGACTTCACCTTAATTCAGCTTATTTTATACCTATTACCTCTTAACAAAAGCTTCCAACTTTTGGGTTCAGTCTCTGCTTTGGAAAACATTGTTGAAACAAGACAGAGATGCTCTTGGTCAGTTGGAAGGCTAATCAGAGAATGGAGATTCAGCCTATGCCGGATAGAGTTGCAAGCACCCTGAAATCTCAGATTTGTAGCTTGCGTGTATTTCTGGACTCAGATCTGAGCCTGGATGCTCAGGTTTCAGCAGCGGCCAGGAGTGCCTCTGTACAGCTAAAACTAGTGCTCCAGGTGCACCTATTCCTTGAAAATTCAGATCTGGCTATGCTGACATAAGTCTTGACTACATCCTGTTTGGATTACTGTGTAACACACTGTACGTGGAGCTGCCTTTGGTAATTGTTCAGAAATTTCAGCAGGTCCAAAAGGCTGCAGCCAGGCTGTTGACTGATGCTGGTTAGAAGGATCATGCGTCTCCTTTGTTGAAACAGGTTCACTGGCTACTGGTCCATTTCCAGGCAGAATTCACCGTGCTGGTTTTGACATTTAAAGTCCTATACAGCTTGGGTCCAAGCTATCTGAAAGACCGTGTCTCCTTATACAAGCCAGTCCAAGCTTTAACATCTGTAGGGGAGGGCTTCTTCTCAGTCCCACCACCTTTGCAGGCGAATTTGGTGAGGACTTGGGAGAGAGCCTTCTCTCTTTCTGTGAGGAGGTTAAGATGTTTTTATTTAGCCAGGCCTTCACATTTCAATTATGGAGCAATAATTGTGAAGTGTGTACTATATTTTTAAATCTTTTACTGGAAATTATGTTTTAACTGTTTTTAAGCATTTTAATCTTTTTTTAAAGATAATATTGTTATTTCTTTTTTAAACTTTTGTAAACTAATATTTTAGCTTAATCTTTTTAAAACTGTTGTAGGCCTCCTTGAATCCCATCTCAGGATAAAGGTGGGATACAAATCAAATAAATAAATAAATAAATAAATAAAGTTATCAAAAGTGTGCACACTAGAATATAGATATGATTAATATTATTTCTCTCCTACAACTCTGTTAACATAACACTCAATGATATACAGTATTGCTTATGTATCAGCTAAAGTAAAAAGTAGTAATAATTAAATTTGAAAACGTAAGCCAGAATGCAGTAAGAGTTGCTCACTGCAAAGTTTACACTAGCCCAGAGCATTAACTTTTGAAAACTGAATACCTAATCACCCCCCAGCGCCAAAAAAAGAACATATAAACTGCTTCAGAGGCATACACAGAGGCATAGAGGGCTGCTGTTCAAGAAAAGCTCAAGCCCTCTTTTGATCCCAGTCATGATCATTACTTCAAAAAAAAAAAAAGGTGAATTCTTCTTACCCAAGGTCAGAAAGAGGTATTTTAATGTATAATGATGGGTGCAAAAAGCAGAATCTGTGTTTAGTGGATTGTGCCCTCAGTGTCCAGTTCCCTTCAATGTTAAAGAAAAAAAATGATGCTTTTTATCATATCACTATTGCAGCCATGGATCCCTGTATTTATTAAACTGAATCACCTGACAATGGAATTCAGTCAGGGCTCTTGGCATGGGTGAAACCTCTTCCCATTCAGACCTACTGCTATGGTAAACTTGCACTTCATCGGTGATTTCATCGGGAGCATAATCCCCACCAAGGATATAAATTTTATCTTCTATTCCAACTGCTCCTGCATTAAAACCAGCACATTCAAAAGAACCTTCCCCTTTCCAAACACATGTCTCTGGGCAAAAACTATAAACCTTGTAGGTGGAAAGGTCACATATGTATAATGTGCAGTTCACTGGAACAGCTTTGATTAATGTTGCATGAAAGAACTGCCCGAATTCTGCCACCAGCTCACACCATTGATCAGTTGCAGCATTGTATTTAAAGAAACAGTCAAGAGATGGATTAAAGGCATCGGTAATTTCTACTTCAGACCCAAGGACATAAATTATACTCTGACATGCGCTAGCTTCTGGATAGTAGATACCTCTTGGTAATGGACTCACGGATTTCCATTCTCTAGAGAGAGGACTGTATGCCTCCACATCCAAAAGACTTTTGATGTCCTGAGACGCCCTTGTCTTTCCTCCTATTACGAACAACTGATTTAGGGTCACAACAGATGTGTGCATTGTCCTTGGCTTCTTCATTGCAGAAACTAATGAGAAGCTATCATTCGCTGGACAGTAACACCATGTTTGGTCAGTAGCATCGTGAAATGTCTCTGCAATATGCAATCTGATAGTCCGGAAACAATTCCCTTCACATCCACCAGTTATAAATAATTTTTCACCATAGCTAGATAAACTTGATCCTGGCAGATCAGTTATGTGTGTGTGCACCAGTTCTTTCCACCGATCAGTTTTAATATTATAGCAAAATGTATGCCTGTGTACTCCATTTTCTTCAGTTTTGTGAACTAAAATGTACTTTTCTGTTGTAGAAGGACGAGCATCTGCAAACAGCCCACTGAAATTCTGCACATTTTTAATTACCTCCTTGATTATTACTAAGCAGCCAGTGCTTTTAAGTAACTGTTCTTCAGAGTACAAGACATCTTGAAGTTTCTTCTCAGACAACTGGTGTAACCTCACTTTTTTCAGCAAATGAGGAAGGTGTTTTTGTCTTGTTTCTAAGTCATGTTTTGTCCACTGAAAGACAGACTTCAACACAGACTCCTCATCAGGGACATTCAACTCATCAGCTTCTAGACACTTCTGCAATATCTCAAAATTCATCTCTAAAAAATCATTTGATTGGAGCAACAAGGAAAAATGCTGGTGTGCATACTCGAGTGTACGATCAAACAACTGAGTGGACCCATAACTCTCAGAAATGGATAATAGTTGCAAACAATTTACAAGATCTATGTTCTTAATTAGAAAGTCACTGCAAGCTTTCGAAAGAAGTGAAACTTGAAGAAAGGATGATAGCTGAAAGAACATTTCTACATTATCATTTGTTATCTCGGTTTTTCCAGTATAGGCATAATCTAGGAAAGCCTTTACTGCCTTGGGTGATAAATTACTAATAGTAACACTTCCATCATCTCTTTCTTTCATGTTAACTTCGAACATTGCCCTGGAGATAAAAAAAAAATAGAAGATAAACAATAAGTTATCACCAATATCTATGCTAGCTCAATATAAAGAAAAACATAAACTTGAATAAAGTGAAGAATATCATTCCTGGCATATGGATTTTAGAAAACATTTTGGATAAATTACTTGCTTAGTAAATCAATATTAAACTAATGCAGTAAAAACCCCAAATTAGGAGGAAGTATTTCATCCCCACCATGTTTTCAATGCTTTTATTTAGCTGAGAATAATATTTTTTTTTCTCGGGGTTTGAGGTGCAATTCACCTTAGAGCAGTGGTTCTTAACCTTTTCTTTACTGGGAACCCCCTGTAAATATAATTTGTTGCCAGGGACCCCCCAAGATTTAACTCAAGATCTTACATATTTAAATTTAGATTTAAATTTTCAAATATTTATTAATCACTTCTGGAGACTAGGATTCAAATCTCTGCTCAGTCACTGGGTGACCTTGGGCAAGTCACATTCTCCCAGGCTCAAAGGAAAGCAAAGGCAACCCCCCTCTGAACAAACCTTGCCAAAAAAAAAACCCTGTGGTACGTTCGCCTTAGGGTTGCCATAGGTCAGAAGTGACTTGAATGCACACAACAACAAAGTGCTGCTGACAGGGGGAAGTTCTTTCTAGCCATCATGTCTCCCCTTTGAAAACTGACTTATGGCAACCCTAAGGCGAACCTATCATGAGGGTTTTCTTGGCAAGATGTGTTCCTTTTGCCTCACTCTGAGGCTGAGAGAATGTGACTTGCATGAGGTCACCCAGCAAGTTTCCATGCCCAAGTGGGGATTCAGGCCCTGGTTTCCAAAGTCATAGAATCATGGAGTTGGAAGGGACCCCAGGGGCCATCCAGTCCAACCCCCTGCCATGAAGGAGCACACATCAAAGCACTCCCAACAGATGGCCATCCAGCCTCTGCTTAAAAACCTCCAGACTCCACCACACTCCGAGGCAGCACATTCCACTGCCGGATAGCTCTGTCAGGAAGTTCTTCCTAAAGTTCAGGTGGAATCTCCCTTCCTGCAGCTTGAAGCCATTGCTCCTTGTCCTGGTCTCTGGAGCAGCGGAAAACAAGCCTGCTCCCTCCTCGACATGACATCCCTTCAAAGATTTAAGCATTGTTATCATGCCCCCTCTTAACCTTCTCTTCTGCAGACTAAACATACCTAGCTCCTTAAGCCATTCCTCATAGAGCATGGCTTCCAGACCCTTCACCATTTTGGTCGCTCTCCTCTGGACACGCTCTAGCTTGTCGATATCCTTCTTGAACTGAGGTACCCAGAACTGGACATAGTATTCCAAATGAGGTCTAACCAAGGCAGAATGGAATGGTACCATTACCTCCCTTGATCTAGACACCATACTCCTATTGATGCAACCAAGAATCACGTTGTCTTTCTTGGCTGCTGCATCACACTGCTGACTCATGTCCAGCTTGTGATTTACCAAGACTCCTAGATCCCTTTCACACAGCCATGTGTCCCCCACCCTATATTTGTGCATTCCATTTTTTCAGCCTAAGTGCAGGACCTTACATTTCTCTCTGTTGAAATTCATTTCGTTAGCTTTGGCCCAGCTCTCCAATCTGTCAAGGTCATTTTGAAATCTGATCCTGTCCTCTGGTGTATTAGCAACCCTCCCAATTTGGTATCGTCTGCAAATTTGATCAGCATGCCCTTTACTCCCTCATCCAAGTCATTGATGAAGATGTTGAAAAGCACTGGGCCCAGGACAGAACCCTGTGGGATCCCACTAGTAATTTCTCTCCAGAATGAAAAGTAGCCATTGGTGAGCACCCTTTGGGTTTGTTTGGTCAACCAATTACAAATCCATAGTTTGGGTGCGCATAAACGTCTGCCATCATGTCCCCTTCATCAGGGATGTGATAGCCAGGGCAGGTATGGGCACCAAAAGTGCTCCCTGATTTGCAAACAAGGGAGTGGTTTGGGCACACACACACACACATGCCTGCCACCCTGTCTCCTGGTCCCCACACCCCCTGCTGCCATGTTCCTGATGAAAGGGACATGGCAGCAGGCATGTGCACACACCAACTGGAAGTGGACCACAGACTCACACTGGAGGAAGAAGAGATTCCTAGAAAGAATGTATTTTTTGTGTGTGTGACAGGGCAAACAGAATATTTTGAAATAAATAAAATAAAACCTGTGAATGACCAAATCCATGAGTGCTGAATCTCAAACGTGGAGGGCCTGCTGTCCTTACTAAAGACTTGATCCCTATGCATGCAACCATCTTACTTTTATGGGTCAATATGAAACAAGAATTCTACATGTTAGATCATTTGGACTAATTTGCCTATGCATTCAAATACAATTTTTAAAATATCCATAAGCACAAGGCCCACACTATGAGTAGGTTTACCTGAAAAAATCACTGCATGCTGCTAGTACACAACGGTGACATGGGATCGCTTCATCTTTCACAAGTATTTTAAAGTCAAAAAAGATATTTTGCTCTCTGAAGCTCTGCAGCACACTTAAGATTTGTTGGCCGTGGCCTTCAGCTACTAAGGAGCTGATTTTCTTCTCACGTGAGATTCCGTTGCAAGTTGGGATATTTGTTGAATCATATCGGTTATCCATGGCTTCTTCAACTTATTCTTAGAGCTCTGGGAGAAAAACTAAGAGTTACCAAGACCATAATGTGGTTTTCAAAACATGTGACTGAAAATGAAAATGTCCTGTTTTCATGAATTTTTCCCTTAAAAATCCCTCTGTTTCATCACATTTCTATGCATAACTACCTACCGTGGGTTATCATATGATTGCAACAATATAGTCACAAAGAGTGGCCCTATAGTGCAAAAAAATGTGGTCCATGATATTTTGAAAGTGGTGGCAGGAGCCTTTAAGGGTGACTCATCACAAGGATGAACCAAAATGATACAGCATAAGCCAGAATCTCATTGGTCTCTGTAAATGATTATGAATCTAGTTAGGAATTCATGCACAGAACATAGTTTCATGCTGCTAAGCACAGTAACTTGGTTTATAGAGCTTGAAAGCTTTTAGGTATCATTTCCACTGCATTACATCTCTTATTCTAGTAAGAATTGCAGCATTATTTTATTTGTTTTCTTTTGTGATTTCAGTTAGAACTGAAACACATTGGCCTAAATCCTACTGTTAGCGTCACGTAATGAAGACCCACTGACTCAACAGTAACTTAATAAAGGAACATTTATGCAAGTTCCATTGATTTAATGTGTTTAGTCTAGACAGGGAAGTAAGAATATTACAATCATTGTAACAATATGATGCATGCCATTGTTAGCTACCTATTGACAGAAGGGCAATTAGCCAACCACACATTCTTAGACTTCTCTACTCTGTATAGTTGCTTGAGACATCGCTTTAGATATTAAATAAATAAAGTACTCAGAACCGAGTCCCACATGAAGCATCTGTGCTTCTGGAAATGTGCATAGAGGATTATAGCCTAAACTAGAGATGGGCAAAATGCAGTACTTGAGTTGCTGGAGTGTTTCTCCCAGGGCTTCTCACCATCAGGTACAGTGACTACAGATTATCTTAATTTGTAGACAGAAAACATCTAAGCAACCTTCACAGCATATGGCATAGGGGCTTCCAATTTCCACACCACCTATTTTGAGAACTGCTGAGAGTGGTGGTTCTCAATCTTTGGTGCCCCAGATGTTTTGGACTTCTATTCCCACATGCCCTAACAAGCATGGATCCTGAGAACTGAAATCCAAAACCTAGGTAGTGGTGGAGAACCACTTGACCTAGAATAATTCCAAATACTCAATTCCTTGTAAGAAGATTCAAGGCCTACAATAATCCAGCAAAACTTAGAACACACACGTTACTACATCTCTACTCCTCCTCTTATCTCTGGATTTAGAGGGATATACAAAGTTCAGGCTAGTGTCACTAAATTATAAACCAGTCAAAAGTCTGAATTTCTGGGAGACTCTCTTATGTACTACAGCATGAAAAGTAAGAAAACTGGGGGAAAACAGCTTCAAAAGTAAGAGACTGAAGGAAAAAGAATGATATTGAGAAATGGAAGTGCCCAGAGTTATGAAGGTATGCAGAAAGATGAAACTGTGCTATGACCACTTTCAGAGAAAGGAGGGCAGTTAACTGGGTTGTAAAGAAAATACTTGACCACATTCACTCTCATTTTCCAGAGTACAAGCTATAAAGGTTATTGTTCTCATTACAGACACACAGCAATTTGCTAGGCCCTAAGAGGGCAAGCAATTCCTTGGCATTTCCCACTGGGACATGCAGTATCCTAGGCCGTGCGCATATTGGCTACACCTCCTATGTTGAAAGAATTCCACTCTGTTCACTAAAAACGAAACAAAATACTGGAATCTCCCCTCACAAATGACACAACTACAGAGTTCATTAATATTCAGCAACTTCTGTCCACGGTCCCCGAATTACTGTTGACAGTCCACAAAATGAATTCACAAAGCATAGCATTTATCAATAATACATGTTGGGACTGCTTTCTTAGCCAGGAAAAAAGAACTATGCAGATTTGAGAGACTTTTAAGCAACTGAATTAAAAAACCATGGTACCAGCATGAAATAGTGAAATCAAGCTGAGTCCTAGAGGCATTTCAGAGACAGAGTGCTTCCTCTCTGCAAGAGATGCTCCTTAATTACAGCAGCCTATATGGTTATATTAACCCAGTGAAACAGCCAACAAAACTTCAAAAAGCAAATACCAAAAAGTGAGTGGCAAGACTAAGAAAAAATAATTAGCAGCTCTAGCAGTCATGTTTAAGCAGTCTTTCGGAAAGAGGCTGTTTATACTCCTACATTAGAGAAGTCTTACTAAATACAGCAAATAGTATTTTTCCAGAGCTCTGAGTGCACTTGGAAAAAGTTTTCTAATTCGGTAACTTTGGGGGTAGGAGAGGAAGGGGGAGAGGGCAAACTTCAAACCTATATACACCAGCCACAACTAATAATGGAAGCAAGTTTTGGGATTCACTTCTCAAGCAACTGCTACTGTGGAGATGTTGTTACACTTCAGGATTCTGCTGAAGCAAGCATTCAGGTTCTTGGTCAACGGTTCTCTCTTGGGCTGACATACACCACAATGTTGCTGGAAGTGTGTGCAATGCTGGAAGTGTGTGCAATGAATTACAAGGTTATACACTATTGGCATGGATATAATTTTTATTGTTTTGTGCAGCACTGTGGATGCTGATGGTGCAAAACAAAGTATAATATGCTCCCCAACCTTGTGAGGAAGAGCAGGATGAAAATGCAGAATAAGAATAATACATTGTGTGTGTGCACTGCCTTCAAGTTGCCTGATCACTTATGGTGACCCCATGAATTTCATAGGGATTTCTTAGGCAAGGTGTACTCAAGAAGTGGTTTTGCCAGTTCCTTCCTTTCAAATATAGCCTACAGCAGAGCTTTCCGAACTATGTGTCGTGACACATTAGTTTGTCGGCTGCAGTGTGTAGGTGTGTCGTGTGAACGTAATAGGTGGAGGAGCTGCCCCTCCAGCCACCGCAGCGGGCCAGGCCAAGGAAGACCCCAGCAAGGGTGGTGGGGTGGGCCAGGCTCAGGTGGAGAGGCTGCCTCCACTTATTGAATTACTTACTGAATTACCGTTTTACGAAATTATGCATGTCTAAAAAGTGTGTCACCAACATGAAAAGTTTGGAAAGCTCTGGCCTAGTCCACCACTCTGTTCCCACAGTGGACAACCAGATGTCCATGGAAAACCCACCAGCAGGAAATGAGCACAATAGAACTTACCTAGCATCTGATACTCAGAAGCTGACACAGAGTCATTACTTTTAGTATAGCCTATATTGGGGGCCTATAGGCACCAGATCCTATCTGATTTTGCAAGCTAAGCACAGTCTGCCCTAGGTGAGTACTTGGATGGGAGATCACCAGTGAATACCAGGTATTGTAGGCCAGAGCTTTCCCAACTTTTCATGCTGGTGCCACACTTTTTAGACATGCATCATTTCATGACACAGTAATTTCAGTTTTATTAGCAAACTGGAGGTTAAACTAACCTCTTATAAGAGATACAGACACATACATAAATTGTAATAACAAAATATATGGGGACACAACATCTCATGAAAACCTTTCATATATTTTAAAAAATGTATGATTTATAAATAATAACATACATTTCACGGATTGTAGGCAACACACCTACACACACCAGGCGACACACTAATGTGTCATGGCACACCATTTGGAGAGCCCTGCCCTAAACTGTCAAGTAAGTGGGGGAGGCCTGTATGTCCCTGTCGTTCTTACTAATTTGGACATTATAGTTTAAGATTAGAGAAGGATGACAACTGATCTCTCTGTGAAGAGAGGAAGCCTTGTAGCCTGGTGGTCAGCACCATGCAACTTGGGCCATTTCCACACTAGACTGTTATAGTTTTATTACTGGTATTCCACTTTCAACATCCTCTGGCCCCTCCCTAAACTGCAAACCCTAGGATTCCATAGGATGTTGAAAGTGCACTATGCATATATCCCATAGGATGTTGAAATAGCACTATAACAGTCTAGTGCAGAAACGGCCTCGCAATCTTTTGTGCAACTTTTTGGCGTAAACCCCGCACTTACCTGAAAGAAATTACCTGAATTCAGTACGATTTACTTCTGAGTAGAAAGGCACAGAATTGTGCTGCCAGTAGAACTGATTTCTGACATAACCTGCAAAAGATCAGGATGCACAGCAATATGAGTAAGCAAAAGAAAGAAACACATGGGATCATTTTTTTTCTTTTAGTCTGCGAAATTCATTTGCAAACCGTACTGCACCAGATAATATTATAAAATCTCTGCAACTACAGGCGGGGTACGGGACTAAGACCTTCCTATTAATGAAAAATTTAACCTCGTTCCCTGAATCTTCAGTATGTTTCTCGAATTTTTTTTTTCTTATACGAACCAGAACTTTAATACGTTCAATTCTCAGTTATAAAACTCACACAATCCTACTTCTGGAAAAACCTTAAAACCGAGGAAGAGAGCACGCTACCTTGCTGCTTCAGTAACGCTAATGCGCATGTCCGTAAAATCTGCGCAGGCCCACCACACCCCTAAGGATGCACGACCAAAATGGGCCGTTATCTACCGCAGACAAAACACGTTCGCAGAAGGAGCCCCCTTTGAGAGTGACTGAGAGCGAGAGCGCGGAGTCTTAAAATTAATACACACATACTGTTGGAAACGGCTCTCTGTAAGCCGAGGAGCGCTTCCCCCCGCCTTTTCTCCGAGGTCGCGCTGCCGCCGACTCACCTGCATCCACCACAGGAGCTGGGAGACCATCTGCAGCATCTGCCCCCCGAAATCCAGCGTCTTTTTTTTCATTGGCTACCCCTTCTGCCCGTCGAATGGAATCTGAATTGCGACTGGTGCAACTTTATGTCAATAACGTGTTGGACCCGCCTCCGATCGGATGGTTGGATGGGCTACGTCGTCGCAGGCAAGGACTGCCCCATCTCACCTCAAGAGTCACGACTCTAATGAAGCTCTGACAACACGGCAGGCTGTACGTTGAACGTGTAGAATGGCAAAGAAATGTAAACGCAGAAGTGAGTGAGTGAGAAAACGTCCTCCCGTTCGGCTTTATCCCCTTGCCCTGCTTCTCTGGAGGCAGAGAAGTGCGAATCACAGGCGAATGATAGATGTCGACTCTTCCTGTCTCTATCTCTATGTGCTCCCCGAAGGGGCGTGTCCACACGCGATTGGTCTGTCTTCCTTTACCACGTGGGCGGCAGGTAGCTTACAATCGGTTGTTGTATTTCTCTGCTCTCTGTCTTCTCGCTTTATCCGGAAGTGCCTTCAGAGCGTTGCTGGGGAAGTTTAGCAGGAGTAGCGTGTGCGGCGTAGGCAACTTCTCGCTTTTTCAGTGCTGATTTGTATTAATTTATTGAGCCTTAGATTGAGTCCTTATATTAATGCTAGGGTATATACCCCGCGTTGCCTGAGATTTTATTTTCTCATAGGTAGTACTTGTTAGAAAGATTTGAGATGCTCTCTAATTCCCCAAGCTGTTTTTTCCAGTACCTGCAACTTTTCTCCATATTCCCCAATGCAATCTATATTCAGAGGTATTAACATACAGAGGTTGGGTTCCTGAGGGAATACACTGCCCTCCTCCTTGCTGCTTGGCCTCACCTCCATAGCAATTGGCGAGGCCCAAGAGCTCTCTGGCTTAGAATTCTAAAGGCCCCTCCCTAAACCGCAAACCCTAGGATTCCGTATGATCTTCTTAGGCAGCCAATCATACGAAGTCTTCGCTTGACGCAGACAAACAAACTTCGACTTTTATATATTAGATTAAGTCTTAGATTGAGTCCTTATAGTAATATATTGAATCTCAGATTCTAAAGTTTAGGAGAATTATTGCATCCTGCCTGCCACTTTGCTTTTTAGAGAAAGAAGGAAATGGAATAGTAACTTGGCTTGAATGCTTTTAAGTAAAGAAGCTCCATATAGAAAGAAAGAGATGTATTTCCATATATTTACATATGCATGTGCAACTTGGATGTCTTCTTGAGCTCTTTGTCTTAATTGGCGCCTAGGTTTAACATAAGCCCTGCATTTGAAATCTGGCCCGGGGTTCTTTGATTTGTTTTTGATTTGAACCTTTTAATTCAATTTTCTTAGCAATTCCTAAGAGGGTCATTTATTAGGGACAAAACCAGTGCATTGTATATTCAGGCACTTCCTTTGTATGTTTCCTTTCTGCTTAAACCATTTTGCATGAGTTAAAGCCAGTTTAGATTTCCGGACAGCCCTGTGAAAGAGGCTAGGCTACATCTAGTCATTTTCTCGTAGTCTTACAGAGCAACGTTTGAATGTAAAACTTCCACTCCAAGAGTTCTTGTTTTTCTCCAGATGTGTGTGTGGGATGTATGAGATCACCATAGGTAGATAGATGCTTTGGCGTCGTGTCATTTCCTTGTGGCAACCTGCTATGGAAAGTGTACGCTGGGCCTTTTCCTATGCTGCCTGGGTTCCTTGCCGTGCGGACTGGTTGCTGGCTATGCACCTCATACAGCCCGAAGAGAAGGAACGCATTACACAGTTTGTCTTCCAACGTGATGCCAAGGCTGCTATGGTATATATTTTTGGCCCCGTTTATCAATGAGACACATGTATCATCATTTCCCAGTTCTTTGAACATAAAGATGCTTCCAGAAAAGAGCATGGAGCCTCAAAATAATGTGTTTACATCAGTCATTAATTTAAAAAGTTATCTATACTTGTTTTTGTAAGAGTACTATAATTACTAATACATCAGTTTCTCACTATTTTAATTTGTTATTATTATTAATAAAAATACACTTTAAAAATTGGGAAGTGGACAGAATGGTCACTCCAAAGCAAAAAAATTTAAAAGCAATAAGTAAGCATTATTTACACTTGCCAAGTTACAAGTTGCTGCAAAAAGGTTATTACTTTGCAATGCATTTGCTTCCCAACCCTACTGAAGATAGATTTGCTAGCAATCTACATACTGAACCAGAATACCTGCAATACCTGTTTCTTGTACTGATAGCTACAAATCCAAATTGCTATGCCAAATGATCAGTAGGTAGTCTTCCCTTTTGCATCAGCGTTAGCGTAGCTCTCTTTGTCTGCTTCCATCGTCCTGAGCTGAAGTTGCCTCCATGCGTGCAGTTGATGGGACTTGTAGTGCAATAGAGCCAGAAGGTTGCAGATATTATTAGATTATTTTGAGTTTTGCATATGGACATAGATCTTTATTGCATTTTTTTTGTTCTGAAATGTAGGAAATCATTTACTTCCTGGCAAACCGAGCATTGTATTTTTTGCTTGTCATTGTATATATTGAGATTTACCATTATGAAAACAGTAGACAATAGAGCTGGAAGGGACCCGAAGAGTCAATTTTATTTTAGGCAATAAATGTTTAATCAAAAGAACTGCTATGTCACCATGGTTAGCATGGGTGTGGGGGAATTCAGTGGCTTGGGGTGGGCACACTGGCAGCTTGTGCCCCAGAAGGAGCTGTCCCACTCTTGCTAAGTTTACCATAACAGTGGGAAAACGAAACCATTTTCTTTCCTTTAAAATAAAGTGCATGCTTTCAGTATGGCTTGTTTACAAGTGACATTTTGCTTCCAACTGACATTTTGTGCTTGGAGAAGAAAAATTGACATTCAGATCCACATTGATCCATAAAATTTACTGTGTGAGCTTGCAACAGTCACTTCCTATTTCAGAATAACCTACCTCACAAGGTTGTGTTGAGAACAGAGCACCTCCCTGAATAATTCTAAGGACGGATGGGATACTGCATTTAATATTCTATCCATGTTGTATTTTTGTACTCTTTTAAAAAGGTAGCAGAAATATAGCTTTGCTCCACAATGAGCTACCAGATATTTCAAAGACAAATTATATTTTAATACATAGCTTTTTTTTTTACTAACCCCCCCCCCCCCGAGTTGTTACTTCTTATCCAGCATTTGGTAATTTTGTTTCTTAGGCTGGCCGTCTGCTGATAAGGAAATTAATTGCAGAAAAGCTGAAGATTCCTTGGGACAAAATACAGTTGCAAAGGACGTCAAAAGGCAAACCTGTCCTCGCCAATGACTTAAGCAGCACTGAGTCCAATTTCAGCTTCAATGTGTCTCACCAAGGAGATTATGCTGTTCTTGCAGCTGAACCTGACTGTGAGGTTGGCATTGATATCATGAAGACCAGCTTGCCAGGTAATGTATTCTAACAGCTACCTTTACAATGTGCTAAAACAGTGGTTCTTAACCTGGGGTCTGGGGATGCTTGGAGGTTCATGGAGCCCTCACAGAGGATCTGCAAAGCCCTGCTGCTGGACACCACCAGTAGCAATAGGGATATGGCAGCAGGGGGTAGGGGGTTGCAGATGATGAAACTGCTCCCCCGTTTGCAAACGAGGGAGCAGTTTAGGTGCACGCACACATACCCCCACTGAGGCATCCCTGACAAAAGGGATACAACAGCAGGCATGTGCACGCACCCGAACTATGACTCTGGAGACCAGGGCCTGAATCCCTCCTAGGTGATGGAAACCCACTGGTTGACCTCAGGCAAGTCACATTCTCTCAGCCTCAGGGTGAGGCAAAAGGGACACATCTGGCCGAGAAAATACGTGTGATAGGTTCGCCCTGGGGTTGCCATAAGTTAGTTTTCAAAGGAGAAAGGCCTGATGGCTAGAAAGAACTCCCCCTGTCAGTGGCATTTTGTTGTTGTGTTCCTTCAAGTCACCTCTGACCTATGGCAACCCTAAA
Organism: Cyclura pinguis; assembly: GCA_030412105.1. NCBI lineage: Eukaryota > Metazoa > Chordata > Lepidosauria > Squamata > Iguanidae > Cyclura > Cyclura pinguis. Next base: position 265,524,926 of record CM059601.1, on the reverse strand, counting down.
GTGAACATACCATGGTTTGTTTTTTGTTTTGTTTTTTTGGCAACATTTGTTCAGAAGAGATTTGTCTTTGCTTTCCTCTGAGGCTGAGAGAATGTGACTTGCCCAAGGTCACCCAGTATCTAAGCAGGGATTTGAATCCTAATTTCCAGAAACCTTTAATAAATAAATAAATATTTGAAGATTTAAATAAATATTTGAATATTTGAATCTAAGTTTAAATATTGAAATCTTGAGTGAAGTCTTGGGGGTCCCTGGCAAAAAATTACATTTGCAGGGGGTCCCTGGTAAAGAAAAGGTTAAGAACCACTGTGATAGAACATCAGGTGGTACCTTCTTTGCCTGTCTGAACTGTCTGTATTGTAATCTTAAGGGATTTTTGTGGTACTAGAGATTGGTCAAGCTGTTACAGAGGAGTGAGGAAGCAGACGATCTTGGACTCTCCATTGGCTGAGATGCTCAGAGGGAGATAGGATGGGCAGAAAGGGATAAAATGGTCAGGCAAAAGGATCTAGAAACAAGTAGGCAGGCCCAGGAAAAAGTAGTTTAGAGCAAGAACAGAGAACCTTCCTGCCAATATTTTAGATGCTGACTCCCACAGTTTCTTACTGGATGTGAGATCTGGGAACTGAAGGCCAAAACAGCTGGAAAGCCAAAAGTTTCCCACTGTTACTTTGGAGAATAATCCTGAAGCATGACTGGAAGAGGAGGAAACAGAGAGAGGAACTTCAGAGGAAGAAATCAAACTGAAAACAGGCTGTGCAGAGAGGTCTGGGTATATATATATGTGTGTGCATGCATTTAAACAGTGGTGAAGGCCATCAGCTCGGAAGATAAGAAAATGCGGTTAGATAAATTAGTGGAGGATAAAACTGTCTTTGGTTACTAGTCATGGTGACTATAAGCTACCTCCAGGATCGAGCATAGTATGATTCTCAGTAACAATTGCTGTAACTTGTTTTTATGCATATATAACCATGAGCTGTAAAGGCTGAAGTTCACAGAATGATTTGAAGGTTAGCCCTTTTGGCTGCAGGCCTCTTGTTTTAATACAGGCCCATTCTGCTGGTCATCACTTTCCTATAAGTGCAGAGAACATATGCAGGAATCAAAGAAAAATTTAGTGTATGCATTTCACTAGGATTGTAGCATTCACAGCTTTTGAAAGATGCTTGGAACCTTTTAAAAAGAACTAAAGGAAAACAAATTGAAATATTACCATTAATAGATTATTTGTTTATTGTGCATATGAGCTGTTCTTCTGGACCAGAGCTATGTACATGAAAACATTTGATAACAAAGGCACAGCAGTCAAACCAGACTTGTAGTCATAGTGTGTGAAGGTGGTTTTATGGCACAAAAACAACAAAGAAAGGTCCTAGAATAAGGCGACACTTGAAAAAACAGACTTTAAGGTTGTTTGAAAGCTTAGCTAAAGGCACCAAAGTGTAATTCATGAAGGAAGCATTCTACCCTTTTTTAAAGCCCGAAGGCCCCACTCTAATTTTTGAAAAAAATGGGGAGAGTTCCCCAAAGGGTTAAATTTTACTCCCACAGGCCTCTGAGAGTAGCAGGCTGCTTCTTTTAACCACTTGTGCCACCACCACCCCAAAACCCAGGAAATTTAACTATAAGTGATTTCTGGTCACTTCTAAGTAAGAAAAACTACCTATGTCTGGATCCTGTGGTCTGCTGTGGGGTAGGGGAAAGCTATGGGAGTGAAATTTACCCTCTGACACAGTAGCCATTGGTCTAGGGGGTGTTGGATGCCAGCATTCATGGTACCTTGCCATTGGCCATAGTGGGAAGGGATAATGGGAGCTGTGCTGCAACGACATCAGGAAAATGTACTGCCAACAACATCACTACTTTAAAGGTAAATCCACACTACCCCAAAATTAACCCAATTCGGAGGGAGGAAGTGTTTCCACACTGGCTGACTATTTCAGCCTGTATCTAATAAAATGTAGGAGAGAATAAGAGAGAGAATATGGATTCTCAAAGGTGTATAATTGGAAGAAAGGTTGTTTTGTAGTCTCTTGTAACAGTCAACAGTACTAGACTAGGCTCAGGAAGAACTGTCCCTCACCTCCCAAGCTATGGTGGTCATTTGGTGACCTTGTGGAAAGTTTTGTGAATTAGCAGTGAACAATGATGTTGCTGCACTAGAATTCCCAGCATTTCTTACCAATGGTTATGGTGGTTTGGGCTGCTGGAATTTATAGTTCAACAAGATCTGGAGGGCTTGGTGATTCCCTTCCCTGGACAAAAATCAAAGGCCTGCTCAGTCATGAAGCTGAAGGTAGCCCTGGGCTAGTTACTATTTCTCAGTTTCACAGGTTTGTAGTGAGCAGTAAGTAGAAGGGGGGGGGAGAGAAAGATAAGATATAAATAGATTTAACTAATCAACAGCAAGCAAAATGAAGAAGGAAGGAAATGAAAGGAAAAAAGTATGGGAACCAGACTAATATTCATCTTTAACCTAAGAACTGCCACAGGGTGGTGCCATTGGTCTGTGAAAGAGGTGTAACCTAGCCAGCCCATTCAGATTGCAAAATCCAGCCTAAACCATTCTTGGGTGGCCAGCTGCAAAATGTATCCACAACAATGAAAAGGGGATACTGTGTTCTAGTTCCTCCAAGGCTTTGTTTTTTTCAACCAACAGAGAGCATATCTGCTCAGGCAAGGCAAGACGCCCAATTTTCACCCATCTGCCTTATTTACCACATCATTTTGTGTGATGTGCCAGATTGTTCCCTAAGTCCAAGAACAGCTTTTTAACATGGGGGGCAGTGAGACAAGGAGACTGGCAAAAATCAAGTGTCCCACCTTACAGAAGCAGAGCACAGAGTGTGCACAGTAGAATATAGTGTTTGATATTAAAGTCAGCTAACGGTGGTGGGGAAAACTGTGCTCTTCCAGATGTCGCTGGATTACAATTCCCATTGTCTTTGACAGTTGCCCATGTTGGTGGGGGCTTCTGGAGGATGTAGTATAAAGCAGGGAGAAAACCAGAATTTCCTCTCCTCTGCTCTTGTCCCTCCTGGATTATTGTAACATACTTTAGACTGGCTGCCTTTAAAGACAATTTGGACATTTCGGTGGTCCAAAATATAGCTGCCAGAAATATTAATGGATGTTTCTTTTGCTCTGCCTTGCCTTTTTACAAAAATATTTCTGTTTTGTTAGGTAACAAAGATGACCCCTTTTCTGGTGTCATTCATGACTTTGCAAGTCATCTAAAAGACTGTTATTTTGGCCTTGAATGTGGTATTCCAGAAGAATTGCCTTAATACCCCCAGACGTGTTTCTTGTACAAACAAACCATTTCAGGCATATCCATTCTCCTTATGTAAATATTAAGTTTTTGCAATATGATTTAGTAAATTAAATTCTGTCTCTTCTTGTCTGTTTCCAATAGAGCGTTAGGCAGCCTGTGGACAGTAACAGTTCATTCTGATATGTGACTATTCCTTTGGGCAGCTTCTTTTCAGCTAGGGGTACGATCTAGCTGAAATTTGGTCACCTGATTTCATTGAGTTGAGCAGGTGTTTAGCTCTCATTGAGATCAGTGGGGCCTGAAGAGTTCTTAGCATGAAGGAAGAGAATTAGTCTTGTAAGTGTAAAATAGCAATGTCCTTAAGTGTTACTTCAGTAGAAGAGACTTGGCATCAATTACACACATGTGTACGAGTATGCAAATACATACACATGCACACTAGAAAGAGAACGAACAGCTCTACTCTGTTCTGAAAAATTATTTGTAAAGGTTTTCCTGGGAAAAACTGATAACAAAGATGGAAACATCTTTATGCATTAGTTGGGAGGGGATTGTTCTTTTATGTTTTTAATCTGCAGTCTTATCTATCATGCAACACTTGTAGTAGGCTTACCCAGTTTGATAGAATTAAAGCATTTAATTTCCTAAAAGAAATTATTCCACCACTCAGTTCATTTTTTTTCCCTTTTGTTTTGCATCACTTTCCTAACAGCTTACTTCACCAAGGCATGGAACTGGAATTTGGGGAACTCTTCAGTCATGAGAGGAGAGTTAGAGAAAATGAGTTCTTTATATTGGCTTATGGAAATAATTGCATTGAAATTATTTTCCATGAGCGGCAGTGCATACAAAATTACTTTTTTGGAGCGGTGAAGCGTGGCGTGAGGGAAGGTTTTGCACTAGTGTTCATTATTCTGATAGCATTCAGTCATGCTCTGATTTTATGCCTACCATTGTAGCTTCAGACGAAAGACTTCTGTTATAGGGAAGTTTTTAAACATGGCTGCTGAGGTGCGACGGTATGTGCCTGCTTTGAGAAGCCAGCAGGGGCCAAACTACCCGTCATACTGTGTGGCTTTTGTAAGTAGGAGTTTCAGGGAGACGCCTGGACAGTCTCTGAACTACAGGGCAGAGATGGGCAACCTGTGGTCACAGGCCTCCCACAACCTAATTTCAAAAGCATTGTGCATGCGGTTGGTTCAGTCTTATGGCAAGAGTGATGTGTCCCTCTCACAGCAACTGAGGGGGCAGAGAGAAACAGAGAAAACGGGGCTGCAGAGGGCATAAAAGAAGATGGCAGAGAAAGAAAAGAGGGCAGCAGTGAGTTTGTGATGAGAGAAAGAGATAGAGAGGAAAACGGACAAGAGACAATAGAGTTATGGAGAGGGAGGCAAGGAGGGCATGAGAGAGAGAAAAGGGAATAGTACAAAGAATGAGGGAAAATGGGGTGTCAGAGAGAGAGGGAAAAAAGGTAACAGTCAGTGAGATGGGGGAGAGAGGGAGAAAAAGGAGAGGCAAAGGATGAGCAAGAGAGAAAAGTCAATACAGAGAGTGAGAGAGAAGGTGGGATGGAGAGAAAGGAGGGCAGCAGAGCATGAGGGAATAAAAAGGGGGAGTGCAGAGAAAGAGGAAAAGGGGAGAAGGGAGAGAGAACATGGAGTGGCAGAGAGTGAGTGTGCAAGAGGTAGAGGAAAGGGGGCAGCAGAGAGTGACCAAAGAGAAAATGGGGCAATAGAAAGAGGGAGGAGAGAAAATTGGGGGAGTACAGAGAATGGGAGAAGAAAAAAGGAGTGGCACAGAGAGAAATGTGGGTGGCAAAGATGAGAGAGCAAGCAAGAAAGGAGGAATAGAGAGATAACAAAAAGGGTTGGCATAGAAAGATGGGGAGAGAAATGGGGATGGCTCTGTGAAGCCCTCAAGAGGAGAAGAAGGTTTGCACCTTGCAGGTGGAGAGGGGAAATCTTTGGTCCTGATTAAAATGATCTGCCTGAAAGTTTTAGAATGCACTTCAAGGAAGGCCTCAGCACCAGTAAGGAGTGTTCCTGGGAAAATGACTAGTGTCCCGTAAGAGGAGATTTTTCTGAGAGTATGGCCTAAATTCCTCTCTCCATGTAACATGGAGGCACCTCTCTAAACTGCAGACCCCATGATTCCATAGGATATTGGAAGTGGAATAATAGCACTATAACAGTCTAGTGAGGAAATGGCCATGGTCACAAATTTTCCCCACTGCTCTTGTTTACTTGCAGTAAACATGCAGTTAGTCATAGTGAGTGCCAAATTCATTCTCACAGCAACCTTGTGAGCTACATTAGGCTGAGAATGGATGGCTTTTCCAGAGTCAGCCTGTGTACCTCCCGGCTGAGTGTGGATTTGGACTAACAACATGAGATGCAAAGTCAAACATTTTTAGCCAGTATTACTGTGCAGATGAGGATTGAATTCAGAGCTTGGAAGCATAACTTTTTATGGACTACAGCCATGCTGGCTGGAAAGGTGGTGGCAGTCTGGGAATTGTGGGCCAAAATAGTATCTTTTCCAAGCTCCAACTCAATTAATAGTAAGTGTGGGTGGATTGGCAATTTTTGGCAGTTAAAATAACTCCCCTGTCCCGTAGCTTAACATACTCAAAGCAACATAGTTCACTAGGAAGGACTGTAGTATGGAAGGAGGTTATTCCTGTTGACTCTCTACTTGATATGCAACTGGAAGTGGTTTGAGCTTTGGACTACAACCCTGAAGACCAGCGTTCAATTCCCTGCTCAGCCATGGAAACTCACTGGGTGATTTTGGACACGTCACTCACTCTCAGCCCCAGAAAACCCCTGTGACAGGTGTGCTTTTAGGTTACCAAGTCAGAAACACAAGAATAACAGTGCAGTAGGAACCAGTATGGTATAGTAGTTTGAGCATGTACTAAGACCACAAGAGATCAGGGTTTGAATTCCCACTCAACCATGGAAAATCATTGGTTAACCATGGGCAAGTTAGCCTTAGAGGAAAGTGATGGCAAACCTCCTCTGAATAAATCTTATGATAGTGTTGCCATAGGTTGGAGCCAACTTGTATGTGCACAACAACAACAAATAGTAGGACCCCTGTGAAAGGAAGACAAATAGCCACTGTATGTCCCATTACCATGTTTTGGTCTATCTAGCACATCACTTAATCTTTATGTAATGCAGTAACTTTGATTCTGCTTGAGCAAATTTTTCTGCCAATCCTGCATGACTCATTCTAGCTTCATTCCTCTTGGCCAAGCATAGGGAGCTTTGGGCTTTCCAGATATTTTAGACTCCAAAATTCACATAATCCCTTGCCTTGGCTGGATAGATGCCTAAATGCTTCCCACATCTGCAGTAAGCTGCGTTCATTATTCTATTTCTGCTTTTGCAACTGCTTGCCAAAGGCCAACTCTCTTGCTTTTCCCACTAGCCTAATATCGGATACATCCCATTGCCTTTGAAATGAATATTTCTCCCTTACATTTTATTTTCCACTTGTGTTACTATTATCATCTGCCTTTGGGGCTTATCCTACTCCAGCAGTTAACTGTTGTCATCTATCCTTTGCCAAGAGAAATCAATTAAAAATAAGTTAAAACTAATTTTACAACTGTTGATGCAAAGCCGGATTGTCCGCTTTCTGAAATTAATGCTCTAGAGAGAGTGTAGGGCTCTGATATGATTCACTCGGAAGGAAATTAGACATGAAGATTGCAGTGGCCAATTATTACACGGTTATGAGTAGGTCCCATTTTGTCAGTAAGTCTTGTTTCCATGTAAGCAAGGACAAGATTGCTGCATTGAGAGAATCTGAAAGCATTTTTCCCCATTGCTTTGTATTATTATTTTAAATATAATATTTGAGTTATTTTACTCCATGAGAAGCAGTGGAAAACAGCCTTTGTTGCTCTTCTGTTTGGGAACAGAAAATGAATTGTCACTTTCAAGTATGAATGTAAGATACATGAGTGGCAGAACAGTGTTTAAAAAATCTATTTGTAACAGGAAAGACTCATTAATTACATTCTGTTTATAAAATAATATAAAGATGAGATTTTTCCAACACAAAAAGTGAAATAAAACTTCCTGTATCTTTGTTGTGTTTCATAAATGGGATGTTTTTCTTGGTCTGAGGTTCTGAATTAAAGATAAGGAAGACAGGCTTTTCTAATTTTTCAACCAAAGTTATCTCTGTGTTAGCTGCTTAATTTTATTTTTCATTAAGTTAAAGAATAAAGCACATCTTAAGAAAAAAGTATGTGTGACTGCCTGTGTGCATGTTTGTGTATGTGTGCTCATGCCTACATGAAACTTCAAGTCACCTGTTGACTTGCATGAATTTCATAGAATTTTCTCAGGTAAGAAATACACAGAGGTGTTTTTGCCAAGTACTTCCTGTTAAATATTCCCATTTTTCTATTGCCTTTCTAGGAAATATAGTGCAGAGTTTTGTCATCTGTTTCTGAGCAGTGTTGACAGAACCTCACATAAAAGTGAAGCAGATCTTTTTTCTAAAACAGGAAGGGAAGAGAAACTAAATTTCTCAGTTGTATTTCATTCCAGGGGAAACCCATTTTAACATGGCAAGTCATTACAAAACTGTGTTTCTCTGATAACAAACTGTTGCTGGAGCAGGGTCTGCTTAGTTAAACCTTTCCTTATTTTATTTGCATAAGAACATGTAAGTTTCTAATAATTCATTGGTTCTTCGAGATTAACCTGGTAAGATTTAATCATTAGCTGGTTCCCTAAATTATCACCAAAGAGCCAGCATAGTGTAGTGGTTTGAGCATTGGACTATGACTGTGGAGACCTGGGTTCAGTTTCTTGTTTGGCCATGGAAACCTACTGGATGACATTGGATGCATCACACACTCTCAGCCTCAGAATAACTGTGCTAAGTTCATCTTAGGGTTGCTATAAGTTTGAAATGACTCAAAGGTACTCAACAACAACAAGAAGTAGTAGTTATATCGAGTTCTTAGACTAGTGAATGAAGTCCAGGCCAGAAACAACTCTGAGCATCGTCCTGTTTATGGGATGTTGTGGCCAGCTCTTGTTCTATGGACCACATTTCTGGGAGTAACATCTGCTTAATGAGTGAGAGGGAGAGGCAAAGAAGAAATGGGGTGGAATGAGGTGAGGAAAAAGCTATGTAATGTTGCAGCCTCCACCAACTGCCATCTCCATCCATCCAGTCACATTTTTTGTAAAGCAGTGTTTCTATGGGCTACAAGTTCTGGCTTGGTAGCTTTTCCATTTCCAGAATGAAGAGTCAAGGGATTCATTGTTGTGTCATTATTTGTTTTGAACATTTTTATATCACTTGTTGAGGTAAAGCCTCCCCCACCAGTGTTTCACAGAATAAAACATGAAAACAATAAATTAAAAATGCAGCTAATTAGAACAACATTTAAAATAACCTTTAAAATAAAACAGTATCAAAGATTTTTTCAAAAAAAAAAGCACGTGTAATTAAAAACAGCCTAGGATAACCAGGTCTTTGCAGTTCATAACAGGGAATGAACATGCACACATGTGGATATAGTAGAGTTTATTCCATGAGGATAGAATTGTGACTGAGAAGGCCCTTTGTCTTGTACCCATCAAGTAATTAGATTTTAACAAAGTAATCCCCCACTTTTTTGACAGGTTAGGGACCAGGCCACTGTCAAAAAGTAGAAATCATTGAACTGCAGAACCTATAGTGCTCTGATTCCTTACCTTTCGGTAAGTGGTGATGCCTTATTTGACTACACCTGGATGTGCTTGTGGAAGTTTGGGAGCAGGTTTCAAGGAACAAGAGAAACATCCTAGCATGTGCTGCTGAAGACTGTACAGAAAGGAAGAAAGAAGAAGAGTGGAGTGAGGAAGAAAGTAGGGTGTGGAGTAGGCACCATACGTGAACACGCTTGTCACCTGTGGCACAATTGATGTGAAAGGAAAGGATTGATTTACCTGCTCCTTACCACTGCTTCTTCCTCCTCCTCCTCCACTCTTCCTACACTTGATGTTGTTAGTCTCACTACCACTTCTTCCTACACCAAGCCGTGAGCTTGGTTACTGCGTGGGCTTTCCTGCTGTTTTCCAGGCACTTCTTGCTCAAAATGGAGTGCCACATCTGCAAAGGAATATGCTGCCTGGTTTGGACATCTGGAGGATGGGGTGGGGGAGAAGCCCTCCAACACTTTGCATGCAAGGCACAGTCGCCCTTTGCCTCTTCAACCTTGCTCCCCAACCATAGTAAAGAGCTTTTGCCAAGTCACCAAGAAGGCTTCTTGGCTTCTTCACCTTCCAGAGCTGCTGAGTCCATTGGTTGGCTGCTCACTCTACTTCGTTCCTGATACTTCAGTTTGGACAGTTTCCCTCATGAAAGTATGACACAAGCTTCAAGAGAACCTCAAGATTGCATTTTGGAAATACTGGACCAAAGAGGAAATTCCTTTGAAGACTTGCTAATATTATCTCTACCTATTCCTTTGCTTTTATTGGACATTCTAAACAAGAAAAATGAATGTGTTTTGTGGAGCCTTTCATTTGATTCTTCCTTACTGCTCCATAAAACAGCTTGCTCATCACCATTGTCATCATGGTGGGTGTTTGACAATTCATCTGATCCAGCCCCCTGCTTTGTATAGAAAACCCAGAGCTAGAATAGTCACAGCAGGTGTTATCCATACTGTACTTCAAAATCTACCCAAAAGAAGAGCCTCTCATCCTTCTTGGTAAATTGGTTCTGTTGTCAAAGTTGTCCAAAATATCCAGAAGGTTTTCTTAAAGTTTAGTCAGTCAACATTTTTGTAAGGAAACCCACTGCATCTAGTTGTCCGCACTGAAGAGACAGAGTCCTTGCCATCTTCTCTGTGATCATGCTTAACATAGCTGAGTGCCATCATTCCTCAGTCTTCTTTTCAGCATGTTACATATAGCCCAGTTTTTTCAGCATTCTTGATAGTATTTCTTTGGTCATCTTCATTGCCATCCTCTGGGTGCTTTCATTTTGTCTGTATCTTTTGTAAAAAGTAGAACCCAAATAGAGTCAGTTTCGATATCAGTAGGTACATGACAATAGGGACAGCCAGCACTGACCAAAGTAGTCAGAACCATTTCTGGCATGAGTCTTCCTTGTCTCTATTTTCATATATCATGTTCACACAATGAGAAGTATGTGCACCCTTTCCAGACCCCTGAGTTGAAGACCAAATGAGAAATGTGTGTGTATGTGTCATTCTTTGTTGAAATCTGGGAATAAACATTGGACCCTTAGCTTGGTTGTCAAGAGGTCCCCAGTTATCTGCAGTGTTTTGGGGGATTTTGGGATGTAAAAGTTTAACAGTTTGAAACAAATTCCTTGAATTTTCATTTTGTTTTTTCAAAGTTTTAAAGCAATGCAGAAAAAAAAAAGAAAACTCTTGAATTTATTTTCTACACGTAGAACTAGGATGCATCAAGCATATTATGAGTAATAAGCCTTCTTTCAAATTGCTTTCAAGTTCTGTAAAATAACTATTGTTAATTTCAGCTCTATATGCATAGCACTTCTGTGTTCTTGAAATCAGAGGAAACAGAAGGAGCTGTCTTAAACTAAAGCAGAACATTGGTCCATCTAACCCATTCTGATAGGCAGATTTGGATATTCAGTGGTTCAGGCAGGATTCTTTTGTAGCCTTACCTCAAAATCTGTAGTAGTCCCTGGTAGTCTTCTATAGTGGAGACTAACCACATTTGACTCTGGTTAGCTTCCGAGCATAGTAGTTAGCATCCCAAGGACTTTGTTGTCACTGATAGTCTCTGGTGTGGATGTGAATCTTGCTTCTCATGCAGATGTGTCTTTTTAAAAAAATATTTGATTCTATTAACCTCTTAATTACCATTTTTTAAAGTTCAGGTTTAAGCTTTGTGAGTGCAGTAAAATGAGGAATGAAGAAAGCCCCTTTCTTGCTCAAAACTGTTTAATGTAAAACCTTGGAAAAGACTTGGTGGAGTGACTGCTTCTCTTTTTCTCTCTCCTCCTTTCTTTTTGGTATATGTCTGGCCTTGAAATACACTGCCATCTTCCTAAGAAATTCTCTTTGTTTTTTGTATTTGCAGTATCACTTAACTTGATGAGGCTTCATGGCTGTCTGAGTTGGAGAAAAGCTGAGGTTAACAAAACTGTCAGTTAAAAACATCTTCGCCTCACTTGAAACCCATATCCTACTTAATACAAGCATTTTATGGCTTTCAAATATGATGGTGAATTCCTGTTCTTGTCCTACTTGAGATGGGTTTATTCAAGTGTCTCTGGAAGCAGCACTTAAAGTTAAAAAAATTGCTGTTGGGAACAAGAATGAGGTTTGATTGCATATTTGCATAGTGAATAATGTAGCTTTTCAGAAATAACTACTTGATGGTTTCCAACATAGCATCATGGCTTTCTAATTTATATATCAACACGGGGTAGTTCTTGCTTCCTAGGGATCCTCTGGTGTCCATATTTTTTTCCTCCTTCTCCTTTCTTCCTTTTTATTGGCAAACAAGATTTCTTAATTTGTTTTGGAGCAGAAGTCATAACTGGTGAGGGAAGTGGGCAGATGAGTTGAGCAACTAAGTTAATATCCTTTGTTAGTTCATGGGTGAAGAGCTGACAAACTGGCATAGCAATAGCATCTTCTATTGTTGTTACATGTTGTGAAGTAGGCTTTGAGTTATGGTGACACTGTGAATGAGAGACTTCCAGGTGATCCTATTATTAACAGCCCTGTTCAGGTCATACAAGCTAAGGGCTATGGCCTTCTTGTCTAAGTCAGTATGTCAGTAATGTGGTCTTCCTCTTTTCCTACTGCCCTTCAGCTTTATTTTTATAATCTTTTCCAGTGAGTCATGTTGTATCATGATGTGCCCAAAGTATAATAGCCTCATTTTAGTTATTTTGGCTTCTACTGAAAGTTCACGCATTATTTGCTTTCATAACCATTTATCTGTATTTCAGTTGATGCGTGATAGAGCTCCCTCCCTCCAGCAGCACATTTCAGATGACCTGATTGTCATTTGTTTTCTGTCTAGATTTCATAATCATACATAGAAATGGGAAATACTATGGCATAGATGATTCTGACTTTGGTATTCAGTTATGTATCCTTACCCTTGAGGATCTTTACCCTTGGAAGCTGCCCTTCCAAGTCTTATTGTTCGTCTGATTTCTTGATGATAGCCTCCATTTTGATTTGTGAGTGAGCCAAAGTATAGAAAAACTGTAACTCTTTTGATGTCTTCTTCACCCACTTTAAATTTATACAAATCACTCAAGTCCTACACTCAAACACTCAAACACAGGCCTCTCAACTGCATTAAACTGTTCAACCAAGAGAGCGATTAGTCCTGCCTGTGTTGCTAAAATTTCATTTCCTTTTTGTTTGTCAGTGAATTAACTTTTCATGTGATCGCTTGTTCTGACCGTTTGCTTAAGCTTTCTATGATGTCATCAAAATGATTGAAGCCATCTTGGTTTTATTTTTCTAATCTAAGCTACAACATGTGAAACAAGTATCTGATTTTAAATTTTAAAATTGCAGTGGAAAGCTAACAAATATTATTTTAATATTAAAAAATAATGTGTCCAATACTGCTTCTGTGGTTCAAACCATAATGAAAAAAATCACATTTGCTCTTATTTTTGACATGATTTACTGTTTGCCACTTTACCTGAATCAAGTATGCATCTAAAGTATATTGAGTATCTGTAGCTTACTCTTTTGGCTTTCCAGTAAGCCACAGCATAAATATATTGTGTTGATAACAATGAACTAGGTAGACCAGTGGTCCGATTCTGTAATAAGATGATTTCTTGCATTCTTGCAGCGTCCCATTGATTCTTAGTGCTCGTTGATTGTCACTTTATTTTCTCATTGCAGGAAGTGGCTCAATTCCTGAATTCTTTCGTGTTATGAAGCGACAGTTTACTGAGGAGGAGTGGAGAGTAATTGCATCCATGAATAATGAATGGCTTCAATTGGACATGTTTCACAGGCATTGGGTAATGGATTGTTCTTATTGAAAAATGTTTTCTGGTATTTGTGATCTAATTAGCATAGTATCAGTTGAAAAAGCCCAATTTGAGTGTATTTTATTTAGGGAACATTCATCTCTACTGAATTACATTTTCTTTTCTTTTCTTTTTTTTTTAACTATTTGTTTTAGAAACTTTAGCAAGTTCAGTAAAGATATCGTTGTCTGTCGTGGATGCTCCCTGCCCTTCTGTCAAGAAGCTCAATCCTTCATTTGTTACTGTCCCATTTATATGCTGTCAAGTTGGCCTGAACGTCCTTTCAGCTTAAATCCAGTTGGTGTCACTAGACACAGTGCTATTCATATTCTCTTTCCTAGTAGCTGGTTGGGTGCCTTCCAAACCAAGGTTCTCATCTTCCAGCAGTATGTCTTACGACATTTTTGCATTGTCTCATTATTGTAGGTTTTTGCAGTAAGAGGCATTCAGGAGTGGTTTCCACTGCCTTCTATGCAGTGCTAATAATAATTAACTAAAGTGCCACTGTTGCTTGTGAGAGATTCTGTGCCAGTGTCGTGCCATGCTACTGCTGCTGCATAGTAGCTTCCCTTTTGGTGCTTTCTGCCACCCTCACCATTGGAACATTCACTTCTCTTCTGCTAATGCAGCTGTTACTTCCAATAAGAACAGATGGATGGATCTGAATCTAGTGTCCCCACTTTGAGCAATTCGACCTTGGGTGACCTGCCAGGATTCTGTACTCTTGGTAAAGTTTGCTCTCCTAATGGTATTACTTTCAGCTTCCCTGACACATTCAGTCCCTCTCACCATGCTAACATGTGCATCTGAGAGAGGAGATAGTGACATTTCTACTCCACTTTTCCTCCAGGGAGGCCAAAGCAGCATACATGGCTCTGTCCTTTCATGCTTTATTTTCACAACAACCCACTATGATAAGTTAGTCTGAGAAAGTCTGACTGGGTCAAAGTCATCAACTCAGTTTTATGACTGAATTGAGACTGGAACCAGAATCTCACAAATCCAATGTTGTAATCACTCTTAAGTCCCAATCCAATACTGGCATTAGTTGGCTTCTTTCATTTCATCTTTCATAGCTATTTGAAAACACACATAAGCAAGTCTGAGTTTCTCTTAAGAAGAGCAGGATGGAAGTATTATAGGTAACTAGCATACATACCTGGCATTGCCTGGGATTATATTTTCTCATAGGTAATACTTGTTAGAAAGATTTGAGATCCTGTGTCTCTAACTCCCCAAACTGTCTTGTTGAATACCTGTAATTTTTCCCCATATTCCCCAATCCAATCTGTATTCAGAGTTATTAACATACAGAGGTTGGCTGCCCTCCTCCTTCTTGCTACTAGGCCTCATCTCTATAGCAACCGGCCTATTCTTTGGCTGAGAATTCTAAAGGTCCCCCCCTAAACTGCAAACCCCAGGATTCCATAGACTTTTCTCAGGCAGCCACTCATATGAGGTCTTTGCCTGACACAGCCAATCATATGAAGTCTTTGCCTGCCTGATACAGACAAACAAACAAACTTTGACTGTTATATATTTGTAGATAATTAAATAAAAGCCCAATTGACAGTCCTCAGACTTCTGTGGCCAATTCTTTTTAACCCAGTGAACACTTTTTTGTGTGTGTGATTTAGAAGTCTACGGGAGGCCTTCAGTGAGGCACAGATTTCCTCTGTCTTTCTGTTTATGTGTGATATAATGTGGAAATTCATTACACATGCAGGTGAGAGATGACATATAGGGGGAATCAAAGATACTATTCTGATTTGATAAAGTTGTATACTAATTCTAGTTTGATAATCATAGAAATATACCCAAAGAAGAATTTTTAAATTTCTCTGTGATGAGAAGTAGCATCTCTCTGGTGATTTCTGTTTAGAAGACTACATTGTGCGTAGGGAATGGGATTTTGCTTAAATGTAACTTACAAAAAACAAAACAAAATATAGAGGGATTTTAAAAAGGGCATAGACAGAGAAACTATCTGTTTTCAATTTTGTACTTTCAGGCATTAAAAGAGAGCTTTATAAAGGCCATTGGTGTTGGAATAGGTTTCAACCTTCAAAGGATTGAATTTAATGTATCCCCAGTGCAATTGGAAGTGGGGAAAACATACACTGAGACAATTATGCTCTTGGATGGTGAAGAAGAAAAGGAATGGACTTTTGAGGTAAGGTGTCAAAATAAAGACTACTTGCTTGAATATATTTTGAGAGCCAGCATAATGAAGTGGTTTGAGTATCAGACTACAACCCTGGAGATGAGGGTTCACTTCCCAGTTCAGCCGTGGAAACCCACTGGGTGACACTGGGTACGTCACACATTCTCAGCCCCAGAAAACCCCATGATAGGTTCACCTTAGGGTTGCCATAAGTGAGAAATCACTTCAAAGCATGCAACAACAACAAATACATTTTCTATCTATAAAGATATGTGGATATGAACTATCACAGTGTATTTGCAGTGGTGTAAATCCAGTAAGAAACTTGGTGACCTTCAGATATTTTGGACTACAGTTCCCATCATCTCAGCCCATTGCCCATATTGATGGGAGCTTTGTCATCCAAAACATTTGGGGGCACCAGGTGACCTAGCACTGGTGTAAAAACACTTCAGGTACTCACCATACATGTATTATCAGCATCACTCTATCAATTAAAGTCTCCCCTTCTCTGTAAGTTTTTGCTGTATCTTGGGAAGAAAGTAAGTGAAAAACATTGCTGTCTAAACTCTGAAGGAATGGATTAGGGCTTGAATTTAGTTCTTAACCCATGACTTTTGAAATTACTATGTAATTATTTTTTTGAAGAATGAACTGCCCTAAAGAAATGTAGCAGTGTTTCCAAAGAAGAAAAAACCATTTTATCCAATGGAAATACTTCCACTGTCCCTACAATGCACTAAATTGGAATGTCCATAAAGCTTTTAATATCTGTGGTCTATGTGACCTCATGCCAACGTCAGCAGTAAATGAACATTAGGCTTCTGCTGTATTAGCTCTTTGAAATGGGAAATTACGTTAATGGAAGTCACCAAGATACAACCTCTTAACTTTCAGTTTATGCTTGATAATGAATCAGTGAGTGGGGTGGGGTGGGGTGGGGAAACCAGACACAACAAAAGAGGAAATGATTCTTCAGTTGTATCCAAAGTAATAGGCAAGGTTGGGGAGAAAGCTAATTTTTAACCTTCCATTGTGAGCAGAAAGCACTTTGTTGAAACACTGGTCTTTACAGACCTTGGCAAAGTTAACTGTGCTGAAGTAGTTCAAAAAAACAACTTCTGTAGGTCTTCAGTAGGTATGAAAGTGTTTCCTCCCTGAGAACATGTTTTTTCCTTACACAGATTCTAATTCAGAATGAGGATCAAGGGTTCTATTTGTCTTTTTACATATTGGAGATTTACCTCATTATGTATATGGCATCACTTGAGTGCACATTTGAGGCAATTTAACAATGCAAACTGAATTTAAAAAAAAACAACTCGGTATCACCTCATATACACAATGCATGGAATACCATTATTCCGTCATTCCCACTAACAAGTTTTGTAGAGAATTTGTCTTGGTCTCCTTTTTATTTATTACTTTATTTTTCTTTCATGCTGCCCTCCAGTGACTTTCCCAAAACGCAAGTGGAGAAGCACAGTAGGTCCCCAGTATCTGCTAGACCAGTATCCATGATTTCACTTACGCATGATACGCTGCAGGACCACGGCTATGCAGCCAGGCCCTCACACTTCTCTCAACCAAAGAAGGAGCTTCCCTTCCTCCCTCCCTGGCTGAGAGAGACGCATGACAAGGCACAGCCATGACTCCTGGCCCTTTTCAGCCTTTCAGCTTCTTCCCTCCCTCACCAAGCGATGAAAGGAGGAGACTCCTTCCTCAGCTGAGAGTGGCATGGGAGGCCCAGCTGCACAAATCCATGTGTCTCTCTTGGCTAAGGAAGGAGACAGATACTCCTTCCTTGGCTGAGAGAAGCACATGGCTCTGAGCAGCCAGACCTTCCTTCCCTTGAGGGAGGGAGCGAAGAGGAGCTGCCGCTGCCAGTGGTGGAGCTGCCTCCTTCCCTCACCACCTCTCTTAGCCTGTGGGGTCAAAATATAGAGTTTGATATTATCTGCATTTTTCACCATGCACAGTAAGTCCAAGAAGGTATCCCTTCCAGATATGGGGGACTTACTGTATTTGGTACTGCGCTAGCGGATACCCACACATGGGTTTTGCCTTGATTACTAACAGCAACAACACTACATTGTTTGTCTGCTCGTATGTCTTTATAAATAGTGAAAGAAGATAAGAGTGAGAAGCTAAGAGCCAAGAAGTGAGTAACCAGATGACAAGGGAACTGGAGTGTTCATGGGATGAGCAACTGTGGGGTTGCATTAACCCTGTCTATAAAAAAAAAAAAGAACACACAGGAAGTGTCAGAAAGTTACTTCCAATTTTGAAAAAGGTTTCCCCTGGGCCTAAATTGGCCCAGGATACACACACACCCCGCAAATGTAGCAATAATGCTCTCTAATCTCTCTAGAAGGCACTTTGGACATTCTCTTTGCCCTCAAGGGGCCTAGAGCCAATAAAAAAAACAGCCCTAGGAGGTTCCACGCAGGTAAGTCGGCTGCATTTACCAACCCCTGATGTAGACATTTTGTTAATAGATGCAGGCTTATGATTCAGAGTACTGCTGGGTAATTTCAGCTGAGGGGAAGGAATCCCCATGGCAGTGCCAAATCCACAAGTATTTAGTGGCAATTAGGAAAAAAGCCCTTAAAAGAGGCTTGTGGAAGTGCTTCTTCTAAAGGGCTTCTCCCAGTTTGCTGCCAGATTTTAGCTTGTTATTTTTGTTCTCTGCTTTCGAGTTGAACTCTGATTTACAGTGATCCTATCTACGGGTTTTCTTGGTAAGATTTATTCAGAGAAGGTTTGCCATTGCCTTCCTCTTAGGCTGCTGAGAGAAAACGATATGCCAAGGTCGCCCAGTGGATTTCCACAAGTGGTCAAGGCAGCAGGCTACAAGGTGTTTTTTTTTCCCCAAAAAAAGCCTTTCAAGCGTTTTCTCCTTGTTTCAAAGTATTTTGTGTCATAGGTTGTTGTGGGTTTTCCAGGCTTTGAGGCCATGTTCTATTAGTGTTTTCTCCTGACGTTTTGCCTATATCTGTGGTTAGCATCTTCAGGGGATCTGGTCACTTGTTTTGTGTCACTTGCTAACATATTTCAGAAACATAATTTGTGTCCAGATTATGGCAGCGTGATTTGTAGAGGTCTGGGAGCTTCAAAAGCAGCCGATGGTCCATATATGTTGCCAGGGATCATGTGTTGCCCACCTCACTGTACAGATACAGAGAAACATGTTAGGAAAGAGAAGAAAGGAAAGCTGAGATAAGTCAGAATAAGTCAAGATGAACAGACTTATGTTTAAGAAGCTCTTCAACACAGAAATAACAATAGTGGGAGGAAAAAAACAGTGTCAGGTAGGAAGGTAGTGTCATGACAAGGATTGGGGAAAAATTGGTAAATATTCAAAGACATAGCTGTGTTGGTCTGTATATGAAAGCTTATGCTACAGACTTCTCTCAGATAGTCTCAAAGGTTCTACAGAATCCTTTGCAAGGTACAGTGTACAAGAAGACAATTATTTGCCAAACAAAGGTTCTGAGGAGAAGCAGACATGGAGAAGAACTGGACTAGATACAAGTTGTGAAAGGGCCCTTTAAAAAATGGTAGAGTCTCTTGCCTCATTACCGGTCTCTATCCTCTGTTAGTGGGCGTTGGTAGCTTACCTAGACATGGAGTTGGACTGAAATGCCATAGCTGTATGTAGTGCTAAGGTGTTTGGGTCTAGTCACCGTTTAAGTATCACACAATACCTCAGAATGAAACTATACTGGAAACATTTGGGAAAATTAAACAATGGGTACACATAGCTCTTTGGCACTTCTTTGAATTTCAGGGTGGGATTGCTTTGTTCTTTAAAGTGATCCAGGGCAAATCTCAGGTGTTGTCCATACACCACGAGACCAGGGTCGCAGCAGCTGCCTGAAGATACCAACTGCTGTCACCAGTCCTAGAAAAGAACTTTCTTTTTCATACTGATTTTCTTTCCCTGCAGGAAATCTTGTTTTGACTCATATATTAAATATGAGCGATTATGTTCCAATGTATCAGTTTACCTCTACATCAGACTTGCTGGTGTATTGACTTTGTAAGTTCTTGCTTCTACCACCCTATGTTTGATTACAGTTTCAAGGGTGGTTGACATACATTGATATTTGACAGCAGTATCAAATTAAGAAAGACCTCCATGGTACACTTATTATTTAATTTGCTAACCAGGAAACCCGGTTAGATGATTATCATCATGTTGCAGTTGCTCTGGGAAAACCAAGAGGGGTTGGCAAGAAACACGTTGCGGTAAGATGAATCTGATAACTTTTATAAAACTTTCACGGTCTATCTACTGTATAAACATTTATTACAAGTTCTCAAGCAGGTGTGTGTGTGTGTGTGTGTGTGTGTGTGTACTGTGCTTCCCATCCCAAGAAATGAAAAAGTGCAAGTTGATTCCAGAAGATTCTTGTCACCTTATTCTCCTAAAAATCGTCGTCGTCGTCATCGAATCATAGAGCTGGAAGAGACTACAAGGGCCATCAAGTCCAAGCCCCTGCCATGGAGGAATATAGAATCTCAAAGCATTCCTGACAATGGCCATCCAGCCTTTGTTTAAAAACCTCCAAAAAAGGAGATTCCACTACACCCCAAGGCAGCTTATTCCACTGTCAAACAGCTCTTACTGTCAGGAACTTCTTCCTAATGTTTAGATGGAATCACTTTTTGTTTAGAGCCATTGTTCTGTATATTAGTCTTTGGAGCTGCAGAAATCAGCCTTGAGCAAAGTCTGTCTCACTAGCACTGGCTCATAGGTTCTGGGTTCTAGATCATGTTTCTAGAGTAGGGTTTGTGCACCTCTGGAGGTTCTAGGGCCACCGTCTACATCCCAGACTATCCCAGCCCCTCCCAGAAACTGTTATTAGAAAACCGGAGAGTGCTAAAAACAAGGTGTGGGGATTTCTCCCCGACTTGTTTTAGAGGAAAGGCACTGCAAAAAAAAAAAAAAATGGCCATTTGCAACTCAGTTGATTTCGACCCCAATTTCTGGAGCAGCATTGATTGCTTGAAATCTACCATTCATTTGATTCCAGACTTTATTCATAGCACTGTGCATGGGCAGTTTGCTAGAGCATTCAAGGTTTCTTACAAGCTCTAGTCTGTAACAGTGGACTAGAATTTTGATTAAACCCCCTCATGAAAAGGAATCTTGATGTGACTATATTAGAGTGAGCAGAGAAAAGGAGATATGTCCTAAGGTGCTCAATGATTAGAATCATAGAGTTGGAAGAGAGCCCAGGGGCCATCCAGTCCATCTCCCTGCTACGCAAGAACACATGTGAAAGCATTCCCAACACATGGCCATCCAGCCTCTGCTTAAAAACCTCCAAAGAAGGAGACTTCACCACACTCCGAGGCAGCATATTTCATTGCCAGACAGCTGTGACCATCAGGAAGTTCTTCCTGAGGTTCAGGTGGAATCGCCTTTCCTGCAACTTGAATCCGTTGCTCCTTGTCCTAGTCTCTGCAGCAGCGGAAAACAAACCCGTTCCCTCTTCAACATGACATCCCTTCAGATATTTAAACATGGCTATCATGTTCCCTCTTAACCTTCTCTTCTGCAGACTAAACATACCCAGCTCCCTAAGCCACTCCTCATAGGGCATGGCTTTCAGACCCTTCACCATTTTGGTTGCCCTCCTCTGGACATGTTACAGCTTGTCAATATCCTTCTTGAATTGAGGTGCCCAGAACTGAACACAGTATTCCAAATGAGATCTAACCAAAGCAGAATAGAGTGGTACCATTACCTCCCTCAATCTAGACACCATACTCCTATTGATGCAACCCAGAATCGTGTTGGCTTTCTTGGCTGCTGCATCACACTGCTGACTCATGTCCAGCTTGTGATCTACCAAGACTCCTAGATCCCTTTCACACGTACTGCTATCCAGCCACGCGTCCCCCATCCTGTATTTGTGCATTCCATTTTTTCTGCCTAAGTGTAGGACCTTACATTTCTCTCTGTTGAATTCATTTTGTTAGCTTTGATCCCATTTGATCTGAGTATCCTTTTCTTTGTTTTTTGAATATTAAAGGTAGTAGCAATAATTTGTCCAAAAAAGGGGAGCATGTTTAAAAACAGCGAAGAGTTGGGCTATTTATTAATAAATCATTCATCCATTGAGCACCTTGAGACATATCTCCTGTTTTCTACTGATTGGGTGCTCCCAATTGCTAACATACAAGGATTGCCACGTAAAATAAGAAACAGTGTTTCTATCCCTCTAATGGTTGTATAGAAGAGGGAATTGCAGCTGGTGCTGCTTGCCATTCAGACCATATGACAGTATGGAAAAGCACACTTGATTTTTTTTTTCTTTAGAATACGTTGTTTTCTTCACAAAAATGCTATTTTCTATACAGCATGCAAGTTTTTTTGTGTAGAAAATAATGTCTCTGCAAAAACCCATTGGAGTTTTTGCAGAATAAATCTTACACTACAAATAAATTTAAAATTATTCTGCAAAACATGATGATGATGATAATAGAATAAATGTCCAATTGTTTTTGAGGACTTCCTTGCGGAGGCAGCAAATAATCTCTAGAGTATGATGAGGCCAACAACATGGTGGTGAAGTCTCCTTCTTTGGAGGTTTTTAAACAGAGGTGAGATGGCCATCTGATGTGTTTTCTTGCATGGCAGGGGGTTGGACTGGATGGCTCCTGTAGTCTCTTCCAACTCTATGATTCTGTGATTCCTTTTTTGCACTGTGATGGAATCAGTGTAGATATGCATCAGTGTGAATATTCAAGCTGTATGGGAGGAAAATGTTTCTTACAGAAAGTCATGGTGAACTATACTGGGTCTTTTCTATGTCCCATTTTCAGATCAGTTGTAGAAAATCTTCCCTTTCCTCCCAGACAGAGTAGAGGAGATAATCAAAATAAGAATGGCCCATAATGGGGGAGAAAACTGCTCTTCCTATTATTAGTTTTTCAGAGACTTCATTAAATGTGAATGTACTTGTTGGCTCTGGAAAGGCTTGTCTTTTGCTGCTTTGGATCTCCCAACTATAAAATAATTACTTCTTTTTAAATGTGACAAACCTATAGAAATAAATCACAGACATGTTCTTCAGTGAAAAAAATCACTGGCCATGCTTGCCAGATTCTAACCACACTGCCTTTTCTTTTCTTTTTTTTTTTCTTTTCTTTCTTTCTCTTTCTTCTCTTTCTCTCTCTCTTTTTTTTTTAGGTACTTTCTACTGATGTGACCCAGCCTGCATTTACAGAACTGACTTTTGAAGATTTAGTTGCCTCTGCTGTTCCTCTTGCACCTGAAGACCCTGCCTGCTGGGATAACTTTTGTTCTAGGCAGGAATCACCAGCACGACAGAGTTCTAATCCAAGATAAGAGAAGTTTTGTTTACAAGAAAAGAAGTGGAAAGCACTCAAAGGCTTCCCACTGTTGCTCTTCCAACAGTCAATTTGTGTAGGAAAAGAGGGGGGTAATGCTTGGAGGGGGAAAGAACTGTTAAAATTACCTTTGACATTCACTATTTTGGCCCTTCTTTATGGACTAATTTCTTTTTCAAATAGTTTCCCCCGCAAGAGTAAATTCAGAGGAAAAAGTGGTAGAATTTTTTCTGCTCTCTGGCCAAGTGTGCATCATTATCAGGCTGCTGACTTCTTCCTTATAATGAAGGAGTTGGCAGAACCCTGCCTTCTGTCAGACATCTCCTGCAACATCTGCCACAAGGAATTCACACCTATGGCTTTTAATGCAACAATCCTATTCATTCAGTCTCTCACCTGCTCCAAGCAATCATACATTTGGCAGTACCCAAGAAGTCCTCATGTAGTTATGGGAGCTGCATAGGAGAACAGTACTTGGAGTCCTCCCTGTAAAGGAAGGTCATAGTATATAATGAACCAGGATTTTTATTTCTTTGGGAGGTAATTTACATTTTCTGGCTTTCAGTTGTTGCACCTCCAACTGCCCCACCACCATCACCATCTCAACAAAGAGACATGAATTAAACACAAGAAGAAAAGCCCTTTTCTCATAGAACTGGCAGTGTTTAAAATGTCCAAGATAATAAGAGTTCTCTAGTGGCACCTATAAAGAAGAAATAAAGACAAACAGACTGCTGATGGTGTTAGAACAGCCAGACCCTGATGTGTGCCTGCATATATGAATAATAATCAGCTTGTCTGGATGAGAGCCACTGTCAGATGGATACATAAAAAGTAGATGGAGAAAAATCTCGCAGTTAAAAGTATGTAAATAGAGCACCACTTTGTAGGGGATGACAAGAACAGTAGCAAGAAATTCCAGCAAGATGTGAGGCAAGTATACCACTTAGCTATGTATTACACTCTACTCATCTGGAGGAGTTCAGATTTTTTTTCCGAAAATGAAACCCAGGTGTGCATCTGGAAGATACAGTTTAAATCTTGGAATTTGTACTGATGTCTGTTTTGGATCAGAGTCTTCAGCATGTCCAGTTTTGGAAAGGTCAAGTCACATGGGATGGGCGCAGTTCAAGCCAGAAGTTTTGATTTGCTCACAGGAGCAGTCACTAATCAGGGAGGGTCTGACCTGACATCCCAGGTTACCTCTCCTATTAAAACTCTTTGCCCGAGATCCCAGAACACCTTTGCCAGTTATTACAGACAGTACTGGACTAAAGGTTTGTCTTGATAGAATGGACAGCAGCTGCCTCATAATTTCAGCACCCTGGACAGATCCCCAGGAGCAGAAGGCTGCTGCTTTTAAGTTTCCACATCGCCTTTTTTATATCCTCACTCAGCAGTCTTTCCCGGGGTGCATTCTTTACAGTTGGTATTATGACCACTAACTCCATTCACAGCCAGGCCTAAAAGATATTGAGACAATGCATTTTTCTGGTAACTTGTCCCGCTGTCCACTTATTTCTGTTATTTAGCCTCAGAGAACTAGATTGATACCTGGTCTAATTTCCCTTCTGCAAAATCCCATGTCGTGTACCTTCCAAGTCATTTCCAACTTATTGGTAACACTAAAGCTTTTCTTGGCAAGATTTGTTAAGAAGAGGGTGGACCTTGCCTTCCTCTGAAGTTGAGAGACTGTGACCTGCTCAAGGTCATCCAGTGGGTTTCCATGGCTGAGCGGGGATTTGAACCCTCATCCCATAAAATCCTAGTTCAACACTCAAACCATGACACCATGCTGGCTCTATGCAAACTCCTTTACCTCTAAGAGTTTCTAAAAGTTGGGTTCCAACCATAGAAAACCTTCAGTTTCTCAGAAAGAGTACATTTTGACAGGTTGTAGTGGTTGCATTAATGTCCCCCTCTAGCTGTTACAATCTGTGTGGAGATTTTGATGTGATGTTGGTTTACTATGTCTGTTTGCAAGAAAAGAACTGAGCTGTGAGAGAGACTGTGTGCTACTCAGCACTTTGTTAGAACAGATTTGAGATTTCTTCCTTACTGTAAGGGACCATATGGAAGTTTTTATGTGTGACCATGTGAATGCAGAAGGCCACCACCTTTTGGCACCCTGTTATCTGATGACTTGTTCTTTTGACAATTCTAAAGTAAGGACAAGTACCATTAATTCAACTGGAGTCCTGCTGTTTCATCAGTTCTTCTTGCCTGCAGAGGCTCACTTGGAAATGTTTGTGCATGCATGCTGCTTGCAAAGTGAGCTGAGGGGGGAAAAAGTGCTAAGCTGGCTAAGAGACATTACAAGCAGTGTGCACATGGTTTGTTCCAAGTGAGCCTCTGTAAGTCTTTCATGCTCCCTAGAGTACAGTAAATGGGTCCTCCTTTTCAACCAATTCTGTGTTCTGACTGTGCTCCAATCCCTAACCTGTTAGATAAGTGGAAGAATCCTGTGGAACTTAGAACTTCAGATGGTGATGGGACTGGGATGGGTATATTTGCCATAAAATGCCTTAGCATTATTTCATCTCAAATATGAGCTGATTTATTGTTCAGCAATCTGCATGTTTAAATACCATGATCCACCAATTAATATTTGTTTAGCAGCAAAGCTGCCAAAACAAAACAGAAACCCTCTGCTTAAGATTTTGGAATTCCTCTGCCAGTCAGAATAGGCCAGAAATGGACAAAAGATAGATGTCGATTTGCTGGTAAATCGTGGGATGACTTTCATAAAACCAGTAAAGATTTCTGCATCCCAGTTTTAAAAAGAGCAGCAGTATGACTCTTCTTCTTGATCTCAGTTAAATTGTCGAACAAACTTTAGGGGTAACTAGGAATTCATTCTTGTACTAAAGTACTATGATGGGGTGGGCAACTGTTGAAAGCTAGGGGGTGGCAACTGGCCCTCAGGAAACTTTGAAGGGCAACACCTCCCTCCACAAAAAAATCAAATCCTTTTTGCCCCCAAATGCCCCCCAATACCCTGCAGTGGTATAGAGGGTTTACCCCCACATAGACCATTTTAGGCCCAAGAGAGGCCTTTAAAGAAAAAAAAAGGAGATGACAGGAAGTCACTTTCTATTCACGGGCCCAAAATGGCTCAGAAAAGTCCAAAAGCATGGCATAAATTCCATCAAGTGATACTATTTGCGGACAAAACAAATATTTGGGGGGAAAATCATTTTTAAAAATTGGGGAACACATTTTGTCCATCTCTGGACTATGAGTTTACTTCAGTTCAGTTTGCCTTAGAATAAAATTCTGGGCTGAAGATTTTTCTATTCCAAATGTATAGGTTGTATCCTGACTGTGTCAGACTTCAAGTCAGTGCTTTTAAATCAGTGGAATTAAACATAATCATGGTGGGTCTTGGGATTTTGGTAAAACCCAAGATCCTACAAACCTGAACTGTGCCCACTGAGAAGAGTAGCCAAAACTGGACAACGGGAGCTAATAGTCTATGGTATTGGGCAATTCCATCTTTTTATATGTTCACCAGTATAAACAGCTTGCCTAAAGGGTAATACATCAACAAAGATGGATTTAGGATGGGTTTCTTGCAGCAGCAGTGCATTTGAGACAATTTTGTCAAGAGAATCTGCTCTTCTTAGCTAAGTTTTCCAAGTAGCTGCAGTTGTAAAATCTTTTAAGATGTTTAGGTTCTCATTGTACGCGTTGAATATTAAAACCACAAAGCAATGAAGCTGTAAATCTCTTCTTTCTACACTACAAGCGGTTAAGCTGGATGATTCTATAATTCTAAATTCAAAATTACACAAAAATAAAATAGCTTTCATGAGATTTCTTGGTTTAAAATTCAGTGGCCCCTCATTTATTCAAAATGATTGAGGAAGTGACTTCTTAGTACATGTTGCTGATTGTTATTGTATCGTTAATACTGTCACAACACATAGCTTACTCAATGTAAATGCATAAAAATATTTTTAAAGTTTCATTGAAAGAGATTTTTAAAGTTGGAATAAATGTAAATATTTTATTTTGTATTTTGAGTTCCAGATATTTCTTTAGCCTTTTTAACTGAACAGCGGTGCTGATCTGGGCTAGAGAAGAAGCACTGTTTCTATAGTTTCAACTTTCTCTTTTTCTATAGGAAAAAAAAAGGGGCAGCTCAAGATGTAAATGCAAGGTTCCAGTGGTGATTTCCGTGTCAGTGAGATGATGAATCGACTCCATGTTTTAGTTCAGACTTTAAAGGAGATATCAGAAATGCTGAATCCTATCCCCACAATAAGTTCATCTCCTTGCATAGCTCCTTCAAAGCTCACAGTAAAACTCTGAATGGTTTTACTACCCAACTGACATGGGAGCCATCAGTTGCCACTTGCAGGGGCCCCATTTAACATTTCTGGAACTAAAAGGTCAAGAAAGAGATTTCAGTGAAGGCAAACAGGACAGAACTTCCAATATTAGGAAAGTTGTAGTTATATTCCATCCCTAAACTAACTACAGAAATATTAACCCACCTGCACAGTCATGGTCTTCTTTTGTGGAGATGGATGCATCCATTTTTAGTGATGTGGGCTACATCACATGGTTTTAACTATTAAAGGACCAAACCATTGGTTCCTCTCAGTTCCTTCCCTGTGTGGCAAACAGGAAAGGCTTCTCTGTTCAATTTATCCTATGTACAGTAAAATTTTGGATCAGTTTCTTTTACCTATATGCTCCTCTGTCTCTTTTCATACTGTCTTCCCTGTCTCTACCGGACTCTCCCCCTCCCTTCCCCTTAAGTCTCTGGTCTTCCTTTTATTTTCCCAGTTGGTTGATTCTGGAGTGGTTTTTGTTTTTTTAACTGGCAGTGTGTTGCTGTTAGGGCTAGCCCCTTCCAACGCTTCCAAAATGTGTAAGCCATCAATTGCTGCTCCAACATATTAGAGTAGCAAAAGATGTCTGGTCAGAAGCAAGAAAGCAAGCTTCACTCACTACACCCTTAAATAATCTACAGATGTTCGTTGCCATCTAGTTAGGTATCTCTAAACAGCTCTAAACTCTGACCAGGAGAGCTCCCCTGAGTAAACCTTTCCCAATCAATACAACAGAACTGTGGAGCTTACTTTGACTTGCTTGCAGGTAAATCAGGAGCTGGAGAAACGGGGAGCAACTAAGAGATTTGTGGGAAGGCGATAGCATTAAAAGAGGATTTTTTTCCCCCTAAAGCGTGGAAACTGCATTTCTGTCAAGAGCTTCCAGAAGGAATAATTTAATCCTCAGTGTGGCCATTTCAGGCAGTTCTATGCAGCAGGCTGCCATTTTGATTTTCATTTTGATTGTCAATGGCTTCCCTACAGCAGGCTTATGGGCACCATTAATGCCAATGCCTCAGTAATTTGTGCTGCTTTTTAGTGATGACTTTTTTACTAATTAAAATCCTTTATGTAGCTGCTTATTGAGCAGCTCCTAAGAAAGAGCTAAGATTGGATTCAATTCAAAATATGTTATCATGGGTAAAAGAAACTCACTCAAATTAATTGGGGTACAATTCAAGTTCTATCTGCCCCCCGCCCCACACCATCTGCTGATTCTCAAGGATATTCTTAAAGCCCAGTTTTCCTTAGCATTCATC
Organism: Cyclura pinguis; assembly: GCA_030412105.1. NCBI lineage: Eukaryota > Metazoa > Chordata > Lepidosauria > Squamata > Iguanidae > Cyclura > Cyclura pinguis. Next base: position 265,496,492 of record CM059601.1, on the reverse strand, counting down.
ACTCCTCACGGAGCTGAAGTAGTTGTGAGGCAGCCCACAGAAGCAACTTAGGTTTCTATACATTCCACTTCAGTGCATGATGAGTCTGATAAAGATGATGGTGGGTTCAGAGCAGGCAGAGGAATCTGATGTGCAAAATACAAGAGTTTCTTCCCTTACTTTCAAGCGCAGTGGCTACTTCAAGAGTGTCAATAAAATGTAAAGCGAAAACCTCCAATACAGCTGGAGTCCTATAGTTCTAGCAAGGACTCCTTTTCTGTAGGCTGTCTTAGGAAATTCACCTGAGGCTGAGAATTTCCTTTTTTTTTTTCACTCCTTTCCCCTTGTGAACATATTGTGCTGTTGTACTGAAACTAGAAGCATCATTCCCAGTTTCCATGGGTGAAACATCACTTCTGGCCATTTTTTCACAGTCTGTGAGCATTTGAGGGAGTGGGAAATGGGGGGGAGACAAAACCTCTGTGTTTTGAGGTGCTTCTGACTCTGTTTTACCCATTTATAGGCTGAATAACAGTCTGAGGGCTTGCAGACGTGCTCAGATGGGCACCAAGGGTTGCAACAATGGGGTTTAAGAACCACAAATGACATGAACCGGCACTCTCCCAAACCCTGATGCAAGTGTTTGACAAGCTATTGAAAGGAATGGAGACGATGTCTCTCCTTAAATGGTATTTGTATTTGTGAATGGATGAAGCCTTGGATAGAATTCCAGATAACTTGATGCAAGACTTTACCAGGCCATTTAAACAAAGGTAGACCCACAATTGTTATCAAGTCAACAAGGAGCAATAACTAATATAGTTTCCTGAGGAATGCAGTCAAAAGATTCATGTTTCAAAGTATAGATCTGAGGTACAGATGGGAAAAAATTGCCAGACATGCTGCATTCTGCACTTTTTTTTTCACCTCAAAGCAGTTGGTCTCCATTCCTGTAGACTCTGACCCACTCACCTCACCTACTTCCAAACCCTAAAACCACTAGGAAAAACTGGAAAGCGCTCCTGGTTTAGATTTTCTGCTAATGGATGGGTGCATGAGGAATACTTTTGAGAATTTGGGAAATATTTGTGTTTGCTTCTGTAGCAGAACAACGAATGGCAAACAGAACAAAATAGCCAAACCACAAGCTATGGGACAGATTAAAAATAGAATCTCCTTTAGTTAAGATGTACAAAGTTATTTCATAAACTCACCCACGCGTTAAAAAAAAATGAATGCATGTCTTCCGACATTTCACAGATGGAAACTGGGCTTTGTGTGGCCAAACAACATGGCAAAAGGTGTTAATGAGGAAGAACACCCGAGCTAGGAGTGGCTGCACCAGTTAGTTCTCCCTGAGCCTACTGGGATGGCTAAGACTCCACCAGCTTCTGTTCTCTCTCCATCACAGAGTTAATTGAGTATTGAGTACAAACTACTTTTGCACATTCAACGCAGTTTTCAGCAATTGTAGTAAGGGCAAAGGGAGAAAGTGGAAGAGGGGAGAGAAACAGGACATTTTAAAAGCAACTGAAAAAGTAGGTTGACAGAGGATTAATTGGGTTTGACCCTGCCAAATCATTTGTAACGTGCAAAAGCTGCCCGTTCCCAATAACTGTTCCTCACCAGGGGTCCAGAGATGGGAAACCTGGCCCCTGCCCCAATTACAGTATTCTACCTTTCATCCTAAGATTTTAAAAACAAACCACAGTGTGCATGTGTGTTGCTTAGAAAAATCATATTGGAAACCAAGCCTGAAGTAGAATTTATCTGCAGACATTTGCCTCTCAATACTTAATAGAAAATTGTTGTGTGGACCATGAACATAAATACAAACATTCTCATTAGCATTTAGATAAACATTATAAATACTGTTTAGATAATAAGGGTGCTCAAAATTGCTAACTGCCTACTAATAGTGAGAACTTCTCACCTACCTGAAATGAGTTCTTTATTTTTATGCACAATTAACTTGTTGACAGACACAGTGTCACTTCAATCCTCAGACAAACTAGGTTTGGAAATAAATATGACATTAGCACTGCTATTGTCAAAGTCATCATTCTAAAAATATTACTTCTGTCTCCCTCTGTTCCAACCCTTTCTTTGGGAGGGTATGCTTCCCCAGTCTACTAGACCAGTAGTATACTGGCATACCTCAATTAACAAAGCTAATGACAGCAAGGCTCCTTTTCACAAAGTCTTTTTAAGCCCAACCAGCCACCCCTTTCCTTATTGTCTTCTGTTTAGCTGGACATTTTTTAGCAGCATTGGCACTAGGAGAGAGGACTGCTAGAGAAATACAGACTTTCAGCGTTGGTCACAGAAGCATATCTACATTAAACAATGCAATAGAGCATGAAATGGGAAAGAATGGAATGCTACTTTAATCAATCCTACTGCAGATGTGTATGCCTGCCTACAAAAGGCAAAGTAAACAGTAGCTGTTTCTAGCATCCCTTACTGAGTATGCATGAACAGCAAAACAGAAGAGGGGAGAGAACACACACTCAGCAGGTCAAGAAAAAAAAACCCACATAGATCTATATGTCTGGCAACCAAAATAAAAACTGCTAGAAATTGTTTAAACCAACATAGAAAAGGTTGATGAAAGAAATTGCATCTCATTCCTAGACCTACTTTGGAAAAAGCCTACAAGTGGCTCTAAAAGATTCAGAATTTTCAAAGATTTTCTTTACTTATGCAAGGTGTACCTGAGCTAATAGTTTCATTTCTTATGTGCAGATTGTTATTACTGAGTAAAAACTTTGCTGATCTTTTTTGTCACATTGGACTTGCCTCCCTACTTACATGCAATCTGTTAAAAAAAAAAAAAGCATAGACCTGTACATGCAGCCATCAAAATGGAAGAAAAGTGGAGGCTGGTGAAAATTGTTTCTGGATCCATTTTGGAAGAAGCTTTCAAGTGGTCTCTATAAGGTTCAACATGTTTTTCTTTACTCATGCAAGACTTATCCCAGCAGTTGTTCCATTTCTCAAGTAAAACTTGTTAGTTTTAAATAAAAAGTTTGCTGAAACCTGTTGAAATGCTCTTCTATCTTGTGGATGCAGTAACCTATCCCTGTTTTTTTTCCATGTCATTTCTGCCTTGGGTACCAAAATTTATGTTAAAAAAGTAACCGTATACAGTGGCCCCTTCACATTTGCAAGAGGGTACAGAACCCCCACCAAAGTGGAAAAACCGTGAATAACTCCTTCCTCCTGCGATTCCTCTCCCATTTCTTTGCCTCTGGCCTCTGGTGTTGGTGGGGAGCGGAGAGAAAAAAGGCAACCTAAAAGGCTTACTGGTACTTTCCCCTCAGAGAAGAGGGGAGTTTTGGAGTTCTAATTACTTTCTATGGCCATCTTAAGAAAGGAGGGGTAGGAGCAAAGAGAACACCTAACCAATCAGAAGCCAATATACAGCAGATTGTGCAGTCACAGAGCAGAAAGGCCACATCTCTAGTAATGGGAGGGGGCTTTGCTCACCCAAAAGAAAAAAAAAACATCCCTTTTAAACACAAGCTTGGCAAGCCTGGAGTCAGGAATGCAAGAAACAGAAAGAGGAAAATGGTTGACAGGGAGGCAAGCGTGTGTCTTGGAAATAATCAAATTCATGAAGGTTAAACCTGCGAATATGGAGAGAGGACTGTACTTTGTTGGCTAATTTATAGTTGTAGGGGTAAATTTTTGAACTTCAGGCCCTGACCAGAACAAACTCTATAGCAGTGGTTCTTAAATCTGTGGTCTGCAGACCCTGGGGGGCTTATTTCTTATTTCTACCTTCTCTCCAAATTTGAGGATGCTTGATGAGCAACTTTAAAAGAAATATTTGATGTACTTAGGGCTTTAAATCTTGAGTTTAGTCTTGGTGGTCCGCAACAACAAAAGATCTTTAAAAGGTGGATCAATGGTAAAGAAAAGGTTAAGAACTGCTGCTCTATAGCAACATTGCCATGAGAACTGAGAGTCCAAAAGTGTAGATGGGTATGTTGGTTTAAATAATTTCTATCAATTTTCATCTAGGAAGAGGTTTTGGGGGTTTTTTTTTAGGGGGAGTGTAAAGCCGTTTGATTTATTTATTCAACTTATATCCTGACTTCCTTCCAATCTGGAAACAAAGGCAGCTTACAGTGCAGAATTAAAGCAAAATACAGTTAAAACAATGTATAGCACCAACATTTTTAAAAATATTAAATTGACAATCATACGTATTACAGTTTTTAGCAGTTTAAAATCCATGTAAAGCACAACATAAAGGTCCAGTACACCCCATTACAAGATCCTTCTGCCACACCCAGTTAAAGTCCAATGACCTGGTTAAACAAAAAGATCTTTGCCTACTAGCAAAAAGAGATCAAACAGGAGACAATTTGGCAATCCAGACTTTGGAAGCTGCCTCTTTCCTATGCCTTTACTTATATTGGGACAGAGGCCATTCCTATACTACACTATTATAGTGCTATTATTCCACTTTCAACATCCTATAGGATCCTGGGGTTTGAAGTTTAGGGAGGGGCCTTTAGAATTCTTAACCAGAGAGTTCTTTGACCTCAGTAAACTTCAAATTCCAGAATTCCACAAGATGTTGAAATGCTTTTGGAAACGCATCAGGGAGAGCTCACAAGAATACATCACTGCTCAGAAAATCCATTCTACCTCCAGTTACTGTGAGGAATGCCGCTAAACTCGAGGGGAATGGCAGTCCAAGGGAGGTGGCAGACAATGTCATAATACTTAATCATAAAAATGTCCTGAGCTTACAACCCTATGATCTCCACTGTGCCACTACTGGTTGAGAAACATCATGTCCAGATACAGAGAGGCCAAGTGAGGCCTCTGTAGTTCAGGGCTGGCCCTATCATTAGGCAGAGTGAGATGGCAGGAGCTGTGGGATTTCGTGAAAGGACAGAAAACAGTTACTTAATGTATTGTATTTTTTTTTAAAAAAAATCTGAATACCCTTGTCTCTTTTACACTACACAATTACAGCGCTATGATACCAGGTTGATACCAATTTAACTGTCATAACTGCAGCCAATAAAATCCTGGGATTTGTACTTTGGTAAGGCACTAGAATGCTCTGTCAGAGATGTCTAAGTACTTCACAAAACTACAAGTTCCAAGCTTCCATAATGTGGAACTGTGGCAGCTGAAGTAGTATCAAAGTGCTATAATTGATAGTGTAAAAGAGATTCAGGGAAGTGTACACGTGAGATTTCCTATCACCATGTGCCAAAATAACTTGGTCGGCATTGGGTACTGTGTGTGTGGACTTTGCAAAAGGGGTGCAGCATCAATTGCTGCTCAACTTTAGGCAGCCAAAGGTAATGAAGTGGCTGTATTCCTAGCAAACCAGCCTTAGAACTAGATCCAGATTGAGACATTCATAAAGAAGACCCGTTGAAATCAATATCTTATCTGTGATTACTGGTAAGTCCCAGAATAAGTCCCATTGAAATAGATGGGCAAAATGGACCTCTCCAGACATTGCTGATGATGCTCTGTTCCATAAAAGTCTTTTGCATGTGGGTGCATGTGCTTAGGAAGAGATCTCTGTAATTAGCAGGAGCTGGCCCTATTGTGAAATAGAGCTAATGGATTCAAATCCATTCCAAGGCCCCTTTCACTGTAGTGAGGCTTTGTATGCTAGGAGAAAGTTGAAACCATACTCTCCAAGATTTCACAGATGAAAATCAGGACACACGTGGCCAAACAACATCAGAGTATGGTCAATATGGCAACTGGTATTAATGAGGAAGAACACACAAGCAAAGGGAGCCTCCAGCAGTTTGTTTTTGCTTGAGCCTCCTGGGAAAAGGAGCTTTCTGCCCCCTCCTCTCCTCTTTCCCCTGCTGAATTCATTGAGTACAAACTACTTTTGGAATTTGAATTCTGTTTGCATTACTAGAAGTCAGTTGAAGACAAAGGGGGAAGGAGAAGAGAGAAACAGACATTTTAAAAGCAGCTGAAAAAGTAGGATGACAGAGGATTAGCCCTTGGACTGAAAGAGATTTGAGGCCCCTCCCTAAACTGCAAACCCCAGGATTCCAAAGGATGTTGAAAGTAGAATAATAGCACTATAACAGTCTAGTGCAGAAATGGCCCTAGTCTACATAGGATGGTCCCTCCTCAAGCCTTCAGACCCTTTTTGTTTTTTTTTAAAAAGTGATTTTTCACCCGTAAAAACTGCTCAGAATGAGTCAAGCCTGCAGCAAAATGCAGTGGTTTTGCACCCATAACCTCTCAGCCCTCCACAAACATTTTGAAAAAGCAAAACATAATCTCTCCAAAATGGAACTGGAAGTGCGGCATGCCAGGGGAAATGTGCAGGAGAGAGAAACATGCCCTCCCTGTAGTTCCCCACCCCGGTCTTCATTGTTGCCACTTGTCACAACTTTTCTGAATCAAATAGATTCTTCTTCTTCCATTCCCTCACACCCCACAACCCAAATATTATTTGTGGTGATTTTTTGGTAGAGTGCTCAATATTTAAAAGGTCATTTTGGAACCTGAAAAGGGGAAACATTTGAATGCAGTACTTTCCAATAATAATGTTTTAAAAGATGGTCAAATGAATAATGCCTCTATAATTTTAAGTGGCATGGACAGATGACGTAGACACATTGGCAACTGAAGCTCACATTGTATGTGTGTGTGTGTGTGAGTGTGTGCATGCACACACCTTCAAGTTGCCTGTTGACTTATGGCAACCCCATGAATTTCATGGGGTTTTATTAGGCAAGGGATTTTCGGAGGTGGTTTTGCCAGTTCCTTCCTCTGAAATATGGCCTATAACACCTGGTATTCATGGGTGGTTCCAAGATCAGACAAGATCTTGTGCCTTTAAGGTCTTTAGGCAGAAGCTCATGTTACTCTGAAACCATTTTTATTGTGGGAACAATGATGAAGTGGAAAGGACTAATTTTGACAAGCTATGAAAACCAATCTCCTGCAAATGGAAGCTTTGGCATTAGATTAAATGAGCAGAGAAGAACACTCAAGTCTATGGTTTGCTCAATTTTAATTAAGTTTGAAACTATAATGTTGTTGAGAAAGGGTATGACACCCTAAAGAACTTTTGCAAAAGGGGCCATATTACTCTCTTGCAGCAGAAACCACAGAGTCTTGGAAGAAGTTATCAAGTGCATTGTGATTGGATCTAGTAGCAAAGGTTGGTTGCAGCAAATATGAGCAAGTGAGAAATGTGTGTGTAAACTATGCATTTTTAAGGTGTGCATCTATAGGAGTGGATCCAGATCCAGTCATTCTTAGAGACAACCTACAGAAATCAATGAGTCTCAGGTTAATTGTGATTAAGTCTCAAAGTAAGTCCTATTAAACTGGGTGGACAAAGCGTAGACCTCTGAATTTGGCTAAACTGCATAACTCCACATTCTTCAGCATTGACTATGCTGGCTTAGTCAGATGGGTGAAGCAGATCAGTTACATCTGGTGCGCCAAATGTTACCCGCCTAGAAAACTTCACGCTACGTTATACAATGTGGAGGTAATGATAAAAGTATAACATTCCAGTCCCTAAAGGGGATAGTCAAGATGGTAGCTTCATGTGACCAAGCCTCAGCCATGTTTGTGGACACTGTCAGGATTCCCACCACCAGGGCTGAATTTGCCACCATGGCGGCAACCAAATCAACACTGAACCGTGCCAAAAGCCTTTCAACCACCAAGAAGTACAAACTACCTTGGAACCAAGCCAATCCCCTTCCATACTTTATTTTTATTTTGAAAGAAGCGACAGTTCTGACTTTGTTGTTTTTGTATTCCTTTAAGTCATTTCCAACTTATGGCAATACTAGGGCAAACCTATCACAGGGTTTTCTGGACAGGTTTGGTTGAGAGGGGGTTTGTCACTGCCTTCCTCTGAAGCTAAGAGTGTGTGATTTGCTCCCCAAGGTCACCCAGTGGATTTCCAAGACCAATCAAGAATTCAGTCCTAGTCCAACAGTCCAGTGGTACTAGCAAAATCATCATACCTTTACACAGGAATCTTAGCTACAATTAAGGTATGAGAAGATGGCTGTTTCTTCTCTTCCTCCTCCTTTTCCTTGTGTGCCTTCAAGTCATTTCCAACTTGCAGTGACCCTAAAGCGAACCTGTCATGAGTTTATCTGGAGCTGAGAGTGTGTGACATTCCCAAGGTCATGCAGTAGGTTTCCATGGCCGAGGTTGGAATTGAACCCTAGTCTCCCAAGGTCATAGGCTACACGACGGCTACACGACACTGGCTGTCACACAAGAGGGCTACCTGTCCTCTTTTCAAGTGGACTCATGCTTCTGAACAGCTTCTTTGTGCCTGGTTTACATGGCAAGACTATAACTGCTGCCACTACAATTTCTTCAATAGGAGTGAATGACCTTGGACAAATGACACAGGCTCAGCCTCAGAAGAAGGCAATGACAAACCCCCTCTCAACCAATCCTGTCAAGAAAACTTGGTGTTTCAGGAAGTCTATGAGAGGTAACCCCAAAGGTTTTCTGCCCATGAGTGGAAAAAAGGAGAAGAGAAGAGCTTGGGCAAACAAAAATGTCTTGACCTGTTTCTGAAAACAGTATAGCCTCAGCACCCAGCTTATTGTTTTTACTAAGGGATCCCAAAGATAGTGTACCACCACTGAAAATGGTATTCCATGATGTCCAGGGCCTGGAAAACTTCCTTTGATGGATATCTGGATAATAACTTCCAGAATCTCCCCAGAAAGTATGACCAGTGGCCATGTTGAATGTTGGATTTTGGGAGCTGTCATCCACAAAAATAATTTAGTGCCTTCCCCCCAGATTAAAAGTAATCAAGTTCTGACACTGATAGTATTGTCACAAGGATGCCATAAGAATGACATTGCTTAGGATGCTCCACCATAAGCATGTCCTGTTCTTGTGGTCTGCTACGGGGAAAATGAAGGCAAATGGATACAAAATTGGACTGAAATCCATTCAAGGTATGAGTTTGAGGGGGTAACTGTACAGCCCATGGGCCGCATGTGCCCATTACAGTGTCCAGTGAGTCCTTGGAACCCCCTTGGACCACCCCCAGACCCTGGAACCCTTCTGGAAAATTCAACCAGTTATTTTTGGTTGATTCCCCCCCCCCCCGGTTTTCCAGTTTTTTTTTTAAAACCTTCTGTGGAGCTACTGCATGCTCTTTAGGGTACGTTAACCCAAAAACAATCATTCCCCAGAAGCACTAGAGAGGCACTTGGACCCTTCCAGAGGTTACTTCTGGTCATCAAAGTGGCAGCTACAGCAGCATGGCCATGGCCTTCTGGAGCTCCAGAGAGCACTTGGTAGTGTCCTAATCTTCCAACAATTTTTTTGTTCTATCCCACTGGCTCCAAATGTTTGGGCAGCTGCTGTTCTGGATACAATAGAAGACTGAGATGCTGGTAAGTTTTTGTCTCTTTGTCATTGCCCAGACTTTCGCAAGGGACAATAAGGAGGATGCTTTACCCTTGCTTTCAGCTGAAGGAAAGCTATGAACCAATCCTCTTGCTAAGATGGATGGTTGCCAACAATGTTTCCTTGAGATAACTGCTCTCCTCCTATTGAACAGCTACTTCTAGGAAGTTAATGCAATGATGGGTGTGAAAAGGGCAGCTGAAAACAAATTGTAGAATGTGATTAAAAGTAATGCCTAATTTACCCAACGAAATTGAATTTGCTGATTTGTAAACAGGATTTGCATAATCCAATATAAAGGGGGGGGGATTGCTTATGAGGTTAGAACATTTTCTGGATTCCTAAACATCATCAGCTAGTGAGAAATTATCTTTTGAGTCACAAAACAGAATGTAATGACAAAGCACCCCCCTTAAACCCCCTCCCTCTGTATATGAAACTAAATCATGCTAAACAAGGATAGGAGAGGAAAAACCAGCTGCAATGGTGCATGAAAAGTAAAGGTCACTTTTTATGTAGCAGTTTTCTTCACAGACATTATTTCTACACAGGGAAAGAAAAGCATTTACGCTGCTACTTGAGATAAGCAGAAATGAGTGTATTTCGCTGTGCCTATGTGTATGGAGAATAGCATTGTTGGCTTTATAGCAGGGGTAAGGAATCTAGGGCCCTTCAGTTATTGTTGGACTCCTAATTCCCATCAGTCACAGCCAACAAGGGCAGTGGTAAAGGATGATGGGATTCAAAGTCTAAATAGACTTGAATTACGAAATGTAATGTCAAGGTCTGCCATGGCAGAACTACAATACCTCTCCTATCTCCTCTCCTGCCAAACTCACCTTCTTTCTTTGCCCTCTGCCTCATGGCCATGTAGCAGCTGGTGAAGACTGGGGGACAGCTGAGAAGCATCTGACTGTGGCCCTTTCTGCACAAGACCAGTGAATCGCTCCATGCAGTTCCTTACCGGTTCTTCTGGGCTCGAAGCAACGCAGACTTTCCCTTAAGCCCTTCTGCAGGGCTGTATGTATGTTCCATGCGGATTCGGAGCAGGGCGAGGTCATAGATCCGCACTGGTGAGGCTTAGAAAATGGCGGCTTCCTGTCGTTTGTGGGGCAGGACCAACCACTAAAGCTGACCGCGCCCTCCACTGATCACTGGTTTGCATTGGTGCGAATCTGCGCATCTCCACAACTGCGCAGGTACGAATTGGCACGCTCCGGCAAATCGAAAAACCATTTTTTTCTGTTCTTCAGATAGCGCGCTGGAGGACCACTTGGGGGCGTATTTAATCAGACTTAGGTGCAGAACTAAGGTAAATAGTCCGAACCTAGTCTGCTCCAAGGTGCAGACTCTGTGACAGGACTCATTGGCTCATCTTAATTTCGTCGTGCGGAAAGGGCCTATGTGTCTGCAGCCAGACACTCAATGATAATACCAAATTTTGACCCCCTTCCCAAAAAACACAATCAGATATGTGATCTCATGCCGAACTAATCTTATCTCCCCCCCCCCTTTTTTTTTGGTAGAGTTGTTAGCATGGTAGATGAAGGGAATGATGTGGACATACCATATTTTGACTTCAATGAGGCCTCTGACAAAGTCCCACAGGATATTTTTGCAAACAAGATAGTAAAATCTGGGAAAGATGATGTTAGGTGGATTTATAACTGGTTGACCAACTGAACCCAAAGGGTGCTCACCAATGGCTCTTCTTTGTCCTGGAGAGAAATGACTGGTGGGTGCCATAGGGTTTTCTCCTGGGCCCAGTGCTATTCAGCATCTTCATCAATGATTTGGATGAGGGAATAGAGGGCATTCTTGTCAAATTTGCAGATAACAACAAATTAGAAGGGGTAGCTGACACCCCAGAGAACAGAATCAGAATTCAAAATGATCCTAACAAGATAGAGAGCTGGGCCAAAACAAAACAAAAGAATTTTAACAGGGAGAAGTGTAAGGTACTACACTTGGACAGAAAAAATGAAATACACAGATATAAGATGGGTGACATATGGCTTGAAAAGGATCTAGGAGTCGTAGTAGACCAGAAGCTAAATGAGTCAGCAGTATGATGCGGCAGCTAAGAAAGCTAATGCAATTCTGGCCTGTATCAATAAGAGTATAATATCTAGATCAAAGGAAGTGGTAGTACCACTCTGTTCTGCTTTTGGCCAGATCCCATCTGGAACACTATGTCTGGTGGGCACTACAGTTCAGGAAGGATTGTGACCAGCTGGAACATATCCAGAGGAGGTCAACCAAAATGGTAGAAGGCCTGGAAACTGTGCCTTATGAGGAGTGACTTAGGCAGCTGGGTGTGTTTACCCTGGAGAAGAGATGGTTAAGAGGTGACATGATAGCTATTTGATAGCTATATTTAAATCTTTAAAGGGACATCATATAGAGGATAGAGCAAGCTTGTTTTCTGTGCCTTATGAGGAGTGACTTAGGCAGCTGGGTGTGTTTACCCTGGAGAAGAGATGGTTAAGAGGTGACATGATAGCTATTTGATAGCTATATTTAAATCTTAAAGGGACATCATACGGAGGATGCAGCAAGCTTGTTTTCTGCTGCTGCAGAGATTAGAACATAGAACAATGGCTTAAGAGATTCCATCTAAACATTAGGAAGAACTTCCTGACTGTAAGAGCCATTCTACAGTAGAATATGCTGCCTCGAAGTATGACGAAGTCTCCTTCTTGGAGGTTTTCAAAAAGAGGTTGCATGGCCATCTGCTGGAAATGCTGTGATGGTATATTCCTGCAGGGCATAGAGATGGACTTGATGGCCTTTGTGGTCTCTTCCAGCTCTAGGATTCTATGATTTTATGACTTGAAGGTACATTCTTTCTCCTAATTTCCCTTCCATTCCAAATTGTAAAACTTTCTGTAGCCTTATTCATATATTTATCGCTCCCCCACATGTGTTCACTAAAATCATGGAACCAGGATTGGATTAACATGGATAATAGATTTTTTTTTTTTTGAGAGGAGTAAAGTAATGGAAGAGTGCACTGATCTTGCTCTGTTAATAAATTGATACTAATAATTTTAATACCATTAAATATAATTATAATTTTAATACAACTTTTAATATATTTTAATAACTACATATTATTTGTATATACACCATATATAGTATATTCATTGCATTGTATTGTATATGTATAATATTATATTGCATATTTATATGCTGTTTTAGGCATTGCTGTGTTTAACTTTTACTGCCTCATGGTCTATTGACTGTAATAAAGGCATTGGATTGGATTGGATTAATGAACAATAGCAGAGTATTGAGAAGTTATTATTTGAACTGTGACTCCCAGAAGCTGTAGTCCAAAATGCAACTTTTCCATGTTCTGAATGAACAATTTAAATAGTGCAATAAAAAAAAATTGGTATCTAGACATTCCCCAAAAGCAGATACTACCTTCCTCCACTAGATTAAAATGCACCTTTAGACATTGTTTTTAAAGCATTCCTATTGATCTGTACTTATCTGTGTTCTGGCACAATACACTTAGAAAAGTTTGGAAAAAAAACCCTCCAATTTATTTTTGGAGCAGAAGACTTCAGTTGCATGTAATGTTTCTGACAATCCCCACCCCCTTGTAGCTTTAACAGATCTATAAAAAGTGGAATATTAACATCTTTGAATGGAGGTCAGTAGGATTTTGCTTTTAAGATGAATAGAAGCCACAAGTTCATTTCCTTCCTAGCAGCCTTCGTGCTTGCAGACTGTCTGAGTCTTCTTCCTCCTCCTCCATCTTTAAATGGCCGGGCTGCATTTGGCTTAGTAAAGTGTTTATCATTTCCCATGACATCCAGACAATTTCCTTTTAAAATAAACATTGGAATATAAGATTGCTGTGGTAGAAGTGAATGAAGACTGATGTCTCGATTAACTCCTTTTGAGTCAGCCAAGCATTTGCTCACGCCTTCGAAATGGCTGCAGACATGCTGTTCATCAGCTTGTAAGGAGATGGCAGTGTCTTGTGGTCAAGCAATATGGTACTTTTGATTTTAAGAAGAGAAGGTTGTATGGATCCGAATTTCATGGAGGATTGATTTTGTGTGTGTGTATGTGTACAGGGATTGGAGCATGATGAGAAGCAAATGAGATTTTATTTTTAGCTTCCTCTATTATTTTGTTCCCCTGCATCTGCTGAAACTTTGCTTCTGTTCTCGTTGAATCATATCTTACTTTAGATATTGGTTGAAATTTACAATCACAATCCTTTACGAATCCATATCTACCTTTCAGGAAAGCAACTAAGCCTGTTAGTGAATTGCATTTGGGCACCGGCAGGAGTGCTCTGAAGTGCAGTGGGCACATCCAGTCCACATCGGGCACTCCCTTTGTGCTCAGGCACTTCCTAGCTGATGTCTGGATGTGCATCGGGGAACATCCTAATGTGCGTCAGTATCCATTGCACTTCTGTCCTTGGTGCATCAGTAATTCCACTGGCTACCTTTGTGCAACAGAAGCCCATACACTGTAATATCACAGCACATTTTAGGTGAATATGGACACTAAAAAAACTACTTAGTTCAATTATTGCACACATAAAGCTGTTTAGGAACACATAAGTCCCAAGCAGATTACCAACCATGGTAGTACAGGTTGAATCTCCCTTATCCCAAATGCTTGGGACCAAAAGTGTTTTGCATTTCAGAGTGTTTTAGATTTTGGAATTCATTAAAAAGAATGGAGACTGCAGTCAAGAAATCAGAAGAAGAGTAGGACTTGGAAGGGCAGCTATGAAAGAACTAGACAAGATCCTCAAGTATAAAGATATAACATTGAATAAAAAAGTTAGGCTTGTCTATGCCATCATATTTCCAAATTATATATATGGATGTGAAAGCTGGATAGAGAAGAAAGCTGAAGAACATCAACTCCTTTGAAATGTGGTGCTCGAGAAGAGTTCCATGGATACCCTGGACTGCCAAAATCACAAATGAATGGACCATAGAGAAAATCAAGCCTGAACTCTTTCTAGAAGCCAAAATGACTAAATTGAGGCTGTTGTCCTTTAGCCATACCATGAGAAGACATGACTCAGTAGAAAAGACAATAACACTTGGTAAGGCAGTAGGAAAACAGGAAGACCACATTATAGATGGGTAGACTCAGTCAAGGAAGACATGTCCCTGAATCTGCAAGACTTGGAAGTATCTCTTTCATAGAGCATCCATAAGTCAAATTCAACTTCATGGCATGGAACAACAATAAGAATAACCTTTTTTGGAATAGCTTTGCATTTCATTCACTCACCAGTTGCATTGTGAATGAGACATGAGGCTGGAAAAACACAGATGCCAGACTCTGTGAAATGGAGGGAATCCAAGCATAGTGTTTGGCATGAACCCATACCTCTCACCATTTCACAGATCTTTAGTCTCTCTTTTTGTCACCAGTTGCCCACTCCTGCCTTTGAGGTGGTGGCTACAGCACTCCTCAGATCTGAAAGATGAACAAGCAGCAGCACTACAGCCACCAAGGCAGAAGTGGGCAGCTGGTGGAAAAAAGAAAGAGACTAAGGATCTGAGAAACAAGTGACAGGAATGCAGTAGATGCCACCTTGGAGTCAGAGGCAGGTGGCTGATAGCAAAAAGTTTCGGGTTTTGGAAGTTTTCAGATTTCCGGATAAGAAAGCTCAACCTGTATTTGTAGCAGCAGAAATAATAGTGGTAAGTATTTTATTCATAATATATATTTAGTGTCTTTTACACTCCTCCCTCCACATTCAAGGGTTTGACCTTTGAAAATTGGACTATTCATGAGGTACGTGCTTGCCTCCCTCCCTCTGCATTCTCCTCCTCCCATTCCCTTGTATTCCTTACTCCATTTTTGCAAGTCTTGTGTTTAAAATGGACTTTTTTCCCTTTTGAGTGAGCAAAGCGCTCCTCAATGCTGAAGGCGTGTCCTCTGCCACATGGCTGCACATTCTGCTATGTATTAGACACCAGAATGTAGCACTCTGATCTTCTCTGTCTTGAGGGGAAAGTACAGATAAGCCCTTTGTCTTGCTTTTTTTCTTCCCCCCAGGAGCACCAGGGCCAGAGGCAAGGGAATGGGAAGGGGGAACTCTGAAGTGCGAATCTTAGAGGGAGTTATTCTTGGTTTTTCTACTTTCATGAGGGTTCAGTGTGGAGGGACCACTGTATTCTGAGCCACTTTGAGGGTAATTGTATTTAGGGAGAGAGAAATGGTTCAGTACAACTACCCTCAAAGTGGCTGACAACATAAATTAAAATACTGAGTCTATACAGTTAATAACATACCCACCTGCTATTACTGCAGCTGCTACTGCTACGACTATATAAAGAAAGACATAATCCAGTAAGATTAGAAACAAAGAATGAGGAGATACAGAAGAAGAAAATACATTCTGGGAGTTGTGTTCCAAAAAAGGTAACATTCCTAATCCATTACATGTTTTCCAAGTAACTTTCTCTTTCTGAGAATCTTATCTCCCTTTTAAGCTTTTTATTTTAACTTCCTTTGAAAATATCCTCCCATCTCCAAGGCCTTTGTATTCAGGAGATCAAGAGATATTTCTTTTTCCTGATTCTCTTCACTGTCTGCGGTCAGATTTTGCAAATACTTTGGATATACATGGCAAAAGCTTACATTGTCTTTTGTTGGCTTAGAGAATTATTATTCTGGAAAATCTGGGCAGATGTAAGTCCTTGTGCAAACTGGATAGTAATTGGGGAGGGCAGACAGGCAATTGCTTTTGTGGTATGGCACAACTTCTATATAGCTGGATTAACTTCATTAAGCAGTTGTTTGCAAATGGAAATAAAAGGAGACAGAGTTGGAATAAACTTGGCAGGTGCATGAACAATTTATGAAAACCAATAAGGGATCTCAGATAAATCTACTTGATAAATCCCATAAGAGTAACCATGTTTAAAGACACAAGTGGTATAACGTCATAGAAGCATGATAGTTTATTACAATATAAGCTCATGTAGATAAAAATGACAGCATCCAGATATGTTAAAGGCAACAGCTGTGGTATGCTTACATGCTGTAGTTGCTAGTCTCCATGTCTTTCTAAAAGTTTAGGTGTTGTATGTATTCCTGCCATTTCTTGCTTGTTGGTATTAGCCACCAGTGGTGTAGCGAGAGGGGCAGTGGGGATGGTCTGCCCTGGGTGGCACTTTTTGGGGGGTTGGCACCATAGAATCATAGAGTTGGAAGAGATCACAGAGGCTATCCAGTCCAACCCCCTGCGATGCAGGAACACACATCAAAGCATTCCCAACACATGGCCATCCAGCCTTTGCTTAAAAACCTCTAAAGAAGGAGACTCCACCACACTCCAAGGTAGCATATTCCACTGCCAGACAGCTGTGACCATCAGGAAGTTCTTCCTGAGGTTCAGGTGGAATCTCCTTTCCTGCAGCTTGAATCCCTTGATCCTTGTCCTAGCCTCTGGAGCAGCAGAAAACAAGCCTGCTCCCTCCTGGACATGACATCCCTTCAAAGATTTAAACATGGCTATCATGTCCCCTCTTAACCTTCTCTTCTGCAGACTAAACATACCCAGCTCCCTAAGCCGTTCCTCATAGGGCATGGCTTCCAGACTCTTCACCATTTTGGTCGCCTTCCTCTGGACATGATCCAGCTTGTCGATATCCTTCTTGAATTGAGGTCCCCAGAACTGGACACAGTATTCTAAATGAGGCCTAACCAAAGCAGAACAGAGTGGTACCATTACCTCCCTCAATCTAGACACCATATTCCTATTGATGCAACCAAGAATCACGTTGGCTTTCTTGGCTACAGCATCACACTGCTGATTCATGTTCAGCTTGTGATCTACCAAGACTCCTAGATCCCTTTCACACGTACTGCTATCCAGCCACATGTCCCCCATCCTATATTTGTGCGTTCCATTTTTTCTGCCTAAGTGTAGGACCTTACATTTGTCTGTGTTGAAATTCATTTTGTTAGCTTTGGCCCAGCTCTCCAATCTGTCAAGGTCACTTTGAAATTTAATTCTGTCCTCTGGCATATTAGCAACCCCTCCCAATTTGGTGTCATCTGCAAATTTGATCAGCATGCCCTGTACCATCCAAGTCATTGATGAAGATGTTGAATAGCACTGGGCCCAGGACAGAACCCTGTGGCACCCCACTAGTCACTTCTCTCCAGGATGAAAAGCAGTCATTGGTGAGCACCATTTGGGTTCAGTTGGTCAACTAATTACAAATCCACCTAACAGTAGCCCTGTCCAGATTGCATTTTACTAGCTTCTTTGCAAGAATGTCATGGGGAACTTTGTCAAAGACCTTACTGAAGTCAAGATATGCTATGTCTACAGTATTCCCTTCGACTATCAAGCTTGTAACCCTATCATAGAAAGAGGTAAGAGGTAAGACCATGGCATCCCCAAATCAAATGAAACCCACCTCCATAGTCTACCAATATTCCCCCTCCCCTTGTCTGCATTTCCCTTTTGCCACATGCCCTTGTTTCATTTTTAAAACCACCTCAATTGTATTGAGGGGTGGAAAACTCAGGGACACCCCCCCCCCAGTGGCTAAAGCTCTGGCTATGCCACTGCTAGCCACATCTTCTCTCTTCTTGTGTCAGTCAGTGTGCAGTTAGTGTGAATTTGTTTGCCCTCCATTTTGTAGCCTGCGGTTGTATATCCTGAAGTTTTGAAGAGCACATGTTACAGAATCTCCTACCAAGAGATGTTATATAACCTTTAGTATGTATCAGTAAACTTAATTATTTTTTTTTCTTTTTCTTTTTCTTCCGTTCTTTCTTTTTACAAAGAAGACTTAGCTTCTTTCATTTCTCTGCTGTGTGCCTCAGTGCAAGTTCTTTGTGCTTGGGCAAAATGCATGGGAATGGGAGCTTTACCTTGAATAGGAGGGCATGCGTGCTCATGAATGATCAAATTCGTGAAGGTGAAGCCTGCAAATGTGGAGGCAGGACTGTATTATCCACTCTCATAAACTTCATGATGCACAAATTTCTGTCTTTAAGAAGCATCCACACTAAAATAATTCAGAAATTTTTTTTTGCTATCTTATTCAGTCTGTAGGAAAAAGCTTTCCAGCCCTCAATAAAGGATATTCCTTATAACAAGGGACACTTGTCAATTGTACTCTGAATACCACTACTATGCGTATTCAACTGTGTTAATGTTATTAGGCTTAATATTAGTTTTTTTTCTGACAGGCTTCTCCTCTTTAAGACTTGAATGGAAGTTGTTCTTCTCTCTAGGTTGAAGACAGCTTTACCTGTTGAATTCAGTGGACAAAAATGTGTAAAGATTTCATTCCAGTGCAGTTTTGAGTGATTTACTGAACTGTGCAATTTTTTTCATGTCCAAAAGAGAAAGAATTTGGTTTTGCCCCCATGCAGGTGAAAGTGAAATCGACAGATTTTCCCCTATCCCTAATGTGAAAAGCACACAAGCTCCTGTGGGTCAGGATACAGTTGCCCTGGGAAGCAGCTTTTCAGGTTTTAGAGAGAACAGTAATGATCTCCCATCAAATGTGTTTCCCGTGTGTTTAGCCTGCACAACTGAGTTTGTACACTGTCACCAGGGAAAACTTAGCTGTTTGGCTGACCTTGAAATTCTTTGGGGAGGGGAGGTGTTGAGGAGGAGATGCTGACAGAAAACTGGCTGGCTCTGAGCTAATGTTCTGTCTCCAGAGGAAGACAGAGTTCATCAGTAATCTTTATAAGTTTAGTGGCTTTGTTTACCCTGGAAAATAGCCTTGGAAAGGGGATCTGGCTGTCTCTCTCTCATTCTCTTTGCCACAGAGCAACTGAGCTGCATATGAGATTATTATATGTAGAGGGACTGTGGGACTGGCGAGTGACAAGAAATGTTAAAACAGGTGGGGGAAATGTTGTTTTGTGCAAACTTTCGTTTTTAATTAATTTTATTGTGATTACATCGTATAAAACAGCATTTCTCATTGTACATTTTACCGAACTATTACTGCTGTCTTCCACTCCTCTCTGGATTTTGTGCAAACTTTCAAGGGCGAAATTAACGTCAGTCAGGTGCAAATGAAAACCAAGAACAAAGTGAAAGGAACAGCCATGGCTCCCTTTCAGCAGGCTTTAGGTTTTTCTTTCTTCCTCTCCGTTGTTGCTTTGTTAATCCCATCGTATGCCTCTTTGTGTGATTCCTTCTCTCTCTGAGCCAAGATTCTGCTTATGCCAAGAACATAAAGGAGATTTTTTTTTCTCTTAATGCGTAAGAGAACATGAGCGTTATGAGCACTATCATTCTCCATGCCCACTCATCTTTTCCACAGAGTTTGTAAAAATGGTAAAAGTTCTCACTGGGGACTACAGCTCCCAGAATTGGCAGCCAACACGGCCACTGGCATGAGGCACATTTGACCTCAAGATGGCAAAAGCCGGGAGGCCGTGCTGTCAACTCCACAAACATTTCTCCTTGTTGGGAGTTAAGACTTTCTCAGGTGTTAGCCCTTTGGGGAAATGCCATGAAAGCTAAAGCTGTTAGGTTTTAGCCTTCTTTTAGCAGAGTTGCAGAAAAACCATGTCCCAATCTCTATGTGGCTTCCCTGAAAGGAGACTGGCTTGGAAAGCAAAACAAGACAGGCAGTTTCAGTTTCCCAACTTTACTAATAAACTTTACAATTTCATATGCATTGGAGAAACAAGATCCTAACTAACTAACAAGCATTAGGGAAGATAGTAGCTTCATTCTTAACTTGCCAACTTCTTGGCAGAGAAGCAAGCATAGCAGAAAGAAGGTGCTAGAAGCAAGATTGCAAAAGGGGGAGGAAAGAGACAGGCGTGGTTTTCTGTGGAAGGCCAATGACCGGCTCTAGGGTGTATTTTTGGTCACATGGTCTGTGTACCATAGCCAATCATTTTAAATAAGATAGAGTAACAGTTAAGATTTTAGATGAGATGCCAGAGGACTTTTACGTGCAAAGGAAAATTAACCATATACTAGCTATGCCTCATTTGTCCTACAACAAGAGGAGGGAGAGAGAGAGCGCTAGAGTTTTCCAACACTCCTGAGTCCCTTTGTGATTTCTGTTTCTTGAAATCTGCCAAACAGTCTGCTCTTCATCTCCCAAAACAACTGCTGTCCTAAGATGTGGCATTGGATGCTAGCCCATTTCCAGAACTGAAGTCAGCTTCAGCTGCCAGTCCAGTCAGCTTCTGTACACAAATTACAGAGAGGCACCATCTTGTGGTTTGCCTCAGGCAGAAAAAAGTCTTGGGGCAGCTCTGATAACTCTTAAAGGGAAAAGTGGTTTGACAATGGGAATAGCTGCCTCCTCTAGATAGTATGCACTCTTGAGATTCTGGTGGAAATATTTAAGCAGAGACTGAGTCACTATCTTAAAGGGGAGATGTGTTCATATTCTGTATTGCATATCTTAAACTGAGCCAGGGACTGAACTAGATGGTTTCAAGAACCCTTTGTGCAGTGTGTTAAGGCTCGCTCCATGGAATATTAAAAGTTCATATTTTTTCTCTTTTTCCTTCATTTTCTTCTTGTTAGTGTTTCAAGAACAACTGAGTGCAAATGGGGATCAGAGCAATTTCTCAAATGGTCTTGGACTGACGTTCAGAATCTGATGAAGGACAGCGGAGAGGGGAGCCCCACCTATTTTCATACCACAGGAAAGCCAGAAATGAAGATGTTGCTCTGTGAATAGGTTGACTCCTGAGAAAAGGCATCTTGAACTGCTCTGACTTTCTGAATGTATGGATAACAGTGTACAAGAAACATCTGCCTCGGTTCGTTAGAAGATGCAAATAGGAGGAATTAAGTTCTAATTTATGCATGATTTATTTATATCACAATAGAAGAGTTGGAGAGTTCACCTCTCCAAGGGTTCCATTTCTTAACTTATTTGCATGCCTTTAATCATCAGTTGCATGACTATTTTGTCTGAAATGCTCTCTCTCTCTTTCTCTAAAAAATAAAAAAAAAACTTCATTGAACTGGGCCTCTATTTTAAGCCTTCCTTTTAAAGAGCACTATCCTACTCTCCCATTATTTTACTTTAAGGCCCTTAGGGCCATTTCTGCACTACACTGTTATAGTGCTATTATTCCACTTTCAACATCCTATGGAATCCTGAGGTTTTCAGTTTAGGGACAGGCATTTAGAATTCTCAGCCAGAGAGCTCTTTGGCCTTGGTAAACTACAAAGCCCAGGATTCCACAGGATGTTGGAAGTGGAATGATAGCACTATAATGGTGTAGTGTGGAAATAGCCCATCCCAGGCATCCTTTTTATTGGGGTAAAGCCCCAAAGAAAAGCTGGCCACTGCTGCATCTCCTAGGGAACCCTAGGGTTTGTTTCCTGGTGAGGCACTAGAACTCTCTGGCTGAGAATTCTAAGTACCTCTTCCTAAACTGCAGATCCCAGGATACCATAAGATGTAACCATAGCAGTGAAGGTGGAGTCATTGTGCTATAATTGTGTAATTTGAAAGCTCATCAAAGAAGAGGAGGGGAAAGGAGGAATGCATGGTAGGCTGCTGGTCTTAGATATCTTTCTCTGCTCACTTGGTACTGTATACTTGGTGAACCTTGGTATTTCTTAGATTCAGTATTTGGAAGCAGATAGTGCCAAAATGGCTAAACTGAAACTGTTGTACTTCAGACATATCATGAGATGATGTGACCCATTAGAAAAGGCAATAATGCTTCATAAAGTAGAAGACAGTAGGAAGAGAGGGAAACTGCATTGCAAATGGGTTGAATCAATCAGGGAAGCTGCAGTCTGGCGCTGCAGAACCTGAGCAGGACAGCTGATGACTGAGATTCATGGAAGTCTCTCATTCAGAAAGTTACCATTAACCTCAAGCAGCCTATAACAGCAACAAAGTTACAAATAATTTCTTATTCCCACCACCCATAACTATCAATAATTGAATAATGCCAATATATTGCAATTTTAAGTTCAAGAGGAATAGCTTCACTCCAACTGTAGGTGCAACTCTTTACAACTTTTTAAAGAGAGGCGGCTGTGACCTCTCAACTGGTGGAGAAGGAATATCATGCTGTCTGAACATTGGCCATGCTTTGTTGTGGATCGTTGCATTTGTACCCCAGGTCAGGGATTTGTAAGATTTTTCAGTAACAAAAAAGCAAGTATTCTAAATGGAAAGTAAAGCAGTCACCTAGGGACGTGGGGGTGAGGTGAGTGATTCGTCCTGGGCGGTAATGTTTCTGGGGCGTTCTGGCCCGTGGCCACACCCCTGCATGCCCTGGCCATGCCCCCATGCATTGCAGCCATGTCCCCATGCACAGTGGCCATGCCCCTGCACAGAATGGCCACACCCTCACACTGTAGCCCCGTCCCCTCCCACCCCCCTCCATGCACTCTGAGCTTTGCCACTGAAGTAAAGTTACTTTTAAAAATAACCAGTATAACAGTAATTAACTACTTTGGTACACTGGAACTAGATATAACTCATTGCTTGAAAAATAACTACTCTTACTTGGCCAGACCTCTCATTGTTAGAAATGTTAATGGCATCATTTCCCACTGAGAACTGCTTTTTTTAAAAAATTGGTATAAAGGTATTAAATCTCTGTAGGTTTCTGCATTCCGCCCTCCACCCATGGTTCAACATAAGCTAGCTACGATTTTCCTTAGGTAAATTTCCTCAACCTACCACCCCTCCAGATGTGTTCAAGCACAAGTCCCACCATCCCCAGGCAGCACATCCAATGACCAGGTTGGCTGGATTGGTGGGTGTCGTGGTAGCACTTTGAGAAAGTTCTCGCTTGTGGGAGGCTGTTGCAGGAGATAAAAGGAGAGGAGAAGAAATGCTATATGTATGTTGATGCCTCTGTGCATTTTATTTTTCCATTCTTATCATGCTTCTAAGCTGTGTAAGATGGGATGGAAAGCTTTTTAGCCCCTGGAATCTTGCAGTATGGTGTCTCATATCCTCAGCTTAAAGAATAATATTCCGCTAAAAATGAAACCCAGATGGAAAACACTGAGGGCATCATTAAGTTTCCATTTTGTAGACACAAAATCCTCCAGGCTGAGGTAATGTTCTGTTGTGTGTAAAACCCAATAGTGGCTGGACACCTGGGAGAAACCTGTGATGGACTATAGTACCTTGGGGTATTTTTTCTATTTAATATCATGTCTTGTTGCTGCCTTGGGCTTTCATAGCAAATAAGAGGACAATGAGAGAGCATAGTCAGACTTAAATCACCTTTTAGCACCTTGTTGCTGTGGCTAAGACCTAATCCACATTTATAAATAGAATGGAAAGACGAAAGAGGAGCAGAATTGGGGACCTTCATTTTGTGTGTGATTTCATAAACTTCTTGCAGATTGACCATGTGAATGGAGGAATCAAAGACATTATTACTTTTGATTAAGGCTGGCACTTTTTCTGTTGTATACCTTGAGTGGTTTCCTGGCTAACCCCTCAGCCAGTCAACTGAACTCTTAGGTGCACCTGATTGATTCTCAACCAGAATCCAGCAAAGTATACCAGCAAACTATTACTCAGTGGCCTTCATAGCAGAGGTTGAGGGCCCAGCCCTGCCAGTCTTGAAACTAGCTGGCAAAGTCCAGGATTTCTATTCCAAAAGCTAACTTCTCCAAACTCTAGACCTAAATGCCTTTTGGAGGTCTCCCTCCTCTAAGTTGGCATTTACTGGTAGTCCTGATGATGGGGATAGGCAGTTGCAGCATATGAGGGATTTTAAAGCTATGGTCCATTCAGCAGCACTCAACTCTTCCTGATGTGGAGGAATGAGGACACCAAGTGGTGGTGAGGAAATAAGTGGGGCCCAGATTCTTCCACTGGAGGTCCCATGCGAGACAGGTAACTATGGAGCATAAAAAGGAGGAAGGGGGTGAAGGGGAAAAAGAAGGAATGTAGATCAATTGGTTTTATTTTATAGTTTTGTGGCTATAAGCCCACTTCCTCAGATGCAGTACAGAGTGATATCCAGGCCTCAGGATATAAAGCACATTGATACAGCTGTGGGCACGGGAGTACTGCATTTGTACTGCATCTGAAAAAGTGAGTTTGTGTCCACGAATGTTTGGGCTAAAAAACAAACAAACAAACAAAACTACAGAACAGCCTTAAAGGTACTGCTACATTCCTTCCTTTGGAAGGATGTCATTGGACAATAGAGCCAGCTTGTTTTTTGCTGCTCCGAAAAGAGCAATGGCTTCAAACTACAGGAAAAGAAATTTCACCTAAACATTAGAAAGAATTTCCTGATGGCAGTGTTGCTGCCCTGGCTAGCCCGAGCTTTGGGGATATAATATAAAAAGATATCTTTGGATATCACTAAATTCGGCTTCACATATCACTTCCACGTGCTTGCGAGGCCCCCGGACAAGCACGCATACAGGCTCGGCTGATAATCGCCGTAATATTCCTAGACAATACAGGCAGGCCAGAAAATAGCTGACTCGCCGCTTTAGGAGACCTCAAGGCAAGTACTCCATTAGGTATGCACGCAACCTACAAAGGATCAAGCTATACAATGCTCAAGTATTCCGCGTTTGCATACCGGCTAATCTATTGATAAATTCGGCTCTAATTCAATCATTCAAATTCTGACCTTTCAGAGGCTTTGTCTCCAACTCCAAATCTATTGTTTTCCCAAAGTCCGACCTAGCCTGCGGTCACAATTCTCCTTATAAAATCCCCTGACTTTGAGCACTCCCTCGGATCGCTCCCGAGTTCCAGACCGCCTTGCTGCCGCTTTGCTTGGCGAGCTTCCCCTCAGCTCCACGTGCTGAGATACATCGAACCCCAGCTTCACTCTCCATTTTCTCCCGGACTTCAGGACAGGTTTCGTATCACCCAAACCAACTATCCCTCTAAAAATCCCGCTATCTTGCTCATACCTTTATTTTCCTTAGTTATCTGTGTGTTTGTGTTGCATACATTGTGTGCCTGTATTTAATAAAGTCTATTCATTATTTTCCAACCGGTCTGCTTCTTGACTCGGCCTGGCCCCGTAGACATTGGGTTCCAAGATCCTGCTAAGTTACCCTGCCTCTCGCTTTGCCAACTTGTGCTCTGAACTAATTTCCCCAACTTGTATAATTTTGATAGCAATTTGGTGTCCATCCTGGGACCCCCAGAAAACAGGGTAACAGCAGGAGCAGTTTGACAATGGAATATGCTGCCTCAGAGTGTGGTGGAGTCTCCTTTTTTGGAGGTTTTTAAACAGAGGCTGGATGGCCATCTGTTGGGAGTGCTTTGATGTGTGTTCCTGCATGGCAGGGGGTTGGACTAGATAGCCCCTGTAGTCTCTTCCAACTCTATAATTCTACATTCCCTCTCTCCCCCACCCTCCCCCACTCCTGCTTTCTTTTTATGCTGTGAAAGACTAACTCAGCTACTTTTTTTAATTTTTTAATTTTGTTAAATGAAGAGGAAAAAAACAATAAAAACAAGCATTATTACATTGAAAGGAAAAAAAGTGAAAAAAGTTACAATTACAGTTACAAATACAGTTACAAATACAAATATAAATACACATATCAATACAAACAATACAAATCTTCCTCCCTATACCTAATTGGAATTAACATCCCTCATTTATTATCCCAATAGTCTTAAACTTTTATTCTATTAATTCAGTTTACTCTGCTTATTACATATCTTCCTCCTGCTAAATATAAAGATATATTGGAAAAAATGAATATACACATGATCTCATATTGAATATTTATTCTATTATACCATCACTCGATTTCTGTTCAAGGAAGTTTTTAGTAGATTGCCATTTTTTTAATACCTTTTCTGACTTCCCCTTAATATATTGCGAAAGTGTATCTATTTCCATCATATCCAGAATTTTTTACAACCATGTTTCAAACACAGCTACTTCTTTGAAAGGTAACTATCGAGTGTACTCAAAAACTGAAACCTGGTTGCATCGTTGTGCATGAAGGCAAGATGAGATAGCCAAGAAGACCTGCACCATTTCCACACTAGACTGTTATAGTGCTATTATTCCACTTTGAACATCCTATGGAATTCTGAGCTTTGTAGCTACTGAGGCCAAAGAACTCTCTGGCTGAGAATTCTAAATGCCCCTCCCTAAACTGCAGACCCCAGGATTCCATAGGATGTTGAAAGTGGAATAATAGTGCTATAACAGTCTAGTGCAGAAATGGCGCTGAACATCGCTCCAGAACATCCCACGTAGATCCACCTCATGCTAGGGACGTTGGTCTTGTCCTCAGCCACTGGGATAACCAGATCACACACTAAAGTCTGAAATTGAAATAGGAACACTTGGGAGACCCCTTATTAGAAAGTGAGAGTGTTTTAGCCCATTTTCAGTCAGACTTGCTTTGAGTCTTCTGCCAATGTTGCTCTAAACTCTGTCTCACCTTCTTCATCACCTCAACTCCCTGGAAAACTAGAGGACTGGATTGGCTCCACTCTATAAGAGGGGGTGCTCAGGACTGACTCTGTCCATTGCCCTGGCCATTTCCAACACCAACAGAATCCCTTTTCTATCTCAGCTATCCACCTTTAGATATACACACTCAAAATCTGCAGATTGTGGGGTGGGGCACCTGGTCAGGGGGATGAAATCAGAATGGACCACTGCAACTCCACCTCCCTGTCACTGCTGCCCAGCTCTCACTTGGTGCTTCACAGACAAAACTGACAGGCAGAGCAGAGAGAGATTAACCCTCTCCCATATTATGCCCCTATCCCAGGACCCAGACAGGACCCTTCCCAACAGCCACTACACCGAGACATGAATGGACAGTACTTACAGCAGCCAGTGTAGGTGAAAAGGGAGAGCTTATGAGGCCTAGAGTATTTTTATAATATGAACTCATCAATTAGGCAAATAACTGTGAGAGGCTCCCAGCCTATATGAACAGGGACAGGAATTAGAGGAAGCTGTTGCAGGCAGCTGTTCCTAACAGTAGAAACAACCTGGTTAACATTCGGATTCCTTGCCTGTGCTCCTAGAAACTTTGACCTTCATTTTGTGTACGGACTTCGCTACTGGACTGTCGCTCTGGATTTACTGCGGACTTGGACTGCAAAATGATTTGCCAACAAACTATTACAAACTTTGCTGATAAGAAGCTCTAATTAGAGAGCTGTAAGCTTTGATTGGCCGCCAACATGGGACACCCTGTCTCATCCAGCCAGGTCTCTGTAATGCTGGCCAGGTTGGCATGCTTGTACAGAATCAAATCCTGAATAGCATTTGTTTTTCCATTCACTGACCTGGCATTCAACAGCAGCATTTTCAACCCAGTGGGATTGTCCCCAAAGCTATCCAGGCTATTTGACCTGGGAGACAGTTTGGAAGCAACAAGCACCCTGTCACTCTCCCCTCTTCTATGATATTGCAATGGTCTCCCTTTGCCCTCTATGGATCCAACAGCTGCTCCCTGAATCTGTGTGCCCTCCTCCTCTGGAAAACACATCCTTCCTATATTGGACAGGCAAGGCAATAGCTACTGAAAACAGCCTTTGCAATATACAGACAACTGGATGGCAAAAGCACATAACCAACTTTGCCTCTGTGGGGGCAAAAGGATAGGCCCTCACCTTCATATGCTCCCAGAATGGCTCCCCCCAAAGGGGCAACCCTCTTTGATGTTGCCCCCTTTGGCAGTGATCCTGCCAATGGTGGACCCACTCCTGCAAGAGTCTTGCTTTTTATGTTCCAGATGGACAAGGCAGCTATGCTGGATGGTGAGTGGTACCTGCTGAATCAGGGCCGCAGTCCTGCAAAGAGCAGAGTCATCTCCCTACAAAAAAAAAAAAAACACCAAAAAATCAAAAACAAAACAAACCTCTTGGCGAAATTGTCTGTTCCCATATTTGAGCCCATGATCCCCCTTCTAACTTTCAGAACAAAACAAGAGTAAATAGGGTTGTTTTGTGTGGGTCTATCATAAATAACCATATGGGCTATTTGTTGCTACATGCCTTCAACATGATTCTAACTAATGGTGACCCTGTCATAGGATTTCTTTGCTAGATTTCTTCAGAAGAGGTTTACCATTGCCTTTGCCTTAGGCTGAGAGAATGTGACATGCCCAGTGTCATGCAGTGGGTTTCTGTGGCTAAATGAGGATTTGAACTCTGGTTTCTAAGGCCATTTCCTCACTATCCTGTTATAGAGCATTTCCTCATGACACTCTTATAGTGCGATGATTCTACTTTCAACCTCCTATGGAATCCTGGGATTTGCAGTTCTGGGAGGGGCCAACCAGCCCCTCCTGAAACTGCAAACCCCAGGATTCCATAGGAGGTTGAAAGTAGAATCATCGCGCTATAGGAGCGTTGTGCGGAAATGGCCATAGAGCTATTATTCCACTTTTAACATGCTGTGGAATTCTGGGATTTGCAGTCTAGGGAGGGGCATTTAGAATTCTCAGCCAGAGAACTCTTTGGCCTCAGTAAACTATAAACCCCAGAAGTCCACAGGATGTTGAAAGTGGAATAATAGCACTGCAACAGTGCAGTGCAGAACCTTCAAATCACTATACTATGCTGGTTCTTAATTGCCTTTTTAAGCATTTTTTCCAGTCCCACCTGAACGCAAGGACCCCTAGGAATTGCAAAAAGAGTATGGGATGCCACATATAAACTATAGGCCACATTTTCACAACCGCTGCCATAAAAGGAAATGAGTTAAAACAAAACTCACACTACATTCATATTAACAATAAGGTCACTGACTTCTAACTAGAAGACTGTGGTGAATCATTTTGAATTTCATTGTACAGCATGAAAAGAAGAAAGACAGCAGCACATTGTGAAAATGTATTAAGCCACCTTTGTTGTTGCTACTTGCCGTCAAGTCATTTCTGACTTATGGTGAACCCAACATGGGGTTTTCTTGGCAAGAGTTGTTCAGAGGGGCTTTGCTTTTGCTTTTCTGAAGCTGAGAGAGTGTGACGTGGCCAAGATCACCAGCCCATAAGCAGAGCATGGGGATAATGTGTATATGTGTGTGGATGAGAGAAAAAGAGAGATTATGCCATGGATCGTGTGACAAATTCAAAAGCAGCATAATGAGAAGTAATGGTACCACTCCCTCTGATTTCACAAGTAATATTTTATCATTTCCTTTCCTAGTTACTTTTAAAGGACAGAAATTTGGGGAGAAATTATTCAATTTTATGCCACCCTTTTATCAATTCTAAAATTTAGGATTTGGGGGAAAATTGTTCAAGGTTATGTCATTCTCTTATCAATCTACAGTCAAATAATGAAAAAGTAACATAAGGAAAATGATGAAGTCACAGAAAGAAATGAAAAAGAAATTAAGGAGCAATGCAGTGAGCTTGCTTGACAATATTATAACAAATTATAGCAATTAATTAATTGTCAAACTAATAAGCAAAGGGAATGAGTTACTTTTACAAAGTGCAATGCCCCTGTTTTTGCTTCAAAACAGCCCCAATTTAAGCAAAATTCCATAGTTTGCCTTATTATTTACAGGCATACCTCAAGGATGTCTATAAATAAAATTTTGAGTGTAATAAGCATTTGTGAGTGCACAGTTTGATATCACTGGCAGTTTTGTGTGGGAGATATGAGAAAAGACCATTATCTAAGATTCTGTAGTTGCTGTGCCTTACATGAAACTGAAGATTTACAAAATATTCTATTTCTGTTTTTTTCTTTCTTTTAAGCTGCACAACAGATTAACTTGGTAATACTGTGAATTAATTACTTTTCTGTAACAAAACAATGTACGGTAATTATTACTTTCAAGAAAGACAGGCCGATTTTTCTCTTAATCCATCATTATTAGACAAAAGTATTTTAATTCTAACACTGCATGTCATCTTGGTGATGTTGATTTATAAATTCTAATGAGGTTTTTGTTTTGTTTTGCGTGTGTTTTCTAAGGGCTGCATGGCTATACGCAAACAACATTTCCTGTTTGCTTGTTTTTCAAAAGTAGCTTTGCAAATTCTGAATCTAAATTGCCTATTTCAAATGTTTGGAAGGCAAATCACATTGATTTATGGGGATTCAATCTGGTTTCATCCAAATGATGTTCAAAGTGGGTGTTAAGCATCTCTCTGTGTGCATTTCTATCACAGCTGTCTGCAGGTTTGAGATGGGACCATGCTAAGTGTGACAACTTGTGGCATCTTGTGGCACATGGAGTTATTTAATAGCACTGGGCAGCAGTGTTGCTCTCAGTGGGGTCAAGAAATCAGGTCTGCCTAGCATTTCCATTTCCCAAAATCTTCCTGGAGTGTTGCTTTAGGACCATTTGGAAAATTAGAATGGCCACTTGTCAGGAGGTTTTGCTCCTGTCATGTTAGTATTAGAAAACTCCACTTAGCTTAGCTTGTACAAGGAAAGAATAGAGGTAGCTATTGTTACTGCAACATTGTAAGCATTGCTAATTATGATTAGCTACAATGTATTGAATATCAATTGCTGTCTGTATCTAGGCATGGGTTCAAAGACTTCAAGATGTCTGAAGAAACCCCAGGGGGTATCTTGAGGAGATCAGAAGAATGATGTGCGATATTGTGGATGCCACTTTCTCAGTGATTTCAGTGGCTGCTGTTAAAGCCAGTTTTCTGAATTCTTCCATAAAGTGAGCAAAAATCCTGGAATTATCTCCATTTCATTATGAACTCCTCTCCTCATGGTTCATTTCTGGAATTACCTGGTAACTATTCCTGGAACTTGCTACCTACAAAGAACAGGCTCTTACATAGACAAGGCTGTGATAATGGCATCAATTTAGGGAAAGGATTGGATGTACCTTTGTAGAAGCAATGAGATGACACACAAGCAATTTTAAGACCTATTACCTCATCACAAATGGCAGCACTGAGTTAAGGCAAATCTGTAGAAAGCAGACAAGCAATGTTTAGAAAGGCTGAGAAGCCGACATCTAGACGAGAGTTGTTAGAGAGTTTCTTTTTCTTTGACAGGTCTTCATGAAGAGTGGAAGTAGGGAGAAGTATAAATAAATACAGTCATCCCTCCACATTCGCTAGGGTTAGGGGCATAGGACCCCCATGAAAATGCAAAAAACGTGAATAATTCTAGGCCCTCCGAAACCTTATTTAACACACACAAAAAAGTATGATCACCATATTCAACCCACCGTGGATTCCTTTGAGGCATTAGAGTTCCTTCATAAGGCAGAAGTGTGTGGGTGGTGGGGCTTACTGCCACCTCCACTGCTGCCCCACACCGTTTTTAATAGGCACTTACTAGCCTCGTTCACAGTTTCTCAGTCTCACAAGGCTTGCAGTCCCCATTAAAAACGGCGTAGGGAGGCAGCAGAGCTGACAGCAAATGATCCATGAATAATGAAATCTGCAAAAGTGAAACCTGAAAATGTGGAGAGCTGACTGTAAACATATAATGATATTTAACTAATAGAGAGATGAGGCCTATGAATAGGGCATACATTTCTGAAAACCAAAATACATCTGTATAGATACAGTCTTCTGAGATGCTCACAAACCAGTGAGGACTCTATCTGGTATATGCCATGCAACTGTGAGGTCAGCAAAATAAAATAAAATAAATAAATAAAAAATAAACAATTATACTATGCCTCTACTACTTTCTGCTTGACATTCCACCTAGCAGAGTTATCCCAAGTGGTAAGAAGCCACTAACAGGCTCTGAAAAGCCAGAAGGTGAATCCTCAGTAGGCATTTTGAAGAGAAAGTTGCTTGTATCCACTCAGAACTTGATGCCACACTTATCACAGGGTTTGGATCATGTCCAATGTTCCATCTGGCATTTGGGGCCTGATTTCATCCAGCACATATTAAAGTTGCCTATATTCCACTTCCTCAAACCTACACACCTATTTCACATACTAATCAAATTATTCTAAATGTACAAATTTGACACTTTTTGACCCTCTTCTACCATGCTTTAACTATCATCCTTTTTTTTTTTTTTGGTTAGAACTAACTTGAGAGAGCCAGTACAGAATAATATTAAAGCACTGGACTTGGAAGAGAGAGACCCTAATTCAAATTTCTGCTTGGTCGTGGAATTTACCATGGGACCTTGCACCATAACTATCTCTCAGCAAACAGGTTACAAAGCCCCCTTGATTCTTACCCTCTGCTGCTTCCACTGCCCAGTCCCACTTCACGCCTACTCCCTCCCTTGCATTATTTCATGCCCTTACAATGCATCCCTCCCTTCCTTCTTGCACTCCGCCACTCATACGGCTCACATTCCTCCTCTCTTACTCTCTCCTATGTCTCACCCTGCACCCCCTCGGTGCATCCCTCCCTTGCATCTTACACACTGAAGTTTGTGCCACTCACTCTCCCTTCCCTCATATTCCCTCCATCACTTTGGCTCACTCCATCTGCTCACATGGTACTCTCTCTTGCTTCCTGCACTCCGCTTCTCACACTACACTTTCCTCCTACACCATCAATGCCTCTCTTCCTTATTTCTTACTGTGCTGCTCACACCCAGTCCCTCCATCTCCCTCCTTCACCTCACCCTGTAATGCATCCCTCCCTTGCTTCTTGCACTCTGCTGCTTGCATTGTTCACTCTCTTTTTCCGCCTGTTACCTCCCTACCCTTTTATCCTTAGAATGAACTCCTCCCTTACTTTTCTCCCTCCCATCCTTCTCTCTTGCTCTCTCATATATGCATAGTTTCAAATAGTTTCCAAGAGTTTTAGCTGGTTTAAAACTGTCTTATTTGACTTGTCAAATCATTTCGTAAGCTTTTAGTTAAGTTATTCGTACTGTCTTAAACTCTTAAACTTAAACTCTTTCAGTTTATCATGCTGTATGCTTCCTTGAGATCCTTGGCTATAGGGTGAGACATAAATATTTTAAATAGAACTGATAAATAATAAAAACAGTACATTTTGTGTCCTGAGGCAGAGCAGCAAATGCCCATCTCCAAGTCAAAGTGCATAGCATCCAAGGCCAAATAAATTCTTCTTGTTACTAAGGCAACTAATCCCACATGTATGGCAATAATAACACCAACACCAATGCTATAATCAACACCAAGATTTTTCATAAAGTTTCCTTTGACTTATGGCTGTTAATAAGACACCTGCAAGAGCCCTGGTTCTCAACTGCCCCCCTCAGGTCTTGCAAACTCAGACTTCTTTGATCAAATCTATTCACCTGTAGGGCCTCTTTCCCTACGGTGAGTTATCATCTTTTCTAATGAGCCACATTGTCTCATGATATGTCCAAAGCATGATGGCTTCAGTTCAGTCATCTTCTCTTAAAGTGAGAGTTCAAACTTGATTTGCTCTAGGGTTCACTCATTTGTCTTCTCAGCTGTCCATGGTATCTGTAGAACTTTCCTCCTCTATTTCAAACAAGTTAATTTTATTCCTGTCAGCTGTCTTCATTGTCCAGCTTTCGTGTGCATAAATAGAAATTAGAAAAACAAAAATTTATTAATACATTTATAACAGTGAATTAATAATCATTCAAGAAATGCAATTAAAATGCAACCATATATCAATATAATAATTGCAACCATATATCAATATAATAATTGCTTATTATATAACTAAAGTACAATAATTAATATAATAATTATATGATTAGTATAACATAGATGGAGATTCCACCCAAAGGACCAGAGCATTTATCTCCAGATTTCTTTAGTCTTCATTAGTTGCCCCTTTGCTTACCTGATCTAAGCTCAATTTTAAACATGGGTATTGGTTCATGGATACCCATGGTAGTAACTTAAGCCTGTGTTTTTCTTTGCTTTGAATCAGCATATGCCCATTGCTGGTTTACTACACAACAATTTGAGTGTGTGTGTGTGTGTGTGTACATATTAGCCAAGTCAATTCTTTCAGAGTTTCTTACTTCTTATTTATTTCCTATTTATTTGGAGCATTTGTATCCCTCCTTCAGCCAGAAAGGCTACCAGAGAGCCTCACAAATTGTCAATTTGACATGTCCTTGCCTCACGCTTACAATCTAATAATACACGACACACAAGATAAAGGGGATGGCAGTGGAGGAGGGAATTTAGTCCAGCAGATGCTAGCTGCTTCCAAGGCAATAGCAGTGGCAGGTTGAATTGAGGGAGGGCTCCTCACCAGCAGCTGGGCCAAAGGCATGATGGAGCTGTGCCTCCCTACTCTTCTCCCCTTCAGAGGTCACAGCAGTATTTTTAGACACAAATGCGCCTGATGAGTGAAGGCCTGAGGGTACTTCCTGGTAGCAGCACTGCAAAGTTTGCAGGGGGTTGCCCAGAATGGTGGAAAGAACTCTAGTAATTATCCCCAAAGGGAAAAGGTAATAGGGTAGTAGCCACAGGAAAAGGGCAAGGGACATCATTAATTCCCACCCTTGAAGCTCTGTTTGCATTTAGGAGGGTAAACAACACTTGTCAGTTGAGGCAGTTGAGCCCTGCTACATATTCTGGCTGCTGTCATGTTTCATTGGCTGTTAGTGTTTGGTTATACAGTGGTCCCTCCACTTTCACAAGGGTTCTGTGCCCGAACCCTCACAAAAATGGGAAAATGGTTAATAACTCCCTCCTGTGACCCCCTTCCTATTCCCTTCTGGAGCTCCCTCCTCCCATTCCCTTGCCTTTTGCACGCCAGGGCCAGAGGCAAGGGAATGGGAGGAGGAACTCCAGAAGGGACAAGAAAGGCTCTCATGAGCTTCCTGCTCATTCCTTTGCCTATTGTCTTGGCGTGAGTTCTCAGTGCTGGGGCCAGAGGCAAGGGAATGGGAGGGGGAGCTCCAGAGGGGAGAAGGAAGGTGTGTGTGTGCCTCACTCTTCATTTTCTTGCTTGTTGTCTGAGCACTTGCCTTCCTTCTGTGTGCCTGCCAAAATGCAAGGGAATGGGAGAAGGAGAAGGGAAAGAAGGCACATGAGCATCTCATGAATAATCAAATTTGTGGAGGGCAAACCAGCAAATATTGAGGGAGGACTGTATTGCTGTCCTCTTTTTAGGGAATGTCATCCCTCAGGGAGGAAGAGTAGGATATGAATGAGTTTCAGGTAAATAAAAGACAAGCAGCCTAACTGCAATCTCCTGTTTAGTTTGTCCTAAGAAAATGGGTCACAACCTATACTCCTGCAAGCAGGTCTGTCCAGCTTCCTGTACCACAGGAGCAGCGGTATTGATCCTACAGGGAAGAAAATTTTCTCTCTTGTTGGCATGTCATGCAAGAAGAGGCTAGTAGAGGCTAGTAACTCTGATGTTACTCAGGCTGTGAATCTTCTCCCGCATTGTAGTCAGAAATGCATAGGTGCTGTCCAAGGTGCTGAATCTATTTTGAGGCTAGGACCTAAGTATGGGCTAAACCTCAGAGTTACTGGCGCAAGCCTCCACCAGCAGAAGATCATTCCTTTCCCCCAACCCCTCAACAGCAAATACTAGAGGAGGAAGCAGGTGTTAGCAAAACAGCTGACAGCTGGTGTTTTAATATGATACACAAGCTACTAATGTCATTACCATTTACATTCGTAATGCCATAGCAAAGCAAATGTTGAGTATGACGTTTCATCGCAATCCTTATGTAATATGCTATCTCTTTCACTCATTTGTACCAGGAAATGGGTAAAGCTGGTCATTTTAAGTTAGGCTAGCAAATATGGCCAATAGTTTAGGATAGCCTGAATTCCTTGACACGTCACATTTGCAGTGCTGGAGCCAGTGGGGTGCATAAACTTCCCGCATCATTTGGGCAATGCAAGACACCTCAGGCCATACAGGGAAGTGCCCATGCTTCAGCTCTTTCTCACCCGTAAATAAAAGTATTTATTTTGAATATCTCTATTCCTGATAGTCAATTGAAAATTTCTGAAACAATTAGCTACAAAACTAGTAAATATTGCTGGAATACTTGTGGTCCTCCAGTGAATGTTGGACTGCAGCTCCCATCATCCCAACACCATTGACTGTGCTGCCTGGGGCTGCTGGGAACAGGAGTCCATCTGAAGGATCAGGTGTGGTGGGATGCTAGAACTTTGGTCTGATCCAGCAGGTTTTTTCTTACAATACATAGGAAGAAATAGGACCTCTGAGTAAAGGTAACAGACTGAATCCAGACCTAGTCCTACTTAAAGTAGACTTTGAAGCTAGTGAGATTTCAGTGAGCTGCAGCTAACTTGTCCTATTGATTTCAATGGATGCATATTAATTTTGACTGACTGGATATAACCTATTGACATGTCATGTGGAAAGGTAGTACCAACCATACTGTTCACACCTGAATTTTAAAGCACATATTAGTTTCTACCACATCCAGAAAAGCATTTTAGATTAGCAGAGCCATATAATTTTTAAAAATCTATTTTATGGCTTTGCATACATAAAGGAATTTACTTGTTAGTTGCCAAATGTTATGAACCTCTCAAATATTTATGACAGCTTTATGTAAAGAACAAAATCATTTTGAAAAAGGCCAGATTCAAATGGGATTTACAAGGGTGGGGGGTAGCTGGTTGATTTGATCAAGAATGCAAGCTAAAGTGACAAACCACAAAAAAACTGCACTATAGGTCAGGATGAAGTTGAAGTTTTCAGTTGAAGTGCTGATTCAATTTTGTTCTCAATATACAGTAAGCAGTTTTTGAAGACTGAAAACTTTCCTATCTTTGGACCATGTCTCTGAGAGTAACAACTGCTTAATGGGTTAGAGGGAAAGGCAAGGAAGAAATGGGGGTGGAATGAAGAGAAGAAAAAGCTATGCAATGTTGCAGACTCCACCAACTGCCATCTGTATCCCTCCAATCACATTTTTTGTGAACCAGAGGTCCATATCCTAAGTAACAGAAGGACTTTATCGTTCTCAGATATGATACTGAAATCTTGTTCCTGTCCTACTTAAGATAGGTTTATTCAAGTGTCTCTGGAAACAGCACTTCAAGATTTTGAAAAAAAATGTGCTGTTGGGAACAAGAATAATGTCTGATTTGATTCCCCATTCAGCCATCAAAACCCAGTGGGTGACCTTGAGTGTGTCACACACTCTTGGCCCCAAAAAACCCTGTGACAGTTTTGCCTTAGGATTACCACGAGTTGGAAATTACTTGAAAGCACACACAGCAACACTACCACCACCACTTTGGAATACTGAATATCAGGAGAAAAATTCTTACTGGTCTATTATTCTGCCCAATGGGGAACAAATAATTCTGCCCAGAATTTTTAAACCTGGGAATCAATAATTACAAGCATACTTTCCCTTCTTTATAAGAACAGCATCCATGTTTTAGATTTGGACAAAGCCACTGCTGACAGCAGCCTAGCTCTGCTTACGTCTCCCAACCCAGAAGATTAGGGTTGTTTTTGCTGCGGTATGTACAAACATACTGGAATCTTAAAAGTGCATCTCAGGAGGCTGGCCTACTTCCCAAAGACCAAAGGACAGAATCTGAGAACAGAATGAAATATGATTAAAGCTAAAAATGACAGTTTACTGATAAAAAACTTCATATTTATTGGTAACTTTGGGGGAGCTTTTACAACAAAATATTGTTGAGAAGCTGGCATTACATGAACTATCAGAAGTGTTAATAAAACATCAAAACCCACAGAGAAGATAAAAGTTTGGGCAAATAGGTAGGTGGAAAATCTGTTCACTTGCAGAAAACCTGATTAGGTCAATCTACCTGGGTATGATGGAGTTGTTCAATGTTCTGTTCGATGCACACATAGTGAGAACAGTGCTGTTAGCACCATGAAATTGGCCCCCAAACCAGCCACAATTCTCAACACCTGATTAGATTGGGGTGGACAACTTTGACTGGTTCAGGGCCAGTTTCATGGTGCCAGCAGCACTATTCTCACTATGGCCATTTCTGGACTAGACTGTTATAGTGTTATTATTCCACTTTCCATATCCTATGGAATCCAGGGGTTTGTAGTTTAGGGAGGGGCCTCTCTAAACTCCCTAAACTCTCCCTTCAAGGCCCCACTGCTGGGGCCTTGAAGGGAGAGAAGAGGCAGGCACAGCTCCATCATGCCTAGGCCCAGAAGTAGATAAAAGGCCTTCCCTCTAGCCCAACTGCCACTGGCCTGGCCTTTGGAGGAGAGAAGGAGAAGCAGAAGTAGCTCCATCATGCCTGGGCTCAGAAGCAGATGACAGCCCTTCCCTGCATCCCAACTGCCACTGCCCTGGACTTGGGGATAGAGAAGGAGAGGCAAGCTCAGCAGATGAAAGGACATTTAACAGCTCCATCATGCCTTGGAGGTTCCTGGTGGGATGAGATGCAATAAACAAATGTTCTAAATAAACCATCAAATAAATAAATAAATAAATAAATAAGGACCTAGAGGAGGTCTAAATGGCTTTCCTTCTCCTTATTTAATCTTCGCACCAACACTGTAAGATGAGCCAGACTGAAAGAGAATGTGAATGGCCCCATGACACTAAATGGTTAACCTGGATCTGGATAAAGATGAGTGTCATGTCTCAGACGGAGCTGGCAATTAATCACAAACAGCAGCACAGTTTTTACTCAGTAAGAGCCGGAGAATGTCCTAAACAGAGCTGATGCAAACAAATCCAAAAGGCAAGTCCAATTCATAGTCAAAGCAGCCAGAGTTTCCAGATAGTCCAGATGCAAGAGAACAGCATAGGATTTCATGACTGAAGACACCAGTTGCTGACCCTGGAAGGAAGGGCCAGCCGAAACCCTTTTATCTATTGATGTTGTCGCCACAGGTGTTCCTTCTACTTAAATGCACTGGTGTCTCACTTGCAGGGTAAGTATTTCTGTTATCTCATCCTTTATTTGTTCCCCTTGCTCAGGCCCCTGTTGTTGTCTATTATCTTCTTCTTCTGGACAAGCTTCTGAGGAAGCTCCTGCCTTTGGGGAAGCTTCTGCCTCAGACTCAGAATCCTCCTCCTCACTGTCAGGGTCTCCGAGGCAAGGCATGACAATGAGAGCCAATGTGGCACAGTGGTTTCAGTGTTTGACTATGAATCTGGAGACTAGGCTTCAAATCCTTGCTCAGCCATGAAAACCCCACGATAGGTTCACTTTAGGGGCACCATGAGTGGCAGGAACTGAAACCACACACACAAATAGTACAATGCAGAAGCACTATTTATTTGGAGGGAAGTACATGTAAACGACGTTAGTGAGAAGACTGAGCTCCAAAAGGAAATACATGGGTTTAAGATTCCCCGTGTTCCCTCCCGTTAGCCTAGAGACCTTGAAGCTGTGAGAGCCAAGCAATGATTATCAGCACATTCCTAGCAATGTTTACCTAATGGTCCCTGGTACCTATGCTTCTTCAGCTATGAGCTGTCTGTTACATTATACTAGACTACATATCCCATTACTTAATACGGAGGGCCTCCCGACAGTAAGTCAGAAATTACTTGAAGGCACGTAACAACAACTGGGTCCAGCACTCTACCCACCAACTCAGCCTGACTCTTCATTGTGCTCTCTTTTCTTTGCATTTGTTTATGCATTAGCTCATCAATCTTATTAATGATGGGATCTGATCAACCTGGGATTTTATTCTCCTGCTTCATCAAAGTGAAAGAGGAATGTATACAGATTGAGGGGATTCAGTTGTGGATAATCAAAAAAGAAGAAATAAAGAGTTCTGCCATGTAGCTAAAATTAAGT
This sequence comes from Cyclura pinguis, assembly GCA_030412105.1. Classification (NCBI taxonomy): domain Eukaryota; kingdom Metazoa; phylum Chordata; class Lepidosauria; order Squamata; family Iguanidae; genus Cyclura; species Cyclura pinguis. The sequence goes on along the minus strand of CM059601.1, from coordinate 265,456,514 downwards.
GTACTTTATATTTATGACTTCAGCCAGAGGGAACTGATGTCTAGAACTTCAAATGTGCCATGGTAACAAAGGCACTGTCTGAAATATAATTAATAAGCATATGCTTTAAGTTCTCACAAATACTCCTATGCTCTGTTTGGTTTATATATCTCACCCAATCCTTCACTTAGAATTAGAAACCTTAACAAGCTGCACAAACAGCATTTAGCATAGTCATGGGAAAATCAATAATTCACATCCTATGATCAATATTTCCTTCTCTTCACTTTCACTTTCTTTCCCACAAGTAATTTAACAGATCATTTATTTTCAGGTAACTGATCTGTAGATCATTAAATCAATCTGTCAACAGTCCTTCCTCTTCCTCTATATCACTGTCTTCATATTCACACAGCAGTTTTACTTTAGCTTCACTCATTTGAGGACAATGAGTGTGAATTTCTTTATTTCAATGCATTTATACCCTGCTTTATCTCTCAAGCACCTCACAACAAAGTTTGTAAAAACATTTTTACACTTTACAAGGTAACAATAAACATGAAACCAGCAGAAGAAAATACTACAGTAACAACCAAGATATTTAAAGTTTTCTAAAAAGCATATTAAAATTACACACTGAATGCCTTTCTAAAAAGGAAGGACTTTATCAGATCTTTGATAGGGATGTAGGATGGCTTCCCTTTTGACAGAGAAGCCTGGAAGCCTGAGAGTGATGGGACTTAGAGTAGCATAGAATTGTTACCCTGGTTTCCAGGGTCCCTTGGGGGACACCTCAATAAGCTCCAAATAATGGGGTATGGGAATTAGCCAGAGCACAAGCTGTAGCACTACGAGAGGCAGGGTAACCTAGCGAGATCTTTAAACCCAATTTTTACGGGGTCAGACCAAGCCAAAAACCAAGCAAAATTGTCTAATAAAAAGATTTTATTGAGGGGAATTCACTCATGCATGCACACAAGATACACACAATCACACATTCACACAAGAGCTAACTGAAAGAGAAAGGAAGGAAAACTTATAGAGAGGCTGAGGGATTTGGGGCAGGGGGGGATTTATAATTACCAGTCCAGAAGAGTAGTGAAGAGTAGAAATGTATTTTGGCTTAGGTAGGACCTAAGGGCAGTTCTCATTCAGGAGCCAGACGGACAGAGTGACGGGGAGATCTTCAAGAGACTGCACTGGGCCTCCTCAAATCAGGGGTATTTATACCCTGAAAATGGCTTGTGGCTGTGTAGGTTCCAGATGCAAGACAAAGGGAACCTGTTGTGGACAATGAGTCTTTCGCCTGTTGATGGGCTTAGTGCTTTGATTGACAAAGACATGATGAATGTTGTAATGGCTGTCTATTGTGGGTGCTGTGAGGACAGAGGAAAGAATCCAGGTGTACAAGGAATGGATATCTGTCAATCAGTGTCCTGGTGGGCTCTTCACAGTTGGATTCCTTGGAAAAGTCCAGCTTCTATTTAAGCCTATTATCCACAGGAATGACGTGTATTTGCCTGACAAATGACTCAGTCTTACCTGGAGTAATTTTGGAGTTGACCTATGCTTCTCACATTTACAGTCAAATTGTTTCCCTCGCTCAGTTTGACCTCTCTGTCACCTTTCAGGCTTGAATTTGATATCAGAGCCAATAAAATGTGTTGCCAATTACATATGATGCCAATTAGGTATGGTGCCCATCCAAACCATACTGATATTGGGGACCCCCAAAGTGGGGCCTTACAGAATAGTATAAAGGAATCAATTAACCAGGCCTTTGCAGAATTCCCCCCACTGCTCCATGCCCTTCGAGATATTATCCTGCTTTGTTATTAACAAAGGCACCTGGAAATTAGGATACAAGCCTTGAGAAGAAGCAGCTTGACCTGGAAGACATATAGGCAGCAAGTACAGAAGATGCATTTTTAATTGTATTTTAATTTATGTTGTACTGCCTCAAGCCTTGGGGAGAGGTAGGTAACAAATAAAAATTTACTTTTATTGTTATACTGGCATATTTACCTGGTGTTGCCTGGGATTTCGTTTTCTCATAGGTAACACTTGTAAGAAATATCTTAGCAATTACCTTGCCTTACTTAAGGAATTAGATGAGGTTGAAATACACAGATTTGAGATCCTGTGTCTCTAACTCCCCAAACTGTGTTGTCCAGTACCTGTAACGTTTCCCCATATTCCCCAATCCAATCTGTATTCAGAGTTGTTAACATATAGAGGTTTGGTTTCTGATGGAATACACTGCCCTCCTCTTTCTTGCTGCTAGGCTTTGTCTCCATAGCAACCGGCCAGGCCCAAGAGCTCTCTGGTTGAGAATTCTAAAGGCCTCTCCCTAAACAGCAAACCCCAGAATTCCATAGAATCTTCACAGGCAGCCAATCATATAAGGTCTTCTTACCTGACACAGAGAAATTCACAAACTTTGACTTTTATATATTAGATAGCATATTACTGAGTGAGGTGGTGGGATATATAGGATGTTATTGAATAATCAATATAAATTTATAGAAGGTTTGTTGGGAGTTTACGGTAAGGACATCCAGCTCAATAAGAAAGAAATGGAACAATGGTTACAGGAAATCAAAATTATCAAAAATAACAAGGTTAGAGAACAACAGATGAAAATCATAACAAGATGGTATAGAACACCACAATAGTTATCATATACCACTAAAAATGTATCACCTGCCTGTTGGCATGAGTGTGGAAGTAAAGGAACATATATCCATATGTGGTGGAGTGTCCCAAGGTGCAAAGTTTTTGGAAGGAAATAGAACAAGAAATACATAAAATAATTTTGGGTGAAATTCAATTAAATAGAGAAATATGTATAACTTGTAATGTTAGGAATATAGGATTAAAGAAGGAAAAAAAGTATTTAATTAAACAATTAATTGTAGCAGCACAAGCAGTAATTGCATGTGGATGGAAAGAAAAAGAATGATGGAATCATAATGGATGGGTGCAGTGCATATCAGAATATATGATGTTTGATTATATAATAGAAAAAAGAAGGGTATATTTTGGTCAAAGGAAAGAGGAGGTCCGGTTTAGTAATTAGGGATTAATGTTTGAGTTTGTTCAGGAAAGGGAGGAGTATGAGAAACTAAAGGAAGCAGTTAAAATGATTTTCCACACGAGAAAAAAAGAAAACTAATAAGTTACACCATACCCTGGGTGGGTGGGGTGTGGGAGGGGGAGGAGGCAAAAAAAAAGGAAATATTGTAAGTATATGAGCGGTTTGTTAAATTTTGAGTATACTATTACGATACAGTGTGTATAACTTTCTGTTTTGTAATATATTTTACATTAATAAACTCATATATACACACACACACACAGAGAGAGAGAGAGAGAGAGAGAGAGAGAGCATATTACTGATAACAAAGCAGACAGGCCCACTTTGGATAAATAACAGATAGGTGCTAAGTGACTGATGCATTAGGGGGGCTACTACACGATAGGCCAAAGCGCATGCCCTGATACCTGACGCCCACCAGATCTTATGTAGAAGTGATGTAATTTAAGCCATTTCCGCACTCAACTGTTATGGTGCTATTTATCTCACTTTCAAAATCTTATCCTAAACTGCAAATCCAGGATTCCATAGGGTGTTGAAAGTGGAATGATAGTACTATAATAGTCTAGTGCGGAAATGGCCTTAGTATTCTAATTCCTTATCTTAGAGACAAGTATAAATGTGTACACCTTTGTTTGATCTGGCATGTCTGATTTGTGGAAATCTCACTGGATGTCAATCTTTCTTCTGGACTGGGCTGAATAAAAGATTAATATTTTTTTAATCTTGAATCTCCTGCTGGTGTGTAACTTATTGGCTTCGTTGCACTCCAGGGAAAACCTGCCCGTTGTCGCTATCATTTTGAAGAGAACTCCTGGAGCCTAGGCACATATAGCTTTCCTGCGTGTCAACTAAACATATCACTGAAGTTTCTGAGACTGGGGAGTGAGCCTTTAAAGATGAGCCCTCTATAGGGGAACAGATTTGTGCAGGGAAAGTTTGATTCTTCTGCATCAGAATGAACCAGCTTCAACAATTTGGAAGAACACCCTTGAAAATGGCTTCGAAAGGCTTTTCTGCACTACACTGTAATAGTGCTGTTATTCCACTTTCAATATCCTGTAGAATTCTGGGATTTGCAGTTTAGAGAGGGGCATTTAGAATTTTCAGCCAGAGAGCCCTTAGACCTCAGTAAATGACAAACTCCAGAATTCCACAGGATGTTGAAAGTGGAATAATAGCATAATAACAGTGTAGTGTGGAAATGCCCTAAGAATCTCCTGCTCTTGGGCCCTTTCCACAGCTTACCTTTTTTCAGCGCTGGGGTGCGGGGATTGCATGAGCAGTGAGAGGCTCTCGCATCCTTGCTGCTTCAGCTCTGCATGAGCTGGCTGCTCCTGAGCAGGTAGCGCAAGAGCCCTGCCTCTTCCTTCTGCAATGCAACCTGGGAGTTTCCCAGGCTGCGCTGGGGCAGGAAGCACGACCGCTGTGGCTCTGGAGGCTCCGCACACACGGCAAATGCATGCAGGGCCCTGGAGCAATGTGTGATTGCGCACCATTTTCTGCTGAAAGCCGGAAATGAAAAAGTGCACTAGCGGCGCCTGCCCTACCCTGGAGCATCGTGCAATTGTGAGTGCATTGTGCAGATCGATCCTCACAATCGCATGACGCTCCAGGCACCCTTTCTCATGGCAAATGCCATGTGAAAAGGGCCTTAGTATAGTAAAAAAGAAAAGTTGATAAGACATGACGCAGCAGTTCTGTCCATACTAGCCTTCCTGTGCCTTAATCTCTTCTACTTAGATGGCCTTTCTCCAAATTCCTTCCTTGAGGGAAGTACATTTTGTATCTAAAGAAGAGACTGCCTTTTCTTTAGTTGCACCACAAAGGAATTATGTTTTAAACTTTTAACTGTAAATTAATTTCTTTTTTAAATAATCAATGCTTTTTAAGTGGTAGTTTTGCCTTTGCCCACTCTATTTTTTTTTTTTAATAATTGTACCTTCATCTCATTCAATATAATTATTAAAGGGTTGTTAAGTTGTGTGTTTACATGAGCACTTTTGTTGTGATCTTTGCCCTGGTATACCATCCTGAAATCCAGCTGGATGAAATGTGTTTAATAACTATTTTTAATTAATAAATGGTAGTACCATTATTTGTGAGGCCAGCTGTAGCTACACAGCTACCACAAGACTGAATTAACACAGTAAAGAAACTGGGAAAGTCAAAAAAATATTTAAAGTAAAGGGCCTTAAAAGGAATTATAGTAACTCTTCAAAGAGTTACAGCTCATGAGAATATATATCTAAAAATTTTAATCTGACCTTTAATGTATTTTTGAACAACATTATTATGCATAATTTTCCATTCTCTGCTACCCTTAATACTTCAACAGCAGCTTGTTTCTGACAGAAACATCTTCCTTTTTAGCATAGCTTGGAAGTTCAGTGGGATAGTAAAGTTTCTCACTATTGCTGGGTAGTAGGTTTACATTCAAGAATTGCTACAGCATTAATTAGTTTCTTTCCAAAAAGCTTTGAAGATGAAGAGCTCTTTGTTAGAACTCAGTGTCGTATCATTTCAGTCTTTTCTTTGTTTTATTGTACGTGTTTTCATTCTGATGACTGAAATGCACAGTTGCCAAAAATCCATGTTTGGTAGATTGAACAAAATGGATTGGATCCAGACTTAATCATATTGAGAGACCTACTGAAGCTTCTTAGGCCATTTCCACACTAAATTGTTATAGTGCTATTATTCCACTTTCAACATCCTATGGACTCTTGGGGTTTGCAGTTTAGGGAGGGGCCTCCAGAGCTGTAGTCCAATGTACAAACCACTGTGCTGTGCTAACTAATTAGTGCCCATTTCTAGGTATATTCCTTTTATTATCATTATTACTATGTGGAAAATTTCTTTGACTGTACTTTCTTTTTTTATATAGCCCCCTTAAGCATGCCATTGTTTGTAACAGAATACTGATTAGATGAAAACTAGCTGTATGAAAAAAAAAAAATGCAACCATAGGATTTTGACCTTGTTTAAAAAATTGAAGCCCTGGGGTGCCAAACTTTCTGATCTTTGCAAAGGTTGCCGCAAGAATAGTAATGATTCTCAATATGATGACTGACTATGCCATCATTCTGAATCTATAGGTGGTCTTGACAGGGGAAAGGCAGGAAGAGCTGAGTTCCTTGATTAATTGTGTGGGAGGCAGGTGCCTCACACCATTCGCTCCCAAGCACATAGATAAAGGGATTCTGAAGTTTGAGACTGAAGGCCTTGGTTCTCATGTGAATGTTGTTGGGGGTTTTTAATCTGCAAGCAGGAAGTCTTCTACAGTGTGTCTCTGTGTGGAATCAACATGCTATCTATCAACTCTCTGCTTGACTCACTGGACTCAGGGAGTTTTGCCCTTCAAAGAAGCTCCTTTATAAATACTAAATATCCTTCTTACTCAAGGAGAAAAGTTCTATCACGTGATCTCCTATGTTTTTCAGACAAAATTCAACAAGTAATAGTGGTGCAATGCTTGGAAAATATAATCAGCCTGGTAACATCTGTATGGTAGGGTTGTTTAGTGTGTATATTGATTTTATTAGTGATTCGTACCTTCTTAACCATTAATTGTAAAGGATGTTAATGACTGGGATTCTACTGTGGAGCCCTGGTAGTATAATTGTCCATTACACCGTGGCCACTTCTGCATGGAGTCGCAGTCCCACTACTGGAATGGGATGGCAGCAGTCCATGGGTCGTGCTTTTGTACAATGTCGTTGCGGTTCCACTGCCATCCTGCCCCCACCCATCATGATCATGGGATATTTGCTTAACAGAATAAATCTGTTAAGCGCCTGCAATTGCTCGATACTCCCATCCTTCCTTGCCATGCAGAAGGGCAGGAAGTATAAAGGAGGCGCTTCCTTCCCTGGCGCAGCATGGGAAAGATCCCAGCTGTGCTGCAGAAGGCAAACACATGTCGCTTACACTCCCTTCTGCAGGGAGCTGGTCAGGTGGGAAAAGGAGCATTCCTGTCGCACTCCCTTCCTACTAAAGGCACTGCCAGGATCATGATGGGAGGACAACAGGATCAGCTAATGTGTGAAAATGGCCTATGTTTTTCATGCTCCTGCAGAGAGGAAGTAGCAATGGTAGGAGAAAGACGGCAGCAAATTCCCTGCTATTTGGATTTTTGAATGTCTGGCTTCTGGCAGGGATAGAGTGAAGAAGTGCACACAGTCAAGGAACTCTGGGAAGTCTGGCTTGTCAAATCGCCCAACTGCCCCAACCAACCTTCCCAGCCTTTCTTGGCACCTTAAATGCAGAAGCTAGGCATTTGGGGAAAAAGTGACACAGAACCAGCAGCCTTCTCTCTCCAGTGCAGTTGCACTGCTGCCATTGTTGCCCTCACTAGTGCAGACACACCATTAGCAAAGTCTATAGAATCTTAGCCAATAGAGATGGACAGTTTGTTACAACTCTATAGTGGCTTAAAAATACTAGGCTGTTTGTTGCTGTTTTTTGTGATTTCAATTTATGCCTTGCCCTTCCTCATAAAATCTCAGGGCTGCCCAACAATCCACATAAAGGCATAGTTAAGAGCACACAATACACACAACATATGAACTCACATATTACAAGGGTCTCAATCTAGCAAAGTTACATAGTTTCACCCCTGTGCAAATTCCATTAGTCCTACCATCATTTAGTAAACTCACTCTCTTCAGCTCTTCTGTTTTCATGCTAGTCTGTTTCTTTACTGTCACGAACCGTATTCACACACACAAATATAACAGTGCAAATACACTATTAGGAGCATGATACATAGTACAGGACTTCAGTGAGCGAACTGGAGGCAATGAGCAAAATCCAAAACATTAAAAGCAAAGAGTTTCTCATCCCACGCGCAAGAGACCTTGGAGTTCTGGTTTAGTCTGGCAGTGCTTATCACTACATTCCTAGCTTTCTTTATCTAACCATCTCTGGTTCTCATACCTTGTTACAAGCAAGCTGCTACTTAACTCCTACTACATAATGTTAGGTTATATATGTAATGTTATGTTTTCCTAGTTTTTTAAAAACACACACACACACACATACACACACACACTCCTACTACATGTCCCATAACTAAAATATGGAGGACTACCCAACATCCTGCCCATCCCCCCCCCCAAAAAATAGAATGAACATATAACATAGCTGTGATGAACAGGGAAAAGGGAAAGGTCGTGGGGAGTGGAAAAGAAAGGGGAGGAGGGGAGACAACAGTCAAAATGCAAATGTGAAATGCAGTAGTTAAACATGGAGTGATAAAACTCGGGATGCAGGAACAGCAAGTCGAGAAGAATGGTTAATCTCTGAAGAAGAATTCAAAGGAGCTGGTTTCAGTAAGCTTGAATGAAAAACAGAGTGAACAAGTTTGTAAGTGTCAGGTAAAGAAAATTCAAAGGTGACATCATTAATGGCACATTTGATTGGGAAAGGACCAAGGTATTTGGGGGAGAGTTTTTTGGAGGGGGCAGTGGAGGAAATGTTTTTGGAGGAGAGGTAAATAAGATCTCCAGGTTGGTATGGAGGATTGGGTTGCCATTTTCAGTCAGTAAACCATCTGTGACAAGCCTCTGAAGCTTCAAGAGAGGAACGTACAGAGTCCCAAGTAGCAGAAATTTTCATAATCCAAGAAGTGAGTGAGGCAGGTTGAGTTGCAGAGAAGGTGGTGGGGAGTGAAGGAAAGGGTTTTGGGGTGCTGCCGAGGACAACTTCAAATGGAGTTTTGCCAGTGGAGGGACTGTAGAGCAGAGTTGTAAGCAAATTTGGCAAAGAGGAGAAGTAATGCCCAGTTATTTTGGTTGGAATTGATGAAGCATTGTAAGTATTGTTCCAGGGTTTGATTTGTGCATTCGGTTTGTCCATCAGTTTGTGGATGATAGCAGCTGCTGAGTTTTTGGGAAATGTCGAGAGATTTAAGGAGAGAAGTCCAGAATTTGGAAGTGAAGATAGGTTCTCTGTCAGAAATGATTGTGGAAGGAAGTCCATGGAGTTTCCAGATGTTATTGATGAAGAGATCAGCTAGTTTTTCAGCGGTGGGCACTTTCTTCAGTGGGATGAAATGCGATTGTTTGGAGAAACGATCAGTGACAACCCAAATGGTATGGAATCTGTGTGAGTTGGGTAGACCAACAATGAAGTCCCAAGAAATAATGTCCCAAGGTGAGGATGGAGCAGGAAGTGGTTGGAGAAGTCCATGTGGCTTAGATGAAGAGGATTTGTAGGTGTTGCTAATGATGCAGTCTTTAATATATTCTAGGACTTGTTTTGTAAGACCTGGCCAGTGGAAAAGTTTTCTGGTGGAATGTAGAGTTTTAAGAAAGCCAAAGTGTCCAGCAGGTTTGGAATCATGGTGTCTTTTTAAAATTTCGATTCAGCAAGCTGGTGGTATGTAGATTTTAGTTCTGATGAGAGCCAAATCTTTAACCCAGGTGATTGAGTCTTTGTGTGATTGTAGCCAAGTGTCTGTCTGGTAGGCAGATTTCCGAGAGTGCTAGAAGGCAGAATCAAGTAGTGTTGAGGCTGATTCCCAGGCTCACTGTTGTGCACAGGTAGTGATTTGTAACCCAAAAATTTTGGGGCAGAATAGAGGTTTTTCTGTGGTTGGAGAAGAAAAGGAGAGAGGTTCGTGGCAGGGAAGTCTTGAGAGAGGATCTGCCAAAGTGTTACTTTTACCAGGTTTGAAAACAATTTTGAATCTAAATCGCTGGAAAAATTCAGCCCAGCGTGCTTGTTTAGGGGTTAGTTTTTTGGCGATTCTTAGTGTTTCGAGATTGCGGTGGTCAGTTCAGACTTGAAATGGAAGTTTAGAACCTTCAAGCAGGTGTCTCCATGAGGTGAATGCAAAAAGGATGGCCATGGCTTCCTTTTCCCAAATCGGCCAGTTCCGTTGTGTGGCAGAGAATTTTTGAGGGATGAAGGCGCATGATTTTAGGTGGTTATCTGTGTCGTGTTGAAGAAGAACAGCTCCCATGGCGAAGTCAGAGGCATTGGTTTGAATTATAAATTCTTTGGCAATATCAGGGAACAAGAGAAGCGGTTCAGAAGTAAATTTTTGCTTGAGAGTGTTGAATACCGTTTGGCATTTTTCAGTCCAGACGATGTGGTTGCATCAGTTAGAATTGTTATCGGTTGCTTTCTTCAAGAGGTCGGTAAGAGGGAGAGCAATTGTGGCAAATACTTCTGTGAAGTTATGATAGAAGTTTGCAAAGCCAAGGAATTGCTGGAGTTGCGTTCTAGTTTTGGGGGTAGGCCAGTTTAAGATGGTGTCAATTTTGGTGAAGTCCATGTTTAGGGTATTCTGGCAAATACGGTACCCTAAGTAATCAAAAGTTTGAGCGTGCAATTTGCATTTTGAGAGTTTAATAACAAGTTCATTGTCTATGAGTCTTTGCAGCACAGTACGTATGAGTTTGGTGTGTTGTTCAAGGGTTTCCGAAATGTCATCTAGGTAAACAATAACACCTTCATAGAGGAGATCTTGTAATACAGAATTGAGAAACATTTGGAAGGCTGCGGGACCAGCTTGTAATCCAAAAGGGAGAACTGTCCATTGGTAGTTTCCCAGTGGGGTTGAGAAAGTAGTTAACCACTCACTTTCGGGATCCATGCATATTCTGTGGAAAGCCTCCTTGAGGTCTAATTTTGTAAAGAATTTGCCTTTAATCAACTGATTTAGGATATCCTTTGTTAAAGGAATTGGATAAATATTAGGCAATACTGCCTGATTGATTAAATTATAGTTCACGATAAGCCTCGGTTCTCCTCTGTCCTTTTTATTGCGGAAAAATATTGGACTGGCGGTAGGAGCAGATGAGAGTTTAATACATCCATGTTGTAAGTTTTATTCAGAAATTTTTTTAGAGCATCTAGTTCTTGGTTGTTCATTGGGTATATTTTGGGTTTGGGAATTTTAGCTTCATGTATTAATCTGAGTTTGCAAGCAAAGTCTCTATGTGGGGGCAGTTTGTCTGCTTTGTGGTCTTCAATTCGAGGAAAAGCTGGGGCCCCACTTGTGGTGCCAGTATCCCAGGAGGTGCAGGTGCCGCAACCACTGGAGCAGCTGCTGCTGCTGGAACCTGGGGTGGCGCTCACCCAACCTGAGGCACCAGGAGTCTCCAGTCGTGCAGCTGAGCTCTCAGTTTGGAAATTTCTTCTTGTTGCTTTTCCACTTCTTCTCTGGCTACAAGTTGTTCCATTAAGCTGGTCTCGACAATAGATGTGTCCCATCTTGTAGCCCGGCGATGTTGGCGCTGAGCAGTTTCTGGTCTCTCTCCCCAGGCTCGGGTTTGGCCTCTGGTCAGGGTGGATGGAGGAATCGAAGGTCGTGTCTTGGGTTTAGCATCAGGGACCCGGCTGGGTACTGTCCCGTCTTTCTCGGTGATTCCTTTGCTTGGAGCTTCGAAGACTCCGCTGGATGCTCCCTTTTCTTCAGGATCTTCTTCACTTATTTCATACATATTGTTAATATTTTGTGCAGCAGTTCGCTCACTTTGTCAGGAACCAAATTCACACACACAAATATAACAGTGCAAATACACTATTTATTAGGAGCGTGATACATAGTACAGGACTTCAGTGAGTGAACTGGAGGCAAACAGCAAAATCCAAAAAATTAAAAGCAAAGAGTTTCTCATCTCACCTGCAAGAGACCTTGGAGTTCTGGTTTAGCCTGGCAGTGCTTATCACTACATTCCTAGCTTTGTTTATCTAACAGTCTCTGGTTCTCATACCTTGTTACAAGCAAGCTGCTAATTAACTCCTACTACATGTCCCATAGCTAAAATATGGAGGGCTACCCGACAGACCCTGTTACTTGTTTGGACTAAGGCAGACTGCTTTACAAGCGCCTTCATCCCTCTCATCCCAGTTTTGTTTCTCTTCTCTCCTCCTCCTCTCTTCTTTCTCCTGGCTTTCTCTCCATCTTGATGTTCAACCTTTATGCTCCCTAATTCTCCTTTCCATGCTTATAGAGCATCATGAGTCTCTCTTACTCTCTTTGGATTGCCATTTCCCCCGAAATCTAACCAGACAAACTCACCTATTATGGAATTATGTACTTTTTACAAATGTATGGCCCTGCTTTGGGGGTCCCTGATATTAGTATGGTTTGGATGGGCACCATACCTAATTGGCATCATATGTAATTGGTAACACATTTTATTGGCTCTGATATCAAATTCAAGCCTGAGAGGTGACAGAGAAGTCAAACCGAGTGAGGGAAAGAATTTGACTGTAAATGTGAGAAGGATAGGCCAACTCAAAACTTCCTCCAGGTAACACTGAGTCATTTGTCAGGCAAATACACACCATTCCTGTGGATAATAGGCTTAAATAGAAGCTGGAATTTTCTAGTGAATCCAACTGTGAGGAGCCCACCAGGACATTGATTGACAGATATCCATTCCTTGTACACCTGGATTCTTTCCTCTGTCCTCACAGCACCCACGATAGACAGCTATTACAATATTCATCATATCTTTGTCAATCAAAGCACTAAGCCCATCAACAGGTGAAAGACCCATTGTCCGCAACAGATTCCTTTTGTCTTGCATCTGGAAACTTCACTGCCACAGGCTATTTTCAGGATACAAATAGCTCTGATTTCAGGATGCCCAGTGCAGTCTCTTGCCTTTCTGAGTGTCACTCTGTCCATTTGATTCCTGAACTGAGAACTGCCCTTGGGTCCAGTACCTGAGTCACCTCGTCCCACTTCTCTGCTTCTCATAGGATCTGGTAAATATCACCTGCACCCTTCACAGTCTCTATCTGCTTTCCTCCCTTTCTTTCAGTTAGCTCTTGTGTAAATGTGTGATTGTGTGCATGCATGAGCAAATTCCCCCCAATAAAAATACATTTTTAGCTTGCTTTTTAATCCTTGGCTGGTTTTTGTCCTGTGTGTGCCCATAAGCACTGGTAGGAAAGATCGTACTAAGTTGCCCCCCTCTCACAAACCTCCTCTCTGAGCTAATTAATTCCCCACTTTTGCAAGGAGGCACAGGCATCACAGGGTGGCCCTTGCGGCACCTACGTTTTGGGGTAACACAAATCATGTGGTAAGACATCAAAGGATTAGTTGGCTTTATAGACATAAAACACAAGGTTAGGTTTTCTGCAGGTGGTACAGTGGGGCACAACTTGAAGCTTAACTTGTTTTGGTTACCTTCTATGACTTCGCAGGATCTCAAAACACAGGCAGGCTCACCTGGACATCTGGGGACTCAATTAACTCAGCTGGGTGTATGCGTGTGTGTATGTGGTAAAATCTTACCCTTCCTAGTGGGCTAAGGAAAAAGCAAACTGCATATTCTCCAATATTTCACAGATGAAAACTGGGACCTGTGGGGCTAAGCAACATCAGAGAGTAGTCAGGACTGCAAAAGTTATTGAGGAAAATACACAAGTCAGGAGAGGCCAGTTTACTTTTGCCTGAATTTCCTGGGAAGGGCAAGATTCCACCCCCTCCTATCCTTTCCCTCCTGCTGAGTTAACTGAGTGCAAACCGCTTTTGAACTCAGTTTGCAGAAGGTAAATTAAGCTGAGGACAATGGGGAAAGTGGGAGGAGGAGACAGAAACTGAGGCCATTTCCACATGACGTTGCTATCCCTCAATAGCAGCTGGTTGTTTCCAGTCCAGGAGTCATGCTACAGCATGACGTCGTTGCTATCCAGCTGTTATCTTATCCCCAAGCATTGCAAAACTGCCTTATACTATTTCAAGGAAAAAACCACTAAGAGCCTCCTTTAGTGCTTCAATCCCATCAGCCAACTCAGTGTGGTACCATAATAGCACTTTACAGTGCTTCCTGTCCTCCCAGATCCAGGAGTGCGCAGGGTGTAGATGTGCCCAGCTTGTCCCTTCCTCAGTGACTCTCATGATGTGGTAACTTTGAAATTTATCATCTCTTCATGTTTATTTTAAATTTCTCCTTTGAGTTAAAACTTCTTAATTTTTTAAATACATTTTTAAACATTATAGTGCAAATGTGCAACAGTGTACTCGCATGTCATGCTGTTACAATATTGCTGCGCTAGTATGGCTTCCAACCCCCTCCCCCAAAAAACTGCCCAATCAGAGGTGGTGGGGCAGGGTGAAGGCTTGGAAAAGGAGTGGCCAAGGATGCTGTAGTGTGGAAGGAACATCAGTAGCAATACTGCTAATCACCCTCTTAAGGTGGAAGGGTGCAGAAGAGAGTGTTTCTAACCATCGCACAAATGGCAATGCTAGGATTGTAACAAAAGAATGCGGTAATGCGGTATGGTGCAGAAAGTGCCTTGGACATTTTTAATGCTCCTGAAAAGTGGGATGATAGTAGATTAATCAGGACAGTTCCTGCCAAATTAAGACAGTTGGAGGGCAGGAATCTGCTGCAGCATCCCCAAGCTTGTATGTTGTTGTTCATTAAAATCTTTTGTCGTCTTGATCTCAATTTGAAGTTGCTTGGCCATCCATGCCCTACTTTTCTACTTTGAAATGTCAGAGGGTAGGAAACATTTACAGAAGGCTCCCCCCCTTGACATAAATTTATCTTCTCTTTAAAAGTCACAGAACAGTACGATCCTATGCATGTCTAATCAGGAGTACTATTGAGGTCAATGGGGCTGAACCCTGAAAAAATTAGTGATTCCGAAAATGGGCCTTTTACTCTTGTCCCAGTTTCTCTCCTCCCTGCCTGTGCTTCACACTAACTTTCTACTCCCAATGCAGGAAAAATACAAAAAGCTGCCATTCATCCAAAGAAGAGGAGACATTGATATTGTGCAAGGAGGCATATGTTCCCATCTTTGTGTGTGTTTGTCACTGTCATGCACATATCATGAGAGTAGAGTTATGAAAAGGAATAGCTCACCAGTCAGCTTGGTTTCATGCCAGCAAGGCCTAGTTATTTCAACAGCAGCAAGGCCAGGAACGAATGTATTTAATGCTTGGTTTTCCATAGCACACTTCAACTGAGCTGTAAGCATTTTCATCCAGCTACAGGGTTTTCTGCTCGTGAGGAGACTCATTGGTTCTGAGGGACTTTCTTTCTTCCTGGAGTACCTGGAGTCTATTCCTAGTGATGTAGAGATTTAGGTTGCTATCATACTACACTGTTATAGCACTATTATTCCACTTTAACTGCCTTGGCTGTACCCTGTGGAATTCTGGCATTTGTAGTTTGGTGAGACACTAGTGCTTTCTGACTGAGAATTCTAAATGCCTCTCCCTAAACTGCAAATTCCATGATTCCATGTGATATTGCCATGGCAGATAAAGTAGAATAATAGCACTATAACAGTGTAGTGCGATAAGGCCCTCAGTGTGTTACAACAAACTGCTGAGAGTATTTAATAATTAAAATTAGTCTATTTTTAAAACAAAGAACATAACCCTGAGAACATCTTTGGGATTTGTTTGGTGTACATGCCCCGTTTCAAGTGTTTAGGTTTCCTGGACTTGGCGTAGACGCAGACAGACACACACACATGCACACTTATTATTGTAGTTAATAAATTACAAACATTTCCTGAAAGAAAATACAAACAACAGTAGATGATTATGGATGACTGTGAATTATTTTGTTATTATTATGAATTATTTGTACTGTCTGCCACATCATAACGGCCCTTTTCTAAAGGAAATAAAAATGGAATTTCAGCAACCGAAAGACAATAGCAAGATGGAAAACGGATTGTTTTGCAGTCTCTACAATCAAGGAGGTTGGTGATGGTTTACATCAGGGCTGTCCAAATGGTGTGTCGTGACACATTAGTGTGTTACCTGTAGTGTGTTGGTGTTGGTGTGTTGCTTCCTCGGCTGAGAAAGACCCCCCCCCCACTGCCGCTGCCCTCACTGGGCCCTTTCCCTGGCAAGAGCAATGGCAGCAGGCTAGGACCACGTGGGAGGGGGCTGTCTTTCCCCCTGCCGTTGCTCTCGCTGGGGCCTTTCCTGGTGAGGGCAATGGCCGCAGGTCAGGATTGGAGGGACCGCCTTTCCCCACCCTAGATACACCTCCGTGTACCTCCAATTTGCTAGTAAAACTGAATTACTGTGTCACAAAATGATGCATGTTGAAAAAGTTTGGAAAGCTCTGGCTTACATGATTGAAAGGAGCACAGGGTGGGCTCACTCTGATCCTACTTGCAAGCATCAAAAAAGAAAGAAGAAACCCTACCTAAATGCTTATGACCCCCAGTTAGTTACATGACACATCTAATGGAGTATATATTGCACAAGTATTAAAAGGGGGAAGAAAAAGGCAGCACTACACGTGTCTTTTCCATCACAACAGGGATGGAGAACCAGTTGGATAGGTGGAAAAGAACCCTTTCACAGTGATTCTTACCTCACATGGACCAGATAACATCAGGATATACCTGCTTAACGTCACTGTTATCATTCCACTGGTGTTTTAGCTGGGGGTTGGCTAAATAATACCGGATCCCACCTTGGGGGTGTGAAAGTTAATATTATAATGAAGCCTAATGAGGCTAGAGGTAACTTTAAGTTATGGCTAGCTTTCCTCTTAATTTCTTGGAGAAATTAAAATCTTTAATTCATTGTATGAGATTTAATATTTATAACACTGATTTTGGATTACAACTTAATGGATTACTCTGCAATGTCTAAAGTGTCCTTTTCATACTGTACACATAGCACTGTGATTCTACTTTAGTAGCCATTGTTTCAGCTCATGGAATCCTGGATTTGCAATTTAGGCAAAGAGAGTTAACTATAAAAGTCCTGAGTACCCTAAAGGTACCAAACCCTGTCTGGTCTTGGAAGCTAAGTACGGTCAGTCCTGGTTAGTACTTGGATGGGAGACCACCAATGAATACTAGGTGCTGTCGGCTATATTTCAGAGGAAAGAACTGGCAAAAATATCTCTGAGCATTCCTTGCCTAAGAAAACCCTATGAAATTTGTGAAGTCACCAAAAGTTGACAGGTGATTTAATGGAAAGTACAGGCACATAATTAATTATATACCCCAGGATTCCACAGAATGTCTCCAGAGCAGTTAAAGTAGAATCACGGAGCTATAATTCTGTCATGTGAGTGGGCTTTAATATACTGTGGGAAGTCACTTTGAATCAACTGTCTGGATAAGGTTTTATTCATGTTAGCTAGAGTTGCCACTGGAACCTCATCAAAAGAGTAATTTGGGAAAAAATGTGGAAAAGTCAAATTTCTCAAAATCATGTGATTTGTTCCATCCTTGTACTGTTAGTAAGTTCCTTTCCTTAGAAGTTTTTTTAAAAAATCAGAATAATTTCAACAAAAGTACGACATTTCACAGGGCTTTGTTGTTGTTAATTATTTGGTTCTTTATAGTTTTCTTTTTTTCCAGTACATGATTTAAGTCCTCATGAAATTAAAATGGATGATTCCAATTACCAGAAGCAGAACCTTTGGTGAGCGTGGTCTGTGAGAGGTGACACATAGTGAATAGGTCATTTGTCATATCATAAGGCAGAATTCCAAGAAGCACTGACACTTAGCTTAAGAACAGTCTCCTCAGTGGGCATCATTAGTGAATGTAACCTTTCAGAGTCTGGCACAATCCCCAGAATCAAAACCCTCTAGATGCAGAAGCCCTTTCTGTTCTTTTGGAAGTCAGCAACTTTAAAATGAATCAGTGTGTCTAAAAGTGTGAACACTGCTCTCAATCATTTCAGTGAAGCTTGCCTTTAGAATGGTTTGGGGAAGGGGATAAAGGAAATGGAGGAAGACTGCCCCATTTTCCCATATTCTATAGGGACTCTATATGGATTCTACGTATTCCGATCTGCCCATTGCCATGGAACACCAAAAGCCTATGCTTTCATTACACCGAAAGGTGTAATGGCTAGAGAAGGGTTGAGGAATATTTTTTCAGTGAAGGTCTATATTTGCTCAGGGTTAATCTATTGGGATTAATACGGTGTTTGGAAAAGTCCTTTTAAAAAAAAATTATTTCCCTTTACTCCTTGCAATGTTTCAAAAGTAATTCATGACCATCAGTCGTTATAATACTGAAAACACGTTGCACTGATCATTACTCTTCTATTAGTTTTTGCAGAAAAAAAAACACCATTAGGATTGATGAGAGAATGACATAAAATCTGGAAAATTATCTCCCCTATGTACCTAGGGATGGGGAACTACATACTTTCCAACACTTCACAGATGAAAACCAGGGTACTTGTGGTCAAGACAGCAAAAGCTATTACTGATGAAGAAGGTAAAAGAGGCTGCAGCAATTTGCTCACAAGGAAAGGCGCCAGTATTCCCTCTGCTGTCCTTTCCCCTATTGATTTTTGCCCTTTGCAGCAATTTAAGTAAGCTGAGGACAAAGGGGAAAAATGAGAGGAGGAAAGAGAAACTGAATTGAAACTGAAAACAAATTGGGACAGTTGGAAGGTATAGAACTATGCTAACTAAAGTGTTTTATTTCCAGGCTCGAGTAAACCACTGCTGGTGTGTGCAGTAAACCACTGGTAGGCAGGGCTGAAGTCAGCACTGGGTGGGGTAGATGCCCAAAGTAAGCGCTTCCTTTTGTCACTTTTTCACAGCCACCACTACCTCGCTTTCCTCTCTGTTTCCCTTTCTGTCATTCCCCCCCCTTTCCCTCTTTCTTTTTGCCCAGCAGATTGCCAGAAAAAGAGGTCTTAGTCCTTGCTAGAGGTCTCAACTAAGTGCTTGCAGAAGGTTTGTGAATTTAGGTCAAGGACTTCATGAAGGACTCTGCCCATCTCTGGGTTAGAGGGTCAGATTACAACTGGGGGAAGCCTGTGTTCACATCCTTATTCATTCTCAACTCTGCAGGGTTGATGGCATGAAATAAAAATATGAACTTTGTGATAGTAAATCTGTTCAGTTGTAGTTAAAACATGCAGTCAAGTACTCTTTTAAAACCTATACTAAATCCACCTTGACAGTCAATTCATGCATTATTGTTTATTCTAGTCCTGGGAAGTGTCCTTGGAATGCAGACATTTATAAAAAGTTATATCTTGAAATTGGAACACAATGAGAACAACGGGAATCTCTCTTAGAAGAGAATTGCAGGTGTGAGCACCCATCTGAGTCTGGTCAGCTTTGTAACTTTGTAGTTAAGAGAGGTGGCCTAAACTGGATTGAGGAGAGGTGGAGCAGCTAGCCATAACTTAAAGTTACCTCTAGCCTCATTAGGCTTCATTATAATATTAACTTTCACACCCCCAAGGTGGGATCCAGTATTATAATTTGGGACCACGTATATGAAAATGGAATGATGTATGCATGATATGTATAGATTTGGATTAGCCAATCAACTAGCATTTTTGCTTCTGTAATCTTGTTTAGCAGGGTATATAGCTTCCTGCATGCAGCCATTTCTTTGAAGTGGCTTGTCTTGGTTGCATGAGCATAGCCATTCCCCGCTTGCTCAAACAAAATAAAGAAGAACCTTTTTCTTACTATCCAGGTGTCATTGATTAACAAAGTTGAGTTTAAATTGTGGTCACAGGGTGGCTCCAGGACAGTCAGAATCTCTACCAGGATTCTCAGGAGAAGGCCAGACTAGTTCCTCTTGATCAACAGTGATGACTGGTGTGAATATTCACTTATTGAATATGAGGGAAAGGCTGCAACCTGTTTTTTTTTTTTACTCTGACAGAAATTAGTCATAGCTGAACTCAAACAGCTACATCTGTGTGTGTAGGCCTGTCTGTGCCTTCAAGTCATTTGTCAACTTATGGCGAGCCCCTGAACTTCATCAGGTTTTCTTAGGAAAGGAATACTCAGAGGTGGTTTGCTAGTTCCTGCCTCTGAAATACCATCTACAGCACCTGGCATATGTTGGTGGTCTCTCATCCAAGTATTAACCACATCTGACTCTGCTTAGCTTCCAAGATCAGAAGGGATCTGCTGCCTTCAGGGCATATGCTTGATTAAAATTCAGCATGGTCAGCTTTGCAGTAGGAAGAAAAGAGGACCTGAATCCACCCCTTCTCAAGACCTTTTCAGGCATTTACTCTTATGGAAATGTATATGAGGTCCCTAATCTACACCGTTGAACTATACCCATGGCAGAGTTCAGAAGAAAAATCCTTTTAGATTACATCTCACAGAATTCTCCAGCCTACACTGGGAGTTGTAGTGTAACAAAGAATTGTTCTGAAGTTCTGCGCAGCAGCCCTGGATACTGAATGTATAGATCCAGTCAATGCAACTGAACATGGTTAGATTTTGTACTTGAAGCCAGACCAAGTTACAGAAGTAGAGTTCTCCATGGAAACTTGGGCTTTCACATGGAGTTCTGTTGTAGAATCAGGGTGAATACCGCACAATAAGGAAAGTTAATATTTTGTTTTTGTTTATTTTTATTCTTTATGTTTTCTGGCTATGAGTGTTTGCATAAAATACATTCTCATGTATCATTTCATGTAACACGTGTCAAATAAGTGAAGAAGATCCTGAAGACAAGGGAGCATCCAGCGGAGTTGTTGAAGCTCCAGGTGAGGAAATTGCAGAAAGAGAGGAGACGGTCGCCAGCCGGGCCCCTGATGCTAAACCCAAGACACGACCTTCGATTCCTCCATCCACCCCAACCGGAGGCCAAACCTGGGCCTGGGGAGAGAGACCAGAAACTGCTCAGTGCCAACATTGCTGGGCTACAAGATGGGACACAACTATTGTCGAGACCAGTTTAATGGAACAACTTCTAGCCAGAGAAGAAGTGGAAAAGCAGCGAGAAGAAATTTCCAAACTCAGAGCTCAGCTGCATGACTGGAAACTCCTGGTGCCTCAGGTTGGACGAGTGCCACCCCAGGCTCCAGCAGCGGCAGCTGCTCCGGTGGCTGAGGCACCTGCACCTCCCAGGATACCGGTACCACAAGTGGGGCCCCGGCCTTTCTGAGAGTTGAAGACCACTTACAATGGCGATGGAGCCATCCTGATATACTTTCTCAACATGGCCTCTAATTATATGATTAGTCAATCTAATCAATCTAACTGTTCAATACGTGAACAGTTTCCCTGATGATGTCGCCAGAATTAGATACCTGAGCCAGCACCTCAAAGGAGAAGCAGCGGAGTGGGTTGCCAGCCTGTTCGACTCATGAGCTGAGGAAACAGCCGACCTGCAGCTGTTCATGCATCAACTTAGAGAAAGGTTTGAGGATCCTTTCTTTCAAGAACAAGCCAGATACCAACTGAAGAAACTGCGCCAAGGAAGAGGAACCATTGGTGAATATGCCTGAGAATTCAGGAAGTTAGCCACTAAGGTTCCAGAATGGAAAGATGACATTCTCAAGCAATTTTTCTGAGATGGATTAAATCCCGTCATCTTGGATCGCTGCCTGACCCAAGGGGATCCTGCCAGTCTCCTGAGATGGATGAAACTAGCCGGAGAAGTGGTAAACATCATGGAGAGTGTCCAGCTTGCCCAGCAAAGGCAAGCACAAGAAATCGGTTGCCGAACCCCAGGACCATGAAAAACCACTTTCCTGAGCAGTGAGGAAAGGAAAAAAATGACTCAAAGAAGGCACTTGTTTCCAATGTGGGAAGAAAGGCCACATCGCCAGCGAATGCCAGGGATCGAAGAAACCCACTGAAAAAAAGTCGGGCACCCCCACCACCCGACCTGTATCCCATAAAGCTGACACCCCAAAGCTGACAACCAAACATCCCACCGGCGGAACCGCTGCTTGAACTTGCAATAGTGAGGACAGCCCACTGACCACTTCTGACTCGGGCAGTGATGACTGGGACCCCCACGAGTCCGCTAATGTAAGTACTACCAAAACTCGTCATGTACATGTTACAGTAGCCTTACAAGGAAATGATGGGAAATTACGAATGTATAGGGCCTTAGTTGACTCAGGCTGCACAACTAGTTTATTGAATCCTGCTGTGGCAAAAGAACTTGCAGTAAAGTTTGAACCCCTAAAAAAGGCCATCAAATTATCTCAAATGGACGGCTCACCCCTGGCAGGAGGCCCAGATGAGAAAGGACCAACCCTATCCCTGTTCAAGTGGGAAACTATCAGGGGCAATTACGTTTCCTAGTACCCACCAAAATCGGGTTTCAAGTAGTCCTCGGGTACGACTGGCTAAAAAAGCACAATCCCCAAATTGACTGAACACAAGGCTTACTCAAGCATAATCATGATGTAAATCTAATGCCTGTGCAAAACTCCCCTGACACTCACTTTGAGTCCTGAAAGTTGCAGAAAATTCCATTAGAGTACCGAGACCTGCAGAAAGCTTTTGAGGACCATGAAGCAGACAAACTGCCCCCACATAGAGACTTTGATTGCAAACTCAGATTAATAGATGGAGCTAAAATTCCCAAATCCAAAATATATCCAACGAACAACCAAGAACTAGATGCTCTAAAAAGATTCCTAAACAAGAACTTACAATGTGGATTTATAAAACTCTCATCTGCTCTACCGCCAGTCCAATATTTTTCCGCAATAAAAAGGACAGAGGAGAACCGAGGCTTATCGTGAACTATAATTTAATCAATCAGGCAGTATTGCCTAATATTTATCTGATTCCTTTAACTAAAGATATCTTAAATCAATTGATTAAAGGCAAATTCTTTACAAAATTAGACCTCAACGAGGCTTTCCACAGAATATGCATGGATCCCGAAAGTGAGTGGTTGGCTACTTTCTTAACCCCACTGGGAAACTACCAATGGACAGTTCTCCCTTTTGGATTACAAGCTGGTCCCGCAGCCTTCCAAATGTTTCTCAATTCTGTATTACAAGATCTCCTCTATGAAGGTGTTATTGTTTACCTAGATGACATCTCGGAAATCCTTGAACAACACACCGGACTCATATGTACTGTGCTGCAAAGACTCATAGACAATGAACTTGTTGCTAAACTCTCAAAATGCAAATTTCACGCTCAAACTTTTGATTACTTAAGGTACTGTATTTACCAAAACACCCTGAACATGGACCCTGCCAAAATTGACACCATCTTAAACTGGCCTACCCCAAAACTAGAAAGCAACTCCAGCAATTCCTTGGCTTTTTAAATTTCTATCGTAACTTCATAGGATTTGCTACTATTGCTCTCCCTCTCACCGACCTCTTGAAAAAAGCAACCGATAACAAATCTAACTGATGCAACTGCATCATCTGGACTGAAAAATGCCAAACAAACGGCATTCGACACCCTCAAACAAAAATTTACTTCCGAACCGCTTCTCTTGTTCCCTGATACTGCCAAAGAATTTATAATTCAAACCAATGCCTCTGACTTCGCCATGGGAGCTGTTCTTCTTCAACACAACACAGACAACCACCTAAAACCATGCGCCTTCATCCCTCAAAAATTCTCCGCCACACAACGGAACTGACCGATTTGGGGAAAGGAAGCCATGACCATCCATTTTGTATTCACCTCATGGAGACACCTGCTTGAAGGTTCTAAACTTCCATTTCAAGTCTGAACTGACCACCGCAATCTCGAAACACTAAAAACCACCAAAAAACTAACCCCTAAACAAGCACGCTGGGCTGAATTTTTCCAGCGATTTAGATTCAAAATTGTTTTCAAACCTGGTAAAAGTAACACTTTGGCAGATCCTCTCTCAAGACTTCCCTGCCACGAACCTCTCTCCTTTTCTTCTCCAACCACAGAAAACCTCTATTCTGCCCCAAAAATTTTGGATTACAAGTCACTACCTGTGCACAACAGTGAGCCTGGGAATCAGCCTCAACACTACTTGATTCTGCCTTCTAGCACTCTCGGAAATCTGCCTACCAGACAGACACTTGGCTACAATCACACAAAGACTCAATCACCTGGGTTAAAGATTTGGCTCTCATCAGAACTAAAATCTACATACCACCAGCTTGCTGAATCGAAATTTTAAAAAGATACCATGATTCCAAACCTGCTGGACACTTTGGTTTTCTTAAAACTCTACATTCCACCAGAAAACTTTTCCACTGGCCAGGTCTTACAAAACAAGTCCTAGAATATATTAAAGACTGCATCATTAGCAACACCTACAAATCCTCTTCATCTAAGCCACATGGACTTCTCCAACCACTTCCTGCTCCATCCTCACCTTGGGACATTATTTCTTGGGACTTCATTTTTGGTCTACCCAGCTCACGCAGATTCCATACCATTTGGGTTGTCACTGATCATTTCTCCAAACAATCTCATATCATCCCACTGAAAAAAGTTCCAACCACTGAAAAATTAGCCGACCTCTTCATCAGCAACATCTGGAAACTCCTGACAAGAACAGTTGAAAAACAACAGTTAAAATGCATAGTATCAATTTAAAGAACAAATGCTTATTGAAACAGTCAACAAATATTTAAAATTCATAGTTAAAATTCACAATTAAAAATAATCTGTATAGGCCTGTTGAAAGATACTGATTTTTAATGCTGGTTTAAATTTGGGCAGTGTATTCAGCTGTCCAATCTCTTCCAGCAGGTCATTCCATAGTCTAGGGGCAGCTGATGAAAAAATCTTCTGAGTGACCATTGCCACTCTAGTCCCGGCTGGTTGAAGTAAATTTCCCCCAGAAGACCAGAGTGTGCAACTCAGATTATACAGGAGGAGACAGTTTCCTAGGTAACCTGGACACAAACCATGTAGGACTTCAAGGGTAATAACCAATACTTTGTAGTTTACCCAGAAACTAACTGGCAGCCAGTGGAGTGACTTTAATGTTGATGTGATATGCTCACTCCTAGAAGTACCACTTACCAATCTGGTTGAACTGATCAATTCTTATCTATTTTGTAAGATTTAACTAAGGTAGAAGATGTGCTCCAGTTCCAATCTGGCAGTTTTCCTGTAAGGGAACATATGAAGAAAATGCTTCCAGGGATGCTTATTCTTTTTCAGAATGGGCTGTCAAATGAAGCAGCCTGGGGATCATTAGAGAGTCATACAGAAGCACAGTTCAGGCTCTAATCCGTGCTAATAGTGTGTCCCAGGAGACTTTGTGGCCCAGAGTGCTTGTGCATCCAACAAGGTATCCAATAAATGTACAGTATAGATGTTTTAAGGCCCCAAAGACTGCTATGTTACGCCACAATTTCTTCAGCGGCTGTGAAGGCTACATACCAAAGGAAGCAAAGTATGAGTTCTGAAAGAGATGAAAAGAGAACAAAACTTTAGGAAAAAATAGTCAAATCTTAAAATAACACAGACCTTATGAAAAGTGCAAATATATTCATGGATAAACAACGTGTTGGTCTCTGATATTCTTCTAGCTGAAGTAATTGTCATCAGACATAAGAATACAAGAAGACAATGATAATTCTCCTTAATTGCCTCAAAATGAGGCTTTGACACTTTCAAGCGCATTCAAACTCCAGTTTGGAAACTTGTCAGGATTTGGTGATGTCAGTAATATATAGCTTTTCTTGGTAACTGCCTCAGGTCAGGATGTGCAGACAAACATTGACTAGGTCCAGAGAGCATCACATTCAGAACCAAAACCTGGCTATGTAATCTATTAGGCCAAAATTCTGTACCAATGCAGTCTGCAGAAAAGAAATAAAATCTGAAACAGAAGCAAACTGATAACTCTATGTGACTTATACCAAGAAGTGAAAACTATAGGTGGCCTCATAAATATAGCGGGGAGGGGTTTTAGACAGAAGTGCTGGCATGAGAGCATTGTGCCTACAATCTAGGACAAACACCACAAAAACTTGAGAGCCTACTGCTAGAGCCAAGCTAGATGTAGATGGAAAATTCACCCCTGGGAGAGGAGTTCAGGGACCATCAGAAGAATCCATAGAGGTATGATTTCTTGTTGTCTGAATTTGAAGAAACAAGGTCTTCAAATGTCTACAGCCCATATCCTCCACTGTATATGAGTCTCAAATTGGAGATAAGGTGGGATATAAATAAAGTTCTGTGTAACTGTGTAAAATGGGCTAGAACATAACAAGCAAACAGCTAGAGCTCTGAATGGGGTGAGGCAGGGAAGTTTAAAGTTTAACTGACAGGAGGAATTGGAAGATCCCAACCTGAAAACTGAAGATCATGTGAATCCTTGCCTCTGGTTCTGGACAGTTTTACAAAGCTAAATGCACATTGTATAGATTCTTCCTCTACATCATTCACAGAAGTATAAAAATACAAATCTTTCTTCTTAAATGGCAACACAAAGGAGCAAGAAGGAACCTTTGATTTCCTTCTTTTCTGCATTTGATTCCAAAGTGGATGACTCATTATAATCTTCTGCTGGTTTAACCTACCAATCTATTCAAAGAGAGGCTTCACCCACTGAAAAGCTGCCAGATGTCCCTTTCATGTGGGCACCTGTCTCTGTATTTCTAAAATTCTCACCTTTAACAATTTCAGTGTTCAAAGTGCCACCTGGTCCTTAGGCACACAGTGTCAGAAATCATTGTCTTTTGAAGCAGAAATACACAATGTATTGTCATCCCCCCCCCCAATATTCTTTCATTATCATGGAAAGACCAACTTAAGTCTCTAACGCTGTCCTTGATCTTTCTTGTAGTGGTACAAAATGTGGCCTTTTCTATATATAAAAAACTCTGGATTCCTTCAGACCTACGATTTTTTTTCCCTCAAGTTTCTTTTTGTCACTTGGGGTAAAAGCAGGAAAAACATAAATTATGCTAAATGTGGACGTATCAAATTGAAAAGTAGATAATATTGTAGGTACCTAGTAAATGTCATCTATGTTGTGATTTGGCATATATTGTGATTTTGCAATTTGATTTACCCAGAAAACTGATGAAAAGTGCTCTAAAATCAAAATGAATAAATAAATTCTATTTATGGCACTGATTTGTCTAACATCAGTTGGCTGATCTGCATATGATGAGACGATGTGATGATTTGAATACAAAGAACAATCAGAGCAGTTGGGATGTTTGCAGTGCACTTTACATAAAGGAAGAGGAAATTGTTGGTTAGAATGGGATTTGTACTTCACAGAGAGCACAAGGAAAGGACTTCATTGCTCAGAATGGATACCAAAACTGCTCACAGGAACACAGGGATGAAGGAGAAGGAAGCTAAAGGACAAGAGGAGAAGGACACTGATAAAAACCTCACAGCCTTCATGGTCCTCATGGAGACGGAAAAGGATTATGAGGCAAATTGATGAGAAATTGACTGTGGGAACTGTGCCTAAGAGACTGTAATTTGACCAAAGGTATTAAATCAGACACTGCTAAGCAAAGTTTTGAAACCAGGCCACTTATATTGATGTCTAACAAACTAACAGTATATTGCCAATATATGGCTTTCAAAGCATGTTCAGTGGAACCATTTCTTGCAAAGAATGTGCAGTTGCCATCACTATGTTAGAGTCTTCTTTTCTCCTAGTTTCTTCTCAAACATCTAGGTGGGAAAAGTGCAGTCTGTCAGGTGCATGTGGTTCCAAGTGTTCTCCAGGATCTCACGAATTTTCAATTTTGCCTCGAATGATACCAGTAGTATGGAGAATGTGAAAGGCAAGTCTGCCATGTTTTGGGATCTCTCTGGCCTATTTCAGGTCTGCAAGACACATTTTTTCCAACAGGAATTGTTACCAAAATTGATTTTGGGGATGGAGAAGGAAGTAGGGGTCAGCACTCCAAGGTCCATGGGGTGGAGGAGCATTGTGATCTCTAACTCTCAGCAGTTGCCCATACCTGATCTAGGGATATTCAAAATGCCATAATGCATGTGAATTCCACTCAGTGTCACAATATTCTTCCAGTGGATGTCAGTATCTGCCTCCCCCAGTGATTAGGGCATTATCACACTTCACTGTTGTAGCATTATTATTCCATTTTAACTGCTGTAGGAACATCATATGGAATCCTGGGAACTGAAGTTTAGGTCAGTCATTCTCAGCCTTTGGTATTCTAGCTGTTTGAGACTTCAGCTGCCAGAACTGATCTTCATTGGCCAAGTGGGTGGCAGCTTCTGAGACTTGAAATCCAGGATCAAAAGTTGAGAATCACTACTGGATTGTGGAATTTAGAATTCCCAGCCAGAGTTCTTGGTCCTCACTAAACTACAAAGCCCAGAATTCCATTGAATGTTGCTATGGCAGTTCAAGTGGAATAATAACACTGTAACAGAATAGTGTGATAGGGTGCTAGAACATGGACCAATGGATTCAAAATTACAAGAAAACAGATTCCACCTAAAGATTAGGAAAAACTCTTTCCTGATCTGTTCAACAGTGGAACAGACCACCTTAGAGGGGTGTTGGGCTCTCTCTTTTCAGAGGTCTTTAAACGTAGATTGGATGGTCACCTCTTGGGGGGGGGTTAACTATGTATTCCTGCATAACAAGTGGGTGAAGTACATAGCCCTTTTAGCTCCTTCCAACTCTATGATCCTGGATGTTCTTAACAGAAGTAATAGAACAGCCAAGGCTGCTGTTTTGTCCCTTCAGTGACTCAGCTTCAACTCAACTCAACAATAAATGAGAAACTCAATTCGTGACTTGCATATTTTTAGTTGCTGACTTGCTGCCCTTGGTTCAGTAACGTAATGCATTCATCCAGAAACTTTATAACTTTGAACAATGCTTCTATCTCTTTTTGCCTACTGTTTATGTGATGATCTGTCTCAATCCTAAACTATGGGTGCATTTCTTAGAAGGGAACCAGCAAACATGTTAGGCAGTGAGTTTGAGATGGGGTTGAGGTCTCCTTGGCAGCCTGTTCCTACTGCATATTGGAGGAGCTTTCTAAAACTTTTCCTAATACCAGAAGGCAAGATTGCTCCCAGAGCACAGGACACATTTCTCAGAGGGGAACAAAAAATGTATTAAGCAAAGATCTTGAGGAGGAAGGATCCTTCGTTCTAAAGCTTTTGAAGCTTCAGTAATGGGGAGTAAGAAGGATCCTATCCCCCATTTCCGAAAAAGCCTGCAGGTTTGGAAATGCTGAGTAAGAAGGATCTTATTCCCCACTTCAGAAGCTGTAGGCCCTTGTAAGCCCATTGAACCCCCCATGCATACCACCACCACCTCTTTTTTTTTCTGTTAAAGTTGACTCCCATAGTTGACTTGAGACTTGACTTGAAAGTATCTGTCAAGGACTTGAGACATGACTTGAGGCTTGAAGGTAGAGACTTGAGACTTGGAACAAAAGATTTAAATATATCACTGTATGTCATTATATCGAGTTCTGAAATATTTCTAAATAAGTAGATGCACATGCGTGTGTGTGTGTCTATGTGTATGTGTTTGAAAGCAAGGGAGAAAGAAAAAAATAGTCATTTTTCGAGAAACATTTTGTCTACAAAATTGATCTTTGAGTCAGTGAGTAATTAAAAAACTATTCCTGGATTATCCATGGATTACAAAATGCAATTTACTTCTTAGCACCTTTGCAAATCAAACTACTTAGAGCAGTACTGATGTGTAGTTGGTATACTTAATTTTATCTCTTTGTCTCAATGTCATATGCCATTTCCAATCAAGCTGTATCCTAGCCTAATATCAAGGCAACCAAGTAAAGGAGCTTCAAATGCTGGAAAGCTGGCATGGAATCTGTTTCCATAAGATTTCTGCCCTGACAGGTTTACTCATGTTTAAATCCATTTTTTTTAAAAAATTGCAACAGCCATGAGTCAAGAGGATTCATGCCTATGTAGCCATGTTTAGAACTAAGGTTGTCTTTTCCCTTAATAGTAAATACATTATGTAGTAAAAGAACCAGCCAAGGCACTACCTTTCCATGGTGCTGGGACTGTATAGTTCTGTGAGGACAGAAGCTATGGATCACTCTTACAGAACATTTACCACAACATTTGATTGTTCTGATGCGCAATCTGTCCTCAGGACAACAGGCTATCATCAAGACTGAATACGAAGAAATGGAATGGTTTCCTCTTGGCAAGGGGGTCAAGCAAGGCTGCATTTCATCACCCCATCTGTTTATTGTATGATGAACATATCACATATAAAACAGGATTAGACTCTGAGGAAGGAGGTATGAAAACTGGAGCAATCTAACATATACAGATCATACCATATTACTGGCAGAAAATGGAAAAGATGTGGAATGATTCTTTATGAAAGTTAAAGAAGAAAATGGAAAGACAGGTTTACAGCTGGATATTAAGAAAGTAAAAGATAACAACTACAGGTAATTTACATTCTAAAGCAAATGATGCAGGCATCATTTTCTATACCTTGGCCCAGTCATTAATCAGAATGGAGACTGCTGTCAAGAAATCAGAAGAAGGCTAGGACATGGAAGGGCAGCTATGAAGGAACAAGACAAAATCCTCAAGTGTGAAGATGTATCATTTAATATTAAAGTTAGGATTGTCTATCCCACTGTATTTCCAATTTTCTATGTATGATTGTGAAAGCTGGACATTGAGGAAACTGATAGGAAGAAAATCAACTCATTTGAAATGTGCTGCTGAAGAAGAGTTCTATTGATACTCTGGACTGCTAAAAAAGACAAATAAATGGATCCTAGAGCAAATCAAGCCTGAACTCCCCTAGAAGCCAAGATGACTAAACTGAGACTGTTTTATTTCAGACATATTATGAGAAGACATGGCTCACTAGAAAAGATAATAATGCTTGGTAAGGTAGAAGGCATTAGGAAAAGAGGAAGACTGCATTACAGATAGATAGACTCAATGAAGAAAGTCATGGCTCTCAGTCCATAAGACTTGAGCAGGACTGTTGACAACAGGGTGACTTGGAGATATCTCATTATAGGAACACCATAGATTGAAGTCAACTTGATGGCAGTTAACAACAACACACTGAATGAAACAACAAAACCCTTCTTACTGGACACTATAATGGTAAATAATGAAGTGATGAAGTTCACACATATGAATTCAAAACTGTGTATGGAATTAATCAAAGCCCTCTTTGAACCCAAGAAGCAACATTCAAAGAGACCAAATTATTGGTTCAGGTGTTAAGTTTTGATTATTATAACTCTAGGAAACATTGTATTTGAGTGGTCTTAATTTACTTTAGAAACAGTGGAATATTTTGACCTTCATAAATTCATCAACTGTACTCGATCCATCTCAGTAACGTCTGTTCATTCACTTGTCCTTTGATCCATTCCGTTCTATTCCTCCCCCTCCCATGCTTTTTAACATCTAGATTCCACCATTAGGAGAGGATGCTAGAACATCTGGTGCAGTGCCAACAGCAGCTTATGATGTCCAACTCTCCTTTCCATTTGATTCCTGGGAGGCTGTGAAGATCTTTGGTCATTCTCTGAGATCAATGAGAAACTGGGTGTAGTCTAACATTAGCACAGTCTGGACAAGATAAAAACCCTGTTGGCAAAATGACCAGTCTTGGAATAATTGTTAATGTTGTCTCCTGTTACATTCCCTTAAGAAGCAAGTTTGTATATGCGGAATGCCTCAGACCTGGCAATACTGCTAGATAGCTTATGTAGATTAAGGAACACCTTCGCATAATATTCCACTGCTGTGCTAGCTGCTACCTTTTCCTGGAGATCTTAGAAGACTCACATTTGCTTCAATTATCCTCAGATTTGTCTACTGCAGTGCCTTTTCCAATGGGAAAGTCTGGAGATCTTTTCCTTCCTTCTACACAGAATGTATGCAGCACATAAAGGCTAAACAACAACAACAGAATCCCTATGTTCTTCCAGATTTTGGTTTTCTGATTTCAACAACTCATCTACATGCGTTGCTGGTTGAGTGATTCTAATTATCTGTGATTGCTATTAAGATTTGTGTGAATTGCATTAAGAATATAGTCTTCCATCAAAGCACTTTTTACTGCACCAAAAGCCCAGTAATTATTGCAGATAATTTATAGGCATTTAATAAACAAATAATCTGAAATAAATTGAAAAAGAAAAGTCAATTTGGCTCAGGAGGAAAAAAAAATGATCTTTTTAGTAGAGCACACTTTGGAGATTGCCTGTGCTGCTAGGGGAGAAAATGGATGCCATTTGTATCTTGTTTTCCAGAAAACACTAAATTGTTTTTAAATTGCAAAAATGCCCCTCTCTCCATTGGTGTTAGAAACATCAGTAATCTCTTTTTCAAAGAGCAGCAATATTTTCATAAACTGTTGGTTCCTGGGAATGGGAAGACAAAGGATTTTTTGTCTGAAATCATTCCTAAGTCACCTGGATTCAAAATGCCTGTGTCACCATGCTTATAGTGTGTGTTGAGAGTGAACATTCATATCACATCATGGTAAGCATAATATTCTGGGGTGCTTTTTTATGCTCAGTTCTTTTTATTTCTTTGTTACTTGTAATAACTAACAATGAAGATCAGATTTGGCAGCATCTTGCCAGCTCCAAGAAGCAGAACTTTTTATCTATCTATCTATCTATCTATCTATCTATCTATCTATCTATCTATCTATCTATCTATCTATATCTATCTATCTATCTATCTATGATCTGTTAGAAGGCAGCAGCCCTTAAGAAGAAAGACACTGGTTTGCATATATGTAAATGTGATTTACATTGGCACAGGATGGACCTTGAATGTTTGTCCCCACTTCATAAAACCTGAAGATGACAAGAAGGATGGAGTGGAATGGCATGGAGAAATGAATTCCCAGTTGCATTCATCCCACAACATTTTGAGAACCCATTTGCTGGTTGTCATATTCTGTCATTATGTGGATATTAAAAACCCTTCTTACTGCCCTTGTTACCCTGCTTGCTGGGGGTCCCTTAGGGGGGTTCCCAACGCCTTTCAAAATTATCACTTGTGGGGAAAATTAGCTATGATCACTGCTTTAGCAATGCAAAGAGGGCAGGGTAATTAAGGATCTTTTACCCAATGTTTACGGGGTCAGGCTCAGTCAGAAATCACACAAAAAGGTCCAATGAATGACTTTATTGAATAGTAATATTTCGCACTAATGCAAACACACACACACACATCCAAGGGCTAATAGAAATAAAGAGTGGAAATAAGATAGAGGGATTGTTGAGGGATTTACAGCTTAGGTGATACTGCACCTCTTCCTGAAGTCCTTGGTCTGGGAAGCAATGATAGAACAGTAGCTCAGCGAACAGACGCTGAGGAGGGAGGGGGGACCGGTCAGTTGGTATGACCGGGAGGCATCATACTCATTCTCCTTGCCTCGCCTTTCTCTCTTTCCCTAACTAGCCCAAAAGAGAGCTAGTTCTCTATTGGGACTATTTGTAGGAAAAATTTACTTTGAAGGCAAATCCTTTCCTGGGGAAAACAAACAGGGACAGAAAAGAAAAACAACTCCACACATGGCATTTCTCGAAAGATAA
This sequence comes from Cyclura pinguis, assembly GCA_030412105.1. Classification (NCBI taxonomy): domain Eukaryota; kingdom Metazoa; phylum Chordata; class Lepidosauria; order Squamata; family Iguanidae; genus Cyclura; species Cyclura pinguis. Next base: position 265,423,239 of record CM059601.1, on the reverse strand, counting down.
CAAAGTGTCATCTAAATAACAGGATCTTCTGCCGCTTTGAGGCTGTGGTGTGAGCTTCTGGAGATGGATTTGATAAGGTTTTATTGCTTCCAGTGCCCAACTTTCCAGGAACACTTTTACTCCCTTCAAGTGGACTCCTTAAAGGTTAAGAACCTTTTGTCCACCATGGGTTATCACAACATGAGGTCTCCTGTGGCTACGTGACTGGGGATTTTACTGGCCTGACTTGGTTCGTTCAATCGTACGACCATTATTGCTTACGTGCACATTTGGGTGACCTCTCTGGTGGGTTAGATTAATTTTATATCAAAGTTGTAGTCCCCGGGACATGGTTTACCAAGAGGGCAACACCCTGAAGTACAATATCTCCACAATAGTTACTTGCAAATTTTCATGCAATGGAAACTCATATTTCTGACGTTAATGGGGCAGTAAATTTGTTCTCAGTTTTAGTTCATATTCTAAAACAGCTATCCAAGGTCCTGAACTGTTTTGAAGATGAGGTTCTGTACCATGGATAGCTTCTTCAATCTTCAGACTAAAACCTAGAGCAGATTCACTGGTGCACTGACATCAGCGACAATTGTTGTTATTGTTGTATGCCTTTGTGTCCAACTTATGGTGACCCTAAGGCAAACCTATCATAGGGTTTTCTGGGGGCTAGGGGCATGATGCACCCAAGGTTACCTAGTGGGTTTACATGCCTGAGCAGGGAATCAAATCCTGGTGTCTAGGGTCATAGTCCAAAGCTCAGACCACTACAGCATGCTGGCTCTCAGCAAGACTGATAGCCTTCAATATTTTCAACACATATAGTCGTAGGAGGGCTTGTGATAGTGCTTATGGAAAATGCAGTGTGGCATTCAAAGGTAGAATGATACATCCTCTAATATTCTGTCTATTTCTTGTGGTACAGTACAATATTCTGTATATTTTTTCCTTGTATCATCTATAATACGTAGTTTAGCTGCATGATTAGTTCATCATTTGACATTAGTTCATCATTTAATTGTTTGTTTAGAGGTCCATCTGATGTATTATAAGTACTTTTTCAGATGAGTGGATCCATTAATACTAGTCAGTTGTAGTTAAGGGAAGTTCCTCTGACTTTCAACAGGGCTAGGGCTAAACTTAGCACAGTAGATCTAGGTCTAGATCCAGCTTTTGTTCCCAAATCATGTGCTGGTTGATCATGTGTCCACAGTCAGTATCCGTGGAGCTCTACTGCTGACTGGCTTTCAGGGTGCCACTGCACACTAATGTATATGGGTGGTGACAGCTGGAGAATAAGGGTTGGGAGTGTGGTCAAAACTCAACCCATGGCCATGAGCTGTGACTTAGCAGGTAGTGCAAGATCTGGAATATGTTACAAGAGGAATGCTTTCCAGCAGCATCCACATCCTGATAACATGTACATATATGACCATGTGAAATGCTGTTTTCAAGAACAGCCACTCAGATCCTTCCCCTTGCTCAGTGTGCTAAACAAGACTTCTCCACTAGGCCATGTTTTTGTAAATGAGCTTGACTGCCAGCCTCATGGCTTCATTCCTTACTGGGAGCAAATCTGAGATCATCACCCGAAATTAAAGTCATCACCTTTTTAATAACCAGGGAGACATATTTTATGTACACTTAATAATTTATTTGTTTTAATATTTCTCTCCCACCCCCAAAGGTCTGTGCAGCGTGGATATTAATGAAAGCATCTATCTGCAGAGGCAGTGAAAGAGAATTGGAAAATAGTCCAAATGAAAGCTATAAATATAATCTAAGCTGCAAGTAAGTGTTTTCCTCCCTCTCAAGTCTTTGGCAAACATAATAATTAATTCAAGTTAAAATGGAAGGTGCGGGGTGAGAGGGGAGAAGAGAAATATAACTTATATTTTGTACCTGTGGTATTTTCTGAGGGATCAGGCGTGCATGAGAGAAGGTACGGTTGGTATTGGTATATATTCTATTTGCTAAATACCAGAGAATGATCTGATAGCAAGCCACAACTAGGAAAAATTACTTGTTTGAACTACAATTCCCAGAATGATCAAGGTCAAGTAGTCTGGGAGTTGTAATCCAAGTAACTTTTTCAAGCTCTGATTTAGAGACACATTCAGGTTTTCTACTACTGATGCTAAGCATCCTTTCCCTATATTACTTGCATAGAAGTGGAGACTGAAAAGCAGTTTCTTGGCTTTGCATTTCCCTACAGAAATATCCGTTTTGCACCTTTTGATATCGGCAGTAGGGTAGGGTACTCCTTGCCACTGAAATCCATGCATTTTGCCCTCTCCTCAAAAAGCTCACAAAACCATGTATACATTTGAAAAATATGCACAACTAAAAATGTGTGTTTTGAGGAAATGTACACAAACATGTTTCATCAGTGGAAAAAATGCACACATTTAAAAATGCATTCAAGATTCCATACATTTTGGTGGGAAAAATTGTTAGAAATCCAAAAGCACTCAGCATTGAAGAGTCAAGAATAGCTCAGAAGGTGGTAATAACAGGTAAATAGTTTGAATGGCCCAAAGCGTCATCCATTGTTATCTCCTGATCCTATGATGTAAACTAATACTCATAGGGATTTTTTCCCACTGTCATCCTCCCATCCCAGCAGCAGCGACAACAAAGCTGACCAGTTCTCTGCACTGGTTTGCTGAAGTCAAGTTAAAAAATGGCACCACAGTTGAAACGTAGTGATAGGGGGAAAATGCAGCTATTAATGTGTTCAATTTGTACAATTAGAATGAAAATCAAAATAACAAGCAACTCATATGGCCAGATATGGAACAAAGCAACCCTGTGTGAAGAGGATGTGGCCAGATCAAGATTTAGAGGAGGGGCTGAGATCGATCCCTGGACCTGCCAAAGTTGCTCACTTCTGGCATAGGAGAAAGATGAAATTTTTCAAAAAGAACCACCCACAGGATTATGACCCCAAACCTGAGTCCTCCCCATATCTACACAACTGAAATCTTAAAAAGATGTTTGGAGGTCTGATCTGGGTGTTTTAGCCTTAACTTTTCACTCTTCTCCATCTTATGGAGTCTTGCATTAGTGAAGTGTGCCAGATCAGTAGAACTACAGACTAGTATATTATATACAATGTCCCATGGGTTGGGTATGGGATTATCAATTATCATCTCTTAGAAATCATCATAGCCAAACTTAATTGTTTAGTGAAAAAGCAAGCCACACCTCAAGGATAGAAAGAGATTTATTTTGCATTGCAGGATCATGTAAATCTTCCATTTAAATGCAAGCCTTTGCCTACACATTTTCCAGTCTGTTACTAAACTGTAACAGAAAGCATTATACATTTTTCCCTGGCAACCTTGCCAGAGATCTTGATAATGAATAACATTCTGGCCAATCCATCTTACAGATTGTCAACCTGTAGTACATGCAATAATACATACATGAAATAGCTTGCAAGATAACCTTGGCTTTGTTCAGGCATTTAGTTATATTTTCAGTGGCTAATTCCTAGTATACAGCCTAGTATACAACTACTGAATCAATAGAGTTTACAGACATATTGACTAGTTGATTAGATGAGCTAGCTTGATGGAGTGGTTTGAGTTGTCAGCTGGGGCTCCAGGAGACCAGGATTCAAATCTCTGCTCAGCCATGGAATCCCACCGGCTGACCTTGGGCAAGTCACCGTCTTTCAGCTTCAGGGGAAGGCAAACTGTAGTTGGTAGCAGCAATTAGATTTTGGCCAGCATAGGAAACAAGATGTTGTTGGACTGCAACTCCCACCATTCCTCAATATTTATTTGCTGGCTAGGGTTGCTAGGATTTGCAGTTTGACAACATTTGGAAAACCGTATGATTCCCAGCCTGTGTAGCACCATTTTTGCTCCAGCTGTCCTCTCTGAATTCAGCCCTCATCTGACCTACTCTGATAAGGAGGAGGTGCCTGATTCTGTCAGAATGGGGACTTTGTGGGCTCAATACTCATGGAAGAAAAAGCAGTGGTTTTTAATGCAGAAGACACTCCATCCAGTGCTGGGAATCCCATAACTACATCCCAGCTCCTTTAATCACCTTAAACATGGAGACAGGAAGGTGTTAGGCTAATGTTCAAGTTCTGTTTAATTAATTTCATTTGATTAATTAATCAAATGAAAAAACAGAAATAATGCTGGTGTGCATCTATAGCATTCTTTTAGTACGCATGGCAAGTTTCAGAGGTATAGATTTCATATTTTTGGAGCTATGGCTCAGAAAGGCAGTGTTAGCATGCCCTACCAACCCTCCTATGAGATATGCAATTTTCATAATTTGAACTTATTAGTGACTGGAGAACATGATCAGAGTCACACTGACCTGAAATGTGTTCGGGGTTATAAGTACAGACAGGATTATGTGGAAAATCCCAACGCTGATGGGTTTGCACTAATCCCTTTACCACTTTCCGGCTCTTGGCATTTTTTAATACAATAGAAGACCTTGTCAGAGACCATTCCTTGATCTTATCCTACAGAGATCTTCCCCATACATCCTACCTGACTGAACATTAAGAGATTGTCATGAGTTCCATCAATGTTTTGTCACTCCAAAGTAAAGCAATCAGCCCATTTTGGACCCCTTTGTAAGTCTCGTGGGTAAGCCATTACAGCTTTGTCAATGCACCCCTTCTGGGTGTGAAATAGAGTATAAAAACCCTTGCTTCGACCCCAGCCAATCATACTATATAGAACATAGTCCAGATTGCCGCTCCCCCTTGCTACCCTCAGAAGCTATCTGAGCCCCTTCACTGTGACCTCCTTCTTCAAAACTGGTAACTATCACCCTTTCCACCCCTAATCCCTCCAACCTTTCATGCCTCACTTTCCAATAGCTATTTATGGTTCTTAAGAGTGTCTGATTTCTTGTATGTTTATCAATTCAAATAAAATATTTTCTTTAACTTTAACCGGAATCTTCTTTTCAGTTAGTACTGGTATGTATAAATTAAAAGATCCTGCCATTACCCTCCTCTCGCTGGCCTCCTTGGAGCTATAATTCTCCCAAATTCTAAGGAGGTGCTGGCATTGCTGGTGGACACCAACATGTCCCACATCTTAGGGTAACAGTAGACTGTTTTAAATTGTTTAAAATTGTTCTTAGACTATTTTGAATTATTTTACACTGTTTTAAATTGTTTTGTCATCTGTAAATTTATAAATGTTAGATAAATCATAGATAGATAGATAGATAGATAGATAGATAGATAGATAGATAGATAGAGTTCTATTATTATGAATGCAGATGGATTTTGTGTGTGGAGAGTGCTGTATAACACAGATAAGCGATAAGCTTTTGGTGCTGTGGGATACATTGATGAAATCCTGCTTCAGCGATGTGCAGCATAAATCTTTCAATGTGATTATGCAGATTGTGCAACATAATCCTTGTACTGAATGGCAAAATTCTGCACCAGAATGCACACCTGAATGTGTTTCTTTAAATGTGATGGTGCCCCATGTGTGGTGTTGCTTCCACAACTTTGAACTGAATGCAGACATTCCACATCATACAGAAATGTCCAACCACTTACATGGGGAAATTTACATTTGGGTAAGACACAAATGGGATTCAGGCCATTATTTGTCGGGAAGTAAGAAGTATTTAGGATTCATACTATTTTATAGTAAGTGTTATTCCAGTATTATCTACTGGAAAATTCAAGACCAGGATCTTATACCCTACAGGTATTACTGTAGCTGTGATCCTAGAGCTGATTGACAATTGGGTTGTGGGGGAGATGCACTCATGAAAGCAGGATAAACATCCTTAGACAATTGTGCTCTGTTTCTATCACACCTTCTTATTTCCTGCTGTAACATCTGTTGTCAGTTGAACAAGCCATGTTATGTGAGAGAATTGAGATTCCAGCCAAACATATCATTAAAGTGGTTCTCAATGAACTGTTGTTCCTGAGGCATCTGAATTTTTATGTTGTTTTGTCAATAATTTGCCATGTTTTGCATGACTACTGAGCTTCCATATAATCTCAGTCACTGATATTATTCCACGGGGCTGGAGAAAGTTTTTACACACTATGAATAATGCCTTGTCAAATACCTACAGCTGTGTTTACTGCCCAATGCACACAGTAGGGATGAAACAAAAATAGAACAGACCCTTGCATTGAAGCGGGTGGTCAGCATATCCAGAGGCAAGATTAACAACTCAGAACAGGCAACCTGACATTACGGCTGCAGGCTTTATGTTCAAAGATCCTGAATGTCTAGGTCTGGCCCAGAGAGCAGGCATCAAGGCAGGAAGTGGTTAGAAGAAACATGGCACATGAGAACAGGGATTGACAGATCAAGTGTAGAGTCAAGCTGGAATCTTAGCAATCAGGAGTAGAGCCAGGTCAGGATCTGATGGGTTAAGGGGAAACCCTGGAAGGCAAAATCTAGGCTTGGCCTGCTATTTTACAGTTCCCAATTGGCAGCCCTGTTGCATATCCTCCAAACCAGGGCATGGCTGACTAGCACCCTGGTGTGGCCAGGATGGTGAAGAGTATAGATAAGGAAGAGCACACAAACTAGGGAAGGCTGCATCCATTTGCATTTGCCTGAGCCAACAAGGAAGGGCAAGAATGCTCCTCCTGTTCTCTTCTCCCTGCCCCTCTCCCCACTGAATTAATTGAGTTTGGACTTTGGTCTCAGATTGCAGCAACTGAAGTAGACTAAAGATAAAGGGAGAAAGTAGTAGTAGGAGATCCTCTATTGGGAAAGGCAAGGTGTACTCAGCCACCCTGCAAGAAGCACATTAGATAGGGCCAAGCAGACCTTGTTGTGTTGGCAAGGTTCCAACAGAAAGGGAGCACCTTGAATAATCTTTGCTATCTGTGAAGGTCCAGTGCCCAGCTTAGGATCTGGTTCAGTGCCTGCCAACATGTTACTGCTAGGAAGGTGCAGTAATGACAGCTCATCATAGGGAGGAACCCGTTTTTCAGAAAATGAAGTTCCTGGTTCTAGCTTCAGCAGATCTTGAGCCAAATAGAAGCAATATAAACCATCTTTTAAGGTTTTTGTTTATTTATTTGTTTCTTTTGCAGTCACTAAAAACATGTACTAATCTGACATCCTGGTTAACATGGCACCATGTGGTTTTGTCTAATAGCAAGAGCTGTTGAAGGACAAAGTACTGAGGGAGGGAAGGAGCTGGTTTGGCACTTTAGAAACTAGTTGAAACATCTCCTGGGCAAGAGAGACTTGATGGAGTGCCCCATTACTCCAGATTCTCAATCTGGGTACTGAGGAGACTGAAGACTAGACTTTAGAGGTGCAGAGAATCAGAGGGGCTGGGAAGCCATTTTACTCTGCCTCTCTGCAGTAGCCATTTCTTGCTTGAACAACACAAGCCAACTATCTTATACATTCTTGAAATGAGTTCAGCACTTAAAGAAGCCTCTCAGCTGATGGGAACAACATTTAACCTTCTCAAATAATACTTATGTGTATGCTAATAATTCTATGAACTGTTTGAATTGTTGGGGGATGATAGGAGTTTCAGCCCCACAGAAATGCAGCGGAAAAGCCAGAGGACAGCGAGCCAACAGCAGCAGGCTTGTTCTCCAGTAAGGATACTCACACACAGAGGAGTTTCTTCCAAACAGGAGGCACTTTATCTTGTAGCAACATTCCGTTATGTACACAACATGGAACAGACGGACAAAGGCTTGCGCCAGACACCGGTTTGGTCAACAGACAAATACATACTGGGGATTGCTTTCTTATATACATATTTACAACTAATCAGGTAGAGGTTTGCACACCTCCCTCTACCATCTGCACACGACCCCAGTTTCTTATGCAACCTTGCAATTACCCACAGCTGGGGCATGATGCAACATCTTTGCAGTGGGCTGATCATTTTCCCAGGGTTCCCTGCCTGGAATCCCTGACATGAATAAGCGGTGTCAGTGTTTTAAACGGTGGACAACCAGGCTTATTAAAGATAATTTTAAAACTTTTTTTCCCTGCAAGCTTTTACTCTGGCAGACTTCTAGAAATTGTTCTAAGTTGACCTACAATGTCTATTATAGCTGAATTTCCTTAAAAACAAGTCTTAATTTTAAAGCTGAACTAACAACAATAATATATAGTGAGAACTAAAGTTTATCTTTTTCACTGATAAGGGCTCAAGGTATTTCATTATTTACATCTGGGAAATAACAGGAAATGAACTTTGACTGCTCTGTTACTTCCTTTAGATAGGTGATATAAAGAACTTTGCCTAGATAGTAATAGAGCATTCTAGCAATCTATAGCAGCAGAGTGGGATAATTACAAGTGAATTTTAAAAGAACAGTTGAGTGAACTACCAAGTTAATTGTCAAGTTAAAAATGGCTTCACCAAATGTTACATGATAGATGCAAGCCTCAAATTCACAGAGAAGAGCTTTGGTGGAGCAATCTAGAGAAGAAGATACCATGCAGATGATTCTGGATGAGCTTAAAAGTAGGATAGAAGATGTGAAGGAACTAAGGTGGCATGACTCAGATGAAGAGAGATATTAAGATCTAAAAACTCAGTTACAAACTGAACTTAAAAATAGAAGAGAATCGTTAATTAAAAAAGATCAGAGAGCTCAAGGAGCTTAATGATAAGATGGATGTCCTGGAAGACAGAACACAGAAACTGGAAGATGTGGTTGAAAAGTTGAGTGTAGCCCGGGGTCAGAATGTAAATTCAGTGGCTCTGTTGGAACTTAGAGAGAGGTGGGGGGGGGGAGACGGAGAGAGAGAAAGAGAGAGGTTTCAGAACAAGAGGAATTCCAGAAACTCAAGGTGAAAATATTTACCTGAAAGTTCCTGAAGCCCCGGCTCACTTTTTGGAAAATGACAGAAAAGATTTTTCTTATAAAACTGATGGGACCTGTCATTTGGATTCTTGGGTGGCCAGACAGAGAAATTTTCTGAGGTATGTTATAATTTATTTTGTCAGAAAACAAGTAAGGGACAGAGGATGAACAAGTGAAAGACTGTATGATTAAATGGGTGCAAAATCCTGGTTATCAAATTTTGATTAGAACAGTGGGAAAGTACGTAGACAAGAGATTTAAATTTTGCTTTGAGTTACAATATGCAAGAAAACTTTTATAAAATGATGGATAGATAATATCTAAGACGAGAAAAATTGTCCAAAATGTAAAATTGCTCTTCAAATATTTGCTGGAAATGTAAGAAACAAGAAAGGACTTTTTTCTATATGCGATAGATGTGTGAAAAAGTAAAGAAATTTTAGATTGTGATACATCAATTGATGGAAGACATTTTGAAAATTAAGATACATTTGAATCTAGGAATATGTTTATTGAGACTGATTAGACGAACAGATAAATCTGACTCTGTATAACAATGGTGCCCAGATTGCTTCCTATGCAGAGATAGAAAGAGATGGAGAACCCTACAAAAAACGACTGGGTAATGCAACTTCTTGATTTGGTTGAAATGGACAGATTAAATGTACTGTTGAAAGATAGATCTATGTGAAAAAAAGCTTTTAAAAGTTTAGGATAGGATTATGATATTTCTTACTAAGTATTGGGGTGGTTGAATCTCAGGGTTTAAGTAATGATTGTGAGTGATTTTCCAGAAGTATATTGTTAAAAACTTGTTACATTTTATCTCTACTATATTTTTTATTTCATAACTCTTGAGGAAGTACTAATAGTACATCTTATAGCCACCAGCTGAGAGGCTGGCAGTCATAGTTGTTTGATCCCCATGTCTATAGTATGTAAATATAGTTAGTGTAGTTTAGTTTAGTACTAGTTTTAGATAAATATTGTTGTTTTTCTTTTTGTTGTTGTGTGTATTATACCTTTGTGTGTATTGTTTTATATATATAAACTTTGTATGTGTTAAATAAAATATATTTTAAAAAAACATATACTAATCTATATGTAAAAATGCCAAAGCTAGAAATAGTTACTATGATTTTAATATATGCTGTTGTGTGCCTTCGAGTTGTTTCCAACTTATGGTCAACCTAAGGCAAACCTATCATGCGGTTTTATGGGGCTGAGAGTGTGTGAACCACCCAAGATCACCCAGTGGTAGGGAATCAAACCCTGGTCTCCAAGGTCATACTCTGATGCTTGAACCACTACACCACGCTGGCTCTCAGTAATGTTATTGCAGAGCGAAAGGTCATACCTTTCAACTGTCCTCATTTGGCAAGGACAGTATAAATTAATCTTCTATCATACCATTCTGTCAGCTGCTTTTAGCATGTCACAGTTTCTCTCTCTTCCCTGCTTTTCTCCCCTTTGTCTTGAACTTACTCCCATTCCTGGAAAAAAAAATGAAATCAAAAAGCAAAGTGCAAAAGTACTTTGGAGTCAATTGACTTAGGAGGAGTGGGGAGATGTGGGGGAGGAGAGGATACGGGGTGGAATTTTGCCCTTTGTAGTAGAATCTGGCAAAAACAAACTGCTGCAACCTCTCCTGGCTTATCTATTCTTTCTCATTAATAATGTTTGCCATCTTGACAACACTCTGATGGTGCTTGGTCACATGCATCCTGGTTTTCCTTTGTGAATGTTGGAGGTTATGCAAGGTAAACCTGTGTGTCTCCTCATTCCACTCTCCAGATGCTAACTGTAGATAGGCAATTTCAATGCATTCTTCCCACCACCTAATTTGGTTTACACTGGACAGCCTTCAGACAGAGGACACCTTCAAACAAAGGACATTCCTGTGACAGTAATTCAAGTTGAATATTCCCCTCTGGTAAGCAGGACACAAGGCTTCAGTAGACTCTATTGCAGTCCACTGCCAGCTCCCTGGCGCTTTGCTGTGGTTGACTACCATCAAGTCAACTTTGACTTATGGTGACCCCATGAATGAGAAACCTCCAGGTGACTCTATTCTCAATCACCCTGATCAGGTCTTTCAGAATCAGGGACATGTTTTCCTTGACTGAGTCTATCTGCCCAAATCTAAAGAACAATTTCCTTTCTGTATTAGTTGAATTGCATAGTATTCCATAAACCAGAGAGACTGCCAACCGTCAAGGACTCCCAGTTCAAAGATGACATGTGTAAAGCAGCCAGATAGACCTATTTGGGTTCATCAAGACAGCCCTACTCAGGACATTAGGTATTTGAATTAAAATAAAAAACCCCCATAAAATAGAGATCCTGAGTAGAAGGAAGAAGGAATGTGCTTCCTTTCTCTCTTTCTCTCTCTCTCAATCGCTCCCTCTCCCTCTCCCTCTCTCTCCCTTTTTAAACTCTATTTTGAGTTTGGTGTCAAGCTTCCTGTCACCATTGCAGAACTGCTATGCCTCTCGAGGCTAGGACAGCTATGACTTATGTTCACAGTGACACTATGAAATCTCAGGGACTCAGCATGGTGCCTACCTTCCCATATCTGCCACATCTTGTCAACTGGAGGATGCCAACCACAACCTACTTCCTTAAAATCAAGCCTAGAGTATTCCCAGAGGTTTCACAGCAACTTCAGTATGATTATTCCAGTGTGACCAGCTCGTGCTCTTCAGTCATAGCCATATGGAAACCTTTTCCTCCCATTATCTGTAGTGTTGTTGGAAAAAACTTGTGTCTTCTCAAATGATAATTTGAGGAACAAAAAGGGTTTTTTTAAAGAAAAAGTAATTAATTAGCAAAATAGCTTATGAATTAGGGACTTCCTGACTAGGTATCCCCTTATACTTATGTGTCAGTGTACATGAGTAAGAGAAGGGTCTGCTCCCAGAGCCACCAGTATCATTTGGAAAAATAAGGCAATCACCTTAGATGGTAGATACTGGATTGCAGGGGTTATGACCTCTCCAGGTGTTTTTGTTTTTTTCTTTGTTTGTTTATTGGCCACCTTTCTCCTGGAGGCTTCCAACAATAAATACACATTAACACACACTTTTTTAAAAAAAAATTAAACACATTAAATATGTTAAAAACATTTAAAAGAGTTAAAAACATTAAAAGAATATAAAACCATAAAACACTTTAAACAATAATTGATTTATCACAAGTTAATAAATAAAGCTACCCGGCTTATGTAAATGCCTGTTTAAACAGAAAAGTTTTCACCTGCCGGCAAAAGGAGACCAGGAAGGGGGCATGCCTAGCCTCTGTGGAAGAGCATTCCACAGGGTGGGAACAGCCACCGAGAAGGCTCTCTCCCATGTTCTCACTAGGCGAACCTGAGATGGTGGGACCAAGAAAAAGCCTTCCCTAGCAGATCTTAGGGCTTTAGCTGGTTTGTACAAGAAGATACAGTCTTTCAGATAGCCTGGATTAAGCCGTTTAGGGCTTTATAGATCATAGCTAGCATTTTGAATTGCGCCCAGAAATAAATGGGTAGCCAGTGGAGCTGTTTTAGCAAGACAGTTATATGCTCCCTGTAACTGGCCCCAGTCAGTATTCTGGCTGCTGCGTTTTGAACCTGCTGAAGTTTCTGAACAGTTTCCAAAGGCAGCCTCACATAGAGTGTGTTACAGTAGTCCAAATGAGACGTAATCAAGGCATGTGTCACTAAAGCCAGATCTGACATCTCAAGGAGTGGGCGCAGCTGTCGCACAAGTTTTAACTGTGCAAATGCACTCCTGGTCACTGCTGAGACGTGGGCATCCAGGCTCTGAGTTGCGTCCAAGAGAACACCAAAGTTGAGAGCCTGAGATTTCAGGGGGGAGTGTGATCTCCTCCAGCACAGTGTTTCCCTTTACAGGGGGGAGACCAGGACCAGTCCAGTGACCAGGAAGGATTATGTGACCTGTTCAAGAAGCAGGTTAATAGAAATTGTGAAATATGGTATTCCGCCACTGGAGGGGAGCTTGCCACTGCTGCCTGGATTACCATCGTTCGTGCCTCCCACAATTGCTTATACAGATGCACAGCTCTGGCTCCCACTTAGCCTTCTACTCTCTTCCTCATGAAGCCCCATCTCCTTCTTGTCACTGAACTCCTCTGTCCCACGCCCAACTGTTCTCTCCCCTGCTTCTTCTGCAAGGAACCTGCTCTTTAAACTGACTGGTATGGCCTTACACAGAACCAACATCTGACAGAAACAGGCTGTTGCTTTCAACAGAGGCAGCTGAGATAGGTATCACACAGGATAGGAATTATGCAGCACTCTAAATGTTGGTGAACTGCAAATCTAGCAGCTTAGCTGGTGGTGAGACTAGAGTTGAAGTTCTGAAGCTAAGACAGGATCTGGAGAGCCACATGGCTTCGAAAAGTGACATCACATACCATGTTTATACCATGAAAAGATGGTTGAAGGAGACCCTGCTCATAACCAATACCTTACATTATCCTTAATTGTTATCATTCATAGACAAGTTTACATAATCAATGGAAACATGTGGAAAAACATTTTCTGCACTGTAACAGTTTTCTTGCACTGTCACACTCCAGAGGACAAGATCAGAGTTCAAAATCATCTTAACAGATTAGACAGCTGGGCCAAAACTAACAAAATGAATTTTATAAAGTCAAAGGCTTTCACAGCTGGAATCCATAGGTTGTTGTAGGTTTTCTGGGCTTTGAGGCCATGTTCTATTAGTATTTTCTCTTGATGTTTCACTTGCATCTGTGGCTGGCATCTTTAGAGGATCTGCATTTTAACAGGGAGAACTGTAAGGTACTATACTTGGGCAGAAAAAGTGAAATGCACATATAAGATGGGTGACACCTCACTTGACCACACTAAACGTGAAAAGGATCTAGGAGTCTTAGTAGACCATAAGTTGAACATGTGTTACCGCCATTGCTAGCCCGATCTTGTGGGATATTAAGACATCATTTTGATATCAATAATTCGGCCTCCTATACCCATTCCTCTCCATGTGCTTGTGAGGCCCCCGGACAAGCACGCATACAGGCTCGGCCGATAATCGCTGCAATATTCCAAACAAATACAGACAGGCCAGAAATAGCTGCCTCGCAGCTTCAGGAGACCTCAAGGCAAGTACCTCGATTATGTATGCACGCAACTTTCAAAAGATCCTCTGCCCAGAGCTGGCAGCTTGATGATCGAACTATACAATGCTCAAGCACTCCGCGTTTGCATACTGGCTACTCTATTGACAATTTGGCTATAACTCAGTCATTCAAATTCTGACCTTTTGGAGGCTTTGCCTCCAGCCCCAAACTCATTGTTTTCCCCAAGTACAAGCTAGCCTGCAGCCACAATTTTCCCTATAAGAACCCCTGACTTTGAGTGCTTCCTCGGATCACTCTTGGCTTCCATCCTGCCTTGCTATTGCTTTGTCCAGCAAGCCTTCCCCTCAGCTCCACGTGCTGAGATCCACGCTCCCCAGCTTCTCCGCTTCTAACCGGACTTCAGGAAAGGTATAGTATTTCCCATACCAAACCTCCTCAAAAATCCCTCTATCCGCTACTACCTTTCTTTCCATAGTTTCTTGCATGAGTGTATTACATACATTTGTTTGATTGTGCTTAAATAAAACAATTTTTAATTTCAACATCTGCCTTATCACTGACTCGGCCTGACCCCGTAGACATAGGGTTCAAGATCTCGCTACGTTACCCTGCCTCTCGCATTGCCAACTTGCACTCTGTGCTAATTCCCTCCCCATTGTTGTGAGCACATTTAGGTCTCCCTCTTGGGACCCCCAGAAATCGGGGTGACAGAGTGGGGGAGTAACGTGGGCAGCCCCTGTACCACTAATTTGAGTGGGAGTTGTGAACCTTCTCAAATCAGGCTGGTATAGACTTAGGTGACAGCCGGTCAAGTCTCTAGACTTTTGTCAGGAAGGAACAAGTGTGAGTGAACTCTGTGTGCTTGAGCTCCAGGAGCTACTCTATCTGGGTTGGAAATCTGTCCCCCTTTCTTGCTTGGTTTGTGTATGTCAGCCGCCCCGGTGTGGTCACTGCTGGCCCTTGGGCAGTAAATCATTGTCTGATAGCAAAGGGAGTGCACAAGCTGTCCTGGGAATCACATCCCAAACTTGGAGTCTATCGTGGGCTGGGATCCGAAGCGCTAGGGTACTAGGAACAGTCCACACGCATGCAACACTGTAGGCAAGGCAAAAGCACTTAGGGAAGAAATTCTCCCCCCAGAGTAGAACACAAGTGCGTCCTGTCCTTTAGAGTGAAACACGTGCGCGTCCCGTTTAGTGAATCAAAGCGCGGGTGCATCCCATTGGTAGTTTTGAAAGTGTGGGTGCGTCCCGGCTGTTTAAATTTCAGGTGCATCCCGACCGCTAGCGAAGTAGGTGCGGGTGATGATTCCCGACCTAGCATAGGGTTTTAGATGGTTTAGCCCAAGGTGGAGAAAGGCGCCCCTCACCCGAAAAAACTGTTAGGGACGGTTCAGTCTTGGTTCCTTGCCCCCTTTTCCCTGCTGCTTGGCCAGGCAGCGCTGTAAGTTCCATTGGGTTCGTTTCCCCCCTTCATTGGTAGGCAGAGTACTCCTGAAGGTTTTCCCCAGAGTCTAGGTGACTCTCCCTGTCCCTGAACTGTTGCCTTGTCCTTGTGTCCCTAGGCTGTCAAGGTGGAAGGCCGGGCTTAGGTGTACACAAGTGACCCTTGTTAGACAGGCTGGAGTTAGGTTCTGTTCCCTCTTCCCTCATGAAGTTCCACAGCGTTCATTTCCCTAGAATCCCCCAGGGGTCTCGGTGATCCTACCTGTCCCTCCAGAGCAGCAAAGGACCTCATGTTAGAGAGGGAGGTCAAGGGCAAGCTTGAAAAGTGGGTCCTCAGCAAATGGAAATGTCCTTGGAAGGAGTCTAGCTTCCAAACGACAGATCCCTTTGCCATGCTAAGGGAGGCGTATGCTCAGGCACGCCAGTCAAAGAACCCGTTTGGGCCATCAAAGGATGCTTTGGCAGCCTGGGGACTTTGGCTGAGTGCCAGAGATGCCTCCAAAGCCCTGGTTGAGACCAGAGATAAGCTAGGAGAGGTAGAGAAGGAGAATGCCCGGCTTCACGCTGAGATGGAGGCTCTGTGTGCGGACAAAGTAATGTTCGTGTCTGTCGCGCAGGCCACCGCCCAAAAACTGAGTGCTGCCACCTTGCAGGCTCAGACTTGGGAGGAGAAGGCTCACACCTTAGAGGCTGAGCTTGCTCATGCCAGGTCTGCAGCCAAGTTTATGGTGAGCCAAGTGAAGAAACAGCATGAGGCTGTCAGTCACGCGGTTTACCATAAACAGATTGAGGAGCTAGAGAGTCAGCTCCACACCCGCAAAGCCCTGATCTCTGCGGTGTGCCCTGAACTTCTCCCCTTGTTTGCACACGAGGAGCCACTGCCAGAGGATGCTCTGGCCACCCTTCCCCACAACCCAGACTGGAGCGACCCCAGGGTCCCAGTCTAGCCGGTCAAGACACAGTCCATGACCAGACGGACCACCCCCCTAGGAGAAGGAGGATCAGATAGACCAGAAGTACAGGAGACTCAGGTAACTGAGACACGAGTCCCCTGGACAGCAACATAGGCCAAGGCGATCGCAGATCAACCTGGTCCTCTGAACCGACAGACAGGGATCATGTGGTTAAACGCAGTGATCCATTCTCACCCCAAAGCCAACGGCCAGGACTTAACCCAGCTGGCGAGGCTGTGCATGTCACCATCGAACTCCCCACACTTGAATCCGCCATGGCGGCCCGAGGCTTCGTAAGGCTCGAGGCCCATGAGTGGATGCGGGAGGTAATTAGGATTTTGTGGCCCAGACAAAGTGGTAGTGTGTTATATGTCATGGAGCAACAGGGTCCTCGAGAGAACCCTGAAGCTTACGTGGCTCGGAAGCAGCTTCTGGCCATATTAGCAGGGAAGGTCCCCGAAGCCCAGGATGGCTACAACTTCAACAACGTGGAATTCAAGACTCTCCTTTGTGGAAGCTTGAACCATGAAACTAAAATGGCCCTGGGGCTCATTGATCCCAAGACAACACCTTGGGAAAATTTTAATGACAACCTCTAGAGAGTCACTGACCTGCTCCGTGAGGCTGGAGCCCTGAAATCAATAGGAGTACATTGTCTAGCTCAAGGGAAGTGATAGTACCACTCTATTCTGCTTTCAGACCCTGCCTGGAATTCTCTGTCCAGTTCTGGGCATCATAATTCAGGAAGGATTTTGATAAGCTGGAACATGTCCACAGGAGGGTGACCAAAATGGTAGAATGCCTGGAAACCATGCCCTATAAGGAGTGGCTTAGGGAGCAAGATATGTTTAGCCTGGAGAAGAGAAGGTTAAGTGGCAACATGATAGCTATGTTTAAATATTTGAAGGGATGCCATATGGAGGACAGAGCAAGCCTGTTTTCTGCTGCTGTAGAGATCAGGACATGGCTTCAAACTTCAAGAAAAGAGATTCCATGTAAACATTACTAAGAACTTTCTGACAGTAAGAGCAGTTTGACAGTGGGATACACTATTACAGAGTGTGGTGGAGTCTCCTTCTTTGGAGATTTTAAAACAGAGGCTGGGTGGCCATCTGTCAGGAATACTTTGATGATATATTCCTTCATGGCAGTGAGCTGGACTCGATAGCTCTTGTGGTCTCTTCCAATTCTACGATTCTATGCTCCGATGGTTCAGGCTGGAAATAAATATGTAGATTTGAATACTATCCAAGAAATATTCCCTGCAGATGGAGACCTAGCATGTCGAAAGAGAAACCCAGCCATCCTTCCTGGTTTGCTTGATTCCTATATGTGTGGAATTTCCTTTGTGAGGAAAATGTCCAACACCCCCTACCCCATGGAGATTGAAATAGTAAAGGAGAAGCTGCATTGCTGTGATTCTGAGGATTTCGGCTGGAGCCTTCTTGGTGACTTAAGACTAGCATAACTGTAAGTATTTTTTTTCCTGCATAAGGAAGTGTCTAGAACCTCCTTACACAACATTTTTTGTTAGTCTATGCAACAGCTGCTGCTGCATGCTCCTAATTCAAACTGCCCCAATTGGCTATGAGGGTGCCAGAAAACTTCTATTGCATCAGCATCTGATTGGCAGCCACTTAACTGGCAGTCTCTCATACCTCTTTGTGAGTACTTCAAACAGGTACATCCTTTCCCCTGACTTTCAGGTTGAGAAACCTGATATGACCAGTGTGCTTCTGCACTTATAATGTAAATGAGAACTTGCATTGCTCCCTTGCATTGTGGCTGCACAATACAGCAGATTGTCTTGTGTCAGCTTTGATGTGGTATCAAGAAGATGAAAAATAATACAGGAAAGATAGAGAGAGCATTCCCAGGTTACCACTGGGGCAAACTATCATACTTTTCAACTGTCCTGATTTGGCAGGGACAGTTCCAATTAATCATCTGTCGTCTCACTTTTTCAAGTTCTTTTAAAATGTCCCCATTTCACTCTCTCCCCTGACTTTCCCCCTTTGTCTTTGGCCTCAGAGAATTGAGTTCAAAATGCAAAAGTAGTTTGAACTCAATTAACTCAGTAGGAAGGAGAGGAGAGAAGGGAGAAGAATCTTGCTGTTCCCAGTGGACTTGTGCAAAAGCAAGCTGCTGCAACCTTTTCTAGCATGTCTGTTCTTCCTCGTTGGCATGAGTTATTATTATTCTTGACCGGATTCTGAGGTTGCTTGGCCATATATGTCCCAGTTTTCCACTGTGACATATTGGAAGCTACGCAGTCTGGGCTATACAGGAGAAAACAGTATCTGTGCTTTTAGCAATAGTTTGAAGTGTATATAGTAGTTAACCAAAGTGGTTAATCTCCCAGTTTCTGCAACAGAAGGTGCTGTGTAGGACACAAATGCTTCAAAGTGTTTTTCCTCCCCGCTCCCCCAACTCAGGTGGTACCATCTGGGAACAAAGAAACACAGTTTAGGAGTTCATTTTAGACAGAACTTTGCTGAACAATTCTCCTTCACCAGAGCCTGAAGGTATTTAAGCAGCAGCTGGATGAGTATCAGTCAGCGATATTGCAGCTGCCTCTACTTTGAGCAGGGAGTTGGCTTCAGAGATCTCCAAGTTCCCTTCCAACTCTATGATTCTCTCCATTCAACTGCAGGAAGTACTAGTCACAGGAGCTGAGCTCCGTATTTGATAAATGGTGAACCTTAGGATCGGGAGGTGAGCAAAAATGCAAATTCTGGGGATAATCTGTCAAGCTTTTGCTATGCTAAACAGGAACAAGTTTCCCACCAGGAGAGGATCCTATGATAAAAGGCATGTCACATCCTTCTAAGCATTTCAAATAAATCTGCAAAGCTGCCAAACAACATATTTCCCATCTCTACAGAGTCAGGGAACCAGAGTTTGCTCTCGCTTCAGCTTTAAAACAATGTACACGGACCCTGGGAACCATTGAAGAATGTGGATTATGTCAAAATGAAAGGACAGTCAACTCCCGCAAGATCAATGTTCAAACATAAATACATATCCAGATGGCTGGAACTAGAGATGTATCCTCCCTGTTAAGCCTTTGTTCGTCTACCCAGAGTGCAGCAGTATTATCTCAGCCAACACAAGCCTCAGTCTCCTGTTGTCTGCAGCAGTGGGGAAAAAAATTATGCTTTTTCGAGAGACACTCTTGTAACAGCTGAAAAGGGAGGCCTTTTGATGCGGTCTGGTCCTTGTCAGAAACCTGGGCCTCCTTCTAAAGTTTATGAGAGTTGAGAGTTTCCTCAATGAGAAAACCAGTAGTAGATCATGTTTTTTGAAAGATGGCAAACTTCAGAGGTTGCTAGGCCAATACATGCACATTTTCATCCCGTGGATCCCCACAGGCCATATTTACACTTATTTCATCTAAAAAAAATAATCTGGCAGGAAATCAGATTCAGGTTTTTAAAAATCATATTTGAGGCAGGGAAGACTAAAGGCCCCTCCCTAAACTGCGACCCCCAGGATTCCATAGGATGTTGAAAGTGGAATAATAGTGCTATAACAGTCTAGTGCGGAAATGGCCTCGGTGTGGTGTAGTGGTTGGAGTGTTGCTTTTTCTGGGAGACTAGAATCCGAAACCCCACTCAGCCATGCAAACCCATTGAGTGATGGTGACAAATCACAGGCCATTTCCGCACTACACTGTTATAGTGCGATTATTCCACTTTCAAAATCCTATGGAATCCTGGGGTTTGCAGTTTAGAGAGGGGTTGGCTGGCCCCTCCCTAAACAGCAAACCCCAGGATTCCATAGGATTTTGAAAGTGGAATAATCGTGCTATAACAGTGTAGTGTGGAAATGGCCACACACTTCTCAAATTTACAGGAAGGCATTAGCAAACCTCTTCTGCCTGAATCTTGCTAAGAAAACCCTAGGATAAGATCACCATAAGTTGGACCTGAAGAAGGCACAAAACAACAACAAACAGCAAAAGGTACAGAGGGTTTGAAGTAGCATTAAGTAAGAGAATCATGCCTCATCGAGAGTTGGTTTTTTTGGTGTTTTTTTAAAAAAATATTTATTTATTTATTTATTTAGGGAGAGATAGTTTTCCATTTTTACATGATGTCATTTGGTTGTGGGGTCTGATTGCAGTCTCTGTTGGTCCCAGACAACAGTACTTGGTAAGCTGCTCCATATGGCCTATAGGCCACTGGGTGCCTACTGATGAATAAAAAAAAGTTTGATTTGAGGGTATTTAGAAGTGCCCTTTTCCGTATTAGCCTGCCCACACCTGATCAACAGACTTTTTTTTCTACACCTCACCTTAGGTGGCTTCTAAAGTGACTGAGCATTTCATTTGTTTCATTTTGGGTGAAAACTTTCAAAAAATTCTTTCCCAAGTTTTTATACATTTGATAGAAAGACTTAAGATTTGGAAAGGGTAGGAGAAAATGAAATGAACAAATTTTTCTACTCAGGCAGAAGGTTTTGAACACTTAGCAATTAAAGCCTAGCTTTGGTTCTCTCTGCATTCAACCACACTGGTGCTGCCAAACTGATAGGTTTCCCTTTATCTTAAACAGCAAGTAGGTATAACGTGATCGTCTCCTTCCTGGCTATGTCTGTTGAATCTGGCCAATAGGTGATAATTTTGTCTGGTTTGTTTCTCGTGAGAACTATCAAATGCTTGTATACTTATTTATACATTTGATAGAAAGAAGTGGAGATTATTTTAATAATTCAAATGTGGATGGAACACATGCACATACACACACAGTGGTGGGCTAAAGTTTTCCACAAAAAAATTGCAGGTCTTCCTTTTTTCTTTAATTAATTTCTTATTGATTCTATATAGTAACTCCCTTGGCAGCGGTACACAAAATTGCTTTTCAATAAAGTTACATTGCTGTGATACCAAAATAAAAGATGTCAAAAGTATTCCACTTACAGTCAGCCAAAAAAACCTAAATACCTTCGGGAGACCAACATTATGTTCTTCCACCATGTAGTCAACAAAGTTATTCCAAACCCCCAGAGTAAAATTGTGGTTTATTTTCTTTCCCTTGGCTATTTGAAGTTCGCTAGTTATTTTTCAATTGGTGCTATTCGCCATATGTTATTACACCAGGTTGTCATAGATATCTCCTTTATATCTTTCCAAAATCTAATGATGACCAATCTGGCAGGTACTAATAAATTACCAATTAAGAATCTGGGAGATGCCTTTCTGTTGTCTCCTTGAAAGAAATCCAGCAGGGCCTGTTCTAGAGTCTTTGTAAGATGCTGGTTAGTTGTATTATTTGTTTCAGAAACATTGCATCCCAGAATCTAGATACTTTATTCTAGTGACACCACAAATGTTGTTAAGAGCCTTTCATTTTATATCCTTGCCCACAAAGAAGGAAAAGACTTGGGTCTATATAAGTCAGTCAAGCCGGGGCAAGTCTTACTTTTTGTGACTCTGAGCATGTATCTGCCCAATCCTCTTGGTAAGCTATATGTGCTTTGCTTCCCAGACAGTTTTCACATCGAGCTGGTTGAGAGAACTGGAAAATCCAAAGTACTTGTTTAAATTAGGACAATGTGAGCTCAAAATGACTTGAAGAGATTGAAAATAGTGTAATATACAATGTAGGTTTTAGTTCCTGACCTCAAACATATTTTTTAAAAAGCTTGAATTCTTATTAGTATGTACATTATGGCCTATGTGCATAATATTATTTGCCACATAGTTCAATCTGGGATCCAAAATTATCTCCTTTGTCGGCACTGTGTTGTAAATATAACATATTTTCAGCACTACTGAGTCATATTTTACGTTTTTAACAAACCTGCGTTTTGCCAGATTTAAGCACAGACCTCACTCAGTCATCTGTTGAAACCATCTGCCGCATGCAACTAGTTTTGGAGTCTTGCTCTTCACCTTAGTATTACAAAAGCATGTCTCCTAGTGAAGGCAAGAAGAGTCTTTTTTCCATACAGTTCCAAGCACAAGAATGTTCAGCCTGCAAGTATTGCCCATGAGACAACTTGGTATAAAACAGAGTGTTAGATGAGTATGAAACACCATCATTTAAAAAAACAGAAAACAATGTAGCTTAATTGGGTTTCTTCTGTAGCACTTGGCTGAGGCCAGCTCTACCAATAAGAAAGGGGAGGCAGCCATCTCAGCAACGGAATAGTGGAAAATATTGTCCCATTGTCAGTGCTGAAGAAAAAAATCTGTTCTCAGTCTGGTTGGCTTCTGAATGTAAAATGGGAAAGGGCACCATTGTGGCCTCCTAGCTAGGCAGCAAAATATTTTGGATTAGCTCTGCACTTGGATGAACTTTGCAATGATATTGCAATGCACAGCAGCAAAAGATGGGAGGAGTCAAGCAATTCTAATCTGTCAATATTGTGTTGAGGTATAAGAAAAATATAAACGAATGGACCAAAAACAGGAATGTAAATTTTTGATTTTTTGATTCTTACCTAGAAAAATGAAGAATCTGATATATTTTCTTCCTGCAGGATGAAGTTACAAGAGTTTCTACATTTTTGTGAATGTGTGTGTATGTGTGTGTGTGTGTGTTTTCAGGACTTTTCACACAAAAGTTCCTATGAAAGTGTATATTTTGTGCATTTTTTTCACCAAAAAAGTCCAAATTGTCAAAATTCTTACATTTGGTTGAGTAGTCCCCCTTTGATGGGACATCATGATCTGTTGAAACACCCTTTCTTCTCGAAGACAAGAGATTTTGTGAGTGCATATAATTAGTAGGACAACTTGAAGCATTATCAAAAGAAAAGCTCTCATGTTGTAGCCTGCAAATTCAATGATGGAACCAGGGGGACTATTTTAACTCAGCCTTACTATAACCTGCGATAACTATGAGTGTTCCCACTCAAGGCCAGTAGACGGACAAATGTGATATCTTGGAGCAAAGATGTCTAAGTCCTTAGTGAAGAAGTAGAAGTCCTACATTTTGAAGAGGAAGATATATCCATAGAAGGTTGAGTGCAGACATTTTTCCAAGGCATCGCTTCCATAACAGCTTGGCCCTGAAGACACCACAAAGTCAGACATATGAAAACAGGCAGCTTGGAACCACCAGGCTTCTCCTTCCATTGCCAGCAATATTGTTGCTGCCTGAGGGTGTCAGACTGCTCACATAATGGCTCTTTGCTCAATTGGTTTGGCCCAGTGGGCAAATAAATAAATAAATAAATAAATAAATAATAAAAATAAAATCATAATTTTAAAAAAAAAATTCACGTATTTGAAACCTGAGCTGCTCCAAGGCCATTTTGTCAGGTCCATTCCACACAATACTGCATGACGATAACAGCAGCATTCTTTTTTATTAGATTTTTAAATGGGACTGCCATCTTGTTCTGGTTTCTATCAGAGACTTGAGGGCTTCACACATAGGAAGATTAAATCAAATATTGCATTAGTGCACAGGTGGGAATCAGGCAGCCCTCACTGTTTGCTCTGTTATTAAAGATGCTGAGTTTTAACAGTCCAACAACATCTGGAGAGATTCTCAGTCCTGTATTATAGCATCACATCATTGTAAGTTCTTAATGTAATGTAACAAAAGAAGTGAAAAAATTCAGCTGTTTTAGTAGGCAAAGTGCATGTTCACACTGATTGCATGTAACAACTGGATCTTCTGTTTTAACTGGAGGTGCCAGAAGTTATTTATCAAGAGAAAAGTTCATTGCTATGTTTAGATGCCATACTGCTTATGATCACTAAGAGGAATTTTAATCTGTGGCTTTTGGCTTCTGAAAAAAAAAAGACAAGGATATTTTAGATATGATTAATTGAGGATCATGTTGTCTTACATTGTTTGCAATCATGATGTTGAATCCTGGCTGAGCCAAGCTTTTAACAGGTCCACTGAAATCAATGGTACTTAATTAATCTCAACTAAATGAGGTCTCATTGGTTTCCTCTAACATTAACATTAAGTCTGATTGGCTGTAACAACCCATGTGATATTTATGGTGTTGTGATGCTATATGATTTGCTGATGTCATAGATTCTCATAAGCAAAATATTGAGGGTCTCCAGAGGCAATAAAATTAAATGGTCTTGTGGGACAAGGAGTCTGTCCTGTCCCGGATAACTTGCAATCCACAAGCTTCACTCTGAGGTCAACAGCAATGTTTATTGGTAGCAAAGTAAGCAGCATAGCATACTTCTTCTGAAGTTGCTGAGACTGAAATACACATGGCATTCAAAAGTTTTATACTTTCTCATACAAATTCAGGTGTGCAAAGCTGTAATTGGAGAGAATCATAAATTTAATATCACCCCACATCTATAGACATTCCCCGGACTTGCAGTTGTTTACCCATCTTTCTTCCTTGAGGCTAGAACATGTTTCCTGCTCCTTACTTCTGAACACTTCGAGTTTTCACAACACCTTTTGGCGCTCTCATTTTCTCCTGCTCTGATCTTTTTCTTTTCTACAGGATACATTGTAGCAATGAGCAATAAAGCAATTATCCGCTTGGTACATTGGATTAGAAAAGCGAGCTTCAAACAGATATATTGTTGCTATCTACAATTGGTGTTGATATTTCATAGCACTCTATCTAGCTCTAGCAATGCCTAAGCTGGCTACCCAAACTATTCTAATACATATCCAGCAGACACCTTATGACAGGAGCCATGAATCCTGACAGAGTCTGAAACTGGTAAAGGCAAGCAAAGAAAGAATGCAGCAATGAGAAGTAATAGCTGCTAGAGAAAGAAAGAGGGAGAGCGAGTGAGACAGAGGGAGAGAGAAGAGATGCCGAACAGCACTACATGTTCAGAAAGTGTGGGGTTTTTTTCCCCAGTGGTGTCACTGAATATTGGTCACTGGGAGCAATGTGGTAGTGGTGTGTCACCTTGAGTGCCCACTTGTGGTCTTCCTACGGGCATCAGGCTGACCACTGTTGGATGCCAGGTGCTGGACTACAAGCCGAATTACATGAACTGTTGCTCAGATCAATCAGAACTCTCCTTCTTTTTCTAATGAATTACTTTGGGTTTTTTAATTAGAAATTTTTAAAATTGACACAAATACATAAAACAAAAGAAACCAAACAACTAAACCAATATGTAGGAAAGACAAACAACAAAATCAGCCTACATATAAGATTACACTAAATATACAAAGAAAGAAAATTGTATATATATATATACCATACTTAAACTAAACTAATAAGAAATTGTACTAAACAACAAAAAAAAGAGACTACATCTAATTAAAAATGGCTCCCATCCTTATTGCAAACAGCTCGAAGATATGAAAATGTACTCAACTTAAATTCATTACTTTCTACTGCTTTAATTTTGTTGCTCCTTATGTTTATATTCCCAAACTATTTTAATTTCTAAATTTCCTAAATGTCTTCTTTTCATAAATTTCCGTTTCAGAAATCAATATTATTAACTATTTTGAGATACTCTAGTGGACTACTTTGGAAACAAGTATCAAAAGTGAATAACCCAGCGTTCCTGGCACTGATTTATATTGCTCTCTCAGCATCAAGCTGGATAGCTGGTGCTTAGATTCATAGGCCCAGGCAGAACTGCAAAATGTCTCTCCTCTTCCCTCATGCAGGACTCCCCTCCCTCCTGCATGCCCTTCCATGGCAGAGGCATCAAAGCAGTGTCTAGCTTTATGCCTATACCAGACAATAATATAATCCACCAGGACCTCTGGACATAGAGACATAATTGGACCCTTTGTTGACATCCAGCCACTTTCCACGAACTAATAGAAAGGATCCCTTCAAGAGGAGGGTTGATCCAGTGGAGGTTAGGTTGCTGCGAAAGCAGATAATGAATTTCTTCCTCCGCAACAGTGCTAAAAATTCAATATTTCACTAACAAGATGCCAGTCCATAGTTTATAATTTTCGGTTGTGTACCAGTAGTCATAATTTATATTTCATCCTTTTTTAAAATATATAAGTAGAGACGTATTAGAAGTTTCCTCCATCAAGATTTTATTTTAAAATGGATTTACCCAGTCTGAATCTCCCAGACAAAACTTAGAAACAGGAAAAAATTTATGCTGAGAAATCTGAACATTTCCAAGCTTGCAATACATTCCAAGAAAAAGGAAAAATGCATCCAACAATAGGCCCTTGTTTGAACAGTGGATAAAAAACACTGTATACATTTCTAAAATGTGTCCAAGCAAGCTTCAGTTGTGGAAGGCTTTAAGCCAACTATGTGTTCATGAATACATCTGCTTGAAAACTGTGGTCATAATTATATATCCATCTTTTTAAAAAAAAAAAATTCCACACAGAAGGTATGGCACAAAACAGACTTAGAAGTGGGGAAGAAGGAAGTTTATGGTAACAGTCTCAAAATTGCTGCCCATTCCTGTCCACAATGTTAATTTGCATGAAACTCTCTCATTCATTAGGCCTTGAATAAGAATTGCATGTTTCTTCTTAACACAAGATTAGGACAGATGTCATGAGCCTGAATGAACAACTGTGAAGCAGCATTTAGCTCTATTACTGCAGAAAACTTGTTAATAAGCCTACAAGGAGAGCAGAGCAATTTCTAGATGCTCAGTGTTGGAAGATTTCCATGTCCTACTAATTCAACAGCATGACCAACTTGGAAAACAAAGAAACCATTGCTAGGGAACATGTTAATACCCAGTATAAGAAGGCAAAATTCCACAGATGAAAACTAGGAAGAAGTTTGACAGGAGGAAATAAAAAAAGCAGCCACATATTTATGACAATATCATTAATAAGTTAAAAGCTGCATGTCTAATTCAGAGTTAAAGCACATACTTTGATTCAAGCAGATCCCAGGTTGATTCCATGGCATCTTCAGCTAACGCTGGCAAAAATGCTTCACTGACACTTAAGAGAGCCACTGCCTCAAATTCGCTGGCCTGGTACCTTCTGGATGGATTGGGCTACTACAAATATCATCCCCCACCAGCATGAGCATGGCGGTTCTGGTCAAATACATCTGAAAGGCACCTAGTGAGAGAGGCTGGCATAGAAGACGTGGACCAGATGGTTCATCAGTTCCACTAGGTATACGGCTGGTGAGGAGTGTATCCATAACACACAATTATGGAAATTTTGATCTCACTTTAACTGTGGGATCCTGATACTTGTAGTTTTGTTGAAGTGTGTAGGCTTCTCTACTTACCTTCTGTGAAGTACAGGATTGGAACTTTCAAGCAGAGAATTCTAAGCATTTCAGAAAGCTATACATCCCAGTATCCCATAGGATGCAGCCATGGCAACAGTATATAATTATGCAGTGTGGACACACCCTAGGTTGGCAATGTGAATCTATGTGTAGGGAGCTGCTTTCAACCTCCATATGAGTGTGAAAGGGAAAAAAAAATTTTTAGCCCAAGAGGCATATTATGAATGACATTCAGTAGTCAGTAGGATTCTTCTCTGTATTCTACTAGGTGTCAGAAATATTGACAGCAATGAAAGGAGTTGTGCATCCTTTCAGATGTTGTTGAATTGCAGGTCTGAGCAGCCCTAGTCACCATCAACAATTGGGATATTGGGATTCGCAGTCCAGTATCCAGGGGGCCACATGCTTCCTACCTCTGGTCCTGATATTGTGGAAAGATCTCTTGGGGGATGTCATGAACATACCTGTCCATATTTCCCAGCTTTGTGAAAAATCCAAGGCTGTTTGTTTGACAAGACTTTTGAGTAAGGCGTATGCTGCTGACTTTGTCATTTTTAAAAAAATTATGTGTTTTTAAAAGGGAGTTGGAATCTTAGTCCTGGCCAACTTAGTTCTGCATTGTCATATGTAAGATATAAATAGCCCTGCATAAGACTGTGCTTTGGAACAACAAATTAATAAAAAGGCTGTACTGTACAACAAATTAATTTTTTGATATTAATTTGTTGTTTGGGAGTACATTTTTATACACAACTATTCATAATGAACTAGTCCCAAAATGGTAACTTGTTTTACTATGCAAACTTGCTTTTAATTTGGTATCTACAGCAATGTCTTAAGAGTGCAGTGGCAGGTTCTCTCTCATATAAATGTGCACATATAGCAGGGGTGAGGAATCTAAGGTCCTTGCGATGTTGTTGCATTCCAGCTCCCACTAGCCCCAGGCAGCATGTCAAGGATGATAGAAGCTAGAGTCTAACAGGGTCATTGTTTCATCACAGTGTGCATATAGGATTGCAGCCTAGTCTAGTTTTTGAAACTCACTTCCAGCACCAGCATAAAAACCAAACATTTTTTTTAGTATATGCCAGACATTCCCTCATGTCTTTCTCCCTAAACCTGTTCCCGGTAAGAGAAAGTTGGCCTCCTCTCCTGATGGAGAAAAATGGAACAATCTCGTGGAGCTAAATGTCAGAAGGAAAGGGAGGATAATAGCTCTGGCAGGAGGCAAAATATCTGGGCAGCCTACCGTGTCATCCCCAGCATGACTTCAGGTTGATAGGGATGTTTCAGTGATGCCCTTTTGAGGCTAGAGGTTTGTCTTCCTCCTAGCAGGCACTAGGACATCTATCCATTGTGAGTAATGGAAGAGTTATAAGATGTGCTTCAGAAAGGTTTTAAACTTTTGGGCTTTTGTAAACGACAGAAATGCGAGGCTGAAGTTTTAACAAAGGAAACCAGACACTCAAGAAAGAAAAGCCAGAAGCATAGGTTTGGCCTTTTATTTTTTTTACAGTCCTCTTTGGGATGTATTTTTTTAAAGAATAGATTTAGAATGCAGCAGTGAAATTGAAAGTATTATATATTTCCTCTATAACTATAGATTCATTATAGTAGGGGTGGGCATCTGCACAGGAGTTTGGGTCTTCAACTACTTGGGAGCCATACCTGCCCACCCCATCCATATTCACTACTTCCACATTCAGCTGTACATTGGTCAAAATGGTGACCTTACATAACACAGCATCACTTCCGCTCACCATTTTGGCCGATATACGGCTGAATTCAAAGACATTGTGTGGTTCTGTGGTGTATTGAAAGGCATAAGAGGATGATTTGGCATGCTTTGGTGCAGGCTTTAGGAAAACTTGCTTGAAAATTGTACCAAAACTGGGGAGAAGGTTGGGAAGCTCTAGGGGAGTGGCAGAGGTTTTGGGGGATTCAAGTAGGGTTTGGGGCTGCATGCTGTCCTGCAGTCTGCACTACCCCACCCCTGAAATATAACAAGAATGACCAACAATGGCCATCCAGATATTGTGGAACTGCACGTCGCACTATCCTTGCCTATCAGTTACGCTACTGAGAGCTGAGGGGAATCAAACTCCAGCAATATCTTGAGAGCCACAGCCAACCAACTGTGCTTTAGAAGCTCTCTGACACCTTGTTTGGATGAGCTAGGGATGCTTCTTTATAGGGAAGAAAGAGGGAGGTTATATGTCTTTGTGGGATATTTTTGATGCTTGCTTAAGATCAGTTTGTATGAAAGGAGTACAATAAGAGACCTGGGAGTAATGGAAAGCCATGGTAATATTTTGATCTCACATGAGAGATTCAGGACACGTGATTATTTTCCCCATCCACTGTCTGTAGTGGAGGCTGGTGGCTCTGATGTCAGTGGGTTTGGTGAGTGTGGTGAGCTTTAGTTCAAACTTTGAAGGAGCTCCCCAAGGTGCTGTGAACCTATTTAGGAGAAAGAATTCATCACTTTGGACAGTTTTTTCAAAAGCTGGACTAAACCATGTAATGGATTTACCAACATTTTATTTTGGGTTACAATGGGGATCTGGGGAGCTGGTATAAAAAGCTTCTGATTATACCAGGAGCTGACAGAAAGTCTTTTGGGGTAAACAAAAATGTATGGATTAACAAAATAAAATCAGAACAGGAACAAAATCTGAGACTTTCTGGTCTTCTTAACCAACCTGGATATGCCCTTTCCCAACCCAATGTTCTTCAAATGTGTTGGACTACAACTCCCCTTACAACATCAAGGTGAAATTAAGACATCAAGGCAGCAGCAGAAGGCATCAATAACTGTCACAACACCATGAACAGGATGAGAGAAAGTGGCTCTTTGTAAACCTCTTCATATACAATACATGGGACAAAATCACTCACAAACCTCAAGTGACATGAGAAGGAAGATAGCTAAAATCACTGTGTCTGAACATTTTTGGTCATAAGTCAATAAGAAAAAGTCTTTTCAGCTAGAAGGTATCCATGTCTCAGCTTATTTGGTGTACTGGCTGTTGTGTGAGGGCTATTGTCATGCAGTGTTCACACAATTTCCCAGGATTGTTCATGGCTATGGAAGGTTTTGTATGACCTCAATGTCACACTAACATCTTGTGGGTTGACAGAAGAAACCTTTTCATTTTCAGAAGTTAGCTGTGCCCTCTGATGCTCAAAAGGCTTACCTATCAATTGAGAACAGATGTCTGTGTAGCTGTTTTAAAATGTCAGATACAAGTGCATTAGGCATTAATAAACTACTCAAGAAGCAGGGACAAGATGCGAAAGACTCTTCTGTGGAATTCAGTTCTGCAAATTCACCTGAATTATGCACCATTGTGTGGGAATGAGTCCCATTGAATTCAGAAAGATGGGAGTTGCAGTCCAACAACAGTATGCAGCAGCCCTGCATAGCATGGCAGTTTTCAATAGATTTAAATAGATGGATTAGCTGTGCTAGTCTGTTGCAGAAGGAAACAGTCTTATGGCGTCTGAAAAACTAACAACTAATTTGGTCCTTTGCTGCTAGTATACATGAAAACTTAACTTTGATAGTAAGCTTATTATCCTAAAAAAGACCTTCATTGGATCTTAGGTATGCATTATAACATACCCTCGAACTGTCCCAGTTTGGCAGAGACAATCCTGATTAATTCTCTGTCATCCCACTTTTTAGCTGCTTTTAAATGTTTCCATTTCTCTCCCCTTTCCCCCATTTTTCCCTTTTGTCCTCAGTTTATTTCAACTGGTGCAAATGGAGTTCAAAATGCAGAAGTAGTTTGCACTCATTTGACCTGGGAGATGGGAGAGGAGGGGAGGGGGAAGAATCCTGCCTTTCCCAGTAGCCTCAAGCAATAGCAAACTACTGCAGCCTCTCTGAGCCTTTCTCTTTTACTTCATTAATAACTTTTGCTGTTGTGACCACATTCCTATGTTGCTTAGCCACATGTGTCCTGGATTTCATCTGTGAAATGTTGGAGGGTGTGTGGGACTGTCTGGGATTGTCCATGAGCCCTCCTGTTTTCTTACTATCCTGTTTCCCACCACCTAGGAATCTTAACAGCAGAACTTTAGAGGCTCTTCTTCCATTTTCCCACCCTTTTTAAACCCCAGGAAACATCCATATAGTGTACATGTGTCAAACACAAGGCCTGCGGGCCAAATCCGGTCCACTAGGCCATTTCCTGTGGCCCTCGCACCTCTCCTGCAGCTGCAGCTGGGGGGCAGAAAGAGGCACAGGGACGGTCTGGGGAGCAGAAAATGGCATACTTTGGATATACTGACTAATTCTATGTCACTTTACAGAGGTATAGGGATCCAATAGCCCCAAATTGTCCAAGAAAAGAAAAGTTGATGCAGAGGGAAGGCAATTTAAAAACTGGTGATAATTGAATGCAGCGGCAATTATTTAATATGATAAAAGAGTAGATACATTTACATAGTCTTACAGATATAACCAGCCTTTTGAGGGCAACCATAATGCTGATGCAGCCCAAGAGGAAATGAGCTTGACACACCTGCTGTAGTACCTTAGACCTTTCCTTTTCTCTGTGTGTGTGTGTGTGTGTGCCTCGTAAAACTCTGCAACAGTGCCCCAGAAAGCCTACTCGTATTTTCTAGCCCATCCCTTTAAAAATCTGAGTGATTTATAGTAAACCCCCTTTTGCTTCTAAGAAACTCCCATTTATAACTTCAGCTTGAACTAGGGCACTGCAGTTTGGTTAACATTCAAAAATATTTAGAGTTTCTAGCACAATGAGTTGTGCCTAACACTGAACGTTATTTTATATTATAGATAACTGTATAAACCAATTGACCCCAGGGAGAGCTGAAAACATCAAGTACCTATCATGTGCAGGTGCTTATGTGTGCATAGCTATTTGTTATGTGCTTTGGCTTATATAAAATCATAGAATCATAGAATAATAGAGCTGGAAAAGACCACAGTGGCAATCCAGTCCAACCCCCTGCCATGCAGGAACACACAGCAAAGCACTCCCAACAGGTGGGAATACATAAAGCTCTAATTCTCTCTGCTAAGAATAAACAGAAAATAGGATCCCAAAATCTTGTCATGTAGACATGGTGGCAGGGTGCGCCTGTTTGGCAATATAGTCTGTGTCTCTGATATATGGCATATGGATTTTTGTGACATTTTTAATATATTTTTTTGGTGACATTTTTAATGTAATTTATTTTGATTATATCTGGTGCTATATTTTAATTTTATGGAAATGTAGAATAAGAGTTTGATAAGTCCACACAGCCTTGCCTTTCTCGTGATTTTGTGCGAACACCAGCAGATGGGATAATGTGACTTACAGTGAGAAGGGGGTGGGTATCATTAAGCATCGAGGCTCCAGGTTCTTTAATCTAACCTTGGTTGGAAGATTCACCCTCAAGGATGCCATATGTTCTCTTGAAATGAATCAGATTAACATTGAAGATAATTTACCCTGAAATTATTGTTTCGCTGCTCCAGTCCCCTAAGCTTAAGGGATGACTGCTCAGGGTTCTTTAGAAGAAGAAGAAAAAAAAACAAGTGCTGGAGACTTGTGATCTTTTTGTAATTGTTTATTTACAAAAATACATGCTCTGCATGAGAACCATGAGCAGAAAATAGCTAGACAGACAGTGCTAGTCGTTGAAGTAGGACTAGTCCCCAGAAAACCAACACCATACCCTTTGAACACCAGTCCCTGCTAGTTGCAAAACACAGGTTATTTGATTCCTCCATTACTGCAGTACAACTATCAAACTATATACCCACATTCAAGTGTGGGAGACATTTAGTAACTACTAGACATCACAAGAATGAGTATAGTACAGTGGTTTGAGCATTGGAATACAGCTCTGGAGACCAGGTTTTGATTCCCTGCTCAGTCACGGAAACCCACTGGGTGACCTTAGGACATCACACACTCTCAGCCCCCCAAAAATCTTGTGATAGGTTTACCTTGGGGTCATCATAAGTTGGAAAGAACTTGAAGGTATACAACAACAAAACATCACAAATCATCAAAAATCTCATCTTCTTCCATCCATTAAGCAGTGGCATAGCGATGGGGGATGGGGTGAGGAGGCGGTGTGCCTTAGGCGGCACTTTTTTGGAGGTACTACCACTCCTTGGCAACCCCGCCTCTGTGCGCCATCACCCCACCCATACATTCCATTGCTCCGCCCCCATGCACCATCACCCTGCCCCCCCACCCTTCTGCTCCCACCCCCTACCTTGCTCTCACCAAGCTACACCACTGCCGTTAAGGCTCATTAAATGACCATTAAAAGTCAGTATACTGTAGTCCAAAACTAGAACAAATTATGCGTATCTGAAAAGTTCATTGGTTGACCTTCACAATGGGTTTAACTCACCTTGTGGGAATGTTGTGAGGATAAAATATGTTGGGACTGGCCACATTCACCAGCGGTGGGGGAAAATTGCAGTGGTAGACGGGATTCCCATTTCTCTAACCTCTGACCTTGATACTCAAGGAGTGGTTATGACTCCAACACCAATGGCTCCATAGTCAAGCTACCAGCTAGAAGAGTTCCAATTGGCATTTCAGCTAGGGATCCAGCTTTGCTATGCAGCTCACTGGCCCCAGAGAGTCCAGTCTTGTCTCTTACACTCCTATCCTAACTCCCTTCTGAGTGCTCAGGGTTCTGAGGAGGGGATGGAGCAACTGGGAAATGTCTGAGGACATTTTGGCAGTACCAGCAGGCAGCAGCAGCCTGACCTGATAGTTGTTAGAATGGTCCAGAATTTCTGTGCTTTCAAATAACATTCTGTGTCCGGGTTGGTTTATAGTGTGTTCTGCTACTCCTGACTTTTCTGGCTGGATCAACCCGGACACAGAATGTTATTTGAAAGCACAGAAATTCTGGACCATTCTAACAACTACCAGGTCAGGCTACACAGAGAGGCCATTGAAATCCACAAACACTCGGATAATTTTAACAGGAAAGAGGAGACTCGGAAGGTCAACAAAATTTGGCTGCCAGTATTGAAAAACACCAAAATCAAAACACAAAAGATACTAACGAGCCCTAACGAGCCCCACCTGGGCTCAGGAAGTCTCCCTCCAGGAACAAGTATTCAATACACACAATAGGACTATTATGCTAATTGCTCCCTCCCCCCTGGAGGAGGAGACTGGCATATATATGCTCCACTCCACTTCCAGTTCACCATTCCTCTGAAGATGCCAGCCACAGATGCAGGCGAAACGTCAGGAGAAAATACAACCAGAACACGGTCTCAAAGCCCGAAAAACCCACAAGAACCAATGGATTCTGGCCGTGAAAGCCTTCAACTCTACATCACATATTTCTGTTTTCCTTTGAAATCTCTCCCAAAATGGCAAGGTGAACGTTACATTACTCCCTGTCACCATTTTGAGAGAAACTGAAGAAGAACATGGAAGTATTTTGGGGTAGTATAAGGTTGTAGTCAGCTTGTGAGGGGTGGGGTATTTTTTTTTTTTTGCATGTTTTTGGCCAAAAATTGATGTAAAAGATGGTAATTTCTTTTTAAAAATGGGAATGGCAACTTTGAGGATTGAAGGACTTCAGAGGCCACAAAAGTGGGGTGTAGGAGCTGCAATGTCCAAGGACTGCCATTTGCCCAAGTCTGAATTAGATAATGGAATATTAATGTATGGATTTCGGAAGGAATGGGACAGTAAATTATCTATAGTGGACTTTCTATTATCTCTATGTATCTATTTTGTATTTTCGTTTAGGGCTTTGGGGTTGCCTCCAACAACTGCTGAGCAGTAAGATTTTTGACAGCAAGTCTCCCTGGTGCTTTGTGGGGGTGCATGGGACTTTGACAGACTTGTTTCAGTATAGAACGTGTTGTATTGTCACTGTTACATTTAAAATTTGATTCAGATCTGCAAACTGCTTAAATCATTGCAATCGTATTTGCAGTGTGCAGTTATAATTGGCCCTGCAGAACCCAAAGCAGTGATACAAAATGAGTGCCCAAAGTACAAACACACTACATGCAATTTATCTTTCCACTCTCCCCTGAATCCATAATTTAAAAGCCTGCTACCTTATATCAAGGTGACAATAGCCTGATTCTTATCCCTGGCAAACATGCCTTCTCTCCTCTCCAACTGTCTCATCAAATTGAACTCATAAATACAGATCCTTCTTTAGGGTTTCCTCACCCACTAGGCCAAACCGATAATTCATAGGGATTACAAAAGCATTGCAATCTATTACATATCCTCCACGCAGGATCAGTTTCCATGAATCTCTTTTGTTATCCCACTTTTTAGCTATTTTTAAAATATCACAGTTTCTTACTCCTCTCCCCCCTTTGTTCTCCACTTACTTAAGTTGCTGCAAACTGTAGTTTGCACTCAACTCAGCTATAAGCGAGGAGGAGAGAAGGGGTGGAATCCTGACTTCCCAGTAGGTTCAGGCAAAAGCAAACTGCTGCAGCCTCTCCTAGTTTGTGTGTTCTTCCACATTCATAACTTTTGCCATCTTGACCACACTCTGTTGTTGCTTGGTCACACATACCCTAGTTTTCATTTGTGAAATGTTGGAGGGTTAGGTATATAAATGATGCCAGCTGGTTATTATCTTTTAGTATGGCCCAACAGAATGGCGTTCCTAGTACAGTACATTTTCAATTGTACAGTTTTGACTGTGATCTCTCAATCTTTACTTGTCAGCCTGGTACAGAGAAATTTGTATCTGCCCAGAGAAGGGAGAGTGGGGAAGGAAATAAAAACAAAGCATTTCACTGAACTGTTTTTAAGGGAAACTGAAGTTATAATTGTTTTGAGTCTCTGTCCTGGGAGTAAGAGTTCTTCTTCTTGACCCAGGCTTTTAAATCCAGTTCACTCAGAAATAATAACTGTGAGCAGTCAGCCCAGAAAAAACATGTTCTTGCTCACATTTTTCATTTCCCCAATGACTCATTTGGGAAAAAAAGAACACATAACATTTGGGTTTCCTCTCCTCCACAACAATAAGTTAAAAGTAACTACACTTTTAACTACAAGAGCACAGTGTTGTAAAAAAAGGGAGTGAGCAACCATACAAACACATCTGTGTTAGAAAAATGGCCCTATTTCTCCCATTAATGAATGATGGTCCAGCCATATTTACACACAAAAAGCACAGGAGCAGTCAAGACCAGGAGGTTAAAAGGCCCAATTTTCAACAGAATTAGCCAGAAATCCCCTCTGAATTTGGTGGAGGAGGAACCTTTGGGTGTCCTATATTTCAGTCATCAACAAAGTGTCCCAGGAAGCAGGTGGTTGGAATGCAAGTGGTTAAGCCAGTCCAACTCAGTCACTGGTTATCCAGCAGGATGAAAGGAGAAGCAAGGGAATGGTTGTGAGTAGGGATGGGACGAATCCAGAATTTCTGAATCCAAATCTGGATCCAAATCCCCAGAAGGGTCTGGGAATCCACGAATCTTATGAATCTCAAATCTTTCGAATCCTTTTTTTTTAAAAAAAGTATTTAAAAAGCAAGGGAAAGAAGTACCTCTATTGAAAACTGTTTTTGAAGCAGAATTTGACATCTTTGTTTAATGAAAAAAAATTAAATAATAGTTTTCACTTTCAGGAAAACTCTCAGGATCCCCGGATCTCCCTGGCACCAGTGGGAGAAGAGTGGGGGGTGTGGGACCACACTGCCCGCAAGTTTTTCACGCCTGCCCTGGGCAGGATCGGGCTGGTGGCTGGTGGGAAAAGGATGGGGAGTGTGGGACCCCACTCCTTGCAAGCTTCTGCTGTCTGCCCGGGGCAGGATCTGGCTGTGGGTGGGTGGGAAAAGAGCGGGGAGTGTGGGATCGCACTCCTCGCAAGCTTCTACCTCTGTCTGGGGCGGAATCGGGCTGGTGGCAGGTGGGAAAAGGCCAGGGAGTGCGGGATTGCACTCCTTGCAAGCTTCTGTCGCCTGCCCGGGGCAGGATCCAGCTGGAAGCGGATAGGAAAAGAGTGGGGAGCACAAGATCACGCTCCTCGTTACCTTCTCCTGCCCACCACTGGCAGGATTCAACAGATTTGGTTCACCTATTTTGGCAGGGCGATTCGGATCCCCGAATCTTGTATCCTTGTCCAGGATTCGAGGATTCAGTTGGCCCATCCCTACTTGTGAGCCAGTCCAGAAATTGCACAGCAAGTCAGTAGTCCAAATAAAGCCAGCAGGGAGTAAAACAGAATCATCAATAGCCAGTCCAAGATCCAGAGAACATGAAATGCCAGAAAATACTGCCAATCACCAAGACAGATGGTTAGCAACAAAGCCTTCAGCAAACTGTTGGAGACTATCAAGCTATCTCAAAGGAACAGGTGCTTAATTAGCACCTCCTATTTAAGAGTTTCTAGGACCAATATAAGTTCTTCTTATCTCTTCTACACTCAGCAAATGGCTGCACTGCATCTTCAACCTCCTCTTGGGGAGTAGGGCCCCTCTGTCTCACTCCAAGCACCTTTGACAGCAACTAAAAAGTCCTATGTGATTCTAAGCTGCATCAATAGGAATGTAGCGTCGAAATCAAGAGAAGCAATAATACTACTCTATTATGCTTTGGTTAGACCTCAGTTGGAATATTGTGTTCAGTTCTGGGCACCACAATTCAAGAAGGATATTGACAAGCTGGACTGTGTCCGAAAGAGGGAGACCAAAATGGTGAGGGGTCTGGAAACCATGCCTTGTGAGGAGTGGCTTAGGGAGCTGTGTAGCTTGACAAAAAGAAGGTTAAGAGGTGACATGACATCCATGTTTAAATATTTGCAGGGATGTCATGTGAAGATAGAGCAAGCTTGTTTTCTGCTGCTCCAGAAACTAGGACACAGAGCAATGGATTCAAATTAGAGGGAAAGAGGTTTCGCCTAAACATCATGGTGAGAGCCATTTGACAGTGGAATATGCTGCCTCAGAGTGTGGTGGAGTCACCTTCTTTGCAGGTTTTTAAACAGAGGCTGGATGGCCATTTGCTCAGAGTGCTTTGAGCTTGTGTTGCTGCATGGCAAGGGGTTGGACATTGTGGAGCAAAACAAGATGAATGGGTATGCAATTTTTGTATGGCAAATGTATACTTCTGAAGATTTATAAGTGGAAATAGCCAATTTTGGTGGGTAGGAGGCCCAAGGGCTACAAAAATAGAATGGAATGGCCAGAACGTTGAATTAATATAACAAATGTCTTATATCAAGGTAGGAGGACTTCCAACACATAGACCTAGTAAGATTTGCAAAGATTCCTGATTGGATCAGTGAAGGTTCCCAAGCAAGTCCTACTCTTCCCTAGCTGGTGGGAGATAATCCTTGTTATCTCCAATCAGTGACTAGTGATGACAACATGATTTTCCCTCTGCACTAATGACAAAAAGGGCAGGAGAATCCTCACTGTTTTGAGGTGGGAAGGTCAAATACCATTATATATCTCAAGGCATTCCTCAGGAAAATCAGCTTGTTTGTTTCTCCTCTACACAGCAATTAGGAAAGGTAAGTCAGGAGAGGCAATAACAGAAGGAACAGGCTAGACATGGCTTTGGTGGGGTTCTCCCTTTCTCTGAAGAACAGAGGAAGGCAAGAGAGGTCTGTAGGCCAGGAGGTTTGACAGAGAAGATGTTCACAATAATGGCAATGTGTAGAATGTTCTCCCCCTTTCTGTTTATTTGGGCCCAAACTTAGCATAACAGAGCAAAGAAAAATCTTTGTGCATCGGATTACATCATTGTGCAAGCAGTTGTGCAACCTTGTAATTGCCGTTGTAGAAAAGTAAGGCCCATATTATTTCAGTCATATTCGTGCTGGGTATAGATGAAATCATTAAGGTTATGCGTGAACATGAGAAAATAACACACTTACATTTTAACAATAATCTTGTTAATAGAATGAGAGAGTTTTAGAACAACTGGAGAAAGGGATACATACTGAAATGGATTGCCTTTCTACATTGCTCATTTAATTCTAGCCCATCTTCTCACATAAGTTTAACACAGAGATCAAAGATCAAACAATTAGCTTAGCACTCTGTTTAACGGATATTGGCTGCAAGCTGTATAAATACACCATTGAACCCAGTCTTGCCTTATAAGCCTCAGATGCAAATTTTTCCCATTTGGCTGTTGTATTTCCCCTTCCTGTTTTTTAATTTCACCACAGAGATGAATTATTATGGCCTTCATCCTCTCACATCACATCAGAACTGGCTCTGTCATTAAACAGAATGAGATGGTTGCTCCAGACAGCACATGGTGGAAGATGGCAGCAGTATATTGTAAGAGAGAGCAGTTTGCCATATAGACTGGTCTGCAACACCTAATCTTGCCTTCAAAGGTAGTGGAGGAGGTGGTCCCATAGGCAGTACTGAAATAAGATTTAGCTGACAGTCCATTCTGGTTTTGTACATGGAATGAAAAGGGGCACCCTCTTTCCTTTGCCTCCACTGAAATCTCTCCTGGGTCCCAGTCGTGGGAGCAATGTGCTGTGTGCGAACATGGAACAGTATCTTCACTGGTGTGCCACCTCAGTCAGGGAATCACCTTACAGGCTAAATTGGCACTACCACTGGTTTCATGTCAGCATCATTTTAGCATGCAATTTTTTAAAACTATTTTGAATGTTAAATGGTTTTAAATTGTTTCAGTTCATTTTTTTTGGTTTACCCTCCCCGCCAAGAATGTGGAGCAGGAGATAATTATTTTAATAAATAAAAATATATCTGTTTAATAGTGTTCACTGGGTATTTCTTATTGACACTGGAAAAAAAACCCACAGAGATGTTGTAAGCAGAAGGGTAAGGTTTTTGTTCTTCTTCTTGTGTGCCTTCAAGTTGTTTCCAACTTATAGTGACCTTAAGGTGAACTTATCATAGGGCTTTCTGGGGCTGAGTGTGTGTGGTGCACCTAAGGTCACCCAGAGGGTTTGCACAGCTAAGTGGAGAACTGAACTCTGGTCTCTTAGTCCAAAGCTCAAACCACTGAACCATGCTGGCTCTTAGATAAAACCTAGGATTCTTTATATCTGAAGTGGCTATTGGCTTCTATGTTAGATGGACAGTAATTCATTCTGGCTTTCAGCCTCAATTTGATGGAGCTATACAAGGGACTGAATGGATTCACTATCCCACAGATGTGAAAGCTATCAGCCACCACTGCTCCAAATATAGATCTCCTTCTTAACATGTCTGAAATTATTGTCTGTTGGAGCAGTCACACCTTCCTCTGAGGAAATTTTTCTGCACATTTTCAAAAAAGTGCCTTTAATGATATACCGTATTTGCCAATATATAAAATGCACCAGCACATAAGATGCACCCCATCTACATGCTGGCAAATACTATTTGCAGGCATATAAGATACACTGGAGTATAAGACGCATGTTTCCGCCATTGCTAGCCCGAGCTTGTGGGATATTAAGATATCTTTTGATATCAATAATTCGCCTTCCTATACCCATTCCTCTCCACGTGCTTGCGAGGCCCCCGGAGAAGCACGCACACAGGCTCGGCCGATAATCACTGTAATATTCCAAACAAATACAGACAGGCCAGAAATAGCCGACTCACAGCTTCAGGAGACCTCAAGGCAAGTACCTCAATTATGTATGCGTGCAACTTTCAAAAGATCCTCTGCCCCGAGCAGGCAGCTTGATGATCGAACTATACAACGCTCAAGAACTCCGCGTTTGCATACTGGCTACTCTATTGACAATTTGGCTATAACTCAATCATTCAAATTCTGACCTTTCGGAGGCTTTGTCTCCAGCCCCAAACTCATTGTTTTCCCCAAGTACAAGCTAGCCTGCGGCCACAATCTTCCCTATAAGAACCCCTGACTTTGAGCGCTTCCTCGGATCGCTCTTGGCTTCCATCCCACCTTGATGTCGCTTTGTCCAGCAAGCCTTCCCCTCAGCTCCACGTGCTGAGATCCACGCTCCCCAGCTTCTCCGCTTCTAACCAAGCTTCAGGACAGGTATAGTATTTCCCATACCAAACCTCCTCAAAAATACCTCTATCCGCTCCTCCCTTTATTTCTATAGCCTCTTGTGTGAGTGAGTTGCATACATTTGTTTGATTGTGCTTAAATCAAACAATTATTAATTTCAACATCTGTCTCATCCTTGAGTTGGCCTAATCCTGTAGACATAGGGTTCAAGATCTCGCTATGTTACCCTGCCTCTCGCATTGCCAACTTGTGCTTTGTGCTAATTCCCTCCCCATTGTTTGAGCACATTTAGGTGTCCCTCCCGGGACCCCCAGAAATCAGGGTAACATGCATCTCATTTTAAACAGTATTTTTCAGGAAAAAAAGTCAGTTTTATACACCAGCAAATAGGGTATGTCTTTTCACCTACATACATTTGGATGGCCCCCCATGCAAGCCTGTGCATGTTTACTCAGAAAAGCAAAGCCCATTTACTACTCTGAGCCTTTTACTTCCAGCTAAATGTGTAAAGGATTGGAGCCTCAGTGATGTTATCTCCTGTGAGGTTTGGATTTACACTAACCTCATAATACATGGATGCTTGGGATAAAAACTTAATCAAAAGGGATATTCTTAAGCTATCAATCGGATAATTCTATCCCGAGAATTTATTGTTTTTGGTAAAAACACAAAATCGTCTCATTATTTCTACATTATGGCCCTGATCCTACTTATTAGTCATATCTAAAGGAAACCCACTGGATCAGTTGTTGAATGGTGGATCAACATCTAGGTAAAGCCCATTGGTTCAAGGTAGGATTAAAAATCAGAATTCAGATCATCGTCTATATGATGACTATTTGATTTGTTTGACTATAGTTATAAATTGCCATCAAGTTGGCTTTGATGTATGGTGACCCAAGACACTTTGTCATCAGCAGCTTTGCTCAGGTCCTGCAGACTCAGAGCTGTGGCTTCCTTGATTGAGTCTGTCCATCTGTAATCTTCTTTTCCTACTGGCTCTGCCTTTACCAAACGTTATTCATTTTCCTAATGAGTCACATGGTCTCATGATAGGTCCAAGCTATAATAGCCTCAAGTTTGGTCAGTTGAAGCTTGATTTGCTCTTGGACTTAATTATTTGTCTGGAGGCAGCCACTGAGAAGGCCCTCTTCTTTGTTCCCACCAAACATGACAAGGAAAGCAGTGGCGCAGAGAGAAGGGCCCTTCCCAATGATCACAGAGCTCATACAAGCTCATATGGGGAGTCTAACAAATAGCTTAGGAAGACCAAAGTTCATGGTAGACCACATACTTAGCAGAGAGAAGGTCTCAAGTTCAATCACTGGCATCTCTAGATAGGGCTAGAACATTTTCTTATCTATACCCTGGAGAGATGCAGCTTGTCATTGAGGAGCTAGGTGGACCAATGATCTGACTTGGTTAAGCGAGCTTCTTGTAAATCCTGTGGAGCTGCATACAGCTTACAGTTTCTGCCCGTAGAACTTACAGATTCATTTTTGTGCACCCTTTTTGCTTCTCCCTACATTTGTAAGGTTGTCTATTCCATGGCAGGGAGCCAGTGTGATGAATGCTTGAGTGCTGGACTAGAATTCTGGAAAACCAAGATTCACATCCTTACTCAGCCATGGGAATCCACAAGTGAACCTGGGCAAGTCACACTCTCTCAGCCTTAAAAGAAGGCAATGGAAAACCTCCTCTCAATAAATCTTGCCAAGAAAACTCTGTGATAGATTTGCCCTAAGTTGGAGTTTACTTGAATGCTTTGATTGTGTATTCTTGCATGGCAGGGGGTTGGACTTGATGGCCCTTGGAGTCTCTTCCAGCTCTGTGATACTATGATTCTATGAAGGTCCATAACAAAAACAGATATTCTATGGAAGCCAGGAATTAAGATCCATTTGGTGGTATTGTTGATTACCTTTTTTCTTTTGCTAACTACTAACATCTCCTTACAAAAAGGAGAAAAATCCTCTTTTGCTCCATGCAACAACTATTTTTGTTTCTGTATCCACTGTGCTGCGCAGCACTGCACAGAATTAAACAGCAGAAAGCAAAAGAGGTCGGAAGAAAAATAATTTCTTCTTTTCTCTTCCTTTATCTGCCTTTGCTGAGACAAAAGTGGACAATTTCTAAAGCAGAGAGTTTCAAATTATACCATATACACATACATGCACACACACGCGCACGCGCACGCACACACACACGCGCACGCACACACACGCACACACAGAGTTTCCATTGTCTTGCACACCATTCAACACTGAACTCCAGCTGGCAAACATGCATGGAGTGGGAAAACAAAACAATAAAGGTTTCTATGTGAAGAGTACCTGGTTACAAATTGAAGCGCCCTTTCTGGTTGGGCACTGAGTTCTCAATAGCAAAGTTGCAATTTCTTATTGAATTTGTTCTGCACCAACTAATCGCAATGATAAGCCTCGTCCACAGAGCTGGCAGCTCAGGTGTTGATATTTTAGATTAGTGGGTACAAACAGGATTAAAAATCCACGCCATATACAGAGTTGGACTAGATAGCCAACACAATGATTCTTTGACTCTATATACTCTGTATACGAACATGATTTCCTGGCTGCTGTAATATAATCAAACAGTCAGAAATACTTAATATCTTGGGCCCATTCACAGTACACAATTATAGCACTATTATTCCACTGCCATGGTTTTGCTCTATGGAATCCTAGGATTCATATTGTACTTTGATAAGGCATTATAGCTTTCTGGCTGAGAATGCCCCTCCCTAAACTGCATTTCTCAGGATTCCATAGGATAGAACCATGGCAGGTAAAATAAAATTAGAGTGCTATAATTTTGTATTGCGAATAGGTCCCTGCTCTTACTGGAAGGAAGAACTTCCTTTATAACACACAAGTTCACATTACTTATTAAACAAAGGTATGTGTGTAGATTTTGAAGGAATCTGTAGATGAGTGACATTGTTCATGAAAAGAAGTCACACATATGTGCCTCGGTATGTCTCTGCCCACACAGAAAGACTAGAGGTTTTCAATATGTTTTTAAGGGCTCATAAATATGGAGTTGGTGAAGCTGGTGAAGAATGGATTATGAGCAAGATTTGTTTGTTTTTTTCCTTCATCCTTTTTTACATTGAATCAGGGTACAAGGTAGTGATGTCTGTCTCCTTTAATATTCAGTTTGTGCTTGGAACCCTTAGCATGTGCTATTAGACAAAATTCTAGGACCAATGGAATGGAAAACATCAGTTTAGAATTTAAAAAGATTATTTTCACAAATGATCTTTTGTTGTTCATTTCAAAGCCCCAGCAATTGATCCCTGTTTCAATTAAGAATTTTGGTAAAATATCTGGGCATTCAATTAACTGATCCAAGTCAGAAACATTGCCAGTGGGAGACAAAATGGACTCTAGCATATTGAAAGCATGGCAGTTTTGCTATTGCCCAAATTATTTCACTTATTGGCTATAATGTTTCCTAGAGAGTTATTTCAGATGATTAAT
Source organism: Cyclura pinguis (assembly GCA_030412105.1). Lineage (NCBI taxonomy): Eukaryota > Metazoa > Chordata > Lepidosauria > Squamata > Iguanidae > Cyclura > Cyclura pinguis. Next base: position 265,378,339 of record CM059601.1, on the reverse strand, counting down.
TTTAATATAAGTAAGCTGACAAAAGATATTACACAAGATGTAGACAAAAGGGCAGACTTAAATATGAGTCTGTGAGGCAAGGTAAACACAATTAAAATGAATGTTATGCCTAGAATTGTTTATATTATTCACGGAATTCTTCTACTTATACTTTGCAAGTATTATAAAAAAAAATGCATCATTTAAATGATGTGGGAGAGGCTTAACTTCTCCTAGAATTTCAATGAAAAAAAAGCAAATTCCAATAAAAAAGGGAAGGTTTGACTTCTAGCTCTTCATACATAACACTGAGCATATCTGTTATTTTGTATCAATTTCTGGATGTATCCACTTTAAGTAATACACCATGGTCAGCCTTTTCTGGCACCTCTGTTCAGATGGACAGTGCTTGGTTCTCATTTTATATAAAAAAGACAGAGTTGTGCCAACAATTTCAACACTTGGAACTGTGTGGTAAGTATTGTCTCATCAATTGCAAGTTGACCCATACACTCATGCCAGATTGACTTTCTGGGGGAATCCAGATTTGAACATTGGTAAGGAACCATTTTTATGGAAGGTATGGATCAACAATGGGATTATTACCTTAAATTAGATGTTTGGTTTTGATCATGAATTTTTGCCTTTTTCAGTTTTGCAAGAGCAGTTTGTACAACTTTTCTCTTAACTGGCAATGTTGTTCTACTGCATCAAGGCACCAAATGTGCAGCCAAATACACGCTGAAATGTGTATGTGCATCTGTGCATATAGATGCCCAATGGCACACCATGAACAAATCTGTTTCCACAACCTTGAACTGAATAAGGCCATTCTAAATTGGAACAGAATACTGGAGTAGATGTGATTTTGAACTGAGCCAAATAAGTGCTCTTCTACTGGTGGAGCATTAGGGCTTTGGGTAGAACAGCATTTATGCAGCCAGAGTAGAGATAGAAAGAAACATTCAAATAATATCCAAAACCCATGTTTGTTGAATGTCAAGAAATCCTGATGAGGAGAACCTTGGGCTGATGAGCATTGTTGCAATTCACAGAAATATTATTTTCTGTGGAGAAAATACTGTTTTCTGTGCAATGTGCTAATATTGCACAGAATACTTCTCCAACTCCATGCTCAGAAATTACCGTTTTCTGTATCAAAAGAGGTACAAATTTTGTACAAAATAAGTCCTGCACTATAAATACTGTATTTGCTGGTGAATAAGACTCACTTTTTTCCCTCAAAAAATACTGTTTGAAAATGAGGTGTGTCTTATACACCGGTGTGTATAAATGGGGTGCGCCTTATACACAGGTACGTCTTATATGCCAGCAAATACGGTAGTTTTTGAAAACTGTGGAAGAGTTTGTTGCAGTGGGAAGAAAATACCTAAAATTACTTATATCCTCCTTGAAGAACAAAATATGGTATAGTTTCCCCCAACTACCAGTCACATTCCATAAAGGTATAATAATCTAGGTCTGAACTATTTTACAGCATGTTTGAAGGTGTTGTCCTATCAGATATTTCAATTGTCTTTGCTCAGATACTTTCTCTAACACCTGAGCAATTTGTTTCCATGTATAGTATTCCATCAGTTTTTCCTAATCTATGAGGCACACACACAGCAAAGAATCCTGCGATAACTGGCAGATGATTAACTGAACATACATTGTTGCTGGGTCTTGTTAAATCTAACCAGGCTAATGAAAGGACTGGCAACCTCCTTTGTGTGTTGCCTTGAATTCTCTGTAGTAAGGCAACAAGGATTTGAATGTAATAAATGATTTGTTTTCTCAGAAATCTATCATATCCATGTAGTAGGACACCTGTTCCATTCATCTGCTCTTTACATCTGATCTTAGCTATGGAAACCTGTTTTAATGTAAGTTTTTAGGTATTTGTTCATTTCCTTGGAACATCTTTGGATGTAGTCTTTGAACTGAAAAGTTCCCCTGACCTCCCATCTGTAAGTTTATATATCATTTTTCCTCCTTAAAATATCTTTTTGTTTGTCATATATTAAAGACATCTTAACTGCGATAGGCTTGTTGCATTGTATTGGTGCTGATACTTTATTAAATAACAAAAGAGAAGTGTCAGTCGGATGATTCTGTTTTGAAGCGCCACTGTGCCTGTGAGAAGCAGCTAAGTCACAATCCAATAAAAGAAAGAAAGAAAGAACACAGCCTCTGTGAGAGGCAGGAAAAAAACACAGTATGACAGTTTAGAAACAGTGCTATATTGCTTTTCTCCAGATTGCATACTTAGTGCGATATTGCTTTTATTCTTTCAGAATGTGTGCTTTTTTTTGGTGAAAAAATAGAAGAAGCAAACAATTGAAATATCTGGTTCTCAGAGGGAAAAGAAAAGGATCACATTGATAACCTGTCTGCAGGGCTTGCATTACTAAGAGATTCAACTGATGATCCCTTTTTTGAATGCTGCAGGGTCCTTTCTATGAATATGGCAAATGGCTGCAGCCGAAATCAGTAAACTTTCTATTTAGAAAGTGAGAAAATGAGCTAAATTCAGTGGCTGCAGGAAAGTGAAAAAAAGCAAAGGAGACAGATGAGGATGCTGGAAAGAATAAACAAAAGGGGAGTGGACCAGTGGACCAGAGCTCTTTAGCACAAAGAACTCTGTGTACTTCATCAAAGTACAAACTCCAGGATTCCATATGGTTGAGCCATAGCAGTCAAAGTGATATCAGAGTGTTGAAATTATACAGTGCAGATATACCCGAATATATTGCTATGAGGGCTTTGTTGTTGTTATGTGCCTTCAAGTACTTTCTGACTTATGGTGACCCTGAGGCGAACATATCACAGGGTTTGCTGGGGCTGAGTTTGTGCGAAACACCCAAAGTCACCCAGTGGGCTTCTGTGGCTGAAAGGAAATCAGACCTTTGTTATCACACCATATATCCCCATGCTGCAGGACGTGCTACTTTCAGGTGGAAGCAAGTTGCCAGGTCAGGATGACCTCAGACACAGTCAGGTCATAAGTTCAGAGAGGATTAGGTGGGAAAACCCAATGCTAATGGGTTGTGATAATTCTTTCAAGACTATGTGCAGGCTATGAGCACACCCAAATATAATGGAAGGTGAAACTGCCCAGGTGAACCAATCTAGGACCATCTCTTGATCTCACCTTATGGAAATCCTTCGTAGATTCCTGCCCAACCAGATGTTAAGAGATTGTCACGACTCCCATCAATGTTTTGTCACCAAGAGTTAAGACAATCAGCCCATTCCAGACTCCTCTGTCAACCCTGTGAGAAAGCAATTAGTGCTTTGTCCATGCACCCAACCTCAGGGTAGGAAATAGGGTATATAAACCTCAACTATGGCCCCAGCAAATGGTAGTATGTTGGGTGTATTATGCCTCATGTGGTACCCCAGACTCCCATTCCTCCATGCTACCTTCAGATGCATTCTAAACCATTCCACTTTGACCTTCTGCTTCAAGACTAGTAACTATCACTCTTTCCACCCAATCTCTCTTTATCCAACCTTTCTTACCTCACTTTCTGATATCCTTATATGGGTCTTATGAATGTCTGAATTCTTATGTGCTTGTTAATTCCAAATAAAATATCCTGTTTAACTTTTAACTGGAGTCCTCTCTACAATTAGTACTGGAATACACAGGTGAAAAGATCCTGCCATTACCCTCCTCTCACTGGTCTATTTGGAGCTGTCATTCCCTGAATTCTAAGGAGACGCTGGCATTGTGGGTGAACCTCAAAGCCCCTTACCTCTTAGGGTAACACACTGGTCTCTTGCCCAACACTCAGACCACCACACGAGGCTGGCTGTCATACTAAGAGGGCTACCAGTCTCAAATGTGAGTGCTTTATCACATTATCAAATGTTAGGGCTGTGTTCAGGGCTCCAGTTCAGTTCAGAACCCCTTTGAGTCATCTGAATATTACCCCAGTTCAATCCAGGTTTATTTGGACTAAACTCATTCCAACCTGCCCAGTGAATTTGAATCAAGACTCAAGAATCCAGACTGCCAATCCTCTGCCATTGACTTGCATCGAGCACCTCAAAATGGCTATATTTTATTGTATTGAACATCAGCATGAAATGTGAAGATATCGTAAATCATAAAGAGGAGATTAACTCAGCCAAATTTCAGAGATATAACTCTGGGTCTTTAGTTCTTTTTCCCTCTTTGGCGCCTGTAAATTTTGGTATCCTTCGGGGGGAAAAAAGACAATTTTAAAAGCTGTTGACTCAACTTTCTTGGCAATTTGTCCTGGCACTGTCCCTCCAAGCATCAGCCAACTGAGTACATTAAAGTCTGAGATTAAGATCTATGAGAAAGATTTATGATAGTGAAATGACAATTTGAGGTATTATTCTTTTTTTTCTGTTTTCTACTAGCAGGCAGAGAATCAACTCAATTGAGGTATGGTACTGGAGGAAACTTCTACAGAAAATGTGGACTACCAAATGATCAGTAAATGGGTTGTAGAGCAAATCAAGCCTGAATTCTCCCTAGAAGCTGAAATGATCAAACTGAAACTGCCACACTTTGGCCTTATCTTGAGATGACATGACACTTTTGAAAAGGTGATAATTCTTGGCAAAGTGGGAGAAAGAGCATAGTGCTGGTGGATAGACTCAATCAAGGAGCCACAGCTCTGAGTTTGTGAGACCAGAGTAGTTTTGTTGATGTCTTGGAAGTCTCCATTCATAGAGCTGCCATAAGCTGAAGCTGGTCTGACAGCAATTAACAAGAAACCAACCATCTAACTGATGAGTTAATGGTATAACACTGGCCCTTTTTGCATGGCATTTGCCATGTGAAAGGGCCTCCAGAGTGTCGTGCAATTGCAAGGAGCGTTTCAGACGATGTCCTCGCAATCGCGCGATGCTGCCGGGACCGGCAGGCACCGATCGCACACAATTTCATTTTCAGCTTGTAGCCAAAAATGGTGCACGATCGCGCATTGCTCCAGGGCCCCATGTGCACTTACCATGCATACAGAGCCTCCAGAGCCGCAGCGCTCACACTTTGTCCCACAGCGCAGCCTAGGAAAATGCTCGGCTGCGCTGCGGAAGGAAGAGGCAGAGCCCTTGTGGTGCCTGCAGGCAATAGCTGCAGAGCCAAAGCAGTGGGGACGTGAGAGCTTCTTGCAAAAGGCTGCTCATGTGATCCTCGCACCCCAGCGCCGAGAAAAGGTAAGTTGTGGAAAGGACCATAATGAAGTGGTAGAGTGATGAAAGGACACTTTCCCAAACTAATTCCCCTGCTCTCTTTTAAAGCATTTGGTGAGCTGGACCAAACTTCCTTTCTGTGGGCCCATAATTCCTTCATCTCTTCTCTTACACAATTCCCTTCCTGAACTTGGAGGTGAAGCATGGAGAGACTGGGAGTTGCTAAAACAGACATTGATTTTAGCAACTTGTCATGTTGTTTATATACTGTCATCCGGTGGAATTCAGAGGTCCTTAATTAGGAGATATCCCACTGAGTTGAACCATACCAAATTATTGAGTTTCAATAAAGCTGAGTTCTTATGCTGCCTCTTCTAGCACCATCTCTCCACAGCTACCCAGGGGCATCTCTGCCATGGCGTCTGCACCAGATTCCTGTTCTTGGCAGGGAGATAGATCCCTTTTGGAAGACCTACCCTCATCCTGTCTTGGTCCAACAGGAGGTTGCTAGCTAGAATGTCCACTTCAGTCTCTGATTGCTGAGGTCTACCATCCTTGCTTTCCTCTTCTTCACAGGAAGACTTCTATAGATATGGTAGGATAGAATCCTTGGATTAGTCCACAGGGCTTCAGATACCATTCAAACCTGGAACTGAACTGGGGGAATTTGATCAAATGTATGCAAATTGGTCCAAATAAACCCAATTCACTTTATTATCTGTGACATTCACTGCAATAGTAGCACAGCTTTGTTGGATGTCTCTAAGTCAGGAATGGTGGCACCTTTGGAATATTGGGAGAATCCCATGGTGTCCATGGCTGGTCAGAAAACATTTCCCAGTAAAGCAAACTGCTGACGCTAAAAGAGATGTAGCCAGTAACCAAAGTAAAAGACAGGTCTTGTCAGAATTTAACTCCAGCCCATGCTTATCTGCCATCAAGAGAAGGAATGTGACAGTACTTGCCAAGGAAGTGGAGATAGCATGGAGTGTCCAGAGCTATCAATCCAGTAGAACATTGTGCTAAAAGCCAAAGTCAAAGCCAGTCCAAGAAGTCAGGAAGTTCACAAAGACACAGAGCAGGAATGCAAGGGTCAAGGGAGTTTGGATAGCAATTTGCCACAAGCAAAAGACAAGCCACGCTGACAGACGTAAATAGCAGGGAGAACAGGTGTTCTTAGTAACTGTCCTATCTTCTCAATTCAGCAAAATGGCTTCCTTCTGAGCCATCCTCTTTTGCCTGCTCTGTGACTGAGAGCTGGGAGGGAAAGGTGAATCTAAATCCCCAACATTATCACTGACCCCTTCTTCCTCCAGCACCAGCAATAAAGTCTCCATTTCAGCTTGTCTTTCAGATGGTGAACCCACCAGCGAGATAGACTGCTATATCACAGACACCATCTGTAAGGCTTCTGTTTCTGGCAAAATAAACTGCTCTTCGACTGCTGACCCCTTATCTATCACAGGTCTAAGCCAGAGCTTGGAAGAGTTCCCATTTGGACTACTCAGGTCAGAATTTTCCATCCAGCATGCTGTCTGGCTGTGCTTGTGGAGGGGGGGGTCTGGAGGTCATATTGTCCAAATAAGTAACTTTTCCAAGTTCTGGACAGAACTTTAGAATACAGATCCACTCCTTTGAACCTGTAGTTTTTAACTCCCAACAGTGGCCCCTTTCACACAAAGGCAACCTGGAAGCTAAAAGATAAGTAACTTGTCCCATATCTTACATACCTGGTAAAAGTATAAACTGAGCTCCAGGATACAAACCTAGTTCTTTAAACCCATCATTCTCTCTTGGTGAATCATTCCATGCTCTCCCTGGCTACCCATTCTCTTTTTCCCCAGAGTCCCAGTGCACAAAATCTATCTGCCTACATCTCTGCTTTCATAATACAACCCAACACCACAGCCACAGATATTTTGTTCAATATAATAATTGAGCCTTCTAACGGCTAAACCTTTTCCTGTATGAAAGGAGCACTATTGTACTGCTTTAATTCTGTCTTAAATGCCAGTTAAGTGCCAGTGGTTTCCCAAAATATCTCAATAGCAAAGGGCACAACCATTTGAGATAATGGAATATACTATGGGTTATCTTTGTATTCTCAAAGCCAAGGATGAAATGGTGTACAGTACTTTCAGTGACTCTGCCATCAGGATATTTCTTCCCTTTTCTGCTTCAGTCCTCCATGGCCCTGAACATATGCGCTGGAGAGATTTCTAGCCCTCTAGAGTAGGTTTTTGAAGTAGACAGTGGGCTGTAAGGTACAGAGGTAATTACTTCTCCTAATTACTCTAGCTAATGGGATCATGCTCAGAGGCTACACACTTCATTTTAAAAAATGCTGTATTTTTTTAAGGATTTCCGCAACATATCCCATTCATGCGTGCATTATCAGAGAGTTATAAATGCAAACAGGCCAAAGATGTAGTTAAGAAGAGAGAGAGAGTGGATGAAACCTCTGTACATTTCCCTTCCAAATAAGAAATCTGTCCCCCAATAAAATTTCTCTTCACTCTCTACTTTTCTAGTATTGCAGAAAGAGAGAGAGAGAGAATTATCCATGGCTAGACCTCATCTGTTTGCTGGACACTTTGCCTCCCCTTTTTCCTTGGATGCTCAAACTTTGGCCCTTTCTGCACAAGGCTGGTGAATCAGTTCGTGCCATTTCTTACTGGATTTTCTGGGCTTGAAACAAGGCGGACTTTCCCTCATTTCCTTCTGCATAGATACTGCATATGTTCCATTCTGATTTGGAGGAGTGCGAGTTCATGAATCCACACTGCCTCTGCCATGGCCACTCCCGCTACTCCCCTCACCCTACCCCGTCCGCTGTGATTGGGCCTTTTTTTTTCATGGTTTAGTACGTCATTGTGTATGTGCATACGTGTGTACGTGCGAAAGTCCATACTACCCCCTGGCCCCTCCCATGAGCCCTCCCCTGACCACCAATTCGCATTGGTGCGAATGTATGTGTCTGCACCACTGTGAAAGTACGAATCGGATCGATCTGGAAAATTGGAAAACCAATTTCTTTCAGTTTTCAAATAGCGCGCTTTACCACCACATGGGGGCACATTTAGTTGGAATTACGTGCGGAATGAAGGTAAATAAACCAAACCTAGTCTGCTCCAATGTGCAGAAGACCTCCGTGGCAAGACGCACTGGCCTGCATTAATAACCATGTGCAGAAAAGGCCTTTTGTTTCTTAAATGCTGAACTAAAGTTTTTGAGTGATTGCAATGCTAGAAATTTAAGGACTGCAAAGTTACAGGTATACCTCGTTTAAGGACGTAGATGTGTTCCTAGGTGTTACTTCTTGAACAGAAAATTTGGTTACCAGGTGTAGAACTAACATGGAAAGAATGAGATAGATTCCTGCACCACAAAAAAGAACTAACTTTTTATCCAAAACTAACAATATGCACATGTGAAATTAAGCAACCAGGTCAGATAAGTCTTGCACAAAGAAAAACAGTTTGAATTTCTTAAAGGATATTCAAAATCTTTCATAATTCATTCAGGGGTTTTTTGTTTTGTTTTCACTGGCCTCCAATTTTCTTATGATTTTAATTTCTTATAGAACTATGTTTTTTTAACATGGGAGCAGCTGGTCATTTGCTCTCCCCATATCCTTCTGTTTACTCTGTTTATTCTGTTCCTGCCTAGTCACTAAGGGATTCTGCAGTCAGCTACTGTTTAACTTGCCTGTTGTAGCAGACACATAGGCCATTTCCACACTAGACTGTTATAGTGCTATTATTCCACTTTGAACATCCTATGGAATCCTGGGATTTGCAGTTTAGGGAGGAGCATTTGAGGATTCCCCAGGAAACCCCAGGATTCCATAGGATGTTGAAAATGGAATAATAGCACTATAACAGTCTAGTGTGGAAAATGTCCATAGCGTTCAGTAGAATTGGCTAAAGTAGAACCCCATTCCTTTCTAGCTCAAGCTATATTGCATTATTTGTTGCAGATACACTGCACCAACCCAATATCAAAGTTCTGTGATTCTCTTTCTCTCCTTCACGGTCCTCCCAATGCCAGTGCTATTAAGAAACTTCAGTTAGACAGAGGATGGAGAAAAAGAGCAGGTGTTTAAAAGACTTTATTAAAAGGTACTTCTTTGTTAGAGGCTTTGTTATTGTACGTGAACCTGTATTTCATGAAGGGGGCAGAATTCTTATCTGGGGGGATAAATATCCTTGATTTGCTCCACCCATAGCTACACTATTGTATAAAAGTATAGCCTATGTTTTACTAGGTCAAATGAAGTTTATAGCAGTATCATTATATTCAAATGAAGCCATACAATTCCTATTGTCTTCAGTATTTCATTGAAAAGGTTTGTGAAGAGAAGATATTTTCCCAATTCAACTTTCTATTTTAAGACTGCATCTTCGAAAACAGAACCGAGGAAAGTTTTTCTCCTTCACCTTGACTTTGATTTCGGTTCTCTTCCCTCTTGAGTAACCTGCATTATGCAAAGTGATTTTCCTGTTCATTGCAATCAATCTCAAGTATTTTATTCCTTATTTTTCTCATTTGATATCCTTCTTTTGTTACCCAGTGGTCCCTTCTGCAGCTTTCTCAGCCTCTTCATTCCTTGTGCATTTTGTTTTAAAGCTCCTTGGTACTTTGCTTCTCAACACTTTCAGTGAATAAAACCTCATTCTTATTTTTTCCCCTCTGTCACCCACATATCACCTATTGAATGCCTTTTTTTCTTTTTTAGCACAACTTCCTCACCTGTGTTAGTCTAATCTGATGCCAGATCTTTTAAGTGAAAAATTTGGGGTCAGCCTTACTATGAAGTTGAGTGAGGCCATTGCCTCAGGTAACAGATGCAGGCAAATGGTGATAAGGAGTGGAAAGGAGAGATGTATGCCAAGCAGACAGTTCTGTCCTCAACCCAGACTGCTGCCTTTGTGTGCAGTGGAAGATGCTTTCTCATTGCTGGTATTGAAGATACTGGGTGAAAAATAGCAGCAGTTTTGTAGCAAGAAAGACTGGCCAGTGGGCAATAGATAGCCTACTTGGTTTGGGTATCAGGTTCTCCCTTGACCACTTGATGCATATATTGATTGCCACTCTGGGGATCAACTGCTCTTTGTCCTTCACTTATTAGAGAAGAGGTAGCTTCACATGCGATCCTCACTCTCTGAAGACTGTGAGCATGCATAGAAACCAGTTTTAGGGACTTCTGTAAGCTCGGGCCTTTCTGCACTACACTGTTATAGTGCTAGTATTCCACGTTCAACATCCTATGGAATCCTGGGGCTTGCTGTTTAGGGAGGAGCCTTTAGAATTCTCAGCCAGAGAGCTCTTTGGCCTCAGTAAACTACAAGCCCCAGAATTCCACAGGATGTTGACAGTAGAACAGCACTAGAACAGGGTAGTGTGGAAATGGCCTTAGACTATGATCTGTTTCCTATTTTATCTTTGGATGGATTTCTTGAACCAACAGATATACAGATCCCTCCCACCTTTTATCTTACTACATTCATTTAGAGTAATTCAAGTTTATTAACAAACTTGCTGTACTAGCCTGTTGCCATCTGCTAGCATGAAGATTCAACTGTTACCCCAGCTGGCTTTTGTCCATGGAATGGGCTGTCTTGTTTTCCACCCCAGGCCGCCAGATGTCTTGAGTCAACCATGGGGAGATTGCTTTCCTGAGAGTCCTTTGCAGCATTCAGAGTGCTCTGACATAACTTAAATGTATTCAGCAAAGCAACAACTAAACAGCAGTAGCATTGGGGGGGGGGGTACAAAGGAGCCCAGGGAGGCCCCAGAACATGATCAGAATGTCCATCATATCTCCTAGAGGGTATTTGGAGGCAAATAAAAAGTGGATTTTTTTTTGGTGGCAGTGGGTACAGTGTGGGGTGCAGCTTTCCAACATCTCCTGAGGCATGTGGCACCTTACCCTTCTACAGTTATCTACTCATGATACAAGAAAAGGACTGGGTTGGGAAGGGAGAGGAAGCAATATGATTTTGTGACTGTGAGAAAGATATTTCTTGCCTAGGGATACATGTCTGCAACATATGCCATTCTCATCTTACCTGACAAAAACATAGAGGAAGGCAACAGGAAGTAAATCTCTCCTAAATTGAGCACATCTTTCCCCCATTCTTTTGAAATGTTTCAGAGTTCTTAAATACAGTCGCCCTTATATGGCAAGTATTTTTTTTTCTCATAACAGTCATCTTCACATAACACAGGGGGTTAAATATGTCCTCTTTTTTTGGAGGGACTCCCATACTATAAAGACTATTTATTGGTTATTTGATTTATATTCTACCTCTTTCTACATAAGGCTTCCAAATGGATATTGGAAGACGAGGAGGGAGTTTATGTGTGAGTGCTTTAATTTTGAAAGAAAGCCAGAAGTTGGGTGTTCATCCAGAACATTTCTCTGGTCCAAATCAGGGCCCCACATATGGCTCCTGCCACAAATGTCTACCCCGAAAAGTGTTGTATGCAGTAAGCTTCCATTCAATCTGGAGAAGTTGCACAAAGAACTGTGGTAAAATCCAGAAAAGATTCACCTACCCTGTGGTGGAGGCTATATTTGCTAGGTGGTATATATACATACCTTCCCACTGTCCCAGATTGGCAGGAACAGTCTCAATTAGCTCTCTTTTTCATATGGTTTTAAAATATCCTTCTTTCTTTCTCCAACTTCCACTTTTCTTCTTTGTTCTCAGCTTACTTTAAATACTGCAAACTGAGTTCAAAGTGCAAAAGTAGTCTAAACTCAGTTAACTCACCCAGGGGGCGAGGAGAGGAGGGGAGGGGTAGAATCTTGCCCTTCCCAGTAGGCTCAGGCAAAAGCAAACTGCGGCAGCCTCTCTTAGCTTGTATGTCCTTCCTCATTAATAACTTTTACCATCTTGATGTTGTTTGGCCACATGTGCCCCAGTTTGCATCTCCAAAATGTTGAGAAGGTTATTGATATAAAAAATATTACAAAACTAGGAAATATAAGTCCCACTTATGGCCACTGACCCTATTATCTGAGGAGTTTTGGGAGTTGGGAGTTATAGTCTAAGCCCTATGCTTGCTAGTTCCAACTAAAGTAGACCCACTTCATCAATGAGATGTACATAAGCATTGATTTACCATTCAGTGATTGTTTTAGTAGATCTACTGTAGTTAGGACTAGCAATTGGTTTTAGGATCCCAAAGATAACTCTTCCAAGCTCTGGCTTATTATTAACAAGTGGCTTCTTCAAGATGCTTCTTCACTCACTCTTTGGTACAATCCGGAAGCTAATGGTTCCTTTTGATATCAAAATTTCCTTGTAGTTTTCTTTTACAAAGGCACATACTTCTGGATACATACAGAGTTTCACATTTGTCCCTTGCACATATTTATTTATTTAAACACTTCTATCCTACCACTTATCACAGGACTTCAAGGTAGCATAGAAAGTTATCGTAGCGTGCCTTCAAGTTGTTTCCAACTTCTAGTTGTTTCTGACTTTTGGCAATCCTGAGATGAACCATCACTGAGTTTTCTTGGTAAGATTGTTCAGAAGGGGTTTGTTCTTCCTCTGAGGCTGAGAGAGTGTGACTCGCCCGATATCACCTCATGAGTTTCCATGGCTGAATAGGATTTGAATTCTGGTATCCAGAATCATAGTCCATCACTCAAACCCACTATACCACACTGGCTCTTGGCATACAATACCAATGATTTAAAACATTTCCAGATTAAAAGCATGAATAATTTAAATGATATAAAAGCGTATTAAACACAATACCAATAAAAAACTTTTTAAGCAACAGTTTAAAGCATTTTCAAAATTACCATTAAAAAGCTCATGTACACATGTGCTTGAAATAGATTATTCCCTGAAAGCTTTTATAATAAGCCACTTGGCTTTGTGCTGGAAAGAAATAAACATTGGCAGTCATTGGACAACCCCCAAAAGGAGGGTGTTCAATCAGGGCATCATAGGTGAGAAAACCCTGCTTCTAATGCCTCTCAATCTGTGTTGCCACTATAGTTGGGGCACGGAAAAGGGCCTCTCTGGTAGACCTCCATTCTTGGACATAGGTCATTTCTGCATCAGAATGTTATAGTGCTATTATTCCACTTTCAACATCCTATGGAATCTTGGGGTTTGCAGTTTAAGGAGGGGCCTCTGAGGCCCAGGATTCCTGAGGCCCAGGATGTTAAAAGTGGAATAATAGCAGTATAACATTCTAGTGCAGAAATGGCCGTAGACACACACACGTTACCCTGATTTCTAGGGTCCCGTGGGGGATGCCTTAATGTGTTCCACGTGGTAGGGAATGGGAACTCAACAGAACACAAGCAATAGCAATGCGAGAGGCAGGGTAACCTAGCGGGGTGTGCACAGCTTGAGGTCTCCTGGGGCTACATGACTGGGGATTTTACTGGCCTGACCTGTTTCTTGATTGTTCAACCATTGCTGCCTATGTGCTCATCTGGGTGACCTCTCAGGCAGATTGAATCATATTTAATATCAAAAATTGTAGACCCCAGGACAGGGTTTACCAGTGAGGTAACACACTCTCACACACTGTGATAACTGAAGGCCCTGTCAGAGCTGCTGATGACAAGCAGCAGCTGTTGGTCCCTGTTGCTCAGGGTGGAGGTGACAAGCAGCAGCTGTTGGTCCCTGTGGCTCAGGGTGGAGGTGACAAGCAGCAGCTGTTGGTCCCTGTGGCTCTGGCTGGAAATGAGTCCTGCAGCTCAAGAGCTCCCCCTGCTGCCATGGACCAAGTAGGCGCGGACATCCCTCTGCCTGCTCCTTTAGAGCAACAGGGATCCGATTCTGTGCCTGCTCCTTTGGAGCAACAGGGATCCAATTCTGAAGAGGCTCTGGAGCCTGGTTCAATAAGCCCCCAATCAAGGTGGAGACTCAAGAGGGCGGTGCAAAGGGAGGCTTCCTTGGCTAAGTTTAAGAAGCGGTGACTGGACACACCTGTGCCTGGGACTATATAACTGCCTGCCTGGAAGCTTCCCTTTGCTTGTGGCAAACTTCTTACAAGCTCTCCTCTTGCCTGTATCTTGCTCCCAGCACCTGGTTCCTGATACCTTGAATTGATCTCTGGACTCTTGACCCTTGGCTTTGGAACTCTGACTACAGCTTCACTTGGTGCTCTGGTAAATGAACTTCCTTGAGCAAGTGCTTGCTTGTCTCCTCCCAGCTGGACTTTGCTGGCTCTCCCACTCTCTTCTCTGGGCTGGCTTGCTGCCCAGGTCTCTGACCTTGACACACACACACACACACACACACACACACACACACATGTATAGTCAGCCCTCCACATTTGTGGGTTTCATTTTTGCAGATTTGATTATTCACAGATTATGTGCTGTCACCTCTGCTGCCTCCTTATGCCATTTCTAATAGAGACTGCAAGCCTTGTGAGACTGAGAAACTGCAAAGGAGGCTTGTAAGTCCCTATTAAAAATGATGTGGGGCAGCAGTGGAGGTGGCACTAGCCATCCACTTTTGCCTTATGAAGGAGCTCTGATGCCTCAAAGGAATCCCTGGTGGGTTAAATATGGTGATCATACTTTCTTGTGTGTTAAATATAGTGTGGGAGGGCATAAAGTTATCCATGTTTTTTCACTTTCATGGGGATCATGTGCTGCTAATCCTAGTGAATGTGGAGAGACTACTGTATATAGACATACATACACACACACACACACACACACACACACACACATATATATATATATATATATATATGGAGAGAGATTGAGATTGAGAGGGAGGGAAGTACTTCTTCAGGTATCAAGCTGCTTAGGGCTTTAATGTATGGCACACCCACCCATGCATAGGCTCAAATGCTATCAATGTTTTGCAAAATCACAGGTTCCTCACACAGAGAGGTTTTTTTTTAATTCTTTATTTAACCTTGTAATTATAAAGAAAATGTTAAACTGACATACCAATTAAGAACAGTAACAAAGTACAAGAAGGGTAGCAAACAGTAAAGACAGAAAAATATAAAACCATAATAACTGGGACAGAAATTCTAGATACACTGAGTCATTTTGCGACTACCTTCTAAACATTTATCTAGAGGCTCTGATGAAATTGGTTTGCCCTTCTGGAAGAGGTCTTTTATTCTAGACAATCCCCTTTCCCTCCAATTTCTGACTTGCTGCATCTTGCCGTCAAATCTGGGGGAAAAAAAGATGAAAAAGAAATGGGCAGTGAGGGGAAGGGTTTGGGGCAAGCAATTTACTCAGTTTTTTTTCTAAATTTCAAATGTTTCCTTAGTGAACAGCTTTTCCATTTTTGACTAGGTCTGAGTTGGTAAGATTGGAGAAAAGTCAAGCTTCTAAATTGGGAGACCTGTCATTTAACTCTGTGTTGACCCCTGACGTTGAAGAGTCTCTTCCAATTAAATGTGCCATCTGTTTAAGTTGAAACGCTGTAAAATAATGATGCAGAAACAGACCATTTTCTGAGGTTCCATTTTATTGGACTGTTCTAGGGAATCTAAAGGTTTTATTTCCTGCAATAAATGTCTGTAAGGTTTTGTTTTGTTTTGTTCCATTGTTTCAACTTCTGTGTGCCAGGATGTTTGGTATAGATTGAAAGATAAATGTGAATTTCTGCAGTATATGGGTCTTTTATCAGGTTGACTTTGTCCACCCTGCTGTGCTTTTCGGTAGTTCCCTTAAATGGGCTTAAATGGGTTTTTCTGGG
This sequence comes from Cyclura pinguis, assembly GCA_030412105.1. Taxonomy (NCBI): domain Eukaryota; kingdom Metazoa; phylum Chordata; class Lepidosauria; order Squamata; family Iguanidae; genus Cyclura; species Cyclura pinguis. Next base: position 265,362,476 of record CM059601.1, on the reverse strand, counting down.
TGGTGAGGGAATGACAGCATTGGCTGGGAAACTCCGTGCTGGGAATGAGGACATATCATTGTAATGAATTGTGATGAGGGTACAGGTGCAGGCAGACAGACCTGACTACAAGCTCGAACTATTGGCAAGTTGTGTGGGAATTTAAGAAGGAGACGGATGCACCTGGGAAAGGAATTGTTATGATTAACTGTCAAATAGAATGCTAGCATGCACTAATTTGAAATGTTACTGTTTATAAGGTGCTGCAAATCCCATGCTTCTTTAGTCCTGGCAGTTGCCAAGTGTGCAGCTGTTTTCTTCGATGTTCCTGAATAAAGCCTTTGAAACCAATAAGCCTAATTACTGGGACATGAAGCTATCGTATACATAGCACCTTTACCATAGCTGCTCTACAAAATATGGAGAAATTTTGTTTAGACCAGTTTTTAATTTATTGGTCAACACAGTTAAGTAATGGTTTGTAGTTTCTGTGGACCAATTGGGATGTATCCTTTGTTATTTGAATTCCAAGATATTTGATGCTTGAACATCTGAGAGGTATTTGGAATTTTTCTAGGTGTTTTTGTTTGACTAGTATAAAATTGAAGCATTACATTTTAGATCTGGATAAATTTATTCTACGGCCAGTTTTGTGTGTGTTTTTTAAAATGCCATTTTATTTTAACCTGAAACATTATGGACTACTATTGGAGCATCTTCCAAATGTGAAGAAGCCAGGGCTTAATTGTGCACTGCTTTGTTTCTTTTCCAGACTGAGAGGAACTCACCTGTGTTTGCTATTACAGGGGAATAATAATAATAATGTAATATATAATAATGTAATAGAATGCAGTCATTAATGTTACTACTACAATTCAGGGATGGCACAGAAATTTTTGTTATGCAAATAGATACAGCATGCAGTGAAAGTGTTGTATCTGTATTTCTTCCAGGATAATGTGCTAGTTTTTTCATTTCCTTTTCCTGCTCTTGGATATTGACTCATTCATTCTAAAATTTCACATATCTGCTTTTTCCAGCCTGGCAACCTCTGTTGGGTATTGAATTATATTAATACAGTATATTAGATTTTATTGTTAGCGATAAAGCAATAATCTTGTTTATTTTTCAGATTATTTAAAGCACAGGGTCCATTATTCCCTGTCTTATTTCAATATGAATTTGTTTTTTTCTAGTACATATCAACACACTGTCTGGCAGTTTGTTTGCTTCATGTAGAACATACTACATCTACTATCAGTTGTTTCCCAGAGATACATAATTTAAAGTTTGATTGTCCTGTATTTGTCCCCATATATGCATCCAACTGTTTATCAAAGTCCAAGATTTGTAAACAATTCATTCTGTATACCTCCCAGAATGTCTAAAATTTTGGAGTACAGCTTTCAAAATCTCCCAGTCAGAACAGTCACACAATGGCCATACTAGCTGGGGAATTCTGGGGCTAGTTCTTATATAGTTTTAATTCTATAGACAGTTTAGTATTATTTTAATTATGACTTTTGGTACATTTTTATCTATATGGGGTTTTACTTCTATCTGTTTTTATTCTGTAAGCCATCTTGAGTCCCACTCTTGGGGGAAAGTGCAGGATATAAATAAAGTGGATAGATTGTAGTACAAAAAGTCCCCCCCCCCCCCCCAAGCTGTGATCACTCATGAGAGCTCTTGGAAGAGCATAAATGATCTCTGTCTATCCTGTTTCCAGCTAGGATCAGCCATGTTATTCTGGGAAACTGTGATAGATCCAGCATTTTCCTGTCTTCTGTAATGCTTCTTAATGAAGGACATGTCTTATAGAAACAATAAAACCCACCTTACTCCAAGTCTTAGATCCTTATGCAAACATTTGGGTATTCAGCATCAAGTTGTCCAAGGCTTTGATTGGTTGGTGTGAATGTTCAACTCCAGGATCTGCTTGCCCCAGTGGGTCCGGGGAAAAATATTTTCACCAGCATAGACATGATGCAATATCCAGCCTAGAAGCCACCCTAGAAAGGCCCCCCTCCTTCTACTGAAAGCTGCTTTGATGAATTGTGCCTTCAAATTGTTTTGATTTATGGCTGCCTTAAGCTGACCCAATCATAGGCCAAGATACTTTAGAAGGCATTTGCTGTTGTCTTCTTCTGAGGATGAGAGAGTATGACTTGCCCAGGGTCATCCCATGGGTTTCTGTGGCTGAGTGGGCATTTGAACTCTGGTCTCCTGGAATCCTAGTGCCACATTTGAACCACTAGCACACTGAGTACTTATGGTAAGTCATTCCTATTTATTATGTAATTACAGTCAGCCCTCCATATTTGTGGGTTTCACTTTTGCAGATTTGATGATTCGTGGATTATTTGCTATCACCTCTGCTGCCTCTCTATGCCATTTTTAATAGGGACTGCAAGCCTCATGAGACTGAGAAACTGCAAATGAGGCTTGTAAGTCCCTATTAAAAATGGTGTGGGGCAGCAGTGGAGGTGGCAGTAAGCCCCACGAGCCACCCACTTCTGCCTTGTGAAGGAACCCTGATGCCTCAAAAGAATCCCTGGTGGTTGAATACGGTGATCATACTTTTTTTTTCTGTGTTAAATATCGTTTGGGAGGGTCTAGAGTTATTCACGTCTTTTTCACTTTCATGGGGGTCCTGTGCCCCTAACCCTAGTGAATGTGAAGGGATTACTGTAATTTATATCCTGCCTTTCTCCTGACAAGAAACTCAAGGCAGTTTACAAAAATTTAAAACAAAGTTCAGCTATAGAAATCTTACTTTACATAGGTTAAAACAATTAAGCAATTTTTTAAAAAGAATACAGTTTGAACAGTGACCCTGTCACTGAGAATCCTCCAAGACATCCTGTTATCAACAGCTTCTTTACTCTGGTCTTGCAAAGTTCAGGGCAGCCATGGCTTCCTTTATTTGAGTCTATCTACCTGCAGTGCAGTCTTCCTCTATTCCTACTGCTTTGTACCTTAACAAACATTATTCTCTTTTCTGAGTCATGACTTCTCATGATATGCCCAAAGTATGGGCTGTTTTGTCATCTTGGCTTCTAGGAAGAGGTCAAGTTTGATTTGCTCTTGAACCTATTTATCTTTTTGGTACTCTATGGTATCTGTAGAACTTCAAGCCAAAAAGATGTTCAGCTGCTGATGTGCTCAGAGGTGAAAGAAAAAACTGAGGCTGCACTACAACTATTACAGGAACATGGAATGTGAGAAGCGTTAATCGTGGTAAACTAGACATTGTAAAACAAGAAATGGAACATCTGAATGTCACAATACTTGGACTAAGTGAGCTAAAGTAGACAGCAATGGGACATTTTCAGTTATAGATTTACACGGTGTTCATCTTGTTACCCTGTGTACTGGGGGTCCTGGGAGGGACACCAAAATGTGCTCAACTAAAGGTGGGGAAAATTAGCTCAGAGCACTGATTAGAGTTACGACAGGCAGGGTAACGTAGTGAGATCTTGAACTCTATGTCTACGGGGTCGGGTCGAGTCAAGGAGCACACAGAAGTTGAAGCAATAAATGATGTTTTATTAAAAACACAAGCAAAACAGTGTATGCGATACACTCACATAAGATAACTAAAGAAATAAAGGTTGGAGTGGTATAGAGGGATTTTTAGAGGAGTTGCTGGTTTGGGTGATACTTCACCTGTCCGGAAGCCCGGAAAAATGGAGAACGAGGCTGGGGTGCGATGTAGCTCAGCATATGGAGCTGAGGGGAGGCTCGCAAAGCAAAGTGGCAGCAAGGCGAGATGAAACTCAGGAGCGATCCGAGGAAAGTCTCGGAATCAAGGGTTTTTATAAGGAGAATTGTGACTGCAGGCTATGCCGTACTTGGGGGAAAACAATAGATTTGGAATTGGAGACAAAGCCTCCGAAAGGTCAGAATCTGAATGATTGCGTTATCGTAGAGGTTCCCAATAGAGTAGCCAGTATGCAAACGCAGAGTACTTGAGTATTGCATAGTTTACCCATCAAGCTGCCAGCGTGGGGCAGAGGATCTTTTGTAGGTTGCGTGTATACCTAATTAGAGTACTTGCCTGGAGGTCTCCTAAAGCAGCGAGTCAGCTATTTCTGGCCTGCCTGTATTGTCTAGGAATATTACACCGATAATCAGCCAAGCCTGTATGCGTGCTTGTCCGGGGGCCTCGCAAGCACGTGGAAGGGAATAGAGAAGTGAAGCCGAATTATGATATCAAAAGGATATCTTTTAATATCCCCAAAGCTCAGACTAGCCAGGGCAGTAACAATCTCATGAAATGTCAGTCTAAGAAGAAATGAGGTAGCAGTAATAGTGAGGAGATAAACCAACTGTTATTGTTCTTGTTGTTAATCATTATTATGTTCCTTTTCACCTTTTCCCCAGATTAATTTCTCAGAACTTATATCATTAAAACATTCTCACACACCAGCACAACAGTTAGCAAGATGAGGCACATTATTTTGGTCGGATGGATCTTATATAGGCAATTATCAAACATTTGTCTAAACAGAAATATGTTTACTTGTCTGTGAAAAGAAAAGATGGAGGACACCAGTCTAAATTCTCTGGGAAGGAGTTCCAGAGCCTGGGGGCAGCCACTGAGAAGACCTTCTCTGGCGTTTCTACCTGATATACTTGTAAGAGTGGTGGGAGAGAAAGAAGGGCCTTCCCAGCAGATTTCAAAGTGTGGGCTGGTTTGTAAGGGAAAATATAGTGCTTCAGATTATCTGGACCTGTTCTGTATAGGGCTTTGTAGGTCAAAACCAGCACTTTGAATTGTGCCTGGAAATGCACTGGCAGCTACTGAAGTTGTTGCAACAAAAGAGTTTTATGTTCCCTGTAGTTCTCTATTCAGCCCCAGTTAGCAATCTGGCTACAGCTCTTTGGCCCAGTTGAAGTTTCCAGTCTTCAAAGGCAGCATAGAGAATGTTATAGTAATCCAAACAGGATATAAACCGAAAAATGTATAATATGTTTATTTTAAAAATGCCAGCACCACTGACATGGAATTGGGCTATAAGGCCCCATTCTTCTCAAAACAGGACTAGAACTAATGACCCCTCAAGTGCAAACATCACTTCTGACCCCAGAGACCAAGCACCCATCCAGCTGGGTCTCCATAAATAGTCAAAAAAGGAAAGGGAAATGCTAGAAGACTGTAATTTGATTTTCTTCTGTGTAGGCAATCATGTGAAGCAATTTGATGGGAGATGGTGGGAGGAAATGTACATAATCAACAGTGACAATACAAGCTTCACAAACAATAAAACAAGTCACATGATGCTTGAGGCAATGCGAAGCGTAGTGCAAATGTGCCAGTTGTATTGTTACCCTGTTTTCTGGGGGTCCCGGGGGGGACACCAAATTGCTCTCAAAGTTATACAAGTTGGGGAAATTAGTCAAAGAGCAGAAGTTAGCACTGTGAGAGGCAGGGTAACGTTATGAGATCTTGAACCCAATGTCTACGGGGTCAGGCCGAGTCAAGGAGCAAACCGCAGTAAAATAACAAATGTGAATTTTATTAAATACAATCAGTGTATGCAACACAAACACACAGAGAAACTATAGAAATAAAGGTTGGAGTGGGATAGAGGGATTTTTAGAGGAGTTGTTGGTTTGGGTAATACTACACCTCTCCTGAAGCCCAGTCAGAAACGGAGAAGCCGGGGAGCGTGGATCTCAGCATGTGGAGATGAGGGGAAGGCTTGCTGGACAAAGTGACAGCAAGGCGGGATAGAAGCCAAGAGCGATCCGAAGAAGCGCTCAAAATCAGGGGTTTTTATAAGGAGAATTGTGACCGCAGGCTAGTTCGGACTTGGGGAAAACAATGGATTTGGGGCTGGAGGCAAAGCCTCTGAAAGGTCATAATTCGAATGATTGAATTATAGCCAAATTGTCAGTACGATAGCCAGTATGCAAACGTGGAGTACTTGAGCATTGTATAGTCAGATCATCAAGCTGCCGGCGTGGGGCAGAGGATCTTTTGAAAGTTGCATGCATACATAATTGAGTGCTTGCCTTGAGGTCTCCTGAAGCTGCGAGTCGGCTATTTTCTTGCCTGCCTGTATTGTGTTGTAATATTACGGCAATTATCGTCCGAGCCTGTATGCATGCTTGTCTGGGGGCCTCGCAAGCACGTGGAGGGGAATGGGTATGTGAAGCCGAATTAGCAATATCAAGAGATATCTTTTTAATATCCCCCAAGCTTGGGCTATCCAGGGCAGTAACAGTATTAATGTAGGTCTTCACATCGCTCAGTTCAGAGTTTTGAGATCATCTCCATTATTCCTTTCTGCTGTTGCATATGGTATTTGTGAACATCATGATGAAAAGGTCCTTGCCGCTTAAAAGGCAAAGCATGCACCTTGTCTTCAAATCTGAAATTAAAACCAGTCTCATAATTCATGTGTCTGCCAAGAGTCATGCAATGATTGATTGAAGCAATTTATAGCTGGCCTTATGGTCCAAGTGGGCCCTCAAGATGTCCTATAATGTTGTTTCATTTTTTAAAAAAAGAGCTACAGTTAAAATCCATTTTAAACAGGCAACATAAAACAATGGCATGAGAGCACAGAAATCATAGCAGACCATGGTAACAGTACCAGGAACATTCTGCTGTATCAGGCAGAATGACACAGGCCAGTAACCACAACATCTTCTTAAACAGAGGAAACAAAAGATATTTGTCAGTTCTTGAAGGCCAAACCATGTGTGGTCCTTTGCTTAGATCAATGGTTTGGAAATGCTATATAGGCTCTCTAAATTGGACAAATGGAATTTGCCATAGTCTAAATCAGACCACTAGTCCATCTAGCCCATTATTGTCAACTCTGACTGCCAGTGGTTCCTCAGGGATTCTTCACCAACCTTGTCTGAAGATTCCTGGTATTACCTTTCATCCAAGTATCTATAAATGGACCTGAATCCACTTATCTTCTGAAATTGTAGAATCATAGAGTTGGAAGAAACCACAGGGGCCATCCAGTCCAACCTCTTGCCATGCAGGAACCCTCATCAAAGCACTCCCAACAGATGGCCATCCAGCCTTTGCTTAAAAACCTCCAAAGAAGGAGACTCCACCACACTCCGAAGCACCATATTCTACTGCCAGACAGCTCTGACTGTCAGGATGTTCTTCCTGGGGTTCAGATGGAATCTCCTTTCCTGCAGCTTGAATCCACTGCTCCTTGTCCTAGTCTCTGGAGCAGCAGAAAACAAGCCCACTCCCTCATCGACATGACATCCCTTCAAATATTTAAACATGGCTATCATGTCCCTTCTTAAGCTTCTCTTCTGCAAACTGAACATACCCAACTCCCTAAGCCGCTCCTCATAGGGCACGGCCTCCAGATCCTTCACAATTTCAGTCACTCTCCTCTGGACACGCTCCAGATGAGATTGGATTAGATTAGATGAGATTGGGTATGTCAGGGTGATGTGTTGCCTTTAGAGTTTGTAGTTTATAAGTTCCAAAGTTTCCTTGGACATTTTTGAACCATTAGTCTATACCTACATGCAGTGGTCTTCTCAAAACTTCAGATGGCTGTGTGGCCCACAATCAAGGTCTCATCAGGATGAGGCATAAGCTCCATTAGAACCATATTTTTTTAAAAAAAAATTGCTTGAATCACCTTCTGCTTGCATCACTGCCCAGTTAAATAATCCCATCTTTATTCAACCTCTAATTTGGCTCTTCTTTGGCCCATCTATGGATCTCACAAGATAACTTTTCAGCTTGTCACCTTCTACGCCCTTAAGAAGGGCAGCTTTTTCTGAGAAACAGGCAAATGACCAGACGTTTCTTGGTTCAAAGGCTAGAGGCCAGATTTATTAAGTATAAAAATATAAAAGTCTGCTGCAGCAGGGTGCCGGAGGTTCGGGACAAAGGCCAGAGGCTTGGCAAGGCCTTTTTATCCAGGTAAACAGCATACACGCCCACTGTGGCATTTTTCCACCAATTGCAGACCACGCGCCCCATATTAGATAATGTCCAGAAACTTCCATCCATATAAGGAAATGTCCAGAGGGGCAGGTAATATGAGGTTTCCTCCAATCACAAACTACCTTCCAAATAAGGCAATGTCCAGAGAGACGCTTCAGGTGAGGTAGAGTCACGAGTCAGCAAACGGGAGGAGCTAGAACTCCTGTGTATGTGACTACCTCCTAGCTTGTAATGGAGGTTGTCTTTCCTTCACTCACAAGCTGGCTTTTTCTTCTTCTACCTGGCTTCCTCTTCTGTCTTCTGTCTTCTTCTGTTTCTGGATGTCCCATCCATTTTTCATCTATCTGCTAGAAGCAAGTCCATCTTCTTCTTCCAGGTGCCACCAAATTTGTCCCAGCAGCTGTGGCTTTCTCTCCTTGCTCCACTTCTGGCCTCGCAGCTTCATAGATGGAATTTATCTGTTTTGATAAATGATCAAATGATGAGTATATCTGTTTTGACATGTGATCATTTCTATGTCTGTGGGTGAAAATTTAGTCCAAGAGTGATGGTACTATGACTATTCTAGTTTATCCAACCTTCACTGCTACCAGTTTTTTGTTTGTTTAATTTTATTGCCTCTTTTCAAGCAAACCAAGAATGGCTTTTTGTTATTGTGTGCTTTCAAGTATTTATTTTTGACTTATAGTGACCCTAAGGTGAACTTATCATGGTTTTTTGAAGGGAGCAAGATTTCCTCAGAGGAAGTTTGCCATTGCTTTCCCTTGAGGCTCAGACAGTATGATTTGCTCAAAGCCACTGAATGGTTTTTGCTGGATAAGTGGGGACTTGAACCCTGGTTTCCAGAAAACATATTTAAGGGTGGATGTGCTGGCCATGCAGCAAAGTACAAAAAAATCCAAAATCCTGAAAACAATGATACCTTTACTGTGCAACTAAAAAGCACAAATGCATCATGCAAACATTCAAAACACCCTTTTTGTGATGAAAAAGAAAGCGTAGGTCTCCAGAGTCCTAATTCAACACTTCAGCTGCTACACCATGCTGGGTCTCAAGAATATTCAGTAATAGCAGAAGTTGCCTATAGAGGCATGGAAAACCTGCACAGATCACATCTGGCTTATAAAGCATAGATTCCACAGACTCTTGCAGGGATGCTGCAAAGACTTAAAATATATGTGTATTGTTATGATAATCAGAATCTATCTAAATGGTAAGACATATTTTTATTTCTACACTTAATATCAATTCTACAATGCCTGCCTGTACATTAGATGTGTAAGAGATGAAATGTGAGCTTATTACCTTAAAATGTTCTATTTCCAGCCAAAAAATTTCTAGTTATTGATAACTGCATATATTCTGAGTGGCAGATGAAAGCATTGGTTTTTGCAGATATTGATATATCAATGGGTAAAGCTTATAACTGGAATGGGTTTCTTGTGTTGGTTCATTTACGATTTTAGTTCTAACTCCCTAAGTCACCCATGTAATACTTGTGTAACCTTTACAGCAAATCTAGAAAACCAAGGCTCAATCCTTATGTTCTCTACTCTCCTCCATTGCACTGGTGCACTTGAACTGAATGAGGCAAAGCAGCTTATCATTACTGGTTTCATCTTTGGATTTTTGTTGTTGTGCTCTCAACTTATGCTTGTAACTGTAACTATAATCATAAAGCAATTGCAACAAGAGTGATGTTATCTGATACCCTTTATGGAATGCAACAGAAACTTTAACAGTTTTATTTATCATTTAATATTAAAGTTTACTACATATTTTTTATTAATACTTACTGATTGCAGATAATAGGCTATTTAAGGCCTGAAACCTCCAAACATAACTGGAGATAACAGAAGAAAAAGACGGGAAGCCCACACAGGCCGCATCTGGGTTACATACCGGTGATTTCCTATCCCTCTCTTAAACTAAGTCCCAGTCTGTGTAAATTTCTTTGTGTAAACACTTAGCAGCCTGACTGGGAGGAAACTGTCATCCCGTCTAATTTTGGAGATGAGTTCCACACTCTTTCTGTTTTCCCATTCTTCCTTCATATGACACCTCTCCCTTTTGTGTGGATATAGCAATCTCACCTAGTCAGTCATTTTAAACTTGGACAGAGCATACAAAAGAACAGCAACTTGCTCCGATGAGACCATAAGATTTCAGGTGCCAAGGAGTATAGCCCAATAATGGCAGAAGCAGCTGTGTTTATTATCTCTGATCCCAATTTGATGTGACTTGGGAGCGGCACAGTAGCAAGGCTGTCACGGCTACTGTTCAATTTTATTAAGATAAAATTTAACAAGGCTTCCAAGGACAGCCTGTGATGGTGCTGAGTGCAGTGGTCCTTTGCCTGTGAATTTCTTGATCTCTAATCAATTAATGATAGAACTGCAAGGAATTAATTGATCAGGAGAATTAATAGTTCCAGATAAATAGACGACACAATGGGGAAATAAACCCATGTATTTTGAGTTGGTTGACACATGATTGGTCACCATGATGATACTGTTACCCCAAAAGGTGGGAGGCGTTGAGGTCCACCAGCAGTGTCAGTGGCTCCTTAGAAACTTGGGGAATTACAGCTCAAAGGAGGCCTATGAGAGGAGGGTAACTGCGGGATCTTTTCACCTATGTATACCAGTACTAACAGTAGGACTCGAGTTAAAGGTTTAAACAGGGTATTTTATTGGAAATCAACAAACACGCACACAATCAAGCAGTCTCACAAACCATACAAGACTAGTGAAGGGAAAAGCAAGAAAGGTTGGACAGAGAGAGATTTAGGATGTAGAGGGTGATATTTACCATTCTTGAAGCAGAGGATAAAACAAGAGTGGTTCAAACAAGAGTTTGAGGGCAGCATGAAGGAACGGGAATCTGGGGTGCAATGTGACACCCGAAGTGCTAGCAAATCACCTGGGATGGGCTGGAGCTGAGATTTTTATACTCTTATTTCCCACCCTGAAGGGGTATGTGCTAATTGCTTTCCGATAGAATAAACAAAAAGGCTCTGGAACAGACTGATTGTTTTACTTTGGGTGACAAAACATCTATGGGAGTCCCGACAGCCTTTTAATGTTTTGATTAGGCAAGGTGAATGGGGAAAGTCTCTGCAGGAAGTGCATACAGCAGGAGTGCTTGCCTGCTGTACCTGGGCAGTTTCATTTACTATTGTCTTGGTTGCCTATACTATTGAAAGGATTATTGGAAGCCCATTAATGCTGGGCTTTTCCACCTAATCCTCTTGGACTTATCACCTGACCATACTGAGGCCATCCTGACCTAGCCCATGCTTACAGCCAGTGTCCTGATTACCGCATGTTTCCCAGCCATAAGTCTCCAGTTTTTTATATGAAAATGATTACTTCTTGACAACTTTATAATCCTGAAGGATGGAGTGTGTAAGGGATGGTAACAACACTACAAGAAGTGATTGAAGACTGGTGTTCTACATGAAGCAGAACAAGATAGAAATAACATGCAATTCTCAAGTCTGTCAAGAAAAGTTGGTCTGGGAGACAGACAGTTTCAGTTGTTTACATCTTCAGATATATCTCAGGCTACTCCAGAGTTCATTACTTGAGGGGGGAGGGTCTCCTTACCTCTAAGCTACCTTGAGACTACTCTTACCCTAGAGACTGATTTGGTTGAACATTAATTCAGCAGGTGAATCAGAGGCTGAAGTGTGTTGGAAGGCATGAAAAGACTTGGGAAAATCCCAAGAAGAATGCTCATGTCAATAAAAGCTGTACTGTTTTCTTTGAATGCTTTTCTGACTGATGTGTAATACAAATAAGGCTAGTGGTCCTTGCTTTTTCTTGTGTATTGTAGATTACTTATCTGGGGTATTTATTTGTTCTGGATTACCAGTTTTTCTGAGACTACCACTTGGGAAGCTGCTTGAATAAACAACCGAGTTAGATGCTTTCCAGGAGGTAGTTTTGCTAGTCTTTTGAAGCAAGAATAAGCAAAAAATCTTGTGGTATTTAAAGTCAAGGGCTTCTGTATCATCTACAGAATAAGTTACAAAGCTAAATTGTGTCTCCCAACCCAGCCTCTTCAATCCTAATTTACCAGGCAGGAGCCACTGTAAGAAACAGGGGTCTGTTCCCCTGCCAGCTGGGAAGCAGGTGACTGACACTTCTACTCGGTTCCATGAGTAAACTAGTTTGCAATTCCCCCTCACACTGGAGAGCACTCATGGGAAGTCAGGATGAAGTGTTAGTCGACTGCTTCCTACCCAGCAGGGGATCTGACCCCTGTACTCCCAGTGACTGCTGTCTAGTAAGTGAGGATTGTAGGATTTTCATAGGCCCTATGTATTCCCTAAATCCGTGAATACGTAGCATTGATGAATATGAACCAGTCATGAAAGTGTAACTTTAGATATTAGTAATGGCCTTAGTGAATTAGGCCCTAAGAAATTTTTATTTCGCTCAAGCTTTCATGGATTACAGCCCACTGTGACAGCAGCAACACTCCATATGTCTGATGAAGGGGACTGGTGGCCATGAAAACTGCAACCAAATAAAACTTCTTAGTCTTTCAGGTGCCACAGTGCTCCAGAATCTATCTCGTTCTGCACTCCACTGCAGTGGTACTGAACAAGAAAAAAGAAGCTGTAGAGGAATTGTTTTTCAGAAGAATATAGCATGTTCTCACAAGTAATTGGGGCCATTACCGCACTACACTGTTATAGCGCTATTATTCCACTTTCAACATCCTATGGAATCCTGGGGTTTGCAGTTTAGGGAGGGGCATGTAGAATTCTCAGCCACAGAGCTCTTGGGCCTCAGTAAACTAGAAGCCCTAGAATTCCACAGGATGTTGAAAGTGGAATAATAGGACTATAACAGTGTAGCGTGGAAATGGCCTAAGATATTTTTGTCAAATAAGACACTACTGTTTAGAGCCAAATTGCTCTGTGGACTATCAAATATTCAATGAACTAAGAATAATTCTTAGTATTGTTTTAAATCTAATGACACCAGAATGCTTCCTTTTCTTCCTCCTCTGGCTCCTTCTCCCCACCACTAGAATATTTCTATAGCAATACATGGTGTACTGTATCACCAGAAGGGGATTGCAAATCAGCCACAACATTTTCTGTTGGCTGCATTCCTCTTGTGTCTGTTTTTTGTCACTTTCAGAGTATGCATCTTTTGTTTTTAAGCTCCCTATGGCTGTTATTGTTTTTTTTTCCCCTCTCTCTTAATGTTTCCTGTACAGCCTTCTATTAATGCTCCACGAATGGTTTGCCAACTACATTGAATCTCCATTGTTTTGTGATTCTAGTATGAAAAACAATCTTTGTGAACATGAAAACCATTGCTATTTACAGGTTTTTGCTCTGTCTCTTTCTATTTCCTTTTTCTTGGTGATAGAACAGCAATATTTTGATGAGCTGAGGCATCTTATCCTTGTTGTTGTTATTTGTGTGCGTTCAAGTTGTTTCTGACCTGTGGTGAACCCTAAGGTGAACCTGTCATGGGATTTTCTTGGCAAGCTTTGTTCAGAGATGCTTTGCCTTTGCCTTCCTCTGAGAGATTGTGTCTTGCTTAAGGTCATCCAGTGGATTTCCACAGCTTAGTGGGGCTTCAAACCCTAGTCTCCAGATGTAGCCCACTGCTCAAACCACTACGCTACACTGGCTCTCTCATCTTATTCTGCCACCAATAATTTAATCACTATTTTTTCCTCTTCACTGGCCTGCTCTCGCAGCATCTCACTCTTGCAGCCTCGGATTAGATCAGGGAATTTATGTGTGTATATTTTACTGCATGGACATTTGTTAAAAGATAAGAGATTTGATCACATTTTTAGTAGCTTAAAATACTCTCAGGGTACATAACAGAATCTATGAGCTGCTTCTTATGAACCGTGCTGTACGTCACATTCAGGAATAACAACAGAATGTCTTACGGCACCTTTAAAACTAACAGGTTTATTTTAGCATGAGCTTTCTTGGATTAAAATTCATTTCCTTCGATTCTAAAATTGGGATATGACCAGAGTGTAGAAAATGACAATTACATGACTAACACTAGGCATAAACATCATGGCAATAAATAAGGCAGTAAGCACATGATACTAGTTACCGGATACAAGTCTGCTTTTCCAGTTTATTACGGCTGATGTTAATAAAACCATAAGGAAGTGTTTCTTTAGTCCTACTGCACTGAAACTAGAATGATCTGTTGCATCTTTCAAAGGACAATCTTGTAGACTGTTTAATATTAACACAGCTATACATATTAAAGGTTGAGATAACTAGCCTTTTAATATACTGAACTATTATTATCTTGGTTCAAACATTTGGCAGTAGATCACAGCCTGTCGATATATCCTAGTTCAGTTGTCTCCCACACTAGGCTCTCCTTGAGATTACTTTGAAGTTGATGATAATATGTACAACATTAGATTTGTATCAATCTGTTAATGTAATATGCATAAATACCTGTCTGATCCTGTCTGATCTTGAAAACTAAGCAAGGTCAGCCCTAGTTAGTACTTAGATGGAACACCGCCAGTGAATACCAGGTGTAGTATCTGCTATTTCAGAGGAAGGAATTAGCAAGCTACCTCTGAGTATTCTTTGGCCCTTTCCATACCACCCTCCCAACCTACTTCTGCATGATGTCATTGCGGTCCTGTTTTTCTCCTGTTCCCAGGCAGCGCAATTATGGATTAAAACACTGACGGGTTTTCCCCGTCAATGACCCATAATCGTGCCACCTTCACAGACTTACCTGTCCTGCAGAAGCCCGGGCAGTGCAACGGCTGTGTTTCCTGCCCCAGTACAGCCTGGGAAGATACCTGGCTGTGCTACAGGAGGAAGAGATGTGGCCATTGCACTTCCTTCACTATGGAGCCAGCTAGTACAGAGAAGAGCACTCCCGTCATGCTCCCCTCCTGACAGACCTGATGCCCGGATCCTCACCAGAGTGTCAGGGATTCCAGGCAGGGAACCCTGGGAAAATGATCAGCCCACTGCAAAGATGTTGCATCATGCCCCAGCTGTGGGTAATTGCAAGGTTGCATAAGAAACTGGGGTCGTGTGCAGATGGTAGAGGGAGGTGTGCAAACCTCTACCTGATTGGTTGTAGATATGTATATAACAAAGCAACGCCAGTATGTATTTGTCTGTTGACCAAACCTGGTGCCTGGTGCAAGCTTTTGTCCGTGTGTCCTATGTTTTGTATATAACGGAATTTTGCTGCAAGACAAAGTGCCTCCTGTTTTGGAAGAAACTCCTCCATGTGTAAGTATCCTTACTGGGGAATAAGGCTGCTGCTGTTGGCTCGCTGAACTCCGGTTTTTCCGCTGTGTTTCCTGAAACTCCTACCATCCCCAACACAGAGGACTCTGTGAAAAGGTAGGGTGCAGAAAGGGCCTTTGCCTAAGAAAACCCTATGAAATTCATGGGATTGCCATAAATCAACAGGTGATTTGAAGCCACATACACACACCTCTATGTAATCTCACTTTTCCAGCTGCTTCTCAAATGTCCAAGTTTCTCTCTCCTCCTGCCACTTTTTCCTTTGTCCTTAGTTTACTTCATTTGCTGCAAACTGAGTTCGAAATGTAAAATCAGTTTGCACTTCATTAACTCAGTAGCAGCAGATGAAGAAAGGCAGGGGCAGAATCTTGCCTTCCCAGTAGGCTCAAGCAAAAAGAAACTGCTACAGCCTCTCCTAGCTTGTGTGCTCTTCCTCCTTATTACTTTTTCCCATCTTGCCCACAATCTACTTATCTCCCTGTTTTCATCTGTGGAATGCTGAAGGATATGGCAAAGAAGAGGGGAGAGGCCCTGACTCTCAGTGTGAATCCTGAGATCTGGCAACCATAGAGCCTTCCCTAGTTCCAGTCTTAGCTATGGGCTTGTTATCCCAAAAGGTGGGGGAACTTGAAGTCCCGTACCAGTGCCAGCATCTCTTTAGAAAGGTGGGGAATTGAAACTCAAAGGAGGCCTGTGAGAGGTGGGTAACCACAGGACCCTTTTTTACCTTGTTATGCTGAGGTCATCTGTCTTAGCACGCAGCTTCCAATTAGAATCCTTACCCACTAGCCTTCCAGCCATAAGTGTGTGATTTTAATATCAGAAGTGGTATAAATGATTTTTTTTTTTACCATTTAAATTACCTTTCTTGTGAATTAGAGCGTACCATGGAGTGGGGGTGTATGGCATTGTAATAGGCTCACCGCCACCCTATTTCAATTTGCTCTTAGGAAAAAAAATGCAGTTTAGGTGTTATGAGGATAAACAAGTAAATAAGCTAACATGTTAAAACAGAGCTTTCCAAATTGTGTGTCACGACACATTAGTGTGTCGGCTGCAGTGTGTAGGTGTGTCGTGCAAAAGTGGAGGGGCTGTTTCTTCTGCCGCAGCCATCCCAGGCTGAGATAGACCCTGGTGAGGGCGGCAGCAGGCCAGGCTCAAGTGGAGGGGCTGCCTCCACTTACTGAATTACTTACTGAATTACTGTGTCATGGAATGATGCATGTCTAAAAAGTGTGTCACCAACATGAAAAGTTTGGAAAGCTTTGTGTTAAAAGTTCCATTTGGCAGTAGCAAAAGCGATAATTTACATTGCTGCAAGCCTAAGCAAATGTAGGCACGTTTAGTCACAAGCCTGGGAGGAAGAAGACATTATTTACTGATGTGAGGGTTTCTGTCTGGAAGGCAGCATAGTGCTGCTTCTGGTCAGCCTCAGTAAACAGAAATGACAGGAATCAATAGTAATGCTTCCACAGTGGCTAGCCTGGCGTTTGGTATTTCCAATTCACTGAATGGAAAAAGACAATTACATCTTAGAAGCCCAACAAACATGATGTGGAGGGAGAGAAGAGCAAACTGAACTAAATAAACAATATCCTACAGAGCTACCTCAACCAGAAAAGAAGATATAAACAAAGAGAAAGACAAAAAGGCAGCAACCCTTTAAAAATGAGCCACCTGGGTGGGTTAAGTTTAATCAGTAAAGCAGCACCAGGGATTCATATGTTAAAATGGTGTGAAAATACCCCAGGACAGTGTCAACATTGTCCCGTTGTCGATTTTCCATGGTGTTGGATATGGGGCACTGTGTTCTGTGTTCAAATGCCCACAGACTTGCTGACCACAACCCTGGCATTATCTAGTAAACCCATCAGTTGTGCCAAGCTACTTTTGCAGGTTCAGGATTTTTGCAGTTGTATGGGCATTGTCCACTGATTAGGAAATGTGGGCCTAAACACCTTAAAGACACCAGATACCCTCTGATCTTGGAAGCTACGCAGGGTCAGCCCTGATGAGTACCTCGATGGGAAACTGCCAATAATACCAGATGCTGGAGGCTATATTTCAGAGGAAGGCACTGACAAATGACCTCTGAGTACTCCTTGCCTAAGAAAACCCTATGAAATTCATGAGGTTACCACATGTCAGCCTTGAAGGCACAACCTTGAAGGCACAGTTGACCTAAAATAGCTGGCAAGAAAAGAGGAAAGTTAGCATAATTGTCCCTTCCACCCTCCTAGGGGGTGTTTTTAGCCATCTGGGTTTTAAACTTTTTTTTCTGGAAACATTTGTGTCTGATTTTTTTTTTAATGGACATTAAGAATTGCAGCTTCCACTTTTGTCCTCAGCATATGTCAGTTCCTGCAAACTGAGTTCAAAGTGCAAAAGTAAGTTGTACTTAACTCCAGAGCATGGAGAAGAGAGGAGGGAGCAGCATCTTGCTCTTTCCTCTTCCCTTCCCACACTCTGATGTTCTTCCACCAGTTTGCATCTGTGAAATGTCAGAGAGTCTGCATGGCTCTGTGTTTTGTGCATCTAACTCAGAATCCAGAATCCTGTTGGTTAGTCCCAGTTAGAGGTGACTCACTGAATAAACCTTTCAACGGTGAGTCAACATGTAGGCAAAGCCTGTTGATTGAAGCAACTATAATCAAGACTAACAGTAAGATTTAGGCCTCTGTCTTCCTCTGTGTGTTCATTGCTATATTAGTTGTAACCAAGCTTGAGGAGCTTTTGATTAAAAAGTAGGATACATCAAACTTCTAAATAAATATATAAATGTTATATTTTATTTAAAGTACTGTAATACCACTTTCAATTAAAATGTCCAAACCAGTGCAAAATTCATAATCAGATTCAAACTAGCGAGCAATTTTAAAGCAGCTGCGGCAAGAGAACTGGCTTACTGATTCAGAGGAAAATCAATATCTAGATAGGTGAGAAACTGAAGGCGGTGTGAGTTGATTTGCAACTTAATGAACAAAAACAGCCACATATGTAATAAGGCCATCTTTAATACTTTTGCAGTACGTTCAAACAAAAACAGCCTCCAGAAACCGAGCAGTGCACTCTTTAGTCTAAAACAAAATGTATTCCCTATAATTAATCAAGTAAAAGCTTCAGTACATTAATCTACCAATTTAATAAACCTAACCTTTGCACAACTCTATTTTGTACCTTAGATGTTATCACAGAAAATCCTTTCTCAGTCTCATGTCTTCCAGAGAGGGATGGAATGGGAATTTGCCAATTTCCTGGCTGGGGTTGAATTTGGCGTTCTGACCATTCAAGAAACACAGGAAGAAAAATGGCAAGTTGAAAGCTCATGCAACTTGTGGGATTTTTTTTGTTTTGTTTTAGAGGAGGAGCATTCCTGGCACAGCTTTAAAGGAGTTTGAGAAATTACACAGTTTTGTGGGCAAGCTTGTAGAAAAGCTGCACAGTTTCTGTCATTGTGTGTATGTGTGTGTGTGTGGGGGGGAGGGTAATCCAAATTATCCTGAAGCTATGGCCTTTTACGCACCGGGCTATTTAAACGGTGCAGAGCGACCTCCAACAGAGGTCTTCTGCACCATAGAGTGGACTGGAGCGGACTACTTTTTGTAGTTCCATACCTCAGTCCACTCCGGAGCGACTGGAACTGGTCGCTCGGCGTGTTTTTTAAAACCTCTTTTTAGAGGTTTTTAAAAACCACAGAGTGCGCAACCCCGTGCTGCTCTGTCACCTGGCTCCGGAGCAGATTTGCAGGTGCACGCAAGTGTGTGCCTGCAGATCTGCCAGGGGCGGGCTTCTAGCTGGCGAGCTTCTCTGGTTGGTGGAGAGCCTCCACCAACCCCAGAAGCCACCATTTAGGACACCGGAGGAGTACGGAGTGATGAGCTTGCGCTGCTCCTCGTGGTGACGGACTCGGCTGGCCAGAAAACAAAGCCGGTAAGCTCTGTTTTCGGGCGTCCCCCCCCCCCACATGTAGAAAGGGCCTGTGAGTCAAAACACTGTTTCATTTTCCCCGACCTTCTTCAGGAGTCAGAAAAATCAAGATTTATCATCTCTACTTTTAAATGTCCATGGGTAAACTCTCATTACTCCTAGCCAGCATTTTGGCTGGAGATTATTGGAGCTGCAGTGTTCTATGCTGGTTGATGCCAGGGTGGGAAGGCTGTTGTCCAGGATCATTTCAAGCCATGCTAGGCATGAGACTCCTTTGCAGAGAGACTCATAATGTGCACAGGTGAGGAAGCCATGAGGAAGACAACTTGCCTTCTCCAGCCTTGGAGACTTGATGGCATGGGAGTTCAGCACATTGTCATGTTTCATTAGATTTGCAAAACCAGAGCCCTAAATGTCAAAAGTCTTTATAGAAAGGACTCTTCTGGAATTAGGATAATTAGAAGAAATGTTGATCCTGGCAGCAGACACTGTAACCTTTGGTACCTTTATCCCAGATAGTACAGTGACATTAATGAGACTTGACTGTTGGTTAAGCAACATTTTAGGCTTTTCGTAGAGTTACCGTAGTTATTGGAAATCTGCAACCATCTGTTAGACTATAGTAAGAAATGTAATTTCTGGGTCCAAGTAGATCCAGTTAACCCAGAAAATGGAAGCACTGGATAGGACTATGTAAGAAAGCACCTTGCCAGAGACCTTTCAAACTCCATTTCACATACACCTTCCACTCACATTTTGCCCTATTTTAACCAGGAATGAGCAAGAATTATGTTTCCTTTTACTTTTATTTTATGAAATTTCATTGAAAGTAGAATTTCACAAAATTCACTGGAACAAAATAAAATAGAATTTATGACCTGATTGCACTTCTTAGCAAAACAACTAGTTCCACAAAAGTTTGTGTTATCAATAAAAAATCAATATGTGTTGCTCTAGCTTTTATGTTAAGATACTATTCCAAAGAATGATATGAGAACACAGTACAAGATTATTTCTATTTCTGTCACTAAAAGAAACCTGCAAATTTATTCGTATTCAGAAGAGAAAAGCCTGAATATTTCAAACGATCATGTTTTAGAATGAATATTAAAAGTTAAAATGGTGACACAGTTATTTCATTTCCTCCAAGAAGTAATATGTTACACACAACATCACTACCTGTAATATATTGCTTCAAAACTCTGATGAGAATGGCATGCTCAGGCGTGCAACCTTACTGGTCTTATTTTTGTTGCCGTTGTGTTCCCTCAAGTCATTTCCAACCTAAGGTGAACCTATCATAAGGTTTTCTCAGCCAGGTTTATTCAGAGGGGGGGGGGGGGTTACCTTTGCTTCCCTCTGAGGCTGAGAGAATGTGACTTCTTTTGCTGGGAAAAAAAAGGAAAAATAGCAAAGGAGGACCAAAATACATGACAAATCTTGTGTTTAGTTTGTTTTTGTAGTTAGTGTTAATATTTGTTGCAGCTGGAGGCATTTAGGGTTGAATGTGAAAAGTTTAGTAGTAGGTTGATGCAATCAGCTCATTCAGATAGATGTAGTGCCAGGGAAAGTCTACCAAGCAAGTCCAGAATATATCAACAAATTTGTAATTAAATCACACTTCTGCAGCATTTTTGCAAAACTATACATCAAAAGCGATCATCAAATTAAAAAGCTTTGAGACTATATAAACTAGCCAATAATGAGCATGCATGGATTCTAAACTATGTGTGTCTAAACTAGTTTACAGTTATACGCAACATTTGTGCACACTGATTATCTGTACCTCCACTGTCCAAAACATCTATGTTACTGAATGCTCAAGATTTTTTCCCTATGTTTCTGAGAGGATAAAACAGAGCAGACTATTATGCCAACAAACTGTCTGCTTAAATATCTAGGGCTCAGTAGAGTTTTCTGTTTGACAGGCTGCCTCCCCTGTTGACCTAGCTTCAAGCCAGAATCAAATGGTTTGTGGCTAGCCTGTCCCATCATGCCCTGTCCCATCATGATATTGCATCCATAATTGTGTGATTGTTGCTATGTGCCTTCAAGTTGGCTCCAACTTATGGTGGCCCAACTTATGGTGACCGTGTCATAAGGTAGTTTTCTTTGGGGGGGGGCAAGATTTTTGCAGAGGTTTGTCATTGCTGTCCTCTGAGGCTGAGAGAGTGCCACTTACCCAAAGTCGTCCAGTGGGCTTCCATGGCTGAGTGCAGATTTGAACTCTGGTCTCCTAGAGTTCGAGTCCAGAATTCAAACCACTACACCATTCAGACTCTCTGTTCATGGGACTAACATTGTGTTACTTGTATAACGAACAGCCCCCTTTGTTGCTTCGCTTTGTTGAATCATAGAGCTGGAAGAGACCACAGGGGCTATCAAGTCCAACCCCCTGCCATGCAGGAACACACATCAAAGCACTCTCAACAGATGGCCATCCAGCCTCTGTTTAAAAACCTCCAAAGAAGGAGACTCCACCCACTCTGAGGCAGCATATTCCACTGTCAAACTGTTCTTACAGTCATTGCTTACTGTCTTATTACTCTGACCATATTGAAGCATGTGGGTCCTGCCGTGCATGCAGAAGAGAGGTTTAATCTTTCTCTCCCCAGCTGATTTTCTCCCCAAATCCATCCCTACAGTGTAGAGGTGAAAGAAGGAATTAAATCCAATGGCAAAACTGACTCTTTTTCTTTCTTTAATTGCCACACAGAGGGGTGTACTTGGGGAAGGAAGCCATTGAGGACAAATGCATTAATCCTCATATTCAATGCATGGCTTCTCCATCCCTGCTTGGGTCTCAAGCACTGTTGTAGCATAGCCTGGTCACATTTGGGTTGAAGGACAGGTGATGAGTGCCTGCGCTACATATTTTACCACAAGAAGTTAATTAAACGTTTCTTAGCTGCTGCCAGGCTTGAAGTGGCACAGCATTGGAAGTCGCCCAATGGACTGTCCATCGACAGGTGGCTAAACAGAGTGTGGTAAATTGCCCACTCTGAAAAGCTAAATGAGGCACAATTTGAGCTTGTCCAAAGCAATCATGCAGCAATTTTCTTAATATCTGGTCTAATTTTATTGTGTTCATGAACAAAACAAAACAAAATCTCTGCATGGGCTGCCCAGAAAGTAGCTGATATTTTGGAGAAATTATTTTTTTTCTTTTTTATGCAAGACAGGTAATGGGAAACCACCTTCGAACCTGAAATTTGAGCACTTGGCAGAGATGCAGCAACAAAGTAATTCTGTACCTTCTTTGGTACTTTTGACTGTTTTTTTCCTCTGTTTTTGCTACGAAATGAGAAAAAAAAATCAAACTGCTACATCTGCAGCTCCAAGTACTTACAGCAGAGAACAGAAATGATGGACGAAGAACTGTTGCAGGTGTAATTAATGCTGAAAGAGCAGGAACTCTTAGCCACTGTGATTTTCTGATGGTGGGGAAGTTGGAGAGACTTTTTGGCAGTCACTCCTGGCTATAGTGAAATCTTGGATATCTCCATTGAAATCTACATATAGCTCTCAATCCTCTTCACAGGGACACATAAAAATAGCTTGGCAGTGGGAACCAGCAAATGCTCTCTGTCTGTATAATAGGATTGTTCCTTCCATCCATCAGGCACTTTGGCCCCCATCCTGTTAGTGACTTACAGGCATATAAGTACAGCTTATGTGTGCACAAGCCCCTTTTTAGAAAACTCACAGAGGGCTTTTTTCTGCCTTTGAGCACCATCCAAAAAACCTTCCAGTACCCAGTAACCATCAAACCCTGGGAGGTGCCCCTGCTGCTATTACATACCATTGGAGAAAGGGAGGAGAGAGGAAGAGAGGCATTTCAGACCATGAAGATCTGGCTGCTCTGGGCTACCAGGGGAAAGAAAATGCAGGACTAATCCATTTTAAGTGCGCTCTCATTTCTTCTTCCTACAAGCTGAGATGAATTGCTTCTTCATACACTGAATTGCCTCCTAGCCCACTACTAAGCAATACTATCACGGGTCGCTCCTGAGACATGGCAACTACTGGGTGGTGGGAAGACAAAGATGTTAGGGATTCCAGGCAAGGAACCCTGGGAAAATGATCAGCCCACTGCAAAGATGCTGCATCATGCTCCAGCTGTGGGTGATCGCAAGGTTGCATCAGAAACTGGGGTCGTGTGCAGATGGTAGAGGGAGGTGGGCAAACCTCTGCCTGATTGGTTGTAAATATGTATATAAGAAAGCAATCCCCAGTATGTATTCGTCTGTTGACCAAACCGGTGTCTGGCGCAAGCCTTTGTCCGTCTGTTCCATGTTGTGTACATATCGGAACGTTGCTACAAGATAAAGTGCCTCCTGTTTGGAAGAAACTCCTCCGTGTGTGAGTATCCTTACTGGGGAACAAGGCTGCTGCTGTTGGCTCGCTGCCTGTGGTTATTCCGCTGCATCTCTGTGGGGCTGAAACTCCTATCATCCCCCAACAAAAGATTCACACATGCAGAACTACATACAGATGTAGTATCTTGGAGACAGAGGGAAGGCAAGAAGGAAGACAGATGGACTTGCTTACTCTGCGTTCTTTTGCTCTAATCTGTCTTATAAAAGGGAAGAGAGGAAGTAAAGAAAAGGCCAATGGAGGAAAGGACACACAGATGTAACTCTTCATTTTCCATTCTTCTGTCCTGCCAACTCAGGCCATTTCCACCCTACACTGTTATAGTGCTATTATCCCACTTTCAACATCCTGTGGAATTCTTGAGTTCATAGTTTCCTGAGGCCAAAGAGCTCTCTGGTTGAGAATTCTAAAGGCCTCTCCCTAAACTGGAAACCCCAGGATTCCACAGGATTTTGAAAGTAATAATAGCACTATAACACTTTAGTGTGGAAAAGCCCTCATTTTATTCTTTGTCTTCTCTGTCAGTGAACCTCCTTATCAGCTGTTCAGTGGAGTTCTGAAGTCTCCTGCACCTGTGATACTTGGCCACATGCAGACAACTGGCTAATTCAATTTTCTTTTCCAACTGGCACAGTGCATTTCGCTAAGAGACTGAGAAGTTTCCTGAGAATGAGAGTGTGTGATACACCCAAGGTCACCTGGTGGGTTTTCATGACCAAGCAGGTCTCCAGGGTCATAATCCAATGCTCTAACCACTATACCACACTGGCTCCACAGTGCATGTACATCACATAATTATGCCAGTTTACTACCACAGTGATAGCAGTTTGATACAAGGGCTATGCAGCCGTGTAGTGAGCCTTCCTTGTTAGGTACAGCAGCCACATTTCTAGGTGGGGTGTTGGAGGGAGGAGTTACGTAGTGTCATGCCCTGCCTTGAAGACCCTGACAGCAAGGAGGAGGGTTCTGAATCTGAGACGGAAGTTTGCCTGGGGGGGGGGGGGAACCAACTACTAGCAGCAGCCTGAGTAGAGGAAATGAGTATCAGAAGACAAAGCAACACAGACTCTTACTTTGTTGAAAAGACCACGTGAGAAAGAAGGTCCCTGGCATTCAGCTTGTTTATATAACAAACAAGCTTTAATGAGGGAACACCTCTGGCAACATCATTAGCCTGTAAAAGCCAAAAGCTGGCCTAACTCCTCAGGCTTGATAATTGTTCTTTCCAGTGGTTGAAGCCTTGTCTTCCTGAATCCTGACTCTCTTGGACTTCTGCTTGCCCGATGCCGATTTGGATTTGCCCTTGTGGATTTGTCTGCTTTGGGACTTTGAATTCCTGATCTGAACTTTGTTTGAATGACTCCCTCTCTCTGCTGGGAGTAAAGCTCTACTCTGATGGTCTGCTAGTTGGCTGCCTGGTCTGTCTGGGACATGACACATAGAGACATCCAACCCCTAATCCCCCACCTACTAGTGGAGAGAATGTAGTGGCCAGGCCAAGGGAGAGTAGAAAGCTTCTCTCACACTACTCTTCCATGCCAGGCTGGAATTCTGTCACCTGCATGCTTACTTTCCCCTTACATGTGCAGATATCTTTTTTTGGGTGCTGTGGGGATTATGTCTTTCCTCTCTTCACATATTGAAATGCCCCTGAAGCTGCCTGGTACAGCTGTTCTGTTGCTTTGCAGGAAGCAAGTAGGTTGGGAGAAATGTGTGGATATGTCCCCATAGCCAAACGAGATATGACGACATCAGTGCTGGGATCTGCTGGTGCCTTCCATGGCTGCTGCTCTGATCATTTTGCACCTGGCTGTGGGGACCTTACCAGATGCTTCTGTAAACCTGTCTGCTCACCTTGAAGCATGGAATGGGCTTATCAGGGGCTTGTCAGTAAGTCAGAGGAATGGTTCAGCATAGCATAGGTCTGCATATGGAATGTTGAATGTTGAATTCAGGCCAGAGTGTGTGAACTTACAAAATAGGGTATGTAAAAGTAAAGTTAAAGTTATTTAGAATCCATGCAAGGAAAGAAATCAGTGGCATTTGCCTGTTTGTCTGTTCCTGAGCATGACTCTGATGCTGGGTTATCTTAATTTTAAATTGCACTTGAAAAACAAATTTGTCCGCACTAAAAAATTAGGGCAAGGCAATAGATAATCTTCATTAACTCCTCCTAGCAGATAATCTTCATTAACTCCTCCTAGCCTTGTTCCTAAACTTTTTCCTAAAACCTAATTTTTTTTCTTCCTGTTCAATAAAGGAAAAACTTTTGATTGCTGGCTATGTTAAGTAGTAAGTTATGTAAAGAAAGTAATTGTGGAAAAGATTAATTTTTTTTTCTTTTACTGGTTGTTGCATTGATTTTCTGCCTAGTACCCTTAATAAAACATATACTAGGAAAATGAGAAATTAGCCCTGAGTTGAGCCATGTGAGAAAAGACTGTGTTTTTGGAGTTAGTCTTAATTTAGTAGTATTATATTAAGTATAAAGGAAAATTTCAACTGTACGTGTAAAGGGAGTTTAATAAACAGACAGACAGACAAGAGTGAGTCAAATTCATATCCACTGAAGTTTTGTGACTAAGGCCGTTTCCATACCGGGCTTCTGAAACGGTGTAGAGCGACCGCTCACTGAGGTCTTCTACACCGTAGAGTGGACTGGCGTGGACTACTTTTCGCAGTTTCACACCAGAATCCACTCAGGAGCGGCCGGAACTAGCCGGGCTGCATGTTTTTTAAAAACCTCTTTTTCGAGGTTTTGAAAAACCACGGAGCACGCAGCCCCGTGCCGCTCCGTCGCCCGGCTCTAAAGTGGATTGCAGGCATGCGCAAGTGCGTGCCTGCAGATCTGCCGGGGGCAGGCTTCCGGTTGGCGAGCTTCTCTGGTTGGTGGAGAGCCTCCACCAACTGGAAGCCACCATCTGGGACGCCGGAGGAGTGTGGAGCAGCGAGCTTGCGCTGCTTCGCGTGGCGACGGACTTACCCGGCTGCGGGTAAGCTCCGTTTTAGCGTGTTTTCGCCCATTCCCTCCCCCCCACGTGAAAAGGGCCTAAATGTTCATTCCCATTGCCTGGTCACTGGCATCAGAATTATAGTGAAGTGGCATCTAAAAGCCAAGAACAATAGCCTTATATATAGACTGTAACAAAAGTGGATGTTCCAGAGAATCCGATGGCAGCATATCCTGGGAATAAAGTGAGAAGGTATTTGTGTTGGGCAGTGTATGCGGTACGAAAACACTCAGGTGGTAATTCAAGAACAGATTGCTATAGCGCTTTGATGGTCAAAATCAGCATTTTGAATTGAGCCTGGAAAGAAATAGGTAACTATATTACATGATCCAGTCTTGAAGTCCCACTCAAAATGCTGACAAAGCTGCAAAGTAGTTCTGCAAAATATCTCTACTAGCTTCTATTCTCTGGTATTGTTCATTAATTGGGTAGCCTTAGTTTGGCTGTGAAATGCCCTGCTGCATGGGAAAATAATAGTTGTTATGTGGAATTTACAAAATACCTTATAAAAGCTTTTCTAGAGTGTTATATAAGATCTGAAATGCAACATTACAGTATTTGCTGGCGTATAAGACTCACTTTTTTCCCCAGAATATACTGTTTGAAAATGGGGTGCATCTTATACGCTGGTGTATCTTATACACTGGCAAATAGTATTAGCTGGCATATAAATGGGGTGCATCTTATACACCTGCAAATACGGTACTTTACGGCCATAGGTATGGTTTAAAGAGATTGAAAAAAGTACTACAGTGCACCCTCTTCTGGCACTATCTCCACACACATAAATGCAAGGTTGCGTAAAGCATTATGTCCCATTATAGTCAGTGGATGGAACAGGTACATGCTTGTGCTGCTGTGGGGCACACACATGTTGTGTCCATTGATTAAATGGGAGGCAACACTCAGGTTTTTTGCTTTACATGGTGCTTCCTGGAATGGAACTCCACATATATGATGTGCTCACTGTACTTATTATGAAGATTTTTTTCCTTTTCTTTTTCTTCATCCGCTCCAGAGGCTAATAATGTGGAAATCCATTTTCTTGGAAGAATCTCTGTGTAGAAGAATTTTCATTTGAAACTTACCATAAGACAAATAGGTTATGAAATGAACCACTGATTGTGGGCGAATCTATACCAGGGCTCTGTCCCAGCTCCAGCATCAATTATTGTTCCAGTTTCAAACCACATGTGTCTTTTTTAAAAATTAAAAATTTGATTTAGAATTGGGAAGACAAGATATCCCAGTCTCCACTCATGAAGCCAGCCTGGCTTAAGGGAGCAGATCCACTGTGGTCATGTTTTGGTTGTTTGAAATTACTTGCATCTATGTGGTAGTGGAGGTCACAGCTACTGTAGTTTTTTTCACTGTTGTCTCCACCACGTATGAATTCATTTGCATATTCACAGAGATTATAAAAAAATGGCTTGCTTTGCAGCCTTTGTTTTGGTTTCCCATGGTACATGCACATATTCTCAGATGCTACCCTGTGTGAA
Organism: Cyclura pinguis; assembly: GCA_030412105.1. Classification (NCBI taxonomy): domain Eukaryota; kingdom Metazoa; phylum Chordata; class Lepidosauria; order Squamata; family Iguanidae; genus Cyclura; species Cyclura pinguis. The sequence goes on along the minus strand of CM059601.1, from coordinate 265,334,453 downwards.
CCCACTTGATGCTGCTGCCCCTTTCTCAGAGGCATTGTTGGCATCACACACACACCCAGAGAGCATACAGAACTGACAGCACAATCATATATATGTCTGTTCCCCTGAATTCAGAAGCGCTTACTCCCAGGAAACTGGATATAGGATTGAAAGTTTATGCTGCAGTCATAGAAAGGTGAGCTCAAAAGGAAGTCTCAATGAGTTCAGTATTGTTTATGAGACATCCCTCTTCTCCCCACCATTCCACTCAAAAGGACATTTGCCATGCCTGCAAAGTCAGCTGCCAGATAACACTGAAAGACAAGCTGAAGGCAAGTGAGGATCTAAAAATTTAAAGTGCAAACTCGCCTACCAAGTAATACAGAAAGTTAATGCAATTGAAGATTCAAGTGTTCCAAGTGCAAACTCACCTGCCAAATAATGTTGAAAGCCAAGTTGAAGGAAAATGAAGAGTCAAAGCTTTGGATATGTCCAGATTGCAAAGAAAAACAAATGGTGTTGACTCTTCCCCTCTGGCAACTACTGGCAACTAGTACTGGATACAGCTGATCCCCTGACATGCCCCCCACCTCCTCCAACTCCCATCCCCTAGTTTTGCTCTGATCTCAATCCTGTCTGTAAGACATACAGAACAAAGGAAAAGATTTATTGGTTCTTCTGTTTTAAAAAATGCCTTAACGTCTTCAGGCATGTAAAAGATCTGATTTCAAACTGGATTGGTAGGAACAGTGCGCCACATGCCAGGACTGAGATCAATATAAGATTGTATTATTTTCCCTGTGAAGATTCAGCCTGCTTTGGGTAATATATGACATGTTATTAGCTCAGACTATTTATTTGTTATATGATTAAGATAACTGGTAGGCATAATTACATTTTAAATTATCAGCTTGCCTTTCTAAAAAAAAAATAAATTGGTGATCCTGCACAAACACTTTTAACTGATAAAAGCACTGTGCAGAAAATTTCAGATCATCAGAAGCCAGTCTGGATGCTCCTTGTGTTATCTCCTTATTGTATGATCAAATGATCACCCTGGAGGAGGAGGAGGAACCAAGACATGTTTCCCTTGATTAGTAAATACCAAATCCCACTAAGATCTACCTCATGTACACAGGCCAGTGTGGTTCATGACACAAAAAAAGTACCAAAATGCACTTTAAAAGGCATGTTTTAAGACACAGATGAACAACTTGTGGCTTACTTTATGATTTACAGTAAATCTCATCGTTCTTCAGAAATAGCCGAGCTATTTAGTGCTGATGGGAGCTGTAGCCCAACAATATCTCAAAGACTATACATTCCCCATCCTTTTTAAGGATCAAATAAGCTTTGAGCCAGTTTCCATTTAGGGAATGAGAGTTTGCTTTCCCTTCCACCACCCTGCATTTTTCAAACTTTTTCTGGACAATATGCTAACACTCTAGAACAGATTTCAGAGGTATATGGGGGGAGCAATTTACTTTGCTTGTAGTTTCAATTCCTCTGGCAGTTTGGCAGACCTGGTAGATACAATATGTAGATAAAACATGTTCTTAAATGTGCATTCATAATATAGACCCAAAGATGCATATTTAAATAATGATTGGCATCTTGTATTTCAAATATAGATTTGTAATCTAGAGTTAGGAATCCTTAACTGCTCTGTATTCAGTCATACTATATATTTGTATAACCGTAAATGCCCGCTGAATCTCAGCTTATACTCCAGGAAGCTGCTTTGAGTGATGGAGGTCCACTTTGTGCTTCAGGATAACATTTCCAAGCCTCTCCCACCAGTGAGTGAGGCCATAACCATCAGAAGCAGGACCTCTTTTTCAATTTCTTCTTATACTACAAATTGCTGATGGGACAGGGCTGGAAATATTATCCTGCTGCACCCTGATTGCCAGTAGAAAAGCCCCCCTGTTGCTCAGTCTGGCTGCTGGCTGTTAAGGTAGGTTGGGGTGGGGGGGGTGCAGGAGACTATATTTATTTATGCATTCATAACTAAACTGGAGGCACAGAATCTTGATAATTATTTATACATGAATGTTTGTTCATCTATTTTGAAAATTAGCACATTAATGCAGAAGTGTAATAGCATGGGCTTACAAATGAACATGCTAGAAATCGATAGGGAAAGATGAGAAACAGGCTAATCATCCATTCCTATCTTTGAGTGTAAACTGTTACATCAAATTCACTCCAAAATTTAGTACTGTGATTTAGCACATGTCTCTGAAGTACCCACTCATACTTGGAGATTGGTGGTGGTTTTTTCCCCCCATTTTCACATTCTCAGGGTGTCATATGGATATTGTATTGGATTAACAATCTGTATATTAAAGAATGTAAGACCAACCATGCTGGATCAGACTGAAGGCCTATCTAGCCCAGCATTCTGTCCACACAGTTGCCTATGGGAAGCCAACAAATAGAGCAGGAGAGCAACAATATAGTCCTTCTTCCATTCATCAGGAGCTGATATATGCAGCATACAACCACTGACACTGGAGGTGATATATGTCTGTTTTTAGTAGTATGCACTGATGGGCCATATTCACAACTAAAATTTCTTCTCTTGGATGAGAATTGGGAGCCTGTAAATACATGAGTCTGTGTACATATGATTAAAATCCTGTCATTTTTTGCTTTCATTTCATGATCCTGCCCCAGAATTTTCAAAATGTTTGGAAAAGGAATATAAGTTTGAAAAGAAAAAAACCCTTATAACCATTTCACCAGATCTTCTATCAAGAAACCCACAGAAGAAACATTCCAACAACATTTCATAAGTTTGGAATAAGATTTATTGATGTAAATATAGTTTAAATAATTGATCAGACATTCAAGGGCAAAGAAAATGTATTTTTTTTCTTTAAAACATAAAACTGGGACATGGACAGTATAAACAGAAGAACACACAACAGTCATAACTACTTTATGTAACTTTTTTTTTTTAATCATCCAAGTTTACTATCAATGTTTTGATTTTTTTCATATACAAATTCATCTTGTTCTGAAGTTGGTGAGCTAGAAATTTTTGCATAATGAAACATGCTATTTACACCACTTATGGCACACAAAAATATACAAAAGTGATTAAAAGGCTTTTGCTGTGTGGAAAGCGTGGAAGATAGATTAAGGGCACAATCCACCAAGCACTGCTGCTGAACATCTGTCACCCAATCCAGATATCCTTATACAAGCATCTCCCTGCCAATTCATGAGTCAGTGCTAGGAGTATTCATAATGCTGTTTGGTAAAGAATTGGCCTCCCAAATCTAGGACAGTTAATGCTCAGTCCTATGGCAAAACCAATGGAGATCTATTACTGGATCCCCAGTATTCTCCTTTGAAAAGAAATTAACAGTCCTTTCCCCAATGGGAAGGGCACTAAGGTTTGGAACAGTGGGAAAAGCATGGTTTTATAAATGTTATCCATTTACATTTTTCTGATGAAAATTGGCCCCATCAGCAGCAGCTGAAAAACTGCTTCTTCTAACAAGACAAATAGAAGCCTACACAGAAAAAGGGGGCATTCAGAAAACAGCACAGTGGAAAAATATAAATCCCCTTGTCATAATCTCAAACCAATTCCCCTCTTGCTTTTGGACTGAGAATTTGAAACCTCTCTCTGTAAACTGCAAATCCTAGGATTCCATAAAATGAAATCACAGAAGTTACAATGGAATCATAGCACTATAATTGTGTAGTGTGAAAGGGCCCTAGTAATTATTGCCTAATGTACAGATGAGATGTCCTGCCCTCAAGTGTGGAAATATTTGATGCTAGCTGGTCCTGGTTGCTAGGGAGCAATTTTCCTCTACAGTCATCATGAAGAAAACCAGTAGTGGCATCTAAGCCTGGCAGTAGATGCTTTCCATTACCCCCATTTCAGAGCTTTTGTATGTTACTACTGTCTTTAGCAAAGATCTAATTCTGCACTACTGTGAATTAATTTTCACCTCTTGTAAGCTGCCACAGAGGCTTAGTTTTAGGGAGAAAGATGGGACATAAATAACACCCTATATAGTTTGATTCTTAGGAAAGAACTGCATGTTACAGTCATTTTGTGGTTGTAATGAAAATGGCTCAGCATTATGTTTAGACCCGGGCTAGGCAAAGTGCAGCCTATGGACAACATGTGGCCCGACATGTGGTTTTCTGTGCCCCCCTCAGGTCCCTCCATGGTCAAGTTCTTGAAAATTCTTTTGCTCCAACCCCCCCCTCCCCATGACCTGTAAAGGTGTGTGTAGGGCATTTCTATCATGTTTTGAGCCATCCTGGATCCCCCAAGGATTAAAAAAAAAATCCCAATTTTTGTGCCGTCTAGCAGATGCAGGGAGATTTCCACCATGTTTTGTGGCCTTTCTGGGCCAACATAAACCCAGGAGAGACCTTTTTCAAAATAGGATGTAAATAGGAAATGACTTCTGCTCACTTCCCATCAATAATAAATAAGGTCTTTCCTGTGTCTAGGAAGTCCCCAAAACATGGTGAGAATGCCCCATGTTCCACAGAGGGCATTTGGAGGCACACACACAAAAAATATTTTATTTTGTGGGAGCAGGTGCAGTTGGGTGTGCAGTTGAGTATGCAGCCCTCCAAGGTTTTCTGAGGGGGTATTTTAATAAATAAATACATAAATGCCTAGATGTGGTACCCTACCCTTCCACACTTGCCAACCCCTGTTTTAGAGTCTGCTTGGACACTATGTTTTAAAAACATTTCAATTTGTTGTTCTAGCTAGTTTCATTATTTATAGCATTGTGTTGTATAATGTCTTGTGTTTTACAGCCTTCCTTTTGAGTGGGGAGGGTGTTGGTATTATGAAAATGATCTCCCCATTTTGCTTGCCCTCCCACACACGGGCACACACTGGGCAGAATTATTTACTACATCCTGCAGCAACATAGCAATGCGTCCTTTGCCAGTGTTGCAAACAAGCTTTCAGTTATGGAGCAGTACCGGAGACAGATCTCTTGCAATCACATCATGCTAGAATGAAAGTCATTCCATCTGATTGTGGTTGGCATCCTATTAGTTAGCTATGATGTTATATATTAGATTTATAATCTCACAAATCTTTTGTACTCACATTTATAATCATGGCACCATTGCCATGACTACAGATACCCCCTAAAACCCAGCCAGGCAGCCACACTGAGCTAAAGAGTTCTATGGCATTCATGAGTTCTAGGGCACTGAAAGATGATGTATCCAGCCTCCTTCAGCCAGTAAGAGGAATGATGACAAGCGATTGTAGCGGTACCACTTAGGGGTCCCTTTTTCTACTCATCACACCATCAGTCACTGATGATAGGAGGCTAGATGCATCATCTTTCAGCACCCTACTCACCTGCACCAGAAAATCCTTTCCTTAGCTTTTAAGGTGGGCTTTAGGACTCAGATCAGGAGTTGGAATATACCTACGAGATCATAGCTACATGTACATGCAGGATCTTCGTTTGTGTTTTCAGTGGAAACTATGTGTCATACAAACACATAGTTCTGCACTTAAGAAAGGTAGCACTAGCTGTATTTTTTGTAGGTATGAGTTCGGTGATTCAATAAAGGATACCAGGTACACAAACTCAAATCATGGGTTATTATGCTTTTTTAAACAAACCTCATGAAGCAGTCTTTTCCATGACCATGTGTAGAGATGAATCCTGAGGGACGCTTGTGCATGGGTCATTCTTGCTACATCAGAGCAAGCAACTATTGCTGCTAGCTATCACAAGTCCCAGCAAACAAATGGAAATTTTACACCAGCAATGCTTACTGTATTGTTCCACAATCCCATAAATGCTTGTAGATTCATGTGGGTAATTGTAGTCTGAAATTGACATTATGGCTAGAATGCCATTTGTTAGTCCCAGCTAGAGTCGACCCACTGAATCAACTGTTGAATGATAACATTTATTTAAATCCTACTGATTTAATGGGTCTTTTCTTACTGGGGCTACCAATAGGATTCAGACTATCACCTTATATGTTACTCTTTTTTTATAGGAAATAATGGCTGTCTGAATGCAAAGTGAAGGAGAAAATGTCTCCCATGGGAAAAGAAAAACCCAAGTTACAATCACTAAACAGAAAATATCATTTGGAACTGCACATATTTGAGGCATTATAGTTGGGAAAAAAAATGAAAATCAAATATTCCCAAGTTTGCAGAATATGATATAGGATGTTGAAACACATGCCATACAGATATATTTGTATACGGCATTAAAACTGTTGTGGGATATATCTAGAATAATTTCAAAAGAAACATTGCACATAACACATGAGTATAATAAAATAGCAGATGTACAATATTATTTACATTGCCAGCTAAAGAAGAGAGAACGGTCCCATGAAAATGCATCAGATTGCTCCGAATAGTAAAAATCACAGACCTGATTCATAAAATATATGCATATGTATATGTATATAATATATATTTTATATATAGTACACGAACATGTGTAAAATTTAATGGAACAAGAAACATAGGCTTTTTTAAAAAATAAATAATTACTAGAGATGTTTTAAAAGAAGGTTCTCTACACCATCCCAAAAGTCTGACACTACAGAATTTGTATGCAAAGCAGAACAAAAAAGTCCCATGATTCAGAAGCTCCAGGCAGATGTGTAGGATCCCCTATATGTACATGAAGCTCTGTGGGGAAAAAAGTGGCCCCAATCAGGGATGCAGGCATAGCACTTTCTGTGCTGCTAATGTAGGTGGGGCAGCCCATTTCACAACAAATTCCATAGGTTCATTCCAAGTAAAGTGAAACCCTTTCAGTTTCCATTGATTTTAATGAACAAACAGAGGACATGATGTGGTGAAATCTCACCCACTGAGATCAGTAGGAATAAAGTGGAGAATGTCTAGCCCTCCCATGATTGTTGTATTGCAACTCTCATCAAACTTAGTCAGCACAGCTAATGCAGTTATAGTCCAGCAATATCTGGTAGGCCACATATTCCCAGTTCCTCTAAAATGGCTACAGTCCCAAGTATCCTCACGGGGTAGTCTCACAGAACTAACTAGGACTTACTGCTGGGTAAAGATACTCAGGACGTTGCTTCAAAAGATCTTATTTTTGGCTGGTTCTTGCCCTGTGTGTACATTAGGGGACATTGGCGTTTGGGCTGAAGCAAAAAGGTTTGCTTTGTAATACGTACAGATGTCTGGATGCATTTCATATTAGAAAAAGCACAGGAACCCATGGTAGCAGAAAGTGAGAAAAGGTAATGGTTATAACTTTATATGTCCCAGTTCCAATCTCTAGGTACAGCTTCAGAGCTTCTGACCCTGTGGGTTTCAACGTTCACATTTAGATCACACATAAAGGACAAATACAATCTTTAGATCAAAAATTCTTTAAGTTATGCTTGGGTGAGAATGAAATATGGCAACAATCAGAAGTCAAATCCTATTCAAAACCTCTCTTTGAGAAATGGCACTACGCAACAGTGGGGTAGGGAAGGACAACAACACCACTTTTCACCCCATTTTGACATTTTTGCTCACATAATTAAAGTACCATTGAAATGGAAATCTTCTAATCCCCATGTCCTTGGTTGACCCTCAGTGAAGTCACTCCAAAGAGGGCTACGCCACCGGAAATTGAACAAAGTCAATCTGATTACACAAGTGTAATTGGTCAGTGAATCTCACTGATATACTATGCAATACAACCATCTTTGGAAGAAAATCACATTTTCACTTGGGATGAATCCCATGGCTGAAGTTAAGACAGGGCTTTCAGTAAAAAGGGATAATCATGCAATATTTAAATGATAGCACTGGCTTTGAGAAAAAGACTGTTTTGTGGAGCAAGCATGCAATAGAAATTTGGGGGAACTGACCACAGATCATTAGTAGAGCCAGAGCTTGGAAACGTTACTTCTTCAGAATACAGTGCCAGCTAGCATGGGCAGTAGTCATCTGGATTCTGGGCTCTGTAGTCCCAAAAAGTAATTTTCTGCGCTCTGAGGAAATCACAGAGTTTGTATCCAGAAAGCCCCAGGTTCACATCTCTGACATTACCCAGTTAGAAGAGCACATGATGTGACAGAGCTCCGTCAAAGAACCCAGACAGCCACTACCGGTCAGGGTACGCAAGACTGGGACAGACTTACAAACCATTAGAGTTGGTATAAGGCAGTCTCTGCCCCCTCTTCCTGCCTCTGTTTCCATCCCAACCCCGAATCCATGTTCATATTGATGGTAACAACAAACAATAAAAAGACTTAGGCCTAAATCCAACTGTTAGTCCCAGCTGACAATGAATCAATTGAACTTAGATAATATCATACCCTCCAACATTTCACAGATGAAAACCAGAACACATGTGGCCAAGAAACATCAGAGTGTGGCCAAGGCAGCAAAACTTATTAAAGAGGAAGAACATGCAATGCGCTAGAAGAGGCTGCAGCAGTTTGTTTTTGCCTGAGTGTATTGGGAAGTGCAAGATTCTTCTCTCTCCTGTCCTTGCTCCCTGCTGACTTACTTGACTGCAAATTCCTTTTGCACTTTGAACTCAGTTTACAGCAATCGAAGTAAGCTAAGGACACAGAAGGAAAGCGGGAGGAGGAGAGAGAGAAACTGGGACAATTTAAAGGCAGCTGAAAAAGTGGAGTGACAGAGGATTAATCAGAACTGTCAAAGGATTAATTGAGACAGTTGGAGGGTATAAAATGTTACTTTATCAAGTTCCCATTGACTTGCTGCATCTGCTCTATTTGTGATTAACAATTGGCTTTAGTCCTGAATCCGGCACTTCCCGCCATTCTGAACATCTGATTGGTCAGATTTGAATGTTAAGAGTTTGGGGGGAGTGTCTATAGGCCCCTGCTCAGCAAAAGATGAGAAGGAGGGAATGAATATGCAGAAAATGCTGACTCAAGAATCTGAGAACGACTTGAACGAATGCCCATATCCCTGAGTCCTTATATCAGCAAAGTCACCGAGACTTTAGCAATCTGTATAGTGTTGATAACATACTGAAATGAGATGTTGGAACACTTTTCTTCTTCTTCTTTTTTATGAATCAGGTACTGTGTCAAGGTCACATAATAAACAGCTCATTAAATTTTTCCCCTCTTTAAAAACCCTTTTGTCAGCAAGTTTATAAAATGTGACAGATTGGTCAAGGGTTAGAAAAAACAGGTTGCTGAAGGAGTAAATGCTGAAGTTATTGTTATTGTTGCATTAATAATATCCAGAGATAGCAAAGAAGATCGTTCTTCTTGGTCCAGTGAGTAATATTAAAAATCTGCATCTTCTTTATAAACAGTTATAAATAAATAGGTTACAGCTATGGAGGCATTGATTGAGAAGATGCAGAGTAGAGTATATATTGCTTTCTTAAATATGTGTACTTAGGCTTCTAATATGGCAACAGACAAGTAGGATTTTTAAGAACAAAGTAAAAACACTGTATTGTAATACATACACACACACATACACACAGCATTGAAACAGAGGTTTCACTACAGAAGGCAGATGAGGAGTCACAACAAATACTGGGTGAGTTATTTCAAGGTAAGCTCAAAAATGTTTTTCATTCAGAAATAAAACTGAAATTCCCATTGGCAGAGACAAACTGGGAAGGAGCAGGGTCTTTCTTGGCCAACTGCAGGCTTAGGTTTGCCTTATTACAATAGCACAACGAGGGCCAGTTTCTATGACCAGCTACATTGTGGTGTCTACCTTCCTTCTTTTCCTGGGGCGCCATTTTGTTTGTGGTAAGTGGCTTATTTGTCCTGCCCAGCATAAAGGAAAATGACTTTATGGACTATAACAGCAAGCACCCTCCAACTGGCATGGCCAATGGCCATGCTTGCTGAAGAATTCTGGGAGTTTCTTTACTGCACCTTTGCTCCTACCAAGTACAGAAATTGCCAGTCCCTCATGCCACTATAAATGAACTCTGTGGCACTGTGTTTAACCTAACATGATATTAGAATTGACCCATTTTCCCCAGGCAATGGATTGCTGTATCTGTGCATAAGAAAATAAAAATGGCTGTCACCAAGCAGAGCAGTTTCGTGATTCTGCCTTAGATGTTGTAGAAGCATGCCTACACTTGTGGTTTCTGCACCCCTTTCTGTTCAAAAGAACAGTGATTCTCTATGTAATGACAATGTCAGCATGATGAAGCCAGATGCTGATATGAGGCTGTGAATGTTCAGATTGTGAGATTGTCGCAACCTTCTTCTGGAGTGATGCTGGGGCATAACATGAAGCATGAAGAACAATGGAGACTATACTGACTGGACGCACAGTGGAGTTCATCAAACACACATCTAATCTTAATCTGCAGAAATACAAAATACTAAAAAGGGGTGAACACAACATGCTGGCCTTTTAGATTGCACACATGGTCACAGTCTCACCCTAGTCACAGTCTCACAGTCTCTTCCCTATGCTTTTCCTATATAGGATACCTACAGCACCCCAAAACTAGCTCCACTAAACAACTCACTCTTCACAGATTTGTTAGCATGGGTTCCCCTCCTTGTTTCCGGAAAGAAGAAAGAAGATCAATAAATGGTAGGAGAGAAATGCTATGGCCCAACATGTTTGGGATGAAATGCCATCTAAGAGACGACAATTTATCCAATCCAGTTAAATCCAATCCAGATGAAAATTGCTTATTTCTGCTGTCACACCTACAGTAAGTAGCTCCTGAAGAATGCTGTAACTCACACATTGTGTTAATTTACTGAAGCTTTTCCTAGCCTGGTATCATCCAGATATATTGGACTACAACATCCCTGTTCTATAGACAGTATGGCTTTTGGCCACACCTGGAAGGGTAACGAAGGCTGGGCTACAAAATTTTCTACAAATAAACTATTACCTTCTCCATTCATTGGTGTTGCCTTTCATGTCAGTTCTTGTCAAAATAGGAGGAAAACTCGTAAGAGGAGAACAAGATCAACAACAGTAGCTGAGACACCCTAAGAACTTCATAACATGTTTTGTTCGTGAAACAGATAACTCCCAACACCATTTCATATAAAGGAATGGAAAGGATGTACGTTTTCTAGGGAAGGGACATTGTTCAGTGCCATACTTTATAGACTGATATTCCCAGATTTGGTTCTTAGAATATCAAGTGGCTAGGAGTAGGTAATATCTCTGTTTATGTCTTTGGGGAGCTTCTGTTAATTAGACTAAAGAGAAGTAAAGCACAGTAAACAATATTTAGCTAGACCAAAGGTGATAAATCAAGGAGCCCTTCACATTTTGGTGGACCATAACTCCCAGCATTCCTACCATTGGCTGTTCTGCCCAGGGCTGCTGGGACTTGCAGCCATCAAGTCTTGAGGGCTTCATGATGCCTACGCTCAACTTGTTGGATCAAAGGTAGTTCCATGTGATCATCTTATATGAAGTCATATTTGGAACTCTGGCCTATGTGTCCCACAATATCAAGCAGTGGAGGTAACAAAGCCATCATGGGAAGAGGCTGATAGTAAATGTTTTTGCAGCTCTCTATTGACTACCTCATTTTCAAAATGAAGTCACATTAAACAAAATCTAAACATCAGGTTTGTATGTAATCAAGAAGCTTCCAATCATTAATCTTTTGAATGGGAGAACGGACAGCTAATGATAATTTTTTAAAAAATGTTTGCTGCTACAGTTACTATGTATTTCATACATTGTCACAGTTAAAGAATCAGTGGCACAATCTAGGCAAAATTATGAACTTTTGAATCTTACTAGCTTCTGCAAAAAAGTTTTAAATGCATGCTTAGCTTTTCAACAAAACATTGGAGAGTTAAAACTTGCTTAACTTGAACCAAACCATGCTCCAAATTTGCTCGACATTCTGTTCAAGTAGATAATTGCAATCTTTGGTGAGAAGTATACTAAGTTATTCTGGAGCACATAATACTAATTTAACCCAATCCTAACCCAACCTATTAGAATAAAGCACACAGAGCTGCCAGAAATAGTGACTTCCAGCCACAAATCTCCAGTGCTATGGACCCAGGAGACAAATGGAGTAAATAATAAATGCAGCACTTTTAGCATGTTAAGAATTTGCTAGTCTTTGCTTCTTGCAACTGCCCCTCACACTGAATCAGATCCTGCACCAGACAATTCTCTAACACTCATGAATGGCATTTCCAGAGACACAAGGGATTGCTTTCAGGAGAGTTAGTTCAACAATGGTCGGTCTGCATGTAGTTGTCTGACCTAATACTCTTGGTCCATGGAAATCAATAGGAGTTTTATAACTAACATAAAGGGCACCAGGATGAATCCAGACGAGTAAATTAATTTAATTCCAACCAATTCAATACTGTTGAAATTGTGTGTCTGTTTACGTGCCTTCAAGTTGCCTGTCCACTTATGGTGACCCCATGAATTTCATACGGTTTTCATAGGAAGGGAATACTTTGAGGTGGTTTTGCCAGTTCTCTTCTCTGAAATATAATTACAGGCCCAGGGCTGACCTTGCTTGCTGTCCATGATCAGAAAGAACCCGGTTCCTTTAGAGTATTTAGACCGCCAGTTGAAATTGTCAACCATCAAAGTTTTGAACAGAACAATATGTGATTTTTCAATTTAAAATTACCAATAAAAAGGAGTTTTTGAAGGGGGCTAACTTTTGTAAGGTATTTTGACAAAGAACATACACTAATTTAATTGGTTTGAAGCAGAACAGTATAATTAAATTGATTTCCACATCCCCTGCATCTTTTCCCTAAGATGACTATCTTCCTGCCCAAAATCTTGTTTTTCTTTATTAGGAACAAAATACTGCATGTGCAAAACCTAGCTATTTGGGATTACAGGATTGATTTTTTTTTTTTACATTATTTTGAACAAGAACCTGAACTACTTCAATTTATGTTTGAAATGGAACAACATTACCAAATTAAGCTCCACATTTCCTGAGAATGAGTATTTTCCTGACTGATATAATAACTGGTATCTAGTTAGTGAATTACAATGGTCCAAGTTGGACTTACACCATCACAACTCATTTTTTTGGTAATTATGGAGGATGGAATTCTGATCCAACCACACAATGCTCTTGAAACCCACCTTGTAAGCAGAGTACCCCATCTGCAACACAGCTATTTCCATGTTCTCAGAGAGTAGGGAAATGAGTGGGGGAGCATCCAGTTACTGTCTTGTATCTGGACATGCTAGAAAGAAATCATCTGCAGAAAGTTTACAAGGACCTCCAAAGGGCTTTAGAGATGCCTGTAGAAGCTAGTTCAGGTAATGGAAAACAGTTGGACACACGCCTTCTCTTCCCTCATTTGCTAACAATACAGAAATGACCATGGAGGACCTCTGCTGCTTACAAAGTGTGTTTTTTGGGAGGTAGCATCAGAAAACATAGCTATTGAGATGTATGCTACTTAATACATGCATGCTTCCCAATGCAAGATCTTTGTCCTTGTTTTTCTTTATTAGGAAAAAATTTATATACAGTCATCCCTCCACATTCGCTAGGGTTAGGGCCACAGGACCCCATGAAAGTGGAAAAACCATGAATAACTCTAGGCCCTCCCAAACCATATTTAACACACACAAAAAATATGATCACCATATTCAACCCACTGCAGATTCCTTTGAGGCATCTGGGTTCCCTCCCAAGGCAGAAGTAGCTGGCTGGTGGGGCTTACTGCCACGTCCGCTGCTGCCCCACACTATTTTTAATAGGGACTTACAAGTCTTGTTTGCAGTTTCTCAGTCTCACAAGGCTTGCAGTTCCTATTAAAAATTGCATAGGGAGGTGGCAGAGGTGACAGTAAATAATCTGTGAATAATCAAATCCACAAAAGTGAAACCTGCAAATATGGAGGGCTGACTGTACTGCGTGTAAGAAATCTGACAATTCTCCTCCCCTGAGTAAATTATTAAGATTCATGTAACATAAATTAGTTCTTCGCTGTGCTATGTAGACTATGCCCACATCTGGCCTCTTGAGATACTCTATTGCTAGAAAATTATTATAAAATCATAGAGTTGGAAGGACCATCCAGTCCAATCCCTTGCCATGCAGGAATGGCATTCAATGGAAGTGAAAGCATTCCTGACAGATGGCCATCCAGGCTCTGTTTAACAACCTCCAAAGAAAAAGACTCTACCACACTCCCAAGCAGTGTATTCCACTATTGAACAGCTCTTACTATCAGGAGGTTCTTCTGAATGTTTAGGTGGAATCTCTTTTCCTATAGTTTGAATGCATTGATATCTAGTGCATGCTACACAGTTATGGTACTTTGATCTCATTTTATCTGTCGTTGCTCCATGATAGGGAATCTTTGAATTTGCAGTTTGATGAGGGGTACTTAGAATTCAATTGAATACAGTTACAGCACTGAATTCTATACCAGAATGTTTCAGTGTTTTACCAAACTATAAATCCCAGGACGCCATAGGATGTAGCCAAGGCAATTAAAATAGGATTACAGTGCTATAATTATATAACATGAAAGGGCCTTCTGTTCTGTCAAGAGGGTAGGAATAAAGAGAATAGCAAATTTTCTTATTATTATTGAGAAAAGGTCACTTGGCCTATACAGGCACCTGACAAAAGAAAATGGTCCACCCACTGCTTCATATTTTGCATTCTGGGGCTTTTTGCAAAAGAAAAAAAAAGTACAAAGATAAAATTACTTGTGATTTTTGTGCAAAAACTCAACATTTTGTGGAGAAAATAACACATTTGGGTAGAAAACCTTTTCTGCATAAAAACTGTAAAGCATCATTTTTTCAGAAAACAGCGCATTTTGTGCAAACACTGTTTCCATACAAAACTTTTTTCTGCACAAAAGCCAAGTTATTTCCACAAACACTTTTTTAACAAAAGAGGTATAAAAAACCATCAAAATGTATAAACATTCTCACAACTTCAACCAGCACAGAGAAATCATTTTAAGTCAGTCATTCTTGCATGCAAGAAATGAAGTACTCTCCATCCACTCATCATTGTCCATCCTGCTATAACACAGTTCCTCTTCGTTCTCGTTCTCTCTCTCTCTCTCTCTCTCTCTAGTTCTAGATTCTAGTTCTAGTTCTAGTTTCTTTAACTAGCTCTTAAAATATCTTTAGCTTACACCTAAGGACAGATATAAATCCAAACATGTAATGTATTAATTGAGAATTTTATTGTTGTGTGTTATGTACCTTGAAGTTGTTTCCAACTTATGGTGACCCTAAGGTGAACCTATTGTAGGGTTTTCTGGGGCTGAGAGTGTGTGATACACCCAAGATCACCCAGAAGGTTTCCATGGATGCGCACAGAATCAAACCCTGGTCTCCAGGATCATCGTCCAATACTCAAACCACTACACCATACTGGCTCTCTCATATATGTTATATATTACTGAAGTAATAATAATAACAACAACAATATTAACAACAATAATATCAAAATACTATAAAGGTGCCCATGTTAAATATTCTAGAATCTCAGTGCCTACAATTACGTAAGAGCAAAGTTTACTTGCCTGTTTTGCCAATTCCATTGTCCACTGCCAATCCCACAAATAAAGAGATGGGGTGAAGGACAACATTTGTTTTATGTAAGTCAAAGCAATTTCTGCTATGGCAAAGTGGAAGTCATGGCAAAGCTCTTTCTCTTCATTTCAGGTTTCTTTAACTAGCTCTTAAAATGTCTTTGGCTTGCACCTAAGCACATTTTTTCCCCTCAGATACAAATCCAAACGTATTCAACGAGAATTACATCCATGCCGATGAATTTAGGAATGTGATCTTCATTTTGTCTGCCAGCATAAGAGTTCTTTCAGGCATTTTATAACATCAGAGGACACATTGCCTGCTTGAAATGCAGAATATATATCTAAGTCATACTGAGTCCTAATTACATGTATTCTTTTAAGAAATCCCAATGAATTCAATGGGACAGACTTCCAAGTAATTGTGCTTAGGATTAGTGCCTAAATTTTGAATGCTATGACTGAAACACCCTCCCTTGACCAGTAACATCAGAAACACCATCACCTGTAATTTTAGCCTACAAATATTTGAAAAAGAAATGTTGTGAATAAAGCCTGAACTCCATTTTTAACTTTCAGGTAGCGCTGATACAAAATTATTTAATTCTATTTCATTTTATGCCATTTTTTTCCTGGTTTCTAATTTGCCTATATGAAGCACTCCATTTCCAAACAACACCTTCCAGTGTTGTTTATGTCTGGGGCCTTCCCACACTACACAGTTATAAAGCTATGATTCCATTTTAATTGTTGTGGTTTTGTCCTATGGTATCCTGGGATTTGCAGTTTTGGGACAGTTATTTAGAATTCTCAGCCAGAGATCTCTAGGGCCTCCCCAAACAACAAACCCTATGAGATGCAGCCATAATAATTAAAACGGGATTATAATAGTATAATTATGTAATGTGAGAGGGTGCTGGGTCAGTGAAGAATTTACCTTTTGCCTACCCGCTTGCCTCAGAATACAAGAGAAGACCTACAGACATCCATTCTGTCAGGCCAGCTATTGCTCAGTTACAGACACCACATACTAAAAGATATAGAAATGAGCTGCTTTGTTGGTTGCCATTATGTATGGTAGGAAAATGGTAATTTATCACATATTTTCCCGAAGGTACTTTGCTGCTGCTGCACACCTTCAAGTCCACTCTGACTTACAGCAAGCCTATCATAGGATTTTCTTGGCAAGATTTACTGAATGGAAATTTGCCACTGCCCTCCTCTGAGATGAAGGGTATGTGACTGGGCCAAGGTCAGCCAGTGGTGTTGGGGCAGATTCAGGGCTCCTGGAGTCCCAGTCCAACACTCAAACCAATACAACATGCCAGTTCTGTGTACATTACCAAGATACTATTGAGGCAGGATGCAAATGAATAGTGCACCTCTCCTTAATGTGTTTTTTGAGCTCTGCTTATACTCAGAAATACAATTTGTTATAATATAAGGAAGCGAAATGAGCTGTCAAGTTATTCACTGACTTGGTCTTTCCCTACAAAACCATTTAGTGCAGATGACAATTGTTTGCTGGTGGCTCCCAAGTTAGTGGATTGATGAATCTGCTCTGGTTTTTATTCTGGACTTTAAAGTGGCTATCCAATGAGCTGGAGTCCTTTTGGGGCTAGGTTTCAGCACCTCGGATAGCTCTTTTAAAGTTAAGATTCCATGCCCACAGACATTAGTCACCTTCTGCCACTGATGACAATTTGTTGCTGTTCTGTGCCTTCAAGTTATTTCTGACTTGTGGTGACCCTAAGACGAACCTATTTTTGTGGTGTACCTGAGGTCACCCAGTGAGTTTCCACAGCCAAGCAGGGAATTGAATTCTGGTCTCCAGGGTCATAGTCCAATGCACGCACCACTACACCACACCGACTCTCATGATGACAATTTACCAACCAATTTTGTACACTGCCACATGCTCTAGGACATTCCCACACAGCTGCCCAAACAATAGAAGGGATGCTAATCTTGGGCTGTCATATCATCAGTTTCTAATACTTAGAACATTGCTGGCCAGAGGATTCTGGCAGCTGTAGCACATAAATGGAACTTTTTGAAGCCTTGGTTGAAACCTAATTGTGGAGGGAGGCAGAGACAGAAATGAATTTTAGAGTGAAAGGTCTAGCTTTGGAAGCTGAGCTTGTAATCTCTTGTATGATTCTGCAACATTCTTTCTGACATCATTTTGGTACATAGGAAGAACATCAAGTCATCTGAAATATGGTGCTGGAGAAGAGTTCAACAGATACCATGGATTGCTAAAAAGACAAATGAATGGTTTTTATAGCAAATCAAGCTGATGGTCTCACTACTAGTCAGGATGTCCAAACTGAGAGTTGTTGTACGTTTTTGCATATCATGGTATAACATGGAAAAGTCCATCATGCTCAGTAAAGTGGAAGACAGTAGGAAAAGAGGGAGGCTAAACTACGTATGGACTGATTCAACTAAGGAAGCCACAACTCTGACTCTGCAAGACATGATCAAGGCAATTGAGGAGCAGAGCTGTTGGAGATCTCCATAGGTTAAAGCCAACCTGACAACAAACCAGAAGTTTTAACTATTGGATTCCCTTGAACCTCCTCATCCTGTCAATCTGTTGAATAAATTATGGTGATGGATGATATGACAAAAATATGTAAGTCTATAAGAAAGGGACTCCAAACCTAACAAGCCTGAACATACTGATATAATATACTTAATCTGATTTATGAAATATCAAAGTACAGGTCTGTGCCAAAGAAGCAAGTAAAGGGGGAAGCAGAAGTAGATGCTATTATTCTGTCTCCTGATTAAAGATGGCTCTCATTTCAACCAAAATCTCTGAATCCATATTATTCTCATTCTTCTTTGGACTCTGGAAGAGTCAAGCATAGCACTGCCATGATTGTTTGAAAACTGCTTTGTGGGAGTAACTCTGAAAGTAACTGGGATTAGGAGGCTTAGTGAAGCAAACTATCCAACACAAACTGGGAGCAGACTATGGAGGGATGAAAGGCTGAGACAAGGATGAGAGACAAAAGTAAATAACAAAGCCTATGAAATTTTCTGTAGTGGCATGTTAGGAACATGGTGTATGTCAAATGCAGAATTTTCAGCAGGTGGGTGTGATGTTTTGATTCCCCCTCCCTCGTGGAAGTTTAAGAAGTACATTTACTAGAAAGGTATGACAGTCCTGTTTGTTTAAACATGAAAGCAAAATTGCTGCATTTATGAAAAGAAGTCTTGTGGAGGCTGAGTTAGTATAGTTTGAAGAAGGTCTTAAGGTAATTGGTTAAAGTTCCACTCATCCCTCTGATACCACACATCGTAAGGCTCTAGTATAAGACTTTGGTAATTCTCAGCGCTTCATTCTTTTTCTCTGTTGTTCCAGTTTCTCCTTTTCATCTTCTTCCTACATATCTTTCTTTTAAACATTAACAAATACAATAAAAATAGTACTACTTTTGTCACCCACCTATGGACAGGGCATGTAACCGTTGTGGTCCTGCTCCTGCCATCCCACTCCTGTCCTACAATGATAAAGAACATTTGCCCCTCTTGATGTTTTAGACTTCAACTCGCAGAAGCGCTAGTCAAACTGCCAATGTTAAAGGAATATGGCTGTTATAGCCCAAACCTTCTGCAGGGCAAAATCTTTCCCAGCCCCCTATCCTAGAAAAATACTGTCAAGCTTGAATCACTAACAGCTGTAGGCTGCTTAAAAGATCCTTCCCCAGTTACACACAGAAACATCTATCCTCTTGTTACAGCCCTCAAACTTTTAGAGTACATCCTGAATCACCTAACACAAATCAAATACCAATCAACTCTGCTTTCAGATTCATAGTTAGGGACCTAAAAATTTAATTTCTCTCATGTTTATCGAGGGAGATACATTGCTGCAAACAAAGAGCCATGGAGGTAGTTGATATGTTTGATAAGCTCCAAAGCTCATAAATAATATGATCATGGCCACCCAACTCTGTGACAGTCTCATTGATTGCTGTGAGACTACTTCACAGTGGAGTAGGTGTGGATTGATGATCATGGCCTTTGAAACTCAAAATATGGATATATTCTAAAAATCACATAACATACACTAGCTACCTTTCAACAGTCTTTAACTATCAATTTGTTCTCATGATGAAGGGAGTGAAAGAAAGATTAAAAATAGTGTGCTAGCTCTCTGCTTCCTTTCAAAGTATTCTCACGGGAGAAGGGGAAATTTTAATGATCTTTATTGATAGTGACGAAAGAATAAAGTGGATTATTCTTGATTAATTAATGGAGAATAAAATAATGTGGATATCAAGGTGGTGCTCAGAATTAGTAGAAGAGTGCGACGCTGAGGCAGCAAGTCAATGAATAACAGTTGTGAAAATTCTTAACCTTGATTTGGAAATCTGGAAAAATAAGGCACTGCTGGCTTTCAAGCCAGGCTAAGCTCCTGCTGTCCTGTCTTTCAATTGATGAGCTTATATGAGCTGGAATTCAGTATGGGACTTATGTCTCTGGGAAAAAGAGTTGAGGGAGTATCACAATTTCTGCATTCAGTAAGGGCCTGCTGGTGATGTTGCTAAGTAGAGGAGACAGTGTCATGACTCTTGCACACTGGGACTGATACACATAGGGCACTGATGTACAGTGCACTCTCCTGATATGCATCAACTAGAAAGAGCTGATGTGCATCAGTAGAGTGCAAGGCACATTGGGACACCAGCTAGGGAGCATCGCTGCACATTGGTAGAGCCCAGTGGTCAAAGGGACACTCCTGCCAGTAGCCTGTTAAGCTTCTTCACAATTTGCAAGGAGGGTTCTGTAGTGCCTCCGCTACACAAATAAGAATGTGTAAAGTTATAGAAACATAGAGTTGGATGAGACCACAAGGGCCATCAAGTCCAAACCCATTCTGCCATGTAGGAATACACTATCAAAGCATTCTTGACAGATGGTCATCCAGCCTATGTTTAAAAACCTCCAAAGAAGGAGTCTCCACAGAGCACAATATATGCAACACAGACCACAATGTAGAATCATGGCCATCATTTTTAATATTAATATTTTAATATTAAATTAATATTTAATTTATTTATTTTAATATTAAATGGAGGCCCTTAATAAACGAAACTTTCCACAAAGCAACAAAACAATTAAATCTTGCTAAGCATGTTTTTGAGGAGACAGTGTGGTTTGAGCACTGGACTACAATTCTGGTGACCAGGGTCTGAATCCCCACTCAGCCATGAAAACCTGCTGGATGACTTGGATAAGTCACACTCTCAAGGTGTCAGAGGAGGACAAAGGCAAATTGTCTCTGAACATATCTTGCCAAGAAACCCCACTGATAGGTTCACCTTAGAGTCGGAAGTGACTTGAAGGCACATGACAACATTTTTTTTTTAACATTACAGTGTGCATTACTAAAAATGAGGGTGGGAGGAGGAACATCCCAACATAGGAATAGAGAAAACTGCCTTCTTCTGAGTTAGACCCATTGGTCCATCCAGTTCCATATTGTCAACAATCACAGGCGGCAGTTCTTCACGGTTTCAGGCAGGATTCTTCCTAAACCCTACCTAGAGAGTCTGGTGTTTCCCAGTGGTCCCCCATCTGCTCACTTCAGCAAGTTTCAGTTTCGTCTGTAGAACATAACTCTTTCCCTAAATAACATTGGCTGGAATCCAGTATCAGCTACTTATAGTATGATTAAGTATCTTTATATATACATAACTAAGAAACCTCCCCTTGCCCAAACTTTCCAAATCTGATGGAACATCATATATCTGTGCTCAAATCACCAGCAAAATGGACCTCCTTCCCTCCATAGGGAGGGGTAAAATAGGTTTGAAGGAGAGTTATGATCACGGCAATAGTATCACAATAGTATCACATTAGTATCACAATAATGACTAAGTAGCAATCGTGAATACGAAACAGTTATGGATGAGTAAATCTAGGTAACTTCTGTATTTAAGTATACTTAACTAAGTAGTTGATACATGATTCTGGCCATTGTTTGAAGGAATTCCTTGGTTAAAGAACTTAACCCTGCTCTACATAAAGCTTATTTTTACGTACTGTGTAGATTGGCTGTTGAAGTCCCATGTTAAAATCCTCACTCAGTTACACGATTTATTTGGCTGTCTTGCCCTTTAGTAGTTTCTGACATAGTCCTGTGACAACTAAAAATATACTGTAAATCATTACATGTAGTTATGCATTGATTGTGTTGAATGCAGTAACTGGACAGCCCAATGCCAAATACATACTTGAATGTGCATGCATGTTCATGTACACCCACATGTGCCTGTACATATACATGTGTATCTGTATGCACAATGGCACAATATGCCCAACTCTGCTTCTGTAACTTGAATTTAGTGCATATGTTCTGCATCTGATGAAAACATCCAATCACTTTTGTAGGAGAGATGACGCTCTATGTATAAGATGCCAACAGGACTGTGGTCACAGCTTTAAGAAATCACACTTCTTGAACATAACTTCACATATTTTAAGTTTTCCTTTGCAAACCAGAAATTTAATTCCTGGCATGAGGAATAAATAAACAGACTTAAGAAGAAACTGCTTATAAAAATGCATAGCAGTTGCTTAGGGCCAAGTAAATGCAAAGAGCAGAAATTTTCAGGTTGCCTAAAAGTGCCCCATCTTTTTGCTGAAGACAGTCTTACAGCCAGTTTTATGCCTGGGTTATATCTAGATTAGTTTTTCTTTAAGCAGATCAATTAAAATCATTGGGACAAATTGGCCATTAACCGAAGTGTCACTGATTTCAGTTGGGTATAGTCTAGAAATAACAATTGGGAGTCCAATCCTATATATTTTATGTGGTGCTTTTCAACTCATCTGAACAACAAAGTAAAAACTAGAATGTCCTTGTATTTCAATGCAAGTACATTTTAAAGCAGCGAGACCTAATCCTAATAAGACCTAAGCCTGTCATAAACATCAACGCAGCCAGCTGCTCTTCTCCTTTTATGGTCATCCTAGGTTTTATAGCAAAAACTCACGCTACACATTAACTCATATTACACTTGAATCTCTCATAATTTTTATATAACCTTTTCACCCATAATACTGTAGTCAATACAGCCTAATAATCAGAATTTAAAGTGGAAGGCATTGGAAAAGGAACAGGAAATGACTTGGTCAGATTGGCACAGAATGGATACCGAGACAAAGTAAATGTTATTGTGTTTTCTGCAGCCATTGCTCCATCTCAGAATCCACACATTGCTTTTTGTGTGTGTCACAGAAGCTATTTTTAGACACACTTATTGCTTACATACAGTTAAATGTCTGTTTTCCAATTAGAAACAGCAAACTGCCACAAGCACACTTTGGTAGATATACCCACATATACCAATGCAGTTATGGCTTTTTTATTGCTTGTTTTCATAAATTATTGCTAGGATTATTTGTCCAAGCATGCACACACAATTCATAGTGAAGCCCACTGCAAATACAATATGCTATTCCTGAAAATTTAATTTGCAATTTGCTCCTAGCAAATGATCTGTTTTTTTTTAAAGCCTACATACTTTGTCAGGCTTTTCTGTAAGATGAAATCACATGGAGGCAAAGATGAACTCAGGTAAATATCTAAGCAGGCTTCTGAAAGGTGGATTGGGCCAGAGGTGACATTAAGGACTTCACCCTTTTGTATGTATCTGCAGCAATCCTTTAAAGCTACAGGGAGAAGGCTGCAAATTTATTGACTGATTTGAGGGGATAGGCTTGATTTGATTTATTCCCCACCTTTCTCCCAGGGATAAGATGCACAGAGGTTTTAATAAGTGCCCTGCCGCACCCACCAGAACCTTGCTTCCCAAAGTTACCAAGCAGGTTCCTAAGCAGATCAGAAGCAGAGCATGGAGGCAACAGCTTTCCTTTGCTATTTTCTTCAATAAATAGTATTTGCTGGAAGACTGTTTCTAAATATGGAAGCTACTTTTAGCCATGGTGGCTAATAGACCTTGGATAGACCTCTCCTCTGTGGCTCTGGCTAACAGTTCTCCTTTAAAGGCATCTAAGCTAGGGGTGGGCCATCACCAACTACAGTCATCCTTCCACATTCGCTTGGGTTAGGGGCACAGGACCTCTGTGAAAGTGGAAAAACCGTGAGTAACTCTAGGCCTTCCCAAACCATATTTAACACAAAAAAAGTATGATCACTATATTTAACCCACTACGGATTCTTTGAGGCATCTGGGTTCCTTCTCAAGGCAGAAGTAGGTGGCTGGTGGGGCTTACTGTCATCTCCACTGCTGCCCCACACCATTTTCAATAGGTACTTACAAGCCTCATTCACAGTTTCTCAGCCTCAAGATGCTTACATTCCCTATTAAAAATGGCATAGGGAGGCAGCAGAGGTGACAGCAAATAATCCGTGAATAATCAAACCGGCAAATGTGGAAGGCTGACTGTAGAACTATTTCTCATATCTGGCTACACTGCATACCTTTCTGACATATGTTGAAAGTTATAAAGCATTGCCTCAGTGTGAGGTTGAAAAAGAGAGCACATTGATATCTTTCTTTGACATTATATCCAAAGCATATTGTTGTTGTGTTCTTATGGTGACCTTAACATTGAGTTTTCTAGGAGCTGAGATTGTGTGATGCGCCCAAGGTCACCCAGGGGGTTTCTATGGCTGAGCAGAGAATCAAACCATGGTCTCCAGGGTCACAGTCCAATGCTCAAATCACTACATCACACTGCCTCTTATCCATAGCATGACAGCTCAGGAAAGAGGAAAACAAACAAGGGTGAGGATTTATTTATTGATTTCTTTAATACCTCACCATTTTACCAGCACAAGATTCAAGGTAGTTAAATAAAGATGACCCACTACCCAAGCACACACTTAGCCAACAGCTCTTATTTATTCATGCCATCCAGCCATTACTTCTCTGCTGTATACTTCCTTCTGGCTATCATAGAATATGCACAAGAGCATGGTTTACAAGAGAAAATGTTCTCTCATTTTGCCTCTCTCTTGAGCTTAAAGGAGATAGAGAAAGAATATTTGCAATGATTTGTTCCCAGGTTGGTAGAAAAAAGAAAAAACAGGTTTTCCAATAGCTGGGAAACCCCATTCAGAAGAATAATATAATGCAGTGCAATTTTCTACTGGTATTCAAATGTCCTGAAATGTTCCAAGAGGAAAAACTGTGTGAAGAAAAAGACTTTCTTGTGCAAAGAAGCTATTTTTTCATGCTGAAAATTGGCTTGCTGTGCAGAAAGCATTGCATAGTAAGTCCATTTTCTGTGCAACTGCCCTCCCACAGAAATTCTTGCGGACCATACCTCCTCACACCAAGCTGAAATACCACTGTTTTTCCCTGCAGTCTGTCTCACAAGAGTGACAGGAAGTGACATGACTT
This sequence comes from Cyclura pinguis, assembly GCA_030412105.1. Lineage (NCBI taxonomy): Eukaryota > Metazoa > Chordata > Lepidosauria > Squamata > Iguanidae > Cyclura > Cyclura pinguis. The sequence continues at coordinate 265,309,581 of CM059601.1, read as the reverse complement.
CCTGTTACTGTTTTGAGAGGGGCTGCAGAGGAAAATGGAGATATTTGGAATAGAATGGATAGTATAGTTGTATAGAATGGGGCTGGGTATATCTGCATGTTTTCAAACATTTGGGGGGGGGGTTTCCCTGGGTGATGAGGAATGTTTCCCTGAAAACTGCAGCAAACTTTTTAAATCAGGGGAGAGTCACAGGGCTTTGGAGACTTGTGGAGGGCTTCAGGGATCACAAAAATGAGGTCCAGTGGCCACACATAGCTCATAAGCTGTAATTTTTCCACTGCTGGTCTAAAGGGTTAAAAAGCTAGAACATTTGGAAAGAGCTGTTAAGTGCAGCTGATATGGTCTTTCATGACCTGAAAAATATAACAATAATTTAAAAGCACAATATGCTCATGTGATCCCAAATTATATGAGCGTATGTCACCAACAAGATTCCAGCATAGTCACCTTACTTAGAGGTACTGTCCAACCAGCCCTATTATGGCCTTTGATACCAAAAAGCATCCTCTCTGGAGTTTATTCTCTGGATACCAAGTGGCACTGGGATTGTCCTGTCTCCAGCAGCTTCCCTTTTAATACCACTGGTGGTGGCAGCTTTGTCCACACAAATATATGCACAGGTACTCCACACACTCCACACAATATACATTCAGATGGAGTCATGGTTCCAGCTTAGGGCATACACACCTGTACACAAAACATTGTCAGGATTAGCCTCTAGCTCAAATGACATTTGTTCTAGAATGCCAGGTTTGTGGGAGTTATAAGCATTCTTGCTTATGTTAGTCTTAATTGTACAAAGTGATAGAAAGAAAAGAAAGAAAAACATGGAAACACAGATTCCATGTGCTGAAAAGAAGAAGGAAAGGAAAGAAGAAAGCCACGGAACCAACAGACTTCATGTTGCTTTGATAAGAATATAGATAGATAAGGCAAGGAAGTCAAGGATCACTGAAGCTTTCAGTGACAGAAAGGCTCTCTTCCAGAGAGACCTGCTCATTGAAAGAAATTGAGTTGGGCTCACAGCATTTAAATGACTTTTGTTGGCTGCAGAACATATTTCTGCTACAGCAATGGCCTAGATCTTTGGAAATAGGGATGCTTGAGGAATTCAATCTTCATAGATCTCAGTAGGAACCGGAATGATCCACATGTCCTGGATTAATTGGTGAATCAGGACTTATTGCAATTCCTAAATGTTCTGATGCAGCCTTCGGTTCAGAAGAAGAGCTACATACATTTTAAAATAAATATTTTAGAGAACATATATTTATAATTTCATATTTAGAGGGAAAATATGTATAAAACAAAATTTTATACGCAATTTGTAAAATGATAGATTAGAGTGGAAATGGAATAGATTAGTGGTTTTTAACCTGGGGGTCCGTGGATCTTGCTGCTGGACACCAACATGATAGATTCACCTTAAGGCTACCATGTCAGTTTTCAAAGTGAAGAAAAATGATGGCTAGAAAGAACCTCCCCCTGTCAATAGCACCTTGTTGTTATGTGCTTTCAAGTCACTTCTGACTTATGGAAATCCTAAGGTGAACGTATCACAGGGTTTTGTTTTGGGTTTTTCTGGCTGAAAGACTTTGACTTGTCCAAGGTCACCCACTGTCTGAGCAGAGATTTGCCTCCAGAAGTCTTAAATAAATAAATAAATAAATAAATATTTGAATATTTAAATCTAAATTTAAATATTTAAATCTTGAGTTAAGTCTTGGGGGTCCTTTGAACAAATTATATTTAAAGGGGGGTCTCCGGTAAAGAAAAGGTTAAGAATCACTGGAATAGATGGTGTGTGTAAAATGCAAAAGCTGGGAATAGTTTACTTTATCAAAATATCTTTTAAAAGTGGTCTACTTACTCATTTCCAACTTGTGTTTACTACTCCTCAGTTGTACTTGCTTTGTCTAGAATGTGTTGGCTCAACAAAATGGAACTTGCTAGTCAGGTTAGACAGATTTGCTGCACTGCTGACTGCTTAAAATATTATGAGGAATTCTCAGAACGGATGACCAAATGGTTTTTAAATATTTGAAAGGCTATGGTATACACAAATGTGGCATAAAAATACCAGTAGTCTAAGATGGACAGATGGCTGGTGTGAACACCTTGTTAATTTCTTTCGCTTTGATTCTGGCAGCGTATCATAGGTTTTACTTGCAACAAATGTTAGATTTCAGTCTTGGCACCATCTGGAAGAAATGCTGCCCATCAACTACTCTTGAAATGGTTTAATTACAGGCACAGTGATGAACTAGAACAGCCCTTGAACCCTACCGGCCTTTGTGAAATAAGAGAGAATATCAATTACAATTTACAAAATGGTCAGATATATTAGAGCTGGAAGGTACTCAAAGAATCCATGCCTGAAGACAAAATACTTCATTGGCAAAATATTTCAGAATAATGCCTGTTTGATGATTACTTGGAAATCTTCAAGGAAAGAAATCCTGCAAAACTACCTGCATTTTAATGCAGTTTCCTGTTACATGGGAGTGACAGATTTGTGAATTGTCCTTAGGCTATTTAAACCTTTGGTTTGCTACCCACTGTGACAAATATCGTGCCTCTTTCTAAGAAAAATAGACTGTTTCACAAATACCCCCACCCAAATTTATCATAATCTAAACAGCAGTATCTAAGGAATGTATAACTGGAATATTTTGACACATTTCAGCTGAGGTTTTATAGGGTATTATTTGCACATTGTTCTGATGCCAGTGGCAGTCTTTCAGACCCACATTTAAGACCAACATAAGGATAGTTTAGATAAATTGAGATTTTTTATAGAATGGAAATGAAATCTATATCAAATGCTCCCCCCGGTATAATGTACAGTTGTAGCACAAAGAAAAAACTAAAGATGGTTAAAAAGATGGAAACTGCAAACAAGACTGCGAACAAGTTAGAACAAAAGTTAAAGCTAGATTAGATCACCTTAAAAGCAATAGAAATGGAACTAACTTAAACACCATAAACATCTACAGACCCACTGTTCAATACTATGTGTATTTACACAAAAATCAAATTCAGTGAACTCAGTGGGGCTCTCTTCCAAGTCTGTATCTGCAGGAACACACCCGTAGTCACAACCAACCTTTTGTTCACTGTGTCTAGCAACTGTATGGATTGGCTGAAAAGAGATGGTAGTATATATAATAAATGTGGAAGCTTCCAATTGTAACTATTTCTAGAAGGCCAGCCACATTAATCTGTTCCAGCAAAGACAGCAGTGAGTCTTATGGCATCTTAAAGACTAACAAGAAGCACCAAAATCAGAGGAACGTGAAATGCAAAAGTACAAAATGTGACAGTTATGTTAAAGCTTAAATATATGTAAAATAAGCACAATCATCATTCACGAAGCAGTGTTGATATGAACACAAAACACACACACACACACACACACTCACAAACATGCAGGAATTGGCAGGCTTCTTTTGTGGGAGAAAAGAAAAACAAAAACTATCTCATTCTGGCTGTAGGCAACTGCACTAAACTTTTTGGTAAGCTATAATTCAATGGTTTTATCCAAAGACTTACTGACTTTTGAGGAAGTTAAATTCTACTACCTGAAACCATAAGTGAGATAGCAGATTTCATTCCACACAGTACAGAAATGATTTCCTTGCAATTTTACAGATAGCAGAAAAGTCTTCAGGTATTATTGTAATTTAGGACTGAAAGATGAAATAGCAAAGATGCTGCCAAGAACATCAAAACTTTGATTTTACCAAAGTTTTACTTTAATTTTGATTTTACTTTAAGTAGCCAGCCGAAGTCCAGATGAGCTCACAGAATAAAGAAGTTGGAACAGATCAAACAAGCAGGTGAACACAAGAGGCCACATCAATGGGCCTATATGGGCCTGGATGGTTTGCCACCAGAACGTACTAACAATACGATCTGTCCCCCAAAATTGAGATAACTTCTTGTTGCATCTTTCTTTCAGATAATTGCTCTGCATTCATTTATACTTTTAAAACATTTACTTCCATTTATTTACATTTCTAAAATGTTGCCTTCCATTCTCTGGTATTTTACAAACATTGTCTGCTCATGTCCCACAAACAACAGTAGTTGAATAATTAATACACCAGATGCCTATACTGAGCTTCAAATGTCCCTCTTAAGGATAGGCAGTTGATCCACATGTGTTTCCAGAAACAGCTATAGTAAAACAGCCACATTCATCCTTGACTTGACGAGAAAGGTTTATGTTTTTATCCAGGTGAGAATGAAATAAACTCGGAATTCTGGCAGTCTAAAAAACCCCCCCAGAATCCTAACAATGCACCCAAGCTTTCCTGACAAAATGAGCTGGAGAAATACACCCCAGTGGAACCTTATGTGTCATAATATAGAAGCACACAACACAGTTCTTTGCATTGAAAACAGATGTTTGGGATATATCACCTCTGAACATGCTTTGTGAAAACCCCCGATTGTCTATATGCTCTTTGTGGGAAGCTATTCTATCTTTTGAGAGCAAGCTGATTTATTTGCAAACACAGTCATTATCTCCATGGTGATGCTGACACCAATTGTTTAGGTTTCCAAGTGATCTCTGTGATTATGAATTCATTTCTTACCATAAATTAGGGGCTTCAAAAGACACCTAAATGGTGGTTTTGCATTTTTACTCAGGACCACAGCTCTTACCTTACGGACACTATTGTTCAAATTAATTAGTATTACTGTTCACTCTACCTGTCTGGAAACAATGGGAACAATTCACCAACCAAGGTTGCCATGCAACATCCCTTAATTATAATTGGGATTGAGCTGGCGTCCCATGCAGATCAGATTGCCAGGAATGGAGACTGCAGAGCAGTATGGCTGGATGAGTTTTCCTCCTACTGTCCTTAGACTTTCCAAAATCACAATAATTTTTATAATTGGGACTGTATCTGTGCGTATATTGGAAGGTTAGAAGCTAAGTATTAAAAATGAATTCTAAAAGTTTAAATATAAAAGAAGATGTTCCATTGCAAAGCTATTTCCATGATATATCTGATTTACAGATTCAAATGCTGATAGAACCAATAGCTGTATGTTGTTCATTTACATGTGGGTGGAAAAGTCAACAATACGCAGGCTGCTCCACTACGTTAAACTACAGGTGAAGTAACTTTTTTAAAAGGCAATCTTGACTTGATAATTAATTAGGAAGCTATAATGTATGGGAAAGGTAAAGACTTAAATATTTCATGTTTTGCTTGATATCTCAAAATTTGAAAGAAAAGATGACACTTGTGAATGTCCAAGGCTATAAAGCTGTTTTTACTCTCTGAAATGGTAGGTGATGATTTATGACTAAATCTTAAATAATATCACTAGAACCATTGCAGGAACCAGGCTGTTCTGAAAAAATGGCACTGTACAACACATGAAGATACTGATTCCAGTGTTCACACTGGCAACATAGGCCCTTTCCGCAGCTTCCCTGCGTCCAGCACGGTTGCGCAGGGATCACGCGAGCAGCCTCTTCCACGAGGCACTCACGTGCCCTCTGCTCCATCTCCGCAGCAGCTGCCTGCTGGCTGGCAGGCAACATGAAGGCTCCGCCTCTTCCTTCCACAAAGCAGCCGGGTATTTTCCCAGGCTGTGCTGGGGGAGGAAGCGCGAGAGCAGCAGCTTTGGAGGCTCTGCGTGGATGGTAAGTGCTTGTGGGGCCCCGGAGTGATGCACGATCATGCATAATTTTCAGCCAAAAGCCAGAAATGATATATTGTGCGATCAGCGCCTGCTGGCCCTGGCAGGGTCATACAATTGTGAGGACATCATGTGGAATGCTCCTCACAATTGCGTGATGCTCCGGAGGCCCTTTCGCATGACACATGCCATGTGAAAAGGACCATAGTGTCCTTCTGTGTCTCTTTAAGTATGTTTTAAGAGGCCTCAAGGTTGCAACATATTTTTTAGGCTCACTGTTCTCCCACAGTGCTAAGAATTATAGGGATGCTGCCCCATACCCTTGAAAAAGAGTGAGAATAGCTTGGCACACTGGTTACTGGAAAAATCAAAGCCATGTGTGACTTGGACCAACACAAATGGGAAGAGAAGCTAGGAGAGGATAGTGCTTCTGACACCTATCTGCATCTTACTATTTGAGAAGATTGTTTTGTGTGACTTCTTCTCAGAATCACCACACTATTTTATTTTATTTTATTTTATTAACAGATGAGGGCACTTTGCCTCCCACCTTGGATTTCAGCTTATAAACTCCTGTTTGGCTTTTTAATGTTACAATGACTGTACAAAGATGATCTTGAGTGCTTAGCTGCAAGACAATGGGAAATGTTTAGCTCCAGATTAGTATTCATTGGTGGGTACCATTGCAGAACTGATTTGCCAGCTATCTCTTAGCTGTCAAGAACGCTCTGGGGGTACAATACAGAGAAGCACAGTATGCTTCTAAGTGTCACCTTCAGGCATCAGGTCTCACCCTGGGCATAAATCATCAAGGTTCCCTTGGAATTGGTCCGAATTACACCACACAAGGTAGCCAAAAAGAGTTTTGCAACATGTTAGAGATTCACAAGATTTATTGTGGCATTGGCTTCTGTGGGCTAGAGAGCACTTTCTTTGGTGAAAGAAGCGCTCTGCTCTCTCTCTCTCTCTCTCTTTCTCTGTATGTGTGATTAGAATGTATGCAGGCATAAATCACACTGTGCACAAGCAAGGATTTTTTGGAGAACGCTCAGTGATTGTATATAGTTGATGGGGGCATAAGTGTGGGAGTATTGCGCATGCAGTAGTGAATTAAAACATACAGAGTAGCATGTGAAAGCACATTGCTTCTATTCATTGCTTTTACAGAAAGTGCAGTGGAACGGCTCAGTGGGTTGGTAGCCATGCACATGGATAACTGTTTGGCATATGTTATGCTACCTTGGTGTTCAGCACAGGGATTGCATAATAACTCCATCAGTGGATATTTGCATTATGCTGAAGCAATGGTGAGATCTCAGCTGCTGTGGAGATGCAGAAATAAATAGGGTTCTTAAAAATGGGGACGGAATGAAAGGATGATACAGAATCAGCTAAAAGGCCAAATGGGACTCTGGTCCATAAAAAAGCCATGTCCATCTTCTGAATATTTCCCTTCAGTATAGAAATTGCATGAATCTAATACAACCCCTTGCATGACTTCTGAACACCACATTAAAACAGGATTGAAAATCATAGAAATGGGCAGAAATGGGAGGGAGACAACTTTGTACTTCACCTTCTCCTCCAAGGAACTCAAGAAGGCACACATAGTTTCCTCCTCCTGCACTTCTCTCTCCATGCTTAAGATTTTTTTTAAAAATCCTCTGTACTCATGTCGGTATTTATTTATTTAACCATTTGATTTGTTTAGCTGCCATGCAACTAGCAAATGTCCTTGTGGTGGCTTACAAACATAAAAAAGAGGGAAGAAATAAAGAAAAAGAGAAACAAATAAATGTTACCAATAAAAACAAATAAACTAGCTGAAATATTCTCTCCCTCTCCCTCTCTCTCTTTTTCTCTCTCTCAGTGTTAACTGGAGGTAATACATTTGATCAGAGTTTGGAAAAGTTACTTTCTTGTCTGGCTGGGGGATTATGGGTGTTTTAGTCAAAAAGCAACTTTTGAAAGCACTGCATTTGGATGAACTGGGCTTTGCTCCATGGAAACCTATACCACATTGTTTTATTCTGCAACAGATTAACAGATAATTCCTTTGAAATTTTTCCTCGTGATGCAAAATTCTGATCCTGCCAGTGTTGGGTTCTGAATAGCCATATAGCTTAACATCTATGGCTTTCTGTTTTTCTCTGTACACTGTGGCTTGGGTCAGCATATCAGAAAAGTTTGACATATTACAATAACGAAATAGGTGCATTCTGTAAAATGATTAAAGCACTCAGCTGTATAGCATACCCAAATGAAAACTACAGTTTTAAAATGAAAAGCTCTCACTGAATTATTTCTGTATGAAAATATGACATGAAATTATAATGTTCAACTAATATTTTCCTGTTGTTCAAAGCAATTATTAGACATCCATCCTCAAAGTGTTTACTCTGAAGTAGCCATATCAACAGTGATGGTACTATTCCATCTCTTACAACTCAGCAGCTAGGAAGGTATGGCCTCAAGATCACTTAGGCTGACAATGTACATATACTAACCAAGGAAGCAAGCTCCAGTGAACATAACGGGACTTTCTTCTGAAGGGACATGCATTGGATTGCACCCTTAATGTGGACACGGAACCTATGCTTTACAGCCATGAAACAAAACTACCAAGAGCTGAAATCTACCTACCTCTCTGGTATTTGACACTGAGATGTCCAGAAACATTTATTTTATGGGCTACTTCTAAAACACTGTATCCAATCTTAGGAAGAGCGAAACAATAATGACTATTAAGATGATAAGAGTATCACTTTTCTCCTCTCCTTTCTGAGCCTTTTCTAAAACCAACAATGTTCGCCACTGGAGTTTCTAATCCATTTTGGTAAACAACAGAAGAAAATCAGTAACAATAAGTACAGACAGAGGGTGGTCTTATGCATGTGATGGTACATGATGGCCTGGGATGCACTGAGAGGACTATGAGGTTATGACGTTGAGCCACTAACTTTCAGGTAATGTCTCTTTATGGATGAAGACCCAGTAAATCACAAAAAAGATGTGCTCCTGATACAGCATGCTAACAGAGAAGATGGCTTGAGTTCTGCCATGGGTAACAGAAACTTTTGGGTCAATCCTGAACTCCAGGGGCTCAGCAGTTTCCACTTCCAATGACGTACTGGAAATGGAACATGGTGAACTTTTCTTGCTTTGCTCTGAAGTTACTGAATATTAGTTTAGAAATGCAAGACATAAATATCTCTGAGAAGAAAAATAAATACTCAAGTGGTGTTCTTGCAGAACCCCAATAAAATAGCTTTCATTGTTTGAATAATAATAATACTAATCATAATACCAACAACAATAACAATAATCTTTGAAAACTGAATTGACGACCACAAATGTACAATAGCAAGCTAGCCTCACATTTGTTACAGCATATAGAATATGGTCCAGAAATGAAATGTATAAAAAAATAGGTAAAATCCCTACAATATTATATATGGAATTATATTTCCTTTTGCCAGGAAGGTTAGAAATGATCTCTACAGTATTTGTATGAAGTGTTTCTTTCTAATTTTAAAAAGCTACTCAAAAGCATTCTGACCATTAGTGAGTAACACTTTTATATGCATGATTAATCTGAACCTATCTGCTTAGCTGGTGCAAATTCTAGAGAAGTATCCACCAAGTCTTGCAGCTGTAACTTTTACAAACATTTTACAAGTGCACGTGAAGGGAGCCTTCTCTGATTTGGCTGACGTGAATGGAGGATGTTTAAAGCAGTAGCTGGGAAGCAATGCCCTTCAGAAGCAACTATTCTCTCATTCCCAAACAGAATGAGGCAATCCACCAAGCACACAGTTTATTTCAGTGGATTTTGTAAAGGACACCAAGGTCGAAAGCCAATGTACTGACAGAGACAAAATGTAAGCGTGATGTACCCCTCTATTTCCCATAGCCCTTTATGTCTCCTGAAAGTTGCTTTGCAGCTTTCCCAGACTGCTGAAACAGGTCTTCAGGAACAAGGTAGCTCCAGGGGAGGAGACTGACTCTTCTATTTGGACTGATGGAAGCCTCTGAATGGTCAATGCACTGACGTGAAAAAATTCCACATGCTGGACTACAAACCCATCACCCCTGGCCATAGTGGCCAAGGGATGATGGTTATCATAGCCTAGCAACTATCTAGCTAGCCACAAGTAGTCACCCCAGCTTGGTGGAACATGTCTCTCTTCCTCCTCAACAGCAAATCAATTTGAATTCCATTTTTATCCCCCCACCCCACCCATGTGACCCTTAGGACAAAGAGAAGCTCTAGCAAGGCAGTAGACTTTTTGTTTAATCTGATTGTGTATTAAACATCTCTGCTCCCTCCCTTGCCCCTTTCCAGTTTGTTTACTGACAGCAGTCACCCACCTTTAGAAAGAATTATTGCCTGACATTTCACAGAGCTTTTACTGCTTGCTTGGAACAATGCAGTGAAACAGAAAGAATCTCCTCTCTCCTGTCATGACCCAGTTCTGGGCTTGTGCTTTTTTGATGAGTCTTTGATCTGCAGTGGGCCTCATAGGCTGGTTTCCCGGAGGAACATGGTGCCAATGTTGTAGGAAATCTTTCTCACTCTGGCAGATGTGACAGAAGACTTTGGCTGCTTCTGACCAGTTCTGACCTCCAGGAAATAACAAATCCCAGGGATTTCCTTTGGAAAATTGTCTGGAAGCTCTTCACGGGACCGAGGAATGAAGATAAAATTTTCTTCCTTTTTCAGAAGCCTGGGGGTGGGGTGGGGGTGGGAAAGAGATAAGACAAGGTCACCTTTGAATGATGGCCCTCAAACAAGGAAACAGATCATTCTTATGACTTTGAAGGAGATGATTGAGGATGAACAAACATCATTTACACTCACCCCAAGCATTTAAATAAAGCATTTGTGAATTGCCTATCAACTCACTACTTATATACTTTCCAACATTTCACAGACAAAAACCAGGATGCTTATGGCAACATCACAGCATGATCAAAATGGCAATTAATGAGGAAGAACGGACAAGCCCAAAGAGGCTGCAAATTGCTGCCGCTGCTGCCTCCTCCTCTTCCTCTTCCTCCTCCTGCTCTTTGCCCAAAATTGGGCCTCACAGAAGTTTACACATTAAAGCAATACAATTTAAGAAGATATAAATAGTACATATTAAGACAGAATTAAACTACTGAAGAATTAGAACAGCTAAAAAGAGATTAAAAGATAGCAATTAAAATTAAAACAGTACAGTACTCTCTAGCCCATTCTTTAAAAACTTTCTATACTAAATGCTTGCCTGAATGTAAAGGTTTTAGCCTGCCACTGGAAGGACAACAAGGAGAAAACCATTCTGGCCTCCCTGGGAAAGGAGTTCCAGAGAGCAAATTGAGACTGCTGGAGGGAGTACAAACCCAGACATATCAGGTAGCCATAACCTTGTTTCTTGTGTGTGCTAGTATGATAGGAAGCTGAAAATTGGTATGTATGTTTCCAAATGTGACCCTCAATGGTGCCAGCAGAGCTACTTGCGGAAGCAAAAATATTACACCCATAAGTGTATCAATCTGGCCTAATGCCGAGAAAACAACGGCTCTCTGAAGAGTAGCAGCCTTGGCTTATTTGCAATCAAGAAATGCTCTCTACTAATCTGGATGCTGTCAGACTTCCAACTGGCTCTGTACAAAGACAAAGCAGATAATACACTTTACTTCATGAAGAAGTGTGTCTGAATATTCCTATATCTGCAAAGAAGAAGATCCAGGTTAATGCTGCTGAAAATAAAGATGAATTGGTGCAGACAGAGGATGTTGGGATGATATTCTCCCATCATGTGATGATAGGGAAAAACCAGCCTATTAATCAAAGGTGACATTGCTAGATTCTCCCCGCCAGTTTTTTTTCCCCCCACTATCTGGAATCAGATACAAAAAGGCAATTCCTATCCCAGATGAAGAAGAGAGTAGTAGTGCTCCTTAGCAAGCATCTGGAGTCCACTGACACTTATTACCCTTTATCTCAAATACAAATACATATTACTTCACAGTACAGACACAGAATTAAAGGAAATATGATGTCAGCTGAACTCTCTGGTGAAAAAAATGCAAGAGAAAAAGTATAATTTCCACTCATATATGTTTCAAGTTTTTCTCGAAGTCTGAGATTAACAATGCTCCATAACAACTTTGTACAACCAGAAACATAAAGCCAAACAGATTTCATTGCTTGTGATGGTGACATGGTTTTGGAATTGCCTGCCTGGAACTGCAACATAGTATGTTTATGTGTTTTCTTCTCCAGCTGAGCATTTTGATATTTGCTACCTTGCCCTGTAGTATTTTGAATTTAGAACTGTTTTAATATTTCCTATGGAGCACTGTCTTCAGCTGACAGAGTTCAATGTTATTTTGCATTAATTGGCAATTCTAAGGTAGAATTTCTATTCCAGCTCACACCACTTTACCTCAGAATAAGGAAAGTCACTTCAGGATGTCCTCTGCCATTCTGAATTGCATCCTGGAAGACCTAGTTTTACACAGTCCTTTCACTTCCTCCACCCCATTTATTATCCTTCTACAGTTAAATATTCACCTCTCTGAGTTTACTGATTCTAATTCTTGGCAGTTGAAGTTGTATTATTGATAAAGTTGGAGATTCGTTTACAGAAAACTTAATTCCATGCGAATTTAGCTGACTGCATAAATATATAGCCTTATGTGAAGAGAACACTGGAGCTTGTCAAGCACATGATAGACTGGATTGGCAAAATGTGGCCCTCGGGCTGGATAAGAAAGCCCTCAAGTCTGCATCTGTGGACCCAGTCTCTTGATTCCCTGTGAACATCCCTTGGAGGGAGGCAAAAACAGTGAATAGGCTCTTCTAGAAGCCTGTAGGAATGGTGATTCACTTTTTCAATAGTCATAACCTCCCTCCCCATCAAAGGTGCAGCTACAGTGGGGTGAGATGAGAATGAGAATTTTGCACCCTCTCAATAAACCTTTTCTTCAGTACCCAAACTTCAGGTGAGCCTTTAGAAACATTTTTGGCATCCAAAGAAAAGAAGCAGACAAAGTTAGCACAAGGATGGAAACACAGCAAATAAAAGAGTTCTACATATTAGCTATTTCAATGTCTTGCTTTTTGGAAGGTTAGGAACTTGGGGACTGAAGGAAAATTTCATGGAGAGGAAGAATTCTTATTTGAGGAGAAGTGTTCCCATTTTAGTCCTCTTTATAGTTATACCTCTGCTTCCTTCACCAAGTAACATAAAAAAAAAACCTGGAGATGGGCTACTAATAACTTCAGGTTCTGGAACTGGTTTTTGGTAGGGTGTGTGTGATCCCGTGGAGGGCCCTGGGGTAGAAAACTGGTCCCCAGTCTAGCCAAGGTTGCCCACCTCTGTAGTAGACCATGACAAATAGCTGGTAGTCTTTACTTGGCTTTTACTTTTTGCTTGGTTAGAAATTACTACCTATGCAGATCACTGCTGTGCAACAAATCTGTTCTTTCCTGCCAAATTTGAAGATGCTCCCTGCTGGATTCTAGCAAATTTTAAGAAGCAAACTAAATGGGCAGGTATATGCATTATAGAAATCTTGAGCCATTTGATTAGCCAAACACCCACTCTCACCATGAGGGAAAGAAGGATCAGCTGTTTTTCTGAATTTAATTTTTGTTCCATAGTAAAGATATTGATAATACTGTTGAAAGGAGCTATTTATTTAGGAACAGTTTAGACAGTAAATCGTATCTTTCCTCTAATGCAGTTAAGATGTACTACAGGAACAATGTGTCTTATTTTCTTTTAACTATGATCCATCTCTCTCTGTTTCTCTCTCAATCTTTCTGAGAAATGGGAGAGATAGTGGGAGGAGAGAGAAGGATGGATCAGTTGATAAAAGCTGAAATAATAGATGTAAAACAGATGGCGATTCCCCTTGGTATTGAATTTTAATTACATATCTGTTCATTTAGATATACACTGAAATAGATGATTAGATAGCTGTGAGCAATGAAAATGGTGCTTTTGATTTTTTTACTATCGTTCTGTTTGTTTTTGAGGGTAAACAAAGGCCTTTCAATTAAACTAGCAATTTGATTGATAAGACTGGTGTATGAACATGCATTTGGGTTTGATCTGACATTTATCTATTTAAACATTTATTTTCTGCCTTCCCGTTAAAAAAAAAGGTCAAGGCAGCCCCATAATGCACTTTGTTTGTTGCAAAACAAAAAAAAATGTAACACAAAAGCAGTTCAATTTTACTAGACTTATCTTTCGCTCATTTTAAAATTTTGTAATAAATACTTATTAGAATGCTAATTAGAACAGAAACTGAATCTGTACTTTGGATCCAGTATTTTAAATTGGAAGATGGGGGGGGGGGGGACAGAATTTCTTGCCCCTTCTCTCTTTGCCATGTCCAAGAGCCCCTCAAAACACTTCCTTAAATGTCAAGATTTTAGTGTTCTGCTGTATTGTATTAGTCTTTCATGCCCAGCAGCCTATCATTGCTATCTGACAGGCATACGTGCAGGGCCTCCTTAGCTGATTTTAAGTCCAAGAAAACAGGAAGTGAACAGGAGTTATTTCTGGGTCACTTCCTGTTGTAAAAAAAAAAAGGCCTCTTCTGCGCCCAATTGACCCAAGGTCCCATGTAAATATGGCAAAAAAACCAAATGCCCTTATGCCTCCTACAAGGTGTTTGGGGCATTTGAGGGCAAACATTTAATATTTTTTATGATGTACAGCAAGGCCATTTGGTTTTCCTAAGTCTACTGAGGGGCTAATAAAGCCCCTAGCCTCCAGCAATTACCAACTCCGGATGTACAATATTACAGTGCAGCTAAGGAAGCACAAACCACCATAAAAAGTCTTTCTTTGGTTGATATTACGACTAGGGATTTCCTTTTCTTGGGTTAGTTTATGCACAGACTGCTTTTCCTTTTAGAATTAACTAGTATTGTATGCCACTAGCATTCTCTCTTCACAGATCTAAAGGATATCTAGGGACTATTAGGTGCAAGATGGGCATGTATGTATATGGGTGCACCAGAGCTTTAAAAAGTGGTATTTCCAAGTTCTTTTTTTATTATTATTAATAAAATTTTCATCCTTACAAGCATAAGTTCATAAGACATATTAATGTTTACAATAAATAAAATACTCTTTTGTATAATGTAAAGTAACATATCTCTGTATAAATCATTAAATCCATACATTCCTAAGTTCTTACTTTCCTTTTTCACATTTATTTCCTATACTATTTTTGTCATATGTTTATTAATATTTCAAAATTCTTATTTTTATCTTATTATATAGTGTCTAATATCAGCCAAATATATTTTAAAGTTATTACTCTAATCCTATTCCAATTCTTTTCTTCTCTAATTAACTTCCTATTTGTTCTTGGTTGGCTATCTGAGGTTTCTTTTTCTTTTATCTCCTATATGTACTTGCCAGAATATTGATATCGTTTTGATTTGTTTAATCAATTTTGCTAAACTTCTGTCTTTACTTATCTTTACATTCTTCTCCTCCTCCTTGACATAGTCTTGTCCAATTACTATCTATAATTTTTTTCACTGTTTCCATTTCTCTTATTTTATTATTATTCTTTCCTCTTCTTATTCATTGTGTTAAAGCGTCACAAGTTACCAATTCTCTGATTTTATTCAACCATTCCTCCAACTCAGGTATTTTGCCTCTTTTCCAATGTTTTGCAAATGTTAATCTGGCTGCTGTCACCATGTATAATATTGTACCTTTGTGTTCATCGTAAACTTTATCTATTTGATGATTCATATTTAAAAGAAATATCTCTGGTGACATTGGAATGGTTATTTGTAGGATTTCCATCATACTTTTATGAATTCTTTTCCAGTATTTCCTTGTTTCCAGACACATCCACCACATATGGTAAAATGTTCCATTTTCTTCTTTACATTTCCAACAGCATTTTGTCTTTGTCTTATACATTTTACTTAGTTTATCTGGGTCCAAATACCACCTATAGAAAATTTTTAAGTAGTTTTCCTTCAGACTCTGCACCAAAGTAAATTTTTGAGTATCTCTCCAACTTTTTTCCCCAATTTTCTAGCATTAATTTATGGCCTATATCATGTGACCACACGACCATTGTGTTTTTTACAATTTCTGTTTCCAATTGTCTATCTAGCATGTATTTGTAAAAAGGGGATGCATGATGTTCTTTTTTCTCAAATACTATTTTTTCAAATTTGTTTGAGTGTTTTTCTCAAAACCTTCCATTTTTAGATCCTTTTTAAACCTTATTTTTATTTGCATATATAAGAACCACTGGCAATTCCATCCATCATTTGCTAATTCTTCTCTTGCTCTTATTCATAGGTCTTCCTTTCCATCCCTTATTATTATATCTTTATATGTTATCCAATTCTCTCTTGTATCTTTCCATTTCCTAAATAAGGCTTCCTGCGGCGAAACCCATAATGGAATTCCTGAATATATTTTATTTTTCCATTTCTTCCAGATTTCTAATAATGATCTCCTGATATAATGTTTGGAAAAATTTCTGTCTATTCGTGCTTTATTATACCAAAGGTATGCATGCCAACCAAATCTAAGATCCGCTCCTTCTATAGTCAATATTCCTTCATTTTCCAGCGTTATCCAACCTCTTAACCAAGTCATTCCATTTGCATGATAGTACAATTTTAAGTCAGGTACTCCAAAACCTCCTCTTTCCTTTTTTTCTGTCAAGATTTTCCATTTAATTCTGGGGTTTTTTTCCACCCCAAATATATTTTGAAAGATCTCTCTGCCATTCTTTAAGACATTTGTCGTTAATTATTACTGGTATGTTCTGGAATAAATATGTCATCTTCGGTAGGATCATCATTTTTATTGCAGACATTCTGCCTAATAAGGACAGATTCATTTTTGATCATTTCTGTAAATCTTGTTTAATTTCCCTCCATTTTGACCCGTAATTATTTTCAAATCGTTCATTGTTCTGTTTAGTCATTATTATTCCCAAATATTTAATTTTTTTCTCTTCTTTAAACCCTATCATCTGAGTCAATTCTTCAATTTCTTCCCTTTTCATCTTCTTTGTTAGAATCTTTGTCTTTTCTTGGTTGATTTTAAAACCAGCCAATTCACCAAATTCACTACAAATTTCCTTCAGTTTCTTCATACTTCGATTAGGATCTTCCAAAAAGATCACTAGATCATCTGCACAAGCTTTTAGTCTGTACTCTTGTCCTCTTATATTCACTCCCTTGATTTCCCTTTCCATTCGTATTGCTCTTAACAAAATTTCTAAAGTCAGTATAAAAAGCAATGGTGATAGCGGACAACCCCGCCGAGTGCCCTTTTTTATTTCTATAGGTAATGTCTTCTCCCCATTTATTATAATTTGTGCTTTACAATTTTGATATATTTGTCTTAGTAGCATTTCCAAGTTCTGATGTGGGTATGTGTATATGCACATGCATGCACTCACACAGTTTACTTTGGCTTTGTTGTTGTGTTCCTTCAAGTCATTTCCGACTAATGGCAACTCCAAGGTGAACCTATTATGGGGTTTTCTTGGCAAGGTTGCCTTTGCCTTGCTCTAAGGCTGAAAGAATGTGACTTGCCCAAAGTTACCTAGCAGGTTTCCATGTCTATGCAGGGATTCAAACTCTGGTCTCCAGAGTTCTTGTCCAATGCTCAAAGTACTGCACCATGCTGGCTCTCTAAATGTGGTATTTTTAAAAAAATAAATGACAGTCCCCTTGCTAGAGAGATGATTCCCCCCTGCAGACTATTGTGCCCACTCTCTAACATAACCATGGTCTCATGCTATTTCTATTAGATAAAGCATACTGTGAGTACAGCACTGAGGGTTTTCCTTTAAAAACTAATTACAGTGATGTTCTTCGACGCTGGTCAAAGAGGAAACTAGTCAAGTTTGACTATCTCAGCATGCAACATCTTGCTTTTCTCTGTCAAAGTGAAAAACTAAAGCAGGAAAGTGGCTAGGGAAGCTGAAAAGCTTATTCAGTGAAGTATGAAAGATTTTACTCTGGATTCTGAAGGGTTCATTTTTCCACTTGTGTGTCTTAAAAGAGAAATTGGGAGCCATGTCTGAGTGGGGAGCTCAACTTTGTTCACAGAGGAAGAGAGAATTTAAAAAAGCCTACTAGTAATTAAACTGAAGAATGAACACAGGCAGATTGGAGATAAACCCCAATATTTTTGACTCTGAATTCTACAAGCTTCCTAATTTGCCAGCACAGTTCTGATGAAACATTAATTCCCCCCGTTTTTGTTGTTGTTCAAAGAAAATGGCTGCTAGTCTGAATTAAAGCAGACCACTTGAATTGATTCTTGAATGGAGAGTCAGTACATGAATCTGCATGATGTAATGGTTTGAGTGCTGGACCAAGATTCTGGGAGACCAGGGTTCAAATCCCTGCTCAGCCATGGAATCACCTTCGGTGACCTTGGGTGAGTCACACTCTGTTACCAGGCTGTATACCCCTTCTCCATGATACAGTTTAATTGGCAAATATTAATTGGCATGAAATATAAATTATATCCTGAGATGGGTGGAAAGCCTGCTGGCAAAGAGGAACTGGCTGCACACATGCGTTGCAAAACTAGGTCAGGTTGGGATCTCAGGGCATGGCTAGGTCATAGTCAGGGAAGCTCCAGTGATAAGGGACTTGCAGATGTCGCTCAATGACTCAACCTTTTAGAAACAGTAGTGCCCAACCTTGGGTCCATGGAATGACTGATTGTCTTTGACCCTCTTCCTTTGTCCATCAAAACTCTCCTTTTGTCCCCTCACCTGTTTCACCATTAAGGAACTATCATGATTCCCATCAGTCCTTTGTCACCTAATGCTAAGACCATTAGCACATTTCAGACCACACTGTCTACTCTGCCAGCTCCATTATCTACTCTGCCAGAGAGCCATTAACACCTTCTCCCTCAGGGCAGAAAAAGAGTATTTAAATCCTGACTCTAAGCCAGAAAGGTAGTAGTACTTTGGCATACTGGCCATCACTTCGCCGCTCCAGTTCCCATTTTGTACTACCCTTGGACCCTTCATCTGAGCCACTTCACTTTGTCTTTTTATTTCTGGATAGGTAAATATCACCCACATTGCCCTAAATTCTCATTATCCAAACTTTTCCTCCCTTGTCCTTCAGCTAGCCTTGTGTGATTGTGAGAGTGCTTCAATCTTGTGTGTGTGTGTGATTGTTAATTCCCCCAATAAAACAAACATTCTTGAATCTCCAGCTGGTGTTCCTGCATTAGGTGTAAAAGATCCTGTTAGGTTACCCCTGTCTTGCAGGCCTCCCCTTTGAGCTAATATTCGCCACTGTTTCATGGAGGCATTGGCATCATGGGCAGACCCCTGACTCACTCATGTTTTAAGATAACAACTCTGTCAGCCTAAGAAGAAGGCAATGGCAAGCCTCCTTTAAATAAATCTTGCCAAGAAATCCCAGATAGGATTAGCATAAGCATATTCTCCAACTGTTCCAAAATGGCAGGAAAAGTCTCAGTTAATTCTCTGTCACCCCACTATTCAGCCACTTTTAAAATGTCCCAATTTCTTTTCCTCCCCTCACTTTCCTCCTTTTTTCTCAGGTTACTTCAATTACTGCAAATTGAGTCCAAAATGCGAAAGTAGTTTGCACTCAGTTAACTCAGCAGGAGGTAAAGAGAGGAGCCAGTGGAACAGAAACGCGGACATAGTCTCTCAGAGACTAAAGGGGAAATTGGACGAGGAGATAAAAACAGAATGGCAAATTGTAATGGGTAATTGCTGGGAATTGCCAATGGAAATGACTAATTCATGAGTATGATAATATGTGAAGGGGCAACAGTCATATATCATGGAGCTGAAATATGAAGAGGGAAATGTATGAACAAACATGTAAGATTAACAGTGAATAGTGGTACATTAATGTAACAGTTAAAAGAAATATTGAAAATGAAATCTAGATCAGTGTGGAAGATCAAAAATATTTCGTGTAAAATTACAATTATAATGTATGTTTTTTTATTTATGAAATTTAATAAAATTAATAAAAAGAGAGAGAGAGAGAGCGGAACCAGTGGGATATCCTAGTAAAGCAAACTTGCTGCAACCTCTTCCAGCTTATATGTTCTTCCTTATTTAATAACTTTTGCCCTCTTGTCAATACTCCAATGTTGCTTGGCCACATACATCCCAGTTTATATCTGTGAAATGTTGGAGGATATGTGTAAGATAAATTTCCTTTCTGTCTCCATTATATCCTCAAAGAGCCAACCAGCAGAACTGTATCAAGTAGCCAGGCGTGTTTTACATGAGGACCCTTGAGAGGATAATCCAGAACACTTGAGGGCCTGCTGTGAACAACTTGCCTGGCACTTTGCAGATAAAATAGCTCAGATCTGTTCTGACTCGGATGCTGCAACTGATACAGATCTAGTGGATATAATTTTGGCTCCTGCTTGTCAAGTAACAATGGATACATTTCAATGTGTGCAACCTAATGATGTGGGTGAAAGCCACCACATGAGTGTTAGATTCTTGCTCTTCCAGGCTTATTAAGAAACCCAGAGGGAAATTGGCCAAGTGGGTAAGGGAGTGGTTAATACCTCTCTAAAACAAGACAGAGTTCCAACATGCCTAAATAAGGCAGTTATAGAACTATTATTGAACAAGCCTTTATGGATGCCAGGAAGTGGACAGGGGAAGCATGTCATTTTTTATTCTGCTAGACCTCTCAGTGACTTTTGATACCATTAATCATGGTATCCTTCTGAGACCTCTCTTAGATGGCACTTGGGAAAATTATTTTACCAGGACTTCAGTCATTCCCGTAGGGGTGACCTCAGAAGTGGTGCTGGGACACTCCTGTTCAACCCCTTCACCTATGACCTGTGGGATCCCTCAGGTCTTGGTTCTATCCCTCATGTATCTAACATCTACCTTAAACCAGTGGGAGAGGCCATCTGGAGTTTTGAGGTCTGGTGCCACCAGTATGCTGATGCCACCTAACTCTATTACTCCTTTCCACCTCAGTCCAAAGAAGCTATCATCAGTGCCTGTTATCAGTAATGGACTCATGGAGGCAAACAAATTGAAACTTACTCCAGACAAGACAGAGGTGATCCTGGTGAGTTAAAAGACAGAGCAGGGAGCAGGGATTCAGCCTGTGCTGTATGGGTGACACTCCCCCAGAAGATGAAGGGTTGCAGCATGGATTCAACCATGAGCCTGGAAGTTCAGGTTTTGGCAGTGGCCAGGAGTGCATTGTACAGTAGTTGTGCCTGTTCCTTGAGACATCAGCCCTAGTCATGGGGACATGTGCCTTAGTTACATCCTATTTGGATTTCTGTGATATGTTCTGTATGGGGTTTCCTTTGAAGGATGCTTAAAAACTTCTGCTGATCCAAAGAGCTGCAGCCAGATTGTTAACTGGGGTTGGCTACAAGGAGCATGCAGCTCCCTTGTTGCAACAGCTCCACTGGCTGCCTGTCTGTTTCTGGGTAAAATTCAAAGTGTTGATGAAGACCAGTGTTGATGAAGACCAGTGTTGATGAAGACCAGACTGTGCTCTCTTGTATGAACCTGCTTGTGTCTTGAGATCTTTTGGGGAGGTCCTGTTTTCTGTCTCACCACCCTCACAGGTACATGTGGTGGGAATGGAGCAGAGAGTCTTCTCAGTGGCTGCTCCCAGCCTCTGGAGCTCCTTTCCCAGAGAGGTTAGATTGGCACTCCCCTTACTATCTTCCCTCAAGCAGCTAAAGACCTTTTTATTCCACTAAGCTTTTGACAATCAATATTCCAGGGGGGAAATGCCTTGTATAAATGTGCTTGACTTTATGTGTTGCTGCTGCTGCTGTTGCTTTAACTGGTTTCAAATTTAATGATGGTTTAATTGCTTTTTAGCTTTTGTATGCTGCTAAGTTTTAACTATGTTTATTTTAGCTGTTGTTAAAACCGTGAAAAAGGGAGAAGAGGAGGAGGAGCAGGAGGAGCAGGAGGAGCAGGAGGAGGAGCAGGAGGAGGAGGAGGTTGTTGTTATTGTTGTTGTTGAAATTGTGGTCAGTTTCCAAAGGTAAATCCCACTAACTGAATGGGCCAACTCTAGTTCAGATTAGCAATAGGACTGAGACTGATATTTTGTGAAGGTTTTACTTCTGAAAAAAGAAAATGCTTTATCATTTGAAAAGGATCTTAAAGTGTGGTTTCCACTGTCACTCTGTTATAAATAGAGGATTTTTCACCACTGTAAAGGAAAGCTTATGTGTCATCCATGCTGAGGCCAGACAAACAAACAAAGACTACAGTTAATGTCCCCAATGTAGGAATGCACAGGCTATATCAGAAGAGAAGCATCGGCAAAATAAGCAACTCTGCTTGGGGATTATGTGTTTTGGAACCAGTTGTCTCTGCCAAGCACCTTTCTCATAGCATTATGCTGAATCTAAGCAAGATACCAGTCCCCCTCAAGCTGGATAGCAAAATCTACTCCTTCAGCTGAAAACATTATGCGGAAGCTTACATTTCAGCATCAAACAGTTCTAATCCCTCAGTGTACTTCGAATGAATCATATAGCTTGCATATGACGATATATGACCCCAACAAACTGGCAATGTGTTTATCAAATATGCCGACATTAATCATACCCATTTTGACTTGCAGCTTCTACTGTTCTAAGCAAAATTGACGGAGCGGCCATATATATATTCACTGTGGCATTCCTCTGTCTATATTTTTCTATTAAAAGAAACATAAAATAGACATTCTTTTTCATAAGTGAAAACATTTCTATGGAAGAGAAAGCTCAGATCAGTATGCAATTCAATTATTGTTGATTGGGAGAGGTCATCCAGAGTTTTGGGGTTTGATGTCACCACTATGCTGATGATACCCAACTGTACCTCTGCTTTCAATCTGATTCCAAGGAAACTGTCTTGGTACTGAAACAGTGTCTGTTGTCCATAATGGACTGGATGAGGGCGAACAAATTAAAGCTTAGTCCAGACAAGTCAGAGGTACTCCTGGTCAGTCAGAATACAAATCAGAAAACAGAGATTCAACCTCTTCTGAGCAGGGTTTCATTCTCACTGAAATCTCAGGTTTGTAGGTTGGACATATTCTTGGAATTTTTCCTGAATCCGGATGCCCAGTTTTTGGTGGTGGCCAGGACTATGTTCTCACAGTTAAAACTAGTGCACCACTTGTGCCCATTCCTTAAGAAGCCAGATCTGGCCATGGTAAGTAATGCCTTGATTACATCCAGTTGGATTACAATAATGCACTGTATTTGGGGCTGCCTTTGGAAACTATTTGGAAACTTCAGCACCTTCAAAATGCTGCCGTGAGACTGCTGATCAGGGCTGATTGTAGACAGCATATATCCCTTGCTGAAATAGTTTTACTGGTTGCCAGTCCTTTCTAAGCACAATTCAAAGTGCTGGTTTTGACCTATAAAGTCTTATACAGCTTTGGTCTAGACTAGATCTACCAGTCTGCTACTATTAAGTGTACTAAGAAAAAGTGTACAGCAGAAAAAAGTGGGATGACAAAGCACTAATCAGGACTGACCATGCTGAACTGGGACACTTGAAGGGTATGCACGTCCTTTATATTGCTCTTTTACCATATATTCTTTAATTTTTCTGCTTTAGCATTCGCTTTCATCCAAGCTCCTTTCCTTCATCCAGTTCTGGCTATCAATCTCATGGTGAGAAGTTTTTTTTATTCCTCTATTTTATGGTCTTTTCCAACAGCCATACTATACTGGCCATCTAGTCTCCTTCCAAAAGTGTCTTAGTTTAAAGGGGATTTTCCACATATTTCTTTCCATAAGCCTATTATTGATCAGGAACACTATAGCAAAGGACTGGTATCTTTAACAGCTAATTCAGGCATGTCCAAGGGATTTAGCAAGTTCTGTGGGGCGTTTTACTATTCTTCCCCACCAACAAACAGTCTGTTCTTATACCATATCACAATATACTTCTGAAAGCTTCCTCAGTTTCTAAACCAATCTGCCATGCAAAATTTCCAAAGTGGATGGTCAGAGCTACCATACACTACAGAGTTTAAAGCAGTTAATACCACTTGAACAGTAATAATGCTATCATGGGGTTTGTACTTTATTGAGGAACTCTCTGCTAGAGGGTTGTAACCCCTTCCACTGTACTAGAGGAATATTAAATCCCCCGTAAGAGAATTCTAGTGTGCCACCAAATACCCAGGATTCTGTAGGATGGAGCCATAACAGTTAAATTGGTATCAAACTGCTATGTAACTGTAGCGTAGTTAGCTTTCCCTGTGGGATCCTCTACAAAGGAAGCCTGTCAGGCCTATATCCTGTTCAAGGAATGTGTTTTAAAATTATTTTGTTCAGACATATAATTTCTCATGAGGCCACTTTTCTGTGTTGTAGGGAACAGTTGGAGGTGTGAATATAGACAAAATGGCATTCTTTCAGTGATATATGTACAGTTGACCCTTCAGATTTGCTGGGGTTAGGGGCTCAGGACCCTTGCAAAAGTGGAAAAGTTGCAAATATCAAAATGCATGTGTGTCGGTGTGTGAAGCAGACTGAGGCACGGTGGGGAGAATGGACATCCAGGGTCCAAACCAGGTCAGGGAGAGGAGAGGGAAGGAAGATGAGACAAATCGGCATGGTGGTCCTATACCTGCTCTCCAGCCACCTCCTTCCTTGGTGTTGGGAGCCTCAGGAGAGGGTTGTGGTGCTGAGAAATTGGACTGTGAGCTGTCCTTAGCTGTCCAGGCAGCAGCTGATAGAGGAAGAGGAGGGCTAAAGTCAGGTTTTTAAAAGGCTATGTGACCTGATTGGAGCTGCAAAAAAGGAAGGTTCCCATGGAAAAGAAGCACTTGCTTTGGGAGGGGAGTGTCAGGGGTTGGAGTAACTCACAAAGAATCAAATCTGTTTAAGCCAAAGCTGCAAATGTGGAGGGCCAACTGCATGCATAAATCCTCCAATCCATGAGTTAGTCGTCATAGCATAATAGACATATTCTGCCAACTGTGGTGGAAGTGGAGTTGCACATACTGCAATGTTGTGCATTGTGGTTGAGCATGGTACATTGCTTATTTAACAAAGACACCCAGTCATTGACATGTGTTGTATAATGTTGCTGTTCCACATGGAGGTTGTGGGCTGCTGGCAGAACATACCTCCAAAGGGAGATACAGTTGTCTTTCCACATTTGTGAGTTTAATTTTCATAGATCTGATTATTTGCAAGTTTCTCCAACCCCTGGCCCCCCATCTCAGGTGCTTCTTTTCCATGGAAACCTTTAGTCTCAGCAGCTCTGATTAGGCTGCACAGCCCTTTAAAAACCCATCTCTGGTCTTTTTCTCCTCCACTAGGTGCTGCCTGGCCAGCTAAAGATGGATAGTAGGCTGATTTCTCAGCACCACCAACTATCTCCTGATGCCCCCTCCACACACACCCAAAGAAGGAGATGGGCAAAAGAGAGAAAGTATTGGGCCACCATGGTGACCCACCATCTTTCCCTCTCCTTTCCTTGACCAGGTTTAGACACTGGGTACCTGTTCCTCCCACCATATCTTGGCCCCATTCCCACAGATACACACACATTTTGATATTTGTGATTTTTCTACGTTTGTGGGGGCCCTGTGGAAGGCTGACTGCATTTATATGATATTGTGGTGATGCCGGATTCTGAATCCAAGAATGGCAATTTACCATTTGGAGCCAAATATAACTCCAGTGTTTTTATAGGGAGTAGGGCTTTGGGGGAGTTTTCAAAAAGCCCGAGGACCCATATGAATCTCCTGGAGATTCATGTGGCCCTTAGGTTGCAGTGTTAAGCTGCTGGAGGACTGCTCCCAGTTCTCCAGTGCCTAAAAGCTACATCTGGACAGAAAATGTTCTCAGAATCCCCTCTTCATCTCTCATCATATATTGAAAGAGTAACAAAACAGCTAAACTTTCATCATTCTTACCCACTTTTAATTAATATGTCTACAGGTAAATTGCCCTCCTTCAGTACATACTGCAAATGATAGGGACTCTCCATTTCTTCCAGACATAAATATGGATATTGATAAAATTCCACTCTCTTGGCACATAGGAACACTATCTGCTCTTAACTTTCCCCTATGCACTGTTTAGAATGGGAAGCCATTTGTAGCTCACCACAGACAGTGTGCACTTGTTGCATGCTGTTGTATTGTTAATTGACCAAAACACCGTGCTTTGTTGCAAGCAGAAGTTGTTATACTCAATGTTGCCAGGCGATTAGTTTCAGATCAAAAGTTAGATCCCAAATTGCAAGTAAAAGCAAGCTAAGCTAGCCAAAGTTATTTGTATGATAATAAAAGATCCATTATGATTGCTGATGTATTTTTAAAAATGTTTTATCTCTCATTAGATTTCTCATGGAACTGAACAATTCATGCACTGCCACCCCTGAATAATACATAAGTGTTAAATATAAAATGCAATACGATAGAGCAATTACTGGCTGGCTGGTTATACAATATAGATATCATTGTTAGCCAGTAATTAGCAGTTCTAGCAAAGATTAACTGCCTTGATTTCTCTGCAAGGCCTCTTTTCGTATTGGATTCCTATAAGCTTTCCTCTCTACCCCAGGCCATCTGGAAAACTGCACTGAGTAAAGATACAGTTGGAATGTGTAAGTTAATATATCTTATGACAGTTCTGATGCTTCTATGGGACTCTTAAGTGACAGATGACGGGTCATCATTTATTGCACTACTGTTTCTGAAGTCCTCCTGGAGCAAGGATGGAAATTGAGAAGTTTTCCAGGTATTCTTGCATTGTAACTCTCAGAATTCTTCACCACCAACTAGGACTGCTGGTACTTGCAACCCAAGAACATTTCATGGGTGCACAATTCCCACCTCTGACCTAGAAGCTGAAATCTGGTGGTGCAGTGGTTAATGCCAGTACTGCAGCCACAAGGTTGTGTGTTCAATCCTGCTAGGCTCCAGGTTGACTCAGCCTTCCATCCTTCCACAGGTCAGTAAAATGAGTACCCATCTTGTTGGGGGCAATTAGCTAACATATTGTAAACCACTTAGAGAGCATTTAGCTGATAAGCGATACAGAAATACACATGCTACTGCTATTCCTATTAAGGGCTGCACATTTGCAAGTTCAAAAACTAAAATATGTTATTGAAATTTAAAAACTTCTTGTTCATAAAGTTTTAAGAGTTTAATCTACTACAAGGAAATGCAGACTGGTGAATTTTACATCACTCCAAAAACAAGCAAGCAAACACACAAAATCTTTTTCCTCTTTATCTTAAAATCTCTCTACTGTAAAATAAAACCACAGATGATTATGTTGTGCTTTGGGATCTGGAAAGACTGTAGTGGAAATACATTCACGTGCACATACCCAGGTTGATTGCCCTAGACTTGCAGTACTATACAAGTGATGTCTAGCACCTGAATCTGAGAACTGTAGCCACTGAAAAGCATTGCTTAGATTGGGGCCTGGCATTTGAATCTGAAAATTATAGCCATTGAAAGGGATAGCTTAGCTTGGGATTGGCAACTACGAGGAGCTAGCATGCTGTATTACCTCTCAAAAAGATCTTGGAGGGTTGCACCATGTTTTGTCATGCCTGAGTCACATTTTTTGGCCCTAGATGGCTCCTCACCTGATTTAGAGTCTAAAACATGCTTTTTGAGTGCTAGGCATGGCTTGTAGAGTACCAAAGTATCTTTAAAAAAGGGGAGGTGTTAAATGACTGTTATTATGTAACTTTATCATTTCCACCTTAGGGTTTCTCTAACATGAATCTATCAGGGGGTGTTTTGGGCAAGATTTATTCTGCTTGCCAGGGCCTTCCTCTGAGGCTGAAGGAGTGTGACAAAGACATCCTGTGGGTTTCCATGGGTGAGTGGGGATTGAAACCGGGGCCTCTTGGATTCCTAACCCAACACTCAAACCATTACTTTATGTTAGCTCACTAATCAAATGACACATGCATCTAAAATTTAAATGATAAAGAAGTTGTATTAGACTTGGGTTAGTCAAATGATATCTGTCTGTGGTTACGTGATTTTATAGTCATCAAGTGAAGACCATATCATACAGTTACCTATCTCCATACATCTGATAACTCGGTTGCATCCAGTAACTTTATCTAATGGTATACTACAATTTCTTTCTACCTGTCTCCTGCAGCCCTGTTGTCTCTTAAATGTTCTCCGTTCCTCATTGTCCTGCATGTTCATGGAACCACATTACAGAACTGCTACATAGTATGATCACAACTCTTTCTTTGATTTTCTTCTCAAAATCTAGCTTTGCGAGGCAGGCCTTGCTTAGTTCCATATGTTCTCAATTACAATATAGAATCATAGAATCATAGAAACGTAGAGTTGGAAGAGACCACACGGGCCATCCAGTCCAACCCCCTGCCATGCAGGAACACCCTCAAAGCACTCCCAACAGATGGCCATCCAGCCTCTGCTTAAAAACCTCCAAAGAAGGAGACTCCACTACACTCCGAGGCAGCATATTCCACTGCTGGACAGCCCTGACTGTCAGGAAGTTCTTCCTGAGGTTCAGGTGGAATCTCCTTTCCTGCAGCTTGAATCCATTGCTCCTTGTTCTGGTCTCTGGAGCAGCAGAAAACAAGCCCTCTCCCTCCTCTACATGGCATCCCTTCAAATATTTAAACATGGCTATCATGTCCTCTCTTAACCTTCTCTTCTGCAGACTAAACATACCCAGCTCTCTATGTCTATCCTCATAGGGCATGGCTTCCAGGCCTCTCACCATTTTGGTTGCCCTCCTCTGGACCTGCTCCAGCCTGACCATGTCCTTCTTGAATTGGGGTGCCCAGAACTGGACACAGTATTCAAGATGAGGTCTAACCAAAGCAGAGTAGAATGGTACCAGTACCTCCCTCGATCTAGACACCATACTCCTATTGATGCAGCCGAGAATTGCATTGGCTTTCTTGGCTGCCACATCACACTGCTGACTCATGTTCAGCTTGTGGTCTATTAAAACTCCTAGATCCCTTTCACACATACTGCCATCCAGCCACGTGTCCCCCATCCTATATTTCTGTATTCCATTTTTTCTACCAAAGTGTAGGACTTTACACTTCTCTCTATTGAATTTCATTTTGTTAGCTTTGGCCCAGCTCTCCAGTCTATCCAGGTCATTTTGAATTTTGATCCTGTCCTCTGGCGTATTAGCAACCCCTCCCAATTTGGTGTCATCTGCAAATTTGATGAGCATGCCCTCTATTCCTTCATCCAAGTCGTTGATGAAGATATTGAACAGCACTGGGCCCAGGACAGAGCCCTGTGGCACCCCGCTAGTCACTTCTCTCCAGGATGAAAAGCAGCCATTTGTGATCACCCTTTGGGTTCGGTCGGTCAAGCAATTGCAAATCCAACTAACAGTAGCCCTGTCCAGCCCGCATTTTACTAGCTTCTTTGCAAGAATGTCATGGGGAACTTTGTCAAAGGCGTTACTGAAATCGAGAAATGCTACATCCACAGCATTCCCTTCATCTATCAAGCTAGTAACTCTATCATAAAAAGAGATAAAATTAGTCTGGCATGACTTATTTTTGAGAAATTCATGTTGACTTCTCGTGATTACCGCGTTGCTTTCTAAGTGATTAGAAACTGACTGCTTAATGATCTGCTCCAGAATCTTTCCGGGTACCGATGTCAGGCTGACTGGGCGATAATTATTTGGGTCCTCTTTTTTTCCCTTCTTGAAGATGGGGACAACATTTGCCCTCTTCCAGTCTGCTTGAACTTCTCCTGTCCTCCAAGATTTCTCAAAGTTTATAGCAAGTGGTTCTGAAATGACCTCTGCCAGTTCTTTTAATATCCTAGGATGCAACTCATCTGGCCCTGGAGACTTGAATTCATCCAGTGTGGCCAAGTATTCCTGTACCACCTCGCTACCTATTATGTGCCGCATTTCCCCTGCTTCCGCCCCTGCTCCCCAACCGCCAGGTTGAGTGCTTGTATCCTTCTGGGAAAAAACTGAGGCAAAGAAGGTGTTAAGTAGTTCTGCCTTTTCTCTTCCCCCTGTTAGTAATTCACCATCTTCTCTGCGCAGCGACCCTATCGTCTCCTTCTTTTTCCTTTTGCTACGGACATATTTAAAAAAGCCCTTTTTATTGTTTTTGATGTCTCTGGCCAGCCTAAGTTCATTCTGTGCTTTAGCCTTTCTGACCTCCTCCCTACATCTCCTAGCTACTTGCTTAAATTCTTCTTTGGTGGTTTCCCCCTTCTTCCATTTCCTGTACATGTTTCTCTTAACACTTAGCTCAACTGAGAGTTCTTTAGTCAACCATTCTGGTTTCTTCAGATGCCTTCCATTTTTCCTCCTTATTGGCACAGTTTTAGACTGTGCCTTCAGTATCTCCCTTTTAAGGAACTCCCATGCCTCCTGAACTCCTTTCCCTTTCACTATTCTTGACCACTGAATTCCAGCCAGCAGCTCCCTAAGTTTACAGAAGTCCGCTTTTCTAAAATCTAAGATGAGTGTCTGGCTACACTTATCTTTTTCTTCCCACTGAATGCCAAATTCCAATAAGGCATGGTCACTCCCCCCTAAAGATCCAACCACTTCTACCTCATTAACAAGGTCATCCCTGTTGGTCAGGATCAGATCTAGAATATTTGATCCCCTCGTAGCCTCTTCTACCTTCTGGACCATGAAACTGTCTGCAAGACAAGCAAGAAACTTGCTGGACCTTGCTGTCTTGGCAGAGTTTGACTGCCAACATATATCCGGGTAATTGAAATCTCCTATTATTACTGTATCTCTCCTTTTTGAAAGTGCAGTCATTTGGCTGAGGAAGGCATCATCAAAGTCCTCAGTCTGGGTTGGAGGTGTTTAGTAAACCCCCACCAGAATATCCTTATTGTTTCTCGCTCCCTTAATTCTTACCCAGATGCGCTCAACCTGGCTTTCTGGGTTTAAGTCACAGATCTCTTCACAGGTGAAAATATCCTTGACAAACAAGGCTACTCCTCCTCCTTTCTTGTTTGGTCTATTTTTACAAAATAGGTTATACCCCTCTATTCCTACATTCCAATCATGAGACTCATCCCACCAGGTCTCAGTGATGCCTATCAAATCGTATTTATTTTGTTGTATTAGGAGTTCAAGTTCATCTTGCTTGTTTCCCATACTCCGTGCGTTAGTGTAGAGACACTTAAGTCCCTGGGCCCTTCCTGCAAGTCCTGTACTATAGTTTCTACTCCTCCCACCAATGGCCGCTTGTACTACTTGTCCAATATCATTTGGGCCTTTTCCCCCTGCGCTCGCCGAGTCCTGGCCTTGAATAATATTGTCTCCCTCCCCAGCGGAACTTAGTTTAACGACCTCTGAATCCTCCTTGCGAGATTGTTTGCAAAAACATTCCTGCCAAGTTTTGTGAGGTGCAGCCCATCCCTTGCCAGAAGCCCACGTTCATGGAAATTCAGGCCATGTTCCAAAAATCCAAACTGTTGCCAGCGGCACCATGTGTGGAGCCAGTTGACCTCTGCTGTTGCCCTTTCCCTACGTGCGCCATATCCTTGAACAGGGAGGAGAGACGAAATAACCACCTGCACACCAAGGTCCTTAAGCTTTGTCCCCATAAGCTCGTAGTCCTTTGCAATGTGGTAAAAGCTGCGCCTCGCAGTGTCATTGGTTCCAACATGAACCAAAATGAGGGGCTTATGGTCAATGGGCTTGACCAGCCTGGTTAGCCTCTCCGTTATGTGGTTGATCTTGGCCCCAGGAAGACAGCAGACCTCTCGATTGAGCTTGTCCAGTTTGCAAATTGCCGTTTCGGTTCCTCTGAGCAAGGAGTCCCCAACAACCAGAACTCGCCTCCTCTGAGGCTTCTCCAGGGTTCCTCGACGAGCATGTTCTTCTAGGACTCCCTGGGCATTCTGTTGAGACTGGGAGCGTTGATCTAGTTCCCGTTGGCAAAGTTGGATTCCTTCTCGTGGACATTCTGTTCCCTCCTCCTGGTGCTCCTCATCATTCGTAAGGCCAAGAACTTTGAAGAGATTGTGCAGGTTGAGAGCCTCTGTTACCTTCCTGGACCTTCTGCTCCTACATGTGACATTCCTCCAAGCCTCCGTTTCCTGGCACAGTGTGTTGACTTCCTGATCTGGCAGCTCCTCCGCGCATTCGGTCTTCTGGTACGTCTTCTCTGCCCTATCCAAAAACTCCTCACCTTCCCTAATAAGATGAAGATTAGAAACTCGTGCCTCCAGCTGGCAAACCTTCTCCTCCAAGAAGGTCACCAGCTTGCACTTGGCGCAGGTGTACCTGACAACATCTTGTGGTAAGAAAAGGAACATCCCACAAGTGCTACAGGTGACTGTGGCAGCTACCTCACCTTCCATCCTAGATACTACAGAGAGTAGTACAGGAAGCAGTTCTAGAAAGAATAACTGAGCTTTCTTTCTGAAATTCAGCTGTATAAGCTACGTCTACTCTACTGATTGTGAAGGGTTAAACTTGAAGGATTGAAGTAGAGGACTTCAACAGCGCGTGCCGTTGGGAGCTCCTAATAAGACTCCTCCCCCCTAGCTGGCTCCTCCCCCTCATTAGTCAGTCCGTGTGCTCAGGGAGAGCACACGGCCAGCACAAGGAGACTAAACTAAAAAATATGCACAGCAACAATGCATGAAGTGGATAGGGGTATCGCATTTGTTATCCTAGCCCAATGTCTTCTGCTTTACTAGCCCTGCGTCCTATGTTGCCCAATATGTTTAATGCCTATAATGGCCACTAAGACAACACCTCAAAAAGAAGAAATGCATTAGTGAAAATAGAAGATAAAGGGTGACACAGATCTGCATAAATGTGACATACTATAATTTATTTTTACAGATAACTTATTTTTAAAAAGTATAATTTAAATATACTACCTCTCCCCATGGGGAAGGCTGAAGACTGTGGTCAGGTGGGTTATGTCCGTTCAGGTGCTAAGCTTAATGTTGACCTTTTGTACATTTTAACTATATTGTACTTGTTCTAATTTGTCACTTGCCTTGAGTCCTGGTTCTGGAAAAAGCCAGGGTACAAATAAAGTTAATAATAACAATAATTGGTGAACAACTTCAAGGCCCTTGCTCTCTTTGGCTGTTGTGGCTCTTTATATTTAAAACAGATCTGGACTGGGCAGGCCTTCAGATGGAGCACAGGTAGATAGAAGGTAGACTGCGATGTCATTTGCAGTATATCTGTGAGTTGCCTCCTGACAGCAGCAATAACAGAAAGGATACAGTCCTATGCAGATTTACTTGCTTGGTCCATGGACACATTATTTCTGACCTTCAGCATTGCCTGGTACACTTTACTTTTAAGAGTGCTATTTCACAAAACTCCAAGTTAGTATCATCACATTTCCCACTCTCTGTCTCAGAGTTCCTCGACTATAACTATGAGTACTGGTTGCTTTTGACTAAGTCTTGATTTACTTCCACGTTATCTGTCGGTAATAGGAGCTGTAGCCATAGGAATCTGGAGAATAATACCCTTTAGCCTCTCGGAACTAAATTCAATTACAAAGAAGTTCATATGTGCTACATAGGTGCATATGGCTCAAACTAGAAGACGGAAGCAAAAATATACCAGCATATTTTAGCTTAAAGCCCATATGTAAAACACTTGATGCAAATGGAAGTCATTTCAGGCTTAAAAACTGGAAAATCACCAAATGATGGTATCAGGGAAGTGGAGAGGGTCATTTGGGGAAGCTAAGAATGGATGATTGGGATCCCCAGAGCGCTGGAATGATTCCTAGAATTTCCCTACTCTTCCTATACGCTACTGCATTGTTAACTTCTAGAGTATAAGATTCCGGAATATGGAAGTAACTGGTCACAAATAAGCTGCCTGTAGATAGTTTTTTCTCCCAATATCAAAGATATAACCAAATTACACTGTAACTCAATAGGGGAGAAGCTACTTTTTCAAAATGTATCTGTAAGAGCAATTAACTACTTTTTGGCCCTTGGAACTATAGGTGTAACCAATTAGTTTTTGACCAGAGCTTGGAACTGTTACTTTTGTTGGAGAAATAGCCATACAGGAGTAAGAACCTGGAGAAGTAGTGAGCACCAGCCATTCTTACAAACAGACCAACTTCCCAAGCATTTGGTATACAGAAAAATGACCTCAAATTAAATAGTAAATGCTTGAGGGAGGGATTGGAAGGCATGTTTGTTCTTCTTAACTCTACAGGTTCTTTCTGCTCATCTCATCTTGGCTCACCATGAGATTTTCCTGGACTTTGGGGCTTCCATGAGATTTGAGATCTTGCAAGAATCTGGGGATCTTGTATGAGGTCTTCTTCTCATGAAATTTGAGATGGTTTTATATAGACCTGTATCATGTATTCTTGGCCAGTCATGCCCTGGGATGCCATTAGAAGTTTTTTGTTGTTGTTGTTGCTGCTGTTATTGTTGTTGGTGGCCTGACACAGGTACTTGAGAAACACTCAGATATCAGTATAGATCCACAAAGGTCTCACAGTCCATTCTTCTTCCTGATGCATTTCCTGCTCATTGGGAAATAGGGTTTTTTGGCCACTGGAAGAATAATTGTGAATACATTTCCATCCCTATTTTTCTGTAAATCATGTAAAAATGCTGCTTTCTTTTGTGTTACAGAGCTTTGTAATTCCAAAAGATAAAGACAAGCATATGTCTTTGGTGCTCCCAGATAAGTAAACACAATGCATTTGTACATAATACAGTTTTACAAAAGGCTGAAGAATTCAATAGGAGGCACACAGAACTGGTTGACATTGATATTTTCCTGTAGAAAGTACAGTGTTACCTAAAGGAAATGATGTTTCTTTAAAAAAAAATTAACAAGCATAGTTCATAGTTTGCTACAGAGATACTGGTCTGTGGAATTTATTTCCCCCTTTTTTTCTAATTTAACCTCAGAAGAGATAAAGATAGTGGAGCAATATAATTTCCCTACACACTTTCTATTGCACTACCATAATTGGCAGTGGGTCTGTATCATTTCCCTGCATACCGCATATTGCTCTAGTAACCTGGATTCTGTTTTGTAAAATGTACAATTAAAAAAAAATGAACCTGGAGCAACATTTCTTGTCAAGAAGAAATTGCACTGTATTTGCTTTTTAAAGAGTGATGTTTTCCTTGCATGGGAAAGTGGGTTGAAGATAGTGGTAACTACGACCTGAAAAGAGTGCAAAGGAGAGCTACTTCGTGTGAGAAACGCGGCAGCAATCAACACAGTCCACATGCATCATGTTCCTCTCTCCTGCTCAGTAGAACACAATCTACCCTGAGTCCTAGGCTATTTCCGTACTAGACTGTTACAGCGCTATCATTCCGCTTTCAACATCCTATGGAATCCTGGGGTTTGCAGTTTAGGGAGGGGCCAGCCGGATGACTGGAAGTGACAACATGTCATACCTGGTCACTTCTTGAGCCATTTTAGGCTTGTTTTGTTTTGTTTTCTTGCTGTTTCAAGATGGGAAGCGCCCACCATTACAGCTCTCTCTCAGCACACATTAGCTCAATAAAGTTTTTTTGAAAATCCTTTTAATGTAATTTTTCAACTTCAAAACAATCTTTCTGGCCAAAATCATATTGAATCATCAGAATGTTTAGGGAGTTGGTTGAGATCCCAGAGAGCTGTCCTGCACCTTTTGAAGGCCCACAGACAACCTGTGAACTCCACAGTTCTCAACCTTTCTTCTCTGTGATGTGGAGGAAGAAAGGAAGACCTGGCATAGGATGACCATTTTCTTGATAATCCCACATTTTGGCTTTACCATAAAAGTGGTCACACTTGGTCAGAGTGGTAGCCTGTTCAGGGTTGTACAAGCCCTGTGATGCCAATGTAAACTCTTGGCACATGCCTAGGAGCATTACCTAGCAGGATCCATTAAGTGTGATCCTTAAGTGATGAGTGAGGAATGACTTTTTCACAATCAGAGAGTGCAGAGAGTCTTACCTTTGGCATCTCTGGTTGTTCAATGGCCATTTCCGCACTAGACTGTTATAGCGCTATGATTCCACTTGCAACATCCTATGGAATCCTGGGATTTGCAGTTTAGGGAGGGGTCAGCCAGCCCCTCCCTAAACTGCAAACCCCAGGATTCCATAGGATGTTGCAAGTGGAACCATAGCACTATAACAGTCCAGTGCGGAAATGGCCTCTGTCTCAATCCACTACTGCAGTATGGAAATTCAGAGAATTAGCTGACATAATGTTATGCTTTGCAACCAGTGAATAGAATCTCAGCCATGATTCCATCATCTGAATTGGGAAGAACTTAATGTTCATCTAAGAATAGCAATTAAATTCAGGATAGGAAAGGATGCCTAAAATTCATTTTAACCTTTGCTGGATTTTATAACATGCCTCTTGAGGTCTGTTTTGTGAGAAGGATAAAGTGATGGTGGGAACTAGCGCCTGACTCACAGAAAACAGGAATGAGACATCCAGTTTTATTCTGTGGATAATTGGGCTTTTTCATTATTATTATTATTCTGAAGAGATTCAAAGGCGACTAACGCAAATCCTTCTGCCTTACATCTTGACTTTCTAGAGAGGTGCAAATTGGAGCAGGGCTGCCCAAAGTTCAGCACAGTTACTAGGCAACAGCAAATGTTATATTTATAGTTTTAAAAACTTACTTCCATCACAGTCACACTGTGGACATCGAAAGCTAACAAAGGTCATTTTGAAATGCGATTATCATGTGAAAGAAGCTGATGGCTGCTTCGGATACATATTGTAAGACAACTTTTTTATCTGAGAAACTCTCCTTGGCTATGTGTAATGCTAACATTTATAATCCGCATAGTGTTTATGGTTAGAAATAAACAGCCATGCATTTATAGGATCAGCCTCATTGATTCACAGGGAGGAATGGAAAAATACCAAACCATCTAGCAATATAATACAATTTTCGTAGCCCTGCAAAGGTACAAATTGTAAGAATATGAGCTGAGTCCTAGAAAGTTAAGCCAAATTTTTTATGCCGCTGCTGAAAGAGCCAACACAGGGGCCAACCAAGTGCTGCTGGGAAGCCCACAATCATGATATACAAGCAGTGGCCTGAATCCTGTTGTTAATCCCAACTAGAGCAACTCCATTGATTCATTGGGATTTATGTACCCATTGACCCACCATTCAAAAATTGACTGAATGGGCCTATTGTACTTGAGGCTAATCAACAGGATGCCAGCTGGCACCCTTGGCAAAACACTAGCATAAACACTAATAATTCAATAATTCATTCAGTTATCATTGACTGACTAATTGTTAAACGCTTTAGTGTGGGGGCAGACTGTGGGTTTTACAGAGCATGGAACTGTCGGTTTTTGGCAAGCTCTTCCAAAAAGTCACTTTTTGTCCTTTTAAAATTGCCCTCCTTCAATCTGGAATTCTCTCCTGCATGGAGTACAAAATTCATCATACTACGAACTTTCTCTTGAATGTAGAATAAGACATTTATCTGCATCCTTTTCCCCATGTAGACTACAGAACCCATCATATTATTGTTGCCTAGATGTGGAGGGAGTTCATCATGTCTGAGAATTGGCAGGTTGGAGAAGCCTAGCCAAAGGCATAGAATCTCATCGTATAACCAATTCAGTTTGTCACTCAGTTGCACTTCTTTTTTTTGTTTCCATCCCTCAGCGATACGGACACTTTACTCAGTCTTCAAATACCTTGTTTGTTAAAGGTTAATAAAGAGTTATTTCAGTTAGAGGGAACTGATCTGCTTCAAGTGCAGAAACAATGGGCTGCTACAAAGCTCGGTCAGTGAATCACAAGTGGGGAATTCTTTATCTAATTTTTTTTAACAGTCTCTGGGTACACACAGAACACTTTTTCCATGCAATTGAATCAATTCATCTTTTCCACCTCTTCACTCCCAATCAAGAAGTGTGGTCTGCAAAGATATGTAGTAGAAAATAAGTTGTGCATGTAGGTCCCAGGGATCCCAATGAGTAATTTTAGCAATTTTTTCCCACCATGAACAAGAAAACTGTGCTGTTTTTGAAGACAGTTCACAGTTTGGGAATTATTCTTTGCATGGGCTTTCCTGCATAGAAAACAGCATTTTCTGTATAGGAAATAGCATTTTTTTGTGTGCAGAAAACAATATTTCTGGAAGAAAATGCTGGCGGGACCGCACAGAAAATGGTGTAACTGAGCACTTATTCTGCACAAAATTTGCCAATAGTTTGCACAGAAAATAGCAATGTCTTCACAAAAACACTATCAAGTATTGAGTGATTAAGTGATGAGAAATTACTTGATGCATCTATATGCATCAAGCATCTCTTAAGTACAACAAAACTATAGTCAGGAGTAGCCTTTTGATTGCAGCGTGATAGGTGTCATCACTACGTGGTGTGGCACTTAGTGTTGGGCCATGGCTGAGAGAGCCTAGATCTAAAATCCCTATTCTGTGAAGCTCACAGGAAGACCTTTGGCCCTTCCTGTGGTTATACGGTTGTTCTGAGGATAGAAAGAAAGAGGAGAATAATGTATTCTATTCTGAGTTCTTTTCAGGAAAAACAGGTTATAATTTAAATAAATTAAACAAATAATAATTTTAGTGGACTGGCTGATACGGTGCAGTGAATAGCATTCAGCATGGTTGTGGAAAATCCAGGTGCAAATCCTTGCTCAATAACTAAGTTCACTGGTTGATCTTAGACAGAATAACATATTCTGTTCGTACATGGGTGAACTTGCTGTTGAATTTAGAATAAGATGATTATTTGCACGTGGGAGTGAGTTGTCACAGAGTCCAAGCAAAACTGTGATGTCACCCAGTGCCCACTCAACACTTTTCAAGGGTACCAGCTGCATGTTTGACTGCAAGCCATGGAAAATTGGGAGATCAAGGGTCACTAGGTCACTTTCTCAGCCTAACCACTTTCATATTTTAATACAGATTTAAACATTTTAATACATGTTTGAAAACAAACAGGATTCCAGACAACCCGAGCAACCATTTGTTCATCCAGAGATTAGCAAATGGGGTGGAAGAGTTAGCTATTGAGTTTTATCAAATGTCAACACAATTAAAGATTATGCCCGTTTCCCTCCTTGGTGTCCAGCTCTCTGCTACAGGTAGTGTGGAGAGCAAACCCTTTAATTTCCACCAGACCTTACAATTCTCAAAAAACAGAGAAATTATCAATAAAAATAAGAAATTACTTCAGTTTCACAGCTCACTGGCTGCATTGTGTCTTTCTTTTTAAAAAATTGATAGGATTGGGTTGTTTACAAAGGTAGCTAGAGTATTGCACATATATTAGTGAAGAGGAGGCTTTTCAAGATTGAATTTTTCAGTGCACCTAGGTTAAAGAGCTCTGTTCCCTTTGTTTCACAATGGACTATGAAACAAGCATTTGAGCAGTGGTTTGACTTGAGAGGAGCATTTCAGGCTCTGAAGTAAGTGCTGCCAGGGGGATTCATCTCATCAGACTTGATCTATCTGGAATATAAGAAGCTTCCCAGTAAAAGCCAGAGTATAGATCTGCCCAGTAAGAATCAAACTATAGATCTTCCCATAATCATGTCTTCTGACTGTCCTCATGTTTCCAGGGCAGGGGTGAGCAACTGCATGGATATTAGGAGCTGATTTTCCTCAGTTTCTTATGCAGTCTTTCTCAAAATGGTGTCAGGAAGTTACAGATGGATGGAGTGTTTTCACACACTTGGAGGACTTTTTTTTCCTGATTTGGAGGCAAAATGCCTGAAAATTGTGCCTGTTGTAAACTGAGGAGGGAGTTTTGGGGGACAGGTGGGGGCTCTCATATGCAAAGCATATGTGCTGCTACTGAACTATATCATAAGTGTGTAAGAACAGCCATGCTGGATCAGACCAAAGACCTAGTCCAGTATTTGGTTCTAACATAGCCAATAAGAGCCCTATCAGAAGTGTAGAAGAAACTAATACAGCTTCACTTGGGCTAGGTCAGTAAAATGCAGATTTCCCTTTAGAACTGTATGTACTAGTTTTTAGGGAATTTCCTCCAGGAAAACAAGTTGATGCAGCAAAGGTTACATCTAGTATACTTGTTCCTCCTAGCATATCTTGTTGGGGGCTTCCTAACAGAAGGGAAGTGAGAAAGGTTTCTTTTCTTTCTTTCTTTTCACATCAAAGACTGTAAATGGCCAGCCTGATGCCTGTCTTAAAAGATAACCACCCAAACATCTGACAGGAATGTTAGCTTGTTGGGAAGGATGAGTGGATTAGCAACTTTTGGAAAAGTATATCAGATACACATGCAATGAACTTGGGGCTCCCATTCTGTTCAGATTCTGGCCTGTCAGAGGTACATATCTCTTCCTAAAGTTGGATCCCTGATATACCATCATGGCCTTCTATCTGTCTTGGGTGGTCAGGGGAAAAAAATTCACTCCAGAAGCCCAAAATCATGTCCCCTAGATGCAAAAGCAGGGCTGGGGCATTAGTGGCTCTCCATGTTGGACTCAAATTCCAATCGGCCTCTGCAGATTAGCTATTGGTAAAGGAAAATGGAAGTAGTAATATTGCCAAGATTAAGCAGTTCCATGCACTTATAATAAAGTCTGCTGGCAGGACATGACCATATCCAGTTCCCTGGGATTGATCAGTGCTGTTCTTACCCCATTACAGGTCATCAGTGTTCCCAGCACCACAATGGTGTCCATTTGTCAGGTCAGGGGTGGACAGCTGAAGACAAATAATGGACAATTTGCCATTGACCTCACAATACACATCACATCTGCCTATCTGTATCACAATATATCTGAAGTAAGGCATTTTGGGAGAGAAGTCAGTTTGGAGTGTGATTGTGGTTTCTTGTCTTTTGGTGAAAATAGCCTAGAAGTCACATATAAAAAAGGTTTAAAAATGGGGGTGGGGGTAGGGGATTGGTGAGGCACTTCAGTGGCTGAAAAAGTTGGGCTTCAGGCCGCAATTTCCTCTCTTCTATT
Organism: Cyclura pinguis; assembly: GCA_030412105.1. NCBI lineage: Eukaryota > Metazoa > Chordata > Lepidosauria > Squamata > Iguanidae > Cyclura > Cyclura pinguis. The sequence goes on along the minus strand of CM059601.1, from coordinate 265,268,941 downwards.
TTGGGCAGTGAGAAGGTAGTCAGTTCCAAAGTGTTGATAAATTACTCTTTTGACTACAACTCTCAGAATCCCCAGGTAAGCTACACCCCCACACCCATGTACCCCCCCACACACACACATACCCCCACCAGTTCAGCTGACATGTGGTCAGCACTGTGAGAGTTATAGCACTGATGTGGTTCCGGCAGCACTTGGGGGAATCCCTGGATTGCAACAGAAGTTGCATGTAGCTTGCTGCTGTTGCAGTGCATGAGATTATTTGATTGTAACCAGCAGCCACAACCCAGCAGAATGAGTCTGTCTCCACAAACAGAGCATATCACTTATTATGGTCCAGGGAAAGAGCCCTTTTGAAGACAGCGGACTTTGTTATCTGTAATTGCCAACAATGGAGACTTTTAATGCCCACACAGGACCATAGATTGTGGTTACTGTGTCAGGAAGCGTTAGCCTGTGCACATTAACTAAAGTATCAGAACTCCATTGTGGCCAGACAGGAACCTGAAGAGAAAACTGCTACAAGAATTGTTACAAGATTGTAATACTAAGACTTATCACTTGCAGTATTATATTTCACAAGTGATAAGGCATTATACCCTATGACCAGAGAAAATACTATTTATTTTGGCACTATAGGCTATTTAGGTGCTGCACATGTACAATAGTACAAACAGTTAATATTAAAGATATGTTTTCAGTCTGGGGGACACTGATTTTGCTGTGCAGAAATAGTTTTTGATGGACATTGAGGTAATGGCTAGCAGGTGTGAATTCCTTCTTCTTTCCACGCAGAAGATGGTAGATATGTAAAAAAGACTTTGGGGACTGGAGAATTCATTTATCAATTCATCGAAATGTTATATTACAGAGAGATCTCAGGGTTGGTAGAGATGCCAAAAGCTTAAAACAATTATAAAACAACCTGGAACAATTCAGCAATATAAAGCAAAAGAAAAAAAATCCTCAGCTCACTGCGACAGAGCCAAGTGATAGTCACTAAGGGCCAAAAAGCTTGGTCTTGATATAAGGCAAATGGCTGAGACTCAAAATGGCAGACATTCCACAATTGGGGTGCCATGATTGAGAAGGTCTTCTCTCATATTTGCCACAGATCACATGGCTCCCAATGGTGGCATTAAGCAAGGGTTTACAGAAAACGTGGCTTTGGAGAAAGAGTTCAAAGTGAAAAAGAGTTGTGATACTGTATAGGTCTTCTCCTAAGAGGGAATTTCGAATTCAATTATACATGTTATTTTAATTTAAGGTTGGAAAGAATAATCAAAAATATTTGGAAAATGGTCAAAAATATGGTTTTCAAGGCTGGGAAACCCTGATGAGGAGAATTCTAGACTAATGAGAATCTTCACAATTTGAACTTGATGAAGAATAAGTTCACAATGTTTTGAACAGAAAACAGCATTTTCTGTGAGGAAATTATTTTCTGTGCAAAAACTTTGATTGTTTGAGCAGAAAATGCTGTTTTCTGTGCAAAACCCTGTGTGTTTAAATTTTGTGCAGAATAAATCAAGAACTCTGTGTAGTCTTTGGACCTCTAAAGTTTTCAAAGACCTTCTTGCAGTGGGAAGAAAATTGCTAAAATTATTTGCTCTTTCCTTCAAGAACAAAATTAGTGAAAAATTATATGCTTACTTCAATTTTGCAGCTCTGCATTTTTAAACATACATTTCAGGTTTATAGATTACAGTGCAGCTCAGTACAAACCACCAGAAAAAGTCTTTTGTTGATATTATGGCCAGGGATTTCCCTGTCTTGGGTTAGTTCACACATAGATTTTTTTCCTTTTAGAGTTAACTACTATTCTCTGCCAATGGCCATTCTCTCTTCACAGATCTAAAGCACACCTAGAGATATTAGGGTGCAAGATGGGTATGTATGTATATCTGTGGGCCAGAGCACGGAAAAGTGACATTTCCATGCTCTGGTGAGGGTATGAGCGTATACACATGCATGGGCTCACACACTTTACTCTGGGTTTGTTGTTGTGTGCCCTCAAGTCATTTCCAACTTATGGCAATCCTAAAGAGAACTTCTCACAGTGTTTTCTTGGTAAGATTCATTCTCAGGGAGCTTGGTTTTGACTTCTTCTGAGGCTGAGAGAGTGTGACTTGCCCAAGGTCACACAGTGAGTTTCCATGGCTGAGTAAGGATTCAAACACTGTTCTCCAGAGTCATAGTCCAACACTCTAGGTACAATATATATTTTAAAAAAAACCTCTTCTGTTTAGTTTATGCTGAGATCACATTTAGATTTTCGTCATTTGGGAGATTTCAATAAATCTACCATATGACATGTCAGAAGTCAAAATTGGTGTATCCAGCTTTGTTGCTTAATTGTTAGTCCAAACATTTACTTCTTCAAGTATGAGAAAGATAGCAGACCTGCCAGATGGCACATGCCACATGATTCATGAGTTCTGTGGAGAAATAGTGAATGCATTTTGTCTGGCTGTTGGTCTTGCCTGGTTGCTATCTTGCCTGCAGGTCAGAATATTCTTATTCTACTGTAGAAGAAAAACAGGGGGCTCTGCTCCAGCCACGTGGAGGTGAGAACCACACTTCAGTGGCAGATGACACAGCTTTTATGCACAAGGTCTTAAATTTAATCCCTGCATTTCTCCAGTCAAAAGACCTCAGCTAGTTCTGATGAATTGACTACATTGCCTGAACTGGATAACATCTACAGTTGAGATCATCATTTGCATATTGCAATTCACATTCTGGCGACATGAATCGTATTCCAATTTCTAGGGATCTACCAAAGAATATGAATTTATAAGGGAGGAGAGACCAAAACAATCTGTTTTCAGAATTTCAGTAGAGAAATTAGACCCTCAGTATTCTGCTTCAGAAATTGCTTCAGTAGTGTGAATTGGGGGATAATAGCATTTGAAGAGAGAGGAATTGTTTCTCAAAAAAAAAAATCAAACCACTTTGTATTCCCAAGTATCTGCTGTGTTGCTGTTCATCTATCATGATCCACCCCTGCCTGTTTTGCCTTCAACCTCTGCTTAACATGCCTGCAACTTGTTCAAGCGCCAATGTTCAAGCCAATGTGTTTCCTTGCATTATTTTTATCTGAAGTGGGTGGTCTTCATTTTTTTTTTTTGGTCAGCTTTTAATAACTTTCGAAAACTTCAACCTCTAACTGCTTTGTATTCTAGCATATCAGGTATGTCACATCCTGGATGAAGAAAATCAGACAAAGATTTACAGGGAAATATAAATGCAGCAATGCTTTGTGCTACTGAAAAGAGAAAGCAAGATTCCAGTAAACAATGACCAAGCCAGGAGAAAGAAAAAAAAAAGACGTATTCCAAAATTACTATGGGGAGAAGAAGTAAGATGAAAATGCTAGTCCTCTCACTTACAAATGAGAAAGTATAAGGACCTACCCCAAGGGGAAAAAACAGGACTTCCTCTTTAAAAACAGGTTTTATAAAAGTGAACCCCGGTAGCATCAACTGCATGACTCTTGACTTACCTATGGAGAAGGTCCCAGAAACTGGTACTGAGTGACAGCTATTTTTTCAGTTTATTTGGGGGACTACAGGTTCTATTTAGTCACCCTGTGCTGGCGGGAGGTTGTCTGAAGATTTGAAGTTGGGTGCCATCCATACGCAGATGGTACTTAGCTCCTTCTCTTCTTTTCTTCTAATGCCAAAGAAGCTATGGTTGGGGTGGGCAGGGTGAGTTTGTATAAGAGATAGTATCAGTCCTTAATAAATGGGCCACTCCAACCTACAGCCACCCTTCCATAGGTCATTCTTGGCAAGATTTACTCAGAGGAGGATTGCCTTTACCTTTGTCTGAGGCTGAGAGAGTGAGACTTAGTGGATTTCCATGGCTGAACAGGGATGATAACCCTAGCTTTCTTGAGTCCTAGTCTAAGACTCAAACCACTACTTCACACTGGTCCTCTGTAGATTACCAATACGCTATTAAGAAGGTGAAATGTAGATGATCAGTGCATTTATTTTTGGGCCCCAGTGACATTCAATACCACATTTTGTTACTACATAAGAAGGTGAAATGAATCTCCTACTGCAAGCCTGACAGCACATGTGGAATTGCCTGTTGATCTGAAAGACTGGAACCCTGATCTCCTGGAATCCCAGTCCAACACTCAAAGTACTACATCACACTGGCTTTCCACAACACCGTTCCAAATACTGTAAGTTTTCCTCATATGAGAATTGCTTTACACTGTGGCTCATTTTGGTTGCCCTTCTTCAGTCCTACTCTATACTTTTTCAAGTGTGGAAACAAGAATACTTTACACAGTTTTGCAGCTGTGGTCATGCTGTCATAGAAGTATAAGGGTAATATGATGCTGACAGTTTTATCTTCAGTTCCTGCTCTCACTATTGGCAATATGGAATTTGCCTTTATTACAGTAGATCTGCACACTTCTAGAATTCTTCTTGGTAGTTTCTTTCAGTTGATTACTGTATATGTGAAATCATTTTTTTTTTGTCCTGGTGTACATATCCCTTTACCTATTACACTAGTTGCTTTTCATTTACCCTGGTTACCAATTTGTTTCTAGATCCAATACAAAGTTTTGCTACTTAAACATAGAGATGAAGAAGAATTCTGTTGGATCGGACAATCTCAATGAAAGCAGCCATTTCATATCTCTTGAGACCAGCTCTAAGGGGGAAAAAATGCATCTCTCCTCAATAATTTGCATATTTGCAGGGCTGGTGTGGGAATTTGGAAAAAATAAAGTATACAACATTTTGAAATGTGAATGGCTAAAAATACAATATAACAGAAAAATGCACACAAAGACAAGGACAAATTGACAAATTAGTAAAAGTCTCTTTATAAATTGGTGAACTAGATGAAATCTGTAAATAAATACCCACATTCAGAAAATATGCAAAAATGCACACTAAGTGTCCTGTAAAATGCCCCACAATGTATCAGTGACTGATAAAAAAGAAAGACAGGAAGAAAATTCAAGTGGGATTTGGAGAAGTGTAACAAAAGGGAGACAGAGAGATTTTCACATTCATATTTTGAAAGCCCTGATTGATTTTGGATCAGGTCATCTTAAAGAACCTAAAGAACATCACTTTCCAACTAAACCTGTTTATATATCATATAAAGCCCTACTCTATCTACTACCACATATCTCTCTCTGTGAATACTTAGGCTATAGTCGGAGGATACTGGATTGCAGCCTGTGTTATGTGCAGAAAATACTGCTTCACAGAATCATAGATCTTAGAGTTGGAAAGGATCACAAAGGCTGTCTGGTTCAACCCCCTGCCATGCAGGAATACACAACTAAAGCTTTCCTGAAAGATGCCCATCTAACCTCTTTTTAAAGACTTCTAAAGAAGGAAATCCCATCACTTTTTGAGATATTCTGCAGTTTTTAAATGAAGATGTTCTTCTTAATGTTTAGTGCAGAAGAGGAAAAGGAGGTGGAGGAGAAGGAGATCAGGAGATTAGCTCTTGTATACAAGGATGAACAGTGCAAACATTTACATTTGTAGTCTAAATGCTTGTCTGAAAGCAAAACTTCATACATCAAAGTTTTGGTTACCGGTAAATATATGCATTGGTCTATTTAATGGCTGATGTAGTTGAATGCAAAGGGATCTTGTAGCACCTTTGAGACTAACTTAGAGAAAGAAGTTGGTAGCAGTTGACTTAAGCTTACTACATCAGGTGCATGGAGTCAAGTGCCTAAGAACAGAAGTTTGTGAATGAGCAGGGTCATATATGTGACAGCGATAGAAATGCAAAATTTGTGGGTGTGGTGATGGGATGTCAAGTTCAGTTCACACATACCACCTGCTCAATCATAGTTATAAAGGCCTCTTCTTAGGAATTTCACTCCATGCATCTGAAGAAGCAGACTTAAGTCTATAGAAGCTTATGCTACCACTTCTTTCTCTCAGTTAGTCTCAAAGATGCTACAAGATCCCTTTGCATACTGATACAGACTAACACAGTTGTGTATTTGAATTCTAGCTGAATGCAAATTATCTTATCTTTCAGTCAACTTTCTGTTGGAAATAGGCAATAATTTATACTTGGGAATATATCTTTTCACTTTATTTTTACATTTTTCATATGTTTTTCTCATGAGTATATATTTAAAAATTAAATATGAAATGTTTTTACTTAAAAAAACCCAGTAGGATGAAAAGAAAGGCTGATTTGAACACTTACTGGTATGTTGTTGGGCTGACATTGATACGGCGAGGATGGCTTCCCGATTCAAATTTGCTTGCTAGGGTGACATTGTTGCCAAATAGGCAATACCTTGGCATTCTTACACCAACAACTCCAGCAAGAACAGAACCTGAGTGAATCCCTATTCTCATCTGTTAAGGGACAGAGGAAAAACAAAACCCATTAATCAATGTTATCCGTCATTTCTCTTAGGTAATATAAAACACAGGGTGTGTATAAGAATCCACTCCAAATGTTATGCAAAATCTAGATTAGTAGCTATAATTTCAAGTATTAGGAATTTCCTCCTCACAACTTTCCACTGGTAAAATATTCAACAAAAGTTCTGTGTCTGCATATATCTGTGCATATACACGTTTCATGGTCCTGAAAGTTATTATATTTCCTTTGGGTGAACACCAGAATCTCCCACCTTGCTCTCCTCCTTAAGAAAGTGAGAATCAATCAGTGGATGCTAGTGTGACTAAGGACAAACAATAAATATGATTCAGCATAGATTATATCTCACACTTTATACCTTCAGGGTATATTTGCTACCTCACACAGAGATTTTTCTATTGAGTAATTTAAAAACACCCACACATTCAAGACTGAAGGTATGAGATATCTTCAGTTAGCAGTGTGAAAGGGTGGAGGAACTACCACAAGCTGAAATCCCCTGGTGTGTGAGATCTCAGAATAAGATGCAAGGAACTTTTTCCTTGAAGAAATACCACATATAAATGCCCTAAAACAGGTTTTCAAATCATCCATCTGGCCAGCAGACTCAAATCTATCAAACCAAATTTACCACAGAAAACTATGGATAGTTTCCAGAGGTGGTGGAGAAGAGTATGAGTCTATCTGTGTGTGTGTGTGTGCTGTCCTGCTCCTTCCAGAATTTGCTTGCTAGCATGGCCATACACGTACTAGGGGAAGACTCTTGAGAGATGCAATCCAAAATAGTCAGCTTTTCAAACTCTATTATGTTCACAAAAGGTTACAACAGCTGGATTTAATTGACAATGTAACCAGGGGAGATGTAGTGAAGATTTCTACAAGGAGCTTCACCCTTCACTGCCTTGTTGCTTTTGATGGCTGATGCTTCCCAAGTCTGTACAAATGCAGGAGAGCATCTGAGTAAAGCCTTAAGAGGCAGGAAATTACACAGTAAGTGTTTCCCAAGGTCTGGCTCCACCAGGCTCCAAATGACCTTGAATTTCATGTGAATTGCAGTGAACATATCTGATGACTATGTCTCCTTTCAGAAATTTCTCAACAAAAATTGGTGTACACATCAATGCACAATACCCCTTGGATTCCCAGTGGGATGGGGTTTCCCTTTATCTGCACTGAAATGAGATTTAGAAGCAGGGTCAAAGCTGGTGTGGTCTGGCATTTGAAGAGCAGGGCTGAAGACTCCACTGAACCATTGAACTTGCTGGGTGACTTTGAGTCAGTCACTTCTTCTCAGGCTGATCTGCCTCAGAGGGTTTATTTACTGAAGCATATTTTTATACCGCTTTCCAATTAATCATTTTCAAGAGGATTACCAAATAACATATTCAACAGAAATGATAACAAAACATTTAAAAAGACCCGATGTAATCTATCAAAATAATTCATCTGAAAACCAAAGGTAACTGATAATGTAAATAGCAGAAAAATGCTTGGGTAAACAACAAGATCTTTAGCTGACATTGAAAACATGCAACACCAGGAGCCAGCCTAATTTCAACAGGAAGCTCATTCCATACGGTGAGTGCCGTAACAGAGAAGGCCTGTTGCAAGGAGAAAATCAGGAATATGAGAAGCATGGATACCACCATTCTTAAGCTATCTGACCAGCAGAGTTTCCTTGTAATTGTGCCAGGGACCAGCACCATATCTGTGCCCATTGACTACAACTGTTTCTTTTCTGGAAACTTGCCACAGTCCAGCAGCCAATAGCTCGAAGACTGGGACTGGTCCACTGACCATCCCTTTGAATAGCACTGATGTACACTATTCTGTGCACTCTTGAAGAAAGGCAGAAAGCAAATGTAATGAATCACTAAAATAAATAAACCTTTCAGAGCCAACTAGTTGTTCTCAGTGTCTAAAGAGGAACCCATTCATCTCACTGTGAGTCTTCTGGCTGCAGCTTGAGACAAGAGTCTGCCAACCTTGCGGCCAACATATATTCTTGTAACTGTCAGGCATGAAAGGCTATCACATTGGGCTGGGAAAAAATTGGAACACCATCAGAAGCCTTCTCTGCATAAAGAGGAATTATCGTTTGGATATGCTTCAACACTCTTACTTGGTTTGCCTAGGAAACAGTCTTCAGCAATGGGATATATCTTCCTCACTTAGACTGCTTCTGATGCTAAGAGCAACCCTCAGAATTTGCATTCTCTGGCAGCCTCCTGTGTTGGTTCTTTTCCTTGAACCATCTGGAATAATCCATTTTGCCAGATCCCTTGTAGTGGCGCACCTGCTTTCTTCCTGGAGCAATTCAGTAGTCTGGACTGTTTGGAGAACTGAGTGGGGAATCCTGCTTTTCATGAAGGAATTAGCCCTGTCTGGTTGCTTAATGATAAACACAACACTTAGCCCTTATACAGCACATATTGAATATTTAAAACACCCAAACCTCTCATTCATCTTTGTCATCCTGAAAACAGAATTACAGTCTGAGTAGTTATATGTGGAAAGCAATGGCATATGGTGGCTTCAGTATCAACAGGGCATTGAATCCTCCCTGTGCTTTACTCTGAATTTTAAAGCTGTTATTCAAGGTGCTGAATCCTATCTTCCCAAACAGGTTCAGTACCTTGGACAGTGCTTTTAAAAGTCAGACCGCAAACTGGAGAGGATTTGTCATCCCAGAGGTAGAAAGTTCTCAAGTTCTCAGTGAAGAATTTTCAACTGTTGAAGCAAAAGTGGTCAGGATCCATTATGGCTTTACCCATAGCCACTGTGGGAAAATAAAAAGGGGACTGCCAGGAGGTAGCTGCTGAAATCAGAGCTGGTTATACTGAAGCCTCCAAAGTCTGTGGGAAATAAAGGAATAGAAGGTGGGTTGCAAATAGGAAAAAAGAGAGGTCAGCATGGTGTAATGGTTTGGGCACTGAACTGTGTCTCTGAAGACCAGGGTCTGATTCTCTGCTTGGCCATTGAAACCCACTGGGTGGCCTTGGGTATGTCACATACTCTCAGCCTCAGAAAACCCCACGATAAGTTCACTTTAGAGTTGCCATGAGTTGGAAATGACTTTAAGGCACACAACAGTAACAACAAAGAAGACAAAGATGCAAAAAAATGAACAGAATGAAATAAGTGGATGTTTATAAATAAATATCAAAATGCTGTACCCAATTAAAATGCATACCCTCTAACTTTCCTGGTTTGATTAACCCTCTGTCATCCCACTTGTTCAGTTGCTATTAAATAATGTTTCATTTTCACTTTCATCTTCCCATGTTCCTCTTTTGTCTTCAGCTTACTTCAGTTGCCGCAAACTAAGTTCAAAGTGTAAAAGTAGTTCACACTCAAATCAGCAAGGAAGAGGAAAGAAGAGGGCAGAATCACAGAATCATAGAGTTGGAAGAGACCACAGGGGCCATTGAGTCCAACTCCCTGCTATGCAGGAACACCCATCAAAGCATTCCCAACAGATGGCCATCCAGCCTCTGCTTAAAAACCTCCAAAGAAGGAGACTCTACCACACTCCAAGGCAGCATATTCCACTGCTGGACAGCTCTGACCATCAAAAAGTTCTTCCTGAGGTTCAAGTGGAATCTCCCTTCCTGCAGCTTGAATCCATTGCTTCTTGTCCTAGTCTCTGGAGCAGTAGAGAACAAGCCTGCTCCCTCCTCGACATGACATCCCTTCAAAGATTTAAACATGGCTATCATGTCCCCTCTTAACCTTCTCTTCTGCAGACTAAACATACCCAGCTCCCTAAGGCGTTCTTCATAGGGCATGGCTTCCAGACCCTTCACCATTTTGGTCGCCCTCCTCTGGACACGCTCCAGCTTGTCAATATCCTTCTTGAACTGAGGTGCCCAGAACTGGACACAGTATTTGAAATGAGGCCTAACCAATGCAGAATAGAGTGGTACCAGCACCTCCCTCGATCTGGACACCATACTCCTATTGATGCAACCAAGAATCATGTTGGCTTTCTTGGCTGCTGCATCACACTGCTGACTCATGTTCAGCTTGTGATCTACCAAGACTCCTAGATCCTTTTCACACATACTGCTATCCAGCCACACGTCCCCATCCTGTACTTGTGACTTTCATTTTTTCTGCCCAAGTGCAGGACCCTACATTTCTCTCTGTTGAAATTCATTTTGCTAGCTTTGGCCCAGCTCTGCAAACTGTCATGGTCGTATTGAAATTTAATCCTATCTTCTGGTGTGTTAGCAACCCCTCCCAGTTTGTCATCATCTGCAAATTTGATCAGCATGCCCTCCACCCCTTCATCCAAATCATTGATGAAGATGTTCATCAATGAACACCCTTCCAAGTAGGCTCAGGCAAAAGTAAACTGCTACATTCCCTCATAGCTTGCATTTTCTCCCTCAATAATAGCTTTAGCCATCTTTATCATACTCTGATGTTACTTGGCCACGCACGTCCCAGTTTTCATCTGTGAAATCTTAGAGAGTACAAAAATGTAGTAACTGGCTTCCTTCAGCCCTTTCTCAATTGTCACTTCCCAGCAGCCCTTCCCAACAGGCAATCCAGGTGGTCATTGCAAAAAAAGTGCTTTCTTCTTTTTTTTCCCTCCCTCATCTCCTGTCCTCTATATGTCATTTCTTATGTCTAAATTTTAGATGTTATGTCTATGAATTCTCCCTAGAAGCTACACTGAAGCTATTGAATTCTAGACATCATCATCATCACTATTAGTACGCCACTTTTCTCCCAAAATGTGACTGAATGCAGCTTCCAGGAACAGTCAATTAAAAAAAAAACACCTTTATGATAAAATTTAAAAGCAATTAAAATCAAACACCTGAAACAACACAGAATCTTTTTAAACCATACAAAAGTTAAAAATAAAAAAATAAAACGTCCAAGTAAAATAGTTCAAGTAAACATCCAAGCAAAAAAGCTCTCTGGCTTATACATTAAAACCCTGCTTGAAGAAAGACACCTTTGCCTGCTGGGGAAAGGAAAATGGGGTTGAAGGGGGGTGCCTAGCCTCGCACAGGATGGAGTTCCAGAGGGTGGGAGCAGCCACTGAGTAGGGTCTCTTCCATGTCCACACCAAGCAAACCTGGGATGGTAGTGAGACCAAGAGAAAGCCTTTCCCTATAGATTTTAAAACTCTGGCTGGTTCCTATAATGAGATATAGTTTTCAGATAGTCTGGACCTAAGCCAGATAGAGCTTCATAGCACTTTGAATTGTGCCCAGAAATGAACCAGTGATCAGTGGAGCTGTTTTAAAAAGGTAGTCAAATACTTCCTATAACTGGCCCTGCTTGTCATGGGCCAGGATCAGGAATCAGACTCTGTGTCTGAGGAAAGCCCTGCAGCTCTCCCTGTTGAAGGACAGCCCCAGGAGGCACAGAGCCAGGACTCATCAATAGCTGGCTAATCAGAGGAATCAGCTTTGGAAGCAGCACAGTCCCCAAGTCCATCGACCTGGTAAATGAAAAGGAGAAGAACAGAACAAAGATTATCAGTGAGGCTCCATGCCGAAAGGTGGGAGGAGCTCTTTATATGGCGTTAACCGGCTGCAGCCATTTAAGAGCTCAGACCATGTCTGTTGCTGGAAACAATTGGCTGCTATCTGGCTAGCATACTTGTGACTTTCTTGATTTATGACTTTCTTGACACTTGGACTTTAGACTGTCTGATGACTCTGTGTGATGCTTAAGCCTTCACATCAGCTGATGAACTCAGCCTTATTCCAGAACTCTGACTGGCCTGACCATGCTTCTGGAAATGGACTCTCACAGGAAAGGTTGCTCCTTAAGCTTTGTTGATTTACTTCCCCTGCCTTAGCTGCAGTTATCTCGAGAATGCACAGCTAATTGCCTTCCCCCTTGCAAGGTCTGTGGGTGAGCTAAAGCTGAGCCAGGACACCAGTCAGCATTCTGGCTGCAGCATTTTGAACCCAGTGAAGTTTCTGAACAGTTTCCAAAGACAGCACCATGTACAGTGTGTTACAATAATCCAATTGAGATGTAATCCAGGCAAGTTTCACTGTAGCCAGATCTGATATCTCTAGGAATGACAGCTGCTGGCACACATGTTTTAGCTGTGCAAATGCACTCCTGGACACTGTTAAAACCTGTACATCCAGGCTCAGAACTGAGTCTAGAAGAACACCTAACCACAGATTTCAGGGGGAGTGTAACTCCACCCAACAGTTGGAGAGTCCCTGTTCCCTGATCTGCTGTTTAACTGCCCAGGAACGCCTGTTTCTTATCTGAATTAAGCTTCAATTTGTTTGCCCTTATCCAGTCCATTACTGACAACAGATATTGCTTCAGTACCAAGACAGCTTCTATGGAATCAAATGGAAAGGAGAGGTAGAGTTTGGTGTCATCAGCATACAGATGACACTGAACCCACAAACTCTGGATGACCTCTCCCAGCAGATTCAATGTTAAATAGCATGGGGAACAAGAAAGATTCCCCAAGGGAGCCCACAGGCCAATGGCCACGGCACTGAACAAGAGGCCCCTAGCATCACCTTCTGAGTTTATTCCTCAAAGAAAGACTGGAACCACTGCATAAGAGTGCTGCCAAGTTCCATCCCAGATTGTTGGTCCAGAAGGATACCATGGTTGATGGTACTGAAAGCCACTGAGAGGCCCAGCAGAACCAACAGCAACATACTCCCCTGTCCAGTTCCCTGCATATCATGAGAGGACCTGACCCATTGGGCAAAAAAGGTGATAGTGCTCCACAGAATGAAGTCATGAAGATAGGAAAACTGCATTATACATATATTGAGTCAATTGAAGAAGCTGCAGCCCTGCACTTACAAGACCTGAGGAGTGCTGTGAGTTATAAGGTCTCTTGGAAGATCCTCATTCATACCGTCACCTAGGCTGAAGCTATAGATGGAAAGAATAGTAACAAATATTTGAAAAAAAATGTTCAAAAACATGTTTTCATGTTTCCAGAAACTCTGATGAGAAGAATCCTGGACTGATAAGAATCTTTGCAGTTCAGGACTTATTCTGCACAAAATTTGCAGATTTTTTGTCTGTGTGTGTGTATGTGTGCCAAAAAACACTTTCTGTCCAGGAAACAGCGTCTTCTGCATGGAAAATAATATTCCGAAATTCTGTTTTCTATCCAGAAAATGCTGGGATTGGGGTTTTATCATTTGTAAAATTTGCACATGGTTAATTTGCACAGCAAACAGCATTTTCTGTGCAGGAATTAATATTTCTGCATTAAAATATTATTTTCCATGCAAAAACAGGTTGTTTTCTGTGCAAAAAATAAAATAAAATAAAATAAAATAAAATAATAAAAAAAATGTGCATTTTGCACAGGACTAAGTCCTCAATGGCATATAGCCTTCTAAAATTGCAGTTTTCAAAGATTTGCTTGCAGTGAGAAGAAAATTGCTGAAATTACTCATTGCTATCTTTGAGAACAAATTTAGTGAAGAATTGCATGTCCAGTTGAAGCTGACTTGACGACACATAACAAGGACAACAGGTCTATGAACAGGGGCAGTTGTGGCTTTTTGGTTAAAAGGTAGGGTTTAAAAGACAAATAAATCCAAATTTGGGAAAGTTACCTTGGAATGGACTACGACCCACTGAATCCCACCTTCCCATGGCATTAAATAAATGAAATGAAGGAAAATTCCTGCCCATTTCTACCAAATGGTCAGAAGTGCCACACAGAGAGTTGCTACTGGTCCCACATAATTCCTGTTTATGTATGGGGGGGGTGAGGAGCAAATATCATAGTAGTTCAGACCTACAAGCAAGCCTTGCCCAAAGTGGTCAGAATATTCCTCCTTCGGAGAGTTATTTGGCATCTTCTTTCTTCTCTTTCCACTGTCAGTTATAATGGTCAGAGTAGGAGCAGGTCAACTCTTCTTTGATGCAAGTCTAAAATAACTCACCCACATCACGAGTGGCTGTACAGTTTACTACTTTGGACAATGTTTGGTGGTGTACAATGGTTGACACCCCAACTGTTCTCCTTTGGGGCACAAGTTCAAGATCCATCCGGGGAACTATTTGGACTTTGCTTCAGACAGGACTTATGGAAATATTCAGTGCATCTTCAAACAGTTTTACTTGAACAAGACATTTTTAGCTAATTAATATTAAAGGCACTCACATTCAGCCCTGGAGTTACGTGCTTGAAGCCAAATAAGCACCTAAACCAATTAGGTTAAAATTCGTCAAGCAAATCTAATCTGCACTGTACAAAAGGTCTGCTCAGTTTCCAATGTGATACTAACTCTCAGCAATAAACCTTTATTATTAGTCTGCAAGTAGAAGCAGAACACACAAGATTTATTTTGCTTACTCTGACTGTTTCTAAATAGTCACTTGACTTCCGGGCTGCTTCCAGATGTTGATGTATTGTGGAATCACCCTGCCACATTAACTCACATTGAACACAGAGAAACCCACAGTGTTGTCATACATTCATAATCTTCCCGTCTTTTGCAGGTGCTGCTCCTATCTTTTTAGTAACAGGGAAAAGTCCAGCTTGTTTGAGGCATGGAGGACAGAGAAGTGAATCAGTCCCCTCCATATTTAAAAATAAATTGTCTAGGGGTTAAAAATCTTTCTTGGATACAACTTTCCCTCAGTCCCATCGATTTTAACGTACTATTGAGAAATCTGGTGGGAATATGGGAGATGGCCTTTTTAGTGGCTCCACCTCATCCTTCGAATATTCCTCCTTCAGAGAACTATTTGGCTTCTTCTTTCTTCTCTTCCCACTGTCAGTTTGAAATAAGGCTTTGCTATATCATAGGGCAAACAACTGTGCCATTCTGGATGTTTTTGGACCATCAGCCCTAGTCCACATAGCCAATGGAAGAAGATCATGTACACTATAGTCCAAAACTATTTAGAGTGTCCAAAGTTTAATACTCTTGAGCTATCAGTTCTACCAGTTCCACTGCAGAAGAGAAGGGTAAGAGGGGACATGATAGCCATGTTTAAAAATTTAAAGAGATGTCATGTCAAGGAGGGAGTGGGCTTGTTTTCCACTGCTCCAGAGACTAAGACAAGAAGCAATGGATTCAAACTGCAGAAAAAGAGATTCCACCTGAATCTCAGGAAGAACTTCTTGATGGTCAGAGCTGTCCGGCAGTGGAATATGCTGCCTCAGAGTATGGTGAGGTCTCCTTCTTTGGAGGTTTTTAAGCAGAGGCTGGATGGCCATCTGTTGGGAGTGCTTTGAGGTGTGTTCCTGCATAGCAGGGGGTTGGACTGGATGGTCTCTGTGGTCTCCTCCCACTCTATGATTCTATGACCAGCTAGCAGTACACTTCATATTTAAGTCTCTCCTCTTTTATGCCTGAATTTTAACATTCTTTTTATCTTTTGCATACTGTTTATGTTTAATTTGTTCTTATTGCTGATGTTGTTGTGTGCCTTTGAGTCATGCCTGACCGTAAGGAGAACCGGAGAGTCAGTGCAGTGCAGTGGTTTGAGTACTGGCCTATGGCTCAAGAGACCAGGGTTCGAATCCCTGCTCGGCAGTGGGAACCCACTGGGTGACCTTGGGCAAGGCACACTCTGTCAGCCTCAGAGGAAGGCAATGGCAAACCCCTTAGCAAATTTTGCTAAGAAAGTCCCATGATAAATTCACCTTAGGGTCACCATAAATCAGAAATGTCTTCAAGGTTGACAACCACCCCCAAGGGGAATGTATTATGGAGTCTTCTTGGCAAGATTTATTCACAGAAGGTTTGACACTGCCTTCCCCTGCGGATAAGAGAGTGTCAACCCATGGGTTTCCATGGCTCAGCAGGAATTCATACCTGGTCTTCTGGAGTTCTGGCCCAATGTTCAAAGCACTACACCATGCTTGCTCAGTCACTGCATAGACATCCGGCAGGCTATAAACTGTAGCGACAAATAAACTTGTTGCCTTAAGTCAATGCCAGCTTGATAGCAATTTACAACAACAATCGTTATTTTGCTTTAGATTCTAATGAAGATTGGGAAATCTTAAGGACCAAGCTGGAAAGTAAATTCCTAGTTAAGGTTATGTGGTTTCTTTAATGTACTAAAGACAATTTTTTTCCTACATTTGAGCAAAGCTGTAAGACTTGGATAGTAACAAATGCGTAAAAGAGATTTATAGTTTAATCTGGTAATATGTTTTCCTTCCAGTAAAGTGAACATGTTGCTTATTTTGGAAAAACACACATACACACACACAAACACACACCAGGAAAAGTTGGGGGTGAGTTGGGAAGAATAACTCACAGGATACTGGAAATGTTAATAAGATACAAAGGATGTTATGCAAAGTCCTGACTAACAAAATAATTCCATTAGGCTGGGAGAGGATATCCTTCATCAATATGAGAAAAATAAACAATCTTATGTTCATTATAAATGGGTAATACTGCATTCTCACACATTTAAATATGCATAACTTAAGCCAAGAAAGCATTTAAAATATTCAGATTTAAAATGAAGGCTTGCCGGCTCCAACTGGTCAAGCACTGCTTATGCATCTGTATATAGCAGACACAAAGTGTTTATCATCTCTTGCACAACTGCAGAAAAGACAATTCTTGTGGCTACTCAGTCTATGGACAAAAACTTTTAACTCTCCTTGCCAACGTCCTCAGTGAAAATAAGAGATCCCTGGATCAGAACAATGGTATAACTAACACACACGCACACACACACTAACCTGGATCAATGTACTGAGTAGAGCCAGGCTTTTTTGCCTCAGACAATAAATAACAGTAGATGGGGCACATTCCACCACTGCCATGAGGGGCCAATCTGAGACCAAGACACCATAAGGGAAAGTAGCTCTCGAGAATCCTACTCCAAAGACCCCTCAGGGCAAGAGATTGTATGGGCAGGTTTTCTCCAAACCCCTGCTGTCTGCTTTTCTGCTGCAGTTGCCATATCTCTCCAGAGCAGCCAGTCTTCCTGTTCTCCTTATGTCTTTCTGTTCTCCTCCTGCCTTTGTCCCCCAGTGACCATAGTTGAAACTGAACTTGTGCCTTCATCACCATACCCACAAATTTTGCATTTCTATTGCTATTCACACATACCACCTGCTTATTCACAGCCATAAAGGTCTGTTTGAAATGTCATATGGAGGATGGAGCAAGCCTATTTTCTGTTGCTCTAGAGACTAGGACATGGAGCAATGGCTTCAAACTTCAGGACAAGAAAGTCCTTCTAAATATCAGGAAGAACTTTCTGACAGTAAGAGTGGACAGTGGAATACGCTGCCTTGGAGTATGGTGGAGTCTCCTTTGAAGGTTTTTAAACAGACGTTGGATGACCATCTGTCAGGAATGCTTTTATGGCATATTCCTGCATGGCAGGGGGTTGGACTCAATCGCCCTTGTGGTCTCTTCCAACTCTATGTTCATAGGGACTTCACTCCGTGCATGCGATGAAGAAGTCTTGACTTTACTAAAGCTTATGCTACCAACTTCTATTTCTCAATTAGTCTCAAAGCTGCCATAAGACCCCTTTTCATACTAATCCAGACTAACATCCCTATGTCTTTGAGTTCTCACTGTCCACTTTAACCAGAACAACATCTCTTAGTTTTGCAGATGTGCCTGCATGAATCTTTTGCATTTGTGTCTGATTCTGTAACTTTTCTTAGATCAAGCCATTCTGAGGGTCTGTTTGAACTTTCTGAAGCTGAAAGTTTTGCCATGGCAAGCAATTCTTTAAAGGTGTGAGAGTAAACATATGACACCATGTCAGGTTGTTTGACAGAAAAACCAGACTATTGTGTCTCTACTGGAAAACAGCTTTATTTATCCAAGCAACAATCTAGAACATTAGTATAAGTTAATGCTTCAGGGTGGGCGTAACTATAGCTTATCAGTAATATAGCAATTAGGAGAGTTTACATGGTATAGCGTGTCATGTAGAGACCTGGGCCAGCCAGGGTTGTGACAGATCAAGCCTGCTTTTATTCTCCCTCCCTGGAGAAGCAGCACCCTTTTATATGATTACCACCCCCTGGCTCCCTCTCCACACTTAATCCCCACTCTGCTTTCCTTAAGGCCACAACCCTTGTGGATATAGGGCAAAGTGTTCTCAAGTTTATCCCAATGAATGTGTCATTTGTGGTAGTATGTATAAATGAACTCAAATGGAAGAAACACTGTACTGAGGCCACTCTAAAAAAAAAAAAAAAGAATCAAATCTTTATTTACAGAACTAACAAAGAAAAGCTATTGCGTAATTCAATGTTAAATAGAAAAGAACGTCCAGACATTCATAGGCAAATAGTTTCTTATGTTATAACAAGCCTTTAACTTTTCTCCCACTCTACACCCTGTTTCTGTTATTTAACTGTTCTGTTGACTCACCCACCTAGCCTCTCCCTCTGGCTAACCTGCGTTCTTTAGTCAGAGAACCAATCAAATTAAATCCCTCTCTGTTCCTAGGGCAGCTCTGATGGCTATGCCCCCAGCCCAGGTTCGTCACATAGTGGTTTAGGTGTTAGACTATGACTACGGAGAACAGAGTTAGAATCCCTACTTGGCCCAGGAAATCCACTGAGGAAGGCAAAGGTAAGCCCCCTATGAACAAATCTTGGCAAGAAAACCCAGTGATTAGTTTCCTTAGAGTTGCCATAAGCCAGAAATGACATGAAGGCACCCAAATACCGCAGTTAAGCTCTGCATTACAAAGGGGTCTTAAAAATGTAGTATCAGATTGGTGGACTCCAGAAATATGACAACTGCTGCTAGAAAGAACTGGAGGGAAGAGTCATGGTGGATGCCCATTCACACTACATAGTGAAGGTACTATTATTCCACTTCAACTGCCACAGTTCCACCGCAAGGAAACCCGGGTTTATAACCTGTTGAGCCACTAAGATGCTGTGGGTGAGAATTCTAAATGCTCCTCCCTAAACTGCCAGCCCTATGATTCCACAGGATGGAACTGGGGCAGCTAAAGCAGAATAACAGCTCTTTAATAATGTAGTGTGAATCAGCCCCAGATAGGGGAGAATGCCATTCCTTTTAACTCTAGTTGACACTCTCTCTTCCTAGAATCCTATTGGATAATCCCACTACTCAAGTTGGTGAGGCTGCCATCCAAATAAGTTGCTGATTCAATTCATAAGATATAAAAGTCTTGACCTTGAGGGAGCAAGGGATCTTCCATGATCTGTTACAAGCACCAGATGTCAGAGACAGCAGGCCATATTGAACATATATCTGAAACTTGCTTCTGAATAACATACACATGACTGTGCTCTAAATTGGATAGGGAGCCTAGTGATCTTAAGGCTGGTCAAAAATTGTGTTTCCTACATGTGAAAGGTCTTGAGACAATAAGTCTGCTTTTAGTATGAAGTGGTGTGTCCAGCTTGGGTAGCATGTTTCAGTGCATGGATGAAATATTCAGGGCACTGTCTTGTTTTCCTGACAAAGGAAGGACAGACTTATTTCTGTTCTTCTCATGTTGCTATTATTGCTCTAACAGAGGCCCAGATATAAATTAACAACCAGAAATGTCCAACTATGAGTCACTAAGATATCATGATAATACAATATAAATTCTATTCAGACATTCTAAAATCAAGTAAACACACAGGGACAGGCCCGGGCTAGCTATAAACACCTGCTTTGTTGTTGCTTCTGTCCGTTTCCACAGGTAGCAAAAAGGTATATGCTTCTTTGAATTATTCATTCCCACAAGGAAAACAAATAATGTAATCAATTTTTTCCCTGCTGAGACATGTACTTGAATTTTTATTGTGTGCCTGCAAGTTGCCTATGACAAGCCTAAGATGAACCTATCACCGAGTTTTCTTGGCAGGACTTCAGAGAGCGATTGCCATTGTCTCCTTCTGAGGCTGAGAGACTGTGACTTACCCAAGGTCACCCAGTGGGTTTCTATGGCCAAGTGAGGGTATGCACTCTGATTTCCAGAGTCCTAGCATAACACCTAGACCCACTACACTATGGTGGCTCTATGTCCTTGAATACTGTGCCGTACTTAAATATTTCCTCAAAGGGGAGAGAAAGTTTCCATCTTCTTGGGACCAACCTTCTCTTGGTTGTCCCTGGCTCCTGCATGGCCACTGCAGTGGCCAGTGAATGGGGGAAATGGGGCAGCCAGGCAGAGATTGCCTCTGCTACCTATTGTCTACTGACACAAACAATGAAAACGATTCTCCCTCTATGACAACCCCTTCCAACTGTTCTCACGGCATGGCTATTGTAAAGGTTGTTGTCGGTGAGTCAGCCAAGGCAGGAAGAATTTTGCTATTACTGCCAATCTCAAAAGAAGATAGACAGTGTTGGTGATCCTCACTCAGCTGCCTCCTTCCACTTCATCCCATCCCCCGGTGTTATGGCTGGTGGGAGAGTGAGAGGAATGCTTATTGAGGAGAATCACTGCCAGCTACAGTCTGTTCACTGGCATACAATGTGGATCACTCTCCAGGACCTACTGGAGTCCTCCAGATCTCCCAGAGGATGATGTCTTTGTCATGAACTGGCTTTTCAGAACAGCCTGGAACAATTCTCCTGGCTCAATTTCCCCATGGCCTCCTGTTAGCCACTACATGGATGTGCTGAGGAAGATGGGGAAATGTGAGTTTAGGGTTGGGAGAAGTGGGAGTAGTCCTCAAGTCTATTTGAAGATGCAAGGAAAAAGAAACAAGAAAGGGGCTTGAGGAGGTTTCCCCTTGTCAGAGTTATTTGACACTTAAGAAGCTCCTTCTCCCGCAATCATCAACTATTTCCCCAATTCCTTGCGGGAAGCAACTTTGAGATGAGGAGAACATTAAATGATCATGGAAGCCTTCCACATGATCAGGAACTCTGTAAAATTCATCCATTTATTTCAGCCAGGGAGCTGATGATGCCAGAGTGTTGTCACTAGCCTTGCTGGCTGCAGAACTCTATGAGCTGTAGTCCAAAAATGTGTGTGTGTGTGTGTGTGTGTGTGTGTGTGTGTTTGTATGCACCTTCAAGTTGCCTGTCAACTTATGTTGACCCCATTATTTTCACAGGGTTTTCCACTTTTTCCAAATTTCCAAAATTTACTGGTCACTCACCTGGTTTCCATTCCCTGCCTATGTCTGAAAGGAGGTAAGCTCTTATGGGCCAGGTGTGTATGTGAGCTACAAATTAAAGTGGAAAGAAATCAAATCATAGCTGAAGGAATGTGGATACTGACAGTAAAACCCAAAGATCTCAATAGAATCATGGAAAGGGTGTTATACTTGCACTAATAATCTATTAAAATGAATACAGCCCTTTAGAAGAATGCCTGCTCCTGTTTGCAGGGGACTGACAGTTTGAATTCCTAAGATCTGCCTGCACAATCTGAAACTTGTATCTCCCATAGAAACAGACAATTTTTTTTATGTACAAGCAATATCAGCCCATGCAGAAGGAAGCTCACTTGCACGATAATGCTTTTGACATGACAGTCACTACATGCGCTAGCTGTTTGAATTCACAGGCAGTGATAAGGGCAATTTCTTTTTATTCTGCAAATGACAATGAAGATATAAATACATGGCCCAGGGAATGATGTGTGTTAGCTTTAAATAACAGTGGGACACTGATTTTCATTTCTGACCACCCTATGTTTATTGTCATGGCTTGATTCAAGCAAATACCACAGTTCAGAGAGATCTGATGGTTCTAGGTACAGGTTAGATTTATTTTAGGCCCCATTTATTTGTCCTTTTTAGCAGTCCAGTGTATCTATAGAACTCTTTTCCAGCACCACATTTCAAATGAGTTGATTCGCTTCCTATACACTTTCTTCACTGTCCAGCCTCCACAATCATATGCAGAAATTGTCTCTATAAAATTCTTTTAAATTCCGGAGCCTCCATGAAAAGCCAGTATTAAATACACCTCTGTGGTTCACCTTAAACATATTGTGTGCCAACTCTGGGGTGAGGGTGGAGAAATTATCCAATGAAAATCCCCAGTGCAAACCTTCATCTGCATCATTATCCCCCAGAAAGTCATACATTTTTCATTAAAGCACCTGCACAGGAAATGAAAACAGCTGTGGCTGCACATAAGCTGAATTTCCACCATTACTAACGGATTCCCTAACAGCTAGCCTAGCTAATCAATTTGTTTTCACACCAGATAAGATCCATTTAATTGCTGAAAATTCAAAGCTCATGAGAGCTTGTATTTTGGACTCCTGCTGAGGGGAAAACAGCTTCTTGCTGTCCTCTCCTGAGGCAAACAGAATTTCACTTCCAGCAGAGATACAAAGAAGGGGAAAAAGGGAGGTTCACTACAGAATAAGAGAAAAAAAATCCCAGATGTAATAACTTTAACATTTCTGATTTATTGAGCAGCTAATTTTTATGGGCAGAATTTGTGAACTAAGTGTCAAGGCAGTGGTTTTTGCAGTGGTTTGGAGACTATAATACACATTCTGGTGGTTTCCAAGATCACAGTGAAAATCCTAAAGGGCTGAAAAGCTGAAGGTTTCTTGCAATTTTTCACCCAGCTGCTGCTGATACTATCTACCTGTAAGTTAACACTTAAATATATCCTGCAGCATTGCACAGATGAAAACCAAGAACCATGTGCCCAAACAACATCAGACCATGATCAAGATGGCAAAATTTATGAAAAAGGAAGCACACACAAGCTAGGAGAGGCTGCCACAGTCTGCTTTTGCCTGAGCCTACAGGGATGGGCAAGAGTTGGCCTATCTCTTCTCCTCTACCCCCTGCTGTATTAACTGAGTGCAAACTACTTTTGCAGTTCGAACTCAGTTTGTAACACCTAAATTAAACTGAAGACAAAGGGGGAAAGTAGGAGGAAGAGAGAGACTCTGAGACATTTTAAAAGAAGCTGTAAAAATGAGATGACAGAGGATTAATAAGGGCTGTCCCCGCCAAATTCGGCAGTTGGAGGGTATGAAACTTCAGTGGAAGTAGCTTGAATCACCTATTGGTAAGTACTGTTCTCAACTATGGATATACCAACTCTACTCTTTAAGAAACACATCCCATTTTAACAAACGTTGTCACTGGTAACAACAATTCTGGGAAGGCTGCAAGGGATTTCTAACAACCAATGCCTAGCACATTTCCAAACTATAACTTTCAGAAATACAATAACAATTTTGTGGGGTGGAAAGGGGCAGAAGGGGTCATGACAGCTAGGCACAAAAAATGATAAAAAATTCATAGCGTAGAATCCACTATGTGTCAGGTCCCACAAAATGAACTGACTGATAAACAAATCACTCCGAATGCAACACCAGGCGTGTTCTATAGACTGAAACTGTGGGATATGTTTCCTTTTTATTTGAAATGGCAATGGGAAGAAAAATGCTTAAAACCTTCTCTCTCGCCTTGGACAATCATATTTCACTCCTATTTGTAGTTATCTGAATACCTTTAATCTCTTCCATTATGAACAGCACACGTTAATCCAAACACAATGCCTAAAATTACAATAATAAACTCCTGTTTAATTTCTTATTTTTTGATTAGCTATTACCATGTAAAGTCTCTCCAGCCAGGAACTTTGCTTTTTAGGGCTATTCCAACCTTATTTTTTAAAAAATTTAAACAGGCATTTGATGATTAATTGGTTCTTTTGATGTTCTTTTTTTTAAAAAAAAACTGTTGTGCTTTTAAAGGATTTTATACATTTAATAATGTTATGTTTCTAACGATGATTTCTTTAATTGTGGTTTAATTTTAATTTTCAGATTTTTGGCTAATCGCGGTTTTAGCCTTTGTAAGCCACCTTGTAGAGAGTCAACGTCGTATAGTGGTTTGTCTGTTGACTAGGAGTCTGTCAAAATAGGGATCAAATTTCTGCTCAGTCAATGAGTGACTATGGGCAAGTCACACTCTCACAGCCTCACAGAAAGGCAAGGGCAAACCCCCTCTGAAAAAAATCCTGCAAAGAAAATTCTGTGATAGGCTTGCCTTAGGGCCACTATAAGTTGGAAATTAAAGGTACATAACAACGACAACAAGCTACTTTGGGTCTTATTTCAGGAAAAAGGCTGGATATTAAATCAATCAATCCATCTATCCATCTATCCATTTATCCATCCATCCTAGTGGAACAAAGCATAAACTTTGACATGTTGGTTTATACTGAAGTTGTGTATAACTCAGGAATAAGCAGAGTGCGGCTTGCAGGCTGCATGCAGCCTCTTTCCCCTCAAGCCATTTTGAGGTCCCTAAATATACTAACCGCACCAGGTCCTGTCTGATCTTGGATGCTAAGTGAGGTCATCCCTGGTTAGTACTTGGATGGGAGACCATCAATGAATCACTTCTGACTGTTCCTTGCCTAAGAAAATCCTACGTAATTTATGTGGTTGCTGTAAGTCAATAGGTGACCTGAAGGCACAGACACACTTGATTTTTTTAACAATTGTTTTGTGCTCTTTTGGACTGTTTTTTGAACCAGTAAATTAGAAGCTGATTTACACTATAATTTTTAATCTGGTTCCAAACTGTATATAAGTGAAATTTACAAACTGCGGTCATTCCCACACTACACTGTTATAATGCTATTTTCCCACTTTCAACATCCTATGGAATCCTGGGGTTTGTAGTTTAGGAAAGGACCTGTAAAATTCTCAGTCAGAGAGCTCTTTGGCCTCAGTAAACTACAAACGCCAGAATCCCACAGGATGTTGAAAGTGGAATAATAGCACTATAACAGTGTAGGGTGGAAATGGCCTGAGACTGATGTTACAAAGGTAAATAACACTGGAGGATATAAAACATAATTTAATCAGGAATTTAATTTTAAATTTTAAAAAAATCACCACCTTTATTTATTTATTTTCTTGTCTTTCTCCCCAGAAGGTGATTTCCAACATGAAAACAAGCACAGTATAGATAAAAGGTGTTATGATGTTATCTACTCTGGGTAATAATAGCTTGTTCAAAGCAAGAAGCTGGAAGGCAGTTTGAGATTGCAAATGAGCCCCAGCAGTGCGCTTCCTTCGAAATTCTGTGGGTGGACAGTTCCTAATGCTAATACATTTTTAAAATTAAAAATTATGAATTATTTAAATACAATACATTATATAAGTAAATGCTGTTGAAATCTTCCAGCAGTTATAACTACGATTAGCTCATGAGAACGAAGAGAATAATGAAAATATTGTTCCACCAACACTAGCCGAACCACCAACATTCACATATGCTAGTAAAAGAGTCCATGCAGTGCTGTTACCGGTTGATTCTATAGCAGTTATTGTAACAGTTTTGGATTAAATTTCATTTTTTTTTCTCACACAACATTCTAGCATGTGATATGCAAAAGCCATTCTAAGAACAGAAGGGCACCTTTGGAACCAACCTATTGTGTAAAAGCAGTCTATTTTTTTTTCTTAGGAGGTGAAGAAAATTTGAGTTTAAAGAACAGTTTGAAGATCTATCCACACTATAGGGCTAATCTAGCAACTTTCATAAACTGAAAATCTCCTACTGGCTTCAGTGAGCATTTGTATTGAGTGCAAAGAGAAATTTCACTTAAGGTTGGTTACAATTCACACCTACCCAGTTTTGTTCCAGGCGATCATTAAGAGAAACATGAGCCCCTGTCAGGAAAGGGACATTATCTTCATGATAAAACAGTCAACTTTTTCCATGGTAAAATACAAATTGCTAATCTTAATACATAATTAATTTTGAAAAGCCTTGGTCAAGATCCTACATCATGCCTACACATGATAAATCTGCACTCACATACTTACACAGTGGTTGTACTATGCCATCTTTCTGTTGAATACCAATATTGTGCAAATATTTTTATTTGCCAATGTTCCTCTTTGTTGTCCCATTGTGTCATGGGGAAAGTATAGTGACTGTTTCTGCAATCACAGTGAGTGAAATGGTATTAAGAAGGTACCATCCAAGAATATGCTACTGCATGACTGAAAACCTGTCAGTCCCAACTCAAGCAGATCTGTTACATCATTGAGTGAATAGCTGGTCAGCACATATGGAAATCCAATTTAGTTCAATGGCTCTATTCTAGTTGGGACTAACAACAGGATCTAAGCCCATGTGAAATGGTTATACTTGTGCAACTCCATTTATACTACCATGAACTAACTATGTCCATTACACAATGACCACAACAGTACAACTATAAATGTAAGAGGATTTACAGAAATGTATAACACTGGTGGGACTCCAGCCTTTAAGATCTGGGTTCTGTATATAGAACAATGTATGCAGATCAAAGGTTTGGTCTTCCCATTCCTGTGACTATACATTCCTGAATTTCATTTTCTCTTGTCCTACTTTTCTACATAAAATTAAACTCAGACGAGAGGAAGAATATATTAATATAAGTAAAATTACAAAAAAACAGTAGCAATAAAATAAATTAGAAACAGCACAAAGAATTTATTAATCCAGTGCCTGCCTGAATACAAAAATCTTTACAGCCCATCCAAAAGCATGAATGGAATGAGTTTGTTGGATTACTTGGAATTATTTTTTTCCCTAAAATTTAATTTTCTTTCTTTCAAAATCTCAAATGACTAATAGTAGCTTAGAGTCCATGGGGCACAACCTTAAGAACAGCTCATAGATTTGCCTCTTCTACAAGCCTCCATGTACAACACGAATGGAACCTCCATCTCCAGGCAACCTGTAAAGGGGATCAGCTTGTCTACAAGGTTGTGACAAGCACTTGTACTTGGAACACATCGCCTTTTTTTTTATCCAGTGCCACCCCAACAATGCAATTATGACGATCATCACCATCATCATCTTTATTTGTACCCCGCTTTTTTTCCCAGGGTTGAGACTCAAAGAGGCTTACAGATTAAAAAAGGCATGAGAATGCAAGCAAAAAGATTACGTATAGATCACTCAAGTACAAATGAATACAATAAACAGAGTTTGTGTCTGTGGTAAAGATGGTATGAATATTTAAAAATATCTGCAAAATGGTTGAAAACCCTTTTTTTTCTTTTAGTGTTGAGAAAGCCTTTCTTGCACACAAAATTCTGTTAATTGTGGCTTCATTCATGTAAAATTCACATAGAGTTGATTTGCTTGGAAAACAGCAGCTTCTGTGCAGGAAACAATATCTTCTGCGCAGGGAATATTTCTGAAAAGAAAATGCAATTTCCTGTGCATCAAATCCTTTTTCTTGTCCAGAACAACCACTTGCGAATTTTGTGCAGACTAAGATCCAAACTGCGAAAAAGCTTTAAAAATGGCATGATTTTCAAAGACTTTCTTGCAGCAGGAAGAAAATTGTTAAAACTACTTGTTGCTACCTTCAGTAAAAAATTTAGTGAATAAGTACATCCCTAGTTTGCGGATGGCACAATTTCCTATGAAGATTGGAGAAGAACAGTGGCACTGGGTGAGTTCCATGCGAGTAAGATGGTGAATCTGTTTCTGATTTTAGTCAAAACACTACAGGAATTTATCCAAGGTGTGGAACAGTCCCCAAATTTCTAGCTTTGTAGGAAATGAGACTGACAATCACTCACATCTATTTCCTTGTTTGCATTCCCTTGATAACTTTGCCTGTCTCTGTTTTTTTCGGGGGTGCCTAAACTTTATTTCTAAATGTTCAATTGATGCTTTAATTTACTGCAATGCTAGAAATTTGGAGACTGAAGAAAGATTGTATAGGGTGCAGCATTCTTATTTGGGAAGGGGTGCACACATTTGCCCTCTCCCCATAACTACCCCTCTGGAGGAAGCTGAAAAACCCAAGGCAGAGGAAGCAGAACAGCATTTAGATCTATATAGTGTGAGTATGTGTATGTAGATGCACCATTTTGTTTTAAATGTACTCTGCTTTTGGACTGAGGTAAGACATTTGGAAAGTGCTATGAGCAAGAAAAAAGAAAGAAACTGGAAATACAAATAAAAAGTGGAGAGCAGCAGCAGCCACACTTAACTATTTAAAAAAAGTAGGATGGCAACTCCAGGAAACAAAAGTTTGAACAGAAGAGCTCAGGTGGTGGTGGGGATTGTAATGATAGTGGTTAGGGAAAGTGCTCAACCTATTTCTCATTAACTTTCCCATCCTCAAAATCTGCCAGATACCTGATTAGGAAAAAAAATAATGTTGTTTATATATTGGAAAAGTGTAGTGGGGAGCTCTGTGGGGTGTAACTTCAGAGTCAAGGAGTGGGTAGCCATGAGGAGAGGACTTCACTGCATATCACACTTCTGCTGTATTTTATAGCTGCTGGATGATGCTTTTCATCTGAAAAACACATTTGGGGCTTTCATTAGTTTTCCTGTCATTAGTTTGCCCCCTATTCTGATAAGCTTTAAAGGAAGATGCTCAAACTTAATATACTCTGGATTTCATCCAAAATTATCTTGGCCTGATTTCCCAAGCTTTGATCAGCTATCTTGTTCATCTGTACTCCAGAAACACAAAATAAATGTAGAGATTAGGCCAGGAGTTAACACAGCGTGTTCTCTGAGGATTATTTTTCTTTTCCTTTCACATGGCGAACAAACACTAACTTGGCTGTAGATGCACTGGCAGATGATGGCATGGCTTGTGTCTAATGTCCCTGTTTGTTATTGCTCTACAACCACCCTTTAATGCCATTAACTACTGCATCATGCCTCAGTTCCAGCAGCTACTGAACGCCCCCCTCCATGTTCCAATTGCTGTCACTGTAGCTTGTGAGGGAAAGAAGAGCAGAAAGTCACAGCTCCATTATGCCTGGGCCCTGGTAAGCCGGTGAGAACCCCTTGCTCCATTTCAAATGCCACTACTGTGGCCTGGGATGGAGAGAAGAAGAGCCAGGCAAAGTTTCATCATGCCTGGTCCCAAGAAGCTGATTAGAACCTCTCCCTCCATTCTGACTAACATTGCTGTGGCTTCGGAGGAGGAAGGACAGCAGCTAGGAACTGCTGAACTTCCTTCTTACCCCACCACCCCCTTTTTCCTTGTGTCTTATTTAGACTGTAAAACTAAAGGCAGACAACTGTCAAACTAACTAATTGTAAGTCACTCTGGAAAACTTTGTGGTTGAAGGAGAGGGTATAAATACTCTAAATAAATAAATAAGCTGCTGGTTAACTATGCAAAATTGGTAGGAGCAAACTACCTTACTATCCACTCTGTCACACTGCTATAATCATAATGAACATTTTTGCCATGCTAGGGTCTATAGTTGATGATGTTTCCCCTGAAATCACGTTTTTATTCTGTTTTATTATTGATATCCACAAAATATCCATTTACTTTACGAGGACAAATGAATACTCCTTGAGTCAAGGCCCTATACGAGCTCAGAATATTTTTATCTCCCTTGCTCAAAGGTGCACCTAGTCAAGTTGTTGCTGATTTGAGGAATGTTTGAACCTAAATCCAATGTCTAGTCTCAACTAGAGTAGATCTACTGAATCAATGGGATACATATAAGTGTCGGTTTACCATTTAGCAATTAAGTCTGTGAGGTGTGTTTTAGCTTGTACTAGCAACCATATTTAGGTCTTGGATCACAGCTCTTTCTTAGCCACTGCACTACCACTGTATGTATCAGTTCAAACTGTTAAGTATTAGGCTTCCAGATCCCTGCCTAAAGGGTTAAGTTTGAGTCTCGTTCCTCTGCTGCGCTCGTGGTCATGGTAACTGGCAGGCCAGCCAGTGTGATAAGAGGTGTCTGGTTTGTTTCAGTTCCTGTGGGAACTTATGGGTTGTTTGGAAAATAGCTATATCTGCTGTTAGGACTTTCTCATAGTCCTTCCTCTCTCTTTGATTCACTCCCCCTTTGCTTGCTGTTAAACTTGTTAGCACGGCTCTCTCTCAAGTCATGCTATACGAGGAGAGAGACGCATGATGGATTTCACCTAGCTTTTGACTTCTTTATGTTACTTTAGCTATTTTGCAATAAAGACTAGTTTAGTTTTGGCCTCAACTCTGGCCCCTGTCTGTTTTTAAACCTAAACCTGGTTTTTGCGTCTGCCTGTTTTGAAGCACAGGTGTTCTGTGGGTCATGTTGGCATTCAGCGTGTCCCCTGGAATCCCCCAACAGGTTATGGGCCGCAGCTTCACGCTTCCGCTGCACCACTCTGCTGTGCCAGAGTGGTTCTGAGGCCAATTTTGTCAGGTGGTGCCTGTCTGCCGCTGTGTTCCATCTGCTGGTGATCCCCGAGGCTTCTGGTGAGTGTGTGATGACCGGAGTCAGGGGCTGAGCAACTATGGAAGCTAGGTCAATGAGCAGCTTGCCTTTGACCAAGCTGAATGGCCG
Organism: Cyclura pinguis; assembly: GCA_030412105.1. Taxonomy (NCBI): domain Eukaryota; kingdom Metazoa; phylum Chordata; class Lepidosauria; order Squamata; family Iguanidae; genus Cyclura; species Cyclura pinguis. Next base: position 265,238,335 of record CM059601.1, on the reverse strand, counting down.
CAATTATCTCACTTGGGCTGTCAAGATGGATGTATCTCCGGGGGGAAGGCGTCTGGGGAGCCGTTTCTGTTCTGCCAGCCCTCCCTACCGACGCAGCTGCAGCTGCTAGGATGAGGGAGAAAGTCACATCTTGTATTTTTCTAGCTGTGGAAGACAACCAGCTGGTTTACATCAGAGATTTGTTTACTCCCTGTGCTTGCTGGGATGCCCTGCATGCCATGTATGTCTGTACGACTGCAGGGAGCAAGCTCTCACTCATGAAGAGGCTTTTTGAAATGAAGCTAAGGCCAGGTATGTTGATTGAGGAGCATTTGCAGACTATGGCCAATATTTTTGTTGCTCTGAGTGAGAGGGGGAAAGTTCTGCCAGAAATTGACAAGGCTTATTGCATCCTGTGTTCCCTCGACCTGAATTGGGATGTCATAGTTGCCACCATGGAGACTGTTCCAGAGCAGACCCTGACCGTGTCCTATGTCTCCTCTCGCTTGCTGGAGGAGGAGGAGTGGCATGCCCAAAGAGGCCCCCTGCAGGCTGCTGCTATCGAGCCAGGATCCGGGAGGAATTCTGCCAAGGTGGGTAAGTCCAAGCCGGAGGGGCTAGTGAGAGCCAACGGTGCCAGGAGATACTACAGATGTGGGTCCACTTCTCACCTCAGAAAGGACTGTCCGCTGGACAAGCAAGGAGGGAGAGGCACCCAAGGCAGAGGCTCCAGAGGTGGTCATGGGAGTTGTCCACGCGTTGCCTTTGCAACAGACTGTGTGGTCTCTGAGAGTTGCCAGGACACTGATGAAGCCCTTTGGCTGCTGGACAGTGGCTGCTCTCAGCATCTTGCAAACTGTAAAGGTCTGTTCAAGTCTTTGAACCAAGCCAGTGTTGCTACTGTTACCCTGGCTGACAGGACTAAAGCAAAAGTCAAGGGAGCGGGGTCTGTGTATGTTCCTGATTTGGATACGTATCTTGACAACGTGTTATATGTGCCTTCACTTGATTTCTGCCTGCTCTCTGTTTCAGAGTTAACTCAAAGTGGTTTTGAGGTTTTGTTCACAAAGCATGAGGGCAAGGTTCTGAAAGGTGGGGCTGTTCGTGCTGTGGCAGAGTTGAGTGAGAAACTGTACAAACTCAAGCCCAGATTCAGTGCTTGCAATGTGTTTGATAACAAGCCACAACATGATGAGTGCATACATTTGTTGCATAGAAGGATGGGACATGCTAGCTTTCCTGTGTTGGAAAAGTTAACAGACAGCTGCAAGGGATGTTCTCTGAAATCCTGTGGTACTTTTCTTGACTGTGCCATTTGCAAACAGTCAAAATCCACGCAGCTCCCTGCACCCAGGTCCAGTTCTTGAGTTCCAGATGCTCCTTTCCAACTTGTTCATTGTGATGTGGTTGGGCCCATCTCTCAGCCCAGTATTGGGGGAGCGAGGTTTTTTCTGTTGCTGGTAGATGACTACAGCAGGTACACGTTCTGTTATTTGCTGAAACAAAAGTCTGAAGTGTGTCAAATAATTAAGAACTGGTGTGCGTATGTGGAGAGACAATTTGATTGCCAGGTCAGGGCTTTCCAAACGGATCAAGGCGGAGAGTTCCTGGCTGAGAGTCTGCAACAGTGGTTCAAGAGCAAGGGCTTGTCCACAGGACAACCGCCTCCTATTCCAGTTTCCAAAATGGAATAGCGGAGAGGACTGCTGGAATGTTGCAGGTCCTCATGCACTCTTTGCTTACTGATGTAGATCTGCCTCTGAAATTTTGGGGAGAGGCAGTTCTGACTGCCAGTTACATACATAACAGGCTTTGGAGTTCTGTCTTTTAGACCACCCCATATGAGCATTTGTTTGGCAAGAAGCCTTCTATTTCTCACAAGAAGGTCTTTGGCAGTTTTGCCTGGGTTCATATTCCAAAGAATCAAAGGAGAAAGGGAGAGCCAAAAGCTCAATGCCTGAGATTCTTAGGATATGAACCATACTGTAAAGGGTACAGGTCTGTGTGGTGTCTAGGAATGCAACTTTTGAGGAACACGCAAACTGGCCACATGTTCAAGCTGGTTCTGAAGTCCTCCTTCCTGTCTCCCGTGAGCCTAGCATTCGGCCAATGCAACCTGCCTCCTCAGTTCCTGGTCCCTCGAGGGTTAAATCTAAGCCTGAGCCAGAGCCAGCACAGGAGGAGGGGGCTGCGGGGGGTGAAGCAGCTCCCAGCACGGAGGTGAGAGAAAGAGTTCTGAAACAGTCTCGCAGTCCAGACGATGAGGCAAGCCAGGGAGGTCAGCTTACACAAATTCCAAGGAGGTCAGAGAGAAGAACAAAGGGGAAGCCTCCACGGTGTTATACTCCCACCTCACACACAGTGCGTGCTTATTCAGTAAACTGTGAGCCAACTAGTTTTGATGACGTAGAGCAAATGTCTAAGAGTCAAGCGGCGCCATGATGGGATGCTATGCAGGAGGAGATTAATTCCATAGCACAACACAAAGTGTACACGTTCTATCAAATCCCAAAAAATGTAACTCCTGTTGATTGCCGCTGGGTCTATAAGTTGAAGACCACTGCAGATGGGCAAGTTAAGCACAAGGCTCATCTGGTAGCATAGGGCTTTGCCCAAGACCAGCAGTCTTATGATGAGGTCTTTGCTCCCACAGTTAAAATGCAGTCCATATGTTTGGTATTGGCAATTGCTGCTCAGAGAAATGCCTTGGTCACACACTTTGATATCACAACTGCCTATCTCAATGCTGATTTGCCGGAGGATATCTACTTGTTACAACCTCCCGGTTTCCATGTAGAAGGAGAGAATATGGTATGGAAACTTCAAAAATCACTGTATGGATTGAAACAGTCTGCTCGCTGTCGGAATACGTGTTTAGACAAAGCTTTGCAGGAATGTGGCTTTAAACAGAGCGAAGCTGATCCCTGTGTGTATGTCAGAGGAACAGGGAAAAAACAAGAGATCCTCTTGGCATATGTTGATGATCTGTGTTTGATTCGTGACACACAAAAGCAGGTGCAGGAGTTTGGCCATGATCTAGGCAAGAAATTTCAGATTAAAAACCTGGGGCCAATCCAAAATTACCTTGGGATAGCAATACAGAAAACCAAAGGTGGCTTTCTACTGGATCAGAAACAGAAAATTGTGAAACTGTTGGAGAAATCTAACATGACTGATTGTAAAAGTGTAAAAATGCCAATGGTCCAAGGGTTTGACAAAAACAGTGGAGATACCTTGTTTCCTGACAAGAAACTGTGCCAATCTGTGATTGGATCATTGCTCTATCTAGCTGAGACCTGTCGTCCTAACTCTACACAGATCTTGAGTGTGTTTCACACAGGCAGCAAGCTTGTGCACACTTATTTTAGACAAGATACCATTGAGTTTAATAGAAATTATTTCCTTGCAAGGCTAGCTCCAGGTTCAACATGATGCCTGGCAATGTACTATCTACTGGGATCGCCAAAACTGCAAGTATCACTGAGGACAGAAACAACAGCACACTCTAGAGCAAGAGTGGAAAAGGTGTGGCCCCTGTACCCCACTTTTGTAGCCGCTAATGCCCCCCCCAAAGTCCCCAATACTGCAAAACAATATAAGAAAACCTTTTGAGGCATTTTTTGCCCTAAAACTGGTCAGGAAGCCTCCTGAACACAGAAAAACCTGCAAAAACATTCCCACTGCCCCAACACACACGCAGAACCCTGTCCTACTGTCAAACACTTCCATTTTCCTCTGTAGTCACTTTCACAATTGTGACGGAGAGGGGTATATTTATTTCCTGTTACCATCTTGAGAAGGTCTGCAGAGGAAAATAAGCTTGCTGGTGGTGGGGCTGCAGCAAAATTAGTCCCTAGGCCTTACATAGTTGCCTACCCTACTCTAAAATTTACAACAGGGTGGGAAAAAACGGTTCGGGGTTGCAGGTGGCCCCCAAAGCTCTTTTCTCCAGATTCCCAGGACCAATCTTTTTTTGTCCCCCTCCCCAAAAGTGAATGATCTCTTATGGTACTGTCAGAGAATGACAATTCATCTTTGGCAGAACCCTGCAGAGTACCAGGGATAAAAAAAACTGCCCCCTGTAACCACTACAGTTGCCCCCCTACCCACAGCCTATGAGGTGCCCAGCATGTTAGGTCTCATCTAAGTGCCCTCAGTAGCACTGAACTGAGACAAGTACAATTTCAGTGTAAAGAAAAAATTTCCTAGGCTTGTATCTTTTTAATTTAGTCAATCCGCTTACATTTAAATTGCTTGATTCTAAAGAGACTGTCAAGTTTATTGACCTCAATGCTGTAGCTAAAACAAAAAAGCCGTCATCATTTTCTCCTTTGGCTCTGTTCTCAGAGCTGTCTGCTATCACCATTAAAAGAAAAATCCCCACTCAAATGAAAAATAGGCAGCATAAATTTTCGACTAGCAGGGGTTGTGTGCTTTAAGTTAGAGGAGCAAAATACACAAGAGAAGGAAACTCTGTATGGAGTTTCTGCATCATTACCATCACTTCATTCTTTTCCTTGGGATTGCTGTTGCACTGAGTTCTTTGATATTACATGAAACTTGAAGTCTTCACTCCTAAGACACTCCTGCATACTGAGGGACATAACTAGACTGTAGTGTACTTCCACAAGATGCTGGAGCATCAGAGCATCTTTCATTAGGTAGAATTAAACTGCCTCATGCTGGCTGCCTCTAGCCATTTGTTCCTTTTGGAAGACAGAATGGTGTATTCTAGGCTACCTGTCCTGTGCTCCCTTAGGATTATCTGCATTGCACTGTTATTTCACTTTGACTCAATCTAATTACCTTGACCCTATCCTACAGAGTCCTGAGATACATAGGTTGGTGAGGTACTTCAAATTTTCTGCTATAGAGCCCTAGTTCTGCAGTTCAAAGCAATGCATCAGCATTCTGGCAGAGAATTCACAGTACCTCATCAATTTACAAACACCAGGGTTCTGTAGCATGGAGCCACAGCAGTTAAAGAGGTACAAAACTGTCCTTTCTGTGAAGACCAGATACACCATAACCTAGCTTGGGGCTCCCAGGTACAATGGAGGACGTGTCCCACCAGTAGCACTGCAGTAAGAGTCATCTCCCATTCTGGTTGTGAAATAGAAAGGTGCCACCTTGTCCCTCACTTCCAATAGGTCTGACTTGCCAGCACCTTTAGTCTGTTTCTGCAGACTTTGTTGATACAGACCACACTTGTTGTTTAAGGGAACAAGATGGCTCTGTGTTCTTCGTCTTTATATCTGTGTGTTTGTAATGTCAAGAAGTAGTCTTCAGAGTATGCATATTGAACGTTTCCCACAAAGACTAGGAAGATAATTGTATTATCTGTACTAACTGTAGATAACTTTATTATGATCATAGACCAGCTTCTACAGTTACAAAATAAATCAGCGTAAATTACAGGTACAGGAGTATTTTAAAGACATATGCACACAGAAACAGAAACAGAGCTGTCTTTAATGAAATAAGACTAGTAAAAGGACAGTGCTATGTTTGTTGCTCAGAAAGAGGTCCACTACCAGTACCCAGTTTCTTTTAGTAGATTTGGTTTGCTGATCTGTCTCCCCATCATAATTCATAGCTCATCATAGCCATTCATCTGTGTGTGTGTGTGTGTGTGTGCGCGCGCGCGCGCGCGCGTGTGGCTATTGTTCTCTGCTTTCTTCTACATCCTTACTGGCAATCTATTTTGCCCTAAGACAGAATCGCTCAAATATAGAAATCCATTGAAATGTATTTAGGAAAATGAACTATCCCTCTGCATCTTCTAACCTTTGGATGGTTTAGGGGTGAATATGTCCTGTTTTTCCAAGGCAGGTTTAGGCACACAATACAGAATCCAAATTGAATCAGGAATTGTTAAGGCAATCCTATACATGCCTACTTGGAACCAAGTCTATGTCTAGTGGGGCTTAGTCAAGGCAGAATCCTTGACAAGTGCCCACAGCTTAGTGTTAAGAATGTATGCTTTGTACCAAAAACCAGGTTCATATTGTTGGCATCTGGAACCTTCCCAGGATAATTCAACCTCCCATGTTACTCATACTAACCTTAAACTAGCCATGGTGAAGCAAAGAAATGTGAAAAGGAAATGTAGGAGAGAAACTATTCAGGCCTTTGAGAAACTGAGTGCTGAACAACACGAGTGCTGCACCTAGCAGTTCTGTGTATGGATGTCATGTACATGACGCAGCCTCAACTTCATGCATTCCATTTGAATGTCTGTACGGAGAGAGGCATCACATATACTGCAAGAATAGATACATTGGGCTTTTGGGGAGGGGCACATGGCCCCTGTTAATAATCCCTACTATAAACACTGCTGAAAGGTGCCCCAATGGGTACGTCTGTATACAAGGCAACTTTCTAAGGTTTTTTTTTAAAAAATGCACACAATTCTTATATAGGGATGTAATTCTTCGCTAAATTTCTCCCTGAAGGAATAAAGAGTAATTTTAGTAATTTTCATTCCAATGCAAAAAAGTTTTCAAAAACCACAGAGTTTTTGAAGACTATTTGCAATCCTAGATTATTCTGCGCAAAATTTGCATGTGATTTTTTTAAAAAATGTTTTTATTTCTGCATAGAAAGAGCAATTTTGGTACAGAAGGTGTTGTTTCCTGTGCAGAAAATGCTGTTCTCTGCTCAAAATAACCACATCTGAAGCTTGCGCAGAATAAGTCCTGATTGTGAGTCCAGGACTCTTCTCATCAGGATGTCTTGACACTTGAAAATATTTTTTTTACCATTTTTTGAATATTTTTAAAAATTCTTTCCATCTTTATTAACATAGCAGGACAATTAAACAATGAAGCTTGTCCTTAATCTTCTACTCTGGACCACAAAATTTAAGATGATATTTTATATTTTTCTCTTCTTCCTCTGTTTCATTTTTTAGGAATGTGTAGGAAAGTGACCCCAAAATGACTTGACAGAATGCATTTTTGGAATGTAGGAATGCTCAGACATGAGTCTGACAAATGTGAACAGCAGAGACAGATCCTGGGAACTGTGCTCAACATCTGGCACCAGTGGCAGACATCAGTCTAATTTTAGACCATAGCAATGTTTAGTGATTTACATGTTTTCAAAACTACAAGAAAGGGAAAGTGACATGAGAAGTAAGCATCCCTTACACATTTTTGGCAACAATTTTCCCATGGGTCTTTCAGGGTCTGAACTATTGTTCAGAATGCATCAGGCTATACGCCTGCAATAAATATGTCTCTATCAGACCCTGAAAGACAGGGCCTTGGTTCTAGGGCAAGGGGAATGGAATCATAACAAAAACAACAAAATCATTTTCTATTAGCCCAAACTCACGACAAACCCTATTAGACTTTTCCTCATTTCAGAGTCTTGTCATTGCAAATTGACAATATGATCAGAGTACATGAAGCAAAAGCCCTCATGCTGGCTGTGCTGTATCTCAGCTGGGATGAAGGCTGCATAACTAACAAGGGGAACTGGGTGCCTGGAATTTAAAAATGCTGAATGTAAAGACAGATTGCATTAAAATGAAGGTTCCCTCTAGGACATACACTAGGGAGTAAATTCAGTGTGAAAAATATGTGGAATACACAAACTGCTTCCTTCCTTGCTTTGGTACATAGAAACTGTCTCTTTGTAGAGTGAAAACACCCTAAGAATGCCAATCCATTGGTTCACTTAATTGCAAAGGTAAAAACCGATGACCCTCCAGTTTTGGTTGACTACACTTCCTAGCATTCATCATCATTGGGTGCTGGGAGTTACAGTCCAACAACACCTAGAGGATCACATGATTGGCTTCCATGCACTGCTGGTTTGCATCTGGATTGCAAGAGCAGCAATACCACCTTACAAATATTTGAAAAAAAAATGAAGTAGATTACTGATGGAGGTTTATGGATAAAGGCTGGTTCTGGTAAGACCACTGCCTAGCCCACACAATGGATCTTGATGAAAGACATAAATGCTCAGTCACAGCAGATACTGTTTCACTGCTGCCCCATAAAGCACCAGTACCAGCTATGATAGCAGACATGCAGGAAGCTAAACATGAAGTAGGTGTATACACTGAAAGTTATGCCAGCCCTAACAAAGGATAAAAATCCAGCCCACACCCGCTCACTAGTGATTGTGTGATAGGGATAGAAAGAATATTCAAAGACTAAAGGAAAAAAAATGAGAAAGGAGCTTCCTGAGTGTCCAGAAACCTAGATGAGGAGAATCTTCCTCAACCCTCTTTTTCATTTTTCCAGTCCTCAAACAGACTTGAAGACTAAATTCCCATGCACTTTAGCCCAGACTCACTCTTTTCCACCATGCCTAGACACCCAGTGGCTAGTAGGATGGTGGGGGCAGATGAGCAAAGAGGATTGCTGTCAGTATAGCCCAAGCACCATGATCACATGGGAGGCCCCTAAGGGCTCCTGGATCTGTGTGTGCTGGCTGTGAGGAGCAGTATTCCTCCTTTAGTTGCTGCCCATCCCCTCTCACTTGCCCAGGCACTACGTGGCCATGTAGGTGGGGGAGGCAGGAAAAAGTAGCTGACCAAGCCTTGTACAGCTGATGAATGAGCTTCCTTGCTCAGTCATTCACTTCTTGCCTCTAGTCAGATGTGTGGCATTCTAGGGAGAGGAGGTAAAGGAGCCAAGCAAGAAGGATCACCCATTTCTAGTTGGCAATGGGCAACGGAAACTGAGCAATGATGCTCCCAAGCTATAATTGGCAACAGGTGAGCCTCCCCACTTGGAGGCTCCTTCAGCCAACCTTCAGCCAATTACTACATGAGGGGAGGGCAGGAAAGAGGTGAGCCTGCTGATAGAGACTTTCTTCCCTCTCTGAGACAACTTGACAAAGTGTCATTTTTCAAGACACTCATGCAGCACATAGAAAATTACTTATTCTCCTCTGTGGGAACGAATAAGTGAAACAAACACACCCCTATTGTGTGTGAATTCACAGCAACCACTAAACTGATGAAAAAAAAAGTGGGTTGGAGGTCCACCTCAGCACTGACAACTGATGTGGGGCAGGTCTGTTTAAACTGGTAACTGGTGGGCCAAAGTCAAAACTCCCTTCTCCAAGCACACTGTGGAGGCACCTGCACATCCCACCAGCACTTTTGATTGGCTGGTACAGATGTGTGTTCCCAGCAGACAGCACCAGCCATGGCAGAAACAGAAATGTTCACCGTAGTTACGCAAAATGGCTGCTAGCCTCCTACTTCCAGATTTATTCCTGAGACTCCCAGTAAATTGGGTATCCAGGCTTGCTGAGATTTTTTGACAAAACTTTTTAAAACAACAATTCAATTCTAATTTTTCTAAAACAAACTTCTTCTTAAAAATGGTTCATAATTCTTCGTACTATTCTTCGTATTATTAAATAGGATTAATATATTTTTCGCACTGTAATTTCCACAGACTATTCTCAAGGCACCAGATTGGATCTGATCTTGGAAATTAAATAGGGTCTGCCTTGGTTAGTTCTTGGATCGGAAACCAAGGGAGAAGAGGGAACTGGCAAAGCCACCTTTGAATATTCCTTGCCTAAGAAAACTCTATGAAATTCATACGGTTGCCATATGTCAACAGATGGCTTGACACACACACACACACACACACACACACACATCAACACAAGGGTTTGTCTAAATGTTGGAATAGGACAGTGGGAGACCACAGTTTGAATCCCCATTTGGCCATGGAAATCCACTGGGTGGTCTTGAGCTAGTCACAGCCTCAGAGAAAGGCAAGAGAAAACCCCCTCTGTACAAATTTTACCAAGAAACCCTGTGATAGATTCACCTTAGGTTCATCTTAAGTCAGAAATGACTTGAAGCCATACCTTTTTTTAAATGCATGTTTTAAGATCTCATTAAAATTTAGTGACGTCATGAAAATGGAGGTTAAATACAGAGCTAAGTATGCTGATAAGAAAAGACTTGATGAGCATGTCAGAAGCTCTTCAGAGCTTGGTCAACTAAGCTCTGAGCACTACAGTTTCTTTTTCTCTATAATTTTGCTTTCCCTTTGATCCATAGAGCCCTCAAAAATTCTATGTTGACAGCGGTGGGGGTGTTTGCTGTTTTGTGCAGCTCTGCATGAGCAGCAATGGTGAGTTTTTAACTAAAGTCTTCAGTTCATACTATTTTTTATTATGATGAGCTAGGTAAATCCATTATTCCAAGTCAGATAATTATGAGTTTCAGCAACATTGTTAATTGTGACTACTGTTAAAGAAAACACTCACTCCGACAATCTTCTACAGGTCTTCCTCAACCCGTTCTTGTCAATCTAACACACTGTGCTCCAGCAGAGCCCATGAAAATTCTAATCTCACCGCTATTATGGTTATTACTATAACAGCCAGAAATGACCTAAGAAATATGCTGCCTGAGACAGAGTATTGCAGTTATGCTCCACAAACCACATGATGCAAAGCTGAAAATCCCACAAGTACCTCACCCCACTGCAGTAAAAACAGAATAATAATAGATTAACTATTCTATTTGCTGCCTGTTCATGACATTCAAAATCTGTTGCCTAAGCTGTTTGCTTTCACCCTGCCTTATTGGCACAATCTGCCCCGACAATATTAATGAGATGTAGAGTTTCCCTGTCTCTAGGTTGTGTACCAACTGCACAAGAGATTGCTGTGAGGACAATGCTTACGCACTGCAGGCGTTGTGAGGAGAATGCTTACGACATGCAACTATACAGCCCACGCTGAAAGTGCACTGAAAATCTGCAATTGTGTGCAAAGCTGCATGGATGCTTGTAGCAAATTGAATCATTGAGTCTCTCTAGCAAAGAAATCAATGGGTCTACTGCATGTCTAACTCAGAACAATATTCCTATGACACTCACTCCCAAGTGAGGATGTACAGGCCTGCAACCTAAATTAGCCTTAATTGATGATTAAGAGGAAAGGCTGGAATACAGTGAGGCTAGCTCTCTAGTCTAATTCCCAACCACTGTGAAACTTGTTTTTTAAAATGTTTTGTCCATAATATAACAAACCTCACAGGAAAAGAAGCTGAAATTTAAATATTCTGCCTGGCTATTTATTTATAGCAGGAAATGCATTCAATCCCAGGCTACTAAATCATTCTGAAAACAGATGAATGTTTTTCATGTTGTCAGCTTCAAACACAAGGGCAAATGCCATCTTCAGCTATTCTAAACCCCTGCTGAACTCTCAGCTAATTCTAAGAACTCGCTGACCTGCATTTTAACCAGGCACACTTATTTCTCATGCTTTATTTGAAGAATATTTTCCTTCTAGTGTAAGATATAACACATTATGGGCTTTTTTTTCCCCAGTAGAGGCTTAATGATTCTAAAAACCTGCTATGAAAACCTGCATCTGCACATGAAGTTGAGAGTAGTCCAGTTGTCTTCTCCTCATTTAGTACAGGCCTGGAGACAGGCTGCTAAGGACCTTGGTTTTTATTCTCCTTTCCTTCAACACCCTACAGTAGAAGACTTTACTATGAAGATTGATTTGAGGTGAGCCCATGGTTTAGTTGCTGAACACCTATTTTACTTGGACAGCTAGTGTGACTAAGTATAGGCAAGTCTAGACCGGACAGATCAATGGTCTGATTTCATCTAAAGTAAAGTCCTCCATCCACATTCATGGGTCTGACATTCATGAATCTGATTATTTGCAAGGTGCACACTTGCCTCTCCTCCCATTCTCCTCCTCCCATACCCTTGCCTTTTGCCTAGGTATGCTGTGCCTCCCTTCTCTGTGCCTGGCAAGCGAATGGGAGGGAGAGCACCACATGCAGAGAAGGAATGAGCATGCACGTCTCCCCCCATTCCCTTGCCTTTTGTCCAGGCACAAAGACAGCAGGCACACCTGGGCAAAAGGCAAGGAAAGGGGGAAAGAAGCATGTGCCTTTGCCCTGATCCCTTTTGCCCTGATCCGTTGGCTTCTGCCTGGGTGTGGAGAACTTATGCTGGGCAAAAAGGCAAGGGGATGAGGAAAAAAGCATGCTCGCCTTTGGCCCAAGCATGGAGAAAAAAGGCACACGTGCCAGGGCAAAAGGCAAGGGAATGAGAGGGGAAGCCTGGAAGGAAACAGGAGGGGGGGAGTTATTTGCAATTTTTCCACTCTCATGAGGATTCTGTGCCAAATGGAGGAGCCACTGTAATTGTCTATGTTCTTAATTAGGAACAAATAAATAATAAGGCAGCAAGCACTTACAACACTATGGAGATGGGCTTGCTACTTAGAAAACCAAAACAAGATTTCGACATATCATTTTGCTTAACTATAACTAATGAAAGATATTGTACTTTGTTGGGATGAAGTAATATCTGTGACTTCAAGTCTCTTGTTGACTTCTGGTGACCCTATCAGTTTCATGGTGTATTTCCAGGCCAGGAACACTCAGAGGTGATTTCTCATTGGTTTCCTCTGAAAGTAATGTACAACCCCTGGTCTTCCCTGGCAGTCTCCTTCCAAGTACTAACCAAGCCTGGCCCTGTTCAGCTTCTCAGATCAAATAGGATCTAGTTCCTCCAAGGGATTTAGGTATCACAAGCTGTGAAAAGTAGACGTTAATGGCTGTGTGGCACTGAATTTTGGTAACAGTAAAGTAGTAGTTGTTGCTATGCATACCACTAATAATAAACAAAATAAGAGACTGCCCTGCCAAATGTGTAAATCAAAGGTGATAAGAAGCCATAACCAAAGCTGGAAAAGAGGATACGATTTCAAACATAAGAATGGACTGGGAGTGGATGATACTGGACACTGTTCTCTGTCTCCATTTCTCCCCTATTATTCAATCCAGAGCTTGGATTTTTTTTTCACTGTAGTCCACCGAAGTAACTTCATGTTTCTGATCTCCACAGCATTGCAGCATGACGCTATGGAAATTCTGTTCCCAACTTGATGGAGGAACTTGTAAAATACTCCCACCTCTCTGATCACATCTGTTACAGAAGCAAATGTGGGCTGAGGTTACTAAAAAAGGATGGACCCGCTGTGCTCCTTCTTGGCCCACAAGCTAAGGTATGATCTTCTGCTTCCACAGGGACGGTACATCACAGGACCTTCTACCACACAGCGCTAGGATTTAATAGCATCTTTGGCCCTGTGTAAATAAATGGCTTTGCTTCTGCACATAGGCAAGGCTGTTATTTATTTTTCCCTGTGCTCTCTCTTACAAAATGCCAAAAAGTACCAGGAAACTCCTTCTTTCAAAGGCAGCACTGTCCAAGAGAAGCTTTTGTCAATCCCTCCTTTGTCCCTTTTCATAGAAAGCAAATCACATCAAGAAATGTCTGGAAATATTCAAAGCTGTTATAACTTCCATACTGATACTGATATGATAGTGGCACAGATACAAGGCAACAGCTGTCCAAAACCATGTCAAATGCCATAAAAACATATGTAACTATCAAGACAGCCAATATCAAACCCTGTGATAGACATCAATCTCGAATTAAGGATTAAATTTTTGTTTATTTCATACAGGAAATAATTTGTACCATTTTCTCCCCACTGCATTGAATATTTTTCTGTGCAGAAAAATTGGGTTTTCCACACAGAAAACCATGAGTTCTTTTGCATAAATTATCAATGCAGAAAATATAACAATGGTTTTCTATACAGAAATACCATGTATATTTATTTGCAAATAAGTAATGAAGTAAGTTTAGTGTTGTAACCCCCAAGTCATTAATGCAAGTCATTTGAAATTCTCGTTAAACCAACTTCAAATATAATTAAAAATATGAAACACAAAATACAAGACAGTGGTTACAACACATGATAAAAGCACACATATTAAAATCTTCACTACCGACTACAATTTGGTCAAAGATATAGCAGTTTCAGCTCTCTTTCTGATTTTAAGAGATAAGAAAATACAAATAAAAAGTGCCACTTGATAAGTAGAATAATGGAGCATCAATAAGTAACTGATACATTGGTCTCTGTACCTGAGAATCTTACAGTAATCTGGCTCAGGAACTTCCTTCCTATGTTACATAAAAAGGACAGTGGAAGACTTAAGTCATCAAAACATGAGGAATCCATTTAATAGCGGATAGAAGGGAAGATGGCAGCACAGCCAACATTTGCCTCGGCTTCTCTCAGCCTCTCTCTCAGCAATATGTCTTTGGAGATTAATTGTCCTGAAAGATCTCCTGAACTGTGAGGAATCCTCTGGCTGTTCTCTTTTTAATCAGAGAGTTTCCAAAGTGTTCAGGTGTCCCTTTTCACTGAGGATATGAAAAGTAATAAATATTCTATTTGGAAAACATCAACACCTGGCAGGCATCATTTAGCAAGTAATATAATTCAGCAGCCAATATGTCCTTTGTCTCACAATCCATCAGTTTTGAAACTATTCTCGGCAGCCCTAAAATTACCAGGGGTTGCTCAGAAAGGAGGTTCTGATGTATGAACTTTACCTCCACCATTTCAACTTTCCTGGAAAACAATATTTTCCAATGCCCGTGATCCCAGTGGGAACTGATGTTCCTACACATGACCAAGATTTTAGTTTTTAAGCCCATTACTGTCATAGAAATCCCACCGCTGCCACCATGTCAAGGAATTGGGGCCCTTCTCCCACTCAATGCTGACTTCTGCCCTTGAATAGTAGATGGAAATTCCCCAGATTCCACTAATTAAATACTGCCACCACCCACTGAATTGAATCAAAATTCCTGTCTTCATAGCCTAGCAGGAGGCCAGAAAGGAGCCACCAATCTCTAAGCTTAGAGATCCCTTTCCTCCCTTCACCCCTTCTTGGAGAGAGGAATCCTATCTATGTGCGTTGCTGAGAATCACGTGGGAATGGAGAGAAAGCAGGGAGTTTTTTTGACAGGAAAACATTTATTCTAAGAACAGGCAATGTAGATAGCAGAAGATATCACTATACATGGGAGGCTACTTCCTCCCAGGTTCGCTTGATAATTACAAATTACAGATAGTATCCCATATCAGCCAGAGCTTTCAAAAGAACAGAATTCATAACGCAACTAACTAACTAACTTCCTAAGCTACTCACATCATTGGTCAGTTTCTGAGATGGTGTACTGAGGCAGAGCTGGGAGGCGAGGCCTAGCTTGGCCTACCTGCAACTGGTGTTGGTGCCTTTGTTCTTTCTTTGCCTTGTGGTCTCTCGAGGGTTTATAAAACTTCTTGACTGAAGTATCTCAAAGATTCTCACCTTTCTCCTCCTGTCTCTCCTATCTCTCATGACTTGTGATGCTGACCCCTGATAAAATGTAACCTAACCCTAGCAGTTCATTAACCCTTCTTTTGCCTGGAGGGAGAACTATCTCCCTTCAGCTCTATTACCTGGATAATGGGAACTCCCATTATCACAAACACAACACCAATTACCTTCTTCCCTAGATAATGCAGGAGGGCTGGGAGGTGATGGTTCAAAGCAGCTGGAGTGGTATGTGAACTCCATCTTGAATTGGTTCCAAATGGAGGGGATCTACAAATGATCCAAAAACAAGGGCTACAACTTTTCAAACAAGGGTACTTGTACTTCACGTCCACCCTTCTTCAAGTTTCCTCAGCATGGCAATGCGCACAACTGCACACTTTTAGACCAAAACCAAATTGGGATGGATGGCATGGAAATGGCAGCTGTAGTGCAAGTGTGGCCCTTTACAGCTCTCTAATTAGCATCTTTTATCAGCAGCCTTGAGCACAATTTATAAGTATTTGGTAGGCATTTATAGTTATTGTTTTTACAGTCCAAGTCTGTAGTAAATTCAGAGCAACAGTCCAGTAGCGTAGTCTGTACACAAGGTGAGGGTCAAGGTTTCGAGGAACATAAGCAACGGATCCAAACATGAGGTGTGCTGCTTTTACTGATAAGATCTATCGTCTGCAACAGGTTCTTCCCATCCCTTTACCTGTTTATATAGGCTGACAGCCTCCCCCAACTGTTTGCCTAATTGATGTGTCCTAAATATATAAATGCTCCAAGGCTCTCTCCCTTTTTCATCTATATTGGCTGCAGTAAGTATTGTCCTGTTTGTGTCTCTGTGGTGGCTGTTGGGAAGGGTCTGCCTAGGTCCTGGCATGGAGCATGACACCCGCCAAGGCCCAGTGAGGGGGTAACACCATCCGTTAGACATTGCCCACCACTGACAACACAGCCCAAAGTAGTCTGGGGTCCCTCAGCAAACAAGGTAACATGGAAAAGCACTTCCTGAAATCAGAAACTTTGGATACCATTCTGAAGTAATTGAAGCTCCTTTAAAAGTGTGGTGGAAGAAAACTGACCACTAGGTCACCTGAAGAATAACGCTGCTATGCACTTGGAAAGCCCACATCTTTATACCCTGATTGGTCTACACAAATATGTCCTCTTCCCAATTCGGGGCCTTTCTTTCTTTAGGACAAGCACCACCACCCACACTCAATCCACTAAACATCAAGGAAGAGAGTCAGAGAGCAGAAGAAATCCAGTTATATAACCACATTGTTCAGGCATTAAAAACATGATTAGTTGTTCTCTATGCAAATATACTCTTTTGTAGTAATGTTATTGCATGAGATGACAAATAATTTCTCATTTCAAGCTAGCCATCCTGAAATAGGCTCTTTTGTAGCTTTTGGGGAATGATTTAGATATTAGAAAGGCATGGGGACGCGGGAGAAAGAAACAGAAAGAATTTAAAAAAAAAAACTTCAGAAGTTGCTAGGATACCACAGAGCAATCAAGGAAGATTTCCACAAACCAGTGATGGAATTATCAGCAGACGTATGGGCTCTGCATTACTTGAGAAGGGTTTATTTGGTTTAACTGTACATAGCCCTACTGACTGAAGCCTTTCCTTGTCAAGTCTACAGCCTGTACCACTGGCAGGAATAAACATTTAAAGTGTGAAGCATAACGCAATGAAGACAGTTGTTCAAAAAAAAATTGTCAGGGATTCCAGGCAAGGAACCCTGGGAAAATGATCAGCCCACTGCAAAGATGTTGCATCATGCCCCAGCTGTGGGTAATTGCAAGGTTGCATAAGAAACTGGGGTCATGTGCAGATGGTGGAGGGAGGTGTGCAAACCCCTACCTGATTGGTTGTAAATATGTATATAAGAAAGCAATCCCCAGTATGTATTTGTCTGTTGACCGAACCGGTGTCTGGCGCAAGCCTTTGTCTGTCTGTTCTATGTTTTGAATATAATGGAACTTTGCTGCAAGATAAAGTGCCTCCTGTTTGGAAGAAACTCCTCTGTGTGTGAGTATCCTTACTGGGGAATAAGGCTGCTGCTGCTGGCTTGCTGAACTCTGGTTTTTCCGCTGCTTTTCTGTGGGGCTGAAACTCCTATCATCCCCCAACAGTGGTTATGGGCCCAGACCCAGAGTGCACAGCATCCACAGCGCACCTGTAGTTGTTTTCCCCTGGATACTGGGACTGTTTTTGACTGTTTGCCTGGCTCTCCGGTGCTTCGGGAGTCTGTGTGTTTGACAGAGAGACAGTTAATTTTCAGTCCGGTGCTGTTCAAGGACACTTTGGAGGAGGAAGCCGGCCAGCTGCGTTCCTGTGTTTTGTTTTCACAAAGGCAGCAGAATGACTGAAACAAGCTTTGTGCGTTTTGAAAGACTAACTGACACAAATTATCAAAGCTGGCGAATTTATGTGAAAGCATCTCTGATAAAGGAGAACCTGTGGCACGTTTTGGAGAGTGAGAGTCAGCCGCCTGCCAGTGCGTTGGCTGCTGAGATAGCAGCGTATCGTGTTGCTGACGAAAAAGCCAAAGCAGTTATTTTGCTAACTTTAAGTCCTTCCCAGTTGATTCACGCTGCTGCTGCGGACACAGCATATCAGCTCTGGGAGGCTCTGAAGCGTGTGCATCAACCTTCCTCGTGTTTGTCCAAAATGCTATGGACGAAAAGACTGTATAACACAAAGTTATGTCCCGGAAGCTGTGTAAGAGAGCACCTCATGCTGATGAAACAGTTATTTCAAGAGGCAGCTTCCAAGGAGGCATCTGACCTGGAAGAAAGAGCAGTGTGCAGCTTTGCCAGATGCTGCTACAGATGTAAGAGAGTCGGCCATCTCCAGAAGGACTGCAGAATGCCAGCGCTGAGCAGAGGGAAGAAGACAGCCCAGAAGCGGAGGGGTGTGTCGTCACAGGCTGAAAACCATGTGTTGTGGCAAAAGAACAGTCTGAGAGTGGTGTGTGGTTGCTAGACAGTGGTGCAACTCACCACATGGTGAACAATTTAAAGCTGTTGAGTAATGTTACAAATGCAAATATAACAGCAATTTCCCTGGCATATGGGGCACCAAGCAAGGTGCAGAAGATGGGTACTGCATATGTGCCATGCTTTGGTAAATCATTCAATAATGTGTTGTGCGTTACCAACTTGCAGAACTGTATTTTGAGTGTCTCCCAACTGACCAGTGAGGGTTACAAAGTGGTGTTTGAAGGGGAGAAATGTACACTAACTGCAAATGGTATGTTTTGTGCAAAAGGGGTGAAAAAGCAGGGGTTGTACTACATGTTGCCCAAAGGAAAAGTGGCAAACGTTAACCCTTTGTGTAACAAACCTCTACATGAAAAGTGTGTACATTATCTCCACAGAGTGATGGGACATGCCAGCTACAAAGGTTTGCAAGAGTTGGCAAAGGTATGCCCTGGATTACAAGTCAGAAATTTCCCTAAGTTCCTAGATTGCTCTGTATGCAAAAAGGTTAAGGTAAAGGCTTACCCCATTGCCAAGAAAAGCAAGTGTGTCACCCAACGGCCTTTTGAGGTTGTACATGCAGATTTGGCTGGGCCATCCAAGCCAACTGAAGGGCAAAATAGGTATGTCCTGGTAATTGTAGACAAACACACCAGGTACTCCTATGTCTATCTGCTGAAAGAGAAAAATCAAGCAGCTGAAAAGCTCCAAGAGTGGGTGAATGCTGTTGAGAGGGAATTTCCTTATAAAGTGGCCAGTCTTGTATCAGACAGAGGGGGAGAATTCCTGTCCAATAGCCTGCAAGCCTGGATGCGTAAGAAAGGCATAAGGCATAAAACCACCAACCCCGCATCTCCCGGGGAGGACGGTCTTGCAGAAAGAAGAATTGGGCTGTTGAAACAAATGAAGGACTGTATGATGGAGGATGCCCAAGCCCCAGCAGGACTTTGGGGAGAAGCAACAGTGACAGCAAACTACCACATAAACAGGATGTGGAGTTCAAGTGTGAAGCAAACTCCATATTACCTATTGTATGGTAGACCGCCAAACCTCCAGCATCTACGCGCTTGGAGTCAGTTTGCTAGTGTGTATGTTCCACCAAGTTTCAGAAAGTCTGGAGAGGAGAAATCTAGACGGTTACGCTTTGTGGGATATGAAGGTAACAAATATAGATTTCTACACCATGCTAGCAAAACAGTGTATTCCAGGAGTGCAAACTTTGAAATCCATTCAGGATGGGATAGACTGCACTGTAACCAAGAGGTTTTGATTCCCCTGAGTAAAAGTGTGAAAAGTGTTCCCGAAATTCCTGAGAATGGAGGGGCAGTGATGTCTGATGAGGAAAAGGACAGTGTCCCGGATACACTTGAAAGCTCTGAAGATGGAGGGGCGGTGATGGCTGATGATGAAGAAGAAAGTAATAAGGAAAGTACTGAGGAGGAAAAGCCAGAACTCTCACTCAACGTCACACCAAAGAGTTCAACACTGCCACCTAGTGCTGAACCTGCATTTACGGTCAAGAGAGAGCCTCGCACTGAGGTCAGCACTAGTTCCAGCAGTGGTTAAAGTGAAAGTGGGTCAGGAAGTACCCAACTTGCTGAGTCAGGAAGTAAAGTTATGCTTATTCCTAAAAGGTCAGGAGGAGGGTATTTTGTTGTCCCGTGTGACTGAGGCAGAAAATTTGAGTGTAGGACTGCATTAGGGTATGGTACCAAAATGTAAGGCAAATGATCCAAGATGGGATTTTGTGCTTGCGGTATTGTCCATCTGCGGATCTGCTCACAAAGGCACTTCCAGTAGTAGGCAATGAGAAGTTGGCAAGTAAACTGGGCCTTGCCACCAGGGTGTAAGGCGGAAGATGAATTGTACCCTTGAATGTATGTAATGTATGTATTATGGAACATGTATTGTATGATATGGATAGTGAAAATGTCCTACACAGTGGCCTGACCATTTTGGAGGGGATTGTCAGGGATTCCAGGTAAGGAACCCTGGGAAAATGATCAGCCCACTGCAAAGATGTTGCATCATGCCCCAGCTGTGGGTAATTGCAAGGTTGCATAAGAAACTGCGGTTGTGTGCAGATGGTAGAGGGAGGTGTGCAAACCTCTACCTGATTGGTTGTAAATATGTATATAAGAAAGCAATCCCCAGTATGTATTTGTCTGTTGACCGAACCGGTGTCTGGCACAAGCCTTTGTCCGTCTGCTCTATGTTTTGAATATAACGGAACTTTGCTGCAAGATAAAGTGCCTCCTGTTTGGAAGAAACTCCTCTGTGTGTGAGTATCCTTACTGGGGAATAAAGCTGCTGCTGTTGGCTCGCTGAACTCTGGTTTTTCCGCTGCTTTTCTGTGGGGCTGAAACTCCTATCATCCCCCAACAAAAATACACCCTATCTTTATCCTCTTTCTCTCCTACATGTTAAAATGGCCATGGAAATAACAAAGATCCCCTTCACACTACACAGCTATAGTTATAGCTGTAGCCCATTAATACTGCTTTAACTGCCATGGCTCCAGTCCTATGCAATCTTGGGGTTTGTAGTTCACACCTTCTAACAGTACTGATTTGGGAGAAACAGTCCAAGTCAATCTTTAGTCATCCCACTTTCTCATTTGCTTTTAAAATCTTCTAGTTTCTGCCTCCTCTTCCCACTTTCCACCTTTGGCTTCACCTCACTTCAGCTGTTGCAAACTAACTAAACAGGTGAGACAGAAGAGGAGGGGGTGGAACCCTGTCCTTCCCAGTAGACTCAGGCAAAAGCAAACAGCTACAGCCTCTTCCAGTTTGTGTGTTCTTCTTCATTAACAACTTCTGCCATTTTGACCACACTACAATGCTGTTCACTCGCATGTGTCCCATTTAAATCTGTGAAATGCTGGAGTGTATAGCAGTTTTGATAGGTATTTAGAATTCCCTGCCAGAGGAATGTGGCCATGCAGTGATAGCAGTTAAAGTTACCACTTTAACTGCTATAATTCTGTAGTGTGCTATAATTCTATAGTGTGGAAGAAACCTAAACTCAAAGTTTTATATGTTATCTGATAGATTAATTTTTGAGGAGGGGGAAGTTGACTTAGTCAGTTGTAGCAAAACCAGAAAAGGATCTTGTGGTACCTCAAAAATGAATAAATTTTGATGAGGAGACTGTTATTCCTGCCTCTGAAATTTGAGTGAGAGGCAGAATGCATGTGAGGGCAACAGATCTAGCATATTCTATTGAGCATTAGGTTTCATGGTTCCAATATATTTCATGAAGTGCATGAAGGAAACCTCAAATGGTAGATCTTTCTCAACAGATTTTTGTCAAGATTTATTAATGACTCTTGACCAAGGCTACACTTCACGCACTTGATGAAGTAGGTTGCAGTCCACATGAGCTTGTGACAAATGTTGCTGTGTTATTGACTTATGGTGACCCTAAGGCAAACTATCATGGGTTTTCTGGGGCTGAGAGTGTATGATGAGCCCAAGGTCACCCAGTGGGTTTCCATGGCTGAGCAGAAAATCAAACTCTGGTTTCCAGGGTTGTAGTCTAATGCTCAAACAACTACACCACACTGGCTCTCCTGTGCTAAATAAAATTTCTTTATCTTTAAAGTGCCATTTTTAAAAAAAGCTTTTATTTGTTGTATCTCAAGAGTTCCATGAGCCTAAGGAAAGTTACTATCAAAGTTTGTGAAACTGGAAGAGAATCTGGAGGGCTTGCTAAGGTGAGACACAGGTCTCAACTCATCTTGAAGGAAGTAAATTTTTCAGTGGCATGGCATGATTTCTTGATGAGGGGTTTCAAACTATGGCCAGTGTAAATGTATGCTGACAGAGTTGTATGGCATTCCTCAGGTGTGCAACTGATTGCACAATTGGAGCCTTGTCCTTGACCTCCCCTGTTGAACATCACTCATTAACTTCCCACCCACCATGTCAAAAGTGAGTAAGAAAGCTGTGTATCTCCTTGCAGAACCATTTGTTGCAACAGACATCACAATTATACAGCCTCTGAGAAATTACAACTACTTCAACAGCAATTTTTAGGCCACCATAGCATTCTCTGGTCTGTCTTCTCCCAAACCTAGAAGTTCTTTAAGGATTCCTCAAGGACACCTCAAGTCAGGTCTGGCTAGTGTTGCAAGGTTTTCAAAACAGCAATAAGGGACAGTCAAAATTCATGACATGCAGGGTTGATAACCACAAAGCAGCCAAGTTTGTGTTCTAGTTGTGTCACAGTAGTGAAAACTTAGAGATAAAGCACATGTCTGGCAACTGACCTCTCCAGTTGAAAGGTGCTAGGGTAGCAGATGCTGGGAAGAACCACAGACAATTAAAGTACAGCCAGGCCTCCATATCCACAGGTTCTGCATCCACAGATTCAACCACAGCTTGAGAATATTTGGGAAAAAAATCCAAAAAGCAAACCTTGATTTTGCCATGTGCTCTGTATTACACTAATGTACAGGCATACCCTGCTGTAGCCTCTTGCCATTTCACAGCTCTGGTGCTCTTTTGTGTTGGTCACCATTTTATATAAGGGACACCATTTTACTACACCATTGTATATAATGGGACTTGAGCATCCATGGATTTTTGTATCCATGAGGGGTCCTGGAACCTAACCCCAGCAGATATTGGGGGCTCACTGTAGTCAAAAGAGACAGATAGGAGCTAGAAGGATTCTACAAACCACACTTCTTGGTTTAGAATACTATGACAAGTACAATCCTTTTTGAAATCAATGCTGTTATTCTATTTTGCAATCAATTCTTACCTAAGGCTGGTATTTCGACTGTTTTGTTTGATAGGTTTTTTAGGTACAAAGAAAAAAACCATGACACCATTAAAAAAAAAACTAACAAAATAAAGAGAATGAACCACTGGCCTGATACATAAGGCATTTATTCCCTAATGTATTTCCCTCTTCACTGTAATTGCCAATCTCTATACTATTCAACATTACCGTTCCAAAACCAACATAAGCTTTCCAAGCATTAAGGACCAAATTGTAAAGCAAGCCTGGAACTGTTTTTGGTTCCCCTTCATCCTCTTTCTGGCCTGCCATCCTGCTTTCAACAAGGAGAAGCTGCACACAACAAATCTGTGTAATTGCAGAGTTAATTTTAGCAACCTCATGCAAACTGACGTTTGCTTTTCGTCGGAGCCTCCGTGGTTCTTTGCCTCACTCCTTAAACCCATTAGTCCCACCTTTGCATGCTAAAAATATGCAAATGATCACTGGTAATGGCTTACAGGGGAAACTCTCATTAGCCGAGAATTGCAGTGACGTCTCTTGCAGGACCAGAAATCTCTAGAACAAGTGGAACGCATCAAGCATTTTGCTCCCAGCCAACTGAGAAAGTGCAAATAGCTCGTTATTAAATAATCAGTGCAGTGTCTACAAATCAGTGGTGTAGCAGTACATTGAATGCAACAGCTCATCATGACAGTGATACACAACACACACAAACACAAAGACTCTAGCTCCCCAAAGCAACAGCACATAGAATAATAGTGTATTAGGAAAACATGACTGCCATAAAATCTACGGTTATTTGCAGTTATTTGGGGTAAGCTTTATTGAACTTGGTGGTACCTTCCTCTGATTATATCTCTCAACTCATAAAAACATAGGGATTAACAAAAGACCTTCAGCTGAAATAAATCCTTTAACTTTGAACAGGAATGAAAACAAAACAGACCAAGTAAACTGTTACTGTGAAGAAGGAATTCCTTTAAAGAAAAAGAAAGCAGTATTCAGTCTCTACTTGAATATTTTCCTTATTCTGTGTGACTACCTCTAGCTAACTCTATCATGAATAGCTTAAGCTCCAAAGCTTCACTATCACCTCACTCATTTGCCAAAGCCAGGAGACTCCCAGTTATGCTGGTGCTCCTTGGACCTCCACTATGCAGTTGTAGCACTATTATTCTACTTTAACTGCCATGGCTTCATCCTACAGCATCTCAAGGCTTGTAATTTAGAGAGAGGTATTTGAAATTTCCAGTCAGAGAGCTCTAATGCCTCACCACCAAACTACAAACTCTGTGATTCCACTGGATGAAGCCATAGCCACTATAATTGTGCAGTGTGGAAAGATCACTGCTCTGAACAAAGCATGCTGGGGAGCTGCACTCTCCTGTGCCCCCTCTCCCACACTCAGTAAGATGACATAACACGTCTAACTATGGAAAAGGAGGTCTCTTTTTAAAGATTTAGAATGTCTCCAGTAGGGATGTAAAGCCTTGCCCTCACATGTGAAGATAAATAATTATGGTTGTTTTCTTCCCACTGTGGGAGAAAACAAATATTCCTCTACACTATTCTTCTCATATTCAAACATCCTGAAGTCTTACATAAGAATTATTCTGCAAACCAAAACAAGTGGTTTTCTGTGCAAAAAAGGCAGGTTTCCTATCCTGGAACCTATCTTCTGTGTAAAAAAATGGGGTTTTGGGGCACACCTCCAAAAATGTGTTCCTCCTCAACATTCCCAGGCATTTGAATTGGCATTGTCTTATTATTCTTCCTTATGAGATTTTTCAACTGTAGGAGAACCTGTTTTGTTTTGTGGGGTTTTTTTTGACCTAGCAATTACAAATATTCTTTCCATCTCCAAGGACTTGACACCCAGAGAGGGCCAGCTTCACATTAAAGAGGATTCTTCTGAGAAACTGGGTTCATTCCTGTCTGGAGATTTACCTGAAAGGGAAGCACTCTATTCAAGTCCACCATGAACTTCTTTCTATAATGCTCCTGTTGTAAAAAAATAAAATAAAACTCATTTTCCTGACATCTATGGTGCCAACAACCACAAGCGTATTTTACCTGTAGTTGCCTTTTAGTGTTTGTGGTGCTGTAGCAAAAGGTATAGATGGTCTCTCTTCACCATTTTTATTCTAAATATAGGAGTGAGAGCACTACAGGACAACCAACATGGTAGTCAGAGGGTTGGTACCACACCATACATCCGTACTCTTCAAGATGTGCAATTTTCATAATTGGATATATTTATGGCTGAAACACATGTCTGAAAGCATGTTGGCCAGGTCAGGTCTTGGTCAGGTCACAAGCTCAGAGATGATTAAGCAGGAAAGCCCAGTGCTAATGGGCTTGTGATAATCCTTTCAGGACTGCAGGCTACAGGCACTCCTCAGAACAATGGAAGGCAAAACTGCCCAGGTGAAGCAATCAGAGACTGTTATGATTCTCATCAATGTTTTGTCACCTAGAGTTAAGACAATCAGCCTATTCTGGACTCCTTTGTCAACCCTGTGAGAAAGCAATTACCACTTTGTCCACACATCCTCCTTCAGAGTAGGAAATATACCTCCGTTTCAACCCCATCAAATTGTAGTACATTGGATGTAGTATGTCGGGCATACTACATTCCAGGTAGTACCCCAGATGCTTTCTGAGCCACTCTGCTTTGACCTTCTGCCAGGACTGGTAACTATCACTCTTTCCACCCAATGTCTCTCTATCCAACCTTTCTTGCCTCACTTTCCAATAGCCTTGTATGGTTCCTAAGAATGTCTGATTTCTTGTATGTTTGTTAATGCCAGATAAAATACTCTGTCTGACTTTTAACTGGAGTCCTCTCTATAGTTAGTACTGGTATACACAGGTGAAAAGATCCTGCCATTACCCTCTCACAGGCCTCCTTTGAGCTATAATTCCCTCGAATTCTAAGGAGACACTGGCCTTGTGGGTGGATCTCAAAGTCCCCTGTGTCCTAGGCTAACAGGGTACCAATAACTTTTGCAGATGGCCAGAGTATGGAAACCTTACATTTTTGAATCATAACACCCAGAATTCCAAAGTTATCAGGGACAATGGCCATGCTACCTGGTGATTCTGGGAACTGTAGTTAAAAAAACAAACAAAACAAAATTAATGTTTCTAATCTCCACAGGTAGCTAGGAATAGTTAAAAGACAGCCAATACTTGACCTTACATTGGTCCCATGATTGGTGGAAGCAATATGTTTTAAAAAAACAGGCAGAAGAGCACCAGAGATGGAACAGTCATTAGCAGGGATTCTTCTTAGAGTGATGGGAATACAGATGATGTGAGGTGTTAACACAAATCTCTTGTACACTAGACAAAGAACCACACTGGATCTTCTTTGTCACTCAGGACTAAACAAGTTACACTTGGGATGCTGGGCAAGTTATACCTCTTATGTAAATGTGGTATTTTAATTCTGGAACTTGGAGCCAAATTTAGTTCCTGTTCCTGGTGTCCCCAGTTGAACTCTCAATCCTGCTATGACACAGAAATTAAATAAAACAATGCTAAGAAATGCGGGACATGATCCAGCCAACATTAAACACTTTTCATATACCACTGATTTCAATTCATCTGAACTCTCCCGCTGAAATTAATGAGATTTTAAAGTGCTTTTTAAAAAGCCTAGATGGTATCCTAATTCACTGTTTAATCAGTGGCATTTTAAATGCATGAAGAAGCTAAAAATCAATACTTTAAAGAAACTACATCTACATTGTACTTTAGCACAAGTCCAATTTAATGAAGGCTTCTCAAACAAATACTGTATACCTCTGCCCCTCTACCTCCTGAGGCAATATCAGTGCATGTCAGTTCTATAAATAGGGACAAATCTCAGAGACCTCAGCTCATTTTTTCAGTCAATCTCCAGATGCATCCAGTCCACAACATGACAATAATAATTGAATTACTTTTATTCTGAGACACACAGGTTCATTACTTGATGTTACAGGCAATTTCAGCTTACACAGTTATGAAAAACCAGGTCTCCAACAACTACCAGCTGAGGAGATCATCCCTAGTCAGGCATAACCTTGTGCATGTGACTGTGTGCAGTCAGTGTAAATGCAAGTCATTGAGCACCTCTCATCCAGAGCTTGGAAAATGTACATTTTTGGGCTAGAACTCAGCATGGACAGTGACCATACTTCATTGGCTGAATGTAACTTGATTGGGGATGGACATGTTCATTGACAACTATTTTTGTAGATTTCCAATTTTTTCCACTACCACTTTTTCCTGTGGTACTTCTGTATCGATATTTTGCTTGTTTTTATGGACAAAAATTACAGGGATGTGTGGGTGTATTTTTAAAAATCTGCACATCTTTGTGAGCATTTTGTCATGCATCAGAATGTTTATTAAAATACTTCTCTGTGCATTTTGAACATTGCAAAATACACACACACACACACACACACACACACACACTTTTCTATGACCACTTTTCCAATCTGCCACTGTTTTTGCTATTTTGCTGTTTCACCAGTCCAAAAAAAGTATGGATTTCTGGATGCACCAGTCCAGAAAAGTATGGATTTTCAGATTCAGGGTGCAACCACTCTTTGTACGTTTCCAGATGGCATTTTTCTTCTAAAAATTAAAATTAAAAAGAAAATTAAAAACCGATGAAGCAGCTTCTTCATTTGTCCCTATTCCCCCAAATGTCCATGTGTGTCGGCTGAAGATGGTAAGGGCTACATGGGACAGATAGAGACTGATGGACTAACAGGGATGAGGCTCAGCCACAATCATTTCTCACTACTCTCCAGGCAAAGAGGGTGGTGGCACTTTCTCCTGCTACATCTGGGCACTGCTGGATGTGAACCATCCCTAATCTTCATGTGGATGTGAACCATTGTTGTTGCTGTGTGCCTTCAAGTCATTTCCCACTCATGGACATCCTATCACAGGGTTGTCTTGGTAAGATTTGTTCAGAGGGGGGTTGCTTTTCTGTCCCTCTGAAGCTGAAAGAGTATGGCCATTTCCGCACCACACTGTTATAGTACTATTATTCCACTTTCAATATCCTGGGCAATTCTGGGGTTAGTAGTTTACTGAGGCCAAAGAGCTCTCTGGCTTAGAATTCTAAATACCTCTCCCTAAACTGCAAACGCCAGGATTCCATAGGAATTTGAAAGTAGAATAAAATTACTATAACAATATAGTGTGGAAACGACCTATGATTTGCCCAAGGTCGCCCATTGGATTTAAATGGCCCAGCAGGGATTCAAGCCTTGGTCTCCAGAGTTATAGTCCAACACTCAAATCACTAACGTCATCTGTCTCTCT
This sequence comes from Cyclura pinguis, assembly GCA_030412105.1. Classification (NCBI taxonomy): domain Eukaryota; kingdom Metazoa; phylum Chordata; class Lepidosauria; order Squamata; family Iguanidae; genus Cyclura; species Cyclura pinguis. The sequence continues at coordinate 265,210,092 of CM059601.1, read as the reverse complement.
ATTAGTTATTTGTAATCTTAATGTGGATGGAGAAGTTAAGGTCTGTAGCACTATAGCCGTGCACTACTACAACTGATTTACGGCCAATGTGTATGACTGAACTAACATTTCATCTTTCTGCTCCAGTTGCAAGAAAAAGAAGGTGGGGGAGGGACGGGAGAAGTCTCTGTTTATAGTTTTTGTCATTATCTCTCCTCTTTCTGTGACATACATTCTAAATATCACAAAGGTCTCTCTGCCTATGCTTAGAAGCATTCTATCCTGACATTTATTTTAAGTGCATGTGTGAGGGGGAATTTAAGTCAAGGCTCCAGTACTTTTGGAAACAAACACTGCCAACACCAGTCAAAAGATCTGTCCTAGGTTAGTAGCCTTCAACCTCCTAGGAACTTCTTGGGGGTTCCTCAAAGATTATCAGGCATTCCAAGAAAATGGATAGTGGGGGACATGCTGTTTGAAAGAGAGCTGCATGCCATTACAGACCATCCCCTTCAGTCTGAGAAAGAGGGCTATCTTAGGAGTGGTCTATGGCATGAAGTGGATATGTGGCCATGCATACATTCTTGGATTATAACTCCCATCATTCCTCATCACTGGCATTGAAAAAGTCCATCTCCTGGCCACACGTAGCCCTCTGAATCCAAAAGGCTTTTCTTGCCCAAAATGCCTCCAAACTGCATCTAGGGGGTACAGGGGCACCTATGCCTTGTCTGTCCCCCTGCACCATTTTAGGCTGAGGAGACGCCTTTTTTTTTTCAAACAGGAAGTGACCCCCAAGGTTACTTCCTGTTTCAAAAAGGATTCTCCAGGGCCTATTTTTTGCATTGGTAATGCAGCAGTAGACTGAGCCCTCCAAGGTCTCCTGTGGAATTAATGCAGTTCCCTGGCCTCTGACAGTTGTCCGCTCCTGCATTAAACAAGATCTGGAGGGACACCTATATTTCCCAGCCCTTATCTATGGTGGCCTCTCAGTTTGCACAGAGATGATAGCTAGCCTGAAGCTCAATCCTGCAAAGTGAGAAAAAAAATACCTTCCTCCCCAAGCTACTTTGCATCTTACACCTTCTGGAATCCTCCAAAAAGCATGTTCACTGACCGTGCAGGTTGGGGGTTACTGTAGGTTGTAATTTTTAAAAAGTAACTTTTCTAAGATGTACTCCCAACCAAGTTCTGCAACATGCAGTTATTCTACAAACGATCACCCAAGATGCCTTACTCAGAAAGCAATAGGTTCCTTGTGTGCAACAACATTGAAAACCACCATTCTAAGTACACTCCTGTCCCATGTCCAGCTAACTCAGGATTTAGTACATTAAGGCAAAGCTGGCATCCCTGTAAAGCATTTGCAGTGATTTCTCACTTCCCACAGAGAAAATGGGACAGGTATAAAGCCCTAATTAGGCATTCCTTGCACATTTATATCCTAGCCTCCTCTTTCTGATTTAAGGGGAAAAGGGCGATAAGAGTTTCCTTTCACCAATATCGTATCTCCTGTTTTGAAATTCAACACATTATGACTCATTCAACAGTACAGTCTTAAATTCTGTCTCTTGTTACAGTCCCGGGAGATTTAGTGAGGAGTTGAATCCCTGAAGAAGCTACCTCCATAAATGATAAGATCATGAAATTATATCTGCTTTACTGTATAAAGAGTTAGAGAAACTGAAAAAAAAAAAGATGAGCTAGAAAATAATGGTGCAATGTGCATTCCAAGCAAATTCACTAATGAATTTTAACTTTAATGATCTGTAGTTATTATATCCTAAAGAACATCTTGGTGGTCAATGCCTGCTGTGAAATAAGGAGTGATTATGCAGTTTATTGAGAGGTGCACAAAACATTCCAGTGATTAGCAATTTGGAGCACAAAGTCCATTGGGGAAATAGGACCAGAAACTTATTCTAGCTCATAGTCTTAGGTTATGACAGCAACTATGTTACAGCAACCACTCTAAATTCCACTTGCTTGCATATCATCAGGACTATATGCAGGCAAAGCAAGTTAAAAAGAGTGATAGGTTTTAGAGGCAACTGGCAAAGCAAACAGGCCAACACCAATTTATTTGAAATGCAGGGATGTTGCATAAATGTGCTACATTATTAAGCCATTAAGGAATGCAAGTAAGCCAGTCGCATAGGGACTGGGGGGGGCAGGGGGGCAATTCACCCTGGGCAGCAATGTTTTTGGGGCATCCCAGCCCATACCCGCACCCCCACGTACCCTGGCCATGCCCCCACATACCCTGGCCATGCCCTCATGCACCACAAGCACACCCCCATGGACAGTGGCCATGCCCGTTGCACCATAGCCCCCACCTCCACACACTCCAAGTTCCGCCACTGAAGTAAACTAAACCGATGCTATTTCTGTTGGTACTCAGGGAGGACTGGGTTCATTCTTAGAAGCAGAGATAGTGACAGTTTTGTGTTACATTGGTAAAGACAGCATCAATGCCTTCCAGTGAGGTGTGATCTTAATGTAAGTAGGCATCCCAGTAAGATAAGATTCTTTGACCAGAGTCATCAATGGCTGAACCTGAGACCTTCTAGCTAGGAAGAGACCTTCAGAGTGACACCTTTTATAACAGACCTGCAGGGTTGTTGGTATTTTTTCCATGCCATGGAGAACGCTGTTGGAGTATTACTCAAATTGCCAAACAAAAAGTTGGTCTGTCATTCAGAGAATAATAAAGTCCCCAATTAAGTGCACACAGATGAATCGTGATGGACTTGACCACTGGGCTGACCTAACTCTGGCCATTTCCGCACTGGACTGTTATAGTGCTATGACTCCACTTTCAACATCCTATGGAATCCTGGGGTTTGCAGTTTAGGGAGGGGCCAGCTGGCCCCTCCCTAAACTGCATACCCCAGGATTCCATAGGATGTTGAAAGTGGAATAAAATAGCGCTATAACAGGCTAGTGCGGAAATGGCCTCTGTATTCCACAGTAGCCAACTAGATGCCTTCCCAAGCTAAGCATAAAAGCAACTGCCTTTCTACGCTGTTCCTAGCATCAAGTAGAATTCATTAGTATATCGTCTTTGAACATGGACACTCCATTTAGGTTATCATATTTAACAGCATGTTGTTTGTATTTGCCATCCATGGATTGTACCTCAAGTCACAACCTTAGCGTTTGCATTGTGATCAAATGTTATGCCATGCATCTGTTCCACTGGGAGGCCAGGGCAAAGGAAGTTACCTGAATAGGTCTTCCATCTGGTGTGAGCACCTCCTCTGACAGTTCCATCATCTTCAGGGCCATGAGGGCTATGGCCTTTGCATGATTCAGGTTCTGCCTGTGGAGTCCTGCCGCAACACAGTATGCATCGCCTATTGTTTCCACCTGCAGCAATCAGACAAATCAAATACCAACGTTATGGTAATGACCCAGAAATCAGTACCATTAACTACCTGTAATCACCAAATGTTGCTTAAAAACATGTCAGCACAACATTAATAAGAGAAGCTATTAGACAACCAAGTATAATTATCCCCCAAGTTTGCAAACAGGTACCATCAAATCCTGACATCTCGCTGCACAGTTGTTCACGATGAGCGAGTGCAAAAATCATTAAAGTCAAGGACAACTTGTACCATCAAGGGAGTTACGAAAACATTGTTCAAAAAGGAAATGTATTTTCCTGTTTAGGGGGAACTACTGGAAATGTGGTACAGGTGAACGCATGCTGCCTTTGTAGCTTGTTCTATGGTAGAGTATGAGTAGAGTATGTTCTATGGTAGAGTATGAACATCTGCATGTTTTTACTATGTATTTTTCATATGCTTAGAATCTGCACACAATCAAAACCCATACATTAAGAACAGACTGAAAATGGATAGAGATAATCCCACCCACCAGCAGCCACAATAGTAAAAATCACGGACTCTAGAGAATAGGTCTTTAAATGTATTTCTCAAGATATCTTCCCAGCAGCTGCCTTTCATAACTCTGGGAAGTGCCCTTTCCCCACTCTCTGACAAAACTGAATAACAACAATGAATTCCCTCACTCATCAGTATACCTGAAGCCTTAAGATTCATGGTATATATTAATATATTTCATTTTGTATTTTATTAACATTAATAACATCTTGCGTCTATTTTTGTAAATATTTTTAATTGAATTTATTTCAACTTTTGTGAGCTATCTTGATTTTTTCCCCAATATTGGAAAGCAAGATATAAACAATTCAGGAATATTAATGGTGGTGGCGATGATGAAGATGGCCAGAATCCTGTATGACAATTACAAATGTGTAACTTGGAGTTAAATACTCATGACTGTTATATATTCACAGTCCCTACACAGTCCCCTACTTACTGGGTAACAGCTGCCGCAATCAACAAGGGTCTGTTCCTTTGTCGATCAGGAAGCAGCTGGCTGCTATTCCCAACCCTGCTCAAATGAGCAATCTCCCGCAAATGAGCAATCAATGAGTTGGTGGCAGTGAAGGAAAAGAGAGAAAGAGAAGAGGAAGATTAAAGAAGCAAGAGAAGCCCAGCCAGTATGTTAACACTGCCGTCCAGTTAGAACTTTTTTATCCTGATAACTCTCAGATTTTTTTTTAATTGAGAGTAGGAATAAAAAAATTGCAGCTGCTGCTGAGTATTGTCAGAAAATAGTCCAAGACAACAGAAACATTGTTATATGAAAAAGAGAGAGAAAGACCTACAATGACAAATAATGCACCCTCCTGATATACTACCCTGGTCTGGAAGAGCAGGGAGTTCAGCAGATCTTATTCACAGGTAAGGTGCACAGAATCACTGTGTCAGAAGTATATGGGTAGGACTCCAGTTTGCACCCAGAAGTAAAGGATAATACATCACTGAATTACATTAAATGCTTAGGGCTGATGGAGCTATCTGGAAGGCTGCATGATTCTTACCCATCCACAAAGTGCCTACATTTATTAAGATGGCCAACACATTTCAGAAAAGTCTGTAGACTTAATCCAACTGTCAGGCCCAACTAAATTAGATGCACTAAAACACTGTAAATGTAATAATTCAAGATTTATGTAAGAGCCTCTGGGTCAATGAGTATACTCTCACGGGGACTAAGAACTGGATTTTGCTTACACATTTTTCCAAAATTTGTTGGCTATTTTAATATACAGAGGCACAATGACAATTTTGCTTCTCTCCTGATTTTATTTGGTTGTTTGTAACGACCCTTACATAGTTCCTTATGTTTTTCCAAAGACTGTGCAGCTACTGCAGAATACTCACTGCAGACAACCAGATGAGTGGATATTTTAACCATTAATCCTAAATTGCCATTCTTTGTTATTTTAGAGAAATTGTGCCCAGGAAGGCCTGAGGATGTCTATTTCAGCCCACTTAGACTGAAGGATAGCTATGCCACTCATGGTTTTTATGTTGATGCACATTAAGACATGGCCATAATTCTGTATAGCAATCTGTGTTATGTAATTTTATGCACGCTTAGCTTCATAGTAGAGGCACTATGGAACCCTCCTAGTGAATTGCAAAGATGCATATAAGGGTGCTGACATGACTGTTCCAATGCACATTGGGCTCTACCAATATAAACCAGCAGTCCATAGCTGTCGTCTGGATGGACACTGGGAGCATATGATGCATATCAGACCCTATGAGCAACAGTTACTCTGCTGGCTTCCCTACGTGGCAACATCACAGCAACCCTTTGCTGAATATGGACATGGCAAAACTGCTCAATTCTATTTCCCACAGAGGTAAGTCCACTTCCGTAGATGCAAGTCTCATACTAAATTCCAGCCATGATTTACTAGTTTACTAAAGGTAGAGGAGATCTCTAGTGTGAGACTGCAGCATTTTCCACTGGTCCTGTCTGAATTTCTACTTCTTATTCTTTTGGGCCTCAAAACCTTGGCTTGAAATAAACATCAAAATGTAATCACAGGGGGTCACACTTACAGCAAAAAACCAGACAAGCTGGGTACGCTGAAAAGAGCAGCTGCCAAGGGAATATGCTGTTATTGCAGCCTGGCCTCACAATAGGTTCCCTGTAAAACCTTAATAGACTATTTGGATTCAAAACAGTTGCAGCTGAGAATTTGTCATTAAAAAAAAAAAAAACAATGAACAAGCACACATTTCTCTCTTTTGAATCAGGAATGGGCAACATGTGGCTGTGCTGGGAGTTATGTGCTGCTCCCCAAGGCCATTTCTCCCCAAGTCTCCAGATTCCCCCTCCCTCACCTCAACAAAAGAACCTAGCAAAAAAATGGTGAATTGGAAAAATCCAAAGACGAATCCAAAGGCTGCATTTCCCCTTTTAAAAACATCACAGGCTCTCCAACACTGCCATTTAACATTTTTAAAATATCAGTTTTTCAAAACTGGAACTTTTAAAACATATTTCTCATGTCATTTTATGAGCTCCATACCTGAAAGGTGGAATATTAAATAGATAAATAGAAAGAATTTATACTTTCCCATTAGAGGCCTAACAGGCACCAACACTGTTGTCATTCAGCAATGTAGCTTACAGGGAGGGGAGAATGAACACATTCCTCTCCAAACAGGAATCCTGGCCTCCCACACAACTCCTTCCTTAAGAGAGTGACATACTGAAAATTGTTCAGATCTAGAACTCTTAAACTTGCTGTGCCAGTCTGGTGTAGTAGTTTGAGCATTGAACTATGATGCTGGAAACCAGGGTTCAAATCCCTTCTCAGCCATGGCAACTCATACTTTCTCAGACTAAGAGGAAGGCAAAGGCAACCCCTCCTGAACAAATTCTGAAAGAAAACTCATGATAGGTTCACCTTAGGGTCTCCGTAAGTCAGATGGCGCACAGCAGCAACAGCAACAACATTACTTTGGTCACTTTACCTCTCCCTTTGGATAACTACCGTAAATGCTATTTCTAAATGCTCAATTGAATTTTAAAGTAATTGCAATGGTATAAATTTGGGGGTTGAAGGAAAATTTCTTTTGGAAGGGGCATAATTCTTATTTTGGGAAAATGTCCCCATTGTGTCCCTTCTCCAACTACATCCCTGGATTAGTACCTCAGTACTTGAGGTATTCTTGTTCTTTTGTGCCTTCGAGTCATTTTCGACTTGCGGAGATCCTAAGGTGACCCTATCACACAGGGTTTTCTGGAGGTTGCGTGGGTTTCCATGGCCAAGCAGGGAATTGAATCTTGGCCTCCAGTGTTGTGGTTCAATTCTCAAACCACTACACCTTGCTGGCTACTCAAGGTAGTGCCTCTCCTTATATATGCCTGCCTGAGAAATCTAAAGTCTGTTGGAAAAGCCTCCCCAGTGGCTCATCATTGGGGAGAATACACTGTGGGAGGTCTTAGGGGATTCTTCTCTGTTGTATCACCCCAGTTATCCTCCCCTCAGAAGCCTGAATGGCACCAATGCCAGTGTCATTCCAGTACCAGGTAAAAACCTGACTAAAGATTCTAAGGCCTAAGTTATTTAACCTGAATCTGTGATCCTTTTAAACTATTTTAACTGGCTTAAGTGTCTTGATTTAAGTTGTTAATTTTTTAAATAGGCTTTTCATCTGCTTAAATAATTGTTATTGTTTTTAATCATTTAAAAACTGTTTCAATTGATTTTGTTGCATGTTGACGTGAAGTCCTGGGATATGGGATTGGACACACATGCACAAAATCAATAAATCAATACATCAATATCTTTCATGAGTGGAGGCATTTTTTGGCAGTCTATGTGCCTTGTAACAAGTCCCAGGGGCTAAAAAAAATTGATCTTTAGACCACAGTTGCCCACCCTGTCTAAAATTAAGCTTAAACTGTAGCCATGTGAAAGAAGACCGATATGAACTGCTGATGCTAAACATAAAAGAGGAGAAGTTTTAGTGAGGTGGAATATGTCACTCAATATTACACACAGACATTACACTATTCCCAAAATTTGATATGCACATTCTATTCATAGTTCATGTTACTAATTTAGTACCACCAATATATGTTACTTTACAGAGCAACCTAATTAAAAACCAAAACAAAACACTATTTGGTTCATTAGAGAACAAAATCCAAGATCAATAAGAGGCCAATATTAGATCAAGCACTGAATATGAAACAGGACCACTCTGTGACATTTTGATTTGTGCTAATCAAGGTATTAGCAAAAAGGGCAGGCTGCTGTCCAGAAGGTACCCACAGTCTTAAAGAACAGTCTTGTGCATGTATGTTCGTAGGTAAAACCCACTGTGTTTGCTGTGGCATACTCTAAAGAAAAAGTACATATCTGGGAATGAACTCAAATGTGACAAAAAAAAAGTGCTGTACTGGATCAGGACAATTTATAGGGCTTGTTGTAGAAGAGTTGTTCCAAACATTTTCCTCCACCCTGCCAAGATAATCACTGTGAACAAACTTAATGAAATTAAAGGAGTTGGGAAATGAACACACACTTCCGGAAGACATATCAGGGAGCTGTTCACATTGCTGGAGTAGGAGGTATACCATAGCTTACATTTCAGCACTGTTGCATATGTCTTGGGTAGCATTTGCTCCTCAAATACTGATTTAGTTCGAGTCTCTTGATTTCTGAACACGGAATGTCTTCGTATGAATACCTGATGTAGGAGGTTGTAAGCTTCCACAGCCTGTCTTCCCTCCAGTTCCATATTTACCCCCCTAAAGGCATCCTCCTTCCTCGGTCCTTTCCCCATTCACTCCCATTTCCCCACTTCCTTGCCTCCCACGGGCATCACTCAACCTCTTCTCTGGTTCACATCTTAATTTTTGGAGCCCATTAAGAGAGTGGGATGGAACATTTAGGAAAGAAAAAACAGTTGTAATGCTTTTAGTCAGAAACTGTTTTTAATGTTTCTGCAATGCTTTTACTCAGAAATTCAGAATCTGATATTCACAAGCATAAAATACTGATTTTTTTTTTTTTTAAACAATGTAAGTTGCTTGCTCTTGCTGTGGATAGCTCTTTGGTGTCTACTGGTTTAGAAATGGTGGAACCATTTTCCTCACACGGAAAAGCTCAAAGGCCAGCTTTAACATAACGCGGTGCAAGAGAGCTCTCAAGCATGTATCATATTGTACTAAGCTACTCCTCTTGCTTATCACTCATTATAAGATTAGTACTATCCCTATGAGGAATGTCTTGAGTGTCTTTTAGGGACAATCTGAGAATTGTCTCAATGAATCACAACTGAGATACTTAATGTTACAAAGATCTTAACACAAGTGCACATCTTCCTGATTCCACATCACTAATTTTTGATTAAAATGGAATGGGGAAGAAAGCATTCATCCCAGCTAGCCATGAGCTGATTCAGTGTGGCTTACAGCTTCATGAGCTCCTGTTAACATAAATTCACTTGTTACATTTCTGCTTATATATGCAAATACATGCAGACCATATCCAGGTCTGTATTCAGATTTATCCTGCTTAGAAGAGGCTCACTGAAATTTTAACTGAGTGATGACTAATCATAGAATCACAGAGTTGGAAGAGACCACAGGGGCCATCAAGTCCAATGTAAGCATCAACAGTTTCAATGAGTAAGCTTTCAGCTTGACTAAGTCTGGGCCCATCCTTTATATCTGTATCAATTCATTTGTGAATACATACAGACATAAGTTAACGAACTCAACAAAGATCTGTATTTCTAACTGCAATAAGCAGTATTGTCGTATTTTTGTCCCAGGCACAAGAGTCAAGAACTAAAGCAAGACACACATCCCAATGTTCCCTCCACATAAATGCTGAAGCACCTTCAATTTCCTTAACAAGACTATATTTAGTTTCTTTAACTTTAAGGTACATTTTTCGCTACATTCTACCCTTTTTAATTTGTAAGCCACACTGAGTTCCAATTTTGTGGAAAAGGTGGGGCATCAATAAAGTTAGGAGACAGTGCAGTGTAGTGGTTTGAACATTAGACTCTGATTCTGGAACAACCATCCAGAGCCCATTTTTTATCTAGATACCTTCATGAACATGTGCAGGGTGGAGATAAAGAACAGTAGTAAGGAAATTTTATGCATCTTGACAGTGTCTGGCAAGTTACTTTTTAAAAACAAATTGTTCCTATTAGTGTAGTAATTTGAACGTTGTAGTAATTACACAGAAAAGTAATTTATTATTGTTATTCTTCATCTTGTTAGAAGTTAGTTGATGAGTTGCTTGTTACTTTCTAAAGTCTGTTTTCTTTAGTAGTGATACTCCTAGCAAGACCCACCTACCTAAGAGAATACAGTTGGAGACGTGAAGGGTAAGGCCCTGGTCAGACATTTTGTAACAAGAAAGACTTTATCTGCAGCCAAAAAGAAAGAAAAGCCTCAATGAAACTCTTCAAGCAGTTAAGAACAGATTATGAGCAAAAGGAAAAGGTGACAGAAATAGGGTGAGAACCTTAAATGCAACCATTCAGTGACTTGTGCAACGACTTATGAACCCTAATGTACACCTATCACTGGGTTTTCTTGGTAAGATTTGTTTAGAGGGCATTTGCCTTGCCATTCCATTCCTCTGAGGCTGAGAGAATTTGACTTGGCCAAGGTCACCTAATGGTTTTCCATTGTGGAAACTCTGGTCTCCTAGAATCCTAGTACAGCACTCAAACCACCACACCATGTTGGCTCTCAAAAGGTCAAATACAACACCCTGAATTTAGCTTCAAAACAGACAAAACAGACAAACAAAACAAACACTGTCTCTCAGTCTCTCTCACACATGCATACTGATGGCTAGCACCCAACACGTCATACTTGTTATACGTTGGATCAGGCGAACTTCCTAGACAGTCTTCAAAAGTACCACACTGTAGAGCACATTACTGTAGTCCAGGAGAGCTAGAGCAAAGTGTGAGCCCTCAGGGCTGTTTCTTTGTCCCTCAAATCATTCAGATTTCTCAGACTGCCACTTTATTCCCCTCCAAGGCATCCTGGAAGCCTCCAATGGTAGCGATTCATTTTTAAACTCATTTGTAGTCCTCCTGTCCACCTAACAACATTTGAAATAAAAAAAATGACCTGCTTAGAAGTAGACTTCTGCCTACTTTGTGTGGATACATTTTTGGCACTCTGTGCAGCTTTGGAGGGTCCCAAGGACATAAAATTGGCCCTTCTACTTGCCAGAGTTATCCAGTACTGCTGTAGACAAATTGAAAGGTTACCATACCACACCTAATAATGATTATCATTGATTTAAAATATCAATTAATAGGCAAGCTGGAATCCTACAAGCTATTCCAACTGAAGTTAAGCCCATGGACTCTAGTGGAATTTGGGTAACAATGGATTCACTAGTCAAGAAGTGGTTCAATGGGGTCTACTCAGCTGGGACTAACTACCAACAGGATTCAGTCTGAAATCTGAGAAATCTTCCCGTTTTTTCTTGCAAATTCCTTCCAGCACTGCAGTGTACAGAACAGACCAAGTCAAGGTTTTCTGTCTATAGGAAAGCTTACTATTGATCTATGTTTCTTTTGATTTATAAACAACCTTGTGTTATTTTTAACTCTTGTGCTAAACTCCATAAGATTTATTTTCTGGTATTTTTACTTTCACACTGAAATAATAAATACAGAGACCAAAGGAACAGGAGCTAGGGCTCAACAGAAGAATGTGAAGAATGTCTCAAATTTTCAGTATCAGTTGAAGCCTCATTTTCCAAGGGACACTCCAGGCCTCCTTCTTGAATTTCCATGTGTCTGACATTTCTTCCTATGTGAGTATGCCTGTGTAGGAAGAAATCAGTTGGGAAAGCCTTCAGACCCAACCCCACACTCTTTATTCAAAGATGCTGCTGGTCCTTCTTACTTTTACAGCACAGTTAAAGATGCTCAGTTAATCACTGTGGCATTCCTGTGGCAAATTCCTATAAATACCATCCGAGAGCTTGGAATAGTTAATGCTGTAGCAGTAGCAGCCTAAGCCTCTCATGTCAGCCAGGCAGTAAATCCACTCCAGACTTTAGGGATACCATTCAGCAGCTTGGATAACATCTCTAAAGTTCAGCCTAAAACCTGAACTACAGCTACTACCCTACTGACATGGAAGCCTCCATTTGCCACTGGATTTTGGACTACAGTTCTCACATGCTGGCTGACGGATGGTGGAGCATTGTTGTCGTTGGTGGTGTTAGTGTGTGCTTTCAAATCATTTGAGCTACAGTTCATTAAAAAAAGGACTTTTACAAGCTGTGTCCTATTAAAGGTACTTCTCCTCCTCCTTACATGCAATGCTCGGCTTACCCTTTTCTAGGGACACTATTCTTCATTAAATTCATTTTTGAAGGAAGCAAGAAGGGATTTTAGCAATTTTCTTCCCTCTTCGAGATACTCATTGAAAACTATGCAGTTTTTTATTATTATTCTTTGTTCAGGACTTATTCTGTGCAAAATTCACATTTTTGTCTGCACAAAACTCCATGTTCAAATTTTGTGCACAATTCAAGAGAATGTCGGTACACTATTTCATATGTGGTGGTCATGTCCTAAGGTTAAAAAGTATTGGAATGAAATACACAATATGATATGTACAATACTGACGGTTCAATTCGATAAGATACCTGAATTATACTTATTAAATATGACACATATGTTAGATGGAACTGATGTAAAAAAATATTGGAGAATAATATTGTATATGATCGCGACAGCTCGTATTGAATATGCAAGGTTATGGAAAACTGAGCAAATACCTACAATAGAGCAATGGTGGGCAACATTTAATGAAAATCGAAATGCAGATATAGTCTCTCAGAGACTAAAAGGAAAATCAGATGATGACATTAACAAAGAAAGGCAAAGTGTTCTGGATATGGGTTGGGTTTTGACAGTAAATAATACTTAATTCATGGTAGTATGTGTAGCTGGAAGGAGAAAATCAGGGAAATATCATGGAACATGTAAAGTTGGATTGAAAAGCAGGAACTATCTCTATATAATAACAATTTATTGCAATGCATAAAGTTAACATGTCAATGGTAGAACAGTTAATGGAATCCAGAGAGGTGTGGAACATAGCTGCAACAATTCACTAAAATGTACAGTGAGAAATGTTTGTTTTATATGTTGGAACTATAATAAAATTATTTAAAAAAAAAGAATTTTGTGCACAATAAGCCCTGAACTGCAAAGATTTTAGTCACTTCAGGATTCTCTTCATCAGAGTTTTCCAGCACCTAAGACACCTTTCTCAAAACATTTCTCAAATATTTTTAAAATATTCTTTCCATTACTACTCCTTTCTGCTCCCTCTCAATACAACCCTCACCAACAGATCTTTAAATTCAGAACTCCTAAATTCTTTTCCTTGCTCTTGCAACACCCAAGCACTGTAATTACCCTGCAAATTGCTCAGTTAGAGTTTATAGAAGTTTCTTTCTTTCCTCTGCTTTGTTCATTCTCCTTAGAAGCAGTTATTTCTACTGTCTTTGTGGTTTCAATTGCTTCTGGTGCTTACCTCCTAGTCCAGCAAATACTGACAAAGGTGGTGTCAGAAAAGATTGGACCAAACCTCAAGAAAATACTTTGAGGTGTAAATGTCATGTTGGTTTAATTGCCTTAATTGTTACGTGCACCTGTGGGAAGGAATGTGACTCAAGCTGGTTTATGCTGAGTCATGCTGATGAGCACCAGGTGCAGACAATGCAAGGGTTGGCCAGGATTGGCTAGGTATCTGTATAAAGGTAGCACAATCTAAGCCAACAAGTGCACATGTTGCCTGATGCATGTTGCCAGAGGCTCTGCTGGAAAGAGCAAGCTAGATATGCTGGCTCGTCATCTGGACTTTGTAAATATTGCATATATTTGTAACAAAGAATAAAGAGCCTCCATATTGGAAGATTACAATCTGAGTGGGTGAGTGTTACTGGCATAGTGCATTTGCTGCTAAAGGTGTTCTCTGCTGCTTGGCACGCTTTGATAGCTGTGCGGAGCTATCTCTGCTTATCTATATAGAGTTTTTCTCGGCTGGCTTTCCTTTCTTTTTCCCTTCGTACTTGGGACAGGTGGCAAGCAATTGTGGGATGGCTCACCGCTGCCTTCAGTCTCCTTCATCCCAACTATACTCATGTCCAGATAATTTGACTGTAAGTAGGCAGGGAAACAGACTCCAGCCATGCTTAAATATCCTCACCTTGTTTCATTTTTTGAAAACTCTGTAGCCCCTGTACAAGGCAAGGTATATGTTTCACAGTCTACTCATTTGATCACTAAGAATTAAACTTTCTCCCAGCTTCTGATCTCTACCTGCTGATGGAGGGATCTCTCTCAGTTCTATTGCCATTACAACCTTGTTTGGTGAGGACATGGGAGGGGGCCTTCTTGGTGGCTGATCCAAGGCTGTGGAACTCCTTACCACGGTAAGCTAAATTAGTCTCTTTTTGCTAATTATGCTGGCAATCAAAGATCTTTTTATTTAGAAAGGCCTTTGGCTGTTAACTGGCTGTTTCGGAAGCTTCTCGTAAGGAGGGATGCTGTATTTTTATCATCTTTACTATCTTTTAGATGCTTTTAAAAACTGTTTTAAATTAGTACTTTTAATAGGTTTGCTTGGTTTTTTTAGAACTTTTGTATTATAAATGGTTTTATCTGCATTTCAAATTCTCTTGTAAGCCACCATGGGTCTCATACAGGGAAAATGACAGGATATGGAAGGAAGGAAGGAAGGAAGGAAGGAAGGAATATCATCCAATTGACGAAGATCTGAAGGGAGAGTCAGCAGTACCACTCCCAACATTCAAAAATGTACCAGAAGGTCTGTGTGTTAGTACTGGGTAGAGATAGGATGTGGGTCAGGGCTGACAGAATTCTATTCCATATATGATCATTAGCCCACCATACAGTAGTCAGCAGTACCACTCCCAACATTCAAAAATGTACCAGAAGGTCTGTGTGTTAGTACTGGGCAGAGACAGGATATGGGTCAGGGCTGACAGAATTCTATTCCATATATGATCATTAGCCCTCCATACAGAGGGTTAACACCCAAAGAATCATGTCTCTCAATCATCTAACAGCTTGCCTTTCTAACCCAATCTTTCATTTCTGTGCTTTATTTCTCTAAAACTGTACTCAGAGCTTATCTTTCAATTCCAGCAGGATGAACATGCTAAAACATTCACCTTGCAGGAGTTAAAAGACGGGAAGGGGAAGGTAACAGCCCTCTTTCTTTGATCTGCTGAAGAGATAGCTAGGGAATGGCATTAAAATGGTAGTGACACTTAGCAGGTGGCAGTATTTAGCAGGAATTCTCTCTTCTGGTAGAAAAAGGAGAAAGGGGAATGGAAAGAATGGATCTCTACAGAAAAAGTTCTGCATGTTGTGATCTTGTATCTGAAGATAACCTTGCTGCCTGACAGCTTCATAGACGTGACCATTGTTTGATGCTGGTATACCTCTGTTTCCCTGCCAATCAAACTGCAGGATGCTTTTTGCCAAGATGACAGACTTTTCTTTAGCCTTTGCGGGAGATTGCCAATAAAGTTGCCCCCTCCATTCCCTCTATTGTATTCCTTTTATTTAATTATTTTGTTCCATCAAGGAACAAGCAAAAGGGGCTGATAGCAAAGTGAAGTGACTTGGAACATGCAGGGTTTACGTTCACTTCATATTAATGCAGCAATCAATCACCTCTTGGGAAATTAAATTTTTTGCCCTGCTATTCAGCATTTACTATTCCTCCGCCCACAGTGAAGTGAGAGGTACGGATCTACCTCAAATCTCACTACACTGAGATTAATTTGCCCACAGAGCTTGAAAAGTCACTGTTCAAAGGAATCACTTATAGTTCAAATTCCAAAGCACACACAAAATAATAGTCACTATTATAGTTCCATATTTTTTCAAAATAACTGTTTGCCTTCTTGTTTTTCAAAAGTTACTACAATAGTTATCTGTCATTACTTAAAAACTTGTAAGAAGTATAAGGCACAGCAAAAGCCAGCACTTGAACCATGGGATATCCCTTTTCCGCTGTTTAGTGAGGCTAAACCACTGTAACTGTAAAAGTAATGAAAAAATTACAAGTGCATTGCAAAGAGTATGAGGTTATGTGTCATTAGATAAAAGTGGGAATATAATTTAGTCATGCTTTTGCTATTACTTATGCCTTTCTTATTTGTTGTGCCTCTTCCTCAGCCTTGGGAACTAATTATAAATAACATTCTATTGCCAAAATGATTCAAAAACTGGGCACCAGAACATAGTAAATATGTCCCAGAAAGTACAGACACAAAGGTGGCACAAAGTGCTTCCGTCACTGTATGCCACTTTGACTTAAACAAGCTTCATGTGGCACGGAAAGCATCTGGACAATAAAATCATACCAAGACAGTGGTCTTGGCATGGCAGTAGTCTAGGAACTTAAGATCTACAGGCAAAAGATTATTGTCTATGCCACTCACATGCACAACTTAGTCAAAGCTGCAAGCCTTTCAAGATCTGGCCCCACATCTGTGGAACAGTCTTCCTTTGGACTTCCAGCTAGAGAAGAATCTCACCCATTTTTGTAAGGGTTTGATTTGCCAGATTAAGCTGTTCAGTTATACCTGAAGTTGCTGGAGTGGGTGATGGCTAGTGTGATGTTGGAGGATTTTATATATATCGATAGCATTATGTTTTATTGTCTTTGGCTCTGATTATATATGTTTGAGGTTCCATCTTTTGGTGGAAAAGACATTATAAACAAGCATTGTTATTCTTAGTCTTATTACAAATTCACACTATGCTTCCACTAACATATCCTGAAATATAACCAACAGGTACAGAGGACATTACAAGCATCACTAGTGCAATGAAAACACCAACCCACCCCAGAATAGTGCTGAACCTACCTCAAAATAGTTTGATCACCTTGGATAGCTCTTTTAAGTTTCAAGCTACAGTCCTCTCTCCACATTCACAGATCTGACCTTTGAAAATTTGATTAGTCACAAGGCACATGCTTTCCTCTTCTCTTTCTTGTCCTCCCATTCCCTTGCATTCCTCACCCCAGGCTTGAGAAGCTTGTGTTTAAAATGGACATTTTTTCCTTGTGGGTGAACAAAGCCCCACCACTACTGCTGGAGGAATGTCCTCTCTGCCACATGGCTGCACATTCTGCTGTGTAATGGCTGCTGATTGGTCAAGTGCTCTCTTTGCTCCTACCCCTCTCTTCTGGGAGGAATCTCCTTTCTCAAGATGGCGATCAGAAGTAGCTAGAATGCCAGAACTCAGCACTCTGCTCTTCTCCAACTGAGGAGAAAGTACCAGTAAGCTCTTTATTTTGTCTTTTTTCTTACCACCAGGAGCACCAGTACCAGAGGCAGGGGAATGGGATTGGGATCGTGGGGCGGGGGAGTTATTCACAGTTTTTCCACTTTCACAAGGATTCCACACCCTGAACCCTCACAAATGTGGCTGGGGCACTGTAAAACTTGAAGTGGATTTCATTGATAAGAAGCCACCATTGCCTCAAAGTATGAACCTCTCCCTGATTGACTGGGAAAAGAGGAACAGATAACATAAACAGAGCCATGCAGATCAACTGAAAACCCAGCATTTTGTTCAGTCACGTAGTGACCCAATAGTTGTCTACAGCAGTCCTACTGAAAGTGGTGGTCGCTGGATTAGTTCCAATCCCTGATCCATGAGCTGCCACTCCTGCCAAGCTTCCAGGAAAAAAAGAAACAACTGTACCCAATAAATACAAATTCAATACCAGTCACTGGTACACAAGGGATTAAAAACAGAGTTCTGTACATCAGGAAGCCCTAAAGCAGGTCATGAGTGCAGCAGCATCCACCCACTTCTGCTTTCCACCAACTGATATACAGAGACACAGAGAAAGAATATACCTCCATTGTGACTAGTTGTGACTAATAGTAGTCCCCTCTATGAATCTGCTCAATTCAGTTTTCAACCTTTCAAAGTTGTCAGCCAACTCTAGAAAGAGGCTGGGTAATGCAGTCCATGGGAGTTGTTAGAGTAAACCGGCACGTTCCTGATTACGTATGGAGCATGCCTCCAGTTTAATTTGAGGATGAGGATCTCAAATCAAAGCCCTTGGAAATACCAATTTACTCTTAGAAAAAGAAATCTGATATGAATGCTTATAGGTAGGCTTGTACATCATTATTAAGATTACCACTGTACCATAGGGAGTTTTCCAAAGTAACATAAGAAAAGAGGATGGCTTCTCTGTTGTTATCGTGTACCTTCAAGTCATTTCTGACTTATAGCAACCCTAAGGAAAACCTATCTTGGGGTTTTCTTGACAAGATTTGTTCGGATGGGGTTGCCTTTGCCCTCCTCCGAGACTGAGCTTTGCCCAGTGGGTTTCCATGGCTGAGCAGGGATTTGAGCTCTGGTTGCCAAAGTCACAATCAGATGCTCAAACCATTATGCCATGCCCTCTGGGAGACCAAAAGGGCTGCCTTCAGTTTGCTACTCTATAAATAGCAGAGAAAGGGATGGAAACAAACTAAGCCAAGGCTCAAAAAGTACCCCAAGTTCCTGTTCATACGTGCCAAAGTTCTCAATACTCTTTAGGAAATTTTATAAATCCTTCATTGGGACAGACTGATAACAGATTATGCACTGTAGATGTGATGGAGAAATTTTAAATTAATAAATATAGGTAAATTAATGACTGTACGAGTTATCTTTATTTGCAGGATTCCACTCAATTATAATACTTTCATCAACTAGTGCTAAATAAAAGAGGTGAATTTATGTCTAAAATCTGAATCTGAATTTGTCATTAAAAAATGTTTATCACAGGCTACTGAGGGCCAAAGTAGACTCCCTACGTTACATACATTCATATATTTATTTCAGTCGATGACCAGCATAACAAACAAAGGAGTGAAACAGAATGATTAAAAAACTAATGAAATGCATTAAAAAGAATAAATTACTAAATAGAAAAATTAAAAGAACCTTAGATATAAAATGTTTAAATATTGAACATAAAATATTTGAATTACAATGATATGATTAAAAAAAGCAACATAGTAACATAATCTCTTTGCTACTAGGATAACATCCTACCCCAACAAGCTATAGCTGCCGACTCCCTATTTTGCAGGTGCATTATGCTCAATGCATCTGGAACTGACCTCCAGTGCTCAAAGCAGCTGGAATGGTGGTACAGAGAACATCTGCTTAGCCCTTTCCCTTGTCATTTGCTAAAAATGGCCCTTTCCCCAGATGTTTTCTCCCAACAGTGAGAAACAGAGCTAGGAAAAGTTACTGTCTGGACTATAAGTCCCACATCTCCCCTGTCAGGATGGTCATACTGGCAAGGGATAATAATAGCAGTTGTAATGGGGGCTGTATTTCCTCCATATGTGTGCACACACACACACACACACACACCCCTAAAAAAAATTATATAAAAACCATATAGGAAGAAAGTTTAAGAGAGGAGAATTTAAAAAAAAAAAGCAGAAGAAGCGGGATGCCAAAGCAAAGGGGAAAAGAAAGAATCTTCAAGAAGATCTCAAAATAGATTGAGAGTTGGTTAGATGCAAGAAAGCTATTTCAAGGAGTGGAGAAGGAGATATCTCTGACTGAGAGTCTATCTGGGATTATCTAAAACAGATTAGATATGAAGACAGCCAAGCTAAAGCTCCACTGACTCTCAGAGACAAACGAAATGATAAAGAATCACTTCTGAGACAGTTGGAAAATGCACTCTTTGAGAACTGCCTTACAATTTTATTAACAGTGTGACAATAACTTCTTCATTTTCAAAGGGAATATGCGGATAATCCTTTGTACATATAACGCAAAGGTGGGTAAACTCTGCACTTAGCCTAACTCTAGGTGGGCTTTGGCCTGATTTTAAAAGCCCTCTGGAAGTGATCAGATCTTCACAGAATGAACTATACTTGAGCTAGCAGTTCATTTGATGAGAAGAAAGAAGAGAGTGAAACATGTAAGAGACAGAAATAGAAGACTGTGGAAGAGTTAGGGCCGGTTCACGCTACAAAATTATTGCACTATGATTCCACTTTAATTGCCTTGGTTCCATCCTATGGAATTTTGGGATCTGCAGTTCAGGGAGAGGTATTTAAAATTCTCAGTCAAAAAGAGCTCTAGTGCTTCTGACCTCAAAATTCCAAAGGATATAACCATAGCTGTTAAAGTGGAATCATAATGCTACAAGTCTGTAGTGTGAAACAGTCCTAAAAAGGGGAAGAAAGGAGGTAGCAGAAAGAGAAAGGGGATCAGTCACAGTGGGGCCTTCTCACTGTCCCACCATCCTCACAGATACAGTAGGAACGTGGGACAGAGCCCTCTTGGTGGCTGCTCCCAGCTTCTGGAACTCCCTTCCTAGAGATGCAAGATTGGTTCCCTCTGCTATTCTTCAGTAAGTAAATGGAGATGTTTTTATTTCTCATAGGGAAACGACCTTTAATAATGTGGGGTATTATCCATACTGAAAAAAGGAGATGACCTGCCTAATTCTCACTGTCACTAACCACTGCTGGTTTGGACCTATCCACCACCAAACTGAGGCTCTCAACTGTTTTCTGAGGAAATGTGGCTCTGAACAGCCACCACCAAAAGATTCTACACTCCTGACTTATGGCAAGCCTGCACATTTTGTCACACAAGAAGCCAAGGGCCTATGTTTTGGTTAATCCATCACCTAAAGTCCAAAGTTCTTAAACTCATAAGCAGGGTCTTCCCAGCTATACTTTCCCACTGGAAGTTAGAGTGGTATCCATTTTTTTAAAAAAAAGATGTTTTACATAGAATTATGGTAGATTATGTCAAGGTTATATGCCGGGCAGGCATAGTTTCCTTTAAGTGGACGGCAGAGAAAGAGATGATGTGGCCAGACAAGCAGGTGCAAGGTCATCAGGATTGTTTTGACTATGACTTGCGTACTGGAGAACGCCACACGCCAGAATGTTGATTGGGTCACCCCACTTGTTCAGGGTGACAGGGAGACTTAAAAAGGCTGGTGTTTGCCTCCCCAGCTGCCAGTCAGGATTGCCTAGCTGGACCTGTCATGCTGCTGACAGTTTACATCTTGTAATGGGAGATGCTGTCGTTTATCTTCTGTTATTTTTACTTGCTTCTGGAATGTTTTGCCAAAAGCCTTTATCTTAGTGTGCAGCAATAAATCTGCCTCTAAGCCTAACTTAATGAGCTTCTGGAATTTTTTCTGCTTCACTGGGAACCTCTGTCGCAGCGAAGCCTTTCTTCACTGTTTGAACTCTGCTCATGCTCAGAGGAGCCAGATCCTGCTAACTCTGACAGATTATTCCCTCCCTCTCACACAGACCAACATACAATCAGACAGTCACAAGCATAAGCAGAGAGTAGCAGTTGATCATGATCAACATCCAAAGGTGCTCACCATGATAGCTTTCAAGACATCATGTGTTTTGATAGTGGGTGTGCAGTGAGAAGGTAGGTAAACCTGGAAAGAATCAGCTAATCACAGCACATGGAATGCCATGGGTTCTCTGACCCACCAACCTCACAAGTATGTTGGGAACAAAGGAGAGAGACTTCTCGGTTGCTCTTCCCAGGCTCTGGAAGTCCCTTCGCAGACAGGCTAGATTGGTGCCCTCTTTGCTACGCTTTTGCAGGTAGCTGAAAATTTTTTGCTTCTCATGGGGAAAGGAGCTTTGTTGTATTGTCCATATTTGACAACTTTTTTTGAAATGGTCATGGTTTTAATTGCTTTTAATTGTATTGAGAATTTAATTCTACTGCAACTTCATATGATGTATCTTTTATATCTTTATTGTATCTTTATTTTTAGTTGGATCTATTTTTACTTTTGTAAGCCACCTTGAGTCACAGTACTGGGGGAAAGGGAGGATATAAATGAAATGAAATGAAATGAAATGAAATGAAAATAACATATAGTTATAAATGGCTACCATGTGACCTCAGAAGTTTTTTTTTACTATTTTGCCTCTAGCAAGGTGAAGTTTAAATGCCAGCTTCTCTAGTTCAAGTTCTGTCTACCCATTGGCAGATGGATAAAACTGACACATTCCTCCTAGGCCTTGCTCTCCTTGCTGCATACAGCACGATGGATAGAAAGACTCTGTGTAAAGATCTCAGACAATCTCCTTCTTTGGAGGTTTTTAAGCAGAGTCTGGATGGCCATCTGTTGGGAATGCTTTGATGTGTGTTCCTGTATGGCAAGGTGTTGGATTGGATGGCCCCTGGGGTCTCTTCCAACTCTATGATTCTATGAAAGACTGGTGCCAATGTTAGTCAACTTTCAAAATAAAATGAAAATGACCCTTTTCCAACTGGCCTTTTGCATGGAGCCCATATCTTTCAGAGTGAAATAGCTGAAGGGTAGTGGTGGCCTTATATCTATGGCTGATATCTGAAGGGTAATAAAATATATAGTTTTGATGCTGACTTTCTGTCATGCATTTTCATTGCTTTGAGGATAAGATGTTGGACATTGTGGTTCACGCTGAGATTATGTTATGTTGAAGGGTAGGATTATAAAATTATAAATAAATACATTAATTAATTAAACATTACTCATATTCTCCTTTATGCTCATTCATGCCCAATTACTTTTTATTCTTAGGCTCTGTTGGTTCTGATTACAGTCACTGCCACACTTAGTTACACATGGTTCTAATAATTCTCAGGGCAGGGAAAACAAGACTCTCAGATTCAATCATACTAACAGAAACCAATTTATGTTCTTTCCTTCTGCGTGTGTAAGCAGAACAGAAATCAGGATCCAACTATAAATTTACATGCCTGTACCCAGACAGATCCTACTTTGGTGCTACCTTTCCATGGTGGTGGGACTGCATGCTCCCGTGAGCCAAAAGGTTATGCTGATGGCAGCACTGTTCTGGTACAGTCTGGTATGTCAGACAAACTTTTTCTGAGGAACTGAATGAAATGTGCCAAACAACTACTGGGTGGCAGCAATAGTGACACTGGCAGGGGATCTCTCAGAGACAACAGCAACGGCACCATAGCTAACTCTGAAGGAGCTAGTACTGTGCAGACAGAAAGGCAATGTCGAATCATTTTTGAAGATTTTCACCTTGAAAACCCTATGATGAGATAATCCAAAATGATTTTGGAGTCTTCTTATTCATAGGGTTGCCATAAGTCAACTTGGCAGCAAATAACACCACCAAAGAATCTAAGCAAGTTACACTGTCTTCTTAGACCTATATCATCCATTCTCCCTTTGAAATGTCTACTTAAGATATTTTGAATGTGCATCTCAAAATTCAAACACATGAATGCAACCACTATATATTTCAAGGACTAACATTATACCACTACACACATTAAAGAGCAGCATTAGCTGCAGTTTGCTGTCATGCATACATTCAAACTTGCATAAATTTTTCATTTATTATCTTTGCTGAGTTGCTAACATACAGTTGCATGTTGCTACATCAGAACTGTTTAACAGGTTTGCATAGTCCATTCAATTTTTCCTGCGTACATAACAGGACTACAAGAGAAGGGAATATTATGGCAGACAGAGGCAATGTAGTGGCATTGGACTACAGACCCTGTAGATCAGGGTTCAATTCCCTGCTTGGCCATGGAAACCCACTGGGTGACCTTGGGCACATCACACACTTTCAGGTCCAGAAAACCATGTGACAGGTTTGAGTCACTATATGTCAGAAATAACCTGAAGGCACACAACAACAACAACTGATACAGATAATAATGTTTCATCATCAATCAAGATTCTCAATGTGTTTCAAATTTGACAGTTCCTCTTTAGTGGAGATTGCAAATACTCTATTATAATAACTGATCAATTCACTAGAAAAATGGTACAATTAGCATGTGCATAATTAAGCAAACCAAATAATAAACCATTTCTTGTACCTGTTGGTTTTAGTCTTCTAACCTACTTACGGGAAAGCTGCAATGTTATACAGCATTTATTTATAACCTTTACTGGCATTTAACATTGTTGGGTAGAAATGCTGTGACATTTGTCCCAATTAAAAATACCCTTGATGAGCATGTGGGGATACACCTGGGGAATGACTTGGTAAGTCATGATGTAATCCCTAGGGGACTGTAAGGCTGAGTCATGGTAATATGAAATCCTGGCAAGGGGTTGCATCAGCCATTGTCCCTAGCTGATGAGCTATCTGCAGGTGTGTATATAAGAGGGGAGCTCAGACTGGTTCTTTCTCTGACTCTTGCTGATTCTATGACACCGGAACTCTGTCCGAGCAAACCTCTGTCCGATGTGATGCTGAACCTATGACTGAGGATCTGCGTATCCTGCTTGTATGGATGTGTATATATTGGAACTTGAAGAATAAAAGCCTCCAGGTATTTTTGGATGACAATTCTGCGTGCTAGAGTTACTAACCAGTGGGTAGAGTGGGGTCAGTGCTGATGCTGTATGTTACACTCTGCTGCCGCTCACGCTTGTTGTTGTTTTGATACTTTGCTGTGTGTTTAATGCTTGCCTCTGGAACACTTATGTTCAGAGCGCAGCAGTTACTGGGAGGATTTTGTGCTAGGTGCTGTAAAATCCATCTCCTGGCAAACATGACGTGAAACAGTCTTCTACTCTGATGCCAGACACGTGCTAATAGTTATTATTTTTAGCTGTAGTTTTAAGACTTAGCTGTTTTTGGCAAGCCTTCCTGCCATAGATCAGCTTCACTGTCTACTCTTTTGGTAATGAAATGTTGTATGTTTATTTTAAATATTGTTCTTATATTGTAGGTTTCTTAACCTTATTACTGTATGCCACTCTGAAATCTTCAGACATAAGTGATTTGTAAGTATTTGTAAATGAATGAATGAATGAGGAATGTTTAACTGATTAATTATTCAAATGAAGAGACGGAATATCTTTTGACTAATTGCAATGGGGACTCTTAATTGCATGTCATCAGAGGAGAGGAATTTCCTCTATTGCCGCTTACAGAGAATGGGACACTACTTCTAAGACTGTTCTTACTTGGAATTGTTTGAAAAAGCCTTCTCTGGGGGCTGGGAATGATGGGATTTGTAACCCAGCACACCTGGAGTGTGTCTGTTGAGGAAGCCTGATCAAAAAACAATTGATTTCAGAATCTGCTTTTGGTGATTACAAATTTACGTAAATTCAGTCAATTCAATCAATTCCCTTCCCATTAGGATGGATGCCACATCTCATACCAGTTTGGAAAAATTACTTTTTTGGACTACAACTCCTAGAATCCCCCATGATTCTCTGGAGGATTCTGAAAGTTGTAGTCCAAAATGCTAAATTTTTAGCTATGGCTAATGCAATACTTCCTGTACATGACTGTGGTAATTTAACCACTTCAGATGGGAGGTCTTAAAGTTCAGGGATAACACTAAAATGGCCTGTTGCATTAATTGTGCTAACACAGTGAATGGGCTTCACTTTTAAAGGTATAAGCAGAAGCCATGGTGTGGATAGGACCAGGATCAAGATCATGGCTCAGGTTGAAGGGCAGTTTAACCCTTCCCTCTTGTTGCATCCCTGATGAAAACTATCCCATAAGAATCCCAATGCAAATTATTTTAATGCAACTAACAGCAATATGGGTGGGTGGATGTGGGTAGTACAATTTGAATTGGGAGTGTGACATAGAGGGGAAGTTCCATCCTCCTTCCAACCCCTCCCACTCATGGCTATTTTACTATGCATGCAATTGCATCCCACAGTTAAGTTAACACGCTCTAAGATATCCATGACCATGGTCAGCCCCAGTGTAAGTAATCTTCAAATTCAATATGAATATTTTGGTCTTAGACTATTGCTATGATTTATAAGATCTGTAGTCAAAGGATTATTGTCTATTCCAGCAATGTTCACATCCCTGTCAAGCCTGCAAGCCTTTGAAGATCTGGTCCAACATCTGTAGAATGGTCTTCCTTTGGACCTCTTGCTGGAGGAGAATCTCACCCTTTTTCATAAGGGGTTAAAGACCCTCCTCTTTGATTCTCCAGAGGAAGCTGCTGAGTTGTGCCTGAGGTTGCTGAGGTGGGTAGTGACTGGTTGAGTGTTGGGGATTTCATTTCACATATATTTATAATGTTATGTTTTATTGTTTTTGTCTTTGATGGTATATGTTGATGTTCTGATCTTTTGCTGAAAAGGATATTATCAATAAATGCTGTTTATCGGGTCACAGTGACACATGCCTTGGTTACATCCCGTTTCAATTACTTCAATGCACTTTACATGGGGTTACCTTTGAAGAGTGTTTGGAAACTTCAGCTGGTCCAAAGAGCCACAGCCAGATTGGCAACTGGGGCTGGCTACAGGGATCATACAACTCCCTTGTTGCAACATCTCCACTGGCTGCTGGTCCATTTCTGGAAACAGTTCAACGTGCTATTGATAATCTTTAAAGCTCTAGATAGCTCAGGTCCAGGTTATTTGAAGGATGATATCCCCCCCCCCCCCAGGACTGAGCCCAGATTTTGAAACCTTTGGGTGAGGCCCTTCTCTCTGTCTTCAAGGGTACATTTAGTGAGAACACAGGAGAGGGCCTTCTCAGCGGCTGCCCCCAGGCTCTGGAACTCCCTTTTCAGAGAAGTCAAACCGGTATCTTCCCTACTTTTTTTCCGCAGTCAAGTAAAGACATTTTTATTCCAACAGGCATTTGATGTATGTTTATATGTGGCCTATCAGAAAGGATGTGCTGGACATTGTTAATTGTGTTGCTGATGAGAATGGGTGTGTGAGTTTTTAATTATGTATTTTAACTTTGTTTTAATTCTTTTCGACTGTTCAGTTGTGTTTTAACTTTTGTATTCTGTGGTTTTCAACTATGTCTTTTTAAGTGTTGTAAGCCTCCTTGAGTCCCAACCAAAGAAAAAAGTGGAATATAAAGGTGGTGGTGGTAATAATAATAATAATAATAATAATAATTGTTTTTGTTGTTGTTATGAGATATTGAAATAACACTTGAAAGAATACCAAATGGTCACTAAGGTTCAACATACTACAAACAAAGATATGAAAAACAGAGTTTGGCAATGTTACCTTTTTCTGGACTACAATTTCAAGAATTCCTGACCCAGCATAGCACCTACCATTGGATGCAGAATTGGTACAGGATTTGGTAATCCAAAAAAATCCCCACGGTCTGATGAGAAGATACAATTAAGCTGACCCTTGATTCCTATACCTACTTCCAACTTACACCACCATTAGTCCTTCATTTTCTCACTATTTCCTCCTCAGTTCAAGCATCAAACTCTTTCTTAGGGGAAGCAAAACATGGCTACATCCACTAGGGCAAAGAGGGATTCAAAATGAGACTGGGTGAATAGCACACAGCCTGCAGCTTGGTAGAAAAGCATTCCCAAGTGAATAGGAAAAGACTCCAAGCAACATTCTATCCATCTGCTTATAGGATGTTCTTCTAAAGCTTGCCTTTCCTGCAGATCCTAGTTCTTTCCCCCAGAGTCTAATTACGAAGCAATTGCTCTTACTAGGCCAGCAGGCATTTTTAAAAAATCCCAAGGATTTAATGATGGAAAGCCTAGGAAAGCTCTTATTCTGACTTCTTTCTACAGCCCCTGCTTAGCAGTCAGGGCAGGAAGCCTCCGAGAGAACCAAGGAAAAAGGGAAATTCTGACGAGAACAATGTCTTGAGCCATAGACAGCTATTTTCAAGGGAATGGAAGAAGCAATCAATTCTTAACATGTACTTTCTCCACCTGATATTAAATGATATTTTGACATTTTTTTAAAACAAAAGATGTGGTCTAGTAAAAGAAAAAAAAGTTGCAACATTGCCAATCTAAAACCTTTGACTATACAAAGCAGAAAACATCTGACAACAAAGTGCAGAGAGAACCTGATGCATTGTCCTAAGCACTTCTATGCAGAAATAAGTCCTGCTGAGCTCAACAAAACACACCTAAATAAGTGCACATGCTGCAGACTCTGTATATGGGAGTCAGTCTCATGTGAATTTGGTTAGATATGGTTCCAGAGCTTGGGAGAGTTACTTTGCTGGACTACAACACTCAGAACTCCCCAGTCAGCATGGCCACTGGGATTCAGGGAGTTATAACCCCCAAAAGTAACTTTCCCAAGCTAAGCATAGGTCTCAGCAAACATGTGCAGAACTGCTCTATAAACCTGCAAACCTGCGCATATTCACATAAGAATCCAATTCAAACCACCGGGACTTCGTTGCTTTTGTTATTTGCCATTAAGTCAGCTTTGACTTAGGGCAACCCTATGAATGAGAAAGCTCCAAGACACCCTATCATCAAAAGCCCTGCTCAGGTCCTGTAAATTCAAGGCCATGCATTCCTTGATTATCCACCTGTAATATAGTCTTCCTCTTTTCCTATTGTCTTCTACTTTATCAAGGATTAGTAATGTTGTCTCACAAAATGGTTAAAGTTCATGACCCTCAGTTTACTCATTTTGGCTTCGTAAAGAGAGCTTGGTTTTGTTCTTGGATCCATTTATTTGCCTTTTTTCTTTTTTCTTTTTTCCATTCCATGGTATCTGTAGAATAATTTTTCAGAACCCAGAATTTTCGAGTGAAATGAGACTTAGCTTTGAGTTTCATTAGTCAGTAGTATATATACCTGCCGTTGCCTGGGATTTTATTTTCTCATAGGTAATACTTGTTAGAGAGTTTTGAGATCCTGTGTCTCTAATTCCCCAAACTGCATTGTTCAGTACCTATAACTTTTCCGCGTATTCCCCAATCTAATTTGTATTCAGAGTTATTAACATACAGAGGTTGGGCTCCTGAGGGAATACACTGCCTTCCTCCTTGCTGCTAGGCCTCATCTCCATAGCAACCGGCCTATTCCAGACAAACATAGTTGACTTAGGCCCAAGAGCTCTCTGGCTGAGAATTCTAAAAGCCCCTCCCTAAACTGCAAACCCCGAGAGTCCATAGAATCTTCTCAGGCAGCCAATCATATGAGCTCTTTGCCTGACACAAACAAACAAACATGCAAACTTTGACTTTTATATATTAGATAGAAGAAGCATAGATCTGTTTTTATGGGACTCAAGATAAAGATATAAGACAAATAAATAAATACTCCATGAACATGCATAATATCCTCTCAAACATCACAGAATGAGGTAATTTTGACTCTTTTTCTTAAGATAACTTTGGTGTGCCTTTGGCAACTGGCAATAGCATGTGTATTTCTATACCGCTTATCAGCTAAGTGCTCTCTAAGCAGCTTACAATGAGTTAGCTAATTGCCCCCAACAAGCTGGGTACTCATTTTACCGACCTGAGGAAGGATGGAAGGCTGAGTCAACCTGGAGCCCAGCAGAATCGAACTCACAACCTTGTGGCTGCAGTATTTAACCACTGCACCACCAGGAGTAACGGCAAGTAAAGAGGTCAAGTAACAAAGCCTGCTAGCTTGCTTCATCACTGCTGAGTTTCTCCTGGGCTCTTGGTTCTTAGAAGCACCGAAGTGAGGCTGCAAATAAAATAACTTTAAATGCTGGTCTTATGTATTAAACTGGATTTGTTAATCCAATTTTTGAATGATGTCTCTTCTCTAAGAACTAGGAGAGTCTTTTTGGCTTTATATTGCTGTACGATCAGAACAGTCCTACGGGGTTAAAATTTAGAGAGGGAAATCAATCAGTGAATTTTATGCCTAAGCAGATTGAGGTTCCAACATTCTAAGACATTTAATTTTTAGTTTTTAAAATCTAACTTGAGTGAACTAGGATTATCTCACAAAGTCCTTTTGAGAGTTTAAGACTGTAGCATCCGGATCAAGCAATGTAATTGCACCACTTTATTCTGATGTGGTCAGACTTCATCTGATGCCCAGTTTTGGGCATCACACTTCATGAAGGACATTGACAGGTTGCAACATGCTCAAAGAAAGGTGATCAAGATGGTGAAATGTCTGGAAGCTAAACCCTATGGGGAACAATTGAGGGGGTCAGATATAGTTAGCCTGGAAAAGATTGAGGCTCTTTCTGCATCTTACCTTTTTTCGGCGCTGGGGTGCAGGGATCGCATGAGCAGCCTCCAGCGAGAGGCTCTCGCATCCCTGCTGCTTCAGCTCCGCACGAGCTGCCTGCTCCTGAGCAGGTAGCACAAGAGCCCCGCCTCTTCCTTCTGCAGCGCAGCCTGGCAGTTTCCCAGGCCGCGCTGGGGCAGGAAGCACGACCACACGGCTCCGGAGGCTCTGCACATATGGCAAGTGAGCACGGGACCCTGGCGCAATGTGCGATCATGCACCATTTTCAGCTGAAAGCCGAAAATGAAAAAGTGCGCAAGTGTTGCCTGCCAGGCCGAGCTTTGCGCGATTGTGAGTGCATTGTGCAGATTGCTCCTCACAATCGCGCGATGCTCCAGGCGCCCTTTCGCATGGCAAATGCCATGCGAAAAGGGCCTGAGAGGTGATATGATAGTCCTCTCTAACTATCTGTAGGACTGTTGCATAGAAGAGAATAAGCTTGTGTTCTGCTGCTGGAGAGGGTAGGATTCATCCAATAGGTTCAAATGACAAGAAGAGAGATTCTGACAAAATATTAGGAAATATTTCATCATGGTAAGAACAGTTGAAAAGTGGAATTCACTCCTTGGAGCATGGAAGGCTCTCCTTCACTGGAAGTTTTTAAACCAAAGTTGGATGCCCATCTCTTGGGGTTTTTTTAACAGTTGATTCCTAAATTGGAAGGCTGTTGGATTAGCCAGCCCTTGGGGTCCCTTCCAACTCTATGATTCTATGATTGTGTAGATGTTCAACCACTTTTTATAATCCAATGTGGCATCATTTTGCCATTAGGTATGTCTGCTTCTGGACTATCCCTCCTCACTGTTGCTTCTTCTTCCTCTGACATTAATCACACAGATGAAGGGTAGAAACTTTAGGCCCTTCGGGAGTTTCTGAGCAACCGCTCCCATCAGCCCTAAATAGCATAATCAAAGGTGAGGAATGATTAGAATTACATTTCATCAACAATTACAATAATGGTTCTCAAACTCTGTTTCTCCAGATGTTTTAGACTTCAGCTCCAGGAAGTCTGAACTAGCAAGGCCAGTTCTTAGTAATTCTGGGAAATGAAGTAGGGCCTGGTTTAGAAGGCCCAGCCCTGAGGAGCACTCTGTCACGTTTCATACAGTAAATTCAGTTATACTGTCATGGGCTTCCAGGACCTCAGACTCAGAGTCTGAGGCAGAGTCTGCTCTGAGCCCTGACACAGAGCTACAACAGAACCTGCAGAGCAGACAGTACCACCATCTGCCCCAGGGACAGAAGTATCAGCCCCAGCAGGGAGCCTTGCTCATTCGGACACAGAGAATGATCTATCCATATCTACCTCCACCCAGTATAGAAACCAAAAGGATCTCCTGTGTCGTTCCCAGCGAATTTATGCCAAGCACCAATTAATCAGGCACCAGCTGCGCTGACCCCAGAGCCTCTAAGAACTGAGCCTTTCTCCTCTAGCCTTTGTCAGCAATCAACTGACCATTTCTCTCGTGTATGCTTCTGTACGCCGACTTTGCCTGTGTTTCTGCCTTTGACTTGTATTTGTTTTGCCTGCCTCTGATTTATGGACATTGTTGGGACTATTATTGCTTCTCATTTGCAAAGCTGTTTCCTTGCTTAAGTAAACTGACCACTTAAGTTACTGCTGAGTTTCTGACCTGAATTTTGATTATCAGCTCCACCTGGCTGCCAGCCCAGACCAAGCGGACATGTACAAATTCAGATTTGGCAATGTGATGACATCACCACTGATGTGATGACATCACCACTGTCTTCAGCCAATGTAAATAAATAAGGGAACATTTTTGTACGGAGTGCTGAAAAATTGCTAAAATGAGAGGGTTTTCTTTGGCACTTCAGAAAATATGTATTAAAGGGTGGGAGGGACATCTTTTGGGCAAGTAACATAATAATCTAGAAGTGCTCTGTGAAACAGGACTGACAATTCTCAAGATCCTCTGGAAACAGTAATTTTAGGACATAACACTGCTCACCTAGAGAGGAACACTAAAAGAAGGCTTATTAAGCGTCTTTTAAAAAAACTAAAAAAAAAAAAGCCTTAGTGTTGATTGTGGCTCAAAAATTATCTTCCCTCCCCTTTGCTATCACATAAGTGGGCTCCTTTGTATCATTTAATATCTCTATAGCAACTACACCAATTACTTGCATAGGAGGGTAACATTAGAGAAGTATATTTTTAGATGCCTTTTAATGTGCAATTTAGCAGCAGGAAACTAAGCGAAAGCCACCTCTCATGCCAGCTAGTGCTATAAGACCTACAAACTAGTATCTAAGCACGTCTATTCATTTAACCTTTGTTTTAGACCTCTATCTCTCACTTTACTCTCTTGTGCATACACATTATCAGCTTTTGATAATAATGCCCCCCACATAGCAACACTTATTTTTCTTGACTCTGTATACTGAGTCTTCATTCTGCTTTGTCACAACTAAAAAGACGTATCTCTATCTAATCTAATCTAATCTAATCTAATCTAATCTAATGTAAATAAGGGTTGCTGTGTGTCTCTTCTTATAAGAGCTGTCCCTTATTTGAGACCTCGAAAACTTCTTTTTATAGAGAGGGAAATAAAAGCCAAAAAGTCCTGTATTTGGGCTATGGGTCCTCAGTAAAGACAGAAATGTGGATCATGTAATTTATGAATGTGAACAATGTGTTAATTTTACAAAGAAATATATGGCTAGGTTATCTGGGATCAATACTTTCATTTCGTATTTAAGCAGAAAATTGTTGATCATTGCTTCCTGATTTGTCAACCCTGCATGTTATGAATTTTGACTGCCTGTTGTTGCTATATGAATACCTCAATTAGCAAAGCATATGTGTTACTCCAAAACATGGGTGACTCAGAGGTCCACCCACAATGCCAGTGCCTCCATAAAATAGTGCCAAATATTAGCTCGAAGGGGGGGCCTGCGAGGTGGCGGGGGAAGTAGCAGGATCTTTTACACCTATGTATACTGGTACTAATGCAGGAGCATCAGCTGGAAGTTCAAAGAATATCTGTTTTATTGGGGGAATTAATAATCACATGCACACAAGATCCAAGCAGCCTCGCAATCACACAAGACTAACTGAAGGAAAAGGGAGGAAAAATTGGATAGTGAGAAATTTGGGTAAAGTGGTTGATACTTACCTATTCAAGGAGAAAAGACAAAGCGATGCAGCTCAGACTAGGGTCCGAGGGTAGTACAAGAATAGGAATTGGAGCAGCAGAGTGATGGCCTACGTCCAGAGTACTATGGACCATC
Source organism: Cyclura pinguis (assembly GCA_030412105.1). NCBI lineage: Eukaryota > Metazoa > Chordata > Lepidosauria > Squamata > Iguanidae > Cyclura > Cyclura pinguis. Next base: position 265,176,901 of record CM059601.1, on the reverse strand, counting down.
TGGCTCTCATGCTTTCCCATTTTCTTTCTGATTTGCTCTTCACACATGTTCAGTTAAGTGATTACAAAGGTAGCTGTTTGCCTTGCCTGTTGTACACAGCCACATACAGCTTCAGAATCCCATTCCTTCCCAGGCCAAGCTTTATTGCATTATTTACTGCAGACATTTTCCCGTAACTCAAAACTGAAACTTTGTTCTTTCTCCAGCCCTCCTTCCAGAGACAGAGAAGACAAAAATGGGCCTGGGGATTAGACTGGGTTTCCCTATAAATACTTTGTTAAAAGGAGCTTCTTTGTCAGAGGCCTGAAGAGTGCGTGTATTTTGAAAACTTGGCAACACTTACTTACGTGTCTGCCTGTGTATCTATCTATCTAGTGCTTTGGTGATACTATTTGACAAATTTATACTATTTATTTAAGAATACAACCTACAGTTATAGTTACTTAAGATTTTAAGATTATCATCTCTTTCTGTGGACAGTTTTTAAAAATGTGAATGTACTGACATGGTGATAAACAAAAAATCATGATTTATGAATCATTTCATTAGAGTTGCTTCATCTGAACAAGTAACATGTCATTCTATTTATCTCATGTTTCACTTTTTAATGTTAATTAAAGCATGTCTCACTGAACTTCTAAATCCTATATGAGCTTATGTTTACCCTGTGTGCTCACACCTGTTCTGGATGTGGATTGCACTCTTTCTACAGCAATATGTTCCTGGTTTGAGAAATATTTTAGGCTGTTCTCAGATGACCAAACAACAGCAATGGCTGGGAGTGCTTATCTAATTTTCTCCAATACACGGTTGCTAATGATGATGTTTGCATATATTCTCCAAGATCAAAGGCATGATGCCTCTGCTTAATCAGCCAAAGAGATGTCGATCTTCATAAATTATTTTAACCATTTGTTAATGGTTAATAATTTTAATCATTTTTCTCTCACTTTGAGAAAGTCAATAAAGTGTGTCCTTTCCAAAGAGTATTCTCTGCAAAAAAAGGCACTTTTTTTGTACATTTGCTACTACAGAAAAAAAATCCCATGCAAAACCTGCATTTTCTGCACAAAACTGTATCTGCATTGTTTTAAACAATACTGTTTTTAATAGTCTTACTATTGGATGAAATTATGGCAGTTTTGTATATTTTTATGATATTTTTACGCTTCTGGAATTTTTGTGAAAAATTCATTTCCACAAAAAAAAAATATTTTTGCACAGACAGTGGGGGAAGGAGTTAGAAATTTTTGCACAAATATTTTTTCTTACAAAAGTTCCAAAATGTGAAAAATCCCATGAGGGTTTACTATTTTCAGGATCAAGGATGAGAAAAATGGTGGATATTTGTTACATCCCTAATCTATTCCATGGCTTTATAATATGGTCTGTAGCTATAAGTTTCAAAATATAATGGCCAATGTTTCTGATCTGCCAACTTGGTATCTACCAGGGCCGGAGACATGTCTAACTACTTCTCATGTATGAGATTTGTATTTTAAATGGTTTTGTATTTTAACGTATTTTAGCACAACTTATTTTTAATTGTATCTATCTTGTACCCTGCCTCAAGCCTTGGGGAGGTGTTGGAACCAACAGACTCAGCCTCCTTTACTTTCTTCTTACACTTTCTCTCTTCTATACCTCCAGGTCATATTCCCAGGTGTTACACTGTGGTTTGGATTTCCCAACTATCATCTTCTGGAGTTTAAAGCCCTCAAATTCATCCTCACAGATAACCCAGTCCAACAACTTCAGAAATATTTTTGAGAATAATCAACTGATCCTTGACAAAACCAGGTGGTTTCAGCAATGGAGACATCCCACTGAAAAAAAATTTATCAACTTCAACATGAATTTTTGCCCCACATGAGACTAAAAAGACCACTGCTTCTGACTCTATCTTCTTTTTTTTATTTTGTCTGATTTTTATGCAAAACAAAATCTATTTTGTGCAAAAAATTATATTTTGCACAATATTTTGTTTTTTCTTTGTACAAAAAGATTCTATTTTGAACAAATATATTTTTTCTTTTTTAAAAAATAATTTTATTAAGTTTCACAAATAAAAAAACATAATCTCAAATTGTACTTTTACATGTAATGTTTTTGTTCTTCCACTCTGATCTAGTTTTCATTTTCTAGATATCTACTCACATATAAAAAATTATGCCTCACAATTCCATGTTCATCTTACGTGTTAGATCTTGCATTTCTCTCATCAACTCCTGTTATGTTACAGTTATTCCTCTTTAATTTACCATAATTCAGACATTTTCACTTGGCAGTTCCCAGCAATTATCCATTACAATTTGCCATTCTGCTTTTATCTGATCGTCCGATTTCCCCTTTAATCTTTGTGAAACAATATCCGCAGAACAAATATATTTTTTCACAAAATACAATATTTCTCACTGTTATTTTGGTTAAAACACATATAAAAATTCTATATAAAATTTTGCAGAAAAGAAAAAACATCTGCACAAAAAATTCTTATAATCTCACCTGAGAAAGAAGAACACTTCTTAAATTTTTCATTCTCAAATTCAGCACAAAATAAGTGAAAATTTCACTCTGTAATACTAATGGAAAGAAAAGGAAGTCCTTCGACAAATACAATGGTTTCACTCCCATATTTACTATGCATCACACTAAAAATCCAGACAGTGTCTCAAAACCCTCTCAGTGTCATGTCATTGCATGGCAGTAAGAGATCATCCTGAGGTCAGCCTCATGATATGTCTGAAAGATGCCTCAGCTTGGCAGCCAGTGAGGGAAAATGCTAGGTCTCAAACATCATTTGGTAATAACAGATCACTAGGAACTGCTCTAATATGCAGCTGGACTATATCAGTAAGACACCAGAACAGAAGAAATAAGAGTGTTCAGCATATGTATCTGTCAGTAAGCTGTTCATGAGAACTTGTACAGTATAGTACACTACACTAACCTAGGAAGAAAAAAAAATTGTTTAAATACCTAAATAGGTTTCAGAAGTGCATGTGGTTATTTTTTAAAAATGGTGAGGTCACAAATTAACTTCTGAATTGTATGTCTGTACATGGTATATTGTGAACCAGTGTAGTCAAATCGCAACTCACTCCAAATCATTTCAGCTGTTATCTAGGATTGTGGCTTCCATCTGTCATAGAGATGACTGGTAGTTAAATAAATTGTACAATATCAGCTTGAAGGTGAGAGAGCACCTACACCTATTTTTAAGGCTCCACATGTAAAATTTAAAATATGTAACATAACTAATCCATAAAGGAGAATTATCTTCCCAGTTATTTCTATTAACAGAAACATTTCAACCTACTTCCCTTTATTGACATAGGCAACATTCAAAAACATGATTGCCTACCATAGTCTGAACTCAAACATTTCACTTTACTACCTCATTCTGCTGACCACTCTCACCAGGTCCTGGAAAATTCTTTTTTATTTTTTTTAACTAGCTTGTTTTTTTGACTACATTTCCTGAGAACACTTCAGTCATCACAGTCGCTAGCCATGCTGGCTGGAAGGTTCTGCTAGTTGTAGATTTTAAAAGAGTAATGTTTCCAAGTTCTCCTACCGAGCAGCCCATGGTTCCAAGGCCTACTGCACTAATTTGGATCACAGCAGTTTTCTTAGATTCTCCCCAGTAGTCAATTCTCTTATACTGGCTGGCCCCACTAGTCAGCTTTCATATGGATAATAGTCTCCTAAGCCAACGATGTTCCTTTTCCTAAGAAAAATATCTTAGTTATGGTAGTGTCTACATAACCTTAAAAGGACCATAGGGAATTGAAGTGAGTTAATTACCTTATAGATATCCAGGAATCCACACTGATGGTCAAATCGTGTGTAGAGCTCATTGAGCATACTGATCACCTGCATGGGAGTACACTGGGCGCAGACAGCAGTGAAGCCAACGATGTCAGAGAAGAGCATGGTAACATCATCAAACTTCCTTGCTTGAACTTGCTGCCCTTGCCACAGCTGCTGAGCCACTTCTTCTGGGAAGATAGAAATGAGGAGATCCACAGTTTTCTTCTTCTCTTCTTCCAGAGCCTGATGGGTTTTCTCAAGGGTTGCCTTCAGTTTGTCCATCCGCTTCTTCAAGCCATCCTGGGCCTTGGCCTGCTCCCCAACAAGAATTACATCACGGGTGGCATCGTGGATTGGTATGTCTGAAAGGTGGAGGCCACGGCCCATCAGTTCATCCAGCTTGTCCACACAAGGAGAACCCAAAAACAAAATGGAGTTTGATTCTGGCACGTGGATCATTTGTCCTTTGATTTCCATTACCTGCAAAGAGCAAAAATAGAATAATTAATAAAACATTAGTAATGATGTCAAAGTAAAACTTTAAAGTAAACTTGAAACTTGTTGAAAATGTCATAACCTATTTTAACTAATGGTTTCCTGGCTTATTTTCTTATCTCCTCCCACCACCAATCCTGAACATGAAGTAACAGAAGTGAACACTGGCTTGCTTATTCAATTAACTTGCTTATTATACATTGTCTTTGGATGCTGTTTTTGATGCTTCAGGCTACTGACAGACTACACTAAAAGATAAGCCACATAGTTTTTGATAGGGTACAACAAAGAAAGAAAATGCATGATCAGGGCCAATCCTGCCATTAGGCAAAATGAAGCAACTGTCCCAGGTGCAGATGCTGGAGACTAGCAGCAGCAGTACCTGACTCCTTTTCCTATCTCATATTAGTAACTAGGGCTCCTAGTTACTAATCTATCCTGAACCCACTACACTAGGTGACCTTGAGATAGGGAATGCTCTCTCGTTACCAGTGTTGAAGTAAGTTTCAACTGCCACTCAGTTCTTTCAGTGAAATCTGTGTAACTAGAACGGAAGGTATCTTCTCCCATTCCAATATCTTCTTGTCTTTTAGATGCAAAATGACCTGGGCTGACCTGTATAAAACAATTCTTGAGAATTTTTTTAAAAGTCAGATGCTCTTAATCAGCAAATGTGTATTTATTAATTAATTAAATTTAATATATTTCGTACCTTTTTCCAGCACAGCACCCAGCACAACAAATTTAAACAAAGAACAGCTAAAGAACTAATAATACGGCAGTTTAAAAAGTTAAAGAAATCATTCTATTTAAAAAACAAAGTTGAAATAGCTCAAAACAAACTTAAAGCATGATAAATAAAATAAAGCACAGAATATGTCATTAAAAGACACTTCTGCCACATATTTATTTATTTACTTAATATCCCATTTTTCTCTCATATGAGACCCAAAGCAGCTTACACTGTACATTAAAAAGATAGCTAAAACAATCTGTAGCACAAATTTTTTTAAAAAAAAAGCCTTAAACAACAGTCCACATAAAAACATTAACTTAGAAAAGTTTAATATCTATTAAAACTTAAACATATTAGGAAGCAGCACATCTACTGCACTATGCCAACTAGTTAAAAGCTGAGAGCTTGTTTAAATAAGAAAATCTTTGCCTGCCAGTGCAAATACAATGGAGAGGGGGTGAACTCAGCCTCCCTTGAGAAAGAGTTCCATAGACTGGTAGCAGCCACCAAGAAGGGTCCCCTTTAGATATACCTGTGATACTGATGGAACTCAAAGATGGCTTTCCCCTCAAGATCTTAAAACTCAAGTCAACTTGTATAGCAAGACATGGTATTCCAAATATTCTGGACCTAAGTTGTCTGGGGCCTTATAGGTCATGACCAGCACTAGGCAGTGGAGCTGTTTCAGCAAAGGAGTTATATGTTCCCTATAACCAGCCCTGGTCAGCTGTCTAGCAGCAGCACTTGGGACCTGCTGATGTTTCCAAAGGCAGCCCCACATAGAGTGTGCTACAATAATCCAAACAGGATTGATACTCAAGACATGTACTACAATGGCCAGACATGCCACCTTGAGGACCAGCACTTTGAATTGTGCCTGGAAACAGATCGGTAGCCAGTGCAGCTTTTTCAGCAAAGGAGTTATATACTCCCTATAACCATCCGTAGTCAGCTGTCTAGCAGCAGCATTTTGGACCTGCCAAAGTCTCCAGACAGTTTCCAAAGACAGCTCCGCATAGAGTATGTTACAGTAATCCAAACATCAAGACACGCATTACCATGGATAGATCTGCCACCTAAGGAACAGGTATAGCTGGCACACTAGTTTTAATTGTGGAAGCACAATGCTGGCCACTGCCAAAACCAGGGCCTCTAGGGTCAGAATTGAATCCCAGAGTACTACCAAGATGTGAAGCTGAGATTTCAGGAGAAGTGTAACACCATCCAGCACAACAAATTAAACATAAGAGCCAAAGACTTGCCAAAACAAAAAGGTCTGCTATGTCTGCTACAGAAACTAAGCAGAGCAAGAGAAAACTAAAGGTCCTATGGGAGGGAATTCCAAAACCTGGGAGCATCCACTGAGAAAGCTCTCTATTCTATAGGGAGATATGTTCCTTTGGATATTCTGGATTCAAACTGTGTTGTGTTTAAGGGTAATAACCAGCACTTTGAATTCTTCCCAAAAATAGACCAGTAGGCAGTGAAGCTGTTTCAACACAGTGGTTACATATTTAGTGTGTATTGCCAGGGGGTGTCCTCCTTTCCAAAAGCCCAGGTGCCCACTGTATAATGGTGAAATGATGGGGCCCTTGAATGTTGCATAATCACTTAAAGTTGATTCACATAATGCTGCCTCAATGAGGAAACCTTGTGTCATTGAGTCTCTTTTTAGAATGATGAAGAGCACACCGGCTGTAATGGCATGCAGGTAGACCTGGGGTGGTTTGCAGGCCTGGTCTGGCTTCCTAACCAGAGAAAGAGATCCATCCCCAGAGGCAAACTTGCAGTCACCTGATCAAGCAATAACTTCTTTTGCCTACTGGAAAGGGCATCTGCTGCTAGATTACATGATTTAAGATCAATGAAACAAGATTAAATACATTTAGGAGGCTGCAACTAAGGATAAGTATGGTATTCCTTCTTCTTTTCCTTTAGGGCATAGGTCAAGATAAGACAGGACATTTCAAAAAAATCCTTCTTCCTCCTCCTATCTGATGGTTAACTCTTTTCTCCATTGGTCTGAAAAAGATTGTGTGTGTGTTGGGCAGGATGACACAGGTACACGTGTTTTCACATTAGGAAGATAATGTGCAGACAGCCTTGAGGGAAATAAATATAATAGTAAGATTCCATGAGCAAATCTCAATACAGCCAATATAGTCAAGTCTATATTATTAAGAGACATATGCTTGTGCATATTAAACCTTGCTTTCACTCTAGGTTCTTATTCTTTCAGAGGGGCCCTTGGGCTTTCATGGACATGATACAGCATAATAATGCTCAACTGGTCAGGTTTCTGAGGCGAAACATCGGAACAGATGTGCACATCCAAATGAAATGCAAATGCTTTTTCAAGTGAGACAGTACAGATCTGCAACCAATGTGGCATATACAAATTGGAGGGAGAATTAGTTTGGGCCACATTTTAATATCAACCAACCCAAATATCATCCACTTCCCAACTCAATATACTAACCAGAATGTAATTATCCTTCTGACTCTGCACTTCTCCATAGTTTGTGATATAATTCACAGTTACAGAAAAATACATACAAAAATGTATACAGTTGGAGAAAATATCCACAGGAATACACTTATTGGAGAAACGTGTCCATAAATGAATACAAAAGAGGAAATGCATAGACAAGTTTTTATTTCCCTCTGACCTACATCTACAATCTCATTCCCAAACATATGCATTTTGTGTGTGTAGTATGTGTGTGTGTGTGAGAGAGAGAGAGAAAGATAGAGACAGATAGACAGAAAGTAAGTATGAGATTCTCAGTTAACATGTTGTGAATGAAAACTTCATGGTTTTCATTTATCTGAACTTGGGGGAGACCTTCAGAGTACACATAGTCCAAAATGCAACATGCTAATAAAACTAATAAATAAAAACTAATAAATAAAAGTAATAAATAAATAAAAACTAACAAAACACCCATCTTTTGAGCATCTGGAGTTGTGTCTCTAGTTTCTTCTGAGGTTTTCACTGATTGCTCCACAGATTCTACTTTTTCCCAAGTAGGCTAACATCACAGTTAATTGGCTAGTTTTCAGGGGCCACAATATTGTGTTGTTTTGCTCCAGTGCATTAACATGGATACCCCTTTAGAAAACGATTTTGTAGGCCAGATTTTGCTTAAATTCTTTTTCTTTATCTTGAAGTTTTTTCAATAAATTCTGGTATTTTTCATCTCTTTTCTTATTTTGTAATCGTTGTTGTTAGATAAAAATCCTCTCATCACTGCTTTAGACGCATCCCAGACTGTTTTCATCTGAGTCTCTTGTCTCATATTTTCTTTATAATATCTATCCAATGTCTCTTTAGCTTTTTTTATAATGTCTTCATCATTCAATAAGCCATCATTAAGTCGCCACTGAAACTGTTTAATTTTATCTCTCATCTGTAACATCACCGGATGGTGGTCTGATATTACTTCGGGTAAAATTTCCGTCTGTTGTACTTCTACTAATAGAGTTTTTGACAATAAGATCATATCAATACAGGACCAAGTTTGATGCCGATCTGAGAAGAATGTGAACTCTTTGGTATTTGGGTGGTTATATCTATATTATATATGTGTGTGTATGTGTGGACTTTACAGGGAAAAAAATGAGATCAAAATAATGTGGAAGAAAGTTTAGTTTGAATGCATTGAAACTGAAATCCCAGTTTACAGATTCATACATCCCTAATGGCAATAAAACTATTCCCATAGCAAAATCAGCATGCTATTACGCAGATAAAATTTGTTAAGAAATGTGGCAAGATTCAGTCACTTCTGTACAAAGTAGCATCTCTTCATCTCCCACATGAAAAATGATTCCCTGTTCTCTTAGACCACTGCAAGCTTGGATGCTGTTCTGGAAACAAATTTTAGGATACAGAATGAACATTATGACTGCAGTGGTGCTGGATGTGAAGTACATATTACTTGCATTCTGTTATCTCTCCTTTAGTTTATTTTTTAAATCCTGTGACATCAGAAAACTTTGCCATTTTTTGGATGGGAGAGAAAATGATACTATAACAGTAATTGCATTGCTTCCTCCTCTTTTCTTAAGAAAACCTGAATATTGTTTATCAGTGTTTAATGCTAGTAGTACAAAGAATAAAATAAGTACAAACATACGGTGTGCCTGCCATATATGCGAGGGTTCTGTTCCAAGAACCCCCATGTAAAATAAAAAAAAATGTGGCATCACATCCCATTGTAGTCAATGGATGCAACGTGTTTGTGCTCATTGTGTCCATTGACTATAATGAGACATGATGCTTTGCTCAACTTCACATTCACGCATGTGGAGGTTGCGCCAGAGGAGGGTGCACTGTATACAATGAGAGCATGAATGTATGATCTTGCTCTATCCTAGATCAGGTTACTGGACCCTTTAACTCATTAGTGCCGCAGCTGTTTCCCAGGTCTCAAGACAGGGTCTTTCCAACCCAGCTACCCTTTTTAACAGGAGAATCCGGGATTGTCTGCAGCTGGGGTGGGTAAAAATTTGCCTGTGGGGCATGTGCAGTCTCTCCAGGGTTCACAGTGCATCCCGATGCCCTAACTTTTTTCTTTAGTTAAAAAAATCTCCAGGAAAAGTCCTTGGTCTATCCTTCAGTTGGATGTCCCCAAGGGTACTTGTTGTTCTTATGCCTTCAGGATGACTCCAACTTATATTGGAGTCACGCAATGTGGCCCCACCTCCACACACCACAGTCATGCACCATGCACCGTGGCCACGCCCCCCTACCCTACCCTACCCCTCCACACACTCCAAGCTCTGCTGCTGCCATCTTGCAGACACTATGCTAGTATACTCTCTTTTTCTTTGTGCAGTGGGACCCTCCACCTATCAGGCATAAGTCTGTGGTTCGCTGTGCACTTCAGCTCTTTGCTCATGTGAGAAAATAACCATACCAAACTGAGCAGCTGTTGGTACAGCAAGATTTTAAAATGCTTACCTCATTTTTAAAACATGCTGCTCCACATTTAATATGTAAAGGAAACAGATATCTGTTTCCATATGCATTGTAAATAAGTTTAAAAGGACACATTAGGAAAATGTTTCAGCACTGCAGAACAGATTATCCAGCATAAAGACACTTGCTTGGCAACTTGTGTCTCCCAAAGTTTACTGCTTTGTACACGGAATCTAATATTATTTCATGGGCTTAGAATTTTAGACATATAGCATGTTCAGCTGTTAGAAGGGTCATCGTACATATATGGGCTATAGACACAGGGCTGGGAAAATCTTTTAAGTCCAGGATCCAAAATCTAATTTAGGCTAAAGCTTGGGGAGTGCGTTCTAACAATAGGTTGGATAAGGGCATGGGGCAGGGCCAAAGCAAAGTGAGTACAGCCAGATATGAATTACAAGCAGCCATCACCCATCTGAAATCTACCTTTCCTATTCCATACAAAACTTTCTTTGTCTGCAAAACAATATCCCTGTTCCACACAAAGTATTCTCTGTCTGCAAACTGGAGTTCCCATTCCATGCAAAGGCTTTGCAGTCTGCACATTGGAGTTCTCTTTTCATACAAAGCCTAGCCCATTAATCAGAACTCCTATTCCACAGAAAGCCTGCCAGGACTGCAAGCCAGAGCTCATTTCAAATTAGAAGGGGTAGAAAAAGTTTCAAGGAACCTGAGAACCTCTTTAGACCAGATAAGAGCCATGGGATGGAAGATTACACACACACCTGCTGCAAATACTATGCCTAGAAGTAGCCCTGGGCTGCCCTGTTTATGTATCTTCATCAAATCATCACCTTCATTCTCCTCATGCCAACATGAGGAGAACAGGAGGAATAAAAGAAGACAGATCCCTCTACCCCAGAAGCTTACAGTCTAAAATTCAGTCCAGGAAAAACAAAAGAAAAAGCAGATGAAAGAGCAGTTGGCGGGGGGGAGTTGATAGGGTTTACGCTTAGCCCTGGCCAGAAGGTAAGGCCTGGTCAGGCAATGTACTAATAATTTAGGATGCAATCCTATTCAAATTTACTTGTGACTAAGGCCTAATGATCACAGAGGAACTTACTTGTGAATAATCATGCTGCCAAAACTAGGAGCAGTTAGAACCCCAACTTCATATGTAAAAGGAGGAAATGGAGAAGAATTCAAAAATGAAAAACATTTGGAAGTTTATCCCAGAAGAGTCAAAAGAGAGTGTGAAACTCTGTGAAAGAGACTCAGTGACCTCATTCAGACTTAGGGCCTTTATGGTGCTATTATTCAACATCCAGTGCAATTCTGGGGTTTGTAATTCAGTGAGGCCAAATAGCTCTCTGGATGAGAATTCTAAATGCCCCTCCCTAAACTTCCATAGTGGTATGGAACAGCAGCAGCATCCTGGTCATTTTTCTGTGGAAAAACAGGTGAGTGTCCCAGATCATCTGCACAAGTCACTGTGCTGCCCTCAGGTAAAGAGCTGTCCCATCACCAGTACTAAAATAAGACTGAACTACTAGCCTCTGTAGGCAGATGGGGTTTTGGGAGGGAGGGGGAGGGACACCATTGAATTAGAGTTGGAATGGGCCACAGGACTCATCTAGTCCAACTCCCTGCCAGGCAGGAATATACAACTAAAGTACTCCTGAAAGATGCCCATCCAACATCTGTTTAAAAACCTCCAAAGAAGGCCCTTAAACAAATGTTTAAAGTCCACTGCCTTCTGAGGCAGTCTATTTCACTAATGAACAGCTCTTACAATTAAAAAAAAGTTTTTCCTAATATTTAAGTGGAATCTCCCTCTATATCATTAACCCATTGCTTCGCACTCTAGTCTATGGAGCAGCAGAAAACAAGCTTGCTCCATCTTCCACATGACACTTCTTCATATATTTAGAGATAGTTATCATGTCATCTCTCAGTCTTTTCTTCTCCATGCTAAACATACCCAGCTTGATTTCCAGACCTTTGATCAGCTTGGTTGCACTTGTCTAGACACATTCCAGTTTCTTGATATCCTTCCAGAACTGTGGTTCCCACAACTGGACACAGTATTCCAAATGACGTCTGACAAAACTTTTCCTGTTCACCACAGACAGCCATACACTGGACCTCTTTAAGGCAGTCTCTCAACACCCAAATCATCCATGAAGTCCAAAATAGTATAGTCAATGGTAATGAACAGCATATGCACCTATGAAAACTGGACAGAGGTACACTCCTCTAGGTGTAGATTGCCTAACAATGTTGTGCAACCAAATCATGCTACTCAGCCCTGGTATCTCATGATATCTAGTTTTCAGATTCCTAGAGTGTTCTTCAAGCAGCAAAATGTCTTGGGCTGGACTGAGTGGAAGCCTTTTCCTTTCTGTGCCAGGTATTTTACTGACTCACATCAGAAACATTCCAATTATGCCTAAAGAGCCCCACAGTACGTCAAACTGCATAGGTCTAAATAACTCCCAAATCCTAGAGGACTACTTATGTGCTAAAACACAGAAACATACCTGAGTTTTGTAATGAATACAGAAACTGAGCTAAGAAGCTTTTCTGATCAAGTGATTAGAACCTTATGCAGTGAACTTAATGGTGGAGAAAGATGGACCTGGTGCTCCCCCCACCATATGCATTGGCACCTTTTTTCTGAGTGTCCCCACTTGGTTTTCCAGCTGAGTGAACAGTCAAGAGGCATTATTCTTCACAGCAGCAAAGCTAGTGTTACAAATTTCCAGTTATTTATAGACGTCTCCAGAGTGTTACGTAATGTGCAACAGTCTTCAACCCCCAAGACAGCAAATTTAGCCCTTTTTGATTGATCTGTGATGCCTTAAATTAAAGATGCAGGAGCTCAACGTCAGGAATTCAGGGGACCATATTAAGGGAGGGGGAGGAAATACTTCTGACTGATAAATGTTAGCCAATTTGCTGTATAAAAAAGAAAGAAAAAAAAGAAAGAAAGACAGACAGACAGAAAAAGAAATGTAGAAAATAAAAGAACAAGCAAGTCAAAAAGGCTGCAGGGCCAATTAGTCCAGGAAGGTTCCTTTCCAAAGGATGTGATACCCACAAAACGGAAACCTACATCACTTTCTGAAAATAGGCTTTTACACATAAAGGTTCTAGGAATCTATAGAGCCCTAATCTTGTTTCAGAACATGGAATACAGCATCTAACAGAGAATGCCAAATCCCGAGTGCATTCATGAGAAACTCTGGGTTGCATAAGACATTAGTCTTTTAGAAATGAAGGATTTACTCTTAAGTCTTCATTTAAAGAATGTTTCTACTGATCTGTTAAATCACTGAGATACATTTTTTGAAACTGTTCATCTAAAGCAACACAAATGGGCTGCAATTTTTTTCAAGGGTGAACTTATATTACTCTATGGTGGGTGGAATTCTGCCTACTTACTGGGACCTAGAGAGACTTGCTTGGCTGTGGAGAAGCCATCCCACATGGTGACTCCTACCATGTGGGATGGCTTCCCCACTGAAATGAGGGGTGCTCCCAAAATTGAGGGCTTCTGCTATCAATTCAAGATTTAGCAAGGTATTGTCTTCATTGTTAATACTTTCAATCACCCCTGGTTTTTAATGGTTTTGCTCTGATTTTTTCTAGATTTCACTCTTTTATTGTTTTATCATTTTAACTTTTTATAAAATGCTGTACTAAATCTGCTTTTATTGTGAATAGCTCTGGGAATTTTTTTAAAATAAAAAGCAGTAGATAAATACTGGTAATACATACCTACAGAAACACTGACTCACCTATTGTGAAGCTATGGTTGGTAAGCACATGTGATCCCACCTGTCTCCATTCACTTCCTTACCTCTGTGCCACTATCCAGTGACAAATTAACCACTTCTTCCAAAAGCCATTTTAGCTCTTTTCTGGATCAAGAACTGTTGTGTGTGAATTAGCTTTGACAAGAGCTTGATTCAGATGGCTCACTTATGACGCCAAAATCATGAGATCACAGCTCTTTTAATTGCAATTCACTTTTCTTAGAAATGTCAATGTAATAAGAGAAATATTGCTTCTTGGATTTTTGTATGGTTTTTAAAGAATTAGATTCTGATGCTGGCTTGTGTTCCATGTGGTTTAACCCACACACCGTCTGTGTTCTGAGAAGTTCCTGCTGCCCTACTCTATTGGGCCAACACCAGGTCTCATGCCAAGATTTGCCTCTAATAGCTAATAATTCTAACCGCTATGTCTTCTTGAGCCCTCTCCTGTGCAAAGCTATCCACACTGCAGTTATTGCTCACAGAAGGACAAGAGCTCAGTGGTAGAGAACATAGTATGCAGGGTTGCATGTAGAAGATCCCAAGTTTATTTCTGAAGTTCTTCCAGACAGCATGGGACTTGTAATCCCAAAAGTTTTTTTTTTTCCCAGGCTCTGGATTTGATCTGATATCTGGCTATCCAAATCTACCTCACAGACATGTGAATCATTAGTAACCAAAAAACAAAAAGTTTGAGCAAGAAAGGGGAGAACTGCAATCTCCTATCACCTCTGGTAATGCCTATATATTTCAAAAAACCTGTTTTGACCTAAATTATGATCTGAATGTCAAAATCTTAGTTTGATCCATTCCACTGAATACTGTAAAGTTCTCTGTCACTGCCGTATATTTTACATTCCTAGTTTGTCATAACATTTAAGTCTTCCATGTTCTCTTCAGTGAGCAACATAGGAAGTTGCCCCATAAGTGGTCACATTTGGCTGTTTAGCTCAACATCATATACTGTGACTGGCAGTGGCTCTCACTCAGAGAGAGGTTCTACTTCCATCTAATTTAGTTGGAGAAGCCAGGGACTGAACAAGGGATCATATGCATACAGAATGTGGAGCAACTGACCTATGGCCCCTCTCCTATTCCCCTTATCATATGTAATCCCTGTACAAATCACATTATTATATGCATACCCTCTACAGAGGGAGGATTTTAGGGACTGAAAAAATATTAGGGATGAGGGGAAAAAAATCAATTCACAGCTGAAAAATGGGGTTCTCAAGACTCAGGTCAGGAAAAATAACACAGTGGAAAGAATTTTGTGCCATTCCTGCCCAGTATTTGCACATCTCAAAGAATTTTGGGGAAATTATCCCACACAGATATACATGTGGATTCTTTGCATGACAATTGTTGGGTCTTGTGCAAAAGCCAGTTTCTGGATAGATTTTTTTTTTGTGCTCCCATGAAAAATACAGGTGTATTTCTCCACATAATAATTTCCTGCAATACTTTGGGATCTGTGAATTCTGGGCAAGAATGGCACAGAAATATTTGTTTTATCAGTGGGGAGAGAACTACAGAAAGTACCCATCATCATTTCCAAGTATGAAATAGCCAAATATTCACATCCCTAGAGAACTTTACCCTACAAAGCAGGATATCAGTTTTATAAATAAAATAAAATAAAATAAAATAAAATAAAATAGATTTGGTTTGATATAAAGAAGAGCAGGTTAACTCCCTGCTTGTCAGAGAGAGGTGCAAGAAACATTATCATCCCCTATAGTCCAGTCCTGTGTATGTCCACTCAGAGGTAAGTTCTATTGAGTTCAATATGACCTTCTCCCAAGAAAGGGTATAATACAGTGGGTCTTAACCTGGGGTCCATGGACCCCCAAGGGACTGCAATGTTCTCACAAGGGGTCTGCAAAGACTTGAAGAAATGTTATAAGCTTTTTACAGTTAAAACAGAAAGAGAGAAAGAAAGGAACAAAGACAAATTTGTACAGAATCATTCCAGTAAAAATATTATAAAAGGAGTGTGTGTATTTACTTATTTCTCCCTCCTCTCTCAGTGTGAAGACCTTTGATGAGCAACTTTAAATAAATATTTGATTCACTTTAGGGTTTTAATTCTTGAGTTAAGCGTTGGTGGTCCTTGGCAACAAAAGATATTTAAAGGGGGTGCATAGTAAAGAAAAGGTTAAGAACTGATGGTATAGTAAAATTCCAGCTATGGGCACTTGAAAAAGTTGTTGCAATGAGATAAACATGTGCTTCATTGTGTATCGTTACCAAGACAACAGTGCATAGTTACATGTTAGAACACAGTCTAAGCAGAACAGTCAAGTATCAGCGGGCCATGAATTTCCCTGTGTAAAGTGACTATGCTCTAACTGCTTCTATTTTTCTACAATCATGGTAGCTGTTCCTCCAAAACCAACTACCCTAGTTTGGCTTTAGGACCTTTAAAACAAAAACAAACAAACAAACAAACAAACAAACAAAAGATGGCTAGTACACCCAGATTCCTGTCCTGTGGGTTTCAGCCTTCTACAGGTCTCTGGAAGTGAAAGGTTAACACTTTAACACTAATTTACATGTACAGCTATTTCCACACTACACTGTTATAGTGCTATTATTCCACTTTCAACATGGAATCCTGGGGTTTGCAGTTCAAATGTACAGTACACAGTACATTTGAATCCACAGTGGTGAGTCACACCAGCTGCCTGGTGCTACCTTCAAAGCGGTGGGGTTCCTCCACAAGGCAGAAGTGGGCAGCTGGAGGGGCTTGCCTCCCCCTCCATAGCTTCCCTCCACCATTTTTCATAGAGACTTACAAGGCTTGCCTTGCATGTGCAGTCTCCTGCAGTCTTACAAGGCTTGGAGACAGACTGTGAATGAAAGGCAAGCCTTATATGTCCCTGTTAAAAATGGCATAGGGAAACAGCAGAGGCAGCAGCAAAGAATATATGAATAAGCATATTCGTGAAGGTTAAAATGGGCGAATGTGGAGGGACAACTGTATAAGAATTTTGGATGTGAACAGTTTGTAATGCCTCACTCACTGCAATGCTAGATATTTAGGGACTGAAGTGGGGGGAATTTTTATTGGGGGACAATGCTTTCATGTTGTCCCTCTAAAGGTATACGCCATATTTGGCAGCACGTGCAGCTTGCAGGTTGCACTTCCTCCTCCCATATAAAAGTATACACATGAGCATAAATATATACATGAATTCTCTCTCTCTCTCATGTGTGTGCACACACACACACACACAAAATCAGTGCCTCATTTTCCACATTCACTTATTCAAACAGCAAGTGTTACAGACAACATTCTGCAGTAACCCCTCCCCCTGTAAGTTGTGAAATTAAACATTTTTATCTTTTTTAAAAAAAAATAAGGAAACTGTTAATATCAGTTGACAATCATGGCTAAATCTGAAGCCAGGTCAACTGCAGAGAGTGAATAAATACGGTACACAGCACACAGAGAGAACCCATGAGCAACTTCAACAGTTACGTACTAAGACTGAGGTAGTGATCGTTAACAAGAAAATAGGGTTGAGGTACACAGTTAGCACCCAGTGCAAAATACTGAAGGACTTGACACAATTTAGTTCTAGTAAGAAACTATGGTCTCCTGTTATTTGCATATGCAGACTTCCAGAAAAAGGAGAGATTCTGCTCAACAAGTTGCCTTATATTGAATCAGATCGTTGGTTCATCTAGCTTAGCCTTGCTAATTCTTACTAACAGTGGTTCTCCACAGTTTCAAGCACATTCTTTCCTAGTCCTACGTGCAGATCTCTGGGATTCTCTGGTGATCTCTCATTCAAATTAGGCCAAAGCCTGTTTAGCTTTCATAATGAGACAAAATCAGCTGAAAACTTGCTTTTAAGCATCCATGGGATTTGAACATACACATATCTTTTCCTTCCTCTTCTAAGAATCATAGAATTGGACCACAAGGTCCATCAAGTCCAACCCTCTGCCATGCAGGAATACAAAGCATTCCCAACAGATGGCCATCTAATCTCTGTTTAAAAACATTCAAAGAAGGAGACTCCACCACACTCCAAGACAGTGTATTCCACTGTTGAACAGCTCCTACCATCATTAAGTTCTTCCTCATGTTTAAGTGGAATCTCTTCCTGTAGTTTGAATCCACTGCTCCACGTCCTTAGTCTCTGGAACTGCAGAAAACAAACTTGCTCTTCCATACAACATCCCTTCAAATAGTTAAACATGGCTATCACGTCACCTCTTAAGCTTCTCTTCAGGCTGAACATATCCTGCTCCCCTAAGCTGCTCCTTCATTAATGTGATCTATCTGTCAGGCCCAGAGACACCCTCAACCCTCAAAGTGATCTTTATTATGTCCATTGACAGTTTCCCACCACAACTGTCAACAGTGCTGACAGGAGAATTCTCCTGGCCACACTTATCCTATGTGATAAGAAGATCTCATTGATTTGAATGAACTGGGTCACCTAGCAACTAACTAAAAAACAAGAATGCTGAGCTCAAATTTACTTTATTTATTGAGCATTCCAATAACTCAAATGATTCAACCATTTTCAGGTATTTTAACTTCGTCAAACCCCCATAAGTTGGTGGGAAAAGGCATATCATTTATTATGAGAAAACTCCTGTGTGTGTGCATTTATCTTGATTATGTCAAATAAAAGAAAGCAAATCAGCAGCTTTGGTTTTCTTGTTCCTTTGCTAGGTATATTTGTTCTGATTTTACTAGCTCTCTATCAAACACCGAGGATCTCTGTCAGTATCTTTGGGCCTTTCCACCCTACACTTTTATAGTGCTATTATTCTACTTTCAACATCCTGTGAAATTCTGGGGATTGTAGTTTACTGAGGTCCAAGAGCTCTCTGGTTGAGAATTGTAAATTCCCCTCCCTAAACTTCAAACCCCAAGATTCCAAAGGATGTTGAAAGTGGAGTAATAGCACTATAACAGTGTGGTTTGGAAAGGCCCTTGGAATTAAAGAAATAATTATAAGCAACTAATTACGGGCACAGGACAAAAAACAGGTAGCCACATATTAAACACCTTTTAAAAGTTACATTTTCATCCTCTCTTTCAACCTTGACTGAACACTTTGAGGCAGTCTACCTAATTCTTATCATCTACCTGTTTATCTTCACAACAGCCGAATAGTGTATAACAAGCTAAGAACAGAGACGTTCACATGTTACATTCAATGAACATACAGTATGTGCACATATACTGTTGATCCATACCCATGGACAATTATCCATACGTAATATTCAACATGTGTGCTATCAGTAGTTTCCTCACAATTTGAAATAAATGTAATGGTAAGACTGTCTGAAAACTAGAGTAAAAAGTGTCAATGTGTCACTTTTCAATGCTTTTTACATTTTACACGATTAGCTTGAAATTTAGTGTAACTACGTAGGGCTCATAAAGCTCACAGCTGTCAAATTACAAGATCCTGGCTCAACGAATGTCATGTTTATAAACTACAGAATGTTGCTAAATGTGCCCAGCATATAACTCACTGGAAGCTTATAACAATGGAAAGTATTTTAGATTGTCCGAAGGGAGGTTGCAATCCATGTTCACGGATGAGTCAGTACTATGCCCCTTTTTTTCATTTATGCAGCCTGTCCAGAGTATTACATGTGCTTCACATCCACAACGTTGTAAAATCCTCATGGAACAACAACTCTGTTAGGTAGGACAGTTTGTTTATTCTTATGTTGTTATCAGCAGACTGTGGCTGAAAGAGTGGAGTTTCTTAGATGGCTTACATCGGGGCAAGACTCAAACAGGGATTTCTTGAATTTTAGCTTGGTCTCACAGCCATTGAGAGCTGAAATGGCATAGTAGTTTGAATTAGGACTCCAGGAGACAGGAAACCCACTGGATGGCCTTCTGCAAGTCATACTCTCTCAGCCTCAGAGGAAGGCAATGGCAAATGCTTTCTGAACCAATCTTTCCAAGAAAACCCTCCAGTTCATCCTAAAGTTGCCATAATTCAGAAATAACATGAAGATATACAACGACAAACAACAAACTCATAGCCACTTTGCTTCACTTGTTTTAAGCTGGTTTTCTTGCTGATTAACTGTCTTATTATATTTCCATTCAACTAATAGACTTTTGGAAATGATTCATTAAGAGTAAGATGATTCAGATGTAACATTTCAGGCCCACAAAACATGGTCTTAAATATCACACTGGTTTCCCTGGGTCCTCTTAAGTAGCAATCAAAGTTCTTACTAAACAGACTTTTAACAAACTCGAGCTCACCAGCTCTAAGCATCATGACAAACTGATTAATTACACATTGGAAGGGATGAAGAATCATGTGGCTTCCCAGATGTTCTTGTACTGCATCTCCCAGCATCCCTCACTATTAGTTCTGTTGGTTAGGGCTGATGGGATCAACATCATTTAGAGGGCTTCATGATTCCCAGGCCTGACACAGAGAGATACATTTTTTGATCTATACATATTTACTCTGTAAATGGTGTGCACGTGTGAATATTTGCACTTCAGAAAATTGTATTGATAAAATTTCCTTTTCAACATCCAAGGAAATGCAAAAACCTGCCAGTTTAAGACTAGAGTTATGATTATCTCATTTTGGTTTCAATTCCACAAAGTCAGGAAGTTGTAAGCTAAAGCTCATTCCAATATACTCCAGTGTTTTATTAATAAGAACCAGGACATGTATGGCCAAGCAATATCTGAGTGTGGTGAAGATGGCAAAAAGTTATTGATGAGGAAGAATACACAAGCTAGAAGAGATTATAGTAGTTTGCTTTTGCCTGAGCCTATGGGGAAGGGCAAGATTTAGTCCCCTCCTCCCCTCTCCTCCCTGCTGAGTTAAATGAATGCAAACTACCTTTGTACTTTGAGCTTAGTTTGCCGTAACTGAAGTAAGCTGAGGACAAAGAGGATAAGCAGGAAGAGGAAAGAGAAACTGGGGCCATTTACTAACTAGACTGTTATAGCGCTATTATTCCACTTTCAACATCCTATGGAATCCTGGGGTTCACAGTTTAGGGAGGGGCCTCAAACACCAGGATTCCATAGGATACTAAAACAGTTTCATGAAGAAATAGCCTGTGACATTTTAAAAGCAGCTATAAAAGTGGAATAACAAAGGATTAATCAGGACTGTTCCCAACCAAATCATGACAGTTGGAGGGTGTACATTCCTTAACAGATGTTTCACCAGTTCAGTCACACTGCTATGTAGTGTCCGCTTACTCATTACTTGCCTCCTGTGGTACCCACATTTTTTCTTGGCTTTCCAAACCCATATCGAGAAGAGGAGAATGAAATGTCTGAGACCAGCAAAGGTGCCCCACTTTACGCTGGCACTTTGTTTCCTTACAATGCATTTGAGCCTTACAGTCTGACTACTTCAGGAGTGTGAATCAAGGACCTGTCTAGATTGTTGTTGAACTGTAAATCACAGCTGGCCTAGCCAGCATACACAACAGTGAGGGATGCTGGAGGTTGCAGTCCAACAACCACTGGTAGGCTGCGTGATTCCCCCTGTAAATTGATCCATGCCTGCTTGTGGCCTACTTCTGTAGCTGGAGCCAAAACGAACTAATCATAATTCTTATCTTAAACCAGCAGGATCTTTTCCCATCTCAGAATATTTTAATTATTACAATTAACAAACACATTAATCTACCAATCCACACCACAGTGTGAAACACACAGAGGAACTACACTGAATCAGGAATGGAGATTTTTTCTTACAATGCCATCTGTCATAAGCCATATGTTTGTGAATGAGAGCACAGTCAAACTCCAGCTTCAAAATGCCCATTTCAAAATCAAGATTAACGAAGAAATAATTAATATATTAAAGAGGAAAGACTAAAGCTCAGTGGCAGTTGTGAGCATTTTTCCACACAAACAGTCCCAGGATTGATATGTTGCATCTCCCCCTTAAAAGGATCAAGCAACAAAGACGGAGGGCGGGACTCTAATCAAGACGCCAGTAACCTGCCAAGAGACTATACTGGGCTAGATAGTCAAATATTTTGACTGGGTTTTGTGATGAACCCTAGGGGAGCATGGCCAGCAGAGCCACAGAGGGTAATTGAATCTGATTGGTTCTCTGACTAAAGAACCCAATTTAGCCAAAGGGGGGGGCTATGTGGGTGACTCAGCCGAACAGATAAATACCAGAAACAGGGCCTGGGAGGTGATTACTTCAGTGAGTTTAAAAAGAGTCAGAGCACACAGTAAACAAAGAGAGTGGAACTCTGAGAGGGGAAATAACCCTTTGAGCTGGGAAAGCCAAAGGGGTATATGATCAAGGTTCCTTCAGTGAGATGCAAAAGAGAGTGGGAGAAAAACTTAGTCAATGTTAACCTATGGAAGTGTTGGCCTGTTAAGAACTGGAAGTTATTTCCATGGGATAACATTGAATTGCCCCTTTCCCTTTCCCTTGTTAGTTCTGTTAATAAAGATTTTATTCTACTTTTTGTAAGAGCGGCCACAATACAGTGTTTCTTCAGGTTGAGTTCAGTTACACACGCTACCACAAGAAACACATTTATTTGGAATAAACTGCAAAACACTTTGCCCTATATCTACAAGGGTTGTGGACTTAGGGAAAACAGAAGGGTGATTAGGTGTGGAGAGGGAGCCAGGGGGTGGTAATCATATTAAAGGGCCCTGCTTCTTCAACACACGAACAATAAAAAGTAGCCCTGGTCTGTCACAGCCCTGGTTGGCCCAGATCTCCATGTGACAGGTATAAAGCAACATTCTATGAAGAAAGGACCATAACTCACTGGTAGGCTACACAAAAGGTTCCTGTCTCCATTCCTAACATCCAGGTGATGAGAAAGACTTCTGCCTCAGACCACAGACTTGGGGTCATTATCCTCACAACATATAGTACCACAGAAGGCAGTTTTCTATTTTACCAAAGCTTTAGTACAGACATACCAATGCTCTCTTGATAAATACATAAATGTATGTGTATATGTATGTGTCTTTGTGTGTTTATATGTATTAGAGCATGGGGAAAAAATTCGACTACAGGAAGCACAAAACTCTCTTGTTCCAACCGTTCCACTGGCTGCCGGTCTATTTCTGGGCACAATTCAAAAGTCCTCATTACAATATATAAAGCCCCATTGCATTTCAGGTCTACGTTATGTGAAGGACTATATTTTTCCATAGGAACCTGACTGCATTTTGAAATCTTCAAGGGAGGCCCTTCTCCTCTTCCCACCAACCTTGCAGGTACATCGAGTGGAAGCACAAGAGAGGGTATTCTTGGTGGCCACTCCCAAGCTCTGCAACTCCTTTCCTAGAGATGTTGCACTGGCATCTTCTTTGCTCTCCCTGTGCAGGCAGGTGAAAACTTTTTTGTTTCAGTAGGCCTTTGATGGCTATCTGCTCAGGGGAAAGAGGCCTTTAAAATTATGCTGTACTGCTTATTTATTGTTTTCTAATGATCATGCTTTTAAATGCTGTTCTTAGTTTAATTATATTTCTAACTATTGTATGAGGTGAATTTGTTATCTGTATCTGTTTTAAACTTTGTAAGCCACCATGAATCTCAGACTGGGGAAAAAGTGACATAACAACAACAACAACACAACAACAGTAACAACAACAACACTTATCACTACCACCAGAATCTACCAGCTGTTTTCAATGCTCTCGTATGTATACTGATTTTAATATTAGTATGTTTTCCTGTGTCTAAATCTTGCCATTGTTTCTATGACAAATAATCAGTATTCACATCAAGGCAAGCATAATTATAGCACACATTCCTTCCTTTAGAGTTCATCTCACAAAAAGTGACAGGCTTCCTCTAAGAGATTCTTTTAACCAAAAATTGTCAGAAATGCACAAATAGGAATAATTGATGCCCAAGTCTCAAATCCTTGGATTTGTGATTTTGTTCAGGGAAACCATTCTATTTTTACTTGCGATTAGATCAGGCCCAGCTGGCATCAAAGCCCTTCTAGTTTCTTATGAATTATTTATCAAGAAATCTTCAAAAAATTTCAAGCTTGAGGATTACAACAGCCTTTCTTTATGACACATACTAGCCACACTTCTCATAAGTCTTATGGGGGAAAAAAAAACCCTTTTCTGAGATGCAGGGAAACAATATCAGGTAAGTCTCAAAATGTAGCTGCCGTTTTCCTCATTAGCCCCATCCTCTTTATAGTTCTGGAACTTTCTACCAGATCATGTTATCATATGCACCAAAATAACTTTGATTCTGTTGTCAGCTAACAACATTTTTATTCCAAAAAGACTCGGCCTTACTAAAATACCAGGCATCATTTTATACATGTGATTCCCTTTTTTCTTTTTTCTTTCTTTCTTTTTTTTTTAAGATTTCAAATAATCTTTGTTCTTTATACTATTATGGCCTTTTTTAGCTGCATATGAATGTTTTAAAACTTTGGCCATTCCGCATTAATTTGCCATAGTGCTGTTATTGAGGCCCCTCTCTAAACTGCAAACCCAGGATTCCATAGGATGTTGAAACAGGAATAATAGCACTGTAACAGGCTAGTGTGGAAACGGCCCTAGTTGTTGTTGTGTGCCTTCAAGTCATTTCTGACTTGTGGCAACTTCAACGTGAACCTATCACGGGGTTTTCCTGGCAGCATTCATTCAGAGTGGATTTAACCTTGCCTCCCTCTAGGACTGAGGGAGTGTGACTTGCCCAAGGTTACCAAGTGGGTTTCATGGCCAAGCCAGCATTTGAATCCTCATCTCCACAATCATAGTATAATGCTCAAACCACTACATTATGCAGGCTCTCTTTAAATGTAGAGCTATTTATAAATATTGGCTGGAATCCTTTTGGTTAGTCCCAACTAGAGTATACCCATGCAATAAATTGTCAACACACAGCTACATTCCATTGATTCAGTAGGTCTACTTTAGGTAGGACTAGCAGCAGAATCCAGGCTAATGCATATCAATAAACTATAGTAGAGGAACTTCTACTTCAAGTTTGAAAGCCAGGAAACTGATCACACGTGCCACATGAAAGCTGCCTTCCTCACTTCACCTTATTCCCTAGAAGGTACGGATGGGTCTCTCTTTGCTCTCTTTCTGCCAAGCGAAAATGTACCTATTCTGATGGGCTTTCAGGAATTGCCTGCAAGGAGAGGTAAATTATATACTGCATTGTTGATCTTTATATTCTTTTATTGAAATTTTACATACCCTCCAACTTTGGCAGGGGCATGCCAAATTAATTTTCTGTCATCCCACTTTTTCAGCTGTTTTTAAAATGTTCCATTTTCTCTCTCCTCTTCCTACTTGCCGTCTTTTGTCCTCTGCTTCCACCAGTTGCTGCAAACTGAGTTCAACATGCAAAAGTAATTTGTACTCAGTTCTCAGTGGGGGAAGAGGAAAAGAGAGAACAAAATCTTGCCTTTTCTAGGAGGCTCAGGCAAAAACAGACTCCTTCAGCATTTCCTACCTTTCTATTCTTTCTCATTAATAACTTTTGCCATCTTGACCACATTTTATGTCAGAAAAGGTTGGACTAAACCTCAAGAAAAATACTTTGTGATGTAAGTGTAAATGTCATGTTGCTTTAATTGCTTTAATTGTTAAATGCACCTGCAGAAAGGAATGTGACTCGAGCTAGTTTGTACTGAGTCATGCTGATGAGCACCAGGTGCAGACAATGCAAGGGTTGGCCAGGATTGGCTAGGTATCTGTATAAAGGTAGCACAATCCCAGCCAACAACTGCACATGTTGCTGCAGGCTCTGCTGGAAAGAGCAAGCTAGATATGCTGGATTGCCATCTGGACTTTGTAAATATTGTATATATTTTGTAACAAAGAATAAAGAGCCTCCACATTGGAAGATTACAAGCTGAGTGGGTGAGTGTTACTGGCTTAGTGCATTTGCTGCTAAAGGTGTTCTCTGTGGCTTGGCATGCTTTGACAGCTGTGTGGAGCTATCTCTGCTTATCTATGTAGAGTTTTTCTTGGCTTGCTTTTTGTTATTTTTCCCCTCATTCTTGGGACATTTTAATGTTGCTTGACCACATCTGGCCCAATTTTCATATGTGTGATGTTGGAGGGTATCATTTTAAATGGCTTTAATTTTATAGATTGTTAAATTATTTTTAAAGACCATATACTGGTCTCTCTCTCTCGCTCTTGATGATGTTGGATAGTGTTAATGTGCATATTTGGTATAGTGTCTGTATATTGGGGTATGTCTTAAGGCCTTTGGCAGTGAAGCTTCTTTTTCCTTTCCATTTAATTTAACCTGGGCATATTACAAGTTCTGAATAAAAAGGCTGTTGAAACATGTTCAACTTCCTTTTGTTTTTTTGCGGTGCAGCAAACTGTCCTAATTCTTTCCATTTTATTTCTGCCTCTAGTACCAGGTCTTCTGCTAAAGAAGTAATGCCAAAGAACACATTTACTCTTTTAACTGAGGTATACTGGTAATAATAATAATAACAGCAACCAACAACAACAACATATCCATTTGTCCTTGCATGTTATCTCTCACTTATGTTATAAGCCTGAGGGCATGGATTGTGCAGCTTTGGGGACCTTTTTTCAGTTAAAGGGGAGAATATAAGTGCTTGGAGAAAAATAGCTAACAACCACAAACTGCACTTTTGTCCCTTTTTTTTTTTTTTTTTTTGAAGGTGCAGGTGGGTACCATAAACCAGAATCTGAAAAAAAGTGCACTTTTAAAAAAAGTTTCTGTTAATTGTGATTGGCAGCACTGTGGAGATTAAAGTGGAAACTTGGGAACTACAGGCCCAGCAGATGATCAGAGCAGATGAAACTGCTCCCAATTGTAGTTTGTCTGTTATATGTCTGGAAGCTCAGAGTACAGTTGAGTTCTCAGCTATGATTAACACGGTGGTTTTGCATTGCATCCGAAACCAGACTTACAGCTCATTAGTTCACAATGTAATCATCCACTGCCATTCAGAGATGTACAAAATCATTCTCTTCCATTTTGTCCCTGGTTATGACAGCCTGCTGTTCTTCCAGCTGCAAACTGTCTGTTTCAGCCATAAAGTTCAGTACAGATTACTACTGCCATAATGTGCGAACACCACAGCCTGGACCACATTGGAAATCTGTTCATGCAGTGAACATGTGCTGAGTTCAAAAGTGGGGAATCATGTGACCCTCCAGATATTTTTGGATTGCAGCTTCCATCAGCCCTAGCAGAACAGACAATGGGAAAGGCTGATGGGTCACTGAAATGTGCAACATCAGGAGGCCACATATACCCACCTCTATGATAAATCATTGGAGGATGTATGGCTTTACTTGAAAATGTGAGCCAAATTATTTTATAGTGTACAAAGAGTTTGTTAGGTGGCTTTTGGAGTGAAGGCAGTGAAAACGAGTGCATACTGAAGTTTGCTGCAGGACTGGAAGCGTTAGAAAGAGGAGCAATATGAATAAGAGCGGCAGGAGAAATTTGTTTCACAGTTATTCACCACAGTCTCTTGCTAGATATTACTTCGAGGCATGACTGTATGTAGGAAAAAGATAAGTAGAGTTATATAGAAATGTTTTTCCACATTTAAGAACCTTTATTCATGCACAGAGGTTTGGGCCTTCCCAATTTTATAACCAAATTAGCCGCAGGATCTTTCTTGAAGCAATGGAGCCTCACCATCTGTGAATTAAATACCACAAAGAGATGTAATGTTCTCAGTGCTGCTCAAAGGAGTGCTCTTATTAGTACCACAAATTCAGAAACCTCAGCCCTCATTACATCTCAATAAAGCATCTTCAGCTCAGGAAATACCATATTACTTAAAGAACAGGATAAACAAATTGGCTTCAAAGCACACAGGGCAAATGTAAAAACTGAATGGTTCTTTTATCACAGAGTCTAAATGCCTAAAGACGTTCAGCCCTGTCAATCAGAAGGCAACCACTGTTCTGAAAGATGATGAGCACTAAGGCTGCACAATGTTTAAAAATCAGAGCAAAGCCATTATGAAAAGCCTGCTTCCAGCTACAGGTGCTAAGTAACATTTATTTCAAGGGCTGAGTTGAAATGTGGGCATACAGGCCCCCAATTGCTTTCGGCAGCTCTCCAGCTCATCACCCCCATGCTCCCCCTACCAAAAAAAAAAAAAAAACAACTGGCAAAAAGGTGATTCTTCCCTTTTTCCCCACAGTCTGGGAAGTGGCAGATTTGACTTCAGGCAGGGATCTTTTTACATTATGCAATGATAGTACTATAATTCCACTTCAGCTGCCATGATTTTGGCCCATGGATTCCTGGTATTTGCACTTTAGAGAGAGGTATTTACAATTCTCTCACAGAGAGCTTTAATGCCTCACCAAACGACAAGACCCAGGATTCGACAGGATGCATCTGCAGAAGTTCAGGTGAAACCA
Organism: Cyclura pinguis; assembly: GCA_030412105.1. Lineage (NCBI taxonomy): Eukaryota > Metazoa > Chordata > Lepidosauria > Squamata > Iguanidae > Cyclura > Cyclura pinguis. The sequence continues at coordinate 265,148,741 of CM059601.1, read as the reverse complement.
TAGTGCTACTAATTTTGTGATGCAAAAAAGCCCAGGTCACAGGTCCCTTCCCAATCCCCTCCCAGAAAAAAAAATGAAAACAGACTTTCAGTTTAGGCATTTTTGCAAGAATGAAAGTCGGTGTGATGTAACTGTTTGAGCATTGGATTATGACCCTGGAGACCAGGGTTCGATTCCCCACTTGGCCACGGAAACCCCACTGGATGACCTTGGGAATGTCACACACCCTCAGCCCCAGAAAGCCCCATGATAGGTTCACCTTAACGTTGCCATTAAGCTGGAAATGATTTGATGGCACACAATAATGTCACAGTACTTATGTATGAGATTCAGTCAAATCAAAATATTTAGTTCCTGCATTGCATCTTATATTTTTTAGCATGAGCTTATCAAAAGGTATACCATGCAAAATAACTCACAACAGGAGCCCATTTACAATTACAGTTCTATGTTTACACATTAATGGTCATGATTCTGTCCTACAGAATCCTGGTATTTAGATTCTAAGGAGAGGCTATTAGAATTCTCAGCCAGAGAGCTCTAGCGCTCCATCAAACTACAAATCCAAGGATTCAATTAGGATATTGCCATGGTAGCTGAATTGGAATCATGTCGCTATAACTGTTTCATGCGAAAGGGCCCTGGGTCACTGTGCATTCTACCTGTCTGTCTATCTCTTTATTTATACTCTCCTATTCCCTCAAACTGGGCCTCAAGTTCAAGAAAAAAGAAATAAAATCACATGTAGCTAAAAACATACCAAAAAGTTGAGATTAAGATAGTATTAAACTGTCTATAGAATTAAAATATTTAAAACATCAATTTAAAACCACATAATAAAAGTTGTACAGCATACCAAAAAAGTCCTTTTCATGTTAAAAAAAAAAATCAGTTCCCTAAAGCCTGCTACAACAGAAAAGTTTTCCCCTGCCAACAAAACGACAAAAATTTCTAAATGGCCTCCATTTCTCTGCTTAGCAAGTTGCCTCCTTCTCTTTGTCCCTTGTCTACAGTCTCTCTGATGAGGCCCATGCTTTTCTTCTGTAAGACCTGTTGTGAATCGCTATTACCTTCCTAGCTCTTCCTCATATAGCTATTGCATTTCCCTCTTACCCATCTGTACTACTTAAATGTTGGTTATTGGACTGTTGTATTTTCTTTGGCAGAGAGAAACAATCTACTTGGCACCAAAAAGATAGAATTGACCTTATTGTAAAACTGGACAGCCATTGAAAACAAAGCATCCAGCTGGTAGCTTCTGGTCAACAGACCTGTAGACCTTCCCTGGAGACAAAGTCTGGAGCAGCCAACAAGCTTACCAGCACTTTATTTCCACAGTCTCCAAAAGCCAAACCTGAGTGAATGTAATTGCTCCCAGCCAGCCAAGCTGGACAGACTGCTAGCATGGCCACCAAAAGGTGACCATGCAGCCTGCAGTTGGTTCACTGTCTCCTGCATGAGTCCAGCTAAAGATAGAAGACAAGTCTATAAGCTGAGTAGCTTCCAGGCTTTCAAGAGCAAGATCCTTCAAGCAAAAGCCAAGACAACTGAATATTCTGCAAAGTACAAACCCTAAGGGTGGGCAACACTCTCCAGCCTGACTGATCAATCCTGATGCAGTACCCATTAAGGGCTAAACTAGACCTGGAAAGTGGCACTTTTTTTTTTACTTGTCCAACTAGATGTCCATTTCTGGTTTTGAAAACCTCCAGAGATGAGTGAATTGGGGGGTGGGAAATCTATCACTGGGCAGAGGCACTCAGGAGCTATCTATGGTCTGCAAGAAAGGCTTTGGGGCCACATGCAGCCCATGGGTTGACCTAATGGGGTTGGCAGTTCAGGATCACACTGAGGTTTCTAAACCAAAAGCCTGAGACTAGGAATGGCCCTTGAATTATAGACTCATAGAGTTGGAAGGGGCCTGACAGACCATCAAGTTCAATCCCATGCTCAGTGCAGGATCTCCACCTAATGCATCCCCAACAATTAGGTGCCCAGCCTCTTTCTGAAGACCTCCACAGAAGGAGATCCTCCCCATCTCTCTAGGCAATTGGTTCCATTGCTGAATTATTCTTATTGGTACGAAGTTCTTCTGATGGTCAGGCAAAATATACTCAAAATTGTAACTCAAATCATTAGACCTGGCCTCTAGTCTGGACCATCTAAACAACATCCACCCGAACATCCAATTCACCATGGAGAAAGAAAATGAGAGAAAACTACCATTTCTGGAGGTCCTAGTCACCCGCAAGTCCAACCATCGATTGGGCCACACAGTGTACAGAAAACCTACACACACGGACAGATATCTACACAAAGACTCCAACCACCAGGACAAAAAAAGGAGCACAATAAAAACTCTGGTAGACCATGCAAAAAGAATTTGTGAACCTCACCTTTTGAATGAGGAACTGAATCATTTAAACTGGGCTCTACAGGCTAATGGATACTCCAGCTCAGATATCAGAAGGGCTTGAAGACCCTGAAAAAACCACAGGAGTAAGGATAAACAGCCACCTGAAGGGAATGTGTTTTTACCATATATCAAAGGAGTCACTGACCGAATAGGGAAACTCATGAAGAAACATACCCTCCGAACAATTTACAGACCAACCAGGAAAATTCAGCAAATGCTTCGCTCAGCAAAGGACAAGAGGGATCCCCTAACTTCTGCTGGAGTTTGCTGCATACTGCGCAGCTGTGGTCAGGTCTACATAGGGACCACAAAACGCAGCATCCAAACACAAATCAAAGAACACGAAAGATACTGCAGGCTGATCCAGCCAGAAAAGTCAGCAGTAGCAGAACACACTATAAACCAACCCGGACACAGAATGTTATTTGAAAGCACAGAAATTCTGGACCATTCTAACAACTACCAGATCAGGCTACACTGAGAGGCCATTGAAATCCACAAACACTTGGATAATTTTAACAGGCAAGAGGAGACTCAGAAGGTCAACAAAATTTGGCTGCCAGTATTGAAAAACACCAAAATCAAAACACAAAAGATACTAACGAGCCCTAACGAGCCCCACCTGGGCTCAGGAAGTCTCCCTCCAGGAACAAGTATTCAATACACACAATAGGACTATTATGCTAATTGCTCCCTCCCCCCTGGAGGAGGAGACTGGCATATATATTCTCCACTCCACTTCCAATTCACCATTCCTCTGAAGATGCCAGCCACAGATGTAGGCGAAATGTCAGGAGAAAATACAACCAGAACACAGTCTCAAAGCCCGAAAAACCCATAAGAACCAATGGATTCTGGCCGTGAAAGCCTTCGACTATGCTTTTATTAATGCACACTAAAATAGCATTTTCTTCTTTGCTTCAGGACCACATTGCTGGTTCATGTTCAACTTATGCATTAAATACCAACTATAGTTGCTCACAGCTTGTTATTCATACAGAGAGAGAAAGAGAGAGATGTTTGCCTGTTTGAAATCAAGGCAAAAATCTTAATTAATGGGGCTGTTCACAAACCAAGTCAAATGAGGGGATTATTCCTTCTTGCTTACTTGGGGAGATGGGATATTGCCTTGGTCCTGTGTCAGGAGCACAGTGGGATAAAAATAAATAAATAAATAAATATGATTTCATCTAGCCTACTTGGTCTAGCCAGAAGATGGATGCAGGGCAGAGCACAGAGTGAGTCGTCATATCACAGTGACTGAAAGGGTAGGAGGAATCTAGGTAAATACATACCTCCCGCACAGAATCATGATCATCATGATAATTTTTATTTGTACCCCACTTTTTCCCTGATAAGGACTCAAAGCAGCTTACAATAATTAAAAGTTAATACAAGAGTTTTGTTTTAACAAAAGTTAAAATACAAATGAAATTATCAAAGAAATTCCGCATAGTTAACAATATCCAGCATCTTTTATCAGACAGGCCATAATCACACACTGAATGCCTGTTGAGTAAAAATGCCTTTACTTGACCGCAGAAAGAAAGTAGGGAGGATACCAGTTTGACTTCTCTGGGAGGGGAGTTCCAGAGTCTGTTAGAAGCCACTGAGAAGGCCCCTTCCCATGTTCCCACTAGATGCACCTGTGAAGGTGGTGAGACAGAGAGAAGGGCCTCTCTAGCCCGGACTAGTTCATAGGGGATAATACAGTCTTTCAAATAACCTGGACCTGAGCTGCATAGGGCTTTAAAGGTCATTACCAGCACTTTGAATTGTGCTTGGAAACAGACCGGCAGCCAGTGGAGCTGTTACAACAGGGCAGTTGTGCAATCTCTGTAGCCAGGCCCAGCCAATGGTCTGGCTGCAGCTCTTTGGACCAACTGAAGTTTCCAAAGACCCTTCAAAGGCAGCCCCGTGTAGAGTGCATTACAGTAACTCAATTTTAATCCAAATGGGGTGGTAGTGGTGGTAATTAATAATAGTAACAACAACAACAATAGGCAAGTTACAGCAACAAATTAATTATCCCTTGCAAATTGTAAAATACTGTTGCTCTAGTAGCTGAGCTGGAGAATTTGCAACCTCATCTCCTATCCAGAGACAACGCACAATAACTAGAGATTCAGGCCAGGTCCTAATATCTGGCAACCTTAAACCCAGCACAATATTGGCAATTTAATAAATGTTTACTAATTTTAACAGCTATTTTCTCTGTATTATTCAGTACTGCTATCAGAGAAGGGGTTTTTTCCCCCTTTTTATTGTAGGTTTCATTGTTCTTCATCAGGAACTAATTCTACAATGCTGGTGGTCTCTGTCTTTGTGTGGGCTTCTTTGAACTAATAAAAACAGACTTATTTTTCTGCTAGAGGACTAAATGGTGATAAACAATACAAAATTCAACTTTCTTTTTACAAGGCTCTTGCTTTGGACTAGAGCCAAAAACAAAAGAAAAGGTTCAAGAAAAACATTAAGTCTTTGTGCAAGCTGAAGAAAGAGTAACAGAAAAAAATATATGAAGGTTTTGAGCTAGCAAAAAGCATTAATGGGTTCCTTTCTGTAAGCTGTCTCACAGCACAATGAAAGTAACACACTGAAAGAAGCTTTCCCATATCTCTCAGGATGTTCAGTGTGAAAGAATAACCTCTAAAGATCACGTTTCTTTCCACATCCGTTGCTGTTACAGATCCATGCCTAGAAAGGGTGAGGAAAAATCCCAGTGCTCTATGTGACTCTATCTTGATGGCACACAAAACCACAGTTTAATCCTTTGTGAAAACACTTTGGCCTTGTACATTCAGGCCCCTCTTCTCCCGGTGCAGCAACATGGAGATCCGATCTTTTAAACTAACCCACACTGTGTCATATGAAGAAAAAGACAGAGTTACTTTAAACTACAGTTTGTCTAAATAAGCCACAATCAAATTGGGTGTTTCATACATGGCTCATTTGAAGAAAGCATGGTTAACCCTAACCACAGCTCTCATTTTAGACAAACTATAAATGAGTAGTTTCTTGAAAATGGAAGCAAGATGACTGGTCTCCTCATAGCTTCACCAGAGGAGAGGGTAGGAGTTGTCTTGTTTAATATGTTTCTATCTTGTTTAAATTATTCCTAGTTCTACTCTGGAAGTGTTTCTAATTGTATATACTGTATACCACCCTGGGATCCCATGATATAAGATAGAATATAAATATTTCAATAAATAAATTAAAACAAACATTTTCACATTCTTTCTCCTGTATCTCAGAGTGGAGCAGACCCACTTGAATTCACTTGTGTTTGTTTCACTTCTTTTATTAACTTGTGTTTGTTATAGGAGTGAAAGCTATTTCTATATCCTTCAACTGTCCTGATTTTGCAGGGACTGTTCCAATAAATCCTCTGTCATCACATTTTTTTTAATTCCTTTAAAATGTCCCAGATTTTCCCCTCCTACTTTCACATTCCCCATTGTCTTCAGTTTACTTGCAAACTGAAAACTGAGTTCACAGTGGAGCAGTTGTTTGCTCTCAGCCAATGCAGCAGATAGAGAAGAGAGGAGGGGAGAATCTTGTCCTTCCCACTAGGCTCAGGCAAAAGTAAACCGCTGTTGCCTCTCCTAGCTCATATGTTCTTCCTCATTAATAACTTCTGCCATGTTGACCACACTCTGATGTTGCTTGAACACATGCATCCTGGTTTTCATCTGTGAAATGTTGGAGGGTGCACATTCCCAAAACCTCTGAGATCATGGCTTCTTTGCCACTAACATCAATAAGAAAATAGCAATCTTGAAACCAAGATTACGCGGCACTGGAAAAATATTTTGCCTCTCCCACTCCTGAGCAACGACAATCATCAAGACAAGTCACACAAATCTCAAAGGAGGGGGGGAGTCTCAGAAGCCACAGAGCAGCAGGGGAAAGCTGGTGGAGTCCTCCTGGCTTCAAGCGCCAGACAGTGAGCAGCTGAGGGCCACATGTGGCCCTAGAGCTAGAGGTTGTGCAACATCCAAACATACAGGAAGAGAAGGGAGAATAGATTTCTGTATCACTAAATGATGGTTTAGAAAAGACAAAACTTATGGTCGCAATACTTTGCGCACATGCCTTGGAGTGAGCAGCTTCTGAGTAAACGTGAAGAAGACCAGAATGCATGTCAGATTGCTAATTTGTATCTTCCCAGCCTGTATGTTGGTATAACACTGATAGGAGTGGCAGGAATCTGGTCCCCATGCAGCATAAACTAGCAACATAGGCCCATCCTGCAACCTGGGTGTGTAGCATGAAATGCCAAGTGACTCTGAGTACTGGTAAAACCCAAAATCCCTTATGCAAGCCTTTTCAAACTCAATGCCCATCCAGATGTTAACCTACAACTCCTGTTTCTTTAGCCAGCATGGGTATTGTCTATGCTAGCTTAGGACAATGGGGACTGAAATCCTAAGTATTTGGAGGGCACTAGGATGGAAAATTATGGGGAATGGGGGGGGTGACTCACACTTATCGCATCTAATCTTCAGGCTAATGCCTCTAGCATCACTATACAGAGTTGTGACAAAATTTTTAAAATATGCAATTAATGAAAAAGTAATGAAAAGATGCAATAGAAATATTAGTAACGCTATCCAGGCAAACCAGCAGCACCACTATAAAAAAGGCATTGTCAACATCAATTGTGCATGCAGGTAAAAATTCCTTTCCAGCCTTGTGAACAACTTCAGTTAACAACAGCCTGACCAGAGTACCTTGAACTGGTATGGATGTTATTCCATAATGCTTATGTAGTAAAGTTTTGGTAATCTGATAATGGTCTTAAACACAATACAAAATATAAAATATCCAAAGGAAATAGGAAATTACAGCAACCCAAATAATGACAACAAGTGAAACACAGCAATTTCAAAATCCTGAAGTATCTGTTTACAATCTTTGGTCACATTAGGCAATTACTGGATAACCCCTGAACAAACAGCTATTGGAAGATTATAAGCTTTCAAACAAAAGCTGGGAGGAGGGGGAAATCTCCAGCGGCTGACAAAGCAAATTGTTTTAAGCCAGTTTGCACTTGTTGCTTGCAAATACTTCCACCGTTAAAAAGTCTACGATGATCTGCAGTGTGACTGTTCAACCAAATGCAAATATGATTATCTAAACTAAAAATGTTCTTGAGAAAATGCCATTCATGTTCATAAAATGGCTATGCACAAATTCTGTTTGGTAACCTAAAAGGCAGCCTGTCTCATACTGAGCCAAGCCACTGGTCCATCCAAGGCAATCCTGCCAACTCTGACTAGCAGTAATGTTCTAGGGCAGGGTGGATATCATGCAACTCACGGACTGTATGAAGCCCTCTGGGAATCCAGTGTGGTCCTTGGTACCTTCACTGACCCTTCAAAGGCCCTGATACCTCCTTTCCAAATTGGCTGAAAATAAAATTTATTTTGATTTAAAAAACATTTTTGAGGTTTAACCACCCTTGATGGGCTGTTTCACGTGCTCCTCATGATTGCATTCTCTAGACCTGAAACAGTCCCCAAAATCCCCCACAGCAGTGGTGAGGTATCACCACTTCCACTTGCCAAAATGAGGATGTACTCACAACTCTCTGAAGGAACCAAAAATCTAGCACTGCAGCCCATCACAACCACCATCATCACCATCACTATTAATTTACATCCCACCTTCTTTCCAGCTCAGGACTCAAAGTGGCTTGCAAAAATTAAAACACGCAGAGCTAAAAATTCACATCACACAAAGTTAAACATGGAACTAAACTATCAATTAAAATTAAAACCTCAAAAACATTACTATTGAAAAGAAAGCAACAAATAGACAATGCAACACATTCTGAAAGCCCCTTTTGTCCAAGCAATCCATTCACAAAGGCCAAGCAGAAATAATAAAAGGCTTCACCTTGCTATGGAAGAATAGTAGGGACAGCACCCATCTAACCTCTCTAGGAAGGGAGTTCCAGAGTCTGGGAGTAGTTACCAAGAAGGCCTTCTCTCATGTTCCCATGAAATGTACTTGTGAGGGTGCTAGGACAGAGGGGAAGGACCCTCTCCCCAGAAGGGCTCAAGATAGAGGCAGGCTCATATGTTAGAATACAGTCCATCAGAAAACCTGGACCTGACCTGTATAGGACCTTTGGGGTCTGGAAGGTGCCTATCCCTGCTCCAGGGGATAAAGTAGCAGGCATGCCCCTGCTAACCACAAAGTGCAGCAATCAAATCACAGAAATTCTGCATGTAGCAGATATATTCAAATTCCATCCTTTTGCCACCCCTCATAAATGAAAATCATCTAAATGAGATATCCTCTAATTTACCAAAAATACCCATCCTAGCACGTGAACAGAACACTACCTAACAAAATTTGTACCTCTGTCATTCTGCAAAACTATTTTTGAATAGTTCTCTCTTCCTTCCTTTCTAGCCACCTGAGGTTGGTCTGCTTTTCTGGGACACTCGAGATATGTAAGAATATTTCACTCTGTTTAAAAACCCCAAAAAGCACCAGATTCTGTCTGATCTTGGAAGCTAAGGGCAGCCTTGGTTGGTAGTTGGATGAGAGACAGCCAATGAATATCAAGTGCTGTAGGCTACATTTCAGAGGAAGGAACTGGCAAAACCACCTCTGAGTGTTCTTTACTCATGAAAACCCTATGAAATTCATGGGATTGCCATAAGTTGATAGGCAACTTGAAAGCATGCAAGCACACACACACACCATTAAATTAGTCTATTTCATATAGGTGGGTACTTCTCTTCCTCCATCAATGAACATATCCAAATGAGGAAATTACAAGTTTCATGCAATTATTTGTGTTACTGAGGAAAGGTGAAGGGTGGGTTGGGGATTCAATAGAGATCTGGATTGAGACCTTGGAGCATTAACCCTGTGCTCTCTATTCCCCATTACTGTCATATTGCAGCTATTTCCAACGAAAGGAAAGCTGCCACTGGTGGCAGTGGATGCTTTCTTCTAAGTGCAAAAACCTGATGTGAGGATGTTCCTCTGGACCATCACACCATAATACGGAGCAAAAAAGTGAAGCCTGCCACAAGTGTCTCAATGGAAATTGCTCAACCTTCTATTTATTGGCAAATTTCTACATACGCCTTTCCATATTTACTAACTACATGCATTCCAGTGTGTTGCAGTGGTTTCTGTGTTGAACTAGATCTCCAGGAGACCAGCATTCAAATTTCCTCCTCATTCATGGAAACTCCTGGCAAAAGCTATCTGAGCCTTAGAGGAAGGTGATAGCAAGGCTCCTTTAAATAAATCTTGCAAAGAAAACTCTAAGATAAGATCACCATAAATCAGGTTGACTGGAAGCCACATTACAATAAGAAACAGGCATGTAAGGAATATTCACAAATTCTCCCATCCTTATCAAAAGCATCTTGACACGTCTCAGCATGTGATAGTTTGTTTACATTTTTCAACAATTTCATTGTACTTCCCCTCCACCCAAAAAAGTCTTTTGTACAAAATACAATATGTTGTATTTGTTATTGCAAAATACATTTCAGGCAAATGAAATTTTCACAAAAATGTGAAATATCATCTGGAAATGTACAAAAAAAAACATACTCACACAGCAGGGGGACAGCTGCTGAAATTTTGCATTCTCATATGCAAGAATGAAATAAATGAAGATTTACATCTTCATGTTGCCCCTTTCAAAGATATGCTCCCAGAATCCTCTATTATGACTCAGATAATTCTCCCAGTACATGCAGGTCAGCACATATAATATCATAAATGGAAGATAATGGACTCCCACATTGCTTTGGTATTAGCCATCATCCTTTAAATTGTTCCTCCCCTAACAACTGACAATACAGTTACAGTGCTATGCTGAACTCTTGCCCCCATTTTGAGAAACTCTTCATCCTCTACAAACCAATATGGATTTTTCTGCTGCTTTAAACGGAGAACAACTTTGGTGATTTGGTTGGGAGAATGTGTAGTAAAATACATAATTCATTTTTCACAGAGTTGCACCAGTTCCCAACGATTCTAAGGCCATTTCCACACTACACGGTTATAGTGCTATGATTCCACTTTCAACATCCTGTGGAATCCTGGGGTTTGTAGTCTAGGGAGGAGCATTTAGAATTCTCAGCCAGAGATCTCTTTGGTCTTAGTAAACTACAAACCCCAGAATTCCACAGAATGTTGAAAATGGAATAATAGCACTGTAACAGTATAGTGAGAAAATGGCCTAAGAATCAAACTACAAGTTCATGGGAATTAGTATTCCCAGGAAACTACCAACGAATACCAGGTGTTGTAGACTATGTTTCAGAGGAAGGAACTGGCAAAACATCTCCGAGTACCCCTTGCCTATGGAAAACACTATCAAATTCATGGGGTCAGCATAAGTCAACAGATGACTTGAAGGCATGTGTGCACAGGCACACAGTGTTAATATGTTTTCCCTCCCACAATGGGATCTCCTCAGGGGATAATCAGAGCTGCATATTAACCCTGCATTTGCCTTCCAGTGACCAATCACAAAAGAAAATATGCTAAATGCAAAACATATGATTGAGGAAAATCATGTGTTACAAGACTTGTCCTTCAGTACTCAGAGAAAACACTTCATTTTAAAAAAAATAATCATGACAAATGTACTGCCTAGTTTTACATGTTGGTCTACTACGCTTCCTGCATTGCTTGTGAGAGGATGTAATGTCATAGTATCCTTTAGCAGCAATAGTGGACACACTCCAAGGGCTACAGGGTCATTACTGTCTTCTCTAATTTCCAGGAAGACAGAATTGCATGGAAAAAATTCTGTTACCTGCAGAGGAAGTGCTACATCCTGCAAAGTGTTTCTGAGATTTTGCTCAGAAAAAGTCTCCAATTACAGCATTTTCTATTCAAGAAACGGTGTCTTTTCTAGCATGAAACAACTTTTTTCTGTGCGGAAAATGATAATTCCTATGCAAAAACAAAAACAGCTGACTGAACTGCAAATTTTATACACAATAAATCCTGAACTGAGATTATTGTCACCAGTCTAGGAATTTTCTTATCAGCGTTTCCTGCCAATCATGAGAAACAATTTTCAAGAATTATTCAAATATTTTCAAATATTATTTCCATTCCTAGCATCAGTAAGAAAGTCCACTTCTGCTGGTGTTGAGTATGCAAGTATATCATTGGATCTGCAACAATGCCAAATGAGAAAAGCAGTAGCTCAGACCCAGCAAGGCTTTTCTAATGTTCATTTGGTGATGCTAAGCCAGGGATATTCGAAGAATTACTAATACTTCCAGACTCAGCCTTCCAGTCCTGTTCAGACTTATTGGATATTATTCAGACTTTAATGGAGACCTGGGGAGGCATCATGAGCAGGCTTGCATGAGATTTTAATGGAGGCCTAGGGCAGGTATCATCGAAAGGTCTATCATGTTGCCAAATATGATGGGTGAACTGCTGCCCTGGGTTCCAAGACTAGCATAAACTGAAAATGTTACCTTTTAGTTCCACAGATCCCAGAATCCTCCAGCTACTAAGATAACTTTCCTAACCTCTGAACACTGGGAAAGTTAGAATTAAAATCGCAACAATACATGCAGATAGGGAGAATATTGGGAGCATCCCTAATGTGAAATAAATGGTCAATTTTCTTTGTGAAATTTGGAAGGCTATTTGTATTGTCTCTCATAGTTCTAGCACTGTAGTCAACAGTTACACCCTAAAGAATTCATAGCACCTAGCACATACTCTATGTTGATTAAACTGTTTTTTAAGAGAGCAATTATTGAATCATTATCTTGAACAAACAGCTATTAAAAGATTATAAGCCTTTCAAAAGAGAATTACTGAAATACTTTTTAGCAATAAACAAAGTCAACTGTTAATGCATGACTCTTCTTTTGTCAATTAATTCTCCTCCGCAAACAGCAAAGTTCTTAGCACATATCTAATGAAGAAATATGTTGCTTAAAGGGATGTATTTTTTTTCCACTGAAAGCTATTTGTGTTTCCAAAGATTGCCTCACCTTTTTGTTTGTGGCACAGTAAAAGTAATTCTATTTCCAACATGCACAATAAACGGTAAATGAAAAATTATATTGTTGTTACTATTACTATTAACCAAGTCATTTCCAGTTTCAAATCAAGTTTCATTATAGTAGAAGATCACCATCCTCTACTAGACGAAAGAAATGCACTTAGTTGAATGCCTTCTATATGATTTCCCTCATACACATCGATACAGCTGAAGTCTGTCTCATATTAGCCAAAGTGACAGAGTTCAGAAAGTGTTTGGCAAAAGCTTAAGAGGAAGAAGGGAATTAAAATGCATGACCCTCTTATGGAGATGTTTGGGATATCAAAATAACATCTGTGTCATTAATCTCTTTAATTGTACTAGGCTGCCAGCATTCACTGAGTTGCCTTGTTACCATTTTAGATAAATAATGTGGCGTTCTGTTTATAAAATAAACATTTTCCTAGCACATTTTCCCAGTGCAAATCTTAGAGCCATCAGTTATACTCTGCAAGGATGACAGTGAATGGAATCCACCACAATTTTCTCCTCTGCAAGCCTCATAGTGTCAGAGCCAGCATAGTGTAGTGGTTTGAGAGTTGGACTATGACCCTGGAGATCAGGATTCAAAATTCTCCACTTGGCAGTGGGAACCCACTTAGTAACCTTGGGCACATCACACATTCTCAGCCCCAGAAAACTCCATGATAGGTTCACCTTAGGATCACCATATGTCAGAAATGACTTGAAGGCACGCAACAACAACAACAAGCCACATCATAAGTAAAGAGATTATATGTTTATACCACATTATGATTAGGAGCAATTGATCACCTTATCCTTCGTTAACGTGTCCAACTCCCTTCCAAAACCCTCCAAGTTCATTGCTATTGCTACATATGATGGTAATGAATTGCAATTTTTAATTATATGCTGATCAGCTTATACAGACATTTTGACAGGATCATAATTATGCAATTTGAACTAAGCTCAATATTTTAAATGTATGCAAACATTTTCCACCCTTTGTTCCAAACCTGAATAGATCATTCTCCACTACCTGACTACAAAAAGGTCCTCCACCATTCAAGCTAGTCAAATTGGCCTCACTTATTGTCTTATTTCTAGTTCCACTTTTAACCACGCATTTTAAGATCTGGAGCTGATCACTCAAAATCAGTGTTTGTAGTGTCAACACGGGCTGGGCCACAGCCAGAGTAAGACACATGGAAAGACTTCCTGGATGAAAACAGTCGTAATAATATTAGTGACGTGTCTAGATGTGATGTGTGACCAATCGTTCCTATGATAGTGGATGGTAAATCGACCCTAGGTTTTAGTTTGAACATTAAAGTTGCTACCCAAGGGAAGGAAACTCTTTTGGATACAAAGTTCAGTACATTGAATACCGTCCTTAATTTTAGACCAAAAGCAAATTCACCATCTCACTGACATGGAAGCCAACTAATACCCACCCCTGAAGTCTGTCTGCTTCATTCTAATAGTCTGTGAACCTACTAATTTTGCACATGAACTGATAGCTATAACACAAAAGGCAGCTCTCTAGTTTCTTTTCTTCCCTGTGTAATTTCCAGCTAAATTTAACACAAATTCTCAAAAGCTAATCAGGTCATTCATCAAATGGAGGTACTGCAAGAAAAAAAAAAATCACCTGAGTAATAGCTCGGTTTTTTAATGGTACATTTAACAAATGTTATACACCAGTCTCACTTCGGCAGAAAAGAAATATGACATCCTTACTAATAGCAAAGAGAATTCATTGTGACCCGGACCAGTCCCATTAAGCCCAAATGACATGGTACTGATGTAACCTTAAAAAATAATTTACAAAACGATTGCCTCTGACTGCATACGTGGGAGAAGCAAAAAGGTTGCAAGAGAAAAAATGAATAGCCTATTCATGCCTACCTCAAATCCAGTGGAAAGAGTACATTCATTAGGATGCACTTCTGAGCAGACGTATTTTATTATATTAGTCATTCATTCATTCAGGTGTGGTACTTAAATGCCACTTGATATAATGAAATCTCTAAGTGGTTTACATTACAATGTATATATAATGCATAGGTATAGGATGGTAGTGTAAGAAAGCAAGGCAAATACAATCATACTAATTACAATGCATAGCTGAAATCTTGCCCTTCTTCTTTCCTTCTGTAGTGGATTGCGCCTCTGCTGCTAGGTAGGTAGGTTTTGGTGTCCTTGTTAGCCATTGTGGTGAAATACTACCAGCTGTTCAGTTTAGAGAAAGAGTTTGTCTGTCTTAGTGACCTTGTTTGATAGCATTTGTGTTATTTTGGCAGTTTCAGGTTGTGAAATGATTTGAAAGCTGAGAACAGACTGGAGAGGGTGAGTTTTTTTCCTTTGCTGACTTGTTTGTACAGTTCTCATAGCTATGATGGGGGAAAATGGATCACACTTGGTTTTTTCAATTTTTTTCTTTTTCTCTTATTTTTTATTTTGATTCTTTATAATAGTTATAATAGTTCTCTTTCAAATTCTGTGCTACTGTAAATTTCTGTGTTTTTTTCCAGCTCTGCTCCCAAGACTCTAATTGTATTGGATGTCCGATATTTTATGCCCATGAAATCATTGTTGCCTTTACTGTTTCTTCTTGCCTCTCCTGATGTAGCATTTCTTGATGCATTTGGGCAAGTAAATGAGGCGGATTTTCGAACAGCCATTTAATTACTCCA
This sequence comes from Cyclura pinguis, assembly GCA_030412105.1. Taxonomy (NCBI): domain Eukaryota; kingdom Metazoa; phylum Chordata; class Lepidosauria; order Squamata; family Iguanidae; genus Cyclura; species Cyclura pinguis. The sequence continues at coordinate 265,133,608 of CM059601.1, read as the reverse complement.
GTTTCCTCTTTTAGTTCAATTACATATGTTTTTATATCCATCTGAAACCTTTCTGCTAACTGTCTGTAGGGGAACCAACTTAATGTTATTCCCTCTTGTTCTAGTTTTTCTCTTGTTTTAATCTTAAGGTTGTTGGACGTTGATCTCTCAATTATATCATCATATCGCAACCATTTATCCGTGTCCGTCCATCTGCCAAAAAAAGCCTCTTGCGGTGAGACCCTGGAGGGGAGCTGCCGTATGTTTTTAGTTTTATAATCCTCCCAAATTTTCAGAAGCGATTTTCTGATATAGTGATGTGTGAAGTCTTCATCTATTTTTGCTTTATCATAAAACATATAGGCATGCCACCCCATCCTGAGGTCTGCTCCCTCCAGTGCCAACATTCTCGTGTCTTGTAGGTCTACCCAGTCTTTTATCCACGTAAAAGCCGCAGCCGTATAGTATATTTGAAAGTCTGGTAGTCCCATTCCTCCTCTACTTTTTAAGTCTGTCATAGTATTCCATTTTATCCTAGGTTTTTTCCCTTGCCATATAAACTTGGTTAGTTCTCTCTTCCATTGTATGAAAGGTTTCATGTTTGTTATTATGGGAAGATTTTGGAACAAAAAATTCATTTTTGGCAAAACATTCATCTTTATTGCAGCTATCCTCCCCATCATTGACAAACGCATGGAGGTCCAACTTTCCAAGTCTTTTGTTATTTCTTTCCATTTTTTTTCATAATTACTTTGAAATAACTCATTGTTTCTTTTGGCTATCCAAATACGTAGATATTTTACCTTTTGTCCTCTATTGAATCTTGTTTTTTGTACTAATTCCATCTCTTCTCTTTCAGTCATATTTTTGGGTAAGAAGACTGTTTTTTCCTTATTAACTTTAAAACCAGAGAATTCTCCATATTCTTGAACTGTAGTAATCAATTTTTCAATACATTTCCCTGGGTCATCCAGTAAGAAGACCAAATGGTCAGCGAAAGCTTTTAACTTGTAATGATATTTCTTAATTTGGACTCCTCTTATTTCTTTATCTTCTCTCATAGCATTGTTAAGTATTTCCATTGTCATGATAAACAGCAGAGGAGAAAGGGGACACCCTTGTCTCGTACCTCTGTGCAGTTCTATCATTTGTGTTCTTTCACCATTTATGACCAGTCGAGCTTGTTGTTGGCTGTAAATTGCTTCAATCCATGCAACAAATTTTTCTCCTGCCTGCATCTATTTAACCGCCGTCTTCATGAACGGCCAGCTGATCATGTCAAAAGCTTTCTCCGCATCTACAAATATCATGGCCATTTTCCGTTCATTATGCTTTTCATAGTATTCGATTACATTTAAGACCGTTCTGATGTTATTTCTCAAAGATCTTTTTGGTAGAAAGCCATTCTGGTCCTCATCACTTACCTCTAACAGCACTTTTTTGAACCTCGATGCTAGAATTGAAGCAAAAATCTTGTAGTCTGTATTCAAAAGTGATATTGGTCTATAGTTCTTTACATCGCTCAGATCTCTTCCTTCTTTCGGGATCAGCACAACGTTAGCTTCTTTCCAAGTATCTGGTATTCCTTCCTTTATTATTTCATTTATAGTGCTTTGCAAAGGTATTGAAATCTCATGTTCCATAATCTTATAATATCTTGCAGTGAAGCCGTCAGGTCCTGGAGCTTTATCGTTCTTCAAATTCCTAATAGCCTCAACTACTTCCATCATAGTAATAGATTTGTTCAAGATTGATCTTTGGTCTTCATTAAATCTCATTTTATTCATTTTCTCCAGATATTCTTCCACTTCTTGTAGTTTTTTCCCCTTTGAGATCTTACTCATCAGCTTCACGTAGTAATTATAAAAAGCTTGTTTTATTCCTTCTTGTTTTGTAATTCTTTCTTCTCCTGTTCTGATCTAGGTTATGATATTTCTGGACCTTCTTTTACACAGCAAACCTGCCAAAAGTTTTGAAGATTTATTAGCTTGTTCGAAGAAATTATATTTTGTTCTCTTTATCTGTTGCTCTATTTCTTCCAAATTAAGTTGATTTAATTCAGCTTGCTGTACCTTCATCTGTAATCTAATCTGTTTATCCAACAGATTTTGTCTTATCTGTTTTCAATTTCTTTCATCTTTTCCAAAATTCGCTGCTCAGTGTTTCTCTTTTCTTTTTTAATCTCTGCAGTCCATCTGATAAAGTTACCACACATCACTGCTTTACTTGCATCCCAAATGGTTTTCATCGACAGCTCCGACATCAAGTTCTCATTAAAATAATTAATTTTCTCTGTTTTTGCTTTTGCTATGTACTTCTCCTTATTCCAAATCTCATCATTCAGTCTCCATGTTCTTTCTCTGTCTTTAATCCTTATCTTTAATTGTAATGGATTATGATCAGAGCATAAATTGGGAAGAATGTCCATATCTGTAGTTTTCATCAAAAGTTGTTTGGATACTAACATCATATCTATTCTTGACATTGACCTATGTCTATCCGAATAATATGTATGTCCATCCAGTTGCCCGTTCTTGTATCTCCAAGTGTCATATAAGTTTAAGTTGTCCATCATATTAAAGAAGCTCTTAGGAAGTTTGCTGTTGTTTCGGGGAGTTGACTTTTGCATTGTCCTGTCAACTTGGGACTGATTACTCCACTGAAATCCCCCAAAACAATAATGTTAGAATTTCCTGTTTCATTAAGATATCTCAATGCCTCTTCCTGTATTGTAGGGAAGAATTCACCTTTAGCTCCATTTGGTGCATATATTCCAACTATTAATATTTCATCCTGTTTCAAAGTAACTTCAACTCCTATATAATGACCATTGCTGTCCTGAAAGATTTGCTTTGCACCTAATTTTGAGTTTACATATATCAAAACTCCCCTCTTCTTTTTATCAATCGTAGCTGCGAAACAGCTACCTAGCTTTAAATTCCTGACAGATCTCAAATCTTGAGTTCTAATTCGAGCTTCTTGCAGACATATTATATCTATATTCTGTTTCTCTAGATGGTGAACAATTTGTCTTCTTTTGTATTCAGAGTTAAACCCCTTAATGTTCCAAGAATAAATCTTCAAATCCATTTTGTGGGTTATATTAATATTTTATTACTGAAGTTTAGCTTATTCCTTCAGTATATCTCCGTCTACCTCCCCTTCTTCTTGTTCCACAGTTCCTTGCACTACTTCTATTACTTCCTCTTGTTCTCCATCGTCTTCTTCTTCTTGTAGTTGTTCTCTTTCCTCCTCCGGAGGTAGCTGTTCATGATCTTTCTCTCCTTCAGAGGTGTCCTTTTGTAAGTCTTTCTTCAATCTATCCATTTTTTCTTTTGCTTTGTGTACTAAGTTAATCCTATATCTCTGCTGTTTATAAGTAAAGGACAAGCCTTCGACCTTTTCCCATCGATAATTAATCTGACACTTTTGCAGAAGGTTGGCCAATGGTTTATATTCTTGTCTTTTCTTTAGGATTTGATAAGGTATATCTTTGAAAATTCTGATGTCTTTGCCTTCAATCTTCAGTAGTCCATCGTAGCTTCGCTGTAATATTTTGTCTCTAACCATTGTCCTCGTGAACATTATAATAATGTCTCTTGGTAATTTCCTCTCTCTCGCTACTCTGGAGGAAACTCTGAACATTCTGTCAATATATGTCTCCATCTTTTCTTCTTCAATATCAATGAATTCTGCCAAAGCCGGTACAATTTTTTCGTACAAATTCTCTGCTGAAGCCTCTGGAATTCTTTCACTTCCCCCTCCCAGTGAATGCTGTATCTCCTCTCTCTTCTGGAACTGTTCCCAGACCTTGACTGTGAGAACTTCTCCTCCTTCTCCTCCAATGTTGATAACAGGAATCTGAGCTGCTCTGCTGCATGGGGGCAAAAGTCTTTCTGTCTTTCCTGTCCTTCCAGCACAGCCTCAAAAAAAACTCCCTTATAATTTTAAATCCTCGAATTGTTCTCAAAAGCCAAACGGACAAAAAATAAAGAAACAACGCAGTTGCAAAGCAAAGTCCCCGATTTTAAAAATCAAACCACAATCCAAATGTCACAGTCCCGACTTTCAATATTCCATGTTCATTCTTCCAAGTTCAATGTTCAACGTTGTTCAATAGACCAAAAGAAGATTAAAAAAAAATCCAAAAGGGAATCCCGATGTCCTAACTCGTCACCAAAAAAGGTACTATAATCCACAAGAGTTCGGCAGCCATGTCTTAAATCCTATACTCCTGAAAACACAGATGTAAGGCCCCAAACAAACACCGATCAATTACGTACCAAAATTCCAAAATTCCAAGTCAGTTCAGTCAAAACGGAGGGCAGAAACAGAAAGGTACAAGCTTAAGTTTAAACCAAGGGTAGCCATATTCTCAGTCCAGTCTCTTCATACCAAGCAAAGGCAAAAAAAAAAAAAGGCACAAAGTTCGATCCTGTCTCTGTAACTCTCCGCTTATGCTCTTTTAATCAAAACCACTCGTGAAATCCATTACATTCTTAGTATACAGTCTATCTTAGGAAGTTGTAATCTTCTAAAAAAAATTTATCCACCATTACATACTCACAGTCTGCTGGGTCACTACGTATTGCCACTCCTGTTCACCGCTGCGAGTTCCAAACTGTTGCAGTATCAATGAAATAAAAACTAGATCAGATGCTTACTGTCTCAAATCGTGTCTTCTTTTTTAAAAAGTCGGCGGCGGCGCTTGTACCGCAAACACGGCGTCCCTGCTGGATCCGTCGTAGCTCTTCGGCCCCCCTGAAGCCAGAAGGAGCTCGGCACCAGTTACAGAGCCCCCTTCGAGCAATCTTCCACACCCCCTTTACCGGGGGGGTGTCTAGCCGCTTATCAGATGAAAAAAAGCAGCTGGATTCTAGCGGGAGATAGCACGGAGTTGCAGAGCTCATGCCGTGTGACCACTCTCGCGCACCATGCGACTGGAAGTTCCTCATCTTCATATAGAAATTTTAAAATACATGCTGGCAACAATCAGCTGGATATTCCCAGCTCACATGGGTGGGGCAATCACAGAGATTACAGTCTACAGTTTGGCAGAATCCATGAGGATACCTATCTAATTTCCCACAGATTTTACTCCTGACAAAAGAAAAGTTTCATGACAAAATCTACGCAGCATTTCTTGTAAATCAAAGTCACAGGCTATGTCTCCTGACCACAAAACTGCTCTGGGTTCTACTAACAGAGATCTCACTTTTTTCAGCATGAAGCCTTGTGTAGTCAAATGGCCGCATCCAAGCATACAAAAGTATGAAGTGGCATTGTTTTGAAAGAATTGTTAAGAGTGAAAGAAACCTGAGGTTTTCAGAATGAAGACAAAAGCACATTCAATGGATGCAGAATCTTCTCCATCTTTTGGAGGGAAAGCACAAAAAATGAAAACACAGTTTTAAAAGACAATTAAAACACACATCAGTAAAGAAAAATACACTACCCACCCAGTTAAAAGGCAAAAGGGCAGTGAACGGAATAATGAAAATGGCATTCTCATCAGCCGCCTTCACCCTAAGCACCAGTGCTGTTTGTTTATGCCACTAGACACGGTAATGGTAGGAAATAATCTTATATTAAAAGTGTTCATCAACCACTGATGTGTTTTTATATTCTTAAATAATTTTTTTAAAAAAAATGTGTTTTCTGCATTCTGTAAAGAAATGTATCAACTAAATGAACCAATGTGCTTTACTACATAAATAAATAAATAAATCTTTCCAGCAAGCAGGTTCAGTTTCCAGGGGCTTGCCTGAATAAAAAGTTGTCACTTGCTGGCAGAAACACAACTATGAATGAGACAGCTTAACCTCCACAGCCTCAAAATGGCCCCTAAGAAAGCCTTTTCTTTATTTAGGTTCATTAGGATTTTTTTTTCCTTTTCCTTATGAATTCAAATTGATCATGAGGAAAAGACCACACAGAGAATGCAAAACCAACAACAACCTTAATAATTAATGCTTAGGGAGATGAGGGTTAGGTTGCAGTAGACCGCTGCAGGCAAGGCTGACAAGGAAAAATGACAGTCACAGTGCCTGCGAGTGCCTGACTCAGATCGTTCCTGAGGGAGTTCTCCAAAGTGACGACTGATGTAGCATATTGGTGTGTTGTGAGGCAAGCACAATACTTGACACTAATTGTCACTTTAGAGAAGTCCCTTCAAGCACCACAGCACATTCGGTTCAAGGTACAGCAACTCTGGTGGCAGAGCCTGGGAAGTTTCTTTTAAGATGAGTGAATAATGGCACATTGAAGCCATCTGCAACTGAGGGGAAAAAAAACCTCAGTCTAGGAATCTTTAAAAGTTTTAAGTGTTAAAGCAGAGGTGGGCAACTCTGAGGGCCTCAAAACCTAAAGGCACCAGATCTTGTCTGATCTTGGAAGCCAAGGCAGGTCAGCCCTGGTAAGTATTTGGATGGGAGACCACCAATGAATGCCAGATACTGTAGGCTGTATTTCAGAGGAAGGAAATGGCACAAATCCACTCCTGAGTTTTTCTTGCCCATGAAATACATGGGGCCCCTATATGTCAAAAGGCAACTTGAAGGCACAGGCAAACTCTGATAGGTCCAGGGATTAATTCTTGAGACCTTCTAGAGGTCACACGGTGGACTGCCAAAAATGCCACACGTGAGACCAAGAAGTGGTTGAGAAGTCCATTTCTGGTTTTGAAAAATGGGTATTTTTTCTGATGCAAAGCACTGCAGAGGGCCTTGCATACTGTTTAAAAAGAGAGCTTCCATTCCTGGAGGCTTCTGAGAGGCAATTTGTCTCTCTTCTGCACCAGAAAAAGGATGGTCCAGGGAATCTGGAGGAGATGACGGCCACAACTTTATAGGATTTTTCTACTTTGCATCGTCATGAGTTTGAACGATTTTCACCTTATGTACTGTATTACGAGGGCTCTCTTTTAATGCCAACTAATTTTTAAAAAATAAAAATAAAATAAAATATCTATTTTTATTTATTTGATTTAAACAAGCTCAAATCCTACTATTTCTTACTTTGTAAAACAATATGGTACCATAAGGTCTCAGGAGAGGGAATGTATGCAACTGGATGTGAATATGAATCCTAAGAATGATTTGTGTTGTTTTTATTTTCAGAGGGGTAACCATGTCTCAGCAAAAAACAGCAGTAGTCTATAGCCACTGCTTGTTCCAACTTTAATAGGCCCATTGAATCAACTGATGAACAACAAGCCAACTTTTATGTAAATCCCATTGACTCAATGGGTCTATTCTTAACTCAGCCAGCAAGCTTAAGAGGAGATATGATAATCATGTTCAAATATTTGAAGGGATGTCATGTCAAGGAGGGAGTGGGCTTTTTTTCCACTGCTCCAGACACTAGGACAAGAAGCAATGGATTCAAGCTGCAGGAAAGGAGATTCCACCTGAACCTCAGGAAGAACTTCCTGATGATCAGAGCTCTCTGACAGTGAAATATGCTGCCTCGGAGTGTGGTTGAGTCTCCTTCTTTGGAGGTTTTTAAGCAGAGGCTGGATGGCCATCTGTTGGGAGTGCTTTGAGGTGTGTTCCTGCATGGCAGGGAGTTGGACTGGATGGCCCCTGTGGTCTCTTCCAACTCTATGATTCTATGATTCATTTTCGCTCACTGAGTTCTGCAGTACCCTAAACACCACTTTTTATTATCTCCAGCTAGGAAGAGGAGGAGGAGTGGTAGCAGTATCAATGGCTACTTCTTGCACTGCTCTAACACTGTCCAAATGAGAAACCTCTTCTTAGAACAGGTGGGCAGGTAGATATTGAAGGTTATCTAGCATCCCCACCAAGGAAGAGTGGTTGGAAAAATAACTAATATTGTAGAAATGGATAAACTTACCTGTACACTAGAGTATAAAGATAATAGTAATTTCTACAAAGTTTGGGAATTAAGGAATTTCTTCAATCAAAAACTGACAATATAAGTGTATCTGGATTTAACTTTTCATTTTTGTTACTTAGATATGATACTGTGTCATTTGCTTTAAGTATATGGAAGACCTAATGATACATCATCATGTGTCTATGATATAATTTATAGCTAAAAGGAACACAGTTTTTTTATATATATATAATGATTCATACAAACTCTGATATTTACATTTTGGGGAAAGGGGAAAAACCGTTTCTTACTTTTTATTTTAATTTTTTGCTCGCAGTTGATGAGAATATTGATAAAAAGGAATGCAGTGCCTTAGAAAGCGTTTACAAGGTTATGAATATTTTCAGCTACCATTACTAATACTTCTACTTGTATGTCTTCTCTTTTTAACTATGGAAATGACAATTTTTGATAGTTACTAATTAAGGCTGAAATCTAATCATGTGAGGAAGTCTAAATCTTTTTTCCTTTTTGTATGTACATTTATGTACTACTGTTGTTGTTTTTGTTAGATGTTAGATTACCTTTGTTAATTTGTATGTAGGTGATTTGTTATTATGATATTTTGGATTTTTTTCTGATTGAGTCTTTGTTGTTCTTTTTCATATATTTGTTCGCCTGTTTTCTCTTTCTGTGTATATACTTGAATTTGATTAAAAAAAATAAATTGAAAAAGAAAGAATGGGTGGGCAGGTGCAGCCCATAGGCTGCATGCAGCCCTAGGTCTGTTTTCATGGCCCTCTAGTTGTCAAAATACCCTTTTCTGAAACAGATTGTGAACAGGAAGTGATGTCTTTTCATTTCCTGTTGTTAAAAAGGCCTATTCTAGGCCTAACAATGCCCTGAGGGGGTTTAAAAGCATGGTGAAAATGCTCCCCACACCCCTAAAGGGTGTTTGGACATATCTGTAGGCAAAAAAGAATATCATTATTTCGTGAGATGGTGCGTGGTAAGGCATGCACCCCACCAAGTTTTGCTGGGGGGCTAATACGGCCCCACAGTCCCCCACAGTTTTCCCTCTGCTCTAGAAGCAAGAACAAGTATGGGGAATGTGTGGCCAGCAGGCCACCTGTGACTCCTAACCCCTTTTTGTTGGACCTTGGGTCCCCCACCAGGCAGCCCTACCCACCATTTCAAATAAGTCCTTTTTCAGGTAATGAACTACCCAAGAAATGCCCCCAAATGCCCCCTGGAGTTGTGCTATACACCAAAAGTGCCCTGACCATTCTGGCCTCCCAAAACCTATGTAAAACTGTGAAACTCAGCAGAAAATCAGCTGATTTTTTTTTTCTAGAATGGTAAAGAGGAAGAGTGACTTCTGGTCACTCCAAGGTAGCATTTTTGGCCAATTTTTGGCCAAAGGTGGGGCTCACAGTAGAAAAGAAAGACCTAATGTTGGCCTCCACTCTAGCTATAGTTTCCCATCCCTGAGCTAAGATCAAGATTATATCTTTATAATACTATATATCTTAGGGAAACTACCACCAAGAAAAGGTTCAACCCCAGTCAAAACACTTTCTGACTTCCAGCATGGAAGAAAATACGTGAGAAATTTTCAACACTTACAGACTTCAGACAGCTGACTATAACACAGAAGCTGATGTTTTAAAACAACCACCACCTTGTATTAGGAACAGCAAGGCACCACACATAAAAATGTATATAGTTTCTACTGTATTCTGTATTAACCCATATTGTGACCTGCCTTGAATCCCATATTGGAAGAAAGGTGGGATAATAAATAAATAAATAAATAAATAAATAAATAAATAAATAAATAAATGGAAAGGCAAGAGTCAGTACTCAAAGCTGTGTTACAACCAGGCAAGTTGCAATCTGGATCCTCCCTATGAGACTTCGTAAGCTTGTAAATAATGAAAGTATGCCTATTAAGTCCTCAAACAGGAGCAATCATCCTGTTTTGAGAATGACCCAGGAACAAATGAAGGAGCTGTACTTGCAATCAACTGTGTGGTACAAACTGTAAATAGCAATTGATTGACCTCTATATTACATAAGGCTGAACAGGGCTGGAAGAACACATCACAGGAAAGCAAGGCACAGACCAGCAGGGCTTGAGGAAAGCTGTGCTGCTTTGATTGACAGTATCCTTTGAGTGGCATTCAATAACATGGTAGACAAAAAGAGAGTTGGTAAAAAGCATCTAGCATTTTGAAATCACCAAACTGCACCCCCACACAAGAGGTTCCAAAGATATTAATTAAAAACCTTAGGTTGTGGAACTACCCGAACCTTTGATCCAATTGTCTATGACAATTCACAGCCTCTTAATTAAGTCTCAAAATGGCATGCTGAGATACTAAAGTGTTACTATAATCATTTTACAGGTGGTAAACAGAAACTTCTTACAATACTGCTATCATAAATTTATATTACATATCAGACTTCATATTCAGTGGCCATTTCCACACCACGCTGTTATAGTGTTATTATTCCAGTTTCACCGGCCTGTGGACTTCTAGGGTTTGTAGTTTACCAAGGCCAAAGAGCTCTCTGGCTGAGAATTCTAAATGCTCCTCCCTAAACTGCGAACCCCAGGATTTCATAGGATGTTGAAAATGGAATAATAGCACTATAACAGTATAGTGCAGAAATGCCCACTATCATGGTAATCTTTATAAAAGCCTTGTAAATGCCAATATTGTTATTATGATGGCTCAGATTCACCATTCACATCAGCCACAGACACCACCTCATCTCTTTCGCTTGCAAAGAGTTCCTCTTGCAATGATGATAATAGCAGTGAAAGCTGGTGGTGAATGTGCTTTGTATTTTGGTGTGAATTTGTATTTTGGTGTGAATTTTAAAGGAGCTATCCAAGGTGGTCATCCCTATACCCAAAACAGGTTCAGCAGTTTGGATTCCTCCCTTAAAGTTCAGACTAAAACATGGAGCAGATTCACCTTCCCACCGAAATGAAAGTGCTGTTTTATGGTATGGTATTATTTTCAGTGAGAAACAAATTGCTACCAATTAGAAGGAAAATACGACAGAACACTTTTTTATATAAGAGTCTCTCCAGATATTGCTGGATTGCATATTCCAGCATGCTAGGTATGCTGGCTACAGCTTATAGATCCAACAACACCTGAGGGTAATGCATATGCCACAGATTCCTTACAAAATGCACAAAACATCAGTGTCAACTGAGTATCAGTCATGCTTGTGTATCTACTTGCAATTCAGAGCATGGGCCTCTGTGGAGCAGGCTATTTGGTACATAATAGTTTCTCTCTCAAAAAAAAAAGAACAATGTTCATGGGACATGCAGGAAATCACCTAATTCCAAGTCAGACCACTTGTTTATCCAGGCATGCCTGGCCACATACATCCTGGTTTTCATTGGTGAAATGTTACAGACAGGAGACGACTTTGACTGCCATGTTTCTATCCTATGAAATCCTAGGATTTACAGTTTCATGGGTTACTTAAAATTCTCTTCTAGAGAGCTCCAATGTTGAAGGGAGCAAACCAGAAAATTCTAAGTACTTCACCAAACTACAAATCTTAGAATTCTGCAGGACAGAACTATCACAAAGAAAGTGGTACCAAACTGCTTTAATTGTGCAATGTGGATATCCCCTTGCTGAATCAAATATTTCTGGCTGAAGATTCCAGCAACATAGAACCTTCTACATGCAAAACAGATGCTGTCCAGCTGAGCTTTCATTCCTCCTTCGCTCACATATTGCTCTATGTTCATGTAAGACTCTTACTGCCATTGCACTAATGTGGTTATTAGAAGGCCAGCAATTCTGGTCTCCTTTCAAAAGAATACATTTAAACTTTTTAAAAGTTATCCAGGTAACAGAAAGAATCACAGTAGGTGACAAACCAAGAGTTACTACAAAATAAACAATTCTAGGGGAAAAAACAACAACCACTTGTCCTGTTGCTAAGAGATGCTTACCATGCAGAATCTGCGTTTTCTACTTGCACAGACATAAGATAGAGTTACTGCATCCATTGCCACTCTAAAGTGTGGGTGCTAGGTAGGGTTATTGCACTGCTGAAGCATGAGAGCTTGCGGGCATGTCTGTGGCAAAAAATAAGAGAGACCTACACTGCTGATTCTTTCTACTATGGTACGTACCTACCTGCCTCCTGCCACAGTAGAGTAAGAACAATGTTATTCTATAGCCAGGATTATGTAATTATTTACCACAGCATACAACAGATTTGTCACATAGCACATTTGCTACACTTGTCAATTCTCCCCCTCCCTCAACTGCCACATACACACACACCCCAGAAAATGTCCGAATCTATCCTATGACACTAGCCACTGAAACTATGACCACCACAGATCAGATTCCTTTTAAAAGGAAAAACTTTTTAATTCATTTTTGCAATCTGTGGACATGACTTTCCAGCGCAAAAACCTAAGGCCAAAGCTCTCTGACCCCTAGCTATTTAGGCAGGAACAATAGCAGGCAGATCAAAACAAATTAAAACCCCTTTCCTTAATTCACCCAACAGTAATCTCTACCACATCTTTTTGTTCTCCCATATGAAATTATTCTGCAGCCTCTCCTCCTGCTATATCTTGAAAGTGCTTCCCACAATGCAACACTATAAAATCCTGAATTGTCAACGTACTTCACTGATTCCCAATACATGATGATCATAATGAGACCACAAAATACAGAATACATCATAGGTAAAAGACTCCAAGATTAAGAATCCCTGCTTAAATAAACTTCTTTCTTTCCATTGACTAACCAAAAATTGTCAAAATACCTTTGTTGTTTCTGCTAAACCTTTTTGTTAAAGAGAGAGTCTGGGTTAAAGCTCACAGTTCTCAGATGATAATGTCTTCAGCAATCAAGTTCTTCTTCCTTTTTCTTCATACTCTTATTTCCTCTGAGCTCAATTTCATCCTTATCTGTCCATGCATTTCCTTTTTTATAACTGTCACTCACTCACTCACAGGGACAGTCTTATTCTCTAAGGCCTTTTTTAAGACTGCAGTTCCCCAGCTAGCATGACTTCTTCTTCCAGGACTTGGCCTAAGCAATATTTCTATCTTCAGTACTATGGTTCAGCTAAATATTTTAAGCGTTCCAAATGAAACCTCTTTCCTAACTGTGTAAATGCAATATACTGATACAATTTCTATGCACACAAATGTGCAAGTAGAAAACGCAGATTCTGCAAGGTAATAAAAAGTACTTCAAAATGCATGTTTTGAGGAGCCTATAGAACAGAATTCCAAATATACGCAATGTGAAACTCTGCTTGAAGTACTGGCTTCTCTCACTTATCTGCCAGGTTAGGGACTGGAGCACTGTCAGCAAACAGAATTGGTTGAAAAGCAGAACCCATGTACTGTACTGTAGGGAACATAAAGGATTTACAGAGGGTCACTTGGAACAAAACGCATGTGCATTGCTTGCAAAGTCAGCTCACTTGGCAAGCAGCATGAGAGAGTGGTCCCAAGCAAGCCTCCATAGGCAAGAAGAACTGGTGAAAGAGAGGAATCCTATTGAATTAATTGTACTTGTCCTTAATTCGAAAGCATAGAAAGAGCAAGTGATCAGATAACAGAGCACTGAAAGGCAGGAGCTTCCTGTATTCATTTCCAAGGGCTACAATATGTAATTCTCCTTTCGAGTAGAACTAAAAGGTAAGGCTATTGTACACATAGCTCAAATCTGAATATACACAGAAGAAACAAACATGTCCAAAATGTGTCCACACAAAACGATGTGTGTGCATACAAGCCAGTGGAAACATTTATTCAATTCACTTTTGCTCTGATAATTTATTTTGCACTTAATGGAAGTCTGCTTGCTCATAATATATGGGCCACAGCTTCAGCGGGGTGATTGGGCAAACAACCCACCCAGAAAGAATCCTTGCTTGCTGTGGGCAAAAGGCTAACTGCATGGCTGCTCAGTGTTATGCCCTTAGAAAGTCATGTTAAGTCCATTCAGCTGAGAATTAGTTTCAGTAATGGATGTCTTAAGGGAACATACGCTCCAGCCATGCAATCAAAAAGAGATCTTTCTTGAGGATGAATTCTTGGATACTTCCTTTATTTTATTTTATTGTATTTTATTATTTTATTATTTATAGGTGTATATATGTGTGTGTGTATATGTATGTATGTATGTATGTATATGTATATATATATAAATATACAGAAACATACATACATACATACACACACACACACACTACATGGCATTTCTTTTGAATGAGCTCATGAACATTAGAGAGAGAGAGAGAGAGTTCACGAGCTCATTCAAAAGAAAAGCCATTTATATTATTAATATCAAGGATACTACAAAAGTCAAAAAAAGGCCCAATAATTTCAGAAAAAACAGCCCAGTTTCATGAGGTGGAGACATATTTCAGTGCTGGGCAAAAAGCATGACCACATCTACCAAGCATAAGGAGAATGTTAACTCATCTGCAGGTTCAGACAGATAGATGGTATAATTTTACAGGGGATTTTTGTACATTATTTGGTCTGGTTAATTTTGATGTCTGTTATTATTGCTACTGGCTCAACGCAAGCATTTTGGTATTTTTATTTTCATTCCTATTCTCTATGCTAGCTATTTTATTTGTTTTTATGGCTGCATCTAGAGCCAGCATGACGTAGTGATTTGAGTGCTGGGTTACAACTCTGAAGACCAGGGTTGAAATCCTCGCTCAGCCCTGGAAACTCCTTGAGTGACCTTGGGCAAGTCACGTTCTTTCCACCTCAAAGGAAGGAAATGGTAAACCACCTCTGAACAAATGTTGTCAAGAAAATCCCATGATAGGTTTCCCTTAGGGTTGTCGTAAGTTGAAAATGACTTGAAGTCATGTAAGGACAATACATTATTTAACTGCTGTTGCCTTTTGCGTATTTTCAAAGTTTTACCTCATGCACAAGGAGTACAACTTGAAAATGCATCCACTGTCTGCAAATAATTACCATTGCTGTTGTTGTTGTTGTGTGCCTTCAAGTCATTTCCAGCTTATGGTAACCCTAAAGTGAACCTATCATGGGTTTTTGGGGGGCTGAAAGTATGTGATGCACCCAAGGTTATCCAGTGGGTTTCCATGGCTGAGCAGGAATCGAACCCTGGTCTCCAGGGTTGTAGTCCAATGCTCAAATCACTACACAACACACCCATCTTATTAAGCAATGGATTTTCTGTCCTTTCTTCCTTTGAAGTACATGTTTTGGTGGCAGAGTGCACAATCTGCACATATAAGAATCCAAATTCATTCATAGATTCTCCATCAGATAGATCTCAAGGCCCAATGAAGGGTGAAAATGAACTTTAACCAAGACCCAAAACTAACAAAGTAAACTACAATTTGTGACCCATCAAAATGAATGCATCCAAGCAGTCATGAAGAGTGAGTGATCAAAGGCTCAATATAAATTCTGATTTTGCTGTCTGACTGGGGACTGTTAAAAAAGGAGGAGGAAATATTAAAAATGACATCACACTATGAGGTATGGCCTCATGTTTGGTTTAGTGCAGGGATGAGAAGCTGTCTAAAGCTAGAGGAATATACTGGTTCCCCAGGAGACATGGCAGGGCTTCATCCCTCACAAGAGATTCAGTTTTACCCCAAAACGTCCATGAGGCATTTTTGCCATATTTTTGGTCCCCTGATCCATTTTAGGCCTTTTTTTTTTAACCACAGGAAGTGAGCCACAAGGCAGTTTTAAGAAGGCCTCTCCTAGGCAAAAAATGGCATAGGAGGACACACACAAAAATGCCCTCCCACATCCCCTGGAGGACATTGGAGGGAGGGAGCTTTTGACTCCCTGGGGCCTAACCAGCTCTGACCTACTGGCACATTTATAACGCAGAGGTACAATAGATTTCATTGGGTAAGATAGACCAACAATACAAAGACTGAGCTCTTTATACGTAGAATGACTCACCTATGAAGAACAGAAACATTTGGAAAGGGACAAAGTTCACACCTTGTAACTCCTGGAATGCAGTGAAGTATTGCTCTAGATGGGACAACAATTCCAGTAAATGACAATGCTGTTTCTGGATTTCATGCCTTGTAATGGTTGTTCCTGCTCCCCCATCTATGCTGTAAAAATATCAGGATTTCGTCTACTCTTTTTCCACCCTGTTTGAGGTATGATTAACAGTGACGCGGACAGGATCTCCTTCCCTCTTCATCATTCCCTCCACAGATTCAACATCTCTGCCTCCTTCATACCTTCCCCAGTACCCACATTCCCGGTGACACATTTAGGTTGTTTTTTTTAACTTTTTATAGTCATAGTGCTATATCACTTTAGCATTATAACTAAGGGAGAGAGAAAGGAGGAGGAGGAGGAAGAGGAAGAAGAAATGTTCAGTCTGGTAACCAGAAATGTAAGGAGGGGAGGAAGTTCAGGCAAAAATCTCTACAGCAAAGATCACACCCCCATTAAACACATTATCAGTGAGACTACCCAAAAGTATAGGAGAAACCAAGACAGTGGATATAGGGAATTTACCCCTGCCTGTATCTGAAACTTGCAAGACAGGTGGTATGTTTTTAAATATCCTGTTAAGTTCTGGTATAACTTCCATCAAATCCTTTAACTTTTGACCAGCCTAGAGGATCTCTGAATTTTCATGTAGCAAATGAATGAATCATTTAATAGATTTAAAGCACACACACACACACAGAAAGAACACCATCAGAAAAGGAAAAGATCTTCGGACTACAGTGGATACCAGCAAGTTAATATCAGCAAATAGCAACAGGGCTAATATATAAACACATGTGGAATATATCCATATACATGGATTAATGAGTGCTTGTTTCTGCTCCCAATGGCACTGATTACAGTGCTGAAAATGGGACTCAGAGATAATGTTGAGCATGTTTGAAAAGTTGATGTTGTGCCAATCACAACATCAAATTGTTTTCAGAAAGTTGCTAGTGAATCTTCACCCTCCAAAAACACCCCAAAACCAGACTGTGACTGTAGCACAGGACCAAAGCTGCTTTCATCTAGATGCTATTTTCCCCCATTTTAAAAGCTGCCTATATTTTAAAAAATAATTTAGGGAAACAGTTTTGATAAGGGTATTTTTGGCAGAAAAAAATGGAGGCAGAAGATTCACTTCCTCTTGTGCCCCCCCTCCCCATCCAGGGGTGTTGCCTCCCACAGATTTTCTTTTTAAAGAATGTGTTCCAAGTGTAGGATTTTAAAATGTGTTTTAAGGCATTACAGAGTCTGATCCGAAGATAGTGGGTTTTATTAAAAAAATAATAGAGCTGAGAAGAAACAAGCATTTCACTTGGGAGCACTTTGCGCATAATGGGCAAATGCAAACATATATGTGCATTATTACACATTCATGAAAGTACCCAGCTTTGCTTGGGTTCAAACCAGCTATCCCTGTCCAACCTCCATATTGTACCTCTATCTTAGTACTCATTCAGCCAGCATCAGCTTTGCTTGGGTAAGAAGCCCTTTAATTTCATGTAACTTTGCCATTTACCAATCCCACATAAAATCCCCTTTTGAAACTTTCTTTTTGTAAAAAAGATATTTGTTATTAAACACAAAAGTCTTATATAAGGTTCTATTACACAATACCACATCAGTAAACAAACATTAAACAACAAGGCACCAACATATCACCAAAAACTTGCCACCACACAACAATCAACTATAAAACCATGAAACTAATCTGAGACTAAACACTAGGGGCAACAGTTTTCTAACTGCCATCCCCTCAGTTTGTGGTTGTAAATTAAGATACTAAATCAACTTTCTCTAAGTTAAACATAAAGTTAATAAAAGAGAAAAAAACTAATCACTTTATCCTCCTTTGTACTATTAAAAAGTGTACTTCTACTATAAATGTCTAAATTCTACCTTTTTAATCAGATTATTCACATTGTTTCTATTTCTATTTAAATCTTAAATCTAAAACTCTTTTGAAACTTTCAAAAGTATCTTCTGATATATAGTGGGGTGGGGTCCACTGGAAACTAGTTCTACCCCCCTCCCCCAAAATCAGAATCCCATTGGGCACACCCAAGATGTTGGGCATACTTCAGATCACTTTGGGGATTCTGGCCATAAATGTAATTTGCATGTCACGCACACCATCCTTATTTAGAAATGAGACTAACACAAGTCTCCAATATGAAAATTATGAGATCAGGAGTATGTAACCTTGATCTTTCCGTATGCTTATTTCCCTGGCTTCTGCCACCATAAGACCACTTACACCTTCCTGAAAGAGTAACAATTGCTACAATTCCCTGACACAGCCTTTCAGCGAATCCCAGAAGCATTCCAGAAAGCCCAGTCCTAAAGTGATGGGTCCTAAGTGGACCTTTCTAGACTTTCTTGCAATGGAAGATCTTTACTACTATTCTGGGAACAGAATGAGAAAATACAAATCGTCCTTGTTGAAGGTAAGACTGTAATGAACTCTCAGTTTCATACGGGTATCCCTGGAACTGAACTTTTGGAAATGCTGATTTGCAGTCAGTTAATCCAGTTCTAAAGTTTCTTGATTTTCAGGACTTGACTCATGCTCACTGTGTAGAACATTCGGCATGCTCTCAACTTTGTGGAATAAAAAAAAATAGTTTGATTAGATGTATTCCCTTGGTCATCCCTCCCCCGTTCTATCCATCATCAAAGATATTCTAACAGAACATCACTACAAAGGCATTTTCTGGACTTGTGTTAGATACCAAACTTCTGCTGATGACATTTTCTGAGAAACAACCATTTATGGCTTGGATTGCAAAAATGGGATCTGCACTGAAAACTGGCTTTACATTGACCCACAACGTCTCTGACTGTGTCATGTTCTATTTTATCCAACAACTCCTTATCAAAATATAGAGAATGTTGTTTTTGTCAAAGTTTTCAGACACACTGGCCAAACCAATATTTTCTTGATTCACAACAACATTATATATCATATTTGCTAGAAATAGTCTACTAACAAGTCAGTTATAAATAACAAAGTTTAAATTTATAGCATCATGTGGAGAATGGAACAGAAATATAGTTATGCTCAGGCCCCAACTTAAAATGAAGCTTCAGCCTGAACATAACCAGTGAGATGTCAAAAAGCCTTGTCTATTTTTGCTTCCAAATCCTGTCGCTCCATTTCCCACCTCAGTATAGTTTAAAGATTTCAGATCGGAGTGTTAAACTACCTTTAACAAGTTTGATTGTAGTGGGTTGTTTTTTTAAAGGACTGAAGAAGTAGTGGGGTGACTCTTGCAAAACAGAACAGTAAATTCCCTCATGCATATTGCACATATGTATGCTGCATCAAAGACAAATGACATGAAACATTGGAACAGGGAGTAATATGCAATATGGAGTATTGCACTTCAATGTTCAGAAATCTTGACTGACAATCAAATATGTCACTCCAATCTGTTCACCCTCCTCAAGTTTTACATTCTACGGCTCACTGATCAAGTTTGATCTTCATTAAGCAGTTTCAAGGGGTTTTATTCCCCTCCTTGGAGTTTTTTTTCCCCTTGAAGTATTTTTTTGTAATTCTATAAACCATGGAATTGCTTCAAAACTTAATGGAACTTTTCAGCCACATAAGAGAATGAATCAATAAATACTCATAACATGCATTCTCTGTATTTAGTTTGATTGCATTTTCAGTAATCCCACTCACAACAATGTGCGTTATGTTTACACCTGAGCTCTTCCTGCATCTGACACAGAGGGCTATAATCCACAAAAACTCATTGTATAATATACCTTCCAAACTTTCACAGAAGAAGACCAGGACGAATGTGGCCAAACAACCTCAGAGTGTAGTCAAGATAACAAAAGCTATTAATAAGGGAAAATACACAAGCTAGAAGAAGCTGTTCTCAGTTTGCTTATGTCTCAGGGTATAGGGAAGGGCAAGATTCTGCCCCCTCCTCTCCCCTCTACCCTGCTGTCATGGGCTAGGAGTCAGTTTCTCCAGGTGAACAGCAGCCTCAAAGGAAGGCAAGCAAATACAAGTACACTGTAAGCCAGTCAGACCATGAGGGCAACAAGCTGGGTTGAGAGCCAGCTGGCTCCAGCCTTTTTAAGGAAGGCAGAGGGCAGTGGTCCAATGCTAGAAACAACTTAATGAATTTGCCAGCCCTTGCCTTTGCATGCTACGGATTCTCTGCTTTGCTGTCTGTCTGGATTCTCTGACCCTTGAACTGTCCAACCTTGCTGCTCTCTGGATTCCTGAAATCCTGGAATGACTTTTTGACTCTGCTTCTGCTCAACTCTAAACAGGCAAGCTCCACTAAACTGTCTCAGTCTGTCTACCAAAACAGCTTTCTGCTAGCTCTGCACTCCATTGCCTGGTAATGAGCAGCTGGAGGCTACAACAGCTGAGTTAATTGAGTGCAAACTACTTTTGCACTTTGAACTCAGTCTGCAGCAACTGAAGTAAGCTCAGGATGAAGGGGGGAAATGGGAGGAGGAGAGAGAAAAGTAACTAAAAAGTGGGATGACAGAGGATTAATTGGGACTGTCCCTGCCAAATTAGCAAACTTGAATGGTATTAATAAACCTGATATCTCTAAATGCCACCAGACTCTTTGTTGTGGTCACAGTAATCAAACTATCTTTTTTTCTGTTTCCTTGCCCATTAAGATTGGCAGAGAAGACTCTTTCCTGGGTCCTACCATTTTTTAGAGGTTATAACTATAGAGAGACAGAGTAGAGACTTCTTAGTGGTAGCACCTTTATCTGGAATTCTCTGCCCAGAAAAGTTTCCAGCACTGCCAATTTACTTACTGGTAGTTGCTACTGGCAAAGATTGTGTTTTAATTTTGAAACACTTTGCTACAAAATTGGTCCAATTTCTAACACTCCCATCTGTTTCTATTTTCATGTAAGATTGCGTCTACTTTAAAAAATGAATGTAAATGTTGGTTTCACTTTCTAATTATGTTTGTATGATTTTATTCCAAGTCTTTCAACAAGTACAGCAACTTCTGATATAATATGCTTACATATTGTGCACTCTTCATGCAAATATATTCTCATTACCTTTAATTCTTAGCTCTGAAATCTGATTTTTTTCCTCCATTACTGCAACTCTCCAAAAATTAACAGCATTTTCAATACCCACAGGGTATTGTTAAAGGATGGTTTTCCTATTTGAACACAAGGTAGGTATTACTGTGGTTTCATCGGTAGATCTAGGTCAGAGAACTACCATTAATTGTGATGTACTGTGTTGTTTCTCACTGATTTACACGTAATTTGATTCACCTCTTGTGCTCATTCTTCATGGCAAAGGAAACCTTGTCTCCATTAAATTGCATCTCACCTCAGCGATTGGTAACCTCAAGAATATCAGAGGGTAGGCAACGTTTTCAAATCTCCTCATTAAAATACCTCATTATAGGCACCGAGCATTGATGAGCAATAAACCACCTCATTACAAAACCACCTCAGATACATGCCAGTCACTGGAGCTTGTCTTCAGACCTGATTCCATCACTCTCAAACCCACTGGGGTTTCTGACAGAACAAAACATTTCAAGGCAAACCCAGGGTTCATGACCCCAAATTGGCTCAGAAAACCAATCTGAGGACAAAGAGAGAACTAGTGGGCAGGAAATGGGGCATATACCTTTCTCATGTTCCAGTTCTCCCTCAGATTCCAACTTCATTGTTGTGTGTCTTCAAGTAATTTCTGACTAATGATGACACTAAGGTGAACCCATCACTGGGTTTTCTGGGGCTGAGAGTACGTGACATGCCCAAGGTCACGCAGTGGGTTTCCATGACCAAGCAGGGAATCAAACCCTGGTCTCCAGGGTCATAGTCCGACACTCAAAGCACTACAATATGCTGGCTCTGTCAAGAGTTAGCAGGAACTGGCTCCTCTGAGCATGTGCCTGACCCAGCATATAACCTTGACAGGCTGTCTATTCCAATGTCAGGGTATTAGCTCTTTTCACCCACCATTGTGCCCTCAAAGTAATAGTGTGCCCACTCAGTAGAGTTCCCAGTGAGGATGGGATGGTGAAGGATATTCAGTGGAATGTGCAAAGTATCAAGCAGCTTCCTTCCCACTTGTTGATTCTCCCCCGTAATACTTTGTCACACATTCAGCAGAAAGGCAAGTAGCTTACCTGCTTTGCTGATAAAAAGCTATAGGTTCAACCTCCAACTGTTTTCATGCTGTGTGTAATATTTTTGACAAGCTCCAAAAATATCCCACAGAACTTGCTCCCATGTCAGTGGAATAATATCACAGCATAAATTAACTAAGTATTCATTTAATTGACTCGGGAAAATTCCCTTTACATTACATCTCTCCCTGAATTGTCAATATCAATTTCTGAATGTTTTAAAACTGTTGAATTAACTGTTGTTAAGCACTCCCTACCTTAGTACTCCTAAGGTGATTAACCAACAAAGGACAGCAGGATGGAGTAACTTATTATTATTAACTAGATAGCAATTCTATCAGTATTTCCCCAGAACACTGACTACAAAAAAAAGCTGGATGTTATACACACAGGAGAGAGATAACACTTATAGGATTTTCTAAGCCAGAGCTTCTGCAGAATGACAAACGAATGTGCCAGTGAGGCACCTGAAGACCAGCTAAGAAAGAGTTATTAATATTCTTTCACTAAACATTACTAACAATCAGAAATGAAAAAAATATTGATTATTCCTGCATTTAATTAACTTTACCTGAGGGGCCCTTTCACATCATGCAGTTATAGCACTATAATTCCACTTTTACTACTATGGAAACATCCTAAAGATTCTAAACACCTCTCCCTAAATGACTAGGATTCTAGTGGATGTTGTTGTGGCAGTTAAAGTGGAATCATAGTACTATAACTGTGTATTGTGGAAACCGTGCTGCTCAGATTTAAGACTGTGAAAAAACAGCAGGTGCTCAGGAGACTACAAGGTCATTCAAAATTGAGTTCCTACCAATATTTTAAAGAACAGAACCTTCTATTGCTTCATTTTGTTTTAAAAAATGATATTCTGGCATCCTAACCAGGGTCTGCAATGTGGCTTACAATAAGGAAGATTTTTATATATCTATATAATCTACAATCTATAATCTAAAGAAAAAACTGTAACCATTGTTACTGTCAGAAAGAAGCCCTATCCCGGGGTCTACAATTTTTAATATTAAAATATAGCTCTGTATGCCAGAGAGGTCCCCTGAAAGGGCACGCAGGCAGGTGCGGCCAAAAGACCAATAACAGGGTCAGACCAGTAAAATTCTGGTCACGTAGCCCCAGAAAAGCCTCCAGAAAGACAAATCCACAATAAACAAAAGGTCCTCAGCCCTGAGATGCTGACTTGAGAGGATTAACATGTGTGTCTCAAGTTGAGCAAATATTCCATTGGAGGGGACCAGAATTCACACCACAAAACCTCTAAAAATCTGGAGATTTTGGCAACACCCAATAATCCTGTCACTCAAAGGAAATTACCAATATGAAGCTTTGTGTCTACTGCAACTCCCATTGTTCTCCCCCGGAAAGGATTAGCCCTCCAGGTACTTTTTCCCCTACAAATAGTCCCGGCTTTTGAGCGGTTCTTTGGATTGCTCCTGGTCATCCCACCTGACCGTCACTCCGTTCGTTGAGCAATCCCCTCAGCTCTTTCCGTGCTGAGTCCCACTTCTTGGCTGTCTTCTCGGACCCAGGCTTCAGGACAAGGTGCAGTATTACCCCAACAACACCCCTTCAACACACTCTCTGTCTAATTTCCTCTCTTTTTATTCTTAATAGCTCTTGGGTGCGTGTGTGAGAGTGTGTTGGTGCATGAGACTTACATTTAATAAAATCATTTATTAGACATTTTGTTTCGTTTTTGGCTTGGCCTGACCCCGTAGAAACTGGGTAAAAAGACCCCGCTAGGTTACCCTGCCTCTTGCAGTGCTATAACTTGTGCTCTGGCTAATTTCCATTCCCCATCAAGTGGAGCAGAGTGAGGTGTCCCCCCCCAGGGACCCCCGAAATTAGGGTAACACCATGTGGTTCAATTCTCCACCCCTCCACGGAAACCCACTGGGTGACCTTGTGCACATCACACACTCTCAGCCCCAGAAAACTGCATGATAGGTTCACCTTAGGGTCACCACACGTCAGAACAACTTGAAGGGACACAAAAACAACTACAGCAACAACCCAGTTGATGGAACACTAGCTGACAATCAAATTAACAGAATTTTGGAAAAGTTACTTTGGGGGCTACAATTTCCCAACACCCTCATGTTGTTTGAGGGGAGAAATGTGGTGACACTGACACAAAAAACATTAAACCAGAGGAATAATTATAATTCATTTTACTGTCTTCCATTATTTTGTGAAAACCAAAACAATGGAAGATAGAAGAGAGATGTAAGAAGGAGAGGTAGAATCAAGGGAGCGGTGGAGTTTTATACATTAATATTTGCATGGAAAAAAGTGAAAGAAAAGAGTATACATTGATGTAAATTTTGATGTATTTATTTTATTTTCTAATAAAACAAATTTAAAAAAAAATATAATCCCAAAAGTAACTTTTCCATTCCTAGGAATTCATGCTAGAAAAGAAAAACTTGGCTAAGTACATAGTCCTGTGCCATTGCTTACAAGCCATCAATGGAAGAACCTAGCTATGGATTCTTGAATGAGAACTTAATTTCTCAGTTAATGCTTAACTACTGTTAACGATTATTTGATCCATCAACTGACCAATTTCTTCTGTTAAGTCAAATGTAATTCTATTGGGTCCCATTACTCTTAACTGGCCCTTCCTTTCTTTCTTGCAGAAGTGTTATTCCTGGCAAGTAAAAGATACATGTACCTGAAAATTTTGCTTTATTTTAAATGAGATTTTTTTTTCCTAACCATGCCTCATGCTGTTGTTGTTATTTTGTCCTACATGTCATTTTTAACTTACGGTGAACCTACAGTGAACCTATCATGGGGTTTTCTTGGCACAATTTGTTCAGGGGGGTTACCATTGTCTTCCTCTGAGAGTGAGAGTGTGTGACTTGACCAAGATCACCTAGTGGGTTTCTATGGCCAAGTGAGGATTCAAACCCTGTCCCTTCAGTGTCCTTCCAGGGTCTTAGTCCATCATTCAAATAGCTACAACAACACTTGCTCTTTACCATGCCTCACGCAGCTCAGAAAATAAAAAGAAAGACGGGGGTTTAGCTACAAAGGGTATAAAATGAAGGTATTGCTTCTTTGAATAAGAATTTATCTCCCCAAAGAAATTTTCCTTCAATCTCCAAATTTCTGGAGAGTAAGATCCTGAAAATTGTTCACACTGAGAACTCTTAGATTTTCTGTGTCAACATCCCTTGGCCACTTTGCCTGTTCCTTTTCTATGAATGCCTACGCTGTATTTCTAAATGCTGAACTGCAGTTTTAAGTGATGGCAGTGCTACAAATTTGCGGACTGAAAATTTTATATGGAAAGAGCAGAGTTGTTACTGAGGAGGCAATGTTCTCATTTTGCCTCACCCACAGCTATATGTCGCCTGACAACTTTTTATGACTCCATGATTTTCACAGGCTTTTCTTAGGCAAGGAATACTCTGAGGTGGTTTTGCCAGTTCCCTCCTCTGAAATATAGCCAACAGTACCTGCTATTCATTGGTGGTTCTCCCAGGCAAGTACTAACCAGGGCTGACCCTGCTTAGCTTTCAAGATCAGATTGGTGCCTTTAGGTATTTAGGCTCACTCATAGCTACACCATTTCACAAAAATCATCTGTCACTGGTATTGTCGGATTCAAGAAGAAAGATCTCTGATTTTTCTTGGATGGTCAAAGCATTAGGCACTATTTTATCCCCATATTTCCAAGGCTCAAGGCCAGAAACTCCACGTTCAAGAGACAGAACAGAACATTGGCCCAAAACTGGAGAAATGAGTCCTTTATGATTCATAAACAAGGAGTACAAGAATTAAAGCGTATTCCGCTGAGATAATGGAAGGGAAAATCTGAAGCTCTTTTCAATGTTATGTTTAGCATTCCAGCTAAAAGACAAGGACACATATTTGTGTGAACCTTATAAAACAAAATTACAAGTCTGCTCAATGTTGTTTTTGTTCCACAACAGTCCTTTCCCCCACTTCAGCTTGATTCTCTCCCCCTCCATTGCTCTTATACTCCCTCATTGTGTTTGTTTCTTAGAATTTCCAGATCGAAAGCCCTATCGGGCTGTTTCTCTGAAGGAAAAAAAAAAAACTTGACAGCAACATTTTCTACCCTTTTGGGTTCCAAAAATGGGTTGAGATGTTTAAACACTCTCTTGCATCTCCTTTATGAACTGCTAATATGATGACTTTATAGTTTCACTGAAACAAAGTTATTCAATCTAATGTCTCCCATTAGGTGCCCTATTTTCTTTGTCACACAAGTGTCTAAAGCCTGAGTACACGTGGATATTTTCTTCCCCCAAGCAGCCTTCTTTCAGTCTAGATGGCCGTTAGGATCCTTTCAAACTCAGATTCTATGATTCTATGGACTCTTTAAACAGGTTGGATGGACATCTTTCAGGAGTGCTTTAGTGTCAGGGTTGAGTTAGATGTCACTTGTGGTTCCTTCCAACTCTAAGATTCTATGATTTTCTGGAGGACCCCTGCAAGCAGGAAGATCCAGGGTGTATACATTGTTCATCTACCTAACTTAGAATATGCCCCATTCTCAGTCAGACAAAACCATGTTCTGCTACCTGTCCCTAATCTCTACACAACACACACTGGGAGGCAGGAGCACCTACTCTCTCCTGGGGTAAACTAACAGTTCAAATGGCTGTACCACCAAGAGCACTGGCCAGTGGCATCACTAGGATTGGCATCACCCTGTGCAGTAAAAAGTCATGGTGTCACCCCCATGGACCTCCTCCCATATCAAACCATATAGAATCTTTAGTAATGTTTTTTGTACTAATGCTACTTGTAAAGCATAATTCCCATAAATTACTGAACGTAATGGCAATAATAATGATGTAAACAACAAGCCAAATTAAAATTACACCTTTAAATTACACTATCAAAATTATGTTCATATTAACATTAGACTTTACTGTTACATGAGATACAGTAATGGATTAGGTTTGCATAATCAATAATGGCCCAAATCAGTGGCTCTTAACCTTTTCTTTACTGAGGACCCCCTGTAAATATAATTTGTTGCCAGGACCCCCAAGACTTAACTCAAGAATATATATACGTACATACATACATACATATATATGGTACTAGTCTCCAGAAACCTGTGTGTGTGTGTGTGTGTGTGAGAGAGAGAGAGAGAGAGACACACAACACTGTTATAGTGCTATTCCACTGTCTATATCCTGTGGAAATCTGGGGTTTGTAGTTTA
This sequence comes from Cyclura pinguis, assembly GCA_030412105.1. Taxonomy (NCBI): domain Eukaryota; kingdom Metazoa; phylum Chordata; class Lepidosauria; order Squamata; family Iguanidae; genus Cyclura; species Cyclura pinguis. The sequence continues at coordinate 265,106,381 of CM059601.1, read as the reverse complement.
CTGAGGCCAAAGAGCTCTCTGGCCGAGAATTCTAAATGACCTTCCCTAAACTGCAAGCCCCAGGATTCCACAGGATGTTGAAAGTGGAATAATAGCACTATGATAGTGTAGTGCAGAAATAGCCTTAGAATCACTGGGAATTGGTGCAAATCTGTGAAAAATGAAATATTCAAAGTAGAGTAAACCAATAATTTATTTTACTACACACTCTCCCAACTAAATCACCAAGTTGCTCTCCTTCTTTCCCCCATCAGAAAACTAGAATAAAGACATAGTTTGATGCAGACATAGTTCACATCTTCTGCATCTCTAGCACCACCATGAATGCCCCCAGCACTTTAAAGTGTGACTACATGCAATTATCAAAGGGAGCAAGAGATTATCACCTAACAAATTTCTAACAAGGAAACTCCTTTTTACAGTCATTTTATGCCTGCCCAGTCCCCTTCCCTCCTCTTCTTCTTTCTAGCTGAAAGTTTTTAGCAGCATCAGAACTGGAAGGATAAGGAAAGAAGACTGAAAAAACACACAATTTTGGTATTGCAACAGAGTGTCTGCAGTAAACAATGCAATAAAACTTGTGATGGGAAAGAATGAGATTCTGTTCCAGTCTATCTGTCAGGATGCATAGCCCCTGCCATGAGAAATGAGCAAGGTCTGCTGGATGTATATTGAGCCAATGTACTTAAACACTGGTGAAGTAGTTACTATGTATCACCTCTAAGCTTGGCTATAATCGCTACAATGCATCTATTGCTAATTGATTATTGCAACAATGTAGCCATAGTAGGGTTTGCTTGGATTTGTTATAAAGTATCTATTGCTAATTACTTTACTGCCTACTGCTACAACTATCTCGTGAGAGGGGGATAAACAGATATGGCAAAAGTGAAAGTGTAGCCTGAACAGGCTGTTTGTTTTGAGAATCAGGTGTCTGAGAGATAAGGGGCAGGAAATATGTGCCCAGGTCAAACGAGTCAAGGATGGAGGGAAGTGTGTAGGAGGCATGGGTCTGGGAACTGTTGAAGACGTGGTGTGATGCATGGATTTATGGCCCTCACCAATCATGGCCTTGCACACCTAAATTTTGGAATGGTTACCTATAAAAGATGTTGGCTACATATATACTTTAGTCTCAGCAACTTTGGTGGAAGTGTGCTGTGTTGTTTATAGCTATACAGGTAAACTACTGCCTACCTCAGAGTGAATTTTGTGGAATGCGGGTTATCTAGTACATGGCACCATCCTACTGCAGCCTACCAGATTGTACTGTGGCCCTGTCTGTCTGCCTACAACAGGCAATGTAAAGAGCAGCTGCTTCCATAAGCCCCTTCTGAGCATGCATGAACAACAAAACAGATACCTAGGAGGGAAAGGGAAAAGCCTACTCTACCAGCTACTCTCAGAAATCATAAGAACAGTGAAGGCTAGTGAAAGAAGAAAAGAAAATCATTGGAAGCCTCTTCCTCCCCCCACAGTGTGTTTGGGCTACACTACTGACAGGGGGCTGCTGGGCCTTGCCTCGGCCAGGAAGCCCCTGACCCATGGCCCATCAGGCTTGGCTTATCCATCCAGCAGACACAGAACAGATGCACCCATTCTGGCCAGATGTTTGCTTTTCCTGCCATCACTGTGGCTCTGCAGCTCTTTTTGTTGATACAATCGTGAGGAAAAGTGCTAATATCCATTCACCCGGGGGGGGGGGGGGCTGTCCACCAAAAGGGGCTGTAAACAGGTTGAGGTGAGAGCATCCATTTGGCTATTAGAAGGGAGAGCTCCCTGAGAGAAGAAGCCTTGGATAATATTCTTTGGCTCCTGGCTGAATTAAGCGAAAGGTAAGAGAGGGAGCTGCCTTGCCTCAGCTGCCCATTAATCACCAATGTTCAGCTTCTGCCCCTCAAGACACAGGGAGGGCAGCCGATCAGAAGCTTTTCAGAGAAGCTGTGGACTATTCATGATGCTTCATGGGCATACACTTGTGTGGCTCTTGGGACTAGCATGGGAAGGTGGGGATCCAATGTCCACACACGAAAGGGTTGGGACTGCACAGTTGCTCCCTCCACAACCCCTTATGCCACTGACAATGGCTAAGGTTTGAGGAACAGTATGTTCCATCATCATGCTCTCATCCCCCACTAGGCCTCCATAAGTCACCAATGTCTTTTAAAAATATATTTTTAAGAAGTCTTACTATTTCACTGGTTGTCAGCCATCCCAGGGGCCTGTCATCAAACAGAAGGGCAAGATACAAACATTTTAAATAAATATGGACTTGAATCCACAAATGCCAATATGCTAAATAAAACTTCTGAATCTTTAAGATGCCACAAGATGCAGCTTTGTTTTTGCTGCAACCAGCCAACGTGGCTACTCTCCTTAATACATGAGAGATGCACTATCGCTCCCATGGTTCCTTTGCAAAGCTTGAAACACCATACATGGCCCCACTGCTTCAAGTGTATCTCATGATAACTGTGGAAAGCAGGAAGGAGAGAGGCAGGGAAAGATAGAGGGAGAATAAATTATTAGGCCAAATTCCCAAACTTGCCAAGCAGCCGCGGATCTAGGGTGGGGCAACTGGGGCACATGCCCTGGGCACCGATGTCACGGGGGTGCAAGAAAGAGAAATCCCTCCATTTGCCCCCCCGCCACTTATCCTGCCAAACCCAGCCCACTGCTCACCCCGCCCCCACTGCTGCTCGCCTTGCCCACTTCTGCCCTGTCCACCTCCACGTGCGCCTCCCTTGCCTGCCACCGCTCGCCCTGTCCCCTTTCCACCACTCACCCCATCCACTTTCAGCCACTCACCCTGTCCACCTCCACTCGCCCCTCCCCTGCCCACCACTGTTGGCCCCATCCACTTTCTGCTTCTTGCCCGGCCCACTTCCACCCACCCACTCGCCCTGTCTGCTTTTCGCTGCTCACCCCGTCCACTTTCTGCCGCTCACTCCGTCCACCTCCACTCGCCCCTCCCCTGCCCACCACCATTGGCCCCATCCACTTTCTGCCTCTTGCCCAGCCCACTTCCACCCACCCACTCGCCCCGTCCGCTTTTCGCTGCTCACCCCGTCCACTTTCTGCCGCTCACCCCGTCCACCTCCACTTGCCCCTCCCCTGCCTGCCACCATTCACCCCATCCACTCACTTCTCCCATTTCCACTCACACTCACCCGCCCCCTCAGACCTCCACTCGCCCCCTCCCCCCTCCACTTGCCCCTCTCCACCCACCACTGCCTCTCACCCCACCTGCTTCTGTCACTCACCCCGCCCACTTCCGCTTGCCCCACCCCTCCCTTCACCTCCTCCACACCCACTGCCTCTCACCATGCCCGCTCCCACCATTCGCCACTTCCACTTCCACCCATCACTCACCCCACCCACCTCCACTCGCCTCTTCTCTCCCTGTCACTGGTCACCCTGCCCAGTTCTGCCACTCACCATGCCCACCTTCTCTCACCCCACCCCCTTGCCCTGGGCACTGTTAAGGGTCAGTACACCACTGTTGCCAAGTGGCTTCATGGTGAAGTGGTGATTGAAGAAAGGAAAAAAGAAGCCTGGTACACATTAGAATCCAGTGTTTTCAGTATATTTAGGAAAACAACATAAATTATGCCCTTGAGATAAACTTCCACTTAATCCCATTGAGCACTCTATTGCTTTATCAAAGTTCTTTTGAGGCTTTCCTCTCTATCTACCTCTGCTTTTTTCTTCCCTTCCTGCTTTCCTCTTTTTCTTTCCCCTTTCTGTTTTGTTCCACTGAGGCTTTGAATAAGAGTGTCTGCAGTACTAATAGTAACTACGATGTCATTTACTAGCCAGTGTTCTAACTATAACATCAAAGACAAAACAGCTGCAGCAGAAAGCAGAGCATGGGCTCAGTGCAGTGTCATGGCTTCAGCAAACTTGTTGTGTGGCAAGAAATGTAATCATTAGAATTAACACTAGCAGCTGCTAGGACAGAGAAAGGTGGTCGGAGCACTGGAGAAGTTCAAAAATAAAGTTTCCTTTCTGCATGTGTGTAACCACTTCTAAGAACAGTACCCAGAACTGATTCCTAATAAATGGAATCACAGAATCATGCCATTGGGGTGGACTGCAATGACCATTTATCCAAATCTCTTCTATTCAGGAATACAAAGCTAAAGTACTACACAGAGATGGCCATCCAAATTCTGTTTGAAGGCCTCTCAGGAACCAGAGTCTACCACCCTGTGAGGCAGTCTGTTCAACTACCAAACAGCTATTAGTCTGAGGATGTTCTTCCTAATGTTAGGCAGAATCTCTTTTCTTCCAAGTGGCATCCATTGGTTCATGTCCTAGAAACTATTCACACTATACAATTACAGCACTATTTATTCCACTTAATTGCCATGGTGCCATCCAATGGAATCCTGGGGTTTGTAGTCAGTCAGGCATTCAAGCAATCTGGCTAAGAATTCAAAATCCTCCTCCCTGAACTGCCAGTCCCACAATTCTACAGGGTGGAACCTTGACAGTTAAAGTGGAATAACAGGGCTATAATTCTGTAGTGTGAATGGGCCCCTGGTCTCTAAAGTAGCAGAAAACAGGTTTGTTCCATCTTCTGCATGGCATCCCTTCAAACATTTACAGATGACATTTATGTCATCTCTCCATCTTCTCTTCTCCAAGCTAAACACACCCACCTCCCTTTGTTGTTCCTCACAGTGCTTGGTTTTGAGACCTCTTACCATCTTGGTTGCCCTGCTATGGATATATTCATGCTTGTCAATATCCCTTTTGACCTGAGGTACACAGCACTGGGCACAGTGTTCCAGAGAAGTCTGACAAAAGCAGAACAGGGGGTAAGATTATTTCCTTCAAAATGGACACTATACCGCTGTGGACACTATACGATTGCAGGCTAGAACTGATTTTTTTAGCCACTATATCATGCTGATGACTGATGTTAACCTATATGTGTGCATTTTGTTTTCCTGCCTAAATACTGCGCCTTAGACCAGTTCTACTCTAAGCGGTAGTCGCTGGATCATTGCAAGTCCCTAGCAAGTTTCCAGGAAAAAAGACACTGTTGTCAGTGGGCAGAAATATGGTGTTAGTACCTGGCACATTGGAAAAAATAACTGCCAGTTCCACACATCAGATAGCACAAGAAGCATTGCCTTAGATTTATCCTATTTTTCATACAGTTTTGGCCCAAGCCTCCAATCCATTAGGATCATTTTGAACTCTCATGCTGCCTCTGGGATATTAGCTAACCATCCTAATTTGGTGTCAACTGAAAATTTGATAAACAGACTCTCTATTTCATCACCCAAATCATTCATAAAGATGTTGGCATCCCACTACTCACTTTTTTCCAGGATGAAGAGGAAGCATTGCAAGAACTCTTTGGGGGTTTTTTGGTCAACCATTTACAAATCCACCTATAAGAACTATAATCTAGACTACATATTGCAGCTGCAAGCATATCATCCTGCATGCACAGCATTCCCCTGATCTACTAAGCTTCTAACACTATCATAGAAGAGATATGAGATACTCTGCCATGACTTTTTTTTTCAAAGCCCATTTTGGACTTTAGTAATCAAAGCTGTCCTTTCTAAGAGCTCACAGGCTGATTGTTTAATGATCTGTTCTAGAACTTTTTTTCTTATCAATATCAATCTGACTGGTCAGTCATTGCTCAGTTACTCTTCTTCCCAATTCTTGAAGATGGGGAGAACATTTAACTTCCTCCATTCTGCTGAGACGTCTCCTCACAGATGATCAAGAATGCCTTTGTGTAGTATAGAAGGGCCACTTCACTCCTTTAGCAATGTTGATTGTTTGGGTTATTTTTAAAGTCACAGAATGTATGTGTGTCCCCACTACATAGGTGTGTTTTGTACCACAATAAGTAAAAAAATAACTATTTCATTTCCTTTTGACTTATGGGAAAGTCAAGAGCTACTTTTAAAACTGAGCTACAAAAGTAACAATTTTAGGTAATGTAACACTAATTACTTTTCAAAAGTAACTTTCCAAGCTCAGGTAGCAAGCCACACAATCCAAAATATGCAGCAGAATTGGGTGACTGAGTCGCTGAACATATTCAGGAATGCTCATGCTGGGAATTAGCACAATTGACCACTCTTATAGAAGGTTTGTATGTTCTGTTCTACATCACATATGCTGCAAAAAAAAAAGAATCTAGTAATGATATGGCAGAATGGATTGTACCATTTCACACAACCAATGGAAAGGAATTCCATTTTTCTTAATGATCCTGTACTTTTCTTAAAACAAACAAACAACTCTTTGAAAACAGAAGGCCCAACAGCTGCACAAAGGGTTAGACTGGGCTCTTTGTGTATGGAAGGAATTTTTCAAAATGGTACCTCCCAATTTAAGACTGAAGGATGAGGAGGCAAATTCCTTGTAGTCATGATTTTCAGAGACACTGTTTTCAAGCATCCACCGTAACCAAGCATGACATCAGACCTCACCCTCTTACTTCAGGCTGGGGTCAGGGTTAGTGGCAATTACAAATTTGACCTGGCTCCTAAAATCAGCACAAATTTGTATCCCCAAAGATACTAAAGTCTGGCAAGTCGCTGGCATATCATACATACTTACTTCTGAGCAAACAGTGGAGATGAAGTATTTATTCTTCTTTAAAGCTGATTATTTATTCATTTGTTTGTTTTATATTCTGCCTTTCCCAAAAACTGGGATACCAGGCAGCTCACAACTAGATTAACTTTAAAAATGAAGGTATAACCACAAAAAATTGTAATATGAAACACAAGTAAACAAATTATACCCTTAAGACATAGTTTAATTAAAGACAATTTCAAAGCGCATCTATACAAAAAGTATAGCACTCACACAATGTGAGCCCTTCATTAGCAACCAGTCAATTGCTCAAAGTGTAGTCAAATAAAAATGTCTTATTTTCGTTCCCAGACTATATTTCATTTCATAGATTCAGAGGGCAGGATTCCCAAGGAAAAGGAACAAACAAAATATGAGAGAAAAACACATAAAGAGTAATCTCATACTACAGATTTCATGAACCAAATTTTGGTAATCCAGGGAAATATAAAAGATTAGGAAATTTCCATGGTTATGCCCATTAATGCTTTTGCTTCTGATCCAAACAAAACAAATGTTTGACTACAACCCTCAAAATTTGTTCAATGCCAAGTTCCACACAAAATGAACTAAAACCAGCAACGTTTCAAAAACAAAAACAAAAGTTAGTTGATTAGGATGAGAGGTCTAAATATCAGTTTTCATCAAAATGGCTTTAGAAATGTGCATTCCAAAGCAAAAAAACAAAAAACAAAAACAGAAATCTGAAGTGTTTGTTGACAGATTAAAGACAAAACCTTTCTATAGTCTTCATTTGATGCCATTAAATAACACAGCAAGTTTGATGACACTTCAGTCAAGCACATGGATTTGTACGGCACAAAAGACAGACATGAAGATAGTGAAATACTTTACAGTAGAGGTTTTATAAACTCTAAACACAGAAAGATGAAGACGTAACATGTTCCAAAAAGCCTCCTTTAAGTCTTTCATTTAGTTCTAGAGCAATTTTAAGAAGTTCAATTAAGCCTCACTTTTCTGAGCCTGTCACGAAGTACAATGTCATCATAAAGACTGTAAATACCAATCATATTTCATCACAAATGAAGACCATATTAAATACTGGGGTGCAATGAAGTTTATGACATCCATAATCAACAGCCAAAGCCACTTATCTGACAACTAAAAAGGGACAAAGTTCTCAAAATAAGGAAAATTTCTGAGCAGTTGTCACAGATCTGTTGGTTTGTTTTGCACACTTTAAAGAGTAAAGGGAAAGTAACTTTCCCATAGATACCTCACAACAGTTTCCAGTTACGTGAAATGGAGAAGAATTTGCAGCAATCTGATCTTTTAAGCAACAGTGAACACTGTGCACAATAACATGTCACCCAACACTTTGACAGGGGACAACAATGAGGAATAGAATACCTCCTGGCATTATGACAGAACAACGGTAGGAAAAGCAAGTCATCCCGTAATCTAGAAGGGAAACAATAGCCAGTTATGCCATGATGTAAACGAACATGCAAATGCACTGTTCAGAAAAGCCTTCCTTTGTTAAAATAAATAAATAAACACATAGCTGCTTTTCTTGATAAATGTCCTGAACACACAATGTCACTGCTTGGCAGAAACATCTTTGGAATGAATAGGCAAGTCTTCACGTGTTCCTAATTAAAAATGTTGTGTGACTATCCAAGGTGTTTCAAAGTTTGATGGAGCATAGCCAGTGGAACGGTAGTCAATCGCCAGTTGTCGTTGTTGTTAAAGTCACATTGTTGTCTATTGTTCCACATTAAGCATTCACGGCCACTGACACCCGTCAGATTAGCCCGTGTAATTCATTTTAGAAATCATCACAGCCTAAATGGATTTTGACAAGGAAATCTGAAAAATACAGGCAGGGAGGGAAAAACGGATAAAACAAGCAAAGTTTGTTTTGCTTACAATATTTTTTTTTTCTTTGAGGCTGCAGATACTGTCAGCAACACACAAGTCACCATGGCTATGAGTGAAGAATTAGAGCTTTTGAGATAGTATCTGGCAGATGCCCCTGACGGTAAAATGACTTTCAGACCACTGCAGCTGAATTTTAAAGAGAATGAAGTAAGGACACACACATTCCAATTCAAGGCTCTGAGTGATGGATTTTAAGTTCCTTGGCTAGAATTATGCCTGTGTGTTTTACAATACAAACAAAGAAAGAAATAAGAAAGAAAAGTAAGTAAGAAAAACTCAGGGCCGTTCGCAAAAAACATATTTGAATGAAAGCATAGAAAAAGTTGTCATTGAAAAGTACTTGAACTATCTATACCACCGAAAACAGCTTAGGCATCATCATTAAAAAGCCTGAAAAATGGGACAGCATACTGTAGCGATAGCGTGTTATAGTGGTTTGAGCACTGGGCTACGACTGTAGAGGCCAAGGTTCAAATCCCTGCTCAGCCATGGAGACCCACTGGGTGACCTTGGGCAAGTCACACTCTCTCAGCCTTAGAGGAAGTCAAAAGTAAACCCCTCTGAACAAATCTTGCCAATAAAATGTGGGATAGCTTTGCCTTAGGGTCGCTATAAGTTGGAAACAACTTGAAGGCACACAGTAATGTATGACAGAAGACCTTTTTTTAAAAAAAAAAAAAAGCCAGTTCCCAAAAGACTGATGGAATAAAAATGTCTTCCCCTGCTAGCAGAAAGACAAGGTGAGGGCCAATCTAGTCTCTTTAGGCAGGCAGTTCCAGAGCCTGGGAGCAGCCACCAAAAAGTCCCTCTCTCATGTTCCTACCAAATGTGTATATGAAGGGAGCAGGACTGGAGAAGGGCTGCTCCTAAAGACTTCAAAACCCAGGCAATCTCATGTGGGAGGTTATGATCCTTCAGAATGTCCTGTCCTGACATCTATAGGCCTTCACAGCCATTTGAACTTTGCTCTGAAATACATGGACCTTCTTTAACAAGAAAGTTACATGCTTCCTACATCCAAGCCCTCGCCCTCATCAAAAGATACAAGAAAGCTCTTTAGGAAAGCAATTTAAGGGGGAACAGTCCTTCATTCATGGAGAGGTTCTGGGCTTGCCTTGGTCTCATAGTCCCAGCTGCTATTTTGACTCCCAATTTTGGGGAAAAGGCAATGTATAAATAAAGTTGTTGTCATTGTTACTGTTATTACCCACTCCGCACTTCCCACATATACCTGAAAGATGGTCCAAGCAATATAAAACAGAAATCAGTAACTGAAAAGATGGCCCAAGCAACATAAAGAGAGATCAGTAACTAGACTACCAAAGGATAAATCTGGCCTCCAGAAAACCACACACTGGATGAGCCAATGGAGGAACAGGATATCTGAACTTCTGGGGAAAAATGAGTTCCAGTATGCAACCTTCTTTGATTTAAGAAATAAGACAAGTACAATTCAAAAATATTATTTTAGGTATTGGATTGCATCCCAAATTAGTTTTGCTTAGAGTAGACACAGAAGTGATGGTCAGAGTGACGGTCAGAGCTGTCCGGCAGTGGAATATACTGCCTCGGAGTGTGGTAGAGTCTCCTTCTTTGGAGGTTTTTAAGCAGAGGCTGGATGGCCATCTGTAGGGAATGCTTTGATGGGTGTTCCTGCATAGCAGGGTTTGGACTCGATGGCCCCTGTGGTCTCTTCCAACTGTATGATTCTATGATTCTAAGTCAATGATAAATAATTTTAGCTCTGATTAACTTAAATCTAACTGATTTCAATAGTTTGCGCTAAGGCATGGGAAAGTCAATTTTTGGATTACAGCTCTAGATTCTAATACGTCCTAAACATAAGTAAGTACAACAGTCAGCCCTCCACATTTGCGGGTTTCACTTTTGCAAATTTGATTGTTCACAGATTATTTGCTGTCACCTCTGCTGCCTCCCTGTGCCATTTTTAATAGGGACTGCAAGCCTCGTGAGACCGAGAAACTGCGAATGAGGCTTGTAAGTCCCTACTAAAAATGCTGTGGGGCAGCAGTGGAGCTGGCGCTAAGCCCCACCAGCCGCCCATTTCTTCCTTGTGAAGGAACCCTGATGCCTCAAAGGAGTCCATGGTGGGTTGAATACTGTGACCATACTTTTTGTGTGTGTTAAATATGGTTTGGGAGGGCCTTGAGTTATTTACAGTATTTCCACTTCAGGAGGGTCCTGTGCCTCCAACCCTAGAGAATGTGGAGGAATGACTATAATGTAGTCACCTGCCTCTTTTCTCCTTCAGCTCTTGTTCTTCATCTTTTAAAAGCCAACAAAGATGGAAAAGACATTGTAAGCAACAGTTTCAGAGAAAACAGATATGCTGCAAAAACAACAAACAAGACAATAAAGGGAAAACTACTTATCATATTGGCCCTTGCCATTCCCTCATTTATAACACGGAGGAAGAGATTGACTATTTAGCTGTTCGCTGTATTTTTTGTTGTTGTTGTGTGCCTTTAAGTTGACTTCTACTTATGTAATCCTATTCTACAGTTTCCTTAGCAAGCTTTATTCAGAAGAGATTTGCCACTTCCTTCTTCTGAGGCTGAAAGAGTGTGACTTGCCCACAGTCACCCAGTGGGTTTGCATGGCTGAGCAGGAATTCACATCCTGATCTCCAAGAGTCCTCTAACGACAGTCAAACCACTGTACTGTTAGCAGCCATATACTCTCACACTTTGATATGGTTTAATTGGCAAAATAAGCTCTAACTGGCAAAATATATTGATTGGCATTGATATAAAATGGACCCTGATATGACTGCCAAGCTGGGCAGAGGAAAAACACTCGCAGAGAAAAAACACTGCAAAGCAGGTCAGAGATCCCCTCTAGGCATAGCCAGGTCATAGCCAGGAAATCATGAGGTGACTCCAGAGACAATAAGCTTAAGCTAAGCTGTAACAACTCTGCTGTTAGACAACAGTGATGGGGAAGTTCCCACCACACCATTGATTGTTTCAAATCTTATTCCCCCTGACCTGTGCATTTCCCTCACTGTCCACACACCTGTCCACCATTACCGTGCTATCACGGCAGCCATTAACTTTGTCACCTAACACTAAAATTGTTAACACAGTCTGGACCTCATTGTCTGCTCTTGAACCTCCATTGTTTACTTAGCTGGAGAGCATTCACACCAATGCCTTCCAGGTAGAAATCAGGTATAAAACCTGTCCCTTTTGGCCAGTTACCTCACAGTATCTCGCTTGCTGAACACCATGCTGTCACTCTGATTCTCAAATGAGTACTGTCCTTAGGTGCAAGTCTAAGCTGCGTCGCTGCTTCTCCACTGCTCTCCAGATCGGTACTTATCACCCAAACCCTGAAATGTCACTATCAACCTTTCCTCCCTTTTCCTTCAGTTAGCCTTGTATAAGTGTATGAGTGTTTGGATTTTGTGTGTGTATGATTGAATTCTCTTAATAAAACACATTGTAGTTTGCTTTCTGAATCTCTGGCTGGTTTTCCCCTATGCAAGACTCTGTAAACATTGGTGGAAGATCTCTTTAGGCTACCCTCCCTCTCTCAGGCCTCCGAATTGAGCTAAATAATTGCCCACCATCATTTGGAGATACTGGCATTGCGTGTGGACCTCTGAGTCACCCACATTTTGGAGGTAACAGTACCAGTGTACTATGCTGGCTCGCTGACTTGGCTATAGGAGGCTCAAAATGGTTCCTTGACAAAGGTCCTTGCAAGTGTTTGAGCCACTCTGATTTATTTATTTGTTGTTTATATTTATACCCTGTCTTTTAATTCTTCAAAAGGCATTTTGAAAAAGAATTTTAAAATACCATCTAATAATAAACTCCAGAACAGTAAACCACCATGGCTGAAATTCAGATGCAAGTCCCACCTAGAACAGACACTGAGTCAGCTACTGAATAGTAAATCAGCACTTGTTTAAAACCCATTAATCCAATGTGTCAGTTCTAACTGTCACCAGCAACTGGATTTCAGCCAACTGCTTCTACCCTCAACCTAGTGACCACCATATAGACCCAAGAGAAGTTTCCCAGTTATCTTACAGATCAACCCCCGCCGAGAAGACTGCAGTAATCCAATCTGGATATCACAGCTGCATTAAGAAATAAGGCTAGCTCTGCCTGTATTTATTTATTTCCAACATGTTACATACTGCTTCTCATTTTAAAAATCCCAAAGTGGTTCACAATTTTAAAAAGCATACACACACAATCAATTAACCTGTGCTTAAAAGGATAAAATGCTATAATAATAAAGACAGTAAGATCCATAAAATCACTCATTAAAAATCACAGATAACTTAGGAGAATTAGCAATTAGGAAAATGAATAGGAAAATCTTTGGATAATTGAGAGCAGAAATACCTAACACTGGAACTCTCATTACAAAGGCTTTCTGCAGATAAGGTCAAATCTGAAGAATAAGCCAAAACTCAGAGAAAATGTTCTTGACCACTGACAGAGGCAGTTGTCAGACCATTCATAAAGCAGGAAACTAAAATGAAAGAGAGCCCCAGGCACACAAGAGCAAATATTTACAGAACACAATGTCTTTGGGGTTGGTTCACTGTTGAACAAGCAATTTCAAGCCTACTAAACAATGGCTCTCTCTTGTCCTCTTGAAAGTCTCCTTCCCTCCTTCCCTTTCCTGCAAATTCCTTCCAGCCTTTCCTTTCTCATTACTAGACCAAGCCACTATGGAACCCAGGAATTAATCCCATTATCGGTCATTGCAAATACATTCTTTTAGGGGACAATACTTGCTGAAAAATTCCAGAAACGTTTGTATTTTAATTGATTTTATATGCCACCTTTCTCCAGGATGGCACTGATTATTTACATCCATTTCTGGGATCCAGTCCAGTTTTGACATGAAAATAGATTGGATTGCATTGATGACTGACCTCTGTGGGAAAGAGGAGAATGGCAGTATAGCCCTGGGAGTCTTAGCGGGTTTAGCAATATGACTGATAGTAGAAATGTTGGGAGCAACCAACCAAGATGGAGATCAAAGGACAGTGTGCTTCTTTAGGCCCTTCCTACTTAGATATCAAACTGTAATGCTACAGTAATGCTACACAAGGCTCTACTCCTCCTGTCACTATATAACCATCATTATCACCACTGCTATCGCTTGTTCTATTTTTGGGTGCCTTTTTCTTAAAAAGACGGTCTTACAGACAAAAGATAGAAAAGTAAACAACGTTAAAACCGATATACAGTCAGCCCTTCACATTAACTAGGGTTAAGGGATGCAGGACCCCTGCAAAAGTAGGAAAATTGCAAATATCAAAATATGTGTATGTCTGTTTGCCGGAAGGGGACTGAGGCATGGTGGAGAGAATGGACACCAGAGTCCAAATCAGGTCAGGGAAAGAAGAGAGAAAGGGAGTTGGTCAGCACAGTGGCCCTACACGTCCTCTCCTATACTCACCTTTTTCCTTGGGTGTTGGGGGGTATTGGAGACAGTTTGTGGTGCTGAGAAATCAGGCTATGAACTGTCCTTACTTGGCCAGGCAGCTGCTGGTAGAGGAGGAAGAGCACCAGAGGCAGGTTTTTAAAGGGCTACATGGCCTGAACAGAATTGCAAAGAGGGAAAATTCTCCTGGAAAAAGAATGCCTGAAGCTGGGGGAGGGGCAGAGGTCAGAGAAACTTGCAAGTAAGCAAATCTGTGAACGGCAAACCTGCAAATGTGGAGGGCCAACTATATAGCATAAAAGTACATCTCTTCCAAAGGAAAAAAAATTAGAGTTTATTTAAATCTACATAAAATTAAGTGTTAATTTATAAGTGAGGTTACTCAGGGTTTCAGAGTATACTGTCAGCAGTATATTGAAATTAATGTATTCTCCCTCTCTCTCCTTTTTAAGCACAGTGAACCTATAGAAGTGTTCACTTATTGCACCAATGTCTGAAATAAGTGACAGACTGGATGAGGGCAAGTAAACCAAAGCTTAAATCGTGATGAAACAAAACCGCTTGTGCTTCATCTGGATAGGGCTGCTTTTGCATTAAAGGCTCAAGTTTGTCATCTGGTGATGCTGTTAGATCCAGCCCTATCCTTGGAGTCTTGTGTGTCCTTAGAGGCATAAATTTTAGCACCAGTTAAGGCTGCTGACAGTTAAAAGATGCCCAAATGTACTTCAAATCCATCTGTGGAATGAATCAGAACTGAAATAGATAAGATGTGGGGCAAAGATCAAGATTTCATATGGCTGGTTGCTCGTTGTTGTTTTCTTAAAGTAAAGCCTGCTATAGGAGAGGCAGAACCAAGCTGGGAAAGGGATTCCAATCTACACTATTTGCCCTAAGCTGTTCTTTGCCTGCCAAAGAAGAACGTGGGGCAGCCATGTCTGAGTCAGCCAGTCCAGACTGAATGATTGAATTGATGTAGGAGATCTATTCCAGTTGGACTGCCTGATACATTGTCTACTTAGGTTCTTAGGCTATTTCTGCACAATGGTGCTGAGCTGCTTCTGGAACAGGATGGCAGTGGTTGGCAGGTCGTAGTTTTGCATGACATTGTTGCTGGCCTGCTGACATCCCATCCCCAAGCGTCGCACTTGTGCAGTTTTCACAAAATGGAAAAAAATCCATTTTGCTCCTGTGATTGCGCAGCTCTCCCATCACTCCTGGACATGTGGAAGCTGAGGAAGCACAATGGCGATGATTCCTTCTGTAGAGCAGCAATGGAAAGTGCCCAGCTGCATTGCAGAAATAAGAGGTGGTGCTATTGTGCTCTTTTCTGCGTGGACCTAGCAGGTGCAGAGGGGAACACTGCTGACACACTCCCTTCCAGACCCTGCAGCACAACGATGTGGAAGAGCATCATCGTGTGGAAATGGCCTTAGCCAGCCACCACCGTCATACCCATTTTTCCTCTAGTATTCTTACATTTGCTGGAAGCCTCCTTAGTCTACATGCAGCCCTTTCTTATGAGACAAAACCAACAGTCTTACCTTATCTTTGTTTTCAGAGCCAGACGCTTCTAGCTTGGTTCGGATCACAAAAGGTGTAGACAGCCTCAGAAGGACTCGTTCAAATGTGGCACCAATCTTTGGAGAAACGATCTCAAAGCAGTCTTGGAACTTCAACATCTTGTGAGCATCACATTTGAGCTGCTTCCTAAGTCCTTCCCCTAACTGCAGCACCAGCATGCTGGGATCAAACATCAAGTGGAAGGGGAAAGCTCGGCAGAAGGTGTTGATGCTTATCCTCAGGTCTGAGGGGGACTGGGATGTCCCTAGCGGAAGTGGTTTTGTGATATTTGCATTTTCGCGCTCTTTGATAATAAAAGTGAGACAACTGCAGTTGCCTGGGTTCGAGTCTTCCGAACACAATTTATCATTCACAATCTGTTCCACTTCCACTTCTAGCTGGTAGATCTTCCTTGCAGCTGCCTTAACCATACCCACCATGGCAAAACCAACAATCTGATGAGGGTGGAAGTAGTGGAGCATAAGGTTGCCTTCAGGGAGCTCTTTGCATAGGAAAGAAGGTGATTCCAAAGTGGCCTGCCTTCCAAACGAAGTCCTGATGTGCTCCAGCAAAGCATCGAAGCCGTTAAAGAAATCTTGCAAAGTGCCACCCACTGCTCGAAGAACCCGCTCGTTCTCATCAAAACAGATATTGAAGAATTCTGCCCCAAATTTCTCTTGTAGTTCTTCAAACTTCAAGCCTGCATGCCAATGGATAGGTACATATCAGTATGGAACTGTTGTGAAATAGGGGTGATGAGAAAGAGAGATGTGGGTGAGATGGAATAGGCAGGACTATGCCTACCTTCTGAGGAATCTGGATGATAGTGGATGGTTGAGGAATATGGTTCCTAAGTGTCACCAGAAGCACCTAGATCTTGGAAGACTCTCCAAACAGGGCTGGAGGGCCACATCTCTCTTGTCTAAACCCACAAAGTTACCTGTTCTTACAACAGAACTTCCTTCACTTACTTCTTTCAGCCTTTAGTATCAGACAGTTTCCCTCAGATACTTTGGTTGCTAATCTAAAGTCTGTAGTACACAAAGAGCATCAGGGCTGGCCCTACCATTAGGTAGAGAAAGGCAGATGCCTCGGGCAGCAGTGTCTGGGTATCACAAAAGGACAGCAAAGTGCTCATTATTTACATCATTTTTACTGTAACTTCACTGCCAGGGATGGAAAAGCATGCTTGTCAGATTTTCTGCCCAATGGGCCAAAATTACCTGGTGGACTCTAAATCCTCAGCAGCCTGACAGGAGGAGAACCATTTCCTGTTCTGCTTCAGGTCAAAAACTGCCCATATCCCTGCTTTTGAAGCAATCACTAGAAGAATCAGAAAGGAAATCAAATATCTTTGTCCTTGCCGCACCTCACTATCTGCCAGGCCTCTAGTAATGTTTGGGGGGAAAAATACATTGCCAGGGTGTACCTGGGGAGATACAGTGAGGACAAAACAAGATAACTGGCCTCCAAATACGAATCTCACTGCCCCATGAAATCTTCCTCCTCTGGTCTCCAAATTTCTACCATTGCAATAACTTAAAACTTCAGTTGAGCACTTAGAAATACAGTGTGGGCATCCAAAGAAAAAGGTGTAGGCAAAATTACCAAGGGAATGATAACCAAGCAAATATAAGAACTTTAGGTGTTAATGATTTTCAGTGTCTCACTCTGCTGCATTCAAAATTTGAGGACTGAAGAAAAAATTCATGGGGGGGGCTGAATTCTTATCTGGAGAGGCAATGCCCTCATTTCTGCCCCCAAGCTATACTGTTGAGCACTGTCCACAAGCACAATTATCCTGAAAAACATGCCAGCAAGACAGCTATTAGAATGGCAACAGTACCTGTAGATTATACAGCTTGTTTAAGAAACAATACATATTTGGCCTTTTCAAGCTCTCTTCCTTAGAAGCTTGGGCTTTCTGATTAATAAAAAGGTCACAATACCAAGAACTCACATTGCTGAAGGAGAGAGCACAGAATGCCAACTGGCAACGAGTATTGACTTGCTTGGGTAAACTATTACATAACAAAAAAAGATGTCTGTGTGAGGACAGCAGCCTGTGTTAAAATGATTGCTAATAATTTGCATTTCTCCAGCCTTTTCTGAGGAAGTGATCTAAGGATTTTATCCTTCAGTCCCAGTTAACTCTCAAGGTAATCAGTTTTTTCTCTGCTCAGAAGTAGCAGCAGAAGAAGTAGAAAGAGAGAGAAGGTAAGATGGAAAACCGAATTTCCAAAAAGCCACCAAAAATATTTGTCACTCTACCTCTGACATTTGCAAGTAATCGGAACAGCCTCTTCCCTAGTGGGGCAAGGAATGATGGGAAGGGTTTACAAAAGACCAGTCTCCATGGAGGCTTTCCATCCACTCTCAGCTGGTGGCTGTCAAACTTCATTGACTTTTAAGTTAAGGTTTCACAAAGAGATGCAGAATGTGGCACAATATGGAACAGGACTAGACTGCAGCGGGAAGAGAGGAATTGTATAACCACTGGCTACAGAGACATAGGGCTGGCCCTACTACTAGGCAGAGTCAAGTGACTGCCTCAAGAAGCAGATTTCAGGTGTCATAAGAGCATCAAGTGAGTCTTTGTTTTATTATTATTCTGTTTT
Source organism: Cyclura pinguis (assembly GCA_030412105.1). NCBI lineage: Eukaryota > Metazoa > Chordata > Lepidosauria > Squamata > Iguanidae > Cyclura > Cyclura pinguis. The sequence continues at coordinate 265,088,253 of CM059601.1, read as the reverse complement.
TATTGCCAAAGATAGCAAGAGATCGTTGTGAGAGTTCTGCTTCGTGTGACACAATAAACTTCCTGGCTTTGGGCATTACACACATTGATTTGGATTGGAGGGGGTTGCTATTTTATGATTACTTCAGACAGCAAAACATCTGTAGTGAGATTGTTTTTGAAGGGCACAAGCTATTTTCAAAGAAATTATTACTAGGTGTCCATTTCATCATTCAGGTTTGGAAATACATTTACGCACATTGTATCCTAGCATTAATCAGTGTTTAAGGTATAACCTGAATCAGTGTTCCCAATTCACTGATAAAATTATATAATCATAGAACCGGGAGAGATCATAAGGTCTGCTGATTCCAACCCCTTGCCATACAGGAATGCCCAATCAAAGCACTCCCACAGATGGCATCCAGCCTCTGTTTAGAAAAGGAGACTCCATCACACTCCACAGCAGTGTATTCCATTGTTGAAATGCTCTTCCCATCAGGAAGTTCTTCCTAATGTTTAGATTGAATCTTTTTTTTTTGAAGTTTGAAGCTGTTGCTCCATGTCCTAGTCTCTGCAGCAGCAGAAAACAGGCTTGCTCCAGCCTCCATATGACATCCCTTCAAATCTTTAAACATAGTTACCATGTCACCACTTAACCTTCTAGACATTAAACAGTCAGTTTGCAATTACTTAGAAAGCAATGCCATAATCACTAAAAGTCAACATGGATTTCTCAGAAATAAGTTGTGCCAGACTAATCTTATCTTTTTTTACGAAAGAGTTACAAGCTTAATAGATGAATGGAATGCTGTGGACATAATATATCTTGAGTTCAGTAAGGCCTCTGACAAAGTTCCCCATGACATTCTTGCAAAGAAGCTAGAAACATGCAGGCTGGACAAGGCTACTGTTAGGTGGATTTGTAACTGGTTGACTGACCAAATCCAAAGGGTGCTCACCAATGGCTGCTTTTCATCCTGGAGAGAAGTGACTAGCGGGGTGCCACAGGGTTCTATCCTAGGCCCAGTGCTATTCAATATCTTCACCAATGACTTGGACGAAGGAATACAGGGCATGCTGATCAAATTTGCAGATGACACCAAATTGGGAGGGGTTGCTAATGCCACAAAGGACAAGATCAAATTTCAAAATGACCTTGACAGATTGGAGAGCTGAGCCAAAGCTAACAAAATTAATTTCAACAGAGAGAAATGTAAAGTCTTACACTTAGGCAGAAAAAATGGAATGCACAAATATAGGATGGGGGATGCGTGGCTGGATGGCAGTACATGTGAAACGGATCTAGGAGTCTTGGTAGATGACAAGCTGAACATGAGTCAGCAGTGTGATGCGACAGCCAAGAAAGCCAACACGATTCTTGGTTGGATCAATAGGAGTATGGTGTCTAGATTGAGGGAGAACTCTATTCTGCATTGGTTAGACCTCATCTCGAATACTGTGTCCAGTTCTGGGCACCTCAATTCAAGAAATATATTGACAAGCTGGAGCATATCCAGAGGAGGGCGACCAAAATGGTGAATGGTCTGGAAGCCATGCCCTATGAGGAATAGCTTAGGGAGTTGGGTATGTTTAGTCTGCAGAAGAGAAGGTTAAAAGGGACATGATAGCCATGTTTAAATATTTGAAGGGATGTCATGTCGAGGAGGGAGCGGGCTTGTTTTCCACTGCTCCAGAGACTAAGACAAGGAGCAATGGATTTAAGCTGCAGGAAAGGAGATTCCACCTGAACCTCAGGAAGAAGTTCCTGATAGTCAGAGCTGTCCAGCAGCCGAATATGCTGCATCAGAGTGTGGTAAAGTCTCCTTCTTTGGAGCTTTTTAAGCAGAGGCTGGATGGCCATCTGTCGGGAACGATTTGATGGGTGTTCCTGCATAGCAGGGGGTTGGACCGGATGGCCCCTGTGGTCTCTTCCAATTCTATGATTCTATGATTCTTGATTCTAGACTAAAGAAGAAATAGGTGTCCCTTGGTCTCTAGTTGGTGCCCACAACTTAGAACTGGGTGTCCATTTGGACACACAACTTTTACTTAAAATTGCCTTGAGGGCCAGCAATCAAAGACATTTGGGGAGAGGTCAGTCATAGTGAAGTTCAATGGCCTGATCTTTAATATAACAGTAGTGTATAATAACAGTAGTGATGTGGGGCAGTTTTTTCTTCCATTTCTAAAATGCAAATGTTTCCAAAAATATTAATTAGAAAGCACTGGCATGGTTTTGGACCCGATGACCAGTGCGATCCCTTCAAACTTATGATTCTGTCTGAAGTAGAACAGCAAATGTGTCACTACCTGTGACAAAGTTTGTGGGAGTGGCTGTCCTGAGTGTCAGAGAAGCCTCAGCAACGGGTTGCTAGGCAACTAGAATAGCCACTCAAGAGAGAATCCCAGACCATTAGTGTGAAGGAGGCGTTGGTGGCCTGAGAGAGGGAATGTATATATAGAAGGCACACTGAAATGGCTTTGTTAGATTTCGGGGAGGAACGGCTAAGAATCAGTCCTACAGCCAGAGAGGTTTTCAGTCAACTAAGGAAAGGTTGAGTGAGAGGGTGCATTTTCTCTAAGAAAGCCTGGTAAGAGAGGCAGAAAAGAAATCAACCCACTTTTGAATCTAGTCAGAAAGTGTGACCTAGATTTGGAAACTGAGCTTTTGGGCAAAAGAGTAGCCAAAGAGTTGTGTGTGAAAGACCTGTGCCTTTATGCTGATGTAAAGATATAAGGAAACTGTCTAAACACATTCTGAAGATCTGTTCAAGCACAGGCAGACATATGAAAACCAATTCTTTATTCTGATTGTTATTTTAATAAAGATTATAGTATATTTTTATAAGTTTTGACTCAGCTGAATGCTTTTCAGTAGTTACAACCAAACAGAACCACGCTACCATAGATCATTAAAGGGGTTTTAAATAACAGTTGAAATGCTTTACCCTTTTTACATGAAGGTGGTGTTTTAAAGGGAAAGGCAGGGCTGAGTGAGGCAACAGGGTGCTTTAGCAGACTGGGAGAAAGCTGCCACCCCAGTCTGTGAGGCATCGCCACAACATTCCATTTTGTCCCATGTCAAAGTTCATTATATCCAGGACTGGAAGGGTTATCTTCCAGGGTTAGCTCCTGAGACATAAAAGAAATCCCACAGGTATCTCTCCCTAGTAGGTAAACAACGCCACAGTGCTAATTTAAATAACTAGCAATTTGCTGGACTCTCAGGAAGAGCAAAATCTGCTGCCTGAGGCAGCCACTTCATTTTGCCCAACAGCAGGCCCAGCCCTGGCAGTGATCCCTTTCAGTCCCACCACTTTTCATAGCAAGTACTAGCCAGAAGCCCTTGAAAGTGAGCAGGTTTCCTATCATGGGTATGCCAGGCTGATCTCTTACATCACTGTATGTATGTCATAGGTCAAACCTGACAAGAATAAGAGGCAAAACTGCCTGGCAAAACACTGACTCTGCTTTAAGATTTTCAAGGACTGCATGTTTGGATAGCAGGGCATAACTTTCATGCAAAGCATAGTCAGAAGCCACGGTATTGTTGCAAATTACATCTGGACTAAGTGAATACCAAGGTGGAAAGAATTCTGCATCCAATCATTGTTCTCTAGCATATATTTTTTTCAAATAAAATGGAACAGAGAATTGCTTCAGTGAAGATTTTTTTAGGAAGTACTGTAAAAGACCATGTCCTTCATTTTTTTACTAGAATGTCTATTTTCTAAGGGCATGAATTAGGTACTTTGTATAATATAAATATTCAGCAGCCCCTATGATATCAATAGAATCCCCACAGGGCTACAAGAATCATTATATAATCTGGATGGCTCATCATAGTCCTCTGAATTTGCCTGGGTTTCACTAATTAAAAAGTTTCATGTCCAGAGGGAGAAACAACAGGTTTGGAACTCCCTTCCAAGGAAGGTTCAAGTTGTCCTCTCTTCTCTTGTCCTTCTGCTGAAGGCAAGGGTCTTTTTATTCAAGTGACATGGATGAAACCGAACAGTTGCTGCGGAAAGGGCTTTTAATGCAAGGGCACTGTGTCTTTTTGTTGAGCTGCTTTAGAATTGCTTTAAAATCAGTTCTGTTTTAATATTATACTCTGTTTCAGTGGCTTTAATGTGTCAACTGTGTTCATATTTTCTTTTTAATCTTCTTGTGAGCCATCTTGAATCTTAGATTTGAGAGAAAGGCGGGTTATAAATGGAACAAAAGAACTAACAAAATGTTGGAAATGTAACCAAGCTGAACGGACATTTGATCACATGTGGTGGACATATGAGAAAGCCAAGAAATTTTGGGCCATGAGACACAGATCAATGGAGAAGATTTTGAAAATTAAATTTCAAATGATACCTGAACTGGTTTTGTTGGGACTAAAAATGATCAGATTAAACAAGAGAGGTGTAAGAGAAATACAATACATGCTAGTGGTGGTGAGCATATTTGGTACTCAGAAGTGGAAGGACTCTGAAATTCCATCCCAAGAATGAAATCAAATTATTAGATATTGCAGAAATGGACAAGTTAATTAGCAAAGATGGCTCTCTTCCAAATACAAGCAACATTGGGAGAGGATCATAATATAACTGCAGGAAAACAAACTGTAAGGGGTTTTGACTGATGATAAAGTTTAAGAATATCACTGTTTTGGTAGAATAGGAACAGTATTTTATATTGGTATTAAGTTAAAGAAATGTAATAGGTTTTAAATGTTCTTTTAATTTAGTGACATTAATATTATATAACATTACAGTAATACGGAATTTTTCTTCCAATTTATATAAATATAAATATAACCAGACTGTATACTATAGTAATAACAACAACATTTTAAACAAGAAGTTGGAAGTCAGATTTATCTCCTTTGCAGTTGATTTTGTTCCGGTTTAGTTTAGTTTGTAAGTTTGTAGTCTGCTTGTCTAGTAGCATAGCTTAGTCTCAGGTTTGTCTTCACTATATGTTGTTTTATATCAATATTATCTTAATAAAAATATTTTCAAAAAATAAATGGTGTAAAAGAAAAATGTCCAGGTAATTCAACTGAAGATTTTTTTTGAAAGGTTGGAACCAATTATGGACTTTTTGAGGAATAAGAAATCTAATGATGCAATAATTTGTGGTTATGGTAACTAGCAACTCTAGAAAGATTACTTATCTGTAAAGATAGAATAACATATTTTTTAAAAAAAATTCTTTCTGTCATTACATTTTGGCTTGGCACGATCAGAGCCCTTCTGTGTTTTAGTAGATTAGTGTTTTAGTTAGTGTCCCATGTTTTAATTTAATGTGCGAGTATTGTGTTTTAGTTGTAGTTTTAATTCCTTTTCTTTTTATTTCATTTTTTTTTTCTGTAAATGTGACTTTCATTGTGAATCTGGCTGGTTTTTTGTTGTTGTTGTTTCCTGAAACTAGTAAATAACTAATTAAAAAAAATAAAAATACAGAGGGTGGCAGGGGTAAAATACTGTATCCATTTGCAACGAGACAAAAGGATTCCCAAGACAGTTTTCCAAATTAAACTCGTAACAAGTCGATTTGTAAGGTATTACAGCTAATTGTTTACAGGGTTCTCCTATGAAAACCTATATCTCCATTGACATTTTTCCCATAGCTTTTCAGGTGACTATCAAGGATACACATTTCTCTGTGGTGGCTTCCCCAGAGCCCAGAAAGTTTACAGTTTTGGACTACACCTCCCAGAATCCCTCAGCCAGCATAGCCAATAGCCATTCTGACTGTGCGGCTCTGGGACTTACAGTCCAAAAAAGTAACCTTTCTGAGCTCTGGGCCTTCCATTGACAGAATCTTCTCCCAAAGTACCTTCAGCTGGGATACTCATTACTGCCTTAAGACGTCAAGCTAAAGTTTGTCATACTCACCCAAGCGTTTAATGATGATTAATCTAGTTTCGCTGCTTTTATTAAAGTTCTTTGTTGGCTTTTCAAAAAAGGCTTTGGGGCTTTATCTTGATTATGAATATCTGAAGGAATGTTTTAAAACTGTTTTAGTTGTACTGAGAGAATTTGTTGGGAACAAGTGGAAAGATGGAATTTAAAAAAAAATCATAAATGGATGAAATAATGCATTAATAAATCATATTGTCCAAGCCTGGTCAATCAGATACAAATAGAATACGAAGGATGGGAGATAAAGAAGAACAGAGCAAGCAGGAGGAAGAAGAGGAACTGTAGCAGCAAAAACTACAAACCTTAGAGTGCGGTGGCTGCCCAAGTGGAATTTGAAGGTCGTTTGCAGCCTATGGGCTATACTTTCACCACCTTTTTTTAGGGCTGGGATAGGAATAATATAGTCCTCCAGATAAAGTTGGATTGCAATTCTCACCAGTCCTAGCCAGGATAGCCAGTGATGCAGAATGCTGGGAGTTACAGTTCAGCAATGTCTGGAGAACTACTTGATTCCTTCCTCTGCAATATTCTCTGGACCTAATCATGTCTCCTGTGAAATAAATCCTCATCCTTTCAACAGGAATCACATCCAAGCCTGTTTGCTTAGACAGGCTGATTCTATGCATGTTTACAAACCAAGTCCTCCTGAATTAAACAGTGCTAATTCTCACATGAATGTGCAAAAGGCTGCAACCTCTAAGGCAGAGGTGAGAACCTCTGATCCCTGTAAGGGATTTTGTACGGACTGTATCATGTGACTACCTTTTCTGTGGTCAGAAGTTACATTGTGGTCCCTTCTCAGAGCTGCAATTAAACACAAAACTGCCCCCCAAGGATTTTTTCAGTTGTAAGAAGAAAAAAAAAGCATCTTTGGCAAAATTACATCTAGATTGGGGGGCCATGAGAGGCAAGGACAATATGGGAACCCAGCCCCCAAAAGGCCATAGATTGCATGACTTCCACCCCTGTGTTAAAGGATTAAATCTGATTTGATTTGATCTGATGTGTTCTTCCTTAAACTATGATTAATACAATCCAGATTCCTTTGTTATACAAGGGAATACTCAACAGAAGACTTTGCTGCTGCTAATGGATTCGAAACTTCATTACCTGTCTTTTATTGACCTTTGTCCCCAGTCCCCACATGTCCAAGAAGGGGACTGGCCTCTGCCTGCATTGAGATCCCTCTAGACCATCTTAACTGACAACAGAAGTAACATCTTAGGCTAAATGTAGGCCTGTGATTCGTCCCTTATCTTCTCCCATATGATTTTTAACTACTTCACTTAATGAAGAAGCCAGCGAAGTTTCAAATGCTTGCATGATGTATTTTGTACACTTTAGCTGGCCCAATAAAGGTATCACTCTTTTGTGGATTTTGGATTTGGTTATATAAAGTATTTGAAGAATTCTTGGCATCAGTCAGAATGTAATCTTCATGTTGCATATCAAACAGGCCTGTTTGTGGAGGCTGTCAAACATATTTGCGCGGTCTCTCTGAATGCTATCATAGTCAATTGTTTAGATGATATGTTAATTTGACCTATGTTTTATTATGGTATGATGTTTTTCATCCAGATTTTGTTTGTAACAGCTGTTAGTCTTATACAATAAATATTTGACTGAATTGTTACAATTTGAAACTCCATTTGCAGTCACGGCTACATTTTCTAGGGAACTCAGATTGTCATAGATAAATGTGGGAGAAGTCACTACAGAAGGGTAAGGAGCATACATTCACAAGACTGGCTCCTGAATCACACTTCATGGTTTGAAGAAAACCATTATTACAACTATATTGGACCATCAGGTTCTCTTGTTATTATTAATTGTTGCCATTGCCTGTATTTTTATTTTAAAATATTGACACCTCTCTTTTCTTTTTCTTTTTCTGCTTCTGCCGTTGTGATCTGGAGCCTATGCTTGAGATGGACTCCTACCGTAAGCAAAAAAAAGTGGTCTAGAAATTCTTTTGTTGAAAACAGTAGAAGCTGATAGCTCCCATTTTAGTGGGCCTGTGAATCCATCCCAGATTTTAGCCCTAACTTCAAAGGAGTTGTCTAAGGTGCCAACCCTATTTTGGGGATAGTGTTCAGCACCTTGGATAGCACCTTTAAAGTCTGGACTAAAAGCCATAGCTGATTCACAGGTGACACAGTACAACTCCCACTAATGTGGATGCCACAGGCAGCCGCTGATTGGACAGCTTTACTTTATAATGACTGATAACTTTTTGTGGAAGATGTCTTCTGTTACTTGAATCACACAGTCTAGTTAATCTTTTCCAGCCAGCCTCAAAGTTGTTCATATTCTATCCCCAAATAAAACAGCCAAACACAACCTATGTAAGAGTATATGCCAGTTGCCAAGGCACCAGCATGTCATGTTGCTTGCAGAAAGCTTCTGTTTCCATTGCAATAACAAAGAAAGGAAAGGAACGGAAGAACAACCCAGCATATTTGGTTATAAATCCACTTGCTAAAAAATTTACATGCAAAAGGCAAAGGGTCTCCCATGATGTTTGCAAACAGTGCGAATCTCCTCACACAGCTTTCGAAACAGTATGAAGTGTGAGATCACAAAGCAAAATGGAAACTTATTCTAGCTGCTTGTAAATTCCTGGAAAAGCACTAATTGAGCAGTCCATCAGGATTTTCTCCCCCTAGAGAAATTGGAGAGGAGGGATCTGCTCTCTGTTAGGATCTGCTCCTACTTGCTCTTATTTAGGCAGTCATTGGAACAGATGTCACTGCCTTGAACTGAGTCATGCTATTTTTATACTTGCTCTGTCTGTCACGGAAGACTCTGGAAGAAGTGAGCATCATCCTAATATATGTACAAGTAAAGTGAGGATTAATATGCAAAAAAAGGGAAGTTTGCGTCTAAGTGGGAAATGAGAAGGCCCATTACCACCTGATTTGAAATATTCATTTGGGCACTTCTTACCCACCTGACATCTTTGGATGCATATCTAATGTAGATAAAAGAGATGGCTTTCTGAACGTCCACTTCCATCCTCTAAAACTTCTCACTTTGGAAGAAGTTTCTTCTTCTCTGTTGTCCTACTGGTGGCACATCAAGACCACTTTATTCAGAAATGCCTTTAGCAACTGACTTTGCTTGCTATGGAAAGGGTCTTTTAGCATACTAACAAACCAGATTTTATCTCTAGAATCAAATACTCAGTGTAAAGCAGCACTTTATCCAAACACAATGAGAATGACAACAAGGGAGGACTACTGTCTTCAAGTGCTGTTTCCCTGGTGCATCTAACTATCCACTGAAGGATACAGAATGCTTTGCCTAGAATAACATTTTTGGCTGATCCAAGAAGTCATTTCTTACATACATAAGATACTATCTCACAATGATGGGGCTGATTGTGAGCAACGGACTGTAGAACAGGCATTCCTGAATAAAACAAGAAGGGAAACTTAGAAAATGCTTGCAGGTAAATAAGAGGACATGGCACAAATGTACACAGTACCGAGTATGTTTGCTGTACACTGAAGAATTCCTGAGACATCTTCAGTTTCGTCATTGCCAGAGCGGTCTGCGTAAGAACATCGGTTAGAGATATTGTGGAAGTTCTTTTCAGCATCTCTGTAACTAGAAAGAAAGATAAAACAACTGTATGGCAACAAGATAAAGATCAGGTACAGCATCCAGATTTAAATATCTAGCAGGCCTACTTGAAAAAGACTCAGAATGACTTCAAAGGGACTTTTGGCATACCCAGCTCTCTGAATTCTTTTCAGACTGTTCAAATAGATTGGGAATGATTCACATATCCTGGACATCCAAAAAGCCTTTTTGATTAAATTGGTCACCACACATATAACCTTATCAGACCTGGGATTAAAGAACAAATCCTACTATTGCTATTGTCCTATAGCTGTTTGAAGAGCAGGAGGCAAAAGTTTGGGAGGAAATGATCAGTTTGCCCAGTAGGTTACTTCAGTGTTTGCAACCAGAGGTGGCTGGTGGCTTCCATGCAGGGGTGTGTTGCATGTACTCTGGGTTTTACTCCAAACTTCAAAAGAACTACCCAAATTGCTATCAAAAATTAAGCACCTTGGATAGCTGTTGTAAAATGCAAAATAAAACCTGAAGCAGATTTACTGCCCCAATGACATGGAAGCCACGAGCCACCACTGTTTATAATGTGACTGGGGTCATTTAGCATTCAGAAATGATGCATTAGTGGCAACATAAACCTAGAATCTTACAGTTGGAAGGAACTACAAGGACCATCTAGGTCAACTCCCTGCCATGCAGGAATACACAACTGAAGAACTTCTGAAAGATGCCCATTTAACCTTTGTCTAAAGAACTTTAAAGATGGGGAGTCTGCCACCCTCTAACAGGTCTTATCAAACAGGTCTTCCTAACATTTAGATGGAATCTATCTTCTTTGATTTTGAGTCTCTGGAGCAGAAGAAACGAGTTCACTCCACCTTCTACATGATGTCCCTTCAGATATTTAAAGATGGTTGTCATCACATTACCTCTCAGTCCTTTCTTCTCCAGGCTAAACATACCCAGCTCCCTAAGTCATTCCCCATAAGGCTTGGTACTCAGACCTTTGATCATCTCGCTTGCCCTTCTCTGGAAGTACAGTAGTCCCTCCACATTCACAAGGGTTAGGAACACAGAACCCTCATGAAAGTGAAAAAATCACAAATACAGTTCTACCTCATGGGTTTCACTCTCACGGTTCTTCTTATTCACGGTGCCTTGCCTCCCCCCCCATTCTCCCCCTCCCATTCCCTGGCAGGAAGGGGGTACAGCAGAGTGAAGGGGAAGAAAGGCGGTTTCCTCCCCTTCGCAATCTCTGCCAGCTGCTGTGGGCGCAACTGCCCAAGCAGGTGGGGGTGGGAGGGTGAAGAGGAGGACAAATCTTTTCCTCCTGGTGGCCATTGGGAGATGCAGTTGTGATCGCCTCAGTGGCAGTGGCAGGGGGAGATGGCGAGCAGCCTGCTTGCCATCTGCCCACCTGGAGCGATTGCCCCAGCTGCGGTGGGAGGCATGGTGAGCAGGGAGGAAAAAATCTTTTCCTCCTTGCTCTCCATATGCCCACCCGTAGCTCCTGGATTGATCATCCCAGCAGTTGCAGGGGCAGGAATAGTGAGTGGGAGAAAAAAATCTTTTCCTCCTCACTCACCATCTGCCTGCCCGCAGCTCCTGGAGTGATTTGCCCCAGCTGCAGTGGGGGGGGGGAATGGCGAGTGGGAGCAGAAGATCTTTTCCTCTCTGCTCACCATCTGCCTGCCCAAAGTTCCTGGAGTGATCACCCCAGTGGCAGCGGGGAGGGAATGGTGATCTTTTCCTCCCTGTTTGCCATCTTCCCCCCCAAGGGATTGCCCCAGTGGTGGGGGGGGGAGATGGTGAGCAGGGAGGAAAAGATCTTTTTCTCCCTGCTCACTATCTGCCCTCCCGGAGTGATTACTCCAGTGGCGGCAGGGAGGGAGGTGGCAAGGCCCACTCACCATCTGCCTGCCTGAGCTGCCGCCCCAGTGGCGGTGGGGAGGGAGAGAGCGAGCGGGGAGGAAAAGTTCTTTTCCTTCTGCCTGCCCACAGCTCCAGCACAATCACCCCAGCAGCGGGGGTGGGGGTGTGAAAAGGAGGAAAGATTTTTTTCTCCCCTTCCCATCTCCTGCCTGCTGAAAATGGCCAGCATGGGCATGTAAGCAGCAGCCTGCAGCAGAGTGCAGGGAAGGAGGAGTGCTGAGGGAGGGAGTTATTTGTGGTTATTTGCCTTTCACGGGAGTTCTCTGCACCTATTCCTTGTGAATGTGAAGGGCCTACTGTAACTCTCATGCCCACAATTCCCCTCAAGAGCTCCCTCCTCCTATTCCTTTGCCTCTGGCCCCAGCATTGGGGGGGGGGGTGGAGGAGAAAAAAGAGTAGCAAAAGGCTTATTGGTACTTTCTCCTCAAAGGTAGAAGAGCACAGTTCTTCCCTTCTAGCTACTTCTGACAGCCATCTTGAAAAGGGATGGGTAGAAGCAAAGAGAGCACCTGAGATATCAGCAGCCATTACAAAGCAGAAAGTGCAAAGGACCACCTCCAGCAGTAGAAAGGTGCTTTGCTCACCCAAAAAGAAAAAATGGCCATTTTAAACACAAGCCTGGAAATCCTGGGCTGAGGAATGCAAAGGAATGGGAGGAGGAAAATGGAGGGCAGGGTGGAGGTAAGCACATGCTTTGTGAATAATCAAATTCATGAAGGTCAAACCCACAAATGTACAGGGAGGACTGTATCCCGGCTTGTCAATATCCTTCCTGAGGATACCCCTCCCTATCTCAGCCCTTTCCCCTTTTGTATCCTTCTGAAATATACCAGCATAATGTTGGGGAGGGTATACTATAAAATGTGAGGGGCATGAGTTCCTCTTATGTTTTAAAAACAAGAAAATTTCCTTGCAATTTTGTCAGGTCTTTATGAGTTATCCATTTGAGACTTGCCAAGATGTATAAACATTACTCTGATAAATGCTGGAAATGTCTAAAAGGAAAAGGAACATTTTTCCAGCTATGGTGGAACTGTCATGAGACTAAGAAATATTGGAAAACAGTACATCTCCAAATACAGAAAATACTAAATTTAAATGTTCAGATGACACTGGAGATATACTTATTAGGCATGCCGGATGAACACTTGGAGAGGAAACATGGGAAACTGTTATTCTACAACAGCAGTGGCACATATTACTTATGCAAAATATTGGAAAAACTCAGAACCTCCAAAAGAAGATGACTGGTTACTAAAGCTTTACAATTTGGTGCAAATGGATAAGCTAGCCACATTATTAAGAGGAAACCCTCTGGATGACTTTGTAAAATATTAGAAGCCACTAATTACCTACCTAAAGGGCAGATGGGGAAATATAGCGGTGGCAAGCTTTTTAGATTAAGAGAATAATCTCCAAGGAATGACCGTGATTTAAATGATGAAGTTTTCTTTGCTACTGATTGGATTTAAATAAGTTTTTCATTTAGGATCAAAACTGGTTACAACAGTAGAATGTATTAAAAGATGTATAGTGAATAAATAAATATGGGATATATAGAATCAGGAGGATTATATGTTAGATAGAGATAATCTGATTTGTATATTAGAAGAAAATATCAATTTAAATTAAGCCTGGGGGAAAGTTAAGGAATGGAATGTATGAATAAAGTGATAGTGGATTAGAATGAGAATGTTAGTGAATTTTAGTAATGCTTTAATGTTTATGATGTTTTCATAATGTTTATTTTTCGTTTATTCTTTGTTGTCATAATTTCGTATATAAAAATAATTTAAAAAATGTTAGGGGCATGAATAAACTCCCTCTCTTTTCTTACTCTCTAACACTAGGACACACACACACACACACACACACACGACGTGCAAAGATTTTGTTTCTTGATTATTCTCAACCACAGACTTAACTGAAAGACCTCAACAGTGTACCTGACTTTTGCTGTCTTTACACTTTCTCCCTTTGTTCCTCTTTGCACTCTCTCTCTCTCTCTGTCTCTCTAGCCTCGGCTGCTATCTGGATTCTGGAAACTCACAGGTTCTTGTCAGATTGTCTCAAGGGATTTCAGAAATGCATTTTTCTTTTCATTTACAAACTTGTACAAATTCGTTTTCCCTGGGAAAGAGTCTTCTGAGAATGTGGAAATGGCAATCATATTTTTTTTAGGGGGGATGCAAGCAGTAAGATACAGCCAAATTTGTAAACACCTCTTGATTGTTTAGAATGATAGAAAACCCAGGCAGACTATGAAAAAGGATCTCTAAACTAGGTTAATGAGAGGAAAATGGAAAATGAGTTTCAATAGTGTAAAAATGGGTAAATATTCTGCACATGGCTTCTCATTCATGCCCCCCCCCCAACCCTTGGTATCTATTGCACTTCTCTTTTAAAACAAGGTGCATGCTACCCATGTGTCTGGTTTGCAAGAATAATCAAGCGCCCAGACAGTGTCAGCTTCCCTAGGAACACTGGCCAGAGGAAGCTAACAGACTGAGATAATAGTGAAATCTTGCTCACGATTGTCATAAGAGGAAAAGGGATCCATTCAAGGTGTCTTAGTGTTACCCTAAGAGGTGGGGAACTTCACAGTCCACCCACAATGCCAGAGTCTCCTCAGAGTCTCAAAGAAGGCCTGTGAGAGGAGGGTAATGGCAGGATCTTTTCAGCTATGTATGCCAGTACTAACTGCAGACAGAATTCCAGTTAAACAAAGTATTTTATTTGCATTGACAAGCATATAAGAAATCAGAAACTCTTAAGAACCATACAAGGCTACCAGAAAGTGAGGCGAGAAAGGTTGGATAGAGAGAGATTAGGAGAGGAAAGCGTGATAGTTACCAGTTTTGAAGAATGAAGTCACAGCGGAAGGGCTCAGACAGCATCTGAGGGTAGCATGGAAGAAAAGCAGTCTGGACTACATTCTACATACTACAATTGGCTGGGGTTGAAGGTAGGGTTTATATACCCTATTTCATACTCTAAGGGGGAGCGTTGACAAAGCCATAATGGCCTCTCCACAGGACTGACAAAAAGGTCCAGAATGCATTGACTGTTTAACTCTGGAGTGACAAAACACTGATGGGACTTATGACAATCTCTTAATGTTTGTCAGGTAGGGGAAGATCTCCATGGGGTAAGATCAAGGGATAGTCTCTGACTGCTCAGTTTGTCTTTTATTGTATTCAAAAACGCCAAGAGCCTGAAGCAGCAAAGGGATTAGCAGAAACCCATCAACGTTGAGGTTTTCTGCATAATCCTACCTGAACTTTCGTGATCCCAAACACGCCTCTGGTCAGCATGACCCCAGTTGCATTCCCTGGTCATTAATAAGTTCAATTTATGAAACTTGCACACCTTGTAGGAGGGGTGGTAGGGTATAGTAACATGAGTTGGATTCATAGTTTAAGGCACTGAGTTTTTATTTCTTTTTGCTTAGCCACTTTGCTTTGATGTTTAGGGGCCTGTAAGATTTAAAATTTTATTTTATTTTTCTTTTATCCTTTCCATATGGTTGGAGGTTTGAGGGTCCTGCTGTGGCTGGGGGCTTGATTGCTTGACTATTGGGTCACCTGATTCAGCCTAAGGCTATAAATATCTATGGCTTGTGAGTGAAGCCTCAGTCAGTAATGGCCCAGTTTACTTTACTGCTTGAGGCAGAGCAGAGAGCATCACCATCCATCTCACCAAATCAAGGGTATAGCATTCAAATCCAGGCAAGGTATACTGGCACATAAGGCAGATAATCCTACTTTTCCCCATCTCCAGGAGCAAAAATAAGAACGTATGTAACTACCAATTGGAGCCCTGTTGTAACACCTGCAATCAGCTGTCTGAGGTCATTGCCTCTGTCTGTCTAATGGAAGGCTCAGCCTTGGCCTCAGTCCATACCCGGGCTCAGTGGAACAGCTCTGTAAGAAAGCTCTCTATTTCCTAGAAGGGAGTTCTTAGCTCTGCTAAATGAGAAAGAGAAGGAGAAGGGCTCAATGCAGATCTCTCCTAAACCCAGTTATAGAGGACAACTTGTTTGTATCTGAGTGAAAATGCAGGTGTACCTACAAGGGCACCGGACAGAGGATGAGGCAAATATGTGAGTGAGCATGAGGTGTAGGACAAACAGAATCAAGGGACATTTTATGCCACTGGAACTACACAACTGATATCACGCTGATATCTCCACAAAAGGGACCCTGAGCTGGCTAGAAGACAAATATTATCTAAGCTCCACTGAACACCAGTGGGGATATTCAAAGCATTCTGAAGGGAGGAATCTAATCACCACCCAAGTGATTACAGAACAATCACCCTACAGGGAGTAATGGAGGCTGGGTATGTACAGACAAGGCATGTCATTTCAAGTAAAGTGTTGTCTTTCTAGAGCCTGTACTGAAGGTGTAATTGAAAGGCTGCAACAACTCATCAAACCTGCTGCTTTCTAACCACTCCTGCTAATCCATGTGAGAAATAATGATGCCTGCAGCCAAGAGCACCAAAGACTTACCCAGCTTTGGATAGGAAAATGGAGGAAACTGGGGCTGAAACTCTTGTTTTCAGCACTTTTCTGGAACTGACAAAAAAACCCTTCACGGCAGCAAGCTATGGACAGGTTGCGGCTATCCAGGCATCTGCTAGCAGTCAGCCTCTGCTAGGAACAGAACAGCTGATAAATTTTCAACATATTTTGCTGACAACTGCATCATGCAGAAGCTGGAAGAAGTGACAAGGTTCTCTACTGTTATAGACTTAACCTTGGCCAACGGGGAAGAACTGGTTAATGGAGTGAAAGTGATGGGAACCTTGGGGAGAAAATGTCACAGAATTTTTAAGTAAGTTTGGTTGTAAATCCTAGATTTCAGGAAACCAGGTTTGAAAGAAAACAGAGAAATGGTAGGTGGGAGCCACAGCTAAAAATTATGAAGAAGAAAGGATTCAAGTAGGATGAAAGATCTGGAAAAATGAAATAACATGGCAAAATTGGAAAATATTCCAAGGAGTATTAAAAATCGGAAACATCTAAACAGGCCAGTGCGGCTGCATAGAGAGACCTCTGAAGAGTTGAGAATTTAAAGCAGGGGTGTCAAATTTAATTTCATCTTGGGCCATATCAGCATTATGGTTGCCTTCAAAGGGCCAGTTGTATCTGTAAGACTATATAAATGTATCTACTCTTTTATCATATTAAATAATTGCCTCTACATTCGATTATTACTGGTTTTTAAATTTCCTTCCCTCTGCATCAACTTTTCATTTCTTGGACATTTTGGGGCTATTTGATAGTAGTTTATGGTCCCTACACCTCTGTAAAGTGACATAGAATTGCTCAGTACATCCAAAGTGTGCCACTTTCTGCTCTCCAGACCCTCTCTGTGCCTCTTCCTGCCCCTCAGCACCTCTCTGTACCTGGTGAGCCCGATACCCCCATTGCGGGCCCTTGGACTCGCCATGCAGGGGGAATGCCACAGGTGCAGGAAAGGTGTGAGGGCCACATGAAATGGCCTGGCAGGCCAGATTCAGCCCACGGGCCTTGTGTTTGACACATGTGATTTACAGGAACATGTAGAGAAAAGAGAAGAAGAGACATATACTCAAAGATGGTTTCAGCAAAAGAGCTGCAGCTCATAAGGAAGACTTGTGAAGAATTCCGAGCAGAACAAAAGGACTCATTATCCTTGCCTGAAGCAAGAAGACGCATGACACGCCCCCCCCTGGTTAAGTATTAACAGGTGATTAACAGGTGCTTTTTTTCTCTCTTGGTTGTGATCTGCAAGGGCATTAGTACTAAACCTGAAGAAAGGAGAACAAGTATTACAAGAAGAGACTTTACATTCCCAGGATAATTAAAGGTTAGAGAACACCTAACTGTTTTAAATGAATTTAAATATCCAGTGCCAGATCAGCATTAAAGCATCCCATTGCTAAAAGGTCATAAATTTAAAATCCTTCAAAATTTTTGGAGAGCAGCAAGCTTCCTGAAGACGGGATATGGGCAAATGTTCCAGAAATGAAAAAAAGTAGCTCCTCAAAATTATAGATTCACCAGCCTAATGGCAAATTTCTCAATGAACTTATTCAAGTGACTGGTCTGTGATAATCTACCAAATAATGTACCTGTTACTGGGAACCAGCATGAATTTATCAACAGTAGATCATCCAGGATATCCAGCATGGGGTAATGGTTTGAACATTGGGCTATGACTCTTGGGAACTAGATTTGAATCCCTACTGAGCCATGGAAGCCCACTGAGTGACCCTAGGCAAGTCATACTCTTTCAGCCTCAGAAGAAGGCAAAGGCAAACCCCCTCTAATAAATCTTGCCAAGAAAAACCCATGATAGCTTTGCCTTAGGGTCATCATAAGTCAGAAATGACTTGAGGACACCCAGACAAAACCTTATTTTCATTTTGAAAGATAGTTTAATAGATCATGGTGATGTTACAGAGATAATATAGCTCAATTGGTGACAAAGTATGCTATAGACAACATCCATCTTTGGAGATATGGTGATAAATTCCTGGATCATACTGTTGTTTCTTGATTCCACTGCTGGCTGAGTGCTATGGGTTGTGTGCTTTTCACTCTTTTTTTTTTTTCCCTTAATAAAAGACTTGGACAAAGGAACTGAGGAAGTGCTCATCAAATTTGCAGGCAATATGAAGCAGGGAGAGACAGCTAAACCACAGAAGACATATCTAAAATGAATCCTAGACTACAGAAAAAAATCAAGATTCTAACGATCTCGATAGGTTGGAATACATGCTTTCTTTGCAGTTATCATTCATATTCTGCACCCATAAATCAACCACATATGTTCAAGAAATTGTATGTTCTCTTGTTACACCAGTGACTTCATTTCATTTTAGTAATCCCAGAATCTGGCCTGCCTAGAACCTGAATGGATCAGACCTCAGTGTTGTTAAGATGTTTCAAATAAGAAACAGAAAAAACTGTCCAATGTGATTGTCTAACTAATTACCTGAACTAAGATCAAAGAAATTATTTCTAATGCTCATCATTCACAAGTCTACAAATACTGACATGAAGCATTATCTGGCATTTCTAAATTCCAAAAGGCTACAGAAGTAGTCCAGGAGCCTTTAAAATTATTAGCCATATTGATTCAAACATGTGAATTTATGCACAAACATTGTACAGCAGTAGTTATTTAACCATAATTCCATTTTTTGCAGTAAGAATTCACTACCTACATTTAGGGGTTTGGCGACAAATAGTGATCTAATACATCCAATAAGAAAAAAAAAATGCAAGAGTATATGATACTGAGATAAATCCCTGGTTATATCTCATACCTTCTCCCAGAATATTGTTACTTTTCTACATTCCAACAATATATAAACTAAATGACCTTCGAGATCCCTTCTAACTACGATTGGCAGTGCAGCTTTAAGTCTTTCAGCTCAACTTCTGTTGTCTTTGGCATCTGTATTCTTTGCACCATGGTCTATCTTTCTCCTATCTCAGTCCTGGCACAGCTGATAAATCAAACAAAACAAACTGAGTATCTCCCAGTTTGTTATTTACTTCCAGGCAGTAAGCAAGGAGTCATAAATAAAGTCCAGCAGGCTTTCACAGCAAAGGAGTGTCCAAGGTCAATCTGAGCATTTGTTAAGGCATCCAGTAAGGTAGCAGGTTAGATGAGCTCTGACAACTCCTGGAGGGGAAGGACACAAGCTAAATAGGTCTCGAGCCTAGCACAGCTGAGACTTGACTGATTGTTGCCGGTTATAAATCATAAGAGAGTGATGCTGGCTCTCTCTTTGCTGCCTGTGCACTGCGAAGCTGGGTCGAGGTAAGTGTTCCTCTATATCTGAAGAGGCAGGACTCTCTGTTGGAGCTGGCACCGTCCCCTGTTCTGTTTCCAGCACTGTAACCTTTCTCTGTACAGCAGGCCCTGGCATGCTTTCTGTTTCAGACTCTGGCATGCCCTCTGTTTCAGACTCTGAGTCACAGCCCATGCTATGGAAGCAGGGCATGACAATCTTGGCTTCTGCTTTCTCTGTTTTTCTCCAACAACACTGATCTTGCTGATTTTACTTTTATACACTATATCTTACTCCCCTTTCCATTCTCTTGGATAATCAGGGGAAAAAAATATATAATTTTGTTTAATGTTTCCTTTTTTTTTCCACCCTCCCTTACGTTGTCCTTTCCTAGTTTTTTTTTTCTTCTTTCAACTGTCAAGCAAGAACAGCTTCAAAATAGAAAAGAGCCATTTTACAAGTTAGAGAAAACACAAAATGGTTGATGAGTTGTTTTGTTTCCAGGGACAAACTGGAGCTCTGGCGTAAGCAGTTATGCATAACTAGTTACCAGTAATTTCCCTAGTACTAAAGGTACAATCACATTACATTACAAATATAATTTAACAAGAGATAACATCACTTTTTTGCAGTGTAATTGTAACTTTCTTTTTTAGTTACAGGAGATTGGCATCCCTAAATGGAGGAAGGAATATCACATCATTCAAGTATTGGTTTATGCTATGTCTCATCCTTCTGTTTTGTGGTTTCTTGTGGGTCTTGTGGTAACAATCTGTGGGAAAATATGCTTGCACTAGGTGGATATGTAAGTAACTAAAAGTAACTTTGTGAATTATTTTTAAGAAACAGAAGTAATTTGTAAGATGCCTTGGGTTCTATGTCAGGAGAAAGGAGGGATATAAATTTAATAAATAAATGAACAGAAAAGCAGGACATTATTTTGAAAAACATTTTTAAAGCAGATAGTCACAATAAATTATCTCACTATAAAAAGAGGGGAGGAAGGAAAAAGGAGTCCTGGCGCACTTTTAAGACCAACCAATTTACTTAAGCAAAGCATAACCTTTTGTGGACTACAGCCTACATCTTCAGATGCATGGAGTGTAGCCTCAAGCCATATATACATGGAGGGGGGGTGAGAAATGCAACAGAAATGCAATGTTTGTTGCTCCACAGTGCAGGGTCTAAGCCAATGGATTCAAATCAGAAGAAACGAAGAACATCCTAAGGGTTAGAGCTCTTCCACAGGAAGAGACTATGGCCACTTCTGCACTACACTTGTTATAGTGCTATTATTCCACTTTTAACATCCTATGGAATCCTGGGATTTGCAGTTTAGGGAGGGGCATTTAGCATTCTCAGCCAGAGAGCTCTTTGGCTTCAGTAAACTACAAATCCCAGAAATCCACAAGATGTTGAAAGTGGAATAATAGCATAATAACAATGTCAGACAGAAATGGCCTATGTCAGAATGTGGTGGTTAGATGGTCACCTGTCAAGAATGCTTTAGCTGTGAATTTGTGCTCCGGCAGGGGGTTGGACTAGATAGCCCTTGGAATCCTTTCTAACTCTATGTTTCTTTGATTTTAAGGAGAAGGTGTAGAGAGGGAAAAGGAGAAGAGAAGAAAATAAAGAGCGTACTGGAGGTGATGCAGCTAAGACACACACAGAAAGAGAATTTCTTCAGACTTCAAGGTCTAGGTATCCATACTATAAAAAGAGCAGCTGCTTTCTCAGAAGGTTTCTGCTCCCTTTCATCCACATCCAGTCCACACTCCACATCCACCCCTGTGCAAGGATGCATAGGCAAATCCCCAAACAGCAGCTGCCTCTCCCACTCTACCCTGGGCAGCTCTCTAGACATGCCAGCGCTATCAACACCAAAGAAAGTATTCAGAGCAGAGCTTGACCAAAAAAAGGGGGGGGGTTATAGAACACATAAGGACAAACCCCTAAAGCTCAGAGAGTTTCAGAAGCCTGAGTTGAATTTTAAATACAAACTTCTGACTTGACATGAACAGTATGCCAAAGCTGCCAAGGGATGGGTCTAAGTAATTGCAGAAAAGTCAAGGGCACAGTCTGACACACAAGTGCCATTTGCCAGTGTTAATCAACCAACATGGCCTCGGGAGATGACATATCTATACTATATGGTAACAGTGGCCCAGAGCAGTTGTGGGAATCCTGTACAACTCCTAACAGTCTTAGCCAGCTGCAACCCTTCAACATCTGGAAGGACATAGGATTTATCTCCTTTGGCTTAGAATAACAATCTCAAAGAGATTACTAGAGGAATGGGGAAAACAAAAGCAGTAATTGTTACTGAGATGAGACCAAGGGATAAAATGGCAGTTGGATTTGAAGTCTAGGTCCTTATTTGATGCTACTGTTTTTAACTGAACAAACTGGGCTTTCCAGATCAGTGCTCTGAGAAGCTACTTTTCAAAATGGAATTCCAGAAACTTACTGGCTGAGCTGGCTGAGAGACTGTAGGAGCTCTAGTCCCCCAAAGGAACTTTTCCAAGCTCTGATGTGGAGGTTGGATACAAGTCCCATCAGCTTTAGCTAAATCTAATCCATGCTGAGGGATGATGCATGTTGCAGGCCAAAAGCTTCCGGAGGGTTGCAAGTGGCCAAATCCCTATTTTAACCTATGCTTTCAAATATTAATGGGAGTGATAAACTTCATGGTTTCATAGGTCTTAGTGCAGAAGCCAAAACTCAGTGTAAGATTCTGGGTACTGTAGTCTCAGGCTCAATCCCCAGTTAACCCAGTTTGAAAGAGAAGCCAGTGATGGGAAAATACCTTCACCTGATGATGGAAAGTTTCAACCAACCAAAATAAACAATGCTGGGTTACATGGACAGTGATTCAGTATAAGGCAGCTTAATACATGATATGACAAAGTGCCACAGGTGCCCTCAGATAGCTAGAGCAACTGAGAGAGTCATTTTATATGAGTACTAAGATTATTAACAGTAGTATTTGTGACCTGCAAATGTACTTATAAAAACTTTCAGAGGAACATTAGGGAGTAACACGTTAGGCCTGAGGCAATACCAGCCCTACCACGAGGCAGAGGGAGGCAGCCACCTCAGGCAGAATATCTGATGTATCAGGAAAGGCAACAAATTATTATTTCACTTTTATTACATTTTACTGTCTGGGAGTAGGAGAAGTAAATGGGCAGCCAAGTTGGCTGAGGAATTCTGAGAACTCTAGTCTAAAGAGTAACTTTTCCAAGCTCTGCCTTCAGGTTTATCATATGTTGCTCCATCTTGGGCAGCAAAATATCTTGGGCTGACCCTGGCCACTTTCAAAATGCGTGATGGTACCTGTGCAGCACTACCCCTTGTAATGAAGGCACCTGTCCGTGGAAGAGTTAGTGGCATCTTGCCACTCTTACTGCTTTGCCATAGAGGGAAGCTACCAGGTAGAGGAGGGTGCCTTTTCTTAGCTGAGGACATGGGGCCCCGTTGAGAGGTGGATCTCCTATTGTTCCTTGAGGGGGACATGCCTTGCGGTGTGTGTGTGATTCATCCCAACACCACCATGACACACTGCTAATTTGATGTAGGGGAGCAATGTTATTGTTAGGTTTTTTTATATGAACTGTTGAATGTATTTCTTACTGTAGGAATGACTCATTGACACTAGACTAAAGCCAATATAATCACAGAATCACACAGAAGGCAGCACAAGGGCTATCTAATCCAACCACCTGCCATGCAGGAATACACAGCTAAGGCACTCCCAAAATATATCCATCTACCTGCTGTTTAAAGACCTCCAAAGAAGGAGAGCCCATTGTGTTCCGAGGCAGCCTATTCCACTTTTGAATAGTTCCTAATCAGGAAGTTTTTCCTAATGAATAGGTATAATCTATTTTCTTGTAATTTGAATCCATTAGATCTTGTCTTAATCTCTGGAGCAGTAGAAAACAACATTACTCCCTCTTCTACATGACATCCCTTCAAACATTTGAAGATGGCTATCATTTCACCTTTCCATCTTCTCCAAGCTAAACATATCCAGCTTCATCATTCCTCACAGGGCTTGGTTTCCAGAGCTTTTATCATGTTGTTCTCCCTTCTCTGGACACATCCCACCCTAGAATCATAGAATCATAGAAATGTAGAGTTGGAAGAGACCACACGGGGCCATTCAGTCCAACCCCCTACCATGCAGGAATACCCTCAAAGCACTCCCGACAGATGGCCATCCAGCCTCTGCTTAAAAACCTCCAAAGAAGGAGACTCCACCACACTCCGAGGCAGCATATTCTATTGCCGGACAGCCCTGACTGTCAGGAAGTTCTTCCTGAGGTTCAGGTGGAATCTCCTTTCCTGCAGCTTGAATCCACTGCTCCTTGTCCTGGTCTCTGGAGCAGCAGAAAACAAGCCCTCTCCCTCCTCTACATGGCATCCCTTCAAATATTTAAACAGAGCTATCATGTCCCTTCTTAACCTTCTCTTCTGCAGACTAAACATACCCGGCTCTCTAAGTCTATCCTCATAGGGCTTGGCTTCCAGGCCCCTCACCATTTTGGTCGCCCTCCTCTGGACTTGCTCCAGCTTGACCATGTCCTTCTTGAATTGGGGTGCCCAGAACTGGACACAGTATTCAAGATGAGGTCTAACCAAAGCAGAGTAGAGTGGTACCAGTACCTCCCTCGATCTAGACACCATACTCCTATTGATGCAGCTGAGAATTGCATTGGCTTTCTTGGCTGCCGCATCACACTGCTGACTCATGTTCAGCTTGTGGTCTATTAAGACTCCTAGATCCCTTTCACACGTACTGCTATCCAGCCAGCTATCCAGCCTTCTCAATATCCTTTTCGAACAGTGGTATCCAGAACGGGACAGAGCATTCCAGGTGAGGTCTAACCAAAGCTAAGCAGAGTGGTAATATTACTTCCCTTGACTAGAACACTATATAGTTCTCCCCTCACATTCATGGGTTAGACCTTTGCAAATTTAATTACTTGCAAAGGACATGTATGCCTTCTCCACTTCCATTTTCTTCCTCCATTTCTCTTGCCTTTTGCCCAGAGGCACTGTGCCTTCCTGTGCACACCTCCTGCCATCCCCTTGCCTTTTACCTAGGTGTGGAAAAGGAAGTCAGGTGTGGTCAGGCCAAAGTCAAGGGAATGGAGGGGAAGGTGTGCTCCCTCATTCCCTTGCCTTTTGCCCAGGTGTGAAGAAGGAAAGCTGGTGCAAAAGCAAGGGAATGGAAACGGGGAGCCCCAGGAGAGAATGGGATGGAAGCACAGGGGGAGTTATTTGTGGGTTTTACACTTTTGTGAGTATTGTGCATCCTGAACCCTCACAAAACTGGAAGAGCCACTGTACTCCAGTTGATACAACCTAGAATTGCATTGACTTTTGTGGCTGCCACAGCATACTGTTGACTCATGTCCAATTTGTGATCTACCAAGACCCCTAAATAGAGCAGAGCCATTGCAAGCAGCATAATTTAGTTGTGACTTGGAAGCCCCACTGATTTCAGTGAGTGTATTCTAAGCAGAACTCGTACTGGACTTAGCTCACTGGATATTGTCAATTTACCTACTGGTCTGTTTTATGCTTATTTCAATTTTGCTAACGTTTCAAACAAAATGGAACAGCAGCAGTTTTAAAACTGTAAAGAGATGAGTTCTATGCTGGGATAAAGACAGGATATAAAATATTTTTTTAAAAAAGTATGATTACCCATTTTCATTTCTAGTCTATGAAGCACTATGAACACAGAGTATTTGTACGAAATAAGGAATACTAGTGAAAACAACCATGTAGGATATTTCTCTTCACTCTTCCATTTCTTTAACTAATTTCTTTGTCTTAACAACGCATTCAGTAGAGCAAAACAAGAAGCAAAACTGAGACAGCACTCTCTTGTCGGTAAGAACTAGGTAACACAATAGAAAGGCAGTCAGGCTGAGGTCTGAAATCACTGCTACGGTACAAAAGGAACTGACCCATTAATAAATAAGCCATTACGTGATTCATTCTACATGAAGGTCACAGGTCTATATCTATTCAGTGCTAAAAATATCAGAATCCTGAAGCCAGGTAAAGAAATTACTCTGGGGTTGCTGTTTTGTTCTTGTTTTGGTAAAAAAGAAAGGTTAATTCCATTCCTGGAATAAATTAAGCATGTTATGCAAAAACCTTTATAGTTATTTCTTTATTTATTGACCAATTTTTCAAGTACTCAAAGACTGAAGAACATTAACAGACAGAATGCAATTAATTAAAAGAAAATACATTGCCATAAAATCCACCACCCTGCATAAATGTTACCTAATACAGCCCTTAAATGATATAAACATAAAGGTAAAAATTGAGGGCCCAATACAGCTCTTTCCCTATACATGCCATTGGATGCATGCAGCAATTCTTTTGAGCAATGATAGGCAAGTCAGTCTACTTTGTGATTAGATAACTTTGAAAAAAATCAGAAAACAGCTCAAGTTATCTTTGTACCAAACCAAATGTACTCCTTGTTGATTTTTAAATATTCTCTCTTTGACACCCATGAAACTCTCCCCCTCAATACCTTACTTCTTTCCCTTCTGGTCCTGAAAGTGGAGACTAGCTTAAGCAAGGGAGAGATCCCTCTCCCTGCATACAAGGCTGCAAACCATCCTGGGAAACACAGTTTTCCCAGGAACCAAAGCAATGAGAGTAGCTCTTGGGGAAAATGCATTTCCCAGGTGCTGTTTACAAGCTGGTACTAGAAAGGATAGGGAAACGGGCCTTCCTCCTTCCCTCTCTCCCTTTCTTCTCCCCTAAATTGGCAGTCCTGCCACTATGTGTAACTGCACAGAAGTGAGAGGAATTTAGCTCCATTAGAAGGGGGCTATGTGAGTTAAAATTCAATCAAAAGAAAAATTTAGAGGCACAATAATCACACTGTTCCTTTTCAGCCTCCTGAAGCCCACACTTTTGAGAGCAAAATCTAAACAATATAGTTAGTCCCAACTAGAGGTGGATTCTTTGAAATAACACTTGGTAAAGCAACACTTATACAGGTTCCATTGAACCATCAAGTCTATTTTAGTTGGGACTGACAATTCTATTTCCACTCAGAAATGGAAGTTTGGAGGTGGTAGTTTTGTGACCTTCAAGTCACTTCTGATTTATGGCAACTTTAAGGTGAATCTATCACAGGGTTTGCTTGGCAAGATTTGTTTGGGGGCGGCGGGAGTTGCCTTTGCCATCCTCTAAGACTGAAAGAGTGTGACTTGCCCAAGGTCACCCAGGGGGCTTCCATGGCCAAGCAGGGATTTGAACCTTCATCAGCAGAGTGATAGTCCAATGCTCAAACTACCACACCATCCTGGGTCTGTTGGTGACATTACTATTTCGAACATAGATTATTGTTCTGCGCGCTTAAAATTAAGCAAGCCCCAGACTTATTTCAAGTGACTTACAAAGCAGCTGAATTATTACAAAGGGCCCTGCTTTCATCTAGCAGTTCAAGTTCTACCAAGTCAAAGGCACCAAGGACAGAGACCAGGAAGCATACAATTTTCTTCAAATAAAAAAAATCTAGGTAAATATTAGGTAAAATCTAGGTAACCATCAGGAGAGCCAAGGAAAACTTTGGGTCTGGTGGAACAATGTGACTTTTCTGGCTTTCACCAATCAGTGCTATTTTCACCTAAATTTGTATGCACTAGTATAAAACCTTGCTACTAACCAATGTATCTCAGTCTCAGCACCTTTTTTTCAGGGTGGTATTATTATTATTATTATTATTATTATTATTATTATTATTATTATAATATATGAAATTATGACAACAAAGAGTAACAAAAATAAACACTACAAAAATATCCTAAACATTAAAGCATTACTAAAATTCCCTAACATTCCCATTCCCATCCACAATCACCTTCTTACATTCCATTCCTTAACTTCCCCCCAAGCTTAATTTAAATTGATATTTTCTTCTACTATATAAATCAGATTATCTCTATCTAACATATAATCCTCCTGATTCTATAGCTCATATTTATTTATTCACTATACATTTTTAATACATTCTACTATTGTAACCAATTTTGATCCTAAACGATAAATTTATTTAACCCCAATCAATAGCATCATTTAAGTCTTAGCCACTTTTTCAAGTTGCTAAGTTGCTTGCTTTACCTCAGTAAATGCTGCTGCTTAACTCTGAGTGTTTTCTTGGGAAGCAAGTTAATCAGCACATGACACTGTGCTCCGTGGTGTCATAAGGAATGCAAAGGTGCTCTCCAGATGTTTTGGACTCCTAGACTCCCTGGCCTTTCCCATTTTCGGCTTACGTTTACAAAAGCTTTAGCCAATGTATGTGAAGGATACCAGGTTGCCTAACCCCACCATAACACATTATTTTAGAAGCTCTCAGTAGCTCCTTATTGCCAGCCATTTGCTCCCCTATCTATTCACACTTTCTAATTTTGGAGAAATAAGGTTTACTTACCCAATAACTTGATGCTCATAATGCTGCAGTGTCCTCTGGAGAGTCTGCCTTATGGTCTGAGGCTGCAGAATAAACACAGAAATAGTAATAAATATGGTGTCACGAGTTCGTCAGCCAGCTTTGCTCTCAGCACAATGTCAGGACTACCACTATTATCACTCAAGGTAATGTCTCTTTTTCCAATTACATACTTTTTTTCTCTCTCTCTTCACACATCTGCTGTGCTTCCCCCAGAGTAACAGGAAGAAAACTGCCCAGAAGTACCAAGCTGTTTTTATTCCACAAACACATCAATATTTCAAGGCTCTTCCCCGACATTTCAAATCCTCCATTAAACAGCAGTGGTTTCCCTAGCGCCAGCATAACTAAATAAAAAAATCAGTGAAAAGGAAACATAGCATATACAGAATAAGATGACAGCCACACAGGGCCAAAGTAGATATTACATCTGTCTGTCCTACCATGAGTCTGCCCCTGACTGCAGCTTCTCAAGACAGTTTTTTGGGAAAGCCAGAGAAGAGTTTCAAGTTGTCCATCCTTTACCCTGGGGTGATTGGGCATCATCAGCCCTGGCAATGGCATTGAGTGTTCTTAGAACTAGTCAATCAATTGTTTGTGATTTTCCAGCGCTAGTAATAACCTCCTAACTCCCTGTTTACCCTGCAGACTCCAAGCTTGTAGAATATATTCAGTTTCCACTTTTGAGATCTCTTGTCTTCAGATATGTAGCTTAAAATGGTTGCTATTCAGTGTAAAAACACTACATTTGTGTATTGCTTTAATTATGAGAAACGTAGCCTTTAAAAAAAAAAAGCATAATATATTGAGGAGATCAGGTTGGCAACAATGATCCTGTGGTGCATTCTAGAAAGTAAGATGTGAATATAAATTGCTTTTAATTAGGTGTATTTTCATAGGCAACCTTGAACTGCTGCAGTATTTCAGGACCCAAACACTGATTCAGTCCTTTTTCCCCAGTCCTGCCAATAAGAACAGAAAGGAAGACAATCATACCAAGCCAATGTAATAAAAATATTCATAAATCACAGCTTAACTATCCTCAGCACCACTGCAGCCAAAGCATATGATCCATATAGTGTTCAGTATCATTCCCCAACAGAATGGGTAACTTAAAGGAGCTTTAAAACACCAATTTACCTCTCCTTCTGCACTCAGATGTGCAAATCAGCACTCTCTTGAAAAATGAAGAAGGAAAACAGGGTTAAACCTTTTAAAGAATTTTAAAATCCTGAACCAGGCAATTGTATTCTCAGCAGGAGTTAAATTTATTGTCTCGGGGAAACGTTTAAAAATAATCCAGTGAGCTCTCACTATTTTTTTTTAATCCAACAGAAATTCTATCTAATTGAGACCACATGCAAGTATTTGGCTTCCTCCCATTTGGAGATGCAGGTGTTTAAATTCTAAATACCTGATGGAACAGAAATTCTCTTCAGGTGCAACTAAAAAACAACCAACAAAAAAACCCTAGACAATTTAGCAGCTCTGCAACACTTTTCTTCTTAACATGAAGAAAAGGATGAAAGAGGAACATTGTGTTCAACCCTGGGAATTATACCATCTCTGCTTTATGAAACCTACGGTCAGTATGACCAGTTGCCAGGTTTGGCACAATTAAAATTGAACAAAGAAAATCTGGCACTTCTAGAAAAACAATATGAAGCTGAACTACGTAAAACAGCAACTGCTCCCCTGAAGCATTTGTTTTATGTTGTTTTTACAGGCATCCATAAGCTTTTAATCTCCTTATATCACTAACTTCATTTTCTTTCGCATGATCAGAGATATTTGCAGTTTCAGCAGAAGACTGACAAGAAAATCTTTGATGTGGGCAATGAGGCCTCTCTTCCTTGCCTTGGAATAAGAAGCTGTCCTGTCTGAAGCAAGCAGCACTTTCCAAGTTGTTCTAGCAGGCATGTCTTTCATTTGATGTGGCAAGAATAATTTTGGATTTCTTTCTTAAAAGTATGGGGATACACTTACGCCCAGAACAAGCCAACAAAACACTAAGGCCATTTCTGCACTACACTGTTACAGTGCTATAATTTCACTTTCAACATCCTATGGAATCCTGGGGTTTGCAGTTTAGAGGGAGGCATTTAGAATTCTCAG
Organism: Cyclura pinguis; assembly: GCA_030412105.1. Taxonomy (NCBI): domain Eukaryota; kingdom Metazoa; phylum Chordata; class Lepidosauria; order Squamata; family Iguanidae; genus Cyclura; species Cyclura pinguis. The sequence continues at coordinate 265,058,443 of CM059601.1, read as the reverse complement.
CCAGAGAGCTCTTTGGCCTCAGCAAACTACAAACCTCAGAATTCCACAGGATGTTAAAGTGGAATAATAGCACTATAACAGTGTAGTGCAAAAATGGCCTAAGTGAAATACATCCATGAAAGCAGGCCTATTAGAGGAACACTACAGATTTTTGCTCTTTTTCTGGGATTACAGAAACTATGTGCATGAAAAAGAGGTGGGTGGGTGGAGTAAACTACCACATTCTATGACTCATGGGGTTAATCTAATTTGGTAGATCATAAATTGACCAGACTAGCCTACTAGAACTTCGTAGATCACTATATCTATTAAAATTTTAGGGCACCTGAAATGAAATAAGAAGGGGAATAAAATCATCTGACTAGACACTGTAGTTGGCTAGTTAATCTAAGTCTTTGCTCAGTACAAGCACACCCCAGTTAACAAAGCCTTTAACAGAGAAACTCCTTTTTACAAGTATTTTTTATGCCCACCCAGCCCTCTTTACTTTGTCTAGCTGGAACTATTTTAGCATCATTGGCAGGATAGTGAAGGAGGGCTGCAGAAACACCGACTTTTGGTGCTAAGTTGCAGGAAATGATGCAACAGAGAATGAATTGGTAAAAAATGGGCTCCTGCTCTAGCTGATCCTAATGTAGCTGTATGTGGTTACCTACAACAAGCAAGGTAAACAGCAGCTGTCTCCATGCCCCTACTGAGCATGCTCAAACAGCAAAACAGAGCCAACAGGGAGAGTAGGTAAGCCTGTTTCACTAGCTACTTCCAGCAGGTTTTTAAAAATGCATCTATATGTGGCCCCCCCAAATAGAAATCATAAGAAAAGCAGAAGCTGGTAGAAGGAAAGGTAATCCAGGTAATCCCTGGATGACTTTTGGAAGAAGCCAGCAAGTAGTCTCTAGAAGGTTCAAAATGTTATTGTTTACTTTACCTATAATTATAATTAATGATAATTTAAAAGAAATTTTAAAATCCCAGTATCCTGCTGGGATGTTTTGTTATTGTACTTAGGATTCTGAATTCTGCTGTTGCTCAATTTTCATATTCACAGGAGAGCAGAAAAATAGCTACTCTATTGAGACCACTGCACAAGTGCAATCAGCACACCCTGGAGGCTGTACATCAAAAAGTCCCACTCCTTAGTGAGGCTTCCCAGCAGAATAAAACTTTTCTGCATTTCTGGGATATTTACCCGTCTGTTGGCTGCCTCTTGAAATAACTGTTTCATCAGCATGAGGTGCTCTCTTACACAGCTTCCGGGACATAACTTTGTGTTATACAGTCTTTTCGTCCACAGCATTTTGGACAAACACGAGGAAGACTGATGCACACGCTTCAGAGCCTCCCAGAGCTGACATGCTGGGTCTGCAGCAGCAGCGTGAATCAACTGGGAAGGACTTAAAGTAAGCAAAATAACTGCTTTGGCTTTTTCGTCAGCAACCCTGAACGCTGCTATTTGAGCAGCAGTTGCTCCTTCTGGGGGCTGTCCCTCACTTTCCAAAACGCGCCACAAGTTTTCCTTCATCAAAGCGGCTCTCACATAAATTTGCCAGCTCTGATAATTAGCATCGGCCAACTTTTGTAACCTTATGTAACCCACAGCTGGGGCATGATGCAACATCTTTGCAGTAGGCTGATCATTTTCCCAGGGTTCCCTGCCTGGAATCCCTGACACATCAGAGAAGTAGCTATATCTTCATAAAGCAGCCTCTCAAGCAGGATCTTGGCCAATTTGTAATTTAGCATTAACTATGAATGGAGCTCTGGACCATCTCTGATCTACATGAGTGCTAACAGAATCCTTTTCCTCCTCTAGGAGTTGAATTATGGGAAGAAGAGGGATAGGGACAAGGGATGCAAATCCTCATTTATTTTCTTTCTGCAGAACAACAACAACAACAACAACAAAATCAAATTTTCTCCCTGTTTGAAATTCTAAGAGTTTTTTGCATGTTTTGATATTTTTTCACATTTTGCAACTTAGTTTGCAAAATTTTCATGGAAGTTGCTTTTATGCATTTTTTTTTTTTTTTTGCAAATTTTTCAAAGCAAAAAAATTGTTGTTATCATTGTTGCGTGGTTTCAAGTAGTTTTTGACTTATGGTGACCCTAAGGTGAACCTATCATGAAGTTTTCTCAGGCTGAGACTGTTAGATGCACCCAAGGTCACCCCCTAGGTTTTCATGGCCAACAGGAGAATCAACTGTGGTCTCCAGGGTCATAGTCCAATGTTCAAACCTCTGCACCACACTGGCTCTAAATACTCCCTCCAAAAGGGAAAAAAAAGAAAAGAAAAGAGCCCTCACAATAGTTGTCATTTTTCACAAGTTTCATCAAGGTGCCACTCTTTCCCACTGAGACTAAGAAAGTGTGTGAATGTTCTTTTCACCTCCAAGATACTGAAGTATTTAATGAAATCCAGAAACCTGACTCTTTGATTCTCCCACCTTTTATGTTTGCAACTTTAAATCATTAGCAGTCAGAATTCCTAATACATTGGAAATCTATCAGGAAATTCCAATCTCCCTTTTTTTAAAAAAAGTCTGATAATCACAACAATTAATCAATGGTTGGTCTTTGTACTGGGCCAGCTCAGACTGTGATTCTGGAGAACAACATATCCTGAAGGCAAACACTTTAATGAGGTGGAGAAGATCTGATTCAGGTCTCCAGATGCATGGAAGACCACCTCGGAAATGCCATGTAGGCCACCTTAACTTCCATGATGGAAGAGGAATACAAATATTAGCCAACATCTTGTTGGGGACTTACATCTGCAAGAACTAGAGCTGGGCAGTTCCATAGCATCCATGCTCAGCAAGGGGCTGCAGTCATAACACTGGGACACCATTGGTTTCCTTGCACACTGGGCCACTCTTAGCAGTGTTCCAATATGCATCTTCACAATGCACTAACAGGGTTTCTTAGCGCCTTTGCTACGTAGCTGAGTACAGTTGGCCCTCCATATCCATGGATTTTGTATCCACAGATTGAACCAATCATGGCTTGAAAATATTAAAATAATTCCAAAAAAAAGCAAACTGATTTTTCCGTTCTATGTAAGGAGTGCCATTTTACTACACCAGTGCACATAACCGGATCTGAGCATCCATGAATTTTGACATTTATTGGGGGGGGGTCCTAGAACCAAACCCTGGTGGACATTGAGAACCCACACTAAAAAAAAAAAGAAGCCATTTTGAAAACACCCTGCCTATTCTACCAGGTAATCCCAATCCTTGAAGAGATTTTTGCAGCCTCTCTCCAGGCATGTATTGCTTGCTGACTGCCTAAGACTGAAGCTGATGGTGGAGCCATACTGTAGAACATCAGGTGTGCTCAACAAAGAATGGATATGCTGCAACAATTGTAATATTTGCCAAAAATGGATGCAGGGTGCAAACAGAGGGATAAAAACCAAAGCTTCTGATGATGATGACGATGATGATATTTTAAGAAAAGGTTTTAATAAAGGATTTAAAATCAAATGAACGAATTTTAGGAACAACATAGATGTAAAGTTAATCTAGTGTAGCGATCAGAAGACTGGGCTTGGACTAATGAAACGCAGGTTGAAATCCTCAGTCACACATAATGTTCACCTTTGGTCAGTCATTATTTTTGAACCTGACCTACCTCATAATACACTTGTAAAGACAAAATGTAGTGGAGAACCATTCTGATATCCTTGGGAAAAAGAGCAGGGCACAAAAGGGGACTTCTGAAGAGAGCAATCACAGTAATGTCAAATTCAGTGGCACTGTATTTGTATTCAATGTGCTATTTTGTGTATGCATGTGTATAAGAGGGCTTTCATATTATAAATTGAGCCAGCCTATAAAATTGTTTCAAAATTACTTATGAACATTTGAAGAGACACTGCAGCAAGCATCCTTCTTGGCATAACAAACCGCAAACTGGTGACTGAATCTGAATAGATAAATCTGCTAGGACTATTCAGTTTTATTAATGAAGGCTAGGTTCTAAATACTCTGATATTTTGTGGAGAGTGGGGGCAGAATCAGACCAGATTGCTGTCTCTGGGAAAATTGCAAGCCACTGGGCTTCACAATACAGGGCCGCCCCAGGATTAATCAGGACTGTCCCTGCTGAATCAGGACAATAGGAGAGTATGTCACTAACCCAGGCAAACAGAAAACACAGTCATAAGGTACCTTTTTTCATTTATCTGAACAGTTGGCAAAGTGTGTGTACACACACACATATAGTCTTAAAAAACCCATCATCCATCATGAATTATGCAAGAATCAAACATTTAATTAGATTTTGCCAAAAGAGAAAAGCAAAACTAGTGAAATGAGAAGTTAGGGAGAAATGATTTCCTAATAGTTAGCAGAAGTTTAAGGAAGATAAATGCAGTGTGATGCACATAGCTCAGATCATATGCTATTTACTGCATAATCAAATATATTTGGAAACAGCTCACTGCCCAGTTCATTTCCCTCCTCATATCTTCCAGAAATGAAACAAACGATGCAAACTAAGGAGGTAGGTCTTAAGGTGACCAACCATCACAAATTATTCAATAGGCAGTCATTTAATTAGTTTCTGCTAAAGTAAGTTGGTTTGTGTTTTAGTCTTCTCACTGTTCCATAATTTCTGGAATTCTGTTATTCCAGTTGTAGTTTAAAAATAGTGTATTTCATGTTATCATGGTGATATGAGTTTTCTACTTTTTTTTTTTTAATTTCTTTTTCATCCTTGGACCAAAGAGAATATTAAATTGCTAAACTTACACTTCAGTCCTAGGGATGTCTGTTCAGAATTAAGTTCCACTGAGTTTAAAGGGATTCCTTTCCAAGTAAATTAGTGTATTGGATTGTAACTTCAAACAAATAAGTACTGTGTAAGCATGTTTGTTTTAGGTTTAAATCTTTAGGTTTGTTTTAGGTTTAAATCGATTTAACTGTCCCAAACTTTGCTAAAAACAAGAATAGTTTAAAATGTGTGCCATCTCATTTTTTATGGGTTTTTTTTTACATTTAATACATTTGTTGTTTTTTGCACATTGTTGTTGTTGTTGTTTTTGTTGTGTGTCGTCAAGTCTGCTAGGTTTCCAACTTATGCCAACCCTAAGGTGAACCTATTACAGGGTTTTCTGGGGCTGAGTGTGTGACAGACTAGTTTTTCGTCAAATTTTCACTTCGTAGTCATGAAGGTACATTTGCAATTGGAATGCCTTTTTTCACTGCCACTTCTTATACCTATCTTTGCAGATCTTTCTGTCTGACCACACAACTTGTGTGTTTTCACAAATGCTGACACTATCTATTGAACTCTGTCGCTTATCAGAATAGTCTGTAGACTTGGTCACGTTGTATTCTTTCTCCTCCTCCTCCTCCTCCTTCTTCTTCTTCCCATTTCTGGCATTGCTTGAAGTCTTCCTTCGGGAACAGTTTTGAACCTACCAGTTCTCAAACGGAGCCACAACATGAGAGGAGCACATGCTTGTTCTAGAACAGCATCATCAAGAATCTTCTTTTAAATGTCCTGTATCTTGTGATCTTTGGTGCCAGTTCACATCGTCACTTTATGTCTCATCACTTCTCTCACAGCCGAGTGACCGGGCCTTTCAAAACCTCTGCATTCGATATTGTTGTGGTGAGCCAGTGAATTGAGACCAGCAGATCAGAAAGCAAGAGTTTATTATACTGCGCAGGGATCTCAGTGGAATCAACTTCCAAAAGACTGAGAGCCCCGTTTTAGGTTTCAGCACACATTTATACTTTCTAAAAAACAAGTACAGGAAATGATTACCATATATGAAAAAGTACAGGTTACAAAAGTTTAAGTTTCAAAACAATGTATTACAGTTTCAAAAATGAAGTATCTCTGTACCAGGGAGTATTCTCCCTTGGTTGCATCAACTCCCAAACTCCCTATATCCCATGCATTGCCAAGCCGCATACCTAAGCTCTTGATAAGATAAGAGACGCATCTGCCTGACTTATTTTTCTCTATTGTTCTACTCAAGCAAGCAGTTTCTACAATTTAATCCCTTCATCATTCCCCCCTTTTCTGCCAAATTCTATTGCAATTTGAGCATAATTTGCTTAAGCCTGCTTTTGAGCCATTACAGCAAAATGAGCTGCCTTTCACTCCATAGCTTCAGAAAGAGAGAGGCCCGTACACATTTCATAGCACAGGAAATACATATCATCATTAGAAACCCTCCTACAATCAAAACTATAATGCCTAAAAACAAAGTTTTCAGCCAGCCAAAATCTGGTAACCAGGAAGTCAACCAATCCCAAGGATTACCAATGCCACTGTCATTGTTTTGTATTAGCCCTGGTAGGTGTTGTATCTCATCCTCTATAGTCTTGTTCAAATCATGGAAGGTGACTTTGCATCCTCCCTTGACTATAGAACAGAACCCCCCTTTTCTGGCTAATAGGTAATCCAAGGCCATCCAATGTTGTAACAATAACTAATTGAGCTCTTCAATTTCTTGTTGAAGGGCCCATATCAACTTCCCAGTTGCATTCATAGTTTTCTCCAATCTACAAGTCAATCCTAATATACTTTTACGATTTTCTTGAGCTATGATTCCTGGATAGGATCCCAAAGTAAGGACCCCCGTTATTAGTCCACCTCCTACTCTACTGGCCTCAGTCTTAGCCAATTTCCCTCCTACAATGACCAGATCTTCTCATTGGCTACCCAGTGGTCCCATCAGGTTCCTTCTTCTTCTTACAGGCCGTTTTGGTCGTCCTGGAAGGAAAACTTGAACAGGTATAGTCATATATCCAATTTCCACACACTGATAAGTCCCTGGGTGATAATTGGTGGCCCATCCATTAAAATAAAACCATAAATTTCGATCCCAAGCCATCAATCCAGAGCATATACTGCCAGATTCTGTATAATTAGGAGTAAACATAGGATATTCCGGATACAACTCTCCAAGACTGGTTTCATTTAAATCTGTCTCGGGTTGATAGGATTTGTTATATGAGCCATACAAATAAAATCTATTACTACAGGCCGAATAATTTCCCAATTTAGCATAAAATGAGGGGTGCTGTATATATCCTTTCCACTTAGAATTCCAGTTTCCACTATGGTAACAACAAAAACACATTCCGGGGGAATAAGTATATAATTTCAGCCACCTAAACCGAGTTTTGTTTAGACTACCGTCAACTTTGGCAAACATATTGGGATTTCCCTTTAATGCTGACTGCAGGGCTCCTACAACCACTCCTGGTTCATTAATGAGGGAGGGCATAAAACTGAAATCTGCCACGGTCTGTGGGTGTTCATAAATCAGAGTGACATTAGGTTCATGTTGTTGGAACATATGTGCAGCATGTTGCTTAAACCAGTTGGCCTCAATTATTCCACAAATCATGCCCCACACTCCTATCAACATTATCCGCTTCATCTTCAGAGTCAAATAGGGGTCCAAACCTACTTATCCCACACCAGTACCTTCTACATGTATGCAAGAAATACACCAGAGCTAAAATTCCAAAGAGTATACACACTACTATTATTACTAGTTCACTAACACTCATTGCTCATCATCATCCTCCGTAGGGGATCTGGCCGTGCGTAGAATAGTCAGCCTTCAGCGTGACTACAGCAAGGCCTAGTCCCGGTCTTCCTTCCTCTGCAGTCGCTAGGTCTGACCGTACGTAGAGCTACCAGCCTCCAGACGTGTGGCAGCAGTAAGGTCTAGCCTAGATTTTTCATTCACCTGTTGCAGATCTGACTGTGTGTAGAGTGGTTAATTCCCTGGTATGACCACAGCAGAGTCTAGCCCGAACCTTCTCTTCCCTCTCTCCGTCGGGACAATTTCAATTTCAGAGGGTTTTCTTGTGATGAGATCACAGTCCAATAAGTAAATGCTCGTTTCACCCTAGTATAATGTATCCAGGGTTTCAGTCCCGCTACCTTTACTGCTGTGGGGGTAACTAACAACACCTGGTACGGCCCCCTCCACCCTGGTGATAGGGGCTCTCCTTTCCAGTCTTTAACCCACACCTCATCCCCAGGTTGAAAGGAATGTGCTTTCGTGAGGAATGGAACTCGTCTAACCTCTAAAGAGTGGGCTTTAACCTTCTCTAGAGCCTTTCCTAGTGCCTGCACCTCTTCTTGGAGGGCCAGACTTCCCAACTCCCGAATATCCCCTCCTAGTCCTTTTAGGATGGCTGGGGGTCTTCCGTATAGCATTTCAAATGGAGTTAGCCCAGTTGTCTGATGGGGGGTGCATCTTATCCTCAGAAGTGCTATAGGGAGCACATCTAACCACTTGAGTTTCGTTTCCTGGCACAATTTCGCAAGCTGAGTCTTCAATGTTCTATTCATTCTCTCCACCTTCCCAGAGCTTTGGGGTCTATATGCACAATGTAGCTTCCAAGTGATTCCTAGAGTCTCTGCAAGATTCTTGATTACTCCATGCACAAAAGCTGGGCCGTTGTCAGATCCAATGTGGAAGGGCAATCCATACCTCGGTATGATGTCCCAAAGCAAGGCTCGTACTACCTCTTTTGCCTTCTCAGTTCTGGTAGGATATGCTTCAACCCATCTGGTATGAGTACATACCATTACCAGCATGTACCGGTACTGTCCTGTCCATGGCATTTCTGTAAAATCCACCACTAGGGATTCAAAAGGAGTAGATCCTTGATATTGTATTCCCCCCTCCAATCTTGGTCCTTGGCGTGGGTTATTCCGAGCACAAGTTTGACACCGCGACGATGCCAGCGTGGTGTACTGGCTCATTCTGTCTATGAACACATCTTTCTCTAATAGCTGAGCTAACGCCATTTTTCCCAAGTGTGTAGCTTCGTGCGCCTTCTGCACAACTGACCATCCCATAGATTGGGGTATGTACCGCCTTCCATCTGGCAAGACCCACCAGCCGTCTTTGTCCAACATAGCCTTCAGGTCTTTTTCAGACCTCTCGTTTTCTTGTTTGGTGTACCTAGGGGTCTGGTCACTCAATGATACTTGGAAGAGTGGCGTTACCAATTCCTGGGGCAAATCTTCCATCTCATTTTCCAATTCCCTCTCCGCAGCCTCCTTTGCAGCCGCATCTGCTTTTCGGTTCCCACGAACCACTGGATCATATCCTTTCTGGTGTCCTCTACAGTGGACTACAGCGACTTTACGAGGGGCCCATACAGCTTCTAATAGATGCTCTATTTCTCTTCCGTACTTGATCTCCTGTCCCGCAGAGTTGATTAATCCCTTTTCTTTTTACAGTGCGCCATGCGCATGTAGGGTAGTAAAAGCATACTTTGAATCTGTGTATATATTCACGATGAGTCCTTCAGCTAGTTCCAAAGCTCTAATAAGGGCGATGAGTTCCACCTTCTGAGCTGAAGTACCAACGGGTAACGCTCTGGCCTCTGTTATCTTATCCGCTGTGACTATTGCATATCCAGCCTTTCGCTTTCCTTCCCGTACAAAGCTGCTTCCATCTGTATAATAAGTAACATCAGGATGGGGCCACGGGGTGTCCCGTAAGTCTGGTCTGCTTGAATACACTTCATCCATGGTTTGAAGACAATCATGATGTGTAACCTCAGATTCTACGGGGAGCAACGTTGCAGGGTTCAAAGTGGTGCATGTTTCCAACTTTACTCTAGGATTCTCATATAACATTCCTTGATACTTGGACATTCAGCTATTTGTGAACCAATAATTGCCTTTGTACTCCATTAGAGCCAATACAGAATGTGGGACTTTCACTGTCAGATTCTGGCCTAGGGTTAATTTGTCTGCTTCTTTTACCAACAAGGCGGTTGCTGCTATTGCTCTTAGGCACCCAGGCCATCCTCTGGCAACAGGATCTAACTGTTTAGAAAGGTACGCCACAGGGTGATGCCAAGATCCCAACATCTGCGTCAGCACTCCCACTGCTATTCCTTCTTTTTCACCAACATATAGAGTGAATGTCTTTGTCACATCAGGCAGACCCAGCGCTGGAGCTTCCATCAATGCCTTCTTTATCTGCTCCCAGGCCCTCTTCTGTTCTGTTCCCCACATAAATTCAGAATTCTCCGGGCCTTTGGTAGCTTCATATAAGGGTTTACTCATTACTGCAAAATTAGGAATCCAAATTCTACAAAACCCAGCTGCACCCAAGAATTCTCACACCATCTTCCGACTCCGGGGCTCAGGTAGCCTCCTTCCTTTCTCAGCCTAGCACTCGATTTCCCTGAGTCACTTGGAATCCCAGATACCGCACCTCTGTCTGGCACAACTGGGCCTTCTTCCTAGATACTTTGTAGCCTGCTTCCCACAAAAGCTGGAGCAACTCCACTGTAGCCTCTTTACACACTTCCTCACTGTTGGCTGCCAACAGCAGATCATCTATATATTGCAGCAAAACTCGTTTCTCGGGCTCGGATCTGAATCTTCTCAAGTCTTGACTTAGGGATGTCCCAAAAATTGTAGGCGAGTTCTTCCAACCCTGTGGCAAGCGAGTCCAAGCAAACTGGGTTTTCTGGCCCGTAACAACATCTTCCATCTGGAAGGCAAATATTTCTTGACTTTGTGGGGCCACCCGAATACAGAAGAAAGCATCCTTAAGATCCAACACCGTAAAGTGAGTAGCTGTGGATGGAACTAGTCCCATTAAAACATACGGGTTTGGCACCACTGGGTGAAGGGTCACTGTAGCCTCATTCACCATCCTTAAATCTTGAACTGGGTGATATTCTTTCGTTCCAGGCTTCAACACAGGGAGTAACGGGGTGTTCCATGGAGAGCGGCATTCCCGAATTATGTTGTATTTCCTCAGCCGATCCAAATGTTTCTGAATCCCTTCCAGGGCTTCTCTGGGAAAGTCATACTGTTTTACACGAATGGGAACAGCATTTGGCTTCAATTCCACTACTATGGGGGCCACAAATCGGGCTAGCCCAGGCAGATTATCTTCAGCCCATACCCCTGGGGGTCCAAAGGTAGTGGGTTGTTCTTGACAAACCATGATCTGATACCTTCGCCACTCTTCTTCCATTGGGTAGGTTACTGAGATGCTTTTTGGTCCTCTAAAATTTACTTCCATCACCCCATCTTCTTCAATGGAAATCTGGGCTCTCAGTTTAGCCAACAGATCTCTACCCAATAAAGGTACAGGGCAGTTTGGTAAATATAAAAACTGATGAGTAACTTGGTGTCTCCCTAAATCCACAATTCTTTTCTCCAAAAGACGGTGTTGCTCTGTTCTTCCGGTGGCTCCCACAATTCTTATGGCATTTTCAGTTTTTGGAGCTACTGCTGAATTTAATACGGAACGGGCAGCGCCCGTATCCACCATCATTGGGATGGCTCGGCCCCCAATTTGTGCCGTGACCATAGGCTCCCCGGGGCCGAGAGCAAGGAGGCCCAGTCTGTCCTAATCATAAAGTTCCATTCCAGCCAGCCCAATCAAGTCCTCGAATCCTTCGTCCACCTCTGGATCATATCTTCCATTCATCACTCTTCTTCTTCCTCTATTTGCCCCTCTTCCTCTTCCTCAGTCCATTCCTCTTCCTCTATTTGCCAATTCCCTCTGTCTAGGGCATTCATTTTTCCAGTGCCCCACCTGACGGCAAAGGGGACATTCATTGCGTCCCAATGGAAGTCCACTTCTTCCCCTTCCTCTTCCACCTTTCCGATATCCTTCCTTTGCTGTTAGTGCTGCGGCCAATAATTCCCCTTTCTTGTGCATTCTCCTATCTCGCTCCCTCTTTTCTTCTTGCTCCTTATTTATGTACACCTTCTGAGCAATGCTCACCAATTGACTGAGATTCATTCCTTCAAACCCTTCTTGTTTTTGTAACTTCTTCCGAATATCAGGGTAGCTTCCTGTCACAAATGCCACAGTCACCGTTCGGAGGTTCTCGGCAGCGTCCGGATCTATGGGGGTGTACTGCCAGTAGGCTTTTAACAACCTTTCTAAATATTCCCCTGGGGCCTCAGTAGGTCCTTGTGTCACTTCCTATACTTTGGCCATATTGATAGACTTCTTCACACCTCTCCTCATTCTGGTCAACAGTATTGCCCGATATTCTGCTAATCTGTCCCGTTGTTGGTTATCATTAGGATCCCACTGTGGATCCACAGTGGCGACTCGCTCCCGCACCCAGGCATTTACATCTTGCACTTCTGGGCCCACTCTTGCCGCTGCTACCTTCTCCACTTCCTCCAATATTCTCCTCCTCTCCTCGGTAGTGAATAAAGTCAACAACAATTGTTGGCAATCCTGCCAGGTGGGGAGATGGGTAGCCATAATGCTGGTACACAGCTCTACCATCTCTTGGGGCTTCTCAGTATAGGATCCATAGTGGGTCTTCCAGTTCAATAAATCTGAAGAGGTGAAAGGGGTGTACTGGTAACTCTGTACTCGCCGGTATCCTCCTTCTTCATTGGGGCCTGCCACCAGCTGAGTAACTTGTCGCAATGGTGCGACCACGTCTCCACTTTCCTCGTCTGTATCATCTGATTCTTCCATCTCTTTCTGATGCTTGGACTTCTTAATCTTGGCTTTCTCTTTCGGCCCTGTTCTAAGATCATAGGCTCCGGGAGATTCCACCATCCCCTGGGCAACTGGGCTAGAATCCATCAATCCCTCAGCCGTGGCTCCCTCCTGCTCCAGGAGGTCCAGTTGCAAGGGTTGGGCTGGCGGCAGCAAAGCTGGCTGTGGTGGGGGTAAGACTGGTGGCTGCAGAGCTGGCTGCGGTGGCACATATGGGGGAGGGGGAGCGCTAGGTTCCTCCGGAACCGATTCCGCCAATATCTGTCCTTTTCCAAACTTTCGTCTGGTCCGATCCTGCATTACTACCATAGCCCTACTAATTTGCTCCTGACATTTCCGCAACCAAAGGGGGTTTTGAGTGACCACTGTGTCCCATGAATCTATGTATGGACATTGATCAGGGTGGCCAGGCTCGCCGACCACCACTGAGTACACTGCCCTGATTCGTGAGGGTTCATGGCTCCCCTCCGGGGGCCACCCCACCTTAAAGGATGGCCATTCTACTTCATATAAGGTCCTCAACCGTTCAGGTGTCATTCGGGGATCTCCATAATCCCCACTAAATCCTTTCTTAAAGTTTTTCAACATACAGCCTAAAGGGGTTTGTCGGCTCTGTCCCCCTCCCATTTCCTCCCAAAGCGGACAACACACACAAGGAAAAAGGGATTTGACCTGTGGGTAAGGGGTCCCATGGATCGACACAAAGGGGGAGAGACACCACTCGATTCACGCCGATCCAAGCACCCGGAAACTCAACGGCATGACTTGGAAACTGCGGCGTCACACAACCGTCCTTTCACACATTCACACCAACACCCAACCTCCCACCTTCAACACCACACCCAAAAGCTCTGCGGCTTCACCCACAACAACAGTGGGGTACTAGGACAAAGCTGAAAGGGGTTGATCAGGCCCCTCTTCCCCCCGAGTTTGCGGGGAAGTCACTCACCAACAGTCGTGGGAGGGTTCTGTTTTCTGCTCCGACCTCGGGTTCCTTGGCTGGAGCGCCATCGCCAGAGCCGTCGCCCCACTCCGAACCAGTCCTTCCGACAAAAGAAAGTCGAGGGCGCCCTGCGTTGTATCAGGAAGGGGGCGATGGTCCTGACACCCTGGCGTCTGCCAAAGTGGGCAAAAGCCCTTCACAATTTCCCAGCCAATGCACCAGAAAAAGTTGTGGTGAGCCAGTGAATTGAGACCCGCAGATCAGAAAGCAAGAGTTTATTATACTGCACAGGGATCTCAGTGGAATCAACTTCCAAAAGACTGAGAGCCCCGTTTTAGGTTTCAGCACACATTTATACTTTCTAAAAAACAAGTACAGGAAATGATTACCATATATGAAAAAGTACAGGTTACAAAAGTTTAAGTTTCAAAATGATGTATTACAGTTTCAAAAATGAAGTATCTCTGTATCAGGGAGTATTCTCCCTTGGTTGCATCAACTCCCAAACTCCCTATATCCCATGCATTGCCAAGCCGTATACCTAAGCTCTTGATAAGATAAGAGACGCATCTGCCTGACTTATTTTTCTCTATTTTTCTACTCAAGCAAGCAGTTTCTACAATTTAACCCCTTCATCAATATGATGTGAAAAGTTCTATCTGGGATGTCTGATCTCCAGTAGCTAGGTACCATGTGAAGCTGCAGTCAGGGTGAAATGAAAGTCTCATTCATGTGTGTGTGTGTGTGTGTGTGTGTGTGTGTGTGTGTCTCAGCCCAAAAGGGACTCTAAGCAACAAATTCTTCCTTAAAACAAAGACTCTCCCAAACTGCGAAGACCTTTTCCATCTGCAGTGAATAAGAATAAATTCTAGACAGCTCTAGATTTAAAAGCCAAAATGAAACCAATCTCATCCAAGGATTAATCACTGTATACTGGGAAAAAACTTTAAAACTTTTGCTCATCTGTAATACAATCAGAGATACAAAACTTACCCTGGGCCAAAACAACTGGCATACCACCAAACTGAATGCAATCCACTACTCAGTTATGGCAACCCATGTGTAACTTCATAAACATCATAGTTTTATTGCCCATCTGGAGCTATAAAATCAGTGTAGCTGCCATTTAACTGGTAGATTACGTTTGGGTTGGTGGGTCACACATTTATGTTGTACAAGCAAACGTGACTTACTCCAAAATGAAACATTGTGCAATCTGTTTGAAAAAGAGGCCTAATAACTGAAAAGGGGATTAACATGAATAAAATCACCCTGTCTTTCTGTAGAGAAGTATCTCAATGAGCAGGTGGCTATTTTTCTGATCCCCTAAATTAAAATTATATAGACAGAGCTGATATCTAACTGTTTCTTGCTGCATTGTGTATAGTCAGTACTTGGGATGTGAAAATCTCTCTGTTTCTGTCCAGTGTGCTTCCCTCAATCTCCTCTGCATTTTTATCCTATCCCTGGTCCACATCCAGTTGCAAGACTGTTTTTATTTCCTGCTAATATGCAGAAATAGCAAAAGTTGCCTGTCTTCTTCTTTCTCCCATTGTAAGGAGATGCACAAGCTCATGTTGGAATGGTCAAAACATACATGAAAAAATGCAGCTCACCTTATCCATGTCCTCTCCTCCTGCCAATTTCACACCTCAAGCTATCATGAAATATGATCCTCCAAATGTTTATTTGCAACCGATTGCCATTACTTTAAGCAAACCCAGTTGGGATCTGCTATGGCTCACAACATAAAACAAGTCACATTCACAGACTTGTCTACAAGCAATGGAAACCAACCCCATAGTCACCAAGGTAAGCAAGAAAGCCTGCCTGACCCAACTGTGCCTTTGACCTTATTATAGTTAGGACTGGCCACTGGTCTCACTAGGCTGCTTCTGTCCTACCTGCATACATAGTTATTTCCTGGTGCAGTATGTATGTTAACTGGAGACAACAGTATTAGAGACAATACACGACACTTTTGCTGTTCTTGTTTTGTGCCTTCAAGTCAATTCCAACTTACAGTGACCCTATTATAGGGCTTTCTTGGCAACAGCTATTCAGATGAGGTTTGCCATTGCTTTCCTTGAAGGCTGAGAGAGTACAACTTGCTCAAGGCAACCCAGTACACTTCCATAATTAAGTGAAGATTCAAACCCTGGTCTCCTGGAGTTTTTGTCCAACACTCAAACCATTATATTACACTGGCTCACTACTACTTTTCATCTAATTTTGCAGGCCACCCTAATTACCCAGCCCAGCCCAATTCAAAATTTCTGGTTGTAGTCCTAATAGAATGTACTCCCAACCTATACAGAGTACAACAAACTTGGCAGAGTGACTGAACTGTTATTAGGAAGTTCTCCATTCAAATCTCACCTTGGTTATGAGCTTGCTAATTCAGTTCCTATTAACACTAAATCACAAGCAAAGCTTCAGCTGGGCTTTCCTTGTTCCTGCTACCCTTTGTTGAAGAATCCAGCAATCCCAGAGCTATTTTTAAGGCTGAAGGAGCTCAACGTCAGCACACAGGTTCTTATTAAATTTTGTCTACTTGCAGGGGTAAAGTAATTTTCCCATCCATTATCAACAAAACTTTCCTACTATGAAGATTCAGAAGCACAATAGTCACCTAGAAATGCCATACATGTATTTACTGTGGCTTATTCGCAAGTAAGTGTACAGAGGACAGACTGCAGGCAGGCTTCAGAAATTCTGGGGAGGGCTCAACAACAATAGCTATCTTAATATTTCTTAGTGTTTCATCATTTAGTACACTTTTGATGGATAATGCTTAAGGAGACTCAAGAATCTTACAGGTCTAATTTTGCCAGTTTATTTCAGGAAGAGGGCTTGAGACACCCCCCGCAAGACTAGTCTTAGGAGAGACACAAGCTTCCCCCCTACCCCATTCTGAAGCCCATGGAAGAATCCAATCATTTACCTCCTAGCTGCCACAAATGATCATTTGCCAGCACAATCCTTCTGCCCAACTAGGTTTAACACTTACCTTGCAAACCAAGATATAAAAACCATTCTTTTCTGGTTTATAATTCTAAAAGTGGATTAAAAGGAAACAGTGGAGATGTTACAGCAAATGAGGATTGATCCTAAATACAAAATAACTAACATGTGAACCTGCAGCATATTCCTAATCCTCCAAACCATGGCCAGGGATAAGAGAGATGTGGCTCTCCAGATATCATTAGACTTCAACTATCAACAAGCCCAAGCCTCCATCTGCAATATAGAAGCAGAAATATTCATTGAACCTGAGATACTTTACTTATTAGCTGTTTTTAAAAATCTGTTGTAAGTTTTATAATTTTATATGTCTGTTAATGTTTTAATTGCTTATATGCTTTTAATGTTTTTTTAACCTTCTGGAAGCTGCCTTGGGTCCCCTTTTGGGAGAAAAAGCAGTATATATATTCAAACAAACAAACAATAAAATAATTTCTTAAATAGGAAAAAATGTGGTGAGTAGAAGGAATGTAGCAGCACCTTTAAGAGTGATTTATCTTAGCATGACCTTTCACAGATTTCAATTCACGTCTTCAGATGCACTGATAGACTATGAAACCATAGTATATTAGCAGTTACATAGTTTTGGGGATGGGATCAGAGGATAATAGGAAAAATGATATTGGTGACACTGGTCATAAACTCTCAAACAGTTGTGTAGAGTGATACTGCTCTGTCAGGCTGATTCTCAGACTGTTCTGAGGTGTGAAAGCAATAAATCTGCTTACCAAAAGCCACTTTCCCTTGAAATCAGAAGCTTTGCTGAGGAGACAGTCTCTACAATGTACCCTGAGTATCAAAAGCACTCCGTGAGCTCTAGTACTCTTGTTACTGTACAAATGAGCCACTGCAGAATACTTTGGTAGTATAATCAAGCTGGCTCTGTCATGAGACCCAGTGAAGTAGCTGCTTCAGGCAGAAGGAACAGATGTGCTACACACACTAGCCAAGGTCCCTGCAGCTCCAGACTGCCCCCACTGATCTATGTGGCTTTCAAGAGTGACAAATTCCCTACTTCAGAGCTTTTTCCTCTAAAGGGGTAGAAGGCACAGGGGATGAGAACACAGCCCCATTTCTGCCACCAGTTCTGCTATACAGAGCAAGCTGTTTTCTCAACCAGAGCTGGATAGGAGGGGTGACTGACAATACCACCTGTGTTTTGGCACAGGTGATCTTGCAAGTCCCCCTGCTCCTCCCACAAAGCCTGATCCAGACAACCAGGAATCAGTTGGATCTATATACCAGAGCCAGCTGCTGACAGTGGTGGGACTGTAGCAGCTACTACCACTTCTGTCTCCTTTCTGGAGGTATATCCACCACTGCTATGTTCTACTCTTCCCCTGGAGGGTGGGAAGCTAAATGGGCTGGGCAGGCAGGAAGCCAACTGCAGTGAGCTGCAGTCATGCAGCCAGATGCAGCTGCTATATTTTCTGTGCTTCCATCTTGAGCTGGGGAGGGCCACCACCACTGCTGGCATAGTATGGCTCTGTGGTGTTTCCCTGTTTAATTTCACATAAATTCTCATGAGCCACATTCTAGTGGTGATTGAGGCAAAAGGGTAAAATGAGAGATGCCAGTATATTTTAGCCGTAAACCTTTTAGAGCCAACAACTCAGCTTCAGCAAAGGTACTTCAATCTTTTAGAACAAGAAAAAAGAGAAGCCTGTACAAAGGCTGACTATAATAAATTAATGTTCAGACAGAAATCTCTTTTTTTCAGAACCAGAAGGCAGGCTGTATAGAACAGATTACACAGTGATTCCAACTATATCAGTACCGCACAGGAGCTGGGAAACCATTACAGGATGGTTTCATGGTGTTAGGGGCATGGATGTCTGAGTAATCCCCAGTGATGCATTTAAGTCTTTTTACTCCAAGTCTCAAGTTAAGTTGCAAGTCTCTATCTTCAAGTCTCAAGTCAAGTCTCAAGTCCTTGAAGAAACTTTCAAGTCACATCTCAAGTGTGGAAACCAACTTCCCGATCCATATTCCAGAACTTTTGGACAGAGTTGAATAAAGTCAGTTTTAACAATTTAAGCAGAGTCAGCCCTCCACATTTATGATTTTGCTATCTGCACCTTTAGACATGAGGAATAGGATCCCTCTTACTTCCCATTACTGAAGTTTCAAAAGCTTTAGAAGGAAGGATCCTTCCTTCTCAAGCCTGTTGCCTAACACATTTGCTGTTCCCCTCTGAGAAATGCACCCAGCACCCTGAGAGCGAATCTTGTATTCTGCTCTTAGGAAAAGTTATAGAAGACTCCTCCAACATGCAAGAGCAAAGGCTGCTGAGCAGATCTCAAGCCTGCCTCATGCTCGAAGTCGTAAGGTTTCTGGATGAAAGTGTTACGTCACTGAACCAAGGGCTCCCAGTCAGTCACTAAATATAATCAAGTCAGTGCATCATTTATTGCCAAGTCAAGTCTGAGTTGAGTCACTGAAGCGACTGAAGTCTGACTCTAGTCTGCGTCAGTTGACTTGAGTCTACATCACTGTTAAGCCCAGATGACCACAGGATCAGAGCCACAGGAGAGTAACAAGATCTTCCTCTTGAACCACCTCACCCCTGTGTTAGACAGTTGTGTGTGGGGGAGGTACAACTCACCTGTCAACTTATGGTGACCCCATGAATTTCATTGGGTTTTCTTAGACAAGGAATATCCAGAGATGATTTGCTGTTGCTCTCATTTGAAATATAAAGGCGAAAGGTTTATACGATCTGAAGAGAAACCAGAGTATATCTAGACTAAGAATTATTGTGATATGTATTTAAAAAATGAAAATGTGTGACATTATTTAATTAATTAAGACAGGAATCAATAGAGATATATAGATAATAATCATATAAATTGAAGGGAAGATAACAGGTAATAAGGCAACCAATAATTTTGTGACAAGGAAGTAGGAGGGCTGAAAATTTTGAATTTGATTATGAAGTACTACTAAAGTTGTAAGTTATATGTACAAAACTGAAAGCGTAGTTATATAATTGTGTTATATTGGCTAATTAGTTATACAGTTATCCCTCTACATTCATGAGTTTGACCTTTGCAAATCTGATTATTCGTGAGGCACATGCTTGCCTCCCTGCCCCATTTTCCTCCGCCCATTCTCTTGCATTCCTCAACCCAGGCTTGCCAGGTTTTGTTTAAAATTGATTTTTTTTTCTTTTTGGGTGAACAAAGCACCCCTCCACTGCTGGAAGCATGTCCTCTCTCCCATGTGGCTGCACTTTCTGCCATGTATTTGTTGCTGACTGGTAAAGTACTCTTTTTTTCTCCCACCCCTCCCTTTTCAAGATGGCCACCAGAAGTAACTAGAAGGGACTTTCCTCTTTGAGGGGAAAGTACAGTCTCTTTTTTCTCCCCTGCTCCCCAACGCTGGGGCCAGAGGCAAAGGAATGGGGGGAGCTCTGGAGGAGAATTATGGGGGTGAGAGTTATTTGTGATTTTCCACTTTCACAAGGGTTATGTGCCCTAACCCTCATGGAGGGGCTACTGTATTGGTTAATGAAGAATTTTTACTTTTTTATATTCTTCCATTAGTAAACCAATGAAATAATAGCAATGGTAACAGAATATATTACAGTGGTTTTTTTTTATATATATATATATATATATATATATATATATATATATATATATTTAAAAAGTTACTTTTTCAATAAAAATAATATTAAACAAAGAAATATAGCCAATAGTGCCTGATGTTCCTTGGCATTCTCCTGTCCAAGTAGTAACCAAGCCTGACCCTTCTTAGCTTCCAAGATCAGACTGCACCTAGTGCCTTCAGGGTATTTAGACCCTAAAAATGTATGTTCTGTACTGAAGCTAGCTATTATTATTATTATTAAATACTTCTGTGGACATGCTGAGATAGGCCGAGGTAGGGTTTGGAGCTATGCCAGAGGTACCTGTTTTTGAAATCCAGTGAAGAAAGTGGTACTTTGAAGGCATTGATGGTATACACAATCGAAGAACGTGCAACTGCAATGGCTGATGTGCTGTTGCTTAGTCTCAGCTAGAAGAGACCCATTCAAACAATTGTTTAGTGGTGAATCTACATACAGGGAACTCTTACTTATTCAATGGCTCTAGTCTACTTGGAAGTAACAATAGGATTTAGGCCCATGTGAGATGGTTATTTATACTTGTGGAATTTATGCAACCATGAATATGAACTAAATATATCCATTGTACAATAGCAAAAAAAAAAAGTATAATTGTATGTGTATAAGAACTTACACATGTTTATGGCATCAATGAGAGGCAGTGTCATAGTGGTTTGGGCATTGGGCTTGGATTCTGGGAAACCAGGATTCCAATCCTTGCTCACTCATGAAAACCCACTGGATGACCCTGGGCAAATCACACTTTTTGGGGCTAAGGCCATTTCCGCATTAGACTGTTCTAATGCTATTATTCCACTTTCAACATCCCATGGAATCCTGGGGTTTCCAGTTTAGGGAGGGCCCTCAGGTCCCTCCGTAAACTGCAAACCCCAGGATTTCATAGGATGTTGAAAGTGGAATAATAGCACCAGAACGATATAATGCAGAAATGGCCTAAGTAGAAAGCAATGGCAAACTTCTGAATAAATCTTGCCAAAAAAAGAGAAAACCTTTAGCGTAAGTCATAGACAACTTGAAAGCACACAACAACAAATTAGCAATTTATAAAAAGCATCTTTGTGTAGCAATTTATAAAATGCATCTTTCTAGCACCAGAGGTATGCAGTAATAATTTACTGAAACAACTTTGCAAATGGCAGAAGTGGCAGTCTATTGCTTCATCCTCAATCTGAAAAGTCATTTTACGCATTAATACTCCCACAAGAGGCTGGGCAGGAGATCAGAATTGTCAAATGGATTGTTCCCCTTAACCTGTGCTGTTTTGCCAGATTAACAATAAAATACAAATATTCTTTATCATCTGCACTACCTTAAAAGTTGTCTCATTAAGGCAGGCTTAATGATGCCCCAAAGTGTAATAACATAATTGCTATAAATTAGAAGGGCTAGATATCTAGAAATAGTGAACTTAGATCACTCCAAACACACTGCACGAGAGTTACTAAGAACACGCCAGCATTTTATTACACAGCTTAATTATCCGATAAGAAATGAGACAGGTCAACTAAAACGTACATAGTTAATGACAGACATTACTGACAGGTCTGCTTATGAAAAAGTAGGAGGAAAGAAGCAATGAAACAAAAAAAATGCATTAATGAAACTGTACTACACTTAATCATCTAACATACTGATAATTCCTTTTATCTGTCCAACCCACTGATAATTTATCTTATCTACTCTGACTACCTTCTTCATTTAAAAAGTATCATAATGAAAAAAAGAGGATGTCAAAAGCAAACACGAGCCATTACCTATGATTAACAGTAAATTAATGCTGAGATAGAGATCTTTTCCCAAAACTTGAAGGCAGGCACAGACAATAAATTACACAGGGATTCCTATCTAGACTGTAATTTAAAGTGTCTGTCTGCCTGGATGTTGTGTTATTCCAGGGATGGGAATCATGCAGCTTTCCAGATGTTCTCAGACTGAAATTCCCAGCATTCTTCACCACTGGCCATGCTGACTAAGGCTGCTGGGATTTGCAATCCAACAACATCTGAAAGGTCGCATGATTCCAGTCTGTGTTATATAAATCCACACACACGCTTGATTGTAGAGTGAAAAAAACTTGGTTTGTTTTTTAAAAGGGCAAAAAAAGGAAGATGACACAAAGATTTTAGACCTAATCCATCATTCTCTCCCAAACAAACATTGTGTGTTTCTATGGGTTTTTTTTTTATCTAGATTGTACATTTATGAGCCAATTTTAACTAAATTTGATATTTATATTTAGGCTTACATCCTGAACATTGTTCTGCAAGTTGAGGACTGATTGGCAAACTTCAGCTTTTCTCAGAAAATGACAGGTTGTGTTGTATTTTGCATGGTACGCAGTGTGAAATAAATCACAAATCAAGGACTGTTGATGCTACCAGCCAGAATTATGTTTCTTGAAATCGTAAGCAAAACCAACAACATCAATCCAGGCAGCAGAGGGTATATTTCCTAGATATGTATGAAGGATAAGTGGATTAGAATTAAGCATACCACCTGTTACAACTCAGATGATACTATATGCTTTGAACATCAACCTCTGCCTCCAGTCACTGAATCCAGTCACTCCAGCTCACCTCCAGCTGGAACAGCAGACATGGAATCACTTTGCTTCTTGGGAAAAAAACCCCTCACAATTCTGGACAAATATTCCTGCTACAGAGGGACAGGCAATCAGCTTTTGCAGGAATATGGTCTTTATGGGAATATTCTAGTTTTATGGCATAAGACCTCCACATAATCAGATGCCTCGATTATTATTTTTTAAAACACCCCTCGTCTAAACATATTTCTCAAAGATTAGAAATGCAACCTGCAATCCTAAGCAGGTTAATTTAGCTACAAATCCCATCAGTTTGAAGTGGGGGGTGGGAGGACAGACATAAAATGTTGAGAATCCTACTGACACTTTCATTAGGATTGGCCCACTTAATCAGTGGTGAGTCAACACTTGTGTAAATTTTATTGATTTATTCGGCTTACTTTAGCTGGGAACTACCAATAGGATTCAGGCGGATCTAATTTACTGCATTCTTGCCTGACATAAAAAAAAATCACAGTGAAGCTACTAACTAGATCACTCTGGTTTCTGTCATCCATAATGCCTTCTGTCCAAAATTAAAACTAAAATGTGTACGCTTTCAGCATTCTATCATCTCCAGAATGAACTATTCCAGAATAGATTGAAAGTAAAATCGAAGCAGTGCTTTTAGGAGACAGCAAAAGCAATTCTAATGAACCCTATACGTTCACAGCAAAAACTGTTCCATGTCAGAACATCATCATCCATTATTTTGTAATGTGAAAACTCTGCAGTGGTGTGTGTGTGAGAGAGGGAGAACGAGAATGAGAAAGAGAGAGAGAAGGAAGGAAGGAAGGAAGGAAGGAAGGAAGGAAGGAAGGAAGGAAGGAAGGAAGGAGGAAGAGGGACAATCATGTCTACCCTTTTGGAGGCAACCAATGAGCCCCTCAAAAATATGAAAGTTGGTCACTTTTCAAACAAACACCTGATGATGCAATTCATCAGTTTTAAGGAAGTACACATTGCAGTAGGCATTTTTTCCACATTTTGTGCAACATCTTGAATGAGCTTCCTCAAGATCGACTGGAATAGTGTAACACACAGGTTAGCTCCCAAAGAGAGCTAAGCTGTCAGTCTTTCTATGAAGCTTGTTTTTTAACCAGTCCTTACTACCTTTCAGCTTTAAAATGCATGTTACAGTTGCTCTGACACCATCCATGTATCTTCAGCTCCAACAAAAGCAAGTGAACAGGAAAGAATCTGCTTATTTGACTTACTTCCTGCCTTTTTCCCCAAATCAGGGCTGGTTTTGCTTTTAGAGTAACAGATACCCATCAAGACCACCAGCAAAACGAACAGCTGTGATTTCTTATTCCTAATAGGAGAAGGTAGCATCTGTTCATTTATATGAGAAACAATAACACCGGGGTACTGAGAAGCACACCTTGAGAGCAGGTTAAACCAGACTCTGTCACTTGTGATCATGACTATTCAACATCACCCCTTCTTCCATCACTCTATTATTCCTTCTGCCTAGGAATAATGCTCCATCACTCCATTATTCCTTCTGCCCAGAGAATGACAGAATATAGGGAAACAGCTTTTCCAGATCAAGAAATGATATGACCCAGCACTAAGTCATGACTGAAAACAGAGTCTATGGCTGGGTACTGGTGAGACACTGCAAACACTCACATACAGATGCTAGATGTAAATTTGTTACAAACATGTCTATTTAACTATTATCTCAGTACATATTTAATACCAGATAAAGCAAAAGTGTGTGGAGGGAAATTGAAAGTAAACATTTTACCCTTTCCCCTCTTATTCTTTCTCCACAGCTAATTCCTTCCCCTGCCAGCTGTTTCTACCACACACGATATACACAGACATTTCCATGCTCCGTTCTTCTGAGCGTGGCTCTTTGCAGAGCCAAAGGAGTACCATCCATACAGAGCAACAAAGGATTAGGAGATGCAAGGTAAAGCTGTTTGCAAAGGACCTCAAAATCTCTAAAGCCTTTTTTTTTTTTTGGGGGGGGGGAACAGTCCCTGCCGAACAATAAGGCTTGAACACAGCCAGTTGTCATGGGATGTTGACTGGTTTTTGGAAGGTGGTGGGAGAGAAAACCAGAGAGAAAAAAAGTTGAATGGGATATCTGGAAAGAGGACCTCAGTGGCTGACTAGCTGGATGAACAAAAGGACTTCATCCTACAACATTCTGTGGCAAGTGCCTCTTATGTTTAATAATCCCAAACCACAGGCTCCTTTACTATGTCCTCTCACTCTCCCTGGGAAATGTCCCAGTTTTGAGGGCTAATGAGACATATCTGTTCTTCCTGCTTTGGAAAGCTAAAATGTGATAATTGTAGGGGTAGAAGTCTCCCCTTTAATGCTCAGGATAACGGCAGTATGTTGGATGTGGCAAAGAAGAATGTGCCCCACGCTCCACTTAAGAGCAATTCATTATTTTTCTGATGCTCTAGTTGGGCTACCAGCAGCATCTTTTGAAATTCAGCAGAGTTCTTGTGCTTCTTCTGTTTCTGCACACATGACAGTAACCTAAAACAAGAGCTAAGATGCGGAGCAGGGTAGGCTGACAGTAGGTGGGATTTCTAAGGCTTTCTTCTTGAAAGAACCTAGACCGAAATGGCAAGAATTTTGATGAAGCAGCTTCCTAATAGAGGACCTAACAGCAGCTTCTGGATGGGTTACATATCTTCACAAGACACCACATTGCTAGAAAGGAAAAGGCTAAAGACATGCATACAGGACCTGTTACACAAAAATGCAGGCAAACTACAGCACATAAGATGTCTCTTTAATTTTTTGGGGAGAACAAGCATATGTTGCATCCAATTGGGGGAAAACATTTCGAATGTGTGGAGAAGGGATGGGAGAACACACCCTTTCTCTACTGCTTCTTCCCTCCAAACTGGCTCTCTCTCTGAAAGGTTTTTCGGGGCAGAGTAAAATGGACTGCTTGGATTCAGCTATGTCTGCATGCAAAAGGATGTCTAACACTCATAAGCAGAGTTCACAGGCGTACCAGAGGGAGCTCAGAGCTGAGGAGATTCAAACAAGAGCTGTATAAAGGTTAAAAAATGGTGGAAGGTGGGGTGAAGGTTGGGTCGAGGACCAAGCCTGGCTGCATGGAAGTTCAGAAACAAATGAAATCAACTGCGGATTGAAAGAAAGGGGGATGATTAAAGATAATGTGAATAGTGGAAGAAGAGGGAAAGGGAAAATAGGCAAGGATTACAGGACACAGGCTGGAGCAGCATGAACAAGATTCACAGGAGATCTTGGCAAGTGATAAATGAAAAGTATTTCAAGCCAGAGCAGCAGGATCTATAAAAGGACGGAAATGGTTATTTCAAATTGTACTTTAGATCCTGAGCAGTATCGAAAAGAAAGGCAGGAGGGAAACGTGTTGTACTTGCACAGGTTAAAAAAAAATAGTGAGAAGCTGAAATTTGCAGTGAGGAGAAGATAAAGAATTTAAAGTTGTGTGTGAAAAAGAGGATTCTTAGAAGTAAAAATTATGAAGTGTATTCTCATGCAGAAATATGTCATCTAGATGCAACGTGACAAGACCAAGGAGAAAAGTGAGCCTAACAAAAGAGTAGCTTTTATGTACCAGGACAGAATGAGACAGTGACTCATCTGACCTGTAAGTCACAATCTGTTAACAAGTTCTTGTAACTTCTCACAACTTAAAAAAGAGCCTCACTGAATCTGACCAGAGATCTTAACTGGATAGACAAACTTGTGCCCTTTAGATTGGATGACAGCTCCCACCAGCCCCCATCATTGGCCACACTGGCTTGAGCATATGGGAGTTATGGTCCAAATCACTTCAAAAGAACCAGGTTGCCTACTTTCTAATTCAGTCCTGCATTTTATTTCCTGCGGCGGTCAGACGGACACACAGACCATGAAAACAAGAACTTGGGGAAATTATTGTTTTGAAATTTAACTCTCATAACATCCCAGACTAGCTGGCGGATTCTGGGAGCTATAATCCAGAAAAGTGACTCCGATCAGGGATAGGGGCTATAATGAAACTAGCTGTTCACCCCAGCAACAGATGGCATAGAACTTCCTCTATGAACATCCCCTATGTTAACTTGGGGAGTGGGATATGGTGGCACTCTCATACTTATCCAACCCATCCTAGGGTACTTCCTCCACCTACAGGAAACCAGATGATGGAATAAAGGACATGTTTATCAAATCTGCAGAATATACCAAATTAGGTGGGGTATCTAATGCCCCAAAGGAGGATCAGAATTCAAAATGAACTTAACAGATTCTGAGTTGGCTCAGAACAAATAAAATGAATTTCAAGATGGATAACTATAAGGAACTACATTTAGAGTGGAAAAATGAAATGCAGTCATACAGAATGAGTGGCACCTACCCTGAAAGCAGTACATGTGAAAAAGATCTGGGATTCTTATTAGACCACAAGGTAAACATATGTCTACAGTGTGATAACAGCAAACAAAAAAAATAGCCACTGTAATTCTATGATGTATCAACAGGAGGTTGGTATAGTATAACAGAAATGTTAGTGCCACTGTATTCTGATTTGGTAAGATTATACCTAGAATATTATGCCCAATGGAGGTACTCCAGTTCAGGAAGGATACTGACAATCTAGAACATGTCCAGAGGAAGGCAACAAAGAAGGTCTGGAAATCAAGCCCTACAAGGAACCACTAAGGGAAATGGGTATGATTAACTTGAAGAAGAGAAGACAAAGAGGCAGTAGAATAGCCATCTTCAAATATTTCAAGGGATGTCATGGAGAACAAGGAGCAAGCAAGAGACTAGAACATAAACCAATGGATTCACATGACAAAGAAATGAGATTTCCCCCTAAACATTAGGAAGAACTTCCTTGACAATAAGAGCTACTCAAGAGTGGAATGAAGAATGGTGGACTCTCCTGTTTTGGAGGTTTTTAAACAGAGGTTGGATGCCCAATTCTAGAAACTGCTTCAGTTGTCTATTCCTGTGTGGCAGGTGGTTGGACTGGATAGCTCTTGCTGTCCCCTTTAACTCTCTGATTCCTAGCCCTATCTTTCTAACTGCCTTGTGCAGCTATTCTAGCTCTTCCTCCTTAAGAAATAAGAAAAAGCCAGAAGAATCAGTAGGAAGAAAAAAAAGGGATGCACAAAGGACCTCTCTGCACACAGAAACGCATGTCTCCAAACCACAGGTGCCTGACTCCCCTCATACACACACACTCAGGAGAAGCAAACAGGTCCAGAAATAGAAGGTTACAGGTAGAAGAAAAGGGATGTTGGGGCCCCCAGCAAAAATTTCATAGAGACAGGTAACTTTTAAAAACCTCATGCCTCATCAGAAAGCTTTCTTTGCTCTTAAGCAAGTTGATTTATACTATCAGGGGAGGTTTTGACCTTTCAGGGGGCAAATATGATACCATCGAATAAGTAGAAAGAGTAACTTAGGGTTTCAGCGGGGGAAATATGATACCATGTAAGAATGGAAAGAGTAACTTAGAGGAGATGGACTATTCTTTCACCTAACCTAGGGGTAGTTGGAAACGTCAGAGGGGGAGAGCGAAAATTGAGGGAAGGCCAGCTAAGATGAACCTGTTAATCAGGATCAACAGGGAAGTAGGGAACGGCAAAAGCGACGCGATAGGGGGCATCCAGATAGTTACCTGGGGACAACCCGCCCCGCGCTTTCAAACCCCGCGCTTAAAAGTGCTTGCAGAATTTAGGGTAGGGAAGAGAGGAGATCATAACGCCCCGTTTTTTCCCCCACAGTGAGCCAGTAGGTGAAAGGAGGCGGGTCGGCCAGGAGAGGAAGGGCTGCTTCCAGCGGTACAAAAATCCCTGCGAGGGCGGCGGGACCCGAACGCGCAACTCGCGTGTCGGGCGTCACGTGTGAAGGTGTCACACGCGGCCGCTTGCGGTGGGTAATTGTCGTTTGCCTTCTTCCCCCTCCCTCCGCTCGCTGCCTGCCTCTCCCTCCCCGTGCCTCGGCCATCCCCGCCTGGCCGGATCGGCGCATTTACCGTGGGGGCGGTGAGGCGGCTGATGCTCTCGCCCAGCGAGTCCAGGTTGACCCGTCGCCGGCGGGGCGCCCTCCGGGAACCTCCGGACGCGGGAACGGCCGCCGCCGCCCCGGAGGAAAGCTCCCCCGGCGGGGCGGCGGTCGCCACGGGCGTGGTGGCCCCGGACTGGCTCGGGGGGCTCCGGCTGCCGTTCCAGCACAGCCGGGCCACGGGGCATTCGCTCTCCTCCTCCGGGCTGGTCTCCAGGTAGTCCGAGCCGAGCGAGCTGAAGGATTCGGAGGAGATCTTGCGCCGAGACATGCTGGCGGGGGCGGCGGAGGGGCTGCTGGCGGGGGCGGCGGGGCGTCTCCTCCTCCTCCTCCTCCTCCCCGGCGGGGAAGCATCAGACGGAGAGGGGCGCGGGCGAGGCGGAGGGTCGGCCGAGGAGCCCCGCGAGGCGGCGGCGGCTGCGGCTGCGGCTCGGGCGGAGGGCGCTCATGGCTGAGGAGGCAGCCCCTCGCTCGCTCCGGATCCAACACGCGCTGCCGGCTTGGAGGCGCCCGGCGGGGAGGATTTAAAGCCGACGCCTCCGTCCGCGGCCCTCCTCCTCCGCCAGCCTGGCTCTGCCTCCTCCTCCTCCTCCTGCTCGCTCGCTCGCTCGCTGCCTTTCCCCCCGAGCCCTTCCCGCCGCCGCCGATGGTGCCGCCGCCGCCGCGTGGCTCCTCCTCCCGCCCTCGCCGGCGTCACGTGGCCACCGCGGGGAAGGTTTCTTGCGCCGGTCACCAAATTTAAAAGGCAAAAGAAAGACGTAGAGCATTTTGCAAGCCGGAGCGGAGGAGGCTCCATATAGGCAGTCCGCCTCTGGAAACTTGGGCGCACCGCAGCGCTCGTGGGAGCTCCTGGACCCTTGTGGAGGAGCTGCGCACAGAGACCCCTTCCGCACTAGACTGCTATAGCGCTATTATTCCACTTTCAACATCCGATGCAATCCTCGAGGCCCCTCCCGAAACTGCAAACCCCAGGATTCCATCGGATGTTGAAAGTGGAATGATAGCGCTATAACAGTCTAGGCCAGTTCCGCACTACACTCTTATAGCGCGATTATTCCACTTTCAACATCCTATGGAATCCTAGGGTTTGCAGTTTTGGGAGGGCCGCCTCCCAAATGGCCTAGGACGGAAATGGAAAGAGGCTTGCTTCCTTGGCCGGGATGCCAGCGAAAATGCTCGGGGAGCTCTCCAGCGTGCTGAACCTGTTGAGCGAGGGGTTACGGTTGGAAGCCTCAGATCGGGGCTTTAAAGTTGGGACTAAAAGTCTCGGCGGACTCGCAGCTCCACGGAGGTCGAAGCTGCCAACCGCTGCTGTTGAAAGAGAGCGGCAGGCGTCATGGGCATGCTGCTAAGTTGCAGTTAGTATGGCCATTTCCACACTAGACTGTTATCGTGCTTTTATTCCACTTTCAACATCCTATGGAATCCTGGGGTTTGCCTTTGACGCCCCTCCCTAAACTGCAAACCCCAGGATTCCATAGGATGTTGAAAGTGGAATAATAGCACTATAGCAGTCTAGTGTGGAAATCTAGTCTTTCACATCCACTCCAATTTACAGTGACCCTGAGGCCACAATGTTGTCAAAAGCCTATTTGACAAGGTTTAGTCAAACGCATTCACCATTGCCTTCCTCTAAGGCTGAGAGAGTGTGACTTGCCCAAAATCACCCAGTGGGTTTCCATGGCTGAACAGAGCCCTGGTCTTCTGCAGTCCTAGTCCAACCAGTACACCACACTGGGTCCATACTGATAGGACAGAACCCCAAAACATGCAATGATCTCTTCCAGGGTTTTCACATAGATCTTTAAAAACATAACATGCAGAACAGAGACCTGAAGAATTGCGTAGGTCACCAGGCTTTTTAGGACTAGAAGCAACACAAAATGGTGTCTCCAGGATCCATATTAGCCCAATGTCTCAGAAGGATAGCATGGAGAAAGGTATCAAAGGCTACTGAGATGTCTGCCAGAACAAAAAGAGATTCATCCCTGCCCTCATGGATCTTGGAGTATGGTGAGGGATGGTCAAGACCCCTCCCTGAAATTATCAGGCAAAACCAAACCACCGTAACCCCTATGTTGAGCCTCCTCAGATATCAGTACTCAGAAATGTACTAAATACAGTCATCCCTCCACATTCACCAGGGTTAAGGGCACAAGACCCCCATGAAAGTGAAGAAAACATGAAAAAACTCTAGGCCCTAAGCCATATCTAACACACAAAAAAGTGTGATCACTATGTTCAATTCACTGTGGATACCTTTGAGGCACCAGGATTCTTTCACAAGGTAGAAATGTGTGGCTGGTGGGGCTTGCTGCCACCTCCACTGCTGCCCCACACCATTTTTAAGAGGGACTTACTAACCTCGTTCGCAGTTTCTCAGTCTCACAAGGCTTGCTGTTCCTATTAAAAATGGCATAGGAAGGCAGCAGAGCTGGCAGCAAATAATCTGGGAATAATCAAAGTCACAAAAGTGAAACCCACAAATGTGGAGGGCTGACTGTAATCATTTATTTTACTATTATTTTCATTCTACTCAAGCAACAGCCAGCTTCCTTTGGATAATGGTGGCGGTGGTGGTCCCTTTTAGTGCAATTTATTTTATTTTTATTGTTTTGTAAAACATACCTTCAAGTAGTCAAAGTTAATAACAATCTGCTCACCAGTGTAGAGCCCCCTCCCCCAACTCCAGCACTTTAAAGGCAGTTCCACAGTCACATTGTAAAAGTACAGTACTGGGATTCCACTCTGACTGCCATGGTTCCATCCTATGGAATCCCAGGATTTGCAATTCAGGGAGACTCATTTGGAATTCTCAGCCAGAGAGCTTAAGTGCCTCACCAAACTATAAACGCCAGGTTTCCATAGGGTGGAACCCTGGCAGTTTAAAATGGAATATTAGTGATATAAAACTGTAGTACAAATGGGCCCCAAATCTACTCTAGTTCTTGGGGAAAATGGTCATGTGTTAAAGTATACTGTTGCACTATGACAACTGGGTGGCCTCCAAAGTCCCAAACATGCACACATATATCCAAGGCATTGTAGCGCTGCAATAACAATTGTTTGATTCACACATTCATATTCATCTCTTAAAGATGGCAGCAGCAAAGAGGTAACTTGTATGTGTCCATGAGCCATCACAGAAGGCCAGCTGCAAGGTTATCAAGAATAGATAAGTTGCTAGGCTGTCCTATGAGATTATAGGCAAAGAGGACAGCTCAAAGGTTCTTGCATGTAGAAAACCAGCCTGTCATGGGGGAAAGCTAATTCTTCTTAGTATTGTGCTAGGTTTTCTTTAAGCGCAGTTGTTGTCGTTTGCCTTCAGTTTGCTTCTGGCTTAGGGCAACCTTAAGGTGACCGTATCACACAGTTTTCTGGGGCCAAGAGTGTGTGATGCACCCAAGCTCACCTAGTGGTTTTCCATGGCTGAGAGGGGATGCATCTACAGGGTCACAGTCCAATGCTCAAACCACTACACTATGCTGGCTATCTTTGCTGTGTAGCTTCAAATCATTTCTGATTTATGGCAACCCTAAGGCAACTCATCACAGGGTTTCCTTGGCAAGATTTGTTGAAGGCAGGGTTGTCTTTGCTTTTCACAGACTTTCTTTTCCTCAGTAGTCTCTAGTTGGAGTGCGAAAATGAGTCAGTTTTTCTTTCTCCTGTGCTCAGATTTTTTAAAAGCTTCTTTCCATCTCTATGAATACATTTGTAAACATTTGCAAAAGTTGTTTAGAATGTACTGAAACAAAATTCTCCTCCATCTGCAACAGCCAATAGGTGATGAATTTTAAAGATGAGGGTCTTCCTAGAAAAAAAAATTATATTTCAAATATGGAAAAAAGTTGAAGCTGAGTCTATTCTTATCAAAAACAGTGGAATTTTCATCCACCCATAATATCAAGCTGAGCAGTTTTACACTGAAAAAGAAAAAAAACCCTACTTTATACAGGTTGAAATTTTTTTTTGGTCTATCTAGCCTGAAAGACTAGAACAATGTTATCCTAGGCCCCAGTATGGACACTCCTTTTACCAAAAAGACATTTGGCCCTAAAATTGCAAATTATACTCTCTATTTTTATGTATCCTCCCAGGCTTGTTTTACACAAAGAAATAAAAAGCACCCCCCCTTATTTTTATTTATTTATTTATTTATTTTGGTGCTATGGAGGTGATTGGCCTAGGGAAGCCCATAATAACACTAGAATTACAAATCATGGAATCAAACCATTGGAAGATACTCCAGGGGCCATCTAGTGCAACCCACTACCAGAGCAGAGATCTAGCACTCAAGTACTACTTCTGAGGCAAGCTGTCATCTGTTTTAGGGGATAAAGGGGGGAATGATCAGAAGGAGGACAAAAAGGGCCTTTGGGTCCACAGAAGTTGTCCCCTTGATCCAGCCCAATACTTGCCTCTTGTATCTCAGATATACCCCCATGACTTGTTACCTGACCCTTCCCCTCTCCTCTCCCCCACCAGCAGAGATGCCCAGGCAATGAACATTGTCCCTTTTGCATGCTATTACCACACCTAGCCTATGTCCTGAGGAACATAATTATTTTATATCAAACATAACGAGCCATAGAGATCTACTGGAAGGACATGTAGGCAAGCAGAGCTATGGATATAGATCAAAGGGTAGCACTGTTTTCTGTACACATCCTAGGTGAATCTCGGAAATGGTTCTCACAGACCATTTGAATGGATTTTCAGCAATCATAGAATCATAGAATCATAGAGTTGGAAGAGACCCCAGGGCCATCCAGTCCAACCTATGCAGGAATACCCATCAAAGCACTCCCAACAGATGGCCATCCAGCCTCTGTTTCAAAAGAAGGAGACTCTATCACACTGCAAGGCAGCATATTCTACTACCAGACAGCTCTGACCATCAGGAAGTTCTTCCTGAGGTTCAAGTGGAATCTCCTTTCTTGCAGCTTGAATCCACTACTCCTTGTCCTAGTCTCTGGAGCAGCAGAAAACAAGCCCGCTCCCTCCTTGACATGATATCCCTTCAATAATAGCACCAACAGGAGACAAGAGGTCTCTGGGGTCAAATTAACATTTCAAACAGCCAGGAATATTACACCTTGGAGGCATGCATCCCCAGATGAGATAGCCATCTTCCAGGGAACTACAAGGATGCCTGGCTGTATTTTCTTTGAATTATAAAGATGAGATCCATCTTCATAAAAATTCAGCCATCTAGTCTCCAGGACATGTTCAGCCCTATAACTAGAACGCCTTTTTCTCCTCCATTTTCGGAGGAGTTAACTGGCTGGCAGTCCCTCTGCCAGTGGAAGCTCCCCTCAGCCCCTCCCCTAGGCTGAGTTGGGCTCTCCACTTGTCTTTTCCCAGCTGAAGACTTCTGGATTGGTACAGCATTGCCCAAAACCCGTATGTCTCTCTCTCTTAATTTTCACCTCTTTTTAGATTTCTGTAGCCTTGTATTCTTGTGTGTGAGAGTGCTTATATGGATTTTGATATCTTTTTCAATAAAATACTTAAATTTGAACAGTTAGCCTGATTCTCTGTGATCTAATTCCGTAAAGCTGGGCTCAAGATCCTTAATTACCCTGCCCTCTTTGCATTGCTACAACAGTGTTCATAGCTAATTTTCCCCACAAGTGATAATTTTGACAAGTGTAGGGAATCCCCCTAAGGGACCCCCAGCAAACAGGGTAACAATGCAAAGCATGTGCTCTTCCACTGAGCTGTGGTCCCTCTTCAGAATCATCACATTGCATTACACCTGGCAAGCTTGATGGCACACCACCAAGAGACATAAATGGGCCATCAGCATCATCACAGACAGACCATTCGCATCACTTCAGGCATCATGCTTTTGAGGGGAGTCACAGCTCCCACGTTCAGCTGTCAGCAGGGAAGTGATGTATACGCATCTTGACGACTGTTGGATGAATACATCAGTGGACTCCATGGGAAAATGTTGTGTTGGATGTGAGACGAGGGGATACAAAAGTCCTGTCTAAATTTGGTGCCTCTGATGGCCCATTTACACATGCAGCTTGCCAACTGATGTGGCACTAACTGAGTGATGAGTGTGCATATGTGAATATGCCCCAAGTCCCCACCTCATCCTTCTACGCTGATAACATGAGTGATGTAAGTGGGTGTGCTGATTGATTCTGGATGAGGCCACAAGTTCTGACAAGTAGATGCCAGCACAAGTTCCATTCTAGTCAGAAACAAAGCAATCACATGCCATACGAACAAAGTTTGGGGGATGTTGGTTGGGACAAAAAAAGAAAGAATAATCCTGGAAGTATGTAGGAAGCTGTTCTGGTACTAAACTGGTATCTGCTGTCAGTGCTGGACTGGATGAAGATGAACAAACTGAAGCTTAATCTAAACAAGACAAATGAGCTCCTGATCTGCCAAAAGGCAGATCAGGGAGTAGAGGTTCACACTTTGTTGTATGGGGTTGCACACACACATACACGCAGGAAATCTCAGGTTTGCAGCTTGGATGGTCTCCTTGAGCTTAGAGGTTCGGGTTTCAGCAGTGGCCAGGAGCACATTTGCACAGTTAAGTTTAACGTGCCCACAGTGCCTGTTTCTGGACATGTCCAATCTGGCTAAAGCGGCATGTGACTTGATTACATCCTGTTTAAATTATTGTAATACTCGCTCTGTGAGCCTGCCTTTGGAAACTGTTCAGAAGCTTATGGCTTCAAAATGCTTCAGCCAGAGCACTGACTGGGGATAGTTACAGAGAACATATAATGTAAGGGATAACCTATCTATTAGTCTGTTTCCCATCAAAGCTCACAGTGCTGGTTACGACCAATACAGCCCTATAGATCCTGGCTCCAGACTATCTGAAAAATTGTATCTTTCTGTCTGAAACTACCAGAGTCTTAAAATTCTTGAGGGAGGACTCTCTCTTGGTCCCACCATCATCACAGGCATGTCTGATCTTAAAGCCTTCTCAGTGGCTGCTCCCGGGCTATGGAATCTCTTTCTTTCTGCAGGCAAGCAAAGACCTTTTTATTTAAGAAAAGTATTTAAGAAAAGTGGTCAAGAGCTTGCAAGGAATCTTTTTATGGAGGGGTTGCTCTATTTTATCTTATTATCTTTTTAAATGATTTTTCATTTTTCAAAATTAATGGCATTTTAATATGTTAGTTGAGAAACAAGAGGATATAAATAAATTAAACACATAATCTAATTTTATAATTATGCATGGGGTTAAAAAAGTAGACAAGAGAGAGTTTTCCCCCTTCCTCTTGTCATAATACATAGAGTTTGCATTACCCAGTGAAACAGACTTGCAGGAGACTGAAAAGGATTGGTGGGCAACTATAGCCCTCCAGATGTTTTGGACTGCAACTTCCATAATCCTGAAGGCAAAACTGGCCGGGGCTGATGGGGTCTGTAGGCCAAAAAACCTCTGAAGGGCCATAGTTTTACATTCATTGCCCACGACAAACAAAAAGAAGTATATCACATTTTATCGTATATTTTTATTGGAGTTTCAAAATAGGATTACAAAGAAAAAAAAACAGAAGAGAAAGAGAATAAAAAAGAGGGAAAGAAGGAAGTACATAGGATATGAACACGTGTTAGGCATATGCATTGATACGAACTGACCGTACTTCTAAAAATATTTTTTCTTGAGGTCGACAGTGATAAAATACATGCTCATGTGTAGCTAAAACAGTAAGATGAAAGTACATTATACAATTAATTTACATTATTCCCTACCTCAGCCTTGACAGACAACATGGTACAGTGGTTTGAGTGTTAAACTGGGGCCATTTCTTCACTATACTGTTATAGTGCTATTATTTCACTTTCAACATGCAAACCCCAGGATTCCATAGGGTGTTGAAAGTGGAATAATAGCACTATAACAATCTAGTGCAGACATAGCCTGGGACTTGGGAAAGCTAGCTTCACCCATGAAACTCACTGAGTGATTTTGGGCCTGTCACTGTTCCTCAACCTAACCTCCCTAGTGGGCTTGTTGTAAGGATAAAATTACAAGGAGGAGAACTGTGGAGAAGAGTATTCTGGCTGTCTTGAACCTGTTGGAGGAAAAGTGGGATAAAAATGTAACAAACAAACATGGAGAAATGGATACCAGTGGTCCTTCTATACTACACAAATATAACACTCATATTCCATTTTAACCACCATGACAGGATCCTGTGGAATCCTGGGATCTGCAGTTTTAAAGAGGGAGTATTTTAGAATTCTCAGAAATCTCCAGGGCCTCACCAAACTACAAACTCTAGGTTTTCATAGGATGCAGCTATGTCAGTTAAAGCAGAATCACAGTGCTAAAACTGTGTAGTGTTAAAGGGCCTTAGATTAGACGGCTTTCCAATGGAACTAGACAAATTTGTGATGGCTAAGTCCACTTGTGGCTACAAGTTAGGATGGATATAACCACCTGTTGCTGTAGAGACAACACAGGAGATGACTGGTTATGGGCTTCCCATGGGATTAGGCTAGCCACTGCAGGATCTTGGATTGGACAGGCTTTTGTCTGATCCAGCAGGACTCTTCTTACTTACTTGTCATTTTAGTGGTTCTCCTAATGTCAGAAAGGTAACCTATACTCTCTGTGATCTACCCATTACTGGTTACTCACATGGCTTTGTGTTTCCCTTGCAAGCACCTTCTTTCAGCATAAAGATGCAAATGGTTTCAGGTTAGGCATATAGCTTATGTAATGTGACAATGAAGAATGCATTTTGCAGCGAGCATTGTTTGGTTATGGCTGAAGGCATTTTGCTCTTATTTATACTTTAATAATTTTAACTAATTAGCAGCGCTAGATTACTGCTGTGGCTAAGCTATAAATCATGAATCCCCCAGCTCGTATTTCAACTACTTCATGAACCCACAGACAGCCTTAAGAAAGTTGCTCTAACTCACCCTCAGCTCTTTTCTCTTGTCATCCTCATCTGTAATGAACGGGTAGTCAAACTGGCTGACCTTGTTGGATTGTTACAGGGATTACTGAGATAGTGCATATGGAGTACTCTAAATACTCTGAAGCATTACATAAATACTGCTCTTGCTACAGCTATTATTACTAGTGCTAGTGCTACTACTACCAGTTTTAGTAGTCCTTTTCCTTCTTCAATGTCCTAGAGCTAGGGAAATGGTGGGATGTTGATGACCATCAGGAGGAGGGTATTGATGGTTGCTCTTAATTATTGTCTTCTCCTAACAGAAGTTCTCCTCTTGGATTCTGGTCAGCCACATTGATCCCCCAGAAACAACTCAGTAGAAATAAGAAGTTATTTCAAGTTCTTTTTCTCAACAACGACAATATAACTACATCATTTCATAGTTATTTTTAAAAGTTACTTTTCTAGTTAACAAGGGTGTAGTGTCACTAAATGGTGGAAGAGATATCTCATGGTTCACATGCAGGCTTCTGTTGCTGCTGATTTACGTTTTGATTTAAAGGAACTTTTCATGGTTCTGAACCCTAGCTCCCAAATAGTTTCAGCAATTTTGCTAGCTCATTTAAGATTTGGACTGAAACCTAAAGCAGTGACACCAGCCCATTGACATGAGGGTCACTAGCCACTAGTGTTTCTACTGTGGATATGAATGTGAAGGTAAGAAGTTAGATGGGAGGAAAGTATGTTTTCTACGAGTGGTTTGTAACATTAATAGACCTTTTTTTTTCAATCAACAGAATATGTAACGAGTTGAATATTTTACAAATATCACATGTTTACTGTAATAGTATGTTGCAGTCTTGAGAAGGAATATTCAC
Source organism: Cyclura pinguis (assembly GCA_030412105.1). Classification (NCBI taxonomy): domain Eukaryota; kingdom Metazoa; phylum Chordata; class Lepidosauria; order Squamata; family Iguanidae; genus Cyclura; species Cyclura pinguis. The sequence continues at coordinate 265,019,981 of CM059601.1, read as the reverse complement.
CCTATTTTTTTAAGTTTACTTCTTTAGAAATCTCAGTTTCAAGTATGCCATGGTCAGGAAAATGATTGTCATGACTGAAAGTGCAACATAATTTTGCAACATCAATGCCTTGACTCTCCAGATACTGTTCCCCAGAGCGTATGTCACATGAGATGTATGCCATGTTGACTTCTTCTGGGAGATCCCTGCAAAACTTAAGCCCAATGAAGTCATTGCTTGCAAAGCATTGAGGCCATAGTGAGGGATGCTGAAATACAGCAGCCAAGGTGAAATAGTTGGGAGATTTACCAGCAAGCCAGAAAAAACAATCAAAAACAAATAAAAAACAACCTTTCAAAAACAAGTGAGGCCATTTCTGCACTAGACTGTTATAGCGCTATTATCCCACTTTCAACATCCCATGGAATCCTGGGGTTTGCAGTTACAGGAGAGGGTGAGACCTGTTGAAAATGGGATAATAGCACTATAACAGTCTAGTGCAGAAATGGCCTAAAAGTAACCGCATACCTTTGAGAAATGAGAAAATTAAAAGTCCATTTTAAAAGCTGCAACTACAACAGTAATTTACTATCAGGCATATTTTATCATTGGAATTATACCTGTAATTAATTTGTATTAAAATTAACTTCCTGATCTCTAGCTTTCCCCCTTCTTGACATTGCATTCCTTTCTCTCCCTGTCTTTGTCATCTTTCCGTTTCCAGAAGATTAAGCATGCTCAGTGTTTGCTGGTCTGTTTCTTTGTTCCACTCCCATTTAAAAAAAAAACTTTTATACTTCTGCAAATCTTGGAGTTCCTCTAAGCAGATGGATACCTCCATCTAGTTTCTCAGTAGTCCCCTAGATGGAATGATTATTATCAATGTAATATGCTGTGTGTGTGTGCATCCCTTCATTAGTCACCTATTGACTTATGGTGACCCCATGAATTTCAGAGAGGAAATGGTAAAACAGCCTGGTTTGCAGGTTTATGATCAAACAGACATGATCTCTAAAAGAAAAAAGAGTAGGAAGAGAAGGGAAGAAGCTAATCTGGTGAAATAAGTTAATAAGAACAACAACAGATAGTGAGTATGAATTACTTTCACTTGTTGTCACTCTGTTGTCCTAACTCAACAGTAGCAGTGTTGAGCTGCTTTGATTTAATAGTTCTTTCTCCCAATACATTTTCTACAGCACTGCTTCCAGACAGTTCAATTTTTTTGGAACAGTTTTTTTCAACATTTCCAACCAAGCATTTTCTCAGCTTACATAGTACTTGGGTTCTTTGTCTACAAAGCAGGAATGGCCAGATGGCAGATTTGGACCTATTGGTACATCTCTGGGTGATCTGAAGTAGATCCTCAAGGATTTCTGACACCCAGTTCTCTGGCAAAGGGCAGTACTCCACCTCTTTGCCCCAAATTGTAATATTGAAATGAAGAAAGTTTGAAGTAACCAGAAGCAAATTTTCTTCTGGAACAACTGTAAATGCCATCCAATGGCTTGTGGTTTGTTGTAGAACTGCCCTCAAGTCGACTTTGACTTATGGTGATGTTAGGCCCAAGGCTTGCTCTAGCTAAAGTTTGGTTCAGGCTGCATCAGGCACTGTAGGCCTTGGCCCTTTCCGCACCAGGCAATTGGAACGGGGCAGTGCGTCCTCTCACGGAGGTCATCTGCAACCTGGAGCAGACTACTTACTGGAGATCCACACCTCAGTCTGCTCTAAAACAACCCCAAGTGGTCCTGCAGCATGTTTTCTAAAGACCGCAAAAAACAGGTCTTTATTTTCCTGGAGTGCACCACTGCATTCCTGCTCCTTTGTGCAGATTCGCAGGCTCGCACCAATACAAGCCTGCGATCTGCGGAGGGCGGGCTTTAGGCATGGCGAGCTTCAGCGGTTGGTCGGGACCCACGACCAACCGGAAGCCACCATTTTGGAAGCTGGAACCGCCATTTTGGAAGCCGGAAGCTGCCATTTTGGAAGCCGGAAGCTGCCATTTTGGAAGCTGGAGCAGTGCGGATCTACAGACCTTGTACTGCTCCAATTCGCCCTGGACCAAGGAGGAGCCCTGCGGAAGGGCTTCACAGACAGTCCGCGTTGCTTCGGACCCCAGAAGAAGCGGTAGGTAACGGCACGGAGCGATTCCCTCGCATCGTGCGGAAAGGTTTACATTGTTAAAGAATGTTCAAGGACAAGTTCTCTCTCTCTGTAGCTGTTTAGTACAGGGAGAGATAAGATGCAGTGTTTCAGCTCATCTGGCCAGCACAGGGAGGAGGAGGACAGCTCCATCTCAGCCCTGGTACATACTTTAGCAATTGGCGTGGGAAAGTACTCCCTCCCTGCTTGGTCCAACTGTCCTGAGTAAGTGAGACCTGTTATCTATATAAGCTGTTGTTAGAACAAAGAGCTTTGGGCTTCGCAGCAACTTGCTTCCTCGCCCAGTCAGTGTGTATGTATGCATGCTTGTTTTTTTCTCTCTCTCTTTTCTTTTTCATGTGCTTGCTTAAAATAGAACAGCCTTTCTCCAGACCAGAACTGAGTGGTCACTTTGCCTACCTCATACTCTGACCCAATAGCACACCCAAGCCAGCGCTCAGGCTGTGTGCCTTACAAGTGACCCTATGAATGACAGACATCCAAGTGACCCTGTTATGAACGGCTCTGCTTAAGTCTTGCAAACTCAGAGATGTGGCTTCCTCTTCTGAGTCTATCCATCTGCACTGTGATCTTCCTTTTTTCCTATAGCGATATACCTTGCCATCCATTACTCTTATAGCAATCCTAAGTTGCTGAAGAGTCGCATTCAGAGGTCTGACCCTATTGCTATCCTTTTTTACTTTTGCTTCCTATCTGTTCTTAACTGCTTGAAGAGCTTCATTTACCGTCTAATGAGGCTTTTCTTTCTTTTTGATAGCAGACAATGTCTTTTTGCATTCTTCCTTCACATTGTCCCTGGTTCCAGTCCAGAATTATTCTGGTTCCTTGTCAATTAGGTATAATAATGAAAGTCTATTGTTCCACTATCTTTAAATTCTACATGGATGTTTTTTAGGTTGTATTTTGGTACAGTGATTCCTTCAGTGCTCTTCTTAAGCTTTACCATAATTTTTTTACATTAGTAACTCTTCCGTATCATAATATGCTCCTGCCCTTGTTTTTGCTGAGAGAATGGAGCTTCTCCATCTTCTGCTTCCAATTATGTAGTTTATTTTATTTCTGTATTGGCCATCAGGTGACATTAACACTTTGTGTTATATGCTTTACTGTCTTTGCTACATCTCTCCTCACTATTAATGCCACTCCATTTCTTCTTTGATTTTCAGATAAAACACTGTAACTTTCTGACTCAAAATGTCCCGTTCCTGTCCACTTTAGGTCACTCATCCTGAATATAGAAAAGTTTATGCATTTTATTCCTTCCTTTACAATGTCTATCTTTCCCTGATTCATGTTCCTCCCATTCCATGTCTCTATAATATGTGTTGTACAGCCTGAGACTTTCGTTTCACCAATGAGCACATCGGCTGCTGAATGTCTTTTCAGCACCATTGGCCACAGCACTAGCCATACTTGTCTTCTGCTCTTCTATGGTAGCTCACTGAGTGCCTTCCCACCTGAGTCTCATCTTCTGGCATGATCCCTTGTTTCATTTTAGATTGTCTCATCACACAGTTTTCAATGTAGAAGTCTTCAGAAGTGGTTTGCCATTGCCTTCTTCTTGGAATACTAACCAATCTTAGCTATAGTACCACTGCCCTTGTCTCTGAGAGATCTTTTACCAGTGTCACTCCACTGGCTGTTTGGCACATTTAGGCCATTTCCGCACGACAAAGCTCTTCCGCATTGTCTCGCTGCAGTCCCAGGTCCAGAAGAGAGCGCGTCAGCAACACTCCCCTCTGCACCCGCTCGGTCCATGCAGAAGAGAATGCAATGGTGCCACTTCTTCCTTCCGCAGCACAGCTGGGCTTTTTCCATTGCTGCGCTATGGAAGGAAGCATCACCAATGTGCTTCCGCATCTTCTGCATGGCCAGAAGTGACGGGAGCACCGCACGATTGTGGGCACGAAACGGATTTTTTCCATTTTGCGAAAACTGCACAAGCGTGAAGTTCCGCGAGAGGATGGTAGCGGGACGGCGACGACGTCATGTGGAAGTGCGACCTGCTGGCTGCTGCCATCCTGTGGCAAAAACGCAACAGCGACGTTGGTGGGAAAGGGCCTAAGTCTGGCTACTTTCAAAAGCCTGTCTGACATGTGAGACTCTACCAGCAGCACTTCTACCATCAACATAGCCTCTTGCCTCACAGGAGCACACCTTCTTACCACCAATGAAAGGTAATGCCATGGTGGAAGTATAGGGAGTGACTGAAATATCAGTTCACACTTGTTTCCCATGTATATAAACATGGAACTGAGATTGAGCCCTTCATCAGTTTGGGAAGGAATCACACATGCCCACACAGACACAAACAAAGACACACACAATTGCTCTTGGCCAAGAGGGAACATCTCCTCAGCCTCTTCAGTTATCTTGGCTGCAACAATTGTCTGATCAGATGGACAAACCTCTTTTTGAAACATCAGGATTTTTTTAGAGCTTCCAGAGGAAGAGATAATGTTCACAAGTTGCTTATCATAAACAAAATAGGGAAACAGAGAATAGATCATTCTAACATTTTTCTGTAAATAAGTGCATGTTCTCAGTTATCTGTTGACTTTTGCCACAGTTCTTATAAGAAGACAGAATGGCTTGTTTTGAACTGCTTAGGAAATCAGAACCAAAATTTTTGGAAAATTTTTTATCCCCAATATAGCTTCTGGTACTCCAAACATGCACATGCACCCACACACAAATTGTAATCTATCTATCTCCACCCAGATGTTTGGCATATGGTGTGTGTCCATATGTATCTTCAAGTTACTTGCTACTTATGGCAACCCCATGAATTTTACAGGGTTTTCTTAAGCAAGGAATACTTAGGTGGTTTTGCTAATTCCTTCCTCTACAGCAGCTGATATCCATTGGTGGTTTCCCATTCAAGTACTAACCAGGGCTGACCCCGCTTAGCTTCTAACATCAGATAGGATTTGAGTATTTGGGCCTTTAGGGTATTTAGGCCATTGGCATCTGGTAATTCAAAGTTCTCAGCTAAGAGATTGCAGAAACAGCCACTGGCCATTCCCCTATTGCACCAGTGAATGATAAACAGGCATACTGGCAGTTACATAGTTGGTTGCACAATGTCAGTATTTCACAGAAGGGTTAGGGTTCTTCTGGGACCATGTTTAGTTCATGATTGCACAAGAGGCATACCACAGCCATAACCATTTTACAGGCAGTTGTACCTTTTGGGGTAGTATGTAACTTCAGAGAAGGACAATCAAAATGTCCAGAGGAAGATGACCAAAATGCTGAAAGGTCTGAATACCATGTCTTATGAGGAGTGGCTTAGGGAGCTGGGAATGTTTAGTCTGCAGAAGAGAAGGTTAAGAGGGGATATGATAGCCATGTTTAAATATTTGAAGGGATGTCATGCTAAGGAGGAAGCAGGCTTGTTTTCTGCTGCTCCAGAGACTAGGACAAGGAGCAAAGGATTCAAACTATAGAGAAAGAGATTCCATATGAAAGTCAGGAAGAACTTTATGACAGTCAGAGCTGTTTGGCCATAGAATATGCTGCCTCAGAGTGTGGTAGAGTTTCCTTCTTTGGAAGTTTTTAAGCAGAGGCTGGATGGCCATCTGTTGGAAGTGCTTTGATGTGTGTTCCTGCATGGCAGGGGGTTGGACTGGATGGCCCTTGTGGTCTCTTCCAACTCTAAGATTCTATGATTCAGCGTCCCATTTGATCCACTGGGATAAGAGAAACAGCCTCTGTATATTCCCTATTGCACAACAAGACAATAAACTGGCACATTAGCCCACAGACAATCAATTGCTTAATGTTGATGTTCAACAGAAAGGTGGTGTAGCACAACGACCATGTAACTACATTGAGTGTAGTTTTATACTATTCAAACCCAATGTAGTATCTCAGCCACTGTGCAACTTTGCAAGATTTTGCTAGCCACACAAATTTTTTCTTAATATTGCCGTAAAACCCAAAACAAGTGCTAACACTTTTTGAAAAACAACACCTGTCAATTACAATTACATAGAGCTCTTAGAACCCAGCAAGTATTACTTCCTCAAGCTCAACTTATTCCATCAAGAAAGGAAGGCAGGCAGGCAGGCAGGCAGGGGTCCTAAGCAAAGTGTAAGTCAGGTAGCTAGGTAAAAATGTTACCTTCCAGAATAGAAAGTTCAACAGCACTTTGAAGGAACTTAACCCTTCTAAAAACATTGAAAGGTAAGCTCTCCAAATCTTTAAACTGTTTCTTTTTAAACTGTCCACCCTTTCCCTTTAGAACTGTTAGACAGTTCACAAAGGTTGTGCTAACAACATCATATCTCCCATCACAGCCCCCACAGTTTAAAAAAGCCTTTGGCTAATATAATGTTTTTAATTAGCATTTCCAGAGAAAGAAAGGGGAAAGGGCCTTTGAAGGAGAGGAGAGGCATTTCATTACTCCTCTGAATAAAAAATTTTAAAAAATTAAAAATTACAGGAGTCTTGCTGGTATCTCGTGAAAGTCCCCAGGAAACAATTCTGGATGGTTCAAAAGTTCCAAAGTGGCTCCTGTCATGTCCAGTACTTGTCCCTTGGGATACTTCACTGAAGGACAATGCCACACACAATTCCAACTGAAAGTCCCAAAATCACCTCATTTGAAATGTGGTGCTGGAGAAGAGTTCTACAGATACTGGAGACTGCTAAAAAGACAAATAAATGGGTCCTAAAGCAAATCAAGCCTGAATATTTCCTAGAAGCCAGGATGATTGTCGTACTTTGAACAGATCATGAGAAGATGTGACTCACTAGAAAAGACAATAATGCTTGGTAAGGTAGAAGGCAGTAAGAAAACAGGAAGACTACATTACAGATGGATAGACTCAAGGAAGCCACAGCCTTGAATCTGCAAGACTTGAGCAGGGCTGTTGGTGATAGAATGACTTGGAAGTTTCTCATTGCCATAAGTTGAAGTCAACTTGACAACACTAACAACAACAGAACACATACCTTTGTTGCAAAGCTTGCAGCCCTGGGACACCCCAAATGTTGATGCAGAGCTTGAAAAGTAATTTTTTTTTATAGTACTAGTTCTAGAATCTCTCAGCCAGCAGAAAGTTGTAATCCAGAAAGGTACCTTTTCCAAACTCTGAGTAAATGCAATGCTAAACCTGGCAGCTATGGAGAGAGTTAACAACCTAGAGGCTTAGGAACACTTGGGACAATTTCAGGGTTCTCTGTTTCATGAGATGGATGTGAAGACACAACCATTGTCAAAGAAGGAAGCAGAAGATGTAGTAAATTAGACAAATTACTTCAAATGAACACTCCTTGTAGGTGAGGACTGAAGTATTTTCCTTCAGGACATTTGCATTCAGCATGAGTGTTTCCTCCACTTTTGTTTCAAAGAACTGAAGACACACAGAGAAAAAAGAATGGGTGCAAAGGTACAGCATCTTCATAGGTCTTTCTTTATCTTTGAAGGTTATTCTACCCAAAGTTTGAAGATAAACAACAGCTGACACGGACAACTGCTGCATCATTTTGTTTTTGCTTGAGTAAACATGATGTTTAGGTTGCCTCTTTCTTTGTTTGCACAATCCTCTTTGTTCTCCTCCAGTTTTGCCAGAAAAGGGACTGTAATTGTTTCTGTCAGAAAAAGACTTCCTATGAGTTTCCACAAGCACAGCACTTGATCCTTGAACATCCTTTATTCATGCCTAATAAACCTCTCTCCCTTGTCTCTCCCCATTATTCCCTCTCTCTCTTCGCCCTCTGTTTCCCGTTGTTCAAACTAGATGATAAATTGTTCATGTATTTAGAACAGTTGCCTCCTCAACTGGTGAAAGATGTCTGTTTGTCACAGCATGTGATTATACTAAACTATGTATCTTGCCTTTTGCACACTTTGTTTTGTTAGTAATCACTGAAGGGTCAAAACAGACTTAACTTGCAATCCTGAAGCATGTGTTGTTGTTGTGTATCTTCAAGTTGTTTCTAATTTATTGTGACCCTAAGGTGGACCTAGTATAGGGTTTTCTGGGTGTGTGATGCACCCAAGGCCATCTAGTGGGTTTCCATGGCCAAGCAGGGAATTGAACCCTGGTCTCCAGGATCATAGTCCAATGCTCAAAAAACTACACCTCACTGGCTCTTCTGAAGCATATATCACTGTGAAAATTCCATTGTCAAATGAATTGCAGGGAATACCTTTTCTCTTAACATGTAGATCAATAAACTCTGACTCCTGAACATATTTCTGTGCATGGTTGTATGAAGTTAAAAGAGAACTGTAATTGTAGACTCAGGCCATTTCTGCATTACAGTGTTATAGTGCTATTATTCCACTTTCAACATCCTATGGAATCCTGAGGTTTGCAGTTTAGGGAGGGGCCTCAAATAATAGCACTATAACACTCTAGTGTGGAAATGGCCTCAGACTAGGGATACTGGGTTCAAATCCCTATTTAGCCCTTAAGGTTAATCTGTGACCTGGGATCACTCACTATCTACCTAACATGCTTCATAGAGTTTCTAGTGAGAATAAGATGAGATTTGGCCCTATACGCCACCTTGGAGAAAAGGCAGCCAATAAATGCAATAAAGAAGAAGAAGAGAGTAATACAAATGGTGCTCAGCCACAAAATGAGACAGTACAAGGGATATAGCTTAGTGGTTCCCAACCTTTCATATTTTAAGTCTCACCAATCACTCTTCTAGCGAATCCGGATCCCACTGATGTAGAAATAAAATGCCCACTTTTTCTGAAAAAAAAAATATTTATATGCTTACAGGCATTATGTTATTACTATATATTTTTTATCATTTACAGTAATCTTGAAGAACATGAAAAATGGTAGTAGTATGGGTGGAAGTAAAAACAAACAAAAAGTCCTTTAATAATGGGTAATTGTAGTGGCACTGTGGAGCATAAATTTTACTGCCTCAGTAACTTTGCAACATGAGAATATAAATGAATCACTGTAGCAGTATTACTGAGAATCATTTTTACTGCATGACTAATACACGTGTCTCTCACCTAGACTACTTTGTGTCCCAGTGGTAGCATGGCCGATCTCACTCATACCACTGAATTAGACTGATGTGGCACATGTATCTGTTTCCACATGCTCCAAAATACATTGACAGGCATCCTGTTCAGCAGCTATGAGATTGCAAAGTAGAATTACAATCTTTTAACTAATGAGCATTCACATTTATTACTGTAAACGATCAAACTCAGAACCTACATTTGCATTCCAGCAACACACCAATCAATGCATTTCCAAGGCACTGGAGATCAGGAAATGACATCTTCAGTACTCCACCAGTCACAGAGTACATCCAAACAATCAGTTGGACAGATCTCTGAGAACCTGGCCACAACTGCTTGTCTCATTTCCCAACTGGCTTGACCTCCAGCACCTCAGAAACACTTTGGTCAGGATGTTGTCAGGCCAGAAAAGTAGAATCATAGAGTTGGAAAAGACCACAATGGCCATCGAGTCCAACCCCCTGCCATGCAAGAACACACGCTCAAAGCACCCCCAACAAATGGGCCACCCAATCTCTGTTTGAAAACCTCCAAAGAAGGTGACTCCACCATACTGCGAGGCAGCATATTCTGGTGTCAAAAGTCCTAGTGGTGCAGTGGTTAAATGCTGGTACTGCAGCCACAAGGTTGTGAGTTCGATTCTGCCGGGCTGCAGGTTGACTCAGCCTTCCATCCTTCCACAGGTCGGTAAAATGAGTACCCATTTTGTTGGGAGCAATTAGCTTACAACATTGTAAACTGCTTAGAGAGCACTTAGCTGATAAGCGGTATAGAAATGCACATGCTGTTGCTATGCTATTGCTATTACCATCAGGAAGGTCTTCCTGACGTTTAGGTGAAATCTTCTTTCCTGCAGTTTGAATCCATTGCTCCATGTCCTAGTCTCTGGAGCAGGAGAAAACAATTTTACTCCACCTTTCATATGACATCCCTTCAAATATTTAAACATGACTATCATGTCACCTCTTAACCTTCTCTTCTCCATGCTAAATATATCTAGATCCCTAAGCCACTCCTCATAGGGCATGGTTTCCATGCCTTTCTTTCCAGGCAGGTTTTGAGAAGTGAAATAACCAGAAGTAGCTACAATGATAGAATTGTGTTGTTGTAGTTATGTTGACAATTCGGATTCTTGGCTGTCATGTATTTAAATATTTAAATAGCTGCTTAAATGTCACAAAAATTGGGAGTCTAATTCATCACTATGAAGAAACAAGGCCATGCCTCCTTTCATCACAATTGGGAAGGCTTACCTTTTTTGATTAAAGATCCTAGAATTCCCCATGCTAGCTAGGAAATTCTGGGAGTTGTAGACCCAAAGTATTTTCCCCCCAACTCTGCCTCTCACCAAAGGGTCAAACAGCTCATTTCTGTACAGCCTCAACCTTTTTACATCAGAGGCAGAATGAAAAAGTGTCTCCTACTTTAGTTTTTGAGATCACCACTCTTAGGACCAGAGCAAGTCTATGTGTAAGGCATTTTAAAAGATTGCAAACCATGGTCTGTGTTCTTTTGGTTAGTCCCAACAAGAGTAGATCCATTGAATCAATTGTTGAGAGGTAAGTCAGCTGTTAGGTAAATCCCATTGATTCAATGGGCTTACTTTAATTAAGACTAAGTAGGAGTCAGAAACATGAATGCTTTCCTTGAGAGTTTAGATAAGTTGCCAGCCCATTGTCTGGTCTACATTGGTGTGTGTGTGTTTTAATGGAAATCTTAAGGCAGGTTCAGAAAACTTTTGTAGCTTAAGTGTATGTTGGTAGAAGTGTTCTGTAAGTATGTACTGTGCTAAGGACAGAAAGAATGTTCTGTATTATTCATTTTTCTGATTTAAAAATAGGTTTCCAGAGAGAATAACGGAGTAGCAAGTCTTGGGTGCAGTCTTCTCCCAACAGTGTTTTCTGAGTGGGAAACGTTCTTTTCTTCTTTTTTTTGCATGGAAACTGTAATTTTTTTTATGCAAAATGGCATATGTTTTCCTGTGCATAAAAATCCTCTGGAACACTTCAGGATGCTTGAATACCAGGAAGAATTGTTTGCAAAAATATTTAATTTTTTTCCTGCTGTAAGGAGAAAACTACAGTAATTATTTGGCCATGTATAAGAGCATGAAACAATTTACATACTTTTTTTGGTACTGTTATTTGCTCCCCATCTCCCTAGATGTGGAGATCTCTGAGCCTTGGTTTAGTATCCTTTTGCATGAGAGTTGTTGTTGGTGGTGGTGGTAAAGGTAATGAGGATGATGACTATGATTTCATAGGTTTTCTCTCTCCTTCTGTGTCTATATATAAATTCATACAAAAACACACACACATACACAGCTCATACTGAAAGTAATGCTTGTGTGCCATCTTCTCTGAAACTAATAGTTCAAATATGATGCTATTACACCACCAGATAGAGTAATTCTTATTGCATGACTGACATATTTTCTGTATTTCTAGTTGTTGGTTATGAAGCAGAAACAAAGAGCAGTTATTGAGTTCTTGACCAAAGAAGGATATACTACTGCTCACATCCTCAGAAAGCTCAGAAATGTGTATGGCGAGGTGACAATTTATGACAGTAATGTGTGAAGATGGGTGAAAAAGTTTAAAGAAGGCAAAAAACCAGTGTTGAAGACAAACCATGTAGTAGAAGGACATCGACAGCAAGTCACTGATGAAAACTAAAACAGGGTGGATGACACAATTCACACAGACCAGACTATCACTGTCCAAGAGATTGTTGAGCCATATTGTTGGGTCACTGAGCCGTATTTTAGCCTATATAACAGTATCTGCTTTTGAGCTCTTTCCGGGTTTTTGTCTTTCAGGCAGGTGCAACATTCAGACTGATCTTGTCTTTTACTGATCATGTTGCAATTGTTTTTCTCTGCTTTATGTATTGGCAGAAGAGTATTTGGCTTTAGCACAGGTTCTGAACTGAACTGAATTGAATGAAAAAGGTCCAAGGTTCAAAACCTCATATCTCCAGGTCTGGATGGGAAAGATTCTCTGTCTGAAACCTTGGAGAGCTCCTGCCAGTCAGTGCAAACAGTGCTCAGCTAGGAGAACCAATGGCTGACTGGCTAGTAATAAGGGAATTTCCCATGTTCCTGTTACCTGACAAGAAGGGGTGGGGAAAGGATCACCCACAAACCCATATTTTGAACTCATCAAGCCCCTGCCAGAATACTCCTAAAAGCCCTCAATTTACAATGCTTTCCAGGATTAAAATCATCTCAGAATTGTTGATGCTGCTGCAAATACATATCTAAAATGCAGTGACTGGGCTTCCTTCTCACCACAACCTCACCAGTGAAAAGAGACAGCCAATAATTGGGCAAAAACAAAGCCAAAGCAAACTGGGCATGGCTCTGGGGTTTGCTTCAGTTTTACCTTTGGTGTCGGTACAGCTCACCAGGACAGCAGAGAGGCAAAAATTGGCCCTCACCCCTTTGCAAAGTCAGCCACCTCCCCCTTTCGAGACTGCTGAAGAAACCTGCTGCAGATGTTACAACCCGCATCACTGATAATTATTAATGATCAGTGGGAGACTGTAGTTACAAATAAGTAGTTACTTATAAGTTCTGTTTTTGCCTGGCAACCAAGACACAGCTCTTTCATTTCATGGTTGTGACATAACCAGGGATAGCACCACTGCTTTAGTTTTGTGACCTTTTTTTTTTGAAGATACTGTTTCTGGCTACAGGAGAATAGCCTCACTGAACAGTGGAGGAGGAAGGGTTCAAGTCAGCTGGATCAGGCTGTGCCTTGTGCTTTGTTGTGGGTGTTGAGATGATGATGAGGTAGACAGGAGGAGAGAGTGCCTTCAGCTAATGAAGACTGGCTGAGATGAATGTGCTTAATTTAAATTGTAAGGGGAAGGAAATGATATTTAAGCTGATGCATATTAGTGCTTTAAAGCTGTTCCTGTTGAAATTATAATATGGATCACCCAGAGCTGCTGGTATTTCCCACATTTCCTTTGCAAAGTAACCCATCATTTCCACAAAAAAATAATTCAAGGCAAACAACAGTCTAAATCAGAGGAGCAGAAAGTGCAGGCTGTGAGTTCCTCAATCCCACTTTTGTAGCAACCCTGACAGTAGTCCAAAGATCTGATCCCCAACTTTAAAAAAAAAATGATTTTGGGAAAAATTTTAGCCCAAAACCACATAGAAAGCCCACAAACATGCAAAAACATGCCAACCCCCCCCCCCACACACACACACACCTCCAAACCCAGGAGCTCTCCATCCCATTACATGTGCTTCCCGTTTCTGAGAATCACTCTGAGGAAAAACAGAGATAAATTGGTACACTAGGGTCAAAGCTGACTGAGGGAAGGGAACATTACTTCTTACCTTCATGCATCTGCCCACTGCTGGCCCAAATCCTAGCCTGCAGCCCACATGTGACCTCCGAAAGCCTTTTGGTATAACTCCATCCTGGACCACCAGAATTTGTCTAAGAAATTGGCCAGTCAGGCTCCAGCAATATCTCTAGTAGAGGCTAAAGCCATCATATGCCTGTGATGCCACCACTGGACTACAGTGGCATGCTTTCAGCAGCCCACAGATGATAGCGCATCACTTTTGGTTTCACTTCTGACCCTCATTTCACTTCTGGGAAAGAACTTAAAAGACCACATAGCAATTGCTGATTTTTCAACAGCATGTCTGGAGTCACCCTTCTGATAGTGTGGCTCAGAACACTCTTTTTCATAGGGAACATCATTTGGCAGACATAGGTACCATCCTTAAAAACAATCTTATATTACAGGGGTAATCCCTTATGTAACTAAAATGACACCAACCCTGCACAAGATATTACCAGGCTTCAGGATATAACATTGCAGAAGTCCAAACATCCTTAAGGCAAAAGCTTCAAGATACAGAGGTAGGAGATGAAAAGACAAACCATTGAGAACTGAGCATGCTCAGTATCTGAGGAAGGCTGGTTGACTGTTGAGGATGATGAATGGGAAGAAGGAAGGGGAAATGGAATGGAGCATCTTGGGAAAGGACGTGGTCAACTGGAACCCTGAAAAGGAGCACTCTGTATTGTAACATTTTCTTGCATATTCTACTTGTTTTCTTTAGAAGCAATAAATCCTTTTCTGCAAGACACAATTAATGGGTTTGTGCACTTTAAAAGCTGCATGGCAAAAAAAAAAAAAGCAATAGACAATACAACAGCAAAAGAAATCTTATTTCCCCATCGTATGATGTCTCTTCAAAATGGGCCATGGTGTGCCACAGTAGTAATCTGAGCTTATGTATGGTCTTTTCATGTAAATTATCATTAATATCTTCATCTTTCCCTTTATACCTCTGAAAGGAAGCATGCTCATGGTCAACCGTTCCATTATTTCCTTCCCCTAGCATCCCACAGTCAATTCTAAGGAATACATGCCTCTTCTTAGTGACTTCTTCAGCTGTATGCAACAACCAGAGGGAGTCTAAAGGAACAGGCAGATGGGAAATGCTAGATGAAACACCAGACAGTAGCTTCTTGAGTAGTTTTACCATATCCTTTGGTAAAAGGGAGAAGAAGCAACAAGTCATTTATGTTTCAGATGTTACCCTGATTTCTGGGGTCCCTTGGGGGACACCTCAATGTGCTCCACATGATGGGGAATGGAAACTAGCCAGAGCATGAGCAATAGCAACGCGAGAGGCAGGGTAAGCTAGCAGGGTCTTTTTACCCAGTTTTTACAGGGTCAGGCCAAGCCAAAAACCAAACAAAAATGTCCAATAAATGATTTTATTGAATGAAAATATCACACAGAGACGCAATCACTCACACACTCACTCAAGACCTATTAAGAAGCAAAAGAGAGGAAACTGGATAGGGGAATATTGAAGGGGGTATAGCAGGGGTAATACTGCACCTTGTCCTGAAATCCTTGGTCCAGGAAAAACAGTGGAGAAGTGGGGCTCAGCACAGAGAAGGCTGAGGGGATTACTCAACAGACAGAGAAACTGTCAGCTGGGGTGACCGGGAGTGATCCAAAGAACCCCTAAAAAAACTGGGACTATTTGTAGGGGAAAAGGTACCTGGAGGGCTAATCCTTTCCCGAGGAGAACAATGGGGTGTTGCAGCGAGAAAGAAACTCCACAATGGTAATTTCCTTTGCGTGATGGAATTGCAAGGTGTTGCCAAAGTCTCAGGATCTTCGACTGTGTTTGTTTGTGGTGTGGCTTCATGTAAATGGTCCTCGCTTGATAGGATATTTGCTCAACTTGGGGCATACATGCTAACCCCCTCAAGTCAGCGTCTTGGGGCTGAGGACCCTTTGTTTATTGTGGGTTTATACATCTTGAGGTCTCCTGGGGTGACATGAGTGGGGATTTTACTGGCCTGACCTGGTTTTCAGTCATTCGACCATGCCTGCCTATGTGCTCATCCAGGCGACCTCTCAGGCACACAGAATCATATTTAATATCAAATTGTAGACCCCGGGATAGGGTTTCTCCATCAGAGTAACACAGACATTCTCTTGATATCCTTGTGTGTTTTCACAAACCATGGAGACTATATGGCAGGGCTGAAGCCAAAGACTGAATTTCAATCCAAGCATAGAGACTGGTTATTTAAACTCCTTCATCTGTACTGCAAGGGTCAGAGGCAAGTTCATTCATCACAAGTGCCATTGTTTCTCTACCCCGCCCCCCACCAGCCAGTCTTGCCTTGTTGGTTGCTTTTGTGGTACTCTAGCCACTGTGATCTGACCTATCAGAGGGATTTTTGAGGACAGGGAAACAATAGATCTGTTGCCTGTCAGTTCTTAGGTATGCAGTGATAGGGAAGAAGACACAGTAAAGGAGCAAACAGACAATCAAGTATGGTAGGGGAGAAGGCCAAAAGGCAAAGAGCAACGATTGGCTAGTTGCTGTGGTGCATTGTGCAGATAGTGAAGGTGATGGTGGTGGAACTGAATGAGAGAGAAAAGAGAGAACACAGCATTGGTTTGCACAAGGAGAGGTAGCTATACAAAGTACAGTGCTGTTTGAGTGAGAAGAAAAAGACCAACCTAGCCACTTGGAATTTGCCAGCATGGTGACCTTGCAATGAGACCTTGTTTGGATGATGTGGGGGAACAGCTTCCAAAGGCCTCCAACAGCAACAGCCTTAGTGTTTGGCTGGAGGAATAAGATGAGAGCTCCCACCAGCACCACATACCCTATGTGGCCTCAGCAATGGTACCTAAAGTTAAAGTAGCTCTTGGTTGAAAAATAGTGGTGGTCATTGCTCAGGTGAAGTGTGCAGGCAAACAAGCAACTTCGTCTGCATTACCACCAGTTGACTCAGAGCTGTCTTTGTCTAGACAATCTGTAGAACAGAAGTAGCATTCTGAACAGTGATATCTATTTATCTATCTATCTATCTGTCTAAAATATGCAAATGAAATACTACCAGAGACTAATCAATTCTAGATTATTAGACCACAGCAGAGGATTTGGTAACAGGCCAGGTATTAACTGTGCACCAAAATGGTCAGCCTCAGAGCCCATCACTCCCCTAAGGAGAAGGCATTTCCTAAACAAGATGCCACAGTAGTTAAGGTTCTCTTCTCTGTTTCCATATAGTGTACATTTCTCACTAGTGGGGCATAGAAGGCCTCTTCAACAGATCTCAGTGGTCAGACAGGTTTATATAGGGAGAGGCGCTCCTTCCAATTTTGAGGTCCCAGACTGTTTGGTATTTTAAATATCATTGCTACATCATGTGGTTCCTATAAGGCAGAGGACAGAATAGTGGAACCCTCCAGAAGCTGACAAACTGCAATTTCCAGCTGCCATAGTTCTGCTGGGTCAATGGTGAAGAATGTTGGGAGTTGAAGTCAACATCTGGAGGATCACAAAATCCTCACCCTAAAATAAGATGTTCCTGTCAGCCAGTTCTTCTCTCTGCCTATCCCTTCACCCATTGTTTGTCTCCCTCTATTGCCTTCATCTTTTACTCTTGTCCTCTGGTTTCTACTGATCCTGCTTTCCTAGATTCTTTTGCCTGCTCACTCTCATTAACCCCTATATGAGATCAGAGAATGCCAACCAAAAGCAGTCACAGGCTTTTCTAGCTGATCCCACTCCGCTTTATCACGCATATTTACTGGCCTAATCACTGCCACAGACTTTATTAACACCATTAACACCAATACAGCTCAAAGGATACATTTATTTTTAAAAATTGTGAATTTATTTGGGATATAGTGACATCCAAGAGCCAGCAAATGAAATTTAAAGTCCAATATATCTCTTCTTCTAAATGGGCAAGAAAGTTTTGCCGAAGCAAATTGTGACTGATAGCTGAGTGAAGTGCTGCTTTGCCGATCACACACCGATCACACATCGATCACACACTGCTATTCCATCAGAACCCTATTTGTGATAATGCTAGACAAACCAACTGTAAAATATAGCGCTTATGTATATGAAAGTGAAGGTAGCAAGCAAAACAGTTTGCACTGTGAAAAGGAACAGTTTGATCTATGTTGCAAGCTACATTTTGCCAGTAGTGGGCATGTTACACACAATGCTCATGCCATAAAACAGTCCATACCATACATTTGAATTATGGATTGGATACCTGGCTATCTCAATTTATTCTTGATATATAATCTCAAAATTCCTACAGTGCTTTTCATTTCTGCCGCTTGGCTTCTTTTTTTAGATAGCATCATATTTCCCCTTCAAGTGATGGCAGTTGTCTGCATTTTATGAGTCAACATGATGAGCAACAAGGTATCTGAGAAGTGAAAAAAAAATGCTGCTATTAGATAGACGCTTTTTAAAAAATGCTGCAGAAGTGATTTGGTTGGGTGGAGGCTACGGAAATCATATTGTCATAGTTGTGTTAATGAATTTATATGGCAAGGATAGGCAACATTTCCCACTTTCATCCCAATAGGAGCTACCCAACCAACAGTCAGTAGTACCAGCAACTTTTTCTAGTCACTGCAGTTTCCCACAAATTTCAGCAGCAACCATAGCAGCTCTCTGTGGTGCAGCAGGGTACCTGATTACCCCATTGCACCACAGACTAGCTGTACATCCCAGAATGTCTCTTTCCTTTCTAAAAGAAGAAAGGAGTCTTTTTTGGTGGCAGTTCCTCTGATTTCAACTTCAGCAAATGCAGGAGGGCTAGAGTCTCAGGCTCTTTCCACAGCACCCTCCCATTCCACAATAGGAACAAGAGAAGGACGGGACTATGAACATGCTTCTGCATGACATCATCATGGTATCCTTCTCATGTCCCCAGGTGCCTCAATCACAGATTAAATCACTGTTGGGTTTTCCCCGTCAATGACCTGCAACCACACCACCATCATGAACTTACCAATGATGTATTTAAGTCTTACACTCCAAGTCTCAAGTCTCTACCTTCAAGTCTCAAATCGAGTCTCAAGTCCTTGCAAGATACTTTCAAGTCAAGTCTTAAGTCTGGAAACTAACTTTATACCCCAACCTGTATTCCAGAATTCCCAGACAGAGTCAAATAGAGTCAGTTTTAACAATATAAGTAGAGTCAGCCCTCCACTTCTGTGATTTTGCCATCTGCAGCCTTGGAAGTGGGGAAGAGGATCCTTCTCAGTCCCCATTACTGAAGCTTCAAGAGCTTTAGAAGGAAGAATTCTTCTTCCTCAAGCCTATTGCCTAACATATTTTCTGTTTCCCTCTGAGATATGCACCCTGCAATCTGGGCATGAGTTTTGCCTTCTGCTGTTAGGAAAAGTTTTAGAAAGCTCCTCCTACATGTAGCAGGGACAAGCCCACCTCAAGCCCATTGCCTATCCCATTTGCTGTTCCCTCTGAGAAATGTGTCCACGCTTTGGACTTGAGACAGATAGTCAGTGACCAGTAAGTTGTAAGATTTCTGGATGAACGTGTTATGTTACTGAACCGAGGGCATCAAGTTATTCATTAAAAATATGCAAGTCTCAAGTTAAGTCAAGTCCGTGTCGAGTCACTGAAGTGACTTAAGCCTGATAAGTCCGAGTCAATAGACTTGAGTCTACATCACTGGGACTTACCTGTCTTGTGGAAGCCCAGGAAGTGCAACAGCTGTGCTTCCTGCTTCAACACAGCCTGGGAAGGTATCCAGCTGCACTGCAGAAGGAAGAGGCATGGCCACCACACTCCCTTCCGCAGGGAATCAGCTGCTGTGGAGGAGAGGTCTCTTGTCACATTCCCCTCCTGGCAGAGCCCCAGGATCCCCACCTGATGTCTTCGCAAAAAGGTAGGGTGCAGAAAGGGGTGCAGAAAGGGCCTCAGAAATACCTAGATGGACAGCCAGGATGGGCAACATTTTGACCACCCCTGTTCTACAGTGTATTCCCAATGTCTGGCCTGTTATGACTAATAAAACGGTGGTACCCAAAACTTAGCAAGGAACAATATTCCATCATAGGAGTCTAAAGAATATCATAGCATCTGATACTCTTATAGAATATCAGAACATATCAGTGATATCATAGGATTCTAAAGAAACTACCTTATGTTCTCTAGGATTCTAATCAGGAATAAAGCATGGTTTCAAGGTGCAAAGACGGGTAGTTTGTTGTCCCATGTTTCAATACTATGCACAGTTACAAAGGAGTAACTCTCAGTGAACGCTATGGGGCTTACCTCTGAGTAAACATGCATAGAATTGTGCTGTTAGTTATTGATTTATACCTCACATTTACTCTGAGGAGCTAGTGCAATTTAGGGGAAGCCTATTTACTCAGGCATTGGCCTAAATCCTGTTATTAGCCCTCACTGGAGTAGATCCTATGAATCTATTGGATTTTCCTATTGACTCACACTTCAATAATTGATTCAGTGCTGTGCTCTAGTTAGGATGAAACTAATGGGATTCAAACCTTTGTTTATCCAGTCTTTTATGAGAAGTGTATAGGCAACATGAATAGGCTATTAACTGGATTTATCCATTTCACCTCATTCTCTCACATGTCTTGTGGACAGAATATTGATGGTCTGTTGGGATGATCCATTTGTGCTTTTGGCTTTTGCTGTACTAAAAGCACCAGTTGCTCGTGCTTGGGTCTGTGTGAAATCATAATTGTGACGTCATGTGCTTGTGTTAAGAAATAATGCTTAATTTATTGGTTGTATAATAGAGTATATGGCAAGGAGCTATTCGAAGGAGGAGAGAATGGAAGGCTGGGGTGAATGCTAATTGCTGGAATGCTTGAGAGTATTTGCAGAAGGCTGGTGAATGGCAGTTAGGCAGTGAGTGTTTTGGTTTTTAGTGAGAGGCAGTTAGGAGTAGTGAGGGGTATAGACGGTCTGTGTCAGAGAGTGTAGAAGATTTATGATTAAAAGTCAGCCAGGATTAGGAATAAAGTATGTTTTTAAAGAGTTAAAGTTAATGAGAGAGGTGTGTGTGTGTGTGTGTTTTGTTTTAAATGTTATATGTAATTCTGCTTTGTTGTGTTCACCTTCCATAAATAATTGTCTTTGGTTTTATTCAGCTTTGGTTTCTGGGAAAACTATCCATAAAAAGGTTGGATTCAGATAAGGTAGCACCACTACTGAATATAGAAGGGTGGCGTTCACTGAGGATAGAAGTTGCATAAATTATGATAGGGACTTTGAGGGCATTTAGACTTTCCACACAGTTGATGTCACACAAGCGAGACAGGCAAAAGTCTTTATACAGTAGAGGTGGGGATCTTGTAAAGCCCTCACTCTTGGTAATTGCAGTAAACACCATGGAAGTCTTCAAACTTGCTGTGTTAAGGAGTAGAAAACCCATATTTGCCCAAAATGGTGGAATTTTCTGAGAGGAATCCACACAACTGGTGCAAGAGAAGGATTTCTAGATAAGTGACACTCACACTTGGTAGAATAAGTGTTGGTAAACCACACAGTCATCACAACTGTGGTCATCATCATCATCATCGCTGCCATATATTATTTATGGAAAGATCTAAAACAGACTTTCCATTGTCCATGAACAAAATGAATGTGGTTCTTAATTCCAGAAGGCAATTAGCAGGCAAGCAAGCAACCTGGAAATGCATCAAATTGTCCAAACTGAAAAAGTGAAATGTATCTTCACTGGAATTCAGTTTTCCCTCTGTCCATAGTTAAAATATTCATCATCTGGTATTTAAATAATTATAGCCATCTTAGAAGGCATTTCAAAATCTGCTATCAAGTATTAGGTATTCCAAGCTGAATTTTCAATAGCTCACTTAGCATTACTCCTCACAAATACTTTTGCAAACAGTAATGTCAGTGTAAACTGTGAAATGTTTCTTCTTAGTGCTTAGGCATCCACAATGGCTGTCTCTCTCAGCTCTTGTAATAATCCCTCCTGTTTTGAAATGAGAAAAAAGTCCAAATCACAAATTCAGTCAAAGTTGTGGTTTCTCTCTGCACACTGTTCCTCTTTTGAGAAGCCACTAAGTCAACAGAATGTAATTAATCAAACAATATAATTTTGCTTCTGCTATCCTCTCTCATTAGCAAAGTCACCATCCACTGAGACTGAATCACATAGCCAGCATCTGGCATGCCATAAATTCTACCTTATTCTTGTTGTTCTGGGAGAATCTTATGCCCTTGCAACTCTGACTGACTGCCAAATATCAATGATGAAACCAACGTCTCAAACAGATTGATCTAGATTTTGCCTGGAGCAGTTTTTTTCCAAGTCATCTTAAGAAGATTCTAGAAGCGGCATCATGCATCACAAAGCTATCTCAAAGGCAAGGCAAAATGCAATATCTTTTTGTTTTGTAACTGTGTATTCTATTTGTGTGTGTGTTTTTGTTTTTTAAAAAAGTCCCTCTTTAGTTAAGCAAAGCTGTTAATGAGATAAGACGTGATAAATGCTTGCCATTAAGGAGAAAGCTGTTACCATATCATTCAGCATAGCCCATTCAAATGAGTCCATTTGCTTTTCCAGGAAAGATTGGCCCAAATGAAAACAAAGCTCTCTATTACCATTTGGTGTGCACAGTCATGGGTAAAGACCAGCTTCATCACATTTAACAACATGCCTGGGATTGGCTTAAGGGGTGTAAATTGGAACATGATTTGAGATGAGCTATAATGACAAACTGGTGGCCCCATAAAAGCATGTTTTTGGTTATGAAGAAAAAGTGTGAATGGAGGGAGCTCAGTCCCATGGCTGGTTTATTGTGAGCCCTTTTGAGACATGAAATGGTCTCACAGAGGGCTTTGAATGTTGAAACCATGTCACTTTTTTTAATGCACAGCTTGGCATGGCATAATTTTCTTAACTTGAAATATAAGCCTAAGGAGTAATATGACTATGACATATGGGGAGAGGGAATTAATCCTTTTCTCCCAGGCCATGGGGCCAAGAAAAATTGCATCTAAAGTTGTGAACTGCCATGGGAGGAAAGCTACCATTGCAGCCAATTGCAAATTCTCTCCTATTCCAAACTAGAACTCGGAAAAGAACATTTCTTTGGGAGTATAGCATGGCAGTAGGGTTGTCAATTCAAGACCATCCTAGTCTCCAAGGTTTCCAGACCAAAACATGAGACCTAGGAATAGCCGCTGCTGATTTCATTAAGCATTATGTGTTAAGTACCCATCATAGTTGTTGCTCACAGCTTGTCTTTCAAACACACACACACACACACACCATATTTTCTTGTTTCGAAATTAAAACAGAAATCTTAGCTAAAGGAACCATTCCCAAATAAAGAGAAATAAGAGGATTATTCCTTCTCACCTTCATAGGAAGATGGGGTAAGAAACATCTACTATAGCCTATTTGCTTCCAGACAAAATGTGGGTATCTGAAGGGCCCTTTTCCACTTGGCCCCAAACCATCACATATTCTCCTTTTCACATGTGAAAACTGGGAGATGTACACCCAAGCAACATCAGAGTCTAGTCAAAATGGCAGAGATTATTAATGAAGAACAGAAAAGTTAGAAGAAGCTCAGCAGTTTGCTTTTGTGTGAGCATACAGGGGAAGGCATGAATCCACCCTCTCCTTTTCCCCTGCTCTATTTACTACAGTCGAGGTAAGCTGTGGATAAGGAAGGAAAGTGGGAGAGAGAGAAACCAGGACATTTTAAAAGTGGCTGAAAAAGTGGGACATAGGATTAATCAAGACTGTCCTTACCATGTTAGGACAGTTGGAGAGGAAGCCACCACCCCACCTAGATGTGGTTACTGGCTCACCATCACCCCCAACGTATGCTGAGTCAGGCATGGTTTCTTCTAAGTGGATGGCAGAAAAAGAGGTGATGTGGCCAGAGGTGCAGGTGCAAAGTTGTTACATCTGTTATGTCTATAATGTGTACTGGGGAAGGCCACACACCAGAAAAATGATTGGGTCACCTCATATGTTCAGGGTGACAGCCCTTAAAAAGGCTGGGATCTGCCTGCATAATCCACCAGTTAGGCTTTTTCCTGAGTGGTCATATTTCGCTGCTGACTATTTATGCTTTGTAAGGGGAAATGCTGTCTATCTCCTGATGTTTTTCTTTCCTAGTTGCTTTCTGGAATGCTTGCTGAAAGCCTTATCTTAGGCCATTTCCACACTGCATTCTTATAGCATGATTATTCCACTTTCAACATCCTATGGAATCCTGGGGCTTGCAGTTTAGGGAGGGGCCAGCCAGCCCCTCCCTAAACTGCAAACCCCAGGATTCCATAGGATTTTGAAAGTGGAATAATCACGCTATAAGAGTGTAGTGCGGAAATGGCCTTAGCATGCAGCAATAAAACTGCCCTAAGCTTAACATACTGAGGCCATTTCCATACCGGGCTTCTGTAACGGTGCAGAGCGACCTCTCACGGAGGTCTTCTACACCCTAGAGTGGACTGCCGTGGACTACTTTTTGTAGTTCCACACCAGAATCCACTCAGAAGCGGCCGGAACTAGCCGCACTGCATGTTTTATAAAAAACCTCTTTTTCAAGGTTTTTAAAAAGCACGGAGCGCGCAGCCCCGCGCTGCTCCGTCGCCCGACTCTGAAGTGGATTTGCAGGGGCACGCAAGTGCGTGCCTGCAGATCTGCCGGGGGCGGGCTTCCAGCTGGCAAGCTTCTCCGGTTGGTGGAAAGCCTCCACCAACCGGAAGCCGCCATTTGGGACGCCGGAGGACTGCGGAGCAGCGAGCTCGCGCCTCTCCACGTGGCGATGGACTTACCCAGTTTCAGGTAAGCTCCGTTTTTGGGCATTTTCGCCCGTCCCCCCCCACACACACACATGTGAAAAGGGCCTGAGTCTCCGGAACTGTTTTCCTACTTCACTGAAAACTCCTGCCACGGTGAAGCCTCGCTTCACTGTCTGAACTCTGCATATGCTCAGAGGGGCCAGTTCCCACTATTCCCGACACAACGGCCCCTGCCCTTTCTACAGTTCTGCTTTTGGCAAAGAACTGAGAACCCTAACTCAATTATTTTCCACCAGTGCCCAAGCCCACTTTCAGTTTTACAGTCCCTCAGCTGCAATTTGCTTAAGGGGAGTGATTGCTCATATTGATACAGTCACCATCACAGCTGTTCGAGATATTCTAGATTCTAGTCCTGTCCCACAGAACTCAAGCGTCTTCCAACAGATTAATACCTCCAACTGTCCTGATTTGACAGGGACTATCCTATTTAATCCTCTCATGTCCCACTCTTTCAGCTGCTTTTAAAATATCCCTGTTTCCCTTTTCTTCTCCCACTTCCCCATTTGTCTTCAGCTTACTTAAATTGCTGCAAGCTGAGTTAAAAGTATAAAAGTGACATGCACTCAATTAACTCAGCAGAGAGGATGTAATTTTGCCCTTCCCAGTAGGCTCAGATAAAAGCAAACCGCTGTAGCCTCTCTTGTCTTATATGTTCTTCCTCATTAATAATTTTTGCCATCTTGACCACACTCTGATGAACCTTGGCCCCATGAGTCCTGGTTTCATCTGTGAAATGTTGGAGGGTATGCACATCTCTAACAGCTGGAAAGTAACCTTGTTGCACAGACCCCACCTGTGTGCCATGTGAGATGTTCAGTGTGTATCTAGTTCAATATTTTAGAACCTAGTTACACTTTATACACAGAGATACAGTTACATACACCATCATTTGAACACTCCTGCTGTTTTTTTTCTTGTGTGGCGTACTGGCAAGTTAATAACTGTTATATGAAAATACAGATATAATTGTACCAAAAAAATGTACAAAACATGGTATACTTTGCCTTGTCAAGCTTTCTTATAACCCTTGTGTTTTATTGGTACTAAATATGAACTTAATTAGTAATCAGAGCTTGAAGTCTTCCTTTGTAATTCAAAGCCGCCAGCTCAAAATATTTTTTTTAGAAAAAGAAATTCTGCAGTAGTGTTAAATGAGCTATTGAAAATTCGACTTTGTATATTTCCGCTTAAATACTTGATAGTTCCTTTTGAAAAACCATCCAAGGCAGCTATAATTATTTAAATTCCAGGCAGTAAGTATTTTAACTACAGAAGGAGGAAAATCTAATTAATGTTATTTTCTCCTAAGAAATTCTCTCAAGATGAGATATTTGACATCTTCATGCAAATAGATGGACCAATCATCTGCAGCATTAAATGAGTAGCCAGTTTCATAGGAAACTAGTTTTATACTAAGGCTGTGCATTGGTTCCCCTGGTCTAAGAGTTGGCAGAGTGCAGCTAGTGTGATAGATCGTAGGGTTGCCAGACCAAAAATTGGTGAGGGCTTCGGTATTTCTAACGGTTATATAGAAGAAGGGATTGTATCAGGCATTGCTTGTCAGGCAATCAGGTAACAAGCAGCACCTTCTGATTCCCTTTTCTAGACAACTGTCAAAGGTTATAGAAGCCCTCTCCAGTACTCACTTGGTGTCAAACCCTGCCTTGGAGACCCTGACAGTGAGGAGGAAGAGGATTCTGAATCTGAGGCAGAAGTTTCCCCAGTGGCTTGCTCAGTAGAAGACAACAAACAACAGCAGGGGCCTGAGCAGGGGGAACAAATCAGAAGACGAGGCAACACAGACTCTTACTGTGCCAGAGAGACGATGCCAGAAAGAGAGGTTTTGCCGTTCAGCTGGTTTAAATAACAAGTAGGCCCTAATGGGGGAAACATCTGTGGCAACATCATTAGTAAAATACAAGGCAGCCAGCTGGCCCTTCTCTTTCAGGGTCAGCAACTGATCTTCTTGGTGGTTGAAGGGCTGTGTTCTCTGGATGCCTGACTACTTTGGACCCCTGGTTGTTTGATGACAACTTGATTTGCCTTGTGGATTTGTTTGTTTTGGAACTTGACCTTTGTTTGGACTACCACAGCTCTTGTCTTTGTGCGTAAGCTCTGCTCTGCTGCTTGCTTATTGACTGCCTGGTCTGTCTGGGTTGCCTGGGACATGACACTCTGCCATCCTAGTGCCAACCCCAAAGCATTCTGATTTCTGAGGCAGAAAAATCTGAGGTAAGCATTTCTACCTTAACAAGGCCTGAGGTGGATCAGAATCCTGTTCCTCACTTCCATCGACAACCCGGCATTTTAAGATATAGGAACCTCTCCAGTTTTCACACTGGTGACTATAGATGCGTGCCACTCCCTTAAACCTGCCTTTGTGGCTCCTTCCCCACTAAAACTGGAAGGGCAGAATTTCTTTTGTCCCTTCCCATAACAACCCACAGAGCTTTCAGGCATGCATCCCAATTTTTAGGCCTCTAGGGCTTAAACCAGGAAGTAGTTGGACATTGTGTTCCAGTCACAGCTATTTCATAGGCTTAGAAAGATTTTCTATTAGGTATCATATAGGAGATCAATGTGGCCTCAGTGCTACCCCTGATATAGCCCAATATCAACTACTACAATTGAAGTGGCATCATAACTGTGGTGGCCTGGATCATTCCAATGCCAGTTGAAATGATCTGCACCAATGAATAAGACAAAACCAGAGGTGAGCATGTATATGGGGTCTCCAGGCAGGCCTCATTTCCTAGCACAGGAAGGTAAGAATACTCATATTTAGTGCCAACTAGGGTTGCCAGAGTGAAAACTGTCCCTTTAATTATTATCTAGAAGAGAGGATTTCTATAAGTGTTACTTGCCCTGCAACTAGGTAACAAGCACCACATGTTGAAATGTCCTCTTGTAAACAACTATCATAGAGACAATGTCAGAAAAGTAAGATTTGTTGCCCAGCAGAGGATCCAGAATAGCAAAGCAAGATTAGCACGTAGTTAAGAAAAGGCAAGGTTTATTTCTGCAACAGAAATAGGTACACACTTTGTGGAGTTCCAAAGTGAGACAAAACACATTTCCTTTTGTTCATCTTATATACACTAAACAGGTCCTCATGTACACATTCAGAAAACAATTAACACTTAGTTCAAAGCACATCCTCTCTGTCTGGCATCTATCAGCATTAAACTGTCCCACTCTGTTTATCATTTTCAGACAGCATGTGTTAATTCAACAGGAACTTATCTGTTTGCTTTCTTCAGAGAGTCTGTTAACTTAAACAAGGAATGTAATTAACAGTGGCCAATCAAGGAAGAAGCTCTCTTTTTTCATCTACGTGTTAAAAAACACGGGATGGAGCCAAGGTTCATAATCTAGTCTATGTGAACCTTTCACTTCCAGGGAATGGACATCTCCAAACTTTTGAGTTCCGAGTGGAAAAGGGGAATTTCTTGTTTTGAGAGTGAGGGATGATGATGATTACATACAAGAGCCCTCTACAGTTTTCGTGGTGGAGGTAGGCATTTCTACTTTAACAAGACTTGAGACAGACAAACCAGAACTCTATTCCTCATTTCTACCTGCAACTTGGCATTTCAAAAAAAGAAAACAATGCACTAAAATGTTGATGATACCTTCCCTTTAACACAGGAGGAGGCAACTGAGAAGGTACTGTGGGGCATTACTTCCCGTTCTGCCTCCGCTGGCCACATGGTCACTTCAAGCACAACTGGAAATAATGTCATGTCACTTCCAGTTCTAGGACTCAGCCTAAATATGGCCACTTTCTTTGGAGAGGAGTAGTTGAGATAGTGGGGATGAGAAGATCCCAGCTGCCACATTTTTGTGGTAGTATTCATGTGGGATTTTTTTTTTCATTTTTTCTGCCTTTTTTGAAAAAATAGAGAGGACATGGAAAATGGGCACTCAGAAGCTGCATGTGGTCCATGAGCCACTCTGTCCCCACTGCTGCTTTAAAGATATCTCAAAACCTATTACCTGAGGCAGTCTTCCCTCATTTTGGCTCTTTGGGAGGGACAGCCCTCACCATATTACTGAAGATACTGTGTGCAAGCTTTAAAAACACTCCCCCCCCTTTTTTTTTTTTTTTTTTTGAAATATGAAAGGACTCTTTAATGGCTTTTCCAGTTCACTATTTATAATGTTAAAGGAATAAAAGAATGCCCAGGGAAGATCAAACAAGATGCTTTCATGTTGAGTCAGCAGCCAGTTGCCCAGAGTTTTATGCCGATCAATAGAAATTCCTCTTTTTACATGGACATACATAAATAATAAGAACTTTATTCTTGCATGATAACTGGATCCCTCAGTAAAGGATTGTATTTTGAGAAAAACATACACCCCAAAACATCATGAAAAGTAAAGTTAAAAAGCAAATTGCACTTGCAGTAGTTGTCTTATGGAAGTTTCTAAAGAAATTTTCTGTTTGTAGAAGGCATAGCAAAATTCTGTTCTTGTTCTTATTTCTACCAGGGACCACTATATAAATGTAAAGAAGATTGGAATCCAAAGGCCTGTTACCAAAACAGAATGATAATGTGGCAAGATTGGCAGTTTTACATGGTATACTTTTGTGTGTGTGAGTGAGAGAGAGAGAGGGAGGGAGGGAGGGAGATGTCAGTCTTCTAATCTATCACTTATTTTGCAAGTGGTGCGTATTATCAGTAAAGCATCAAGTGAAACTTGGAAGTAATAAAATGCAAGTAATATTAGCTGTAACGACTTCCTTGTAGGTAACAATGTCGTAACAAAGTCACGTTTTAAAAGTGCCAAGTAAGAATAAAGTTATTTTTGGTGTAATGAGTAACATAGAATCAAAGAATCATAGTGTTACCCTGTGTACTGGGGGTCCCGGGAGGGACACCAAAATGTGCTCAACTAAAGGTGGGGGAAATTAGCTCAGAGCACTGCTTAGCATTACGAGAGGCAGGGTAACGTAGCGAGATCTTGAACCCTATGTCTACGGGGTCAGGCCGAGTCAAGGCGTACACAAAAGTTGAAACAATAAATGATGTTTTATTAAACACAAGCAAAACAGTGTATGCAACACATTCACACAAGATAACTAAAGAAAATAAAGGTTGGAGTGGTATAGAGGGATTTTTAGAGGAATTGCTGGTTTGGGTGATACTTCACCTGTCCTGAAGCCCAGAAAAATAGAGAGCGAGGCTGAGGTGCGGTGTAGCTCAGCACGTGGAGCTGAGGGGAGGCTCTCCAAGCAAAGCGGCAGCAAGGCGGGATGAAACTCGGGAGCGTTCCGAGGAAGGTCTCGGAATCAAGAGTTTTTATAAGGAGAATGTGACTGCAGGCTATGCCGTACTTGGGGGGAAACAATAGATTTGGAGTTGGAGACAAAGCCTCCGAAAGGTCAGAATCTGAATGATTGAGTTATCGTAGCGGTTCCCAATAGAGTAGCCAGTATGCAAACGCAGAGTACTTGGGTATTGTATAGTTAACCCATCAAGCTGCCATCGCGGGACAGAGGCTCTTTTGTAGGTTGCCTGCATACCTAATTAGAGTACTTGCCTGGAGGTCTCCTAAAGCAGTGAGTCAGCTATTTCTGGCCTGCCTGTATTGTTGTTTGAATATCACGGCAATTAATGGCCGAGCTTGCATGCGTGCTTGTCGGGTGGCCTCGCAAGCATGTGGAGAGGAATAGAGAAGTGAAGCCGAATTATGATATCAAGAGGATATCTTTTAATATCCCCAAAGCTCGGACTAGCCAGGGCAGTAACAATAGAGTTGGAAGAGATCACAGGGGCCATCAAATCCAACCCCCTGCCATGCAGGAACACACATCAAAGAACTTCCAACAGATGGCCATCTAACTTCTGTTTGAAAACTTCCAAAGAAGGAGACTCCATCACATTCTGAGGCAGCATATTCCATGGCTGAGCAGCTCTGACTGTCAGAAGGTTCTTCCTGAGTTTCACATTGAATCTCTTTCCCTATAGTTTGAATCCATTGCTCCTTGTCCTTGTCTCTGGAGCAGTGGAAAAGCAAGCCCATTCCCTCTTCAATATGACATCCTTTCCAGTATTTAAACATGGCTATCATGTCCCTTCTTAACCTTCTCTTCTGCAGCCTTAACATATTCAGCTCCCTAAGCCACTCCTCACTTTAACAGTTTGTCATTTTTTTCAAAATCACTTTGAACAGTATTTTGGGGACAATTAAGGTCATTTGATAAGATGCTTTTGAGTGCTTTGTCATTCCTTTATTAGTCCTACATTTTTTCCTCTCAAAAAAACATTACATACATTCCAATTGCAGGGTAGATCCTCTGCAGGGTAAATCCAATAAATCCTCTGTCACCCCATTTTTTTAGCTGCTTTTTAAATGTCCCAGTCTCTCTCCTCCTCCTCCTCCTCTCCTCCTTCCACTCTTCACCTTTGTCCTTGGCCTAGCCCAGTTGCTGAAAACTGAGTTCAAAATGCAAAAGTAGTTTGCATTCAGCTCCATAGGGGAGAGAAAGGAGAAGGCAGGGCAGAATCTTGCCCTTCCCTATAGATCCAGATTCACCTTAGAATCACCATAAGTTGCCATAAACTTTGCTCTCCTCTAAGCCTGAGAAAGTATGGCTTGCTCAAAGTCACCCAGAGAGTTTCCATGGCTGAGCAGGGATTCAAACCTCCAGGGTCACAGTCCAATGCTGGCTTTTTATATTGGATTTTTGTTTGTTTGTTTGTTTGTTTTTGGCATCTTGTTATTCTGTGCTTAAAATCATTTCTGAGACTATTTTAACACTACACTCTTATAGTGCTACTATTCCACTTTCAACATCCTATGGAATCCTGGGATCTGCAGTTTAGGGAGGGGCATTTAGAATTCTCTGCCAGAGAGCTTTGGCCTCAGGAAACTACAAATCCAAGAATTCCAGAGGAGGTTGAAAATGGAATAATAGCACTATGGCCATTTCCGCACTAGACTGTTACAGCACTATTATTTCACTTTCAACATCCTATGGAATCCTTGGATTTGCAGTTTAGGGAGGGGCCTTTTGGCACCTCCCTAAACTGCAAACCCCAGGATTCCATAGGATGTTGAAAGTGAAATAATAGCGCTATAACAGTCTAGAGCTGAAATGGCCTATAACAGTGCAGCGCGGAAATGGTCTGAGTAACAGCACTTCTAAAGCTAAGCTATCACAGGGTTTTCTTGGCATGATTTGTTCTGAAGGGATTTGCCTTTCCCTTCCTCTGAGGTTGAAAGAAATTTCAAGGTAATTTATTTTACTCTCACTTGTTTATTTTCTACAATTGAATCTGACTGTTCAACTTGAGAATTGATAAGGAGACTGGTCACGCTTATCACATTGAACCCACTGATCAACACAGCCACTTGTCCATAATAGCTGTCACCTTGAGGCCACAGTACAAGATCCAGGAAGGGATCTTGAGAGTGAAAGGGCAAGGGAGTGATAGAACCCCAAGGCTTGGAACTGCTGGGCCATCCTACAGAGGTTTTCCATCACAGTATAGTATCAGAAAGTAATAAAAAGTAACAAGCAACAAGTAATTTTAAGAAGTTGTTTTTCTGTCACTGTGACAATTAACAGAAATCAGTTCCTTTTGAAAATTAACTTTCCAAGCTCTGGAATCGAGCACGAGTCTCATTACACAAATAACTTCATTTAAAGAAACTTGCATTCAGCTCCTTTCTCCCTCCCCACTGTTCTTTTCACTTTATTATTTTGCGAAGTCACTTCCCAGCAGCTATTACTTTAATCTGCACCTTCCTTCTGGGTCACTACATTTCTCTTCCTGTCTGCTTTCTTGCCCCCCTAGATAGTTCTACATATGCCAACACAATATACGAAGCTGAGTAATGCATCTTGATATATGGTCTTATATTTCTACTTGATGTTAGCAAGGCCACATCTTTGCTCATTTATGGTTGTCAGAGCTCAAGATGAACACTCCAGAAACTGTTAAGGGATGCAGAGAGGGCCACAAAGATGATGCAGAGGAGGCCACAGAGAAGAAAAATAGCATAGCTAAAGATTCCAGGTATGCGAAGCGTCTAGAAAAGAAGCTCTGATGTATTTTGTTGGTTTGGGAAGCTGTGGGCTTGAATGTCACTCTTGAGAACTGCCATATTGTTGTTATATGGGAATAATCCATACACTCCACTATTTCATAGATGAAAATCTGGATACTTACGACCAAGCAAGTTGAAGGTGTGGTCAAGATGGTGAAAGTTATTAATGAGGAAGAACATACAAGCTAGGAGAGGCTGCAACACTTTGCTTTTTCCTGAACCTACTGGGAAGGGAGAGATTTTGCCCACTTCTCTCCTCTCCTCTCTCCCTGCTGAGTTAACTGAGTACAAACTACTTCCACACTTTGAACTCAATCTGCAATAACTGAAGTAAGCTGAGGAAACAGAGGGGATAGTGGGAGGAGATGAGAGAAACTGGAACATTTTAAAGTGAGCAGGAAAGGTGGGATGACAGCAGATTAATTGGACTGTTGCTGCCAAACTGGGACAGTTGGAAGATATGTTACTTCAGAGGGAGACAGCTGCATGAGACAAGAGAAGAGTAGTGTCCAAGAAAGCATCAAAAAGAAAAACAACTGAACTGAATATAGAATCATTCAAAATTTTAGGCAAGGGGAGACTTATTGCTTTAGGCTGCAGATTTGAGCATCACAAAAATATATAAAAAAATGTTAGTTATTGGCTGCTATTGTGTTTTTGCTATTATATTTTTTACTACCAGCAAAGGAAAGATGTACGCGTGGGATTTTCTGCTTCACTTACTAACATAATTTGACTGGCTTTAGGTATTATGTACCTTGACTTGAAGTATGTGGGGAATACTGATTGTGCCTCAGGCAGCAAAATATCTTGAGTCAACCCTGCCTGAATAGGTTCAAAGAATTGTGCATTTTCACCTTTTTTAAGGCTGCAGTCCTAATTGTACTCGCTACAAAGCAAACCTCATTGAGCTCAGTAGGGCTTATCTGCAAGTAAACATGCTTGATGTGCTTTTTCTGGTCTGCACAAGAAGCAGAAATGAATGCATGAAAATCTTTTGCAGTCTGAATATAGAGAAAATATTTGTTAAGAGGTGAACTGCTTGAAGGAGCCTAAACAGTCCTGAAATCAAATGAATCTGCTCATTACCTGAATCCAGATATTAATCTAACAGAATTCATTGAGATTTCTTTCAACTTTTCTCTTCTGCCAACGGAATGCTCTTACAAAACTGAAAAGAAAGCTGTTATTTTATTCCAGACATGGAGATACCTCTCAGAAAGAAATTGTTCTGCCTGCCTTTATTTTCTGGAATCAA
The DNA here is from genome assembly GCA_030412105.1 of Cyclura pinguis. NCBI lineage: Eukaryota > Metazoa > Chordata > Lepidosauria > Squamata > Iguanidae > Cyclura > Cyclura pinguis. Next base: position 264,986,360 of record CM059601.1, on the reverse strand, counting down.
AAATGCAAATGTTCACAATGCATACTGTTCTTTGTGTCAAATCTTCTACAGTGTCAGAATCCTGCTTTATTGAAATACATAATTTGCCAAGAAAAAAAGGGGGCAATTAATGGAATCCCTGGCCATTTCTCTACTGTCTTATTAGTACAACAACTACATTTAGTAATTATCTGTGATATTTTTGTGAAGCACAGTATGACGCAAGACAAGAACCCGTTTTTCTTTTCTCCCAGAGCCAGTCATTTTCCCTAACAGAACACAAAAGACAATTTGACTGATGATACATATTTTAAAAAGAGAATACATATTCCTGATGGGGAATGAATAAACCAACAATCAATTCACTTATTGCAGATCTTAGTACTGTGAAAGCCAGTATTAGCAGTCTACAGAACCAGGACATCTCAACTCCGTTTAATAATGGCACTGCACATAGTACCTCATCTTCATCTACTCTTTAAAAGTTACCAGTAGTGACTGGTGGCCTCCGTGTCAATGGAGTGATGAATCAGTTCTCAATTTCAGTCTGAATTATTCATGGTACTTGTCATGTACTAGGTAACCCACACTCCACAAAATCCACTCTGAGGTAGGCAGTAGTTCATTTGTGAAAGAACATAGGTAACACAACCCACTTCCACAGAAGTTGCTGAGATTAAAGCATCCATGCACCTCACAACTTTTCTAGGTGAACATTCCAGATTATGGCATGCGAAGCAGTGATTGGTGAGGGTCATAAATCCATCATATCACCTCCCAACCGTTCCCAAGCTCGTGCCTGCTACACATTTCCCTCCATCCTTGACTGGTTTGACCTGATGGCGTATTTCCTGCCCCTTATCTCACAGATCCTGGGTTCTCCAAACTAGGAGCCTCTCCAGTCTACACTTTCATTTTTGACCTGATCTCCCTCCTCAAAAGATACATTGTTGCAATAAGCAATAGATACTTTGTAACAATTAGGGCAAAGTGTAGCAATAATACATAGTAACTACTCCAGCAATGATTAAATACATTTGCCTCAATACACATCCAGTAGACTAGAGCCTTCCAAACTTTCCATGTTGATGACATACTTTTTAGACATGCATTATTTTGTACCACAGTAATTCAGTAAGTAGAGGCAGCCCCTCCACTCAAGCCTGGCCCATTGCCGCTCTCGCCAGGGTCTTCCTTGGCCCAGGGCTGCAGTGGCGGAGAGAAAGGAAGCCCCTCCACCCAGGCCTGGCTTGCTGCCCTCATCACCACCCTCACTGCGGTCTTCCTTAGCCCAGGGCAGCAGGAGAGGGAGCCCCTCCACCTGAGCTTGGCCCACTGCCACCCTTGCTGGGGTCGTCCTCAGCCTGGGGTAGCAGTGGCGGCAGCAGGAGAAGCAGCATCTCCTCCTGTTACATTCGCGTGACACACTTACACATTGCAGCTGACACACTAATGTGTAGTGACACAGTTTGGAAAGCTCTGCAGTAGATCATAGTCATTTCCCATGGCAGGGGCCTCACAATCTGACAGTACTAGTCCTGTTTTGGTGGGTAGTATTTCATGATATATAAACCATATTTCCTAGGAATGTATGGAGGAATGTTGGACAGCTGCAATTCTTACACACCATAGCAGTGATAGACACACTGTGCCCCACCCTGGCTTGCCCACTTCCTGAAGCTTCACAGCTGTCTCAAGGCACCTAAAGATCATTGTTAACCTGGTTCCTAATCAGCAGAGCAGTGAGGGTGGTGAGGTGAATGTGAGGAGACTGCAGGAAGAAGAAATGAAACATATGTTTACATCCTCTGATCTACCCTCCTCTCTTGCTGTATTTGTGCTATGTGGGTGAGTGGGGGATGTTTGTGTCTCTATATAGGTATACATTGATCACACCCACTTTGACCTTTGTCTTTCACTGTATGTGATCTCCAAATCTTTTTCCAACTTTTCCGAAGGAAAGAAATGGTTCTCCATTTCTGTTTGAGATACTTTGTCTTGGTACCTCCAGTTGTTGGAGTGGAGTTTGCCCCAGGGTATTTGTGTCTGTATTTCCAAAGTAAGGCGTTATTGCACTCACCCTGTTATTGCACTCAAGTTCCCATGCATTTTTGAGATCAGCTGTTTTCTGTGCCACATGCTCTTTTCCTACTGTTTGGCAAAAGAGTCATCTTCCTGGGTCTTGAATCCTTATTTGAGATCAAGCATCCCACATAGGGAGCCATGTGAATACTTTGCTATGTTATCTCCTTTCTTCCATTCCTATATGTTCTGCCTGTAGTAATGCTTGGGAAACTGTAGCAGTAGGATTATAGTTATAACATGTGTGTCTGGGGCTGGTGCAGGGTACTTGGGCATCATTATGTGTGTGGCATATGTGGGGATGGAGGGCTGTGTGCAGAGGGCCTGGCCCCCTAGTATGAGTTCATTGGCTCCATGTATGCCTGCATCCAAGTCTGGACAAGTTACTTTTTGGGCTATGGCTGCCAGAATCCCCCTGCCAGCATAGCCACTCTCCATGTTAGCAGAAGTTGTAATGCTAGCTGGACTCTGGGAGCTGTAATCCTAAAAGTAAGTTTCCAAACACTTGCCTTCTTTGCTTGAGTATGCCATCTCCAGCCACATCCCCGATAGGTAGGCATTGGCAGAGTTTCCAGTGATGCTGTGTATGCCCTATGCCTGGAAGCAGCAAAAACTAGACAAATCAGATTCTAGTGGGTTAGGCAGTCACAGAAGGGTCAGGTCAATCCAAGTTGTGCTGTGTAGAAGGTTATCTGAAAATGAGGAGGGCATGGAGCAAGTATCAAATATTCCAAAGTCAGTCACTGGAAGCAACCAATCATGATAGCCAAAGCCAAGGAAGGAGAAAGACAAGACTATTATTGGTAGCAAAAGGGATCGGGGCTCCTAGAAATCTGAAAGCACCTCAGAACATTCACCAGTTTGTTGAACAATTGCTGCAATAATAAACTCCTCTCCACTGCTGGGAGATTTAAAATTCCTTGACAACCTGGTATCTAATCTCTTGGCTTCTCTTATTTAAGCCTTTGCATGAAGCACTGGCTCCCTCTACACTCCTGTTTGGCTCTGCAAATGAAGGAGGCCTTTCCTCAGCATCTATCCGTCTATTCTGGCTGAAGTGGAATCTTGTTGTTCAGAGAATCTGCATTGTCTGTGTTTGCCCTTGAATGCTCAGGTTCTTGAGAGAGGTTGACTATTGGAGCTGGGGTTTCTCCAGGTCTGGATCATTTGAATTTGTTTCTTCAGGATGAGTTATGTCAGCAGATGAGTCATATCCTCCAACTGTCCCAGTTTGAGAGGGACAGTCCAGATTAATCCTCTCATCCCACTTTTCCGGTTGAACTTAAAATGTTCCAGTTTCTTTCTCTCTTTCCACTTTTCCCTTTTGTCCTCAGCTTATTTCAACTGCTATAAGCTGAGTTCAAAGTGCAAAAGTAGTTTGCACTCAATTAACTCAATTGGTGAGAGAAAAGAGGAGTCTGGTCCTTCCCAGTAGGCTCAGGCAAAAACAAACTGTTACAGCTTCTCTCATGTTATGTGCTACTCCTCCTCATTAACAGCTTTTGCCATCTTGATCATGTTACCAGGCCTTACACCTCCACACTTTGATATGGTTTAATTGGCTAAATATGATTTAATTGGCAACATATACTAATTGGCTTTGATATAAAACTTGCCCTGATATGGCTGTATGGCGGAGCTGGACAAGAGGAAAAGACAAGCTGAACACTTGCACTGTGAATCAGGTCAGAAAATACCCCTAGGCGTAGCCAGGTCATAGTCAGGAAATCAGCAGGAAACTCCATAGACAATAGGCTTGCAGGTAGCCTAATGATCGTACCTTTGGGACAATAGCATCTGGGAAATTCCCACCAAACCACTGATTTGTCTTAACTCCTCTTCCCCTGTCCACACAAACCTCTCCTTTGTACTAAAACCTGTCCAACAAGCACTGAGCTATCAAGGCAACCATGAGCCTTTTGTCACCTAACACTAAGACCATTAGCCCGTTCCAAACCTCATTGTCCACTCTGCAAACTCCATTGTTTACTTGGCCAAAGAGCCATTCACACCCTTGCCCTCCAGACAGAGATTGGGTATAGAAACCCTAGTTTTGGCCAGTCAATTCACAGTACATCAATTGCTGGTTGCCACTCTGCTGCTCTGATTTCCAATTATGTCCTTAGACACAAGTCTAATCCACATTGCTACTTCTTCACTGCTCTTCTAGATCAGTAAGTATCACCCATATGCCCTGAAATCTTGCTCCTTCCCTTTTCCTTCAGTTAGCCTTGTGGGGGTGCATGATTGTTTGGATCGTTTGTGTGTGATTAATTCCCCTAACAAAAAGCAATTTAGCTTACTTTTGGATCTCTGGCTGGTTCTTCCCTGAAGAAGTACTGGTAAACATTGGTGTAAAAGATTTCATTAGATTACCACACACACACAGGCCTCCTAATTTGAGCTAATAATTCCCCATCTTTGCATGGAGGTACTGGCATCATGGGTGGACCCCTGAGTCACCCACATTTTGGGGTAACAAGGCAAAAACAAACTGCCACAGCCTCTCTTAGTTTATGTGCTCCTCCTCATTAACAGCTTTTGCCATCTTGACTGCACCCTGACATTTCCTAGCCACCTGTACCCCGTTTTCATCTATGAAATGTTAGAGAGTATGATGTGTTTGTCACATGTCAACTGTTTTTCTGCTTATGTGCTTTCCCTTTCATCTTCCTAGCTGAATACCCACTGGATATGGGTTGCTGTCGCTGAACAGCAGCGGAATATTTATTCTTCTACTAGCAAAACATGAATATGGGATTTTTTTCCCCCTCATATACTTTCCAAGAGAAAGAGGCTCCTGTCTCTCAGAAATACTAATGCTTATTATTCATTAACTGCTGGAAATTGGGTGCTTATTTTCAGTGATGACCCAGAGGAGTCAAATTCAAGGAAGAGAATTGATGCTCCAGTATTCATAATGGACATCCATTTGCAAGAAAATGTAATGTGGAAATAAGAAGCTAGAGAGGTCCTCTGTTCTGCTGATATACTGAACTAATGAGCTAGCAATTCAAACACAGCCTTTATTCTGAATAAGAGCTTTGTAAAAAAGAAAATGAATAGAAAAAGCAAGCAAATTGTCTTCATCAATGCACAGGATCAACAATGATGGTATAAAAAGTCCCCATTCTAAATAGATATGTATGGCATTGTAATATATCACTTTATTTATAGTGTGCCTTTTCCCCAAAGCTGGGACTCAAGGCAGCTTGCAAGATAAAAAGAAATACAAGTGAAAACATAGGGAAATAAAAATGAAGAAAAACTATGTTTAAAATAGTGTGAGGCTATCTAAAGAATTTGTTGTTGTTGTGTGCCTTCAGGTTCTTTCTGACTTATGGCAACCCTAAGATGAACATATCACGGGGTTTTCTAGGACTGAGAGTGTGTGTTACAAATATTTAAAACATCTCAATTTAAAAGCAAAGGACAGTTTAATGCAAAACACTAAGGAAAGCCCTTTCCTTATAAAAGAAATCCCAAAGGCATGTCGGAACAAAAAGCTTTTCACCTCTGCTGAAAAGTTAGCAAGAATGGAGCAAGTCCAGTCTCTCTAGAAAGGGGGTTTCAGAGCTTAGGATCTGTTGCTAGAAGGCCCTCTCTTGTGTTCCTAGCAAATGCACCTGTAAGAGTGGAGGGACTGAGAAAAGTGTCATCTCAGAACCTCAGCAGGTTCATATGAGATAATAAATCCCTTCAGATAGCCTGGACTCAAGACTGCATAGGGCTTTATAGTATCAAGTATTCCTTTAACTATAAGGGTAGCATAGTGTAGTGATCTGAGAGTTGGACTCTGGTAGACCAGGGTTGAAATGCCCACTAGGCCATGAAGATCCACTGGATGACCTTGGGCAAGGTACACTCTCAAAGCCACAGAGTAAGGCAATGACAACCACTCTCCTCTTGCCTTGCCAATAAGTTTGTGTTTTACCTGTGATATGTTTGTCTTATGGTCACCATAAGTCAGAAATGACTTGAAGGCACACAGCAACAACAATTGCTGTAACTAGTTATTAGTTATATTTCTACCCTCTCTTCCTTTTAATGAACTCAAGGGAACATACATGGTTCTCTTCCTTCTACTTTATTTTTACAACAACCCTGAGACAAAATGATTGGCCCAAGTGAATGTGATGGGTTTGTGGGGACCAAAAACTGAATCTTCCTGGCAACGTTAACATTAATCTTCTCTTAACAACAAAACCATATTGGCTCATTATAGCTGAACACTATGGTTCCAAAACTGTAATCCAGAAAACAATGGGGTTTGGAAAAACACAAGATTCCCAGACTAAAAAACCAGTAAGGATTGCTGAGTGCCTTTGAAAAATAGCCACTAAGCTACCCTGAAAGACAGCCACCTTTGCAGAGAAACTGTTAACGTGTTGTCTCAATTTGCATGGGACAACAGATAACCCAACAATGATATCCAAATCCCTATATGAAACTGCCAAGGGCAGGAAATATCTGAAGGAATATGTCTTGTTCTGGCACCACTTTTTAAGAAAGGCATCAATAAATTGGAGTGTACCCAGAATAGGGCTACCAGGATTTTGAAGAATCTGGAATCTGTCTTTGGGAACAGATGTCTTTCAAAGATGCTGTAGTTGAATCTTGCACTCCAGCTCCTGAACTGAGCAAGGGATTGGACTAAAAGATCTCCAAGATCTCATCCAGCTCTCTAGGGGCCTTTTCTCACTATATGATTTATAGCGCTATGATTCTATTTTAATTACCTCCACAACATCTGTGGAATCCTGGGATTTGCAGTTTAAGGAGGGTCACTTAGAACTCTCAAACAGAGAGCTCTAGTGCCTCACTAGATTACAAAGCTCAAGATTCCACTATAGCGGTTAAAATGGAATCATAGTGCTATAGTCTGAAACAGCCATACTTTTATGAAAGGTGATTGGCTGTCCTTGGAATAAACAGCACCTCTTTCTGTCTTCTCAGCACAAATTCTCTCCATTATAATTAATTGCTGTAGCATTTAAAATATGAGAAATAATGCCCAATCATTATGACTGAACAGTCTATACCTTCAGAATCTTACGAGTAGAAATTCTCCATGAATTATTATAGGAGCATTTGCTCGTAGCATCAATGTGAAAAAAATTACTTGATTGTGCATGCTGTAATACTAGTCTGGCCACATTGCCACTGAGACACCAGTGTTGCTGAGTTCTAAAACCCACCGGTTTGCAATTTATGAATATGCTATCAGCCTTGGGCAGGTGCAGAACAAAACATCAAAATGCTGCCAATCAACTTTCCTGATGTAAGAACATGACACTGATAGGCCATTTTGATGTTGCTCTCTCTCCCCTACCCACATGCAATTCTGTGGGCCAGAGATTACTGACAGTACTTGGACCTAGCAATATCGGGCAAGACCATTTGCCTGTTGTCATTTCTGAAAGGGATGAAGAAGGTGTAACACCAGAGCCAAAGAATCTGCTTGAATTTCTGTGTGTTAGAAACTGGATGCTTACAACTGTTAACAGATGGATGCACAACACTCACATTTGGGTAGGAATTAAGGAGAAGAAGAGATAATGCTTATATGTAATAGCCTTCCAAAAAGTTGACAACAGTTGATGGGCAAAAAAAGAAAAACGGAATCCACAAGGATCTAAATCCTGCAGTTAGTACTAACCAGTTCAGAGTCACTTCGGTCTCCCTGTGTGTTAACTTACCATTCCATAACTGATTCAGTGTGTCTACTCTAGTTAGTACTAACCAACAGGATGCTAGCCAAGAACTTAGAAAGACATACCATTAGTCTAAAAAAATTAAATAAATAAAAATCCCAGGCACTATCTGTGTCCCATGCTTTTGCAACTGCATTGGTTTCTAGAGTTCAACAATCCCATGTTTCTTCGTAGTTCTGTTGCTTGAGTCCATGAACTGTTCATGCACTGAATAAGTCTGTTATCTTATGTAGCCCAGTGTTGTCTACTGTAACTGGAAGCAGCTTTCTTAGGTCTGGGGCAAAGAGCTGTCTCTGATCCAGTCCTACAACCAGAGTGGTCTAGGACTGAACCTGGGGCCCTGTGCAAGCAAAGCATTCTGCCTTTGAGCCATGAGCTCTCTTCTTCATTTCTATGTATTCATTTTCTTTTGGTTGGATCATTTTAGCACTGAAATTATCCATAACTGTCAGATTTCTTTATATTGGCACTTAAGCTGGATGGGTAAAGATAAAAAGATGGATATAACTGCCCAAAGCTTTGAGAGTATATAAAATGACAAGGCACTTCAAATAAAGAACTTAAACATCTAAAAACATATTGAGTCAGAATTTTTAAAAAAAAAGAAAAGAAAAGAAAAAGGCCCATCAGCCCCAAGTGCCAGCAATCAGAAGTCCAATTTTGGCTAGTGCAAAGTTTGTCATGTGTTTTTTAGTCTCAAGCTGTTAAGTATTTTACCTACAGCAGATCCTTGACTTCCATACTTGGTTAATAGCACTGCAGGGCAACCATTTAACATCCTTCCTTACAGAGATTCACATTCAGGCTTAACAAGCTAGATCTCAATAAGTGGCAGCCGATTTTTTTTTAAAGCACCACACCAACTGATCTGAAGAGTGAAAGTGGCAGGACTAGCCAAATATATTTTTAAGGCCAAGGCTGAGCAACCAATGATGGCAACCACAAAAGTAAATGTGCATGGTACTCTGTGTTGGTCAAGTTATTTTGGCACCTAAAGCAGAATAAGTTGGTAGTAATAACACATAAATCTGGAACATCCATTCAATATTAACCCTAAAAGCAATAATATATTAATATTAAAGTTATCTAAAAAAAATCATAGCTAGCCACGCTTAGAGCTTCAGGTACATGCTTTGGTAACAGTCAGGGATTGGAATTTGACATTTTTGTATGCCTTCAAGTAGCTTCCAACTTATGGCGACCCTGAGATGAACCTATCATGGGATTTTCTTGGCAAGATTTGTTCAGAGAGTTTGCCTTTGCCTTCCTCTGAGGCTGAAAGAGTGTGACTTGCCCAAGGTCACCATGTGGGATTCCATGGCTGAGCAGGGATTTGAATTCTGGTCTCCAGAGTCCCAGTCCAATATTCAGACCACTATACCATGTGGGCTCTGCATTCAAGTGAGCTGTTATTTGTAACTAGTTGATCTCAAGCCCTTGTAATTAGGGAATTATATGTCCTAACAGCATATTGTTGTAGCCCAGTGTTCAAATCACAGTACCATGCTGGGTCCCTAGAGGCTGGACTACTGTTCATCTTTATTTTGGGTTGCTGTGCAATGTCTGCATCCATTTCAAACGTACAGAAACCAAAGTGTGCATGCAGTGCTGTTGCTCCTGCAGATGTGTATTCTTGGCTTCTATGTTTCTGTTTGTCCCTGTTGATATTGGTAGTAGTTGTGCATTCCATTGTGCATTTAAATTGTACATGTGTTTGTGCATTCTTTTGTTCATTAAGTTTATTTTTCAGAAAAAATTATTAAAATAAACATAATATTTAAAACAAAACAAAGTCATCAAACATACAAACACAATCACTCCTAATCTTTCCTCATTATTGCATTCAATGACTTCCTCCTGACAAAAGTTGGGTCTACTCTACCTATGAATTCTGTATCTTTTCATCTAAAATAACCAGTGATTCTACTTCTTTCATCTCCTTGTAGTATTTGCATATAGAATTATTTCAGTGAAATCAGACTTCAAAACTAGCTATCATTATATCTCCCCAAATGTTCTTAAGATACAAGATAGCAGCATCCCATTCATATATAAATTTCCTCTTAATAAAATTGTAAGTCTGTCCATATAGGCTGTATCTGATAATTTTATGATCCAATCTTTTTCAGTAGGAAGAGTTCTTTGTTTCCTGTTTTGGGCTACTGTAATTCTAGCAGCTGCATTCATGTAAAATAGTATTTTCTCCACCTTTTTTCAAGATTATCTTCTGTAATTCCTCTTAAATATAATTGCTTTATTTGTGGCATTCTCAAGTTCCCATGATTCTCCCCAAGGTTTGTGTAGTACAATCAACACATAACTCCTCCTATGAAGGTTTACACTACTCAACCCTGATGTAGTACCTGCTGCCTGCCACCTCACTGTGCCTAACAGAAGGGCCAGACCCAAGGTCTAGCCCTGCAGCTCCTTATGTACTGGAATCACACTCATGCTATGAAGACAACTTGGGAGTGGATGATCACAAAATGGAGCTATGCTGTTCAGAAGTAATGTTTTTTCCAAATATGAGTAGCTAGGAGCAAAACAATGAAAAAATCCTATTGAGTTCATGCTGTCCTTGTGGACCTCCTAGAAACATCAGGCTGAGCTGTCAAAATAAAATAAAACAAAAATGGACCTTTAGGCCTAAATCCAAATGATAGTCCCAGTTTTCATAGACCCATCAAATCAACTGCTAAATGGTGAACCAACCCCTTTGATATTCCATTGATTCAGTAGTCTACTCTACCAATTGGTTTTAGGCTACACTTTAGTCTTATCTAGCAGAATTCTTCTTGTAATCTTTGGAATTAGGCCAACAGTCACTGTAGTTCGTTCCAGAAGTTTCTTCTCCTGAAGTAGAAACTTTGGGAGGGGAAACAGCAATGAGGTATTAGAGCAGTGAAGGCTCCTCTCCAGTGAAACAGTTAATGTGCTTTGGATTTTAATCTGAATTTTAAAGAAGCTAATCTAAGGGGCTGAGCCATATCCTCAAAACAGGTTTACAACCTTGGATAGCTCATTTGAAGTTCAGAATAAAACTTAGAGCAAATTCGTTGCACTACTGGCATGGAAAGCACAACTCATGACTGTTCTCAGAAATAGATATGGGAGTCACATGTGGCATGCCTGCTTCCCCCAGGTACAGGAGACAGGCAGCAGTGTTGAGATATGATTCAGCTGCCAGCCCTATTTGCTTCTGTAGATGGAGTGAGGGGATGCCATATTCTGCCTCATTTCAGGCAGCCAAATGTTTTGGTCTGGTCCTGTGACTACCGCATATATTCATGTATAAGTCAACTTCAAGTAGAAGTCTGGACATGTTTTGAGGCCAAAATTATGTATTTTGATACTACCCATGGATAGTCAAGGGTCGTTCCACAGAGAGGAGAAAGTGCCACCACTGTCTCAGGGGGCCAGCTTCCCCTGGGTGCCTCCATTTTCCTGCCCGCACATTCAAAAAGGCCAGAAGCAGCACTGCAGTGGGGGTTGGTGCTTCTTCTAGGTTCTCCCAGGATGGACTAAGTTCTTGCCTTTTGCCACTTTACTCAGAGAAGGGGATAGTTTCTTTTTAGATAAGAATTAAGGTACAGTACTTACATTGACCTGTGCATAAGTCAGCCCAGGTTTTGTGGTTCAATTTTTTGACCAAAATTTCCAGACTTATACATGAATACATACAACTGGTACTTAATCTAGTCAATATCTATGGATGTTTGTTTATTGTAGTGTTGCTACTGGACAAGGAATAACAGATACAAAAGAACAACTAACTCTTGTTGCTTTGGTCACTTATTTTTGTTTTTTTGTCCTAAGATTGTTTTTCCAAGCACACAACTTCTCAGTGATGTCATGTTTCCTCAGAATAATTGCACCTCTAAATAATTTCTTATTCTGCTGCTCTTATGCATCACAGATAATAAAAATAAATATTTCCATCTTACAAGATTTTTTTTTCTCTACTAGGCTTACATTTTTTCAGTGGAAGAGCAAGACTGGACAGAACTGTGCTTTGACTGTCTGGCTGAACCGTTCTAAAAAGATAAGACTAGGGATATGTTTCTGTTTCCCCATCTTTGGCCAGGTTCAGAAGAAAACTAAAACCTCTGATAGGCAAACAAATAGGCACAAGTTAAGCAGGGCCAGTGCAATCATCAAGCAGAGTGAAGATTCTCCCAACAGGATGCTGCTCATCCATCTCCCTTACTGTCTACTGCAAATGCAATTAATCTTTCTGTCTCATCTTTCCTGTTTCAAGACATGCCAGTAATGAGAGATAAAGCTGTACTATCCACCACACCTTCTCCAGTTCCAATTATTTGCAGATATGTGGATTTGGGATTTATTTACTTTCACAACCTACCTAGTTACCTTTGTTTTTTGTGAGACTCTATAAAGAATCTTATTCAGAACCCAGGCAAAGTCATTTGTAAAAGACAGCTAACATTTACGAGTCTGTTTATGTCATTTTATAACACCCGTTCTCCTTTGCCTGTCTGAAAATTGGAGCAATGCTGTAAAAGTGTGAAGATCAACTAGATACCCACAGTAGGCATGAGATAGCTGTTAAATGCTTTCCTAAGCAGGGACTGTTTGAGCAGCCTTAGCAGTTCAGCTAGCAGGTGGCTATTAAACTTTTGTGCGCGCTTATAGTCTCAAGGGCAGGTTTTCATCCTACAATCTCTGTTGATGAATGCAAGGAATAAAGCTCACAAAGTGATAGGTACAATGGGGAGGGAAAGTATTGTTGAAATCGCTGTTGCTTCTTAAGGTAAAACCTAAATGGATGTGGCAGTTGTTTTTGTTCTTTGTAAGTGCTTGCCCAAAGGAAGAAGGAAAAGTGAGAAGAGATGCTGCACAACTTTCTAAGCTTACAGTTCAAATAACATAGGTTGCATATGTGTGCTAGCAGTCTGCGTCTCCTCCTAATATCTCCCTTGTCATTAAGGGATTTAGGAGTCTTGGTGGACCACAAGCTGAACATGTGTGATGCAGCAGCTCAGAAAGCCAACTTGATTCTTGCTTGCATCAATAGCAGTATGGTGTCTAAATCAAGGGAAGTAATGGTACCACTCTATTCTGCTTTCATTAGACCTCATATGGAATACTGTGTCCAGTTCTAGGCCTTTCTTTGATGAGTTCCAGTTCCAGTTCCAGTTCCAGTTCCAGTTCAAGAAGGATATTGACAAGCTAGAATGTGTCCAGAGGAGGGCAACCAAAATGGTGAAGGGTCTGGAACCCATGCCCTATGAGGAGCATCTTAGAGAACTGGGAACGTTTTAGTCTGCAGAAGAGAAGGTTAAGAGTGACATGATAACCGTGTTTAAATATTTGAAGGGATGTCATGTCGAGGAGGGAGGAGGGTTGTTTTTCATTGCTCCAGAGACTAGGACAAGGAACAATGGATTCAAACTACAGCTAAAGAGATTCCACCTAAACCTCAGGAAGAACTTCCTAATGGTCAAAGCTGTTCAGCAGTGGAATATGCTGCCTCAGAATGTGGTAGAGTCCCCTTCTTTGGAGGTTTCTAAACAGACGCTGGATGGCCACCTGTCGGGAGTGCTTTGAGGTGTGTTCCAGCATGGCAGGGGGTTGGACTGGATGGTCTCTGGGGTCTCTTCCAACTCTATGATTCTATGATGTCCAGTTGGCAAGGGGAGGGTAGCCATGACAACACTACGTTAACACTTCCCAGTCCTTATTCTTCTTTGTTGGGGAAAGTCAGAAAAATATCAGCATGTTGATGTAATGTTAGAACCTGGGAAGAACAGAAAAGACATTTTGGAATGGGGACCATGGAATGGTTTTTAAGGTGGGGAGGGCTAAACACTGGCAGACAAGTTGTTACTAATTTTGTTTACTTTTAGGTACTTGCAGGGAGAGGACAAATTACCTTTGCCATCTATTATCATTAAAACATCCTTAATGTGGAGACTCTTATGAGCATAACATGTACTCAGAAGTGACTTCCATATATTTGATGTAGTTATTCCCAAGTAAATGAGCATAGAATAGCTTGCAGGCAGCTATTTATTATTCCTAGGAGGACTCAACAATGACTGTTGTCTTCACATTCCTTAGCACTTAATTATTTAGTACACTTCTTATTTTATTTTTTTTAAAATAATATTTTTATTTTATTTTTTTATTTTTTATTAACACTTCTTATTGATCATGCTCAAGAAGGTTCAACTACCTAAGAGTCTTGGTGGTTTATTTTTGCCAAATCATTTCGGGGTCCACGGTGAGAAGTCATAATATGTAGTTTGGAGCTAAGACTGAACTGACAAGCAACATTCACATATCAGAGACCAAATAAATCTACTGGGCTCTTTTTCTGAGAGAGAATGAGTCATTTCACACATTAAGGACAATTAGGAGGCAGGCTGAAGCAGTAAAATTCTGAATTCAGAGCTGAGGAACATACTTTAGGAGAAATACATCTATAAGGATGTCCTGGAGCTATCTGTAATTGAGCAGTTGTAGGATGATGCTCTGAATCCCAGAACATCATCTCACCACTGCTCAGTTATAGAAAGCTTCAGCATGTCATCCCACTTATTCATCTTTAAAAGGAACTAAGTTTTATCTCAGGGATGGGCAAGTTGCTTCCTGTGAACCACAAATGGTTGATCAGAGCCATGGGGAAGGGACTTGCACATCTCTCTACAGTCTCCTGATGCCAACCTTGCTGGATTTTTTTTCTAGAAAATTGACACAAACCCACAGCTACCCAGACACCCTAGTGCACATTCATGAAGATATCCAGGAACCATTAAAATGAGCCACAAATGCTTATTTTAATGGGGTTTTCCTAGTTTGGCAGCAAGCCATGAGGCCTCACTTAGACCAAGATTTTTCTGCTGCTATAATGGCTTTTTTGGCTGGTGTAAATTTTTTTGGCAGTCTTTGATGAGCTGTAGGAACTGCAATACTGTCCCAGAGGTCATGGACTTCATGGTGTCCACCTGTAGTATGGGAGGACGTATTTTCCTGCTTTCATAATACTTGGATCCAGGGTCTTTCACTAGGGAGAGACATAGAAGAGGTAAAAGGAAGTTGCTCTTCACACAATGCATTGTTAAACTGTGAAATTCGCTGCCACTAGAAATAGTGGTGGGTGCAATATTAGACTGCTTTAAAGAGAACTTGGACAGATTCTTAGAGGATGCAGCTTTCAGTGGTTGCAACAAATGCAGTTAATGGTGAGCATGAGAGGGAAGGTGCCATTGCACTTACATCCTGCTTGTGGGTTTTCCCATAAGCACTTGCTTGGCTACTGTGTGAACACAATGCTAGACAAGATGTATCTTTGGACAGATCCACAGTACGGCTTTTATGTTCCTGTGTAGGATCCATTCTGTTATCTAATTAAATTGGCTTGTTTCCACATGACTGGAACAACATTGATTGTATAGTGGCTTAATTCAGACAGTACTCACTTTTTCTTCCCCCTTCCAGGATTAAATGTATACATACCATATTGTTAATGGAAATCAACTTGCTATGAGAGAAACCTGGCAGTATGCCCACAATGCACTACATAAGAAAAGTGATATAGTGGAAACTTATGTTCAGGGTACATTGATATGCACAACATATCTGTCATACACAGAGTGAAGTTGTGCACATTAAAGCATTCCACATAGGTTGAAAAGAGTGGTAGCATCTGCTGAGTTTGAATTCCACTGAGATGTTTCAGAAAGTCAGTGGAAAATTTTCTTATAAGGCAAAAACAACAGCACAACAGTTGAAAATTAAACCTTTTCTTAGGTGTTTGGGACATCAACATTTCTTTCTCCCACTGACATATGCTGAGCATCATCCAACCAAAGTTAAATACTTTTCATTTTCATTGGAAAATAGCTGAACATATGCTTAACTCTTTGCTACTGAGATCAGTAGAGCTTAACATTGTTTAATTTTGGTTAAGTTGTGCTCCTCACATAGGTTCACAAAGGTCTCACTTCTGACCCTTTGATACAGAATTTTCCCCTAGGAATTCTTGCTTTTTCATATCTAATATATAAAAGTCAAAGTTTGTTTGTCTGTGTCAGGTGAAGACCTCATATGATTGGCTGACTTAAGAAGATTCGATGGGGTTTGCAGTTTAGGGAGAGGCCTTTAGAATTCTCAGTCAGAGAGCTCTTGGGCCTCGGTCAACTATGTCTGTCTTGAATAGGCTGGTTGCTGTGGAGATGAGGCCTAGCAGCAAGGAGGAGGGCAGTGTATTCCCTCATGAACCCAACCTCTGTATGTTAATAACTCTGAATACAGATTGGATTGGGCAATATGGGGGAAATTTACAGGTACTGGACAAGACAGTTTGGGGAATTAGAGACACAGCATCTCAAATCTTTCTAACAAGTATCACCTATGAGAAAATAAAATCCTAGGCAACGCTGAATATATACACTAGTTAAATATATGATGTCACATACTGAAAGCTACTTCAGAAGGCATATTTTCAGAAGAACACAACATTAAGCTCAACACAGCAAACATTTGCAAATATTTGCAAATATTTCTATCATACAGGTACCCTCAATGAGATTAGCTACTGTACTTCTCTCGGCTGAATGAAGATTTGATGACCAAGTGCAGCTTGCTGCCATGTTGTAACATGTGAAATGGCCCTGAGTGTTATTTCAATCTTTTGTGATGCCTGTGATACAGGACAACATTTGGCAACATTTATGTTCAAGATAAAGTAGTCACTGTAGCTGAACTGAAGATACTCTTATAAGAAAATCTCTGAGATTTTTCTCTTCTGGCATGACCTCAGAGAAAGACACCCACTTTCCAAATATTCTCCACCAGTGTGCTGGTGTTACCATTAGCTGTGGCAATCAAAACAAAAAACAGAGGAGAAGAGAAAGAAAATATGTTCTTGCTCATAACGAGACCCTTACCCCCATTGAATGCCTCCAAACTTGTAGAATTTCTTCGCTCTCAGATAAATTTGATGTTATGGTTACCGCAATATCTGTGCCCATGAACAGGACAGAGAATTTCCGACCAGCCAATTGTGTGATGAACCCTAGCAGTGCATAGCCAGCAGAGCAGCCCTAGCAACAGAGAGTAGTGTAATCTGCTTGGTTCTCTGACTGAAGAACCCAGTTTAGGCAGAGGGAGGGGCTATGTGGGTGAGTGAGTCAGCAGAACAGATAAATACCAGAAACAGGGTCTGGGAGTTCTTTCAGCGAGATGAGAGAGAGAGAGTGGGAGGAAAACCACAGGCTGTTAACCTAGGGAAGCGTATACCTGTGAATAATCTGGAAGTTCTTTGCTGTTTGAAAATATTGATTTGCCCAATACCTTTCCCTTGTGAGTTCTTTTAATAAAAATTTTATTCTCTTTTCTATGAGAGCAGCTTCAATAGAGTGTTTTCTTCAATTTACATTTAACAAGACACTACCACAAGTTATACCTTCTTTTAGGTGTACCTTTAAGATGCTTTGCCCTTTGTCCAGAAGGTTGTGGTTTTAGGGAAAACAAGAGGTGTGCTAAAATTGTGGAGAGGGAGCCAGGGGGTGGTAATTATATAAAAGGGTGCTGCTTCCCCAGGGAGGGAGAAAAGAAAGCAAGCCCAGTTTGTTCTGTTCTGGCTGACCCAGATCTCCACAAATTGTACACAGCTTAACTACACACAAGAAGAGTAAAGGTGCTTCATCCTCAGGACACATTGAAAGACCTTTACAGACATTCCTGTGTCTTCTTTGTCATTTAAGCCAACTCCTAGCTAATGTCTCCAATGTACAAGGAGCAATTAATCCATTCCACATTTTAGTTTGTACTTAAAAGGAGCCATCCCAGGTACCCCACCCTCAAATGAGTTCAGCGCCTTGGAGAGCCCCTTTAAAGTTCAACCCAGGGCAGATTTGCTACCCCATGGACATTGAAGCTGCCAACCACCCCTGCTCCTAGATAAATTGGATGACCTCAGATTCTACTATTTGAAAAGGGAATTTAAAAAATCTCCCTATCTCTAATCTCTCCACAATATTCGTAATGTGATGCATATTTTTGTTGTTGTGTGCCTTCAAGTTATTTCCAACTTATGGTGACCCTAAAATCAACCTATCGTGGGGTTTTCTGGGTCTGACAGCATGTGACGCACCCAAGGTCACCCAGTGGGTTTCCATGGCTGAGTGAAGAATTGAACTCTGGTCTCCAAGGTCATAGTCCAATACTCAAACCGCTACACCAACACTGGCTTTTATTATGCATATATCTCTATCAATTGCAGAAGAAATTTACAAAACTCTTTTTCTAGCTCTCCCACTCTGCTAATGTCTTTAGCATAACATCCAGTTAAAGCCTGACATAGGCATGTGGTGCACATACACAGTCCCAAGATTGAGAGTTCTGTCTTTGTTCAAAAGTAAACTCCATGAAAATCACTTTTCCTGTTAAGCGTGCTTAAGAATACAACAGACTCTCAATAGCTGAGCATGTTGTTGCTGCTGCCTCCTTCTCCTCCTCTTCCTCATGCTTCTATTTCAATTACAAGTTAATATAAAAAAGTGTTCCCTGTTCATCTGACCAGCAGGAGAAAGGCCATTACACATTCAGTGTGTTTGCAAGCGCTGAACTGGACTGATGATTAATTTGTAGGATGCCTATAAGGAATGGAGATGCATGAGAGTTTCAGCAAACTGAAAGGTATCCAGAGAACGGGCAGACTCTTATGCTGTGAAGGTGAAGGGCATTTGCAGGAGCACGTTGTCTCTCATCAGAGCTCCAAAGCCAGTCACTCTTCATTTCACCTTGCCTTTTTCATCCCCCAAATGCTGCTTTGCACATTTTTCATCATCTTTTCATTAATCCTCTGGCTCACCTAGATAGTTTCTGGAAATAATTCCAGTACTGGTTCATACTTATAAATTCTTAAAGTAGCAGTGGAGAACCGTAGGATAAATTCAACTTACACAATTGTATGACTTTGATACAGTCTGTCATGGCCAAATCCCATGGAATTCTGGGATTTTCAGTTTTGTGAGGTACTTAACGTTGTCTGCCATAGTTCCTATTGTATTGTTTGGGAGTGTGTTGGGAGAATTTGAGGCAACTCATTAAACTACCAATCCTAGAATTCCACAAGATGGAACTATGGTAGCTAAAATGGTATCAAACTGCTATAATTGTACGGTATAGATATACTCTCTGTTCCTTGGGCCAAATGCAGCCCATAAGATTCATCATACGAACAATAAGCATCTTCTCTAAGCTCTGGCCATTGTCTTCCAGAGCTGTATTTCTCCTGATCCATGAATAAATAATCAGTGTTTTGAACAATGTAGTCTTCTTATGGATCCTGGAAATGTATTTTTGAAAAGATTTTTTTCAAGGGCTCAAAGCAATTGGTTGCCATTGTATCTACAACTTAAAAATGAATGGCTATTTGCTTTCCAGTTTCTCAAAAACAACCAAATAGTTACTTCCAGTTGCTCTTTCAAAAAATCAGATGCACAGTCATTGGCCTGTGATACATCACACACTTCCCTTCCCTTGACCTCATTGTTGACTCAGCACCCACAACAGACCATGAAGTAGCAGCAAAAGCCAGCACAGGAACAATGAAATGTTCCTCCACCATGAGTTAATGAGGTCACCTCTTCAGAAGTAAATGAGAAGATACAGTTACACTACAAAACTATCCCTTGTAAAATTATAGTTTGTAATCTAATGTAGTTATACTTTGTCAACGGGAAAGGACATTTTTGTTGTTGAGTGCTTTCAAATCATTTCTGACTTACAGCAACTCTAAGGTGAACCCATCATGTTTTTCTTGGCCAGATTTGTTCAGAAGGGGTTTGCCTTTGCCTTCCTCTGAGGCTGAGAGAGTGTGGCTTGCCCAAGATCACCCAGGTGTTTTCCATGACCAAGTGGGAATCTGAACCCTTGTTACCCTGAAATTCTTGAGGGTCCCCGAGAGAGTCCTTAATATGCTCCACGTGATGGGGAAAGTAAACTCAACAGAGCACAGGCAATAACAATGTGAGAGGCAGGGTAACCTAGCGAGATCTTTTACCCAGTTTTTACAGGGTCAGGCGGAGACAGAAATCCCACAAAAAGGTCCAATGAATGACTTTATTGAACAGAAATATCATGCATTAACGCATACACTCACACACACACACATACAAGGGCTAAAGAAAAATAAAGAGTGGAAATAAGATAGCGGGATTATTAAAGGATTCCTGGTTTGGGTGATACTGCACCTTTTCCTGAAGTCCTTGGTCCGGAAAGCAGCAAAAGAAATTGAATTCAGCGAAGAGACGCTGAGGGAATCACGCAGCTGTCGGGAGGGGGGAGCGGTCAGTTGGTATAACTGGAAGATATCCAAAGAACTAGTCAAAAGCGGGGACTATTTGTAGGAAAAATTTACCTTGAGGGCAAATCCTCTCCCAGGGAGAACAAAGGGGACAGCAACGGAAAACAACATCACAGTGGCACCTTCTTTGATATAGGAGGATAACAAGGTGTCACCCAAGTATCAGCATCTTCCGCCGCTTTGGACTGCAGTGTGAGTTTATGTATATGATCCTTGTCTGATAAGATTTTATTGCTTCCAGTGCCCAACTTTGTGGGAAAAACTCTTAATCCCCTCAAGTTGGCTCCTTAAAGGCTGAGGACCTTTTGTCCACCATGGGTTGGCACAGCTTGAGGTCTCCTGTGGCTACGTGACAGGGGAGTTTACCGGCCTGACCTGGTTCTTCCGATCATACAACTGTTGTTGCCTACGTGCTCATCTGGTTGACCTCTCTGGTGGGTTAGATTATGTTTTATATCAAAGTTGTAGACCCCGGGACAGGGTTTACCAAGGGGGCAACACCCTGGTCTCCAGAGTCCCTGTCAAATACTCAGACCATGCTGGCTCTGAACTCAAGTGAATTGTTATGTGTAACTAGTTGATCCCAAGCCCTTTTAGTTAGGAAATTATATGTCCTAACAGCACATTCTAAGGATGTTTATTCATGAGTACGTCCTAATGGCAAGTTTACAGGTAAGCACGCAGAGAACTGTAACCTTAACCTGCAAACCTCTGACATATGCAGCAGAAGTTCTAACTGCCTTCCTCCCTCATTTGTTAAGCAAATTTTCCCTTGAGAGAAATTGTTGCTGTTGTTTAAATGCAATGGAAATTAAAAGTATTTCAGTTGTTTACGCAGCTGACTGGGTTGCAATTTCCTCCCTGTATTTTTTTTTCACAGCTGTTGGGCCCCTTCTGTTGCTTCAGATTCCCTCAGCAGCCCTTCCTATATTCAATGCCTGATCATTTACTGTAAGTTTCCTAATGCAATCTGAGACTCAAATGGATGAGTCTTCTTCTGGGAATGTTTCCTACATATGCCTGACAACTCCCTGCGATGAAAGAGAAGATGGGACCCCCATTCCACATAAAGAAGCAAAATGGGATGGCAGTTGATTGTTATTTCAATGCTGGCAGTAGAAAAGCATCCACTACTGTCCCTGAGAAGAAGAGGAGACTTTAGGGGGTCCCGAGTAGGCCCTGTGGCACATAGAGATCTGCCTTCCATGAGAGGAAAATAAGTAGGGGGCTTCAGAGGAACAGTTGGGTAGGAGGGTCCCACAGCTGCTGTCCCCCAACATTTGCTACCTGAAATGTTTGCCCCACTCTGCCTATCAGATGCTGTTGTAGTCTACATTAAAGGAACCCAAAGTCCTTTGGGGGAGGGAAAAAAAGTCTTGGCTATATGACAGAAAGGTAACAGTGAGAGAGACAGGTGTAGGCATGGCATTTAAGCCCACCATGTGTCTCAAGTCCTCCTGCACGATTCTGAGAATTTTTGAACTACTGTTTCCGACTACTCTCCCAACCAACACAACCAATCATCGGAGTTTTTAGACTGCAGATTCCAGAATTTCCTAGTCAACATGGCCTGTTGGTGTGCTAGCTGTGGGACCCTGGGAATTATAGTCCAGAAAAGGAACCTTTGTGAAACTCTGGGCTTCTCTTATGGAATTCAGTGTTCCAGCAGATCTGAAGGGGAAGGTAAGGTCCTTCAGACAGACTCATCCCAGAAGACTGAGATAATTTTTAAGTATTTTCCCCCAAAGATTTATATATTGTCCTCCATCAGTTTGACTCCAGGATGGATTACAGAGTTTTAAAAGATAGAATAAACAAAGCAATATAATTTTTAAAAGCCAGCAAATATAAACAAATCAGTAGCAATAAAAAATCCCTGGTGGATAATAATTTTTCCACCTAGCACTTGAAAGACACTTCACAGAAGAAACTGCAGTTACATTTTAAGATGCTCAAAAGATTGTTTCTTTTGTGGATTTAATTGGCTACTCCCCAGTTTCTTTTACTCAAAAGAAATTAACAATGATGCTCTCTAAAGTTTCCAGCAGAGGGCCTTCAGTAATGAGTGTGCACCTCTGACAGATCTCTTTCAGATTGTTACCACCTTATCTCTTTTAATGAAGGTACCTTCCCTGTCTCTCTGTTTCTCTCTCTCTCTGTATCACACACACACACACACACACACACACAGACCAGGGATTTGTTCTAGCTCCTTGATCATATCATTTCAGTTATCTTTTTCTGTACCTTTTTGAAGTATGGTAATCAGAACAATATACAGCAAGAATGAGTGCACAGGGAAAGGTAGTCTCACAGATGTTTCTGGACCACGACTTCCATCAGGCCAGCACAGCCAATGCTGAAGGATTATGAGAGCTACAAACCAAAAGATCTGCAGGACTACAGTTGCCCATGCTTGGTATTGTTTGATATGGTCACACCATAAAGTCAATATGATATTGGAAGATTTCATTTCCACTCCTTTCCTAATGATCTGCAACATGGAATTTGCCTTCTTACCGCAGCCATACGTTGGCTCAGCATTATGTTGACCTAACTGTTATGACCATGAGACCTCTCACCTGACTGCCAGGCCAGAAAGTTAAGGTATAACTCACTTTACAGTTGTATATACTGAACTCCATTTGAATACCCTTTCCCTTACTTTGAGGAGATCCTTTGGAGCTCTTCAACATTCCTTTCTGTGTTAACCACCTTAAATAATTTGGTGTTCATAGAAAAGTTGGCATCCTTTTCATTGTTAATTTGCCTTATTCAATTTATTCGTGCATTTGATCATATTCCATCTATTTTCTTCTCTTTTCGGACACATCTAAAACCTATTCTAAGATTCAGATGTAAGGCCCACTGAATTCTGTGAGAATTACTCCCTAGTTGGCAACAGTGCCTCCTCAAGGTTTTGAGCTAGAATTATCATAATCCTTCACAATTGGCTATGCTAGCTAGGGCTTCTGGAAGTTGTAGGCCAAAAACATTTGAAGGGCTAGAGTTGACCACCTGTCTGTGGGCTTCAGACTGAAGCTTTAAGCATTTACAAAGGCCATTTTAAAAGACTGTTCAATTTGTGTTGTGTTTTATTAAAAAGAGAGGGAAATGCTTTTTAGCTACCTAATACGGAAGGCCCTTTAGAAAGTTATATTTCAGCCTAATACCATTTCCCTATTCACCATCTATCACCTTGTCCAAGTACATTTATTTAAATTAATTGATGAGCAGGCATGACCAGGTTTACTTGTGACACAGTAACTCAAAGGACCGCAGCTCTTCCCCTTTTCCCAATGGCAACTTGTCATCCAGCAAGGACCTCTTGCAGTTTTATACATTCTGCTGCCATCCCAGCAATTCTGATTGGGGAAAGGGAATATCAGCAACAGAGGATTTGTCACTTCTTCAAGAAGTGTGACATCTTATCTGATGTGCATTACCTTTGGCAGCATGCTCTCCTCTGGTGCAATGAATGTGTCCAGATTTCTCAGCCAGCCTATTACCTTCAGGCTCAGGAGCAATGCATGTGGCTGACTGACACCTCTATGGCACTAGCATAGAAATGCCTTCCTTACTGTAACTCTGGCAAAGGCTGAGTCAATGTTGGAAATCCATGTGGTAACTCAATATTTAAGTAGAGCCAGCATCTTTGTCCATTTTGTAGATAGGATTGTTGTCCAGAGAACACTTGACTTAGAATGGTGCAGAAATCACTGCCAGATGGGAAGTTGATGACACTCTTTCAGTGAAAAAGGGATAGTGAAGGTTAACACCAGCTTGGGTGACTGCAGTTTGTTTGTTTAGTCCGTTTAAAAAAAATAGTTGCTTTGTTGGAGCAAGCCCCCCAAAGCAATGCATACAAAGAAGGAAAGAGATCAGGTTGATGACTGTGTTATTGCCTAGGTGAGACTCCACCCATGGTTTTAATGCCAGCCTCTTCTGCAATGAGTCCAAGTATTATGGGAGCTATCCAGGTGCTGAACCCAATTCCCACTAAAGATTCAGCACTTGGATAGCTTCTGTAATCCCAGGAGAGCTGCCAACAGTTGGTGGAACTACATAAAAGACTTCCATTAAAACTGAGTGTGGAGTTATTTTCCCACAATAACAGAGCCTTGGCCACACCTGCAAATTAAGAGACATTAGTCAGAATGTGCAGAATATGGAAGCATAAAGTGGACATAAAGAAACAGGTAACATAAGAAAACTGATTTAGATCATGGGTGGAATTTGTTAGCCTGTAACTCCCAGAATTTCCCTACCTATAGCTATGCTGACAAGGATGGATGGGAATTGCTGTGTACCTACTTCTGAAGTTGGCCTCTCTGGACTCAGAGCTATGTGAGAACTACTGACCAATTCCTATCATCCCTTTTTCAGGTAGAGCACTTGAGTTTGTGATGGCTGGGCTACTTTTCGTTTTCAATCTGTTTTCAGGCCAGGGCATAACACTGACTTAGTTGCTCTGACTGATGACTTCCTGTTGTTCTTCCTGGATCTGTCAGTGGCTTTTAATGACATTGATTATGGTATCTTGCTGAATTGGCTCCACTCAATGAGAGTAGGAGGTACTGTGTTATGCTGGTTCCACTCCTATCTATTGGGCCAGTCCCAGAGGGGAGTCCTGTTCAGCCCTTTACCGTTGTGCCATGGAGTACCATAGGGTTCCATCTTGTCTCTCATGCTGTTCAAAGTCTACATGATATATAGATATAGCTACTGGGGGAGGTCATAAAGAGATTTAGGGTGTCATTCCACCATTATATTGACACTAGTCAGCTCTACTTGTCTTTGAGGCTGTGTGAGATTGTGCAGATTCTGGACCAGTGCAGGGATGTTATAATGGGTTGGACGAGGGCCAGTAAATTGAAGCTGAATCCTGATAAGATGGAGGCTTTGTGGACTGGTAGTTACACAGCCTCCTTTAAGGAATCAGGCACCTCTTCCTCTTGATGTAGTGTGGCATTTACCATCCCTTAGGCCCTTACAATCCATTCATGTCTGCTAGATATTATCAGCCAAGATAGGCAAGTGTCAACGTTATGTCTGATAAACCAAATTGATTCAAGTATCTTGCCCACATTATCAGACCCTGAGCAACTGGAACTGATCCCAAGAAAATTGATCAGATGGAGAACTAGACACTTCCTCAGACTCTGAGATCAGTGTGGTGGCAAGTTCTGTGTGAGTATCAGTGACTTTCTCCTCGAAGTGCCAAGTGAATTTGTCACAGCAGGCAAGTTGTAGTTATATCCTTGCCTCTCTGCACCTGATCCCAAGCTCCTCAAACACTTTGAATAACTGCTGGATGACATGTCAAGGATACAATAGTCAATGCACAATTTATTTTATTTTATTATTTGCTGACCTCATTGCCTTATATTAGGCATAGCAAAGAATCATTGCCAGTTCTTGGTGATATTTGTTCCATGACCTAAGCGATCTGCATTGTAATTATTATCCAGGCTGTTTCATTGCTTACAGGATTTCTGTAAACCAAGGTGAGTTACAAACTCCACAGCACTTGATTGGACATTTGAGAATAATAGTATTGACAGGCCTTTTGACCTCACCATTCTGTACTGAGACCTAGATTTCAACTTGCCATGGGCTTCCAGGACCTAGACTCAGACTCAGAGTCTGAGGCAGGAGAACTTGCTCTGAGCCCTGACACAGAGACTGCTACAGCAGAATCTGCAGAGCAGACAGTACCACCACCTGCCCCAGGGACAGAAGTGTCAGCCTCAGCAGGGAACCCTGCTCACTTTGACAAAGAGAATGATCTAGCCATACCTACCTTTGCCCAGTGTAGACACCAAAAGGATCTCCTGCATCATTCCCAGCAAATTTATGCCAAGCACCAATTAATCAGGCACCTATAAGCACTGAGCCTTTCCCCTCCAGCTTTTGTCAGCAATCAACTGACCATTTCTCCCGTGCATGCTTCTATTTGCTTCCCTTGCCTGTGTTTCTGCCTTTGACTTGTTTGTTTTTGCCTGCCTCTGATTTATGGACATTGTTGGGACCCTTATTGCTTCACATTTGCAAAGCTGTTTCCTTTCTTCAGTAAACTGATCACTTAAGTTACTGCTGAGTTTCTGACCTGTGTTTGTTATCAGCTTCTCCTGGCTGCCAGCCCAGACCAAGCTTGGACACAACTGATTTGCCAGCCCTATCACCTGAAAAATCCCCAGATCATTCAGGAATCCTTCAGATTCCATAAGTATCCAAGGGTGGACATCTTAATTGATCGCCTGTCCCTGCAGGGAGAGTCCATTACCAACAAGCAAGAAAGTGATCTGTCCACAAGAACAAGGTTATTGTCACATCAGTTCATTTTCCATCCACTCAACAAGAAAAGCAGGTCCTAGGTATATCCTGCCACATGTATTAGCCCAGTGATGGATAGAAACAGCCTCAAGGTTGTCATGGTGGCCATGAAGTCATGTTTACAGTAGGAAATTGAGGGTCCAACCTATTTGAGCAAAGTTGCCTCCGTGCAAGGGAACCTGAAATGAACGTACAGCAAAGCGACAGTGGGGGAACATTTTCTACCCTCTGGGCTCTTCACTTGTACAGAAATGTTTCCATTTATTGAAAATTAAAAGGTACTATGGTAACTAATGTCTCCATCAACAGCGAGCATTGACAAGAGAAATGATCCCTTTTTTATGTCTTGTACAAAATGAAGATATCTGGAGTGAAATTAGCACTAAAATGCATTGCCCCAGTGGTGAAACAAAATCAGCACCATGGACAAAATACTTCTGTTGCTATGATTCCAGAGGCTGTCTTGGGAAAAGGAAAGGAAGAGAAGACAGTTGTAGATACGGATGTTAGCATGTATTACACTAATTACTGAATAACAGTTCCTGCTACTTTTGCAGTGTCTTCATTCAGACCTCGGAGGAGTAATACCAAGATGGAAATCCTTTGAATTAAGATAGAATGTGCTAATCTTAATTCAAAGGATTGATCCACCAAGCAATATTCCTAGGCAATTATTTCCACAGCTTCTGCTCAGGATTAGAACTGAAGAGCCTTGTGCTGTTCTAGAACAAGCAGTGATAAAGTAAAATATGTAGACTGAGCCCAGGCCCCAAGGGCCATTTTTCAAGGTCCAAGGGTACCCAGCTATCCTTTTTTTATTTTTGTTTCATTTGGTTTGGAAAAAGCTGCTCTTTCAAAATGGCTCCCACACCACCTAGGGGATGTGGGGAGTGATTTGACTATGCTCCCCCTCCTCAGGACTGTTTGAAGCCCAGGAGAGACCTTTCGTCAACCAGAAAGGTAGCCCTAGGGCAGTTGGACGGTATTTGAAGGAGGAGTGTAAAAAATTGGAGAAAGCATGCTGGAGGCATGTTCAAGAGAAGGGGCAATGCCACCCACCCCAACCCTTGGTAGTTGCTCGCTCCAGTTCTAGACCAGTGGTTCACTTAGACCAGGCAAAATGTGATTTGTGGGGTGCATATGACCACCCAGGTCCATTTCTTGAGACTCTAGAGCTATGGAACCAAAAATGCCCCCAAATGCCTGTAGGGTGTAGGGGAAGCATATCCACCACATTTTTTTTACCTCCCAGGACATTTTAGGAGCAGGGGAGGCCTTTTCAAAAACAGGAAGCGAACAGGAAGTTATTTCTGTTTCTTTAAAAAAAAAAGACCTGCTCCTGGAGACTACAAAGTTGGTGAAAATTCTCCCCACGACACCTAGAGGGTGTTTGAGGCATTTAAGGGCAAAAAATACTTTTGTGGGGAGATGCAGGAGGGTTGCCACACTCCAAGGTCTTCCCCTAGCCTCCCACAATTGCCCACCCACCCTTGATTTTGACTCTAATCACAAATCTGTTATCCCAAAATTATACTGGATCAAGCATTCGTAGAACTATGCTGAATTTCCAGGAACACATCTGTCTATACTGTAGCTTTTTGCTGATTTAATAAGAATTTTCTTTCCCAAAGAAATGTAGAAAATACAGTTCTATACCAGCAGTGAGGAATTTCTGGGTTGTATCCTCTTCATCAAGCTACATTCCTGGGAATCTTCACCTCAGAAGTCACAGTATTTACACTGAATTGAACTGATACAAAAAGTTATCAGAGATACTCAAATTGTATTCCTTAACTATTGTAATCAAATAGGTGAGTTCTGGGCAAGCAACGGAAAGTTCATGTTATAAATCTGGTATACGCAGGAATCAGATAATGGGGTATTATTGTATCTCAGTTGCGTGTGAGTCTAATCTATAATGTCATCTAGAGAGAGGCCCTTGGTGTTGTGTTACGTACTCCACATACTGTGGAAGATCTGCTCCACAGACATGTGGAGCAAGACATTTAATACTATGGTATCAACTATGTATACCTATGTGGGATACTCTTTCCCTGAAATTCCACAATTTTTCATTTTAGACACGTTGAAAATGTTTGCATTTTTGTAAGATTTCATTGTGTAGCCCAACTTGTCAGCTATTCAATGGACGATGAAAACACTGAATTTTAATTTTGTTGGACAGATACAGCTCAGTTAACAAAGTAGATGTGTTCCTTGGCTTTGTTTCTTTAACGGAAAATTTGGTAACAGAGACAGAAATAACATGGAAAGAGCATGGATAGCTCCCTACACCACAAAAGAGAAGAACAGTTTAACATGTTTCAGTAAACTTTTCATTCAGAATTAACAATGTGTACATGTGAAATGAAACAATGAGATCAGGTAAGCTCTTAAAAAAAAAAAAAGAACAGGCAAAACTCAAGCAGTCTGAGACCATTTGAGATTTTCTTCCAAAATGGAAACGGGGATGATTTTTTTTTCCTTTCACTAGCCTCCAATTTTCTTTTGATTTCCATTTTTGGTGGAAAAACATCCAGATCTATGCTTTTGTTAATATGTGGAGGACAGCTGATGAGGTAGGATTATATACTGTCCCCCTTTTCTTTCTGTCTTGCTGTTCACACATGCCCGGTAAGGAGATCTGGAGACAACTGCTGTTTACCTTGTCCCTTTCTGCCCTAGACTCTTATAGTGCTATTAATCCACTTTCAACATCCTGTGGAATTCTGGGGTTTGTAGTTCACTGAGGCTATAGAGTTCTCTGGCTGAGAATTCTCAATGCCCCTCCCTAAACTGCAAACCCCAGGATTCCATAGGACGTTGAAAGTGGAATAATAGCAATATAACAGTGTAGGGCAGAAAGGCCCTAAGTGAAAACAGCCAATCCCAGCACAGAGAACTCTCTGAGGAGGAGAAGGGCCTCCAATGAGGAGGAGGAGGAGGAGGAGTTTTTTCAATGAACAGTGAGTTAATTGAAGACAGAAAGTTGGAAATAGACTGCTAGAGGAGTCAGTTAAAAGTCTGATGTGATTCACTGAGCATTGGGACCCAAATCCAAGGAAAGATGCTAAAGGACCAGAGGGCAAGGTAAAAGTAACAGGTTTCCAGGGCTAAGAACTGCAAGGCCACTCTGAGAAGAAAATCTGTCATAGTTACTATCAACATTTGCACTGATTTTTAACAAACCAGTGCGTGGATGGGATATTTACAGCATTCTCCTTTATTTTGGAAGATGAAGTAAAGAAATACAAATGGATTCCTCCCTGGGGTTGAAAGAAAATGTAGTCATGAATTCAATAACTGACAACTTGTCACCTTTTCATCACATCCAAAGTTGCTGCCTGAGGCTGTATCCCATGGCATAGGCCCTCCTGAGCATTAACTATAACTTTCTAGTATTAATTTGAAGATGAGAATGAAAGTTTAGTGGAATGGTTTAGGGATAAAAAGTGTTTTTAAAAATGCAGTTGCCTTTTCCTTAAATTCAGGTATTTAGACATTTATCTCTGCTCTCATTGTGCAATGGGTAAAAATCCTAAAGTCATTGTTGAATTTTTTATTTCTGCATTACCTTTTAGATAAGAAAAAAGGCATCCTTTCAAAAGAAAAAAGAAGACCTGAAACAAACATGTGATGAGAACAAAGAATTTCTTCTACCTGCTAGGTGAATATTTCCTCAGCTTTCTCTGAACATAATTAAACCAGGCCTCCTTCATTTGACATGTGCATCATTTCAAAGGGTGTCAGCACACTTGCCATGGATTTGACAAAAGAAGATTCAAAGGTGCTAGAAATCTGGCTGGGAGAGGTTGTACCACAATCCTCTCAAGTGCTCTAAATATAGAAGCACATAAAACACCAGTGGATAATGACAACAGCAAGCCTATTTACACTCAATATCCTGGAGATATGCTACATACCCTGAGGTAAAATTTACCCAGTGATCCTTAGAGAAACCCTGTCTGCCAAGCTTGTGCTGTGTAAATTGTCAATATTACTGGCATGCCCTGTGCTGTTCGGGGCTGGGAGGAGAAGCCATTTGAAAATGTTAAGTCGAAGGAGCAGGCATCCTTACATACGAGACAGAGCCTCTCAAATATGTGTAACCATAGGCCATTTGCAATGTGGGATTTTACAAGGAGTTGGGTGAAATGAGTTGCAGCTAGGGCCTCCTCTCTCAATTAGGTGGTGAACCTACTCCAGGTTTTGCTGTCAATTTCAAAGGAGCTATTCAAGTTGCAAAACCAATCTGGGGGATAAGATTCTTTGAGTAGCTTAAAGTTTGGACTAAAACTCAGAACAGATTCACTATCCCACTAGCATGGAACCCCCCAGCTACCACTGGATGGAATTTCTTTTTGCATTTGCCACCTTGCATTGGCTTTCCAGGGCTGGTTTCCACACATTTTTTTCTGGATGGTACCATTTCCCAAGACTACACCAACCAGGAATGCAAAAAACTGCTTTAAAAATAGATTATTCGTCCAGCTAGCCCAGTATTGTCTATTTTGACAGGCAGGTTGTTGTTGCTGCTAATTGGTATCAAGTTGACTTTGCCTATGGAGACCCTATGAATGCGAAACCTCTAAGTCACCCTATTATCAACAGTCCTGCTCTGGTTGTAAGCTCAGGGCCATGTCTTCCTTGATTGAGTCTAACCACCTCTGATGTGGTCTTCCTCTTTTCCTACTGCATTCTACATTGTTGTTGTGGCTGCTGTTGTTGTGTGCCTTCAAGTCATTTCCAACTTATGATGACCCTAAGACAAACCTATCATGGGGTTTTCTGGTACTGAGAATGTGTCATGTGCCCAAGGTCACCCAGGGGGTTTCCATGCAGAGGATCAAACCCTGGTCTTTGGGGTCATAACTCAACTTGGTACTGTCTAAGAAATACATAAGCACTTGAAAAGTGGAACCTGCAACAAAATGTTGCCCTGTTCAGAGTATCAGCCAGACATGCCTTTTGGGAGAGGCTGCATTCCATTCCAATTATTTTTTCCCCATACCCACTCCTTCCTCCATGACTTTCTGCTTCCCATTCCTTTCATCAAAACCTTTGTTGGAGTCATCTCAGTTTTCAAGCCCTCACTGGAGATTCAGGACAGAGAAAAACATTTAGCACATAGCTAACCCATTCGATTCACTGCCACATAATAGAACCATAGAGTTGGAAGAGACCACAAAGGCCATTGTGTTCAACTCCTAATGTAGTGATGGATCCCAATTTGGATGGCCTTTAAAGGGGAGTTAAATAGTAAGTTCATGGAGGTTAGAGTCAACACTGGCTGCCAGTCACAATGACTCTGTATCACTTCCTGAATCAGGAGGCCGAATTCGTCAGTGTATCTTTTTAACTTGTATGCTGAACATATCATACATAAATTGGAATTAGACTTAGAGGAAGGAGGCATGAAAATTAGAGGAAGGAACTTTATCCATTTAACGTATGCAGTTGACATCATATTACTAGCAGAACACAGCAAAGACTTGGAACAATTACGGAAGAAAGTCAAAGAAGAAAGTACAAAGGCAGGTTTACAGTTGAGCATTAAGAAATCAAAAATAGTGACCACAGATGATTTACATAACTTTAAAGCAGATGATGAAAACATTGAAATAGTTCAAGATTTTTCATACCTTGCCTCAGACATTAATCAAAATGGAGACTGCTGTCAAGAAATCAGAAGAAGACTAGGACTTGGAAAGGCAGCTATAAAGGATCTAAGCAAGATCCTAAGTGTAAAGATATATCGTTGAATAGTAAAGTTAGGACTGTTCATGGCATCATATTTCCAGTTGTTATATATGGTTGTAAAAGATGAACAGTGAAAAATGCTGATAGGAAAAATCAATCAACGTCTTTGAAATGTGGTACTGGAGAAGAGTTCTACAGATACTGGGGACTGCTAAAAAGACAAATAAATGGGTCTTAGAACTCTCCCTGGAAACCAAGATGACTAAACTTAGACTGTTGTACTTTGGGCATATCATGAAAAGATATGACTGTCTAGAAAAAACAATAATGCTTGGCAAGGTGGTAGGTAGTAGGAAAAGAGGAACATCACGTTGTTGATGGATAGATTCAATCAAGGAAGCCATGGCCCTGAGTCTGCAAAACCTGAGCAGAGCTATTGCTGACAGGGAGACTCAGAGGTCTTTCATTTATAGGATTGCCATAAATCAAAGTTGACTTGATAGCAGTTATCAGCAACAACAAATGTTTGAGGTTAAGGGACAAGCAGTGGGATAAATGTTGACCCTCATCCCCTGAGCTGTATTAGTGATGGTACAGTCTGGGTATGTAAATGAGAACTGTGAAAAGGGTTGGCTATTCTGACCTGAGCACCAGTCCTACCATTATGAAGAATGAGACAACTGCCTCAGATGGCATGTGCTAAAAGGGCCCCTTAACAATCCCCTGATTGTCCTTCCAGAGTTTCCCAGATGTTTTCTATTCTTGAAGGATTGACCTACCTGTGCCATACAGCCTCCCTTCACTGCTCAAACTGGCCTACTGACTACAGGTGGTGGGAGAGGCCATTCCATTGCCAATATTGAATTAAGAGTCAACTAGCAACCCAATCAATTTCTATATATAGCACAGGGGAGAGGGTATCATCTTATACCTTGTTTCAAGTAGTCAGAAGTCTTGGGTTCACCCCTGGTTTCTCCACTCCTACTTACCCCATGTATAAAATACTATTCCTCTTGAAAAGGACCAACTTGCAATGCCCAGTTTGTCCTGTAAGTAATGTAGGCTACAGGCTCATTCAGACTGACCAAAAGTGTTGCCATTTGTTAGAGTATGCTACATCATGTTTTGGTGGTTGTCCTCTCCTCATCCATTTACCACCTTTTGTTCTGGTTCTTGTGGTTGTGTTGTAACAAAGTGTAGTGTAACCTCTAATACACACAGTCACTCATGGTCATGGAATAGTTTGTTACTGGAGAAAGTAATACAGATCTTGTTCTCAGATCTCCTCTTTCATTCTCTGTTTCTTGGCTCCTCTTCTCCTTCATTGCTTCTGAGCCCAATGCTTCCTGTTTCAATTCAATTTTTCTATCTGATTTGTGGGTTTATTTTTTTAAAAAGCTTTCCCTTAGTGCTATAGCATTACACTGATAGTTCAGCCAGCACCATGTGCATTAATACATGGGACTGCACTATGTTGCATTTTTAAATTTAAAGGTTCACTGCCATGTTGCTATAGTGACTGATACATTATGCTAGAAGATAAGGGGGAACAGAATGATGTAGAAGATAGGTGTGAAGAACAGGTAAAGGCAAAATTAAAAGGGAATGTCCTGTGGCCAGAAGCAACAAGTTCCAAGCAAGGCAGACTTTAGTATGGGGAAGCAGTCATAGATGACTCAAGGCAGTCTTGGTTGTACATGTATTGTATATGAAGTTCTCTAAAGATAAAGGGAGTCACAGCGACAAAATCTCAGCTGGTCCAAAATCAGTCATGAAAAGCCAGGACTCATGACAAATTAAGCCAACATGCACAATGTACAACTCAGCAACCCACTGTGAAGAATTTGCACAGCACTTTGCAGATAAGATTGTTCAGATCTGTTCTGAATGCTGTAGCTATGCTGTAGTTAATATAGTTGCAGTAGATGTAAACTTGAGCTATTGGATATCTTTAAGTTTGGGCAGACTGAGGATATGGGCATAAGCCTTGGAAAGGTGAGAGCCATCACACATGTACCAGATTCTTACCCTTCCTGGTTCATTAAACTGCTCAAAGGGGGACTGGGTGAGTAGGTGAAGGGGGTAGTCAATGCCCCTTGCAACAAGGCAAATTTTCAACTTGATTAGAGAAGGCAGGTGTTATGCCTTGGTTTAAAAAGCTATCCCAGGACCTCTCTATAATGGATAATTATCTAACAGTGTCTAACATATCATTCTTTGGCTAGGTATTAGAGTATGTGGTGGCCTCCCAGCTTTGGGTTCCTAGATGAAACTGATTATCTAGATCCATTTCAAACTGGTTTCAGCCCTGGTTGTGGAGTAGAGACAATTTTAGTCATCTTGATGGATAACCTTTGAAAGGAACTGGAGAGGGCAAGTGTGTCCCTGTTGGTTCTGCTGGTTGTCTCAGTGATTTTTGATCCCGTCAATCATGGTATCATTCTAGGTCATCTTGCTGGGATGGGACTTGGAGGCACTGTTTTACAGTGGCTCTGATTCTTGCTGGAGGGGCAAACTCAGAAGATGCTGCTGGTGGCCTCCTATCTGACTCCTTGGCCATTGGCCTGTGGGCTCTCTCAGGGTTCTGTTTTGTCACCCATGCTATTTAATGTAAACATGAAACTACTGAAAGTGGTCATCCAGAGTTTTGGGATGTGGTGCCTCAAGATGTGAATCACATCCAACTCTACTACTCCTTTCCATCCCAATCCAAGGAGGCTGTCTTGTCCTAAACTGGTGTCTGACATCAGTAATGGACTGAATGAGGGCAAACAAATTGAAACTTAATCCAGATAAGACAGAGATGCTCCTGGTCAGTCAAAAGGCATATAGGGAATAGGATTCAGCTTGTGTTAAATTGGGTTACACTCCTCCTGAAGGCACAGGTCCACAGTTTATGTGTACTCCTGAACTCAGCTTTGAACCTGGAGGTCATGTTTCGGCAGTGGCAAGGAGTGCTTTTGCATGTTTAAAGTTTGTGCACCCACTGTATACATTCCTTTAAATGCTAAAGCTGGCTATAGTGGTACATGCCTTAGCTACATCCTGTTTGGACTACTGTAAAGCACTCTACACAGGGCTGCCTTTGAAGAGTGTTTGGCAACTTCAGCTAGGGCAAAGAGCTGCAGCCAGAGTATTAACTGGGGCAGATTACAAGGATCATACAACACCCCTATTACAACAGTTCCACTGGCTGCCAGTCTGGGCATAATTCGAAGTGCTGATTATGACCCCAAAAACTTTATGTAGTTCAGGTCTAGGCTGTCAGATAGACTGTATCTTCCTAAATGAGCCTGCCCAGGGATAGCAATAGCAATAGCATGTGTATTTCTATACCGCTTATCAGCTGAAGTGCTCTTTAAGCAGTTTACAATGTGTTAGCTAATTGCCTCCAAAAAGCTGGGTACTCATTTTATTGACCTGCAGAAGGATGGAAGGCTGAGTCAACCTGGAGTCTGGCAGGATTGAATCACAACCTTGTGGTTGCAGTACTAGCATTTAACCACTGTGCCACCAGGGCTCCCAGGGATCATTAGGAAAAACCCTTCTGCCACTCCTACCACCATCACATGAGAAAAGTCCTTGAATTCTGGAACTCCCTTCACAGGGAGGCCAGAAGAGGTCCCCTCTCTGGTGTCCTTCCTTTGACAGGCAAAGACCTTCATTCTGGTAGGCTTTTAAAATTGAAAATTTTAAAAGAATTGGCTGAGGGTGCTGTATTGTTTTAAATCGAACTGTTTTCATTGCTTTTAATTTTTTTTAATTGTATTATCTTTTTAAGTACAATTTTTAATCATTTTAATATTGTCAGTAGTTTAATTCCATTTTAATGTTCACTTTTTTGGATATTTTAGCTGTATTTGCATCCCAATCCAGAGAGAAAGGTGAAATATAACAATAACAACTACTTCAGCCAATCCAGGGGTCAGGAATCCAAATAAATTCATGAGTGCCAAAGCCTATGCCAAAGCCTGATGGCTGTGTGCAGCTTCCCTCAGCCTCTG
This sequence comes from Cyclura pinguis, assembly GCA_030412105.1. Taxonomy (NCBI): domain Eukaryota; kingdom Metazoa; phylum Chordata; class Lepidosauria; order Squamata; family Iguanidae; genus Cyclura; species Cyclura pinguis. The sequence continues at coordinate 264,950,208 of CM059601.1, read as the reverse complement.
GAAGACTCATAGTTTTGAGATGCCAGGTAGATCATTGCTAGTGTTTCTCATTTAAGTCTCTGTAAGAAGTGTTATTTAGTCTGGAACTACTGCTTTAATTCTTGGCTTAAATGATAAGGCCATCTCCTCCGTTTCCATCAATGCTGAATGAGGTGAGGGCCCATTCTGCTGAAGGTCTTCATCATCTGGATCTGCTGCCAGCTGCCCAGGTTCTGGAAAGGAGTCTTTATGTAGGCTAGAGTGAGAGGCCTTTCACAACTGACTCTTTGTTGTGTCCATGTGGTGAATTGCAATAAGGAAAGGGGAAAATTGGTTGGAAACATCAGGAGAAGGGTCACCCAAAACCAGATTGTGGGTGAAGCATGAAAAGTCTGCACTCACAATAGCCCCATCATAGCATCGATGACGGGAATGCACTGTCTGAAAGCATAATTAAATGAACTACAACTGTAGGTGTGCACATGGATTTGGAATTCAAAATGTACCAGGACAAGAGAGAGTGCCATATTCTTGTAAGGAGTAAAAAAGACAGTAAGTGACAGAAATTAGCAGGAAATGCACTGGGATAAGGAATATGTTGTTAGAATCTCAGAAACAAAAGTGGTTAGCCGAGATAAGACAAACCATCCAGACAAACCAAGTAACAGACTTGGTTTGTCTGGATGACCTTTGAGCTTCTTTTGCCAATTGCATTAAGTTCTGCTTTATTTCTGAAAATGCCCAAGGCCATCTTTACCAACTTCTGTTTCAAAACATCCTCCACAGAATTTGTGGTGAAAAATATGCTAAGAGGAGAGGAAATCCTAAACAATACAGTGAAGACTGAGCATGCTCAGTGGTGACAGACCCTCAACTGATTGTTTGGGAGGAGATGGAAAATTGAGATGGAGGAGAGTGGAATGGAGTGAATGAGGACTGGATGGCTGGCACAGTCAACAAACAAGAGCGCTCTGTACTCCACATTCTCTTATGAGTCCCAACTCTCTCTCTTTCTTTCTATTTCAATCTGTATGTGTACACATAAAAAGATGGAAAAATAAATAGGTAGTCCCTCACCCAGGTTTGTTATAAGCACTGTTGATTTGTACAGATTCTTACAATAGTTTACAGTGTGCTCTGGGAACTTTTAGAAACTGACTTACTTTCATTCCTCATGTGGCCAGTGTTAATAAAAAAAAGGGGGAAATGGGAAAAAAAAATTACTTGCCTTCATTTGTCCTTGAGGAACTATCTGTGGAGTGGAGATAAAATAAAAGTTAATGGAAAACTGGTGTCCCAGATATGTAATATGGCATTCTGTTCTATTTCTCTCTGCAAAGAAATAAAATCTAGCTTCTGACAGTAATTATTAGAATTGTTCCACTCTCTAGCTGAGAGGACAGATAAGTATAGGAAGGTTAAAAAGAAAATACAAGTATTGCTTGTCCAACACTCTATGTGTGGATTCATTATCTGCTCCAAAGTATAATCTGTGTACCGACTCCTTTGGTTGTAAAGAAGGACTTGAGCAGCCATATGGGATGAAATCGAGCACAGCACTCACCATGGAATGCAGCTTTTCAAAAATATGTAGTATAAAAGATGGACAGTGCATCATTAAGCATGGCCTAAATCTATTTGCTAGTCAGCTAAAGCAGACCCATTGAATCAGTTGCTGAATGGTAAGTGTATATGTATGCAAATCACATTGAATCAAAGGATCTTCTCTAATTCAGACTAGCAATTGGATTTAGGCCTGTGCCTGCCTCCTCAATTAAATGACACTTACACTCACTTACCAGAATTAATCGCCACTGATATCAATGGGACATACTTGTGCAAAGGCATGGAAAGATTATTTGTTGTCAATGTTGGCCATAGTAAGAGCTTACCCTGGCACCCAAAACATATCTGAGCCATTTTACAATTGTAATCCTCTAATTTCACTTTAAATGCCATGGTTCCATCCTGTGAACTCCTAGGATTTGCAATTTAGGGAGTGATGTTTAGAATTCTCAACCAGAGAGCTTGGGTGCCTCACCAGACTACAAATCCCAGCATTCCATTTGAAGCAGCTGTGGAAGTTAAAGCAGAATCATAGTGCTGTGATTATACAGTATGAAATATCCTAATCTCATCTGATTTTGAAAGCTAAACAGGGCTGCATTTACTTAGTACTTGAATTGCAGACCAAGAGGGAAAAACAGCAGTCTCTAGTTAGAGCTACAAAAGAATCTGATTTGAAAACCTAGGGATCTTCACAGTACACTGAGATTCCTTTTTAACTGTCAGGGTTCCATTCTGTGGAATCCTAGGAGTTGCAATTTAAGGAGGGGTATTTGGAATTCTCACTCAGAGAGTGCTAGTGCCTCACCAAACTATAAACCCTGGGATTCCATAGGAAGGAGCCATGGCAATTAAAGTGGAATCTCAGTGCTGTAATTGTTGCTGTGTGTTTTCAAGTCATTTCTGACTTATGGCAACCCTAACGTGAACCTATCACAGTCTCTTTTTTAGGGGAGAGGCAAGATTTGTTCAGAAAGGGCTTGCCTTTGCCTTCCTCTGAGGCTGAAAGAGTGTTACCTGCCCAAGGTCACCCAGTGAGTTTCCATTGCTGACTCGAGGTTCAAGTCCTGGTCTCCAGAGTTGTAGTCCAGTGCTCAAATCACTACACCATGCTGGTTCTTCAGTGCTATAGTATGTTGTTGTTAATTGCCATCAAGTTGAGTTCAACGTATGAGAGACTTCCAAGTCACCCTCTTATCAACACCTCTCTTCAAGCATTTCATGTTCAGGGCATGGCTTTTTTTATTCATTTATCCACTTGTAATGACATCTTCCTCTGTCTCTCCTGCCTTCTACTTCTTTGTTATTGTGTGCCTTCAAGTTGTTTCCAACTTACGGTGAACCTATCATGTGGTTTTATGGGGCCTGAGTGTGTATGATGAACCCAAGGTCACACAGTGGGTTTCCATGGCTGAGCAGGGAATTGAATCCTGGTCACAGACCACTACAAAACATTGGTTCCTGCTTTCTACATTACTAAGCGTTATTGTCTTTCCTAATGAATCATATCTTCTCATGATATGTCTAAAAAACAACTGACTCAGTGTAGTCTTCTTGGCTTCTAGGGAGAATTCAGGTTCAATTTAATTGTATCATGTGAAAGGGTTCCTGGAGAGTGGCTACGATTCAGAGTTGACAGTACTAGGTGAGGTGGAACAATGGTTTGGCCAATTATAAGGCATCTTCCTATGCCCCCAAGAATGCGTAGAACTGAAAGTGCTATGTAAATCAGAAGTACAACTATATTTACAGGAGTATACCACCACAAAATTTGGTTTAAAACAGCATGGTTTTCTTTGGGATGAAATGGAGGTCTCCTGATTTAACTCAGGGCCAAATTCAAATCTCAGTTTAGAATTCTTTGGCCTGAACCCTGTTGGTTAATCTCCCCAAAACAGAACAGGCTCATTGAATTAATTGTTGAATGGTGAGCCAGTGCCAAGACAAATCTCATTGATTTAATAGGTCCATTCTGGCTGAACTAACCAATGGGATTAAAGCTGTAATCTTTGTACTTCAACAAATGATTATAATTTGTTTTGGCTTCCCCCTCTCCATCACAGGTACTGGATGCAGTTTTTCAGGTATAGTCAGTCCCTATGAAGGGAATACACCTACTCAATTGCAGCAGATAGGTGCAACCCGTGTGTGTGTGAATGTGTTTGATGTGCCTCTGAATTCTGATTTTTTTTTTATTAAAAAAAAAAAGCAAAACAGAAAACTACCAAAAATGTATTTTTTTTAATTATGACAATGCTTATTTTTGGTAGTGAGGTTGAAAGAAATGTGCAGCAAATGTGACTGGTGTTTATCAGTGACATGGTAAATTTGAGGAACAGAGTTCAGTACCTTGGAAAACTCCTTTACAGTTACTAAAACCTAAAGCCCTATCACACTACAATGTTATAGCACTATTATTTCACTTTAACTGCCATGGCAACAGCCTGGGGAATTCTGGGGATTGTAGTTTAGTAAGGCCTAAGAGCTCTCTGGCTGCAAATTCTAAATTCCCCTCTCTAAACTGCAAATCCCAGGATTCCATACTATGTTGCCATGGTAGCTAAAGTGGAATAATAGTGCTATAACTGTGTAGCACAGAAGGGCCCACAGACTGCATTCAGTCCCTACTGATAGGGTAGTCACCATCTGCCACAGAGATGCAGGGATAGCTTTTCCATTTCTTCAGAAGCCTACCATGTTTTAGGCCCTTTTCACATGTGGGGGGGGGGGGGAACGGTGTAGAGCGACCTCTCACGGAGGTCGTCTACACCATAGAGTGGACTGGCGTGGACTACTTTTTGTAGTTTCACACCAGAATCCACTCAGGAGCGTCCGGAACTAGCCGGGCTGCGTGTTTTTTAAAAACCTCTTTTTAGAGGTTTTTAAAAAACACGGAGCAGCCCCGTGCCGCTCCATCGCCCAGCTCTAAAGTGGATCCACAGGTGCGCGCAAGTGCGTGCCTGCAGATCTGCTGGGGGCGGGCATCCAGCTGGCGAGCTTCTCCAGTTGGTGGAGAGCCTCCACCAACCGGAAGCTGCCATCTGCGACGCCAGAGGAGTGTGGAGCAGCGAACTCGCGCTGCTCCACGTGGAGACGGACTTACCCGGCTGGAGGTAAGCTCCGTTTTTGGGCGTTTTCGCCCGTTCCCCCACACACACACACATGTGAAAAGGGCCTTAGACTTCTGGCCATCCCCAGTGTCTTCTTGGGCTATCGTAACTGCTATGGGAATATGTCACAAAAACATCAATCAACTATCAACTTTCCTTTATCAATCTCCTCACAGAAATCTTATAATTACAGAATTGCACAGAATTGCTTCTCCCCAAATGACACTTTAAAATGTTGTTGCTATCTTATTCACCTTCACTTTCTCCTTGATCATTTATAACCTGCCCTTTTCCCAGTCCTGTGACTCAAGGTAGCTTAAAAAATACTAAAATCAGCACAGATTTAAAAATGTGCAAAAAAAATTAAAAAGTGCAAAAAATCAGTAAGTGTGTGTGTTGTTTTAAAAAGAATTAATCTACAGAGTTAAAACAATTAATTCATTAAAAGACTACAAAAAGTTAACAAAATAGCACACCATTAAAAAGGCCTTCACAGGCACTTCATAGAAGTCTCATGGAATAGAAAAGTCTTCAGCTGCTGGTGGAAAGAAAGCAAAGGGGGAAGTCCAAAGTCTGGGAGAAGCCACTGAAAAGACTGTCTCCCTTGTGGCCACTCAACAAGCCTGAGAAGGTGAGAGAGAGAAAGGATTCCCCTGAAGATCTTAGCCTGCAGGCAGGTTCATACAATGCTCTTGTAGGCTTTGAGCAATTTATTGGTTTTAAGGAATGGGCTTTTCATAAAATAGTAGAGTTGAAGGAGACCACAGGGGCCAACCAGTCCAAACCCCTGCCATGCAGGAACACACAGCAAGGCACTCCCAATAGATGGCCATTCAGCCTTTGCTTAAAAACCTCCAAAGAAGACCTCCACACTCCAAGGCAGAATATTCCGTTGTTGAACAGCCATGTCAGGAAGTTATTCCTAAGGTTTAGGTAGAAACTCTTTTCCTGTAGTTTGAATCCACTGCTCCTTGGCCTAGTCTCTGGAGCAGTGGAAAACAAGCCCATTCCCTCTTTGATATGACATCCTTTCAGATATTTAAACATGGCTATCATGTCCCTTCTTAATCTTCTCTTCTTGGGCTAAACATACCCAACTCCCTAAGCACTGTCCTTTCTACACCAATGTACTTTTAAGTGGTAATTAACTCAACTGGGCTACAATAATACTGTTGTAAAATAGAAATTCAGAAGACAAAATGGATAATAAAATGAATTCTTTTATCTATTCTATTTAAAAGGAAAAAATAGCAAACAAGGTATTTATATAAAGACAATATACAAAAGGAAAAACATAGTCAAAAAGATTAAAATGAACATGAGCAATATAGGCAAGTAAAAATAGAAAAATACAAAATAAACAACAAAATACTACAATGAAATAGGATCCAACAGGATACAAAGACAAACAGCAGCAACAGCAGATAAGCTCACTAAGAAAGATGCTAGTCTTATAGAGGCTTCACAGCTGCTTCATATAACATTTACAGCTGAAGGTACTCTCTATCTCACTAATACACAATTAACCCTATAATGACTGAAGTTGTAGGTCTTGTCTATACTCCAACAAATACTTGTATTTTTTATTTGATATCAGAACTTTCTGTGTTTTTATCTGTACTTTTTCTTAGCTGATCATCTTGTCACAATCACACCTTGAGTCACAATTTGGGCAGAAAGAAGGCAGGTAAAGCAAATAAATAAACCCCAGTTGGAAGCATTGGCAAGAGATCCCAGAAGGTCATTCATAGCAACCCCAAATCCCTAGCACTATTGTTCTAAGTGCTAAGAAATCACAAACACACAAATTTTGAGGGCATTGCAGTCAGCCTCAATTTTTAATCCAGAAAAAAAGCCATCTCCCAGGTTTCCTGGGTGGTGGGAACAGGAGGATAACACTGCATCTGAGATTGCTCTGCAGTTGTTTTCCTTTTACTATGCCTCTGAAGCACCTTGTGATGGTGTTGGCTTTTGTAGGAGACACTTCAGTTACCTAGACAATTGGCCTGAGTCACTAGTGCATCACTTGATGTCCACTCTTCACTGCATTTATTGCATATCTTTGTTGCAGTAATTCAGTGTCTGTACCTTTGCAGTGCAAATACACAGTGGTTGCTTTGGTATTAAGTCCTTGTTTGAAAGTAAAGCATTTAATTAATAATCTTCCTTTTATTTGGTTATCATGGACAACCAGCTTGAATGTTATGCTGCCAGCATATTCCCTCAGCACAAACCATCCTATTAGACTAAAGAAGTCTGTGAAATCCTATGGACAAAACACAGAGGCGATTACGCCATTAACGTCCATATCACAACAAGTCTTGTGCAAGTGGAATGGATTAAGGATGGATGCTTATATCTGCTATTTCTCTGACCCAAGTTGGCTTTGCTTTAAAAAAAACCTGCTTTTCCCCATATGCTTATTTAAAAGCTTTGATTCCCTCAGAGGACTCAGTGAGACATTTTAGACACAGCGTTGGGTTTTGAAAACATTCATCTTCCATTATGTGTTATATACTGTTCCAGTGGGAAAGTAAAATGAAATGAATAATTGCAAAATTGGGATGAGCAATAAAGACAGTATGATGAGTTGACACTGTGGTATTTCTGATGGATCCATCCCCAACTCCTAGTGCTTCACAGAGCTTGGAAGAAACTACTCATGTATGACACCAAACTTTTAGTTAATTCGTTTTTGAAGTAATCAAGGTATAACTTGAGTATGCAGGGAAAGGCTCATTTGTGAGCCTCTCCCTGCATACTCAGAAGTAATTGTGCAACTAATTGCTACTCACAAGTAAGCAGGGCAAGCATCTTCATAGTTACCCTGATGTAAGCAGCAATTGAACACTCTGCAGCACTTTCAAAACAGCAGCTGAAATATCAAGCGTCTGTGTGTCTACTCAGAAGTAAGCAAGGCACACCTCTGCATGTGTCTGCGCAAAATCAAGCAAGATAAGCTTTGGGGGCAAGCAAGTCTGTAAATTGCAGAAAGGAACTTTTTGTAGTGATTAGCAGACGAAAGTTCTTATCTATGACCTTTTCTGCACTACACTCTTATAGTGCCATTATTCCACTTTCAACATCCTGTGGAATTCTGGGGTTTGCAGTTTACCAATGCCAAAGAGCTCTCTGGCTGAGAATTCTAAATGCCTCTCCCTAAATTGCAAACCCCAGGATCCCATAGGATGTTGAAAGTGAAATAATAGCACTATAGTAGTGTAGTGTGAAAAAGGCCTGTGATTCACCTCCTGATTAGAAGTAAAAACTTTTTCCAGGTGGGTGAAGGAATTGGGCTGGATGTAGAACTTCTATGCAAACCTTGGTAGGGGGTGAGAATTTTAAATGACAACCCCCAGAACCTTCCAGGCAACAAGGGATTCTGGGATTTGCAGTCCAGAAAGTAACTTTTCCAAGCTCGGCCCAATGGGCCATAGTTAGCCCATGCATGTTGAAAATGTTTTAGACAGGAGTCTTTCTCAGCCCAACCTGGAGATGCCAGAGAATGAAACTGGGAGTGAAACCTTCTACATTCGAAGCATATGCATTGCCACTGAGCTACAACCCTTCTCTCATTAGGGAACACTTTCTCTTGTATTACCATATCCGCCTCTTTGGTTGTTCCTCATGTCTTCTTGATCTCTCAGACTTATTAAAAGGAGAAGCTAATTTATCTGCAATTATGACTAATGTTTTCTTATTCACTCTGGTCCAGAGTTTTGCGTAATAACTTTGTTAATCTACCTGTGCTTTACTGGTTTCTGCAGTTATTGGGCCCACTCTGTCCTCACTTCAGGCTGGAAATCCTGGCTTTTCATAGATACCCTCCACAGTCCTTGACCTAGAACTGGTCCCCATTAGTCCTCTAGAAATTATTGCCTCAGACCTCCCAATTTAGTCTCTATAGCCTCTGTCAGAGTTTAATAATGCAATTCTGTGTATAGAACTAAACCCCACTGTGTTCAATAGGACTTATTCCCAAAAAAGTCACTCCCAGGGAAGTGTGCAATTTGGTCCTTAATGGTACTTTTTAAAGCTTTGTTTTTGGACCTAGATATGTGAGTTCCAATGCCAAGGTTATAATCTATAGGACTTAGAGTAAATACTCTGGTGCCAGTGCTGATTGGAAGAAGTGGCAAAATTTGACGGCACGCCAATGAAGGAACACGCTCTTGGGGGCTGTAAGAGCACGTGGTCTGTTCCAGCCACCTAGTTTTGTATTTGCAATCTGTCATCCTCTCTTTCAAACTTCTGGGGCTGGTATGGAATGACTAAGCAAGACTGCGACAATTTATACATGAAAAGAGGCTGAAGGAGCAGAAAAGCCCAAAACTAATTCGAGCACCATTGCAATGAGCAGTTTGGACACACACACGCACACATACTTTTGGCTCCCATTGCCATCACAATTCTCCTGCACTACTACAAATGAATGCAAATTGCACATTGTATACATGTGTTTTTACAAACAAACTGTACCCTTAAGTAAAAGAGAAACATTCTGGAAAATCCAAGAGGTAGGAAAACCAGCTTTTGTTTTCCTTATCTGGGAACAGAAGGAAAGAAAAGTGAAAAGCAGCAAAGTTTGTAGAATTCAAGTCCGTTCAAAAACCATGGTTAACACGTATCTGGGAGAGGATGGCTGATTTTTTGTTGGTTTTGGCCTTACCTTCTCTCTAACATGCTATATTTCTTTGTGGAGGGGCATTTTTGGATCAAAGAATATAAATTATCTACTCCTATGCTAACTGAATGACAAGTCAGAAGCAGGTTTATTCCTGCAATGAAAACCATAGCTAATACATAATCAGAAGAACAGTTAGCTTGGGATATCTCCTCCCTAATGTGCTAAATTTCCGTGTGCAGGAGTATTATTGTGTTTGTGGATACTCATTTATGTGTTGTTCTTCCCCATGTGAACTGAACGCGTTTACTAAGGCAGTGAAAAATGGACTGTGGGCCCACACAAAATGTACATGACAGTGCATCAGCTAAAAAATATCATCTTGTGGTAGAAGATACTGCTTTGAGAATCCATTCTTAATTGCCTTCTATGAAAGGTTAAGTATAATAAGTATAAGTTTCTGGATTCAGTTCCGTTTTTTCCTGCCTGATTTGTGATGATTCTTCACCTGAGTTAATTGTCTTTTTCATGCTTCCTTTTCTTTTTTTTTCTAGGATGCCGGACCTATTGTCTTTTGTTTCTATTATTATCTCTCTTTCAGTCCCTCCCCCAATCTCTCTCTCTGTCTCTCTACACTCACACACACACACACACACACACATTTATTCTAGACAATATTCTTAGCAGTTTACCTTGAATAATTAATAGTCCCAAAATAGCATTTATTCTCTTTTAGAACAATCCAAAGTTACTGCATCTTTCGTTAGGAGTTTTTAAATGCATACAATATGCTTGAAACCCTATAGACTCAATCAAACTGCCAATTCTAACTAGAGTTATACTGTTGTGTGTTGAAGTTGTTTCTGACCTACGGCAACACCCAGGTGACCCTATCATAAGGCTTTCTGGGGGCTGAGAGTGTGTGTGTGATGTGCCCAAGGTCACCAGTGGGTTTCTGTGGCTGAATGGGGAACTGAACCCTGGTCTCCAGAGTCATAGTCCAACGTTCAGACCACTAGACCATGCTTGGTCTCATTCAATGGTTCAGTCAACATATATGTGAATCCTAATACTTTAGTGGGCAGTGGCAGAGCTTGGAGTGTGTGGAGGGGGGGTGACTGTAGCTCGAGGGGCGTGGCCAGGGCACACGCAGGCATGGCTATGGGCCGAGACACCCCAGAAACATTGCTGCTTGGGGTGAATTGCCCACCCTCACCCCCACATCCCTATGCGACTCTTAGTGGGTGTATTCTAGTTGGGACTAGCCATTGGATTTAGACCAGGTATGGGAAATCATGCAGACATTTAAATGTTATTGAAATGCAATTTGTAGTTTTCTTCACCACTGGCTATGCTGGCTAGGACTGGGGGAATACACAGTCTAATATCTGGAAGGATATATGATTCCCACCCCTCATTTAGGCCAAAAATATGAAAACAAATCAGTCAGGGTGTAGACATGCAGAGACTGGTAGGTTCATGAAAAGATGTCTTTATTTTATATTCGCCCTGAAACCTTAAAAAAAAAAGGTTAATTATATTTATATTGAAAAGGGGATTGTCTTTTACATTTATATAAATTCTAACTTGGTGCTTGAATTTGTGTTGCATCACTTCCTAAAAATCCTTTATTACTTTACTCATCCTTTCACCCCAATTCCTATTTTGATCTTAAGAAAGAAGGAAAACTATGGCAGGCATTTTTAAAACCCTAACTGGAATCCTTTTACTGTCATACCTACATGTTAAGTTCCCTTGTACTTACGATGATACATTTTGGCCCTTATGCAATGGTTGTAGTCAGTTCATGGATGCACAAGCAGAATTCTGCAAGCGTAACTGTCTCACTGCCATCATATTTCTGTTTCTATGAATGGTTGTGAAAGCTAGACAGTGAAGGAAGCTTTTAGGAATAGAGTCAATTCATTTGACATACGGAGAGTTTTACTGATACCGGGGGCTGTCAAAGTGACCAATGAATAGTTTCCAGAGCAAAGAAGCCAAAATGACCAAACTGAGACTATTGTATTTTGCTCTTAACATGAGACAATAGGCCTCATTAGAAAACAGAGTAATCTTTGGTAAAGTGAAAGGCAGTGTGAAAAGAGGAAGACTGTACTACAGGTAGACAGACTCAATCAAGGAAGCTTCAGCCCTGGGTTTGCAGGATTTGAGCAGGGTGGTTGATGATAGCATGTCTTGGAGGTTTCCTATTCATAGAGTCACCATAAGTTGAAGCCAACTGATGGTAGTTAACAAGAATTATTTCATATGCCATTGTGCATCCTTAGAAGGCACATAGCTATAGATTCATGCCTCCAGGTTACTTCTAAATCCCTGGGATTGCAAAGACAGACATTGCTCATTCCCCGTTGTCCAACTATATAAAAAAGAAAAGCAGAAGCGCATTGGCAGACGTATAATCGATTATACATCAGTAGCCAGTGTGGTATAGTGGTTTGAACATTGGACTACCAACCTAGAGGCCAGGGTTCTATTCCCTGCTTGGCTGTGGAAACCCACTGAGTGACCTTGGGAGCATCGCACACTCTTAGCTCAGAAATAGGTGCACTCTTAGCTCAGAAATAGGTTCATCTTAGGGTCACCTTAAGGGTGTTGTGTGTTGTGTGAAGGCACACAACAACAACAACTCCTCAGCAGATTTGTGGAGCACCACAGCCACCACCATTGTGCTACACAATGCAACACAAGCCTGATGTAAGATCTTGGGTCACATTTTTGACCCGCAACCCATCCAATGAAATGGAATGAACAAGGATAAAAATAACTAACATACACACAGGAAAGATTCAGGAAACAAAAATGTTCTAGGGCATCATGATAGAAATAAGAACACCACGGATAGGGAAGGTGGGATAAATCCCAGTCCAAAACTCTAAGCAATAGATATTAACCTACAGGGATAGACTGAAATGTCAGTCTACTCATGCCATCCCAGTAACAGAAAAATGTTGGTGCAAGTTCCCATTTACCCCAAAAGAGACTCACAAAACACCTGAAGAACAACTAGACTCTTACAAACATCATGATCCACCCCATCTCGTTACCAATACAACACTTGCAGAGCATGAAAGATTAGGTAAATATGTAGATAATTTTGGAGTAAGGTGACAGAATGGACAACAAAATGCTGCATTCAAGCTAGCATGATTGAAGTTAAGTGTAGCAAGTAGGAGGAAGACAGTATTGTTAACTGCCACCTTTGAAGTTCAAACTGCAATCACCATGTTGTCCGAAAGGGCAGAGGGCAGAAATGACCCAGGAATGCAAAGGATAGAGGACAGAAGAGTGGAGACAAGCAGAGGGCAGAAACCAGCTGACAAACAATTGGAGTCAGATAAAATAGCCAACAGACAGCAAGGAGGAGCACAGCACAAAAGTGGAGCCCCTGAAACCAAAAGGTGATGGTCAGAAGGAACCTAAGGAGTAACCATGGCCAACAGCTAATTGGCAGTCAGCAAGAAATAGCAGACTGTTAATAAAATTTCCAGGATGGGGAGGTGGAAACCATGCTGAGTAAGCATATTGCAGACTTCTTCCTGCTCACCGTTTTCTCTCCAGATCTGTTTGCCGTATTATCATCCAATTATCTGGGTTTTACCAGCTTCTAGGCTCATTTACCCAGATTCACTTAATGCTTGTTTCTACACTGAGCTGATCCAGAAGCATGTCACCATGTTACTCATGTGATATTATAAGGGTTTGTCTCGGTCTTGTGGTTTGGCCCTGGAGTCTTAGGAAATGAGATTTTGCTCACCTGTCAAAACTACCTTGCTCTTGTTAGCCCAATTGCCTCTTTTTGAAATGATAAATGTACTCTTTGAGAAGTCTGGATGATATCCCACTGTGTTTGTCACCCATCGACCCACAGCAACCCCACAAATTTTACAGGGTCCACCCAGTATTTGCATGTGGAGAGATACAACGGTCTTGTCTTTTTAATTTGGTTGTTTTTAATAATGGAATTTATTGACAGTTCCATGACAATTAAACAATAAAATGGTCAACTTTGTCAATTATACTGTCATCTTGGGATATTGCAGCTTGTGAATATCAGTGTGTCCGAAACGCATCCAAATATGTTTTTAAGGTTTCATTACAAGGAGGTATCATGTAGGCATTCAGAAGGCATATTAAACTTAGACACATCGGCATGCACCATATAGAAATACAGATATAGGTTATAAGAGGTATGCATAAGCTTTCTTAGTTTGACCAAAGCGTGAGACCTTTGGCCAGGGAAACATACATAGAGTAACTGCAGGTGTGTAAAAGAAGTGGTGACTAAGGACAAGCGACATCAGAGAAGAACATAATACTAGAACTTGGGAACTAAGACTGGCAGAAAGATACAACTGACAAAAGGTTTAGGCAAGAATGGGACTTTGTGGTTAGATTATTGTTGTTGCATGCCTTCAAGTTGTTTCTGAGTTATAGCAATCTTAAGGGGATCCTATCAAGTGGTTTTCTGTGGCTGAGAGTGTGTAATGCACATAAGGTCACTCAATGGGTTTCCATGGCCAAGTGGGGAATCGAACCCTAGTTTCCAGGGCCATAGTCCAATGTTCAAACCACTACACTATGCTGACTATATCAGTCAGCTAAGAAGCATGCATCCAAAAAAACAAAAACAAAAAACTTTTTCTAGACTACAGCTTCTACATATCACCAGCTAGCATGACCTCTGCTCTGCTCTCCATGCTCTACTAAGAAATGTATCAAAATGGGTTGTAAAAATAGGGTGGGGTAGGTATTGCACACCCTTCCAACTATTGTTGAACAGCAGTTCCCAGCATTTCTCACTAATGGCTATGCTGGCTAGGGGCGCCAGTCCCAATAGGGAGTGTCCAGTGGCAGCTGTAAGGGGTTATATATGTGCTGTTTCCATGAACATCCACATCTTGTTTACACCAAATGTAGAGCTTGGGAATAATTAATTTAAAAGAACTATTTTCTTAAAGTTAAAAACAACTAGTTTTTCACCCTTCCCTCTGTCACTAAAGTGTAATTATTACAAATGTAGTTTAACAATGAATAACTTAATTCCTTTCCTATTGGAAGGTTAAATTTATTTTTATGAGGTGTGGCCACACTAAATGGTGAAAGGGAAAATATCTCATGGTCCAAGTTCTGGTTCATGCTGTGCCTGGCATCCAAGAATAAAAAAAATAGTCAAATATTTAACTAACTAAAAAGTAACTATTTTGGTTGCTTTTAAAAAAGAAGAAGGAAGAGAGTTGCTTTTTGGGAAAAAAATGTACCTGATTGAGATGAATAGCAACTAGCTACTGGAGAAAAAGCTGGAATGAATTACTGCTTAAAAGTAATTTTTCAGGTACTGTATTATACACTCTGTACTGGGGCCTTAACTGGGAAAATAATAATGTAACTAAAAATAAACTCACACAATGCCTGCTACTCCATTCATTAGAAGACAGACTCATATTGGCTTTCTTTTCTTTCCCACCTGTTTTGGTGATAGAATTTGTGTCTTTGCTGGGATTGCTTTTAATTCCCTCTAAGCTCCTGAGCCTGGCAAAAGAGCTTTTATAATAAAGACGGTGGTGATTATGATAATAATAGATTATGATATGAATGTGCGAATTTGATTTGCAGTGATTCAGAAATTTCATTATTCATGTCTGGGCACTCTGAGATACTGACAAAAACATTCACAGATCTTGACAGTCCTATGAATTTTAACTGGAATAATTATTCAGAAATATTCATTCAGACTTCATCATTGTATTTTGTGTGTGTCAGTCTCTCCGATAAAAAAGTTTATTGCTAAAGCAGTGAAGAGTAATAACGTTAGAAGATGTGCATGGCTGGTTGCACATCTGGGAGTCGTGGGTTATGAGCCTGCAGTTTGCTGTCATTCCAGAGTCTCTGGAGCATCCATCCTTCATGTCTACCCAAGTCATCTGCCCTCCTTTAGCAAAGAACCTTACATATATATTCATAAGCATATCCTCCTATACAAAAAGAGCAGCTTCCACCATTACAGTGAATCAGGGCCAACCCTAACATTAGACTGGGTGAAGCAGCTGTCTTAGATAGCAGATATTCCATGGGATACTATGTGGAGCAAATTTGGGATAAAAATTCAGATGCTGCAAGTTCCCAAGGTTGATCATGTTATCCCAAACCTGGGTTTGTGGGATTGTAACCTGTGAATCAGTGATGTGTGACTCTCCAGTGAAAGAGGCTGGGACTCCAAGTGGGTGAACTAGAGTCCCAAGTGAAATACATTTTAAAAGAGGTATGGAAGAAATCAGCAAAATAGATAAGTAGATAATACATTAATATATGAATAGATCATAATCAAGATGAACGCAGTCTACCCCGAGCAGATGTAGGTATCCAACAAGGAACAGATTACAGATTTCAGCACCTCTAGTGCTGGGTGGGAAGAAACAGGAAATGACATTTGGGACAACAGGAAGTCACTTCTTGTCATGTTTATGAATTTTTGGGTTTGGTGTCTTTTTTTCTCCGTTGTTTTGGTGTGCCCCAACAGCATTTATGGAGCAAAACATGCTCAAAGAGGTGATTTTTTTTCCCTCTGAAAACACATTTTGTGGCTGAAGTAAATATTGAGGAGCATCTAGGAGGCCCTACGGGGGGCAAGGGCTTCACAGGACCTCCATGGGTGACGTGATCCTCACTCTTGGCCTAGAGAATCACTAGTCTATTGTTTCACCCAGTTACCAACAAGCACAAGATAGTAGAGAGATGATTTATGAAGCCCTGCTGAGCAGAACTGAACTGAGGAAGAATATTGAAAAGCAAGGAGGTGAATCAAAACTTTATCGGGTGGGGAATTGCACTGAGGTTTCACAGAATATTTTGTGAAATGAATAGCTCCAGCAAACCCCATATAGGTTCACCTTAGGGTCGACATAAGTTGGAAATGACTTGAACTCACACAACAACAACAAGTGGTAAGATGGGAAAATGGAAGAGAACAGGAGCTTGGTGGGAATTGGGGAAGGAAAGAAATGATGAGTTACCTGACCCTGACCTGTTCCAAGGAGTACTGACAGAGAGAAGGAGGGAGGGAGAATACGCCCTGAATGTATGTGTAGTGGTTGGCGATGGAGGGGAGAGAATTTTGGACATAGTTATCAGCAATAAAATGTGACACTGTCATCTTTAAGATGTTTGTGTGCATAGGATGCCTCATTCTCACCCCCCTTCCCCGAAACCAGAACTTGGGAAATTACTTTTTAAAAATAATTTATTCCATTATTTATTTTAATAGTTAAAAAATAACCCACTGTTATTACTCGTTGCACTGATGAAAACAAATACGTTGCATTGTTTATTGCCCTGCTTTTTACTTTTCTATTACATTCTGTTCCTTTCTCTTTTAGAAAATGGCATGGAACTTCAAAATTCCTCTGAAAATGCCTCCAAAGTGACCTTTATACCTGAAAAAGTAGTTAGTTACCATTAATTGCATTCCTAGTAAAGTGTGACTGTCGAAGCACTGTCTTAAATTACCAAAAATCCTTGAACATTGTCCTTTATATCTTTATATGGAAAGTTCTCCAATCCTTTGATCATTCTGATGAGGAGATAATCAAAAAATTAAGAATACTTAGCATACATATAGTTTTTTTTTTTCTGGGTGATCAAAGTAGTCGGCATACATTATCTCAATAATGGGATAGAAAAGAACACGCACTTAGTTTTCTGCTTCAATTAGTGAAGAAATGAAGAGCGCATTACTTGAAGGAAGAGACTGAGGGGGCGAAATTTAAACAGCAGAGGCTTTGGGAGTGCATACAATGGCAATCTGCAAATACTTGTCAGGTAGCCACAATATAGAGAGAAGAAAAGGAATTATTCATAGACTTCATAGCTAGAAGGTTTTATTCATGGTCTCAGAAGGAGAGGAGAAAAAAATCTTGATGTAAAATGGGGAGGGAGGTTAAGCATGTTTGGAAAACATTTTGGCAGTGAGAGTAATTAGACAGCCAAGCTCACTCCTATGGGAGAGGAGTGATGCATTGTCATTTGCATATGCTAAGGAACAACCAACCTCTGTGGGAGTAAATCAGCATTAATGGGTTTCAATTTTTTTTTTCTTTTTTTGGAAATGTCATACCAGGATGAAGATTCTACACTCACCCCATATTAAGTTTCTCATCGAAACTCTGAAACTATCAGGGTTCAGGTTTTTGAGGGCACCCCTTTCTCTATTGCAAGAAATAATCATATTCTGATTATCAACATTGCTTCAAATCATGCATTGTTATCTGTCCAGGGAATGAAGTCCAATTGTTATGCTACACTTTCAAACGCCATCATTGACCTGTCCACTCAAGTCACTTTCTAATGAGCCCAGGGTTGTCTCTGCACTGTTGCACTGCTAATTAAAATACTCACAGTTGCTTTTTTCCTCATACGCTCTCTACAGATCATGTACTTAGCATCCAGTTCTCCTCATCACATTTTATACCTTATCTAGGACTAAAGTCAGGGCCAGACCTAACGTTAGACAGACTGAAACAAGCACCATAGGCAGCAACAGACTTGCAAATTGATTAATCATTAATTTATTGTAATTGCATTTTTATTGGTGTGAAGGAGGAGTATTCTAACCCATTTTCTAAATGAGGAATTTTAACTGTGCTATCAAGTGTCTCTTTCTTTCTATGTTTCTATCAAGCATCTCATGTGGCCTGGTGATCATAATGGTGTTCAGACTGTTACCGCACCTTACACCCCCACTCTGTGGGATGTACTGTTTTCATAATTGAACATATTTAAGACTAGAAATCATGTTTAAAAGCATACTGGCTGTAAGCATGTGCCAGGTCAAGATGACCTCAGACATGGTCATGTAATAAGTTCAGAAAGGATTAAACAGGAAAGCCTGATGCCAATTGATTTGTGATAATCCTTTCAACACCTCCAGGTCCATGTACACCCAAATACAATGGAAAGCAAAATTACCCAGGTGAAGCAATCAAAGACCCTACTGTGATCCTAACCTATAGAAATCATCTCTGAACCCCCTGTCTACCCAGACATTAAGAGATTGTCATGACTCTCATCAATGTTTTATCACTCCAGAGTTAAGGCAATCAGTTCATTCCAGACCCCTTTGTCAGTTCCATGGGAAAGCCATTATAGTTTTGCCAGAACTCCTCTTCAGGGTGTGAAATAGTGTATAAAAGCCCTAGTTTCAACCCCAGTAAATTGTAGTACATTGTACGTAATACATTGTGTCCGGAGTGCTATTTGTCCATGCTACCCTGAGATGCTGTCTGAGTCCCTCAGCTTCAACCATCTTCTTTAGACTGGTAATGATCACTCTCTCCACCCCTAATCTCATTCTATCCAACCATTCACACCTGACTTTCTGATAACCTTGTATGGATCTTGAGAGTTTCTGATTTCTTGTGTGTTTGTTAGTTCCAAATAAAATACTCTGTTTAAATTTTAACTGGAGTCCTCTCTACAGTTAGTGCTGGTATACACAGGTGAAAAGATCCTGCCATTACCCTCCTCTTGCAGTCCTTCTTTGAACTATAATCCCCCAAATTCTAAGGAGATGCTGGCATTGAGGGTGGATCTCAAAGTCCCCCACCTCTTAGGGTAACAAAACACTTCTTCTGCCACATGTCCCAATGCATTTCAAAATCTGCATGACAAAGAAAGTGGCTCATGTGATCTCACTTCATTATTTGTCAGTATGCATTCCTTTCATGTCCTGCCAGACAGTCATTTGGGAGTATGAAAAGGGGCTGTACATACTCAGTGATGTATGCAGGTCAAACATGTCCGCACAAGAAGAGATCCTAAGCCAAATGGTGCGCAGGAGACAGGAAGAAGCAAGCTCAGGATCGTGAACTGTTTCCTCCTTTCACAGTGTATAAGATGGCATTCTACCAGCATGGTTGAAGTTAGCAAGCTGAAAGAATTCTGCTGTGATTAAACCCACCCCTTCTAGCTCCATGCGGCACTTTCTTTTCCAGTATCTCCATCATTATTTCTCCCTTCCTACCTTTGACAAATCACTCAAGTGCTTTCTATCTTTTATTATTATTTTATTGTTATCTTTATTTATACCCCACTTATTCCCAGGTTGGGAGTCAAAGCAGCTTGCATCTTTTCTCTGGGTTCTTTTTATAAATATCATTTAATTTGCCTGAATTTGGTATGATTTTTTTTTAGTTTTAGTTTTTAGTTTTAGTTTTTTTAGAAGCCTGGCATTCTATGTACATCCATATGTAAGTTTCACCCCGTGATTATGATCATTGCTAATCAACTCCCAAGCCTCCCTCCAAGACCAGAAGTATAGCTATGGGGGTATAAAATGAGGACATTGCCCCCCAAAATAAAAATTCTGCCTCCTGGGGAAATATTCCTTCAGAACCCAAATTAATAGTATTGCAGTCACTTCAGTCAGGTGTTTAGAAATACCATTAGGCATCCAAAGTAAAAGGGCAACAAATTTGCCAAGAGAACACAACAAATATAAGAGCTCTAGGTGCAAATTAGTTTCCATGTATCACTCTCTGAAATGCAAGAAGTTTGGGGATTGAAGGAAAAATTTATTTGGGGGCAGAATTCTTGTTGGGGGAGTAAAGCTCTACATCCCTGCTACAAACTAAAATACTTTGCAAAGTATACCTGTTAAAAATTTAGGTTTCTTTTCCTTTGTTTGATAGAGATCTAATTAACATACTGGTCAAAAGGACAATATCTGGGACAGACTTTTTTTTTTTTTTTTTTTTGGACAATCCATAATTATGTGGGAGTCAATACCATTAAAATAAATATGTAGATATATGTAGGAACCAATTCTGAAAAAAGAACTGGAAGGGTTTCCTTTTACAGGTATATTTAAAGCTAAAAGTCACTGAATTGTTACAGAACAAAAGAACAATATTTTACTGACAGAAGCTAGCCTACATTGATTTCACATTGTCAAAAGACAGCTCATTAAGCAACCTATACGCAAGTCCATGTTTTCAGTGAATTAATTAACAGGAAACTTGAGTGAGGGGGATTTGGGATTTCTTCAGAGTTTTGGTAGGCAATGTGGAATGCTCAGGGAGCGAAGAACAGCTGCAAGTACAATTTTAGAATGTGCCTTTTTAGATACCTTACACTATGCACGTCATCCGATGTGGCAAACTCTATTAAGTAACAGGAATGGCTGGTACTCTCCATGTCAGGATGAAAATGGTTTGACAGTCTATGGTCTTTTTTCCCCAATTCTGCAAAGACCTCCAGAACGATATTAGAGGAAAGGTTTAGCCAAGTTTCCATGGAAACCATAACTACTATATATATATGAAAACCTTGCTTAAGTGGAGAAATTGTGACACTGTAACTCTTTGGAGGTGAAGCACCTCCAAAATGTGTCATTGATAAATTTTCCACAGCTTTCTGTTGGGTAGCAAGAAATTCTTCATATGGTGGCTCCAAATAGAAGTGAGAATTGTGGGCACTGACAGATAATTAGTCCCCAGAATTACAACTACATCCCAGAATTTCCAGGTCCATAATTAATCATAATGCAATGGGGTCCTTGTCACAAACTCTCACTCACTCTACGTCTACAAAAATATGTGCCTTGTAAAAATAGGTAGCTTCAAATGATTCCCGGTTAAATCACAAAACCAGCCAGCTGCCATGAAACAACATACCCTCTGACGTTTCACAGATGAAAACCGGGAAATGTGTGGCCAAGCAACATCAGAATGTGGTCAAGATAAAGTTATTCACAAGGAAGAATGCACCAACTAGGACAGGCAACAGCAGTTCATTTTTGCCTAAGCCTCCTGTGAACGGCAAGGTTCCACCCCCTCCTCTCCTCTCTGAGTTAATGGAATGAAAATTACTTTTTTTTCCACATAGAATTCAATATATAGTAACTAAAGTAAGCTAGGGGCACAGGAAGAAAGTGGGAAGAAGAGAGAGAAACTGGGATATGTTAAAAGTAGGTGAAAAAGCAAGATGACAAAGGATTATTTGGGATTGTTCCTGCCAAACTGGGACAGTGAAGTGGTATGAAATGGAGTTTACAAAAGTGTAATGAACATAGACAATTATGGAACTGTCAGAACTTGGGACTAAATACAATTATTGCCCCAGCTAGAGTTAACTCCATTGAATCTATTTGAATTTCATACCTGCTGATTTACCATTCAGTGATTGAACTCTCAGCAGAAGCCAAAATGACTGAACTGAGACTATCATACTGTGGAAATAACATGGGACAATGTGACTCATTAGAAAAGACAATAATGCTAGGTAAGGTAGAAGGCAGCAAGAAAAGAGGAAAATGGTGGGTGGATGTATGCATGGATGGACGGACAGACAGACAGACAGAAGACAGACAGACTGAATCATGGAAACCATGACTCTGAGTTTGCAAGACCAGGACCGTTTCTGCACTAGACTGTTATAGTGCTATTATTCCACTTTCAACATCCTATGGAATCCTGGGGTTTGCAGTTTAGGGAGGGGCTAAACTCAGGATTCCATAGGATGTTGAAAGTGGAATTATAGCACTATAATAGTCTAGTACAGAAACTGCCTTGAGCAGGTATATTAATAACATTCTATGCTTTCACAAATCCAAAATAAGCTCATGTAAGAAATTCATGAAAGGATTGTTTTCTGTCTCTTCTATGCCTACAAAAACAGCTAGAACTTCTTTTCCATAGTCTAGGAACTATAGTCCATTAAGAAGGATTTCTACTGCTTGGCAGTCTGAAATGACCACGTGGGAGGAATCACTCTGGCATTTCTTCTTGTGTCATACCCTATAACAGTTCTGAAAAGGCCTTTGCCATCATCTTCTCCACACCACACATTTATAGCAGTCTGGTACCACTGTAGCTGGCACAATTCAATTCTATGAAATCCTGGGATTTGTAGTTTGGTGAGTGGAAGTGATTTGCTGAGAGGAGGGTATTAGAACTATCTCATAGAGAGCTCTAACACTGCAGGTAAGGGTAGGTGTCTAGCAGATGATTCTAATTATTAGATAATTCTAGATAATTAGATTATAATTATAAAATCTAGATAATTCTAGATAATTCCAATTCCAACTCCAACTATCTTGCTTAACTGCAAATCTTAGGATTCCATGGGACAGGGACATGGCGATTAAAATAGTATTAAACTGCTATTACTTGTAGAGAGTTAGTACACATAGTAATGTTAAGGAAGGGTTTATGGAATGTAGGAGAGAAGACCTGTCATGCAGAAGAGACCAGAACTTGTTCTCCATTGCCCCCAAGGGCAGAAGTGTATCTAATGGACTTCAGTTACAAGAGGGTATGTTGCATGGTAAGAAAAGCTTCCTAGTGTTAAGAGGATTTCAGTAATGGAACCTATTATCTAGAGGCACCATGGCCTCTCCTTAGTTGGAGGTCTTCGGCCAGAAACTGAGCACATATGTGTTAAGAGATAGTCTTGCTTTGGACAAAATGAGTTACATCAGAGTTGGGAAACCTTTTACCTTCTAGATGGCCTATATTTCCATCAGGCCCCATCTAGCATGACCAAAGGTAAGGGGCTGTGAGAGCTGTAGTCCAAAACATTCAGAGCATGAAAAGATTCTCATTGAACACACGGTCTGCCCTAACAGTTGTTAACTAGCCTCACCCTGCGATCTTATACCCACCCAAACCTGCAAAATGGTCCACACTTCTGCTTTTTCTTCCCTTTTTAACTCTCTTCCCCCTCCTGTTTTCATAACTTTTGGTCTCTTACCCCCATTCTTTTCATGTTTCTCCTTTGCTCTAAGAAAAGAAACACATCATTAATGAAGGAAATAGAATTGGTTGCTGCTCTGACGCCAGCTTTCCACTGGGGAATGCGAGCCATCACTTGGATATTAACAAGATTAACATAGATGTTTACTTCATGCTGATGTTAAAGGTGTCTAGAGGTTTAATTTCCATTTTCAGGAACTCCAGGAACTGTGAATGAAATCTAGCTCTAGAGCTACCTGTGAACTCTGAATGCATAGAAACTCACAAGTCGTGAAGGGAACAGAGGAGTTTGCGTAAAGCTCAAGTAAAATAAAGTGACTCAGGCCCTTTCCACACGAGGCAAGTGAATCGCTCCATGCCATTACTTACCGGTTCTTCTTGGGTCTGAAGTAACACAGACTTTCCCTTGAGCCCTTCTGCAGGGCTCCTCCACTGCTCCGGCTGAAAATGGCAGCTTCCTGTGTCTTTGTGGGTCCGGACCAACTGGTGACGCCAGCCACACCCACAGCCCGCCCTCCGCTGATCACAGGCTCGCATTGGTGTGAGCCTGCACATCTGCACAGGTAAGTAGGAACGCAATGGCGCACTCCAGAAAATTGAAAGAGCGGGTTTTTCCGGTCTTTACTTAGCGCACTGGAGGACCATTTGGGGCGGTTTGGATCGGACTAACATGCAGAACTAAGTTAAATAGTCCACACCTAGTCCGATCCAAGGTGCAGACGACCTCCATGCCAGGACGCCTTGGTCCGTTTTAACATCCACGTGTGGAAAGTGTCAGGGATTCCAGGCAGGGAACCCTGGGAAAATGATCAGCCCACTGCAAAGATGTTGCATCATGCCCCAGCTGTGGGTAATTGCAAGGTTACATAAGAAACTGGGGTCGTGTGCAGATGGTAGAGGGAGGTGTGCAAACCTCTACCTGATTGGTTGTAGATATGTATATAACAAAGCAACGCCAGTATGTATTTGTCTGTTGACCAAACCTGGTGCCTGGCGCAAGCTTTTGTCCATCTGTCCTGTGTTTTGTATATAACGGAACTTTGCTGCAAGATAAAGTGCCTCCTGTTTTGGAAGAAACTCCTCTGTGTGTAGTATCCTTACTGGGGAATAAGGCTGCTACTGCAGTGGTTATGGGTCCAGGCCCAGAGTGCACAGCATCCACAGCGCACCTGTAGTTGTTTTTCCGCTGGATACTGGGACTGTTTTTGACTGTTTGCCTGGCTCTCCAGTGCTTCGGGAGTCTGTGTTTTGGCAGAGAGACAGTTAATCTTCAGTCCGGAGCTCATCAAGGTCACTGCAGCTAGCTGCTTTGTTTGTTGAATTTTGCTTACAAAGGCAACAGCATGGCTGAGGGAAGTTACCTGCGTTTTGAAAAGTTGACCGACGCTGATTATCAAAGCTGGCAAATTTATGTGAGAACCGCTTTGACGAAGGAAAACTTGTGACACGTTTTGGAAAGTGAGGGACAGCCCCCAGAAGGAGCAACTTCTGCTCAAATAGCAGCGTTCAGGGTTGCTGACAAAAAAACCAAAGCAGTTATTTTGCTTACTTTAAGTCCTTCCCAGTTGATTCACGCTGCTGCTGCAGACACAGCATATCAGCTCTGGGAGGCTCTGAAGCATGTGCATCAATCTTCATCGTGTTTGTCCAAAATGCTATGGACGAAAAGACTGTATAACACAAAGTTATGTCCCAGAAGCTGTGTAAGAGAGCACCTCATGCTGATGAAACAGTTATTTCAAGAGTCAGCCGACAGGTGGGTAAATATACCAGAAATGCAGAAAAGTTTTATTCTGCTGGGAAGCATCACTAAGGAGTGGGACTTTTTGATGTACAGCCTGCAAGGTGTGCGTGAGGAACAGCTGACTGTAGATTTGGTAGCCGAGAGGATTTTGGAGGAAGTCCAATGTAAGCAGTTCGATTCCAGACTGCAGTCGGAGGGGAGAACGGCCAGTCGCCAGGAGGAAGAAGGCGTGTGCAGCTTTGCCAGACGCTGCTACAGATGTAAGAGAGTCGGCCATCTCCAGAAGGACTGCAGAATGCCAGTGCCGAGCAGATGGAAGAAGACAGCCCAGAAGTGGAGGGGCGTGTCGTCACAGGCTGAAGGCCATGTGTTTGTGGCAAAAGAACAGTCTGAGAGTGGTGTGTGGTTGCTAGACAGTGGTGCAACTCACCACATGGTGAACAATTTAAAGCTGTTGAGTAATGTTACAAATGCAAATATAACAGCAATTTCCCTTGCAGATGGGGCACCAAGCAAGGTGCAGAAGATGGGTACTGCACATGTGCCATGTTTTGAGAAATCGTTTAATAATGTATTGTGCGTGACAAATTTGCAGAACTGTATTTTGAGTGTCTCCCAACTGGCCAGTGAGGGTTACAAAGTGGTGTTTGAAGGGGAGAAATGTATAATTACTGCAAATGATGTTTTTTGTGCAAAAGGGGTGAAAAAGTAGGGGTTGTACCACATGTTGCCCAAAGGAAAAGTGGCAAACGTTAACCCTTTGTGTAACAAACCTCTACATGAAAAGTGTGCACATTATCTCCACAAAGTGATGGGACACGCCAGCTACAAAAGTTTGCAAGAGTTGGCAAATGTATGCCCTAGGTTACAGGTGAGAAATTGTCCTAAGTTCCTAGAGTGCTCTGTATGCAAAAAAGTTAAGGTAAAGGCTTACCCCATTGCCAAGAAAAGCAAGTGTGCCACCCAACAGCCTTTTGAGGTTGTACATGCAGATTTGGCTGGGCCGTCCAAGCCAACTGAAGGGCAAAATAGGTATGTCCTGGTAATTGTAGACAGACACACCAGGTACTCCTGTGTCTATCTGCTGAAAGAGAAAAGTCAAGCAGCTGAAAAGTTCAAAGAGTGGGTGAATGCTGTTGAGAGGGAATTTCCTTATAAAGTGGCCAGTCTTGTGTCAGATCGAGGGGGAGAATTCCTGTCTAATAGCCTGCAAGCCTGGATGCGTAAGAAAGGCATAAGGCATAAAACCACCAACCCCACATCTCCCAGGGAGGATGGTCTTGCAGAAAGAAGAATTGGGCTGTTGAAACAAATGAAGGACTGTATGATGGAGGATGCCCAAGCCCCAGTAGGACTTTGGGGAGAAGCAATAGTGACAGCAAACTACCACTTAAACAGGATGTGGTGTTCAAGTGTGAAGCAAACTCCATATTACCTATTGTATGGTAGAGCGCCAAACCCACAGCATCTACATGTTTGGGGTCAGTTTGCTAGTGTGTATGTTCCCCCAAGTTTCAGAAAGTCTGGAGAGGAGAAATCTAGACGGTTACGCTTTGTGGGATATGAAGGTAACAAATATAGATTTCTACACCATGCTGGCAAAATAGTGTATTCTAGGAGTGCAAACTTTGAAATCCATTCAGGATGGGATAGACTGCACTGTAACCAAGAGGTTTTGATTCCCCTGAGTAAAAGTGTGAAAAGTGTTCCCGAAATTCCTGAGAATGGAGGGGCAGTGATGTCTGATGAAGAAAAGGACAGTGTCCCAGATACACTTGAAAGCTCTGAAGATGGAGGGGCGGTGATGGCTGATGATGAAGAAGAAAGTACTGAGGAAAGTACTGAGGAGGAGAAGCCAAAAATCTCACTTAACGTCACACCAAAGAGTTCAACACCGCCACCTAGTGCTGAACCTGCATTTACGGTCAAGAGAGAACCTCGCGCTGAGGTCAGCACTAGTTCCAGCAGTGGTTCCAGTGAAAGTGGGTCAGGAAGTACCCAACTTGCTGAGTCAGGAAGTAAAGTTATGCTTATCCCTAAAAGGTCGGGAGGAGGGTATTTTGTTGTCCCGTGTGAGTGAGGCAGAAAATTTGAGTGTAGGACTACATTAGGGTATAGTATCAAATTGTGAGGCAAATGGTCCAAGATGGGATTTTGTGCTTGCGGTATTGTCCATCTGCGGTTCTGTTCACAAAGGCACTTCCAATAGTAGGCCATGAGAAGTTGGCAAGTAAACTGGGCCTTGCCACCAAGGTGGAAGGTGGAAGATGAGTTGTACCCTTGAATGTATGTACTGTATGTAACATGTATTGTATGACATGTATGGATTATGAAAATGTCCTACACAGTGACCTGACCATTTTGGAGGGGATTGTCAGGGAACCCTGGGAAAATGATCAACCCACTGCAAAGATGTTGCATCATGCCCCAGCTGTGGGTAATTGCAAGGTTACATAAGAAACTGGGGTCGTGTGCAGATGGTAGAGGGAGGTGTGCAAACCTCTACCTGATTGGTTGTAGATACGTATATAACAAAGCAACGCCAGTATGTATTTGTCTGTTGACCAAACCTGGTGCCTGGCGCAAGCTTTTGTCCGTCTGTCCTATATTTTGTAAATAACGGAACTTTGCTGCAAGATAAAGTACCTCCTGTTTTGGAAGAAACTCCTCTGTGTGTGTAGTATCCTTACTGGGGAATAAGGCTGCTGCTGTTGGCTCTCTGAACTCTGGTTTTTCCGCTGCGTTTCCATGGGGCTGAAACTCCTATCATCCCCAACAGAAAGGGCCTCAGAAGGTTTGGACCATAGAGCCTTCTGTCTCCATTACAGAGTGCTTAATGACAAGCCCCTAGGCTGGCCAAAGATTCGAGGTTAAAAGGTTCTTCAATGGGCATGCCTAGGTTTTATCTAGGCTACCATAGTCAGGATGCCACTTTAAAATGCCAGGTTGCAGGGTGGAAATGAGGAACAGAATGCTGATTTATCTGTTTCAGGCTGTTTTAAAGTGTCTGGGATTGGCTCTAGGTTGCCAAAGTAAAAACTGGAGAGGGTTCCTATATTTACAGTGACTGTCTGGAAGAGGGCATTTCAGCAGGTGTTGCTTGTTACCTGGTTGCAGAACAAGCAACACCTGCTGAAATGCGCTCTTCTAGATAACCATTAAAAGTACAGGGGCACTAGGAAGTTACATTTCTAGTTTTCATTTTGGTGACCTTAGTGGGCACTAAATAGGAATATTCTTACCCTCCCATACTGGGAAAAGATGGTGATGATGATGATTTCTCTCTGAAGACAGATTCTCTATAGTTTATTTCAACTGGTGTGGGATTTATCCAAGTCACCACAGTCATGATGCCACTCCAGTTGTTGTAGGTAATATTGGGCTATATCAGGGTGTGATAACTGAAGTCTCTGTCACAGCTGCTGATGACGAGCAGCAGCTGTTGGTCCCT
This sequence comes from Cyclura pinguis, assembly GCA_030412105.1. NCBI lineage: Eukaryota > Metazoa > Chordata > Lepidosauria > Squamata > Iguanidae > Cyclura > Cyclura pinguis. The sequence continues at coordinate 264,921,965 of CM059601.1, read as the reverse complement.
GTGGCTCTGGCTGGAGATGAGTCCTGCAGCTCAAGAGCTCCCCCTGCTGCCATGGAGCAAGCAGGCGTGGACGTTCCTCTGCCTGCTCCTTTAGAGCAACAGGGATCTGATTCTGTGCCTGCTCCTTTGGAGCAACAGGGATCTCATTCTGAAGAGGCTCTGGAGCCTGGTTCAATAAGCCCCCAATCAAGGCAGAGACTCAAGAGGGTTGTGCAAAGGGAGGCTTCCTTGGCTAAGTTTAAGAAGCGGTGACTGGACAAACCTGGACCTGGGACTATATAACTGCCTGCCTGGATGCTTCCCTTTGCTTGTGGCAAACTTCTTATAAGCCCTTATCTTGACTGTACCTTGCTCCCAGCACCTGGTTCCTGATACCTTGAATTGATCTCTGGACTCTTGACCCTTGGCTTTGGAACTCTGACTACGGCTTCACTTGGTGCTCTGGTAAATGAACTTCCTTGAGTAAGTGCTTGCTTGTCTCCTCCCAGCTGGACTTTGCTGGCTCTCCCACTCTCTTCTCCAGGCTGGCTCGCCACCCAGGTCTCTGACCTTGACACAGGGTTAGCCCTGGGGGCCACACTGACCTCCCATGGGATCGTCTGTGTCTCCCAGCCCCCAAATGGGGAGGAACTTAGTTTTTGTAATAAGATATCTAACAGAAACCCCTCCAAAGCCTGTGACTAGCTGCAGCTAGAACAGAAAGTTCAATGACTTCCTGGTGAAGAGAGGGGAAAGGGGGAAAGGAAAAGGAAGGGGGAAAGAAAAGGAAGGGGGAAGGGAAAGGAAAGAAGGGGAAAAGAGAGGAAAGGTCTCTAGGGGCCTAAAAATTGGAGTGGGGTTGTGAGTGCCTGAAAATGGGGTGGGAGCCTGAAAATTCTTGGGGTTGCTATGAGTTTTGGGAGAGGGAAAAAATTCTGCCTCTTCCAGTTTTAGGGGGGAAGGAGCGACAAAGACAGGTTTAGGGGAGTGGTATTCTTCCAGAGTTGCCAAAGTGAGAACTGAAGAGGGCTCCTGCAGCTTAAAATGCCAGGCTGTGGATGGAAGTGGGGAACAAGATTATGATTTATCTGCCTTTGGACTTTTTTAAGATAGAAATTGCTACCTCAGATTTTTCTGGCTCAGAAATCAAAATGCTTTGGGCTGACCCTAGAGTGTCAGAATGAAAACTGGAGAGGACTCCATAACCTCTAACAGTTGCCTAGAAGAGGGAATTTCAGCAGGTGCTGCTTACTTGGTTGTGTGACAAGCAACACCTGCTACAATTCCCACTTCTACACAACCATTAAAGGTAGAGTTTTCACTCTGGCAGCTCTAAAAATACTAATGAGACAGCCAAATGAAGCAACAATCCTATTTAGTAAGAACTGAGCTGACAGTGAGGGATCAGTGACTGAAAACCTCAGCTCTAGCCAGATTAATAAATCACCACATCTAACCAGGATTCCTGATATAAAGTAGAACACAAAACATGAAAAAGTGACCTTTTGGGACACCCAAACTCCCAGAATCCCCCAACCAGCATGGTCACTGGACATCTAGATTGGGGAATTTTGTGAGCTGTGGTTCCAAAAAGTAATTTTCCCAGGTATTGGCTATAGGCCTCGTGCTAACATGCATGTGCCCAACTGATTGCTATGTGTCGCTGGTTCAGACATTCTAGCATATCATTGGATTTCCTGCACTTTGAATGTATATTTGTTTATTAACAGTTTAGTTTGCAAGATATTGTGCTTGAAATGCTGTCTTACATATCTTTGACACACTCCAGTATTTTTACTTTGTCTTTTAAAGGTAAGATAGCTAATGAAAAATAAAATAATCAAAATAACAATTAAAATGAATGAAGTATAGTAAATTGCAAATAAGCTAAAGCAGCAGGTAAAGTTAACAAAATTAAACAATTCACAATTTGTTGCCATTTCCTGCCGTCCAAACTTTGGTGGTGAAGATAGCCAGCGCATTCTACCTAATGGTAGTGCCAGCCCTAATGAAGCTCTATAGCTCTTACTCTCTTTGTGGTTTTATTTATTCACAATGCATTCAATGGGACTTACTCCCAGATTAGGATGTAAAACATGATGAACAAAATATGGCACTGGGACCACATGTGGTCCCTATGGCTATTTTTCTGGCCCCCTACCCTCAGAGACTGACTCTGTTGGACGACCTCTTTTCGGATCTTTTCTAGAAGCCTGCAGGAGCTGCAATTCCCCCTTTAAACTGGTCTTGGATCCCCCTGAAATGTTAACCAGAAAAAATGACTGCTTTTCAAAACCAGGGCTCTTTTACATTATACTGTTATAGCACTATGATTGCACTTTAAATGCCATAGTAACATCTCATGGAATTCTGGGAAAGATATTTAGAATTCTTAGCTGGAACACTCTAGTAGTTCACCAAGTCCAGATCCCATGATTCCATAGGATGTTGCCATGATAATTACATGAAATCACAGGGATATAATTGTGTGGTGCTGTGAAAGCATCCATAGGACAGTAAAGTCCACTTTATTACATTCCTTTTTCAAGTCCAACGTGGCTGCAGCAATTTAATACCAACAAGAATATGGTTTATTTTCCCCTTTTCTTTCCAAGCATTTTGCAAGAGTATTTTACTCAAAACTGGTCTTGTTCCTCAAAATGCTAAGCATGCAGCCAGGGCAATTTTACAGGGAATGATTTTTTTTCTCACTCTACTGCTGTTTGAGACTACATTTAGAAATTCAAAGAAATCTGTAGCTTTTATAAGTTGCTGCTTTTTTATGACTCCATCAAGCTGTGCATAATAAGCATCAGAACAGAAAAACTCTAGATCCTTCAGCTCAGATATTTAGTGGCAAGAGGCTACTTGCCTGTTAGCCAAAGGCAGGAATGGGCAAACTGCAGCCCCTCAGGGCATCAAAGTATGGAGTATCATCCACCAAAGTCAAGAGGAGAATAAGAATGGCCTCTTTGAACCCTGCAAATTTACCCACCATTGACCTATGGTTACCACAAGCTAAGCTTTGATCCTGCTTTGGTCAGTGTTGTTGATTTCCATGTGCAAAAGGATCTTTTAACATCTTTGAGAGTAAGTAAAAAAAAAAAGTTGGTGGCCTAAGTGTTCACAGACAGGGTCTACTTCATTGGATGCAGTGAAGTGGACTCAGTCTACAAACACTAACGCTACAAACTTCTTTCAGTTAGTATACCTTGATACAGACTAATACATCTATCTTGTCAGTTTCCATTGTTGTTGTTGTGTGCTCTCATGTCATTTCTGACTTATGGCAACCTTGAGGTGACTGTATCACAGGGTCTTCTGGAACTGAGAAGGCCCAAGATCAGCCAGTGGATTTCCATGGCTGAGCAAGTTATCAAACCCTGGTCTCCAGGGTCATAGACCCTTTCTGCAGCACCCTCCCATCCCACAATGCAGACAGGAAAAGGATGAGACAGTGGTGACGCTTCTGCATGATGTCTTCATGACCCTGTCCTTCTTCTGTCCCCAGGTGGTACAATTGTGGACTTAATCATTGATGGGTTTTCCCTGTCAATGACACACAATCATGCCATCATCCCACACTGATCTGTCCTGCAGAAGCCACAGAAACATGATGGCTGCACTTCCTACCCCAGCTCAGCCTGGAAAAGTACCCAGCTGTGCTGTGGAAGGAAGAGGTGTGGCCGTCACCCTCCCTTCTGCAGGGAGCCAGCTCATATGGAGGGGAGTGCTCCTGTTGTGCTCTCATCCCAGCAGAGCTGCTGCCGGGATGCCCACCAGGTGACTTCAGAAAACGGTAGGGTGCAGAAAGAGCCATAGTCTAACACTCAAGCCACTACACCATGCTGCCAATCAGTCACCCAGAATTCATGGGTTTGCAGTCCTATAGCTACTTACCAAGGAATAAGCTCTCTTTAATCCAATTAGACCTCCTTTTGAACAGACATCATAGAATTACAAAGTTTGAAGAGCCCAAAAGAACCATCTAGTCCAACCTCCTGCCAGGCAGGAATTAACAGCTAAAGTACTTCTGAAAGATGCCAATCCAACCTCTGTTTAAATACTTCTATAGAAGGCAAATTCACCACTCTCTGAGGTGTTCTATTCCACTGTCAAACAGCCCTTATGATTAAGAAATTCTTCTTAATGTTTAGATCTCTCTCATATGCATAGGATTTCACTCTTAGAATTGACTATTATACAGGATTGATTGCTAAGTATGCAGAGAGAGAGGAGCAGGAAGAGGAGAAGGAGAAGGAGAGAGTGCTCACACTAACCTGGCAAATGCCTCATGAAACTCGAGTGTGGACACTATATGAATAGCAACAATACAGAAGTGTATTTTATGCCAGCTATTTCAAGAAGCCGTTTAGTTTATAAAGCCCAAAGGCTATAAACAAGAGAATGCAGCCTCTGGAAAAAAGCAAGTGTTGAGTTTTTTATTATTATTATTATTTCCAGCCTGTAAAGCACTGAAGCAAAGCAACAGAGCAATAATAACCTATAGACACTTCTAATATCAGGCTGTTACATGCAGTGATTACACACAGCTGCAGAGGCTTGGTACTCGGTTACACGACGTAATTCCAAGTAATTCAGCAGAGTATCTGAGATATTATGGACTCAAACAAATTCAAGTAGAAATTAATTCTTCTAAACACTCTCTCACACACACTCTCTCTGTGCGTGTGCATGCATGCACCTATTTAATTTGACACAGGCCCTTTCCACATCTTACCCTGATGGTGCGATATTCCATTCAGATTCTGGCATCACCAGTCATGGGATGGGAGCGGTTTTCCACCTATCGGTCTCACACACATCCCTCAGCAGTGCACGAGTACCAGTATTAATGCTGCTGCTCCTTCTGCATTAAGGCCTCAATGGCGACACCTTCTCCCCACCCTTTTCCGCAGCGCTTGATTGGTTTCCTTTTTCCAGGGCCTTTTTGTCTGATTGGCCAGCATCAAGGGTGTGCGTGCATCCAGGCATTAGGCTCCCAGATTGACCACAGGACCTGGCACAATCAGGGAACCACACACACAGGTAAGGGGACAGTCATGCGATCAGGAGTCATTGATGGGGAAAACCTGTCAATGATTTACCCTGCTATTGTGCTGGCTGGTGACATGAGAAGGATGGGACTGTGATGACATCTTGCGGAACATCATTGCAGTCCCACTCCTCTCGTGCCCCCATGCCGGGATGCAGGCCTCCTGCAGAAAGGGCCACAGAATCAAACCCTGCGTTCAAGTCAGACTTAGTACAGGGCTGACTCTGATAGCAAACTGGTGTGAGATATTATGACCAGAGGTTTAGATTTCCATATTTCCAAATTTCCATAGTGTCATCAAGAACACACCAGAATTAAAGACTTTTGAGATAAAGGAAGCTTTAAAACTTTCATAGGGAAACTTTGGCCACCCAGATACTTGGCACTACAATTCCCACAATTCCTTACCACTGGATATGGTTGCTAAAACATGAAGCCCCAAATATTTAGAGGACAAAGGTTCCTCGTGCTTGCTTTACAAGGAGAACAAGAAAACAAAACATTGCGGGGGACAGGAATCTAAATCTCTTCTTTGGTCAGACCAGCTATAGAGATGGACAACTGTGGCCTTCCAGACGTTGTTGGACTATAAGTTCCAGCTCTGCTCATCTATATGCCAGTTAGGCTGATGGGATTAGCGCTGATATCCAAAATCATCTCAAGGGCCACATTTGTCAGTCCCTAAGTTATAAATACGTAATAAGAGCCATGCTAGACCAAACCGAAGGCCTATCAAGTTCAGCATTTTTTTCCATGTTGACCAGATAAGTACCTATGGGAAGCCCATGAAGAAGACATGAATATACCTTCCAACTGTCCGACTTTGGCAAAAACAGTTCCATTTAATCTTCTTTCATCTCACTTTTCCAGCTGCTTTTAAAATATCCCAGCTTCTCTCTCCTACTCCAACTTTCTCCATTTATCCCTTGTTTACTTCAGTTGCTGCATATGGAGTTCAAAGTGTAAAAGTAGAAGAAGAGTGGAGGGGGCAGAATCTTACCCTTGCCTGTAAATTCAGGCAAAGTGCATAAAAGTAGTTTGTACTCAATTAACTCAGCAGGGAACGGGAGAGGACAAGAGAGGAAAAGGAGTCTTTTCTGTTGAGGGATTCCAGGGGACACGCTGAACGCCAGCATGACCCACAGAAAGCCTGTGCTTCAAAACAGGCAGACGCAAAAACCAGCATAGGTTTAAAAACAGACAGAGGCCGGAGTTGAGGCCAAAACTAAACTAGTCTTTATTGCAAAACAGCTTAAGTAACATAAAGAAGTCAAAAGCTAGGTGAAATCCATCGTGTGTCTCTCTCCTCATACAGCATGACAGAGAGAACCGTGCTAACAAGTTTAACAGCAAGCAAAGGGGGAGTGAATCAAAAAGAGGAAGAACACTGTGAGAAAGTCCTAACAGCAGATATAGCTACCGTGGGATTGTTTTCCAAACAACCCATAAGTTCCCACAGGAACTGAAACAAACCAGACACCTCTTATCACACCTGCTGGGTCAGGCTGGCCTACCGGTTACCATGACCATGAGCGCAGCAGAGGAACGAGACCCAAACTTAACATTTTCTTCCCAGTAGACTCAGGCAAAAGCAAATTGCTTCACCCTCTCCTAATGTACCTTTGGCCATCTTGATCACACTCTGATGTTACTTGGTCAAACATATCCGAGTGTTCATCTATGAAATGTTAGAGGATATGAGGTTGATATTCAGCTGGCAAATGGCCCTTTTTAGGAGAGAGGGGAAGGAAAGCAGCCCTCTTGAAATACTTTTTTCCGCCTTTGCATTTCCTCTCTGTGCAATCTTCCTTCTGCATTGTACCATTTATTGACTCATTCTTACTTCTCTTGAAAACTCTTCTCTTTCTGCATAGCAGAGATGAAAAACATTGCAAATTTCATTATCATGAGCAAAAATATCTGGAACCATTTTTCTCGCCACTGTGACAAAGTCCTCGATGGAACAATTTTTGAGGATTATTTGCAGTTCAGGATTTATCTGTGAAAAATCCACACATAGCATTTTTTGCTCAGAAATCAGCATTTTCTGTGCCAAAATAATATTTCTGTGCAGAAAATGCCATTGCCTGTGCAGAAAAGCCGAATACGTTTTTCAAGCAGAATAGGTTCCTTAACTATGAAGGTTCTCTTTTGTCCCAGAATTCTTTTGTCATCTGGCATTGGAATATTCACAACTTTTCTTTCCATACTTACTGCATGGGGTGTATTGGGGGGAAAAAAGTCTTGTCCACTTTCTTTCAGTCTGTACTAGGCTTACAGCCCAGGTGTAGACTCTAGCTCCAAATCTAAAGCCATGTTGAGCACATCTGAGACCCTGGTTGTTCTTATACTTAATTTGGGGCGGAAAATACTGCTGGGAGATGAAGTACCAACCTACCAACTCTCACCATTGTTCTTTCTTTTTCCAAGAATGCTTCTGCATCTGATTAGTTTGAGTGCAAACAGAGAATGACAGCAGGGGCTAGGGAAAGGGCATTGGAAAGCAATAGTTGTGGTAAGAAGAAGCTGATGGCATGAAGACAGAAAGTTTTAAAAGCATCCTACATGTTGTTCTGTCTGTGATTTGTGGAGAGGCTGTCTGTGTGGTGCTTTTGGGTATTTAAAGCTAGAGTGGGGAATGTGCAGCCAGTGGTCTACATCCAGCCCCTGGGGCCCTGATTTGGTGTCTCTGGAGCTCCCTAGAGACCCACCCACAGATTCCAAATGCCCAAGATGCTTTTTAAAAAAAAATGGCCAAAACAATGGCTTTAAACACACAGACACTGTCAATGTCAGGTGGCAGCTTGAACAGAAAACAGAGGCAGGAGCCGAAGTGTATGGCTTTTAGTGATAAGTAGTGAAATAAACAAGAGGTTGCATCACCCAAACGAAAAGAGACAGCAAACTCAACAGCTAGGCCTGGGACGAAAAATACAGGATGCAGATTCCCCAGATGTAAGACAGTTGTTGCCCCATGCCCAACTCCCCCCAGCTTCTGACTTAAATACATAGCCCTTAACCCAGCTGGGCTGATCAAGTGTCCGTTGGCCCAGCTCACAGCTGTAGGCCCTCAGACTTCAGATGCTTCTCCTGCAAGCGTTTTGATCTGCGAACCGCCTCCTTCTCTCGCCGCCTCTGGAGGAACGTGGGGGGAGGGTCTGCAGCAAACTCCGGGCTGGAGTCAGGAACAGCAGCTTCTGTCGAGCCCGAAGCACTGGTCTCCTCTGCTGCAGGTACTGGCTCGGGGACTGCTGTGGGGTCGCTGGCAGGCCCCTCCCTTGCCTCTGCAGGAGCCCCCTCTCCCTCCCAGGGATCCACCCCTGCCAGGGGTTCCCCGTCCCCTGCCAGGGGTCCCCCGTCAGCATGCTCAGCCGGGCTCATGACAGACACACACACCAATGCAGCCACACTGCCACAAAAATGTTCCTCTCGTCACTAGCCATAAAACCTCCTAAAATTCAAAAAATCAACTGGATTTGGGCTGAGACAGAAAAGACACAATGTCAACAGGACTGATTGTGTGGCCCATGGGTGGTCGTGTTGGTGTCTCCCACAATCCTGCAGTTCCCCACCCCTGATTTAAAGCGTGTGTATCTCTCTGTGTGTTTTGCCAGCAGTTGGTGGGTATTTCTTTTGTGGTGAGTTCATAGGTGTTTTATCCTTGCTTGTTATGGGGGAATATTTCTCAGATAAACACCAGCTTTCCCTCTGTGAAACAGAGATACTGTTGTGCTTTGTGAAGTCAGATATCTGAGGCTCAAGCTCAGTCTTTGCCTTGTGTTCAAATTCTTGAGCAAGTTACTTGTCTTTGTGCCTTGCCAGGCTCCCATGCCTGGTAGGCCCAAAGGTGAGGCAGCCCTTTTGTAACTAGCCAGAGCTTCATAGCAGCAATTTTGTAGCAGCATCCATTTTTTTATATGCCAGATACGTTCACAAATCTATGAAGGTTGACAATCCTTTAAAATTTTATTTTTATAGTTTACATGTTATTTTATCTTTGGCAACTGAAGCAGATGGAAGCTGAAACATTTTGCTCTTGATATATATTTTTGAGTTCTATTTGTTAATCACATCAAAATATGTATTCATTCAATCATTCTCTGGTTTTTCATTAATTTTTGTTAACCAAGAGCAGGCTACAAGGTAGTTAAATCCTACTGTGCTTTTGAAGTGATAACTGATTCCTGACGAATATTAAAATGATAAGTAAATTTCCCAAATTGTGTCACTTCATGCTCCGTGTATTCTCCTACAACAAAAGGATTGATTGGTATTTCAGTCCCAGTTGCATTGTGCCTTTTGTTTGTTGTTTTAATTTGTGGGTTTCATTAAACTAGCATTGGAGTCACTTAGATTCCAATTAAAGTGACTAGGGGAAATGGAATTCCAAGTGTCCTGGGGGTTTAAATGATTTTGGAAAGCATAACCCCAACAGCTGAAAACTTTCTTTTAATGCCACAATAGCTACTTTATATCAATGCTGCTGTTCAGAGTACGGGGGGGGGGGAGTCTTATTGTTTCTTTCAGAATTATGACAAAGCTGAGATCAACATGGCTTTAATTAAAAGCACAGGAGAATGATAATGGGGAGCAAGAAAAGGGGTCTGATTCAAATTCGTCTCCAGATTTGGGGAGAAATGCTCTCAGTCATCCCACTTTCATGCCACTTCTCATTCTGTTGCCTTATTCATCTGGACTCAATCCACACCCTTGCACCTTAGAAGAAGGTAGTAAAAGTGAAGCCATCTTCAGATATACTTAAGGCACAGCATTAGCTAAGAGGTAGAAGACAGCCAGGGGACATTGCTGAGTCCCTTTTGGGATGGGGACATAGGCAGTTAGCACATGAAGACAGCATTAAACATACAACTGAATTAATAGGTGCATACTATGATTCAGAGAATCAGAAAGCTGAGATATTTGCTTGCTGTTGAAAGTGATTTATAGATATATGATTAGATAGATGGCCATAGGTACATCCAGGCCCCAAGAGCTGGGAAGCAGCAAATATTTAATCTTTGCAGCAGAAAAACCTGACATCATTTAGTCCAGTACCATCCCATCTCCCCAATATTTTTGGATTATCCACCCTCGTTTGTAAACCACAAATGCCTCGTCTGCAGAATCTGCTCCATTTTCCATATTGACCCCACGGCAGTCCATTTCCACGCAGCCGAACTCCATTGGTGCACCTAAACTGAATGTTGTTGGCGGCTGTATCATCACCCCTCCCCTGGGGTTTTGAGACTCTGAGGCGAAAGGCCTTTAGGAGATTCTTACCATAGCAAGACTTGCCATTAGTCCAATAACCGTTCCTGTAGAAACAGAACAAAAACAGCTCATTTAAGGAGTCTTTATACAATCAACATGTGTGTCACATGAGAAGATAAACAAGTCCTGTTTGATCAGACCAAAAGCCTACCAAGCCTAGTCATCTGTTTCTTCAATGGTGAACCAGATGTCTATGTTCAGTCCACAGGCAGGACATGATCAGACCATCACCCCCCTGCATCTTCCCCAGCAACTTGCATGGAAGAGAATTTATATATCTATATAATATATTATATATCTAGGTCTTTTTGGAGCAAATGTTGTGGACTGTGTTGGGGATTCGTGCCTTTTTCTTTTTTTCTATGAGGTTTCCAGTATTCAAGAGGGATGTGGGATGATCATGAACCTTTATTTTTAGGATATGGACCCTTGGAGAGCTAGGGAAACATCTAAATTTTAACCAGAGGCCCAGTCACAATACAGAATTTTATCACTATTATTCTATTCTATATCACTGTTCACTATTCTATATCACTATTAATCACTATTATTCTATTTTAACTGCCATGGTTCCATCCTATGGAATCCTTGGATTTGTTTGGTAAGGCACTGGAGCACTCTGGTTAAGATTTCTAAATGCCCCTTTGATGTTGCAAACATCAGGGTCCCATAAAATGGAGTTATGGCAATTATACTGGAGTAATAGTCATATACATCTGTAGTGTGAATGGGTCCATGGTTCCAAATATTTATCAGTCACAGCAGCAAAAAGGATTAAGTGGAACTCATAAATGTTAATGGACATAAATTCAGTGTGATGCTAGATAATAAATATACTGACATTGTTGCCTGAGAACTCTGACTTAGCTCCAGATCTCTTATAATCAATTAAAAGGGAAATTCCAAATGTATCTTTCTTATTGGCCATGGTAATTCACAAAACCATTTGCCCTCTGATCTTATCTAATATGCAAGGAAAGTCATCTAGGAAAATGTGCATTAAAGAAGACCTTTACAAAGTGTATGATAAAAAAGTATTTTTGAAATCTTACAGCAAAATATACAAGCAGCTGACAGCTTTTAAGAAAAAGCCATTTTTAAGGTTGCAATGGCATTGGCTCTCAAAGAAAATAATGTGAGGATGTTTCTCTCATTTATAGCAAATAGGTCCAGACAGCCTGTTCTGGATGTGTAGTCTTGAGTTTGTTTGTTTGCATAATATTGTGTAGAATAATGCAAGGACATCCTCCTTCCTGAAATTTCAAAAATTTAAGATAAATATGTGCATGGAAGACTGGTGAACAGTGGCAGCAGGAAACAGAGCAGCCTAAGTTAACGCAGACCTACTTCTGTCCTATAAAAGTTCAGAAGCACAGGCATTTGGTCATAGTGAAACTATAACGGGGAATCTTGAAAGAAGTTGCCTTTCTGATAGCTATGGACATCTCTCTTTACTAAAATGCTAAAGATCTAAAACTAGTAGCCTGAAGGAGTTTGTAGAGGTGAGAGAAGACTGCAAAGGAATTTTTCTCTTGCTTGGATGGTGATCTAAACCAGAGAAGAATTCACTTGTCATATACTTAATACATTTGAAGATCCCCCTCTTCCTGGACTCTGTTCGGAGCACAGAAGTACTTTTTTGGGAGCATCTTGAGTTAAAAATGAATGTTAAAAAGGTTGTCTGATATTCCACTTCTGCAATCATTGCTCAGGCACTTTAATCAATTATAAAATATTTGTCATCTCTTTTTGCTTTGGTTCATGCTAACAAAAAAAAACAAAAGTAACAAAGAATGGGCTAAAGAAAATATATCCTTGGGGGGGAGGGGAATGGCATTATTGAAACTTGAACACAAATCTTTAAACATAGAAGAGGATAATGCTCACACTCCTACTGAGGATGTGATAACCGAGCCATCGTTGCAATGGAGGCGGATTCCATTAAGAGATGTATCATCTTTCAAAATCCCTTTGCCTTGGAAGGGCTGAACCTGAGACAGCAAAGATAAAGAAACAAGGTCAAAAGGTGAGCTAAAGAAGGAAGAGAAAGCAGAATGCTCAAAGAACTGCAAGAAACATGGGACAGTTGCTAGGTGATTTGTTGCTGAAGGGTTTTTTTTTTTTTTGCTCCCATCAGTTTAATAAAAACAGGTATAATTCTAAGGAAATAAAATATTTTATTGCTGACTATAATTTAAACGCACATATCTCTGCCTTACAAATAAGACTAGCCATTTATAGGGTTTTTCCACATATTTACTCTGTCGAAAAGACAAGGTATAATAAAGTATAGTGACAATGAAAGCTAGAACATCTCTTACATGGGGCAGTCTCTCAGATGGCATGCATAAATAAATAAGCAAGCAAGTCAGCATGTCCATATTGTAGTCACAGCTGAATCCACCTTGGTCTGAGATTCGAGAAATATCTATAACAAAAATCATGAGGAAAATTTCCAAAACTTTCCAAAACTTCCACTGAAATCCCAGAGGACTGTAATAATCTCTTGCCATTTCTGCACTATACTGTTATAGTGCTTTTATTCCATTTTACTGTGGAAATCTGGGATTTGTAGTTTACTGAGGCCCAAGAACTCTCTGGCTGAGAATTCTAAATGCACTTCCCTAAACTGTAAACCCTAGGATTCCATAGGATGTTGGAAGTGGAATAATAGCATTATAACAGTGTAGTGAGGAAATGGCCCAAGTGTAATATAATCAATAAAGTGCAACAAAATCCAAAATCTACAAAACAATGAGACTTTTATACTAATAAAGGTATCACTGTTTTATGGATTTTGGATTTTGTTGTATTACGCTGCATGGCCAGCACAGCTATCCCTGAACACATAATCCATAAAGAGCATCCAGGACTCCACATAAAGTCTCCACCTTTTCATCTCTGGCCCTTTCCACATGATGACAGTGTCCTCTCATGGGGATGCGAGAGGACTGGGACCACGACGACCCCACCACATGATGTTGTCATACTCCCACCTTCCTTGCATCACCAGCTGGCGTGATCATGGGCTATATCATTGACAGGAAAACTTCATCAATTACCCCCAATTGCGCAAGCCTTCCATTGCAGCTGACCATGCAGAAGGGCCAGAAATGCAGTCTCTATGCTTCCTCCCCTACTGCAGCATGAGAAGAAGGCTGGCTGCAGTCCAGAAGGATGGAGTATGTCACAGGCAGAGAGGTGCCCTGGGAACATGCTCCCATCCTGGCAGCACCGCTGCCAGAATTGTGATGGGATGATGCAGAAGAGCATCATCATGCAGAAAAGGCTTTTGTTTCTTTTTTCTTTTTTTTCTTTCTTTTTCTTTTTCTTTTTTTTTTATTTCTTTCCAATATTTAAATGCTCAGGCTGGTTGTTTTTAAACAGGTCTCCACTCCAGAGCTTGGAAAATTACTTTTTAAAAGGAATTTGTTCTGTTAATTTAATTTCTGTTAATTTAAAAGGAATTTGTTCTGAAAAAAATAACTCATTGCCATTCCTCATTACAGCGATGACTCGTTGCTCTCCTCTTTTCTTTGCCAGTAACTTTCTGTAACCTTTCTAGTACTTTCTGTGACTTTTTAATAAAAAAATAAGCAGTTTAGGACTTACAAGAAAATGATATGACACTTGAAAAATTACTGCCAAACTGCCTTTAAAAATTCCCTTTGAAAGCAGCTTTCAAAAGTAACTAGAAGCTATTACTTGTTGAACCAATAAGGTAACCTTGCTCTTTCTTCTTCTTTTATTTTGATATGTAGCTTTATTACATACTAGTTATACAAAAAGTAGCTACTCAAATGAAACTGAATTACTTGTACATTTTTTGCTTCCATACTTTGCCATATCCAATTTTACTGGCCAGTTTTACTGCTGTGTTAGAACTGCTGATTTTCAGTGATGAACTTTGAGTATCTCTTTCTCTGTCTCTGTACTGTTGTTGTATTGTGCGCCTTCAAGTCATTTCCAACTTTTGGTCGCCCTAAGGTGAACATTTCATAGGGTTTTGTTGGCAAGATTAGTTTAGACGAGGGTTGCCCTTGCTTTCTTTTAAGGTTGAGATACTGTGACTTGAACAAGGTCGCCAAGTGGGTTTCCATGTCCAAGCCAAGATTCGAACCTGCTTTCAGAGTTGTAGTCCAACATTCTAACCACCACATCATGCACAATTCTCCCCATTCTTTCTCTAATTACAATTAATTGTACCTCCTGAGCCTCTATTTTGCATCTACTTATCATTGACAGACTTCAGTGATCAAGTGAAGAAAGAAAAAGATCCTGCATATTGAATTCTTTCCACTCCAACTTAAAAGAGGCATTGTTGGATATATGTGTGAAGCAGGAACCATTTTTGCACTACACTGTTATAGGGCTATTATTCCACTTTCAAACTCCTGTGGAATTCTGGAGTTTGTAGTTTACTGAGGCCAAAGAGCTCTCAGGCTGAGAATTGTAAATGCCCCTCCCTAAATTGTAAACCCCAAGAATCCATAGGATGTTTAAAGTGGAATACTAGCAGTACAACAGTGTAGTGCAGAAATGGCCTAAGGCACAGAGACAAAATCTACTAAGACATCACTGAAGAAAGAGAGGAAAAGATATTACCTTCAGAGAAAACCCAGTCACATAGCCTCTGGGACAGAACTGCCTTGGTCCCCATTGTCCCCATCTTCCTCCATTATTTACTGAAATCGTGGCAACAACTTTACGACTCCTCTGTACACCCCAAGAGCAGCAAGCAGCCTCTGCATCCCACAGGTAGCAAGAAAGGAGCAGTAACACCAAAGACCCTGTGATACTAAAACCAGACTGCATTGTGAAGCTTTCACACTGCAAAGAAATTTGATTATGGCAACAGCCGCAGTGACCAGGAGCCTTTTATGTATAGGGAGTTGGCTTGGTTCCCTCATTAATCCAATGGCAAATACAAACAGACACAACTATTCATTGTAGGTCTAGGCTGTTTATGCTCCTTGGCCAGTGCTTGCCACACAGGAAGATTTATGAAGGAAAAGTCAAAATTTGACACACAGATTCAAAAGGTGAAGCACTTTTTTTGTATGCTAATAGTCTCCAACCCCAGAAGCCTATGCAAGTAAGGATAGTAAGATTTGTCTTGTCCTTCCCTGACTGTACCTTGGATATATGTCATGCTTCCCTGTCTTTTCTTTGACTCAGAAAGAAGTCTATAACTTTGTGATTTAAGGGCAACAGAACTAGTCCTACCATAACATAGAAGGAGTTTCCTGGTTCAGGTGGCAGATGCTGAGGAACACAAAACAGGGAGAGCTGTGTGTGCTGTATGAGCTGTCTGTCACCAACTAAACTGCCCTTCTGTCTCATGTGGAATGGAGGACACCATCTTGTTTGTCTCCAATGTTGAAATAAAATACAGTTGGCGTTTGTGCATGGAATTGGGGGAAGACATGTTCAGGCCCTTCTTCTCAGGTAGCTTAAGTGTTTGGGGTCAACCTGCTCTCAACTAACATCAGGTTCTAGTGAAGATGGAGAATGCCATTTTCACTTAATAGCTGAAAATATGAAAAATTGAAAAGATTTTGCACTGCATCCACACGTGTGGAATTAACCATGTTGATATCATATATGCATATAAGTTCCTTTGCTCATGCAGTTGCACCTTTTGTTACCATTCCAAAATGGCCATGTTCAATTGCCAGCAGAGTAAGCTGAATTCTGCAAATATAATTGTTGCATGTCCAACAAAATCCAAAATCCACAAGCAGAGATACTTTTAATGGGCCAACTCCAAAACATAAAATACATTACAGATGTTTCACTGGCTTCTTCATCAGGCATCAGGTGAAGATGTTAAAAATCATACAGGAGAGAAAGAGTGATGATGTTAGATTTATGGGCCTACATCTTGTCTGAGATGTTGTCAGTTGAGATGGTATTGAGAGAGATGTGATTATTAGCATTTAATAGCATGAAGTGTCTGACTCCACTGTTACATGATAGTTGCTGGAGTCTAGTTTTGATTCCATGGCTCCACTGATAGTGTCTAGTTCTGGTCCCTCATTTTGGACTATGATCAACTGGTAAGAACTTCTGAGATTACATATTTGAAGACAAAATGAGCAAGAGAGGAGAACAAGTATTGCCTGTGAGCACACACTTGATCCCACCGATGTACCTTATACATTGGACTATACCAAAAATTCAAGCTAGTGATGGGGGGGGGGGGCAGAAATCATGTAGTTGGTGAGATTTTTGGTTGAAACAAGCCCTTTTGACGTGTTGACACACTTGGTTGAAGATTTTCAAAGTGCTGAAAGAGGTCCTGCCTCAAGCACAAGGCACAGAGAGAGAGAGAGAGAGAATTCACAAGAGGGCACACAGATTGATCAAAAAGAATAAAAATGCATCCAGTGCTGCTGCTTTTTAATAGTCCATGCAACAAAGCAAGATTTATTACAGTTCACCTACAGAAAATTCATAAAAACCAACCTAAAAATTGGGCAAAATCTCTCTGAGACCAACTTCTAAAAATCTTGCCTGTTTAGACTCTTTTTTTTTTCATTTTCTTATTTGCCATGCAAGAATAGACTAAATAAGTATCTACCTCCCTAATTTAGAGAACTTGCTAAGAATTCACCCATCACCACCATCATTGTTGTCACTGTCGTCATCATCACAATTATGATATCACAATAACCATTATATTCATGTTTTTTAAAAAAAGCCTTCTTTCATTCAGAAAAGTAGGGAAAGGAATGCAGTTTCATTATATCCTATACATATCTCCTCAGAAATAATTTATATTCCCCTGCGTTCCAGGTAAGTCCTAGATAAATGTGTATAGATTTATGAAGCATAAACAATTCTATTTGTTCCCACCACTCAGTATCTGCTGCATAAGGCCACTAATGCATCCCGTCTAATGGTAAGGCTGACACTCTTGCAATTTGAGAAGGAGCTTTGTGGGGATCCTTTCCTGATCTTGCCATTTTTCTAATATGAAAGAGCTTTCCTTGTATGAAATTTGTAGCAGCTCTTTGAAAAGATTAAGCTGGTCACATTGTCCCTGTCATTGTTCATGAGATCGTCAGATGGTTGTTCAAACCTTACATAGCATCCAAGGCATCCGCTGTGGAATTACTCACATTTTATTTATCATACCTTTGGTCAGCATGAGTATCTCTATGTGATTTGCATACTTAATTCTACCGAAACAAAAAAAGATTGCTGTTGAATAGGAATTTTGAAAGTTTGTAATGTTTTGAAGCTGTCCTGAATCTTGAATAAGTTTTAGTCTTGCTGACTAAAGATTTAAAGATTTTTGACTAAAGATTTGAAGGTTGGATTTGCCAACCTCTGATCAAACACAAAACCACTTTCATTATGAACCTCTCCTTCTACCTTAAACCTCTCTTCTAGGTTTGTTTTTTTGTTTTATTTTCCATCTCCTCTGTTTGTGTGCTTAAAAAGCTCAGTCTTATCATATATAATGAGACATTCAGCATATCTAGTACCCATTTGTGTGACTGTTTTTTATAAGAGGAAAAGACAGAGTCTTATTAGATACAATGAAGCATTCAACATATTTCAGTGCTTCTGTTAGGAGACAAAATAAAATAAGCCTATTATAGTTTGCCTTACAATTCAGCCAAGATAAAGGCAATTTTTAATGAAATATGTTACAGCTTACTCCTTAATTAGACATAATACTTCAGCTTCATTCTAATTGGCAATTTGCCTCTATTTTTAACAGCGAATCAGACTAGTCTAACCTGAGCTTTTAAACATCTTTGTGGATATTCTCATATACAATGGATTCTTTAGTCAACCATTTCTTTGAAATGAGTTTGATTTAGGGAAAATTATAAACTTTCCAAAGTATTTCTCCTTGATCATTATTTTCTTTTTGATCATTTCATCTTTACCTTGAATTTTAAAATCCTCCTTTTTTGTCATTTTTTTTTAAAAAAAGATACATTTTTTAAACAGATTTTATTCTATGACCTTATTATATCAGTCATTATGTGAAAGAAGAACTTAAAACTGCTCTTTGTACTATGTCATGAGCAATCCTTGGGTGTATTCATTCGAAGCCTGCTTGTAAAATTTTTGGTTTGATGTGTAAATTTTTCTCTTTTTTTCCCCTTTCTTCCTCTTCTTTCTTTTTTTTTCTTCTGGTTTTGTTCATTTCTAGCATGTGAATTCTGGTTTTGTTGTTTCTTGAGTGTGAGTTCTGGTAAAACAAATGTTCTAAGGAGGAGGGGCTATGGCTGAGAGGAACTGAGCATTTCCACACTATACTGTTATTGTGCTATTATTCCACTTTCAACATCCTATGGAATCCTGGCATTTGTAGTTTAAGGAGGGGCATTTAAGAATTCTCAGCTACGGAGATCTTTGGCCTCAGTAAACTACAAGCCCCAGAATTCCGTGGGATGTTGAAAGTGGAATAATAGCGCTATAACAGTATAGCGGGGAAAGACCCTCAGACACTGCCTTGTTTGGAGTGGAGGTAGCAGCCGCTAGCTCTCTGCAAGTATGTGAGCAGGGGTTTATGGGAAGGTTAGTGAACTAGGGACATTTTGTTTGATTGTTGAGTGCAAAAATTTGATTGGGAGGCCCAGATTGTTCTCCTACTACCCTCACAGGATGAAGAGACATGGAAGGTAAGGGAGCTACTTTTGTGATCTACAGCATGCATGCCATGTTTGTTTTTCTTTGTCTGTGTGATGATGGCTATACCCACAACACCTGGAAGCTGGATGACCTTCAGGAAGGGAAGATACAACAATATGAGGTCTGCCTGCCGCGCTTGGACTCACTGGAGAATATGAAGAGTTCTTGGACAGAGCAGAGCACTCTTCTGGCAGAGTGACACAGGTGAGTACCTGCTAGCAAGGAGGAAGACTAGAATGTGACCCATAGAACTATTTGCAACCATGCTGTGCCTATGGAACTACAGAATTGATTTCAGAATCTCCTCTTAGTAATTCTTGGTCACAGGAACAGGAATAGCAGTTGTAGGCCTTATGGATGAAGATGCAGTTCTAGTCATTGCAGGTGACTTCCCAGTGAGGAGGACAGAAGCAGAAATCTCTAGACCTGACATGTTGAGAGATGTGATGCCTTCCTGATGTGAAGATCCACAGTTTGACAGAAAGTCTGCCAAGACTCAACAAGGCAATTACCCATAATCCCTCTTGATACATATGGGAATAAATGATACTGCCAGGCACAACCTTCAGTATATTGCAAACAATATGAAGCTCTGAGTAGTAAGTGGAAGGATAGCAGGGCACAGATTGTTTCTCACTCATCCTTGCTATTGATAGTCAGGGCCAGGTAGATGATGTTATTGTGAAAGATTTGACTTTGTGGAGTATTGCTATGATGATGGATCATGGCCTGTGCTTTCATCAAGGACTTCTAGCAAGATAGGGATTGCACCTAATGAAAGTTGGTGAAAAAAAATATTTGCTAGAAGCCTCACACACTTAATCAGTAGGATTTTAAATTGAATCCTGAAGGGAAGGATGACAGTATTTCAGAGAACAAGATGATACCAAGTATTGAGGAGAAATTATAGTGCAGTATATGAATCTACCAATGGACAAGAAAAAGCAGTAAGGAAGGAGCTGAACATAACGAACCATGGTTTCAGATGAATAAAGATGAACTAAATAAAGATTAAATAAGATGAACTAGAAATCCTAATACAAGAAGGTAAATATTATGTAAGAGGTGTCACTTAACCTAGAAGGATAAAATTCATAACTAGAATGTAGTAACTGAGGAGTATACACTATTCAAAAGAACATAGAAAATAGGAAGTGTGTAAAAGAAATATATGTGTAAGGAGAGCCGTGACATGGACCATGAAAGAAGGTTTCAGAACGTTTGGGTAAAAATCACATCCCAAAACAGGCACATCACCTTGAGGTGGACAGCCTGCTATATACCTCCAAAAAGAGGTGCAGCCAGGGTGGGGCAAGTAGGGCATGTTCTGGGCACCAATACCAGGGGGATACAAAAAAGTCATGCATGTAGGAGTGGGAGGTGGGAGTAGGGGTAAGTGTGTAGGGGTGCAACTTCCATGCTTGTGCTAAGCACTGTTTATGCTAGATATGCCACTGTCTCCAAACCAGACTGAAGACATTTGTTTCAACAAAAGTGAAGTTTCAACAACATTTTTATATTTTATATTCTGGTTTCTTCATAGCATTTTGAAAAATTAGCAGCTTCTTGTGTGATGGTGATGATGATGATGATTTTCTGCATTTTCCTATTTGGAACTCAAAGGAGCTTACAGTAAATTTTTTTAAAAAACTTACATAATTAAAAATTCACAAAATACAAAAATTAAAAAGAGATTAGATAATCAAAAAAAAAATTAAAACCAGATTAAAACACACACCATTAAACAGCATGCACACACACATCAGCATAACAATTAGAAAGATCCAGCACATTATTTAGGAGATACAGTCCTTCTACAATCAATCAAATGCCTGTCTAAAGATAAAAGCTCATACTTATCTGCAGAAAGAAAGTAGGGATGGTAACAGTCTAACTTTTCCAGGAAGAGAGTTCGAAAGCCTAAGGGCAGCTATTGAGAAGACCTTTTCCTGTTTTCCCACCAGATTTTTCATGTGAGGGTGATGGGAAAGAGAGAAAGACTTCCTCAGCAAATCTCAAAGGCAGATTCATAATGGCGATTACAGTCTTTCAAATAACCTGGGCTTGAGCCATATGGGACTTTATAGGACAAAACTAGCACTACAAATTGTGCCAGAAAAGGACCAGGAGCCGGTGGAGCTGTTGTAACAAGGAAATTGTGTGTTTCCTATAGCCAGCTCCGATAGCACTCCAGCTGCAGCTCTTTGGACTAGTTGCAGTTTCCAAACATTCTTCAAAGATTGTGTCATGGTAATTCAACTGGTATGTAACTAAGCCATGTGTCACTGTGGCCAGATCTGACAACTCAAGCACTAGGTGCAACTGGTGCACAAGTTTTAAATGTGGACATGCAGTCCTCACCACTGCTGAAATCTGAGCTTCCAGGCTCAAAGTTTAATCCAGGAGCACACCCAAGCTGTGGACTTGTGTCTTCAGGGGGAGTGTAACCCCATCACAGGTTGAGTCCCAGGAACACCTCTGCCTTTCCTGAATTACATATCTATTTGCTCACCCTCATCCAGTCCATTACTGGTGACAGGCACCAGTTTAGGACTGAAACAGCTTCCTTGACTTGTGGTGGAAAGGAGTTGTGTGTTATCTGCGTACCAATGGCACAGAACCCCAAAACTCAGGTAACCTCTGCCAGTGGTTTAATGTATATGTGATAGAAAGCATAGGGAACAAAACTGAGCTCTGAGCAACCCCACAGATGAACAGCCAAGGGGTCACACAGGAGTCCACCTGTGCCGCTATAAAACAGTGCCCCCAAGTCCCATCCCAGCAAGACATTACATAAGAATAACATTGTCTATGGTATCCAAAGCCACTGAGAGGTCAGCAGAACCAACAGGGACACACTCCCCCGTCTAGTTCCAAGTGGTAGCTTGTTGGCCTCCAATACTGGCCAGAATTTGTTCTTGGAGATGCAGGTCAGTTCCCAGACTCCAGACCAAACCTGAAGGGCTGACACAACCCTATTCAAGCTCTCATCCTCCCTAGGCTAATACTAGAATTCAGGATCTCTGCAGGATCTATTTTAGTTTTGTTATAATGGTGTAATGGTTTGACCATTGGACTACAACCCTTGAGATCAACGTTCAGTTCCCCACTTGGCCAAGGAAACCCACTGTGTGACCTGGGGTGCATCACACACTCTCAGCCCCAGAAAACCTCAGTGGCAGATTTGCCTTAGGGTCACCATAAGGCAGAAATGACTTGAAGGCATACAACAGTGACAGCAATCTTGTCAGATCATGGATCACCCCTGTCTTGTTTAGGAGTGAAAAGGGGGAAAGGGAGAATAACCATTCAAGGGAATATATATAGTGTATTCAAATGTGTGTGGTTTGCAAGCTTAGCAGGCAGCTTTGAATGTATACTACAGAGCTTTCCAAACTGTGTGTTGCAACAGGTTAGTGGGTCACCTGCAGTGTGTAGCTGTGTTGCATGAATGTAACGGGTGGAGGGGCTGCCTCTCCTGCCACTGTGACAGGCCAGGTCAGGGTGGAGGGGCTGCCTCTCCCACTGCCGCCACCCCAGGCCAAGGAAGACCCCATTGAGGGCAGCAGTGGGCTAGGCTCACGTGGAGGAGCTGCCTCCACTTGTTGAATTACTTGCTAAATTACTGTGTCGCAAAAAGATGCATGTCTAAAAAATGTGTCAACAACAAGAAAAGTTGGGAAAGCTCTGGTATACAACCATTACTGAAGACTGGAATATATCACATATATTCAACATTAATTGCTGCTACAAGGTATCCTATAGATCACTTGGTATTACTTGCTGTTGCTTGGTAATTGACAGATAGGAGTGAGTGGAGAAAAGTGAAAGTGATCACTGCCTGGTGCTGGGTTGCTATGAGACAGGAATGGTATAGAGATACCTGGGGAAGGCTAGCAGGGCAGGTCAGCAGTGTTCAAGGACAAGGCAGTTAGAACCAGGCACCAGCATGGCAATGAGAAAGTGCTCGATGGGCATCAATCATATGTTATAACCAACGAATGCTTGCATGGTAAAATTTGTATTGATAACTTATAGACTCTTTATGGCAATCAGTTTCGGCAGCTTCTGTAGAAGTGTAGTGTGGTTGCTCATGTTAATCCTTGAATAAAAACTACTGGAAATGTCAGCATGTGTTTGTGGATTGTGGGTCATCCAGGACATGACAACTGTACTATGGGTGTAATGTTAGTGTTGGATAAATATGAGGCTTACAGCTTCACAGATTACTCTGAAAGCTGATTAACCACAGTTATACTTGTAGCCCCCCAGCATTAGTTACTGTTGCAGTTACAATTTTGAAAACTATTCTTTTTTTCAGTTTCTCAAAAGTAACTAAATAGTTACATTTTGGGGAAGAAACATTGTTTTCATTGGGTAGCACAAGGCACAGCATGAGCCAGCATGTGAATTATGTAATATTCCTCCTCTACTAGTTAGTGAGACCACAACCAAGAAGTGAAAAATTACACTACAGAAGTAGTTATGCTATTACTTGTTAAGTTACAACTGTAAGATAATGTAGTTACACTTTCATAGAGAGCCAGTGTGGAGCCAATTTGAGTGCTGGACTGTGATTCTGGAGACCAGGGTTCAAATCCCCACTCAGCCATGGAAATCCACTGGGTGACACTGGACAAGTCACCCTCTCTCAGCCTCAGGTGAAGGCAAAGGCAACCCCTCCCTGAATAAATCTTTCCAAGAAAAACCCATGATAGGTTCACCTTAGGGTTGCCATAAGTTGGAAATGACTTGAAAGCACCCGACAACAAACACCTTCATTATTGGAAAGAGGAATTAATCACAAGTAAGTCTAATTTATATTTAGTTACTTCCAAATCTTGATAGGATGAAAGCTCAAAATGCATGATACAATCTTTACTGAAATGCAAAGTTCATTTAAAGACTAAACTTTTTCAGGGGAAGTGATGGTTCTTTATGTGCAATGAAGACTCTGCTTTCTTTCTCTAGAGAGGTAGGACACATTTAAGTACTAAGTACTAGTCAGAAAGGTACATTTGGGGATTTAAGAAGGTACATCTTGTAGTATATTTAAGTTTATATCCTAGAGCAACGTAATGGCCTTATCCTGTTTAATAAATTCTAAATAATTCAGACAGTAAGAACAATGCAGACTACAAAGTTCTGGGAACATTATGAATATAATGTACCCTTCCTCATTTTGCCTGAATTTGGCTTTGGAATTGAACAAAAGCATACAGCATGCCACAATTGCATCTGGAGTCTGTAGATATCTCTTAAACCAAGTTCTATTTTAGCCCAGCACCATTGCCCCCAGTCATTATACTGTGACTCTCCTGTTACATACATTGACAAGTGACTGAAGATCAAGTCTATGTGAGGACACACAGACATGGTAATGGATAATAACTCCTTTCCTTGGGTTGAAATAAAAAATCAGCCAACTTTCCATGCAGGTGAATATTCCTAGTTCTCATTAATCCCATAATTCTTTCATTGTGACATGGTTTAATCAACAACAGCTCCCATACTTGGACACCACGTGCATCATCGAAAGTCTGGTTAAAATCCATTCTTTGAGAAAATTTTCACTGATATAGCCATGATAGACTCTTTAACTAGAGAAAAGAGGAGTCTGGTGGCACCTTTAAAATTAACCAAGTTATTGAAAATGAAGACAAATGAAGAACTAAATTAGGGTGGCTTTGATATAAGATAGTTTGCTTATAGATAGTTATCGGAAAGATTTGAAATGGACAAAACAAAAATGTTTGGTTTCAATGTTGAAAAAACAGAATTGGAAATCTACCATGCAAAGATGATGATCGTTTGATAGCCAAAATATATAAGATATTGTTGAAGTCAGAGATGGAAAAGAGCAGGTAAAAGAATGTATGATAGTGGGCTCAAAAGTGGGTCACCCAGTTCAAATGGAACAGACGAAAGAATGTGGACAAAAGATCTGAAACTGACTTTAAGTTATGACTTGAAAGAGAAATTTTCTAAGAAGATGTATAGATGGTACCTAACTCCAGAAAAATTGTCCAAAATGTATAAAGGCTGTTCACCTAAATGTTGGAAATGTAATCAGTTGAAAGGGATCTTTTTCATATGAGGTGGACTTGTGATAAAGCAAAGAAATTTTCAGTGATGATCCGCAACTCAATAGAGGATACCTCAGCATGAAGATCGAACTAAAATCAGAACAGTTTTTGTTGGGACGGGTTGATGAGTAGACAAATAAGATCTTTCTATGGCCCTTTTCACATGTCGGGGGGGAAACGGGCGAAAATGCCCAAAAACAGAGCTTATCTCCAGCCGG
The DNA here is from genome assembly GCA_030412105.1 of Cyclura pinguis. Classification (NCBI taxonomy): domain Eukaryota; kingdom Metazoa; phylum Chordata; class Lepidosauria; order Squamata; family Iguanidae; genus Cyclura; species Cyclura pinguis. Next base: position 264,896,700 of record CM059601.1, on the reverse strand, counting down.
GTAAGTCCGTCACCGCGTGGAGCAGCGCGAGCTCGCTGCTCCACACTCCTCCGGCATCGCAGATGGCAGCTTCCGGTTGGTGGAGGCTCTCCACCAACCGGAGAAGCTCGCCAGCCGGAAGCCCGCCCCCGGCAGATCTGCAGGCACGCACTTGCGCGCGCCTGCAGATCCACTTTAGAGCCGGGCGACGGAGAGGCATGGGACTGCGCGCTCCGTGCTTTTTAAAAACCTCTAAAAAGAGGTTTTTAAAAAGCACTCAGCCCGGCTAGTTCCGGCCGCTCCTGAGTAGATTCTGGTGTGAAGCTACGAAAAGTAGTCCATGCCAGTCCACTCTACGGTGTAGACGACCTCCGTGAGAGGTCGCTCTACACCGTTTCCCCCCCACACATGTGAAAAGGGCCTAAGAATCATATGATAATGGAGGAGCAAATAGTTTATGTCCAGAAGTACAAAGATCCCACAATTCCATCTCAAGATGAGTGACTGGTGAAGTTGTTCACATGGCAGAGATGGACAAATTGATAATGTTAATTAGGAAGGTTCTCTGAAGGAATTTAAGAATCAATAGGAGAAGGCTATAATCTTTTTAAGAAAAGTTGGGGGGAGACCTGCAGCAACAGTTTTTGATTAACATGGCTGGAATCATTATTTTAGAATGTTAGTTGTTGCTGTGTACCTTCAAGTCATTCCTGACTTATGGTGGCCCTAAGGCAAACCTATCATGGGGTTTTTTGGAGCTGAGAGTTTGTGAAGTGCCCAAGGTCACCCACTACACCATGTTGGCTCTTTCTCTCTTTTGCTTTAATCATTCTGTATTTAACATAAGTTGTGAGTTAATTATAAATATACTAAAAACTTTACACAAGTATAAATTCAAATAGAGAATTTGATTATTTGGGAATGGATATATTCCTGAGAATTACAATAAGCTTTCCATAATGGCCATTCTCTCAGAAGTCAAGTATGTAAGGCTTTCACTTCTTTTTGAGTATTTGTAATTAGTGAATTAGTTTAGTTAGATTTTTACTGTTTGGTTTGTAGATGTTCAATTATGTGTGCGTATTGTTCTCTTATATGTTGTTTTATACCAGTTAAATGTGCTTCCAAAAAATTTTTTTTGAAGAAAAACTAACGCAGCTCACTTTATCAGATGTGTGGAGTGCATACTCAATAGAGAGACATTTGTAGAAATGCCAGGGGTGGGATATTGAATGCTACAGAAATGCAAAACATACCAGCATTGTGATGACCTAACAGATACAGTCATAACAGTAGTCAGAAAAGAGTCGTGGAGGACAGAGGAGTTCACACATATTATATCCAAACATAAATAAGTGGGTGAGTTAGAAGTGAGTGTGTCAGATTAACAAGGAAAACTTCCTGGTCCTTACAAATCCCATAATTCTTTTGTGTGTCATATGGTTTAGCTATTGTGTTTGGATACCCTATCACAGTGCAAACACTGCAAATTAACCAATGATAAACTACACCAGCTTCAATATCTAAATCCTCTATAGACTCAGAAGTACATTTGCTCCTGCAAAAACAGATGCTTCAGGTGTATTGGATACCATTATGCCTTCTTGGAAAGGAATTGTTTACTTCAAAGAAAAAAAATAGTGATGCAATGCAGATAATGTTTCCTTGTGGCATATGATGTGGCCATACTCAGTGATTATTCCTTTTGATTGGATGTGTTGCACTGTATTGATCTTGTACTTGAAAACTCTTTGATATTTCCAAATTCATATGTTCTTTAAAACTGCATTCCTGTGATGAGGATATTAATCGAGTGTCAACTTTGTTGGATCCTGAACGCTTTTACTGTTGAAAAAAGACTTATACTCCAAGTTCGGAAAGATAAGCATTCATTAACTATTGTTCAATGGTCAGAGGATTTTATTGCTTTATATTTTATAGATGTCAATTTCAAGAAAATGTATTTTTGGAAATATGTTCAATTTATATTAATGTATAGGTCTAGGTCTCAGTCGTATCCTACGATTTCTCTTCCTTCATTTTTTCTTTATTTCCTTACTTTTCCCTCTTTTTTTTTGTTTTGTACTCATACCTTAAAAATCCATTTTTTTAAAAGTTGGAGTGGATGCATATAGGAAAAAAATAGTAATAATGTAGTCATAAAACATGCAGAACCTTCTTAGAGAGGTTAATTCATCAATTGAAAGATGAATTAACAATTCTGGAAATAAGTAGAAGGTCCTTCCAGTACCATTTAAGCAGAGGTGGGACATCTGCCCCAGGTGCCTATAGTGGGGGGGTGCAAAAATCCTCCTGCTGTCATTCGCCCCACGGACCTCCACCCATAGTTCACCTCGCTGCCATTTGCCCCACCCAGCTCCGCGTCCTGTTCACCCTGCCGCTGTTTGCTCCACCCAGCTCTGCCAGCCATTCGCTCCACTGCTGTTCACCCTGCCCAGCTCCACCCAACCTTCACCCCACCCACCACCACCCACCATTTGCCCCACTGCCGTTCGCCCTACCCACCTCCGCCCGCTGTTCACCTTGCTGCCTTTTGCCCCACCCACCTCTGCTCACTGTTCACCCCACTTCTGTTCACCCCGCCCACCTCCACCTGCTGTTCACACCACCACCATTTGCCTCGCCCACCTCCACCCACTGTTTGCCCCACCACCATTTGCCCCACCCAACTCTGTCCACTGTTCACCCCACCTTCCCCTACTCACCCCACCCACTTCCGCTAGTGTCCATGCCTCTCCTGCATTTGCCCTGCCCACTTCCACCTCTCACCCCATCCACTTCTGCCTACAACTCACTCCACCCACCTCCACTCACCCCTCCCCTGCCCACCCCCACTCATCTCGCCCACTTCTGCCCCGCCCTTGCCAGTCTTCATGCCCCCTTGCCCTGGGTGCTGTTAACCCTCCACCCACCATTTAACATTTTAAAAAACTCACATTTTTTTAAAAAAACCAAAAGTAGACTTCTGGTCACCTAAAATTTTGCCCCATTTTTGGTAGTCCTTGCAGTCTCTGGAAGCTTCCAGTGGCAGAAGATTTCACCCTAGACCTACCCAACTTGCCCATCCCTGTGTAAAAAAGGCAAAGTCCTGTCCAAAAGCAGAGACTGCAAATTTTTGGCAAACCTGACATAAGCTGACAGAAACACAGGCAAAAAAAAGTCCCAACAACAACAAAAAAAACCTGTGAGGAACATGCTGATATCAGTTTGAAGGTAAACAATAGTGTGTGTCCCTTCAACTTGCCTGTCAACTTACACTGACCCCATCAATTTCATAGGTTTGTTTTGTTTTGTTTTTTTGGCAAGGAATACTCAGGTGTGGTTTGCCACTGTCTTCCTCTGAAATATCAGCTGCAACACTTGGTGTTCCTAGGCAGTTTCCCATCCAAATACTAACCAGGACTGACCCTGCTTAGTTTCAAAGATCAAACAATGTCTTGGAATCCTGAAGATAGGCCTTCAGGGTATTAAAACAAGACCTTAAATCCTATTGTCAGTTCCAGTTAGAATAACCTAGAGTCAGTGGAATTTATGTTAACTGTTGACTGCCATTGATTCGATGGATCTTCTCTACCTGGGACAAACAATTGGATTTAAACCTGTATATAAGTCACCTTTGTCTAATAACATGTCTCATCTTTGTCCAGTAGGCTCAAGGTATTACACATGGTTTTCCTCCTCTCCACTTTATCCTCACAAGAATCATGTGAGGGAAGCTATACTGAGAATTGGACCAAAGTCATCTAATGAGCTTCGTGGTCCTCCTTGCCTTCTCATTACCTTGGCTCAGCTATCAAATTTCCAGGAGACCACAGAAAGAAAGAAACCACATAGAAGAGATGAGGGCTGAAAACCTAAAGGAAATAGAAAAATTAAAAATTAACACAGCTGGATCTAATAAGTATACAACTGGGACTTCTGAAATTACCATAATGTGAACATACTGACCTTCTTCAACAAATATGCAACCTGTTTAGTTAAGAGCACAGAGGCAGGCAATGTAACAACTGCCCTTTTTAAAAAAAGATAGATGAATTGGGAAATCTATGGTTCATTAGCATTTGTCCTGAGTAAATTTGTAGAAAGTATAATTAGATCTGCCTTGAGTCCCAATTTTGGGGAAAAGGGAGGATATAAATAAATATGATGATAATGATAATAAAGAACAGAAGAGTAATCCTAACTCCTTCAAGAAGCAGTCCTATTTCCTCTGTATTTTAGGGTTGTTGTTTTTTAAAAAATTTAAAGTGTTAGCATGTAGGTAAGGAGTTAAATTCATGTGGCCCTCCAAATGTTGCTGGACTGAAAACCCCAGAATTCCTGGCCATAGAGTAGGGCTGATAGGACTTTCAATCCAGACATGTCTGGGGAGCCAGACGATTCCCACCTCCATGGTAGCAGAATATAGACCCGATGTAGTTTACACTGAAAGTAATTTATTTAATGTTTTAGAAATTTGGGGATAGAAAGTTTCTGGGGTTTCCTGTGTGTATATTTTTGCATGTGCACAATTTCAGTTCTAATTTCTTGTAAGTTTTTTTAAAAGGGTATTTGTAAAAGTCCATTTTGCTAACATTTAATAATATTATTGGTTGTGTTGGTCACACCGTACATCACAGTACTGAATGCCTTCAGGAACAGGAAGCTGTTCAAGAAACACAGAACACAGACAAATAGTGCATAAACAGCACATAAACAAAAAGAGCTTGGAACAAACACATTACAAGTGATGATGCTACCTTTAATGTGTTACCTTTGGGGCTTGTGAAGTTTTGCAAAATTGTTTACTCATCACTCTTAACACATTCTTTTGGGGGACAGTCATTGTAAGGAATTTTTGACCATTTTTGTAATGGGTAGTGACTCAATGCCTAGTGTTTTACTTTTTAAAAAAATATTCCAAGCTCTGAAAAAAATCATAATACCACACTCATTTTATATCATTGCAAAGAAGTAGTATGTTCCCTGCAGAGATACCACTGTAGGAAGGGGGAAAGGAGGGCATAAGAATTCTCCCCACAATAAAATTTTCCTTCACTCCCCGAATTCCTAGCATTGTAATAACCGAAAACATCAGTAGAGCATTTAGAAATACAATTTAGGCATCCAAAGAAATGGGACAGGAAAAGTGAAGAAGGGAACACAAACACAGCAAGTATAAGAGTTCTAGGTGCAAATCATTCCTGAGGATCTCACTCTCTGCTGGAATTTTGAGGACTGAAGAAAATTTCACAGGGAGAAGAATTCTTACTTCAGGGCATAGTGTCATCCTCCCCTTTCCTCCCATAGGTGCACCCCTAGTTTCATGTATACATCTTATAATATGCGCACACACCCATTCACCCATTTTAAGGTGTATTAGGAGATGGAGCAGCAGGCTTGAGCATTGTAACATTTTTCACCCCTTTTACACACACACACAGAGAGAGAGAGAGAAAGAGAGAGGGAGAGAGAGTGAGGGAGACTCTGTACAGACTTCTCCCACTTATCTCACAGGTTAGGGACTGGAGCACAGCAGTGGTGTAGACTCTAGTCGATTGACTCAGACTCAAGTCAGACTCAAGTCACTTCAGTGACCTGACTTGGACTTAACTTGACAATAAATGAAACACTCACTTGACTCAACTCATGACTTGTATATTGATAGTGACTGACTTGCTGCCCTTGGATCAGTAATGTAGCCCATTCATCCAGAAACTTTATGACTTTGAACAACACATTTTGCCTACTGGTCACATGACAGTCTGTCTCAAGCCCAAAGCATGGGCCCATTTCTTGGAAGGGAACAGCAAACATGTTAGGCAATGGTCGTGAGGTGGGGTTGAGATCTGCTCAGCAACCAGTTCCTGCTGCATATTGGAGGAGCCTTCTAAAACTTTTCCTAATACCAGAAGGCAAGACTCACCCTCAGAGCACAGGGCACAGCAAATGTGTTAGGCAGCAGGCTTGAAGAGGAAGGATGCTTCCTTCTAAAGCTTTTGAAGCTTCAGTAATGGGGGATAAGAAAGATCCTATTCCCCACTTCCAAAAAAGTCTCCACTTTTGGAAATGGGGAATAAGAAGAATCCTATTCCCCACTTCTGAAGCTGCAGACCCCTGAAAGCCCATTGACCCCCTGCCATAGGCCCCACCACTACTACTTCTTTTTTTTCTTTTAAAGTTGGCTTCCATACTTGAGACTTGACTTGAAAGTATCATGCAAGGACTTGAGACTTGTCTTGATACTTGAAGGTAGATACTTGAGACTTGAAAAAGGGAATTGAGAGGGTCAAAATTGCCACAGTTGTTCCTACTCAGTGTGTTTATTTGTAGAGACTACATGCTTTCAATTGTCTGCATAGTTAATATACAAACCTATCCGTACTTGAGAAAAGGAAATAACACGTATTAATTTCTCACTGACATAAAGATATAAAAGAAACAGACACAATAGAAACCTCCTGAACTTCTTACAAGTGAATTGTAACTTTTCTTACCTTTCTTAAGATCACTCTATTCATTTTTGATGTTTACAAGCTGTCATCACAAGTTTGGGAAAAAAACATATTTTGATTGTCTTCATGCATTGATATAGTCTCACATTAAAGTGGTTACACTCTTTATTAATATTATCACATATAAAACTCCCATTTTCTTCCTTTTTGTCTATCCAAATGTTTTTGTAACGAGATATTATTTTCTCCATTTTAATGATTCGTTTTTATAAAAATAAATTTTAATTTTTAAAATGTCCAAAGATATAAGTAAACAACGCAGAAGATAAAAATACACACACTTCCCTAGACTCCAAATAATTTTAATGTCTGATAAGGTAAAACTAGATATATTATATACATCTGTGTGTATGTGTGTGTATAATTATCTTGTATGTTCACTGTGTCACACTTGTATGAGACACTGGTCTACCAGCTCTTTCACCATGTACCTTATTATTTCAGCATGTACTTTTATTATTCATAAAACCATAAATACTGATCACAATCAGTCTAAGAAAATGTACAAAGCAATTATAAAGAAGTACAAGATGTTACTGTTTGATTCAAAAGAGTACAGCAGAGCACAAAAATCTTGGGAAGGAATCACAATTGCCCCAATCAAATAGCTGAAGTTCTTTGCAGCAGCTTCAACCATGCCAAAAATTACCCAATCTATATTTATAGAGAAGGAGAACTTGCCTCCTCAGAAGTGAGGAGGTGGTGGGAGGTAATGAACTGTTTCTGTTTGAGCAAGGTGGGCACATGATTTCTACCACAAAAGAATGAGAGAGAGAGAGAGAGAGAGAGAGAGAGGGATTGAAATTATTATTGCCAAGCAATACAATCGTGTCCCCAAACTACACTTCTAGAAAGACATAGAAGAGAGCAAAACTTGTTGCTCTGCCAGAGCTTGGGAAAGTGACATTTTTGGACTACAGCTCCCAGAATCCCCAGCTTGCAATGCCAGTGGCCTACATGGTTAGGGATTCTGAGAGCTGTAGTCCAGAGTGTAACTTTCTAAGGCAAAGAATGAGGATACACTGGCATCAAGGATCACACATGGGGAAACACATATGGACCCCATTGTTCCTGAGGTATCCCCACCCACTGATATGGGTGCATGTGCACATGTGTGCCCATTCCCATCCTATGTCATGGGATTTCAAGGCAGTGTACAGGTAAAATCAATTTAAAACAATTTAAATTTTAAAAACAAAAAAAGTTTAAATAGGTTAAATTAAATTAAATTAAATTAAATTAAATTAAATTAAATTAAAAAGAACCAGCATGGTGTAGTGGTTTGAGCACTGGACGAGGGAGACTAGGGTCCAGTTCCCTGCTCAGCCATGGAAAGCCATGTAAACCCACTGGGAAATCATGGGTGCATCACATACAGCCTGCAGAAAAACCCCTGATAGGCTCGCAAGGCAAAGTCCTGTTCAAAAGCAGAGACTGTAAATTTTTGGCAAACCTAACATAAATCGACAGAAACACAAGCAAAAAAAAAAACTATTGAAATAAACTCTCCAAACTGAATCATGTTCTCGTTTTGGGAACATTTGTTTCTGGGAAAATTGGCTGCCGTGTCATCTTTATGATGAATCTCACATCTTTATGCCAATCAAACACAGGATGAAATGCCAAAAAAAGATCTTGGGGCTTGACTGCCTGTTATACTCACCATATGAGAGCATTGTAAATTGAGAATTGTAAAGGTTCCTACATCAACTAACAGAGAAAAAAAGAAGACTCAGAAATTCGCCCTGCACACAGAAGAAGCTTCCAACTGCTCATAGGAGAGGAAAACATCTGGCTTCCAGACATGACAACTCAGTGAGCCCTAAACAGCATAGCCAATTGTAAGGGATTGTGAGAGTTGCAATCAAACAACATCTAGAGGGGCATGCATTCTATTTTGTATGTCCCTCCCACAATGATTCTATTAACAAAAGTATACGAAGCTGTTGTGTGCCAAGTCAGCTGTTGTTTCATCAAACTTAGTAATAGGTATATTAAGTAGTAGTGGTTCTATGGTGTTCCAAACAAGGGCATTTCCAAACTCTGCCTGGAGGTGTCAAGATGTGAACAGGTGACTTTCAGCATACAAAACATGTGCTCTACCAGAGAACTACAGTTCTGTGGCATTAGAAATGTTGGGTTTGGGGGAGGTTTTTTTTTTTTTAAGTCCACTAACATTTAAGTTTACTAACATTCTTGGTCATATAGAGAGTGACTGAAAGGAAGACATAAACTTCCTCTTCCCCATATATTGAAGTAATCCCAAAACATCCTCTGCATCTCTAAAAAAAGGGAAACGTGCTAAACAGTAATTGTAACATGTAGCTTGGCAGCAGATGTGATACTCCTTGCTGCTGAGAAAGATTCTGAATCTTTCGGATCCAGAAGAACTGGGAGTATCTAGTGGCTCGCAACCATGAGGGAAAAACTCTTAGCCTGTCACTGACTTTTCTACAGACATGGATTGCTCATCTAAAAGAATCCCGTTGACGCTAGCCAGTATCCCCAAGGCACAGCTTTTAGGGACTGCTGTTGTTGCTACTGAAGAGCTGCTTCTTGCACTCAAACTCAGAAGATCCAGAAAAAGGGAGAATGAGGCTCCACGCTGTGGAACAACTGCTTTAATAAGTTGTGGAGAACCCTTCAATGAGCACGTTTTCCTTTCCTGGCTTAGCAACTGTACCAGGGCAAATGTATTGATTGGGGGATTCTGGGAACTGTAATCCAAAAAGTAACTTTTCAAATCTCTGATCTTACTCTCCCTTCCCACTAGATGTCAGTAGCTTTAAAAGGAAGTTGCATCAGCTCACTTCCTTTCTCCACCTGAACATCCCTCTGCTTTTCTATTAATTTAGAGGGAGGTCATAAATAGCTGCAGTACTTCCAACAGCTCTATATGGTCTTCCAGTCTGGTTCTCTGCCTACATAAAAATATAAAAAAGCGCTCAAGACTGATCTCTTCCGACAGGCCCTCCAAGATTAGCATTTCCATCGCCTCCCATCACTTGTCTTCTTGTTTTCTTAATAGTCAACTGATTGACTGTTAATTGTGTGTTTTAAGGGGTTGGTTTAGGTGGGTTGGTGGATGGTGAGGATTGGGCATGTTTTTAATCTCTTTTAATGTATTTAATGTATTTTATGTTGTTCGCCGCCTCGATTCTTGTGGGGAGGGGGGATAGAAATAAATTTTATTATTACTATTATTATTACATATTTTGGGGGAAAAAAGGGGGGGCTATTCTTTGATACCATAAACCAGAAGAAAAAGGTACTTGTGTTATCATTTTACCATACAAGGAGATCAGATAAACTGAAAGCATTGCTGCTCCTTTAAGAAGCTATTTTCTGTCCATCACATGTGTACTGTGCATGTGCACAGGTATCACACAGCTGCCTTCCTCTTTCTTGTATTCCACATATGTTCCAAATACAATTAACATAAGATCTTGCAATATTTATTGTGTAATGCAGGCTATACATCACTCACGGGCAAAACACAGCCATGCAGTTTTTATTGGATTACAACTATCAGTATTTTTCAGCATTGGCTATGTTGGCTATACTTGCTGGTACTTACAATCTAATAACATCTAGAGAGCTACAATTTGCCCATCCATGCAATACGTACGTAAGAGCATTTCTAGTTTCTATGCTTTCCCTCCGGTAGGCTTTGTTTGAACTGTTCTTTGGAGTGCTGGGCCTCATTTAGTTTTTTTAAAAAGAGATTCTTTATCTATTGGTGAATTTTAATGAAATTCTTCATCGCAAATTGAACGGTTCTAAGAATGCTTTACTGTCATTGCCAAGGGCAAGTAGGATATGGTTGAACAGTTTGTAACTGATTTATATCTCTCAACATAGAAATCTTACAAATGAGATGTTTGTTCCATCCTCACCCACACAAATCTTATTTCAGTATCAATTTCTTTTCCATTCCGGCTCATCTAATCCATTGTCCACCTCAGGTAACAAATCATATTATACTCTGATTGGACCCAAAACTATTTAGATTGGTCTCCTGAGATGAAACATAGAGTTGGAAGGGACCCCCAAGGCCCATCTGGTCTGATTTTCTGCCAATCAAGAACAGACAGCTAAAGTGCCCCTGAGAGGTGGCCATCCAACCTCTGTTTAAGAGCCTCTCTTCAAATACCACGAATAAAGGAATCTGTTCCACTGTTCAACAGCTCCTAGCATCAAGGAGTTCCTTCTAATGTTTAAGTGGAGTCTCTTTTCTTGTAATTTGAATCCACTGGTTATTTTCTTCTTCAGGATATGCTAATAATAAAACTGGAATTCTGGAATGATAGTCAAGATTGATTAACCCAGCTATGCTATCTAGGATGTTCATCTTTTCTTTTCGTTTTGTTTTTGTTATACATATATGTTATTAAGAGTACACAATGCATACATACCAAACAAAACAAAATAAACATTAAACTACACATACACATACATATGAAGAAACAAAATACAATATAACATGTCCTAAATACTAAATAGTAAAAGCCAAGAAGTAAAGTTGAAAACTAACCCAAAAATAACACTAACACGAAGACAACAAAAGCAGTTTCCTGCTTTCCTAATACAGACTACTGTTGATTCTATACAAAGGCCATTTCCTCATGGGACAAGGGAATCGCCCACGCCGCTACTTACCAGTCTTCTGGCTCCCCGGTCCAGGCTGCTCCAGAGCAGTGCGTGGTCATCGATCCACTCTGCTCTGGCATCCAAAATGGTGGCTTCCAGTTGGTCGTGGGTCTCGACCAACCGCTGAAGCTTGCCAGCCTAAAGCCCGCCCTCGGCAGATCGCAGGCTCGCATTGGCGCGAGCCTGCGAATCTGCACAAGGGAACAGGCTCACAGTGGCGCGCTCCGTGCTCTTGAAAGACCAGAAAAATCAGGTCTTTCAAAAGCATGCTGGAGGACCACCTGGGGTCGTTCCGGAGTGGACTGAGGTGCGGATCTACAGTAAGTAGTCCGGACCCAGTCCACTCCAAGGTGCAGACGTCCTCCGTGGAGGACACACTGCACCGTTTTTATTACCCTGTGTGGAAATGGCCAAAGATGACAACTCCTTTAACTGCAAATATCATTCCAATGCTTCTACTGTTGCTGTCTGGGATATTCTGAGAGTTGTAATCCAAAAAGTTGATTTTCTAAACTCTTTTTTTATTGATATTTTCAATTTTTTTGAAAATTCCCATTTTTAATGTTCTTGTTGTTCCATTGATATGGAACTGCTGCGAACTCTAGAGAGGCACACTAAATAATAATAACAAGAACAACAAGAACATTAAAAATGGAAATTTTCAAAAAATTGAAAATAATATCCACTAGAAAATTTACAATTCAACAAATGTTGAATTGTAAATTTTACAGATGACACCATTTTGGAGGGTTAGCTAACATCCCAGAGGACAGGATCATAATTCAAAATGATCTTTACAGATTAGAGAACTGGGTCAAAACAAACAAAATGATTTTCAACAGGGAGAAATGTAAGGAACTACACTTAGACAGAAAAAAAAATGAAATGCAAATATATAAGATGGGTGACACCTGGATTGACCACAGTACTTGTGAAAAGGATCTAGGAGTCTTAGTAGACTGCAAGCTGAACATGAGTCAACAGTGTGATACAGCAGCTAAAAAAGCCAATGTGGTTCTGGGCTGCATTAATATGAGTATAATGTCTAAGTCAAGGGAATTGATAGTACTACTCTATTCTGCTTTGGTCAGATACCACCTGGAGTATTCTGTCCAGTTCTGGGCACCACAGTTCAGGAAGGATATTGATAAGCTCGTACCTGTCCAGAGGAGGGTAACCAAAATGGTTGGAAACCGTGGCCTTTGAGGAGTAGCTTAGAGAGCTGGGTATGTATAGCATGGAGAAGAGACGGTTAAGAGGCGATATGAAAGCTACTTTTAAATATTTGAAGGGATGTTGTATGGAGGATAGCACAAATTTGTTTTTTGCTGCTCCAAAGACTAGGCCCTGGAGAATGGCTTCAAACTTCAGAAAAAGAGAGTCCATCTAAACATTAAGAAGAACTTCCTGATGGTAAGAGCAGTTTGACAGTGGAATATGCTCCCCTGGAGTGTGGTGGAGTCTCTTTCTTTGGAAGTTCTTAAGCAGAGGTTGGATGATCATCTGTCAGGAATGCTTTGATGCAGTATTGCTGCGTGGCAGGGGGTTGGACTCAGTGGCCCTTCTGGTCTTTCCAACTCTATGATTCTATGAAATGTGAAAGATTTTTTAAATCATCCTTCCGAAAGGACTAAAGGCCAGAAAAATTAACGAAAGGCAATAATGGACATAAGAGCAGAGGAAGAATGGAGCTGCAATGTAAGAAAATGTTCTGATTAAATTGTGGTGGTATAAGTAAAATTTTCAAGGGTAGGAAATGCTTGAATTTTTGAAAAGAAAGTTAAGCCCAATCTCATATTAGAACTAGCAGCATTACTTGTTATAGCAAAGGCGTAATGGCTACACTGTTGTGAGGGGCAGTCTCCAACCTGCAAAGAGTCTGGCCATTTCCACACTAGCCTGTTATAGTGCTATTATTCCACTTTCAACGTCCTGGAATCCCAGCTGGCCCCTCCAGGATTCCATAGGATGTTGAAAGTGGAATAATAACACTATAACAGGCTAATGTGGAAATGGCTTCAGAATTAGATGAAATCAAACCTGCTGGGAGTCAGAATCTATACCTGGCAGGCTTTCCACTTTCCATTGTCTTCACAAACTTGATCCTGCGTAGGTTACAGGGAGGGAAGAGAAATCATCACTGTTTATCTTGGATCACTCTTCTATCACTTAGAAAAGAGAAAAGTGCACAAGGATAGCTGTTCTTAGCCAGCATTTACAGATGCTCTCTGAGAGCACTTTACTTCTCTTCCCCTGTCTCCCATGCCCAGTGATGTTAGAGGGCATGACCACAAACCCTGGAATCATCCAGCCTCCACAGGGCAGGCCTTGACATCATTCTGCTTCCTTGGGTCCCAAATAGGATTGCCAAGTTAAGACTACCCCCAGGCCCTGAGATTTCAATGCCAAAACCTGAAACCTAAGGATGACTCCTTGTGATGCAACAGGGGACAGGCCCTAATGATGTCATTGAGAATGATACATTGTGCATTAATCATAGTTGCATACAGTATATTATACAAATGAAAAAAACACCGAGTCAAACAAATGAGGAAAACACACATACATTTTCAAGGTAGCACTCTCACTCAGAGTTTCCTTTGCTTTCCCAGAGGACCAAATAAGAGAAGCAAAGCCCTAAGACACAGAGACAGGCCCTGAGACTTGAGAACCCTAGTCCCAGCTTTGAGAAAAAGTAGGATAAAGCTAAAGCCATGCAGTTCAAACCAATGCCATGCAATGCTATGCAATGTAACACAAAACAATACTAGAGGATGGAAGTGGTGTATGACCCTTGGCATATCTCTGTATACCTGTCCACCATACTGAAGGATCAGCACAGGGATCTACTGTGTACACACACTATCGATAGATAGATAGATAGATAGATAGATAGATAGATAGATAGATAGATAGATAGATATAGATGTAAATACAGGTATTCCATTCAGCCCTCTATATGTATTACATTCAACCAAACCATAGCCATGAACAAGTGGTTCATGTCTGACTCCTAAAGTGGTGAAGATGAGGAATATATCATTATCATCATCGTCGTCATCATTATCATCAATCATCTCAATTTTTGCCCCATAGCCAGGACTCAAGGCAGTTTACAAATTAAAACAAATACAGTGTAGCTAAAATGTATAAAAGGCTAACATTACAATGTAATTAAACCATCATTAACATTAAAAACAATTTGCAACATAGACTAAATAATTGTGTAAAAATGTTCAGTCAATTAGAATTAAAAAAAAAGTCTGTCTGCCAGTGGAAGGACAGCAAGGAGGTGAGCATTTTAACCACTCTAGGAAAGGAGTTTCCCTCTTCAAAGATTAGGCACAAAGAGAGTTTCAGAGACATCGGGCAATTCCATATGGCATTGCAGTACCACAATGGGGATGCGATGGCAGTAGTCCACAGGTCATGCTTTTGCACAGCGTCATCGTGGTCATGCAGCCAATGCATCCACATGCACTGCAATCATGGGATATTCAATTAACTGAAAAAAATCTGTTAAGCACCCACAATTATGCAATGCTCCTGTCACCCCCAGCCATGCAGAAGGGGCAGAAGTGTGATCACACATTTTCTTTCCCAGTGCAGCATGGGAAAAACACTAGCTGTGCTCAGAAGGCAGGTATGTGTTGCTTGTGCTCTCTTCTGCAAGGATCCAGTCAGATGTGGAGGGCAGAGTTCCCGTCATGCTCCCATCCTGGCAAAGGCACTGCTGGAATCACAAAGGGATGTTGGCGGGAACTGGTAAGGTATAGAAATGGCCTAAGAGCAACCACCAAGAAGGGCTTGTCTTGCATCCTCTTCATATGTGTCTGAGAGGATGGTGGGACTAAGGCCCTTTCCGCATGATGACACTGAGCTGCTTCTGCCATGGGATAGTAGCAGTCGGCAGGTCATGCTTCTGCACAACATCATCGCCATCCTGTCACCATTCCATTGTGAAGCATTGCACTCGTGCTGTATTTGAAAAATGGAAAAAAAATCCGTTTTACACCTCCCATTGTGCAGCGCTCCTGTACTTACTGCCGTGCAGAAGCCACAGCCACACAATTGCGATGCTTCCTGTCAAGTGCCCAGCTGCACTGTGGAAGGAAGGGGGGGGGACTATCCTGCTCCCTTCCACAGGGAGTGAGCAGGTGCGAAGGGGAGCATTTTGGACCCTTCCAGACCCAGATTTGCAGCACAACGATGCGGAAGAGCATTGTAATGTAGAAAGGACCTAAGAGAAGGCTCTCTCCTGAGGATCTCAAGGTGAGCTCATGTGGGATGATATAGTCTATGAGACAGCCTGGACCTAAGCCCTACACTGATATTCCTCCACAGAAAAGCCCGTTACCTCCATTTAGATTTCACACTAAGATGAACTAGCATGAGTCAAGGACTTTAGCACTGATTTATATAGGCTTTTTTGAACAGAGACATATAATGCCTCCTTCACTGTATCAGTGTTATTGTGGCTGGCATCCTGCTGTTGAGTTAACGTTAACATTAGAAGTCCATTAAACTGACATAAGATACTTTTTCTGGAACTCTCAAGTTTTGTACCTGTGCTTTCTTGTTTTATATTGGAGATCCACATGATGATGGGATGATTTCATCCCAAAGTATTTCCTCATAGCTCCTGACAATACCAGAGACTTTTCATTCCCACTCCCCAGGTCAGTCTAAATTAACCCAGCATTTTCTGAAATGAAATCTGTGTGGATTTGACTGTGTGTTTGTAGTTTCTCAGAAGCAGTAAAGATGGCCACCCCAATACACACAGCTATTGTTTCCAGACACAGAGTCAATGGGGATCAAGCGAGGGAAAGAGGAATGTTAGCACTAAAACAAAGTGATCCTAAAACTTAACTAGTGTGATACTGCTGATGTACTTCAGCACTTTGGCTATAACTCTTGAATAGTCATTTAAACAGGCCCAGTGGAAATTGGTGAAAATCCATTTCTGAAATGTTGCATGAGACTGGATGTGAAGTGATCAGCTCGGTGGGGGGAGAACACAAGAGAGAAAAGGAGGAGGGAAACACTGCATATTTTAAAAAAGAGATCGGATGGAACTTGTGAATAAGTCAAAACAAAAAGAACTGTAAAGTTTCAAGATTTCCAGGACCCCTTTTCCCTTTCTGAAGGTGCCCAGAAAGAGACACAGACTTTCAGATAGTATTGACCTAAGCTGTATAGGGCTTGAATGGTCATAACTAGACAAAACCAGATTAAACATAATCTAGGAGATATAAAGTACAGTAAACACCTCTCCATTAAAATGCCTTCCACAGTGACCACTTCATGATCAAAAACTTGTCTGAAAAATAATCCTTGACTACCAGCAGAAGGACAGAGACAGGGCTCATATGAAGGTTAGCAACTTTGTCCAACTCCCTGAGGTCTACAGTCTGGGGATACAAGAGCTCCAGATGGCTGCAGGTCATGTATCTTCCCTGAGCCCTTTGATATCTAATAAATATCAGACAGAAGGCTAAGACCAGCTTCTATTTAAAAAATTGCTCCTATATGTATTGACGTGATAAAGCATTAGGATATGCATCCACACAGTCTTCCTTTACTTATTAAAGCCATAATATTTGACACAGTGCCACAAAAATGTGTTAGATCAGCATTTGCAAGGGAGAAATGTTATTCCCCTGCCTTTTCTTAAAGTAATTTGAGAGGGAGAGAGACTGATTTTGAATTCATTAACATGAAAAGAGGCTGCTTGTTGTGATCCTGAATATCTTAACGAATCTAAATCTCCTAGAAATAAAACATAATAAGCATAAAAGATGATAAGCAGTGAGATTAATGGCCAGATCTTAATGGTGGGGCATGATCCCTGCCCGCAACAGCATATGCGCATAACAGAGAAGTCCACATGAACATCACACAAAATCAATAGTTGGGAGGAAGCAAATTCCCTATCATTACCACCAATGGTTAAAAGACTCATTGTAGTGCAATTCAATCTCATATAAGTGTAATACCACTCATCCCAACCCAATTAGAAATATGACCAGAACATTTATAAGAACACATAGGGGTCTGGGCAGAGGTATTTCTGAACAGAACTGTTTGAGACTTTTCTAGTTGAAGATGCCAAGGACTGAATGTGAGATTTTTCTACAGAAGGAATGTAGAATTTCAGGTTTCTCACTCTGGATCTTTGAACTTCCCCAGGCTATCCATCTTCCCCAGACCATGGCCATACCTCCAGCACATGTGCTTTCACCAGCCCTTCTCTGGGGTTTTTCTGTCCCCCACCCTTTTTTTTTGGTCACTTTTTTTTTTTGGTCTACTGTGAAGTAAACAAAGGTAAGAATCATAGCTGTATCTCACAGCCCACTTTGGGTTCTGGCCATGACAGATTTCAATCAAGGTCATTGTACCCTTGATGGGAAAAAAGGTGTCCTATCTCTCATGTACATTCAAAGCAATATACAAAACACATGCTCTGCCACTGACCTGTGGCTCTCCCATATATGGCAGACAGCATGGAAATTATATGATCCTAACCTAACTCCATCAACTTTATTTACGACATAGTAATTCTCTCCAAGAACTGAAAAAGAGGTAAGCTTAGTGACTTCCATTACATATAGTGTGGGAATATCTACAAAGAAGGATGTTTTGGTTGATGATCAAAAGTTATAGCTCAGGGATAGGAATCATGTAGATCTCAAGAACGTGTTGGATTGATTCCAAGTCCCAGAAGACCTGGCAAGTACAACAAATGGTGAAGGTTAGACTTCACTTGGAATACTGTGTCCAGTTCTGGGCACCACAATTCAAGAAGGATATTGACAAGCTGGAACATGTCTAGAGGAGGGCAACCAAAATGGTGAAGGGTCTGGAAACAATGCCCTGTGAGGAGCAACATAGAAAGCTAGATACGTTCAGCCTGATGAAAAGAAGGTTAAGAGGTGACATGATAGCCATGTTTAAATATTTGATGGGATGCTATATTGAAGATGGAGCAAGCTTTTCTGCTGGTCCAGAGTCTACAACACAGAGCAATGGATTCAAACTTCAGGAAAAGAGATTTCACCTGAACAGCAGGAAGAAGTTCCTGATGGTAAGAGCTGTTCAATGGTGGAATATGCTACCTTGGAGTGTAGTGGAGTCATTTTCTTTGGAGGTTTTAAAATAGAAGCTGGATGGCCATTTGCTGGGGTTGCTTTGAGTGTGAGTTCCTGCATGATAAGGGGTTGGACTCGATGACCATTGTGGTCTCTTCAAACTCTATGATTCTATTATTCTAGATTTGCTGGCAGCATCTGTTCAATGACATATGGAGGGCTGCATGATTCCAACTCTATATAGAATTATAATTACAGAAGCACTCTTTTCACGCCTTGGTCCACACATACAGTCAAAAGTTGTAGGGAAGAGTTGGCATGTGAAGCAGAACATGCTCATGCCTAGTGACTTCTGCTGGTTTTGAGGAAAGTAGGAGTGAGTTTGAAATGTGTACAATCATACAGAGTCTGAACTATAATAAGGACTTCTCACTTACATGCAGTATGGATGTAACCTTGGATCCCTGCAGTCTGGTTCCTGTACCTCATCTTCTGCGCCATCCATGTTCTGATTTTTCCAGCAAGCCTGGAAACCTGAACATCAGTTAGAAAATTACAAAGGCTATGCTCAGGACCCAGGCAACCTAGATTTTGACATGGTTTTGTTGATGTCTGGGCAACTTGTCTGTTATAAAAGTATGCTGCCTAAAATGCGAGATCTCTGCACAAGCCAAGTAAGCTAAAGTTTAAGGTATAAGGTTAGGGCTCTAAATAATAAACTAATGAAAAGTGCAATGTCTTCATGCATGAATTGATGACAGAAAATGGATTGATGGCTGGTGTGGCTTCTCGCACATCCATTGATTGCATGTGGCATCCTTGAAGATTAAAAAACAGCAACGACTGGGAATGGAAAAGAGACAAAGTCGCAGGGTATTGTAAAAGACTATTTTATTCTTCCAGTTAGCCCAATACATTTCAGCCTAGTGCTATTTAATAGCCTTCTCCAGGGAGATACAACTTTAAAACCACTTGCAGGGATTTCAAAAGGAGTGTTTTCCAAGTGTTGAGCTAACTAGAAGAATAAAATTGTCTTTCACAATACCCTGAGACTTTGTTTCTTCTCTACATCCCCTCTTGAAGATTACCCACAACAGAATGTGGCTCTCAAGAGTGAAAAGGCTTCCTTTTCTGTCTTCTAGATCAGTAATGGGAACTGTATGGCCTTCTAGATCTTTTGGATTGTGTCTTCCCATCAGTTCTCCTCATTGTCTATACTGGCCAGGGCATCTGCAGTCCTATGACATCTGGAGGGCCACACCTCTGATCAACATACTTGGGGAACTGAATAAAGTGATTTTTTTTTTTTTTTTTTTAGTATTTGTTTGTTTCTTTGTTTATATCCCACCTTTCATCTAGCATGAAATCCACTGCAGCTGTCAATATCCATTAAAATCAACAGTTAAAACAATATGCAAGGGGATCTTGCAGTACTTTTGAAACTATTGGAGAAAGAGAAGTGTGTAGCATCAGCTTTTGTAGACTGGTCTACTTCATCATGTCTGATGAAGTACTCTGTTATAGTGCTATTATTCCACTTTCAACACCCAATGGAATTCTGGGGTTTGCAGTTTAGGGAGGGGCATTTGGAATTCTCAGCCAGAGAGTTCTTTGGCCTCAGTAAACTACAAACCTCAGAATTCCACAGGATGTTGAAAGTGGAATAATAGCACTATAATAGGGTAGTGCAGAAAGGCCCTCATTCTAGTAAAGTTTATGTTACAAGCTTCTTTCTTTCAGGCTGTTTTTGCACTACAGTCCCATCCCAGCATGGGGACATGTTAAAGCCAGTCCATGATGTGTACTACCACACAATGTTGTCATAGTCCAGCTCCTGTTGCATCCCCAGACATTGCAATCACACATTACACTGTTATTGGGGAAAAAATCTGGTAATAGGTCCCTTTAGTGCAACAATCACATTGGCTGTGGTGGTGTAGGAAGGGTGGAAGTGCTATCACAGTGCTTCTTTCCTCAGTGCAGCACCTGAAGAGTCTGGCTGCATTGCAGAAGGAAAGAGTATGTCCCAAACGCTACCATCCATTGGCAGCCAGCTGGGTGTGGAGGGGAGTGCTCAGGACATGCTCTCTTCCAACAATGGCACTGCTGGGATTACACCGGGACATCACAGTATCCAGTTATGGTATGGAAAGGGGCTCTGTCTCCAAGGTGTTTCAAGAGCTCTTTGCATACTGACACAGCTATGTCTTTGAGTACTACTAGTTCAAACAACAGATTATACAAAAAAAATTTAAAAAACCAATTAAACAACCATGTTAAAAACATTCATTTAAAACAGATGAAAAGATGGAAAAAAAAGACATACACAGCTGTCTATTTAAATACAAGATTTAGTGGTGGATAAATGCGCGTTGAGCAAATCCACATGAATGCTGATATGTATGTTGTCAGTTTTTACAACAGAAGAACTTCACATCATTAAATGCTGTGTCGTCCTCAAGATCCTGCGGACTCTCCAACTTGGTCTGGATCCCACATATATAAGTATCACCAGGGCAGCGAGGACTCCATGGGCCAAAACGCCCCCATTTGTGAGAGTTGCCCTCCAGTATAGACCTATCACTACATAAGAACCGGATGTTGTTGACTGCTGTGTCATCCCCAAACCCTTGGGGTATTTCAACTCTCAGAGAGAAGGCTATCAGTTTGTTTGGTGGTTTACACTGATGAATTTCTGACCAGGCACCCCATCTGCCAAGATAATAAAGATAACATAAGCAATACAGTACTAGATATAGCACTGGATGATAGGTTTTATGTCAGAACACTGGTCACTTTCAGACTACATATCAGGTGGGTGGTTTGTGACAATTGGTATTCTGAACTGACATGCCAGATACCAGCCATAATACTATCATGAACACAACCACCTCCTCCTTCAGATTCCAGTCTCCATTAATAAAGAGAAAGTAACAGGAATGTCACAGGGACAGTGCTATTTGTTGGTAAGTGCCATCAAGTCACTTCAATTTATGGCAACTTTATCAGTGGGAGACCTCTAAGCCATCCTGTTATCAACAGCCCTGCTTAGGTCTTTCAAAATCAAAACCATGTCTTTCTTGATAGATTCTATCAACCTGTAATACAGTTTTCCCCTTTTCCTACTGCCTTCAACTTTACCTGCCAGAACTACTGCTGCTAGCACTATATTCAGAGGAGGGCAATTACTTTAATGTAGAACTTCAGATGTTGCTGGACTTTTAACTTTCATAATCCTTCACCATTGGGCTGAAGGGAGCTGAAGACCAAAGCATCCGAAGATGCATCCCTGGCCTGATCCATTTCAAAAACAAAGAGCTACTCACTTCCCGACCAAGGATGAAACGAATGAGTTATCTATGCACAGCAGACGGATGCCATTCAGGGATGTATCATCTTGCGATTCTCCACCGCCTTGATAGGGCTCTATCTTGGGTGGAGGAGAGACAGATTGTGATAAAGCTGTATTTTGTTTGAATTCATGCTATGAGCCATCTTGGGTCCCATACTGTGGGAAACGTAAAATAAATATAGTTATGCACAACGAGAACCACAATGGAGGAAATTCAGTTAAGGTTCTATTACCATCTACAGTTATAAATGGCTAAAAAGACATTTCAGTGCCATATACTCCATTCACCTAAAGCAAGTAGGTGAATCTCATGGCACTTCAAGTTAGGAATCTAATTCTTCACTACATTTCTCCTCAAAGGAAACAACAAGAAATTTTAACAAGTTTCTTCCCCATGATAAGTTTTGGAGCCTATTCATAATTCAGAACTTGCGCAAATTTCACACAGAAATTATTTTGCACAGAAAACAGCATTTTCTGCACAAGAAACAGCATTTCATGTCTAAGACCCTACAGAGATGTTGTTGCTATCTGTAGACACTCTAAGCTAGGAGAAACAGTGGCCGATCTGATATTTGAAAGGCTTCCTATGTTCCCCTGCTTATTGCAAAGAAAAGTGAAAAGACCCAAATATGGCACTAACTTAGCTTCTTACCACTACCATTTCACTGATGAGTGTTCCAGGATGCACTATAATAAGCCATCCTTGCTGAAGTGGCATCAATTAAAACCAATGTAGATCTAAAGAGGCATGAATTCTTGCAATGTAGCTTTTGGTAGCCCTTTCAAACTACACAATTATAGTGCTATGATTCTACTTTAACTACCATTGTTCCATCCTGTGGAATCCTGGGACTTTTAGTTTTAGAGGGAGACATTTAGAATTTTCAGTCAGATTGCCTCTGTAGCACCTCAGCAAACTACAAACCCCTTGAGTCCACAGGATGCAGCTTCAGCAGCTTCAGATGGAATCATAGTGCTACAATTGTGCAGTGTGAAAAGGGTCTCAGTTTTCCTGGTTATTGTCTCCACTTCATCCTTTTATTCCATTATTTCTGGGGTTTGGTTGTAGTGATTTCCTGATCTGCAGTAGGAATTTTGAAAGGTCTTTTAAAAGCAGGGATCTTATGGTTTGTAGAACAAATTTTCTCTTCCTCTTCTTATTTTATTTTGGTCAGAGATGTAGTGTTATAGGGCAAAAGTGCCATTTCACTGATGTACAATAACACTATAATGCTAAAAGAGAGAGAGAGAGAGAAAGGAGGAAAAGGGAAGGATACTTATTGTTTCAATCTGTCTTGGAATTAGAAAGAAACCCACTCCAGGCTGAGAACTGCAGCTGAGGCCAGGAATTGCTAGAAAATAATCCAGGACAACAGTATGTTTGCTTACAAAAAACAAACAAACAAAAAAAGCTTGAGAACAAATAAGATTGCCACTTGACACATTTGCCACGTCTGG
This sequence comes from Cyclura pinguis, assembly GCA_030412105.1. NCBI lineage: Eukaryota > Metazoa > Chordata > Lepidosauria > Squamata > Iguanidae > Cyclura > Cyclura pinguis. The sequence goes on along the minus strand of CM059601.1, from coordinate 264,873,652 downwards.
AGAATCCCCTAAATTAGTAGTGTAAATGTATGTCCTTCAGTTCTGGCAAGTACTTTCTAAGTTTCTAGTCATAATAAACAATGCTTATTACATATCATGAACACATCTAGAGATTATGACATCTGATCAACCTGAAGTTACCCAAAAAGCACAATGTTGTTTTGTGCCTTCAAGTTGTTTCCAGCTATGGCAACCCCAAGGCAAACCTATCACAGGATTTTCAAGGGCTGAGAGCATGTGATACACTCAAGGTCACTCAGTGGGTTTCTATGACTGAGCATGGAATCAAACCCTGGTCTCCAGGCTCATAGTCCAATGCTCAAACCACTGCACCATGCTCAAAAGCACAACACAGAGCATATTTTACCTTCAATGCAAAACCAGTAGCATGACCTAGGGAACAATATTCTCTTTTTCCCCAGTAACCCCATGGTCCTCCATTTTGCGCTTTGAGGACGGCATCATAAGGCCGGGCCTCTATATCCCAGAAGGAAAAGGAGATGATAAGGAAGGCCAGACTGCTGATGAAAAGGTTCATTGTCCTCTCTGGCTGTAGCTGCGGAAACATGGTTGAAGAGTGGTCATCATGACAAAGCACAGTCTGACTTTTTGAGTTGGCATCCCCTGATGGCTGTCATTCCAACTACACCAAGCAACAATCAATCTTTCTCACCAGCAACTTGGCTGTAATGGGCTTGTCCATCATATACACTAAGGCTGTATTTGTTTTACACTGTTCTCTACTTATTAAAACACATCATAATGACAGTTCTCATTTTTACTTTACTTACTAGCTATATATATAATTATATATCCAACCTTATATATAATTATATGTACAGCCTTTGTCCAATAAACTTAATGCCACATATGTGACTCCTCCTCTTCCCTACATTATCCTCACAGCAAACCTGTGAGATAGGTTAGCCCACTATAAAGGACAATGGTTTATGTAGGGAAAAGTACTTGGATTTCTCAAGAACTAGTCCGGCCAACTAACCACAACACTGCACAAACTTTCAGTGTGTTCTCTGTGGCTCTTTTGCAGCACTACAGTGGTGGTATCAGAACCAGTCCGCACCTTAGATCTTTATTAAAATACACATAATATTAGCCGGGGTCTGATAATAATGAGCGGCCCATTCACACCACACAATTAAAGTGTGATGATTCCACTCTAATCACCACAGTAATATCATATGGCATCTCAGGATTTGGAGTTGGAGGAGGTATTTAGAATTCTCAGCTACAGAGCCACACTGAATCTTGTCCTGGGAGAAATGCAGGATATAAATGAAATAAAAATAAAATAAAATAACAATACATAATGTCTCTCGAAATCCCAAGAGCCAAGATTTCATATGATTCAGCCATGACAGTTATAATGGAATCATATTGCTATAATTTTGTCATGTGGAAGAGCCACTGGTTGCCATAGGACTGGAGAAAGATTTGACACTTTTCTTCTTTTTTCTGTGGTTGGGATGATGGTAATGGAAATCGCTCTTCCAAGGCCTGTATGTCCACTAGTAAATTTGGATTTCCAGGGTGCATTGGTTGAAGAGAGCATCAAAAATTCTTCTAGGATGATTTCCCATTTGCCTTTATTTGCATAAAAACTGGTTCTGAAAATCCCAGTGTAGTCAGTCTGTTGTGACAGTTGAATCTATTCTCCTATCAGGGATTTCATTTTTACAAAGATCTACCTTGCTTCTGGGAAGATGTAGAGGCAAGGCCTAACATGAGGTTTGCAATAGGAACACAGTTTCTGTCTCCTTTAGGAAATGAAACTGCACTGTTTCATTTTGGTCCTTCCACCTTCCTCGGCTTGGGACACTTTCATACTACATAGTCAGTAGTTGCATTCAGAATAATTAACAACTGGTATTGTCTATTCTTTTGTCGAAATGTGTACATGTTAACCAAAAATTTTAAATTGTTGTACAAAGTCATCATTTCCCTTACATCATGTGGTAGTGGTGATGGTGATGATGATGATGGTAATTCATGCAACATGCAAGAAGGGGAGGAATCACTTGGAGAAATGTGTGTGGTTGTGTACTTGCCTGTAGAAAAGGGGATGGGAGGGATCAGAGCTGTGTTTTCTAGATGACCCATCTTCCCACCTGCCTAGTCTCTCTCTGTCATTTTCCCTCATTCTCCCTCCTTCTGGCCTGCTTTTGCATCCCTAACCGGGGCTGCCTGCAAAGCAACAATAAGCTCCCCTTTCTCCTCTTAGCTTTCCCCAGCAGTATGCATTGCTGCAGCAGAGCTGGGCCTGGCCAGAAAAGCTTTTGGCTTGCCGTTGCCAAAGAGGGTGTCTGGAAATGACTGAAAGTGTGCACCAGCTGAAGAGGGAGGGCACATTGAAGTTTTTTGTATTACGTGCCCACAACAAGCAGTTTGGCAAATCCAACAAATTATAACAACCAGTTTGAGTGAACTGGTGCAAGCCACCTGAATGACATCACTGCAGGCAGTTATAGCTCTATGATTCCACTTTAATTGCCATGGCTACATCTTATGGAATCTTGGGATTTGCAGTTTAGAAAGGGGCAGGGGGATGAGGGCATTGCCTGTCCAAATAAAAATTGTACCCTCCCAGATGAAGTTTCCTTTTAGCCTCCAGATTTCTAGCAAGATATTGCAGATTATTCACAACTACAATTCTTATATTTGCTGTATTCCCATTCCCTTCATAGCTTTTCCTGCCCCTTTTGTTTGGATGTTTAAACTGTATTTCTAAGTCTGCAACTGAATTTTAAGTTACTGTAATGCTAGAGATTTGAGGACTGAAAGAAAATGTTGTGGGGGGAAGAATGCTGATGGGGGTAATTCTGTATTAACATTTCCCAAGAAGGGGTACTGGACTCATGGGCAGGTCATCACTGGAAGCTCCTGACCTTAGCTTCTATCATTTCAACCTTATAAAATTTGCAAAGGAAAGCCATCATTAATGGTCACCCCGAAACAAAATAATAAATTCTGGGAGGTGAAAAATAGGTAACTGTTGGAATTGAATGAACATTTGATATATAAAAATTCATTGCAGATCAGTTTGAGAAAAAGGAACTGAACTGTTGTGTGTCAAAAACTCCAAAATAGTTACATAGATTGAGATGATATGATCAACTTTAGAAAATTCTGGAGAGGGAAAACCAGGAATCCCAATGCCAGAATTAAAAAAAAAAATCAGATCAGGAAGGTGACTCCACAAGGGATAGATGTTAGAAAATAATGTTGAAAAAAAAATAGGGAAAGGATCTATGCAAAGGGGTTGAATTTTTACTTTGATTTGGAATGAACAACTAAGAAACAATGAGAAAATTAAGACCAAACATATGACATCTGTCATGGATTATGAAAAAGACTTCTGAAGCTTTTTTTTTCTTACAGCTCAATGTCACCCTATAGAGAATATAGACCTCAGTCATTTGGTAAGTACCAAACATAGCACTCTAGAACATTCTTGGCTAGCCCAAAACCGCAGATGCCAATAGGCATGTTGGAAATGACCTGTGGTTCAGGTAAGGTTGGCATTGAGCTCAAGGAGGCTTAAGTGCATACAGATGTGTATGTACACATATATATTTGCACACAAAGATCCCTTCATAGAGATGAAAATCTTCTTTATGTGGGATCTCAGTTTCAATGGAGCGATTTCCAAGCCCATGTAAATGTATCCCAATTGTGTATCCATCAGAATGTGTACCGAATATGTATATGTCTGTCTAGGGAACAAGGCTACCTGGGCTCATTCTTGAAAGTCACCTTATGGATTAGTAATGACAGAGAGGGTTCAGAAGAATTCTATTTTTCCTATTTTTTTTTTTCATTAGAAATTGCTTAGAATGCTCTTGCATGTGCATCCTGATGGAAGATCCTTTTCAGAAGAATGCCACTGAAACCACCTTTTACTGTGCAGTGGTAGGATGATGCCCCAAGGGCATACAATGAAAGCTAGGATCCCCACCCAAGTAATATTCCAAATGGAACTTGAGTGACTAAATTCTGGTCAAATCCCAGGTATCCAGGTGACAGAACTCCACCTAGGAGTCCTACAGAATGTATGCAAGAACACAACATAGTCCTTAGGATTACAGGAAATTTAATTACAGGAAATGTAAATCAATAGCTCTGATGAGGCAGGGTGCTCAGTTATATGGAGTGTACACACACACACACAGAGGCAGACATCCTTGTTTAGATTTCGGCTAAATATGCACAGCCCCAGAGATAGATCCATGGGGCATGCCAATATCAGGATTGAGGTCTGTGGAATCTGCTTCTTTCCCTGGACCTGTCCACACTAGACTGTTGTAGTGTTATTATTCCACTTTCAACATCCTGTGCAATTCTGGGGTTTGTAGTTTAGGGTGGAGCCTCAAGGATGAGATTGATGGAGCTGGGTTCAAGGATGACAGTTCTAGGAAATCCTAAAATGCCTAAGATGACCATTATGAATGAAGATACCAGAGCTGACCCTACCATTGGGCAGGCTGTGGTGACTGCCTCAGGAACAGATAGGGGATGAGAAGTCAGTGAGGTATTATAGGAGCTGTGTGTGCTATGAAACCTTACCTCTGACCCCTATGTGAGCCTTGTTGCCTTCTAGTTATAATGGAGGACACTCTACCATTTACGGAATTGAAGATGTAACTACCAATTTGGAAATACAGGGAGAGGGCGAGACTACTTAGTCTTCCTCACAAAGAACAAAATATCATGGGGCACCTCTCAAGAAAACAGTTACCACCCTTTTGACTGAACCTCTCTAATTGCCAATGAGAGGTGCCTTTTGATACTGCTGAAAATTTTTATGAAATATCCCATCTATCTTTTGGCTCACCTCTAATATTTATAAAATCAACAGTATAATCTGATGTTTTTCTCCCTGGTTTTACTTTATTCAAATGAAGCTGGTATATAATTTTGCCCGGATTGTAATTCATGCCTTGCCTTTTTCTCACAGCAAGTGAAGGGGAAGCAGTTGCTCTAAACAGCACGACAAAATCCTACTTACAGTTACACACAGCAGCCAAATATCCTGGAGATGGAATCAGAGAGCCACTGAGCTGAGCAGCAGAGTATGAGTACGGGCACAGTGGGAGAAGGGCAGGACAATGAAGTGTGGGAGTTGTCTTGCGGAACAGCACCTGCCATGCTCTGTTGCACCACAACTGGGTAGAGCAGATGAAATGCTACATAGCTTGTGTTGTGCTCGTATCATTTGATATTTTTTTTCAACTGCTGCCAAAAGTGATTACCTATTAAGATTTGGGAACAGGATGGGATGTTGAAGCTCACTAGAAGGTAAGGGCATCAGAGTTACTTGTTGGTTTCCAGTAATATTCAGTGAAAATAATGGCAAATTTCTATCTTCAGAAGGAAAAACTGAGGCTGCACAATAATTTTGTCACCAAAACTTTACAAGGAACTTATTGACAGTAAGAGTGGCTCAGCAACGAAGCAAATTTCCTAGAGGGGTATTCTCTGTATGTCTTCAAAAAGAGGTTGGACAACTATGTGCTGGGGATGCTCTTAGCTGAAGATATTGCTTTTGCTGGGAGGGAGTTGGGCCATTTCCGCACTAGACTGTTATAGCACTATGATTCCACTTTCAACATCCTATGGAATCCTGAGGTTTGCAGTTTTGGGAGGGGCCACCTGGCCCCTCCCAAAACTACAAACCCCAGGATTCCATAGGATGTTGAAAGTGGAATCATAGCGCTATAACAGTCTAGTGTGGAAATGGCCTTGGACTCAATGACCCATGGATCCCCTTGCAGGTCTATGATTCTATGACTCCTTCTGCTTCAAGTATTGTACAAAACTCAAGTGGACATTTTTCAACCTACCCAGTAATAGAAAAAAAACTCCTTTGGGGAAAGCAAAGAATAGAGACCACTCATGTCACTTTGGATAGAGTAAAGGACTCCACCCACAGGCAATAATTCTGGCTTTTTCCCATCTAGTTCATTCCTTCTGATTTTTTTTCTTTTTCACTATAATACCCTTTCTTTCTTTAAACTATGAGCCTAGAGGCAAAGAGAGCCATGCTGATCCTGCCAAGGCTATGATCTGTGCCTGGAATGACATGGGCTCATGAAAAGATCATTTCCAAGCATCCTTGCTGCAGCCATACTAAGGCTAAACTGGCATGCTGCTATTCCAAAAATCTAAGGGAAAAGACTCAACAAGATCAGTGGTTATCAATAGAATGCAAAGGGCAGAAGGCTAATAACTTTCATTCTTATTTCACTCTTACAGGCAAAAACAATTTTTTTTTTAAAGAAAGTCTCCTCTGTGGTGAAATTATAAGACTTTTTGCATATCAGGACTTTTTTGCAGAACTGTCATGGAGAGGATGTTTTTGCACAGAAAATAATGTATTTTTGTAATATACTTTGTAATGTATATTGTGCAAAATACAGTGCTTTTGTGCGGAATGTTGCAGAATTGCTCTTCTCCCTCAAAATCTTGAAATGTGAAAATTGTTGACAATTACTTCGTCAAGGTCAAGAACATTTTCAGCTATTCTTTACATCCTTTCATGTAAAGAGTACATTCAAACATTGAAGAATCAGTCTGAGATCTTTCTCTATGGTGATAATGGCAGCAAAGAAAATGTACTTCATCATCACCATTGGCTTCTCACTTGTTGGGCACCAAAACAGTTTAGGGTTGTAAAGGGCCTCCTTGGAGCAAGCAGCAGAAAACAACAATGGTTGGAATTCAGTATTGGTCTTCATAAGTGTATTTGCATAGGTGGGAAATAGAACCGAGTAGTTTTGCAACATCCATATTTACCTAGGTAATGCCATAACATTACAGCATACAGGCATCTGTTGTGAAACGGTAGCCACTGGGGTGAGTGATGCACCATGGCCACAATGTGCAATGAGCACCGATGTGCTTTGGGCCACTCTCCATGTGCATCTAGACACTCATTAGGAGTTCCTAAAGCACATTGGAAGCACCCAATGCACATTGGAACACTCTTGCTGGTGCCTGGATGTTCTCTCTGCAGTTCACTAACAATTTCATTGCATTTCCATACCATATATCAGATCTGAAAAGTTACAAAATGAAGACCATGATGTGGAATCCTGACCCACATTTTGTTCCTTTTGCTGTGGTCTATGGTCTATTGGTTTTATTGTCAGTGTCATTTTTAAATTAAATTTTAAAAAATATCTGTTTATGGGATTATAGTTGTATTTGGTTGCTGTTGGTTTCTTTTCTCTTGCATGCCATCTTGAGAGGCTTTGGTGCCTAAAAAGTGGCTTAAATGTTTTAATAAAAATGAAATAAAAATACTAAATAGTATTTAGGTTGTACACAGCAGCAAACAAATGTATGATGCTGATGATGATTTTAAACACAATCACAGAGAAGTCAAATTGGACCCAATAGGTCCAATAAGCTAGATGTTTGACATCTGATTAATTATATTTGAAAGGCATGAAGATTTACTATTTGCAATTCTGTAACCAATACTTGATTCGGTATTTGATCATTAAAATGTTTGTGGGCTTCCCACAAAATCAGAGGTGTATCTAGCACAAACAGGCCTAAGGCAAAAGTGGAAGTTGTGCCCCTACCTCTCAGGTTGCTTCATCCTCCTGCCCCCCAAATCTTCTAGTATGGGTTTTTTTGCAACCTCCTGGCATTGGAGCCCAGGGCACATATCCTACTGGCCCCACCTTAAATGCACCTCTGCCCAAAATAGGTACTAGTTGACCAGTGTAGGAAACAAAATGCTGGCTTAGATAAGCCTTTGATCTGATCTAGCTGATTCATTTCTGTGCTCCTATCATCATATCCTATCATCAATCCCTTTATGTTTATGACCCAACATTCTTCCTTTAATCCTTTTGATGATCTTCTATCCAGAAGCCATATAAACAGAAGTAGAGGAATGTCATCAAAAAAAGGAACACAAAACTGTTTGTTTAAGATTTAATAGTGGTTAAGCTTCATGTCAACATGCATTGGCTATGTTGTAGCAACATGAATGCCTAAGTCTCAGTCACAGCAGAAGAACTTCACATCATTAAGTGCTGTATCATCACCACTACCCTGGTCATCCTCCACCTTTGTCTGAAGTCCACATATGCCCCCAGCAGTGCAGCTTGAGCTCCATGGACCAAAACTACCCCATTCCCGTGACTGGCCTGTCAGAACAGACCCTCCATCACAGTTGAATCTGAGGTTGGTACCTCCAGAATCATCTACTACAGGGCCAAGTTCACCTTGCACTTTCAATGAGAAGGCAATCAGATTCCCTCTGGGGCAAAACTCAGGATTTGTCCAGTCTCCCCATCTGCCAAAGAAGATAATAATAGAGATGCCTTGAGAAAAACATAAAAAACAGATATACAAGTGATTCATTCCAAAAAACAGGCATACTAATATATCCATAATTCTTTTAAATCAGAGAAGTCAGTTAGAATCTGTACATTGTCATGCAACTTCTGCCAGTGAACAATGCATGCAAGATCATAAGTGAGGTAATAGGCAATATAACACTATAAACATGGTGGTGGTGGTGGTGGTGGTGGTATGTGCCTTCAAGTCATTTCTGACTTCTGGCAACCCTGCGGTGAACCTATTATGGGGCTTTCTGGGGCTGAGATTTTGTGATGCACCCAAGGTCACCCAGTGGGTTTTCATGGCTGAGTGTGAAATCAAACCCTGGTCTCCCGGGTCACAGTTCAACATTCAAACCACTACACCAAATGGCTCTCACAACATGTCTTTAATATTATTTCTTAAAACTCAAGAATCATAAAATATAGAACTGTTGAGTTGGGAGGGACCCGAACAGTAATCTAATCCAACTCCTGCCTGTGCAACAATCCACAGCTAATGCATCCCTAACAGATGGCCATCCAACCTCTGTTCAAAAACCTGTGATGAAGAGAAGTCCACTACCTTGAAAATAGTCTTTTTCCCACTACCGAATAGCTCTTTTTGTCAGGAGGTTTGTTCAAACATTTAATCAGAATCTACTTTCCTGTAATTTGAATACAGTGATTTGTATCCTATCCTGTGGAGCAGTAGAAAATAAACTCATTCCATCTTCTACCCGGCAGTGTTTCAGATATTTGCAGATGGCTATCATATCATGTCTCATTCTTCTCTAGGCTAAAAATGTGGCTTCTTTCAACTCTTTCCCCTAGGACTTGGTTTCTAGACCCTTCACCATGTTGTCCTTCTCTGAAGGAATTTCAGCTTGACAGTGTCCTTCTTGAACTATGGTACCCAGAAATGGACACTATACAAGCATAATACAATGCTACCATTACTTCCCTTAACTGAGAGCCAGTGTGGTGTACTGTTTTTATTGTCAGACTAGGACTCCAAGAGACCACCAGGGTTCAAATCCCTGCTCAGCCATGGAAGCCCAGTGGTATTGGGCAAGTCACAGTCTCTCAGCCTTAAAAAAAGGCAATGCAAGCCTCTTCTGGATAAAAACTGCTTAAAAACACTTTGATAGAGATACCATAAATTAGATTAATCAAAGGCAGTGGTTCTCAACCTTTTCTTTACCAGGTACCCCCTTTAAGTATCTTTTGTTGCCACAGACCCCCAAGACATACGTATAGATTTAAAACCCTAAAGAGCATCAAATATTTATTTAAAATTGCTCATAAAGGATCTTCAAATCAGGATAGAAGAGAGAAATAAGTAAATGTACTCTTCCCTGAGAGGAGCTGGAGGGGAAAGGAAGATTTTTCTCTTGCTTCTTCCCACCAGTTTAAGGTTGGAGGGGATTAAACAGCAACATGCAGGCCCAGCCAGCCAGTCAGCATTTGCCCTTCTCTGTCTCCCTTTCCTTTTTTCCAGCCACCCAGTCTATCAGAAATGTTCAAGCACCCCCACCTTTTTGCTTAGTTCACCAAGAAGAGAGGAGACTGAAAAGGGCAAAGGAGGGAAGGATGGGAAAACGCAAAAAAGAAAGATGGATTGGAGGCACTTATGAAAGGAAAAAAGGAGGTAAACTCTCTTTTACAGAGAGATTGCTTCAACCCATTCCCTTTTTTTCTTTCAACCCTGCTTCTGTTTTTGTGTTTGTTTTGCCTTTTTTCCCTCCCTCTCTCCTTTGCCTTTTTTCGTCATTCTCTCCTTTGCCTATCTCAGTCTCTTCTTCTCCTTGTAAAGAAAGCAAAAATAAAGCAGGGGGAGGTATTTGAGCATTTCTGATAACTGACTAGACTACTCTCTGCTGGAAACAAAAGGAGGAAGAGAGAGAGAGGAGAAGGGCAAAGGCTGACCAGAGGGCTGGCTGTCAGCTTCTCTGTCACTCAGCTGTTGAGCCTGCCTCCTCGCCACAATGGAGCAGCCATGTGACAGGCAACACACAGGTCCAGCCAGCCAGCTAGCCAGCCAACCTGCCTGCCTCTTTTTGCTTTGGTCACCACTCCACTGTAAGGGAGGAGACAGGCTGACTAGGCTTCAAACCCTTCACAGACTCCCTGGGAGGTATCGCAGACCCCTGGGAATCCTCAGACCCCAAGTTAAGAACCACTGATCTAACGCATATAACAACAGCAAATTATTTCTGTTGATATAGATCTTATAGTTCTGTTGATACAGCCTAGGACTGCATTAGCTTTTTTTGCTGTCATAACACCTGGTTGACTCATGCTTAGCTTGTAGTCCTGCTAATTTTCTATGTATTGTTCCAATTTTAGTATACATGCTGCCAAAGTGAGCTCATTTAGCTTGTAGTTTATGAAAACATCTAGATACCTACTCAAGTGCCTTTAAAGCCAGGTGTTACTCATCCTATGTGCAATGTTTCTGCTTCTGACTTTTCCTGCCTGAATATCAATCTTTCTATTCATTCCTGTTAAAGCAAATCTGTTAACACTGGCCATAAAGTCATATTGAATCTTGATTTTGTCTTTTGAGGTATTAGCCTCTCCTGGAGATTTTATGAGTATCCTTTCTACTCTTGCATGAAAGTTCTTTGTAAAGATGTTGAATAACATCAATCCCAGGACAGAACACTGGGGCATTCCATTTGTCACCTTTCTAGAATGTCAAGGAACCATTGGTGAGCTCTTTTTGGGTCCTCGTCCATCAGCCAATTATAAATCCAGTCAAGAGTAGCATCATTAGATCACATTTTACCAGGCTGTCCACAAGAATATCACATAAGACTTTGTTGAACAGAGAGCAATATCTGACTTAAACTTAATGATTTCCCGTCCCCAGCTGCTCCTATAAGTTTCTGTGCAGAACAGGAAGAAATCTCTTCAAACCATGCAGTGAGGGCTTTGGGGCTTGAATCTTACAGAGGTTAAGCACCCAGAATTGTTGGGTGCTAACAATTAAGAACTTTCCCTTTTCTTATTTTATGTTATATTATTTACAGCCTTTCTCCCAAGATTCCAGGTGTCAAGAAAAATAGAGGAATAATAATAATAATAATAATAATAATAACAACAACAACAATAATAATATAGTAGTAGTAGTAGCAGTACCACCTACGGTCCAACTTTGGATGTAATTGTTTGGCCATCATTGCAGTGGAGACGAATGGCATTTAAGGATGTATCATCATGCCATGCCATACTACCTTGGTAGCTCTGCACCTGGTAGAGAATAGAAAAACAAGAGCGTGATAAAGTTGTTGTGAATGCAGCCCCTTTAACACTCATGCACTGGGTTAGTAATGTTGCACTGCCTAAGTTGAATGAGAATTTCAATGAGAATTCCAATATGTCATAAATTTACACTTCTTGTAGTGTGGGGGATATATGAGCCAAATAAATGCTCATTTCACTTTGCTGCAGCACAGTTTATTGAAAAACAGTATGGGACACTTTTCGTCCTAATACACTGTATTAGCTGGAAGAGCAGAAGTACTCTTATAGAAAAAGAATCAAGAGATTTGTAGAAATTCTCCCCCATCCCTTCTGTCTTCTGTTTGTTAAAAGAAAATATGCAGATGAAATTTGGAAGCACTGCTTACCACTGTGCAACTAACAATGACATTGTAGACTTTGTTGGTCTTTAGTAGCATGAATTTTGGAACAAAACATCACTCTGGGGGACTAAAATATACCATCCTTATGCATGAGGGTTAAGCATGTTTATTGTCAGAATCAACACACACGCACAAAACACATACACACAAGCATACAGGCTGAATTGGCCAGTACTGTAATAAAACAATCAGTTTGTCAATACTAAGGTGGAGTCTTCTACATGCAAAGCATCTGCTCTACACTTCTGTCCAACCCCAACTGCAAACTCATAAAGAAGCTGCCTCTTTGCACAGGAATGTTCAGAGCTTCTTTGAACTACAGCTCCCAAAATTTCAGCATAACCGGGGGGGGATTCTTGGGGGTTGATGGTCTGATTTTCTAATGGTTTGTTTTGTCTGATCACAAAGACAAGCTGCCCAGTTTGACTTTGACCTCTGTTTTCCTTCCACAAAGGAACCTGAGATATGGAAGGAGATTTTTTTTCCATTTACAAAAATGCCCTGTACTTCTAAAATACAAAACAGAATTTTCATTTGCTGCTCCCAGAAAGGCCAGGGGTTGCTCCGAATTAAATGTAATAGTATAAACAAGTTGAACCATGTTTGGAAGCAAAGACAGAAAGAATATTTCAAAATACTGTAAAAAGGTGAGAAAATGTGTTTATCAAGGCCCTTTTCACATGTGGGGGGGGGAACGGTGTAGAGCGACCTCCCACGGAGGTCATGTACACCGTAGAGTGGACTGGCATGGACTACTTTTCGTAGTTCCACACCAGAATCCACTCAGGAGCGGCCGGAACTAGCCGGGCTGCATGTTTTTTAAAAACCTCTTTTTAGAGGTTTTTAAAAAGCATGGAGCATGCAGCCCCGTGCCGGCCCGTCGCCCGGCTCTAAAGTGGATCTGCAGGCGCGCACAAGTGCGTGCCTGCAGATCTGCCGGGGGCGGGTTTCCGGCTGGCGAGCTTCTCCGGTTGGTGGAGAGCCCCAACCAGAAGCTGCCATCTGCGATGCCGGAGGAGTGTGGAGCAGTGAGCCACCAACCGGAAGCTGCCATCTGCGACGCCGGAGGAGTGTGGAACAGCGAGCTCGCGCTGCTCCACGTGGAGACGGACTTACCCGGCTGGAGGTAAGCTCTGTTTTTGGGCGTTTTCGCCTGTTCCCCCCCCCCACATGTGAAAAGGGCCCAAGTGTTGGAAAACTCTGGCATAGGGAATCCTGGACAGACAAGAATCTTTTCAATTCAGGGCTTATTCTCTACAAAATTGCTCTTTTTTTCACAGAAACAGTGTCTTCTGCATGTGAAACATTTTCTGCACAGAAAATTATATTATTGTGGAGAAATGTGATTTTCTGCAAAGAAATATTAGTTTCTGCACACCAAAAGAAAAAATCCAATATGCAAACCTCAGGATCTCATAGGATGTTGAAAGTGGAATAACAGCACTATAACAGGCTAGTGCGGAAATGGCCAGTGTCATAATCATAATTCAGTAGTGGCCCTGAATACATAACTGTAACATAGATTCACTCATCTGTAACAGCTTCCTGTTCACAATTGCCATTTAGTTATGATTTTGACACTATTGGCATGATCATGACTCCCTCCAAACCTATTTTACCAGGTATCAGCTGAATGGAGAGAAGGAGTTCCATTCTGCCAGCAACCAGAGCATAGGTGAATGATCTTTCCATCTGATCTTTCCATCTTTTCGTCTGATTTGGGAGGGCCAGGCCAAGAGAGTTTACTTAGTTAAGTATACCTAGCTAACATTTTTTTTAAAAAGGCAGACTATTTCCTTTGGAGTGTTTGGCCAGCTGTTCATCATCAGGTGCCTGAGAAGATTAACACAAGGTAGCTTTACCTTCAAGGAGAATCCATTTGCATATCCTTTTTCACAGAGCTCTGGCTTGCCCCAGTCACCCCATCTGGCTCCATTTGGCACAGTGAGAACCGAACTGTAGTTTCGAGCTTCTATATTCCAAAAGCAGCTGGTGAGCATCATGAAAAGAGGACTGACCAAGAGGTCCATGGCAGGGAGTCCACTCTAGCTGTGACTGAAGAACAGTTGATTGGTTTATTTATTTCTCACCTTCCTCCCAAAGTGGAAGTCAAGGGGGCTCACAGCATGATTAAGAACAAATGCAACCAAAACCGGTAATGGTTATAATATTTTAAACACACACACAAACAGATCTATCTATTGAAATACCTAAATTAACCACAATTTGAAAACACATCTGTGGAACTGAAGTAAGTATAGCAGCCCAATCGGCAGAAGGACAACAGTAAGGGACCAGCCTAGCCACTTAGAGAAGGGAGTACCATAACCTGGGAACCACCATTGAGAAGAAACTATTGGTCATAGGCTAACAATCATGAATGTTTACAGCCCCAGAATTTGGAGTGACACTCTTCTCGGTTGGTAATAAATCTCTCTGAATCCTGTTACTCAAAAATTTTTCCTAAAAAGGAAGCACAATTGCTTTTGGCTCATGCAATGAATTCACTGACTGTTTTTCTGACTGGTGTAAAGGAGGTGAATTTGCATGAAATCTTTTTCCAGGATGAAGGGCAAAGTAGTAAAGGCAGCCACAAAGCAGCTTTAAAAAAAGTGACAGGTACAGCAAGATTGAGTCTTTGTCAACCTGTGTGACCCAAGTTATCTAGAGTCCTGCACGACTGCATGAGTTCTTCTGAATAGGACACCTGTCTGCTTGAATTTGCAATGGCTCTGCATGGTCTTAGGCAGAGGACTTGTGCATTATCTGCTTCCTGATCTCTTTAAGTCACAGACAAGAATCATGCAGCTCTCCAGATGTTGTTAATCAATAACACTCAGCAGGCTGGTCATCTTGGGGTAGAATGCTGTTGAGCTGCAGTGCAACAACATCTAGAGTTCCCAGTACTGTTTTAAGTGGCAAGGACTGAACTTTAGACCTGCTGGTACACAAATCATGTATTTCACCATAGCCTCTTCCCAGAAAAAAAGCTGTTGTACTTACAGTTCCACAGCCATCTGTTTTCATATAGTCAAAATGAGTGAAAAGCTGAAGGGAGCAATGAGTGTCAGTGTAGGCAAGGTAGCCAGTAGAGGCTGGACAAACTAAATGTGGGAATCACTCTTCTCTAGTCAGTGCCTTCCATGCTCTGTTGCTTGACTACTTGAAGAGGCCAAAGGAAGGCTACAATCTGTTCTTTATGCTTTGTTAACTACAAATTAGTCACTGGGTGCCTTTAATAGAGGCAACTTAGTCATTGGTTGTCCAAAACAAGAAGCCCCTGAGCTTCTTGACAAGAGGACAACTGTCTGAAAAGCAAAACCATTGTTTTGTGGCTTTTTAACCTAGCACCCTTTCACACTACAAAGTTATGGCACTATGATTCTAATTTAACCGCCATGATTGCATCCTGTGGTGCTCAGGTGGTTGTAATTTGGTGAAGCACTAAAGCTCTCTACCTGAGAATTGTAAACAAGTCTCCACAAACACAGAATGGAACCATGACAGTTGCAGTAGAATCATTACATAGTACAAAGATGATTATCCTACTCATGAGATAGACCACCTTTTTCAGAGTAAATCGATGTATTGTGGCTTCAGGGTCCTTACCAGTCTCCATTGGTAAGAGGGGTCAGAGTTGGACAGGGATGAGCAAAATACAGCTTTCTCTTCTCCCCACACACAGTGTAAAATGTAAATCATTGGATCAGAGACTGTATGCATATAGCGCATAATTACACTATTTTATTTATGTATTCAGTGCGGTTTCTCCAATGCAAGACCCAAGGCAGCTTAAACTGCAGATTTTAGAAACCCTGTAGAAATTCATGCTTCAAGATATGGTAATGGCTACCATCTTAAGCCTTGTTCAACCATTCTCTATAATGTTTATTTAAAAAGCATTCAAGGAAAAATATGCAAAGCATTACTTTGGTCACATGAAAAGCAGCGAGTCTGCAACAGAGGGCCCTCTATATAAGTAGAAACTTTAGGGAGCTAGAGTTCAGAACTGCATGGATATTCTCCTGCAAGTCTTTGTTTCAGACTTGTCACTTTTCATGTGTACAAAGTGATGACAGCAAGGACAGAACTAGCACTCTTCCCTCTCCATGAGCCTTTCCACACTACACTATTATAGTGCTGTTATTCCACTTTCAACATCCTGTGGAATTCTAGGGTTTGTAGTCTACTGAGGCCAAACAACTCTCTGGCTGAGAATTCTAAATGCCCCTCCCTAGACTGCAAACCCCAGGATTCCATAGGATGTTGAAAGTGGAATAATAGCACTATAAAAGTGTAGGGCCAAAGGGCCCCATGTCTTTAGTTACCCTTTAGTTTCAACACCAGAGTAGGGCTATGGGTGCTCTTAAAAGATTTTACATATGAATGGGCAACAGGACTATTGCTGCCTACTGATCGTAACAGTTTGCTCTAGGAGCAGAGACAGTATGGTGAATACAGTGACAGAGGACTCTTGCCCTCATCTTCTACTTGTGGACTTCCTGGAGGCAGTTGGTTGGCCATTAATGGTAAAGAGATGCTGCACTAAATAGGCTTTGGTCGCAGCTAGCTGAGCTTTTCCTAAGTTCTTATAAAGTCTGCCATTTATTAATATCTTGTCTTTTAAGTGAAATTTGGTTAGAAATGCAGTACCCTGAATGCAAATATAATAGGAAGTAGCATCCTATATCATAATTGCACAGTGTAAATCTATGCTCATATGGCTAACACAGTTTTTGCAGTTTATCACCCTTCTACTGAATACCGATATTGTGCCTCTGATTGTACATCTGGCAAGGTGTCTCATTGTACAATTGGTAATGCACAGTGGCTGTTTATCCAGTTGCAATGAATTAAGTGGCACACTGAAGGCACAGACAAATAGTCATCCTCCATCCAAGGATACACAACTGCAAGCCTGGAATCTTGTTGTTCAGTCCTAATTAGAATAGATGCTCTGAATTGACTGTTGAATCATGAGTCAACATATAAGTAAATCCAGTTGACTCTAGTCTAGTTGAGAATAACAATAAGCTTTAGGCCCATGTGAAATGGCTACATTTGTGGAACTCAACCATGAACTGAACACATCCACTGCCAAACAGTCCAAAAGTATGAACTCATGTGTCAAGATACTAAATATTCCAGTATTTAGTCCTGCTTAGGGGAAGACCCATTCGATTCAATGCTTCAATTTGTTATGAGTAAATTGAGTATCGCTGATGTCAATACGCCCACTTTGAGTATGACCGAGTCTGAAATGGATCTAACAGATTTGTAGTTTGAGCATTTTCTGTACATTTAGAATATAACTGCAAAATTCCAACACATTATGAAAGAGTTCATGTATGCTAGCATAGTGACTGCACAGGATTCTGTCCTAGAAATATCATTCAAATGGGATCAAACTGAGTTTAGATAATGAATTTGATCTACTCCCACTCAACTATTTATTATTTTAAAATGCCAGAATTATTGTTTGCTTCAGAAAGTGCTTTAAAAATAGCTGAGGTTTGCATGTATTTATTTGATCTTCATCCTTTATTATCTCTTAAACTACATTTAGTATCAGTGCTCAAAATAAAATGATTGGCTTGGTAAATGAAGAGTTATTTAGGTTTAGACTATCTGAAGAGCTGTATTTCATGTGTAAACCCATCCGTATCTTAAGATTGTCAGGGGAGAGATTTCATTTGCACTGCCATCAGAAGCCTGAATAATGAGCAGCTGGGTCAGACCCTTCTTTGTAACTGTTCTTCAGCTGTTAAATTCTCTTCCATGGGAGGATAGCTTGGCCCCCTTTCTACTTTCCTTTCACCAGTAGCCAGTTTATTTAGACAAGCCTTCAATGGTTAAGCAGCTGTGGAAAGTCTTTGTTATGGTGTATCTGCTGTATTTTTATCTTTATATATTTATCTTTAATGTTATTTTTTAAAATGATTTTTTATCTTTTTAAATTAATGGCAGTATGATATCTTGTTGAATTGCATTTTGACATTTTTTTCCATTTTTCCATTTTTCCATTTTCTTGTTTAAGCTTTGCTATAAGTCATCAAATGTCTGAAGAAAGGCAAGATATAAATAAATGAAATAAATAATGGCCTCACTTCGAGAAGTCCTTAGTGTAACATAAAGAACCACACTCAGAAATATGCCATTGCAGCACTATGCACCCCCATGCAAATAGCGACACAGGTCAACACATGGAGAAACATTAGAGTTGTGTAACAATCAAATCACAATATACAATAACTAAGGAGGAAAAGGAGCAGCAGCACATGGTAGGAGAATAAATTATGGTCATGGATCATACGTCATGGATCACATAACAGCACTTGAACTGTTGCGTCCTGAATGTACCAACTGCACAACAACATGATCCATGGTTCTTCACTTCCACCATTGCCTGCAGAATTTTTCTGTTGCTCAATGCTAAGTTCTTGGAAGCATGTCTGTAATATCTACTCTACATGTACATGTTGCTTCCAGAATTCAGGCCATTATGTGCACATTTTTTCATATTGCAACTGAAAACAAAAAATGGTCTCCAAGAAGACCATTGCCTTACAAATTCCAAACCTTTTAATATCATGCAGCAAACTAACTGGATCTTGTGTCTGTGAAGAAATCTGCCATCTAGGCTGGTAAGACTCCCTTCAAGAATTAATGGCTGAAAAGAATTACTGGAACGTATTCTTGTACTTAAGTGGTGGGACTAGTTCTTAAGCTTATCTGCTTATTCTGTCTCCTGAGACTAACCACCAAAACATGTTTCTTGAAACTAACTGCTGAAACTAATGCTTGAAACTAACTGATGAGACTAATGCCTGAACTTAGTAGCTAAAACTAATGGCTGGAACAAAGTTCTGAAAAGAATCATTGAAATTGTCTCATGGAATCAGCTTCTAGAATTAATAGCCCATGGAAATGGATTGGTGAATTTTGAGTAGTCTTTCATGGCTGCATCACTCTCTGGTTTTTAAATAACTTAGATCAACTGTTTAAAATTTTCAATGGAAAATTAGTAATTACATCACATTTTACTGTAATGTCCTTTAAAGTGCTTTAATTAAGCTTTGTATATCAAGAAAAAATGTTGCCTCAATTTTCATAATAAAAGTGAATTTGGTTTTATTTTGGTGGGGAACGATAAGCTAGAACAGCGATCTCTTTAAACTAGAAAGTGTCATAGAAAGGAAAGGATAGTAATAAGTCATTACGGGAAGAAGGAAATTGCAGTCTTCAAATAACACTGGATATGATAAAAGAAGTTCTGTCTAGAGCCTTATTTGAGAAAAGCAACCCACCTGATGCTGCTCAACATTTTAAAAACGGTGAAGATTCATTTGTTGCCACCCTGAAGATACCTGTTTTCCCTAAAAACTGGTGATAGTAATGGCCAAATCTGATGGCTGAAACCTACTGAAACTTTCTTGATCAGTTTTGGTATAACTGGAGACTTTCATAAGTGGCAATTTTGTAATAGCTGAGGTTGAGGGGGTTACAAGACCAGAAAATAGACTCCAAAAATCAAATTAACACTGAACGTAACAGATTCCTCACTTCCAGTTTCTGTTTTTATGTGTGTGTTTTGCTTCACCACCATTCTGCAGCCTGATGTGACCACCAGCAGGCAGTAGGTATAAATATTCAGCCATCAGTCCGGCCAAAGTTACTCACTGCGGAATGAGAAAGTATTCATTCATGTAGTTCATTTAAGCCAATAGCAATGTTAGTACCAAGGGATGGAAGTAAAAGAGAAATAGTCACAGTATAAATTTAATATTAGAGAAGCTAACTAGTATTATTGAATAGTTTGGCCTGATACAGACCAAAACTGAGGCACTGTGAGACAAGGGGAAAGAAGAAGACCTGAAAATTCAAAATCAAGATGATATAATGGAGAATCAGAAATGAATATGAAAAAGATTACGGAAGCTTTGGATCCCTGGAAAGCAATGTAAAGAAAAAATAATGAGCGACTGAGGGGGTTTTCAGAACAGAAGTAAAAATGGAAGTATTGTTTCTCTTGGGGAATAACTACATGATCTATTTATAGCTAGATGATGATTTCACTGTGAGGTCTGGTGATTAATGAAAAATCCATTTTAGTTCACTTGTGGTGATAATTTACCATTTTTTACACTTTTTAAAAAATTCTTAGGACTTTAAAAAACTTTTATGAATGTAGAACAATCCAAAACAGCGAGATTCATACATCTAGGCTCAGAGATTTGAACATTTGATTCTAAAAGTTGGAGTCTGAATTCCTGAGTAAGCAGCTACATTAGAATTGCCACCTTTCTGCAATATTCATATAAGGTAGCAAGAGGAATGTGTTACTTTCCATATTGATATTAACTATATTGACGGGACATGATTTACAGCACCAGCACAAAATCCTCCCTGGAACCACTGCTCTCTGGGCAAAGAGTGTCCCAGAGGAAAGCATAATTTCAAAACAGTAAAAAGCGTATGCAGCAGAGTACAACTACAGCACCAGCTCTGCCCCCTCTACCCACTGGTTTGTCATCCAAAGTTTGTCATCCAAAATACCTGTTTGTCATCCAAAATACCTGGAGGCTTTAATCTTCACAGTTGCAGTATATGCATCTATACACAGAATACGTAGATCCACAGGCAAAGATTCAGCATCAGAGTCTCAGCATCCGAGTGACGGGATGCAGAGATACGGGATGCAGAGAGTCAGAGAGAGAGCAAGCATTCCATCTCCTCTTTTATACACACCTGCTTCCATGTCATCACTCAAGGCCTTTGGCTGATGTAACCCCTTGTCATGATTTCACTATCATGACTCAGACCTTTACTCCATGTCCCCTAGGGAATGAGTCATGCCCAGTCATTCCCCAGGTGTCCCATGACATGCTCATCAAATGTATTTTCAACTGGGGCAAATGTCACCACATTTTTAATCCAACATATACGTGAGACCCAGCATAGTGTAGTGGTTTGAGAATTAGTCGATGACCTTGGAGACCAAGATTCAATTACCTGCTCAGCCATGGAAACCCACTGGATGATCTTGGGCACATCACACATACTCCGCCCCAGAAAACCCCATGAGAATTTTGCCTTCTGACCATAAGTCAGAAATTAGTTTAAGGCATACAACAGCAACAACAACAACAACAACAACAACTGAAATAAGCCAATCCCAATGGGGTAGAATTTCATTTTGTCTCCTTTTGGGAGAATTTTTATCAAAATTTGCAAACGTTGTCATATTTCAAATTCCAAAATTTTAGGTTTAAAAATAAGATTCACATCTGTGAGAAAGAGAACTTCCTGAATGGGAGTAGAAACAGTATTTAGAACATATTCTGCTTATGCCTGACAGTGTAAAACACCAGTGGGTGTCTTTACGAAAATGAGTTTTTAATTCAATGACTGCTATTGGTCAGTTATTCTAATCAGTGAGAATAAAACAGGTCTTAGGACAGGGCAAAAAAAGAGAGTAAAAATGAAAATAAATCCCTCTTTGCTAACAGTTCCATGTTTTCTTTTGAATAATGACTTTCTCGCTTCCTTTGCTTGATTCCTAGTTCCTAATGTCAGGACTGAAATTTGGTACTTGGTAACTTGCTTTAGAATTAACACTTGTCATTGATTAGGATTTAGACACTCAGGGCTCCCCAAACAACCTTGCTTTATAAGTGTTTGTTCTGCCTAATACATGTCGGTGGTCAGTATCTGCAGAAGGGAGGACACTGTCAATGTCAAAGATGTCTTGCGAATGACTCAGAATGTTGTCTGGAACATGTAGTCTTGAGGATGTTAAGGGTCAGATAAAATGTAACACGTGTACAAGCTGTGACTCTGCTAATGCTGATGCATGAATCTTTTCTTTTATGTAAGCATGAAAATGATATAAAAGGTGAAGCATGGAAGAATAAAGAGATCCTTCCTTATCACAACTGTTAGTAGGCTATACTGAACACAGTCTTGGTACTTGGAGGGATCCTTTGACCGGAGTTACTTTGTGTGAGTGTTTCTTTTATTCTTCTGCTTTTACTCTTCCTACCTTGGATTTGGGGTTCAGACCAGCTCCATGTCCACCTGGGAATATGGTGAGGTGTGGTTTCACTCTGCTAACAATTTGGCGTTTCTGCCCATTTTTCTCCCACGGTTCGCCCTCCCCCCCAGACCTCTGGCTGCTGCCTCATCTGAACACCACTGAACACAACTGGGTGAGTTTTACACTCTACTTTCATTTGAGGAGGAGGCTGGGTGTTGGGAGAGAGGTAAGTGACAGCGGTAGAACCCCTGTGTAGGAAGAGATGGGGCAGGGGAAAACCATTCCTAATGCTAGCTCCTTTGGTCTTATGTGTAAACTTTGGGATGAGGAGAAACTCTCAGTGCAACCTACTATGAGAAAAGATTGTATGATTCAGTTGTGTGAGGTGTGTTGCCTGGTTATACTGCAGTTTTAGAAAACAAAGAGGAAAAATGAGCAATGTGTGGTTCTTCAACATATGCTTGCTCAATTGTGCACATGGGGAAAAAAAGAGCAGGCAAAAACAGAGCCTGCTGATTGGAAGCTTTCTTTAGCAAATGTTGTTATGGGCCAACTTGCTTTAGCCTGAGGATTCACCTCACCCTTCAGCAATGCTGACTCCTAAATCTTCCACCTCTTGTCAGAATCAGGAATGAGCACTAACGCTGATGAAGTAGAAGGAATGGTTCAAGCTTCTGAAAATACCCTTAATCATTTGAGTAGAATCTTGTGGGCACTCCTGACTCTTTGGGTGAATCTGAGTCGGAACTGCTTGCTTTAACGTCTCTGGCTAGTTCTTTTTGTGATTTATGGGAATATGCTGCTTCCCTATGAGAGGTCAAAGGTTGGTTTCTCCCTTCTCTGCTAAAGTACATGTTATTCCTCCCTCCAACCTCCTGGGGAGACTGGAGTGGAGGGATATGCAAATTAGAGATAACCCCTTCCAGACAAGGTCTGGGGAGGTGATGAGAGGAAAGACCCTGTTGGAAGGCAAAGGCAATTGAATGCATTTTTCCACTCACATGTTACCCTGATTTCTGGGGGTCCCGTGGGGGACACCTTAATATGCTCCAAATAATGGGGAATAGGAATTAGCCAGAGCATAAGCTGTAGCACCATGAGAGGCAGGGTAATCTAGCAAGATCTTTTCAACCCAATGTTTACGGGGTCAGGCCACACCAAAAACCACACCAATTTGCTAATTTATTTTTATTTAAAAATAAGTCCTTGCGCACGTTCACACTTAAGCGCTCATTCACTCAGAGCTAATTAGAAATAAAAGAGAGGAAAATTGATAGGGGATTTTGGAGAGGTATTATCGGGGTATACTGCACCTGGTCCTGAAGACTGAAGTCGGAGACAACAGTGGAGCGAGAGAAGAGACTCAGCACAAGGAGGGCTGAGGGGATTGCTGGATGGAGGGACGTGGAACCGAGAGGAAACCGGAGCGATCTGAGGAACCGCTCGAAAATTGAGTCTTTTTATAGGGGAAAATGTACCTGGAGGGCTAATCCTTTCCCGGGGAGAACAATAGGTTGGGGAGCTAAGACAAAGCTCTAAAATGTCAAAGTCCTCTGCATAATTGGCAGAACAAAGCTCCAAAATGTCAAAGTTATTGGCATGATCAGATTTGCCGGGATTTGTCAAAAGTACGCAAATTGCTCTCGCTTGACAGGCTGTTTGTCAGGATTGCTAATCCTGTCAAGCTGGCTTCTCGGGGCAGAGAACTCTTTGTTCAATTCTAATGTGTGCATGTCTGGAGGGCTCCTGGGGCTACGTGACAGATTGTTTACTGGCCAGACCTGATTTTTCCTGATTGTGACCGTTCAGCCGTGTCTGCCTGCGCGCTCGTCCGGGGGACCCTCTCAAGCACGTGGAGATATATTTAATATTAGATATTAATAAATTGTAGACCCGGGGAGAGGGCTAGTTCACAGTAGTAACACACAACTCATCAGACACCCGAAGTAGAACTGAGAGGGCAAGTTGGAGAACTAAGCCTTGTACTTAATATAGACCCTGTCAGAAAGGGGAAGAAAGAAAGAGAGGTTGGAGAAACAGGTACCTGAAACTTGTGAATATATATGTGTGTAAATGTATGTGTATATAATCTCTTTCATTTATGGTGTGCAAAAAGGCTGTCTTTCAATGTGTGTGCATGCAAAAAAAAAAATCCTACTGGTTCTGCTCTATCAAGAGACTGACAGAAAAACTGAGCTATCAGTAAATGTTTTCCCTCTTTGTTCTTTGTTGTTGTTGTTTGAAGGTGCCTGGCTGGAGGATGCATGTTTGCTTTTCCATTACTGCTACAGTTTTTTTGTGCTTTACTAAAGAGAAGGGGACTGCCCCCACACACAAAGCAAAAGAGAGAGAAAAACCAAGTCCCTGTTTGGGCTATGCATGTTCAGTTTTTGAGAAGTTGTGATAAGCAAAGGGCAGATTAGGCTGAAGAGATGTTGTGGAAAAGAAAGAACAAGGAAATAAGTTAAAGGACTGGAGTTAAAGTAAAGGTGGCTTTTGCATGTAGTAGAAGATCTGTGAAAGTAGAATGAGTGAAAGAAAAGTGTTGGGGCAGGGAAGAGGCTGTTTCATAATGACTTAAAGAAGTACAAGGAGTGAAGAGGTTTAGATTTTCTTTCAGGATTGTAAACTGTACAGAGGATCCTGTTCTTGTGAATCTTCTGTTCCTTACCATCAAAATACAGTAACAACAAGCGCACTCAGCATTTCCAGTAAAAGTTAAAAAAAAAAGTCTGGACAAAACCTTTGCACACTGCAAAAACCTTTGGTGATTGAAAATAGGTTGTTTTAAATTTCTTTCCTTGCAGGACACTGATGTAATTCTTGTCTTTCTTAAAAACCACGGTGAATGTCTGTTTATCAAAGTTATTTTCCTGAAAAACATGAACACGCCTTTCAACTGCTTATAAGAAGTGTGACCGCTTCTCTTTCTCTCAAACCTCCGAATTACTCCGAGCCTTTTCATTTGTTCATGCATGAATGACTAGGATTCACAAGTGGTGTTCTTACTCAGAAGGTGGGAGTCATTATCCCATTGCCTTCTTTTCTCAGCAAATTGACCCTGTAGCCCAGGACACCCCTTCACGCACCTGTACCCTAATGGAAGCACTGAGTCAGTGTCCTGTTACTGCCCTGGCTAGCCCGAGCTTTGGGGATATAAAAAGATATCTCTTGATATCAATAATTCGGCCTCATATACCCATTCCCCTCCACGTGCTTGCGAGGCCCTCGGACAAGCACGCACACAGGCTCAGCCGATAATCGCCGTAATATTACAACACAATACAGGCAGGCCAGAAATAGCCGACTCGCAGCTTTAGGAGACCTCAAGGCAAGTACCTCAATTAGGTATGCACGCCGCTTTCAAAAGATCTACCCCGCGCTGGCAGCTTGATGATCTGACTATACAACGCTCAAGTACTCCGTGTTTGCATACCGGCTATTCTATTGACAATTTGGCTGTAACTCAATCATTCAAATTCTGACCTTTCGGAGGCTTTGTCTCCAGCCCCAAATCTATTGTTTTCCCCAAGTCCGACCTAGCCTGCGGTCACAATTCTCCTTATAAAAACCCCTCACTTTGAGCGCTTCCTTGGATCGCTCTTGGCTTCCATCCCGTCTTGCTGTCACTTTGTCCAGCGAGCCTTCCCCTCAGCTCCACGTGCTGAGATCCACGTTCCCCATCTTCTCCGCTTCCAACCGGGCTTCAAGACAGGTGAAGTATTACCCAAACCAACAACTCCTCTAAAAACCCCTCTATCCCACTCCAACCTTTATTTCTTTAGTTATCTTGTGTGAGTGTGCCGCATACACTGTTTTGCTTGTGTTTTAATAAAACCACATTTATTATTTCAACTTCTGTGTGCTCCTTGACTCGGCCTGACCCCGTAGACATAGGGTTCAAGATCCTGATAAGTCACCCTGCCTCTCATAACGCTAAAGTAGTGCTCAGAGCTAATCTTCCCCACCTATTGTTGAGCACATTTTGGTGTCCCTCACAGGACCCCCAGTAAACAGGGTAACTCTGCTACTGGGAACAATTAGGGGCAACTCCTCATGGCAAATTATGAGTCCTACCTGAAGGCTGTACCTGCCTGTCTGCCATGCTCTCTTTACTTCCCAGAAGTCCAATGTGGTGCCATCACCACAGTGGACATTATGGCACTGAAGCCTTAATTCATTTTCTGACCATTTACTGGTTTGCCCTAGGAATTCAGCCCATTTGCAGGTAAATAATGAAGACATGTGTTACTTTTCAACAGAACAGCCCTTCACCACCTGTGCCTCTGCCTGAGGGAAGATATCCTCCACCAGCCACTCCTTTCGAACATCTTCACATGGAGTATGTTGACCTTCCAGCATCCAAGTGAAAACATCATCTCTTGGTGCTTGTCTGCCACCTCACGAGTTGGGTAGAAGCCTATCCAACCTTCCACTGCTGTTGCCACCACCCAAGTCCTTCTCAAAGAGTTTATCCCCTGCTTTGGCATACCTCTCTCCTTTGATTCTGACCCAGGTCCATCTTTCGTTAACAAGATTTTGGAGGAACTTGCTCAAGTTTTGGGCATCCAGCATTCTCTCCACACTCCTTATCATCCCCAGTCATCTGGTAAGGTGGAATGAATGAATCATGAGATCAAATCCATGTTGTCAAAATATTGTCAGAAGACAGGTTTGCATTGGCCTCAGGTGTTGCCTGTTGTATTGTTTCACCTAGGCACCTGACCCCTGAAGCCCCCAGGTCTTTCCCCCTTTGAAATGCTCTATGGCAGACCCCCACACACACCAACAAGGGCTGTTCATTGTCTCATGTCAACACCTTGCTATTGCGAGGAGGATCATATTACACTAACTCAGTTTTTGCTTTTACAGAAATGCCTCTGCTACCTATGGCAACGTGTGACATTGGGGCACACAGTCCCCTACGAAGAGCAGGTTCACCCTTTTGAGCCAGGAGACTACATTTGGGTGAAAAGGCTCAATAAAAAGTCTTTGGAGCCATCCTGGGATGGTCTTTACCAGATTTTGTTAACCACACAGACAGCGTGTTTGTGGCAGGGAAGAAATCCTGGATCCACCACTCCCACGTCAAGACAGCAGTGACCACTGGTGATGTAGAGCCAGTGAAGACCCAACTGAAGTACATTGGACAAGACAAGTGGACTGTTGCTGACCTATCATTACCACAGAAGAACATCCAAACCTCTCTGAATAAACAAACTCTAATAACAGCACAGGATTTGCACTTAAAACAATTGACCACATTCTGATTGTGTAAAATGGAGTACATAAGCTTTGCTGTTTTTTGTCTGGTACTAAAGGTTGTAACAATACAATCCAGCCTCCTTAGAGAGCAAAATGTATGGCGTTATTTGTCACAAAACTGGTGGAACGCTGATGATTTTTGTGTACAGGCAGAAGACACAACCTATGATACATTTACCACCACCTTGTTAGGAGTCCCTACACCTCTAGAGATTTTCCAAAGTCATACATATGCTCCCCCTACCTTTGCTGCAGCCCAAACCTGGGGTCCAATAAAGAAGGCCAAAGATATCACCATGTTATCATTCAGGGTAGGAGGTGTGATCCCTATAGGAGTCTCATGTGCCATGATACAGGGGTGTCTAAAGGGTTGCTTAAATCTAACTAAAGAAAAGAACCCTTTGAATTGTATCGAAGAACACATTATTAGCCATTACTATGCATATGTTAAACTACCAGATGGATGGTTCTGGTTGTGTGGGTATACAGCCTACAATTACATCCCTGCAAATGCTACTGGCGGGCCCTGCACCCTTGGGAGAGTAACCTTTGCTCTTCCTTGAAATGTCCATCACAGACATAGGAGGGCCACAGCTCTCTGTAATTTTGGGACAGAATGCAAGAATCAAGTACATATTTCAAGTGATGCATAGGTAATATCTGTGCAATTGACTATGATGGGGGTGCCTGCTTTAGCAATTGCAAATGGATAGAAGTTAATAGACTAGCATTTGCTATAATAAAGGGATTGAATTTCACCTCCCAGGTGCTAAACTTGGTAAATCAAGAGGTGTCCCAGATATGGGGGAGCTACTCTGGAAAATAGGGTAGCTCTAGATTACCTATTGTTACGATATAATCATGGTGGTGTGGAATTTAGAGGAATGTGTTGCTTTAATCTGTCAGGTAATTCTGAACTTATAGAGATAAAGATCTCCAAAATACAAGATGTAGGAAATAGAATACAAGAAATTCATGTTCTGTCTGATCAACTTCATGGCTCTCCAGCTGGGAATGGCTCCAATATCTCATAAGGGGAATCATTCTTATACACATCATTATGCTTTGCTGTTGTTTCCATTGCAACCCTTCAGTTATTACCTGCTTAATGTCTATATGTATAGCATCTATTAATCCAAGAACAGATCCACTGTATGCAAAAGATGCTTTGGAAAGAATGACTTTTAGAGAATGGGTAAACCTGGCACATGGATTGTAAAGATTGTAATAGTGATGCTTATTGACTCCCCCTGGATCGTCAAAGGGAGGATTATTAGGCTTGAAATTTGGTACTCAGTAACTTGCTTTAGAATTAACACTTCTCATTGATTAGGATTTGGACACTCAGCACTCATCAAACAACCTTGCTTTAGAAGTGTTTGTTCTGCCTAGTGCATGTTGGTGGTCAGTATGTGCAGAAGGGAGGGACACTGCTAATGTCAAAGATGTCTTGGGAATGACCCAGGATGTTGACAGGAACATGTAGTCTTGAGGATGTTAAGGGTCAGATAAAATGTAACACGTGTACAAGCTGTGGCTCTGCTAATGCTGATGCATGAATCTTTTCTTTTATGTAAACATGAAAATGGTATAAAAGAGGAAGCATGGAAGAATAAAGAGATCCTTCCTTATCACAACTGTTAGTAGGCTATACTGAACACAGTCTTGGTACTTGGAGGAATCCTTTGGCCAGAGTTACTTTGTGTGAGTGTTTTCTTTTACTCTTCCGCTTTTAGTCTTCCGACCTTGGATTTGGGGTTCAGACCAGCTCTGTGTCCACCTGAGATATGGTGAGGTGTGATCTCACACTGCTAACACTAATATCACAGACAAAGTTAATGAAAGTACATGTGACTTTTTAAAAAAGTTTCTATTTGAAGAAACTCAGATATTGAACAAATATGTTTTAAAAGCATTCAGCAGCATGAATGGTACTTAGGCATAAAATTGTCAGGCAACCCACATGAAATTGTTAAAGCCAGTTCCTTGCTGACTAACATTAAAATGGCTCTGGATTGGTGGCCTTAGTTAAAATTGTCATAGTTTAGCTAAAATTGCAGTTATACAAAAGGCTATTCTTTCTAACTATCTATTTTCTCCTCAATGCACTTTATTTGTAGATTATAGAGAGATAAAAAGCAGGGAGAAAAAATCAGTATGTGTTGTGTGAGAGAATAAATCCCATCTTAGATAAAGCTGTCATTTCCGCTGCTTGCCTCCTTATTTTGAGGCAATACAAACCTTATGGTTTTGCAAACACAAAAGAGATACTGAATGTGTGTTTTCACAATATTTAACTAGCTGTTTCTTTGGTGGCTTTACCTTCAAAGAAAATTATAAGGATATTTAAAAAAAAGGGGGATGCCCTTACCCTTACTGAAATCACAGCTTACAAATGGTAACAAGATCAGTCTTAGTATGTTGAAAGCAAATTTCTGAAGCACTAAATTTCTTTTTTATTATTATTTCTTTTATCTATACTGGAACCTGTCTTTCTCCCAGTAAGAGATCCAGGGTGACTCACAGTATAGAATAAAATAAAATCATGGTGGAATTCTGTATCAGTTGCTTAGTTACTTAACTTTGATGGTGCATTGCTGCATGGCAGGGGGTTAGATTTGATGGTGTTTGTGGTCTTGTCCAACTCTATGATTACTAAGTTTTCTTAACTAAATAGAGCTAACACAGTAAACTAAGTAATCTTTCCTGGTCTGGCCCCACCTCTCCCCAAACCTGATGGAAGCATCATTTACCCACGTTCTGATCACTTCTCGCCATGCGTGTCTGCTAAAGTAGCTTTGGGGGGGGGGGTTACAACCGTGGCAATAGAGTCACAATCGTGACTAAATAGCAATCATGAATACAAACCAGTTACAGATGAGTTAATCGAGGTAACTACTCCACATTCACAATCACTAGTTAGCCAAGATTGTGTATAGATTCATGATGATGTTAGCAGCTTTGGCTGGAATTCTGTTGGTTAGCCCCAGCTAGAATAGACCTGTTGAAAGAACTGCTGCATTATAAGTCATCAGACAGATAAATCCGGTAGATTCCTTGGGTCTACCCTTATTAGAACTAGCAGTAGGATTTAGGCCCATATATTCTGATATGAGTCCACCCAAGTTTTAAGATTTTAAGATTTAAGTTTTAACACCCCACAGGACAGGGTGACAATTCAAAATAACCTTAATAGATTAGAGAGCACAGTCAAAATTAACAAAATGAATTTCAACAGGGAGAAATGTAAAGTAGTATGCTTGGGCACAAAAAAATGAAATGCACAGATATAGGATTGGCCACAGCTGGCTTGACCACAGTACATGTGAAAGTGATCTAGGAGTCTTAGCAGACCACAAGCTGAACATGAGTCAGCAGTGTGATGTGTCAGCTAAGAAAGCCAACATGATTCCAGGCTGCTTCAACAGGAGTATAATGTCTAGAGCAAGGGAAGTGATAGTACCACTCTGTTCTGCTTTGGTCAGACCCCACTGGAATAGCGTGTCCAGTTCTGGGCACCACAATTCAGGAAAAATATTGACAAAGTGGAACATGTCCACATGAGGGTGACCAAAATGGTAGAAGGTCTGGAAATCATGCCCTCTGAGAAGCGACTTGGGGAACTGGGTATGTTTAGCCTGGAGAAAAGAAGGTTAAGAGGTAACATGATAGCTATGCTTAATGGAGGATGGAGCAAGCCTGTTTTCTGCTGCTCCAGAGATTAGGACATGGAGCAACGGTTTCAAACTTCAGGAAAAAAAGATTTTCTAAACATTAGGAAGAAATTCCAGATGGGAAGAGCAGTTCAGCAGTGGCCTACACTGCCTCGGAGTGTAATGGAGTCTCTTTCTGAAGGTTTTAAAACACAGGATGGATGGCTATCTGTTGGGAATGCTTTGGTTGTATATTCCTGAATGGCAGAGGGTTAGACTCAGTAGCCCTCATGGTCTCTTCCAGCTCTACAACACTATGATTCTGTGATTCTAAGAAACAGACAATTAGCTTATATCCCCTCCCCGAAGTAATCCCCCTTGGAATTATTTTGGATTGCTAGACTGGATCCTTCTGTTTCTGTGTAATTAACATTTTTTTTAACAAAAAGAAAATGTCTCAGCATAGTATCTCCATGTTTGTTCTCCTACCTCTTGATGCTTAAACCTCCATTGGTATTTCTTTAAACCTTTGGTGATTTCTCATCTAGAAGCAATCTCATAGTCTTTAATTTTTAAAAAACAGACAAATAAGAGTTCTTTCTAATGAAGATGCTAGTGTCAATGGCCATCTTTGGTTTCCCTGCAAATGGTGTAGTGCTTCTGCCCTTTGTTTTATTCCGGAGTTTAAAGGAGCTATCCAAGGTGTTGAACTTGAGAGAACCCCTGAGTTGAATCACTGTATTGTGATGTAGGAGTCACTGGCTGCCACTGAGGGTGTTGCCCCTGATACACCTGTGTATTCCATTATGGCTGAGTTTCTCAAAAACAATGTAGTCTGGGTTCAGAACATCTACCATTAAAAAAAACCAGTATATTTTCCAAAGTTTCTCTGATGGACTAAAACTCAAACCATTACGTGAATGTTTCAATTCATATCATGTCTTGCCCTATAGTTATCTGAAACCTATTTTCATCAAAAATAAAAAGAAGAACTTTTCATCTGCTGACTGATTTATTCTGATTTTTAAAATTATTATTTGGAGGAACATCATTTGATGCCTAATGTTCAGAACACATTTGCCATTGATCTGTAAGCAGTATCCATATTTAAAATTTAAAAATGTCAAATCCTTAAGTTATTTGATAACTTAATTCAATAAATTATGAAGGACAAAATATTTCAAATAATATCAGGAATTGCTTCTGTGGAGTTGGCAGGGGAAAGGAGGAATTTTTCCCTTGGGGGTGAAAATTTTAAGAGGAAAGATCTGCCAGGGGATATTTGCAGGATGGCTGTTCTTTCCTCCTCCTGCTGAGGCCACAGTGAGCAGGCAGTGCTCAGAAGAGGTGGATCAACCAACATGTAACCACTACCATATTGAGAATTGCTCTGCAAAACACTCAGATTTCCATGTTCCAAACAAGAACTTCTCAACTTTTGAAATTTCTCAAAAATATATTTCTTCTATCTTTTGGGGGCGGTTGTGGAAGATGTATCTGCAATATGACTGATTTAGATTTCAGAAGCAACAGAAAAAGGAGTGACACAAATTAAAGAGGTCCTCTCATTAACCTCCTTGTGCCTGTATGTCCTGTTTCTTTTATCTTTTAGTCGGCAACCCATCCAGAAACAACACATTCAAGGAACTAAACACTGAAAAATAAAGCACACACATCTCCCTTTGTTTAAGATTTAATGATGGTGAAGATTCATGTCACCAAACCATTTCAAATATCGACAGCTCTTCACTATGTTATAAGCAGGCTGAAACTCTTACAATTTAATCACAGCAGTAAAATTTAACATCATTAAGTCCTGTGCTATCACCTATTACCTGTGAAGGCTCTACCTTTGTCTGGATCCCACATATTGCACCAGCAGTGCATTGTTTGCTCCATGCTCCAAATATACCCCACTCTTTTGACCTGCCCTTCAGGATAGCCCCATCTTCACAGGTGAACTGAATGTTGTTGGCTGCTGTATCGTCCCCCAAACCTTGTGGGCGTTCCACATTTAGTGCAAAAGAAACCAGGCTGCCTTTGGGACAGCTCATAACTTCTGACCATTCTCCCAACCTGGCAGAGAAGATAGTGATTACGGTGGTTAGAGAAATACATTTAGATCAATTCCTGAAAAACTACTTGTTGAACTAAGGAATTAAACCATAAATCAGATTAGAGGACAAATACCCTGCCAGATATTTTGAACGATAGCTCCCACAGTTCTTTCTGGCTGGGGTTTTGGAGAGATGAAGTCCAAAATATGTGATTTCTCACCGTTTCCATAAACTTTGGTGACTTGCTTCTACACATTGACAAATAGTTACAAATCGTTCAAGAATGTATAATGAATGGTTGGAATCCTGTGGGTTAGTTATGAGTATAATCATTCAGTCAATTGATAAATGATGAGTCAATGCATAGGTAAAGCCAATTGATTCAATGGCTCAATGGCTGTACTGTAATTGTGATTAACAATAGGATTTAGGCCCATATGGAATTGTCACACTTGTGGAAATCAGCTTAGACAGTCATAAATAGAATACATACATTGTACAATGCCAAAAATAGTATGACTTATTTAGGGATGGGCCAACCTTATCCTCGAATCTTTGGCAGGGATTCGAGATTTGGGAATCCGAATCCCTGTGCCAAAATAGGCAAATGGAATCTTGATAACTTGATAACCACCAAACAGTTTGTTGGACACCAGGACGCCTGAAAACCTGGGAGACCGGGATGCCTGAAAATTTGGGAGACTGGGATGCCTGAAAACCTGGGAGACCAGGATGCCTGAAAACTCAGGACTGGGACAGGATCCTGCTCCTCACATGTTTCCCCACCCAGCATGGGCATGGGTGATTGGCTGGCAGACCAGCACAAAGCATCACACACCCTGGAGGCTGCCATTTCTCCCTCCTGCTGCCTGTGCCCCTAATGCTACCTCTGCCTGCTGCTGCCTCCCTCTCCAAGGGAGGGTAATTTTGGGACAGGGATTGGGAGGTGAGGGACAAAGGAGCAAAACTGAGTTTGTGTGGGGGTCTAGGAGCTTGTGGGAATGTCCCAGGGGGTTCCAAAGACTGCAAAAAGGGGTTCAGGGGTTCCAGGTAAGCCATGCCAGCCATACTTTCCCCTTCACCAGCTTTCTTTGGTCAGTTCTGGGACTAAGATTGTCATGATGCCATGTCCTCTCTTAGTTTCTGTGTCTTGAATACATGAATACTTCAGTTAACCCGTTTCGAAGCTCCCTTTTAGAAAGTCTTTTTATGCTTCTCAACCCCTTTTCCTCTTTTTCCTCTGTCAAGCTGCAAGTTTATAAGCAGCATTGCCATTGGAAAGGTTGCAAAGGAGAGCTGGAGAAACACAGACTTTTGGTCTTGTGTTGCAGCAGCATGTCTGTGGTAAACAATGAATGCCAAAAAACTTGAGCTGGGAAAGAATGGGATTCTACTCTAGCTGATTCTATAGGCAGAGTGTGTGTTGCCTACAACAAACAAGGTGAACAGTAGCTGCCTCCAGAATCGTTTACTGAGCATGCATTAATCTGTATTAGTTTTGGATTTGAGACTGAATGGTAGGGATTGGGAATTGTTGAGACAGGCCTAGAGATTTGACTTGAGTGTCCCTTGCAGGACTTGAGGGTAGAGAATTGACTGGACTAGAGGCTTGTGTGTGTGTGTGTGTGTGTGTTTAAGTGCTTTGTTTGTTGCAGGACTTGAGACTTGACTCTTGAGACTGCAGGGTGCAGAATTGAGATTGGACTAGAGCCTGTCTGTTTGTTTGTCTGTTTGTGTGTTTTAAGTGCCTTCCTTGTTGTAGGACTTGAGGCTTGACTGGAAGGTACAGTCTTCTTGAGATTTCAAGGACAGCTGAACATTTCTTTGCATCGCTCCCTTGCGAAGTTCTTTCAGACACAATTCTGGTGTTTGTAGTTTTACAAGGTGTCATAGCCTTCTCTACCAAAGTGTACTGGTGCATCATCAAACTACAAACCCCAGGATGCCAGAAGGAGCTATGCAAAGAAAAGCTAGCTTTGACCTGGATTATCTCTGTATTGTAATATGTGGTCCTGTTTACACATGCAGGAAAATGTGGGATTAATTCACATTTTCCTGGCTGTGTAGAAAGAGCCTTCACGTTATTTTCAATCTGGGGAGATCCTGAGGCAAAACTATGACAGTTGTCCTGGCCAGATTTCTTCAGAGGGAGGTTTGCCTTTGCCTAGGCTTTTGCTAAGGCTGAAAGAGTGCGTCTTGCCCAAGATTATCCTTCTTTCCCTTGCTTTTTAAACCCTTTTTTTAAAAAGGATTTGAAAGATTAGAGATTCATGAGATTAGTGGATTCCCAGAACCTTCCAGGGATTCTGATCCGGATTCGGAAAATTCTGGATTCGTCCCATCCCTAGATTTCATGCATAAGGGTATGTGACACTAACAAGATTCCAGTCAGTCAGCTTGTGACACTAATAAGATTTCAGACAAATCCAATTATTAGTTCCAACTAGAGTATTCCAATTGGATCAATGGAATTTACTTAAATATGTATTTCCCAAGTTCTCATTGAATCAATCTGTCTATTCCAGCTGGGACTAACAATCAGGTTTAGAGCAAGGGTTTATAATTTAAATCCATATAACAGACTGATATTCCTCTAAACATCTACTATAAGATCTTGACTAATACATTAGAAAGAAGGTTTGTGGTATATATACATATTGATCAGCATAGATTCTTTCAGGAGAGATAAACTGAAGAGAGGGGCTGAGGACGCCAGGTGAAGGCCACTAAGGTTACTGCTGTAGTTGTATTTTTTTTTCCCTTCCCTGACAATGCTGTTCTCTCTAATTGTCTTATAGAAGGATTTCAGGAAAGCTGGGACAGATGGTGGATCCATGACTGGAGGGATAGCAGATCTGTTCTTGATGTTATCACTACTCCTTCCTCAGAAGCACCGCCAGTTCTAAGCCTTTAAAAAGATGGAGCCTGGCATAGGGAGAGCTTCTGTTGTTCTTAGAGAAGGTTCAGTAAAATCAAGAGCAGATTCATCTTCACCACCAACTGCAGTGGAGCCCTGCAGAAGGAGGCATACCAAAAGCACAGTGGGCCCTGCTTCAGTTGGACTGCCTTTCCTTCTCATCAGAAGGGCTTCTGCTATGAATTGCCCTGTTGGAAGCATCTTCATGAGTTCTTACATTCTAATATTATTTAAGGTGATCTTAGTAAAATAGCTTTATGTGATTTGCAAACCGCCTTGGGAAAATCTGGATCCTGATAGGTACTCTATAAAAAATAGTAATTAATTAACAACCAAAAATATTACAGAATTGTCAATTATGAAAAAAAAATATTACTTCTCGTTGTTGAAGGCATTTGATAAACTAGAGTGGCCTTTTGTGAAAGAAATACCGAAATGTTTAAGAAAAAAGATTTAATTGGTTGGACCTACTCTATCATTGTATGCCTTCAAGTCATTTCTGACTTATAGCAACTCTTAGGCAAACCTATCACAGGTTTTCCAGGGTTGAGAGTGTGTGACACACCCAAGGTCACCCAGTGGGTTACTGTGACCAAGCAGGGAATCCAAACCTGGTCTCCAGGGTTGTAGTCTAACATTCAAACCACTACACCATGCTGGCTCACCTGCTCTATAGTCAACTGCTAAGTTAATCATTAAATCAACATCAGAGTAGTGGGACTACGTTCCAGAGTTGTCTATTAACTGGAATAGGCACATACAGTTTAAGTAACTGAAGTTGCTATGTTTCCAGAGAACAGACAAATTGGGACTTAGGTTAACCACTCTCCCACTGATAGACTCCATCCCCAAGAGAATGGTAAACTTGGAAATATCTACAGTACTGTGTATACCAGTATACCTGCATTGTCTAAATAGCATGTCTGTAAAGGATATGGAATCTAATGGCTGCGGTTATCTGGAACTTTGAAGCAAGAGTGAAGATGCAATTCCTTTAACAAAACAATCAGAGTCCTGTTAATGATATATGCTAAGGTTATACCAGTCTATGGCCCTTTCCGCATGTGGGGGGGGGGACGCCCGAAAACAGCTTACCGGCGTTGTTTTCCGGCTGGCCGAGTCCGTCGCCATGAGGAGCAACATGAGTTCGCTGCTCCGCAGTCCTCCAGCGTCCCAAATGGGGGCTTCCAGTTGGTGGAGGCTCTCCACCAACCGGAGAAGCTCGCCAGCCGGAAGCCCGCCCCCGGCAGATCTGCAGGCGTGCGCTTGTGCGCGCCTGCAAATCTACTCCAGAGCCGGGCGACGGAGCTACACGGCTTTGCTCGCTCCGTGCTTTTTAAAAACCTCAAAAAAGAGGTTTTTAAAATCCACGCTGCACTACCACTTCTGGTGACGCAGAACCGGACTGAGGTGTGGATCTACAGAAAGTAGTCCACCCCAGTCCACTCTAAGGTGCAGAAGAGCTCCATTGGAGGTCGCTCTGCACCATTTTAATTTCGCAGTGCGGAAATGGCCTATGTTACTTTATAAATGGGGCAGAAAGACATATTATCTACCTCCTTCTGTTCCCCCTCCCCATGAGGAAAGCAGTACCCTCACTGGGTAACAGTGGAGTATGTTTCCATGGTCTTGTCATGATTAAGAGAGGGCAGGAGAGTAGCCAAGAAATGGCTGGCTGCAACTGTACAACTGGACAATGAAAGGAGATGTTGCTTTCCCAGATCTCTACCAAGTATGCATATATTCAGCGGGCCACTGGGGAAGTGGCATCTCTTTCCATTGTGCAGAAGCAAAGGTACAGCCAGTTGCTGCTCAGGTGCCCCCACTTCCCTCTTCCCACTATGAAATGCCTATAGAGATGTGATTCCCTGCCAGGACGTTCCCTTCCATAAGACCAGACAGCAGTGGTGTAGCTGTGCAGGTGGAGACATACAGTCCATATGGATGCAGAACTTCGCCCAGTGTGTTAAAACAGCTATTTTGTTAATTCAATCATGTACTGAGTCATTTGGACTTTATCATTTATATTTGGCATTCCTTTTTCCTTTGTTGCATGACACTTGAGTTCCTGAGAAGCTGTGCTGGAAACCAGGAATCTCCCAAAGTAAGTACTCTTAGTCTCTGCGAGCTCAGAATTAAATGGACAAACTCTGACACTGTCTTTTTCAGTGCTGATCTATAGTAAAAGATTTCAGCCAATCCACTTTTTTTTATCCCCTAAGAATCAAAATCAAATAAGAAGAGATCCTTACGGTCCAACTGTAGACTCAACTACTTCACCAGATGCACAGTGAAGACGGATCCCATTCAGAGATGTATCATCCCTTGCAATACCTTGCTCTTTCTGTACCTATGAAGAAGGAAGGGAAAGAGACCATGTTAACATACTTTCTCTAATCTAGGGCCATTTTGTTACAGGCATTTATGTATGGGTAAAACACTGTCAGAATTTTTGAATGTGCTGGCTTGTATCCTTAATCAAACACTACTCTGCTCCAAACATAGCCTAGAAACTTAGGTCTGAGGTTCTAGAACCCTGAGTGGGTTGTGTATTGGGCTTTGCACTTCTTGGGCTTCCTGATACTTCCCAAAATGGCAAATTTGGTACATGGAAGAGAACCATATGTATAAAGCAATTCTGTCAGACTGAATCCAGAATTTCACTTTTCAAAGAGTATACTCTTCATGATGTAGAGGTTTTCCCCACTCAACCACTGGGCAACCTTGGATATGTCACACATTCTAAAGCACAGAAAACCCTGTGATAGGTTAGCCTTTGGGTTGCCATAAGTCAGAAACAAATGAAGGCACACAACAACAACAACAACAACAACAACAACAACAGACAATTAT
Organism: Cyclura pinguis; assembly: GCA_030412105.1. Taxonomy (NCBI): domain Eukaryota; kingdom Metazoa; phylum Chordata; class Lepidosauria; order Squamata; family Iguanidae; genus Cyclura; species Cyclura pinguis. The sequence goes on along the minus strand of CM059601.1, from coordinate 264,834,870 downwards.
TACTCTTTCTGTACCTTCTATTTCTATTTTAAAAAAAAACCTGCCCCTTTTCATAAATGTTTCATGGATTTTAATCTGGGACTTCTGATGCCTGAAGTTGGCATTGTGCCCATGAGATCACAACAAAAGGGGGGGGAGGGATATCACACTCCAAACCAATCAAATGGTACATTACTGCACAAAATGGAAGCTGGCAAGTGCTTGCATAAGCACGATGGGATTTCATATGAATGGATGGGAAATGCTCAGAATTTAGCCTGACTAGAAGTAGAAATTTTGTAACATTCAGTGGTATGGAACTAACATTACAGTTTGTTGCACAGTCCCCAGGATGCATTTGGTTTGGTTTTGCAATTTAATCACAGCATGGCTTAAGTCTAGTTGCTAGTCCCAAGTAAAGCAGCAGAGGCGTATCTAGGGTAGAGCAAGTAGGGCAAGTGCCTTTGGTGCCAGTGCCGGGGGTGGGGGTGGGGGCTCAAAAAAGCCATGCTAGAAGATTTAGTGATGGAGGAGGAAGAGGAGGAGGAGGAGGAAGAGGTAGACACGCAACTTCCATGCTTGCCCTATGTGCTGTTTATGCTATGTATGCCTTTTTTAAAAAAGCAGATCCATTGGATCATAAGTGTTGACTTAAAATCCCTCAGTTGATTCCATAGGTCTATCCTAGTTGCAGCAAGCAATTGGATTTAGACAGTTTCTTTGTGCTAACGCTCATGTGACTTAATCTACCCTTTCATGTCAGTGACTTTTTAGTTAAGAACCATCAACTCACTCTTATGAATTATTGTTTCCTCAGTGTTCACTTTTTGGGTTCTACCATTAATTTTTCAAGAAGAATCAGAATGAAAGAGGGGAAGACAAAGAGGATTGTGACTGCTTCTTAAGCTTCAAGATGTTTGAAATGGAGGACACTCTAGGGTATAGGAAGATTCTATAGGATATTAGAGTGTTTACCTTAATTGAAAATGTATTTGCATATCCTGAAGAGCAGTATTGTATTTTCCCCCAGGTACCCCACTTTCCTCCATTTGTCACTGTTAGGACTGAATTATGACTTCGGCTTTCTACATCCCAGATACAACAGGAGAAGATCAAGCAGATCACAATGCTGATGGAGAGGTCCATTGGAAAGTAGTCTGCTTCAGGTCCACTTGCAGAAAGTTACTGAAAGAATAAATGTTTTTTTAAAAAGAAGTTGTCTTAGTCAGTTTGTAGATATTTTATTTGTGCATTTCATGTTTTAAGTGTTTTTATCATTTGTGTGTTGCCTTGGAGGTCTGGGAGGCCCGAGAAGTGGTAAATTCTTCCATCTATCAATCCATCAACCAATGCCTTAAAAATTTTTCTAGCATCCTTCCAACTTTGAGTGCTGTATTTCCAAACTTCCCACCAGTGGGGAGTCCAATTATATTTGGTGGACCCAATGAAATTGATTAGATAGATTTTCTAACTGTTGTTTGATTTCCACCAACTTGTCAGGATTAGTGGAAATTTCAACTGGATCATTTCCAAAATCTAAAATCAAACACATCTAGCCAAGAAAAAGTACTTTAGGACCCAAAACACAGGACAGGGCAGTAATGGTGGATATGTTCCCTCTTCCCTGAAACACAGGAACTAATCAGGATTTATCTAGCAAGTCAAGAAATTGTTGGAGGTTAAGAAACTTGTTGAGATAAAGACTATGAAATTTCTTGGCGAACAGCCTGTATGGCCAAAGTATGCCAAAATAGTTTCACTTACAGAACTATGCTATATCCCAACCCATTTATCCAGACTCACCATTTAGCTGCTACCAACACCGCCTATGGCCCTTCCATGGCTGGTGGAGGGCAGAGGGATCATGGAGAGATATCCTCTGGATGTCTCAGCAGATGATATAATAATCGTGCATCTGGCTACAAGTATATAGCCAGACACTTTTCCAACATGATTTCTCCACCAGCCATGGAATAGTACTGGGGAGTGGGGGGGAAGCCACTGCTTCTAAATGGTAAATTGGGGTGGTTTGTTGCAGAAGGTGGAAGAGAATATCAATTCCGTAACGGCCCCAAAAAGGCATAGGAAAGTATAAGGTAAACTTATGCCTTCATCTACCATTAACATGATGCCAGCCCTTGTCAGTCAAACTTCATAGGAAACATCACACTCTCTAACATTAGAGCCTGTGGAGGTTAGCAAACTGTCCCATCAGAAAAGGTACATCTTTACATCACAATTTGAAGGAATCTTTAAACAATGCTGAGAAAGGAAAACATATTTAAATACCCTGCCCTGAATCCATTTGGTTAGTCTTTATTAGAGGAGGATCACAGAATCTTTTGTTAAATATTGATCCAGTGGTTTTACCCTATTTGGGACTAACAGTAGGATTTAAACCATTGTTTTAACTGGGTTTTTTTTTAAGAGTATGCTATCTTTCAGTTCACTCCAATAATGACAACAAAACTACTTGGCTTGATAACATTTTTTTCCCTAGCTCTACCTCTGGAAACTAGTTAGGCGTGTATATTTCTCTTTTGCTCTTCCTAATCCCCTCACCAGGTTGCTCTGTGCAGTGGAACGCAGCTGTACTTACAGTGTCACAGCAGTCAGGTGTCCTACAGGTTGAATGAGAGAGAACCTGAGGTGAGCAGCAAATATCAAAGTTAGCTGGGAAGGGGAGTGAGGAGGAGCAAGAGAATGAAATGTGGGAGTCACCTATTCTGAGTTAGCACCTCTCATGCTCTGTTGCTTGATAACTGAGTGGAGCGAACAAAAAGGCTGTGAACGTTCACTTGTCCATTGCCCATCCCATCCTCTGTTGTCTCCAAAAGCAGAAGCCCATTCCTTTTAGGAGAAAGTGTGAGATGAATACAGAAAATCAGGGGCATTCATTCTTTCTTTTTCATGAGCCATCCCAAAGACAATCACGGTATTTACTTTCAAATACGTCCTTAAAATGGTTTAAAATTAAATCATGAAATCCTGCCAACTATAGAAGAGAGAGAGTGTGTGTGTGTGTGTGTGTGTTTGTGTGTGTGCATAAACTAGTCATGTTCTTGTAGACGGGATTCTTCCTTACTTCACCAGACTGGCCATTGTTGTTGTTGTTAAATGCCATCAAGTTGACTTCAACTTACGGCAACCCTGGGAGTCATTGCTCTCCAACTCACCCTATCATCAACAGTCCTGCTCAGGACTGTGGCTTCCTTTATTGAGTCTATCTACCTCTAATGTGATCTTCCCCTTTTCCTACTACTTTCTACCTCACTAAACATCATTGTCCCTTGTAATGAGTCATGTCTTCTCATGATATGTTCAAAGTATGACAGTCTCTGCTTTAGTCATCTTGGCTTCTAGGCTCCAATACTCATTTATTTGTCTTTTTGGCAATCCACGGTATCTGGAGAACTCTCCTCCAGTACCACTTTTCAAATGAGTTGATTCTCTTCCTATCAGCTTCCTTTACTATCTGGCTTTTACAACCATATGTGGAAATATGATGGCATGGATAATCCAGACTTTGTTACTAAATGATATATCTTTACACTGATGATCATGTCTAATTCCTTCATAGTTGCTCCAAGTCCTAGTCCTTTTCTGATGTCTTGAATGCATTCCCAATTCTGATTAATGACTGTGCAACGGTATAGGAAATCTTTGACTATCTCAGACTCTTCATCTTCTACTTTAAAGTTATATAAATCATCTATGATCATTATTTTGTTTTCTCAATGTTAAGCTTTAACCTTGCTTTTGCACTTTCTTCCTTGAATTTCTTCAGTAATCGTTCCAGGTCTTTGCTATTTTCTGCTAGTATTATGGAGTCATCTGTGTATCTTAAATTACTGACATTGTTCCTCCACTTTTCATGCCTCCTTCTTCTGAGTCTAATCCAGCTACACATATCATATGTTCAAAGGCTGGCCATTACCACTGCTCAAAGTGGCACCACCAGCAGCTGTGAGATCATTCCTCTCAAGCCCACGAGCCATTCTTCTCTTTTCGGGGACAGAACTGTGTTCTGCATTTTCTGGTTGCCCTCTGTAAGATCATGATTTCATCATGACTACTGAAATAAAATTCAGTTGCCAGTGTGACTCGTCCTTTCAGGCAATTTTTTGGGGTTTGGGTTCTTTTTCTAAAACTCAGGGACCAAAAGTTTTTAAAGTCAGGGACTAGCATCTCCTTGCTAGCTTTCTTCAAGCAGGTTAACACTTCTTTATTTCAGCAGGCCTTTGAAGAATGACTGCCCAAAGAGACTGAGACTATTTCCGCACTAGACTGTTATAGCACTATTATTCCACTTGCAACATCCTATGGAATCCTGGGGTTGCAGTTTTGGGAGGGGCCGGCTGGAACCTTTTTGCACTATGCAAATTCTAGTCAACTTATATTTTTGTAGAAATTCGTTATGATGTTAGCAACTTTATTTTCTATTCCTTCCCTAATGATCCTCAACATGGATCACAGCACTGACAGACTTTAATGTTATAAGCCATCAAGTCTGCTTCAACTTATGGCAATCCTATGAATGTGAGACTTCTAAGAGAACTTACACTACACAATTATAGCATTATTATTCTGCTTTAACTTCCATGGCCCCATCTTATGGAATCCTAGGATATATAGTTTGCAGTTTAATTAGACTCTAGTACCCTCTGGCTGAGAATTCTAAATGTTCCTCCCTAAATGGTAGCTCTCAGAATTCCATAGGATGTAACCATGGCAGTTAATGTGGAATAATAGCATTCTAATTGTGTGGTGTGGATACCACTGCCCCAAGATTCCTTTTCCTGGTAGTCAATACCAGCTAAGCCTCCATCAGTGTACATACAGTCAGAATTTGTTCTGTTCTTTACCCCTGCAACAAATATACAACACTTGATATTTGTTTACGTTAAATCCTATTTACTATTTTAATACTCATTTTATCAGTTTAGAGATTTTTTTTTTAATTCTTTGCTGGCCCTTTTCTCTACACACACACACACTCACCCCTAATAATTTGTGTAGGGAAGTGTAGGGAAGGAAAGATTATTTCAAAATATTAATTCCAGGTCAAAAAGAAGGTCTCCCAACCTTTAGAAACCCGTATCAGGAAAAATAATAAAAATTTGCATTATTTCTTCCTGCTATTTAATGCCTTAAAGTGTTGCACAAATATTTTTCCACGGAGAAAAATGTGGGTTTTGTACAAGAAAACACACAGGATTTTCTCATGCAGCAGGGAAAAAATTACTTTAGTTATTTATCCTTGTATGCAATGTATTTGAGGGTTTACATCTCTTAATTCAGTGGATCTACTTTAGTTGTAGACAAATAAATAGATTTAGACCCTATTATTTTCATTGCCCTATTATGAGAGCTGTCCACTTATTCCTACCTTTCTGCTTTCTATTCTTTAACCAGTTACCAGTCCAAAAGAGGACCTGTTTCCTTATCTTCTGCTAACTTGGCTCAAGAATCCTTGGTGATTAAGTGTGATGGCACTGTAATCTATTTTTCTAGTATGTTCAACAACACTGAGATCTCATCCTGTGTGCTGGATGCCACACTTAGGGTTAAGCTCAAGATCACACCTCTTCTGAACATTTTTTTGAGTAGTATGAATGGGACTTCAAAGAGATTATAAAAGAACTAGTGTATATACCTAGCGTTGCCTGCGATTTTATTTTCTTATAGGTAATAATTTGTTAGAAAGATTTGAGATCCTGTGTCTGTAATTCCCAAACTGTCTTGTCCAGTACCTGTAACTTTTCCCCATATTCCCCAATCCAATCTATATTCAGAGTTATTAACATACAGTGGTTGGGTTCCTGAGGGAAATAAATGCCCTCCTCTTTGCTGCTGGTCTCATCTCCACAGCAACCAGACTATTCAAGACACACCCAAGAACTCTCTGGCTGAGAATTCTAAATGCCTCTCCCTAAACTGCAAACCCCAGGATTCCATAGAATCTTCTTAGGCATCCAATCATATGAGGTCTTAAACTGACACAGCCAATCATATGAGGTCTTCGCCTGACACAGACAAACAAACTTGGACTTTTATACATTAGATAGCAAATACCTAATAGTGAGAACCAGTGAGGTATAGTGGTTTGAGAGGTAATACTATGACCCTGAAGACCAGGGTTCAATTCCCCGCTTGGTCATGGAAACCCACTGGGTGACCTTGGGCATGTCACACATTCTCAGCCCCAGAAAATCCTGTGATAGATTTGCCTTATTGCCATAAGTTGAAAATGACTTGAAGCACACAACAACAACACCTATCTAATAGCAAGTGACTCTTAATTCTCTGTTTCCAGGAGAGGGAACAGCTGAGACTTGGGCACTACCTGGCTGCACCTGTTTACATTGATCCCACAACGAAACCAATGTCTGCACCAAGCTGGTGTCCAAGGGGAGGGCAGGCCATGGCAACACAATAAAGTAAGTCCTCTCCCGTGTCCTCATACAATGTATTGCTCCCACTAGTTAGACACAGAGGAGAGCTCATCCAGAAGATTTTATTCTTTGGGCAGGTATGTGTAGTGAGAGGGATTCCTTCAAAAATTGAAATCCCAAGCCATTTAGGGCACTGAATTTAGGCCACAAGCATATTGACAGCCAATACCATTCCTTTAAAAATGCTATTATATGATTTTCAGTCAACGATCTACCGGTAGTTGCTGTATTTGCACTAGTTTCAGCTGCTGAGTCACTTTCAAAAGTAGCACAATGTAGAACTCATTGGGAAGTTAGCAGTGCATGGCCTACCATGGAAATTTGTCCCTGTCTAGGAAAGGTCATAGCTGGCACACCTATTAAAGCTGGCCTCAGGCACTCAAAGCCATAGAACCTCCAGTAAGAGAGATGGCTCTATGAGCGCTCATAAACTATGTACTTGTTCCCTCAGGACTAGTGCAGTGCCATCCAGAGCATGTTATTTATTTGTTTGTTTTTGTTTGCTTGCTTGCTGATTTGTTCTCCAAAATGAGATTCACTTATTCATTTAGTCCCTGTCTCATTTGGATTCAACCTCAGCTTCTTGCCTTTCACCAAGCATTCAAGCACTGGTCCACCACCTGCATAGCCCAAACAAATTCTGTTGGCAAGGCAAAGTAGAGTTGAGTGTCATCAGCCTACTGATGGCAACCATCCCTCAAAATCCTAACAGCATCACCCAATTCATATAGATATTGAACATCATAGGAGACAAGGTAGAACGCTGTGACACCCCTCAGCTTAATAAACATAGGCATGAAATCCCCAAATGCCACTCTCTGTAACTGGCCCTGCAAATATAAGCAGACCTCAACACAGTGTCTCTAACTCCAGGCCCAGTCCACTAGGATACCATGGCCAGTGGTATCAAAAGCCACTGAGAGATCCAGAAAGAACAAAAGATTAGCACTACTTTGGCCATTTCCACCCTACACTGTTACAGTGCTATTATTCCACTTTCAACATCCTTTGGAATTCTAGGATTTTTAGTTTACTGAGGCCAAAGAGTTCTCTAAATGCCCCTCCCTACACTGCAAATCCCAGGATTCCATAGGATGTTGAAAGTGGAATAATAGCACTGTAACAGCGTAGTGCAGAAATGGCCTTTGTCTTTCAAATGGAACAAGTTGTTGTTTGGTATCATACTCTGACCTGAAATCAGATAGATCAAAATGGGTGCAGGTAATCACTTTCCTTGAAGAACACCTGACATTGTCCAGCCACCACATGTTCAAGCACCTTACCCAGAAAGTGAATATCAGCAATTGGCCAGTAGTTCACGTATACCTCTGCATTCAAGGAAGTCTTCTTCCAACTGGGCACATCAGGGGCCTCTGATATAGTGAGACATTTACCACCCTGGATTACTCATAGATAGTGACTTTTCTGAATTTTCAGGGGTATACCTTTAGGGCAGTTGATTCTAAAGCAGGGTTCCCTCAATCTTTTGTGTGGTACTTGGGAGTGATGATGGAGCTGCTGTGGGAGTGAGGAGAAGGATGGGGAATCTTATTTCCACTAGACTAAGTATATGCACCAAAACCCTATTCCCATCTTTAGTTACAGAGAAGGTTTTTGCACAATTTCTATGTGAGCAGATCACTGTGTAACAGAATTAACTAGGAAGTTCCGTGTTTGCTAATGGACTCAATGCTCTCTGCCTTTAATTTCTGCAGTGGATATTTCAAATGAAGTCCAGAAATAAACCACTGAAACTAATCACCAAAAGTGACTTTTGAAACTAACTGCCAGTACTAACTACTGAAATGATTTCTGAATGCAAAGTACTGAAACAGACTGCTGAACAATATGATGGCACTGTTTGCTGAAACTGACCCTCCACGGAAATTCTTTCTTATAAGCATGGGCTGAGCCACCATCTGTGACCCTATCTGGATGAAGATAATCTTTCTTCAATTATCTGTCCTCTGATAACCTTTCATTCAAATTACAATACGGGTGTTGTACATATAGGGCTGCTTATTAAAACAGCTCAGAAACTTAAGTTAGACCACAATAGAGAACTGTAATCATTCACAGAATCATAGAATCATAGAAATGTAGAGTTGGAAGAGACCACACAGGCCATCCAGTCCAACCCCCTGCCATGCAGGAACACCCTCAAAGCACTCCTGACAGATGGCCATCCAGCCTCTGCTTAAAAACCTCCAAGGAAGGAGACTCCACTACACTCCGAGGCAGCATATTCCACTGCCAGACAGCCCTGACTGGGGGTTGGACTGGTCTCTTCCAACTCTATATTTCTATGATTCTATGATTCTATCCCTTCAAAACTTTAATCTCAGTGTGCTTTGCTAAATAAATAGCCCTGAGTCTTATCACTTTCAGTCTACAGAGCTTTTTTAGCCCACCTGGAGCTGCTTGGTTGCAGCTGGACATCACTGCCCTGTCAGCATTCTGCACATGCTCTGAGGAGCTACCTCATGCTACCCAGAATGATGCCTAATGGCTGAAAGCGTGTGACATCTCTTGCTAACACACATGCAACCAGAAGCCTCATTGAGTTAAGTCTTGGTGGTCCATGGCAACACAAGATATTTAAAGGGGATCCATGGTGAAGAAAAGGTTAAGAACCACTGCCCTAAAGGTGCGAGATCCCATTTGATTTTGGAAGCCAAGCAGGGTCAGTCCTGGTTAGTACTTGGGTGGGAGACCACCGACGTATACCAGCTGCTGTAGGATATATTTTAGGGGAAGGAACTGGTAAAGCCACCTCTGAGTATTCCTTGCCTGAGAAAACCCTATGAAATCCATGGGATCACCCCAAGTCAACAGGTGGCTTCAAGGCACATATACCCACACACTTGATATATCAAAAATGTTCTTATTGTGACTTGTTAATAATTTGCAATATAATGTTGGCACTAAAAAATCTAAAAGATCAAATGAAGAACTGCTTACTATTAAAAAATAGGCTATTGTCTCAGAAAACAACTCATTATTTTTATTTTATTTATAATATTGAATAAATAAATTTAGAAATATTGTATTTTATTTATGATATTTTAATTTAAACTTGTTCCAATCTACTTATACTATCCAACATGAAAATATGTATATCACATAGTCTGCCTTTTTGACCATGCATCAAGTTAATGGGTTCCAGTCACAGTCGAAAGAATGGCAGTGTGGTCTATCCCAGGAGGACTTGGCCTTCTCCATGCACCCTCCCCTGCCTAGGAAAAAGCTCAAGATAACCTTAGAAGAGACTGCTGGGAGCCATTCCCTTTTCCAGAGTTCCCTCTGCAGTTGTATCCCCGGGCTTCCACAGTTTGACAGGTGTAGAATAAGCAGTAGACACAGTACAGTATTTGGACGGAACAAAAAATAGGTGTTTTCATCTTTGTGACCATGCACTGCTTTTTCAGTTATTATTATTCAGTGCCATCTTTCATCCAGTCTGTGTACTGTGTCCCCCACTTATTTGACATATTAGGGACTGGACAACTTTAGGTTCTTCATTTTGACAATTTTCATTTCTTGATAATACTCCAGCTCCTAACCATTCAAATAAGTAGGGGCTTCCTGTATTCAGCAAAGGGCTTCCATGATATGACTATTAGGGAAGCCAATGTTAATGTTACCATTGTACACTGGAACACTGCTAAAGAGTGCCAAGGACATTGCTAGAGCCCAATGCACATTGAGACTCTCTTGCGGTGCCCTGATATTCATCTTCGCAATTCACCTAGCAGGTTCTGTACCATCTCTGCTATGTAGCTATGTATGTGTACAGTTATGCAATGTAGACTGCGTAATAGTCATGGAATCATGGCCATTATTTAAGGCAATAAAATTAACTTAAGGCACTTTTACTGGGGAAGTTTTACCTCCTGGGTTCGCAACTTCACTCAATGATTTCTTAGATTATATCAAAACTGTATTGTTTTTAAAATAGTTCCCAGATATTTAATAGATCAGGCACAGAGTATGCCTTAACAGCATGGGCTGTACTAACATTTTTAGACTGGTACTAAATCATTTAGACTTAGTGTGCCTTACTTTGTTATCAGAAATGGAACTAAAATGGACAGACAATTTGAAAAAAAAAATATAATAGTCCCGAAAGGAAACATTTTGATTAAATATTCTAGGAGCCAGTGGAACTTGGTAACATTATCTGAACTGCTGCTTGTGTCTCTTTGGCTGAAAATATCCCCCAAACTAAAACACTTTTATTTCATGATTTTTTTAAAAAAAAAATCTACATTTCTAATTCTGAAATTACATGTTGTGAAACCTACATCAGTGAAGTGTCATTATTAAGTAAATCATACTCAGCAGGTGTCTATCTTTTTCACCAAATGAAGGTAAGACAGTGGTTGTCCAGAAGTGGTGTCAGTTTAGCGCTTGACCTGTACTAACTTGGGAAGAACAGGTTTATGGTATGGATTTTGAGAGATCCAGTTTTGCTACTTCAGATCCAAGTGGCATAGAATGTATTTTGTTAGCTTAAGCTAGTTACTAGGGGTTTTCTTCACATGATGTCCATGTGGCAACCTCCACTGTTTGCTCAGCCAGAGAGCCATACACACCCTCAGGGTAGATTTTGGGTATAAGAACCCTCTGTTTTGAGTGGTTTGATGCAGTACTTCACTTGCTGGTCACAACACTGTTACTCCAATTTCTGAATAAGTACTGACCTTAGGCACTTGTCTAAGCCACATCGCTGCTTTCTTCACTGCTCTCCAGATCGGTAATTACAGCCCATTCCCTAAAACTCCTCTATCAGCAACTTTCATAGAATCATAGAATCATAGAAATGTAGAGTTGGAAGAGACCACATGGGCCATCCAGTCCAACCCCCTGCCATGCAGGAACACCCTCAAAGCACTCCTGACAGATGGCCATCTAGCCTCTGCTTAAAAACCTCCAAAGAAGGAGACTCCACCACACTCCGAGGCAGCATATTCCACTGCTGGACAGCCCTGACTGTCAGGAAGTTCTTCCTGAGGTTCAGGTGGAATCTCCTTTCCTGTAGCTTGAATCCAGTGCTCCTTGTTCTGGTCTCTGGAGCAGCAGAAAACAAGCCCTCTCCTTCCTCTACATGGCATCCCTTCAAATATTTAAACATGGCTATCATGTCTCCTCTTAACCTTCCCTTCTGCAGACTAAACATACCCAGTGAAGTCTATTCTCATAGGGCATGGCTTCCAGGCCTCTCACCATTTTGTTTGCCCTCCTCTGGACCTGCTCCAGCCTGACCATATCCTTCTTGAATTGGGGTGCCCAGAACTGGACACAGTATTCAAGATGAGGTCTAACCAAAGCAGAGTAGAGTGGTACCAGTACCTCCCTCGATCTAGACACCATACTCCTATTGATGCAGCCGAGAATTGCATTGGCTTTCTTGGCTGCCACATCACACTGCTGACTCATGTTCAGCTTGTGGTCTATTAAAACCCCTAGATCCCTTTCACACGTACTGCTATCCAGCCAAGTGTCCTCCCTTTATCCTTCAGTTAGCTCTTATGTGAGTGTGTGAGTGTTTGGATCTTTCACACATGTGAGTGATTTTTCAATAATAACAGATTTTAGCTTATTTTGGAATTTCTGGTTGGTTCTTTCCTGCAAGACCCCATAAACATAAGTGGAAAGATCTTTTAGGTGTTTGTATCTTTTGTGTGTGTGAATGATCTTTCAATATAATACATTTTAACTTATTGTGGAATCTCTGGCTGCTTCTTTCCTGCAAAACCACGTAAACACTGATGGAAAGATCTCATTAGGTTACCTGCCTCTTGCAAGCCTCCTAATTTGAGCTAATTAATTTCTTATTGTCATGTGGAGCTACTGGCATCATGGGTGAACTCCTGAGTCACCCATGTTTTGGGGTAACACCAGGATTTTTTTTATTCATGCCTACCACTCACCACCCCTGTACCTATTCAAATTGATGAAGAGCCCAGGTGACTTCAAAGATATCTTTTTGACAATATTTTAGTTGGCCAATAAAGGTATTGTTACCCCAAACACATGCGACCTTTTACCTGCAAATCAGTATAAAATGTGGAATTAATTGGTTTTAATTAAGAGTGCTGCAAGAGATTGGGTCAGTAGTAAGATCTTTTCACAAGTGTTTACAGGGTTACTGAGAGAAGAAACCAGCCAGAGATGCAAAATAAGCTCAATTGTGTTTCACTGTGGAAAAGTCAGACAGGCACTCAACGTCAACAATCATACACACACTCACACAAGGCTAACTCAAGAGATAGGAAGAAAAAGTGGATAGTGGAGATTTCAGCGTAAAATGTGCAATATTCCAGAGAGCAGCAGAGGAAACAAAGTACGGCTTAGGCTGGTGCCCAAAGACAGTTCACAAATCAGAAATCAGAATGACAGAGTGGATGTCAGCAATGTACTGCATTGAGGTGCCCAAAATCAGGGATTCTTATGCTCAAAATCTGCCCTGAGGGCATGGGTGCAACAACTCTCCAGCAGTACAGACAATGGTGTGTTGTAAATGGACAATGCGACTTGGAACGGGCTTCGTGAGTCAGTGCTGTTGGAGCCTGCAGTGATCCTTTGTGTTTTGGAGTTTCCCAGTGATTTCTTCCCTGACCTCACTGTACCTGGGGAGGGGTTGCTGGCCTAATCTGCTACGGATGTGCCTGACCAGTTGTCACCATCTTAAGCAGCTCAGCTGCCCAATCATTGCAGGGCCAGTTTAATAGCAGCTGATTCCCATATTAATGCCCACTGAAATTATATTTTGCCAATTATATCAAATCTGGGAGGTGTATGGGGCTGGTAACAATATTACCTCACTCTGGTTTAGAGATGAAGAAAGATGCACACTTCATGATTGAAAATTTAATTATGCTTAGGATTCACATCAGAAAATCCAGTGGAACACAGAGATATGTGCTTCAGCACAGTGAAAGACCAGTGGTTCAGTTACAGCAGAACATCTTTACATCGTTAAGTGCTGTCTCATCACCACTTCCTCTCTTTTCTTCCACCTTTGTCTGGAGCCCACATATGGCACCCACTGGGCAACATTTGCTCCATGGACCAAAAGTACCCCAGTCATGCAACTTGCCCAACAATACAGTCCCCTCATCATGGGTGAACTGGATGTTGTTGGCTGCTATGTCATCAGCAACCCCTAGGGGTTCCTGCACTTGCAGAGAGAAGGAAACCATGTTGCCTTTGTGGCATTTCACAATGTCTGTCCAGGTTCCCCACCTGACAAAAAAGAAGACGATGGCAAAAAAAGTCCTGAGAAATATACAAAAAGGACAGACAGTAGGCATAGTCAGGGCTGGTTCTATCATTAAGCAGAATGAGTTGATCATTTCAATAGCAGCTGCCTTCTAGTGTTCTGGACTTCCCTGCTTTCTTTCCCTGTGTTGGAGCACAAAACTGTGTATGACACAAACCTGTTCTGGTCCTCCTAAGCAGGCCTGCTGTCCTAGGTGTGATGAAGGAGAACATCCCATTGCCAACACTGAAATAGGATTCAACCATTCCAGACAGTTTCTTTACATGGAATATGGACTGGGCACCATCTGATTCTCTGTGCCGGGCAGCAAAATGTCTTGGGTTAACCCTTGTCATAAAGCATTTACCTCAGCAGCAGGGATGTCTGTCTTTATGTCTTTGCTAATTTATTCTTTTGTGGAAGAATTTAAAAGGGTGACTTCCAGCTGAGCAACATTACAAAAGTTATTTTTTAAAACTTTTTTTGAATGTTCGTATTTTGAGTTTTTTGGGGGGTATTGTGTTTGTTGTTTGCAAGAATATCACAAAAGAGTTTTCTCCCCTCAAAAACTCACAGTGTTTTTGTGCAAAAGAATATTGCCTTTTGTAAGGCAAAAGGATTGCTGGGGGGGGGGGCAGTTCTTACACAAAAGAATCCATCGTGAATTTTTTCAGAAAGGATGTCCTCATATCCAAAAAAATCTGGCAGCAATTCAGTTATTTCTATGATGTGTCTTTCAGTCTGTAAATATTCTTAATGTCCACATGCAGAATAAATTAACACTGAAAACCTATAGACTGACACACTATGTAAAGTCAAGTATATGGGAATAGATACAGCCCACCAAAGTCTGGAAGCATGATGGTAATAGAGTAGGTTGTCATCCACTATAAAACATGTCAGCTTATAAGGAGCCCACAAGACCTCTGTTGCTTTTGCTGCAACAGACTACCATACACATCCTTTCTCACTTAAAATTGATTAGATAGGTAGCATTTGAAATTCTTAGACACCAGGGATTTTGAATGAATTAGATAGAGTCCATTAGTTTTTCATCCAGCATCAAAGAATTCAGCCTATGAACCTATCTAATTCAGAATTCAGCCTATCTTTTACATTCTAGCCACAAAGTCAAGGACAAAGAGAGCAGAGAAAGCAAGAAGTGACTCACGGCCCTGCTTTAGATTCTACTGCAGAGCCATTTGTGCAATGGAGACGGATGGAATTCAGAGGTGTATCATCATTCCACAGCATTGGGCCTTGGTACGATTGTACCTGGAAGAGAATAAGCAAAACTGTCTGTGTAAAAGCTGGTCCTTGAATCATAGGCTACAACGTTGCTTATCTTCATGAATGAGTAACTGTGAAACTGTGTTTTCAAAGGGAATTTCCTCAGTCCAGTAATTTGTACCCTGAATCAGACTGTGCTGCAATGGCCAGAATTGTTCAGTTATAAGCAAATTAGTACTGGTCAAATATACCCAGGATTGCACACATCTACTCAACACAGGCCATTTCCACACTACACCGTTATAGTGCTGTTATTCCACTTTCAAAATCCTGTGGATTTCTGGGGTTTGTAGTTTAGTGAGGCCAAAGAGTTCTCTGGCTGAGAATTCTAAATGCCTCTCCCCAAACTGCAAACTCCAGGATTCCAGAGGATGTTGAAAGTGGAATAATAGCACTATAACAGTATAGTGCAGAAAGACCCTAAAGGTCAAACCCCCTCAGAAGCCTTGTGGGAACTAGGCCTGGTCTAGCTCTTTCTTTGCCTTAAAATAGGTTTTTTTTTCTGGCTTGACCCAGAATTAGAATTAGATTGTTGTACTAAGCTGAGATCTGAGGGAGGGTGAAAATGGCCTCTGAACCCTCAGAGGTTCCCCACCTCTGTTGCACCCAAGACAACAAATGAATAATGAAATTTGAAGAAACACACCTTCAGAGAAAAGTCATTAGCATATCCTTCAGGGCATAACACTATATCCCCCCAAGTGCCCCACTTTCCTCCATTTGGCACTGTGAGGATGGTGTGATGCTTTCGAGCTTCAGAACCCCAGAGGCAGCAAGAGAGAATCAAGAAGAGAACAACAGCACTGACAGAGAGGTCCATCGTAAGCAGTCTGTTTTGAACCGAAAAGCAAGAACATTTAGGGAGAAGAACAGCCTTGAAAATGTGTCCAGTTTTGCATTTTCTTAAACGCGCTTTTACTGTAACAACTTTGAGGTTATGGAGGATGGTATAGAAATGTTCTGACAAACAATAGACATATAAATACCTTTACTTTAAACCCTGAGAACTTTGGCTGGGTCTCCTCCCCTCTAGCCAAACTCTCTTTGAATTCTGCTTTTCAGAAATTGGCCCCCTTTTGGCTGAAAACATAGGTTGATTTACCAACTTTCTAGCTACCATTTGATTGCTACGAATAGCTTAGAGGTGTCACCCAGTTCGGCCGGGTTAATTCCAAGATCCAAAACCAAGCCTACCTGGGAACTAGAACATATTTTGGATTTCAACATGAGAAGCAGGGCTACTGTGTTAGGTTTATTCTACATTTTCTCTGCCATAAAGGCAATATACTAATTACTAAAATAATTTGGTTCTGCAAACAGCTCAGACTGATTGGAAAATGACTCCAAGCACAATTATTCGTCCGTTAAAGAGAAACTATCATCATTTCTATATACCTTTCTATATAATGTTAAAATTGCTAGTAAGCATGAGAGGGATAAGACAGATACGAGAAATTAAATACAGTTATGAACTTTCTAGGTTGGAGGGCAGCTTTTTTTTCTTTTTTTAATGAAAAAGGAGACTCAAAGTTTATTGCATTTATTTGTTTCTCTGTTCACAGCAAAGGGCTAGCAAAGAATCCTTCCTGGAACTCTGAAGAGCCAATTCTACCAGTCAGAGTTGACAGAACTAGTTTAAATGGATCAGTTGTCTTTTTCCCTATACAGCAGCTTCCTACACTTCCAATTGGTGAAGCCTATCTAATTCTGTCAGGGTTACAATCCTTGTCCTGTCTTCTCCCCTTGCTGAAGTAGTAAGAGAAGAAGTGTGCCAATCTACTTACAAGCTCACTGTAACTGGTTTTCTTGCAGCTGAAATGAGAGAGAGATTTCTTGATTGAACATTCAAATGTGAAAGTAGGCTGGGCTGTAAGCAAGCGCAGGAAAGAGGCACGTGGCTGTTGTGCAGCATCATTTGACATGCTCTGTTGCTCTGGCCTTGGGCAGTTCCAGGCTGATGGAAAGTAATAAACTCTCTTTGGTTGTGTCTGTATCCATCCAGCCACCACTGACATCACTGGACAGTTAAGAAGTGCTTTCAAAACTCATTATCCTAGTTTTAGGGATACATGTTGGAATATTTTGAAAAATCTGTCCAGACCCATAGATAAGAACAGGCCATTGGGTGGGATCTTTTATCAATCTTATTAAAATCTCAAGATCCACTAAACAGAACTGGACATAAAAGGTGTATACATAGGCTGAGATCCTGCATCAGTGCTTTGTAGTGTAATTCTCCACAGGTAAAGTAATGTGTTACCCTGTGTACTGGGAGTCCTGGGAGGGACACCAAAATGTGCTCAACTAAAGGTGGGGAAAATTAGCTCAGAGCACTGCTTAGCGTTATGAGAGGCAGGGTAACGTAGCGAGATCTTAAACCCTATGTCTACAGGGTCGGATCGAATCAAGGAGAACACAGAAGTTGAAATAATAAATGATATTTATTAAATACAAGCAAAACAGTGTATGCGACACACTCATACAAGATAACTAAAGAAAAAACAGGTTGGAGTGGTATAGGGGGATTTTTAGAGGGATTGTTGGTTTGGGTGATACTTCACCTGTCCTGAAGCCCAGAAAAATAGAGAGCGAAGGTGGGGTGCGATGTAGCTCAGCACGTGGAGCTGAGGGGAGGCTCACCAAGCAAAGCGGCAGCAAGGCGGGATGAAACTCGGGAGCGATCTGAGGAAGGTCTCGGAATCAAGGGTTTTTATAAGAAGAATTGTGACTGCAGGCTATGCCGTACTTGGGGGAAAACAATAGATTTGGAGTTGGAGACAAAGCCTCTGAAAGGTCAGAATCTGAATGATTGAATTATTGTAGCAGTTCTCAATAGAGTAGCCAGTATGCAAACACAGAGTACTTGGGTATTGCATAGTTTACCCATCAAGCTGCCATCGCGGGGCAGAGGCTCTTTTGTAAGTGGCATGCATACTTAATTAGAGTACTTGCCTGGAGGTCTCCTAGAGCAGTGAGTCAGCTATTTCTGGCCTGCCTGTATTGTAGTTTGAATATTGCGGCTATTAACGGCCGAACTTGTTTATGTGCTTGTCCAGTGGCCTTGCAAGCACGTGGAAAGGAATAGAGAAGTGCAGCCGAATTGTGATATCAAGGGATATCTTTTAATATCCCCAAAGCTCGGACTAGCCAGGGCAGTAACAAATGCATTGTTTGTGTTATGCAGCCCCTGGGCTGAATGGCAGACTTGCACGATTAAATGCTTACCTGTATACACAAGAGAATGCAAAATTGAGGGTGCATGTGCAAATGTGTGACCACATCTGCATCTGCAAGCACAACTCAATTTCTGCAACTCTGACATTCCTCATTTGACAAGAATATACAAACGTTTCCATAAAGGAGTTTATGCCAACAGAATTCTGGGCTTAAACACAAGCTGTTGTTGTTGTAGCAAGCCTTCAAGTCATTTCAGACTTATGTCTGAGGGGGTTTCTTGTCAAGATTTCTTCAGAAGGGGGTTGCCATTGCCTTCCTATGAGACTAAGAGAGTGAGACTTCCCCAAGGTCACCCAGTAAGTATCCATGGCTGTGTGGAGTTTGAATCTTGGGTCTCCCAGAGTCTTCGTAGCAATGGCAGTTACATTTCTATATCTCTTATCAGTGCGAAGCACTCCCCAAGCAGTTTACAATGTGTTTTTTTTAGCTAATTGCCCCCAACAAGCTGGGTACTCGTTTTACCAAGCTACAGAAGGGTGGATGACTGAGTCAACCTGGAGCTCTGCAGCCCTGCAGTGGAGCCCTGCAGCACATTGTGGCTGCAGTAGTGGCACTTAACCACTGTGCCAACCCGTATAGTGCTAAAACTACTACACACACTGGCTCTTCAAGGACAAACTGTACATTACCTTAAGCATATAGTATGCAGCTCCCTGTTTCATTTCTCTATATTTGAAAGTAAATATAGTGCAATCCTTCCATTCCTGATTTCTTCCTGCCCCAAATCTCCTTAATATGTGCAAACTGAACAGGGGAAAGTGACTGCGGAGGGAAAGATCAAAGCTGCCTGCCTCAGGTATGGAATTTCTAGTTATTATTTGGGACATATATGCATTCTTTTGAGTAAATGAAAATAGCAAGCAAACTATTTGGAATTAAAGACCAGAGTGCCGTTGTGAACATCAGTAATTTGTTTGCAGTGGCAAGAGGAAACTAAGTTCACAGTCTCTTCACACAAAAGACCACTTCTACATTCATTTCCAAATGTTCGTTTCAGCAGCCTAATTTAAGTGGAAAATATTATTTTGTTTTTGTTTTTGTCAAATAATAGGCCTGAGGTAGCAAGGCAAAGGCCAACCCTCTCTTAAAAAAATCTTGCCAAGAAAACTCTGTGATAGGGTTGCCTTAGGGTTGCCATAAATTGGAAAGAACAACTGCAAATCACCTAGAGATCTACTAAGGAGTCCCAGATCTGCCTTCTGATCACCACTGATTTCAAGCATGTTTCTCCCTACAAGGCAATGATGACTTTCTAGGTACCCTGAAGAGTATACCTTGTCCCTTTGTGAT
Source organism: Cyclura pinguis (assembly GCA_030412105.1). Lineage (NCBI taxonomy): Eukaryota > Metazoa > Chordata > Lepidosauria > Squamata > Iguanidae > Cyclura > Cyclura pinguis. The sequence goes on along the minus strand of CM059601.1, from coordinate 264,815,355 downwards.
TGCTTTCCTTTGGGGGAGTGAATATACAAATTGGTAAGGAAGGTACACCTTGCAGTTTCTAAGGGCACATCTTTCTAGATATCTAAGATCATGAAATAGAGCAACCCTTCTAAATTGTTGAGGCAATTGGGGCACGGAAAAATTGAGAACTTTATGTACCAGTGTTACACCCCAGAGTAACCTTAAGAGAGGGCCCCTAAATTGGCATGACTTCCTGCATATTGGATATTGGCTAGCAAAGGTCGGTTGCAAGTAAAAATTGGTTTTGAATTAAATTCTCAAGACCAACAACGCCTTTGCTGCTGTATGGGAACGTAGACAACGTCCTTTAGGCTAAAAGACAATGACAACGTCCTTTAGGCTAAAAGACAACCTGTTGTTCCCAGTCACGTATCTCTAGGCAGCCACAATAGACTCTCTCCTTGATTAATAAAAAGGTTGCTTCAGTCCCAACCCACGCTGATGAACTTTGCGAGGATAGACAATCAAAGTCTATCAATTTGGAATGATAATCCTATCATGTACGTGGACTTTCCTGGGAGAAACAATACCAAGGAGAGGTCATGATATTTGCCTAACATTATATTCCGCAATCATCGCCCATTAACGTCACTTTGCTAGCCTATACACAACCTGAGGACAGAAATTGGCTATAAAAATCCTCACTTTTTGAGCCTCTTCAGAGAGCCTCCCAGACTGGACAAGGGCCCGTTTTGCTGCTACCGAGGTGTCCCACTCAAGCCTCTCAGACGCTGCTGAGAGCTAAATGCGACTCTCATATCCAACTCACCGCGAAACCCCGCTGCCTCCAGCCTTCCAACCCCGGGATCCAGCCTCCCTTTGGTGCTTTACACCGAGCCTTCGCTAATCCTCTCCTTATCCAGGATGCCTAGACTAAGACCCGTATGCCTTCTCTCCCAACTCTCTCTTATTTCCAACTTCATTCCTGTAGCCCTTATGTGATTGTTGGATTATTTGTTAATGTGTGTTGTGACCTTCTTTGTTAGTTTTAATAAATTTACTTTAGACTGTTCCTCTGACTCTTGCGTGGTTCTGACCCCGTAGACATAGGGTTAAAGATCTCTTGCCCTGACCTCTCGCAAGCTTTGAGTGTCTCTGTTAATTCCCTTAATTTGAAGTCTGTTTGGGCGTCCTCGAGATACCTCCAATTTTCAGGGTAACACCAGCTTTTCTTTATTTTGCCTGAATTTAACTCTGAATAGTGGAATACAGTGAGTTCCACTGAGTAATATTAAATTCTACTCAGATAATAATTTATAACCAGTCAGGTTTCTAACGTATCTAATACTTCAGTCTTGGCTGTGTTCTGTACACCAAGGAGCGATTGCTCCAAAAGGTGGTAAGCAGGAATGGATGTTAACTCTGCTCAGTTTGGTTATTTGGTTAAAACTTTGTGCATTTCTTCATATACACAAGAGAAAAAGATGTGAACATAAATGAGAGAGAGACAGAATGAATGTGGGTGAAAAAAATTGAAGGTGGGGAGAAAGTGAAACTGACCAACTTTCCAATCCAGGCACAGAGATTTGAATCCTTATATCACAAAAGTTTAGGGCCATTTCTGCACTAGACTCTTATAGTGCTATTATTCCACTTTCAACATCCTACGGAATCCTGGGGTTTGCAGTTCAGTATTCTGTTATGTTTGTGACGCAGAATTAGTGACTCCACCCTTTTTCCTCAGAGCCTCATCCCTAGCAATTGTATGGCAAGGAGGCACAACACAACAACAAAATGAATGAACACATTCATTCTGTTTCTCTCTCGTTTATGTTCACATCTTTTTCTCTTGTGTATATGAAGAAATGCACAAAGTTTTAACCAACCCCCATTAGGAACAATTATAACTAGTGTATTTGGCCAGTACAATTGGATGACATTTTTGCTCATTTTTTGATAACTCCCCAGAATCTATACTCTTCATCATAAACAGAAGGGATGAGGCTCCTAAGGTTTTAGAAGCTGGATGTAGAAGAATGGAAAACCAAGAAATTTGTTCATCCCTCATCAGGATGCGCTTTTCTAGTCACAACAGGGCCTCAGAGAAGCCATGTCTTTGTGAAGCTGTGCTTGTCACAAACATCTGTCCTCCTTTTGTCACCTAAAGCTGCAAGACCAATTACCATGACTGTGCTATCAGAATATGTTAGTGGGGGAAGTCATACACTTGCAAGCAACTTATTTGAGTATCCTAGCAAGTTATCTATATGGAGCAGAGCCAGATTCTTCTGAATTTCTGCAAGATTTAGTTCTGTTTGGGCATAAAGTTCCTTGTGAGAATGAAGAGGCTGAAAGTTGAGGAGGGATCAGGCTTGTTTTCCACTGCTCCAGAAACTAGGACACGAAGCAATGAATTCAAGCTGTAGGAAAGGAGATTCCACCTGAAACTCAGGAAGAACTTCCTGATAATCAGAGCTATCCAGCAGTGGAATATACTGCCTCGGAGTGTGGTGGAGTCTCCTTCTTTGGAGGTTTTCAAGCAGAGGCTGAATGGCCATCTGTTGGGAGTGCTTTGTTGTATGTTCCTGCATGGCAAGGGGTTGGACTGGATGGCCCCTATGGTCTCTTCCAACTCTATGATTCCATGATTCTAAGTTTTGCAAACTCAGGACCATGGCTTCCTTGATTAAGTCTGTCCACTTGTAGTGCAGTCTTCAGCCATTTCTACATGGTGTTGCAATCCTGTAATGGGGATGCAATGGCAGCAGTCTGCAAGTCATGCTTTCACATGATGTTGTAGCGGTTCCACAGCCAGCGCATCCCACCCATCACAATTGCAGGATATTCGCCTAACAGAAAAAAATCCATTAAGCTCCCCAAATCACATGACACTCCCATCACTGCTGGCCATGTGAAAGGGGCTGAAAGAGATCATGCATTTCCTTCTCCAGCGCAGCAGAGGAAAGAGCCCAGCTGCATTGTGGAAGGAAGGCATGGGTTGCTCCTGCGCCCATCTGCAGGGAGCTAGTCAGGTGCAAAGGGGAGTGTTTGCATCACACTCCCTTCCCAGCGAAGGCGCTGCTGGAATCTCTTTTCTTTTCCCATTGCCTTCTACTTTACCAAGCATTATTGCCTTTGCATTATTGTCATGTCTTCTCCTGATATGTCCAAAAGCTGAAAGTCTCAGCTTAGTCATCTTGGATTCTAGGAAGAGTTCAGGCTTGACTTACTCTAGGACCCATTTATTTGTCTTTTTAGCAGTCCACTGTATCTGTGGAACTTTTCTCCAGCACCACATTTCAGATGAGTTGATTTTCTTCCTGTCAGCTTTCTTCACTGTCGAATTTTCACAACCATATATAAAAATGGAAATACTATGGTATGAATAATCCTAACTTAGTATTCAATTATACATCCTTACATTTCAGGATCTTGCTTCATTCCTTCATTCCTTGGAAGCTGCCCTTCTAAGCCCCAGTCTTCTGATTTCTTGACAATTTGATGGCAATTAACAGCAATAATATCTAAAATAGATAGTAATAAATTGAACTGAGCCAAAATGTGTTAAGAATAGGCAAATATATGTAAATAAAAGAAGATGCCATATATGTGTGTGTCTAAATCATGTCAGAGATCTCTGAAATACGGAAGACACAGGGATAAAGAACAAGACAACAGAGATAGCTGGGACAGTTAATACATTACCACACTTCCTTTTCACCATTCCAATCTCATGAGGACTTTTATGCCAGACCAGGACTAAGGGTATATATATATGGCTATAATGGAGGACCTCCTTTGCTCACAAATTCTAAATCTGGAGAGTCTGAGTGCCCTTTGCCTCAGGGAGAAAAATGTCTTGTGCCAGCTCTTCAGCAAAAGTTCTTAACAAAAGATCCCACTCGGATGCCAGCTGGAACCTGTGAGCATGGGCTATGAGTTCAAAGTGTTCCAAAGTAAATCCCTGATAGCAAGCTAACGGATTTTGATGGCAGTTCTGAAAGGCAGCCAGTAGTGCTAGTGGTGTCAGACACAGAACAAAAGAAAGCCTATCACCTCCTATCTGTTAGGAGTTCCTCAAGGACAAAGAGGCACAGAATGTTGAACAATGCTATGTGTAACAAACCACAGCCATGTGTCCCTCATCTGAGCCTGCTCATAGCCTTCATATCGCACTGCTGAACAGGCAATTCTCTCCTGCTGCCTGCAGGAAAACCAGTTGCTGTGAGATTGTAAGTAGACCTGCAGTGTTTTGCTCTCAGTAGTTCAAGCAAGGGAAGAAGGGAGGTAAGGACCATGACCCTGCCAGCATTAGCTAAGCTTCACTAATTTTCATTTCTGTCTTATAAATGGCATGTTTATTTAAAAAGTCTAGAGGAATACAGAAAACCAGAGGGTTTCCTTTTGATGGTCAAAAGATAAGAGCTGCCAAAACACAGGGAAGGTCAACTTTTGAATTGGAAAGGAAGCCCCAGGTTTGCTTTACTCTGGGATTAAAAGGGAGCTCTTTGCTTTCCAGCTAGCCTGAGCGATTGTCACAAGCAAATCCATTTGATACATCCTTAAGTAATGACAATGCCATCTTTACTGTAGACAGGAGGTGTAGTATATCCATTACTGTAGCCCTACCTTTCACATTGCGTTCCAAAACATTTTCTGGTTGCCCACTGTGCTGGGCTATGGATCTTGGAACCAATCCAAGTGAAATTGCTAACAACTCTAAGTTATTTATTTTAAAAAAATTGAACTGTAGTAAGAAAAGGCAATTAACCCATTTATTGCTTCAATGGAAAGTAAGCGCTTGTGACTCTGAAAAGCAGTTTTGACTAGAGAAGAGAGGACACCACCAAAGTTCTCTGGGTACCAAGTAAGTTACATATTTAGCACATTCCTTCAAAGCTGCCAGTCTTCTCCCCAACAGTTCTTGCTGCTAGATTGTGACAGACTGCCTTCCATGGACCCCTCTGTCAGGTCTGTGCTCTTCTTGATCCTCTCGTGCTGTGGGATTCTGAAGCCCAAAAGCACCATTCTAGCCTCACAGTGCCAAATGGAGGAAAGTGAGGGCAGTTGTGGAGACATTGCATTATACCCCAAAGGATTTGCTAATGGCTTCTCATTGAAGGTATTTTGTTTGCAGTGTCCACTTATTTGTTCTAGTGGGAAATGTTTGACGTTCTTGGAGCCAGTTTCACACACACATACATACCAGACATTGGCAGACTGTACCCCTGGGTCCATTTCAAGCCAAAAAAAGGTCTATTTTAGCTCACTTATAGTTTCTCAAATGGAGAGAAAGGCTATATGGAGCATGGAAGAGGCCATGGAACCCTGCAATAAACTTTAAATGGCAAATTGCACTTCCAAAGTTCTTAAGGGTAGCATTTACTGGGGTTGCCAATTCAGGATCATCCCAGGCTATGAGATTTTCAAGTGAAAACTTAAGACCAAGGGACAGGCCTTGATGATCTTATTAAGTGTTATGCATTAAGTGCTAACTGAAGTTGCCCACCACTTCTCATTTAAACACACACATGCATAAACTCACAGAGGATTATTTTTTTGTTTGAAAATTAATCTTAGCTAAAATGGCTGTTCCTAGATCAAGGTAAAAAAGAAGACTATTCCTTCTTACTTATTTAGGGGCATGGGCTAAGGGTCTCTCTGCCTCCAGCCAAAAAGTGGATGCAGTGCAGAATGGACAGTAAGGTCTGGCGCCACACCAACAGGGAGTGAAGGGGGAATCTAGCTAAGTAAATAAACAGACTTCCTGGAAAGGCTTTGCAAGTTGCAGCAGAGAACCAATGTAGCCTTGCAAACTGTAGGAAGTTGTTGCTCTACTAACTGAGCTAAAGATCTTCACACAGCCTTTTCAACTTGCCTACAGCTAGTGCACCAGAACTGGAACATTTTCACCTTCATCTTCCGCTTGGAGATGACCTCTGAAAACTAGAGACTTAGGACCAGTCATTGAGATCTGACAACTTTAGTGTTTACCATTTGTTTCAGAAAAATATTTTTGGCATAAGGATTGGAGGCAGTCCAGGGGCTGTAGCAGCAAGCCCAAATTGAGATCACAATGAATAATTCCCAAAGAAGGTAGCATTTTTAACGGGCATTTTGTGATAATTCCTCATTCCTACACCCTCTTTATTCTTTCTGTGCAGCAACGATGACGGCAGTTGCCAATCAGTCAAATGTCATTTCCTTCCTCCCAAAGAATCCCCTAAGAATTTTACTATGTGACTTGTGAAAGACATGGTAGTTACAAATGTTGGCCACCAAAGGACATCTACAGCCAATGCTAAAGAAGTATGGGGATTAAAGAAGAAAGTATGGCTGACATCACTCAACCTAATGAACATTTCTTACCATTTTACAGCATCTTTTTGAAATAACAATGAAGTCCCCAGCTGCAAGTGGGATGGCCAGAGACATAAAATGGGAGTCATTATAGTTTGAATGTGGTTTGGTGCTTCAGTGGCAAATTCTTCTCCAAACTCCAATGCATAATATGAACATTTAGAAGTAAATCCCAGAAATTCATTGGGGAAAGTATGTCTAGACTAGACAATAAAGTGGTTCTGTTTCTCCTACTGCTTGTTCATTTTATTTTTTATTTACTCATCATCAAGGTCCCACTAAACTTGCGAGGGAAGGATGTCACAGCTTGTAAATAATTTGTAAACAAAAATTAATTTGTTCTCCTAATTTGTCAAAATTTTCATCAACTTTTTAAAAGGCACATTTGAATCTTTGCACGTTAATCATGTTACTTTAGAAAAATGCTCATCTGTTTTCATTGCACCAATTTCTTACTGACCACATTTAGTAATTTTTAATTTAGTTATTTAATTAACGTGCTGTTGTATGACTTAACACTTTTCACCTTGATCTGGGAACAGCATGTACATCTGATGAAGTAGAATTTACTCTACGAAAGCTTATGCTACCAACTTCTTTCTCTCAGTCTTAAAGGTGCTACAAAATCCCTTTGTATGCTGATCCAGAGTAACATGCTATGTCTTTTAATTCTACCACACAATACAGTGTTTCTGAGAGGACCCAAAACCTCATAGAAAAAAAGAGAGAAAACCAGACTAAGGCCATTTCCGCACAAGTCTGTTATAGCGCGATGATTCCACTTTCAACCTCCTATGGAATTCTGGGGTTTGCAGTTTCGGGAGGGGCTGGCTGGCCCCTCTCAAAATTGCCAACCCCAGGATTCCATAGGAGGTTGAAAGTGGAATCATCGTGCTATAACAGACTTGTGCAGAAATGGCCTAAGAGTACGGCTTACAAATGAAAGCAAATACAATACAGCTAAAGCATACAAAGATTAACATTAAAACATAATTAACTTTAACAGGATCCCGAGTCTTGTAGAAACAAAAAATCCAGAGGTACAAAGACGAAGGAGACAAGCACTGTATTCAGGATTTAGCAAATGCCCATGCAGAGGGACAAAGCAAAAACAGAGACACAGCAATAGAATCTCTTACAATAGAGACTTTGAGCAGTGGTGCTCAAATACCAGACTTTGGGGGCACATTTACCCCCACTGAAGTTTACAGGACCTATCTCCTTCTGACCTCTCCTGACTTCCAGATCCCCCTCCCAATTTTGTAGGGCTCAAAATCTCCTGCACTTCTATTTTCCTTCCCCCTGATTTAAAGCCATTTTTAATTCCAGTTTTGACAAATTACAGATTAAAATAGGAACCCCAGAGTGGCTAACCAAGAGTGATAATGAGATAGTGCATGGCCTCAAGTCTTTGATCTAAATGACACAAAAGAGAAGGTAGAGAGGAGAAACGCAATGTAGGGCACTAGTTCTTAGAGAAAGTTTGCAAATAATAGTGAAAATCTTGGTTCATGTTTAATTTTCATTGAAATTTTTTGCCAGAACATATAAGGGAGGTGCTATATTACCTGCACATAACACTGCATGAATAAAAGGAAAGTAGATCTATTTGTAGCTAGAGGGAATAAGAGTAAAACATTCAACCATGTGTATTCAGGAATTTTGAGGGAGGTGCCATGTTAACCTATTGCAGGAGAGACAACCAAGTTTTGTTATTGGACCTGAAAGACTCACAAGTTTTATTTGGTATACATTTTTGAGGACTGCAGCCCATTTCATCAGGTGCATCAGCACTGCTTCTACTCTACATCTCTGTGTTGTCCTATTTGTACTACCTCCTTGAGGCTGGTCATCAACAAAAGAAAAAACTGTGCTGAACTACATGTTACTTTACTGTATGTAGTATGACAATTTGTGGATTTTCAGTATTACAGTAGCCCCTCCACGTTCACAAGGGTTCAGGGCACAGAAGCCTCACAAAAGTGGGAAAACCATGAATAACTCCCCCCTGCAATCCCCTTCCCACTGCTCTCTGGACCTTCCCCCTTCCTATTCCTTTGCTTCTGACCCCGACATTCAGAGTGGGGGGGAAGACAAGCTTAAAGGCTTACCAGTACTTTCCCTTCAGACAGAGAAGAGGGGAGTGCTGGAGTTGTACTACTTCTAGTTACCACCTTGAGAAAGGAGGGAGAGGATCAAAGAGAACACGTGACCAATCAGCATCCAATACACAACAGAATGTGCAACCATATGACAGAGAGGACACACCTACAGCAGTAGGAGGGGACTTTGCTTACCCAAAAGGAAAAAAAGTTCATTTAAACACAAGCCTTGCGAGCCTGGGGTGAGGAATGAAAGGGAATGGGAGGAGGAAAATAGAGAAAGGCAAGCACATGCCTTGTGAATAAGCAAATCTGTGGAGGTCAAATCTGTGAATGTGGAGGGAGAACTGTAAATATCTCTCAGCAGTGATATAAAGAATGTTCACAAATTTTCTCATCCCATCAAAACACTCAGTTGAAAGAATTGTTAACTGGCACAAGATTTTTCTTTGTGATAAATTCATAAAATTTGATGTAGAAAAGCTGGTACTTGGAATACTTGAATACTACTTCAATGATGATGATTGCATGGTGCACTCCACCATATCAGAGACAGCCATTTAAGCGGTACAGATGAGATATGTAGTATAAACAGCTCTGTCCTCCATCAGAAGGAAACAACTGGGGACCATAGGAAGAACAGCTGGGAGGCCAGCATCTGCCATCTGAGGCCATCACCTCACACCCCGACCAATGATTGCATCATTGTCTTCTTTAGCAGGTGGGGAAGTTGGAAAGAACCTGTAAGGTGCTGCAGAGGCTATTTGGTTTCCTTTTCTCTGCAGGTGAAATAAAGCCAGGGGTTAGGTGATGATAAAGCAGCCACCAACATTATGATGGTGGGACTGAAGTATCACTGTATATTTTTGGCCCATGGAGCAAACCATTGCCCTTTTAGCTTCGTATGTAGGATGCAGACAAAGGTGGAATCTGAGAAGGTTGGTGGTGATGAAACAGCACTTAATGATGTGAAGTTCTTTCGCTGTAAGTGAAGTGTTAGTCCAATTACTATGCTAAATCAGAGTTCTCTGTGTTCCACTGCGTTTCCTGCCTAAACACAATTAAATCTTAAATTAGGAATTTTGTGTGTCTTTCTTTATCCTAAAACCAAGGTAACCAATTAATATTGCAATATACAGAATCTCTTTAGACTTAAAACAGCATTTGGTCCAGCTCAGATTGTTGTTCATGAGATATTGGTCATCATTAACAGCTTTTCAGAAAGAAATTGTCTCTTTCAACTAAATGTTTGCAATATAATACAAATAATGCTTCCCTGTAGCACATGATGTGGGTCTTACAACTTTAACTACATGAATGTGTATTTTGTAGAATCCACTTCAAGTGGAAATAGTTTTGGAAACAGGATCTGTTTATATTAATGTAAACATATTGCTCAACTTAATCATTTATGTACTTATGCCTTGTTTCCCAAGGAGAAGGAGAGAGTTAACTGGAAATGGATCTCCATTCACTTTCTGGTTTTGTCAGAAGGGAGCAGCCTCTGGTGAGGAATGAAATTGCCCTACTAGCCACATACAGCCCCAGGCCCCTTCCTGTACCCACCAAACCACCAAAGACTTCTACCAAAGCCCCCAACCACCCCCAAAGTCTAGGTGGGGAAAAATGCCCCCAAATTGCTTAAAACTGCCTAGAATGGCATGAAAACAGTGATTTGCTTCATCCCCTGCAAAAATCTCTCAGTGCCCTTCAAAACCTCTAAAAATGACTAATTTGTGGCCAAAAAAACAGGAACAGGAATTGCTGTTGACTCCTGTTTTCTTTGTGTGCAATGAATTCATCCAGCTGTTTGGGAAGGAGAGTGAAGGGATGAAAACTGATCCCTATCTTCATGTGGCTGGCTGATTCTACATTAAGCTAAGAAAGGTATAGCATAAGACTCTCCTAGGCCATTTCCGCACTAACCTGTTATAGTGCTATTCGTCCAGTTTCAACATCCTGTGGATTTCTGGAGTTTGTAGTTTGCTGAAGCCAAAGAGCTCTCTGGCAGAGAATTCTAAAAACCCCTCCCTAAACTGCAAACCCCAGGATTCCATAGGATATTGAAAATGGAATAATAGCACTGTAATGGTGTAGTGCAGAAATGGCCTCAGTTTCAGACTTTCAGTTTCCCAGCTCGTCTTTGAGGCTCACCTGGAAATGCCCACAGGCTAGAGCTGCCAGATGGAAAACTGGTGATGGGTCCTGTACCTTTAATGATTGTCAAGAAGAGGGAATTTCAACATGTATTGCTTGTCATGCAACCAGGTAACGAGCAGTACCTGCTGGAATTCTCTGTTCTACACAACCATTAAACATATAGGAGCACTCCCAATTTTTCACTCTGGCAATTCTGTCAGTATTGCAAAGGCCAAGCTAGATTGACTGTGAATAGTAAACCCCATGATAGGGTTACTTTAGGGTTGGACTAAGTTGGAAATGACTTGAAGGCACACAATAACAACAAAGTATTAGCTCTAGTCAAATATAATCAATTGCATGCAGCTACTACAGATGATTGAGCAGATTTGCATTTCCATTTGCATCAAAAATGCACCCACCCACTTCAATAGTATCCAGGACAAATGAGATATCGCACAGGTTTACAAACTAAAGCAGTAGGAAGGAGATATTCAACATTCCCTATCAGCCAGAATAGGCAGCCTCCCTCTTCCTGCTGCTGTGCATTATAGGGCATTTTTTAACTCCTATTTGGGAGGACTCAACATTAGCCTGTTACCCTGATTTCTGGGGGTCCCGGGAGGGACACCTAAATGTGCTCAGAACAATGGGGAGGGAATTAGCAAAGAGCACTAGTTAGCAATGCGAGAGGCAGGGTAACGTAGCGAGATCTTGAACCCTATGTCTACAGGGTCAGGCTGAGTCAATGATCAAGCAGAAGTTAATGATAATAATAATTGTTTTATTGAAATACAGTCAAACACGTGTATGCAACACACTCACACGAAGAACTATAGAAATAAAAGGTAGGAGTTGGATAGAGGGATTTTGAGAGGAGATTTGGTATGGGAAATGCTATACCTGTCCTGAAGCCCGGTGATAGCAAAGAAGCTGGGGAGCATGGGTTCTCAGCATGTGGAGGCTGAGGGGAGGCTCGTCAAACGGAGAAGCAGCAAGTCGGGAGGCAAGTCATGAGCGATCCAACGAGACGCTCAAAGTCAGGGGTTCTTACAGGGAAAATTGTGGCCACCTGCTAGGCCGTACTTGGGGATAACAATGAGTTTCAGGCTGGAGACAAAGCCTCCAAAAGGTCAGTACTTTAGATGATGGAATTATGACCCAATTGTCAATAGAGTAGCCAGTATGCAAAAGCGGAGTGCTTGAGAGTTGTATAGTCCGCTCATCAAGCTGCCTGCGCGGGGCAGGGGATCTTTTATAAGTAGCGTGCATACATAATGTGGTACTTGCCTTGAGGTCTCCTAAAGCTGCATTCGGTAATGACTGGCCTGCCTGGATTGGGGTTTGAATGGTTCGGCTATTGTCGGCTGCGCCTGTGTGCGTGCTTGTCTGGGGGCCTCGCAAGCACGTGGAGAGGAATGGGTAAAGAAGGCCAAATTATTGATATCAAAAGATATCTTAATATCCCACAAGCTCGGGCTAGAAACAGCGGTAACAAGCCCCTTGGTCTGAGTTTTAGGAAGTCTGTTGCTGCCACACAACTCACACTTCTCATGCTAGGTCTTACACAACCTTCTACAGTTGCCATGTGTATATTTTCTGTGCAAAGATAGCATTGCATTTGGCTACAAAGGGCCAGAACTTGACAGAATCGTCATTTGACCAGAGCTTTGAAACAGTAAGTTAAAGAATGTGTTTGTTGATCATTCATTGTGGTTTTGTGTAACAAAAGGTAAAGGACGTACACTGTGATTGTAAGATAACAAGGGACATCATTATTAAGTTTTTAGCAGAATGGCTAACGGGTTTTGACTCAGTTATTTTGCACATAGAGACTTCTCGCTTTCTCTGCAAAAAATTTTCTGTTGATGTCAGTAGATGGAGAAGTCCCTTTCTCAGTTGCTTTGTCTGGCTGCAGTCCCTTCTATTTGCATTTACCTAGGAGCAAATGTCACTCTCTTCTGAGTAGACAGCTATAGGATTATACTGTTTATTGATAATTTAAAAAAAAAATTGTATCAAAGGTACCTTCTTCTTTATGTGTCCAGAGACAGAGAGTGGGCAGAATTACCCACGGTGTTAAGGCTATGTAACAGCTCAACTTGTCTGATCACAGTTTGATAGTTTAGATTTAGCCTGAACCAATTAATACCCTATTCAGACTCAAATCTCAATCTAAATTTAGATATCTACATTTTTGTTCTGTCCATTGATTTGCTTTTTTTTTTCCAGGCAAGTCCATCACATTTGAGAAAATGGTATCCCACTGAGAGGGGCTTAACCCAAGCTTCAGACTGGTCAGTCTAGCAGTTTTGTGCAAGCTATCTTAAAGGTTCTTTTTATAATGGCCTTAACTTTGGGGTGTTTTTTTTCCCCAGGAATGTGCATGACATTTGGAAATGAGATAGTCCTTTCAGAGGTGATTAATCCTGACAAACTGTATACAGGTCCACAGTAAGTTTTTTTAAAACTACTTTTTTTGTTTTTGTCTCACAACTTTTAAAGTTTGTTTCAGTATTTTTGAAGCTTGCGGGTGTGTGCATGAACAAATTGTGCTACACATAGAAGGCTGACAGACAACTGTCCCACAGCATATTTTACAGAATCTTATCTAAAGATCCCACTGAGTGATATCTGAAGGAACTACATGGGTGTCCCCTTTCTCCCTCCTCCCATTCCATCCCCACCACCACCACCACCTGAAAGAGTGAATGACCAAGTGAGGGAATATACACGGTCAGGCCCAGTCACACTGCCATTACTGGTACTTTTTTGTGGTATTAAATATTGGGAGGGGGCTTATGATATTCATGTTTTTTTCCACTTTTGGTGGGGATCCTGTGGCTTGAACCCCCATAAAAGTGGAGGGCCAACTGTATTGTTAGAAAACCAACTTAAATTATCCTCCTGGGTAAAGGGGATATGGAAGGGCTTGCATGGATCCTAGCAACAGTGAAATTGAAGGGGTTACACCGATCATGGATAGGACTGAGGAACTATGAGTTGATCTCCACCATATTGGGCAGAGACTGACAAGGCGTCTGTAATCTTTTAATTGACTGTCTGAAGTAAGAAATAATTAATTTTGATTATAGTATTAGAGCTCTTCAAAAGAGAAAAATAACTGTGGGAGTACACAGGAAAGAGACCTCTATGCTGTGGTAGCCAATTATAGAATTCCTTCCTTTTGGAAGCCCAACTGGGGCCAACATTGCTGTCATTCTGATGCCAAGTTCTCTTTACTAAATCGTTTGAAGCTCAAACGGTTTCACACAAGTCCTCATGTATACAAGGTTTAAATTGCTTCAAATTATTTTAACCAGTTTTAATATGTCTTTTTAACTTGTTAAGTTGTTTAATGTGTTTCATACCTTGTAACATCATTTTTATTTTTTCACCTTTCCGAATCGGTCAGGTTGGTTTTATTGTGACGAACCTGATGGGAGGGGGTCTTGACCACAGATCCTCCTTGGCAATTGAGAGTGTTTAAGCTGATTGGCTGGTGACATGGAACCTTGGATGGCCCAGGGGAGGGGCTGGGGGAAAGAGGAAAATAATGGATTTTAACTGTCTGGAGTGTGTTTGAGGAGGAGTGTGATTTGTGGTGTGTTTGGTGAAGGTTGGAGATTTGAAGAGCTCTGTGGGAGAGAGAACTGAGAAATTGGGTGTATGAGAGATAGTGAATCAGTTGAAAGAGAGAGACAGAGAGAGAAGAAAGGTGTGCTGTTTATAAACAATGAGACACAAAACACATTTAAAGCAACAGTGTTACAATAAATGTTTGAAGTTCTGTGTTCCTTAAAACAGTGTCACAGAGTCTTATTTTGAATCCTGGAATATACACACTACCAATCATAGAATCATAGAAATGTAGAGTTGGAAGAGACCACAAGGGCCATCCAGTCCAACTCCCTGCCATGCAGGAACACCCTCAAAGCACTGCTGACAGATGACCATCCAGCCTCTGCTCCAAAGAAGGAGACTCCGCTACACTCCGAGGCAGCATATTCCACTGCCGGACAGCCCTGACTGTCAGGAAGTTCTTCCTGAGGTTCAGGTGGAATCTCCTTTCCTGCAGCTTGAATCCGTTGCTCCTTGTTCTGGTCTCTGGAGCAGCAGAAAACAAGCCCTCTCCTTCCTCTACATGGCGTCCCTTCAAATATTTAAACATGGCTATCATGTCCCCTCTTAACCTTCTCTTCTGCAGACTAAACATGCCCAGCTCTCTAAGTCTATCCTCATAGGGCATGGCTTCCAGGCCCCTCACCATTTTGGTTGCCCTCCTCTGGACCTGCTCCAGCTTGACCATGTCCTTCTTGAATTGGGGTGCCCAGAACTGGACACAATATTCAAGATGAGGTCTAACCAAAGCAGAGTAGAGTGGTACCAGTACCTCCCTCGATCTAGACACTATACTCCTATTGATGCAGCGGAGAATTGCATTGGCTTTCTTGGCTGCCGCATCACACTGCTGACTCATGTTCAGCTTGTGGTCTATTAAGACTCCTAGATCCCTTTCACACGTACTGTTATCCAGCCACGTGTCCCCCATCCTATATTTCTGTATTCCATTTTTTCTACCTAAGTGTAGGACCTTACACTTCTCTCTGTTGAATTTCATTTTGTTAGCCTTGGCCCAGCTCTCCAATCTGTCCAGGTCATTTTGAAGTTTGATCCTGTCCTCTGGCGTATTAGTAACCCCTCCCAATTTGGTGTCATCTGCAAATTTGATGAGCATGCCCTCTATTCCTTCACCCAAGTCGTTGATGAAGATATTGAACAGCACTGGGCCCAGGACAGAACCCTGTGGCACCCCGCTAGTCACTTCTCTCCAGGATGAAAAGCAGCCATTGGTGAGCACCCTTTGGGAACGGTCAGTGAACCAGTTACAGATCCACCTGACAGTAGCCCTGTCCAGCCAGCATTTTACTAGCTTCTTTGCAAGAATGTCATGGGGAACTTTGTCAAAGGTCTTACTGAAATCGAGATATGCTACATCCACAGCATTCCCTTCATCTATCAAGCTAGGAACTCTATCATAAAAAGAGATAAGATTAGTCTGGCATGACTTATTTTTGAGAAATCCATGTTGACTTCTCGTGATTACCGCATTGCTTTCTAAGTGATTAGAAACTGACTGCTTAATGATCTGTTCCAGGATCTTTCCGGATACTGATGTCAGGCTGACTGGGCGATAATTATTTGGGTCCTCTTTTTTTCCCTTCTTGAAGATGGGGACAACATTTGCCCTCTTCCAGTCTGCTTGAACTTCTCCTGTCCTCCAAGATTTTTTCAAAGATTATAGCAAGCGGTTCCGAAATGACCTCTGCCAGTTCTTTTAATATCCTAAGATGCAATTCATCTGGCCCTGGAGACTTGAATTTATCCAGTGTGGTCACGTATTCTCTATCTATTATGTGCCGCATTTCCCCTGCTTCCTCCCCTGCTCTCCAGCCGCCAGGTTGAGTGCTCGTATCCTTCTGGGAAAAAACTGAGGCAAAGAAGGTGTTAAGTAGTTCTGCCTTTTCTCTTCCCCCTGTTAGTAATTCGTCATCTTCTCTGTGCAGCGACCCTATCATCTCCTTTTTTCTTTTGCTGCAGACATATTTTAAAAAGCCCTTTTTATTGTTTTTAATGTCTCTGGCCAGCCTAAGTTCGTTCTGTGCTTTAGCCTTTCTGACCTTCTCCCTACGTCTCCTGGTTACTTGCTTAAATTCTTCTTTGGTTTTTTCCCCCTTCTTCCATTTCCTGTACATGTTTCTCTTAACGCTTAGCTCAGTTGAGAGTTGCTTAGTCAACCATTCTGGTTTCTTCAGATGTCTTCCATTTTTCTTCCTTATTGGCACAGTTTTAGACTGTGCCTTCAGTATTTCCCTTATAAGGAACTCCCATGCCTCCTGAACTCCTTTCCCTTTCGCTATTCTTGACCACGGAATTTCAGCCAGCAGCTCCTTAAATTTACAGAAGTCCGCTTTTTTAAAATCTAAGATGGGTGTCTGGCTACACTTATCTTCTCCTTCCCACTGAATGCCAAATTCCAATAGGGCATGGTCAGTCCCCCCTAAAGATCCAACCACTTCTGCCTCATTAACAAGGTCATCCCTGTTGGTCAGGATCAGATCTAGAATATTAGATCCCTTTGTCACCTCTTCCACCTTCTGGACCATGAAACTGTCTGCAAGACAAGCAAGAAACTTGCTGGACCTTGCTGTCTTGGCAGAGTTTGACTGCCAACATATATCCAGGTAATTGAAATCTCCTATTATTACTGTATCTCTTCTTTTTGAATGTGCAGTCATTTGGTTGAGGAAGGCGTCATCAAGGTCCTCAGTCTGGGTTGGAGGTCTGTAGTAAACCCCCACCAGAATATCCCTATTGTTTCTCGCTCCCTTAATTCTTACCCAGATGCAATAATATCATCTTAACCTTAGTGCCAACAGTACCACAGTCTTGGAAAATATAAATCACTGCTGATCCTTACCTCTGGGAGAAGGGAAGATTTAGGGAAGGCAGTAAAAGGGAGAGAGTCCTGAAAGGAAGAAACCAAGGGGGGCCAAGAGTGAGGAAGGGACTGCATTCTCATAAAGGGAGAACTGAGGCAGACCCGTTTGTCCTGGCCCTGGCTCGATTCAGAGATCTCCCTGGCTGTTCAGACCTGAACACAAAGAGGTGTCAGGCTGGGCACGCCTTGAATGCGAGGCTTGGGTGCACCTTTCACACTCGGCACTGACAGGCGGTGGTTTTTTTGCATTTTATACTCCTTGAGATCTTTAACTAGAGGATGAGACACAAACATTTTGGTTGATTGATTAAATGTCTCTGCTGTCAATAGGCATACTCCCATGCATGCATGTTTTAGGGCTGCAGCTCCAGTAGGCAATGAGGTTTAAGAATGAAAGTATCTACTCATGGCTGCTCTTTCAGAAGTAAGTCCAACTGAGTGGAGTGGGGCTTCCTCTCAGCAAAGCTTTCTTGGCAGCAACAACTAATCCTGTTCCCCCCTCCATTCCCCTAGGAGCCCATCCTGCTTAGGTCCCTTCCTTAGGAAGCATCTGTCCCATCTACCTGCAACTGGAAGAACAGTGAGAAGGATAGAACTTGTGGTGACATTGAGGGTTGCGACACATTGCCAAGCCCATAAGGATGTAAAGATCCATCTCTGTGATGGAATTCAGAACAGGTAAATAGGTGCAACAGCAAATAAAATAATGGTAATGGTTTAATGGACAGGATGCATGGGATGGGACATTCATGGAACAAAATTAGAAATACAGGGGGATAGAGGAGGTAGAGGACAATACAGACAGTGAGCAAGGTACAATGTTAAATATATGCTTTCAAGACAGCATATGGTGACCCCATGAAGTTCATGGAATTTTTTAAGCCAAGGAATACTCATAGGCCAGTTGGCATTGTATTCCTCTGAAATATAGCCTATAGTATCTGGTATTCCTTAGAGAACCCCCATCCATGTACTAACTGGGTGTGACCCTGCTTAGCAGGTCAGATGGCACTTAGGGCCATCAGAATATTTAGGCAGCTAAGATATAATGGTAGGTCAATTAGCCAGTCCCAGACTTGACTTTGTAACTCCTTCACATATATGACTATGGTAACAATAAACAAACAAACAAAAGAGTAACGATTGCCATTAATTGCACTCCATGCAGCCCAAACATTATGCAAATTGACCATCACATAAGTGCTGCAGAGACATCCCCTCAAACCAAACTAACTTCAAGATGAGGAGGTAAGTGGTTCTCCGTGCCATTTCTGACTTGGAAGAAAAGCAATATGTAGAATATGAGAGAAGCCAAACCAAAGTGAGCAATCTGGGTGAGACTTGGTGTTGACTGGATTAGCATGCCTGAAAATAACTATGCAGGAAAATATTTATCTTTAAGGAAAATTCATTAGCCATGACCACTGGGACAAAATTGTGCCATCTATACATCATCTTCTTGTCCTCCCTTTGGAACCTTGAGGATAGAACTATATTGTCAGCCTTCTGCCCCACAGAGGCAGCAAGAGAGGATCAAGATGAACATGGCCCTCACAGAGAGGTCCATGGATGGTAATCTGCTCTAGATCTAGGTGAAGGAACACAGCACAACAATTAGGCCCATGTCAATGTATATTCCAGGAATATTCGTTGGCCTTCCTTTTTGTCAAACTTTCCCTAAGTCCTGTTTTTCATCTTTTTCCCTAACCAGCAAAGCAATAAACTTTGATTGTTTAATCAGCTGAGAGTTCTTCATAGTTCGGCCTGGATCTCTTCCAGGATTCAAAACATTTGGATGTTTCAGTAAACTGAACCTTTCAATCTCAGGAACAAACAGTAGTTAGATTACAATCTATTGGGAGGTTGCTAGATGATTTGTAGATGATTAACAAATATTTCTGACTTCAAGTCAGAAATGAAAACAACCATATTCCCCCTCCCTCCTAATTAAGTTTTTAAAATCAGGAGTCTGTGGAGAGACAGGAGTAGACCTCTTTGTCTTTCCTAATCAACCAGACCTAAACCCCACTAACTAGTTCCTAATCTTGATTTATCCTGCTCTCACTCCCTAACCTTACTTACTCCATTAATGACCCTCTTTCCTGCAACAATTCCATTACCTGTAGTAGTGCAGTTTCTCAACAGTGCTTGGTAGCGCGCTCTTCCATAGCCAATCCAAGAGTGGGTGTGGTGTGGGTGTTCCCAGGTTGTCCCTTCCTCAGCTACTCTCATGGCATGGTAACTTCAAAATATATCATCTCTCCATGTTTATTTTAAATTTCTCCTTTGAGATAATTTTTTAAAATTTTTAATACATTTTTAGCATTATAGCACAAAAACGCAATAGCGTACCTGCGTATCATGACGTTGTTACCCTGATTTCTGGGGGTCCCAGGAGGGACACCTAAATGTGCTCAAACAATGGGGAAGGAATTAGCACAGAGCACAAGTTGGCAATGCGAGAGGCAGGGTAACGTAGTGAGATCTTGAACCCTATGTCTACGGGGTCAGGCCGAGTCAATGATAAGGCAGATGTTGAAATAATAATAATTGTTTTATTGAAATACAATCACACAAGTGTATGCAACACACTCACACAAGAGGCTATAGAAATAACGGTAGGAGTGGGATAGAGGGATTTTTAGAGTAGGTTTGGTATGGGAAATACTATACCTGTCCTGAAGCCCGGTAAGAAGCAAAGAAGCTGGGGAGCGTGGATTCTCAACACGTGGAGCTGAGGGGAAGGCTCGCTGGACAAAGCGACAGCAAGGCGGGATGGAAACCAAGAGCCATCCGAGGAAGCGCTCAAAGTCAGGGGTTCTCATAGGGAAAATTGTGGCCGCAGGCTAGTCCGTACTTGGGGAAAACAATGAGTTTGGGGCTGGAGACAAAGCCTCCAAAAGGTCAGTACTTTAGATGATTGAGTTATAGCCAGATTGTCCAGTATGCAAACGCAGAATGCTTGAGAGTTGTATAGTCCACTCATCAAGCTGCCTGCGCGGGGCAGGGGATCTTTTTGTAAGTAGCGTGCATACATAATGTGGTACTTACCTTGAGGTCTCCTGAAGCTGCATTCGGCAATGACTGGCCTGCCTAGATCGGGATGTGAATGGTTCGGCTATTGTCGGCCACGCCTGTGTGCATGCTTGTCCGGGGGCCTCGCAAGCACGTGGAGAGGAATGGGTACAGAAGCCCGAATTATTGATATCAAAATGATATCTTAATATCCCACAAGCTTGGGCTAGAAATAGCGGTAACAATGTTACAACATTGCTGCATGAGTATGGCTTTAAAAAAACAAAAAACCAACCAATCACAAGATGCGGGCCGGGAAAAAGGACTTATCAATGATGTTCTAATGCGGTGGGAAGACCAGTGCCAATACAGCTACTTATCCACTTAAGTCGAAAGAGTACAGTAGAGAGTGTTCATAACCTGATGCCATCACAGGAATGGCAATGCTGAGATTCAAACGGAATAACATGAGATTGAGGTATGGTGTGGTAAGGCCCCAAGTGTCATACATGGCCCTTTTCAAAATTCCCCAGACATTCCACCAATCACCACTCACTCCCAGTATTCCATTCTTTCTCCCCCTCCTGACAAATCATTATAACATCTTCTACACTGTGCTGTATATAACTATACTTTACCTTATTTTATCTAATAAATGCAACAAAACACTGGCTTCAGTGTTATCATTCTTTCGGCACCAAGTTAAAATGCTTCTCTCTTCCCAGGCATTTCATGTAATATTAAAAGGATATTGACAAGCCAACACATGTCTAGAGGAAGTTGACCAAGAAGGTAAAGTGTCTAAAAATGAAAACATGTGAGGAACAGTTTTGGCCTGGAAAAGTAAAGAATGAGAAGTGATGATAGCTATCTTTAAATATATAAAGGGTTCTCAGATAGAAGGTGGAGCAAACTTGTTTTCTTCTGCTCTAAATGACAGGACCTGAATCAAGAGATCCAATTTACAAGGAAGTACCTTCTGACTAAACACTTGGAAGAAATTTCTGGTGGTAAGAGCTATTCAGCAGTGGAACAGATTACCTTAAAAGTGGGTGGATTCTGTTTCAGCAGAGGCTTTAAAACAGAAATTTGGTGACCATCTATCTGGGATTTTTGCTATGTATTTCTGCAATAGATGACTAGACATACTTCCCAACTCTTGTCAAGGCACAGTTGTGATTTTTCAAGATACTGATATTATGTCAGTTGGCTATCCTTATGTTTTTCTTCTGAAGGAGAGGTGCAGTGTTACGTTACCACTGTGGTTTTTGTTGTTCTTGTTCTTCTCTGTAACTTTTTAAAATTATATTTTAACATTGCACCATGTTTTGAGTCTTTTTTCTTTTCGTTTTTCTTCTTTTCTTTTCTTTTTAGAAAAAGGGATCAAATAAATTGAAATGATTATGGTATTTTCTGTATTCTGTATTATATAGAAAGTTGGTAAGTGGAACTGAGATAGTAACTGAAGGAGAGCTGCAGAGGAGACATCTTATCTGCCCTTGAATTCTATGAGTGGAAAGGGCAAGAGAACAAGTTGCCATTGCTTCATAGAAAGAATGGTATGATTCTAAGTACACTCACTCAAAGATTCCACTGTTGACACTGATTCTGTCCTGGACTGAACCTTGGCACAAATTCAGCCCCATGTGTGCTGGACAGGTTGACAAATTTTCTCTATATCAGTCGGGTAAATAATTTATGAACAATGGAAATTTGTGAAGGATAGCTGCAAAAGGGATTGGGGGAAATAGTTTTATTTTTAATAAAGCTAAAGGGCGGTTCCCTTTTGATTAATGATTATAATGAGCAAACAGTGCCCAGTGCTTGACTTCTTAGACACTCTGAGAGAGCGAAGCCTCCAGCATGTGGTGGGAGAGAGGCTACCCACCAAAGAGGAATAGCAGGAATCCTAAAGAGGGAATTCTTAGCATTCTTCTCAAATTACAGTCTCCCAAGGAAGCTATCACTAATAAGATTAATATTTATTTTATGATGTACTTTTGTGCCGAGTAGCAGAATTGCAGAACCTAGCCCTTAACAGTTGTGACAAGTGTTTTCTTACTATGTCTCTCAGTGGCTTGTCAGTGTCAATCTCAAGCATATGGTTGTTTTTTACTTTAGAACTGCTAAACAGATGGGACCATGCCACGGAGAGAAACCAGGAATAGAAGATGACCATGTCACTTTGCCAAATGGACAAAGTAAGGAGGTATTGTTGTTGTGTGCCTTCAAGTCATTTTCAACTTATGCCAATTCTGAGGTGAACCTATTGCAGGGCTTTGTGGAGGCTGAGAGTGTGTGTGCCCAACATCATCCAGTGGGTTGAGTAGGAAATCAAACCCTGGTCTCCAGGGTTGCAGTCCAGTGCTCAAGCCACTAAACCATAGTGGGTCTCAAGGAAGTATACACCATCAGAATTAAAACTAAATATTATAATACCATAGCCATGTCCAATAAATCAAATATTTAACATCTAATATAATGATAATATTCCATGACATGTGAAGATATGCTTTTCTATAGCTTTGATTCAATATTACACCATTAGACTGAGAATCAATGCCTCCCCCACCAAATGTTCCCAGATTCAAACTCCCATCTGCTCCAGCCAATACGGACAACGGCTGTAGTCTGACAACATCAGGAGGGTCACAGGTTATACACTCTGGACTTATTTTCAAATTATTTTAAACATATCTTGATTTTTGAATATTTTGCTTAAAGAAATAACAATATGTTATGAATATTTCTCAGAATAAATTCAAACTAGATATAAGTAAGGTGTATTACTATTTTGAACCCCATTCCTTGATATTCAGAAATGTCAGGATCACAGTATATCATCATCTAATAAAATCATAGAATCATTGAAACATATTGCTGGAAGAGACCACAATGGCCATCGAGTCCAACCCCGTGCCATGCAGGAACAAACACTCAAAGCACCCCTAGCAAATGGCCATCCAGCCTCTGCTTAAAAGCTTCCAAAGAAGGTGACTCCACCACACTCCAAAGCAGCATATTCCACTGTCGAATAGCTCTGACTGTCAGAAAGTTCTTCCTGATGTTTAAGTGAAATGTCTTTTCCTGCAGTTTAAATCCAATAGTTTCTTAAAGTTAGAAGTTATAATTCACAGATACCAAGTATAGATATTAATCTATGCTTGGTATCAATAGTATAAAATGTATTTATTTAATCAATGTTTTTATTCCATTTGCAACAAAGATGTATTGCTAAGACATATATTTTGGCTTCAGTATTTTTTTAACAGGAAGATAATAAGTTTCCCATGAAGACATAGAATAATAGAATGATAGAGCTGGAGGAGACCTCAGGGGCCATTCAGTCCAACCTTCTGCCACACAGGAACACACATCAAAGCATTCCCAACAGATGGCCATCCAACCTCTGCTTGAAAAGCTCCAAACAAGGAGACTCTACCACATTCTGAAGTAGCATATTCCACAGTCGAATAGCTCTGACCAGCAGGAAATTCTTCCTGAGGTTTAGGTGGAATAACTTTTCCTGTAGTTCACATCCATTGCTCCTTGTTCTAGTCTTTGGAGCAGTGGAAAACAAGCCCGTTCCCTCTTCAATATGACATCCTTTCAATATTTAAACGTAGCTATCATGTTCGCTCTAAACCTTCTCTTCTGCAGACTAAACATACTCAGCTCCCTGAGCAGCTCCTCATAGACCATGGCTTCCAGACCCTTCACCATTTTGGTCACCCTCCTCTGGACACATTCCATGTAGACAAAAATTCAGAGAGACCATCCAGCATGCTACATTGATCTCATTGTGGACAATGTCTGTGGGACTATTTACTGTCTGAACTGAAACACTAAAATTTAATGATCAAAATGTGTCAATGATGGGCAGACATAGACCTCAAGATTCAGATTGTGACTGAGGAAAAGACCTCCATGTTTGTTAATCAGCTTCAGCAAATTTATACCTCATTAGTCTTTCTTCAATATTTTTATTTCCTCTCTCTCACCCTGAAGTGACACATGCAGAGTAAAGTAAATCAGATCAAAACAGATATAGAGAGGCAGGTCTTGGGTCATTATGAAAACCTGGTTAACATACATAGTTAGCAAGCTCATGGAGACACTACCACTTACAGGAATGGAAACTCTTCATCTACAGCAGAATAATTGCCAGAGGGACAGCGGCAGCTCCATGGGCCAAATGTACCCCAAGGGCTTCCTTGGCCCATAAGTCCAGTTCCATCTTCACAAGTAAATTGAACATTGTTGGCAGCTGTATCATCACCATTCCCTTGATGTTCTTCCACTCTCAGAGAGTAAGAGACCATATTGCCTTTTGGACAATACTGAATGAATGTCCAAGATCCCCACCTAGTGAAGAAACCAACATTGTCAGCATGAAATACATGAGCAGCCCCAGGGGAAAATGTTTGCAAAGTTTTGATGGTTTTGTATGTATTCCATTCACTCCGTCACCAATCGAATGACCCAGGAAAACATGTTCATCATGGTCCTATATGGAATAATGCATTGGGTTTAAACAGATATTAACTCTGGATGCGTGACCTATACAATACATGATGTGGATGTTTTATCAGTGGTGTTAATTAATTTGAAAATTTTGTTTCATAGATTTTATTTCGTATTCACTTTTTCAATAAAATATTTTTTAAAAGTACGTTTATCTCTCCTCTTCCCTTCTTCCCTGAGCTTCCATGGAGCTTCAAGTTACAAGAAATGGGTACGTCCCTTGAAAGAGGCCGGACCAAGACTCAGTGGCATTGGGATGGACGGGCAAGGGGAGTGGTGGGCCCTGGGTGGCATTTTTTGGGGGTGCCACCACTTCTTGCACTGTCGCGCCTCCTCCATGTGCCATCACTCTGCCCATGTGCACCATAGCTCTGCCCACATCCTCCGCCCCTGCCCCTACCCCACTTACTCCAAGCTACACCACTGCTAAGCTTCCAAGTCCAAGTGCACTTCTTGGTTAAAAAGCACTGTAGATGCCATACCCATTAAAGAGAAGTCCAGGGCACAAAATGTGGCACTTTTTTGCCAGAGAGTAAACATGCTTCATTTCTCACAAGTGTTGCTTGGACTTAGACTTCCAATTCACTTCCCATAGGAAAAAAAGATGCTCCAAATGGAACCTAGAATGCCCCCATCAAGCCAATGCCTACCCCCAGATAAGTTTTATGGGGCATTTGTTGAGAGAAAAGGATGGCAGAGGAGATTCACTGGTCACAAATATTCAATCTGACACACTTCTATTTTCCTATCCTAGGTTCCCTCACATGTGACATCCCTAATGTTAGATGATCTGATAAATATACAAAATAGATACAAATATTATTCATCCTTTCTGCTTCTAACAGTGCACGCTCAAGAACGGGTAGGCAGAAGTAACTCTTCTCAAATTCAATGAGATTCACTCCCAGTTCAGTGTTTCAACATTCTGTACTAGGCCACTTAACTGTAGACTAGTTATTGCTGGCTTGTGAAACCATGAAGCTGTTAAATATCACTCTGAGATATTGTGAGCGCCCTAACCCACCTAAAAACTATGTCCTGAGGATCCTAATTATTTTATATCAAACATAGTGAGCCATAGAGATATACTGAATTCAAGAGAAAGGAACTGGGCATGATACAAGTTAATAGGGCAATGGTTAATTATGTAAAAAGCTACATAATTATGGTTAATTATGGTTAATTCTGTAAAAAAATGAACTTAGTTCTAAAGGTGTAAAATAACTGACAAACCAAATAATAAAAAAACAAAATCAGCCTAAAATTAATATGTCAGATGACAAACAAAATGCTTATTTTGATGAAGAGAAGAAATATATGAATAATAAAATGATTGCAGTCCTAGAGGCATCTGTGAAGCCTTTGATAGTTTGTTCTTCAAGTTGTATAGCTCTTTAAATCAACAAAATAAGTATATTAAGGTATCTTTGTCAATGATTAACACACACACCATTTCGAATTAGACTTTGGTATCATTTAATATCAATTTCAACAGGGAAAATAAAATCAGTTTCAACAGGGAAAATAAAAAGGTGATAGGAGCACTTGAAGCCAACAAATTTCAAAGTATTGATGGACATTAGCTACAAATTTCATAAGCAGTTTCATGATACCCGGTTGCCTCATTGTCACTGGTATTCATGAAGGTATTTCAGAGACATGATATAGCTCCCATATAAGGGTTACTAAAAATATTTACACACACACACACACACACACACACACACATGGCCACACACACACGGCCACACACCTGTTGGTATGTTTCTATCCTATTTATTTCCTAAAGCAACGTTTCAAATATTTTTCTACAGTTGTGCTTAGAAATGCTAGGGAATTTTTCAACAAGACCAGTCTGGTTTCATCCTGCAGAAATATCTCAGTGCCTATTAGGGAATTCTAAAATGTTGTGAGCATTATCTTGATTGGAAGTGTATGTAAGTCAATATATAAATAAATTCATAAACTGAAATTAGGCCCCACATTTGAAGCAGCTACAAATTCAATTCATCTGCTTTCCATTACAACACATAGAATAAATGGTTTGCATCTGGATCTTACAAAATTTGTTTAGGAGCACCAAAAAACGGTGCTCCTAAACAAGGCCCTTTCCTCAGGACGTTGTTGTCCTGAATTGGGGATAGGAGAGAGAGGGATCCCGGACAATGCTTATGCACGAAGTCATCCCATTGTTCTCCTGTCCTCAGATGGTGCGATCATGCCACAAATCATTGACAGGTTCTTCTCATCAATGACTGGCAATCACGCTGCCCTTCTGTCACCCTCCCATACTTACTTGAACAGTGGAGGGTCAGGAAGCATGATGGCCTTGCTTCCTGCCCCAGTGCAGCCTGGGACAGTGCCCAACTGTGCCGTGGAAAGAAGATGTATGGCCATCACACCTCCTCTATTTCTGGCAGCCAGTGCGGAGAAGAGTGCTCCTGTTATACTCTTCTTTCAGGAGAGGTTCTACCAGGATCCCAGCAGAATGCTGCTGGGATCTGGTAACGCGCAGAAAAGGCACAAATTTCCCCCAACTGTCCTGATTTGACAGGAATAGTCCCAATTCTTCCTCTGCATCTCATTTTTTTCAGTTGCTTTTAAAATGTCTCAGTTTCTGTCTTCTTTCACACTTCCCCCCTTTATCCTCAGTTAACTTCAGTTGGTGCAAACTGGGTTCAAAATGCAAAAGTAGTTTGCACTCAATTAATTCAGTGGGAGGAGAGGAGAAAAAGGGATGATGTCCTTCTCAGTAGGATCAGGCAAAAGGAAGCCACTGCAACCTCTTCTAGCTTGTATGTGTTCCCCCTTTAATAACCTTTGCCATCTTGACCACACTACAATGTTGGACACATTTGTCCAGGTTTTCATGTGTGGAATGTTGAAGGGCATTTGGGCAGCCAAAGGAATGTACTATTAAAAGCAATAACAGAATAGAATACAAAGTGGAAAAGCAGCAAGTGATTCAGTAAAACTGAGGATTGCTAAAAACCGTGGCGCAGCATTAGAACCTCAAATGAACAATATTATCTTAACCAGAGGGCAATAGCCTAACCTCCATGGGAAAGATCTTCCCAGCTTGACTGCTTCTGTACAAAATCGCCCTATCTAACATGGCTAAGACCCTCACTTCTTGGAAGGGAGAGATATGCCACAGGCCTGAGCTAGGAATTACAGGTTGGCTCATACGAGGGAGGCAGCCTTTCAAAGATCTTGGCCTCAGGCCATTCTGGGCTTGGAAACAAACTGGAAGTCAGCATAGTTGTTTCAAGATTGTTGTTGCAGAGCCTGGGAATGATTTGTTAGAAATTAATTAATTATGCCTAATTCATTAAAATGATCAAAAACAATTTTAAAAAGCATTATGTTACATCTTTTATGTCACCCATGTTAAATGTTTAGAGTAGCAATTAGTGTTTCACATTAATTAATTTTGTGACTTAGGGGGGAGTAATTTTTTGGTTGGGTTGGCCCCTTTTATTAAGTTTGCCTTTTTAAAAAAAATAAATTAATGATGAATGATTAACATAAATTAATTTCTTGAAAATCCCTTAACATTGTGACATTAATAACCAACACATTTAATTTTCTTAGTGATTTAACATCAATGCATTAGCATTAAACATTAACGTTTTGAAAGACCGTATCTCCCTGTATAAGCTTGCTGAGTTTTAAGATCTTGGCTGGGGGAAGTATTTCTTTCAGTCCCACCACCATCACAGGCACATCCGGTAAGGTAGGGAAGAAAGCCTTCTCAGTGGCTTCTCACAAGTTATGGAATTCTCTCCCATAGGAAGTTTGTCTTTTCTTTTTGCCAACAAAGACCTTTTTGTTCATATAATTGTTGTTGTGCACCTTCGAGTCATTTCTGACTTATGGCAACCCTAAGGCAATGCATCATGGGGTTTTCTCAGCAAGATTCGTTCAGAGAGGGTTTGCTTTTGCCTTCCTCTGAAAGAGTGTGACTTGCCTAGAATTGCCCATTGCGTTTCCATGGCTACGCAGGGATTTGAACCCCGGTATCCAGAGCTGCAGTCCAACATTCAGACCCTTTTCACATGGCATTTTCCATGCGAAGGGGCCTCTCGAGTGTCGCGCAAATGTGAGGAGCAGTCCAGACTCGAGAGCCTGGCAGGGACCACTCGTGCATTTTTTCATTTTTGGCTTGAAGCCGAAAATCGTGCGCGGTTGCACATCGCTCCGGGGCTCCACACTCACCTACCTTGTGTGTGGAACCTTGGGAGCTGGGCCGGTCGCACTTCCTGTCTCAGTGCAGCCTGGGAAGGTCCCAGGCTGCACTGTAAAAGGAAGAGGTGGGGCTCTCGCGTGAGCAGGCAGCTCGTGTGGAGCTGAAGAAACCTGGACGCGAAAACCTCTCACAAGAGGCTGCTCATGCGAGCACTGCACCCCAGCACCGAGAACAGGTGAGTTGCAGAAAGGGTCTCAAACTACTATACTACACTATGCTGGCAATCTTTATTCAGGCAGGCCTTTAGCTCATAATTCATCATTTTAATGAAGTGATGTTTTTATCTCCTTTTCCTTTTGTATCTGTTTTTTCATCTTTCCTACTATGTTTTAATTGTATATTATATTGTATTAACCTTGCTTTTTAAAAATTGAATTGTCATGTAATCGTTTTGGGTTTTTTTAACTTTTGTATGTGTGACCTTGTTCTTTATATATGTTTGTCTAACAATCAGCTTTTTCCTGGTATTGCTGTCAGACTAACTGGGTGGTAATTGTTTGGTTCCTGTCTTTTCCACTTTTTGAAGATGGGGACAACATTTGCACTCCTTCAGTCTCAGAAAACTTCTCCTATTTTTCCAGAATTCTCAAAAATGATTGCCAATGGTCCTGAGATTACCTCTACTAATTCTTTTAATATCGTTGGATGTAGTTCACCCAGTCCTGGAGACCAGAGTTCATTTAGAGTAGCCAGGTAGTCCTGTACTACCTATTATGTGCTGCATTCCACTTACCACATAATCTGCTCCTTTTTCTCCAAGGCGAGTATTGTTTCCCTCTAGGGGAGAAGACCAAGGCAAAGAAGGTGTTGAGTAGTTCTGCCATCTCTTTGACATAGTGGCCCTACCATTTGTTTGTTTTTCTTTTTGCTATGGACATAACAAAAAAAAGGCCCTTTTTATTGTTTTAACCTCTCTAGCAAGCCTGAACTTGTTCCGTACTTCAGATTTTCTGACTTTCTCCCTATACATGCTGGCTCCCTACAGGTGCTGGCTAAATCTTAGCTCATTTGAAAGTTCTTTAGACATCCATCTCAGTTTCTTTAGACACCTCCCATTTTCCCTCCTTACTGGAACTGTTTGAAATTGTACCTTCAATATCTCATTTTTAAGAAATTCCCATTCTTCATTAGCTCCCTTCTCTTTCAGTATTCCTGACCTTGGGATCACACCTAGCATTTCACTGAGGCCATTTCTGCCCTACACTGTTATAGTGCTATTATTCCACTTTCAACATCCTGTGGAATTCTGGGATTTATAGTTTACTGAGGCCACAGAGCTCTCTAGCTAAGAATCCTAAATGCCCCTCCCTAAACTGCAAACCTCAGGATTCCATAGGATGTTGAAAATGGAATACTAGCACCACAACAGTGTAGTGCAGAAATGGCCAAAGTTCACTGAAATCAGCTTTCTTAAAGTCTAGAATGTGTGTCTGGCTATACTTGGCTTCCCCTTTCCACTTTATAACTCCAGGAGAACATGGTCACTCTCACCTAAGGATCCCCCCACCATTAACCAGGTCACCATTGTTGGTTAAGATCAGATCTAAAATAACTGATCCTCTTGTTGCCTCTTCCATCTTCCTGCTGGCAATTGAGCAATTTGTTGGACCTTATATTCTTGGCAGAGTTTGACTTCCAACAAGTTCCAGGATAGTTGAAATCTCCCATCACTACTACATCTCTCTTTTCTGAATGCTTGGCCATCTATTCCAGGAGGACATCATCCAACTCCTCAGTCTCTCTTGAGGATCTGTAGTAGACCCCCCATAATTACATCACTGTTGCTTCTCTCTCCCTTAATTTTTACCCAGATGCTATCAACCTGGACTCCAAGATTTAAGTCATGGACCTCTTCACGTGTGTAAACATCCCTGACATATAGTGCTATTCCTCATCCTTTTGTGTTTGGTCTATTTCTGTGAAATATGTTATTCCCCTCTGTTACTACATTCCAATCATGCGGCTCATCTCAACAGGTTTCAGTGATGCTTATTAACATCATATTTGCTTTGCTGTGTTAAAAGTTCAGGTTCATCTTGTTTATTTCACATGCCTCCATGAATGTTTCTTTAATATTTTTATTTCCTTTCACATGTGGAATAAAGTAATTCACATCAACAAAGATACACACTTTACAGTATACAAGGTTGTGTGCCTTGAAGCGATTTTTGATTTATTGAGACTTTAAGGAGAACGCATCATCAGGTTTCTTAGTAACATTTGTTCACAGTGGAGTTTACTATTGCCTTCTTCTGAGGCTGAGAGTATGACTTGCCTAAGGTCACCCAGTGGGTTCCATGGCTGACCAGGGAGTCAAACTCTGGTCTCCAGAGTCCTGTCAAACACCCAACTGCTATTCCATGCTGGTTCTCAGACTACTCAATACAGTATTCAATCAAAATGTCTTTCTTTAATGCTCTTATTACCTCTCATCTACAAGTGACATATACAGAGTAAAGAAATTCAGATCAACACAGAAACATATAGTCCATCAACACTACATAATTATATTGCTATTGTTCCATTTTAACTGCCATGGTTCCATCCTATGGGATCCTGGGGCACTTGAATCCTAGGGTTCCATAAAATGGAACCATGGCAGTTGAAGGAAAATAATAAAGCTATAATTATGTAAAGTGAATGGGCCCATAGACACATGCACACATTGCTCAAGTTGAAACAAAACAGAGGATAACATTCCTGGTTAGCATACTCATGGGAAGTCCTAGGAAGAGAAGCACTTCTGGTTCATCTGCAGCAGAAGAGCTTCACATCATTAAGTGCTGTGTCATCACCCCTCCCTTGTTCACCCTCTACTCTTGTCTGGATCCCACAGATGGAGCCATAGGAACAGCGAGGGCTCCATGGGCCGAAAGCACCCCAGCCCGATCCGTGTCCGTAGAGTGCAGTTCCATCTTCACAGGTGAACTGGATATTGTTGGCTGCCGTGTCATCACCTTCCCCCTGTTGGCCTTCCACTCTCAGAGAGAAAGAGACCAGGTTGCCTTTGGGGCAATACTGAATACCCTTCCAATCTCCCCACCTGCCAAAGAAAATAAATGATGTTAGCTAGTCATCAGCTGCAACTAGTGCAAAATGCAGCAGCTAAACTGCTGACCATATAAAAATGATATATTGTTAGTTTTAAAGCAATTGCACTGATTTGCCAGTGTGGTTCCAGTCCACATTCAAGGTACTGGTGATAACATTTAAAGCCCTAATCTGTTTGGAATCAAGGTCTGTTCCTCTGTAGGGTTGCTGGTTCAGGATCTTTTGAAGCCCTAAAATTTCTGGTCAAACCTGAGAAGAGAAAGCAGTTGGTGGTGCCATTAAGTGTTATGCATTAGGTAGCAAACACAGTTGCTCACAGCTTGTCATTCAAATGCCTACAGAGAGACCATATTTTTCAGGTTTGGAAATTAAAGCAGAAATTGAGCTAAAGGGTCTCTTCTCAGATCAAGGTGAAATAAAAGGGATTATTTCTCCTCACTTACTTAGGGAGCTGGGATAAGGAACATTTAATCTAGCCTACTTGCTTCTAGTCAGAAGGTAGACGCAGAGCAGAGGATGAGCCCTGACACTACAATGACTGACAGGAAACAAAGAAGCTAAGGAAATATATAGATGCTCTGGAGAGTTTTTGCAAGCTGTAGCAACGAATCAGTTAAGCCTTGCAATTTTAGCAAGCTGCTGCTTTAATAGCTGAGTTTTTTCCTCATGCCGAAACAGAAGCAGTTGCCTCCCACCTAGAAATGATCCACAAAAACCGGAGACTCAGGGCCTGGCTCTGAGATCTGGCAATCCTATTCCTCTGGGTTCCACTGGTGGGGGCAATTCCATGTGTGAAGATGCAGGAGACGCCCTTTCTGCTGTGGCATCCTAGCTAAAGAATTCTCACCCCTCAGCGGCCCGACTGACACCAATACTGATACCTTTCTGGTGCCAGGTGAAAACATGCCTCTTTGCTAGAAACCTGGGGCCAGCTGATTTAATCCAAGTGTACACATGTGCATGGTATAAAATGGTCTTCAAATGTTTTGTTTTAAACCATCAGATTGTTTAATGTGTTTCAGTATATTTAAATTGCTCTTGCTGTTTCAAGTTGTTTTAAACAGTTAAAACTGATTTTACTGTACACCTCAGCCCCCAGAAATCCTTAAAGGTTTGGTTGCAACAGCAAGCTAGAAACAAATGAAACTATTCCCCGTGGAGCAGGAGTTTAGGTTTTAATCAAATGATTCGTTTAACAGAATTTCAGATTAGGTCTATAGGGAGTGGAACATCATTTCTTAGCAGGGAGAAGTACCAAGGCTCAAACCACTACTCCATGCTGCTCTTTGTCTAAATGCATCTTAATGTAAATCCCACTGAATCAATGAGTCTGGTTTAGCTAGGATCACCAATAGGATTCATGGCAAACAACATTCAGATTCCTTGATTTTGGGGAATAACAGAGACTTTGGAGGCCACATCTGCCAGCAACTTGTGCACTGGGGACTTTTAGATGCACGCAACTCAGGAGAAATTCAGTGTGGATACATTTGGATTGTTGTTATTGGCAGATTTTTGAAAAGTTCATAATTGTGTTTGCATCATTGTGTTTAAAGAATGCCCATTCATTTGAAAAGTTAGCCCACAGAACCCAAGTAAGTGGTACAGATCCTCACAAAGTCTTAACTACGCATATTTATTCCATTCAACCACTCATGAACTGCCCACCCCATCCTTCCTTCCTTCTCCAAGCCCTTCCTGACTGCTGTTGCTGATGGTGACAGCAGGCCTTCTGGGTCTCAGTGGAACATCATTTCTTAGCAGGGAGAAGTACCAAATCCTGGTCCTTTCCCTGAAAAGAAAGGCTAAGGAGACCACCCACACTGAAGAGAAGCCTCCAAAACTTTTATTTTTCCCACCACAGACTGGGATACACAGTGCATCATTTTCTCATGAGAGCAGCTTGGACTTGTAAACACAGCTCATTCAATGATGGGGAAATGCTGATCCACAGAAACATAGTATGCCTCCCTGATGCAGCCTCTGATCCTAAGTAGGTTTGGAGTTCTTTGATCCAGAGGAGGGGAGTAACAGAGGCAGCTCACGGGGTTATTTCCCCAAAATCTTGGTCACAAACATTTGATGAGACATCATCATGTTTGCAAGTCTCCATGACTAAATGTTAATGAACCAAAAAAGAGATATACTCAGGTTTTTTTCATGCTGTACAATTGTATCACTACATTCAACTTTAACTACCTTGGGAACATCCTACGAAATCTGGGGATTCATAGTTTGGCAAGGTACTAGACCCCCATATGATGTTGCCGTGGCAGTTAAAATGAGATATAGTGCTCTAACTGTATAGCGTGAAGTAATCTTGGTAACCTTTTTGTAATCTTTTACCCTCTAATAGGGATGGGCCAACCGAATCCTCGACTCCTTGGCAGGGATTCAAGATTCAGGTATCCGAATCCCTGTGCCAAAATAGGCAAACCGAATCTTTCAAATCTGCCACCCAAACAGTTTGTTGGCAATCAGGATGCCTGAAAACCTGGGAGACCAGGACACCTGAAAATTTGGGAGACCAGGACGCCTGAAAATTTGGGAGACTAGACACATAATGGAAAATGGCAAGTAGCTGAAGTAGTAATACTTGGAGTAATAATGGCCTTTGCTAACAATTTCACAAATTACATCTAGGGTTGTATTCTAAGATATTTAAATTGAACATTTAATATTTAAGTTCAGCACTTGACTGGAAGTTACAAGCTTGAGATTTCAAGGACAGCTGAAACATTCCTTTGCATAGCTCCCTTGCAAAGCTCTTTCAGACACAATTCTGGGGTTTGTAGTTTTACAAGGGGTCACAGCCTTCTCTGCCAAAGTGTGCTGGTGCATCACCAAACTACAAACCCCAGGATGCCAGAAGGAGCTATGCAAAGAAAAGCCAGTTTTGACCTGGATTATCTCTGTACTGTAGTGGTCCTGTTTACACAGGCAGGAAAATGTGGGATTAATCTACATTTTCCTGCCTGTGTACAAAGCCCCTTCATGACATTTTCAGTCTGGGGAGATCCTGAGACAAAACCATGACCATTGTCCTGGCCAGATTTCTTCAAAGGGAGGTTTGCCTTTGCCTCTGCTTTTGCTAAGGCTGAGAGTGTGTGTCTTGCCCAAGCTTATCCTTCTTTCCCTTGCTTTTTAACCCCTTTTTTAAAAAAGGATTTGAAAGATGTGAGATTCGTGGATTCCCAGAACCTTCCAGATATCCGGATCCGGAAAATTCTGGATTCGTCCCATCCCTACGGTCTTAACAATCTGCTACATATCCCATTTTAAGTTTCATGTGTTCACTGAAAGCAGAGATGGGGAAAGTAAACTCCCCAAGGCTGTTTTGGGGACCCCTATATCTCCCCGCAAATACATTCCGAAGATATGTGTCTGCATTACAGCTCTTTAATCTCTTCCTTCCCTTCTTACTGGAACATTTCATATGCTGTTTAAAATCTTGCTTCTGATGTCTTATGCATAGGTCTTATGTCTTATACATGGGCCATTTTTTTGTTATCTTTTACTTGTTTCTTCGTTTCTCCAAAGGAGTGTCCATTTCAAGTCTGGAGTAGGTCCCTTGGACCCAAGAAGACCCCTGGTCTTTTTTCTACTGCCTCTTCCCTTGCCCTTTTCCTCTGGGCATAAAGAAGGGCCAGCCCTGGACATTTTGCTGCCTGAGGCAAAGTAACAAGATGCCAGTCAATTTGTAAATCTGAGACAAAACATCCCACAAACAGTTCCTTGCTACCTGACAGTGCACATGCAATAGTACATTAAACCTCCCACAGCTTGCTGCCCTTTCATGGTGTGCCAGGTCAGCATTAATTATATATTGGTATTGAAAACAAACATCCCCAGGTGTACAAGTGAGTCACAGAATAAGAAAGTAAGGCTACCCATCCAAATCCAGCAAGCATCTACCACAGCCTTACTACTGGAGGTTACTTTCAGGATTTGCGAGACTCAGTCTGAAGCACATGGATTGACTGGAGACTGAAACTGTAATAGGACACCAGTGAATCTACTACAGCCATAGTGAAGTAGTGTTTCTTCCTAAGCAGTGGGGAAACTGTGCTCTGTAAACAATCTGTGAAGGTTCAATAAGAGTGAAGACTCCAAATCTTAGAGCAGTACAAAGTGCATGCAAACAGATTTGTTGCAGATCACTTGCTCTGTATTCTCTGCATGGCTCTTAGAATTCTTTCCCCCACTGTGACCCAGCCCAGGATTTCAGGCTGGCAGAGACTCCTCCTTCATCGTGGACTGCTCTATCCCCTTGTCTTTGGTATGTTCACACATGAATACAAATAAAAAGGATATACTGGTGAAACTTGTGTTAAGATCATAGCCGTCAGACTGTTGAAATGGTGCCTGTGCTCAGTGTGCAACTAGTTGAGCCAAATTTCCATTCACTCTCCAAAAATATTATTTAAGTGCATTTACTTGAGAAAGTGCAAGAGGCAAGCCAGTGACTATTGCCAGAGCAAAAAAAGGAGGGGTGGAGAGGGAGAATTTTTCATTTTTTAAAGAAAAATTAACATCCAGAAAAGTCTTCAGTCACCTTGGAATCACCCCAACCCCTACGTATTCTCTTAAGTAACCTATCCAAGGTGAATACATTTTGGGGATAGGGTTTAGCACATTGGATAGTTCTTTCAAAGTTCAGAGTAAAACCCAGAGTGGATTCACCACGCTTTGAAATGAGAATATGGTTTGAGTGTATTAGCAGGCATATTTCCATGGCTGATTGTATTAACTGTTTATTAAAGAGAATAATGCGTATCTGGATATAGTAAAAGGATTGACAATAAAAATAATGCTGCTTTAAAAAAAAAAGACTTGTGTTATAGCTTGTGCTATGTTATACCCTGGATAGACTGCAGTAGATTGTCCTGATTTGGTAGGGACAGTCCCCATTAATCCTCTGCTGTCCCATTTTTCAGCTTCTTTAAAAATGGCCCAATTTGTATCTTCTCTTCCCACTTTTCCCTTTGTCCTCAGCTTGCTTCAGTTGCTTCATGTTGAATTTAAAGTGCAAAAGTAGTTTGTACTTATTAGGAGTTAGAGTTTCCCAGAGTGTTAGCCCTTAGGGAACTCTTTTAGCAGAGTTGCAGAAACAGTATATCCCAATCTCTGTGTTTTCTTCCCTGAACTAGAGGCTGACTTGAAAGCAAAAACAAGACAGGTGGCTTCAGGTTCCAAACTTAAAAGATTTACTGATAAACTTTAAAATTACACATCCATTAGGGAAAGTAGAGCCTAACTAACTAACAAAAGGATTTAGGAAGATAGTATCTTCATTTTAAACTCACCAACTTCTTGGTGAAGAGACTAGCATAGAGAAGGAAGTTGCTAGAAGCAAGATTGCTAAAGAGAGAGAGAGAGATGTGGCCTTCTAAGTATGACCAGTAACTAACACCAGAATGTATCCTGGGCCAGATGGTCTGGATACCATAGCCAATCATTTTAAAATAACACTGAGCAACAGTTAAGCCTATACTAGCTAAGCTCCATTTCTCCTAAAACAAGAGGGGGGGAAATGCTAGAATTTTCCAATAATACTCAACTCAGCAAAGGAGAAAGCAGAGGAGAGAATCTTGCCCTTTTCAGTAGTCTCAAGCAAAAACAAAATGCTCCTTTATTAACCTGTGTTTTCTTCCTCATTAACAACCTTTTCCACACTGACCACACTCTGATGTTTGGCCACATGTGTCCTGATTTTCATGTGTGCAGTGTTGGAAGGCAGGAGATACAGTATTTTAGCCTAGACCCTCCAATCATCACCTTCCAATCAATAAAGCCAAAGAGAAAGGGAATGAAGCATAAGCCGAAAAATTAATAAATACTCACAGTCCAACTCTTGACCCTATTACTGTTCCATCAGTACAGTGCAGGCGTATTCCATTCAGGGCGGTGTCATCCCCTCGACCTTGATGTCCTTCCACCTGGTGGGAGAAGAGATAAAGAGGCAATGATAAAACTGTGGATAAATCTAGAATTGCAACACTGCACATATGTATCTATGTTGTATTGAGAGCAAGTTAGCCATGTTCAACCCCATGAATTAAGTGTGAACATCAAGGATGTGAAAGGAGCCCCAGATTTGGCTTGGAGTCAAATTCAGCACATTGGGAAATGAGTTTTTAAAGACTATTCACTATTTTTTTTAACCCATGGTAAGTAAAGGGTTGACTCCTTGTGTCTGCATAGAGTTGGATCCAGCCTGCGTTGATTTAGGTTCCTAAGCTGTGCCAAGATTGGGACATCTGAAGATTTGTGCCTTCCATTGACTGTCATGGGAAATGCAAAACTATAAATTTTGGCCTCTTTTTAATAATTGATAAAATTGGTGGATGTAGTAGCCACTGGGAAGAGATGGTTGTTGCTGTTGGTGTGTGCCTTCAAGTCATTTCCAACTTATGGTGACCCTAGGGTGATCCTATCACAAGGATTTCTGGGACTGAGAATGTGTGATGCACCCAGGGTCACCCAGTGGGTTTCCACGGCTGAGCAGAGAATCGAACCTTGGTATCCAGGGTTGTAGTCCAATGTTCAAACCACTGCACCACAGTGGTTCTCTGTAGGGCAGAGTTTACACCAGCCAAATTTAAGTATAGGCATTTCTGGCCATTTCCGCACTGGACTGTTATAGCGCTATGATTCCATTTTCAACATCCTATGGAATCGTGGGGTTTGCAGTTTTGGGAGGGGCCACCCAACCCCTCCCGAAACTGCAAACCCCACGATTCCATAGGATGTTGAAAGTGGAATCATATCACTATAACAGTGTAGTGTGGAAATGGCTTCTGTCTACATGTCCTTAAATATTGCTGTTCTAAACGGAACTATAAACAACCTTTTCTAAAAATCTTGGAAAATTTGGAAGCAGTCTTCAGGACTGCTGCCAATTTTGAGAGTGCCTATCAAATGAGGGATTTTTGCACAAGAGCAGCCTTTCCATTTCAAGAGGATCAAGAAAAAAATAACTTAATCTTTGTTTCCCCAAAACAATTGCTGTGAAAACAACACAGCACAGAGGTAACCATGAGGCACAAAACCACCAAGTTTCAGATTGATAGTGGTCTAAGCAGGAGGGTAGTCCCAAAAACTGGGTGGTACAGTTCATCATTGTTGTCTTGGAGGCAATCTGAATGAAAATGACGGAAGTCATAGAGGTTGCTGAATGTCAGAAAGCAGCAAATTAACAGAAGGAGAGGTTCAGGAGTTGGACTATGGAGTTATTGCTGAAGGCTCTTTAAATAGTGAAATATCCTCAAAAAAGCCCTGAGAGGTAGATTTGTCTGAAAGAGCGCATGATTGATCCAAAATCGCACACAATCCTATTAGCTAAGGATCACCCCAGGCTCTGAGGTTTCAGGGCCGAAAGATAAGAGCTAGAGAAGATCTCCTTGCGTTCTCACAGGGAACGGGTTCTGGTGAAGTTGCAAGGTGTGTTGCAAAGGGTGACCCCCAATTAAATCCTTATGCTTGATGCTTTAAACATCAATCATAAGCGCTCAAAGCTTGTAATTGAAAATATTTTTTAAAAAAACAATGTTTAATAAATGAGAATATATTTCTCTGATGTTAATTAAATACTCCAAGCTCTGACTTGAATAGGAAGAAAAGTTTTTTTAATAAAAATTTTGTTTTTAACATGTTTGCTATTTTAACAATACATAGGAGCTGCAATCAACTAAAGAAACATTTGCAACCGAAAAGAATGTTTCCCATACAGTTTAATAAATTGTTCCCATTAACCTGTGCCCTTCACTGGCCACTTTGTTTCTTCTTCTCTTCTTTTCCTTTTTTTTTTTTTTAATAGTCATGTTGTGGATCCTTCCTCATCATCAAAACCTTCATCATCTCCACCATCATCTTGCTATT
This sequence comes from Cyclura pinguis, assembly GCA_030412105.1. Classification (NCBI taxonomy): domain Eukaryota; kingdom Metazoa; phylum Chordata; class Lepidosauria; order Squamata; family Iguanidae; genus Cyclura; species Cyclura pinguis. Next base: position 264,775,571 of record CM059601.1, on the reverse strand, counting down.
AATAATCACCAGACATCTTGGGGAGGGGAAGACAATGCCAAAGCATCAGAGGAACAGAAACAAATGCAGCCATAACAGAAGGAGACCCTACTGAGTTTAAAACAGGGACTTGCATCTTAAGAAACTAACATATTGTAGTGATGGATCTAAGGTTTTCTTGAGAGGTAGGTAAAAAGAGAAAATCTGGAGACAAAGAGAGTGGGAAGGAAGATGTTAAATGAGAAACAGCTGGGGGGGAAAAGAAAGACATTCACACCATGCTTTTGCCAACAATGCTACAACCCGCATGTGTCTCAGACCAAGAAGGTAAATAATACTGCAGCTTCAATCATCTGGGGTAGGGTGAGGAAGATAGGTAAAGCCACATAGCAGCAGCAATCCTGTAATACTATAATCAGTGGCTCTTGTGGCAGCAAATCCTGAAATAACTCAGTATTTTCTCCATACTGACCATTTCCTCCAGCAGCAGCCAACAGCAGAAAGAGAGGGAGGGAGGGAGATCATAGATATTCAAAGCAGTGCTGTTGCCTTGTGATTCCCACCCCCTTGGAGAACCAGAGAAGTTTCAGGCCCTGACACGTGGGAAGCCTACCCATTAAGGTTAAGTGCTGAGTGTGGATTGGAACCTAGATCTCACCAGTTCTAGCCTAGCAGTTTAACCACTACATCAATGTGCAACATATGAAATTAGCTTTTATTGGGCCAAATCATCTGATCAACCTCTCCAGTTTCATCAGGATTCTCAAGGCCGAGTTTGTTCTAGCCTGTGAGCTGAGGCTAGCAAGGATGGCCTGAGTACTGAACCGAGGGAGTTTTGTATGCACATGCTACCAACAAATAAGCAATGGTGCATTGTGCCTTTCTCTACCCCACCACAAGTTTGTTAGAAGCAGCACCCTCTCTTTCACAATTCCACGGGCTTGTCTAGTATCCCTATGTGGGCCCTGCCTGCCAAAAGTGAAAACTGTGCCATTACATCAACCTTTCTCAAGCTAGTGCTCCCCAAATATTTGGGACTACAACTCCCATTCTGCCTGATTAACTGCTGTGTTGGCTAGGGTTGGGTACAGTAAGGTTGTACTCTAAATTATCTGGAGGGCACTATGACAGTATCTGAAAAGAAAAAGAAACCTACCTTCAGTGAGAATCCATGGGCATAGCCTTGGGGACAAAATTGAATGCTTCCCCAATCACCCCATGGGCCTCCATTTGAAACCATGAGGACAGAACTATAAGGTCGGGCTTCTGCATCCCAGAGGCAGTAGGAGAGGATCATGAAGAGTGCAGTGCTGATAGAGAAGGCCATTCTAACAAATGTGCTGAGTCCAAATGCAGAAGTCTAACTGGAAAGCAACAGACTGGAGAATTTATAGCCTAAGTATTTGAGCCAACTAATGCCTGCAACTTAGGAAATTCTCTAAGACTGTTGCAAAAGCTAAAGTTACACGTACAGACAAATTAATCCTAAAACACACTGTGTCAACATTGTGGGTAAACTGTTAAGGACAAGGTAGATCCTTCTGAAAGAGTTGCTGTGAATTTGCTAAAAGAGTTGCTGGAACTGATTCAAAGTAAACATATGTGACAAGCATTAATCTTTTCTGTGCCCTGCTGATATCTTAGAATGTTCTAGGGCCCAGGCATTTCATAGAACCATAGAATCATAGAGTTGGAAGAGACCACAGGGGCCATCGAGTCCAACCCCCTGCTACGCAGGAACACACATCAAAGCACTCCCAACTGATGGCCATCCAGCCTCTGCTTAAAAACTTCCAAAGAAAGAGACTCTTCCATACTCTGAGGCAGCATATTCCACTGCCGGACAGCTCTGACCATCAGGAAGTTCTTCCTGAGGTTCAAGTGGAATCTCCTTTGCTGCAGCCTGAATCCATTGCTCCTTGTCCTAGTCTCTGGAGCAGCAGAAAACAAGCCCGCTCCATTCTCGACATGACATCCATTCAAATATTTAAACATGGCTATCATGTCCCCTCTTAACCTTCTCTTCTGCAGACTAAACATACCCAGCTCCCTAAGCTGTTCCTCATAGGGCATGGCTTCCAAACTCTTCACCGTTTTGGTCACCCTCCTCTGGACACATTCCAGCTTGTCGACATCCTTCTTGAATTGGGGTGCCCAGAACTGGACACAGTATTCTAGATGAGGCCTAACTAATGCAGAATACAGTGGTACCATTACCTCCCTCGATCTAGACACCATACTCCTATTGATGCAACCAAGAATCACATTGGCTTTCTTGGCTGCCGCATCACACTGCTGACTCATGTTCAGCTTGTGATCTACCAAGACTCCTAGATCCCTTTCACACGTACTGCTTTCTAGCCATGCATCCCTCATCCTATATTTGTAGATTCCATTTTTTTCTGCCTAAGTGTAGGACCTTATATTTCTCTCTGGTGAAATTCATTTTGTTAGCTTTGGCCCAGCTCTCCAATCTGTCAATGTTGTTTTGAAATTTGATCCTGTCCTCTGGTGTATTAGCAACCCCTCCCAATTTGGTGTCATCTGCAAATTTGATCAGCATGCCATCCACGCCTTCATCCAAGTCATCGATGAAGATGTTGATAGCACTGGGCCCAGGACAGAACCCTGTGGCACCCCATTAGTCACTTCTCTCCAGGATGAAAAGCAGACATTGGTGAGCAGCCTTTGGGTTTGGCCGGTCAACCAATTACAAATCAACCTAACAGTAACCCTGTCTAGCCCTCATTTTACTAGCTTCTTTGCAAGAATGTCATGGAGAACTTTGTCAAAGGCCTTACTGAAGTCAAGATATACTATGTCTACAGCATTCCCTTCATCTATCAAGCTTGTAACTCTATCATAAAAAGAGATAAGATTAGTCTGGCATTAATTATTTCTGAGAAATCCATGTTGACTTTTAGTGATTATGATATTGCTTTCTAAGTAATTACAAACTGATTGTTTAATGATCTGCTCTAGGATCTTTCCTGGTATTGATGTCAGGCTGATCGGGAAATAATTATTTGGGTCCTCTTTTTTTCCCTTCTTGAAGATGGGGACGACATTTGCCCTCCTCCAGTCTCCTGGGACTTCTCCTGTTCTCCAAGAGTTCTGAAAGATTATTGCAAGTGGTTCAGAAATGACTTCTGCCAGTTCTTTTAGACTTCTGCCAGTTCCATCTATCAACCCTAGAATTGCTACAGTTAGACTTTCATCTTTCCAAGAAAGAGAAACTTCTTGTTAATCATTGCAGGTAAAATGTGTGAACCTTAGATGCTGACCACATGATTAAAAAAAAAAACTGGAGGGAGTACTGTGGAAAACCCAGTGTTGGAGACTGTTTACCACACACTGACTGGGACAGAGGTCTCCTTGCACAGCAAATGAAAGAACTGAATTTAGACATCGTAAAGTGCTAAACTAGACAGCCAGTGTGGTACAGGGAGTCGAGGGTTCAAATCTTCACTCAGTCAGGGAATTCCACTGGGCAAGTCACATTCTCTCAGCCTGAACAATCTTGTCAAGAAAGCCCTGTGCTATGGCCTTATGGCCCTTGGCTCAGCATAAGTCAAGAAAGACTTGAAGGCATGCAACAACAACAACCTATGTCAAATTTTAGAGGCCCCATAAACTTAGCCAAAAAATTGCATCACACTGGCTGATTTTGAGGGCATTCATTAGTTTGTTTGTTTATTTATTTATTTCATTTATATACTGCCTTTTTCCTAACCTGAGACCCAAGGCAGCTCAGAATGGTGAATTAAAACAAAATATAGGGTTTTTTTTAATGGACAATACAAACGTCAAATAAACAAGTAAGCAACTACATTAAAATGGTGGTCAGAATCTTGCTTGGGAGTTACATCTTTGTAAATGGACTTACGGATGCAGGAATGAGAATTGGGCACTTCTGGAATGTTCATATCCAGTACAGCACTGTTGTTATGTTACTACGTAGCAGAGATGAATATACAATGAGACCAATGTGCTTTGGGACCAATGCACAACAGGACTGATGCACAACAGAACCAATGCACAAGGGGACACATTGTCCTGCTCTTAATCTCAAACAAGGTTCAGAGTTCATTATTTACAAGTCAGTAAATAATGAAAGCAACTCCTATCAGTATCAAACATTCCAGGGTCAAGAAAGCCATACATCAGATTCAGCATTCCAGGAAGTCATGGTAGCCTGGTCTTTAAACAGTCGAGGTGTCATAAACTTTTGCTAACTGAGCTGTCAAGATGAAGACTGAGGTTGTACTCAACATGGTGGTTATAACTTCCTAATAGAGGTAGCATGTTCAACTAATGTCCAGATCCCAGACACTATTTAGGGAGAGTATTCCCCAGCTGTGCTCCTCCTCATGCTTTCATTGCAGCCTCTTGCTTTGTCTGGGGGGAACAGTGTGGGCCAGACACCTGACACTTTGCCTTTCTCTGGGACTCAGATGCCTCTCCTCCAGCTCATCTTACTCCTCTGAGTCCGACATGACCTGCTGAACAGAAAGAGGACTTGGCTGACTATCAGGCATCCACTGTGATTCCTCCAAAGGTAAGTTTGGTTCATCTTCTGACGAAAACTGGTGCTAAGGGAATAGGGGGATGACACCGATGCGCAAGACTGATACACACTGGGATCGACATTCATTGGGACAGATGCACAAGAGGACTGATGAACACTGGAGCAATGTTCAGTGGGACTGATGAGCATTAAGACCTATGTGCATGAGGGGTAATGTACAATGGGACCAATGCACACTGGGACTGATGTGCATTGAAATCAATGCACTTTGGTACTGATGCACAATGGTGCCAGTGGAACATGTACAATGGGACAGATGCACAACTGGACCAATGTACATTGGGACCAATGTACAACAGGACCAATGTGCAATGGGACCAATGCACATCAGGAGAGATGCACATGGGGACTGACATGCATTGGCCCAGTTGTGCATCAGGACAATGACCAGGGAGTGCCAATGCACGTTGGGACACTCTTGCCAGTGTCCCATTATGGGTCTTCTCAATTTAGTATCTGGGTTTCTTAGTGCCTCAGCTACTTAGTTAAGTATACAAAAGCTAATTAACGTAGACGGCGATGCAGGATTCTGGTCATTAATTTAAAACAGTTTTAAAAGGTCATCGAAATATAATAATAAAGATAGAAATATATCACACACCAATTAAAATATTTTCTGCTACAGACAGTTAACATCTAAGGTCTTAGTAAACAGAACAGTTTTCTGCAGTTGCCTGCAGAAAGAGAGAGGGTCATCCTTGCTTCCCATGGCAGGGAATTCCACCATCTGGGAGCAGTCACTGAGAAGGCTGTCTCTCATGTCCCCACCAAACGTGCCTGTGATGAGAGAAATGTAAGGTCCTACACTTAGGCAGAAAAAATGGAATCCACAAATATAGGATGGGGGACACGTGGCCGGATAGCACTACGTGTGAAAGGGATCTAGGAGTCTTGGTAGATCACAAGCTGAACATGAGTCAGCAGTGTGATGAGGTAGCCAAGAAAGCCAACGCGATTCTTGGTTGCATCAGTAGGAATATGGTGTCTAGATCGAGGGAGGTAATGTATTCTGCATTGTTTAGGCCTCATTTAGAATACTGTGTCCAGTTCTGGGCACCCCAGTTCAAGAAGGATATCAACAAGCTGGAATGTGTCCAGAAGAGGGTGACCAAAATGGTGAAGGGGCTGGAAGCCATGCCCGATAAGGAACGGCTTAGGGAGCTGGGTATGTTTAGTCTGCAGAAGAGAAGGTTAAGAGGGGACATGATAGCCATGTTTAAATATTTGAATGGATGTCTTGTCGAGGATGGAGCAGGCTTGTTTTCTGCTGCTCCAGAGACTAGGACAGGGAGCAATGGATTCAAGCTGCAGGAAAAGAGATTCCACTTGAACCTCAAGAAGAACTTCCTGATGGTCAGAGCTGTCTGGCAGTGGAATATGCTGCCTCGGAGTGTGGTAGGGTCTCCTTCTTTGGAGATTTTTAAGCAGAGGCTGGATGGCCATGTGTTGGGAATGCTTTGATGTGTGTTCCTGCATAGCAGGGGGTTGGACTCAATGGCCCCTGTGGTCTCTTCCAACTCTATGATCCTATGATTCTGTGAACAGAGGAAAAAGGCCACTGTTGTGTTTTGTTCTTGCTAAGGTTTTGGAAGTGCACTATCCATACCCTCCAACATTTCAGAGAAGACAATCCAAATGGATATGGCCAAGCAACGTCAGAGTGTGTTCAAGATGTCAAAAGTTATTAAGAAGGAAGAAAATTACAAACTAGGAGAGGTATCATCTGTTTTTGCCTGAGCCTAATAGGAAGGACAAGATTCCACCGCTTCTCTCCTTCTTGAATGCAAACTACTGTTGCACTTTGAACTTAGGGCCTTTCCGCACTACACTGTTATAGTGCTATTATTCCACTTTCAACGTCCTGTGGAATTCTGGAGTTTTTAGTTGACTGAAGCCCAAGAGCTCTCTGGCTGAAAATTCTAAAGGCCCCTCCGTAAACCACAAACCCAGGATTCCATAGGATGTTGAAAGTAGAATGATAGCACTATAACAGTGTAGTGTGGAAAGGCCCTTACTTTGCAGCAATGCAAGTAAGCTGAGGATGGGAGGAGGAGAGTGAGAGGAGGAGGGAGAAGCTGGAATATTAGATGATGCAAATTCCAAGTTTGCTGACTTGCTTTTTACAGTAAATTTCTAGTCTTTCTGGAAATGAAGACAGGCAATAAGTGCAGCCCTATCATTTTATCAGAAGCAGCCTTGGTACCACTTTCCCCATTTTCAGTAAACTTTCACACCCTCACTGAGGCCTGAAGTGCTAGGTAAATATTGCAATTTTGGATAAATCCTTATCTGATTTCAGGGAATTGTGGTCTCGGCTGCCAGCAAATAGTGCTTAGAAAATAATAGTATCAAAGCCTTAGGAATGAAAGGGAAAATGCTAGAGAACAAAGCTGCAAGATAAAACAGAGTAAAATGCCATAATAAAATTATTAAGGTGTCACAGTCTTTGTTGTTTTTATTGTCACAGATTTGGCATGGCAATATTATTCAACTTAATGGGTTTCCTGAAAAATTAATTTTCATTTTATTTTCTTAAGGTTTCTTGGGAGTTCAACTGATTATTATCAGGAGGATAGGAAGAATGGGGAAGATAGGCAGAGATTTATGCTGTAGACAGATACTTCCTGTGGGTATTAGATTTTTGTTAAGTTGTTTCAAGTAATAAATCAAATTTTTTCAGAAGGGCTAAATCCACTTTTGCTTGTCTTGGTTGAAAGTGACAGCCCTTTGAATAGTATCCCAGTTGTAAGAGATCTTACACCAAAGTAAATATGGGCTGCAGATGAGATGTACAGATTTGTTTCTGCTAGGCTTTTATCCCAGTATCTACTGTAATGTAACTTCTTTAGTTACTTGAAGAAAGCATTTGCAAGTTTTGGCCTCGTAAAATTCAGTCCATCTCTCTCCTGCTTCATTTCTTGATCCTAGGCCAGATTTTCCTATGGTCTTTGATCCAGCTTTTTTCCTACTTTTACATTCCAATCTCCTAGGAATAACAAGAAATCCTGTTCTGGTGTTTGGTCAACTTCCTCCTGGTCTCCAGCTTGGAATCTTTCAGTTTCTTCTATTTCTGCCTCTGTAGTTGGAGCATAAACTTGGATTGTGGTTATACTGGGGGATTCTCCCTGAAGTCTTATTGACAGGATTCAGTCAGACATTATATCTTTTGACTGCTTTTGCTATAAATGCCACCCCAGCCCATTTCTTTTTAGATTTTCATTTCCTAACTAAAACACGGTGTGATTATCTGACTCAAAATGTCCTATTCCTGTCCACTTTAGTTCGTTCTCCCCAAGTATTGCAAAGTTGATACTTACCATTTCTTGTTTTACTATGCATAGCTTGCCCTGATTCATTCTTCCTACATTCCATGTTTGAATAGTATGTGCTGTGCAGCTTCTGAATTTTTTTTTTTTAATCTCTGAGCATATCAACAGTTGACCATCTCTTTGGCTTGACTCTAATTACCTCATCAGCCACACCACTACAGCAGCCCCTCCATATTTGCTAGGGTTTGGGGCACAGAACCCTCACAAAAATGGAAAAAGCACGAATAACTCCCCTCCCCTCGTGATTCCCCTCCAGATCTCTCCTCTTCCATTCCTTTGCCTCCGGCCTCGGAGTTCCCGGCGGGGGCGGGGGGGGGCAGGGAAAGAAAAGACAATGTAAAAGGCTTATTGGTGCTTTCCCCTCAGATGGAGAAGAGCAGAGTTCTGGCATTCTAGATACTTCCAGTGGCCATTTTGAGAAAGGAGGAGTAGGAGCAAAGAGGGCATCTGGTCAATCAGCAGCCATTGCACAGCAGAATGTGAAGCCATGTGGCAGAGAGAACCCACCTCCTGCAGTGGGAGGTGGCTTTGCTCACCCAAAAGGAAAAAGTGTCCATTTTAAACACAAGCCTGGCAAGCCTAAGGAGAGGAATGCAAGGGAATGGGAGGAGGAAAAGGAGGGGGGAGGCAAGCACATGCCTCGTGAATAATCACGTTCAGGAAAGTCAAACCCGTGAATGCGGAGGGAGGACTGTACTTGCGTTTTTCCTCTGCGGCTCTCTGGTTTCATTTTAGATGGTTTCATCATAGGGTTTTCATAGTAAAAGACATTCAAGAGGGGTTTACAATGCTGCCTTCTGTGCAGTACTGACCAGTGTTAACTATGGTGCCACTACCATTATCTCCAAGAGGTCTCTACCAGTGTCCCCTCCCCTACTAGTGCTGCTGCCCAGTAGCTGTTTGGTATATGTGGTCTGCCTTGTCAACAAAAGCCTATCTGGCATGGGAGACCCACTAGTAGCACTGCTAACATCAGTATAACCTCTTGCCTCAGAGAAGCATGCAACACCATCACCGTGGAAAGGTAGTGCCATGGTGGGTAGTTTACATGTGGCTCTCCAAAGCCATTTCTGAGATTCCAAAGATCTCTTCATCTCACAAACACTGTATTAAAGGTTTTTGCTGAAAATACTTCTTATACCTATATGGGACTGGGGACAATTTTGCCATGTTTTGCCCCATACCTGGCTATTTTAGGTCCAGGGAGGCTTTTTCAGAATTAGAAGTGATCTGCAAGTTTGAAGGAGGTCTCTCCATGGCCTAAAGCATCTGTGAGAGTTGCAGAGAGTTGCAGTACTCTGTATAATCCTGGAATCACAGAGGTAGAAAGGACCATGAGGGCCGCGTAATCCAACATCCTGCCATACAAGAATACACAACTAAAGCATTCCTGAAAGATGCTCATGCAGTCTTTGTTTATTGAGAGATGGAGGGTTCACACCCTCCAAGACAGTCAATTCCACTGATGAGTAGCTTTTACGGTCCAGAAGTTCTTCCTAACGTTTTGGTAGAATCTAATTTCTTGTAATTTGAAGCCCTTGCTTCATGTCCTAGTCTCTGGACCATCAGAAAATAAGTTTGCTACATCATCTACATGACATCCCATCAGATATTTAGAGATGGGTATCATGTTTCCACTCCGTTTTCTTTTCTCCAAGCTAAACATACCCAGCTTGGTTTCCAGCCCCTGGATCATCTTGGTCACCATTCTCTGGACACATTCCAGCTTGTTGATATCCTTCTTGATATCAACAAAGGTCCCCAGTCATTGAATAGCTGGCCTCCACCACTGAAAATGTTGTAATGAAGGAGAGATTTCAACTTTCAGTCTCCTCATTCAAATCCGTCCATCCTATCACCCTATGGTACAATTGGCCCTCCACATTCACTAGGGTTAGGGGCTCAGGGCCCTTGCAAAAGTGTAAAAATTCGCAAATATCAAAATATCTGCGTGTCTGTGGGAAACAGGCTGAGGCACGGTAGGGAGAATGGGTACCTAGGGTCCCAAACAGGTCAGGGAGAGGGAAAGGGTGGTGGCCCTATACTTACTCTGTCTTGCCCATCTACTTCCTTGGGTGTTAGGGGAGCATGGGGAGAGGGTTTGTGATGCTGAGAAATTGGGCTGTGAGCTTCCCTTAGCTAGCCAAGCAGTGGCTAGTGGAGGAGGAAGAGATCAGAGGCATGTTTTTAAAGGGCTGCACAGCCTGATCAGAGCTACCCAGAGGGAAGGTTCCCTTGGAAAAGAAGCACCTGAGATGGTAGGGGAGGGTTTGAAGACACTCGCAAATAGTCAAATCTGTGAAAGCCAAACTCGCAGATGTGGAGGGCCATCTGTACATGGAATTTTAATTTCCATAATTTGACATCTGCATCATATATTTTACTTATATATCATACAAATTTGCATAATACCCTGATCATGCTGCCCCCATTTGAGGAACTAGAATATTGTGAGTGTAGCAAAAGGAATTTAGTTTCACAAAGGTAGCCTAACTAAATGTGGCATTAAATAGAAGGGAACATGGGACCAAGATAAAATTCCATCCTGCAGCTGCATATTCAGTGTGCCCGAATTCATGCATGACTGGAGAATGGCTACTTGATATTGCCCTTTTTGTCTTGACAACTTCCTCCTCACATCTGTTACTCCCTAGTCTCCATATCTGCTATGACCCACAGGGCCAAATTCATGCAAGGTCTTTGTTTTTGTCCATGATGATAGACCCAACATTGTCTGGGATCAAGAGCGAGAGATGAGGCAGTGCATTCTTGTCAGAAACTTAGGACACCGTTTGTTTTCCCATATGAAGCCTCCACACGGAACGAGGAACCAGGGAAAGTTTTCCAGGGCCAGAAGAAACAAGAAAATAACGTGCAAGGCAAGTTGTGATTGGTAGGTGATAACAGTCAACAACAATTTCACTAAGGCATCTGTGGGAATGCTGCTGTTGCTGCCACATTGCTCCTTTTGGATGGAAGAACCAGGCCTTTGTTCTAAACCATCCGAAGAATCTGTGAGCTTCAAAACAAACCCAGTGAGCAATTCTCAATGTGTCAGCCAACTCTGTGGTCACTGGATCTGAAGAAAAACCATTAACTGTGAATCTCAGCAAGCTGAAAGCTGAAATTTTTAACAGTACTTTCTCCACAAATCTTTAATAAATTAATTAAATTTATTAATTTAAATATTTAAATTTAAATATTTAAATCTTGAGTTTAGTCTTGGGAGTCCCTGACACCAAATTATATTGACGGGGGGGGGGGGTGGTAAAGAAAAGTTTAAGAACCACTACACTAGGACAAACTTCTAGACTCGTTTCTTTTTTTATCCATTGTTTCTGTACCATTATGCTTGCTGAAGAGTTCTGGGGTCTTTCCACATTACACTGTTATAGTGCTATTATTCCACTTTCAACATCCTGTGGAATTCTGGGGTTTGAGCCCAAAGAGCTCTCTGGTTGAGAATTCTAAATGCCCCTCCCTAAACTGCAAACCCCAGGATTTCATAGGATGTTGAAAGTGGAATAATAGCACTATAATAGTGTAGTGCGGAAAGGCTCCTGGAGAGCTCAAAAGTCTGCACTGTTTATGCACCATTTAAGTGGTAATACCATGGGGCTAATAAAAGTCATTATCTATCTCTTGAGTTTTTTTTAATTTGACTACTTTGTTTCTATTTATTTCTACTTATTTTTATACTATAATACATTTGTTTGGTCCTAAACCATGGCTAAAGGCTTTCATAACAATGCTTAAGATTATGCAAGGTTAAATATTTCTTATTGCTTAGGAACTATGCTTTCAGCCTACATATGTTGGACTCTGATGTCATGCCTTACTGAGTATAAAATACATGTATGCACTTCAATAAAAATTAAAAATGATGTCAAGGATGTTGGGAGGGGGTGTTTTCTGTAGTAATACTTGTTAGTAAAATAGCAAAACTGAACCCAGCCTGCAGCAATTTGTGTTGTATTATCTGAAGCAAGCATGGGCCCCACTGTAGATGGTTAACTGGCAGGCTTAGGCTCCCAAAGTACAAGAGCAATAGATTGATGATAATGAACAGTGGCACATACTCAATACAGGGTGTTCAGTGGGACAGAGGAAAAATCTTTGATTCAGTTTTGTAAAAACAAGCAGTGCAAACTTTTGAAAGTTAAGCCTTTCAAGGAAAAGACCTTGAGTTGATAAGCACTTATCTAAAATGGGGAAAAGATACCTTCATTACTGAGAATGTAGGAAACAACTGTTCTTTAATGAATAGAAATAGACTACCTAATCATATTTGCAGTGACTGGAAGTAATGAGAAACTCACAAAACAGATTGCTCCTTCCCCCATTTTTTTTTTCAGTACTGAAGGCAGAGTTACATTTCAAAAGTAACATAATAGCCTTCTGTTAGTGATGTTTGCAACATTAGGTCTAACTTACATGTTTGCATGTCTTGGGGGGGGGGGCATTGCAAAAGCTTGTATTCTCTTCCAACCATCCACAATGTCCAAAACCCTCTACCCACCTATACACTGTTAGGCACTTCTGCACCCACCCCTCCTCAGCCATTTATTGGCTGATGGAGAACGGGAGAGGAAAGAAGTATCTGACTATATCCTTGTAGCCAGATGCAGACTGATGACATCATCAGTCCTTTCCAAGATCTCAGTAGATGATGTCATCAGTCTGCCTCTGGTTACAGAGACATAGCCAGATGCTTCTCTGATCTTCCCCCCTTTCTCCACCAGCCACTGAAGGGTTACAGGGCAACTTACAGCAGCTAAACAGTGAGTTTCATAGGTTATTCGAGAGGAAAAATGTAGCATATTTCCATCTGTGGAACTATTACACTACACTATGCCATACAGGTTCTATGTCAATGAGTGGAGACAACATTACTGCTGACATGTTTCTGAGTAACATGTAGTTACTTATATGTTATATAAATATGCAGCTACATTGAAGGTATTTGGGGTATTTTGACACTAATTTTTCAAGTTTACACCATTCTCTCTTAAACAAGTCACAGTTTTTGAAAGGTGAGGTTGTTGTTGGAGATGGAAGAGTTGAAGAGAGGAGATGCAAAGATCTGAGGCAAAATTTAACTATGTTGAACTACAAATCCCACCATCCTCCAGCAACAATCGTGTTAATCCAATCTTGGTGCTCACGACAGAAAAGCATTTGTATTTGGAATTCTGTGGACTGATTTCTCCCTTTTACTTCTGAACTCCTTTATGGACAGGATCAATTTTTCACGTACTTAAGTTCTGGATGAGAAGCCAGGTCTGTAAAGGATTATTGTCTTCCTAACTCTTATAGTAAAACCTTTGAATCTCACAGAAGAAAAATCTGGACAGACATCAGCAACAGAATCATAGAACCATAGAATTAGAAGAGATCCCAAGGGCAAACCAGAACAACCCCCTGCCTGAAATGCAGAAAGCCACACCTCAAGTACCCTGAGAAGTAGGTATCTAAGAGTCGTTTAAACTTCCAATGAAGCAGAGTCCAACAGCTTGGAGGGGGGAGTTCTATTTTTCTGTGGAATTCCCACTCTCCACAGGAAACAGTACAAAACAGTATAAAACATGGAGTGAAGTACTGTATCAACTACTTAGTCCCAGTGCTACCCTGAAGATGTTGAAGAATAGGGGCACACCATCCAAAAATGTGCAACTGTATGGCTAGAACCCTGTTCACTAGTCCCAACTACAGTAGAGACAATGAATTTTTCAGTGGTAAAGCAAACCGTAGGTAGACACAATTGATTCAACAGAGCTATACTTCTTGTTTTTGTGTTTGTATTCCTCGGAGTTGTTTTTGACCTCTGGTGACCCTAAGGTGAACCTATTATGAGATTTTCTGAGACTGAGTCTGACGTGCCCAAGCTCACCCAGAGGGTTTCCAAGGCCAAGCAGCGAATTGAACCCTAGTCTCTAGGGTCACAGTCCAACATTCAGACCACTACACTATGCTGGTTCTCAACTATACTAGCTGGGACTAATAATAGGATTTATGCCCGGGTGAGACGGTTACACTGGTAGAACTCTATTTACATAAACATTAATTAAATATGTCCATTGCACAACAGCAAAAAGGATACAGCTGCATGCGTAAAGGAATTCACGCAGGTATTTGATACCAACAGGATTTTAGTTACAGCATTACAGATAGCTCATTCAAAAATTATGGGCAAGATTCTTCATCAGAAGCTACAATATGCAACTTCAGGATGATACAGCTATGTCACTGACATAATATTCAACCTTGCTAGTGAACTGTGATGATGCACAACAAGATGTCCTGTTACAAAACAGGGCTCTCATTAAACAATGGGACATGTGCATTAGTACATGTGCATCATGATACGTTGCACAACAGGACACATTACACATGTGTACCACATGTGCCATGTGTAACACATGTGCCATGTGTCCTGTCTCTGTTCCCATCCTGAGAATGCAAATGTACACTGGCACAATTCAACGTTACAGATAAAAACTGGAGAGCACTCAATAGAATCCACAGTGAAAACCGTAGACATGCCTCCAGGTGCACAAGAGATGACTATTTTATTTTAGAAAAAGCTCAACATATTTCGGCCTGTCTATATTCCTATGGCCTTCGTTGGAGGCTGCATAAAAATATAAATATAAATATAAACTGTAAAAGGACAACACACAGGTTAATATAATAAGACAGTGGCGGAGCTTGGAGTGTGGAGAGGGGGGTGGGAGGGAGAGGGGGCCCAGCACGAGGGGTGTTGCCCCAGGGCAGGGGCGTGGCTATGGGCCAGAACACCCCAAAAACATTGCCACCTGGGGCAAACCATCTCCCCCACCCCACCCTCTCCCTACACAACTGTAATAAGACTTACATAATACATCATGACATACACCAGTGGTTCTTAACATGGGATCCAGGGAACTCTGGGGGCCTGTGGAGCCCGCACAGGGGGTCCGTAAAGCCCTGCTGGTGGATACCAACAGCTGCAGCAACAACAGGGACTTGCCCAAGGCTTCCCAGTGTCTGAGCAGGGATTTAAATCCTGGTCTTCAGAAGACTTTGATAAATAAACAAATATTTGAATAAATACATATTTGAATATTTAATTTCTAAATATTTAAATCTTAAATTTTGGGGGGTCTCTGGCAACAAATTATATTTACAGGCAGTCTCCAGTAAAGAAAAGGTTAAGAACTACTAACATACATCATTCTAATCTCGTATGCTGCTTTAAGCCTGTATATGAAATCTAACCAGTACAAAATCTAATTGCAGAAATTTCTGTAGCTGAGAATCTCATTCCATTTGCTAGACAGGAAAAAAACCATGAACTGGGCTCAAGGTTTTCCATCTTTGCAGACAGTCAGGAAAAGAAGAGGGAAAGAAAAGAAAAAAAGGGGGAGTGAGTTAGCCTTCAAGGACATATCAGTGCAACAGGACTTGAAAAAGTTCTTAGTTAATTTACAAGAGCACATTATTTTCACCATTCATTGGGAAAACAAAGCAAGAAAGCTTCTTCAGCGACTTCAATCAAATTGTTCTCCTTTTGGGATAATTTGTTATGGCTCAGCAGGAAGGGAAAGCAGAATCACAATAATCTAGTACAGTCTGAAGAAGAGAAACTGTTCCAACTGGTAGCACCGTGTGCAAAGTAAACAAACAGTATTTGTTGCTAAGCAGTTATACTGCCCAATTTGTAAATGTCTGTGTGTATGTGTGTGTGTGTACTCTTTGCAAAAGAAGCCAAGAAACAGAATGACCCTACACATAAAGTTCTGATTCTAATTTACAAAAGGGAGCATGATGTTCTTTCCATTCTTGCACAACTAGGTAAATAATGAGAAATGGAAGAAAACCAAGCTGGAAAGGCCCAGTATTGTCAATATGAGATTATTTATTGGACAGCATGAAAGAGAAATACTTGATGTGTGCATTGACAAACTTAATGAACTTTCAAAACCATGTCCCAAGCTGTACTTCTTTGAGTCAAGAATCTTTTAAAAAAAAATTTAAGGAAGGCTTGAATTAAAATCCCAAAATTGAGCTTACCTAATGTTACAATTGTTCAGCTAGATCATAATTTGAAATGGTAACTTATGACTATCTTGAATTTTGAAGTTGGGAAGGAAAGACAGTTTCCACCTGTAGTAAAATGGCTGCGATTACAATAACAAACTTGGTTCAGTGTGGGATACACACCAAGGTAGACAAGCGGCCTTAACCCACCCCCACCAACAATGCTTGTGGCAGGCTAGAATGCAGAAAGAAGTTTAAAATATATTATTGCTACCAGTTTAGTCCTACTATCAAAGAATCCTACCTTTCATTCAAGAAACATACGTGGTTTAAAGACAAAGTGTATTGTTTAGGCCTCAGCGTAATCACATGGGCATACTTTGGCAATAACTGATGTCTATACTAATCACATGTATGCTGAATTTTAACAGGAGTTAAGACTATTGAAGCTCATTACAGGGTCTTTCCATCCTCCATACACATGTTTGAGGCACAAGCTCTGAAACCAGGGAGCACCACTCCTGTCTGTTAGCTGGTGGCAATTTTCGCACTAGACTGTTATAGCGCTATTATTCCACTTTCAACATCCTGTGGAATCCTGGGGTTTGCAGTTTCGGGAGGGGCCGAAACTGCAAACCCCAAATGGAATAATAGCACTATAACAGTCTAGTGCGGAAATGGCTGATATTTCTGGTTAACCTTGGAATCCCTGAGATGCTGTGAGGTGTAACAGAAAAGGCCCATGAGACAACAACAAATTATTTTCATGGAGCGGAAACATTTTTATGCCCAGTTTACAATTAATACTTCATTTTACCAGAGTAGATAATGGCTTTACTCCACATGAGATGCTTAACAACTGGCTACATATTGAGATCTTTTTTTTAATTTTCAGAACATTTCACCAGAAACAATCGGCCTCCTGGATGGAATAAAGATAAAGCAGTCCCCACAGAAGAACTGTCATCACTAGCTGACTTTGGAGGCCTGACGTAAGCCTTGAGAGAAGAATCATAGAATGTTTTGTTTTGTTTTTTGGTGTTAATGCCATCAAATTGCTTCAACTTATGGCAACCCTATGAATGATCTCCAGGTCACCCTATCATCAACAACTCTGCTAAGGTCTTCCTTGATTGAATCTGTCTATCTGTAATGGGGTCTTCCTCTTTTCCTATTGATTTCTACTTTACCAAGCATTATTGCCTTTTCTAGTGAATCATTTCTTCTCATGATATGTCCAAAGACTGACAGTTTCAGTTCAGTTACTGTAATATTTCTAGGGAGAGTCCAAGCTTCATTTGTCTAGCTGTTGGAAGCAAAGAGGCATCAATGCCTGTATAGATTAATGAAAGGGAGCTCTAGAGAGCATGCCTGCCCTTTTGTTTCACTTCTCTGTTTATTTCTTTGATCTGTGTGCTCAAGCCTTTTTACTTCCTGCCTGCCTGCAGAAGTCACTTGCCCCTTCTTCCAAAAGTTGGTAAGTCCTTTGTCGCCCTTTGAAAGGAGCATCCATGCAGTTTCTGCCTCATCATGGCTTACACTCAAGCATGAGAGCCAGCTTTTAGGGGATCGATTACCAAAAGTAAAGCAACCTTTTAAAAAAAAATCTATCTCCTATCTAAGATGGATTTCCTGAGACAATAAATGTAATTTTTCCCTTTTTTTCCTTTACAAGAGCATCATGAGTATTTTTCTCCTGTTTATTACCAAAGCTTACATTGAACTAGCTATACCACACTTTGCTTGATATAGACACTAAATATTCTTACACTAATACCCTGGTTTACATTAATTTAGCAGTCCAAAGAACTCTCCCCAAGTACCACCTTTCAGATGAGTTGATTTGCTTCCTGTCAGCTTTCTGCACTAACCCAGCTACATAACCATACATAAAAGTTGGAAATACAATGGCATAGACACTTGTAACTTTAGTGTTCAAATAGGAGGGAATGGAATAGGAAATTCCTTGTAGTTGTCTTATGCATTTGTATCCATATTGGAGTTTTTCCAATTTTTAAAAATTTCCATGTATCCCATTACAAATATTCCTTACCTTATAGATACACTAGTCAATTTCCTCTCCCACCTCCACTCCCAATCTTGGTATAATAAGCCCAAATATAAGCCCACTGTCTATCACCATAAATCTAACTCATCTTCAAAGTACTGATAAACTGGTTATATATTGTTTATAACATTCAAAATGCACTTTTCCAGAAAAAGATTGATCAAATGATAGTTTAAATTCAGAGTTCACACAAGTAATGTAAGTAACAAAGGGCTTCCAAATTTCTTCAAATTTATCCTCTTTGATTTCTCTTCTTGCTAATCTCATTTTATTTGTTAGCATTCACTATAGTGCTGGAGACTACATTCTGTTTATCCGTTTTTGCAATGGAAGACCTTCCAACATTTTCCATGATTTTACTGTTTCTAATCTTGCAGCACTTAACAGAAATGCCATAAGATCTGTATTTGATAATCTGTATCCAACAGATATTGCCAAAAGTCTTTTTGAAATCCAAATAAACAATAATCTTTCGTTTTCATTTTGAAATACGGAAGCTAACAGCAATGCTCCTCTATAACATACTCTTTGTCTAGCTGCAATTTGCCTGATTTCTGATCCCCCTTGGAAATGAGTTTTTAAAAAGAATCAGCATGACTCTGCAAGCCATCAAAAGCTGGACAGTGAAGAAAGCTGACAGGCAGAAAATCAACACATTTGAAATGTTGTACTATTAAAAAGACAAATGAATGGGTCCAAGAGCAAATCAGGTCTGAACTCTCACTGGAAGCCAAGGTGAGGCTATTAAACTTTGGATATATCCTGAGAAGATGTGACTTACTGGAAAAGAAAATAATGCTTGGCAAAGTGGAGTAGGAAATAAGACAACCACATTACAGGTGAATTGACTCAATCAAGGAAGCCACGGCCCTGAATTTTCAAGATTTAAGTAGGGTGGTTGATGACCAGGTCTCTTGCAGGGCTCTCTTTCATAGGGACTCCAGAAATCAAAGTCCACTGTGTGGGAAATAACAACGATGGCTCCTGCAGAAAGCCCACTACTTGAATCAAGAAAGAAAAGGTCTAATTCTTATCCCTGGCAATTGCAATGCCTCTCTTCTCCAGCATTTCCACTTTTAGAAATGAAGTAGTAAGTACAAGTTCTTCTTTAGGGTTCCGCATCCATTGGGCTAAACAAAAAATTCAAAGGGACTATGGTACATGAGCATGAGGTCCTTCATAGATTCTATGTATCAGGACTGGTGCCTTTAGACTCAACTTCCAGGGAGGTCAGCAGGTGGAAACTTCTTGTAGCAGCTGTGCAGCAAGGAGAGCTTTCACATTAAAAGTGCTGGCCGAGGGATTTCTGGCTGGAGAAACTCGCCCTGAATTAAAGGGGAAGGGGGCATCACCCACAATGGTCTGGAATTCCCATTTCTTATGGCTGCTCATGAGATATAATGAATGGAAGCACCAAGGAAGTTACATCTGTCACCTTCCCTGTGAAATGCTGCTGTTTTGATCTGATGATCTGACAGCCCCAAGCCAGCAACCTGCTTTTTTTAAAAAAAATCTTTTTTTCTTTTTCTTTCTTCCTTAATTTTTAATTCTTGCTTTAGCTCCTTTTTGTCTTTTTTCTTCTTTTCTCTTTTTTTCTTTCTTTTTTTTTTTTTGGTATTTGTATAATTTTGGTGTTTTTGAAAACTACCATTTTTATACTTATGAAACTGACGTATTTCAAAAGCAATCAAAAAAGTAGGGCAACAGCAGATATAAGGGACATTCCCTGCCAAATCCCAGCTGAAGCGTATTAGTTCCTGCAAGGAACAGGCACAAAATGGCTAACCTGAACACATTGCAGTGGATTAATTTGATAAGTTATATGTTATTGTTACATTTTTAAATAGATTTTTTACACTTTTCACTCCCTGAAGGTTTCTTAAAATCTTGTCTTCTTTTAGATATGACTGTTGTAGTGAAAAAAAAAGATTGTGGGAGCAGTAGGCAGATACACAGATTCCACCCAACTACAGACAGGAGACCTAGGCCATTTCTGCACTAGGCTGTTATAGCGTGATTATTCCACTTTCAACATCCTATGGAATCCCAGGGTTCCCTCCCTAAACTGCAAACCCCAGGATTCCATAGGATGTTGAAAGTGGAATAATCGCGCTATAACAGCCTAGTGCAGAAAGGGCCCTGCTCCAAGAGGCATTACACAATCTAAACAAGAACTTCCAACACAGTCAAGTGCTGAGAAATAAAGAAAATCCATCAACAAGCTATGCCAAAACATGGCAGCTTCTCATCCCAAAATAGTACAACATCTGTACCGGACTGGAATATAGTTGGCAAATGTATTTGGCCAAGGCCCTCTAGTACATTGTTGGTTTCTTTCCAATGCCAAGCCAAAACATGGCTTTTTATTGAAATCTTCTGGGCCTAATTTATTTCAAGGTATCCATCTACAGGGTTTCAAACTGCTGTAGTTCTTGAAGTATTTTAACTGGTGCTATGTTTACACATTTTTATCTTGTTCAAATCATTTCTCCTGGAAGTGTTTTTAATGGTTTCTATGCTGTATGCTGCCCTGAGAGACTATTATAAAAAGTGAGATAGCAGCGTTTTAATAAATAACAAATAAATAGTAGTCTTTGTTTTGTGCTTTATGTGTTTGAATCATGACAGTAAAAGCAGATTCAGGATGTAAGCCTGCCTCAGCTTCATTCCAGTGTCGAGGCTTTCGAAAGGGGAAATCATACGATGACTCTGACTTTCTGAAACGAGCTTTCTGCTGCTGTTAGTGGGTCTACAGTAATTCCTGAGCTTGACAAATCTCTGCTTCTTCCAGAAGCATTTTTAAAGGGAAAAGAAAGCGTGTCTCATTCTGTCTCGCCATCACTCATTCATTCTCAGCTTGGCTGCACAGCACACTGAGCTGCTTCTTTGCGTCTCTTCCAGATAAACTCAGCTTCTGATCCTTTCTGCTTCAGTGGGATCTCCACGCACACACAAAGTAAGAGGTCTGAAAGTCCAGCTGGTCTGGCAGAGCTAGTGACATCTCCTCTGTCAGCCCCAGATCTGCAGCTCCCTTGGTTCTCATAGCCAGAGGGAAAGAGAGGAGGGGTTGCTCTGGGGAAGAGAATAGACTTTCCGCTAAAAGAAATGGGCAGAAGAGACACATTTCATGCCAGTTAGCCAAGGACATAGGTCGGCAACTGGTGGCGCCCGCAAGCAGAGGGATGTAATTTGACCTATGGTTATGTTACAGTTTATGGACTGGCTAGTATCTAGATTCCATGGAGGAGGTTTTTTTCCCCCTTCTACATAGAACCTTAGAGTGTGAGACTCCTCTCCTAACTACAATTGCATTGTCTGTGAAAAATACTATTTAATTGGGTTTGCTCTCTTTCCTTGTGCACTTTCAGAACTGTTCTGGAATTATTGCATCCACTTGCACTAAAATCTTATTGCACATAGCATTTTAGACAGTGCAACCACTGGCTCCCCCAAGACATTATCCCCATCCTTTTTCATTATTTGGCACAAACACACACACGAATACAGATGCCAACCCCCATAAATATAAATGAAAAGACTCTTATCTTCAAAAAGGCCTTGTTGCAGGGTAGGGGGATTCCTGATCGGGAAAGATCAGATTTCCCAGATTTAACTAATCACTGACAGAGGAAAGCCAACAGCCACTGATCTATCTATCCGATCTATCCCTGGCTTTCATGTGACAGCAATTAGGATGTCTGAAGGAAGAAACAGCAAATAAGAGGCAGAGGGTTAATGAAATAAATCCTTTTTTAAACTGTCTTTTCTCTTACGTTTCCAGAAGTGGGGGGGGTGCTTTTAGCACATCATGGCATTGTAGCAAGAGACTTCAGAACACAGCTGTATCTCCCCACGATCAATAGTTTTCCTACCCAAAGTACGCCCACTGACCACTCAAAACTGGAATAAGTGCAACTGAACTTTGCACAGGAAATCATAACATGACCAAAGCAGGAATGGTGATCATTAGTGGATTTTTTGCATTAGTAAAAAGAATAGTTTTTTTTTAAAAAATAATTTTATTAAGTTTCACAAATAAAAAAAAAATCTCAAATTGTACTTTTACATGTAATGTTTTTGTTCTTCCACTCTGATCTAGTTTTCATTTTCTAGATATCTACTCACATATAAAAAATTATGCCTCACAATTCCATGTTCATCTTACGTGTTTGATCTTGCATTTCTCTCATCAACTCCTGTTATGTTACAGTTATTCCCCTTTAATTTCAACCATAATTCAGACATTTTCACTTGGCAGTTCCCAGCAATTACCCATTACAATTTGCCATTCTGCTTTTATCTGATCGTCCGATTTCCCCTTTAATCTTTGTGAAACAATATCAGCATTTCTATTCTCAATAAATGCCCCCCCATTGTTCGATTGTGGGTATTTGCTGAGACTTCCACAATTTGGCATATTCAGTTCACGCTGTCGTTATCATGTACAATATTAATCTCCAATGCCTCTTAATATTAGTATTCTCAAGAACATTTGTCATGTTTAACAAATAAAATTCAGGTTTTTTTACAAATTGAACCTTCAATATTTCACACATCCTTTTATGTATTTCACTCCAATATTTCTTTGCCTTGGGACATGACCACCACATACGAAATATTGTTCCCACCTCTTTCTGACATTTCCAGTAAAAAGAATAGCTTCTAAAATGGCCTCCCACAGGACAACAACAGAAGAGCAATGGTGTCATGTGGGAAGCCCTAACAGAAGGTGCTATTATCATAATGTAATTGAGATTTACCTACCTTGTGAGATAAAGCCCATAATGATTTTTATGTCTCGCCTGTAGCTTCTTCTTCTGGATTTGGGCATCATCACTAAGTGCAGGAACAAACCCTCCAACATTTCACAGATGAAAACCAGGACACATGTGACCAACCAACATCAGAGTGTGGTGAAGATGGCACACAAGCTAGGAGAGGCTACAGCAGTTTATTTTGCTTGAGCTTGCAGAGAAAGGCAAGGTTCTGCCACCTTTCCAAGGGTGGAAAAGAGGTCACTCTAACAATAGACTGGGGAGAAAGGGGAATCATCCACTTGGATGTATACAGAAACTCTGTTAAATAAATTCTGGCCACAAAAATTGGAAATGCCACTCTACAGAACAAAGAAAACTTGATACCTTTATGTTTCATTGCTAAATCCTATTCCATGCCTATGGGTGTCAGCTGCTTTTCTGATCATTACCTGAGCAAATGGGCAGACTTCTTGACTTCTGACCTGTGTGCTCAACATATGTCATACATGGCTTCTTATAGTAGCCAGAGGAGGCTTGGCTAAATGGGCTGAAAAGGTGATAACTTCTTTGAGTGAACTTAAAGGCTATTTTGAGATATTTATTAAAGAAGCCCTTGTTAAACCTCACTGTTCTTGGAAAAGGACATTTTCTAATATGTCATTCTGGGGTTAGGTGCTGCACCAGAGTGTTAGGAATTCAGCACTAGGAATTGCTCAACCATACTGATTCCCAGGGTCCATTTGAATCTGGTTTCCTATCTGGTTTTGGACTGAAGTGGTCCAACATGCCCTGCATGTTAAATGTAAGAATTACAAGAGTTATTTGTCTTTTTAAGACATCCATAAAGTCTCACAGCTAGGCCAATAAACCAAATTCAGTTTTAGTTTCTGAAACATAAACCTCAGAACAAACACAGATGAGCAGCTATAGTAACAAGGAACCTGAGTAAGGAGCCATGGTGGGCTTAGAGTTCCTAATCTAATCCATCAATTGAGCTCAGTATGTCTAGATCTGGATTAAACAAGGCTATTTTTAAAAGGAGAATTTCAAGAAGTCGTAATGAAAAAAACAGAACTGCAGACTTAAGGATTTCCTTCCATGTACTAATTTATAGAAGAAATATCACTGGAGGTTGATGATGTTCAGGATAGTTCAGTATTCTATGTGGTATATATCCAATAAAATATAAGCGTAATAGTAAATGCAGATGATAACCTTACCATCAAGGCAATCTAAATGGAAATTCCATCTTGAATGGCATTATGTAAACGTGAAAGAATGACTTTTCTATTAAAGGCTATCATTCCAATGTGCACATACAATGCACCCAATGAATTCTGTGGGTGCTACTTCCTGAGCATATTAGCTTTGGTTGTGGCAGTTTAAAGGATGCAGAAGAGACTGTAGAGAGAAAAAAATGGCCAGAGGGGTTAAGTGGAACAGCTGGGAAGCTGCCAATGCTGCCCACTATCATGGGCCACCTGAGGTGGTCACCTCACAGCCTAATTGTTGCCCCTTTGGTAAACCCTGTCCCGGGGTCTACAACTTTGATAAAAAACCAATCTAACTCACCAGAGAGGTCACCCGGATGAGCACGTAGGCAACAACGGTCATACGATCGAAAGAACCAGGTCAGGCCAGTAAACTCCCCAGTCACATAGCCACAGGAGACCTCAAGCTGCGCCAACCCGTGGTGGACAAAAGGTCCTCAGCCTTTAAGGAGCCAACTTGAAGGGATTAAGAGATTATCCCACAAAGTTGGGCACTGGAAGCCATAAAATCTTATCAGGCAAGATCCATCTACATAAACTAACACTGCAACCCAAAGCGGCAGAAGATCCTGATACTTGGGTAACACCTTGTTATCTTCCAATATCAAAGAACATGCCGGTGTGAAGTTGTTTTCCGTTGCTGTCCCCTTTGTTCTCTCTGGGAGAGGATTTGCCCTCAAGGTAATTTTTTCCTACAAATAGTCCCTGTTTTTGATTAGTTCTTCGGATACCTCCCAGTCATACCAACTGACCGCTCCCCCCTCCCGACAGCTGCGTGATCCCCTCAGCATCTCATCACTGAGTTCCTTTTCTTTCGCTGCTTTCTGGACCAAGGACTTCAGGAAAAGGTACAGTATCACCCAAACTATGAATCCTTCAACAATCCCTCTATCTTATTTCCACTCTTTATTTCTCTTTAGCCCTTGGCTGTGTGTGTGAGTATTTGCGTTGATGGGTGCTACTACTGTTTAATAAAATCATTCATTGGACCTTTTTGTGTGATTTCTGACTGGGCCTGACCCTGTCAAAACTGGGTAAAAGATCTCGCTAGGTTACTCTGCCTCTCGCATTGCTATTGCTTGTGCTCCATTGAGCTTACTTTCCCCATCACTTGGAGCACATCAAGGTGTCCCTCTGGGACCCCCCAGATTGTCAGGGTAACATAATGATAGGGCCACCTCTATGAGAGCAAGAACTTTAGAATTATATGAGGGAGAACAAAAGTAAGTATGCTAATCTGATGGAATTAAAAGGGTTTTACTTGCTTGTGGTTAGGAGGGTGGCAGTCTAGAACTCTCTGGGAAAAGAGTTCCAGTGCCTGGGAACAACCACTGAAAAGGTCCTCTCCCATGTTCCCACCAAATCTACTATAGAAAAGTCAAAGTTTATCTGTCTATCCGTATCAGGAGAAGACCTCATATGATTGGCTGTGTCAGGCGAAGACTTCATATGATTGGCTGCCTAAGAAGATATTATGGAACCATGAGGTTTGCAGTTTAGGGAGGGGCCTTTAGAATTCTCAGTGAGAGAGCTCTTGGGCTTCAGTCAACTGTGCCTGTCTTGAATAAGCCGATTGCTATGGAGATGAGGCTTGGCAGCAAGAAGGAAGAGGGCAGTGTATTCCCTCAGGAACCCAACTTCTGTATAACTCTGAATACTCTGATTGGGGAATATGAGGAAAAGTTACAGGTACTGGACAAGACAGTTTGGGGAATTAGAGACACAAGATTGCCTACAAGAAAATAAAATCCCAGGCAACTCCAGCGACACACTAGTGTACTAGGGTGATGGGAGAGAGAATAGAGTATAATGGCTGAATAGAATACCTCCCTGGATGAGCTTGGGCCAGTGTCTCTCAGCCTGACAGGATTGTTGTGAGTATAAAATAGAGAGGAGAAAAACCAGGATTTCACAAGATTATTGTGAGTAGAGAAGAAAAAAACCATATATTTTGCTATTTGAGCTCATTGGAGGTAAGGGAGGATATAAATTTAATAAAATTAATAGCTGGAACCATCTGTTACAGTCTACATTGTGTGACTTTACACATTCATAGCTATGTAGCAGAGGTGTTGAGAAACCTTGGTAGTGAATTGCAAAGATGTGTAATGGGATACCAGGAGGAGTATCCCAATGCACTCTCCAGTTAGTATCCTGATGCATCATGGGACTGATGCACAACACAGCTGATGCGCATTGGTCTCAATACATATTGGTCACTTTTCTGGCTCCCCTACATAGTAATGTAACAGCAGCCCTTTACTGGATATGGAACTGCCAAATTCTAACTCCTGCAGAGGTAAGTCCACTTATAAAGACAAAGACCTCAACAGGATTCTGGCCAACAATATTAAAATATATGTGCACTGTACAGAGCTAATGTTTTGAGGCCTGTACAAGTTCAGAAACAGGCATATTTCCTGTAAAGTTGAAGAGTTTCATGGCTGGAATCCATAGGTTGTTGTGGGTTTTCTGGGCTTTGAGGCCGTGTTCTATTCGTATTTTCTCCTGACGTTTTGCCTGCATCTGTGGCTGGCATCTTCAGAGCATCTGGTGGCATGGAAGTGCGACAAAGTATATATACTTGTGTAGTCCCCAGGTGGGAGGGAGCAATTTGCATTTGTTACAGTTGGCCTGTGTGATGGCCTGTTGTTAAATGGGATATCCCTCAGGGTGTGTTGTTAGTCAGGGGATATGCATAACAGTGTGTTAAGTACATTAGCAACCCATTGTATTGTTCCCTGTAGAGGGATCTCCAGAGTCTGGGTGGTGTTCACTGGCATATTTTTGAGTCTTGATTTTAGTGTTCTTCAGTACTGGTTGCCAAATCTTGTTTACTTTCCAAGTTTCTTCCTTCCTGTTGAAATTGTCCATGTGTTTATGGATTTCAATGGTCTCTCTGTGTAGTCTGACATAGTAGTTGTCAGAATGGTCCAGAATTTCTGTGCTTTCAAAAAAGCATTCTGTGTCCAGGTTGGTTTACAACATGTTCTGCTACTGCTGATTTTTCTGGGTGGATCAGTCTGCAGTGATTACACAAGTGTATATACTCTGTCTCACTTCCATGCCACCAGATCCTCTGAAGATGCCAGCCACAGATGCAGGTGAAACATCAGGAGAAAATACTAATAGAACATGGCCTCAAAGCCCGTAAAACCCACAACAACCTATAGTCATATTTCTTGTTTCCAGTGAGGGATGTGTAATGAGGAGATAGATAACCATAATAAACTACAACAAAAAGAAAGAAAGAATTGCAGACTTTAAAAGAATGTAGTCTACATGTTGGATGACAGGTTCATCTGTGTTCATCCCTGTCCTCTCTACTATAAGGCTGCTATCCCTTTAACTTTATAATTATTAGAATTTCAACAGCAATAGGCATTCCCAAATATTGCTTAGAAAGTCCATATCTAGTGAGTTTCTGCATGTTACACAGCTGGTACAAAAGAATTCCACCAGCACTAATAGGTGGAGATCCATGAGTCTTCTTAACACATGCCATCTAATAGCAGGAGAGGTAGAGTCCAAGACTCAGGGGGACACCAGATTGGCTAAAAGGCTCCTACAGAGGTCCATCTTCCAAGGCCAGCCCCACCCCCCAAAAAAAATTGGAAGAGAGAAGCAGATGCTTCAGGCAGCTGGGTCTGGGTACCATGAAAAAGCAGCAAAGTATTCTTTTTTAAAAAATGTTGTATTTCTTACTACTATTGCAGAGGGAAGGTGCTTGTGTGACAATAAATTGAATCTGTCATGCCCCAATCCCAGGAGTCAAGCATAAACACAGAACGCTCCCCAACTACCACAACACGGAGACATAAACAGGACAATACTTACTGCAGCCACAGTAGATGAAAAAGGAATTTCCCATGAGACTCAGAGCATTTATGTAGAGAAGATTCATCAATTAAGCAAACAGCTGGGAGAGACTGTTGGCTCATAAGTACAGGGAAGCAGATGGAGAGAAAACTGTTGCAGAGAACTGGTGTTACTGGTGGAAGCAATGCATCCTTTGTTTGGCTCCCTGACTCGTGTTCCTGGAAACCTTGACCCTTGCCTTGTGTGCTGACTTTGCTGCCAGATACTTCTTTGGACTG
Organism: Cyclura pinguis; assembly: GCA_030412105.1. Taxonomy (NCBI): domain Eukaryota; kingdom Metazoa; phylum Chordata; class Lepidosauria; order Squamata; family Iguanidae; genus Cyclura; species Cyclura pinguis. The sequence continues at coordinate 264,747,463 of CM059601.1, read as the reverse complement.
ACACTTGGAATTTATTACTGACTCAGACTGCTGAAAAAACAAATGGTAACTGGCTGACAAACTGTTGTAAACTTTGTCTGTGGCTGCCAGCACAGGACACAATCTCCTTTGGTGCTATGCACTTAGAATCATAGATGTGGAAGGGACTGCAAGAACCATCTAGTCCAACTACCTTCCATGTAGAATTTACAACTAAGGCAGTCCTGAAAAAACGGCTATTTACCTTCTTCTTAAAGATCTCCAAAGAGGGAGCATCCACTACATTCTGAGGCAGCCTATTGCACTCTCACACAGCTCTGGCAGTAAAGAAGTTCTTTCTATTGTTTAAGTGGAATGTCTTTTCTCATAAACTAGTTTGTGTTCTAGTTTCTGGAGCAACAGAAAACAAGCTTGCTACACCTTCTACCTGATGTCACTTCAGGTATTTAAATATGGCTATTGTTACCCTAAGAGGTGGGGAATTTGAGGTTCACCTGCAACACCAGCATCTCCTTAGAATTTGGGGAATTATAGCTCAAAGGAGACCTGTGAGAGGAGGGTAATAGCAGGATCTTTTCACCTGTGTATACCAGTACTAACTGTAGAGAGGACTCCAGTTAAAAGTTAAACAGGGAATTTTATTTGAAATTAACAAACACACAAGAAATCAGATATTCTCAAGATCCATACAAGGCTATTGGAAAGTGAGGCAAGAAAGGTTGGATAGAGACAGATTGAGTGGAAAAGGTGATAGTTACCAGTCCTGAAGCAGAAAGTCAAAGCTGAGTGACTCAAGCAGTGTGTCTGAGAGTAACAAGAATGAACTGAGGTCAGGGTACCACATAATACATCCAACTACAATTTGCTGAGGCTGGAGTTGGGTTTCGTATACCCTATTTCCTGTCCTGAAGGTGTTGCATTAGACAAAGCGGTAATAGCTTTCTCATGAGGAATGGGCTGATTGTTTTAACTCTAGATGACAAAACATTGATGGGAGTCATAGCAATCTCTTAATGTTTTGGTCAGACAAGGTAAATAGGGAATGTCTCTGTAGGATATGGTCGAAGTAGGGTCCCTGATTGCTTTCACCAGTAAGTTTCACCTTCTATTGTTTTCAGGAGTGCTTGTAGCTTGCAGTTTTTGATTATCACAAGCCCATCAGCATCGGGCTTTCCTGTCTAATCTTCTCTGAATTTATGACCTGATCATGTCTGAGGTGATCTTGACCTGACAACATGTTTACAGCCAGTGCTTTTTCAAACATGTTTCAGCCATAAATATGTACAATTAAGAAAATAGCACATCCCACAAAGTGGAGCTATATGATGTAGTAACACTATCATATCACTTCTCAGTCTCCTCTGCTCCAAGCTGAACATCCCCCAGCTCCCTAAGCCATTCTCTATGGGACTTTGTTTCCAGATCTTTCACAGTTTTGGTTGTCCTCCTCTGAATATGCTCCAGCTTGTCAATACTGTTCTTGAATTGTGGTACCAAAAATGGACACAGTATTCCAGGTACAGTTTGAGAAAAGCAGAATCAAGCGCTAACACTTGGAAAGGGGCATGTACGATCTGCCTCAGGCACCAAAATTATTTGGCTGGCTACATTCATTGAAGAAGGCTGTAGCCAAAGAGATGTAGTTTGGCTTTCAGAAATGTATGTCCTACTAACAGGTCTCATTTCTCATCATTTAAATCTCATTATATGCATTTTTATTTATTTATACCTCTCATCACCCAAGTTCTTCATGAAGACCTGTCAAAAAATAGCCTCTCCTGTCTGGATTATTTGACTCCTGGCTTTTTCTAAACATTGCTTGTCTGTTTTGTACAGATTTGCCTCATGTAACACTGTCATTTGTAATAATGTAATAGGTCTTAAAATTACTTGTGTGACATCTCATTGCTTCTGCAGAGGTACATCTGATCCATTCCCTAAATTGATGCCATTATCACAGCATTCTCTCTGCCAGAGGCTGTTCTTTGTAGATACTGGTTTTCCAGAATATTTACGAGGTAATTCCTGAAACAACTAGTGCAGGGAGAAGCTTACAATGAGATTGGGATGATTCTGGTATATTAGGGTTGCCATATTCTAGTCTCTCAAATCAAGACATTTATAACTTGCATTATAAATTGTTCTAATTGTGCAAGTTCTAATTTGCTGTCTAATTATAGGTTGTACATATGAAATGATGCATTGTTTCTACCACTATGTTTTGGTCTTGCTACTGTTTTTGAAGCAACCACTGATCCAAGAGGACAAGTATAAAGTAATGCTTAAAGGGAAACCCAAATTCAAATCGTTGTTTGCACACATGTACAGAGAGAGAAGGAGAGAGAGGGAGAGAGGAATATCCTGCCTTTCTCCCAACATGGGACCCAAGGTGGCTTGGTCATGGAATTTACCATGTGACCTTGGGCCATTGCTACCTCTACAAACTTACCTTATGGGTTTGTTGTGGGGATAAATTTCCTGGGGTGGTACAAATTAAACAATAACATTTTGTCATGTATGGACACATCTAGTATGTGATTCTCATGGGAAGCCACAAAAGAGATATGAGTGCAGTAGCACCTTCCTATTTGTGTTTCCCAGCAATTCATAACCAGATATGTATAGGGGTATAAATCCTCAACTATTTCATCCTTGCACGTGAGGATGAATAATTAAGGTTGTTTTCTTCCTGCTGTGGGAGAAAATGAATGTTCCATTGCAGCATCCTCCCTGTGGGAGACAGTGTGGAGCAGTGATTTGAGCACTGAAACCAGGGTTAAATTCACTTCTTGAGATTCTGTGGTATAAGGCATGTAGTGGTTTGAGCATTAGACTGTCACCTTGGAGACCAGGGTTTGATTTCCTGCTCTGCCATGGAAACCCACTGGGTGACCTTGGGTGCATCACACACTCTCAGCCCCAGAAAATCCCATGATACCTTAGTACCATGGTACCATGAACATTAGGTTCACCAAAAGTTGGAAATGACTTGAAGGCACATAGCAATAACAGCAACAGTAGCAACAACAACCCTCCCTGTATTTTCGGATGGGCAAAGTGAACCCCCTGGACCCCCCTTTTGTAGCTGCTGAAGTCCCCGCCAGTCCTCTAACATCCCTCATTTTAAAAAAAATCAGTATGATTTTCAGGAAAATTTTGCCCTAAAATTGCTCTGAAAGCCCCTGCAAACACATGAAAACACGTGAAAATACCCTTACCTTACCCCATGAGTTCTATTGAACCCAGCACTACCCACAAATACTTCTGTTTTCTTCTGCAATCACTCTTAAAATGGTGATAGGAAGAAAGGCACCTTCACTTCCTGTCACCATTTTGAGAAGCTCTGCAGAGAAAACACCTCCATTTCCCTCTACAATCCCTCTCAAAATGGCAACAGAACAAGACAAGCCATCACTTCCTGTTGTCATTTTGAGAAGGTCTACAGAGGAAAACATAGACATTTGAGTTTGATGTAAGGAGATGCAGTCTACAGAGGAGGTGAGAGGGATGACCTCTGACCCTAAACAGTTGTCCACCACATATCGTCTTTGAAGATCCTGAAGTATCATGCAGGAGTTAGTCCTTTTTTAAAAAAAAAAAAAAACTCTTTCTTGCACAGGAAACAAGTCTTCTGTATAGGAAATAATGGGCCTTTCCACACTACATTGTTATAGTGCTATATTATTCCACTTTCAACCTCCTATGGAATCCTGGGGTTTGCAGTTTAGGGAGGGGCATTTAGAATTCTCAGCCAGAGAGCTCTTCGGGCTCAGTTAACTACAAACCCCAGGATTCCACAGGATGTTGAAAATGGAATGAGAGCACTGTAACAGTGAAGAATGGAAAGCCCAATGTTTTCTACACAGAAAATTGAGCTTTTGAGAGACTTATACACCTGCACATAGCATGCATGGAGGTGAATAAGATGTTTATTTTTAATTGTGATATTAGTCTCTAACCTCTAATCATAATGTCAGCAAAAACTGTTATTAGATCACTTTCAGTGTAACAATACCACTTTAAAGCTGTACATGGGAAACCTTTCTGCAAATACCAAACTACAGCCCCATACTTGGCCACAAGACAGACCTAACTACACAACAGTGAATAAGCTACACTGAATAGGAACTGATAATTTGCCTAGTGTCTAAAAGTTGTCTACAGCATTCTAATTCCGTATGACATTCTATACAGTGACTATTTCCTGTCATTATTAGCTGATCATCTACCACAACATTTGATTGTACCTTCCCTGAGTAATCTACATCTACGCAATGTAAGACAGCCAGCCTATGGGGGAAAGCCAAAAATAAATTCTATTCCTTTATCAGCGTTTATCCTTGCATGCAAGAATGAAATATGTTAGTAATTTACATCCCTAGTTCAGGAATATCCAGACTGGCCTCTGGATTGGCTGGGGCCACACTGAGTTGGGTGGTAAGCTCGCAGCATCACAGCCTACTCTATGTGGCGTTGGGGGCCTTTAGCAGGATACTTGCCAGTCTGGAGTGAATATGGGGGACTTCGCTCCTTTAAATTGGGGGGAGCTGCAGAGAAATTATTGGGTGCAGTTTACAGCTACTCTGTCACTGGATCCTTAACCCTATGCCATGCCAAACAAATTAGGAAGGTTGTCATCCAGTTTTACTCATAAAAGTTCTGTATGATTCCATAAATATTTTCCATATATATGTAGTTCCATTATTCCAAGATGATTTGGATAATACCATTCTTTAGTCTGAAATACTTTTATTGCTTGGTAATAATGAAGTATCCTTGGAACTCCTAGTCTACCTTTTGTTGTTTTCTAATAACAGCTTTCATCAGCTGTTCCATGAGACTTGTTATATAAACTTCATAATTTTTGCAATCAAATTTTCATCCAGCTATTCTGAATTGCAAGAGGTAATGTAATGACCAGAAAAATTACTCTTGGCGGAATCACCATATCGACTACTCCTTTTTTTTTCTTTTTTTTTTAATATAGGCATATAGTTGGTGGGTTTGGATTTTTTTTTGTTTTGTTTTGTTTACCATTAATCTAAACAGTACCCCTTTTAGCACACCCAGCACAGAGAAACTAACGATAGACATGTGTAGTGGGTAGGGCATTTGCCACCAAGAGAACAGGTTTGGAGTGCACGTTTGGGATGCATACATGAATACATAGTTTTACATTGCATGGAAGGGATTATTTCCGCACAGTAAAATTAGAACACAGCATTCCAGCAGATAAGAAGAGGAGTTAAGCACTTGTTTACCTACGGGAATATTTCAGCCTACCTGGGAGAGGTGTATAGGAATAATTTTATTTCAACTTTGCTTTTCTTCAAGCTCTAGAAGTAGGGGGTTAGGACTCGCATCTGTGCACTGGAGATTCCTCTGCTACTTTTCTGAGCTATTCTATAAAGCCTTCTACCTTCCACTGCACATCTGACTTGGTCTCAGGTCCTTATGCCACACCTTTGACCTGGGAGATGTGCCCATTTGGCACATTTTAAGGAATTTGGAAATACCAACTCACAGCATCTGCCAACAACTTTTGAGCATTCTTAGAGAACAGGAAAGGGCCCAGCAGACTGGAGGTGGCCAAATATTGTCCCCGTTTTCAAGGGCAGGGGGAAAGGACCTGAATAACTACTGAGTCCACCTGATATCAATAAGAGGAAAAACTGCAAAACAGAACATTAAAAAGTCAGTCTGTGAGCACTAAGAAAGGAGTACTGCAATTAGTGCAAACCCAGCATGGGTTTCTCAGAAACAAATCAAATCAGACAAATTTTGTCTGTCCCTCTCTCAATCTCATTACAAGCTTCGTAGGTACAAGTCTGATTTCAGCAAGGCTTTTGACAAGGCCTTGATATCCCTTGCAGACAAGTTGATAATATTTGGGCTAGTCAATGCTGTTGGGTGGATTTTTAACTTGGTGGCAGACCAAATCCAAAAAGAAAGCTCATCAGTGGTACTTCTTCGTCCTAGAGAGAAGTGATTAGTGGGGCGCTTCAGGGATCTCTCTTGGACCCGATGATGCTTGATGGCCACCATCTTGGATTGGAAAATGTATTGTAAGGTTCCACACAATCAGAACCATTAAACTTCTCCCCTCTTACCCCCAACCACCTTTTAGCTGCCGCAGTCACAATCATGCCTCTCCCCCCAGAAAAAACAGAATTTTCCTGGCCAGTGGACAATGTAGGAACAGCAGAAGTGTCCAGCTATGCTGCTATACTGGGATGAACAGTGACAAAACATCTTCTTGTGCTTCTTGGGGTCCTTTAGTGCTGTGTATCCAGCTATAGGAGTGTAGGTGGCTGCTTCTCTGTCACTCCTCCACTCTCCATTGGCCAATAAATTGGCATTTGGGTGTTACCCCACTGGAAAACCCTGTCCCGGGGTCTACAATTTTGATATTAAAATATGATTCCATGTGCCTGAGAGGTTGCCTGGATGGGCACATAGGCAGCAACAGTCGAACGATCAAAAACCAGGTCAGGCCAGTAAAATCACATAGCCCCAGGAGACCTCAAGCTGTGCAAACCCACAGAAGACAAAGGGTCCTCAGCCCCTGAGAAGCCGACTTGCAAAGCGTGTTTGCCCCAAGTTGAGCAAAATCCTATCAGGCAAGGACCATTTACATGAAGTCACACCACACCACAACCCAATGCAGCCGAAGATCCTGAGACTTTGGCAACACCTTGTAATCTCATCATGCAAAGGAAGTTACCATTGTGGAGCTTCTTTCTCGTTGCAACACCCATTGTTCTCCCCGGGAAGGGATTAGCCCTCCAGGTACTTTTTCCCCTACAAATAGTCCCAGTTTTTGAGCGGTTCTTTGGATCACTCCCGGTCATCCCAGCAGACCATTTCTCCATCTGTTGAGTAACCCCCTCAGCTCTCTCAGTGCTGAGCTTCACTTCTTCACTGTTTTTCCCGGACCAAGGACTTCAGGAAAAGGTGCAGTATTACCCCAGCTACAACCCCTTCAATATTCCCCTATCCAGTCTCCTCTCTTTTGCTTCTTAATAGGTCTTAAGTGAGTGTGTGAGTGATTGCATTGGTGCATGAGACTTTCATTCAATAAAATCATTTTTTGGACATTTTTGTTTGGTTTTTGGGTTGGCCTGACCCCGTAAAAACTGGATAAAAAGACCCTGCTAGGTTACCCTGCCTCTCACATTGCTTTTGCTCATGCTCTGGCTAGTTTCCATTCCCCATCATGTGGAGCACATTGAGGTGTCCCCCAAAGGACCCCAGAAATCAGGGTAACATGGGGAAGGCTGCAACAGCTAAATGGTGAATTGTTGGGGGGGGGGCTGGTCATTTTACAAGGTTGGTAGAAAATTGTGACGTCTGTAATGTTCCCCAAAATTCTTACACAGGCATACACCTACATAAGCCATCAGCAGAATGCCAGCCAATATCCTTATACATGATTTCTATGATTGAATAGAAGGCATGCTTATCAAACTGGCAGATAATACTAAATTAGGAGTGGCAGCTAATTCCTCAGAGGACAAGATCAGGATTCAAAATGACATTAACAGATAAGATTACTGAGCTAAAACTTATAAAATAACTTTCAACAGGGAGAAATATAAGGTACTGCATTTAGGCAGAAAAAATGAAGTGCACAAATATAGGATGGGTGACACTAGACGTGATAAAAATACATGTGAAGACGATCTAAGGGTTTTAGTAGAGTACAAACTAAGCATGAGTCAACAGCACGATGTGGTTGCCAAAGTGGCCAATTCTTTTTTAAGCTATATCAACACAAGTGTGGTATCCAGATTGAGAGAACAGTACCACTCTGTAATGATTTGTGGTATGTGGTTGTATGGTTTTCCAACCTTGAATAGCATATCCAGTTCTGGGCACCACAATTTAAGGAGGATATTGACAAGCTGGTACATGTACAGAGGAGGGTAACTAAGGTGATCAAAAGTCTGGAAGCCAAACCCTATTAGGAAAAGTTTAGACAACGAGGACTCCAGAACGCATCTGCTTGGTGGAAGATGCCCAACCTACTACAGACTACAAGGCCCACTTCACTACCTGACAAGGAACACTTTGCATGGCATATCCATTGAAGAAAAATCCCACCAGGGCACATAGAGTGTTGGTTACCTCTCACAGAGAAGGCTGAGGTGGATAAAGCATGAGTTTCTTACAAAGGACATGGGGAGCTCCAATTAATTCCAATGGGAAAAATCACGCTGTGTGGGAATACATCCTGTCTGGGTGGCTGCTTTGTGCAAAAGAAAGAGAACAGCAGAGACAGCTCACATGTGTTTCTTGTTTACAGTTATTCATGTTTGAGGGTATCCTCTGAAAGTGCTTGTGAGATTCCTAATGGCAATAAACTGATAAATACTTAAAAGATATACATAAATTTGTTTATTTCAGTTTTAGAAATATTTAAAAGGTAAACTTAATGAAAAAAAGAGCCCTCTCCTACACTGCTAATGGGATACAATTGCTCAGATAACTATATAGAATATAGTCCAGCTGAGTTCAATGAGATTCATTCCTAAGTGACTGAATTAGGGCTGTAGGGTAGGGTTTTCTTGTCATGTGCCTTCAAATCATTTTAACTGGTTTTCTTGGATTTCTAAATGCCCTATGAAAACTGGAGAAAATTCTTCGTAGACAAAATTGAAACTAAATTCTCCTCCCTTTGCACTCACAGGCAACAATAACTAACTTTTTCCCTTTCCTAGTCTGTATTAAAATTCTTTATCCCTTTTTGGGGTTCCTGATTTTCTTCCTGTTGATGTATTTGTGTGCAGGATTTTCGTTATATTCCAACCACCTTCTTCTCAGTTGCCTCCCGTAAAGAAGGCCTTCTGCGCACACCTGCCCCTCATAGTCTCCCCCTACTGGTCAAACATGCTCTTTATCCCAGTTGTCAGGTAAGGGTCAAACTATACATCCCAGGGAAGGCATGTTAGCAAGAACTAACTGGTTTTCTCTTCCACAGGGGGATTTCATTAAAAATATGTTTCAGCAATCAGCCTTCCAAATTAAGCCCTGTTTACTATCAATGACCAATCAAAAAATGCACCCCACTAGATGCAAGATACGTAAGCAAGGAAAATCACATGCTATGACAAAGAGACTTTTCACCCTTTTCAAAAAGGGCTATGTGTTCAATTTCATTTGTTCCCCACCAGCGGTGCAGCTTGGAGTGGGGGGGGCAGGAGGGAGGGCTACGGCACGAGGGGCGTGGCTGTGGTGCATGGAGGCGTGACCAGGACATGCAAGGGCATGGCCAGGACACGCACGGGCATGGCCAGGACACGTGGGGGCATGGCTGCGGGCCAGGACGCCCAAAAAACATTGCCACCTGGAGCAAACCACCCCCGTCCCTATACAACTGTCCCTCACTCAGACATAAATAAGCCTTCGTCTTCCTAAAACTGCCTTCTTTCAACTACTGTCTCTTCCCTCCCCTTCGTTTTCAACAATCTTTTAAATACTGCTTTCTTCTCAAGTGTTCATTCCCTTAAAACCATTCCCTAGCACCTGTTGCAGTGAGTTCTCCCTGTTCCTAAGGTGCCATTTTCCTTGCCACTATTACTAAATGCCCCTATGTGTCCTACATAGAGAAAAGAAACTCCTTTAGAAACTACAAATCTAAAACAACAGAATTAAGGACAATACATAAACAGCATTGGCCAGAACATTTCTTATAAAAATATTTGAGAGATGCAACTGCCAAGAAAAAAAAAATCACTGGATGAAATATCAAAAAAAGTAGCATTTCACAAAAATATTTATCAAAAAATAGGTTCAGCATTTAAAGAACCCATAATGTCAGTTAACTATATACTATACTATATTACAAAAGAGTATGAAAATATTCTGCAAAGATAAAATCACATGAGGACATCAATGCAAGCATACAACATAGTAGGAAACCTGCTACGAATCTTGCCTTTCCCAGCAGGCTCAGGCAAAAGCAAATTGCTGCAGTCTCTCCTAGTTCATGTGTTGTTCCTCTTTAATAACTTTTGTCATCCTGACCATACCCTGATGTTGCTTAAACACACATGTACCAGTCTTCATCTCTGAAATGTTGGGGGAGTACGTATCACACACTCTCAGCCCCAGGAGAACCCCATGATAGGCTTGCCTTATGGTCGCCAAAAGTCAAAAACGACTTGAAGGCACACAACATCAGCGTGACCATGAAGCAACACAACAGCACTGAACAAACTACTCCTTTAGGGTATACTTCATTTCTTTCCTATAAATACCTCCTTCTCTTAAACTGAAAGGTGCCACTTTGTAAAATATCCCAAAATACTGTATCATTTCACAGCTGACATCTACATTTGAGATCCATGGGCTATACAACAGGTTTGGCATCAACACCTACCAATGCCTGACAGCCTTTGCTGATAGCTCTTTCTGGTTGAGTACACTGAACAAAGGCAGATGTCTGGGGTTAGTGCCCATTTTGCTTTTCCAAAAGGTCTTAAAGCAATAGAAGACATTGCTAGGAAAATCCAAATGTTGGCCAGACCCATCCTCCTAGTACCACTCTGAGCAAATCTACAGCCAAATGCTACTATGTAAGTCCATCAGGGCCCCCTTAGACTGCTGCCCCCTCAAAGCTGCAGTTAGCCCTGGTAAAAACACATGCACAGACCAAGATCTTTAAAACGTACTACGTACTTTTAGTAAGCAAACACACAAACACCAAGAAACACGCACACACCAAGATCTTTAAAATACACTTGGTTACTTTTAGTAATCAAAAACATTTTTGTTCCCTACAGATTAGTGTGATTGGCCCTCCAAACACTTAAAGGACTTAACCTAGGGCCAGAAACTAGGTTTTATTTGCATAGTCATTCAACCATCACAAAAGAAGTACCAGATAAAACAAACAAATGAGAAACAACATTAATACATCAAGGGCACTGGGATGACATACAGTGTTCTCTTTCAAAGGCCTTTGTCTAATAAAGATTGATAAAGACAAAAATCAGGCAGCCTTCATAGAACATAATTACAGCAGAGTATTTTACTACAGTAAAGTAATTAATTTGCAATCTTATCTAACCCTTTAGCAAATAAATCAATGCTTCATGAAGCAAAAACCACTCTGAGGAAAGAGTTGTGCCAAATCTTGCTTTCTGGATTGTTTGAAAACTAATTTGTCATTACTGCTTGCAGTATTTAACAGGTAACTCAGTTATGATCTTACTCACTCCTTTCTGTTATTTTTCTTCGTTGTTTTTTTATTTTAAAAAAGTGAGGATTGATAACAGAACAGCATAGCCTTGAAAAAAATTACCCCAAAAGCCTGTAAAATGTCCTTCAAAAGTAATTAGAACAGATAAGAAAACATTGTTACATTAACATTACTTAAAAAGAAAACACCCTACATTATTTCCACTTCACACTGCTTTTGAAATGTAACTTCAGTACATTCACACTACACAATCATAGCACTTGAATACCACTTTAGTAGATATGGGTCTACCCAGTGAAATACTGGGTTTTGTAGTTGATGAGGGACTTACAACCATCTGCTGGAGAATGCAAGTGCTATACTTCAGTTGAGTGAACTAGACCTGACAATTCTGAGCACCTCACCAAACTACAAATCCCGGAATTTCATAGGAGAGAGTCATAGCAGTTAAAGTCTTATCAGACTGCTCTATTTGTGCAATGTGGATACTTCCTTAAGTCATTCTTGCCAAAGAAACAATAACCTACCTCAAAGTTTTGAGTAGGGTGAGATCTAATATAGCCATTAAGATCATAGATTTTTTTTTTCATCATTGGAATGGGATTAGATTGATTTCCATGACTCCTTGTAGTCCTCTGCAAGCTTTCAGGACTGGGAAATCCTTCACAACAAGTTTTTAGGTGGCACAGAGGGTTGCACGGGAGAGGTGATGGAAAGATCTTGACATGCAGTTGTCTACTGGTTCAACATTGACTTTAAGCTTTTCTTACTACCTTCATGTATAGTTACAGAGGGGCTGCTTCACTAAATACTGCAGGAGGAATAAGATATGGTTCCCATATGTACCACATGTAGGGGGGGCATCATAGAAAAGCATAATTTCCAACTGTCTCAATTTGGCAGGGACAATCCCTATTAATTCTCTGCTGTCCCACTTTTTCAGCTAATTTGTTCCCATTTTATTGTCCTCCTTCCATTTCCCCCCTTTGTCCTCTGTTTACTTGAATTGCTGTAAACTGGGTTCAAAGTACAACTCGGTAGGGGGCAAAGGAGAGGAAGGGGTAGATTTTACCCTTCCTAGTAGAGTCAGGCAAAAGCAAACTGCTGCAGCCTCTCCTAGCTTGTGTGTTCTTCATCATAATAATTTTGGCCATCTTGACCACTCTGATGTGACTTGCCCACAAATGTTCCAATTTTCATCCAGGAAATACTGAAGGGTATTAGGAAAGCCCTGTCACATGTGGTCATCTCATTAATGCCAGGAGGGTACAATAAAAAGTGAGGAGAGGGCAGAGAAGGTACAAAGAGGCAATAAATAAAAATGGGAAGCAAAGCAGCAGGATTGAAGGTGATGAAAACAGCAGCTAGTCTGGTAGAGTGGGCTAAAAGAGGAAATGAAGAAAGTGGGAAGAAGGCAGAAAATAGAAGAGCCAGGTGGGTGGATCCATAAATGTCCCTTGTTGCCACAATCCAGTTTGTACATGAACTCCACAGGAGAATTTGATCCACTGAAAACTGCATCGATGGCATGAAGAGATTGGCCTTTGTGTACAAGAGAGAGGCAGAGACAGAGAGAAAGGGAGACTAAGGCTCAGGGAAAACACAAAAATGTTGAAAGAAAACATACACAGTGGATGACTACTCAGAATTTCCAGCACACCACAGAGCATTAAATACAATGATGTATTTAAGTCTTTTACTCCAAGTAGCAAGTCAAGTCTCAAGTCTCTACTTTCAAGTCTCAAGTCCCTACAAGATACTTTCAAGTCAAGTCTCAAGTCTGGCAGCCAGTTGCTGAAGCGGGGAATAGGATCTTTCTTACTTCCCATTACTGAAGCTTCAAAAGCTTTAGAAGGATCTTTCCCAGGGCCTGGAGGTCAAGTATTGCCTTCTTCTGTTAGGAAAAGTTTCAGAAGGCTCTTCCTAATAAGTAGCAGGGACAGACTGCTGAGCAGACCTCAACCCAGACTCAAGCCCACTGCCTAACCCATTTGCTGGTTCCCCTCCAAAATACGTGCCTACACTTTGGGCTTGAGACAGATCGGCAAAAAGAAATGCCTTCTGAGATGTAAGGTTGTTCAAAGTGGTAAGGTTTCTGGATGGATGTGTTACTGAACCAAGGGCAGCAAGTCAGACACTAAAAATATAAAAGTTGAGTCAAATCAGTGCATCATTTATTGCCAAGTTGAGTCCAAGTTGAGTCACTGAAGTGACTTGAATCCGACTTGAGTCCGAATCAATTGATTCAAGTCTACATTACTGCCCATTGCCCACATAGCTGCCATTGTATGGTGGTATGCACAAAATTTAAAAAAAACAAACATACATGACAATGGTCTCCAAGCAGTATGAAAAAGTGTTTGCTACAGTAACATTCCTCTATGCTATAGTAACCTCCTCTTTTCCACCCTGCCCTTCATTTCTATAGCACACACCCCCTCTTTCAGCACTTATGAATCAACAGATCCCATCTTGTCCTCTGTCTTGGGATGCTAATACAAAAACAAGAAAATAAAAAAGCCGTGGATCTCTAGCAATTGATTTTTCTTCAACTTTCAAAACCAGAATAAAATGATGATTAAAATAACACATGCTTTGGTGATAGCCACAGGTGAACGTCTGATACATTGAGTACTAGCAATTTTTATTTGAATCATCCTAGGAAAAAAATGACGCTATTAAAACACAACTACTGAATTAATAAATGGCCCAAAGTCATATTAATAAAAATCACCCGCGCTTTGAATCGTTAATCTTGTCCATCTCTGCATGCCTAGACCAGATTATGCAAAGCTATTTTTAAAGAGGCAATTTCAAGAAATCCTACAGAAAAACTAGAACTACAAAATGATGAGGATATTCTTCCTTTCACCAAATTACAGCAGAAACTTAACTAGATACTGATGCTCTTCAGGTCAGTTCTCCATTTCATGCAGTTACATTCAGTGCAATACACATTTATGATTATGCTTATGATTAGTAGCAGTAGCAACAGCAGTAGCAATATCCGAAAAGTTATCACATGAAGCCCCCACTTTTGATTCCTCTATTATCTGATGACTTGTTCTTTTGATGCCTCCAAATTAAGCACAAATTCCATTAACTCCAGGGGGGTTCTGCTCTTTCATCAGTCCTTGCCTATGTAGGCTCACTTGGAACTGCTTGCACGCACTGCTTGCAAAGCAAGCTGAAAGGGGGGGGGGAATGCACTAAGCCAGCTGAGAGACTTTGCAAGCAGCACTGTGCAGATGGTCCCAAGTGAACTTCCACAAGTCCTTCGTGCTCCGTACAGTAGAATACATGGATTCTGGTTTTCAACTAATTCTGTTTTCTGACAGTGCTGCAGTCCCTAACCTGTCAGATACATGAGGAAAGCCTGTCATAAGAGTGTGTGTAACTATGCCTGTGTAGGTGACTGGCATAAGTGGCAGTGCAATGCAACAAAGAAGAAGGCAGGAGGAAAATTTATACGTTTTAAAGAATAGTTTAATTTATATTCTTTCTCCCAATATGGGACACACACTGGCTTACAATGCAAATTAAAACAGAATACAGTTTTTAAAAGGCGCAATACAAAGTTCAAAAACAATTAGATGAAAAACTGTATTAACAAAATTAATTTAGAACCATTTTAAAAGTTGTTAAAATGTAACTGTGACAATAAAAAATGCAGCACTCTCCAATGAAAAAAACTTTCTACAATTTCATCAAAGGCCTGGGTAGACAAAAAGGTATTTTGCCTGACAGCAGAAAAAGAGCAGAGAGGAGGCAAACCAAACCATACAAGGGAAGAAATTCCACAGCCTGGGAGCTGCCACCAAGAAGGCCCTCACCTGTGCCTACACCACATGCACCTGTGGGACCAACAGGTGGGACCAATAGAAAGTCCTTCCCAAAAAAGCTTGAAACTCTCGCGGGCTCCTATCAGGAGAATCACTCTTTTGGACATAATCAGCACTTTGAATTGTGAACAGAAATGAACCAGTTCTAACCAGCCATGGTCAGCAGTCATTTTGGACCCTCTGGATAGATTAAACATTTTCCAAAGGTATTCCCATGTAGGGGGTGTTACAGTAATCAAAACAGAATATAATCATGGCAATGTCTCACTGTGGCCAGATCTATCATCTGACAGGAATTGGTATAGCTGGCTCTCTAGCTTCAACAGTATAAATCTGTTCCTGGCCCCTGCTCATTCTTCATACTCAGAGCTGACTTCAGGATTATGACAAAACTACAAACCTGAGATTTCAGGAAAAATATAGCATCATCAAGCACTGGCTGAATCCCTGTTCCCTGATTTGCTCTTCAACTGATCAGGAGCATCTTGTTCTGTACTCCAATTTGTTTGGGCTCATTCCTGCTGGCAGACACAGATTATTCAAATTAGATAGTAAAGAGAGATAGAGTTGAGTGTCACCAATATGGCGGCCTCCCCCAAACTCTGGAAAACCTCTGGTTTTTTATAATGTTGATGTTGACAAGGGACAGAACCAAGCCCTGAGAGACCCTACAAGTCAGGGGATCAAACAGGCATACACTAGCACCATCTTCTAAGTAAGCCCCTCCAAGAAGAAGCAAAGCCACTGTAAAAAGTGTTCCCAAATCCTATGCTAGAGAGGAGTCCCGGAAGGATGTCATGGTCTATGGTACTGAAAGCCACAGAGAGGTCCAGCAAAACCAACTGGGACACATAACTCCTGTTGGTCCTCTGTGTGCATCATCCATCAAGGCAACCAAATCTGTCCCCATCCCATAACCAGGTCTGATGCCAGATTGAAAGAGTTCTAGGTAATCCATTCATTTTATTCAAGAACTCCTGCAGCTGGGATCCAGAACAGAAGGCAGAGAAAGTCACAGACAAAGCGGTCCTGACAGCATGCAAGAAGCTGCAGAGCTAGCAAGCCAGCTCTTTCTCTGCCTATTGTGATAGATTTCTCTGCCTCCCCATGCCTTCAGTCCACACCCTGCAAGAAGGGCACTATGCTGGCATACCATACAATTATGTTTATAGGCAATTTGGATGGTAATATATCCAATTCTACATTGAATGACGTTATGAAAATGTGAGGGGAAATGATTTTCCCCATAAAGGCTGGCAATTCTGCATCCATTGAACTCTGTGGGTGTTAACTTCTGAACACATTAGCAATTCATTGCAGAAGACCCATCAGGTTGGAACAGCTAGAAGTAATTACAGGTGAGTCTCAATTTGTGTAGCCACTATTTACAATATTTCAAATTTCCACTGTTTTTCCAGAAGTGTGTGTGTGTGTGGAGAGAGGGAGAGAGGGAGAGAGGGAAGGACAGAAAGAGAGAGAGAGTCAACCACAATGCATAGAGGAGAAAGCACCTGTAGTCTTGGTACTGCTGGAAAGAAGGAGTTTCCTGACCGCTGTCATTTGAGGTGTAGGCTTCCTTTGCCTGCTTAAAAGAGGGGACATGAGGGGGAGGAAGAAGCTAGAATCTTGGAGATTTGGTGTGGTTGGGTTTCACTGCTTGCTTAGGTTGGTGGTGAAAAATTGGAGTCTTATGGTCTGGAAGGGAAGGGTTTGTCTGTCCTGGAAAAGGTAAGCTCTATATTTTATGCTTTACATCTTTTATCAAAAATTAGTGGCGAATTGAGTGAAATCACCAAATTTGTAGCTACGTCACTCTCCATACACATTCACCTGGTCTCCAGTGATTCCCTACAGCCTCCCCCATTTACAGTCTCAATTTACATTGCAGGTCCATGAATGCAACCCTGATGTAAATCAAGACTAGCCTGTACTTCCATGGTTGATTCATTTACTGGCAGAAAGCATTTCAATATGAACATTTCAAAACTACTGAAAATTAGCAGCGTTGCTTCATATTGACAATGCGAAAGAGTACAGAGGCAGTCAGACATTTTGCTACCTGAAGCAAAGGACAAAACTGAAACTCCTATCAGATGTGGAGAAGCCAACTGGACTGGCATTTACACCTAACAACAACACTCGCAATAGGGCAGGGTCCTCCTCCACACCCGAAAGCAGTAAACTAGTTGGGCAGGGGATTCAGGAAAGATTATATGGTACCCAGACTTGAGGCAGTAACTTACTTTACTTAATGGTAGGGCCAGTCCTGAATGAGCAGACAATTTCCAAAACTAGAATCATGTGAGGGAAAGCAGAAATAAGAGAACTAGTTCTACTGCTTTTGTTGTTATCCTCATCCCCTCTGCTAAAGGACAAATGCTTGCAGAGAGCTTTCCACACAATGTAAAACGCTGGAAAGACCACAGGCTCTACTTTTAATCCAAAGAGAGGCCTGTGTATAAACAGAGCTAGTTCCTCACCAAGATCTTCACCTTGCAGTTTGGTAAGGGAGAGAACAGAACTAGACTTCTCATCTACACTCCCTCTCATGCAGTACGAATATACGTGTTTGTGTGCACGCGCACACACATAGATGGATAGGAATACTACTTGTGTGAAGGCTGCAGTGCCTGAACAGGGCTCTGCTTACAAGTTATTGTAGCCAATATGAAGATACCAAATTTGTCACATTTGCTTTCTCTCACATCTCAATTTAAAAAAACAAAAAAACACCTCAAGTTCTTTCATCCCAAATATGAAGAAATGTGAACATTTGGAGGAAACCTGAAGCTAAATTCTCCTCCATATTTCCATCACAATTATGAAGAAACATGCAAGTTTGGAGAAACTCTTGCAAATCAAATTGGAAATTAATGTTCCATTTGCACTGGCTGTATTCAATAGGTATATCTGTTGACAAGATAGAAAAGAACAATTTGTATCTTCCTTCAAGATGAGGAGATTGAAAAAAAGTGGGGATAGTGTATTTTAGTATGAATCAATATGAGGGCCCCACTTCACAATTGCAACGCTATGATCCTACTTCAACTAAACATGGCTGCATCCCATGAAATCCTGGGTTCTGCAGTTCGGTGAGGCCATAGAGCTATCTTGCTGAGAATTCAAAATATCCCTCTCTAAGCTGCAAATTCCAGAATTTCCAGGAATTCAAACACAGACTTTTGTAGTTCAGTGCTCAAAGCACTCAGCCTATACGGATGAATCTGGAGTTTTGAGGATTCCTATATCTGAATTTTACCTCACCATGCATCTTCTTAGTACAAGCAAAAAATAGCATAGGTGATGATGTGCCATATTGTACAGGAACTTGTAAAATTATTTTACAAAGATAACATCAATGAGAACATGCAGCAGAGTTTAAAAAAAACTAAAAAATAATAAACTGAGACCATTCTATTTTTGCAGGCTTTTACAAGATTTCATTCATGTCATGTCTTTTCATGGCAAAAGTGTTGCGTATTTGTAAGGTGTTTTAACCTTTTTTATTCTCTATTGCATATTTTTCAGAAAAAGATGTACAAAAAATAGTACTGTTCAATCACGCTGTACTTCTTCAATACTGCCTATAGCGTCAACTCTGTTTACACACTGTCCTGAATTTTTTTTTGTTGGGCATCTTTATCTATCTTATGCCAGAAAGGCTTACATTATCTTTGTACTTTTTAAAATTTATTAAGACATGTAAAGGTATTGTTCATAACTAACTGGAAAGATTTATGTCTTCAAATTCATGGGGATAAATGAAGGGAATAGAAACAGAGGGGGCAGAGTTTAAATGACTGAGAAGGAACAGAATGCTATTGAATCAATTGCTGACAACAACAGCTCTTCTAGCTAGGCCCCATCTCTTATCTGTTAATGCTTTCCATTGATGTGATGTACACTTTGTAAATTGTCAGCATCTTCAAATACCAAATCACTTCACACATTCACACTGCTGACCCAGAACTCTGCAAAACAGGTCTGGTATGAGGTCTGCGTCCAGCACCCTGGGGCAGTTGCTGAGCCTTCTACTGCTACCTGCCCTGTTCTTTCTGTTTCTTCTGGCTGAGCGTATCACCCCAAAAGATGGGTGACTCAGGGTCCACCCGCAATGCTAATACCTCCACATCACAGAGGGGGATTAACTAGCTCCAAATTAGGAGACTTGCGAGATGGGGGTAAGAACGAGATCTTTCCACTCATGTTTATGGAGTCATACAGGAAAGAACCAGCCAGAGATTCAAAAGTAAACTAAAAATGTGTTTTATTGAGGGGAGTTCACTTATGCATGCACACAAGATACAAACAGTCACACACAAGAGCTAACTGAAAGATAAGAGGAGGAAAAATTATGGAGAGGTTGTGGTTTTGAGGTTATAATTACCAATCCAGAAGAGTAGTGAAGGAGCAGCAATGTGGCTTAGACTTGTGTGTCTAAGAGCAGTACAAAGCCAGGAAGAAAACTGACAGAGAGACATTCAGCAACTGGTGAACTGCAGCACTAGTTGCTCACAACTGGGGATTTTTATATTCTATTTCCCTCCCTGAAGGGGAGTGAGTTGCTTTTTGGTACAGTAAACAAAAGGGGTCTGAAATGGACTGATTGTTTCAATGTCTTGGTTGGGTAAGGTTACTGGGCTAAGGTTCGGTAGGAAATTCACACAGCAGGGGTACTTGTCCTACCTCTGAGCTCCACTATTATTTTCATTGAAAGGATTACCTTAGAGCTACTAAGTCAGGCTTTCTTGGCTTATTCTTATGACCTGGTCATGCTGGGGTCCCCTTTTGGTCTGTTTTCCAGCCAGAGTCCCTTCTTTCACATGTCTTCCAGTCATAAGGGTATATAATTTATATTTTATGCCAATTAAACATATCTGCCAATTAATATATTTTGCCAATTAAATCATATCAGAACATGGAGGTGTACGGTTGCTAAAAAGTGCTCTGAACAAAGGCAGGTGGCTAGACTCAGGCCCTTTCCGCACCAGGCAATTAGAACAGAGCAGTGCGTCCTCGCACAGAGGTCGTCTGCACCTTGGAGTGGACTAGGAGCAGACTACTTACCGGAGATCCGCACCTCAGTCTGCTCCAAGATGACCTCAAGTGGTCTTCCAGCGTGTTTGTGAAAGACCGGAAAAAACAGGTCTTTATTTTCCTGGAACGCGCCATTGCGTTCCTGCTCTCTTGTGCAGATTTGCAGACTCGTACCAATGTGAGTCTGCCATCTGCGGAGGGCGGGCTTTAGGCGTGGTGAGCTTCAGCGGTTGGTCAGGACCCATGACCAACTGGAAGCCGCCATTTTGGAAGCTGGAAGACACCATTTTGGAAGCCAGAAGCTGCCATCTTGGAAGCCAGAGCCGCCATTTTGGAAACTGGAAGCGGCCATTTTGGAAGCCGAAGCAGTGCGGATCCACAGACCTCGCACTGCTCCGATTTGCCTTGGACCAAGGAGGAGCCCTGCAGAAGGGCTTCAGGGATAGTCCACGTTGCTTCGGACCCCAGAAGAAGCGGTGAGTAACGGCACTGAGCGATTCCCTCACCTCGTGTGGAAAGGGCCTCAGTTACCATTTTAATTTTCCAAAATGTCCTAGAGATGCACAAGGGCATTGTCAGGGGTATCATGGGAAGTCAAAATGTTGGTCATACCCAGCCTCCTAACAGCACTCAGATAGCTAGGTTTTACCTGGATCCTAGACATGCCAACCCATACTAACTGGGCTGTGGGTTGACCCAGATTCCAAGCTTTCAACTCTCTAGTGGTTGTAGAAGCTGAGATATGGGACAACTCCATGGGTTACTTTCCCTCAGGGTGGAAATCAAGTATTGTTGTGCCCATTTTTAAGAAAGGGGACATGATAACCCCCTCTAACTATAGACCTATTAGTCTTTGGACATGGCCTCTAAGCTACATACTCGGTATCTCAAATAAGCTCTTGGAATGGGACAGCAAACACTCTATTATTCATGAAGAGCAAGCAGGTTTCAGGAGAGGTAAGAGCACTCCAGATCAGGCCTTTACCTGATCTTATATCACCATCTTATATGTAAATATTCTAGGAGTCCAAATAGATTCATCTATGCAGCTTTTATAGATTTTTCCTCAGCATTTGATCTGATAGACAGGCAGCGATTTTGGCATGAACTGGATAAAACAAGCATTGACAAAAGATTGCTATGGCTCATCCAATTATTGCATCAAGACA
The DNA here is from genome assembly GCA_030412105.1 of Cyclura pinguis. Taxonomy (NCBI): domain Eukaryota; kingdom Metazoa; phylum Chordata; class Lepidosauria; order Squamata; family Iguanidae; genus Cyclura; species Cyclura pinguis. The sequence goes on along the minus strand of CM059601.1, from coordinate 264,726,233 downwards.
ATTATCTACAGGTGAGAACAAGTTTAAATGGCTCACTCACTCACTCAGTCAACATATCTTGGGGTGTAAGACAGGGTGTATTTTGGCTCTTTTTCATTTAATTTTTATATTAATGATTTGATCCCAGAAATGACTGACTCCTCATTTTTTACCCCAGCCATCGACAACCATAAGATCCCGATTCTGCTATATGCTGATGACCTGGTTTTATTATTACAAAATAAAATTGGCCTTAAAAAGGATGTTAGTGAAATTTGGGAAGTGGTGCCAAGAAGAAAAAATGCTTGTCAATTATTCTAAAACCAAAATCATGGTTTTTGGAAACTCCCCAAGGATACGTGGTCTCTGGATCATCATCCGTTAGAACAAGTTCATTCATTTAAGTACCTAGGGCTCCACTTTGATGCAAAACTTACATGGAGGCAATACCTGGAAGCCACTAAACTTCTTGGTGCTAGATCGATTGGGTCACTGAAAAAAAAATTTTATTCAAGAGGAGGGCAATTAATAAAACCTGTAATAAAGGTTTTTATAGCTAAAATCATTCCTCAAATGCTGTATGGAGCTGAAATTTGGGGAGAAAATGCTAAATCTGTGCTGGAAATAATGCAAAATCAATTTATGAGGCAGATTTTGGGCCTCTCACCTGGGGTTCCAGCAGCTCATTTGAGGGCAGAACTTGGTATTCCATCATTAGCAGCCAGGATAAATTTGGCCTTCTTAAGATTCCGGTGCAGGTTAAATGAGCTTGAGGACAGCTCTCTCAGCAAACTCTGTTGGTTAGAGGAATTTAGGGCCGGAGGCTGGGCAAAACAGTGCTACAACAAATTAATGAGTTACCATCTTAATGTAGAAAATTATTTAAAACTTAGTAACAGGGAGCTCAAAAGTTGGATTTTCAACCATGAGACAAACCAAGATAGAGCAGAGATAATTGGGGCACGATTTTCAGTTTGATATCCTTATGTTCAGGTCAACCACACAATGCCACAATACTTCGAAGACCTGACATTTGTTCAGCTCCGAAGGGCATTTACTGAGTTAAGATTTCAGCAGATGCCCTCCACATATCTAAGGAAGATATCGACGTATCCCCAGTGCAGAGAGGAAATGTGGTTTTGGCTGCAACCAGATAGAAGATATAATTCATTACCTGTTACACTGCCCTCTTTACTCCGAGCCTCGTCAAAGATTTGTGTTACCATTAATTCAACCTTCCTGGGCCTGCTCTCCTCAGAATATTGTGGTAGAGCTTCTTGCAGACACACATACAAGGGTTACCTATTCGGTGGCCCAGTTCATAGTTGCAGCCAGGAAAATACGTGCTTGTTTTATCAAAGGAAAGGTGACTTCAACAAGTCACTCTTAATAAAGTGATCCTATAGCTCATTTACATGTTCACTGTTTTATTATTTTATTGTAACATGTAATTATATTTTTGTACTGTATTTTAACTGTTCGTTGTAAAAGTTGTGATGGCCATTGGCTACATACAACAATAAAGAAACCTAAGATTAATTACATTTTTTTAGGCCTCAGTGACATGGCAAACTGAGGTTAAGCCAAACCAAAAGCCAAACCTTCCCAAACTCCTCCTTTTAACCATGGAGGAAGAAGGAGAACAAGCAAAAGGGCCATTTCCACACTATACTGTTATAGTGCTATGATTCCACTTTCAACATTCTGTGGAATCCTGGGATTTGCAGTTTAGGAAGGGGCATTTAGAATTCTCAACCAGAGAGCTCTTTGGCCTCAGTAAACTACAAACCCCAGAATTCCACAGGATGCTGAAAGTGGAATAATAGCACTATAACAGTGTAGTGCGGATATGGCCAAGGTTAACTATGGCTCTTCTTTGTAACACTATACTTACATAATATAGTATATTCAAGCCAACCCATTACATATCTTTTAGAAATAGGACAGGTAACCAATCTTTTAATATATTACATAGAAAGAAAGACACAGTGAGAACACTTAATTATAAATATACATGTTTCGGCAGATGGGGGAAACATTTCAAATATTATAGCTCCAGGAGGGGCTTATTGCCTTATTACTGGATAGTACTAAAAACTGGATAGCAATTCCCAGAAAGCTAAGGCAGAGTAACCTGTTGACGTTCGGCAAGTTCTTGTTGGACTAGCTTTGTAGAACCATATCTTGCTTCCAACAGATCAAAGATCCTGGTGTGCATTTTTTATCTTTTCATGTTCATTGTATTTTCATGTCTTAATTTACTATTACCTAGCCAGAGTCTTTTGGATGGATTGTGCTTATACATTTAAAACACATCACTGATGTAGTTAGCAATGCACAGCTATGTGTCTTCTCCTGGTCTGACCCACAAGACATCTGCATCCACGCTAAACAAAGTAAATGCGTTCTGCTGGTGTTTGGGGCACTGCAGGATGATGTTTCCAGCCCCTCTATCATTGATGTGCAGTGAGACAAGGAACTGTAAGAGGGGCCCTCCTTCTGCTCCTTGCAGCCTCAGTCACTGGCAGGAACAGACCTCCTTTGCTCAGTGCACCTGCTGGCTATTAAGGAACTTTTGGAGGGGGAGAATTTGTGATAAAGGCAATTGGGCCACAAACATAAACATGAACACCAAGCAGTTACAAATAGCTAAGTCTAGTTTACACATTCATAATTGCTCAACAGAATGCCAGCCCTGATTTTTAAGTGAAATTTTCTCCAGAAAGGCAAAGTACCAAATATGATTCACCAGGCTCAGTAATCGGTCTGTTCCTACAGTACACTTTTGGCTACTTTTGGATTTTTTTTTCCACCTGTTCTTTTATTTTTTTTAAAGCTTAGTTGGAAAGTTATTGGACTAGAGATAAGAGAATTAGCACAAATTTGTCAAACCTGTGACTTCAAAAGATCCATTTGTCTGTGGGAAAAAATAAATGGGAGTTATATGCCAAAGAAATAATTGGTTATGTTGTCATGACCATGAGAGCAGCTCAAAGTAAATAGTCTGAATGAGATGTAATTTTCAGAAGAGGCAACGAACAGTGCAGCATCTAACTAAATCTAGGTCTCTCTGCCAAGCCAACTGCTCTGAGAATGCTTTCTCTTTATATCCAGAATGGCCCTGACAGCCATCCCGGCAGGCAGGAATGTCCATTTACCAGATGTGAAGCATCCCACACAGGGTGAAAGGAGGAAGGACAAGGACCTTCTGTTAAAGATCCTTGCTCACACTGTGTACTCAGGGAGGAATATAATGAAAGCCGAAATCTTCAGTCCATTGGCAGCAAGAACTGGTTCTACAAAGCCAGTTCAGGATAAAAGAGTTTGCAAAACTTCAGCAAGATCCTGTGGCTTAGAGCTTTATATGAATACTTCCTATGACCCAGCAATTTCCCCCAGTATTTTAGGACTACGGGGTAATAGGGAAGAGAGGACAGTTAATACAGCAATGAATCTATTTGCCAAGTGGGGAAGTTAACAGATTTCAGATGCATCAAAAAGCAACCTACTGAATGTATCTGCCAAGACTCTTATACAACAGGAATGTTCTCACAGCATGACATCCATGAACAGATACCAATTTCAAAGCATGAATAGATACCAATGCCAAAGGCCCAGTCTCCCAGGACCTCACCCCACTGGTGTTGTTAGCAACTTGTTTGACCAGCAATCTAGCAAAGGACAAGAGTAGAAAAGAACAGCATTTGCTGCCTCAGCTACCCATTCCCTTTCCCATAGGTGGCAATACCCACTCCTCCTCTTTATTTTTATTTATTCATTTGAATATTTACATACTGCCCTATATTTGAGGATCTCAGGCCAGCATACAATAAATCCATTGGAACAGTTTAAAATAATTTAAAACAATAACAATTAACAAAGGTCCCCTCCTAAACTGCAAACTCCAGGATTCCACAGGATGTTGAAAGTGGAATAATAGCACTATAACAGTCTAGTGCTGAAATGGCTCTGCTTATCGTTTTTTTCTGGTTACTATGCCCTGCAAGTGAGCCAGCATGGTGTAACATTTTCAGCATTGGACTAGAAATCTGGAATCCCCACTTGGCCATGGAAACCCCCTGGGTGAAGGCAAAAGCAAACACCCTCTGACCAAATCTGGCCAAAACAAAAAAAAACAGAAAAAACCCAACCATGATAGCTTCACATAAGAGTAGCCATAAGTCAGAAATTACTAGAAGGTATACAACAGCAACAATATGGCAAATCCAGCCACAAAGCAGGGATGTGTCGTTTTTGAAGTTACAGTTGGCCCTCCATATCCACAACTTCTGCATCCATGGACTGAACCAACTACAGCTTGAAAATATTTTTTTAAGAAGTTCTAAAAAAAGCAAATCTTTTGAGTTGTTCACCATTTTCATAAAGGATGCCATTTTACTACCCCACTGTATATAATGGGATTTGAGCACCCACAGATTTTGGTAACCACAGGAGATCCTGGAACCAAACCCCAGCAGATAGTGAGGGCTCACTGTATTTCCCCCAAAGCCTTTAAGTTGATTAATTAGCAACAGTGGCATGAGAATCCAACACTCTGTTTTAAAGCCAAAACATTATGGGAGGGAGTTTCAAGCAGTATGACAAAAACAGGTCACCCCCCTTTGTGTTTAGCGAGGGCAATGTGGTTCTCACCTACTTGTGGAGGTTCTTCATAGCTCTTCTTTAGGCTTACTAAATGTTTTTATTCTCTTTTTTCCAACTATTCATGTGGAACAGAGAATAAGCACTCGCTTGGATGCTCACTAGAACTTTTTAAAAAACTGGTAGTACATTGGTCCTTTTCCAGTCCTCTGGTACAGGGGATAATCTTACATTTATGTTACATAGTTTTGTCAGAAGATCACCAATTTTAAATTGCAGTTGAGTACTCCTGGATGAATGTAGAACATAGCTTCCTTATACCAAATGAGATCAGGGATGCACATCCCACAGCCCGCAAGCTGTAGGTTTTCCACAGATTCATTGTGCATCCTTCACGTTGCCCTGACCCTGGTGAATTTCACCGTGCTACCTCTAACTGTATGTTTACATCCGTATATAGTATCCCTCTCCCAATGTCTATCTGGTGTTTGAACTTTCCCTTACAGCATTTAGATCTGGTTTGCCTGGTGTTACCATTCTCTCATTTCATGCTCTGTTCTATTTTTGTGCCCTATTTCTACCTCATCTCCACTTGGAGAATAATTTTCACTCGTATTACCCTTGGAATTATTCACCTTGAAAACTGACACTTTCTAGCTTCTCCCAATTTCCCCCAGAATTCAGATTAAAAGTTGTTCTGCCCCCCTCCCCATGAAGATTGAGAGAAAAGAGTAATTAACACAGAGAACTTAACAGAGGAGTTAGCAAAACATTTAAGCTTCTGCCTTCTTAGCTGGTCACTTTTTATTCGCTTTTATTTTGAGGAACTAAAGGCAGAAGCTGAAATACTATACTTTGCTTTGCTAAGTCATCTATTGAGTTCTCTTTGTTACTCACTATAACAAACATACACTGGAAGCCTAGATTAGCTACTTATGTCTGCCTAAATAAGTAACATCTCCTGGCCCAAATCCCAGCCCACCTTAGGAGCCAGCTGCCAGATTGTGTTCAGCTTCCAATCAGGGCAGGAGGAGGAGGATGCTTCCACACACACACACACACCCCACCAAGGACTTGCTACAGGGGTCCTGCTTCTGATTGTCACAGTCTTGTTCACTGGTGGAAGAAGGAAGGAAACATTGCCCTGTTTGCACCCCAATGGAAGCTGAAAAGATCTCCTTTGCCCAATCTGACAGCTGGCTCTTAAGGTGGCTGGGGTGGCATTTACATCACTTAACAGTAAGGCTACATAGTATTACTGAATACTGAACAGTTATGGATCCTTAATCACAATTCTGAACACCAGCCGTATATTTTTAGTGATTAACTGCATCCTTCTGAGATCCAGAACAAAACTTGTCAGCAGTGCTGTTTATTTATTTTTAAGTCACCTAGCTATACTTAGAGCTTGCTCGCTCTTGCTCTTTGCTCTCTAAAGTAACATTAGTTTGGTGCCATTTGCATCAGGTGGAACATGCCTCTTTCATACCGGCCTGGCTTCTTCCAAAATGTTCCTTAGTCCCAACACATTGAAACCTTCCCCCTAATACCATCAAGTTTAGACAAAAGCAGATGTGGCCAAAGAGTTGACCTAAGTCAAGCAAACAAACACAAAGCGTGCCCATCATTTTAATGCCTATAAAAATACTGCTGATTTAAGCACACTCACCCATTTATAAGCCCTATAAATGTTTAGATCTACTTTTAGCATTTCATCTTTTTAATGGGAAAAGAAAGCATTTGGTTTTTACATACAGTTCAGCAGCCAACTGCACTCAGGGTCAAGGGCTATTTATTCACACAAGTGTCAGATGACAACCTAATGAACTATCACTTATGTACTGTACAAAATATAGTTCTCTTGAGAAACAAAAGATCCATAGACAAGCCTGAAGATTTATACATATATATCTAAAAAAATAAACCTCTTGGAAAGAAGAACTGAAAAGAAGTGGAACTATTGCTTCTAAAAAACCACAAATTTAGATTCCATAGTCTGGTTAATAACCAACCCCTTTCCTGCCAAAACAAAAAAAACAAAAAAACTATGAATTCAAATATTCAAAGAAAAAAAATGCAGATTGCATTTTGATGGATTTGATAGCTTTACACTGCAATCTGTACTCAGAAGTAAATCAAGTAGGTATGTATTACATTGCGCTCTAAAAGTGTTTCATCTTTACATGAAAAGGAGTTCTCAGTCTTAGCAGTTAGTTTACTGTTGTTATTCGACTCCCAACTTATGGCAACCCTATCATAGGATTTTCTTGACAAGATTTATTCTAAGTAGGTTTGCCACTGCCTTCTTCTAAGGCTGAGAGAGTGTGACTTGCCCAAGGTAAGCCTGTGGGTTTCGATGGCTGCGTGGGGATTTGATCCCTTGCCTTCTGGAAACCTGCAACAACACTTAAATTTCTTGCTGTTGCTCCCAAGTAATTCAGAAAAGTTCCAATGCTCTGGCCATATCCAAGACTGCAATCAATGCCTTCTCTTTCCCTTTCTTTATATTATATTATAGGTGAGGATGGCTAGACACACATGTACACGGTAACAGAGTTTCATCTTACTATTCTACTTTTAAAAGTTTCATCTTACTATTCTACTTTTATTCTACTTTTACATTCTCCTCATCTACTACAAAATAATGCTTATTCCTAAGTAAATGAGCATCAGGGCAGGAGAAGCAAGCTCCCATTTTATTCCAGTAGTCATGTTGATGCTCTAATGTAAATGAACATCAAATGTGAAACTGCATACAGTCAGAATATTTCTTTTCGCTGTCAATATTGGCAGTTTTCTGTTTGTTGTTGTTTTATTGCAACAAATCAGGAACATATCAGTTGTAAAACATGTAACAGTGTTGAGCAGGGAGGAGGAACTGCACGCTTCCAAACTGAAATACACATAACCATCCAAAAGGTCCTGTTTCGTTGCAAAAGGTCAGTGTGTATATTTTGGTATGTCCTTAACTGTATGTAAGAAGACGCAGTTTTATCTCTCACAAAAGGAATGGTTTCATACACTGTGAAATGTAGAGAGTTACAACCAGTATCTGGAATGTCTAGAAACTTAAACTTAAAACTGAGAGCCAATCCACATCCCAAATACTTGGAAGCAGATAACACAGTACAGCGATAGAACACATGTTTTGGAAGCACCTCCAGTGGAAAGAAAGATCTCCAGTAAGAAAGTTGGAAAAGAAATTTCCCTGCATGAGACTTTTAAATACTGGTGCTAAATCACAATGCTGTCAGCCCTCCACATCTGCTAGGGTTGGGGCACAGGACCCCTGCAAAAGTGGGAAAATCATAAATAACAAAATGCGTGTGTGTGTGTGTGTCCATAGGAAGGGGATCAAGGCATGATGGTGAGAATGGATACCCGGGGTCCAAACCAGAGTAAGACAAAAAGAAGGAAAGGGAATGGGTAAGCATGGTGGCCCTCTCTCACACCCATCTCCTTCCTTGAATATGGTGAGGCATCAGGAATTTGCGGTGAAAAATCAGGCTATGAGCTATTCTCAGCTGGCCAGGCAGTGGCTAGTGGGGGAGGAGGAGAACTCTGGTTCTTAAAGGGCTATGTGATCTGACTGGAGCTGCTGAGAGGGAAGGTTTCTCCAAAAAGGAAGCACCTGAGGTCAGAAGAAATTCGCAAATAATCAAATCCATGAAAGTCAAACCCTCAAATGTGGACGGCCAACTGTACTCCTAGGTCTTAAGTGTAAGACAGATTTAATATGCTTCGTTGAGAGCCTAAGATGGATTTCATGCTCTCCTCCAAGGCATTAAGCATGCTGCATGCAGGAGCCTTACGAATGGAAAGGGAATTGAATTGGAAGACTTTGTTGTGTATTTTTAAGAGAATGTGAGAGAAGCTGTGACCACTGTAGCCTTTGGAACTTTTGTATCTTTTTCCCTTACTAAATAAGACCACTGAGATATCCCTAGAGCTGCCTCTGTTTCTTAGCACTTAATTTTGGCCACATTTTTTTAGAGAAGCATTCCCAAAGCCTCTCCCCAGAGACAATGTTCTGAGTTGCGGCTCTCCATGGGAAATTTCTGGCTTTTTAAATGTCCAGTTAGGACCAAGCTATTCTCAAATATTTCACAAGATTCTGTTATTGTAAATTTCTCCTTCCTTTGCTAGACTCTTTATTTCACAGACACCCCTTCCACTAATCTTGTTCTTCTGTGGATTAGACGTTCCTACTATTGAACAGTGCTTGTTAGGCTAACAAAAGTGGGTATCTTTTCAAGTAACTCAGCTCAACCACCTCAGTTTATTATCCAGTCAATACACTGTGCATTAGAATTATTTCTACTTTTGTGGAGTCAGTACTTCCCTGCCCTGTTGTATTCTTGTTGGAGATAAACAATAACAGTCTTCCCTACCTGCTAAATCCTCTTATGCCTCTCATAACAGAGAAGATATGTTTGAGAGGTCTACTTCTCACACGCCTGGATCATCAGTTGCATCCCTGTGGTTACTATGAAACAGCCTTTACATTCACATTCATAGGACTACACCTCTCCTGATGCCATGGATGGCTTAAAAGCCATATTGTTGCCTTCCTCTGTACAGCCCCTTGGTCAACACTGTGAGTTAGGATAGTCTTGGCATGCCAGAATCCTAAGCTGTGTCCTATGCATTATCCCTTTGGTGCCAAAGGTGGTGGAGTGGTCTCCAGCACAGGCACCCAGGCAATTTCTGCTTTGGATGCTGGCTCGGAAGGTTTTGGTGCCAGGGTTGGTACTGGAGTCTCAATAGTACCGTGATGCTTTGCTTTCTTCTTATTCGGGACCGCAAGAGGGTCCATCAAGGCATGTGTCCTCTGAGCGGCCTTCTCAGCAGCTTTGTCAGCTGGTAAAGAAGGCTGAGAAGATAAAGAGGGAGCAGGTGTCTCAGTAGTTTGCTCCCGTCAAGTTTGCTGGTCTCCAGACATCACAGTGGGCCTTGAAGAGGTAGCTGACGATGGTAGATGAGTTGAACCTGTACAAGCTGAAATTGTTAAAGTCAGTATCAAAGCTGGTCTCGGTACCAAAGATGCAGATGGCTTACGTGTCGGTACTGAAGGAGGACAGAATGTTGATACAGACAAAGAAGTGGTGAAGAGTGCCTTATCTGACGAAGCCTGTTCCTTTATATGGAGAGCCTGCTCCGAGCAGTATGACTTCAGTCTGGAAGCCCTGTTCTTGAGAGTCTGGGAGGTATAGCCTTGGCAGATGGAACAAGCCTTGACATTATGACCCTCTCCCGGACAAAAAAGACACTCTGAATGAGCGTCAGAGAATGCAGTTTTGTGTCCACAAGTAACACAGAGTTTAAAGAGAGAAGTCGAGGCCATAGAAGGGAGAGGGAAGAAGGAGGGGGGGGGGAGAAAGGATCTTTTTTAATTAAAAAAGCATGCAGAGAAGACAAGAAGAATAAGGAAAGAAATTAAGAACAAGCAATAAGCAGAAATATAGATGAGAAATAGATGAAAAATAAGCAAGCCACTCAGCAAGCAACACTGAAGAGGCAATCTGTTTGGGGACAGAGAGAAGCTAAGGGGAAGGTAGCTTGGCGGGCCTGAGCATGCTCAGTATGAAGGAGGGGGAGGGGTTCACGCCAAGCTACTCAGCTCTAGAACTTTTGCAAAGACCCACTGTATGGAGGCACAGAGACCATGAAGAAGAACCAGTATGTACTGTGCTGGATCCCTCATGCTGTCAGTCTTTAAGTACAGACCTTTCTACAACAACCATGAGTTAAAATATTGCACTTGGCTCTATACAGAATTATAGAGTTGGAAGGACTGCAACAATCATGCAGTCCAACCCCCTGCCATGCAGAAATACACAATCAAAGCATTCTCAACAAATGCCTATCTAACCTGTTTAAAAACCTCTAAAGACAAGACACCACCACACTCTGAGACAATATATCCCACTATCAAACTGCTATTACCATCAGGAACTACTTCCTAAAGTTTAAGTTGAATCTCTTTTCTTTTAGTTTGAATCCACTGCTCCATATCCCAGTCTCTGGAGCAGCAGAAAACAAGCTTGTTCCATCTTCCATATAACATCCTTTCAAACATGGCTATTATGTTACATCTTCACTTCTTCAGGATAAACATACCCAAGCTCCCTAAAGCCACTCCTCATCGGACTGGTTTCCACACCTTTTGCCATTTTGGTTACCTTCCTCTGGATAAATTCCTCTGGACATATTCTGTACCTTTTTGTATGAAACAAGATAGAAAAGAGGGATAATTTAGGGAGTTCAGTCCAATTTTGTCAGCCCCCACAATCCTTGTAGTAGTTTCTTATGTGCATCTCACAAGAAGCACAGCTGTGACTCACAGCAGATTGCAGCAGAATTACCCAGATGATTTTCCTCACAATGGTAGTTCAGCCTGCAGCAGTGGCCCAACTTCCCCAAGCAGTTTCTCACCTCACCTCAGATTTCTGTGACCTAAATCTGTACATTCCCATTAGCCCTTCCAACGATTGAGCCATTCCATTGCACAAACAATGCATGCTTGTTTTCAGTTTCCTATGTGTGAAATCTCTCACAGAGAGCAAGTTGTGGATTTTGGACCATCTCCCATCCTGGTATTTGAAATATCAGCCCAATCATTCAGCAGAAATTCCCTTATGATAAACATGATGACATTCATGGTTTAATTCAGCCATTCCAGACTGTCTTTTATAGCCTCTTTGAAGATCAGTTTATTCACAGGTCCACAGGTAGCTAAGGGAGTGAACACATTTCTGATGGTAGCTCCCTGTTTATGGAACTCTTACCATATAGAGATACTTGTGGCCTTCTTAAGTTGCATTTCAGATGGACCTTGAAGACATTTTGTTTCAGCCTGCTTTAGGTTTAGATGAGGCTTAATTATTTCTTGCATTTAAATTTTGATACTTATGATAGGTTTATGTTGACATATTACTGTTTTGTTGTATTATTCTGCTCTTCCACTTATATTTTATGGCATTTTAATGTGGCCTTGATATAGAATACCTTATATGTTAGCAAGCTGTTTTCGGAGAATTTTTATAGTTCTAAAGGCTACACAGAAATACCTGAGGTAATTTTTAGAATAAATTTTCTCCATAATCATAAGGGTCAAGGCTCCTAAGAAGTCCAGTTCTCCATTAGACAGAACTAGTTTCTTTCTCTGTCCAGCAGTTTAGAAAGGCATTGACCTATTCACCTTCATTTTAAAATGTTACTTAATCAGCTTTAGAAATATTTTCCCTTAATGTTTAAATGCCAATGCATGCCAACACAAAAGTAAACCACATTGATTTCAATGGTAAATGGGTACAGAACTACATTCTAATTTGCTTTTGTAAAATTGTACTACTGTGTGTTGGACAGACTCAAACTGCACCTGGCCCAAAATCATAATTTAAGTGGGAGATTAGTAAAACTATTCTTTAAAATGCATGTCTTGAACAGCAAACATGAGCCATTCTATAATTATGGAAGATAATATATATCTGTGTGATTATCTCTCCACCACAACCCTGAGACTGTGAAACCTAGAGACCTCACATTGTGCACAAATTTTAAGGACTTTTTCTTCAGCCACTCCTAGACTGGAATGACCTGCTGGAAGAAATTTGACAGCTGAACCTGCTACTTGAATTTAAAACAGCATTAAAGACCAGTCTCTTCCAGCAGGCTTATCCAAATAATTTTGAATTGTGAATTTTAATGACAGACTTCCCCAACTGTCCCTAGAGATGAAGTCACAGTCACAGTCAGGCCTGGGATATTTACTTCTCTAGAGGGTTTCTAGGCAGCTCCATATGGTTCTTCCTTCTGCAGAATCACCAAACTCTTCAACCCATGAAAGAAAGAGAGAGAGTGCTACCACCTGGTAAGGGAAAGGAGCATGAGGTTCCATCATGGATAAGTGAATCCAGAGGAAGAGACAGAAAGAAGGCAAACGTTTAAGGGTTGGTAGGAAGGGTGAAGGAAAGAAAGATCACTAAGGTTGGGTAGACATTAAGCTGTTTCTAACCCTTGCCAAGCTGGGTACTGATTAACAATAAACCACATCCTACTGAATGAAAAACTCACTGCAATGTTGTCTACAAAAACAGACAAGCATTTTATAGAATGTAACTGGCAAACACTAAATTTAGATGGCAGGAGGAACAGATTACAAAACACACTTCTCATCGATCTCATTAAGGACGTAATTTTCCAAGCACTCATGTCAACATTGTGGACCTGAATTAACATAATTCATAGTTAGGTTTCTTATTGTTGTTTCAAATAACTATCTCCCTTAGGTTTGTCTGTCTGTCTGTTTGGGCCTTTAAATGTGTTCACAAAAAGTAGAAAACATCCACATCATCTTCTCTGTAAGGCGGATAAATTTTATGGATCATGATGGTTTACTGGCAAATCCAGCCAGTGTAAATGTCAGGATATTGTTTCTGCATCTTCACTCTTTCTTTTTGGTGAAGTCGAACTGTTTCCACATCTGAGCAAAATGCAGCACCTTCTTTCTCTGGTCCTCAAAGTTCTCTCGCAGTCTTTTTCTCCAAAGCCTAGGCTCCAAATCCAGCATGCCACCAATTATTTCCTTTCAAAGTAGGACAAACAGAATAGAAGATTACTGTTCTGTGCTCTTAATTAACCTGGAAATCTCACAGCTATTCAAAACAAGGACTGCAAAGAGGGGGGAGATGCATTCTAAGCTTTTCGTTTTACAGGTGATTCACACACTCTGGCACAACTTGAAAATGTACCATGCAAACTACTTCCCACAAGGAATATGTGGGTGGAGTGGGAACATGAGATCTGAATAAAAACAATCCTCCCTTCTCCAAAAACCCATCCACTATGTTCTAGATTCTATTCGGTGAAGAAAGACAATTATCCCATAAATCCATTACCGAGGCTTTTACACACACAGTTTTGATTCTGCTAAAAAATTAGTCCTGTACCTCCAAGTAAACCTGTATTTCTACTTTTGCTTTGCTAGCACCATGTAGACTGGATTAGCTGTACGGCTCAATTACCACTATAACACTGCTCAGGTCTTAAAGCATGTAATAAAACTGTCGTGTCTATTCAGCCTTGTAAATTACACACACTAAACTTTTCAGGATGTCTTGTGCCCACATTATAGAACAGAAGTTGTACATTTCAGTACCTTTCCAAAATAAAGAGGGAACTTGTGTTGATCTTCAATGACATGAGCAAAGCCCCCTTGGAGGCCAAAGTCCACAGAGAAGTAGGGCAAACCTTTTGGAATCTAGACATAAGAAACAGGAAAGTACATTATTATTTGGAAAAAAAACAAACAGATTTTATGCCAGGTCCTTGAAATATGCATCACTAATAGATAACTCATTTATTTAGATTTAAAGCCTGATGAATCTAGGATACTTGGAGCTGGAAAAAAAAAACCCTGAGGTCTGCCTGGCAGTGCCATCATCTAACCAAGTCTGGATACAGTCTTTTCAGTGATGGCCCCAGCTGTTGAATACTCTCCCCCTGGGGGTACACCAACATTTTGTGTGCCAGACAAAAATAATTCTTTTCCAAAAGGCCTTTGATACTTGAGTCAATGTACAAAACAGCTGAAGAGTGATTTAGATTTTGTCTGGCTTGCATATTTTACTAATGTTATTGATTTTATATTAATAATTGGGAAACCATAACTCATCCTTAGGTTGTTTGATGATGAAGGATGGGGTATAAATGTACAGTCAGTTCTCCACATTAACTAGGGTTAGGGGTGCAGGACCCTTGCAAAAGTGGAAAAAACACAAATGTCAAAATGCATGTGTGTGTCTGTGGGAAGAAGACTGAGGCATTCTGGAGAGAGCAGGCAACTGGGGTCCAACCAAGTCAGGGAAAGGAGAATGAAAGAAGATGGGTCAGCACCTATGCTTCTTCTCTCTCACCCATCTCTTTCCTTGGGTTTGTGGTGCTGAGAAACTGGGATGTGAGCCATCCTTAGCTGGCCAGGCTGTGGCCGGTGGTGGTGGTGGAGGACCAGAGGCAGTTTTTTTAATGGGCTGTACAGTCTGATCAGAGATGCTAAAAAGGAAGGTTCCCCTGGGAAAGAAGCACTTGTGGTGGGGAAGTGGGGGTAGAATTTGGAGAAACTCACAAATAACCAAATCCATGAAAGTCAAACTGGTGAATGTAGAGGGCCACCTACACTTAAAAAAAAGAAAAAGCACAGAAACACAAAACAACAGAATCCTGAGTCTCAAAGATCAAACCAAAAGGTATTACGATGTACAAAAAAAAAAGTATTACATTGCTTTCAAAAGCACTCAGGATTCCTTGCAAATCCAAAAGTTCTAAAACTCTGGGACAGGGTCAACCAGCAGAAACACTTTTTTATGCCCACCAACAGGCAAACTGAAAGAATGTCTGTGGTCTGTTTGTGCCACTTGGGAATCTTCCGTAAAACACAGCAGTCAGGACTGTACAATGTACAGACAAATGCAACTTTTGTCAAAAAAGCTGTCATGTTGAAGAAGGACTAGAAGGATGAAGAACACTGTGGGATACACGTCCAGATAATATGAGGAGCATCCCACTGATGTCAAGGGTTTATTTAAGAAAGTACTAACATTAACAAACACAAGGGGGAAGAATCTCAAACACAGGAACTCAAACCAAGAAAGAGCACAACAGTCAATGTTTATAGTCTATACTATGAATTATTGGAGTTTTATTCAGATCTGCATTTCTATGGTTATTTATTTTTATTTCATGGGAAGTCGGTACTTTCACATTTAATATCTATTTGTAATGTTTTGCATTGTTTCTATCATTTATTTGAGGTAGTTCATTCATTATGGTCTCAATATGTTGTGACTATCAATATTCAGGAAGAAGTAATACATTTCTAGGAATTTGTAAACAGTGCAGAAAACTTTGAGTAATAATCTGTCTCAATCTAACTCAATAACCAGGCTTCATGGATGAATCCAGAAAGGTTTTCTTAAAGATTAGATGTAACACAGAAACACTACTTTTGCCAGAACTGAAGATGCAGGACAAGTTTCGGTTTTAAGAACTCCCCTCCCTTCTCTCATCAGTTAGCGTTCTTTCCCACACAACATATCACCAGGCTGTACCAGTTGACCTTGGTTTCCGGGATCTGCCCAGCTAACACCTCCCAACACCCAAAGAGCAAGCCAGTGCAGTATGACACCAGGGCAGCAAAGCAGGCAAGCAGTCTAACTAATATGGCAGAGGAGTCTCACCTGGCAGCCCTCTGACAATTTGCAATTTGAAGGCTAACAACAAAAATAACAACAACAACATCACCAACAACAACAACAACAACAAGGGGAAGAAGAGGAAGAAGCATTTCCGAGTTCTTCCTGCAACTCCTTTGTGCCTCTCAAAATTCTCTTCTGGAAAATTTGGAGCCTGGAGAAATGTGTGGGAGAAAGCGCTGAAGGCTGAAAGGTGGAAGGAAAGGACTGGCAAATGGCACTTCCCACTTCCATGAGCAGGATTCCATCAGTTAATTGAAAGCCTTCTGTAGATAGAATAAGAGCCTCCATTTGAAAAAAGTGAAGTTTGGATTTCACACAGAGTGTTTTGATATACATCATGTGAAAAGATGTAACAGCTGGTACATATCTGACCAGAATAGAGAACTGCACTTATTTAAGGTGGTTTAAAACAGTGTTACTCATGCTATCTGGTGTGGGAGATTGGTATTTTTTCCCCTAAGGCACCAGGGAGTGGTACCATATTTGTGCCCATCAACTACAACTGCTTCTTTATTTCCCGGAAATTCTCCAGGGACTGGTAGCTGATGGCTCATGGACCAGTGCCAGTCCATGGATCACCTTTTTAGAGTAACACCGGTTTAAAGAATACAGAAAATAAAAGTAGCTCCAAAACGCTGATGTTTCTTTTGGTTTGGATGTCAAAGTTTTTTCACATTTATTTGAGTAGAAAGTCTGCAGTGGCTATGATGATGCTACTCCATACATAATAGCTACATATAAAGAGCAAAAGGTACCCTTCCTCGGATGGAATCCTCCAACAAATGCCTATAATCTAAATAACAATTGTTTGCTATTTGTCCTGTGCATATCTATCAAAGTGAACTTGAGTGGAACACAGATGTAGCACAGAAAGTTTAAATGGACCGCTACCAGCATTTTCTTTGCATTTACTGAAACATGAAATGGTGGTAGTCTGTTAAATGAACATTTATCTTCATGAGAAATCTGAGGAACCTCTTTAAGGAAGATATAAAGATAATAGCCCATCAAGATTCAAGCTCCCAGATGCAGAAATACAGGAAACCTTACTATGGTCAAATGGAGCAAACATCACAGCTGCATATAAATTCCTAACACCTAAAGCATGCTTTTTCTGCTGATGTGCAAATCAGGACTATGTGTTTATGCATCAGAGTTTAATGGTTTAAGAAACATGCTTCCTCTGCTATGTTAGATTTATATGTCAACAATCCTTCATCTGTTTTCTTCCCCAAACCATGAGTTTAAATTTGATCTGCAAAATTCATTTCGGAACTCTACTCCCATAACCAATTCAGTGAAGCAGACTCAAGAGGAAGAGTAATCACAAGAAGAAAACAAGAATACTAAGCAGAAGGAAAGGAAACACAGGAATATTTTATGTTTGAAGCACTTAGCTCTGAAATTCAGTTTTGCAGCTACAAAATTATAAACAGCATCATTATGCTTTGGTATGTTAGTGCTGGTTGTTTTGAAAAACACAAGAAAAATCTCCTTTTGTTTTTACAAAATATGTAGATGGAAACAACATTAAATAAGTCATATATAACACAACCATTTTCTTCTCCTGCTGAAAACCAAATGAAATAAAATGTAAATTAAAAAAAGCTTTTAAAGTAAAAGCAGTAAAGATAAATCTATATACTAGGAAGTCCTGTCTGTGGATGCTCAAATTGATCTACAGTCTTGTTATTTATTGTTAAAACTGAATAACAGCAACTCTCTCACTGAAAAGGGGGCTAGCTAGCCTCGATTAAAAACCTCGAAACAGCAAAAACCAGGAATGAGGAAAAAGACAGATACTAAGTTCAGTTCCAAGCAGTCTTTTTGCACAGTAGACCATATTCAGCTGCCATGTATGTGATGAGATGCCTCTAAATTTCAGGATGCTGGTCTATGTTTCCTGGTTTTCTATGAACGATTAAAAACACCAACATCTTTGTGATTGAAAAGGAGGCTGCAAAGGACTCTAAGGACTGCTTCATCTTAAGCAGATAACAATTTTAAATATTCATCCATGTAATTGCAAGTGAGGCAGTGCATGCTTACTCCAAAATAAGTTCTATTAAAGTTGGGGTTTAGGACTTCAGCCTTGGACATTTTGATACATGAACCAGAAGACAAAGCTATTAGCTAGCTCCATCACTAGGGCTAGTGCTTATAAGAACTCAGGGTTACTATATTTGCTGGTGTATAAGACTCACCTTTTTTCCCCAAAAAGTACTATGTGAAAAAGGGATGCCTCTTATACACTGGTGTGTCTTATACACTCGCAAATAGTATTTGCCAGTGTGTAAATGGGGTGCGTCTTACACACCATTAAATATGATAATTAAAAAATGTTGCCTCACCAGCCTCAACTCAAATAGTTTAACATTCAGATCTCCAACAGAAGATCTTTATATGATCATCATTGTGACTATACTGGCCCTTGGAATTCAAATCTCATCTTCTCCATCAACTGTATTTTCCCCCATTCATAGTACTGTTTGCATAAAATACAGCTCAGCCATAAATTTTACATATACGCAAAGCAGTTTTTCCACACGAAAGCAATTCTTTCTGTCTGAACTATCTAATATATAAAAGTCAAAGTTTGTCAGTTTGTCTGTGTCAGGCAGGCGAAGACCTCACATGATTGGCTGTATGAGGTAAGAAGACCTCATATGATTGGCTGGCTATGAAGATTCTATGATATCCTGGGGTTGGCAGTTTAGGGAGGGGCCTTTAGTATTCTCAGCCAGAGAGATCTTGGGCCTCAGGCTGGTTGCTATGGAGATGAGGCCTAACAGCGAGGAGAGGGCCAGTGTATTCCCTCAAGAAACCAACCTCTGTATCTTAACAACTCTGACTACAGATTGGATTGGGGAATATGGGCAAAAGTTGCAGGTACCAGACAAGACAGTTTGGGGAATCAGAGACAGAGGATCTCAAACCTGTGTGTTTCAACTGCATCTAATTCCTAAGGTAAGGTAAGGTAATTCCTAAGGTATTTCTAACGAGTATTACCTATGAGAAAATAAAATCCTAAGCAACGCCAGATAAATACGTTAGTATTTTATAAACACAGAACTTTGAATGGGGAAAATACATTTAAATACAGCTGATGGAAAAGGTGAGATTTAAATTCCAAGGGCCAACATAGTCACAGTGATGTTCTTACAAAGTAGGTAAAAGCATTTTGCAAAACAAGTAAAGAGCTTTAATACATACCGACTTACGGACATCTTTTGAAGACAGATCAATCAGTTTTTTATTCATGGACCATTCTTCATCAGACTCCATTATAGCTTTCTGAAAAATTATTACGAAGATTATGAAACACCCACAGAATGGCATTATATGCAACAATTGAAGTTCTTTCATTTTTTAAAAAACTTTTTTTAAAAAAAGATGAAAAGGAATATTGTATAATTTCAATAACGCATATTAATTTTATAATGTAAGAAATTAACTTGGAGACATTTTTGTAATTTGTAGAATTCAATTTACATAGATTAAAGTATAATGAAGACTGATTTGATTCTAATTTTATTCAGTACCTTTCACTTTTTATGTTTATAGCTTCAGAACTCCAGCCTAACTTTAGTCTGACACAAATTACCTCGAAATGAGAACTTTTAGGTGATACAATTAAAAATGCTGCAAGCCCTTAACAGTTCTGTGAATTAATTAAGTTCCATTATCCCTTTTTGTATATAAAGTGTAGTGAATCAAAAGAAAGACTCAAAATGCCATCTTTCTGTTGTCATGAAAATCAACAGTTCCTATATTTCATCTACTACTACCCTAGATACAGTTTTAAACAGCTCTAAACTATTACTTCATAAAGGCTCAAGCTTCATAAAGCCCCATTTTAATGAGACTGAGTGTTCGTTTTAATGCCTAAGGAATAAGAAGAAAGCATACAAGGAACCTAGCCTGAGATCCATAATCACTACACCGCAGATCACACCTGCTCTGCTATTTAACTATTCGAAAAGGGACAGGAAAAAGAGAGTGAACTGAAGACACAGGAGTCTGAGACTGGGACTCTGAAACATACTACTAGAGGACGCAGTTAAAAGTCTGAGGCTATTAGAGAATTGGGTACCTGAGTAATTTAAAGCACAGGTCTGACATAATTCAGCTGGAATAGTGTTAATGTTCTGGAACTAAGAACTGGAACTTAAGAAAGATGTTATTCTATATGTTATTAAGTTGATCTATTTGTTATTTTGTACAACTGACTCTGGACAGTACTGTTAACCTTAAATCAAAGGTGGGCACACTTACCAAAAAGAATACAAAAGTAACACACATCAATAGTCTACAGTGAGATTCACCTGAAGGCCCAGGACTTTGAGATTGAAAGAGGGATTTTAAAGAGGGCCTGGAGGGCAAAGTGACAGTGACAGGTTCACTAGATTCAGGAACTGTGGAGCCATCCTCAGAATGAAATGTCACCATGTCCAACACCACAGTCTACTTAGGCTAGCAGGTTCCACCCTAGGAGACAAATGGGCTGCAGAGTGCAGTCTGCAAAGCAGGATTCTTGGTGCATTTTTTTCCATAGACCATTTAGACTCACTTTCTATACTTCCCAGCTTTTGCCCAGCTCTAAGTATATCTGCTCTTTCACACTTTCAACTGGAAGAAGGGAAATAAGTTGATGCAAAATCTAAAGGGTCAAACTATAAGTTTTGAAGCTCAATTTTAAAACTGAAACAAAAGTGGAAAAAAGCACAAAATGTGAAGAACAAAACTAAATTACCTTAAAGTAGATGGGGGCCATGTCTCCAACCTCCTTTGGAAGAGGGATACATTCATAGACCATGTGATATCGCTTCTTTATGCTTAAGTTTGTCTCAAGAAAGACACAATCGAGCTTCTGAGCTTCAAACATCTTTACCAAAGTTTTTCTGAATACCTGTAAAGATAGGGGAGGAAGAGAATCAAATGAACTATACTTTTCAGTCATAAAACAATTAGATTAGTATAATTCTTAAATGAACTGAAAAGCCTATTTTCACATAATGTCATGTGGCATTCAAAATAAGATTATAATAAGCTCACTACAGGAACATGAGTTATTTTAAATATTTATACTATGCACATAATACTAGTGTCAAGTGTCACCTTCCCCATAAGATGAAAAGCACACTGAAATTGAAAAAAAATGGCATTGGAAATGGAGGCAGAAACAACAGGAGGCTTCAGAGTTTCATTTGTCCAAAAGTTAATGCCTTGTCTTGTACTGACTCAAAATGCCACCGTACCTTGACTCTCACTTCCAATTACGCAACTTTTCAAAAAGTGACATTTTCATCAGGCATGACTGACCTTTTAGTAAGATGCTAATATTCCCTTTAAAAAAAGCAGTTTGAGATTTTTCATCTCCATTGCAGAGAAGCTTACTTGACCTGTTACTGTAACAGACTTGACCTGTGTTCGTACTCACTCATTCTCCTTATAAGACTGAATGTCATAAATGATTATGAGGTAGATCTGAAGTGGTGCCTGGAACTCAACGTTTTTTAAAAACCCAAAAGATAAGGTAGAAATCACAGTCTAGATTTTCAATATGTACAAGATGATTTTGGTGCCCAAACATGAAATGGTGTGATGATATCTAATTGACAGGGAGCAGGTGCCAAAAAGTTCCATCAAGCTGAACTCCTTGAAAATTCTAACAAAATAAGTTTCAGGCAGCTTAAGTTCTTATTTGTAAAGTCTAAGGCCCAAAGCACACAGAATTAGTATTTCATTTTACACCTCATAAGCCTCATTAGCCTTGTAAGATGAACATCACTTTTGCTGCAAGCCAGTTACCATACTACATTGCCAAAAAAAACTTCATATATGTTTTTAATATTGGAAAACTGCATCTTTTGACCTTCAAAATATACATTGTGAAGCACTGACTTCTCAGGCCATCACCTCACTCCACTCCTATACCACAGAGCAATGTTTTCTTATTCCCTTAAAAACCACCTAAATGTATACCTAAATCATGCACTTCATAGAATCACAGACATATAGAATTGGAAAGGACAGTTAAGCATTATTCAGTCTAAATTCTTCCCAATGCAGGAAGCCACAATTAAAGCATCATCAACAGCTGGCCATCCAGCTTCTTTATGCAAAGGAAAACACATAACGTCCTGGGGTAGCCTGTTACACTGTCAACCAGCTCTTACTGTTAGGAGACTTCCTAAGGATAAGGTTAAATCTTCTTTCCTGTAATCTGAATGTGGTGATTCTAGTCCTACCTTCTATAGCAGCAGGAGACAAGCTTGTACCATCTTCCAACTAACAACTTTTCAGATATTTGAAAATGGCTATCATATCACCTCTGAATCTTTTTTCTCCCAGGCTCAACATACTCAGTTTCCTCAAGTGCTCCTTGCAGGACTTGGTATCCAAACCTTTTACTCTCTTGGTTAAATTTCTTGAGACACGTTCCAGCTTCAATACTGTCCTTACAGTATGGTGCCCAGAAAACTACACACAAACTACATGAGTATCTGGAATATTCTGCTTTCTGATCAAAGCAAAATATACCGGTGCTATAATTTCACTTCATCTCGCAACAGGTAGCCTAGAACTGCATTAGTATTTTTTTGCCCTCATATCAAACATATTGATGATGCATGTTTAGCTTGTGACCCACTACAACTCTTAGATCCTTTTCACAGTACTTAAGTAGGTGTCACTCACCCTATATTATACATCTGATTTTTAATGTCTAAATGTAGAATCATTTACATCCATTTATGAAATTCATTTTGTTAGCTTCAATTCAGCTCCTAATTCTTAAAAGCCATCTTAAATCCTGGTTTTATAATCTGAGGTATTAGGTACCAGACAGTATCATCCGCAAATCATAGAATCATAGAGTTGGAAGAGACCCAGGGGCCATCCAGTCCAACCCCCTCCCAAGCAGGAACACCCATCAAAGCATTCCCAACAGATGGCCATCCAGCCTCTCCTTAAAAACCTCCAAAGAAGGAGACTATCATACTCCGAGGCACCATCTGATGAGCAGACTCTCTTTTCCCTCATCTAAGCCATTTATAAAGATGCTGAATATATCCTATACATATAATGCTGGTCCTTCTCTCTTCCTATTTGGCGTATTGCTTGTGAATCAGTTATGCCAGTTATTAAACACCAATAATGAATCTCATCTCATCAGATTTTGATAATGCCAATTAAATCATACTGCCTTCTTGCATTAAGAGTTTGACAACTTCTTGTTTATTTCTCCTGATGTCAGTGTTGGTACAGAGTACTGGAAACCTTGGATCCCTCCTGCTTCCTCTATATTGGTTTTTCCCTGCCAACTGCTAGTTTCTATACTAGGTTCCTGGGCATCACTGATGCTATCGTCCCTCAGTAGATAGTGTTCCTTTCTCAGCTGAAATTCTGTCTCTTTCTCTGGAGGATTCCTGATCAGATTTGCAAGACTCCTAACAAACATGCTCTAACCAATTGCTGTAAGCTACAATACATCTCTTGCCAGACCATGATCCAAGGAGCCACACTAGTTGCTCATTGCCAGTATTCTGCTTTCTCTTCCTGGTCATTAAAAGACATCATTTGCACAACCAGTTTTCTCTATCTAGGCCATAATCTTCAACAGCAAGCAGTGGTGAAATAAAGACATGTGCCCCAAAGGTCCTTTATCTTCCTACACAGAGCATCAGAGCCTTGCAATATGTTGAAGGCTATGTCTGACAGTATCATATGTTGTCCCGTGTTAATTGGTTTGATGAACATGAGAACCCTCTCTGTCACATCTTGGATTCTTAAGAAAGAACACTTCCTCTCAGATCTGCCTTCGTTTCTCTCAGTAGAGAGTTACTTACTATCACCATACTTCTCCTCCTCTTCAAGAAAGTAGAAGGAATGCTACCACCCACAGAACCCTCCACAGCCACATCTGAACTGCCTGAGACCCACAACACTTGGTCTTGTATTTTTCTGGAGATAAATTCTACAGCTTTCACCAGATTCTCAAAGCGGTGTAAAACCCCCACAAAATTAAAAAACACAGTGCTAACAGCAACTGGAAATGACAAAGACTAAACCTGGGATTTTGTGTATGAAAGGCATTTGTTCTAATACTGATCTCTGGTCCCTTTCCATGTAATGCCAGGTGTAATATACAGGATAACTCCAGTCCTAGAAATTAGGCTTGAAAGTTTACAGAAATTTTATTCAGGAACCGCATTGTAACAACAGCACATCTTGCTTATTGCCAAGCCTGAAGCTGTGTTTGGTTTGCGGTACTATATAAGGTATTACATTTCAAATTAGGCCACGCTACTATCCCATTTGTTAATAAAGCAAAACAACTCCTTTTCCATGCTTTTATGCCCCCTCCCAATTTCTCACCAAGCTAGCAACTGACTGACCTTGTATTTGTGCAAGGCCTAGTCTTTCTTATCACCAACAGTCCCACAATATTCTGGAGATTCATCCATCATCCCCACTCCCATCTACTTGTGAAGCATCTTTAAAATAAAACTATCACGGCAGGAAAAGTGTAGCTGACCTGACATCAGATGACCCAAATGATGAACAGCAATAAGGTATCTTTATGCACCACAAAACAAAACAAAACAAAACAAAACACCTTGCAGTAGCACATGGTCATGAACCAGCATGCCAGGTCTTTGTCTCAGACCCAATAAACTACAACAAGGATTAGTTTTGCACCTCATCATTTAAAAAGTAAGACTTCAAAACCAAAATATGAGAGTCTTCAAAGTCCTGCTGAGCTAACAGAGATTCCACCATCTAATAGCTATGGAAACATTCTCAAAACCAGAACAATGTTTATCACAGATGGGTAAGTGTTGTGTGGGGAGAGGGTACAGATTTAGAGGAAGACAAGTTGAGGAAAGTTTGCTTGGGCTAGCCCAGGGCACCGACAAACCAGGCCTGCTTTCTTTTCTCCCTCACTGGAATAACAGCACCCCTTTTAATCTTATTATCACACCCTGTCTCCCTCCCCACACTTAATCACAGCCCTGCTTTCCCTAAAACCCACAACCTTTGTGGATAAAGGGCAAAGCTTGTTAATGGTTACTCCAAAAAGGCATGGATAACCTGTGGTAAAATGTTACTAAAAATAAAACTGAATACTCTGTTGTGGCTGTACTTATAGAAAAATAGAATGAAATCTTTATTAAAATAACCAGCAAGGAAAAAGGTGTTGTGGATTCAAGAATATTCAAACAAAATAACTCTTCCTTAAAGATATTTAACTATTTCCTTCAAAACACCACAGCGTTCACCAACAGAGCTTTCACACACACCCCTTTGGTTCTCCCAGCCCAAAAGTCTGTTTCCTCCCACAGGGTTCCACTCTCTGACCCCTTCAGAAGTGACTTGGTTACTTCTCTGCCCCCACACTAGGCCATTGAGAAGTTAATCCTCTCCCAGAAAACCTTCTCTTGGCTTCCTAGACACTCTGACTTACAGTTCTCTCTATGAATCTCACTGAAGGAAGCCAGATTCTAAACCTCGCTCCCAATATATATGTTTTCTGCTGTCTTATCCGCAGCCGCTCCCTCTGGCTAGGACTGGGTCTTCCTCAGTCAGAGAACCAATCTGATTATATCATCCTCTGTTACTAGGGCTGCTCTGCTAGCCATACCACCAGGCTCTGTCACAGTGTTTTCAAACTATCCTGCAAGAAAATACTTCTGTTCTTTTCAGTGAATAAAACTTAAAAACAAATGAGGGAAAGAGAAGAGAAGGAAAAGTTGTAGCATTTATGGTGTAATACTTTGCAAAAAACAAACAAACTGAAACTGAAGGGCATAGCAAATCTCCATCGTGATGCTGCTTTACAATTCATGCTTCTCCCTAAAAAAAGCACACCTGTCTGAAAACTGCTTCCAAGGCAAGCAGAGGCTGTGAAGACAGGTTAAGGGCTGTCAACGAAACATACTGCCATAAGGATGTCCAGGAAGCAATGACATTTAAATGCAAATTAAACTGAAACACCTCCAGGGCCAGCATCTTCAGGAATCATAAACCAGCAAGTATGATCCTGTTCTGGTTTCTAAGACAAAGAATTGATTCAAGAGGTAAGGCATTACTATCTGTCAATTCCACTAACAACCATTCTGCCCAAAGTTTTTTGAAAAAATTTCAAGCTAAATTACACAGGGAAATGCTCTTTTACCTCTACTGTTAAAGTTACTAGGACAATGTTAAAAGTTTAAAGAAAAGAAAGGGCTGCACCTACGTAGTCCTAGAGCATTTGTTTTGGATGTATAAAAGACCAAGATTCAATCCTTGGCATTTCCAGAATGGACTTAGGAAAACCTCTGTGTGAAACCTTGAAGATCCACTCCCACTTAGTGCAAGCAGTACTGAGCTACTTGATTCTATATAAAGGAGTGATCAACAGTATGCAACAAGACAATAACAGTTCCCCTGAAACACTGTGAGATAAAAGATGCCCTGAAAAACTAACTTTCCATTACAAGCGATCCCAGTGACCTGGATCTTGAACTGCTCTTCCACAAGAGAAGAGCAGAAGGACTGCTTCTGTTCACTGAAGTGTCCTTTGGTCCAGCAGACTCCCCCAATTGGTATGCAGATGTAAGGGGGAGAATAATTGTTGTTGTTGTTACTGCTGCTGCTGTGTGCCTTCAAGTCATTTCCAACTTATGGCAACCTTAAAGTGAACCTATCAGAGGGTTTTCTGCGGCTGAGTATATGACACACCCAAGGTCACCCAGTGGGTTTCCATGCCAGAGCAGGAAATCGAACCCTGGCCTCCAGGGTCCCAGGCCATTTTCGCACTAGACTGTTATAGCGCTATTATTCCACTTTCAACATCTTATGGAATCCTGGGGTTTGCAGTTCCAGCCGGCCCCTCCCGAAACTGCAAACCCCAGGATTCCATAGGATGCTGAAAGTGGAATAATAGCGCTATAACAGTCTAGTGTGGAAATGGCCACAGTCTAACACTCAAACCACTATGTGCCTTATATCACAGAATCTCAGGACTGCACAACAGGAAAATCAATTTAAGCCATTTAAACTAATTTAAAATTTAAAGCAAAAATAATTTATGCATATTCAAACCACAAAAACCTTCAGGTTAAAACCATGTGGATGTTTTATGATACCTATATGGTCAGCAATCTAGCTGTTCTGTTATCAATTAGTTGCAGCTTCTGTGTCTTTAAGGCAGCCCTACATACAGGGCACTACGGAAATCTAATGAGGGCAGTCTCCTGTGTGAACTACTTTGGCTAGATTATCCCTGTCCAGCAAAAGCCAATACAAGCATTTTTTGAGCAATGGTCTGCTCAACGGAACCTACAGTGGGAGCATAAAATGAGCTTGACAAAACAGATTGTATTAGGAAGAGATCTCATGCTGATCAGAGATGAAGTGCCTTTTGAAAAAGGCAACAAGAGAATGGAAACCTTGACCCAACTATAGAGGTGGCGGTTCAGCAGTGAAATAAGTCTGTGTTTAGGCTGGTGGTAAACTTCAGTTTAACCTGATTCATAATTCTTAATCCCACAGTTGCGGCCAGACAGCGATAAAGGATAGCCAAGCCATATATTTTCACATTTTTCAGCCTAAAATCAATAATGGCAATGTTCCAAAGGAAGGGACTGACAAATCACTTTCTCGCGTTGCCTTTTTTATTTGCTTGATTATAAGTCACTTGAATTTCTAGTAAAGTACCAAAGGCTACTTTAAAGCTTATCTTCATTCATTCCATTAAAAAGAATGTTCCACTATCTCTACGCCAATTTAGAAATCTGGATTAGTCAAATGAGACCTATCATTTTTATTTTTAAAGTCTCTTAGGGGAACTTCAGCAAGGCAGGTTTGTAAATAGCTACTTGCTTGATCCCACCTAGTAAGTAAAAAATTACCCTTAGACAACCAGGCGGAGAAATGTGGTATATGTTCGTTTTTGGCTTTTAGACGAGTAGTTTTTAACCTGAGGTCCAGGGTTCCCTGGAGGTCCGCAGAGCCCTGCTACTGGACATCAACAGCAATGGTAGCAACAGGGACATGGCAGTGAGTCTGGGTCTGTGCCAAAACTGCTGCTTTGTTTGAAACAGGAGAATAGTGTGGGCATGTGGACATGCCTGCTGCCATATCCCTTTTGTCAGGGATGCAGCAGCAGGGGCTGTGGGCACATGGTGGCCGGTATATGTGCATGCCCAAACTCATTTGCAAACGAAGGAGCAGTTTCAGCACCCATGCACACACACATGCTGCTATGTCCCTGATGAAAAGGACATGGCAGCAGGCATGTGCGCACACACCAAACTATGACTCTGGAGAGCAGGATCTGAATCCCCACTCAGCCATGGAAATCCACTAGATTACCTCAGGCAAGTCACATTCTCTCAGCCTCATGACAGGTTCACCTTAGGGTATCCATAAGTCAGCTTTCAAAGGACAGAGACATGATGGCTAGAAAGAACCTCCACCTGTCAGCTGTGTTGTTGTGTGCCTTCAAGTCACTTCTGACTTATGGCAACCCTCAGGTAAACCTATCACAGGGATTGGGGGAGGGGGGGAAGATTTGTCCAGAGGAGTTTGCCTTTGCCTCCCTCAGAGACTAAAATGTGACTTACTCAAGGTTGTCACCTGGTGTCTGAGCAGAGATTTGAATCCTCATCTCCAGAAGCCTTTAATAAATAAATATTAGAATATTTAAATATTCAAATCTTGAGTTAAAACTGGGAGTCCCCTGTAACAAGTTATATTTACAGGGGTCACTGGTAAAGAAAAGGTTAAGAGCTACTGTTTTAGACCACAGCCAACTGCAATATTAGCAGGTAGGCTACCAGTAGCTTTTGTGGTCACGTAAACTTCTGAGAGCTCATTTGTGTGCTATTATCCATTACTGAAGACTGAGTTTGCTCCCTACATAGGTGAGGCATCCAAAGCACACAGTATTCCTCACAAAGTGTGACAGAGCCTTGTCCTCAACCCCAAATGGCATATTCCTAAACCAGACAGAGTGGAGAAGGTTGGGCGGGGATTCAAAACACACAGAAAGACCTTCCATTCTCTGCAAGCACTGAGGAAGGGTGGGTGGAAATAGGACCCTATTTCACAGAGATCTCTTTGTGCAGAGGTTGTAACCACATGCGTAAAGCTCATGCCCTGAATCTTCATTCTATATAAAACAGTAAGTCCCAAATACACCCTCTAAATATATAAGAAAGAATAATGGATTCATACACTGTAGTGTAGTAGTCTGAACGTTGGACTACGGCCCTGGAGACAAGAGGTCAATTCCCTGTTTAGGCATGGAAATCCACTGGGTGACCTTGGGTGCATCAAACATTCTCAGCTGCAGAAAATCTTGTGATAGGTTCACCTTAGGATCACCGCAAGTTGAAAACAACTTTAAGGCATATAACATCATCATCATCATCTTAGGAACTTACACAGCATACGTGAAATTTAGGAACAAAATTTATCCAGTTTTAACTGTGAGGAGGCTCTTGGCCTGTATGAAGAACAACCAGGTAGGTTTTCAATCCACATTACTGCTGTTGTGATTTACAGGATGTTGCTAGAATATGCGGGGAGAATGGGGAGACCTACACTTAGTGCTTCATTAGGGATGGTTTAGTTTTCAAGCTAACTTTTCCACGTTCTTTTAGACCAAATTTGGACAAAGAAGGTATGAGGCTCATGGATCTGTGCTGCACATGAATGAAAGACGAAATAGGTATCTCCACAGAACTTGACCTGAGCATGCAAGAGAATATGCTCACATGAAACAAGTTTGAAAGAATTTTGAATCTTCTCGATGATTATAAATTCAACTCCTATTTATGCTGAGGATGCACAATTGGCTAAGCTACTTGGGAAATATGTACTTAGTGGAATGGATGAATCTTCTAAGTGTTTTTGCAGAATTTCCCAGGCATATTTAATTATACTTTCCCATTATAAAAAAAGTCTTTTCCCTCTCATTTCCCAGACTTTATATTTAGCTGTTTACTGAGACCAAATCCTAGAAGGTTATTAGTTTAAATGGCCTCTAGTTGGTTCCACTAATCCTTCTAAATAAACATTACCCTCAAATGTAAATCATTATTGTGTGTTTTTTTTTCAATTTAATTTCACAAATAATATAAATAATATAAATGGCTTGGCAACCATTCCTATTACAAATCTTAACAGAATGATCTTTGTTGTAGCATTTTTTTTCTGCTAAAGCATCAAGCAAAAGGATTCATGTTCTGGAAAGTTCACTATCCAGTGATACCAATTTCATCTTCAAATGAGTCACACATGTTATGAAGGATTTAGTCTTGCTGGTGGTCTCAAACATTCCAGTCAAATAACTTTTGGGAAACAGAATTACTCTAGCTTTAGATCAGTGGGTTGGGGCCACATATCCTTGGAAGAAAGAGGATATAAACAAAATAAACTATGTTCAGTTTTGATTTCTTGTACCTTCACTTACTCTTCCTTTAAGAAGGACCAAAATAGTATTCGAAGGACAGTATATTCCCATGTGAGTCTGCCCAAGTTCTAAGGTCTGCAGGGGAGGTACTTCTTTCTGTCCCACCACCCTCATAGGCATGGCTGGTGAGAACATGGGAGAAAGTCTTCTCTGGCTGCTTCCATACTTTGAAACTCCCTCCCTAAGGAAGTTCAGGATGACTCCTTCAGTTTCCCAGATCTTTCTTCTCCAGCAAGCTTTTGGAAATTGATTTTAATGAAAATGATTTTTATGGTGCTGTACTGTTTTTAATCTGTTTTAAAGTAAGATTTTAATTTGTTTTAAAGTAAGCTTTTAATCAAGTTTTAATTATGTTGTTATTTACTACTCTCTTAAACATGATTTTGTATGTTTCTTTAACTACATGTGCTTTCTTGTATTCTGTCTTGTGTGTAAGCTGTCTTGCCTAGGAGAAAGGCCAAAAAAAAAAAAAAAGTAAAGTGATGGATTGATGATTCCCAGGTTGTCTCCCATCTAAGCAGATTACAGGACCTCAGGGTATGAGCCTCAGAAGCACAATTGTCTAACTTACCTACGAAACACTCTTCAGTTCTAGAGAAATGTTGACTGTACTTTTCTTACTCGATGCTTACACACAACAGCCCCCAATAAGAAAACATATGTATGTTGACACTAGTTTCAATCAGTTTTAGCAAAGCCATTTCTTGCAAGGTTGAACTCAAATGTCTTGCAAACCCGGGTATGAGAAAGTTATGACTATGCAGTAGAGAACACTTTAGTGAATTGCTTTCTAGGATGCTGCTGAAACATAAGGAATTATGCCAACACGAAATCACTGAAGCCTCATTACATATACAGGCTGCCCCCACTTACCTGACAGATTAGGGACCAAAGCACTATCAGAAAGCAGAAATGGTCAAAAAGTGGAAACAACTCCTGGAGGTAACATGAAGAACTTACAGAGGCTCGCGGGGAAACAAGCACAAGCACATGCTGCTTATAAAGTCTCTCAGCCGGCTTGACGCCTTTTCTTCCCACTCTGAACTCACTTTGGGATCCCAGGAGAGCCTCTGTAGGCAAAATGAACTGACGGAAGTCTGCTGTTTCAATGCTTATAACACAGAAAACTATTGCCTATGAAAAGAGCAGTCAACTAATTTGACCACTCTTTTCACAGGCAATACCTAGGATCACACATGCATGTAAACAGTCCCAAGCAACTCTCCATAAGCAAGAAGAAGTGATGAAAGATCAGACTTCACATCAAATTAACAGAATTTATCTTTAATTTGGAAGAATTAAAAGAGTAAGTCATCAGATAATGAGGCGTCAAAAGGTGTGGGCTTCTTGTCCATACATACATTCTCTTAGATTAAGAAAGCAAGGATAATTTTTGCAACATGTTTGGAGCTCGTTTAATCACAATGTGACCATCTGAAGGGCAAACTGAAGATCATTTCAAGTTAAGATATCATCAAAATAAGAGAATTGGTGTCTGAAGCAAGAATTAAATGACCAAAGTCTGTCAGAAATTTAAACTGCTAATGTATCAACACTGTACTACAACTAAACTCTAACAGGATATTTTATTTCCACTGTTGCTAAAATAACTGTTACAGTTTATTTTATAACTGCTGAGCCAGTCTGAGTTATCTAAAGTCACCGTAAGAAAGAAAATATGCTACCTTAAATAAACAGCTTGGTTCTGGAGAACAATTAAAATTCTAGCCCTGTTACACAAGGGTTATGACAAAAGGGTGGAGACAGGGCAAAGTGATATTGACAGGGCACCTTTTTTGGCCAGGAAACGCTACACCAATCTGAGGGAGAATAAAGGGCCTGTCTCACAAGCACTTTTTGACAGACCATGTACAATAATTTTATTTCTTGTATGACTTATAGATTTACAGATAATCATACAATTGGGTTAAAACCAAAGCCATAAATACAGCAGTACTATAGCAGGAAAAAATGTTGAGAAGGGGAAAGATTTCATTGCATACCCAAAGCATTTTGTGTAATATCAATGTATGAGGACACTGTACACATTTAAAAAAAATAATTGTAGTACCTTCTTACAAACTTAAAAACCAACAGACGCACGCACGCACACAAAAACTACCAACAAATCAACAACTCTGGATTATAGAATACAGATTTTAAATTCAGTAAACCAAACAGGTTTCATATTACAAGAACTGAATTAGGTCACCCACAGCAAATCTGGTCTGAGGTCATTTTCTTCCTACACAATTTTTTGACAAAGATAGCGCAATCACTCACACCAGATCTGAAGAAACAATGCCAAAATACATGCCTGCTTCAAAGTGGACATGACATGAGACAAATAACAAAAACACAGAATGTGCTCAGGACTCTGATCTTCAAAATATATGATTTTATTATAGTTCTCCAGCATTACCTTCTTACAACCTTCAGAAATAGCTGACCTTCCAAAAAAAACACAACAACCCCACAATCTACCTCTGTTTTTCATGATTCAGAATAACTGATAATAGCACCTCTACTGCTGTGTAGACCCTCACAGAATGGTTATAGAGAAATCATGGTATAAAGTGTAGATATATAGATAACCCAGCAGACCTCAAAGTCCAATTTATTTTTGTGTTTTTATTATTTATTCTATGCATGCTATGAGCACCCTTTATGCAATTTGTTGGGGGAAGGGTTCCAGGCCCTTGTTCCTCGCAGGAATTTGATTCCATGTTCTGCTCATATGGGGGATATGAGCAGTTTGCTGGAAAAGTGATGAAACTAACCTGGCTACCAAAGTAAAACACAGTGCAGCATTAAGTGCTAACCAATGCCTAATTACTAAAGCAAGTCTGTTACCCTACACTAAAAATGTTAAGGTTTTTCTGCTTTGAGAAGGACATAACATCAATGCCACCCCAAAACAAAGGGAACCAAATCCTTTTAAAAAAACTGCTTATAATATGCCAACAATGAACACAGATGTCTATTTTTTTTAAAAAATGTCATAGTCCCAAACTTGTTGGCCTGTATAATCAAATGAATTCAAAATGAACAACACTTTATCTACTACATTTTAAAACCAAGTAATGTGCAAGATTAAAAAAAAAATTGC
Source organism: Cyclura pinguis (assembly GCA_030412105.1). NCBI lineage: Eukaryota > Metazoa > Chordata > Lepidosauria > Squamata > Iguanidae > Cyclura > Cyclura pinguis. Next base: position 264,692,821 of record CM059601.1, on the reverse strand, counting down.
ACAATCATATGGGAAACCAATAACGAACACAGTGCTAACCAACATTCAAGCCCATAGTACATTGCACAAAGACAAGAGAAGTAAAGTCATGTAAATTCTCCTGAAGAGATAATGTAAGGAAGGACAGAACACCACTTTTACACCATTTCTTCAAAATCTTAAAATTCAAGGAAGCACAAAAGATTTTTTGTTATTCTTTCAGAATATCGGATGGGGGTGAATATTCCTACTTATCATCCTTGTAAGGATAAGTACAAGAGTCTATCCATAATTATGTGGTCCCAAGTTCCTTTATACTAATTGAAATCCATTTAATGTTGTCTGTGTTTCACATAGATATGCAAGTACTCTCTCAACTAATGAACAACATTCACGTTTCTCCGCTCTCTGACACAAGGTTACAAGGATCAGATAAAGTGGCATGTTAAATGTTCCTAACTTTTATACACCCACTTACTGTTATTTTTATACTTCAGAGCACTTGTTAAGAATGTTGATTTGCAGCAAAATCCCGACTGAAAGAAAGCAAAGCTTTCTGCAACCTTCTTAGCTCTTCCTTAAACATTCTTTTTTCTCTCCATATTATTAACATTCCTATTCTTTTGTATTCTTCACTTCAGACTTCCTTTGTACACTCTTACTATTTTAGGAGGAGACGATTGCTCATCTCTGAACATAATTACCAAACCAGGGATACAAACACTTTTCTGAATAAAACTGTGCCCTCCCCACTGTAGCAGTCTGGTCGGAGTTCAGAGGATATCAACTGCTAAGAGTTGCACTGTTTTAAATAGTAGACGTAAGTATATGATTACAAGTCTACCACACACAGACAAAAAAAAAAACCTGAAACAGCTTAACTTTCTTTGGGTTGTCCCCTCCATGTTTAAATGTCTGAAAAGTGACTGAGGCATAAGAAACCCACATAGAAAGCCATATCAAACCCAAGGCTTTTGCTCACCTGAATTTCCTCCCAGATGTCTTCATCCAGAAGAGTAGCTGCACTGTAATGCTGCATAGGAGCTAGCAGGCAATGGCCTTCAGTGAGGGACTGATAGTTTGGCAATGATAAGTATACCTGTAGCAGTAAAAATAACAACAAACTGCTGAAGCTTCTGTTCAGTGTATACTCAAGGTGACTTGTATTTTAATAAACGAAGGTAGTCACTGACCAAGTAATACATACACACATCGTAAAAGGAAAATTATACAGTGAGCCTGCTACTTTTGCAGGGGTTAGGGATGCAAGCCCCCTGCAAAAGTGGAAAAAAGTGGGAATAGAAATAAAATAAAAATCACAAACACTATTATTTTTACCAGAGAACACTTCTCTGGAAATCTTTAGGTCCTCCAGCATGATTCTATTGTCAATTCTATTGTTCCAGCAGAACTGGGCCAGAGTCACATTGGAGGACCTAGCGCTGCCTAGAGAAGTGTTCTCTCTGGGAACCTCTAGACCCATCCGCAAAACTCTATGGTCTACTTCTGGCAGAACTGGACCATAGAATTGTGCTGGAGGACCTAGAGATTCCTAGACAGAACATTTTTTCCATGGCAGGCACAAATAGGGTAAGTTTTTTTAACATTTTTAATATCTTTATAAAAAACTGCAAATAATCAAATCTGCGAGCACTGAACCCACAAACATGGAGGGCCAACTAGAGTCAAATTAAACTTGATAGATGGTTATAGATCTCTCTTGGACTCTGGATCTGGTCCAATCATCAGTCTGGTTTGGAAATGAAAGCTCTGAGAGACTGCAAAAGTATTCTCCCACCTAAATCTAATCTCCCTTTATTTTAATTTCCAGTGAGAAAAGCAGCAAGGGAAAGAAGAGAATTCAGAGATTATTGAGCCTCTCTCACCTGTGTGCCCATTTTCATATTTAAAACGAGAAAACTCATCTTATCACCCAGCTCCATAAAGCTGGGAGAGAGATATACTTAAAGAAAAAGATATGCAACCATCACATCTAATTTGGGCTTCCGTTAGATCACATTTTGCTATAACGAGGATCTCTGATTTATTAAATAAAAGGAAAATAAGGCTCTTTCTTTATATGCTGGGTTTTAATGGGATACCCTTAAAATTAGATATCTATTTCAGAAAACCTGGAAGCTCAGAATTACTCTTTGGAAACCTTTACCCTTTGTAGCTTTTCAAAACAAAACAGTGTATACCAATACAAAACATCAATTCTTTTTTAGTTTCCTAATCTGCTTTCTATGACTTCCTAACACTCTTAAATGCCAGCCAAATTAATAAATCCTTTCCATATGACATAACGCACATTTAAATTTATATGCGTGTCTTATTCTTTCAGTCTTATGTTTTTGATGTTTGTTTGGAAACACACGTTTCCAATGTATTTCAGTGAAAAATCATTTTCAGGTATGTGATGCTACATAGCAGAACTATTTTAAGACTCACAAGATTTAACTAAATTGGCTATTAAAGGTAAAAACCAGCTCTGAGCTGATTTTCAGAGGCAAAGCTGTTCAGTTTAATGCTCCAAAACATCATGTTTTAACTTGCACATATTACTCCGTGATGTCTCAAACAATGGGAAGACAGCCAGGTATCTGCACTGCACAACACAACAGGAGATCAGGAAGATGTACCTCTTGTCAACATCCATCTCACACAGCAATGTAAAATCGTAACTGAATTTTAAAAACATTACCAGGATATGGAACTGTATTTTATGTATTTTAGTACTTATGTTGAGAATATCAACCTGTTAGTAGAATCTTGTCTTTCTGTACCATGCACACAACTGGCAAGTACTTTGTCTGCTTGTCCATTCATATAAAAAAAAAACCTAGTTGGTTTTTTGGATGCCTGATAATCAAAACCTGCTAGGTAACATAAGTTAAGCAAGTTGAAATTATATAAAAACAAAAATCTATACAATGTTTTTTACAAATGCACTGCATTCTTGGAGATTAATGTGAGTTCTCAAGAAACTACAACTAGCAATGTTTCTTGCTAAGGTAAAAAGCACATAGAGAAACATTTAGCCCTGTTGATAAGTTCTTGCAACATGCAGCCAACATTTAGTCACCTACTGGTATTTTTGCAAACATGGCACTGCATCTCATTCTCCTACGACTCACATCACCATTTCGGACTAAGGTGCTCAGGATTCTCCAATGTTGTCATAGATCTCAAAAAGTATTTGTTTCCTTGTCCATCAACAAACCTCTGTGGGGTGAGAGGTTTTTCACATGGTGGGATAAATGAAAAATTCTCATATTGAACCTCAAAAGTTCAAAAGCAAGAAAACTATGTCTGAATAAGCTCTGTGCAATTTCCAAGAGCAGAAGTATTGCTGCCTCTAAGCTACTAACGTAGAAAAACACTTCCCTCTAAACAAATAGTATGCTCTTCAAAAATGACTTCTTCCCTTTTAGAGCCTTAGACTAGCTTCCTCTAATAACCTTTAAGAACCCAAGCCAGAAAAGGGTATTATTGCTAGAACAGCGCACTAAACAAATAATCAGACTTCCGTGTAAGTGCCTTCTCTCGTACATCCTCTCTTAGCTTTTGATATTCCACAGCTCTGCTCCAGATTTCTCTAAATTCAGAAGGAAGGCTAACAATTCTGCCCAGCTGCAAGACCTTCTCTGTTAAATAAAGCTTCTGCCACTGAACTGCTGACAGAAGATCATATAGCCATTTGTTTACAGAGGCATTTGGCCAACTATGCCACATATAATGTTTTTGCTACATTTTGAAACATAGGCATCATTACAAAACATGGTGCTTTATACTGCTTCAAGTAACCGAAGGAGGGAGGGAAAAGGAAAGAGTAACGGAAAATGTGTGGTATGCAGAACAGAGAAAACTGGAGGTAATGGATGAAGCCAAAGAAACAGCAAATAACTGTAGAATGTTCCTCATGTTCTTCTGCTGAACATTTTGGTTGATTGTCCCCCTCAAATATTACTAAGATTAACATTAAGCATTCATTCTTCATTCTGGTGAAGTATTGTTGTTGCTGCTGTTTATCTGATTTCAAATGTGTTTTGTTGAAGTGTTTATATGTTTTGGTTATGTCGCTGGTTCACCTTGAGAACTGAACACAATCATGCTTCTTCTGTGTGTTATGCTACTGTAGTAACACATACCTTGGACTGAATATTTTGGGAACATAAAAAAGTCAACAGTAAACTTCTCCATATTTTCTTTACAACAAATAAAAAACTGGTTTTTAAAAAAGAAGAAAGTACTATCCATGTGGCTTCTTAATATCCAAATGACTTGACTTTGCTTTGCCTTTGTGGGTCTTATTTTCTTTACTGCTTGTAATTTCAATTTCTTCTCTATGGCCCTTTTCCTCTTACTATTGAACTCTATTTTGGCCTCCCAATTATTCACTTCTTTTACGCAACCTAAATATTCAGTCCTTGGTACACTGGTGCAAGGTCATCTGCAAATCTGAAGGACTGAAGAAGATTAACTTGATCATTCAAGACAGAGTCATATCATTTTTGCCACATTCTTGAGGAAGTGACTCTTTCCTCTTAATTGGAAAGGCCAGGGACACTCAAAGACAATAACTCATGTCACAAGAAGCAATCTTACTTTTAATCTCATAAAGCCATGGCAGAGAAAACAGCCCTCTTTTATTTCTCCCCATGTGCACATCAAAATTAGCTATGTCACTTTCTTACCTTGTTACCAATTGCAACGATCAGATGTTTCGGAAGCTCAGGGCTACCGAAGCAGTGAGGGCACTTTTCCATACATGCCACAAGTCGCTGGTGCTCACGGATGGCTTGGCTTCTCTGCCTTCCCTCCTCCACTTCACTCTGTTCAGCCTTCGCTGCTTTGGAAACAAACATGTCATCCAGAGTGTAGTACTCTCTATCTGTTTTATCTGAAAACTGAGCAAAAGCAAGATTTTGCCAGTTAGAGTAGTATGGGAAGTGCTGTGCAACACAAGACAAAACCCAAATTCAATCCAAGTCTTCTATATTCTGCATTTGACAGACATATCTGGATCCCTACCCTTAGACTCTGACCAATGAGCAGCATGGAGAGCATAGGCGAAGTATGACCCTGTGGACATATACAGTTCCCAAGGCTATTTTATGTCACACACACACCCCTGGATTGTTCGTTTTCTGGCAAAAAAAAAAAAACTAGATTGCCTCTCCTGGAATCCTCCAGGCACAGTAATTCACCTTTTAAATAGCAAATAGCCCCTGCACTGCTTAACATTTAAAAACCTGTTTTTCAAAATCAGGAATGAATTTTCATTTAATTCCAGCATTTTCCCCACTGGTAAGGGGCATTTTTGGCAGCAATTGTAGTCCCAGAGGATCCTGGGGCAGAAAACTGGTTCCCAAGCCTGCTTGCCTATCCCTGCAATACAGGTTTAGAAAAAGCTTTGCTAAAGGAAATCATAACTGAACAAGAGATTAAGGAGAGAAGCAGATAAATTCTAGAAACGAGGTGGAGTATGTGGAGGATGCAGCTGTAGGAATCAACAGAGGGAATTTACAAATAACACTAAATTAAGAGGGGGAAAGAATACTCCAGAGGATATAATCAGGATTCAACATGACCTTAACAGATTGGAAAGCTGGTCCAAAAGTAACAAAATTAATTTCAACATGAATAACTGTAAGGTATGTCATTTAGGCAGGAAAGATGAAATGCATGACTATAGAAAGACATATGGCTTGACAACAGTGCATGTGGAAATGATATAATGGTCCTAGTAGATCACAAGCTAAATATGGGTCAACAGTGTGATGCCATGGCCAAAAAAAGCCTATGCAATTCTAGGCTTCATCAACAGGACTGTAGTGTTCATTCAGTACCACTCTATTCTGCTGTGGTCAGATGTCACCCAGAATACTGTGTCAAGTTCTGGACACCACTCTTCAAGACGGATATTGACAAGCTTGAACATGTTCAGAGGAGGGCCACCAAGATGGTCAAAGATCAGGAAACCAAGCCCTATCAGGAATGGTTTAGAAAGCCTGGAATATTTAACTTAGAGCAGAGAATACTAAGAGGTGATATGACAGCCAGATTTAAATACATGAAGGGATATACTGTAAAAGATGGAGCAAGCTTGTTTCTGCTGTTTCAGAGGCTAGACCACAAACCAATAGAGTAAAATCATAAGAGATTCCATCTAAACATTAGAATTTCGTGCAAAAGCTATTTATTTATTTCCTGTCTTTCTCTCAGCACCAAGTCCCAAGGCAGTTTACACCAAATTAAAATAAAGCACAACTAAAACTTGTGTGAGAGAAAAATAAATTAGACATACCTCAGTTAGCAAAGCTTCTGGCAAAGATGCTCCTATTTACAAAGTCTTTATACAGTCATCCAGCCTCCTCCTTGTCCTCTATCTAGCTGGAGCTCTTTTTTTAAAGCAGCATTGCCATTGAGAGAATGGTGCAGGTAAAAGTAAAAGCACAGACTTTTGGTGCTGGTTGCAACAGTGTGTGTGTAGTAAACAATGCAATAACGCTTGAGCTAAGAAAAGGCTCCAGGATTCTACTCTAGTCAATCCTACTGTAACTGTGTGTGCTTGCCTACAACAGGCAAACTAAACACCAGCTGTCTCCACATATGAAAGAAGCATCAATCTATACACTTGGCCACTAAAATGCAAAGCATAAGAAAAGTGGAGAGTAGTGAAAGAAAAAAAATCATTTTGGAAAAAGATTTCAAGTAGTCTCTAGGCAGTTCTTGCTTAAGATTTACTTAAGCAAGATGTACCTAATCTGGTCATTTCATTTCACACATGTAAATTTCTGCCTCTGGTGCCAAATTTTCTGTTAAACCAGTAATGTCCAGGAACACATCCACTTTGTTAACTGAGGTATATCTGTACAGTCAAAAATTGTTCAAGTGTGGAATAGACTGCTTCTGAGAGTGGTCGAGTCTCTATCTTTGGAGGTCCTTAAACAAAGTTTGGATGGGTATGTTTTGGGAGTACTTTAGTTCTGTATTACTGCATGGCAGACATTTGGACCAGATGACCCTTGCAGTCCCTTCCAACTGCATGATTCTATGATTTTATCTGTGAATGACCTCGATCACGTGTTATGTTCTCCATTTGAATATACTGAGAAACAGTCAACACAGTCTGCGTGAAGAAGATATTGAATATCTAAGTCACATTTCAGGCAGATTGAATTAAGGTCAAGAGGAAACGGAGGAGGAGGAGAAGGACGGGGGGGAGAGTTGCAGTAATGATGATTTGAAGGAGACAAGTGAAAAAAAGGGGATTATTGCTTTACATAAAGCTTTTGGACATCTTACTTCAGAAAAATAAGCAGCAGAAGAAAGAAACCTGGGGGAATTTTATGTACACCAATTTTGATTTGCTTCACTTTTTTGCTTTAAGCATTAATAGCCCAGAAAGTTCAGTGTGAATCCTCAATGCTGCACATCTTCACCAAAATTAAGATGATATCACACTGAACTTTCTCAGAGGAAAACTGTCCATATTGTATCGCAGAAGAGTGATGTGTTGCAATCTGCAATATAATTCAGGTCTTTAACACATTTTCCTGAGGTTTCTATAGAAACCACATAAATGCTCCCCAGAAAGCTTTTAAAAATGTACAATGTAATCCGCACAAAGAACAAGAATTTACGTCTTTGTTACAAAGCACTAAACTACATCACTGATGAAACTACTACTTTAGACTATACAACTATAGCAAGAGACTTGTAAATTCTGGGAACAGTATCAAAAGAGGTCAATCTAGCTGTTATTTGCTTTAGGAAAAAAACAAAAATACCTCATTTCCATCTGTATACTGATAGTACAATATTCAATTTTATCTTAAATATACTGCAAAAATTGTATCAAAAATTAATTAGAAAGGTCATTTGAAAATTTTGACTACAGAAATGGGGTCACAACATTTCTCACAACCTAGTATTGTTTACTTATGCCAAAAGATTTTAACAAATGGTTATTAATAAACATGGTAAATTAAGTCAAAAATTTAACAAACAAAATGTAAAGTAAAATTGAAAAGGCCATTTGCCTTTGTCCTAGCTGGGTACTCACTTGTCATCACTATATGAATGCTCATCTAGCCTTATTTAGAAACAAGAAAGTGAGCAAAAAGAAAACTACTCCATCCCAGCAATGTTCTTTTTATTTAGTGACACTCCCTGTGTGAGATTCTGTCTTCTATATTATACCATCCAACAATGAAATGCAGAGGTTCACCAGCTCCTTTCTCCCTCCATTGTCAAACAATGTTAATTTCAGTTTGCAACTTAAAGAAATTGTGTTACATTCAGTTGCCTGCTTCTGAAAAATTAATCCACTGTGCTGGCAAATATGGTGCTCACAGCCAACAAACATACCTGTTTGTTGTCATTGTGGCAGCCAGTTCTCCAGCTATGCTGGAGCAGATAAAAGAACTGTCTAGCTCAGTATCTTCTTTCCTACAGTGGCCAACCAGCTATCAAAGTCTCCTCCACCATGTACGGACAAGGTTGCCTACCTGTAACTGGAGTTCTTCGAGGGGTCATCTGTGAACTCACACAGACGGGATTATCTGCACCTGCACAGTACTGACCTCAGAAACTTCTAGAGCTCTAGGCCTAACATTTTGACAGGAACTCCGCCCCCTCCCTGAGGGCATATAAGGGCCCTAGCGTGCTTGTCGTTAGTTCCTTGACCACTGCAGCACACTTGGCGCCAGGAAGAAGGCATGGCATGAAGAGGGGAGGCCGGGCGGGATTGTGTGAGTTCACAGACCATTCAAAGAACTCCAGTTACAGGTAGGCAACCTGTCCTTCTTCTTCGTGGTCTTCTGACTCACACAGATGGGACATTAGCAAACTGTATTCAAGGAGGAGGGAGTGCCATGTGGAACCTAGAGCAAACCAATCTCATTACAAAAATAGCCCACCAAGAAAATGCTAGGCAAATACCGAATTAGGTGAGGTTTATCGTAATCAGTGCAAAGAAGAAGTCAAAATCAACATATGGCATAATGGTTCAAAGGAGAACATGTACAAGAACAACAATTACCACATGGCGTGATATTACTGAACTGAGGAGAACAAGACAGGCCTCTCAAATGCAGCATCGTTGGAGGAATTCTGGTCAATCCTATAGGGGGAAATAAAACTAAAACTGCTAGTCGTAGTACTATTATAAAAATCCATGATGAAACCACATCTGGGCAGTTCTGGTCACTGCACCTGTAAAATAATATTGTGGACTGGAAGATTTGCAGAAAAGGACAATTAAAAAGGTCTGAAGCAATTGCTCTATAAGGAAAGATTAATACATATGTGGTTATTTCACTTAGAAGAAAAGGTGAATAAAGGGTAATGTGGCAGAGGTGTATAGAATTATGCATCAGATGGAAAATGTAGATAGGGAGAAGATTTTCCCTTTCTCATAATGCTAGAACCAAAGGTCTTCTCCAAAGCTAAGTGGTGGGAGATTCAGGAAAGATAAAAGGAAGTACTTCTCCACAAAAAGCCCTGGTAGCACAGTGGTTAAATTCCGGTACTGCAGCCACAACGTTGTGAGTTCAATCCTGCAGGGCTCCAGGTTGACTCAGCCTTACATCCTTCTGTAGGTTGGTAAAATGAGTACCCAGCTTGTTGGGGGCAATCAGCTTACAACATTGTAAACCGCTAGCAAGTGCTTAGCACTGATAAACAGTATAGAAATGTAATTGCTAACTGCTATTGCTATAAAGTCCATATTAAAACTATCCTATCCTTTGACCTAGCTATGGCTGCTAACTTCACTGGATTTTAAATGAGTCTGGATAAATTCACAGAAGAGAGGGCCATCAACATCTACTTGGCAGGACAGCTATGTAACACTACCAATATCAGAGGCAGTATGTCTCTGAAGATCAGTTGCTGGGAACAGGAGATGGGAGTGCACAATTGCACTCACATCCTGTTGGTGAGTTCCCCACAAGCAGCTGACCGGCATTATGAAAACAACGTTGGTTTGGAAAAACAGGATCACCATCCACCCGCACAACCATCTAGAACATCATTTAATTTCAAGACCACCTACAAGACCTAGGTGTTGTATTGCCATTTGCTCCCCAACTTATACCTTTAAAATGCACAAGGGAAAGGGAGTGGAAGGAAAACCCAGGTATGTGAAATCAATTATATGCCAAAGTGAAATTTTAACAGGCAGTTTAAAAGTAGATGAATGGAAGGCACTGACCAGATAATGGAATGGGAAAACTTCCATGTTTGTTAGCTGCAGCAAAAATGATGTAGGCTGCAGCAGTTTAAAAACAACTCATATTAAATTATGGTATAAGCTTTGTGAAAGTCAGCATGGTATAGTAGTTTGAATGATGGATTAGGGTTCTGGGAGACCGAAACCCCCAGTTTTCTGGGAGACAAGAAGAACTTGTGATAGGTTTGCCTTAGGGTCACCATACATCAGAAATGACTTGAAGACATAACAACAACAACACAAGCTTTGTAAACTACTAGACACTATTAATACAGATTATCTGAGGGTACACTGCAGTAGTTGCACAGAGCTTCTACTACTGGATAGGTTCCTCAAGTGCAACATTCACTGAAACTTTACTTCTCCTTCCTCCAGTTTTCACGTGTGACTATGGCTTTTGGGAAAGAGTTAATAGAGTAGTTATGTAACGGCTGCAATTAATTCTTCTACATAAAATTATGACATCAAAAGAGATCATTAATACGCACAGATGAAAAAACGACCATCATCATCGACACGCCTACTCTGAGGGGGAACACTATCTCAAAAAATAGTGGAGAAAAGGCCAAAAAAATTACATAAAATCCTGTAACAACACATACTTGCGTATCTGATTCTATTTATTACTACAGTTTTGTAACTAGTTTTCCATTCATCATCTCTCGGCAGCTGATGCAATTCTTCCCTGTATTCACCCACTGAACTTTCATTTCTTCCAGTAATAACACTAACACAATCATAATTCAAGATACATTCTATACATGAATGTAAGAGGAGATGCTGCTGCTCTGAAAATTTGCCAGAAAGAAAAAAAGGAATATAGAGTGTGTAAACTGGATCAGTGCGATTTTAAATTACCATGGCAACACTGACATCACCCATTTTAGATGGCAGCATTTATATTTCAGGAATGTAGTACTCCAAATATATTACAGGAAACTGACAAAATAGAACAGCAGTGGTATTTGTGAACAACAAAAGGTTTCAGCCAAGTGGACTGGGAATACGTAAAGAACAATGTAATTGTTCTTGATGCTCATCTTTAATGGAAACTAATGTTTAAAAATGATAGGCTTTATTCTGATCTTAATTAAATACTGTAATGATAAGGTTTCATTATGTAAATTTCCTTATTATTAGTTTAAGCCCCACTATAACTGCTGACATCTGAGTTGGCTAACTAATTCATATATTAGTAGAATTCCTGCCAATAGTTTCTTCCTATTGAAATAAAACAACTCATCTATTAAATAATTATACACCGCTATGATTTTATCATTGATGTCAATTCAGGTCCAAAGTAACCAACAGCAGAAGGAAAAGAGCTGCTAGTGCTGTTCCACAAGTCTTTTTGCAAGAGTTTACACAACACTGTATCAGGCAGATTCTAATCTAGAGTATTCATATACAAGCAGAGGATGATCTTTCTATTTCAGCTTTCACGCAACACAAGCAGAAGATATTTCTGCTTGTATATATACAGAAGAGCACTTTCACAGATGAAGCCTGTAGCAGTAGGCTGCTGTTTTCAATACGGACATCCACAGCAAACACGGTAATTCCACTGTAGAAATCAATACAATGCAGTTCTGAATATGTCACAAAATTTAACACAGCCAATCTGTTTAATGCTAACAGACTTCATGCTAAATCTAATTGATTTCAGCAAGGTTTAAGTCTACATGATTGAATAATCTACTATATAAAAGAGAATGTTTGTGAGTTTGTCTGTTTGTCCCCATCAGGCAGGTGAAGACCTCATACAACTGGTTGAGTGAGGTGAGAAAACCTCGTATGATTGGCTGGCCGTGAAATTCTGTGGAATCCTGGGGTTGGCAGTTTAGGGAGGGGCCTTTAGAATTCTCAGCAGAGAGCTCTTGGGCCTCAGGCCGGTTGATATGAGGCCTACCATCAATGAGGATGCCAGAAAACATTTGGGAGGCATATGTGAGAAAAATTAGAGTGACGTACACAACATAGTTACAAGATCTTCTCACCTCACACATTAGATGGTATGGGTTTCATATGCAAGGAATCTTAAAGTTGAAATTCAAACCAAAACATGCTTCCAGAAAACGTAAAGCCATTGCACAAATTCAACAGAAAACAAAAAAATCAAAAGCCAGTACATCATCATCACCAGACAACACAGATTGGATTGGGGACTATGGAGAAAAGTTACAGGTACTGGAATAGGCTGGTTGCTATGGAGACAATGCCTAGCAGCAAGGAGGAGGACGGTGTATTCCCACAGGAACCCAACCTCTGTGTGTTAACAACTACGAATACAGATTGGATTGGGGAATATAAGGATTAATTACAGGTACTGAAATAGGCTAGTTGCTATGAAGATGAGGCCTAGCAGCTAGGAGGAGAACAGTGTATTCCCTCAGGAACCCAAACTGTGTATGCAAATAACTCTGAATACAGATTGCATTGGAAAATATGGCGAAAAGTTACAGGTACTGAAAAAGACAGTTCGTTGAGTTCTTAAGAGGAAAATAAAATCCTGAGCAATGCTGTATAAATATGCTAGTGTTTAAAAAAAAACAGGTAATAAAACCAGTTGTTGTTTGCACCTTTAAGCTGTTTCCAACTTATGGCAACCCTACAGTGAACCTATCACAGAGTCTTCTGGGGCTGAGAGTGTGTGATGCACTCAACGTCACCCAGTGGGTTTCCATGGCCAAGCAGGAAATCAAAGCCTGGTCTCCAGAGTTGTAGTCTGACGCTCAAGCCACTACACCATGCTGGTTCTTAATAAGAACAGTACAGAGAACCATTAAAGACATATAGAAAAAGATAAACTATAGTATTCTAATAGGGCTGGGAACCACATATCTATGCAGTTTCACATAAAATGTGTGAAATAGAGTTAACCTTGCTGTTTAGAGAGATACTGCTAAAGAGAAACTATGGCTAATGTTTCTTCATTTTTCAAAAAAAAGAAAAACACATCAACCAGGCAAGATGCTATCTCTCCAGAACTGCAGATCAAGACAAAGAAGAAGGGCCATGCAATAGAGAAAGACTGGTAGTCCACTAGTAAGAGGGTTTCATTTCCTAACTTCAAAAATATTCATTTTTCTTTAAAAAAAATTTTTTCAAAAGATCCAGTGGGCTCTGTTATGCAGAGTGCTCAGGCTACACCCAAAACCTTACAAGAAGTTTTCAAAAGAAATATCTGTAATGGCAAACATTGTTTCCTAAGATAGGCCATTGCCATCAATTTTTCTTTTGCAATATGCAGAGAAGTACTCTTTATTTACACGGACAGGCAGTGAGGCCTAGCACACATGGCCAACATTCTCCTCACCTAGAACTAAACTTTTCAAAAGGTTTCACATCAGACTTACAAAGAAGACCAATAAAAGCTAGACACATTCTGAGAAATTAGAAATTTTGAAAAAATCATCCATGGGCATCTCTGGCAGTAACACCACCGGAAGAAAGAGATATTATTGGCCAGGTGTTGATGGACTTAAGACTTGCTAGGTCTATTTAAAAAAAAACAACTAAAATAGTAAGATCCACCAATCAGAGCCAGGTTCAAAATTATCAAAGACCACAGCCAGACACAAAATGGGGGTGAAAGCAAAGGTTAAGTTCTACCGTGTCTCTTAGTCATATACATGTATGGCCTGCATAAGTAAGTACAAATTTACATCTGGACAACTTAAGACTAAGACATAAGAGAGATGGATGTTTGCTTGTCTTAAAAAAACTTGTAGTTTTATGAATTAGCAGATTGTACCACTATATTATTCCCTACATGAGGGCAACCTATGTTCCTACACAGGGTGGCATCCTAGTAGTGATCTTATACGTCCGCCTTAAGTGTGTGGCTTACAAATGCCTATATCTTTTTGGACAGGGTGAAAGAAGATACTCTCTAGCCCCTTGATTCTTTGTTTAGTTCCTCTTCCTAACAGCACATGGTTTTTAATTTTGAAGTGTGTCAAAAGCAGATTTTCTAAAATTGAGCACCTTCTCTTTTGTTATTCTCACTGTTTCTCTTTCCTTCCAACTGATTATTTCATGACTGCTTTATTCCCAAGTATCTTCTACGTTTACCAGTAATTTCTAAAGAGCATAATACAAACTGAAAAAAATCTGTTTGGACCAGTTTACAGACAAGCAAAATCAAACGGATTTCCATGCTTGAATGCAGAAACGTTGAGACTGGCCCAGAATATGATTTCATTATCAAGTTTTCTAGTTCAGAAAAAAAACCCCACCATTTTAAAAGAACTGGAATATAGTAAACCAAACAGAGAAACAAAGGATAATGATATTCTTTATTCCACCACAATGGGTATAATATTCAATGAACATTAGGAGTCACATCTCAGAGTATTTCTAGCTGTGACTGAATTTATTTCATAAAATCACAGAATCAGAGTTGGAAGGACCCTCATGAGACGTCAAGTCCAATGCCCTGCTCAGTGCAGGATCTCCAGCTAAAGGGTCCCCAAGCAGGTAGCTGTTCAGCCTCTTTTTAAAGATGTCCAGGGAAGTGACCACAGCACCTCTCTAGGCAACTGGTTCCATTGCCAAACTGCTCTTACTGTCAAGAAGTTCCTTCCATGTTCAATTGAAATCTACTGTCCTGTAATTTAAACCTGGTCCTACATTTTGGGGCAGCAGATAATGAGTTCCCTCCTTCTGTGATAGCCCTTTAGATATTTAGGAGTGCAATCAGGACACTCCTCAAGTCTTCCCTTCACCAAGCTGCACAAGACTAGCTCCTTCAACCATATGTTTTGTTCTCCATACTTCTTCTCATCCTTGTTTCCCTTTTCTGAACCTGCTCCAACTTCTCTATATCCTTCTTAAAATGAGGCACCCAGAACTGAACTCAGTACTCCAAATGAGGTCTGACCAGCACAGAATAGGGTGGGTCTATTACTTCCTTTTACTTCCCTTGGACAAGCCAGTGATATAAAGTAATAAGCAGGAGGAGCAGAAATGAAATGTTGGATTTAATTACATTAGTTTACTGATTTTTTTAAAAAGCCAAAATCTGATATACTCTTCTTTCCATGTAATTTTTGGACACTTTTTTCCAGGAACACTATGAGGAGAAAGATTTTGTTTGCTACATTCTTTCTCCATCTTCTTCATTTCACCTCCCGTAACCTTCACCAGAATTTTTCACTTTGTGTGATGGACAGCAAAATACAGGAAGGACAAAGGAACTGTTAGAGGAAGCTCAGGGCACATTGCCTCATGTTGCAGAGGTGGCCAGGGGGAAAGGAAGACCTGTGCAGAGAATGCAAACAGGTGGTGAACCGTGGATGTGAGACAGATAAGACCATGGCAATGGTGTGTGGAGAAAGAGAGACACACATGGAGGGAGGGAATTACAGGAGAGAAAACTACAGACCAACAGAGGAGTAGAGAAAGCACACAGAAGAGAGAAAAAGACAAAACAGAGTGCTTTGACAGACTCACACACAGAAAAATGAGAGCAAGAACCCATGAGGGACAAAGAGGAGAGAGTGAAAAGGAGAGAAGCAGATGACAGAGTATGATGAAGAAGGACAGTGATGGACAGGCACAGACAACAGATGAGATAAAGAAATAAAGAAATTAAAGAAGGAGAGGTGGGAGAGAAGGAGACACAGAGAGAGAGAGAGAAAGAGACAGAGAGACACAGAGAGTGGGGGAGTGGAGCATTTAGTGAAAAAAAGGGAGGGACGGGAATTTCAAAGTTGGTTTGACCAAAAAGTAACAGGATTCATAAAATCAATAATGATTTTGTATGCTACATAATTACTTTCCAACATTTCAGTAAATCTATTTTTGGCCATAAATACCACATACAACGTACAGTGACTGAATAAAGGTAGGATCAAAATGCTAATAAGAAGTGGGTTTTTCCTCCAAAGAAGAATTATTCTCCCACAAAGCAACTTAGAGAGGATTTTGATTCAGTATTATTGTTTGAAAAGATAGCCCAGTCTGTCCAAATGGGGATTAAAAATACCAAGTCTGCTTAAGAAATTACACATACATGTGAGTGTTTGAACATATCCAGCATCAGACATTTTAGTAAGTACAAATGGATATAGAATCTTGTGCCCATCTCTGAGACCCTGGAAAAAGGCAATGAGGAAGAAGCACCAGAAATGCAATACTCCTGTTTGCTACAACATCAGAGGTACACAAGCTACATCCACAAGCTTATGGCAATGCAAGATAACCCTAATTTCTACTGTAGCAAAAATTGTAGCCTCATGACTTTCAAGAAATATATCTGTCCCTTGATGAGAAAAGACAGCAAGTGTCAAGGTCAGAGACCTGGGCGGCAGGCCAGCCCAGAGAAGGGAGTGTGAGAGTCAGCAAAGTCCAGCCGGGAGGAGACAAGCAAGCACTTTACACAAGGGAGTTCATTACCAGAGCATCAAGTGAAAGCATAGTCAGAGTTCCAAAGATCAGTTCAGAGTCCAGAGATCAATTCAAGGTAGCAGGAACCGAGTGCTGGGAGCAAGGAACAGGCAAGAGGAAGGCTTGAAAGAAGTTTGCCACAAGCAAAGGAAAGCTTCCAGGCAGGCAGTTATATAGCCCAAGACACAGGTGTGGCTAGTCGCTGCTTCTTGAACTTAATCAAGGAAGCCTCCCTTTGCTCAGCTCTCTTGAGTCTCCGCCTTGTTTGTGGGCTGACTGGCACAGGCTCCAAACCATCTTCAGAATCGGATCCTTGCCCTAAAGGAGCAGGCAGAGGAACGTCCGCGCCTGCTTGGTCCATGGCAGCAGGGGGAGCTCTTGAGCTGCAGGACTCATCTCCAGCCAGAGCCACAGGGACCAACAGCTGCTGCTCGTCATCTCCACCCTGAGCAACAGGGACCAACAGCTACTGCTCGTCATCAGCAGCTCTGACAGGGGCTTCAGTTATCACAGCAAGTTGTGTTCCAAACAGAACCAGCTTGTGCAGACTGCACAGTACATCCACAACCACTCTAGCATGAATTTGAAAATTTCAAACAAAATGACATGGAAGCTGATGCACTGAAGCACCTGCACTGGCCTGAAAATGTGGATGATATGATAAGCTACTGCTCCTTGAACAAGATCTCAGAACCTGAGCAACCTATATACAAGCATGTCTAGAGGCCATGGGGCCAGTAAATCTCTTCCTAGATACGGTACAGCAGGAAAATGGGTTGTTCATGGGATACCTGCTGCCAACTCCACACACCTGGAAGAAGATAAAGACACTAAAAATAAACCTGAACCATGTATGTTCTGTCTTCTGTTGTTAAATAAGGTGTGCGAAGTCATAAAAGGGGGAATTTGTACTTCTTTGAGGGATCAAGAACTGTCCTCTAGCAGCCTATTTCTTTATATCCTCATTGATTCTCCCACAGCATGTGGGTGCGTGAGATTTTTTTTTTTTCAAAATTCATGCAGCTGTTTCATTCTCTCCCAAACTCAAAGCAGGGATGGGGGGCAAAATAACAGACTGCATTTTAATATAAATTTCAATGTTAATTTAGAACAGACAGAACAAACATGCCCTTTCCAAACTGTACATAAAGAATCTAAAATTTTCAACCTAGTGTAAATGTAACATAGTTGCACTTTTTGTTTTACTAACTTTCCTCATACTTCTGATACAGGCACATCAAAACCAGCAATTCAGTCAAAAAGATGAATTAAAATCTTGTAAAATGCTGAAGGCCCACTTTTCTCATATTCTGGGAAGAATATCATTTTTAGACTTTTAGCAATTTAAAGATGACATTCATTTCAATTGATATATTTTTCATTTCTCTCCCAAATGAAAGCACGCAAGAGAAAGTCATTATTTGGGTGTCAATTCTCAGCACTTCATTAATAAAAACGACAAAATGATTTCAGAGGCTGGACCCAACTGGAAAAAAAAAATCAAATCACTACTTTTCCATTTAAAGTTTGACTTCAGAGTTCATACATTAAAATTTTAAGAAGTAGCATTATATAAATATATTGCATTTCCATACATACTCAAAGCTTAGTAAAATGTAATCTGGAGTCAGCCTAGGAAATCCTGGGTTTAAATTCCCATCTAGTGGTGATGCTTACTGCAGTATCTTAGTCCAGTTACCTTCTCTCTCTAAGCTACCATAAAAATAAAACTGGAGTCTTTTAAGGGGTTTTGGAGGGCTCAACATTTCAAGGCTTTTTTCTGGCAATGAACACCAGAAAGCTAAGAATAAAGCCCTTTTAATCCTGAAATGTACACTGTTTTCTCCCTCTTTCTCTAAATAAGCTAACCACTGTAAGATGCTATTTCACCCTGGCCTAAGATAAGATAGATCAGAAGCTACTAGTAATCTCTAGGTGGCCTGCAGTAGTCAAGCAAGAGTTACAAATCTCCAACCACACTGTAGAAAATTATGAGAAAAAAAATAACAGTCATGACCCTTATGCTAATCGCTAATATGTTAGCCTTAAGGTTCCTCACCTGTAAAACATGAGTATTACTTGGCTGTCATATGCAGCTCTACTGGTCACTTTGATTGTTGTTGTTGTCATAATACCTTAGATTTAGATTAACATTTGAAACACAGTATGTGGCACTTGGGGTATAGTCTTCACAAGTTTGCAACTGATTCTGATTAATACATATCAAAGTTTTAGGAAATAAAATAGATGCCCAAAGAATCAAGTCTGTCCACATCTAGCTTAAGGCGTAGGACTTCTTATCTTGCCCAGATTTCTATGTATAAACTTCTAAGAGGCAATGTTTCTCATGAAAGTTTGATTACGTTCAAAGACATCCCGCTTTAAAAGAGAAAAGATGAACTAGGATGAAGTGATCTGGAGCAAAGAAGCAGCAAGGCTAAGATAGTGGTCAACATTTCTCTGTTTTTCCCTTTCCTGGTAAGAGATACTAGGAATTGTAGTCCAGCAACATATGGAAGACTGTAAGTGCCCACCTACGTATTAGAATAAAAGGGCCTCAGTCTCAATTGCCATTTTGTTTACATTTGACAATTTGTTTTACAGCATATTATTCTGCAGGTGGTTTTAAAATAATGAGAGCCACCAAGGTCTTCTAGATTTCTAGAAGGGAAAAGAAGGCTTCCACTAGAATTTCCTTAAGAGCCAGGTTTTAAGACTGATGTATGTCTATCACCAGGTTTCACGGAACACACAGTTTCATGAAAATTACCATTATAGACAAAACTGGAACAGTAACCCTATATACTCCTACCGGAGTGAACGTTGCTATAAAAGGAGTGGGATTTACTTCTAACACACACAGAATTATTAAGGATCACAACAATCAGGTTTTCTTTAAATGTGCTATAAATCATGAATACCACAGGATGGAGGAAATGATTCAAATGCTCATCTATATAAATGAAATGCCTTTATATATTTGTTAAATGAAGTTGAATGAATCACAGTCCTAACCCAGCTTTCCTCAATCTTTCAAGTTTTACTTAAAGGCACAAAGATATTTCAGCCAAGTCCTAACTACAGTAGATGAACTGAATCAATGAAAAATTGCTAAGTCAACATTTGTATGTTTCATTGATTCCATTTGGATTTCCATTTGGACTAACTGTTGTACTGAGGCCTTTTTAAAGGCATTTTTTTTCTAAAAAGTAAAGGAATTGAAAATAATTGTTTAAAAACATATTGGAAACGTTCTTTCAGATTTAGTATAAATTCAAATACATCAGTCTTACCTTTGATGCCATTCTCATAAAAAGCTTATTTTGATCCTCTGCTGTTCTCATCTTTTCATTTCTGACCAAATCCTTCAGGCTCAGATTATCATCATCTTGAAAATACCGAACTCTCTCCTTATCGACATGAGTAGTGATCTGAAAATGAGTAGCAAGAAAATGAAGATCAATTCAGTATGATTTACCAGCTATTTCAAAATGTGCATTATGAAAAACTTTATCGGAGTAAACTATTCCAAAATCAGCATCTGAATTTTATAAAATGTCTCTGCTTCAGCAAAGCAACCCTAAACTGATATAAGAAAGAATTCGTGGAAATTATCTAATTTCTCATTTGAACCACCAACACAATGGGCTTTTGTAAAAGGCTATTTGAAATGATCATAACAGATAATGTACAGGCATGCAATTTTGCATCTGAGAGAAATGCACTGGCAAGCATTTTAATAACAGATCATGATTTCCCACGGGACATAAAATGAAAGGAAAATCTGATACTATATACATTCCTGCCTGGATCAGTTGGCCATAAGAGAAGAAATGGGGTGGGGAGTGGAAGAGAACTGTCAGTTTCCCTCTGTTTCATGGCATTCTAAGATAATGTGTTTTTTCTTACACTTTCTTACACGGGTTTTGGTATTCAAGGTCAATTCTGCTCAAATCCTACCACACACAGAGTACATTTATTAAATATATTATTTAAAGAAGTGAAATTTTAAAAACTTATTACACACACACACCATCTGCTTTTTCCTTCTTCTCCCTGTAGACTCAAACGATTCGCGTGGAGTATTAACAGGCCAAGCTGTCCCAGTTTTATCAGTTCTAACCAGGACAACTTCATGTTCTTCTTGAGAGGCTGTGGTCTATATCAAAGTATGAAAACAGATTAAACAACATAAGTTCAAAAAAAAAAAAAGGAAAACATGAGTCATATGTTGATTTAGAAACTGAACACTTCTAAACATGGCAAGATGGAACCAGTGCACAGAAGTGAAAGAATGTTTCCTAGTGAAAGAATCGTCAAATTAAGATCCTTTCATTGAACAAGTTGCACCTTCTTCTGGACACACATGAAGAGCTCTCCTGGTATGAATCTGATATGGTACTCTTTATATATGCATAAATGACAAACGATAAGCAACAAATTTTGTGGTACCTTTAAAAACTAAGAAATATGCTATGATGGAAGGTTTTACAAATTAAGAGTCCTCTGGTGTATGATCAGATGAATGAAGCATTATCCAGAGTTTCACGTCTATACACATGTGTGGGTAGGATGAAATGCAGGAAAAATAAGTGTGATGATGACATTAAAAATGGTGACCATACACACAATGGTTACTGTTGATAACACAAACATCTTGGCACTAGATAAGCTAATCAGTATACACGTAAGTTAATAAGATTCCAGTTGTGGGAGCAGAAAGCAGTATCTCAATTAATTTTAAATCAGCAGGTTTTTTCCCAACCTTCCTTTAAAGTTCCAGTCTTACACTGAGGTTGATTTGCTCAAGAATTACTACTGTAAGATAAATTATAAGATGTCTTGAAAAGCGGTATTCTCCCTAGTGTTTTTGCAACCTTTCAAGAGTCATAATACGTACTGTGAGGTCCACTAGCTGCCTTGCGTCCCACCCTTGAGGAAAAAAGGGCAGGATATAGATAAAGTAATCAATAATACATTTATCTTTTTAAAAAGTCTTCCTTGGTTTTTCTCGAAAATAAGGAAGAAAATACAATATGCCCCAAAAGTGCCCAACTCTGAAACCATGGATTCAGCTAGTTTGCAACACGATTAAAAAAGACTTTGATTACTGCCAATGTAGACTCTAAGGTGTGAGTGGGACCTGTGTGCCCCTCCAGTTACTACTGGACTGCAGCTCCCAGCATTCCATATCAGCAGGCTAGGGCCAACTGTACTCATAGTAAACCAGTATCTAGAGAATCAAACGATTCCCTTTTTCAAAACATTACTAGCACTGGAGAAGAAATGGAATTTGCTTTATAGTGGCCAAACGAAAGTTTCTATGGTTGGTTTATTTGTTTTAAAAACAAAGCTAGCAAGGGCCAAGTATTCTATCTGATTCAGATCTAAATAATGCAGTGTTAGACATCAGGGAAAATATTTGCAGATGTATAGAACAAAATGAAAAATACAAATATAGATATATAAAGAATTAGAGAACATAAGCTTCTCACTCAGTAATTAGAAAACAGAAGCTCATTGTATGTTAATTGGTTAAATCAGCTGTAATAAGGGGAATGTCATCAAAATTGGGTACATTAGAACTGACTTTGTCAAGTTTGATAAACACTGATATAAATCTTTATTCAAGCCATTTCAGCCAAATAAACAATGTGTCCAACTCACATCTGCTGTACCAGTAATGACAGCTTATCCCTGAAAGGTGTAAAAGAGCCAGAAGATTCTGTGATTATGAAAGCATTACGGTTCTAAGGTCTTGACTGTATTCCTCATGAAAACCAACACAGAAATAATGGATAAAGGGGTAGGAAAGCACATGGGTGGTGGGGACAAGACTCTGGGATGTGCATTGCTTTCCCTGCTATGTAATCCTCCTCCACCAGCTTCATCATGTTGCACATGCACTGATGCAAAGAAGATTGCTCATGAACCAAAAACCATACCTTGGTTTGGGTTTCATTGTAGTTTGTCATTGTCAGTGATGTAGACTCAAGTTCATTAACTTGGACTTGAGTCACTTTGGCGACTCAACTTGGAAATAAATGACACACTGACTCGACTCTTGACTCATATATTTTTAGTGACTGACTTGCTGCCCTTGGTTCAATAACATAACACATTCATACAGAAACCTTACAACTTTGAACAACACTTTCATCTTTTTTTGCCTACTGGCCACATGATAATCTGTCTCAAGCCCAAAGCATGGACACATTTCTCAGAGGGGAATAGCAAATGGGTTAGGCAAGAGCTTGAGTCGGGGTTGAGGTCTGCTCAGCAGCCTGTCCCCAGTGCATATCAAAAAAGCCTTTTAAAACTTTTCCCAAGAGCAGAAGGCAAGACTTGCCCTCACACGGCGCATTTCTCAGAGGGAAACAGCAAATGTGTTAGGCAACAGGCTTGTGGAGCAAAGATCCTTCCTTCTAAAGTATTTGAAGTTTCAGTAATGGGAAGGAAGAAGGATCCTATTCCCTAATTTTGAAAAAGCCTCCAGCCATGGAAACGGGAAGTAAGAAGGAGCCTATTGCCCACTTCAGAAGATGCAGACTCCTTTATGCCCACTTACACAAAAGCCTCCAGCTTTGGGAAGAGGGGGTAAGAAGGATCCTATTCCCCACTTCTGAAGTTGCAGACTCTTGTATTCTCATTAATACAAAAGCCTCCAGCTTCAGGTAGGGGGAATGAGAAGGATCCTATTCCCCACTTCCGAAGCTACAGATGGCAAACTTGCCAATGTGGACAGCCAACTCTACTTAAATTGTTAAAACTGACTTTATTCAACTCTGTCCGGAAATCATGGAATATACGTTAGGGTATAAAGTTGGCTCCTAGACTTGAGACTTAACTTGAGACTTGAAGATGGAGACTTGAGATTTGACTTAAGACTTGGAGTAAAAGACATACATTATTGGCTATTGTGTACACATAGCATAGGGTGTCCATAAGTCAAAGTCGACACAGTCAACACCACCGAACAGCATGAATACATTAACACCTCAAAGGGAAGAGGGCAAGGTAAGAATAGGAGGGGAGACAAGCTTCTCTCACAAGGCCTAATTTGCAAAATCACGGCCTTCAGACATCCAGCATTTACAAGTGAATTTACGCAAATGAAATAATCTGTAACCATGAACAGTCTAAATATATATAAAATTTAAAATTAATTTAAATAATATTCTGATCTAATCTTCTTTTCCCAAGCACTGAAATACAGTATCCAAGGGTGGGCTATCTGCATTTATCGCATGTTGCCCACACCAGCGTAAACATGTGCAAATAAAGCATTTGATTACTGAAATAACTTGTTATTCAAGTGCTGTATATAGTCCTCAAGTCAATTTGAATTCTTAAGATTCTACGGTAGAGACACTCATCAATTAATGCATTTCAACCCCAGAAAACCCAATACTAGAATCTCAAAGGATGGTATGTTAAGTCACATATAATCTTTGGGAGTTCTCTGTGCAGCCTCAAGAGAGGAAGACTGATCCATAATTTAACAGTAGAAAATGAAAGGACCCAAAATGTACACCATTTAATTTGAAGAGCAGCCAGTTGACTCTAAGCAGCTGAGCAAAGGGAGTTAACAGCAGACTGATAACTTGTGGCTGCCAGCTATTAAAACGGAACTGCTTCTCAATATTTAATGGCCGAAGTGAATAATAAAAGTTGGAACAGTTCCTTATATCATAGGAATGGGTGGAGGCAATATCAGCGCTTAAAAAAGAGTTAATGAGTAGATGCACAGTGCATGAACCTCAACATGATGCAAGAATAACTGCAGTTCTCTATCAAGAACCAAACAAATTAATCTAAACATGGTATCACTGAGCCATTATAAGTGATATACTGTATCAGCATGTAGAAAAAGAAAAGTTTGATACTCTTAATAGCTAGAACACCCAAAATAGTATATATAATTTCCATTCACACACTTAACTATACTGCATATTTGAAAGACTACCTCCTCCCATGCAAACCTGCTTTAAATTTGAGATCCTCAGCAAAGGAACTGTTGCATGTCTCACCACCATACAGGCTAGGTGGATGGTACATCTGACAAGAATTTCTCAACAGCAGCACCCTGATTCTGGAACTCTCTCCCCAGGGAAGTCAGGCTAGCTCCATTCTTTTAGAGTTTCTGTGAGCAGTTAAAACTTTGTGTTTTCACATGGCCTTCTATCACATGGCTGCTGTGGTTGTGGCTTTTAAAGAACTTTTAAGTAGTTGTTTTTGTAGTTTAAATAGTTGTTTGCTTTATCTGTCTTGTTTTAAATGTTTTGTCTGTTTAATTTTTGTTTTATCCATTGCACATTCTCACAAGAACCTTGATGGGATGAGAACCAAGGGAAATGTTTTAAATAAACATAAACATATCACCCCCTACTAATCAAACCTGGATGAAATCAGTTTGGTAGTACAGTCAGCCCTCCACATTTGCGGACTTTGCTTTTGCTGATTTGATTATTCAAGGATTATTTGCTGTTACCTCTGCTGCTTCCCTATGCCATCTTTAATAGGGACTGCAAGCCTTGCGAGACTGAGAAACTGCGAACGAGGCTTGTAAGTCCCTATTAAAAATGGTGTGGGGCAGCAGTGGAGGTGGCAGTAAGACCCAGCAGCCACCCACTTCTGCCTTCTGAAGGAACCCTGATGCCTCAAAGGAATCCATGCTGGGTTGAATATGGTCATGACACTTTTTTGTGTGTTAAATATTGTTTAGGAGGGCCTAGAGTTATTCACGGTTTTTCCACTTTCACGGGAGCACTGTGCCACTAACCCTAAAAAATGTGGAGGGATGACTGTATAATGGGAAGAGTAAAAAATAAGATACAGTCATCTGTCCACATCTGTGAGTTTGACCTTTGCAAATGTGATTGTTCGTAGATTATTTACTGCTGCCTCTGCTCCCCTCTCACACTCACATGCGTGGGAAGTGGGGGAGGAGGAGAAGGGAAAGCACAAACATGCCCTCATGCTCAGTGGGTGGGAGACAAGGACAGTGGAGCAGGAGGAGGGAAAGTGCATGAATGTGTTCCCTTGTGCTTGGTGGGTGGACAGGCGACAAGGAGATGGGACAGGAGAGCAGGAGGAGGGAAGGCATGTGTGCATTCCCTCACTCACTCACTCAGCCAGGTGGAGAGAAGATATTTTCATTTCTTCCAGTTTTGCAAGGGTCTAACCCTCACAAACATAGAGGGCCAACTCTAGCAGGTTTCTACATCCACAGAGAGCTCTTTCGACAAGTTGGCATCCATCAATAAATTCAAAAAATACAAGAAAAAAATTAAACCCAGAAAAAAGCTTTAATTCTATTTGACTGTCATCCTCCTTACTCTCATCATCTTTTCCCACACACCCTCCCTCCACCAAACATCAATCATACCTAAATTCATCCTGCATTCATTCTGCTCTGCTCACTTAAGGTCCATTAATCATTCTGACCATGCTAATTAACCGGTATAATCATTTTCTACTACGCACTGCTAACAAAAAGTATAAGAACACAAGCCAATACAATGTCAGAACACAAATGGAAGGCTGATCTATGGAGTCTGAATTGCTTAACCAGCAAGTAAGTACCTGTTCTTTAGAACGGACTGTCTATGCTTGCAAACAGCTGCTGGTCTAACTGTAATTGGGAGGCATGGAACACCTCTACACAGGAAAGATTTTTGAAAACAGGTTTGCTATTCTATAGGCCATATCCATTTATTTAAAACTAAAGAACTGGCAGAAGTCATTTCTGAACCACTTGCAATAATCTTTCAGAACTCTTGGAGCACAGGAGAAGTCCCAGCAGACTGAAGGAGGGCAAATGTCATCCCCATCTTCAAGAAGGGAAAAAAAATAGGACCCAAATAATAGCCTGACATTCCAGGAAAGATCCTAGAGCAGATCATTAAACAGTCAGTTTGTAATTACTTAGAAAGCAATGCTGTAATCACTAAAAGCCAGCACGGATTTCTCAAAAATAAGTCATGCCAGACTAATCTTATCTCTGTTTATGACAGGATTACAAGCTTGATAGATAAAGGGTATGCTGTAGACGTACCATATCTTGACCTCAGTAAGACCTTTGACAAAGTTCCCCATGACATTCTTGCAAAGAAGCTAGTAAAATGTGGGCTGGACAGGGCTACTGTTAGGTGGATTTGTAATTGGTTGACAGACCGCACCCAAAGGGTACTCACCAATGGCTGCTTTTCATCCTGGAGAGAAGTCACTAGTGGGGTGCCACAGGGTTCTGTCATGGGCCCAGTGCTGTTCAACATCTTCATCAATGACTTTGATGAAGGAGTGGATGGCATGCTGATCAAATTTGCAGACAATACCAAATTGGGAGGGTTGCTAATACACCAGAGAACAGGATCAAATTTCAAAACAACCTTGACAGATTGGAGAGCTGGGCCAAAGCTAACAAAATGAATTTCACCAGAGAGAAATGTAAGGTCCTGCACTTAGGCAGAAAAAAATGGAAGGCATAAGTATAGGATGGAGGACGCATGGCTGGATAGCAGTACGTGTGAAAAGGATCTAAGAGTTTTGGTAGATCACAAGCTGAACATGAGTCAGCAGTGTGATGCGGCAGCCAAGAAAGCCAATGCGATTCTTGGTTGCATCAATAGGAGTACGGTGTCCAGATCAAGGGAGGTAATGGTACCACTCTATTCTGCATTGGTTAGGCCTCATTTGGAATACTGTGTCCAGTTCTGGGCACCTCAATTCAAGAAGGATATCGACAAGCTAGAACATGTCCAGAGGAGGGCGACCAAAATGGTGAAGCATCTGGAAGCCATGCCCATGAAGAACGGCTTAGGGAGCTGGGTATGTTTAGTCTGCAGAAGAGAAGGTTAAGAGAGGACATGACAGCCATGTTTAAATATTTGAAGGATGTCATGTAGAGGAGGGAGCAGGCTTGTTCTCTGCCGCTCCAGAGACTAGCACAAGGAGCAATGGATTCAAGCTGCAGGAAAAGAGATTCTACTTGAACCTCAGGAAGGACTTCCTGACGGTCAGAGCTGTCTGGCAGTGGAATATGCTGCCTCGGAGTGTGGTGGAGTCTCCTTCTTTGGAGGTTTTTAAGCAGAGGCTGAATGGCCATGTGTTGGGAATGCTTTGATGGGTGTTCCTGCATAGCGGGGGTTGGACTTGATGGCCCCTGGAGTCTCTTCCAACTCCATGATTCTATTATTTTTGTACAGTTCTGGCCTGTCTAACACTGTGCCTTACAAAATCCACAAAGGCAAACTGTAAAAGTAGGATAATCAACAAGTTAGCCAGGAAGCCGGAACAGGTGGCTTCCTTGGAAGTCTGTCTTCTCACTGTCTCCCTCAGTACCTAATGCAGCTTCTGAGTTTAGGTTAGAGCATTAGGAGGCTTCTCCTCTTCTCCTGATACCAATTCAGCATGACATGCTGTTTGTGTCCTTTAGCCAGAGGGAATGTCTCTTCAGTACCAACTCTGAACAGCCTCTTCATACTGATTTTGTGTGGGTCATCTATACTAATTCTCAGTTGAAGTAAACCCTAAGGAGCCAGAGGCTAAAACGGACTTAGACATATCTTATATCAGCAGTTATAAAAGACACACAGGATACACACCACAACCACTAGTTTTAGTGAAAGTCTCAGGTAGAAAGACTGATTTCTCCCAAAGGAGAATGTGAATTTGTGCAACTATTACAGTTTGGTGGTATGCAAACAAAACTCGCTCCCTCTGTGTTCTTCCCTAAGCAGATAAAGCATACAAGTGTTTTTTTGAAACAAGAGTGCTGCACAAGACACATTTGTTAAACAAGGGCTTCAGGCCAATAAGGACAATGCAGTAAATCAATTTAAATAAAGCTTAAATTACAGCTAACAAGAAAAATCGTCTCCTATAACAAGAGAAGAAAAACAGTTTACTGAAGAAATGTGTTCCAACTAAAACAAAAAAAAAGGCTCAGAGAAATGAAGAGACAGAGACACAACTTCTAATGCTGTTCTTTCAGAAATGGCAAGGAAGCACTGGTGGAATCTAAAGGGAACCAGCACTGAGAAGAGAGTGGCTCAGCTCTGGAATGTTCTGAATGTTCTTTGCAAGCATAGGAAAACCTGCATGTGTGGGTTACAGAGAATAAGAAAAATAAAACAATTGACCACAAGAAGACAGAAAAAGATGGAAAAATAAAAACATCTCCCCAAAAACTAATAGAATCAAAGTCCATTATCTGAATGAGGCAGGAAACTGCTCCCCGCATAGAGAATTTCACTGGCCCCAGCTGTCAGGATGCCATCAGCTAGACATACTTAAATATGCACATATTACAAACTGTGCAGTTAATTGAAAGATCATCCACACACCCCAGATGCATTGGACGAAAGCCAGACATCTTCATCTAAGGAATACAGCTTAATTGCTCATCTTAAACTGTGTAATTACTTTCATGAAAATGTTTTCCTTGCATTCTGGAGACCATTGACTAATGAACCTTAAAACACCAATTATGCATACTGTTATACTGATGAGCTTCTTTTATAATGACTTTTCAAAATTTAAAGCAGTCCTAATTGTACCACACTGAATCAGAGATGTACCAATTCATGTTTAATTAATATACAGTGTAGGTTTTGAAAACGGGCAAGAAAAGTTGATTTATAACCCACCCTCTGTTCACATGGGGGCAGGCCTCTTGAGACGACAACAAGAATCACAGTAAAATGAACAAAAGACTGTCAGTTTGTTTGGTGCCAACTGGAAAAGAGGAAAGAGAGAAGGGCATTAGCCTGTTCCTAGGGAACTAGCAGCTGGCCGCAGAATCTTGCTGTTGAGTCATCAGATAAGAGTTTAGTTATAAGGCCTGAAGGCCAAATTCAGCTTCCCAGACACTCTCACACTGGCAATCTCCATCACTGGAAGCAAAGGCAAAAGGCTGGAATCCATCATCCCAGCATATGTGAGCTTAAATTTCGTACTGCTAGTAGGTAAGCCTGACAAGTGGGTTTTCAGCCTTTTCGAAGGAGCAAAAATGTACAAAAGCTGAGAAACCACCAAACAATTGAGAAAACTGTCCAAGGAAGCCCAGAGGGTCAGATTCATACTGCAGAATGGATGGATTGTGCCTAAAGTTCCCCATCCTGTTACAGAAGCAGGGACCATGCTGAACTGTAAAAAATTAATGTCTGGAGAGAGAGAGAGGAGACAAGATAGAAAGAGATGGAGAAAAAATGCTGAGGCTGAGAAGAGAAAGTCTGAGCCCTCATCAGTGACTTCCCAGTTCTTCCACTTTTCTGTATTATTTGTGAAGTTATGTCTTCACCTAATTTTTTTAATGCATACTCGAATCATTAACAGTTTGCTTTCACTTTTCAGTATAATTGCCCAATATTATGCATACTTTCTTTACTCAGAAGGAAGTCCCACTGAATTCAGCGGGCTCATCTCCAGGTAAATCTCGGCAGGCTTTCCTACCCTCAGCCAACCCTAAGTAAATTGTTCACTCTGCAGATCCAAAGCAAACAAAAGGTAAGACCCAAGGTTGGCAACATTGAAAGACAAACAATAAAAGACATCTCTTTTGGGGGGGCTAGGGTGGAAAAGAGCTTTGAAATCTGGTTTGCCTTTTCTAAAGATCATTGGTCTTCTCCACACCACTCCTGCCCAAGTAAAAGACTGGTGAAAGATTACTGTGTGTGTGCTTCAACCTTATGGAGTATAGACGGAGCACTAAAATTTTTGTTCTATATATTTTCAAATGGCTCACTAATGTATTTTGGGGTGGGTGATGCCTATTTTGTTATGCCCTTAAAACAGATCACTGGCTGAACGGCTTCAGCATCCAACCAGCATTCCTCCCTTTCTGTTCCCTTCTCCAACCCCAAACTGTTTGTTTGTTCGTTTATAACTTCCCACCTGATGATAAGATCAATTTTGTGCGTATGGTGTCAGTTCTAATACACTGGATTTAAACATTTTTCTTTTGGACTAGCATGTCTTACTTGGTTTTAAAGCTTCAACTCTATGTAATGACATTATAGTCATTACTTACAAATAATGTGAAATTCACCTGAGAATTAGCTAATTTTCCTCATAAACCACAAGCTCACCAACTTAACAAAAACAAAAGGGGGTCCCTGAGTTTTTTTATACTAAATCTTTTCTCTTGTTTCAAGTTTAATTTAGAGGAAGAAAATAAATGTGCCTCAGTATCTGAGGTTTGGGAAACAATGACGACAGTTACAGAACCATTAAAAACTATTATTTTACATATACATTATTCAGATCTATTCTTTCCCAATACAAGCTAAATATTTCACTCAATTTTACTCAAGAAAGGTCAGCAAATGCATGTTTCCAGCAAAAATCAAGCCAAAGGACTGACAGATATTAAAAATTATGATGAGCTGGAAAACTTTTGCAACAGGGTATACAAGCCACAACCCATCTGTTATTAGTTGATTGGTATCACCCAAATGTCTCTATTAGACTGCCTACTTTACATGCACTGAGCTGCTTATGAAACTCCAAGGAGACAATCTCTTGTCCGTTCCAACTAACACTAAACATCATATGCATGCATTTAAAAATCTTCCAATTTCTCTTGCATTAAAAGAGTTACTAAAACTTTTTAAACGTTGCCTCTCTCTAATTTATCTCTATCTCATTTTTCCCCATTACAGGACTGAAGGCAGTTTACAACACTGCACAAAATTCAAGCTAAAACCAACCTATTGTAAAGATATGGAAAAATTAGAGATCAATTTAATAAACTAACATATTAATATCAAACACTAAATTAAAACTATTAAAAACATTTAAGAACGCAACAATGACAATTTAACAAATGATCACAGCAGTATGGGTTGACATGATATTATAAAATAGTAACAAGTATAAAGAAGCTAAAGAATTATATGATTTGTTCCACATGCCAAAAGGAGCTTTGGATTTGTGTTTTTAAATAGTATGCTGCATGCTTCTTTTAAAACTGAAAAAAATACATGAAAAGTAGGTTATACAGTACAACCCCCGCATCCGCGGGGGACTGGTTCCAGCCCCCCCCCCCCCGCAGATATGGGAATCCGTGGATATACCGAACGCTGCAGCAATCGGGCCCTGGGCTTGCAGCTGGAGGCAGGAAACAGTGGGCAGCGTGATCCTGCACTGCCCACTGTTTTCCAACCGGGAGCCACAGGGATCGGGCCCTGGACCTGCGGCTGAAGGGAAAACAGCGGGCAGCACGATTCCACGCTACCCGCTGTTTTCCCGCCAGGCGCCGCAGGGATCGGGCCCTGGGCCTGTGGCTGAGGAAGAAAAACAGCAGGCAGCGCGATCCCCTGCTGCCTGCTGTTTCAACCACAGATAACTGAATCCGCTGATATGGGGCTCATACTGTACTATGTCACAGAGGAATGCAGGTGACATACTGCTCAAACAAAAAAAATACCCACTGGACATTGAAGCCTTCAATTACAGCAAAAATACTTTTATTTTTAAAATCTGTTTGCCTATTTGAAAGAAATATACATAATACTTAAATAACACAAATCAAGTGTGGTGAAGAAATACAATAAAAGCAATCAAAAAATTAAAACTAGAACAGGAAGACAAGACTAATACCAG
This sequence comes from Cyclura pinguis, assembly GCA_030412105.1. NCBI lineage: Eukaryota > Metazoa > Chordata > Lepidosauria > Squamata > Iguanidae > Cyclura > Cyclura pinguis. The sequence goes on along the minus strand of CM059601.1, from coordinate 264,660,606 downwards.
TAGAAGCAAAAGGTCCACAGGAGACACATGAACTTTTTGCCCACATCTAAACGCTTCTGTGGTGGAGAAAAGGCAGTGTAAGGGGGTCTGAGAAACCTCACAGTCAGGGGTCCAAGAAACCTCACAGAGAAGAGATTTCCACAGCCAGTAGGAGAACAGCTAAGACGGTAATGTCCCACAAACCTGCCTTCCTAAACTTTCATGCCTCTTTAGGTCTCAGCCAAAAATTTCCAGGGCTGTCTCCCAAAACGGAAGTTACACACATGGCCCCGCATCTGCCATGTGCATTGTTTAGAAGTTAACACGCATCATGACAATGGGTTAACAAAATTACCTATGTAAAATGTTTATATCCCATTTCTCAATTTCAAGGATCCAAGAAACCCCAACATTATTCTTTTGTGCACTGTTAAGAGGTCTATCAGTTCTCAAGTATCTGATAGATATGAATGGCCAATGAGAGGCAATGTGGTGTGGTAGCCTGGATGTTGAAATAGGACCCTTGGAGACTAGAGTTCGAATCTCGGCTTGGAATGGCAACCAAATGGCTGATCTTGGGCAAGTCATGCCCTCTCAGCCTCAGAGGAAGGCAAAGGCAAACCCCCTTTGAACAAATACTCCAAAAAAAAAAAAGCCTGTGATAGGCTTGAAACAACATCGCTTTTTGCCAACCTATTATCCCAATATTTTCTTTTTCTTGACATTTCTTGAATGTTATACATTGTTTTAATACTTATGGTACTGTTTTCAATTTTTTATACATTCTAATTGTATCATACTTTAAGCCTCTTAGAAAAAGCCATCTAAGAAATCTAAGAAATCATTACTTTACTGCCACTACTACTGTTACTGCTGGGGCTATTACTATTAAAAATTACATTATTAGGTGATTCTTCAAAATCATTAAAGATGAATTCTGATAGATGGGCTAAAGGAAAGAACTTGAGTCAATGTAAACATCAGAAGGGAGAGACATAAACTTTTTTTAAGAAAAAAAGAAAAGGAAAAGAAACATAACTTTCAAGGCATGTCCCAAAAGGTCTTGTCACTGCCCAGTTCACCCCCAGAAAGTGAAGGCAATCAAGTACAGCTTCTCAAGATGGGCTCACTAGCTCAAGAGGTGCAGACAATCCTTGGGGCACATAGGTCTACAGTGCCCACCCAGGACTCTTCTATTAAGGGTTTCATGGACATCTATACAAAATCAGTAGGAGTCAGGGTAATAGCTGGTTCAAACTTAGAACATTTAAGAAGTCTGTTCTCAAGACTAAGACAGGTACCCAAGTATATAAAACTGTCTATATTCTTAACTGTCTCTCTTCAATGAGTCACTTATCAAATGTCATAGTTTGTTACACTAGCAAACATAGCTCACCTGCTACTGCTGCCTCCATTTAAGCATTGTTTTCTTCTCTTATACATCCATTCCATTATTTAACTTTCTCAACCTGTCATATATAGTTAACCCCGGCTTCTATTACAGTGCATAACTTAACTCTGTCCATCTTGCAGAATGCTTAACTTTTCTAACTGCTCCTGTCATTTCCTTTCAATGAAGATACTGAACATAAACTGCAGTAATTAACTGCATTATTTAAATCAGAACCTGTGCCCCCATTTAACTCTAACTGCCTCTCTCACTTCTGATTTTGGCCATAGTTCCAAGGAAGTCATTTATTGTATCTTGAAATTAGATGTCCATGTAGTCTTACAAGATGACTTTGTTCTTGTCATCATGAACATAAATGAAAAGCATATTCATTATTATGTTTGCTGCACAGCTTCTAAAACCCAGAAGAAGCATAAGTTTAACTGCTTCCTGTAACAGGCAAGTTCAGACACATCAGGGATAATCTTTTAACAATGTTTAAGAGACTGAGATTAGGCTGCAGAACTACATGCTGTCCCCCAACACAAGGTTTCCACTTTTAATTACAGAAAGGTAATACCTGATGTCTAACCAAGTTTCTTTAGGATTTCGCCAATCTTCTGCATGTTCAATGGAATTTTCTGGAAAGTGTGCAAAGGACTGCATTCTAAGTAAACTAATTAGACTTAACAGTAATGAATATTGGTGGAAACACCCTCTAACAGAGCCTTCCCTATTCTTGTTCATTTCATATGTTTGGGGACTAAAGGTCCCAGTGTCTACACCCACACTATCAACATGGCTATTGGTCCCAACACATTTGGAGGGTTGGAAAAGTATGCCCCAAATTTGGTTAAAGTGGGAGGAAGGACTCAACTGTCAAATTTTGTATGATCTTCTTTGAACTAAGACATTAGCAGGAAATAGTGGTCTCTTCTATACAAGCTTCATTTGAAGAGAAAGAAAGCTAAAAGTAAGTGTTCTGAAGCTAATATTCAGCCCTATGACAAACAGGATCTGAATTAATTTCATTTTGTAATTCCTATCACACAAATTTTGTCCAGGCTAAAGTAACATAAGACAACTGGCTGCACCCAAAATAATTTTCAGACAAAGGAAACTTCCAGACACCGTTGCGCATGGTAGAGTACAAAAAAAGGAGGAGGATATTCTTTTCTTCTAATCTTTTGATACATAATCATAATTTTACAAAATACTGTCAATGGCATGACACATTCTCTAATCCGCTTAGGAGACCAAAATGAGTATGTTCTGAAATGGTTATTAACTGCACTGTGTCTCTTTATTTCCCAATACACACTTCTCTATTTTAAACAAATATGCACTCATAAATGCACATAAATATTATTTTCATGACTCCTATTTAATTTCTCCAGAAATGCTTTCTTTTAGGGCTTTCATTCAATTAATTCACTCCTTACAGCTTATCCATAATTATTAAAGAACAGTATGAAAATGACCACACTGGAATCAAAGAGATTTGATTTTGTTACCTTTGCATTGATAAAGAAATGAAAAATGAGACTCTTCTAAAATTTTAGTGACTGAATTAAAGAATCCACCTCTAAAAAAAAAAATCTACAAAGAGAACGGTGAATTCAAAGACATAGATATATTAATCTGTTTCAGGATAAAAAGATATTAAGGAATCCATCACCACTTTTGAGGCTAACTCAGAGAGAGAATTTCTAGCAGAAGCTTTCATAATACCAGTCCACTTCACAGCTGGTTCTCATCATATGAATATTCATACTAAAGATGGGAAATTTCCTGTTAAATACAGTTAAATACATTTGGAGAAAAGGTATTTACCTGATCTGACTTTTTTTTTTGTCTCCTTAAGAATGTATGTGTGTGTAAATGAACCGGAGTATTGGTATAATGAATATGGAATGAATGAACGTGGAATCTAATGGCATGATATTAGAGATGGGACAAATCCAGAATTTTCCAAATCCAAGGTTCTGCAAATCCACGAATCTCATGAATCTTGAATCTTTCAAATCCTTTTTTACAAAAGGGTTTAAAAAGCAAGGGAAACAAAGGACTTCTACTGAAAAGTGCTTTGAAGCAGAATTTGACATCTTTGTCAACAAATTAAATAATAGTTTTCACTTTCAGGAAAACATACCCATATACTTCTTATTAAGAATTACATGTAATCTGGAAGTAGCTCCAGATGTTGGAGGATGCTCAAGGTGATGCTATCTCCTGGATTACAAAACAAAACAGAAAAAAGGGGAAGGATAATCTTGGGAAAGACACACTCTCTCAGCCTTAGCAAAAGCTTAGGCAAAGGCAAACCTCCCTCTGAAGAAATCTGGCCAGGACAATTGTCATAGTTTTGCCTCAGAATCTCCCCAGATTGAAAATGACATGAAGGCCCTTTCTGCACAAGCAGGAAAATGTGGATTATTGATTATTAATACCACATTTTCCTGCCTGTGTAAACAGGGCCACATACTACAGTACAGAGACAATCGAGGCCAAAACTGGATTTTCTTTGAATAGCTCCTCCTGGCATCCTGGGGTTTGTAGTTTGATGACGCACTATGCAATGGCTGGCTGCTAAAATGCAATAAATTTTGACTTGACTTGACTTGATGCACTAGCACACTTTGGCAGAGAAGGCTGTGACACCTTGTCCAACTACAAACCCCAGAATTGTGTATGAAAGAGCTTTGCAAGAGAGCTATGCAAAGGAATCTTCTTCAGCTGTCCTTGAAATCTCAAGAACACTATACTTTCCAGTCACGTCTCAAGTCCTGCAACAAGGCACTTTAAAAAAACAAAATAACAAAAACACCAGCCTCTAGCCCAGTCTCAATTCTCTACCCTGATGTCCAGTCTCAAGTCCTAAAACAAGCAAGGCACTTAACAAAAACAAACACCAGCCTCTAGTCCAGTCCCAATCCCTATCTTGCAGTCTCAAGTCAAAAGAATAGGTAAAAGAGAATAATTACCTTGCAGAGGGAGGTAGCCACAGGGGCAGGCAGCAGGAGCGAGCTTGATCCGGGGTGCTCACGCCAGCTCAGGACTCCAGGCATGCAGCAAAGTGGCTCTCACCGGCCCTGCATGCCCATGCGGGCCTGATCTGGGATGCTCGCGCCAGCTCAGGCCTCCAGGCGTGCAGGGAAGTGGCTCTCCCCGGCCCTGCATGCCCATTCGGGCCTGATCTGGGATGCTCGCGCCAGCTCAGGCCTCCGGGTGTGCAGGGAAGTGGTTCTCCCTGGCCCTGCATGCCCATGTGGGCCTGTTCCTGACTGTTCGTGCCAGCTCAGGTCCCAGGGCGTGCAGGCATTCGAAAGATTGGATTTGCCTGTTTTGGCCCAGAGATTCAAATCCGCGAATCTTGAATCTTTCCCAAGGATTCAGTTGGCCCATCCCTACATGATATTATACATACAGTCATCCCTCCACATTCACTAGGGTTAGGGGCACAGGACCCCTGTGAAAGTGAAAAAATGTCAATAACTCTAGGCCCTCCCAAACAATATCTAACACACAAAAATTATGATCACCATATTCAACCCACCATGGATTCCTTTGAGGCATCAGGGTTCCTTCGCAAGGCAGAAGTGGGTGGCTAGTGGGACTTACTGCCACCTCTGCTGCTGCCCCACACCATTTTTAAAAGGGACTTAGTAACCTCGTTCACAGTTTCTCCGTCTCACAAGGGTTGCAATTCCTATTAAAAATGCCATAGGGAGGCAGCAGAACTGACAGCAAATAATCCGTGAATAATCAAATCCACAAAAGTGAAACTCGCAAACGTGGCAGGCTGACTGTATAGCATAAATCCCTAGAAGAGATCTTGGTTGCATACTGTAAGTCAAGGAAAAGTACTACTTCTGTTGCTGCAACTGTTTATTGATTGATTGATTGATATCCTGCCTCTCTCCCAGTTTGGGACTCAAAGTGGCAACCAGCACAGACATAAGGATTCTTTATTAATTCATCTGAACTGTGATGCAAACTTATCCAAAATGCCCTCCAATGACATAACTCATTACTGGTATTACCTACACTTGGATTTTTATTTCAATATTCAATATTTTTAATGCCAACGTCACTGAATCCCAGCACAAGAGATCCACTCCCTTGAGAGCAAAATGAATCTTTTCTTACCTGAAAGCTCAAAGCTAGCAATATAGCAATTAGGATGATTTATGGGTCCTAGTCTCTCCAAAGTTTAGGTGTGATACAAACACACTAGACACGAATACAATTAGGAAGTACGAATATACAAGAACTAAAAAAGGTGTCCTAGATTGCCAATTATTTTTCCTACTAGTTTGGTGTTATTAGCTTCCAAAGCATCTTGTTACTAACCTCCTGATTAACCATGGTCATATATTTATTTCAGTTGGCTTTCATTCCTCATGCTGAATCTTTGAAGATTCAGGACTTCAATCATACTTGACAAAGAACAGAAGAGGACATCCTTAAATATCTTGTCAATTAATTAAATGTGAATTAATAATCCATTGTAAAATTATCTGCAATTTTAGATAGAAATTGTGGTTTACATTGGCAAGCTTGGAACAAGCAAAATATCTAAATTTATAAAGAGCAGATGAGTTGGAAACAATGAAAATATAAGTTATATCATGGACCAAAATAACAGATACAGTCTTTTCTCCACAGCCCCATATACACTCATAACAGAGGAGGAACACAATTTATACCCACTCCCACACGCTAGGTAGGCAAACATGTCCTACTTCCACGTACAGATATTTCTCAGTTAACAATGCCTCTGACAAACAAGCTTCTTCTTACAAAGTCTTTTTATGTCTTCCTAATCCCGCTTTTTCTCTCTTGTCCTCTGCCTAGCTGAAAATTTTCAGTACCATTGGCACTGGGCAGTAAACAATGCAATAAAAGCTTGAGTTGAACGCTAGCTGATCCTGCTGCAGCTGTGTGTCCCTACATACAACAGGGAACAGCAGCTGTCTCCAGAATCCCTTATGGAGCATACAAAACACCAAAACAGAGAGAAAAGGGGAAAGCAGTAAAGCCTGGCTTCACCATCTCCCCCTATCATGTTAAAGATCAGATCTATAAATCTGGCCACCAAAATGGAAACCTAAGAAGTGGGTGCTAATGGAAGAAAAAAATCATTGTTGGATTTTTTGGAAGAAGTTTTCAATTGGTCTTTTGAGGATTCAAAATGTTTTTTCTTTACTTATGCAAGGCTTAAATGACCTGGCTGTTTCATCTGACCCATGTATATTGTTAGTTTGGGGTGCAAAGTTTGCTGAAACATGTTAAACTGTTCTTCTTTTTTGTAGCATAGGAACCTGTCTCTATCCACTTCACGTTATTTCTGCCTTTGGTACCAAATTTTCTGTTAAAGAAGTAACACCCAGGAAAACATCTACTTTGTTAACTGAAGTATACCTGTATTTACTTTGCTCAACTGAGCCTTCAAAGTAAAATATTTTCACAGCTTCCCTTCACAGGATATTTCAGCACACAGCATGAGTCCTAATTGTTTTGTAGGTAACTTCTGCCAAACAACTATATTTAACAGTGTCTCATCCCTCAGCACCACCCATTTGTCCACTGCTTTTGTTTCACCATTCAAAACAAATACAGGATAATGTTGCTTCCTTACCTCCCTCTCAGAGTCTCTAGCTTGTATCTGTGCTCCACTGTTTTTCAGCTTACGTGCATTGTCAAGCTGAGCCTGAAGTTTTGCAGCTAAATCCTTTGAAAAAAAAATTCAAACATACTATCTTTTAGACAACAGCAAACCCATCTCCTCTTAAAATATTTGCACGTGTTATCTCCCTATGGAAGTATAAAGCCAATTTATCAGATAAAGACTCATACATGGATAACAAAAGATCTTGATTTCAGTTGCTTGTGTGCCAAAGTCAAAACAGGTCAAAATATTAAAGAAAATTCTAATTGCTAGTGGCTTTTAAAGCAACTAGAGGTACATTCTGGTGGCTGGGTTTAATTATCAGAGGCCTTCCAGATAATGTGAACAATGATTTCTCTTTGGACTTAACAGTTAAGTTATATGCAACTCTGTGATTTTATGAATCAATACATCAAATATATTTAATATTCTTCTCTTCATATATCTTGCAAACGATCTTGTAGCACTTCTGAGACTGAGACTAACTTAAATCTACAAAGCTTAGCTAACAACTTCTTTATCTCATGGCCTTTCTGCACTACACTGATATAGTGCTATTATTCCACTTTCAACATCCTGTGGAATTCTGGGGTTTGTAATTTACTGAGGCTAAAGAGTTCTCTGGCTGAGAATTCTAAATGCCCCTCCCTCAACTGCAAACTCCAGGCTTCCATAGGATGTTGAAAGTGGAATAATAGCACTATAACAGTGTAGTGTGGAAAGGTCCTCAGTCTCAAAGGTGCTACAAGATCCCTTTAAGGACTGGTTCAGACTAATATGAATTTGAATTCACATACCTTGTTTCCTATTAATTCTGCCTTTACAATTCTAGCTCCCAGTTTGTTCATATCCTCATCACTAAGAATACGGGGATTGCCATCCTCTGACAAAGGCCTGGTCAAAACGCAAAAAGGCAGTCAGCATGCAGAACATGGAAATACAGTTCATTGTCCCAACCTGAAAAATGGGAAAGGCCAGGAGACAGTAACTTCGGGTAAACTCACTGTAAGACTGCAGCTGAGGCTCTGACTGGTTCATAACTTATTGTCAGCAATACCTGACCCCACTGCAGTTTGAGGCTCTGTACAAAGAGAGAGAATTTCACAATACTTCTTCAAGACAGTTTGCTGTTAAAACTGCAAATCAGAGGCCGGTCTAAGGCTGCTTTGGATTCCCATTCAAATAGCTCCCATATTTGTTAAGAGCAGAGATCAATCTACTTGACCTTTCCATGCCTCTGACCAGGCCAAATGATCTGTGGTCAGAAAGGGGGCAATATAGGACTTCATAAACTTGAAAGCATCTTAAAGAAAAAGAACTAAGCTAATTAAAGCTGCCAGATTTTTAGTTAAAAATTAAAGATAACAAAAAAAAGTTCATCTTTCTCCCTCTTTATAAAAAGAGAGAGTACTTGGTTCAGTATGATGAACCTCATGAGCAAATTAAATAATACGGCTTTAGTGAACTTGTTTTCAGTTGTGCTAAGATACTGCAGGAATATCATTAGGGACTTTCTTGCAAATCTTATTCCTCTTCAAACCAAGCAGTTATTTAGACTCCAGAGAAAAGCTATCTTTAGCTGAAGTAGGAACTGCCTCTACTGACGGATGAAGCCATTAAAAATCCCCCATGGTGGCTCGTATTTATGACCATGCACTATAGTTCTGACCATGCACTATAGTTCTGAACCTAGGTCAAGGAGCTGATTCTAGCACAGTTGAACTATAGTTCAACTGTGCTAGAATCAGCTCCTCAACCTAGGTTCAGAATGATAATTCTGTCTCCTGAAGAGGGTGCTTTAGCTGGAGATCCTGCACTGAGCAGGGGGTTGAACTTGAAAACCTATGAGGCCCTTTCCAACTTTATGATTCTACTTTATTTCAAAATGAACTTTGCACAACAGAAAAGGTATGGACGGTCACAGCATTTAAGACAGATGCATACCACTTCTGAAAGCTTCTCAAGGACAAATCTAAGCTTCCCAAACAATGACAGGAAATGTAACAATTCTTAAATCCTGTTCTCGTGACTTAAATCCCGTTCTCATCACCCATTCACAAGGGGAATGCAAATGTTACTTTAAAGGGAGGAGGTGAATGGGTGAAGCTACCCATCAATTCCACTTTGTCAAAGTGTGCATCATAAAGAAGCACAGAAGTCTTTCAGCTTTCCAAAGCATTTCAGGTAAGTGGTATCATCAGCTCTACATCTATGTAATGCTATTCATCCTGAAAAATCAAAAACACTTCACTTCGCATCCCCTCTCTTCGTCAATTTTTTTTAAAAAAAAAACCTATTTAACAGTGTGCAGGCATACTTCATTGCCTTTCAGTTTGAAAAGCCAAGCACCTTGTCTGCATACTAATGAAAGCAATATAGAAAATGAAAGAAAGTTCTATTAGATGTACAAGTGAACAGTTTTTTAGTTTATAATTTGTGTTATACGGCCATTGCTTTTTTCCAAAAACAAGAAAAAATATTAGAGACAGACAGGATCCACCGGCATTATACTGTGCACATTCATTTTGTGTCAGAAGTACTAACTTTCTATAATTTTTATCAATAACAATCTCTCATTTTCTACCCAAAAGGTAGCAGGGAAGGAAAAACAGGGCACCATCTTCTCAAGTTAAACTTGTCCCAAAAAACAGGACCACAAGACTTGAAATTGTTGACCTCAGTAAGTCATTTCCAGTACCTTTCTGATATCTCTTCTCTCCTTTTGTTTCTATCCAAGTAGTTACTAGACACCTTTAAGTGAGTAAGCACTAAGCCAAAAAAAATGAATCCTACACATTGACAGTAGGTTGGCCAGGAGCAAGAGTATGCACAGAGTACCATCTCATATGTTCTTTTGTTTTCAAAGCCAGCTCTCAGTACTTGAAACAAAGAGTAAGAATATACGAAAGTTCTCCTGAGCAAATGCATGTATATTTCTTTTGCCTTTCAGTAATTATGATGTACCCATTCATTTGTAGTTTGAACAAACTTCCAAATCAACAGGAATTTGTTTCTAGGCTTGAGCCCCTTCGTTAGATAACTTCAGCTTTCTCATAAAGCAGAAAGGTGATTTTTTTAAAAAGGTCACAATCCTAAGAAGGTATGCCTTAATTTTATATATATAAACCCAAGAAAACAAAATTCTGTGTTACCCTAAATATGATGATTTGCTGTCAAGCACCTCCTTTTTTTCCAAAGCATCGTCTTGAATTTCTTCCTGTTTTTCTCTTGGATCTTCCTCCTCACTATTAACAATCTTCTCCTTTCTATATGCTCTTTCATCTACAGTTGTTTTTCCAGTTTCTTCCCTTGATTGTGCTTTACGCCATCTTGGAATAGCATCATCCTCACCAGGTTTTCTGAACCCATAACCCATAGAACTAGGAGTAACTAATCGGGATGAAGGACTCTGCAACTTGCCTTCTTGGTCGCCATCATCATTAGGTTTCAAGAACATAGCTTTTAAAGGTTTAAAGCAGGGTTTCTCATAATTTATTGGATTAGAATCCTTTGCAGTTGTCCAAGAAAAGTCTTTTCTTGCAGATTCTTTATTACTATGTCTTGGTTCTCTACCTTCTGTTAGGCTGTCTCTCCTGGAACTTCTCTCTCTTTGAGAATAGTCTTCATTATACCTCTCCTTAGACTGTTCCTTATACGAATGCTTTTCTGCACTGCTTTCTTCTTGCTTCTCCTTTCCCTCCCTCTGTCTTGTGCTACACTCCTTTCCCGAGTATTTACTTTTTTGCCACCCTCTTTTCCAGTCATTTTCTTTTCGGATTGCAGATGCTTCCGCTTCTTCTAACCTTGAATGAAATTGCTCCACTGACTACAAGAAAGAAGGAATAGAATGGGACTTTAATATTAAGTAACTTTTGAGAACACATCCACAAATGTCTGTTATTAAAGGAACTACATCATAAAAGGCCACAAGTCTGATAACATCTCATCAGAAATGCTTATTGTTGATTACATTTTTCACTACTGCTCTTCCAATGAGCTCACAGTTCAACTCCCTCCATTAATCTTCCAACAAAGAGTATTGTCTCATGCCATCTAGTGAGCTTCTAAACTGAGGAGAGATTTGAAACACAAATTTCCCCCCAAGCAAAGTTAACATTATAGTTGTTATACCACGCTGGCATGAAGCCACCAAGAACTCTTTTTTTCCTCTGTTGACTCCTCCATATTTATTCAAATCTTAAGCATATTTGTCCAGAAGTCCCACTGACTGGAAGATAATCTCCAAAGTGAACTCTGTAGGATCTCAGCTCCAGAGCATACTTGATTAACATTTGCCAAATGAGCAGTCTTTGCTGAAACAAAGTGATTATTAGTTTTGCAAGCAATACAACATACAGAAAGCAATTTAGTGTCAGTGGTCAAACTGAGTTGTCTTATTCAGACACACTATCCTGCATGTACTTTTTCCCTTTCATCTGGTTCTCCAGGTTTCTGGAGTCTGCATTTGTGTCAATTCATCCTTCAAGGATTTTTCTTTTTTTGGTAGTGATGGATTTATTTCACCAGTTCCCACCCCGACTACGTAGCTGATGGTTTGACTGGCCATTTTATTACAGGACTATGCTTGTGCAGCACTGGCAAGCACACTCACTGGAACTTTGACCATTAAGTAAACTTCTTCCAGTCTAAGCTGCATACCAAACAAACAAACAAACAAACGTGTAAGTAACTGCATTTATATGCATGAGTAAAATGTATAAGGAATATCATACTAGGGAATGATATTTCCTCTTCAATACTTACCCCATATCTTTCAGCTACAATTTCATCCAAATCCCGTTTCTCTCTCTCAGATTGCTCCTTCATTCTTTGGTAAGACTTCCTCAGCCAACTTAACCCACCATCTGCTACTCCTGCTACTACGGAAACAAAGCAATATCAGTATTTTGCATTCTGTACTTTAATACAATAAGTTGACTATTTACTAGATAACTTGATTATTTGACTACTACATAACTCGACTATTTACTACATATGTTGTACATCACACACCTTACATAAGTTTGTCCAAATAGACATATTATTAACACTGGCACGGTTATTCAGTTTGAGCTCATTTTCTTAGAGTTACCTAGAAACACAGCTCACATCTCTTTACTTAAAAAGAATCAATCCTACCCTGAAAGTCTTCATGACAATCATTCTAACACACTCAGTGAAGAGGCTCCAAAAGAAACCTTCAATGAGTGAAGCTTGGTTACTCAGTTTCCACTTGAGAAACATTACTTCATATTACACATCACATCAGACTACATTAACCACATAGGGAGGCTGGCAGCTTGAAGTCCTAAGAAAAGTTAGTTACCATAAAACCCATGGCAGCCAACTGAGAAGGGGAGAAAAAGCATGTGTGATGATATTACAACAAAAGAGATTGGCAGCGAAGAACTCAAGCAGTTTTTTGGCACCTGCCTTTTGTTAAATGTAATATCTATCTCCGACTTAAAGGCTCTCAGGTTGTTTATTCTGGTGGTAAAATTAAGATTTGCACGTCCGTCTTTCTAAAGTTGCAGAGGAAGAATCCTACCAACTTTTTATAGCAACCTCTAGCACTAAACACAGAACAGGGTTTGTACAATTTCACAAATGTGATGTGATACACTGAAAAATATTGTTTTTGCTTGTTCTTGCAACAAATAGACAAAATAACCCTAGAGGAAGAAAAACTGAAGTGAAAGGGGTTACATAAATAATATTCTTCTCCAACTGTACCCTTAATGCACTTCATTTCAAATGAGATTCACAGAGTTCAGCAGCTGCATATTTTAAAGCTGCAATTTGTGTAATGGAATGAAAGAGACCAAATGAGATGACAACAATCTATCATGTCCTGGTACAATGAGGTCCTTTTTTAATTAGTTCACAATTTAGAATTCCATTGTAAAAGCTGAAGGTCAAGCCACTCAAGATTTAAAAGGAACAAAGGAAGGAAGGACAGAAAAAGTTAAAAGTATTCTGCAAATCTGTGTGCTATGATTTTAGTATTGAGATCATACTAGAACTTGCACGCAAATATTAATTTAGTTTTTCTTGTATACTAATGAAGGGAAGAACAGATATTAGATCTTGGCAAAAGGTCAAAAAAGAAAGAAAAGAGATGGAATTGCACTATAACTTTTTAACTTGTATAGAAAAATGATATTACCTTTTCTTGATGATGTTACTTCTTGTGGTGGTAAGCCTGTACCCCCATCTTTCCAATATGGGTTTAGCTCTCTTTCATCAAGCAGAGACTATTTAAACAACAGCAAAGATCAACCATAGCATCATGGAAGTCCCTTTCATGCCCCATTAAATTCACTTTAGTCTTAAAGACATATCTAATCACTCTTCATGTATACCAGTGTTATCTGGGGGGGGGGGGTTGCCTTTTATAAAAATTTGCTTCATCTTTTCCAAATACATGGTTGAGGAGAAGATTTTTAAAATATCAGACTTCCTAACTGAATGAAAGAGCAAGGTTTGCCCTTTTTAGATTTGCTGTGTGTAATAAGAAACACACTTCAGTCTCATAACCGGTAAATGAATGCTTGGCTTCCTTCAACTGTCTCACAATAAAGAACACAGAGAACTTTCCTGTTACTTCTTTCACTCCATGAATTAAACAAATGATGTATCTTAGGCACTAACAATGGGGTGTCATTGTTAATGGCACAAGCAAGTAAACAGTGCTGTCTTTGAAAATCAGTTTGTTTGTTTTTCAAAGGAAATCAATGGTTGCCTCTCAAAGTCACCTAACGAAAAGTTCAAGCCAAGAATCCTCCCTGCAGAGAAATCACCGACAGTAAACTTTACAGCGAGTCACTGTGGTACAGTGGTCTGAGCACTGGACTATGACCCTGGAGACCAGGGTTTGATTCCCCATTTGGCCATGGAAACCCAGTATGAGACACTGAGCACATCCTCACACTCAGCACCAGAAAACCCCACAACTGGTTCACCTTAGGGGTGCCATAAGTTGGAAATGACTTGAAGGCACATAAGAACAGCAAAAGACCAGAGCATGACTCACTTATGACAACCATTTTCCATCAAGTCTTAAAGCAGTTTTCAGGGTCTATGCTGTGATACAGAATTCAGTTCTGCTCTGGAGGACCTTCTGGGACAACTTGCCTATTATTTGAAATAATCTATCATTCTGGAGATGGTGTATCTAGGTCTTTTCCTGTGCATGCTCCTTTTTCCCCTTGTGACTATTCCTCAGCCTACCTCCTCCAGCTTTACTCACACCCTTAGCTATACCTCATTTTCTCATCACTTCTTCTCTGTTTTCCATAGCTTCAGTCAATCCCCAACAGCTGTACACTGCTCCCCAAAGTAATCAATCTGCCAGACAATACAAACACTTTAGGGGCCAGTGCTGACTGATGAGACATCTGATCCCAAAATGGATGGCAGATTATTGAAGAAATCCAAATTTTAGCCAGTAAGCACAACTAGCTTACACAATGATTGTCAGTCTCTCACAGTGATGTACATGTCATTAACTGAACCCACCTGTTCATGTGCTTGAGCTTTCTGTTGTTCCAATAATTTCTCCATCTGCTTTTCAGCCTTCAATGATGCTGAAGTCAATGTTTTCACAGACATAAAATCTAAGGTCATCCACTCATCCCTCTTTTAAAGAGAGAGAGAGAGAGAGAGAGAGAGAGAGAGAGAGAGAGAGAGAGAACTATTTTGCCACATCAAAATAAACGTACCTTCAGAAAGAATATACAATCAACAAGACAAATCTTTAGGAAAAAGAGTCAACCTTAGAACTGTTTTAATAAAAAATAATGGCATGAAACATGTCATGAAGGCTTTTTTATCCCCAACACACAGAAATAAGAGTTCTTAGGATAATTTGTAAACCAGTTTTTCCATCTCTCTGTATGTTTCACATATACATTTTTAAATAATGCATTTATAAGTAAGCATGGTGGTACATATGAGGGAAAATGATAATTGTACACAAATTCCTCTCAAGCTTAAGGACATGAATTTTTCATCTCTCCACTAGGGTCTCATATTTTGTAAATCATTCCTTCTGGAGAATTTACATATCCCTCAATTCAAGAGTGCTGAAAAATTGATGATCCTCATTGCACACAGTTTCAGTCTCTGCTATGTCCAATTTGGCAAGAGCATCCTCCATCATGGGGCACAGGTGCTCTGTGCAGCTCTTGTGACATCCAGTTACTCAGACTGTGCCCAGGCATCAGATGGACTGTTAAGTGGCTCCTATTAGTCTACATATTTATTTGTGCCTACAGTTGGAAGCCCTAAATTATACCATCATGTCAAGGGCCAGGTTGAAGGCCTTTCAAGAAAAACAACATCAGGGAAAAAAATAAAACAAAATGAATGCTGCCAACTATACAAGAGCACCTGCTCTACAATATAATACAGACAATACTTTCCTGATACAAAGACAAAAAGCAGGGAACAGATTTGTGTTTCATAGAATCATAGAAATGTAGAGTTGGAAGAGACCACACGGACCATCCAGTCCAACCCCCTACCATGTAGGAATACCCTCAAAGCACTCCCGACAGATGGCCATCCAGCCTCTGCTTAAAAACCTCCAAGGAAAGAGACTCCACCACACTCCGAGGCAGCATATTCCACTGCCGGACAGCCCTGACTGTCAGGAAGTTCTTCCTGAGGTTCAGGTGGAATCTCCTTTCCTTCAGCTTGAATCCATTGCTCCTTGTCTTGGTCTCTGGAGCAGCAGAAAACAAGCCCTCTCCTTCCTCTACATGGCATCCCTTCAAATATTTAAACATAGCTATCACGTCCCCTCTTAACCTTCTCTTCTGCAGACTGAACATACCCAGCTCTCTAAGTCTATCCTCGTAGGGCTTGGCTTCCAGGCCCTTCACCATTTTGGTCGCCCTCCTCTGGACCTGCTCCAGCTTGACCATGTCCTTCTTGAATTGGGGTGCCCAGAACTGGACACAGGATTCAAGATGAGGTCTAACCAAAGCAGAGTAGAGTGGTACCAGTACCTCCCTCGATCTAAACACCATACTCCTATTGATGCAGCCGAGAATTGCGTTGGTTTTCTTGGCTGCCGCATCACACTGCTGATTCGTGTTCAGCTTGTGGTCTATTAAGACTCCTAGATCCCTTTCACACGTACTGCCATCCAGCCACGTGTCCCCCATCCTATATTTCTGTATTCCATTTTTTCTACCTAAATGTAGGACCTTACACTTCTCTCTGTTGAATTTCATTTTGTTAGCCTTGGCCCAGCTCTCCAATCTATCCAGCTCATTTTGAATTTTGATCCTGTCCTCTGGCGTATTAGCAACTCCTCCCAATTTGGTGTCATCTGCAAATTTGATCAGCATGCCCTCTATTCCTTCATCCAAGTCCTTGAAGAAGATATTGAACAGCACTGGGCCCAGGACAGAACCCTGTGGCACCCCGCTAGTCACTTCTCTCCAGGATGAAAAGCAGCCACTGGTGAGCACCCTTTGGGAATGGTCAGTCAACCAGTTACAGATCCACCTGACAGTAGCTCTGTCCAGCCCACATTTTACTAGCTTCTTTGCAAGAATGTCGTGGGGAACTTTGTCAAAGGCCTTACTGAAATCGAGATATGCTACATCCACAGCATTCCCTTCATCTATCAAGCTAGGAACTCTATCATAAAAAGAGATAAGATTAGTCTGGCATGACTTATTTTTGAGAAATCCATGTTGACTTCTCCTGATTACCACATTGCTTTCTAAGTGATTAAAAACTGACTGCTTAATGATCTGCTCCAGGATCTTTCCAGGTACTGACGTCAGGCTGACTGGGCGATAATTATTTGGGTCCTCTTTTTTTTCCCTTCTTGAAGATGGGGACAACATTTGACCTCTTCCAGTCTGCTGGAACTTCTCCTGTCCTCCAAGATTTCTCAAAGATTATAGCAAGCGGTTCCGAAATGACCTCTGCCAGTTCTTTTAATATCCTAGGATGCAATTCATCTGGCCCTGGAGACTTGAATTCATCCAGTGTGGCCAGGTATTCTTGTACCACCTCTCCACCTATTATGTGCCGCATTTCCCCTGCTTCCTCACCTGCTCCCCAACCGCCAGGTTGAGTGCTTGTATCCTTCTGGGAAAAAACTGAGGCAAAGAAGGTGTTAAGTAGTTCGGCCTTTTCTCTTCCCCCTGTTAGTAATTCGCCATCTTCTCTGCGCAGCGACCCTATCGCCTCTTTCTTTTTCCTTTTGCTGCGGACATATTTAAAAAAGCCCTTTTTATTGTTTTTAATGTCTCTGGCCAGCCTAAGTGCGTTCTGTGCTTTAGCCTTTCTGACCTTCTCCCTACATCTCCTGGCTACTTGCTTAAATTCTTCTTTGGTGGTTTCCCCCCTCTTCCATTTCCTGTACACGTTTCTCTTAACGCTTAGCTCAGCTGAGAGTTCTTTAGTCAACCATTCTGGTCTCTTCAGATGCCTTCCATCATGTATAGTGAAGAACCAGCAAAAGCACTTTTCGATAAGACTCCAGCATCTTTACTACCTCTCTTTGTTGGTGTAATTAATACTGCAATAACAGCAGCAACCAATAACAAACATGAAAGCACCATCAAATGAATATTCTGGAATTCATACAACAGAATTAAGTAATCCCAAATGGAAAACCACAAGTAAAACATCCTTCTTAAAGGCCACAGAAGCAAATATGATCTCAGCAGCTACTCCCCAACTATGGGGCAGCTGCTTCCTGGGAATCAAAGATTCCACCTTCAAATTTGCTAATACCACAGTAAGAATGACTTGTGGAAGGTGGGTTTTAACAAGAAATAAAAACTACTCACAAGAATTTTAAATTGTTGTACAATACATTTTGCTGTACGGTAAAAGTTATTTTATAACACTGGCTTTACTGAGGTGATGTTTTAAGGACCACTATGAACCGCAAATCATTTCCAGGAAGAGGAAGAGAATCCTCATCTGAGGTGAAGTGAATGGTGAAACCAGGTATGGAATTCTCTTCACTCAAAATGTTACCTGGTACCTACTTTAATGTCTTTCTGGAACTGGATAAAGTCCATCCTATTTTCCGTTTTAATATAAGATGCTTTTAAGCAGCTATATTTATTCTGCTGACATACTGACTACAGTTGTTTTATTGTGTATCTTCTTATTTTATGGTTTAATTCTTTTTATGTAAATTGCCTTGAAAACATTTACTGAAGAACACTATGTAAGTTATTAAGCAAAACTGAAATAGAGAAGGAAACATGCAATACATACATAACACACACCTGAAAAATCTGCCAAATGAATACTGACCCTTAGCAGGAGGTGTTCATAATTTAAAAAAAAAAGTAAAGGATAATGCATTACTATCCAACAGTTGGCTTATAAAGCATTAGCGTATATACCCAACATTGCCCGGGGTTTTATTTCCTCATAGGTAATACCTGTTAGAAAGATTTGAGATTCTGTGTCTCTATCCCCCAAACTGTCTTGTCTAGTACCTGTAACTTTTCCCCATACTCTCCAATCCAATCTGTATTCAGAGTTATTAACATATAGAAGTTGGGTTCCTGAAGGAATACACTGCCCTCTTCCTTGCTGCTAGGCCTTGTCTCCATAGCAACCAGCCTATTCAAGACAGACACAGTTGCTCTCTGGCCCTTCCCTAAACTGCAAACCCCAGAATTCCACAGAATCTTCTTAGGCAGCCAATCATATGAGGTCTTTGCCTGACACAGTCAATCATATGAGGTGTTCGTCTGGCACAGACAAACAAACTTTGATTTTTATATATCAGATTATTCTTTACTGTTTTAAAGCCAGCAGAAAGGCTATTTGTTTCCTTTATTGGATAAGTAAACATACAGCCCAAAAACAGAAAACTTGGCTTAGAAGGGAAAAACAAAACATTTCATGGTCAAAATTACGACTGAGGAAATGCAAGTAAAATCTCATTTGCAAGACTTAAGCAAACAATGGGGAGAAAGGAACACAAGGTCATGTGAACTCCTGAGGAAGCAGAACAAATGTTAATTACAGAAAATCAACTTACGAGTTTGCAGATCAACAAGATTTGGGCCAAACTACAAGCGATGCTTATGTCTCAAATTTTTCACACAGGTCTCAACATACCCTTCACAGACTACCTATACCACTGACATGATGAAATGTAACAAAAATCAGAGGACCAATCTTAAAATTTTTTAGAAAAATTTTCCGCGGAACTTACAAGGGAGAAACTGGAATGTAATGATACTAAAAAAATGTCCCTGGAGCAAAAATTAAGCAGCAAAGCAGCGGCTAGTTAGAAGTTTGGAATGACATGTCACATGAAAAAACACAAAGACACCCTGGCTGCACTTAGCAGGACTGCATTTGCAGTCTTCATCGCTACAGAAAAACTGCCAGACAGTTAAGCAACTCAAACTGAACTGTTTTAAGAGTAAAAATATCTCTTTCCAAACTCTGGTTAAGTACCTGCCACACTAAGCAAAACAAGGTTTTCATTGGTTTTGTTTTGATTTTTTTTTTTGCCTTTGGCATTTTGATCATTTTGATGCCAGTAAGGTAAGTACTGGATGGCAAAAGATAAATGAAAGGATTCAGTAGTTTCTACCCTGGTTATAAAGTAACATCAAAACTACTTTAAAATATTATTCCAAACAAATTGATAAACTATACTACAAATTTTGGAAGACAATGAACTCAGCTCTTAAAACTAGCACTTTTTTACAAATATGTGAACTTCAAAAAACATGTCACTTTATCCCAGATGTGTGGAAAATTAATTGAATTCAATGTTAAATTAGACAAGCACCTAGAACGGTCTAATTGCTCTCTTCCTGATTTAATATCATACTTGACATTTCTCAAGGGTATTTCAGCAAAATTATGTCATAGCTACACTGAGATTTGAAGAGCTAGATTAAGGGACAATTTAGTTAAGGGAACCACACTGAATTAAATAACAACATAACAATATGGCAATGGCCTAGGTACAACCTAACAAAAGATGAGTAACTTGTACACACAAATAAGACTAATTTGAAAGAAATCTATACATGAGTTTTACTTTTCTTCCACCGGTACCAATAAGACTATCAAGTGCCTCAAAAAAAAAAGAGTTTTCAGGATTTTCAGAGGGAATAACTCCTCTGTCTAAAAATGTAACAGGAAGTAAGTTGTATATTCAGGAAATTACTCGGCTAAGAAAACTTACATATGGTATAACCTATATTTTGCAAGTAACATACTGAGAATGGCCTATTTGTCATACTACAATCTTGTTTAAAGAGATTTGCTTCTGAACAGACAAGTACAGAATTGCTGTGTAAAACATGAGCTGTAAACCAGGAAATTCTTGGTTGAAATCTTCTTGTCACCATGAACTCAGGAAGTGAGGTGAGCTAGTCCCTACATTGAAGCATCAATTACCCACATATAACGGGGATAATAATACTGAACTATAGGGATGGAAGAATAACATGTGTCAAGCATTTTGAAAATTATAAAGCTCTATTTAAAGTGTTCAATACAAAATAAAGGACAAACAATGTGTCTTCTAAGACTTCAGGACTGAATAATCTGAGAAGAGGGCTTATAATCCCACTATCCCCGATTCCACAAACTTCCTAGCCTGTTTTTAATCACAAAGAAAAAAAGTACAATACGGGCATCAATTTGTTTTTCTCCTTGACTAGCTAACAGCAGCTTCTGGTTGGAAGATTTAAAGCGCACAAATAACATGAGGAGGAGACATTAAAGCCTCTTTCTCTAATCCAAAATGGTTCCCTTCCTTGCAACTGATTTTAAGCACAGAAACATCACAGATATCCCACACTGTGCTTAGTTTAAGATTGTTTGTTTCTTCTACAGACAGTAGATTTCCTACCTTACCTAAGGATCAGACTAGGTTGTCTTTGGCCTTCCTTCCAGCTCTCTGATACCGGGTGCTTACCTGAACTGCCATAGGACTTTCTGCCAAGTCTGTTTGTTCCCTCTTCACCTTCCAGGTCTTTTCTGTGCCAGAAGACTCGGGCACTGGAACAGAAGCCTCCACCCACTCCTCCGAATAATCCTAAGAACATACATGTCTAATTATAAAACTGGTCTTAGATGACTGGAAAGGCCTTTAAAGTCTACCTAACAATTCAAGTGTCATTTTAAAAATACATTATCTTCCTTATCCAAGCCAACAAAAGTAGTGGAATACAGTCAGAGGGCTGGTTTCATCAGGTAGAAAAAGGAAGCAATAAAAGGGACACCTTAGAAATTTCAGAAAAGAAATAATATTGGGATTTGAGGCTCTTTACAAATATTTATAGTCTAAAATATAAATTAAGAACTTTATTAAAAAAAATTAAGTCACTTTCCCACAGGAAACATGGGAACAAATCTGTTAGTTTGAACAGTATCCTTACCAGTATGAGACTATATAGGATAATTAAGACCAAGGCTCAATTTCACACTCAACCATGGACACTCACTGGGTGACCCTTGGCATCTCACATACTCTCAGCCCCAGAAAACCTCATGATAGGTTTGCCTTAGAGTCACTGTAAGTCAGAAATGACTTGAAGGCACACAACAAGAACAATTAAATCTTGAAACACACTGTAAAATTTCAACACACATAGTTTTCTTCCACTAAAATTGCTTCTTAAATAAGATACAGTAAAGCCAAGATTCCACCATAATTAAAATAGCACATGATTCTTAAAGAATTTTATTGTTGCACAGTAGTGTATCAAATATCAAAATGGAGATGAGACAAAAAGCAATGATAATAATGTACTGATCCCCCTCTTTTTTTGGTAATGGTATGGAAGAAAAACCAGTAAGATATTCAGAAGAGAAACCTAATCAAGTTGCAGGCAAATATAAAGTCGGCCCTCCACATTTGCTGGTCTGATTTTCATGGATGTGATTATTTGCAAGTTTTTTTCCCCTGTCCCCTAATCTGAAGTGCTTATTTTCTGGGGGAACCTTCCCTCTCAGCAGCTCCAATCAGGCCACCTAGCCCTTTAAAACCCCACTTCTGGTCCTCCTCCTCCTCTGCCAACAGCTGCCTGGCCAGCTGAGGACAACTCACAGCCCAATATTTCAGCACCATGAACTCTCTCCCAATGCCCTCTCCACACCTAAAGAAAGAGATGGGTGAGAAAGAAGAAGTACAGGTCCACCATGCTGACCCATCCCCTTTCCTTCTCCTTTCTGACCTGGTTTGGACACTGGGTGCCTGTTCTCCCCACCATGCCTCATCATTCACCTTCCTACACACACACACACACACACACACACACACACACACACACACACTTTGATATTTTTGATTTTTCCACTTCTATGAAGGTCCTACACCCCTAGCCCTAGCAAACATGGAAGGTCAACTATATTGGCAAAGACAACTTCTGCTTTGTTATGGAAATAACTCAAACACTGAAATATGAAGTAAGTCTTCAGACTCTATAGAGATAGATAAAAATTCCATTACCCTTAGCCACTGGACATATAGACTGTAGGAGCTGTAGTCTCTAGAAGAGGTATCTTAGCAACTGGACATACATGGCTGTCATAAGCAGACCTGTGGTATATCTATGACATCAGCTCTCCACATCAAGGACTCCTAAGCAAACTTAGCAGTCAGCTAATAAAAGAAGTCAATCCATAAGATGCAGACAGTCTTATAGATTGATAACTGGTTAAAGAACAGGAATCAGAGTACAGATATTGCTTTTAATTCGGTCATAACTGACCTGGAGTTATTGCTTAATAACTGGGATAATCATATTGGCTGCTAACACCAAATTATCCAAGTGAATGAGAACAAAAACTGATTGTAGAGTGCTCCAATTGGATTTGCCCAAACTGACAGAATGAGAAATAAAATAGCAAATGAATCTGAATGTAAACTGATGCATATTCCGAGAAAAAAAATCCCAACTTCACATGATGGATCTGAGCTGGCAGTGGCTGAACAAGAAGGGAATCTTGAGGTGTTGATAGATAGCTTGATGAAAATGTTTACTTTGTATGCAATAATTATAAAAAAGGTGGATTCCATGTCGGCCACTGTTAGAAAGACAACTGAAAATCAAATTGCCAATATCATACTGCACTTTTAAAAATCCACAGTATAATTATATTGGAATAGTGTGTGCAGTTTTGGTCACTGCAGCCCCTTGTCCCTCACATAAAACAAGAAATGATGTAAAACTGGAAAAATGCAGAAAACAACAACCAAAATGATCAAGCGGTGGATGATCTGCAGTTTGAATAAAGGTTACCATGTCTAGAATAGCTTTGAAAAAAAGTGACAGTGGTAGAGAAAATTATGTCCTGATTGGAGAAAGCAGATAGCAAGAGGTCTCCTCTCACATATACGCACAGCACTAGAATCTGTGGTGACCTATTGAAACTAAATGTGGAGATTCAGAACAGATCAAAGCACTTTTATACACAGCACACAGTTAAAGTGTAAATTCTCTGCCAATAGATGCAGATAGGGCCTTAAAAGAGGACTGAATGAATTCACAGAAATGTAGAGTTGGAAGAGACCACATGGGCCATCCAGTCCAACCCCCTGCCATGCAGGAACACCCTCAAAGCACTCCCAACAGATGGCCATCCAGCCTCTGCTTAAAAACCTCCAAACAAGGAGACTCCACTACACTCCAAGGCAGCATATTCCACTGCCGGACAGCCCTGACTGTCAGGAAGTTCTTCCTGAGGTTCAGGTGGAATCTCCTTTCCTGCAGCTTGAATCCATTGCTCCTTGTCTTGGTCTCTGGAGCAGCAGAAAACAACCCCACTCCCTCCTCTACATGGCATCCCTTCAAATATTTAAACATGGCTATCATGTCCCCTCTTAACCTTCTCTTCGGCAGACTAAACATACCCAGCACTCTAAGTCTATCCTCATAGGGCATGTCTTCCAGGCCCCTCACCATTTTGGTCGCCCTCCTCTGGACTTGCTCCAGCTTGACCATGTCCTTCTTGAATTGGGGTGCCCAGAACTGGACACAGTATTCAAGATGAGGTCCAACCAAAGCAGAGTAGAGTGGTACCAGTATCATGGAGATACGTCATCAATAATTACTTGGCAAAATGGCTTATCACTTTCAGAATTACAAACAGTAGACCTCTGTATATCAGTTACTGGAGAATACAAAACGGAAGGTCCAGTTGCAATCAGGTCCTGCCAGTGGCCTTGCTACAGGAACTGACTGGCCACTGTGCAAACAGAATGCTGGGTGACATACACCTTTGGCCTGAACTCAGAAGGTTCTTCTTACATTCTTATTCTACAAGGCAGTTTTGTACATAAGAAATCAGTTGACTGCATCTACACCATTTGTGTTAAGTAGATATATACTATGTCACACCAGTAACTGTACTTCAAATATATCACCCTTTTAAAAGACCTAATTACAATCTCAGATACATCTGCAATACAGGATTTGGAATAATAACTACTGTCGGGTGACTCAGACAATAAAACTTACTGAAGAGCTATCAGATGATTCATTGTTTTTTTCTACTTTATGCTTCTTCTTCTTCTTTTCTTTCTTATGTTTTTTTGAATGCTTCTCCTTTTTCTTCTTTTTTGTAGCAGAGTGTTCCTACATAAAGAAACATTTATATCAATGTGCCTGGTTAGAAGCTGCAAGACATGGCTTATTCTGTCATCTTTAAATTGCAGAGCATCTTTAAATAAACCTAACCACTTTCTCTTCCCATTGCTTCTGTCTCTCTAATTTAGATTAATATTTACATTACACAATAACAACAGTAATAATAGTTGCCTTTAAAAAAAAAGACAATTTTCACTCTGTCAACCATATAAAGATTTTAGTTGATTAATATGCAATGATCTTCTCCTATTGTTTCACACTGAAACAATTTGGAGAAAAAGTCTGGAGATCAGCAAGGTTTATGATCATTATAATCATCAGTATTACCATCACCAGAGTTCTCCTCAAGTACTCCACACCATCTGAGGATGAAAGGGTAAAAGCCCTATTGCACATGCTCTGTTATCCAAATTATTGAAGGTCATTTTAAATGGGGTGAACACACTGCTCGTGTGCTGTAACAGGGTCCTAATTTGTCCTCTAGCCTAGACATGATCCATACTGGCAGTGTGGATGGTATGCTGGCAGTAAAGGTATACAAGATTCAGCACAGTAAACTTCCTCCTCTCAGCCCTAACCATATGTCTTCCCCATTGTGGCTGCTAGCCTTTAGACCTCAACTGGCACAGATGAATTCTAGGACAGAACTCTAAATCAATGTTTAAATAAATGTTGCAATTTTAATTATAAATTTTATTTGAGTTAAATCTGTATATAAATATAATTCTACTATATGAAAGTCAAAGTTTGTCAGTGAGCTTGTCTGTTTGTCTACATCAGGCAGGCGAAGACCTCATATGATTGGCTGTGTGAGGCGAGAAGACCTCATATGATTGGCTGGCTGTGAAGGTTCTATGGAATCCTGGGGTTGGCAGTTCAGAGAGGGGCATTTAGAATTCTCAGCTAGAGAGCTCTGAATAGGTTAGTTGCTATGGAGACGAGGTCTAGCAGCAAGTCCCCTCACGAACCCAACCTCTGTATGTTAACAACTGTGAATACAGACTGGATTGGGGAATATGGGCAAAAGGTACAGGTAATGAACAACACAGTTTGGGGAATTAGAGACACAGGATCTCAAATCTGTGTATTTCAACTGCATCTAACTCCTAAGGTAAGGTAAGGTAGGTCCTAAGGTATTTCTAACAAGTGTTACCGATGAGAAAATAAAATCCTGGGAAATGTCAGGTAAATATGCTAATATATTATATTTGATTTATCTATTTCTCCTGAAATTGGGAGTCAAAGTGGGATAAAAATATCTGAAACTTACACTAATTAAACTAATATGTGTCTAACATTTTGGAAATTATTAACAAGCTGCCAGCTATTCCTTCATTTTAGATGAAAATAGCACCTTTCATGCTAGCTTTGAACACCAGTGGAAGGAAATGTGTTTCTTTATATCATAACTCATCTAACAAGAAAGAAGCCAAAATACCTGTATCCTGTAGGAAAGCAGGCCCTTTAAAAGACCTAAGTCATACAGTTGTGATCCCTGGCTAACACGGAATAATCATCATCATCAATTAAATCTTGCAGCTACTGGTTTTTGCTTATTTGTTTCAAATTTCAAATATCTTGTTTATAAATGATAAAACAAATAGATCATTTTTTTTACTCTATTTGAACTATTCAATATTTCTTAAGCTAAGTGAAAGCTGGTACTCCAGTTCTAACTAGTTACACTGAAATAGCTGATGCTGCCATGTCATGTTTTTGAGGAATTGCTTTATTCACTTCCACTGCAAACTCATCAAGTTGGAGCCTGACATCTTACAGAAGAGTTATTTACTTAAAGTCTTCGTCAGCTGCTTTTCTGCTTCAAGGCATCATTGCCTTCTCTCACATGAACCTGATTTGATTCTTAAAATTTGCTTCTAAGGGTCTTCTACAAATGCTTTCAGAGACTGGAGGGCCTCTAAGATAAGCCAAGGCCTGTCTTGAAGGTGTTGCTTTAATACTGGTTTGGGTTTGTTGTTGTTGTTGTTTTGCTTTTTTAAAGTTTTGAGCTTTAATTTAAAGGTACTTTTATTCTTGCAACTCTATTGTTTTCCTAATTTTTTAAGTTCTTGAGGGTTTTGTCATGCGTTATACTGTAGCCCAGCTGATTAACTATCTGGAATGATACTGTTAAACTAAGCATTGGTATTTGTTCTTAAAATACTTTTCCAGTAACCTTTGGAATAGGAAAAAAATGTGTTTTACAAAATCAACAATTAAAGGTAACTGCAATTGCAACATCATCACTATGTTTTTGGTGCAGCGGTGTACTTTGAGTGTTGGACTACGACCCTGGAGACCACAGTTTGAATCACCACTTGGTGACTCTGGCCAAGTCAGCCTCAGAAGAAAGCAATGGTAAACACACTCAGATCTTCAAAGGAAAACCCTGTGATAGGTCACATCAGGGTTGCCATAAAACAGAAACAGCATGAAGGCACACAGCTACAATAAAAAGTGGTACATTAATACAAGTGCATCACAAGCTTTTATTCATTAGTGCTACAAACACTACCTTTCCCAATTCTTCTAAACGATCATTCACATCAGAGAGCATCCATGTATCTTCCCCCCGGAGTCGCTTCAGTTCTTTCCTTCGTTCTGTTTTTTCATAATCAGCTTTCACCTAAAATGAAAAAAAGCAAAGAGAATAAGAAATGGTTGAATTTTAATAGTCATAATAAATAACTAATAAACAAGCATGAAATAATTACTTAGCCAAACTATGTATCCAAAACAGATATTGCAACTGAGTGTTAAGTAAAAGTTTATTTGCAGAATAGCAATTTTAAAGTATTATAATCAGCTTTATTTCTTCCTCAAAAAAAAATTTACATCCGAAAAGGAAAACGTATTTGCCAAGGAAAGAAAAAACAAACAAACTTAAAGTGCATTGTATTTTTCTAGTAAAAATACAGTATCGTTCTACAGGATATTCCTTGTGGCCTACACTTTCAGTACAATACAGAATATTTTACAGAATGATACTGTATTTTCAGCCAGGGTGGTGTAATGGTTTGAGCCTTGAACTACAATCCTGAAGACCAGGGTTTAATTCCACATTCAGCCATGGAAACCCACTGGTTGACCATGGGTGCATCATATACTCTCAGCCCCAGAAAACACCAAGATAGGTTCACTTTAGAATTGCCATATGAAATGACTTGAAGGCGTACAACAATGATGACAGAAATGACTTGAAGGCATATAACAACAATGCTAATCAAACATTTGAGGAGCAAAGTCTGATAGTATGTGAAACATGTATCAATTTCTTCATGGTCCTCACTCATTTCCCAAAGTCTTCCATAAATGTAATTCTCTACTCTATAAATTTCGGCACTGGAAAATCATCGAATCATAGAGTTGGAAGGTGCTTCATGGGTCACTGAATTCAACTCCCTGCTCAGCACGGAGTAGCTGTCCAGACTCTTTCTGAAGACACAGAGAAGAAGACCTCACCACCTCACCACCTCTCCAAACAATTGGTTCCACTGATGAACCGCTCTTAGTGTCAAGAAGTTCCTTCTAATGTTCAACCAAGATATACCCTCCTAGAACTGGTGCTACCCTCTAGAGTGGCAGAAAACAGACCTGCCTCCTCCTCTCTGTGACAGCCCTTGAGGTATTCAAAGAGTGCAGTCACACCACTTTTCTTCTCCAAGCTGAACATGCTTATCTCCTTTGTTCTTCATATCTCTTATCATCTTTGTTGCCCTTCCCTGAACCTGCTCTAACTCGTCCGCACCCTTTTTAAAATGAGGTGCCCAGAAATGAATGCAGCACTCCAGGTGGGGAGCGTCTAGTCAGCACAGAACATAACGGGGACTATTACTTTCCTAAGCCTGGAAACTCTGCTTCAGTTAATGCAGGCAAAAATGGCATTTGCTTCTAATGCCAAGAACCAGGTACAAGGACTAATAAGCCTTAACCTTTAGGTTTTCACTAGCACTGTGAACAGATCCAGGTCTTTCTGCTCAGTACAATAGCACAGAACACCCGTGTCAAAACAGCAAGTACTTTTACCAATATATAGCAATGGTGATTCACATTTCTATGACACAGCACAAGATGTGGCTGCAAGCTGGAACAACAGGTAGAGCTGAGACAAAAAGAAAAGCAGACAACAAGCATGCCATCCTTTTTAAGCCACCTGTCTTCCACCTCAAGCTGTGATCTAAACATGTCCTTAGGACTAAGGATTGAACAATGCAGTTTGGGTAACCCGCCTCTTACAAGTTTCAGGCAAGACCAGATGTTACTGACAATATACAGCTGCTACTGCTGCTCAAAGACACTCCCTTGTGTCATTGTTTCTTCTTCCACCTCAAAAATAATCCAGTAGTACAGAATCCTTGATGTGACTTCAGTGCACTCAGTTTCTTCATCTGACTACATTGGCTTGCTGTTCATTAGGAAGCAAAGGTATCATCATGCATTTTTTGTTACTAAAAATAGTTAGAGGGAAGTTACTTCCAAAGGCAGACAAGCATTCTCATTGATGACTAGTTCATCTACCTAGTTAGTCTACCTTTTGACAAAACTAAAACTATTCTGTAATAATGAACAACCAGCCAAAAGGTAGCTCAGGTTATTAATTACGTCATCATATCAAGTATCTTCCAGTGTAAATGAAATGGAAACAGTTAAATAGAATTTCTGAATCTAGACTTCACTCCTGAAACTAAAAGTTATCCTTACAGCAGAAACTATAAGCAGTAAGTTAAACTGTTAAATGGGGAGAAGACAAAATTACATCCTGTTGTAGGTAGCTGGAAGATTCCAAATAACTGTATGGACAAAACAAACCATTAGACTTCTCCTTAATTAAGCCACAACACTTCTCTTCTTGTCTTCAACAAGATTTACTCATAAGTAATCACAGTCCCCAACAGCATTTCTGCAATATTTCTCATCTCCACAAAAAGATGTAAACACACATTCCAATTCCCTCCTCCCTAAACATTCTATTATCCCCAAATTTAGGTCTCTCTCACTTCAACCACCCCACTGATTATTTTGCTGTCACTCAAAGTCACACTGAAGTAACCTCTCGTTCCATTTGCCTAATGTAATCTCACATAGCTCACTGACACCAATCTTTTTCTCCCATTCTGTATTTTTATAATTAAATCCCCAGCTAGTTGCAAGTTTCTTTCCTGCGCGATAAAAGCAAGGCCTAATTGTTACACATTTCTCAACTCTCACCCAGTGCAAGCATTTTATTCTGAGCCAGAGCTCATTAATGCTGTCCAATACCACAGAAATACCCGCCAATTTTCCTTTTGCCCTTTCAGATTAATTTCTCCCCTCCAGTAATTTCAGCTCATGTCATGAGCAGAAGCTGCATTTAACTTCTATTGTTCCAAGCACATTAGGAAGTCTAATGCTTTAAAGCACCTAACAGATGGTCCCTTCTTCCCTCTCTCTCTCTCTACCCCCCCCCCACACACACACACAGAGCAACTACATCACGAGAAACTTTTAGGATTAATGTTTGTTTGTGAAATGGCCCTTAAAAACTTCTGAACACTCTCTGCAACGATATACCAGCACAATAAGAAGCATCTTCTGAATCTGTCTAAGAACTCAAGCTTGACTTGTTATGTCCAAAACATAATCTTCAATATTCATAACAGTACACTATCGTACAGTAATATGCCACAGGGATTGTTACCAAAACCAGGACAGTCAATGCATTTTGACATAAACCAGCTACAAGAAATAAGTGACCCACTACACTCACTGTTTGGATCATCCTTTCTTACTGACTTGACACAAATGTTCAGGTTGAAAGGTGCTTTGATAATCTGAAAGGTTTCACATAGTTCCAGCAGTGTTCCAAGAAAGCGTCAAGACTGACATTGTGTATACCTTATACCCTAGAGAAGGGATCACTATGAGGAATGTTTTCCCATTGGCATGAGGGTGAGATTTATTGCAGGATTTATTAACCTAATTTATATTCAGAACCTATCTAATATATAAAAGTCAAAGTCTGTGAGTTTGTCTGTGTCAGGCAGGCGAAGAATTCATATGATTGGCTGTGTCAGGCGAGACGACCTCATATGATTGGTTGGCTGTGAAGATTCTATGGAATCTTGGGCTTGGCGATTTAGGGAGGGGCCTTTAGAATTCTCAGCCAGAGAGCTCTTGCACCTGGCCAGTTGCTATGGAGGTGAGGCCTAGCAGCAAGGAGAAGGCCAGTGTATTCCCTCAGAAACCAAACCTCTGTATGTTAACAACTCTGAATATAAATTGGATTGGGGAATACGGGGGACAGTTACATGTACTGGACAATGCAGTTTGGGGAATTAGAAACACAGGATCTCAAATCTGTGTATTTCAACCGCATCTAATTCCTAAAATAAGGTAAGGTAATTCCTAAGGTATTTCTAACAAATGTTACCAATGAGAAAATAAAATCCCAGGTAACACAGGGTAAATACGCTTGTCATACATAAAGTTGTATTAGACTCAGAGGAAGCAGTCATGTAATTTGGAGGAAGGAACATCAATAATTTAAAATACACAGATGACACCATATTACTTGCAGAAAATAGCAAAGGCTTGGAACAATTACAGATAAAAGTTGAGAAACTGCTGAAACAGGGTTACAGCTGAATATTATGATTTACATAACTTTAAAGTGAGTAACAAAGGCATTGAAATAGTTTAAGATTTCCTACATCTTGGCTCAGTCATTAATCAAAACAGAGACCACAGTCAAAAAATCAGAAAACTAAGACACGGAAAGGCAATTGTGAAGGATACTAGATAGAATTTTCAAGTGTAAAGATTTATCATTAAATTCAACGTCATGCCGGAATAGGTTCAACAGCAGAATATGATATCCAAATTTGAAAAAGTACTAAAGACCTATCTCTTCTGATAGGCCTGACCAGTCTACTTTTAATTATGATGTATTTTAATTATGATATTTGTATTTTAAATGGTTTTATGTGTTTTTAGTGTATTTTAACCAATAATGTTTTTAACTGTATTTTAATTTATGTTGCATACTGCCTCAAGCGTTAGGGAGAGGCAGGTAAGAGATAAAAAAAATATTTATTTATTTATTCATTCATTTATTATTATCACTACTACTACTACTACTACTACTACTACTACTATTACTACTCAGGCCACAGCTTTTCCAATATCTATGTATAGTTGCGAAAACAGAATAGTGAAGAAAGTTGATAGTAAGAGAACCAACTCATTTCAAATGTGGAACTCGAAAAGAATTCTACAAATGCCAGGAACTGCTAAAACAACAAATAAACAGGTCTTAAAGCAAATGAAGCCTGTACTCTCATTAAAAGCCAAGATGATCAAACTGAGGCTATCATATTTTGGAAATACCATGAGATAGTGTGACTCATTGGAAAATATTATAATGCTTAGGAAAGTGGAAGACAGTACTAAAAGAGAAAGACCCTACTACAGGTAGATTGATTCAATCAAAGAAAGCCACAACTCTGAATTTGCAAGACTTGAACTGGGCAGCTGACTGACTGGTGCTCTTTCATTCATAAGGTCACTATGAGTTGAATCTGACTTGACATCAAACAACAAAAATATTTCCTGTTTTATTCTGCATTTGTTTTGTGATAGCTCATTAGCTTAAGTAATTTTTTTTACTTGTTGGGTTTTTTTTTAATTTTTATTAATATACAACCTAAGAACAAAGAACAGAGCAGAAAGGAAAAATCAAATATATCAAGAACAAAAATCCACTCCCAGGAAAGCATGCAGTCAGAATCCTGAGTGGCATGTTGGGAGCTCTGGTGGTGGTAAAGTGCATCATGGGTGTAATCAATAAAAGGAAGCCATTTTTTTTTTCAAAATTGTCTTGTGTGGTATATCCTTTTGTTATCCTCTCATTGTGTGCAAGCTTTTCTATTAGCCGTGTGTCCCAGATCCTTTTCCACCATCTTTCAATGGAAAAATCGCCTGTTTTCCAATTAGAAGCGATTTCCAATCTTACGTTTATGAGGAAAAAGTTAATGAGGTCCTTGTGATTCAACTGGTTACACAGTGAATCATACATTGAAAGCAGTTGAAGGGTAGGACAAGGATCAACTGTTTGCTTTGTAATAGTACTGACCGTTTTCAAAACCTCAGAGCAAAATTGGGCTACCACAGGGCAGGATAATCACATATGAAGGTAGGTGCCCTTGGAGCTACAACCCCTCCAACAGTTGGGTGATATGGTTTTTGTGATGTGACTCAATTGAACAGGTGTAAGATACCACCTATGAATCAATTTGGGAGTACATTCTTTAAATTTGTATGGGAGTGATGTCCAAATTTTCAACCAATTCATATCTGGTATCTGAGCTCCAAGGTCAGCTTCCCAGCCTGGTTTACTATTAAGACCTCAGCCATAGGTCTCATCAGTTAGCCATTTACTAATTTGTGATGCCAACCCTTTCAGGGACAGGTCCTTTGAGATGCATATATTATCAAATGAAATTAAGGGGGTGTGGAAGTTCCCCTGTATGGGATGTAGCAGATTTGCTTATGTTATTTGCTCTGTTTAGTAAGCACAAAAAAGCAGCCTTCTCCAAGCTGGTGCCATTCAGATGAGCTAGACTACAGCTCACTGCTGACACCGGCTGGGGCTGAAGGAGTTGTTGCCTGTTGCACCAGGAAGGCATCATGTTGGGGAGGAAATGCACTACAGGGTGATTGTCTTTTACAGGTGTTCACACATGCACTCACACACAGTTCTACTGTTTAAGTAAAAGAAGGAAGAACAAGTTCTAAGTGCTTCATGAACACATATACAGACAAGACAGAAATGTACTAGACTTTTTACACCATCAAATATATCTCCTGTTACTTTAGAATTTAAACCACTGTGTAGGAAATAATCTAATTAAGGTTGACAAAAAACTTCTCTGCACAGTGATTTTAAAAAAGTACTTTACATTCCCTTGTTAGAAATTTGCAGCACAATTCAAGCATATCTAGGAATGTAAAAGCCATTTTATCAAGTTCTTACATGAAGACACTAAGTGTAAGTATACAAAAGATGAAAACAGAAGGCCTTGCAAAGCTCCCCTGTATATGAAATTTCAGAGATGAGCACAATTTTCCCATACTCCAGTAGAGAAGTATTATAGCCTATCAGATCCTGCACAATGGCTCCAACATCTCTGAGGAAAGAATTATTTTTCAGAAAAGTGTAACTCTGAGCTTGAGAAATTTGATCTGGTTTCCATGGGTTCCTCTTCTTAGAAGCACTGTTAAAACACACATTTTTCATAAGCAGGAATAAAACTCTATAATTCAAAGGCATTTGAAAGAACAATAAATCCTCCTTTGATTTCTAACTATATACAAGAAGGATGCGCCAGTGTTCAGGAAGGATGCAGCAGTGTTCCTTAGGATTAACATATATTTGAAAAGCATACTGTCCCACCACACCACACCACACCACAAGTGGCTTTTCAAAGTCCTCTCATCTTCAAAACTGATGCATCAAATGGGGACAGAGGCTGCTGTTAAAGAAACAAAAGCCAAATCCTTCTTAGGCAAACACAGCAAACTGAGCACTTCTCTGGACACAAGCAACCATTTACTAATATCTTCCAACTTTTGTGTTTGTTTCACCTTTTCTGATTAACATTACCAGAAAAAATTAAGTGCCATCACATACTGAAAGCCTAGACAACTTACAAAGGATGGAAAGAAAAAATACAAAATCCGAGGCTGTCAAATAATTATTAGTTGATAGGAATGTAGTTCATACATACAACACTGATGCATTAGGATTATTTTATTGCTTGCATCCTTAAAGCTAATAATTTGTTAATGCTGTAAGATTGCAATCCTATGCTCATTACTTTGGAATTAAGTCGGGCTGAGCACCAAGAAGATTGCTATGAGTAAACAGACATAAGATAAAACAAATTAATTTTATGCTTTCCTATTCTACAGGCTAAAGTGGGACATACAGAGTTTTTTTTTTAATAGAAGTCAGTTCAGACTGAAGCCTGGTTTTAATGTCTGTTGCCAAAGTGATCAGAATCTGACAGAACAAGTATTTGCTAACTTCCTAAAAAGTTTTTTTAAAAAATGAAAATGAAATGCTAGTACTGCCACTGAAAGAGGCTGACAGCTCCAACAGATGTACCCCTGACATCCCCTCAGGCACCACAACTGTTTTCTAAAAAATATTCTGCAATCTGCAATTCTACTAAACTAGGCAGTATCTTGATGACCTGTCAAAAACCAGTGAGCAAAACACAACCATATCTGTCACACTCCTTGTCACGCACCTTTTTAAACGTACAAGACTACTCTCTATCTAGGGGTAGTGATCCTATCTAAATAGCCTTTCCCTCAGGCGATTAGCACTGCAGAATTCATACACCAAACATTTTAAAATCGCCTAAATCCAACACTGCAAAAACGTTGCAGTCCAGCACAAAGAACTTTCTCTCCCCTCCCCTCCACCCTCGGACCACTCAGTAACCAGCCACAGAGAAATGCTTAGCCCTTTGGAAACACATTTTTGGGGCACATGGGAGGCTGAAATGGGGAAACAAGGTCACCTCTTCCCAATTCCATTGATGGAAGTAGTTTCATCAGTAGGTATAACCCTGCTGGATGCTAGCTACTGTTAAGCAGGGTCCCTCAAATGTTTGACATAATACCATGTTGCATTTATCAGATACAAAGGGCATCCATTTAAAAATCCAACCAACTCTGCTTTTAGTTGATATTACATTCCAATCCCATAAACCCTTATGGGTGAGATCTACTGAACTTTCCTCTGCACTGTCATGGAGAGAAATGGACTGCAATACTTAGGATAACTAACAACCTTTCTTTACCTTATTCAATAGAAACAAATATGAACTGCAGATAGGGCAATTCTGAGGATAATAAAATCACTCAACTGAGGCAGAGGGTTGTGCCACTTTTAGTGCTGACTGAAGGAAAACAAGCTGTAAGAGGATTTGACTGAAGAATAAAGTTAGATCAATGCTGGAACTGTGTTTTGTTTGTTCCAATAGATGTTTTATGGGGTTTGGATAAAATTAGAATTATCCAAAATAGTAATATCAATAAGAAAGAGAATTAATAGTTGTTATTATTATCAAGGTATAGGATTAAAGGATGAATAACAACCATTGCCTGGGGAGTGGTAAGTCAGTATTATATGTATAGTATTTGAATTAGTTGCCGGGGCGGGGGGTTAAGTAGAGTTTTTTCTGTAGTCATGTTTGTTGTATGTCTTGTTTGTAGACTGTCGTTTTTATTATATTGATATTGTATGTTTTAATAACATACAATACTTATGAAGGCATGCATGAGGGGATTTTAAGGTATATGCTGTACAGCATACATAGATATATGTACAACTCTGGATATTGGACTGTGACTCTGGAGACCAGGGACAGAACTCATACTCAGCCATGGAAACCCACTAGATGCCCTTGGGAAAGTCACACTCTTTCAGAGGAAAGCAAAAGCAAATACCCTTTGAACAAATGTTCCCAAGAAAACCCATGATAGGTTTGTCTTAGCGTTGTCATAAATTGAAAACAACTTGAAGGCAAAGAACAACAGACAAGAACATCTACTATGAGGCCATATTTTATTAACACAACTATGCCTCAATTAATAAAGTAAATATGTTCCTGGGCATTACTTCTTTAACAGAACATTTGGTACCAGAGGCAGAAATATAATGGGAAGAATACAGATACACATATGGATATATTACACCCCCCAAAAGAAAGTTCAGTATATTTCAGCAAACTTTGTATTCAAAATTAACAATATACAAAATGTGAACTATACGTGAAATGAAACAACCAGGCTAGGTAAACCTTGAACAACTAAATAAAAACATTTTGAACCTTCTAGAGGCCACTTGAAGCTTCTTCCAAAATACACGTGCACCCTCACATTTCCTAAGGTTCCCATTTTAGTGGTTTAACACAGAGATCTACACCCCTTTTTAACATGTTGGGTAGCAAGCTTATCAGCTCCCCCCTTTTCTCTCTGTTTTGCTCTTCAAACATGCCTAGTAAGGGATTCTGGAGGCAGATGCTGTTTACCTTGCCTGTTGTATATAGGCACACACGGCTACAGGAAGATTGGCTAGAGCAGAAACCCATTCTTTCTCAAGTTTCATTGCACTGTTTGTTGCAGATGCTCTGTTACAGCCCAACACAGAAAGTCTGTCCTTCTCTAGCTCTCCTTTGTTTTCCTCCCAAGCTGATCTTGCTATAAAACAACCTTCCAGCTAGGCAGATTAGAAGGGGAGCTGATGGATCACAAAAAGGCTTTGGGGGAAAAAGGAGCTTCACTATCAGAGGCTTTATTAACTGAGGCATATTCATATACTCTTTAACATCTCAAACACTATAGAAATAATCTAGAGTGAAATAATCAATCCTCATGTAATTGTACAAAATAAATCCCTAAACATTTTATAGAACATATCATAACATTTGGAGTAACTTATTTCTCTGCACTATCCAAAGTTTAATAAATTGGGGGTTTTTTTATTCATGAATGCTGTATTTTTGTCTACAGACCTCCTGGCTGATAATATCAACACATGAGTCACACAAGCATTCCACTAACTGAACCCGAAAAGTATTTCAACACAACAAAACCAGTTTGGTCAGTTTCTCCATTTTTATTATATCACCTCTTACGTCCCTGTTTTCACGGAACAGCCCAACTTCTTCAACTGAATTTCCATCTATATACATCTCCAGTCTGCTTATTAGGGCCACAGAGCAATAATAAAGATTATCAATGCACAATATCCAATGCTTAATTCAAACAAAAGTCTGTAGACAAAAAATAAAAAATCCTTTCAGTGTCACAATGCTGAAAAAGAAATATACTAACTTGACAATAACTTGAACTGGCCCCTTGCATCAACAAGCATGAAATTCACAAGCTAGCTTGCAGCAAGAATGATCACCAGCAGCTATCAGAGATTATATTAAAAGCAATTTTTATACCTGCTCTTCAAAAAAAGGTGAGATTTATTTCTCTTCTTAAGCAAAGGCAAGGTTCTCCTCCCATTAAATAAAAGAAAGCATAAACTGCACAGTATCCCCTTTCCTAAAAATATAAACTTGGGTGACAGAAAATAAAGTACAGTGCTTCTACACAGTCCACATCAGAATATTACATCTAAGTTGTCATAACTATCAGAGGGGGAAAATCTGTTGCATGCAGATGCTCATGAAACTAGCTAATCACATAAAAAAAAGTCTGCCATATTTTATATGCACATAGATCTATGCAACTGAACAAGAGATCTTTCACACTGCAAACACATGCAATGAACACGAGGAATTTCATATTTCAAGCACATGCAACGAAATATGTTTTTTAAACATCAAACTACTGCACTGATCTCCTAGGCAAGCAAAGGTTTGACAAGAAAGGGTTTTACTGTACAGAGTAAGAAATGTCAAATGTCCAAGAAAGGATTCAGAAAGGAGGAAACAACAGGGATCAAACTGCAAACACACATTGGATAATGAAATATACCAAAGGATTTCAGAAGACTATCAACCGGTGCTTTATATACTACAGCAAAGCTTTTGACTGTGCAGATCATGAGAAATCATGGCTTGCCCTAAAAGAAATGAGAGTACCACAAAATCTGATTGTCCTGATGCATAACCAATACTCTCGACATATCATAAGAAGACATGACTCACTGGAAAAGATAATCGTTGATAAAGTAGAAAGCAATGGGAAAAGGGGGAGATTGCATTACAGGTAGATTGATTCAATCAAGAAAGCCACAGCCCTGAGTTTGCAAGACCTGAACAGGACCATTGAAGACCTGGGCTCTTGGAGGTCTCACATTCTACCATAAGTCAAAATCAAGTTGACAGTAAATAACAACAACAATTTGCTACATGTGACAAGAAATTTCCTACACAGAATATCACTTTTGTGTAGGAAGCCCAGCTTGCATATAAAGCAACGCTCAGAAGCTGCTAAATCACAGTAGATAAAAATGTATATACACTTCAGAATCCACCAGGGCTATGGAATATATGGCCAGGTCACAAAGAAAATACTACATAAGGTCAAATCAATGTATTATACAAAGATAATAAGATATTGACAATACTACTTTCCATTATTCTATGCTGTAACTAGTAACTTATACTTCATTTTTAAGCAGCAGAGTTCTACAGATGTTAAAAATGTGTTAGTTGTATATTTTCATAAACTATAGATAATATATCACCCTCTTCTACATTAGATGAACGCTAAATCAAAAAAGGGGTGGAAGTAATTTCAATTTTTCCATTTTTTCTTTTTTTTTCTTTCTTTTCCTTTTGTTTGGCCAACTTTGTAATAATTGGTTAGAAGATATATATTTGGCATTACTTCTATATTATCTACTATATAAAAGTCAAAGTCTGTGAGTGAGCTTGTCTGTTTGCCCCTGTCAGGCAGGCGAAGACCTCATACGATTGGCTCTGTGAGGAGAGAAGACCTCATACAATTTGCTGGCTATGAAGATTCTATGGAATCCTGGGGTTGGCAGTTCAGGGAGGGGCCTCTAGAATTCTCAGTCAGAGAGCTCAGGCCAGTTGCTATGGAGTCGAAGCCTAGCAGCAAAAAGGAGGGCAGTGTGTTCCCTCAGGACCCCAAACTCTGTATGTTAATAACTCTGAATAGATTGGATTGGGGAATATGGGGAAAATTTACAGACA
Source organism: Cyclura pinguis (assembly GCA_030412105.1). NCBI lineage: Eukaryota > Metazoa > Chordata > Lepidosauria > Squamata > Iguanidae > Cyclura > Cyclura pinguis. The sequence goes on along the minus strand of CM059601.1, from coordinate 264,621,225 downwards.
GGTACTGGACGAAACAGATTGGGGAATTAGAGACACCGGATCTCAAATCTGTGTATTTCAACCGCATCTAATTCTTAAGGTAAGGTAATTCCCAAGGTATTTCTAACAAGAATTACCTATGAGAAAATAAAATCCCAGGCAACGCAGGGTAAATACGCTACTCTTTTTTATATTATTTCCTCTCTTGTAAATATTTATGTTTTGAGTTTTGATTGCAATATTATATTGTATTATCTTTTGGAAAATAAGGAAACCAATAATTTTCCTTTTTTTCAACGATTTAAAATGTTACTAATAAAGATATCAACACAAGAATACATTATATAAAGAAAACATAAAGTATGGGGCCAAGAGTTCAAAAAAGAAAACACAGGTCCCTTTGGAGAAAAAAAGATGACAGTGGGACCGTCTATATGCAAACGGCTTACTACTTCCCCCATATTTGGCTTTTCCCCAGTCTGACTTTAGTTTTACTATAACTTGAACTCCCATGATGCCGTTCACGACAACCCCACAGAATCCTGGGGATTGTAGTTTAAGAAAAGCCACTGAAACTCCTTCCATAGTGAAAAGAATTCTCCCAGAAACTACATTTCCCAGAGTTCTCGGGGAGTAACTCTTACAATTATAAAGGAACTGAAAGAAAACCGACGTTTACGGAGAGCTGCTGCTCTAAGCCACATTCCTGGGACTCATGACTGACCCTTGCCTCTTTTTTGACACAGCGCTTGCCTATAAGGGTAAGGAGCGACCCAAGAAAGACCTCACGCTATCTACACAGGGCAGAAAGAGAGGCTGAGGAGTGCCCCGCCCCACCCCACGCTAAGGCTCTTTAAACGGGAAGAGAGACGAAGAAGGTTCTCCACGTAGGAAGAACGGAAGGGGACCACAAAGCCAAGCCGGCCCGTCACCTGCTGCAGCAGCGCCTCGCGCTGGCGGCGCCGCTCTTCCTTTCGCGCCGCCAAGGTCCGCTCGCTTTCAAACCCGGACGCCATGCCCGTTGGGGGAAAAGTTGCGCACGGCCGTAAAGCAGCCGGAAGCCGGCTTCTCTTTGACACGCTTGCGCAGGGCGAACGTCAAGCGACGTAAAAAGAGGTAGAGAGCCCGACATTTTGAAGCGCATGCGCGTTTTTGGCTTTTTGTGTGTTGCCGATCTGTAAGTGTTTGGGATCGTCGGAAGCCGTGCTTGAATTGATGGCATTCATTCCGAGGCTGTGGTTATTTCCGCACTAGGCTGTTATAGTGCTATTATTCCATTTTCAACATCCTATGGAATGCTGAGGTTCACCTCCCTAAACTGCAAACCCCAGGATTCCATAGGATGTTGAAAGTGGAATAATAGCACTATAACAGTCTAGTGCGGAAATGCCCTGTATGTGGTGCCCTGTTCACAGAGGAGATCTTGGAACAATTATTCTTTGGGCTTCACCTACTCCACTCTTAAGCAGGGGGAATCTGGCAGCTGAGTTTAAAAATAAATATCCCAAGCTCTGGCATGATTATTCTTCATCTGTTGAAACAAGCTGCCTTAAAATACGGAAATTTTTGCTGGTCAAAGAAGAGGGGGTTTTTTGTTTAAAAAACTGCAACTAACAACCAGTGATTAAAGATCGAGGGGACTGAATCTGGGACCGTCTATATGCAAAGGGCTTACTATTTCCCCCATATTTGGGTTTTCCCCAAATCAACAGTTTGTTCTGTGCCTTAGAATACTGAAAAATTGTATATCTGTATATGTATATCTAACATTTTGCCTGCTGTTTAACCCAGTTGTATAGCATTACATAAAAATACGTGAAGAACCTTATGTCTTCTGAGTTTTCATAACAGGGGCATCAAAAGATGTGGAACTGAAAAACACAAGATGTCTAGTGGCTAGAGGGCTGGACTGGGACTTGGAGGATCCCAGTTCAAGTTCCGACTGAGTCCTGAAGCTCTTCAGGCAATCACTCAACCCCTAACCTTGTTAATTTCAGTTAAGTCAGCTTCAACTTGTGGCGACCCAATGAATGAGAGAACTCCAGGTCACTCGATCATCAACAGCCCTGCATAGGTTTTGTAGACTCAGGGCCATGGCTTCCTTGATTGATTCTACCCATCTGTAATGCAGTCTTCCTCTTTTCTTACTGCCTTCTACCTTACCAAGCATTATACAATCAGCCTTCCACATTTGCGGGTTTCACTTCTGCAGATTTGATTATTCACAGATTATTTGCTGTCACCTCTGCTGCCTCCCTATGCCATTTAACAGGCATTGCAAGTTTTGTGAGACTGACAAACTTCGAACGAGGCTTGTAAGTCCCTATTAAGAATGGCGTGGTGCAGCAGTGGAGTTGGGCACTAAGTCCACCAGCCACCCACTTCTGCCTTACGAAGAAACCCTGTGCCTCAAAGGAATCCATGGTGGGTTGAATATGGTGATCATTCTTCTTTGTGTGTTAAATATGGTTTGGGAGGGCCTAGAGTTATTCATGGTTTTTCCACTTTCACAGGGGTCCTGTGCCCCTAACTCTAGCGAATGTGGAGGGATGACTGTAGTCTTTTCTAGAGAATCATATCTTCTCATGATGCACTCATAGTACAACAATCTCAGTTTAGTCATCTCGGCTTCTAGGGAGAGTTCAGGTTTGATTTGATCAAGGACCCATTTATTTGTCTTTTTAGCAGTCCATAGTATCCTGTGAAACCCTTCTCCAGCACCACATTTCAAATGAGTTAATTTTCTTCCTATCAGCATTCTTCATTGTTCAGCTTTCACAACCATGTATAGAAATTGGAAATACAATGGCATGGACAGTCCCAACTTTAACATTCAATAATATATCTTGACACTTCAGCATCTTGTCTAGTTCCTTCATAGCTGCCCTTTCTAGGCCTAGTTTTATTTTGATTTCTTGACTGCATTCTCCATTCTGATTAATGACTGCGCCAAAGTTTAGAAAACGTTCCACTATTTCAATGTCTTCAGTGTTTACTTTCTGTAAATCATCTGTGGTGATTACTTTTGTTTTCTTAATGTTCAGCTGTAAATCTGCTTTTGCACTTTCTTCCTTGACTTTCTTCAGGAATCATTCCAAGTCTGCTATTTTCTGCTAGTAGTATGGTGTCATCTGCTTATCTTAAATTGTTGATATTTCTTCCTCCAATTTTCATGTGTACTTCCTCCAAGTTTAATCCTGCTTTACACGTGATATGTTCAGCATACAGGTTAAATAGAGTGATAAAATGCAGCCTCAACCCATAGAAACCATTCAGTTCCCCTGTATTCTGTCCTGATGGTAGCCTCTTGTTCTGCATACAGGTTCCAGATCAGGACAATCAATGTCATAGCACACCCATTTCTTTAAGGACAATCCACAGTTTTTTCATGATTTTCATAATCAAAGGCTTTGCTATAATCTATAAAGCACAGGCTGATTTTCTTCTGAAATTCTTTGATGCCATTAGCGAACAAATATTTGCAATATGATCCCTAGTGCCTTTTTCTTCCTGAATCCAGCTTGGACATCTGGCATTTCTTGCTCCATATATGGTAAAAGTCTTTGCTGTAAAATTTTGAGCATCAGTTTGCTTGCATGGAGAATTAATGCAATGGTCCTGAGGTTACTGGTGTCCTCTTTCTCAGGGACTGGAATGTATATTGAGTGTTTCCAGTCTGTGGGCTATTCTTTTGTTTTCTATATTTGTTGACAGATTTTTGTCAGAACTAGAGTAGATGCTGTTTCTGTAGCTTGAAGCAGTTCTATTGGTATGTCATTTGGTCCTGGTGATTTATTTCTCCCAAATGCTCTGACTCCAGTTTCCATTTCAAATGGAAGGTTCAGCTTCAAAGAGTTCTTCCTTGAAATAATCTATCATCCTTTGATCTCTTTTATGTAGTTCTTTGGTGTATTGTTTCCATTGTGTTTTTATTTCTACTTGGTTTTATAGTGTGTTCCCTTGCTGGTCTTGGAGCATCTCGACTCTGGTTTAAATTTCCCTTTGATTTCTCAGATCTTGTTCCTCCTTTTTTGTTGTCCTCTTCTGTTTCTCTGCCTTGATTATTATAGTACTTCTCTTTGTCCATGTGTATTCAAGATTCTGACCGTATTTCTGTTGCCTTTTACTTTTCTTTCTCTTCTATCCTTAACTGCTTGAAGAGTTTCTTCAGTCATCCACTGAAGTGCTTCATTCCTTGACCTTGCTTTGTTCCCTACTTTTGCATTCCAATCACTTATGATGAAAAACAAATCCTGTTCTGGTGTGCAATCAGTTTCCTCCTGGACTATAGCACAGAATCTTTCCATTTCTTCTTTTGCTTCTGTAGCCAGAACATAAATTCAGATTATGATTATATTAATGAGTTTTCCCTGAAGTCTTATTGACATGATTTGGCCAGACTTTGCACTGTATCCTTTGACTGCTTTTGCTATATCTCTCCTCACTATTAATGCCACCCCATTTCTTCTTCGATTTTCATTTCCTGAGTAAAACACTTTCTAGTGTTTTACTGAAAATGCCCCATTCCTGTCTACTTTCATTTGCTCACCCCAAGCATTGCAATGTTTATGTGTTCCATTTCTTGTTTTACTGTGTGTAGCTTTCCCTGATTCATACTTCTTAAATTCCATGTTCTTATGTGTTGGCCAGCTTCGGAGCTTCCTTTCACCTCTGAGCATGTCAACAGCTGAATGTTCTTTCAGTTTGAGTCCAATTGCATTATGAGCCCTAGTGCTACTCATAGTTGTCCTCTGGTGTAACCCAGTAGGTCATTGAGTGCCTTCTGAAATAGGAGTGTTATCTTCTGGCATTCTCTCTTCTTTCATTCTGGATTGTCTCATCATAGGGTTTTCATGGTAAAAGACAATCAAAAAGGATTTAGTGTGCTTCCTTCTGCACAGTACAACAGCTCCTCCACATCTGCAAGTTTCTGAGGCACAGAATCCTCGCAAAAGTCAAAAAACCACAAAAAACTCCCAATCCCCCTCTCATTCGCCTCTGGCCCGTGAGTTCCAGAGGGGAAGAAAAAAGACAAAGTAAAGGGCTTACCAGTACTTTCAGATGGAGAAGAGCAGAGTTCTGGTGTTCTAGCTACTTCTAGTCACCATCTTGAAAAAGGATGGGTAGGAGAAAGAGAGCACTTGACCTATCAGCAGCCATTACACAGCAGAATGTGCAGCCACAGGGCAGAGACAACACACCTCCGGTAGTGGGGGGGCGGGGAGGCTTTGCTCATCCAAAAGGAAAAAAAACATCCATTTTAAACATAAGCCTCACAAGCCTGGGGGTGAGAAATGCAAGGGAATAGGAGGAGGAAAATGAGGGGAGACAAGCATGTGCCTCATGAATAATCAAATTCATGAGGGTCAAACCCACAAATGTGGAGGGACGACTGTACTAACAAGTGTTTGCTATGATGCCATTGCCATGGTCTCAGAGAAATCTGTTGTCTGTTGCTGCTCCTGTAGCTATTTGGCACACATAGTCTGGCTCCTCAGCAAAAGCCTTTCTGCGTGAGAGGCTCTACTAACAGCACTGCTGCTGTCAGCATAGCCTCCTGCTTCACAGGAGCACACAATCCCACCACAGCAGAAAGGTAGTGCCCATGGTGGGCAACCATGACCTACTTCACACAGTTGTTAGGATAAAGTGGAGGAGGAAAGCTTAGATATGCCACCTTGAGCTCAGTGGGGAGAAAGCAAGATATACAGGTATACCCTAGTTATCAAAGGAGATGGGTTCCTGGGCGTTACCTCTTTCACAGAAAATTTGGTAGCAAAGGCCGAAATAACATGCAAAAATAGGAAAAGATTCCTGCAACGCAAAAAAGAAGAGCAGTTCCATCTGTTTTCAGAAAACTTTTTTTATTTAATATTATACATATGTCCATGAAAAAAGAAACAATAAGGTCAAGTAAGCCTTCCATACTCACCATTGCACTAACTTTCCTGCAGCTAGCTTCACACAGGGGAGAAACAACCAGGATCACAAGGGAAGTTACTTTTCTGTTGCTAATGGAGTTGAAATTGTATTGCCTGTCTGCCTTTGTGTCCTGTCACCACATAACCAAGAAGGCAAGTGGATTCTGCCTGCATTGAGATCCTTTGAGAACAACTGAACTAGAACAGAAACAACATCTGATACAAAATGTAGTCCATTGGCTCTACCATCATCACTTTTCTTCTCCTGTCTGATTTTTAAACATCTTGTGCCTGATGAAGAAGCCAGTGGAGCTTCAAAGGCTTGTATGATGTATTTTGTGCATTTTGGTTGGCCAGGAAAGGTGTTCCTCTCTTGTGGAATTTTATATTTTGTTGTATTTTGCTGCACGTCCAATGCAGCTACCCTTGAATTTCTGACTGAGTGTACTTAAATGTCTCATTACCTCTAGTTGAGCCATTGTATTTACACTGTGGCAGGTTAAATACTCTGCAGAAGTCTCACAAACAGAACATAAGTGCAATAGAAGGACCCTCTTGCTCTTGCTTGAGCAATGACGATACAAGTGAGTTTCTTTGCTTCTAATAAAAAGAGGACAAACGGATTTTCTCCTGTTCCACTTTGGATTGCACAGGCCAAAAAAGATATCTTGTTCTAATCCCTCAGATGAAGTTCAGAAGGAACATTCTGGAAGCAGTCGGTTGTCATCTTTGAGAATGGCTTTTCCCCTTAATAGATTTTCATTCTGCCCTGCCCATCTGTCATCATAAACACAGGCTGAGATTCTCACTGTTTCCAACTCTGTGGCTACCCAAGGGAACATTAATCCCACTGAAGTACAAGCAAATATTACAGGGGGAGGTTGGTGGCAGTAAACATTGTGAAAACATTCTCAATGGTAAAAAAAAAAAATCACATTGACATATTCAGCTTTTCGATTGCTTTTTTGTTGCTCCATGCTGTAATCCATCTTAGAGTGCCCATGCAAAAACAAATTCATTATTATCTCTCGCACAACATGCATATATAAAATATATCTTCCTTGGCATCTCAATTTACCCAGCTGGAGAATGAGATCTGGGAAATTTGCCTTCTATTTAGTGCTGATTATTTGCTTTGTAAAAAGGTAATAGTTTATATTCTGTATCCTCTTAGAGGCTGGCTTTCAAAAATATTTAAGCTGGATTTGCCTCTTGACATTTTCCTATGGTACTTGTCTTCATTTCAAACACTCTCAGACACATAGCATTATAAATCTGAAAAGCTGCTTTAGCTAGATACTTTTTAAGGTTGCCAGAGTGAAAATTGGAGAGCTCTTCTGTACCTTTAGTGGCTGTGTAGAAGCATGAATTACAGCAGGTATGTAAGCCAGTTAGGTGTGGTGGTTTGAGCATTGGACTATGTCTCTGGGGACCAGGGTTTGAATCCCTGCTCAGCCATGGAAACCCACTGGGTGCCCTTGGGCAAACCACGCTCTCTCAGTCTCAGAAGAAGGCAAAGGCAACCCCCTCCCCGAAGAAATCTTGCCAAGAAACCCTCACCGTAAGTCAGAAATGGCTTGAGGGCACACAACCACAATTGCTTGTTACCTGGTTGAATGAAAAGCAACATCTACTGAAATTCCCTGTTCTGCACAACCATTAAAGGTACAGAAGCCCTCTCCAGTTTTCCATCTGGCAGTACTACTTTCTTCATAGGCACCTGTACACAAAGAATCTGGGCTGGACAAGTGAATTGCAGGTTGGTCACAGAGCACAGCTAGTTTGTATCACCCCACCCTATCCACTCATACTCCAGAGTCCCCCAAGAGGCATGGTTCGAAGTTGGAGTGTTAAGTGTTGTGGGATTGGTAATTTGGAGAGGATACGCTTAAAGGAACCAGAAGTATAGGACTGCCAATTGAAAAAAAGGACAGGGCTCTTGTACCTTTAATGCTTGTGCTTGAAGAAGAATTTTAGCTTGCATTGCTTGTTATGCAAGCTCCCCCTGCTTGCATAACAAGCAATACCAGCTGAAATTTCCTTTTCTACACAACTATTCATGCAAATACAGAAAGAATTTCCCTTCTCACCTGCCCAGCAAATACAAAAGTGTCAAGTACAGAGATATTGGAAGCAAAACTTGCATGCACACGTTCAAGTTTTAGTCCCTATGAAGGCTGCTTGAAGGCATGTGCATAGGCCTTAGGAAGGATGGACAGGCAGAGAGAGCGAAGTTTGTGTTCTGGAAGCGAATGACATTTAGAAAGCTGGCGTGTATCTACACTGCAAAATTATGGCAATTTGATACCACTTTAACTGCCAGGGCTCCGTCTTCCAGAATCCTGGGATTTGTAGTTTGCTAAAATTCCAGCCCCTGAACTATAGCACTAGAGCTTTCTGGCAGTGAATTTTGAGTACCTCATAAACCTGCAAGTCCCAGGATTCTACAGGATGCTGCCATGACAATTAAAATGGAATCAAAGTGCTATAATTGTGCAGTGTGTTTACTGAAATACCTCTGCATCTATACATACCCATGTGTACATTTTTGCAAAATATGACAAACCCAAATATTTGTAAGTAGACTCATACCTACCAAAATGAGATAAGTCTTCTGTGAAATCCTTCCAAAGGAAACTAAATTAGACACACACTCTAACCTGCAGCTTCTTACTTCACTGGAGAACTTGGGTAAGCATAACAACATTGTGTACATCACCCTTCTCCCAGGGTGTTCAGAGCAGCACATTGGGGAACTATCTCATTTTTGTTCTCACATAGCAATCCTCTAAGGCAGAATAATCTGATAACAACGGCAATAATAATGAAAATAATTATGAACCATCAATACATGTGGCAGCATACAAAACGCAAAATGGCAGGCCTTTGCCCCAGGGAGTTTAGTCTGAAATTCACTGCATGAGAGACAACAGAAGAAAAAGAATCAGGAGTGGATGTGAAAGCATACTTGTTTATTTTACTTACAGTAATTAGATTTCTTTAGGGTATAGCATTGGCAATAACAATGCCAAAGGTTTCACAGGAGAGGTAGATGCTGAGCACTGGCAAAGCAAAAGAATCTCAAGGAAGTTTTAGGATTGGACACACAGTGCTTAAGAAGCACTGGCTGGGGGAATCTGGAAGTCATAGTACAAAGAACTTTTCCAGCCTCTGAAATTATCCCAGCTTTATTAAGATGCTGTCATAGCATGCATCCACATTGTGGTCCCTTTCACACAATGCAATCATAGCAATTTGATCCCTCTTCAAGACATCCTATGGAATCTTGGGCTTTGTCACTTCAGGAGGTATTTAGAATTCTCTGCCAGAGAGCTCTATTGACTTTCCAAACTACAAATCCCAGGATTCCATAGAAAGCAGCCATGGCAGTTCAAGTGACATCAAAGTGGTATAACCGTAAAAGAAGACATATGCCCCACAATTCGCCTCTTGGGGGGGCGATACAGCAAATTCAGTTATCCAAAAGTGAGTCCGTATGTGACTGAAACAACACCTGTGCTCAAGGAGAAGGAAAAAGACTTTGAGAATGTTGAAGGTCGTTTCAGAATAGGGGTACCATATATCCTCCTTTTCCAGGACATGTCTTCTTTTTCAGAGCTAAAATTACCACCTTTCAATGTCCCAGACTTCTCTGGGATTTTGAAATGTCTGGGCTTTCTTACAAGGTCCAGATTGGAAGATGCAAGCAATTAGGTGGTAAGGCTTGGTAGAGGAGGAGACGAAGAGACATGCCAGGTTAAAGCAGTGTGAGGGGAGACCTCCAAAGCAGCCAGCCTCAGTCTCTTGGGGGTTACTAAGGGATTCATTATCTTCTAGCTGGGTCAGGGTCACCATCTTTCACCCTCCTGAAGTAAAGGGAGGGAGATGGTGAAGAGAAGAAAGGCACTCCACCACAATCACTTGTGATGGGGAGCAGGTGAGGAAGCAGGGGAAACGCGGTAGAGAGGTGGTACAGGAATATCTGGCCTCACTGGATGAATTCAAGTCTCCAGGGCCAGATGAATTGCATCCTAGGATATTAAAAAAACTGGCAGAGGTCATTTCAGAACCGCTTGCTATAATCTTTGAGAAATCTTGGAGGACAGGAGAAGTTCCAGCAGACTGGAAGAGGGCAAATGTTGTCCCCATCTTCAAGAAGGGAAATAAAGAGGACCCAAATAATTATCGCCCAGTCAGCCTGACGTCAGTATCCGGAAAGATCCTGGAACAGATCATTAAGCAGTCGGTTTCTAATCACTTAGAAAGCAATGCGGTAATCACAAGAAGTCAACATGGATTTCTCAAAAATAAGTCATGCCAGACTAATCTTATCTCTTTTTATGATACAGTTCCTAGCTTGATAGATGAAGGGAATGCTGTGGATGTAGCATATCTCGATTTCAGTAAGGCCTTTGACAAAGTTCCCCACGACATTCTTGCAAAGAAGCTAGTAAAATGTGGGCTGGACAGGGCTACTGTCAGGTGGATCTGTAACTGGTTGACTGACCGTTCCCAAAGGGTGCTCACCAATGGCTGCTTTTCATCCTGGAGAGAAGTGACTAGCGGGGTGCCACAAGGTTCTGTCCTGGGCCCAGTGCTGTTCAATATCTTCATCAACAACTTGGATGAAGGAATAGAGGGCATGCTCATCAAATTTGCAGGTGACACCAAATTGGGAGGGGTTGCTAATACATCAGAGGACAGGATCAAACTTCAAAATGACCTGGACAGATTGGAGAGCTGGGCCAAGGCTAACAAAATGAAATTCAACAGAAAGAAATGTAAGGTCCTATACTCAAGTAGAAAAAATGGAATACAGAAGTATAGGATGGGGGACACATGGCTGGATAGCAGTACGTGTGAAAGGGATCTAGGAGTTTTAATAGACCACAAGCTGAACACAAGTCAGCAGTGTGATGCGGCAGCCAAGAAAGCCAACGCAATTCTCGGCTGCATCAATAGGAGTATGGTGTCTAGATCGAGGGAGGTACTGGTACCACTCTACTCTGCTTTGGTTAGACCTCATCTTGAATACTGTCTCCAGTTCTGGGCACCCCAATTCAAGAAGGACATGGTCAAGCTGGAGCAGGTCGAGAGGAGGGCGACCAAAATGGTTAGGGGTCTGGAAGCCATGCCCTATGAGGATAGACTTAGAGAGCTGGGTATGTTTAGCCTGCAGAAGAGAAGGTTAAGAGGGGACATGATAGCCATGTTTAAATATTTGAAGGGATGCCATGTAGAGGAGGGAGTGGGGTTGTTTTCTGCTGCTCCAGAGACCAGAACAAGAAACAATGGATTCAAGCTGCAGGAAAGGAGATTCCACCTGAACCTCAGGAAGAACTTGTGATAACTGAACCCCCTGTCAGAGCTGCTGATGACGAGCAGCAGCTCTTGGTCCCTGTGGCTCTGGCTGGAGATGAATCCTGCAGCTCAAGAACTCCCCCTGCTGCCATGGACCAAGTAGGCTCGGATGTTCCTCTGCCTGCTCCTTTAGGGCAACAGGGATCCAGCTGTGATCCCGAGGATGCCCTGGAGCCTGCTTCAATCAGCCCACAAACAAGGCGGAGACACAAGATTGCTGAGCAAAAGGAGGCTTCCTTGATTAAGTTCAAGAAGCGGTGACCGGCCACACCTGTGTCTGGAAGCTTTCCTTTGCTTGTGGCAAACTTTCTACAAGTCCTCTCCTTGCCTGTTCCTTGCTTCCAGCACCCGGCTCCTGATACCTTGGATTGATCTCTTGGCTCCTGACCCCTGGATTTTGGACTCTGACTATGGCTTTCGCTTGTCACTCAGGCTTAGGTAAATGGACTGCCTATGAGTAATTGCTTGCTTTGACTCCTCCTGGCGGCACTCTGCTATCTCTCCCTCTCCTTTCTCTGGGCTGGTTTGCTGCCCGGGTCTCTGACCTTGACAGAACTTCCTGACAGTCAGGGCTGTACGGCAGTGGAATATGCTGCCTCGGAGTGTAGCGGAGTCTTCTTCTTTGGAGGTTTTTAAGCAGAGGCTGGATGGCCATCTGTCGGGAGTACTTTGAGGGTGTTCCTGCATGGCAGGGGGTTGGACTGGATGGCCCCTGTGGTCAATTCCAACTCTACATTTCTATGATTCTATGATGCGATTCTATGGTGCCTGGCCAAACAGAAGGTCTGTTTTGTGAGAAAGTAAAAGAAAAATCGGGGTATGAAGATGTGATTAATTTGATTAAGATTATATCCCATATCTCTGGAAAAGCTTTCTGACATAAATTGATACAAAAGGGGTCTGGATCCTCTGTTAGCTGTTTGGGGGTGGGGGGATTCAATGGGTTGAAAAGGCATTGTTATTAAAAAAAATTCCTTGCAATAATATTGTAATACAGTATATATTAATGTATATTTAGTATGTGATTCATAATAAAAGAAAAACAAAAACAAAAAAAGGAGGTTTGTTTTGTCTGTTAGACTACAACTCCCACCTCAGTTGAGTCAAACTGAGGAGCATGTCTCCTCTTAAAACTGCGAAGAATTTATAGGGTATTTAAAGTGAGACTTATCATAGCCATCAGTGGTTTGAAGTAGTCAGCTGAAAAATGTTTCCTCTTTTTTGCTTTTCAGAATATGGAAATCTTCAAAAGTAAAATCCTCCTGAAGAGAGCATAAAAGATGAAAAGCTGAGGACAAACAGCACAATGGAGACTGAGCATGCTTCATGGCCACAAAATGTTGGGTTATGCAGAAAACCAAATTTTTTGTGGAGGGATAATAAGATGGAATGGCATATTCTGGTAGAAAGCATAGTGGGTTATAGCTCTGAACAGGAGCCCTCTTCATGTCAATATATCATAGTGGCAGGGCCAGTTTGCAATCTTCTGATATATAAAAGTCAAAGTTTGTTTATCTATGTTAGGAGAATACCTCATATGATTGGCCGCCTAAGAAGATCCTATGGAATCCTGGGGTTTGCAGTTTAGGGAGGGGCCTTTAGAATTCTCAGCCAGAGAGCTCAGGCCAGTTGCTATGGCCTAGCAGCGAGGAGGACGACAGTGTATGTTCATAACTCTGAAAACAGATTGGATCGGGGAATATGGGGAAGAGTTACAGGTACTGGACAAGACCGTTGGGGAATTAGAGACACAGGATCTCAAATCTTTTCAACAAGTATCACCTATGAGAAAATAAAATCCCAGGCAACACTGGATATATACGCTAGTTCTAAATAATATCAAACAACTCCAGAACACACCACGTTTAAGAGAAACTTAAGAGAAAAGTTTCAGAGAAGCTCAGCCAGTCTAATAATAGTGCAAATATTTCTCAAAAACATACTGCATTGATAGCATTCTGAAAACAATATATAGGCCATTGATGAGGGATGAGAAAGCAAGTCCTGTTTATTTCCTTTTGGATGAAAAATGTCCAGCAAAGCCTCTCCAAGGTTCTCCCATAACCTTAGACCCAGAAAATGCAAGTTAGAAACAAAAGATGAAGGAAAAGGCAGGGAACACTGTTCCAATCATCTGTTTTTAAAATCTTGTCTAAGTTTAGTTTCCTGTTTACAAGAGGGTTGAAGTTTTGCTCACCTTTGCTCCGTAATCCTTCCCACTAAGGCAAAATGGTTCTGTTAATAAAGGACAATGGTCTCAGATGACATTGCTCCCAATAACTGAACTCCAACAGGGAAGCAATAACCTTTGCAGAGTGAGTCACTTTTTCCCATTTAGGGGAGATTTTTTTTTTTTAACACATGCTCTCTAATAGGAACAACAGCAGGAACTCCTGGCTATTTCCACTATAAACAATTGAACCTGGCTCCCCACTGCCTCCTTCAATGCCAGCAATGATTTTTTTTTTCACAGAGAAGACTACCAATTGTGGAGAGGGGGGAGTAAAGAGTCAGGGGAGATATTATTCATAGTTGAGAGAATGGTAGTGGGGCAGGCGTGCTATAGCAATAAAAGCCAGATAAAAGCTGCTGTGGTTTTGCTTTGGGAGCATAGGGTTGGTTTGCCTTCCCCAAGTGGACCCCTTCCAGGTGTTTTATACTACAACTCCCACCAGCCCCAGCCTGAAGCCTGATTTAAGAAAAATGATAAGGCAGAACTGTAGCAAAATGGGGCATTACCCTCCCTGAAAAGAATGTTGCCCCTTTCCCATAAAATTTTCTTTCAGGCTCCAAATTTCTAATACTTCAGAAACTTACATTTCAGTTGAGCATTTAGAAATACAATATGGGCACCTAAAGAAAGGAGTCAGCGTGGTGTAAGGGTATGAACTTTGGACTACAACCCTGGAGACCAGGATTCAATTCCTGGCTCAGCCATGGAAACCACTGGGTGACCTAGGGCACATCACACAGTCTCAGCCCTGAGAAAACCCCATGATAGAGTCATCTAAGGGACACTATGAGCTGGAAATGACTTGAAGGCACAAACAACTGTTAGAGCAGGACTTTCCAAATACTGTGCCACGACACATTAGTGTGTCACCTGAAGTGTGTAGGTGTGTCACCTACAATCTTGGAAATGTATGTTATTATTTATAAATCATATATTTTGAAAAATATATGAAAGGTTTTCATGAGATATGTTGTGTCACCATACATTTTGTTATTACAATTTATGTATGTGTTTGTATCTCTTACAAGGGGTAGTGTAACCTCCGGTTTGCTAGTAAAACTGAACTACTGTACCTCCCTACCTGCAGCAGAGCAGCGGTGCTGATTAAGGAGCAAGACACCATGGCTTAAAGGAAAACAAACTAAAAACTTTATTATAGGAACTCCATACTAAGATAGGAAAGTTACTGGGTGCTGTCTAGTCTACCTGCATTCTTGGGGAGAACTGCTGGGAACAAAAAGGACAGATTGATGAGAAGAGGCAGAGACATCCCTAAGAGCATCGGTTTACATCACAGCGTAGTCAGGATAGGTACAGCAAAGAAGGGAGGACACTTTGGGTCACTCCAACTAACTAGGCCATTTCTGCACTACACTCTTATAGCATGATTATTCCACTTTCAACACCCTATGGAATCCTGGGGTTTGCAGTTTAGGGAGGGGCCAGCCAGCCCCTCCCTAAACTGCAAACCCCAGGATTCCATAGGATGTTGAAAGTGGAATCGCGCTATAAGAGCGTAGTGCAGAAATGGCCCTAGTTCTATCACCACTCACTGTGAGGCATTCTGGATTCTTCAGTGCTAAGCATTGTTGCACTTCTAACAACAACAACATCTTAAAAAAAAGTGTGGATAAAGTTCCCAAGGGCAGGCAAATGCAACAAAAGTTTTAAGTGTCAATGATTTCCAGTGACTCACCCTTTGCAATGCTAGAAATTTGAAGAGGGAAGGAAAATTTCTTTTGCATGGGTAGAATTCTTTGGGGAGAGCAACTTTCTTATCCCTCTTTTTGTAGCTACATCCCTGTGATAGGGACATCTGGGATCTAACAGGTAAATCTTGGCTGTTGTCTGTAGCCTAAGTCTGTATCTTAGTGTCTCTTCTAGAGAATATCCCCAAAACATCAATGTTCAAACCCATAAGGAAGAAAAAGTGATGTGGTATGGTGGGGGACACATGATGGGAAGTGGCAATCCTGAAAGTCCAAATGCTTTCAAATTCAGCTCTTATTTTATTTCTGTTAGGTGTTTTTGTTCATTTTGTTTTGTCTTGTTTTATTAAGAACAAGCCATTTATCAGCTTGATATTTTTGTTCCTCGAAATAATTGCTGAAAATGGTGCTGGCAATATTTTACATTTTGATATAAAGAAGCAGAGTCAGGCCCATGAGAAAGCTGCGGTACAAGCAAACAAATAGAATAAAGGGATGGGAGTATTCTATATATCTCCAAAAGTGCACAGTGTTGGTCTATATCAGAGCTGAAGAGGCCCAGAAAAAAGCTAGAAAAATTCACAGAAACACCATTTTCCCCAAAAACTGGGGGAAAGAAAGGTTGCAAATTTTTTTCTTTTAGAATGAAGTAACAAAGTGAATATAAAGTCTGTAGGAGCAAAGATGGGAAATGGCAAAGGGGCCAGAGGCCAGTTATTCTGCCTCCTGGCCACTCACAGCAAGCCCGGATCTCTCTGTCATATCACTTCCTGTCCGTATTTTGAAAGGAACTGAAGAAAAAAATAGAGATATTGTGGAGCAGTACAGAGTTCTGGGTTGCGAGGGTGGAGGAATTTATATGTGCTTTGACACATGGGGGTCATAGAATCATACAGTTAGAAGAGACCGCAACAGCTACCCAGTCCAACCCTCTGCCAGGCAGGTATACACAATCAAAGCACTCCTGACAGATGACCATCCAGCCTCTGTTTAACCCCTCCCCAACAAGAAACTTTACCATACTCCCAGGCAGTATATTCCATTGTAAAACTGCTCTTATCATCAGGAAGTTCTTCCTGATGTTTAGGTGGAATTCCTTTTCCTGTAGTTTGAAGCCATTGCTCCATGTCCTAGTTCTGGAATAGCAGAAAACAAGCTTGCTCCATCCTCTATATGACATTCTTTCAAATATTTAAATATAGCTATCATGTCACCTCTTAATATTCTCTTCTCTAGGCTTAATGTACCCAGATCCCTAAACCGCTCCTCACAGGGCATGGCTTTCAGGTCTTTTGCTATTTTGGTCACCCACCTACCTTCCTTCCTCCCTTCCCTTCCCTTCCATTCTTTGTTTGTGATCTGGGGTAAAAATTGCCTGAAAATTTTGGAAGGGAGTTAGGGGCCACAAAAGCGTGATCTATGGGTTACATGTGGTCCACAGCCTGCGCTGTTCCCATCCCTTCCGTAAAAGGTGCTAATATTGCATTTTTCAATGTCCTGAAGATTTCTATTTCTTTTCTAGGGGAAAAAAAATGTTTTTTTAAAAAAAAACAGCTTTAAAATTTCCAGAAATTTTGCTTCTCTCATGGTGGAACACATGTTGTTGTTGCCCTGCTAACTTGGGATACTGGGACTTGGGAAAGCCACATGATTTCCACCCCCGCCTGCAAGGACTTTTGTAATTCCAGTTAGCCCTCCACTTTCATGAGGATTAAGGGCACAAGACTCCCACGAGAGTGAAAAAACTGCAAATAAAAATAAAAATTATGAATGCTATTTTTTTTTACCTGAGGACACTTCTCTAGGAATCTCTAGGTCCTCCAACATGATTCTATGAACAACTTCTGGCAGAAGTGGGCTATAGAGTCACACTGGAGAGCCTTGCAATGCCTAGAGAAGTGTTCTCTCTAGGAATCTCTAGGTCCTCCAGAGTGACTCTATGGTCCACTTCCAGCATATCTTTTTCCATGGCAGGGGCAAATACTTAAGAATTTTAAAATAAATAAATAAAATAACCCTCAAATAATTAAATCCATGAGTGCTGAACCTGCAAAAGTGGAGGGTTGGCTATATTGCTTTTGTGGCTCTTCCAGGCAGGACTTTTACTGATCTGGTGGGTAGGCAAATTAATATGTATCTTTTTGTGATTAAGTCTTCTTTGCTTTCCTTTGCAGTTCATGTTTTGTGTGTGTGTGTGTGTGTGTGTGTGTGTGTTGTAGGCATCAATACAATTTAAAGGAGGAAATAAATATATACATAAAATCATTCAAAATTAATGAAAAATACATCCATTGTCAAACAGCTATTACAAATATAATACACTTTGTTTATCACTGCCAACTGCTAACATAAAGATAATGGCCAAGACCCATTTAGCCCAATGACAGAGTATAAATCTCAGCCAGTGCATTTGGCCTGGTCCTTTTCTCTGGATGTGCCAAGGCAACCAAAAGCCCTTGGGTACAGCTCTATCTCCTTGGCCATTGATTGGTTGCAGCTGTTTTCCAGCTGCCCTTGTGGAACTGGGTCAGGGTACTATGCCTAGGAGGCATGCAATAGGGGAAGCTGTTACAGAGGAGCCAAATCACTCCAGTTCGTACATAGGTAATCAAGGTAAGAATGAGGGAGGCACAGCATCAAGGCCCCAGCTGTTCCCAAATCTCTCACAAGAAGCCAGAAGTCATGATAACCAAAGCCAAAGGGGGAAAAGACAAAGAGACATAAAACTTACTAAAGTCCACAGGTCAGAAATCCAAATAAGATCCATGAGCTCCGAGAACACTGAAAGCCAGGTAGAACAAACTGCTGTGAATGACAAGAACTCCCAGCAGTTGCTGTGAGATTTAAAGTCACCCGATCTTGAGACGCCAGGTGGTTTTTGGCTCCGCATTTCTCACTTAATCTTCTACAAAAGATTTTGGCTCTTTCCTTGCTTCTCCTTTTCCTGTTGACATACTGCATAGACATCACAGAGATGTCTCGCTGGAATCCATCAAATCTGGCTGACGTGGGGACCCATCTTGCTGAAGTTCCTCATCAGCTATATTTGCCTCTACTCTTCAGATTCAGAGAGGAAGCCATCACTAGAGTCAGATGTGTTTCTGTATCAGATACTTCTAATTCCAAAGAAAGAGTTGTGATAAGGAGGAGAAGCAGCAGCAGCTATTCCTCCATGCCCAGACATAGGCAGAAGCTTCTATAGTTTCCACAGGTGTTCAAAGGGAACGGGAGAGTTCCTGGGTGCCCCCCATGTCCATTTGTGGGGCTGTGGCAGCTGCACCTGGGAGGCTGTGGCTGCCCTTCTGCACCTCAAACAAAAGTGTTGTGCAATGAGGTATTGCTTACCCCCTTGTGCAATGTCTAAAGGTGTGCTTATACTGGCATGATCAGGGTCTATGCCAGTGTAAGACATCAGTGGGATTATAGTCATTTACATAATGACTTTACATAAGAATCCATGTTAACTTTTAGGACTTGCCTTGAGACCCTGGAGACCCACTGTCCCTCTGTGCTGAGAAGCTTTCCAAAACATGGCAACTTCCAGTTCTGTTGGGCTACAACTCCCATCATCCATAAAGCAGCACAGCCAATGATTGTGTGCTACAAGAATGATACGATGTTGAGTCCAACACATTGGAGAATACCAGGTTGAGGAAGACTCACATATTGTGTCTAGAATTGGGGGGAAAGGGCATTTGGGCTCTTTGTTTTCTAAATTTTCAGTGTTAGGAAAATGCATGGTGAATGGCGGGGCTGTACATACAAATTGATGCCATGCTTAAAACCCTGAACAAATCAGCAACACATCATTTTCTGAGTCATTCGTGGGGAGAGAGATATATGTCTCAGGAAAATCTCTATTTGCAAGAGTGTGAGTTCAAATCATCATGATCCAAAGGGTAAGACTCATGTGTAAATGCTTTCACTGTAACATTTAAAGAGATGGATTAAAAATTTCACACTCCAGATGGTCTCAGCAACAGCCATGCATTAATAGGGAATAATGATAACAGCTCTCTCTAAGGGCAGTTGTAGTTTTGATAAGACGCCTTGGCATTAAGATATTTTACTGTAAAAAAGTCTCCAGAATTACCATCTAATAGCAACAAGAAGGGGACACTTAGCCATGAAATAAAATTCCCATTTTTTGTCTTGATTCTGGTTTTCTTGTAATAAAAGAGGAATAATTCTTTATGGGTGAAATTTGGTGCATGCTAATCTGGGATTAAGATTCACTGAATTCAATGGAAATTACTTCTTAACAGAAATACATACATAGAATTTTACTGTAACAGTCTAACTAATGAAGTAATACTGATTTCATTTCTTACAGTTTGGCAGTTGAGGATATGGAAAAGTATATTGTTTGCAAAGCTTCCTGCAAATCAAAGCAACGGATGTTTACTTGGTGAAGGTTTATTCCATGAACTAAGGACCTAAGACAATGCTAGCTATATCAAGGAAACTTGCCTGTGTAAGATCATCAGACCAAGTTGCTTTCTAAGTGACTGCCACTTCCTAATTTCTATCAAAGCAACAATAGTGGATCAGCACAGTATGCAACATCATGTGCTATTTCTGTACACACAGGGATTATCTGAAATATTAGTTTAGGGAGTGTAAGATGTGTATGTCTCCTATAAATGCTTGAACAGAGGATGCGTGGAGGTGTTCAGCTGAATGTCAGCACCATGGAGAGCTCTCTGTGGAACAGGATAGGGTTGGCTATTGGAACTAGGAGTGTTTGCTTCTTGCTTCAACACAACAAGTTTTATATAGTCCTGTCAACGGAAAAAAGAGACTTAATCAATATCTTCTGTTTTGTTGTTCTGTGCCTTCAAGTCTTATGACTTATGGCATCCCATAATGGATCATGGAGTTTTCTTGGCAGAATTTGTTCAGAGGTAGGTTCCCCTTGCCTTCTTCTGAGGCTGAGAGACTGTGACTTGCGCAAGGTGACCCAGTGGGTTTCCATGGCCAACTGGGGATTCAAACCCTGGTCTCCCAGGGTTCTAGTTCAACACTCAAACCATCATGCTGGCTCTGCTTTCTGTTACACTCACTGCCTTCTGTTAAGATGCCTGAAGTGCTAAAAATGGCACTAATTTTTGAATTGTCCAGAACTATTCATCAGGCACAATGATACAAAAATTAGGGAATAGAAGAAGAAACAAAAATTCCCCAAATCTGACACACTTTGTCTCTCTACAACTACAAGATGGATACTGCAAGCTCAGTGATAAGGCTGGGATACACAGTTAATGGTTTTTGTCAAGCCCCTCTGACTGGCGAGCTGGCTAAAACTCTAAGAACTACTCATTACCTTCAAAGCTCACAGACTTCTGAACTGGCTTATGGACTAACTGTTTGCTTTGTCTTCTATGGTCCTATAAATAAAGGAAGTGACTGAAGTCCTAACCTCTTGATATGTAAAGGTGTTCTAATACACAGATATGGGCAACAATGAGATAGAAGTGCTTCCTGTAACTAGGGACGAGCAGAGTAGGACCTACGTTTTAATCTGTGTTTGTTTTTAAGTGTTGTAAGCTGGCTTGAATCATAGAATCACAGAGTTGGAAGAGACCCCAGGGGCCATCAAGTCCAACCTCTGGTATGCAGGAACACCCATCAAAGCACTCCCAACAGATGGCCATCCAGTCTCTGCTTAAAAAGCTCCAAAGAAGGAGACTCCACTACACTCCGAGGCAGCACATTCCACTGCTGGACAGCTCTAACCATCAGGAAGTTCTTCCTGAGGTTCAAGTGGAATCTCCTTTCCCACAGCTTGAATCCATTGCTCCTTATCCGAGTCTCTGGAGGGGCAGAGAACAAGCCCGCTCCCTCCTCAACATGACAACCCTTCAAATATTTAAACATGGCTATCATGTCCCCTCTTAACCTTCTCTTCTGCAGACTAAACACACCCAGCTCCCTAAGCCATTCTTCATAGGGCATGGCTTCCAGACCCTTCACCATTTTGGTCGCCCTCCTCTGGACACATTCCAGCTTCAGTCATGAACTAGGAAAAAGGTAGTGTACAAATTCAGGAGGAGGAAGAGGAGGAGGGGGAGGAGGATCAAGTCTCAGTTGAATCTAAGGGGAGGGACAGAACTATTTTCTCTGGATCCAGAACAGAATTCTCTCTTCTGAGGCTCTTTCACTATGGAAGCCACTGCTAGTGCAACTACTTTCAGGGACTTTTCTTTTTGTCCTCGGAGTCTTTGGAGCTCTCAGAAGAACAGAAGAGATCCCACAAGTGCGACATGACTGCAACAGCAACTCCTACTCCTACTCCTACTTCCCAGCAACTGATATGCAACAGTGTGTGTGTGTGTGTGTGTGTACATGCCTTCTAGTCACCTGTTGACTTATGAGAAGCCCATGAATTTCGTAGGGTTTTCTCAGGCAAGCAATACTCAGAGGTGGTTTTGCCAGGTCCTTCCCCTGAAATATAGCCAACAGCACTTGGTATTCATTGGCAATATCTCATCCAAGTACTAAACAGAGTTGACCCTGCTTGACTTCCAAAATCAGACAAGATCTGATGCCCTTAGATTATTTAAGCATAGTTGGCCAGGGGTATACTGCCTCTGATATTGCAGAGAATATATTTCTATCACAACCAGTAGCCATTGATAGCCCCATCCTTTGTTGATTGAATCAATCCCCATTTAAAGCCATCCAACATGGAATTCATCACAACATCTTGCTCTGTGTGAAGAAGTGAATCAACAGTGTGATGCAGCAGCTAAAAAACCCAATGCAATTCTAAGCTGAATCAATAAGAGTATAGTGTCTAGATCAAAGGAAGGAATAGTCTCACCCTATTTTGCTTTGATCAGACCTCACCTGGAATACTGTGTCCAGTTCTGGGCACCTCAATTCAAGAAGGATATCGAGAAGCTGGAACGTATCCAGAGGAGGATGACCAAAATAGTGAAGGGTCTGGAAACCATGCCCTATGAGGAACCGCTTAAAGAGCTAGGTATGTTTAGCCTGATGAAGGTTAAGAGGTTACATGATAACCATGTTTAAATATTTAAAGAGATGTCATGTTGAAGATGGAGCAAGCTTGTTTTCTGCTGTGCCAGAGACTAGGGCCCTTTCCGCACGTGGTTATTAAGGCGGGCCAATGCGTCTTGCCACGGAGGTCTTCTGCACATTGGAGCGGACTAGGTTTGGTTTATTTACCTTCGTTCTGCACATAATTCTGACTAAATGCGCCCCCATGTGAAGGTAAAGCGCGCTATTTGAAAACCAGAAGAAATCGGTTTTCCAGTTTTCCAGATCGATCCGATTCGTACTTTCACAGTGGTGCAGACACGTACATTCGCACCAATGCGAATTGGTGGTCAGGGGAGGGCTCATGGGAGGGGCCAGGGGGTAGTATGGACTTTCGCACCTATACACGTACGCAATGATGTACTAAACCATGCGAAAAAAAAGGTTAATCACAGCCGATGGGGTGGGGTGAGGGGAGTAGCAGGAGTGGCCACAGCGGAGGCAGTGTGGATTCATGAACTCATACTCCTCCCAATCAGAATAGAACATACACAGAAATGAGGGAAAGTCTGCCTTGTTTCCTGCCCAGAAAATCCGGTAAGAAACAGCACAAACCGATTCTCCAGCCTCGTGCGGAAAGGGCCTAGGACACAGAGCAGTAGATTCAAACTACAGGAAAAGCAATTTCACCTAAACATCATGAAGAAGTTCCCCATGGTAAGAGCCATTTAACAGTGGAATATGCTGCCTCAGAGTGTGGTGGAGTAACCTTCTTTGGAGTTTTTTTTAAACAGAGGCCAGATGGCCTTTTGCTGGGGGTGCTTCGAGTATGTGTTCCTGCATGGCAGGGGGTTGGACTCAATGGTCCCTTTGGTCTCTTCCAACTCTATGCTTCTATTCTTCTAAGTCCTTCTGTTTATCTGTTCTCAATTGCTTCACCAAGGGGGGACAGGGTCCTGATCCATAAAAATATGTCTTTGGCTGCCACCTATGACATATGGAGCTCCACACATGCGATAAGCTCTTTTTTCCTTTGTGACAGGCAGAAAGGGAAAGCTTTGTTGGCAGATCCCTATGATATAATATATTTAAAATTTTGTTTATGCAGCAAATGTGCAGCTGTATTTACAAATCTAGGTCCAGAAGCTGCATATTAATGACCTGGCTGATTTAATCATCTCTGCAGTAAAGACTAATTATTGCTCTTGTTAATGAAATAAGATTCTTCTTAATGGGAAAAATTCCACTCCAATGAATTGGTATGTTTATCAGATTATTGCAATGATAGACAAAGTTGTTTTTTTTTAATGAAATGTTATGAAACGTGGCTCTAGGTTGTAAACAAAGTAGCTAAGAAATGTTTTTAAAAATCTGTTCAGAAAAGTTTCAGGAAGGGTGAACCTAAAAATCATGCCCCTTCGAAAAGTGCCCAGATTAAACTAAACCTCATTGTGTAGCACCTTGAACATAACCAGTCTCATCTGATTTCAGAAACAAACATGGCCAAGCCACAGGTGCCTTGCA
Source organism: Cyclura pinguis (assembly GCA_030412105.1). Lineage (NCBI taxonomy): Eukaryota > Metazoa > Chordata > Lepidosauria > Squamata > Iguanidae > Cyclura > Cyclura pinguis. The sequence continues at coordinate 264,597,496 of CM059601.1, read as the reverse complement.
TTGTATAGGGTGGTGGTCCAGGAACCCCTGATTAAAGACTTTGTAAAAAGACATTATTCAGATTTTGCTTCTTTATCTCCCAAAGCATCAGAAATTAGAGTCTCCTCACTCTTTGGTTATCCATTTTCTGCAGGCAAGTTATCCTTCCTTTTCTCTTCATTCGCCCCCTCAGTTTCTGTCCCTTTGGGTCCCCTTTCCTCTTCGGTTTGGGCTTTCCTTTGCTCAGACTTATCCTTTGAAGACGGCTTTTTTGGCTTTTCTTCAACTTTGGCAATGGCAGGTTTAACTGACAGTTGTGCTGATCACCTCTTTGGCTGTTCCTTCACACTACAAAGTTATGTCGCTATGATTCCACTTTAACTGCCACCAAAGCTTGCGATGGAATCCTGGGGCCTGTAGTTTGGTGAGACACTGGAACCCTCTGGCTGAGAATTCTAAGAGGGTACGTGTGTACCCTTCAAGTTGCCTATTGCTTATGGCAACCCTGTGAACTTCATAGGGTTTTCTTAGGCAAGAATACTCAAAGGTGGTTTTGCCAGTTCCTTATTCTGAAATATAACCTACAGCACCTGCGTTTGTTGGTGGTCTCCCATCCAAGTACTAACCAGGCCTGACCCTGCTTAGCTTCTAAAATCAGACAGGATCTAATGTCTTTCAAAGTACCTCTCCCTAAAATGCAAATCCCAGGATTCCATAGGACGAAACCATGGCAGTCAAAGTAGAATATTGTTCTGTAATTGTGCAGAAGGGGCCCTTGGTATGTACTCAGAAGACTGCCGGGAAATTTCAGGAATATTCAGGTACAACCAGGAAAGTATCTTGCCTGAAATCCTGGAAAGCCACTGCCAGTCAGAGTTGAGAATACTGGTCTACGTAGGCCAATGTTCTGGCTGAAAAAGCAGCCTTCTATATTCCTAGTCTTCTCTTAGAACCTCTCACTGCTTGGGGAACTGGGCCCAGCAAGTAAAAATACCTCAATCTATTCATGTTGTGGAATGAGGACATGAAATAAACTCTGACACTTCAAACTGCAGGCAGGACTCCTACTTTTAAAGCTTCTATAAGTAAAAATAAAATGAGGACAACAGGGAATGCTCAGGCAACCAAAGTTGTCAAAGAACTGGATACTCCCCTATAAGTAAAAGTTACATTTTGGTGTGTTTGGCTTTTTAAGAAACTGCAGGAAAGGGAGGACATGCTTGAGATGGATAAAATTGTACATGATGTGGAAACAATAGATGAGGGTCTCACAATATGAGGGTCTGGCATTATCCTATGAAGCTGGATGTTAGGAGATTCAGAACTGTAAGCAGCCCTTCACTCAACACATAGTTAAACTGTGGAATTCATTGTCAGACAATTTGGTGAAAGCTGCCAACTTGAATGGATATGAAGGGGGATCATGGAGGTTAGAGCAATCAAACCTATTAGTCGGGACAACTATGTATTGCCTCCAGTTATTAGAGACAGCAGACATCTGTATATGCACAACTTTTGATTTAGGTCAGGGTTACATTTTTGGACTTGCAATGAAAATTGAGACTGACATAAATTATGGGAGCCAGTTCCATAGGGAATCACTGGAGACCAAGAGGGTGCATTCTGGCAGAACTAAAAGTAGCTGCAAAGTTAGCGATTTTACTCAACCCACTACCAATTTTAAAGAGGTTTAAAGTATAAAACATATAGCTTACTCTTCCAGTCAGAGAATTGGGTAGACACTCTCCAGAGGAACCAGAAAAGACAGCAACTGTTGCTCCCCAGGGGGCTTGACAGATTCAGCTGACAGTGTCTCTTCAGAAGAGCAACTGGTAAGAACCGCATTCTTCTACTACGCATTCTCCACCAGACCTCCCAAGTGCATAACTATATCAGGACAGAAAGAGAGCCAGCACATCTTCTGTTGTATCTTCTGCAGCAGGTTCAGAGGGCACAGCAGGAGGAAAGGAAGCACCTCTGCTGCTGTGCCCTCTCCAGTGGGTTTACCGAGTAAAGAAAGCAGACTCCTGATGCTCACTGCTCACCTAAGCAAGCAGAGGAATCCCTTCCAGCCAGACCAAAATCCGAAGATTCCAGTTTCTTCACCCCCGTCATGTCCCACTTCTTAAGGTAAGGGAAACCCCTTCACAGCAACACCAAAAATGCAGTTCTCCCTCTCTCCACTCTCCAATCCAGGCAATTGAAAGAAAAACGGTCCAGTTACCACTTCTTACCTCTCTAAACTCCGCATCAAAATTCCAAACAGCCTTATTCTCTCACCTTAACTTCCTCATTCTCTCACCTCTCTCTCTTTGCTGTCCTGCCTCATCTGACTGCACATGTGTGCAGTGCATTAGAAAATAATTAATTTCTGGAGAAATATTGTTTATTTGGAGCAATGCAAATTGAGACTTGCCTGCAACAGTTGCTGTGGAACATGAAATGGAGGGTGCAACTGCATCAAAGTCCTACTTGTTTCTATCTCATAGAGCAGGGCTTTCCAAACAGTGTGCTATGACACATTAGTGTGTTGCCTGAAGTGTGTAGGTGTGTTGCTTACAATCTTGGAAATGTATGCTATTATTTATAAATCATATATTTTTAAAAATATATGAAAAATTTTCATGAGATGTGTTGTGTCCCAATACATCTTATTACAATTTACGTACATGTCTGTATCTCTTATAAGGGGTTAGTTTAACCTCCAGTTTACTGGTAAGATTGAATTACTGTGTCCTGAAATAATGCATGTCTAAAAAGTGTGTCACCAACATGAAAAATTTTGAAAGCTCTATCATAGAGAGCTGGTTGGCCACTGGGTGAACAGAATGCTGGACTAGATTGGTATTTGGTCTGTTCAAGATGCTCAGCAGGATCATCTACCGCACCATTTCACTCTACAGTACATGTAAGTAAGGTCTACACATGTCACAGGGCATTTTGCTGGTAGTAATAATGAAAGGAAAAGCTGACATCACTACCATTTTGCTCAATTAGAAAGGTCACCATAGCATTTATAATTGTGAACAAGCTCCATTATTCTGAATTTCAGATACCCCAAATGCCATCCTGTATTGGGGATAGCTCAAAGTACGCTTGAAAGACTATTCTATCTAAATTTGGATTCCTCAGACATTTTTCATGCCAAACCATTATTTTCTACAGAATCTGTTTCTGTTATCCTGCTAGCTGGCAAAAGTAAGGTTGCCAGCTTTTCAATTAACCTTTATAGCTGCAGTTTAAATAGAAAGTCCATCCTCAGAAATTGTGTGGCAACATATGGGTCTTGTACAAAGGGGTAAATTTTCCAGAAATGTTGTAGCTATGGCTGCAGGAGGAAAACAATTTTTTGGATTTTTTTAATGAAAAAAATGATATTAACACCTTTTGCAGAGTGAAAAGCACTTTATAAAGATAAAAGGGAATCTTGTAACACCTTTGAGACTAAGTGAGAAAAAGAAATTTCTAGCACAAGCTTTTGTGGACTCCAATTGCATTTGATGACCTGGCCTGAAGTCCAAGAAAGCTAATCTTAGAAAGTTATTTTTTTCCCCTCAGTTATTCTCAAAGTACAGTCCTCCCCCCACATTCATGAATTTGATTATTCGCAAGGTGCCTGCTTGTCCCCCACCCCCATTCTCCCCCTCCAGTCACATAGGAGCATGGGGGCAGGGGGGGGCAATTCACCCTGGGCAGCAATGTTTCTAGGGTATCCCAGCCCGTAGCCACACCCCCACATGCCCTGGCCACACCTCCACACACCCTGACCATGCCCCCATGCTCCACAGCCATGGCCCCACACAGTGGCCACACCCCCTCCACACACTCCAAGCTCCACCACTGTCCCCCTCCCATTCACTGGCCTTTTGCCTAGGCTGTCATGTGCACAACAAAGCAGACAGTAAATCACAAGAGGCACAGCTCCCATTTACAAGCTGAGAGTCAAAGAATGTCCAAACAGAAAGAAAGCATAGAGCAAACAAATTCAAAGGGGCAAGTTCAAACTGTAGTCCAAACAGGCAGAGTTCCAAAACAACCAGATCCAAGAGCACAGGATTTCAGGGACAAAGAGACCAGTTGCTGGTCCTGGGAGGAAAGGCCACCTGGAGCTCTCTTTTATCTATGGTTGCTGACACCACAGGTGTTCCCTCATTAGGGCTCGCTTACTACTTAAACGGGCCGAGGGATGCAAGCTCTTCCTTTCACAGCATCTCTGCTGCAAGGTAGGTGTATCAGCTATGTCTTCCTCTATTTGTTCCGCTGGCTCAGGCCCTTGTTGTTGTGTACTATCTCCCTCTGGACCAGCTTCTGGGGACACTTCAGCCTCTGGGGAAGCCTCTGCCTCAGAGTCAGAATCCTCTTCCTTGCTGCCACGGTCTCCAAGGCAGGGCATGACACCGGCATAGGGAGGGAGAAAGGTCTTCACTCCCCTGCAATCTCCCACCTGTTGCCTGTGCAGGCATGCTGGCAGCAGCAAGCAAGAAGGTGCAGGGTGGAAGATCGTCCCTTCCTTGCACTCCCCTGCCTGCCGCCCACACAGGCACACTGGCAGTGACTGGCAGGAGGATGCAGGGAGGAAAATCTGATTCTCCAGGGGAGTTATTCATGATTTTTTGATATTCATGAGGGTTCTGTGCCCCTAACTCTAGCAAATGTGGAAGGCCTACTGTATTTCCTTAGTCTGTTGCAATATAAAAAAAGATGCCTTTGAGTGTCATTTTATTTCTTTAGGAATATAAAATATATTAGATATTCTGACTGGCAGAAGAGTATCCTGTTTGGTATATGAAAAGTACAGGTTATTCAGACAATAATGACAAATTGAAGTTTCTTCTTTAAATTAATAGGTTTTTGTTGTTGTTGTTGTTACAAAGTGAGCTATAAGCTTCTTGTTGTGGGCTGAATAACATATATTGCCAATTTCAGTCCCTGTGGTTTGACTAAAATTTATTAAAAAGGAAAACTTAACAAAATTATATCTGTACGTCAGAGGAATATTAAACACATAGGGTTGAATTTTGGTTCTGGGCATTTAGCCCATTAACTGATATCAGAACTGGCCATCTGAGAGCTGTAGTAAATAAGTGATGTAAGCAGATCAAGAGAACAGAATAGACCTTGTCAGAAGCCCAGGAGAAGAGCTCAGCGAAAAAGGGAAAAAAAAGTCAAGCAAAGAGCTCAGGTTTGAAAGCAGAGAGTCAAAATTTGTGAGTTAGTGGTCCCTATTATTTCACCTTCCAGGGACCCCTATGCTTACTGGTTGAGATAATATAAACAAAGCCTACTGAGCTCTATGAAAGAGGGAGAGGACAACAAAAAGGGCTGGTCTCCTGAAGAATCATGCCAGAAGACACCAGCACCCCTTTCCCCAATGCAGAACTATAGTGCTATGATTCCACTTAACTGCTATGGGTCCATTCACTGGAATCTCAGGATTTACAATTTAGTGACAGGTTAAATACACTAAAGGCACCAGATCCTGTCTGATTTTGGAAGGCAAGCAGGGTCAGCCCAGGTTCATATTTGGATGGGAGACCACCAACAAATACTGTGTTGTAGGTGACCTCTCAGCAGAAAGAACTAGCAAAACCACCTCTTAGTATTGCTTGCCTAAGAAAATCCCATGAAATTCATGAGGTCACTGTAAGTTGACAGGTGACTTGAAGACACATACACACACATATAGAATTCTCAGCCAGAAAATTCTATGGCCTCACCAAATTACTAACCCCAAGATTCCATAGGATACAGCCATGGCACTTAAAGTAGAATTATAGTGCTATAATTCTGTAGTGTAGAAGGACCCAAGGTTACATATGCACTCCCCAGAATGGGTGAGATAACTTTCTTTACTATGTTGTGATAAAAATACTGGTATAACAAATAGAGTTTACCGTTCTGTAACACTGGCTACTATGCTGAACTGATGAAATATGCTGAGACACCTTGTGAACTGTACAATGTCTACATTACATTACCTGTTACAGTTGTATATATTTCCTTAACAGATGAGTACAAGTTTTGATATTGAGTAGGATGTTGCCTCCTTACCAATGCAATGTGCCGTGCTTTGAGAGATGTCCTTTGCAGAAGATGTTGTGCATACTTTCCCCAAGATGATGTAGTGTCTGTTGAATCAAGATGCCTAGACTATGTAAAGTATATATGGTAAGAAATATAGACCTAGACTAGAAATGTATATGATGAACTATGATGAACTACTACTAAGAGTATATAGAAGCAATAAGCACAATCTATATGATATGTATGAGCTTTCCAAAAAATGTAGAAATGTTTGTTTGTTTATATTCCACCTTTCTCCTTATACAGAATCCAAGACAGCTTACAAACATATAAAAAATATTATTCAGACAATACGTTAAAAAAAAAAACTAATGACATTTGAGTTAAAAAACACAAGATTAGAGTGATACAATATGTAATTAAAACATAGTAAAAAGATAAAAACAGATAAATACATCACCCTATTAAAAGTGCTTTGCTTTTCGTTTTTTTTGGGGGGGGGGGGAGGGACACGTAAGTTATAAACCAAAAGCCTGCCTTCCAGTATTACTGTTTTGTAGACTAATAAATAGCATTATTCTTGTGTGCCTTTCAAGTCATTTCTGACTTATGGAGGCCCTAAGGAACCTTTCAAGGAGTTTTCTCGGGCTGAGAGTGTGTGCCATGCTCAAGGTCACTTAGTGGGTTTCCATGACTGAGCAGAAATCGAACCCTGGTCTCCTGGGTTGTATTCCAATACTCAAACGCCTACACCATGCTGGGTCAAGCTGTAAAATCACATGTTTATTCCCCCATTATAAATTTCCTAATATTCCAGTCCTTCAGGTTACATGAGACAAGGATTGATGTTAACCTGCCTATCTGAATAATACTATTGTCCACAAGCTGGAAGACCAAGATAACCAGAAGGCAGGCTGTAGGAAATTCCAGACAGATACAGATGAGCTGACAAATAACAGAGAACCTCAATTTCTCAGACAAAGAGCAGGGATGGAGAATCACACCCATTACATTCTGAACTATAAGGAAGCTCTTTGGTTTTTCCAGTTTATTAAGAATGTGAATCTGGAATACTGTGTCCAGTTCCGGGCACCTCGTTTCAAGAAGGATATTGACAAACTGGAATGTGTCCAGAGGAGGGTGACCAAAATGGTAAAGGGTCTGGACGCCATGCCCTATGAGTTGCTTAGGGGGCTGGGGATGTTTAGTCTGCAGAAGAGAAGGTTAAGAGGGCACATGATATCCATGTTTAAATATTTGAAAGGGTATCATATTGAAAAGGGAACAGGCTTGTTTTCCATGGCGCCATAAACTAGGACAAGGAGCAATGGATTCAAACTATAGGAAAAGAGATTCCACCTGAACCTCAAGAAGAACTTCTTGATGGACAGAGCTGTCTGGCAGTGGAATATGCTGCCTTGGAGTGTGGTGGAGTCTCCTTCTTTGGAGGTTTTTAAACAGAGGCTGGATGGCCATCCTTTGGACGTGCTTTGATGTGCGTTCCTACATAGCAGGGGCTTGGACTGGATGTCCTCTGTCGTCTCTTCCAACATTAGTAAATATTCTGTCTCCCCCACTCCTCTGTAGCGCCAAGCAGACATAAAGCACTCCTTCCCATGAAAAAGAACTGAGAAAAGAAAACCAAGATCAGGAATTTCTATGATCTAATGCTGTACCACTATCTTACATGACAGTCTTTCTGTTATATGTGTTTTTAGAAATAATTTTGGCGTAAATATAGGAACATCTTGTCTTAAAGAGTTTATTCATCATTCTAAAAGAAAATATTCTATAATCAATTTTTAAAAACTTTTTCCCCCAAATTTTGATTTTTTTCCCCATTTTTCTTCAGGGAAAAAAAAGGCTTTGGTTCAAAAAAATGCAAAAGTATTTTTTCTCTGGAATTTTCTCCATTTTTTCCCCAAGCCCCATAGCCTTGTGGCATACTGGCCTGTTCACTGTTCCAATTAGTTATCTCTACCTTTTCCATCCCTCTTCTAATGTTTTTTCACCCTATCCCCTGTAACAAGTAAGCATGCTTTCTCAATCTTTATTCAGTTATTTTTGGGACTGTGCCTTAGGGTTTTTTGTATTTATTCAAACTTTTAAGTTCACTCCAGCATACCAGTTTTTCCTCCTTCTGAACAGATGAAACTGTTTTGGCTTTACTTCTGCCCAAACAAAAGAAACAGAAGAAAACTAAATATTGAATTCTATGCCATAAAATTTGCACCAGCTGATTTCTGAAATATCAAGCTGCTGTTAAAAACAAAAGATTTTTTTAAAAAAAAAATGTCAGATTTTTAACACTGACAAATACTGATCCATGTCATTTAATGAAGCTCAGGGCCCAGAGATACAATTTAGTTGCTATTGCTAACTACTGGCTTATTTGACATCATTCACAAGTACAGCCATATTCTACCCCAGTTTTCAGACTGATACCAGATTGTGCATCAAGGTGCGTAAATATTTTCAGAATCAGTGCTCAGTGCAACTTCATAGCCTCTGGCTGGGAGTTTGATAGACATTTGAAACTGTCTGCTTCCAACCCACTTGAGCAATCTCTTCTTTGCCTGCTGCCATGCAGAGTGATGGCTCTGCTTCTGTGCTATATTTAATATCTACCATGGTCATTTATTTTAATTGCTCCCATCTCGGTTCCCATTCCACTGGGCTGACTCCATTTAATTGGCTGCCATTTGTCTCAGCTTCCCACTGTCATGCTCATTTATCTGGCACCATTAAACCACTGCCGTTACTGCATTAACCCAGTTCTCTCGTCTTGCGCCCTGGCCGGGCCTTAAAGCTCTTCTGCTGGTTAGTGAGTCATCTCATTGCAGGCAGCTCTGATTTTGACCTTCACCAAAGACATATTTCTAAACCTTCTTCTTCTCCAAACTGTGCATGTGCCCTTCAACTTCATTGCCAACTTTTCTGTTCATAAATCTATACACATAGACTCACACACAAACACTCCTAAAATACTAGCCCTTGGTCCTGCCTACTGAAATGACATCTCCTCTCCTATCAAAAAAGAAAATATATTTAGAAAATATATTTATTATGCCAAACTCCATCCCAGTAGTTTAGAACAGAGAGACAACCATATACTAATGATTTTATTCTGTTCCTCACTGCCAAAAGTCAGTTCTACATCTATTGCAACCCAAAGTGATAACCCATTAGTTAGCACCATTGGCCTCACTCCATCAGATAACCAAAGGATTGGGGAGTTTGACATAGGATTCAGACCAGCAAGATATCCAAATAAATGTGCTTACACTCTGAGGTGCTTATTCACCAAGTGAAAGAAGCTGATGAGATTCATGAACACAGTTTCTGACCCTGATTCTTTCAAGTGTTTCAGAAAGCTAAAGATAACAAAGTGAGCAATTCTGACCATTCACGTTAGCCCATTATTTGAGTTACGTCAGAACACAGTCCTAAATAAAGGAAAAATGATGCTTTCAGGCTGCTCACACCATGAATTTTGTTAGGCAAGAAAGGCTCAGAGATCATTTGCTACTGTCTTCCTCTGAAATATAGCCCATAGCACATGGTATTCCTTAGTGGTCTCCTTCCCAAATACTAACCAGACCTGACCCTGTCTGTCTTCCCAGATTAAACAGGACCAGATTCCTTCAAGATATTTAGGCCGCTGTTTAAACAGCTGACATTGTAAAACACAATGAAAAACTATAAAATAATTATATATTGTAAATCATTCCAAAGTATTTCCTTGTAACTCTAAAAGAGCTCATTTCATGCAACATATGCAATGTTTCCTTCCATTTTCCTTCTTCTTTTTGTTGCTTTTAATAAATACACAGTATCCTTAATTTGTTGTAACACATAATACAAATACTAAAGTGGGTAAATACAAAGGATTTATTATGATTGGCTAAGATTCTAGATCAGCTACTTAGTTAAGTATATTTCTAAGTAGCTTCTCCTGGCTCAAATCCCCAGTCAGGCTGGGATGAGAGTCAGGTGCTTCCAGCCTTCTTAAGGAAGGCAGAGGACAGTAGTTCAATGCCAGAAACAACTGGTGTGTTTGCAAGCCCTCACCTTCATGTGTGCTACAGATTCCCTGCTTGCTGTCTGCTTGTCTTCACTGATCTTTGGACTGTCTGACCTTGCTGCCGTCTGATTCCTGACCTTTGGACCAACACTTGACTTCACTTCTGCTTCTGCAAGCTTTATTGGACTGCTAAGCTGTATCTGTTTGCCTGCTGAATATCCTGGTGCTCCGTTACCTGACAATGGACAGCCGGTGCCTATAACAACTAGCGATGAGGATGAGGATAATGGAATAATCATTGTTTTCCCACCGAAGATCTCCACTTATCCTCTTTTCTCCTTTCTTTATTCCTTCTGGATTAGTCAAAGACTACAAGGCCAAAGTTACAACTATAAACAATTACAATAAACAAAAGGGTGTGTAACCTAAATGTACACTATTATGCATTATACACTAGTGCTAGAAGAATGCTAAAGACAAGTGCAAATTTTGAGTAGTTTCTACACAACTGTATGCTTAGTATCAGTTGCAAGATTCTGGTACAGCCTGTTTCTTGAAAAGCTCTACTTTGGACTCCTACAGAAAATAGATTTAGTCAACAGTCAAGCATAGTATTAGAGGTCTTCCTGAATAGACATGTTCTTGCTGGTGGAGAATGGAGGTAACCAGATAAGCATCTAGCTATCTCCCCATGTTGTTGTTGTGTGCCTTCAAGTTGCTTCTGACATGGCAATACTAAGGCAAACCTATCACAAGGTTTTCTGGGGCCAAGAGTGTATGACGTGCTCAAGGTCACCTAGTGGATTTCCATGGTCAAGCAGGAGTTTAACTCTGGTCTCCAGGGTCACACTCCAATGCTCAAACCACTACACCACACTTGTGCCTATCTCCCATAGGAAGATGTAAACCAAGGACATCTTTGATCTGTGTCTGCCTAGGGGACAGAACCAGCTGCTTCTCCAATCCCCTCTGGTCTTCACTGGCAATGAAAAGGCTGAGTGGGGGCTATCACAGAGCAACATAATTTTAGAAGTTGTGGAGGGAGAGACAGAATACCAACCTCAGCAATTATCTAAAAGGTTTATTTTACAAATGTCACTAACAGGATGCTAGGTGTATGGCCAAACCTTTCAGTCATAGTGTCTTATAATGCTTTTAAGATCTTTTGGATCAATGTTATTTTTTGTACTAATTTTACCTTTCTTTTGTGCTATTGCTGGTTATTAGATTTTACATTTGGGAAAGCAGACAAAATCTTTGGAAAAAAAAAAGGCAGGCAGGCTGTAGGCAGTCAAACTGGCTGACTGAGTAGAAGAGATTGCAGCCAGTTTTGGATTTGCTGTATCCAATTTTCTTTGTTGTAGAGGAGTCCAGTCCAAATCTCTGCCTGAAACTAACATGGCCAAATCCCCCTCATTGCTCAGGTAAGCTGAAGATGTCTCCTGGGCTCAAAGGCCCCTTCATACCACCTCTTCACAGTGGATGATATGAGTTAGCAGAGCCTTCGATGTGGTGGTAAACCCTTCCTATCATTCCCCACCCTGTCCTCACATTGGATCACTCTGCCTATAAATGTATTAATAGAAAACTATATCAGCTGTCTAGACAATATATGATTCAATCCTGGGTTTCTGCTGAAATAGTCTGGAGGCATAGATGAAACTCGAAATGCTCTTGTTGTGCTGTCTTGCTTCAGATAAACCAAAATATCACACATGAGCCTTTTCACAACCTGAAAATCCTAATCAATGTGGATCATTTTGGCTGCAGACGGAGACAATGAGGTAAGCAGGATTAACTGGATGGCAGAAAAAAAAACATTTGGTTTCATTAACACACAGTTGAGAAATCTATGTCTTCGACTAGAATTCCTATAATACTTTTTTACAATTTTCTACTCAATCTATTTCAATGTGTGGTCTCCCTGAGAAAACAGGAATAAACTAGGACTTCATTGCTAGCATTATGTTGCTTGAATTTTAAATACAGTCACCAGATAACCTCATCAGCCCTACCCTAGTGCATTAGTAACAGGGAGGAAAGAAGGATCATGGCATCAGACAGACAGACAGAGTTCATAAAAAGTTGTATACTACCCAGCAGAATTTCTGGGACGAACAATAGTATTATGGATTTAGGTCAGTTGGGCCCAATCAGACAAAATCAAGAAGAAATAAGGCCATTTATGTATAAGAAGCCATTGCTGTATGTACTGTCAGGTAGATAGAGACTTATGCTGACTTACGGCAACTCTATTACAGAATTCTATTGGTAAGATTTATTCGGAGCAGGTTTGCCATTGGCCTCCTCTGGGGCTGAGAGTGCAACTTGTCCGAGGTCATTCTGTGAGTTTCCATGGCTGATCAGGATTCAAACCTTGGTCTCCCAGACTCCTAGCTCAACACTCAAACCACTACACTGTGCTGGTTCATAAAAGGATTACAACAGGAATCCATGATGCCTTCACAGGGAGTCCACAAAAAGCTTGAAGGCCGCTCTGCCTGCCTCCTGCCCGACAATGGAGTGGCGATGCGATAGGAACCAAGGCAAAAAGAGACAATTAGGCGGGCTGGCTGGCCCTGCACGTTGCCTGTCTTGTGGCTGCTCAACTGTGGGGAGGAGGGGGGCTCAGCAGCTGAGTGAAAGCAGAGCTGACAGCCAGCCAGCCAAGTAGCGTTTGCCCTTATTCTTTCTCTCTCCTTCCCCTTGTTTGCACTGGAAAGCCTTCCAATGTACTCTCAGAAACATTTAAACCCCCCTTTTTTTCCCTCTCTTCACCAGGAGGAGAGGAAACTAATGGGTGATCCTTTTTGACAGTTGGCCCCCGTACTGTGTCAGAGTGGGGCCAGATGAGAAGAGGGGGCACTGCTGCAGCAAGTGCCACCTCCTGGCAAAACGCTGGAAGTTAGAGTGACGGATCACTGTTGGCAAAATAAGCCGCCACTCAATTCAGATGAAAGCACACACACTGATGAATGGAAATGAGGAGGAGAAGGGCAAATGCTGGCTTAAACTGGCAGAAAGAAGCAGGAAAAAAAATCTTCCTTCCCCCTCCCGTACCCCTCAGGAAAGTGTGCATATACTTATTTCTTCCTTCTCCCCAATTTGAAGATTCACTTTAGGCTTTTTAACTTAAGTGTTGAGGGTCCATGGCAGCAAAAGATACTTAAGAAGTGTCTCTGGTAAAGAAAAGGTTAATAACCACTGGATTACACCATTTTATTTACTACAGTGATGGAAAATGGTGGTAGATCATAAACAACAGAACCATGGAAAAGCTTCCACGTGTACCTCTGACGTTGTTCTACTGGCTTCCATGTTACAATAAAGCATTGCTGTATCAGTTGTTTCTGGGCAAGCAGCATCTTTCCTTCTACCCAAGAGAAAAAAAGAAACAAGCTAGTCTGCCAGGGATTTTATACAATTTCCTCCCCAAGCACTCAAAATTGTCAAACAATGGCCAACAGGGACAACACAGGCCAAAGAAAGATAAATCCCTTCAGCAGAAGCAGGGAGGAGAAGACCAGCTCTCAGAATAAAATATAAATAGTCTTTTCTAGAATGAGGCAAGGGGTGAGAAGTTCACCACAGTTGATAATTGTTTATATTTTAGGGTATTAGAGTAGATATTTCTCTATCTACCCTAAATGCAGAAAGGAGATTCTTCCATGACTGCAGCCAGTTTGTGTAGGACCATGCAAACCGGTCAATTTAGCTGTTCGCCAATGTTTTGATACTGAACTCCAGCACAGAGCAAAACTTTGCTTCACTGTTATCCTCTTTGGGGACAATTTTTTTCTTCTCCCATACGTTGTCAAATGGCAGTAACAGAATTATCTATTGACCTTCTCTGCATTATGAAATTTTCTGTCAGATCTTGCCAGCTGCTGAAAATAAAATGTTCAGGAAGGCACAATCATTCTATTACCATAATGCCTTATGAAAGGAGGAGACATAGGTTTTGAACAATTCATTTGCCAGTTCCCCATTCCACTGGGTCTTTATATTGGACAAGAAAAGCTATTACTTTGGTGTGTGTGCTCACTGACATGAAGATTCTGTGGAGCTGTGTCTATGTGTATAGGTGGCCTTCCAACATTTCACAGCTGAAAACAAGGACACGTGTGGTCGAGCAACATTGGCATGTGGTCAAAATTGAAAAAAGTTATTGATGAAGAGGAACCCACAAGCTAGGAGAGGCTGCAGCAATTTTCTTTTACCTAAACCTACTGGGAAGGGCAAGATTCCATCCTCTCTTTTCCTCTCCCCACTGCTGAATTAACTGAGTGCAAACTGTGTGTTGTTGTGGGTTTTTTGGGCTATGAGGCCATGTTCTAGTAGTATTTGATCCTGACTTTTGCCTGCATCTGTGGCTGGCATCTTCAGAGGATCTGGAGACATGGAGGTGGAATGGAGTATATATACTTGTGTGATCCCTGGGTGGGAAGGATTTGCATTTGTGATATATCAGTAATGCAGCTGGCCTGTGAGATAGCCCATTGTTGAGTGGACTAACCCCCAGGGTTGTGTTGTTAGTCAGGAGATATGCATAACAGTTGTGTGTGCATTTAAGTACTCATTAGCAATCCATTGTATTGTTTCCTGTAGAGAGACCTCCTGAGTCTGGGTGGTGTTCATTGGCATATTTTTGAATCTTGATTTTAGTGTTTTTCAGTACTGGTAGCCAACTTCTGTTTACTTTCCGAGTTTCTTCTTTCCTGTTAAAATTGTCCAGGTGTTTATGGATTTCAATGGCCTCTCTGTGTAGCCTGACATAGTAGTTATCCAAATGGTGCAGAATTTCTGTGCTTTCAAATAGCACTCTGTGTCCAGCTTGGTTTATAACATGTTCTCCTACCGCTGATTTTTCTGGCTGGATCAGTCTGCAGTGCAAACTACTTTTGCATTTTGAATTCAGTTTCTTTCAACTGAACTAAATTGAGGACAAAGGGGGAAAGTGGAAGGCAGAGAAAGATAGCTGGAACATTTTAAAAGCAAGTGAAATGGTGAGACAAGATGATTAATCAGGACTGTCCCTGCCAAAGCAAAATAATTAGAGGGTGTGACAAAGCATTGGAGGGTGCGACAAAGCATACGCTGAGTGAGTTACACTGCCTGAGGACATGAGATTTGGTAAAAGCCCCACTAAGGTGGTGGAACCCAAAATATGCTACTGTTGTGACAGAGGCACCAGGGAAGTATGACAAATATGTTGGCAGAATGTATACCAGGTCTGGAAACTTTGGCTCAAATGCTTCAGCCTACTTCTCCCATCTAGTCACAAACATCTGACCAAAACTGCCCCTTGTCTATGTCCTATGCTTTCCGAGAGCATGAATGCACCACTAAAGCCTGTACAACTGTACAGCAGCCACAGATTTACATTTTGGAATTTATGTCCCTCTTTGGTCAAATGGGCATAAGCTATCATAGTAATTTTGTTAGTATATTTCCCCCTGCCCTCGACCACTAGAATACAGGATCACTATCCATGTGTTTTTATTGTATTGCCTTTCTTAAACTCTGTATTATGTCATTCTGACAGTGCAGCCCAAGTGTGAATGCATTTGCAATAATGAAAGGGTTATTGGTTGAAAAGTAATTGGTTATTGATTTATCCTTAGGAATCAACAGACAGAGTCACGAATATGCAGTCTTAAAAGCTAAAGAATTCATTCCCCTCAGAGTAGAAAATGAGAAGTACCTTTCTTCGTCTTCTTGCCTTTCCAAGACATCAGATGGGCAATGAAGGGACAATTGGGATGCACGAGATACTTTCAGACATCACACAAACCTAACTATTGGAGGTAGAATTCAAGGACATAGATGTGTTAGTCTGGGTCTGTATGCAAAGGGATACTGTAGCACCTTTGAGACTGAGAAGTTGGTAGCATACACTTTCGTAGACTGAGTCTGCATCTGATGAAGTAGACTCAAGCCCTTTCCGCACAAGGCTGATACATCGCAGTAGCGTTGTATTGTCGCTTTTACATCTGCACATTAAACCAGTTTGACATCATTCTGCCCTCCGTGATTCTGCACGAGTTGAGGTTTTAGTGCAGTTTTAACATCGACGTTAAACCTATGTATTGTAAAAATGGAAAAACTCCAGTGTAAACCACCCAAACTATTTCTGCTGTGCTTTTTCCTACATGAAGAAGCATTTCATCGATTCACGCCACTTGCGCTAAAACGTAGCAAAGGTTTCTACAATGTTTTTTTTTTTAATTGACCAATCAGCGGCACCGGGGTGGAGCAAGGGAGGGGAATAGGAGTTCCACGAGAATTGATGGTGTGGAAGCTACAAATGATTTTCTCTGCTTTACTTCAATAAAAACCAGAGAGCGTACAGACAGGAATCGGGATAAGTCAGAGGAAAAAACACCACTCATGACAAGCGGTGAAATGCTCCTCCACTCTCGTGCAGAAATGGCCTCAATCTACAAAAACTGATGTTACAAACTTCTTTCTCTGTTAGTACCAAAGGTGCTACAGTATCTCTGTGCAAACCTAACTCATACTTGCCTCGTATGGGTGTGGTCATGGCCTATCTGTAGTATCTATAACATTTCCTACACAAAAAGGCTCTACTTTATTCCATGTTTCTTCCCACATGCTCACCCATCATTTAGGACATTATTTCAGAACCCCTGGCCTCATGAAGTTAGGTAGACAGCTATCAAGATACAGAGCCTTTTTGGTGGTTGCCTTGCAACTCAATCAAAAAAAGAATCATCAGTGTGTAAAAAAACAAAGGAAGATGAGTTCTCCAAAGAAAGTAAAATCCAGAATCTGCTCTGGATTTTAGCCCAAATTTAAAGGAATTATCTAAGATGTCAAACTGGTTTTAGGGATAGGGTTCAGCAATATGGACAGCACCTTAAAGTTCAGACTAAAACTTGGAGAAAAGCCAGAATTCCGTCACCCTCACAGGGAAAACCTATTGGAAACTATGTGATTTGTATTAATCTCAGATGTCTGATCCACTTCAGGCTCAGCCAAACCAGATTCAAGGACTGCCAAAGTGAAGCAGAGCTGATAGTGAAATTTTACTGAATAAACACAGATCATATATGGATACAGAGATAAGAAATAAATGTAGAGAAAGCTCACATCCCTTCAGCTGATAGAAGCCAGTCTCCCTCACACCCAAGTATTTATTTGGGACCCTGAAAGATATTGAATGGCTTTTCAGCATCTCTGCTAGTACATGTTTAGTCCTCTCCCAAGAGTGAGACCAAAGGAATCAAGTTTCTACTGATGTCTTCCATGTTCTATAAATTGCTCAAAAACACATAGGCTGGGGATAAATTACTTTTGCCTCTCACAAAAGGATCTCTCAGCTGGTCAACAAGGGGAGGAAGAGTTCCCTTCTTTTCTGAGAGTAACCGAAAAACATCCTTATCTCAGAAGGATGAGGCAGAGTCAAGCAGTTCCAAAAAATGTTTACATCTGAACCTGTTCTTGCTAGGTACCATTTCTCTTATGTGAGAGGCCTGCTTAGTTAACTGAAAGATGTCCATTACACTAAACATCCCTCTACGCATTCAAAATGCTATATGGGATATGATGAAACACTTCACTTTAAAATTGCCATTCTTCTGTGCCTAGCAGTTTTCACAGCCCTTGAATATGCTTAGGATTAACCTTTAAAAATAAGCTTAATGTTTTAAATATTGTTTGTTTGCCAGCTTGAGTTTTCCTTCAGGGAAACGTGGGATAAATAAATGAAATAAGATATAATTTTCATATGTATAGCCTACCACTCCCATGTAGAACACTAACTTATTTTACTTCTGCACATATCTGGCCACATGCACATTTACAACGTAGGTAGTGGTTTACATACCCAAATTAGTATCAGCATTAAACCATTTCACTCCTGCTTAGTTCACAGTGCCACTTTGATATGTTGAAGCCCGTGAGAACTATGACGTATCCCAGTGGTGTTATATATACTTCAACTGAGTCTTGCAAATACTATGAGAAGCTATCAGGCCACATTCTACTTTTGAGATGAGGTCCAGTTCACATGCAGGCCAGATGTGGTCAAAGATAAGACTGGAAACAGGGCTGGTCCACTTACATTTTGCTGCTTGAGCAGCACAGCAAATCTTTTTACAGCCTATATTCCCTAAATCAAAGTATACTAGGTATGATGCAGATTTCCCTCAAGGCTGGCCCTGCAGTTCCTAGCCCCTGGAAACCTATCACTGTCACCTTGCCTCACAGTTCCCTTTATCAAATCCCTCCCTAGGTTTGGAGTCCTAGGCCTTCAGGGGGAGCTCACTGTGGACTAGTGTGTGTGTTAGTTTTATATTCTCAGTGGTGGCATGTCTCATCCTTCCTTCAGGGTAAATAATGCTATCCAGAGTCAGAGTTACAAAACAACTAACAGGAAAGCTATTTAATAACAGACAGAATGAATGCTGTCAGGTTTCAGTTCTTAGATTCAAACAATTTAACACTGTTCTAATTAAGTTGTGTCAGATCCTTTGTCTAGTTTGCTCCTGGGATCTAAAATCTTTTCAGGCTACCCCAAATCCAATGTTTGAGAACAGGCATCAACCACACTGCCAATAGACTGATCTTGAACATTTATTATGTATGTAGCAATCAGGCCTTACATACCAAATTCTGGGATCCATTTGCTGGGGTTTGCATCTGGCTTTGCTCCTCTCCATTCAGACTGGCTGATATGAGCAACAAAGTAAAGGCCTCATCTCACAATAGCTGGTCTACCATTATGAGATTTGCATGAGTTTTTGGGGTCCCATGAGATACGAAATCTCATTAGAGCCCTAAGAGATTTTCCTCCCACACAATCAGAGGTGGCCTTTTATAGACCTATACTGATATGCAGAAAACCTAACAACTATAAGGTATATGACATCCAAGTTATTTTAGTACATAAGGCAGAAAATTCCAAAAGCACCTCTCCACATATGTGGAAGTAAAAAAGAATAACAGCTAAGGAAATAGCAAATAATTTGATGGCCTTTCATGACAATCAGGTGCTTCCATTAGGTCTCCTCACTTAATGGTAAGGCTGCTCTTGGCTGGAGATGAAACACTGGATCAGATGGACTAAAGACAAAGGGCCAGAAGCCAAGTGGAAAGTCAGAGGCAGGTAAAAGGAAACAAGAGAAGGTTGAAAGGGGCAAAATAGACACAGGGCTGAAGACAGGCAGGGAAAGTCAAAATCTAAGGCAACAATCACGAAAAGGATGGAGAGGAGGGGGAATAGTCACTCATACTCAGGGTTTTGTAACACTCAGCGTGTCAGAACCAAATTGGAAAAAATTGCTGCCGTTATTGTCTGAGATGTTGGTTCATTCTCATCAGCTTAGAACAATAGCTGACAGACAGCACTCTATTTCACTAGCCTTTTGCAGCTTGCTAGGAATTATGGGCAACACAAGGGGCCCAAGAGCCACAGATAACTTTTCTCCAAGGACCATATGTGGTTTATAGGCCACATGATTCCCAATTCTGCCTTACAACCTAGTTTGCCAGGTCTAGCCTTTCTCAGCTCTCTATTTGGAGATGCTGGGGACTGAACCTGGGACTTTCTTCTATGCAAAGCATGTACTTTCCCACTGAACTATGTCCTTTGTTCCTTTTCCCCTCACACATTAAGCACTGAACACTTCAAAAGGGCTTTACTGAATCCATTTGATTCATTTATTACAGGATGTGGTTTTTGGCTAATATATTTTGTCATTTCTATGGGTTGTAAAACTGCCATGAGCACTGCAATATAACAAGGCAGCAGACCAACTAAAAGTGAAATGCGGTATACTTTCTGTACCACAACAACTAAAACCTATTTCAAAAATGTCAAATTTTCTGGATTTTAGCCAGTATCTTGGTGTCAAACCTATAAATTATCCAGGGTAGCCAAACAATGTGACACTTTTCCATATGACTTTGCAATTCAAGGAAGGAAATCAGCACTATCTAAGCTCAATAACATTGTAAAAATAATATTTATTTGATAAATGCAAGGACTAAAAGCCTAGTTCCATCAGAATACCCTTTTCAGAAACACCTCTGCAAGCAAATAGTTGTGTGGGAAATGCTCCCTGTCTCATTTCCATGGCAGTTAAGGCTTTATTCCTTTTCAAGAACCACACACCAGTTTCCTTGGTCATAGTAATTTTCTTTCACTTTTACGCAATTCAGCCTTTTGCAGAGCAGTTCCAGTTCTCCTTCACAGAAGACATGGTAGTAACGGTGAAAAACTGGACTACATTTCTGAAAGTTTTCTGAGCTAGCCAGAGGCTGTTGTAATTTGGTGTGCTTCATTTTCTTCTTTGTGCCATCTTTCAGGTGCCAAGGGACCAACAAGTCTTGGGAGTCAAAAGAAGTTCTATTGGTATGAACAGGCAACCTGGCAGGAACAGTTTGATTTGCACTGCAGCATCTATCCTCCAGTGGACTAAGGACACCATCAAGGTGGGCAGAATCTTGGCATTCACTGTCTCCTGTTTCCCCTATAGCATCACTTATAGTTTCCTCCTCCTTACCATTTCCACTTCTTTTTCCTTTCAGATATTTAGACTTCTGTTTGTTGTATTCCTGTTCCAGAGCCCAGACGTAAACAAGTGCTCTTCCACCAGGTCTCAAGAGACGGACTAACTCATTGAAGGCAGCCAGTCTTCTGTCCTAGTGAAGGGGAAAACAGATCAAACCAGTCTGAAGGTATTAGCAATAAGACCACGTGACAGCAATGCCATGGTAAAATATATATTTTTTAAAAAAACAGATATGCCCCCGAGATTCATATAATCAGGAGCTGCTGTATTGCTCCTTTACCTACTCATTTGCTGATATATTTTTATTCTGCCATTTGACTCCACAATACAGGCCCCAAGGCATCTAAAAGACTTAATTAAAACAATAAAAAACCCAGCCAGCAATCATAAAAATGGAAAACATTATAAAAAGAAAAGGAAAAAAATAACAGTAAGTAGTGACCGTAACAATAAACATAAGCATATTATTGAAAGATGTGCTCAAGTAAGAGAAAGAATTAATTGAGGAAGAGAGGGGAGAGCTCTCTGCATTTTCATAACAAGGCAGTCCATCACCTGGGCCTGGACTCTTGCAGTTGAGCAATGCTTCCTCATTGTGCCTACAAATGCACATCCACCAGCAACAAGATATACAGCTAGACCTCCTCTAACAACAGAAGCCTAGGATGGCTCCTTGCTTGTTCCCCTTTCCCATTCCAGGAGGCTCTTACAAATCAACTGCAATGGGCTTTTAAGAATCGATTTTTATATTCTGTCTTTTAATAAATGTTTACATGGTCTTAATTCTATAGATGCTTTAATTGTATTTTAAAATAACTTTTTCATAATTTTGTTGTCTTCAAGTCACTGTTTATACGTCTTCAAGTTATTTCCAACTGTGGCAGCCCTAAGGCAAACCTAAGGCAAACCTATCACAAGGTTTTCATGGCATGATTTGTTTAAAGGAGGTTTTGCTATTGCCTTCCTGTGACTTGCTCAAGTTCACCCAGTTGATTTCCACAGCCAAATGGGGATTTGAACCCTGGTCCCTTAGAGTTCTTGGTCAGTATTCAAACTGCTATACCACGATGGCTGAATACACTTTTACTGATGTTTTTGCATGTATTTTAATTTTGTGAACTGCCATAAGTCCTAATATTGGAGGAAAGGCAGGATATAAATGAACAAAATAAATTAACAACAACAGAAGTGTGCAGGCAGGTTGGCAGTGGCAGAAGCGACCCTTGCGACATGCAGCTCCACACCTGTGGCATGTTGTCTACATGCTGAAATAGCTGTTTTAGCCAACTAATGTCTGAGCAGTAAAGCATGGGAGTTCTGTGTTTTACACCAATCCAGCACAAAAAAGCTGAATTCATCTGGAATTACCCTGCTGGGGCAAAGTCCTGGCAACTAAAAGTATTACACAGTATTACACAGCTTTCAAAAGATACCAATTGCACAATAAATGATTTCATTTCCAATGTGCCACAACGTTTGTCTTCTTGATGTATTCTTTTCACAGTGCTTCAATGATGTGGGGGACTGGACAGTAGCTCAGTGGTAGAGACATCTTTGTAGGTGAAAGCTCTCAAAGTCAGTCCCAGCATCTGCTGAGAAAAGGATCAGGGAGCAAGTAACAGGAAAGACTGCTGCTTGAGATGCCTCCTACCTGCCACAAGTCAGAGTAGGCAATATTGCCATAGATGGACAAAAAGTCTGGTATTTTCCTACTTAAAAATCAAAGGCTGGGAATATAACTTTTGGACCACAGCTTCCAGAATCCCCCAGCCTGCATCCAATAAATTAGAGGCAGGAGTCAAACTTACCACTGTTGAAAAATGGTGGATGACTGCAATGGAGATACAGGCATCACATGAGCTACTTCGTATTGGGACAGAGAGTGCATCACACACAAAGGCCTGAAATCCTTTCTCTCCACAGATGTCTACAAGAGCCTTGCTACGATCACAGCCAAACTGCAGGAGAAGACACAGACACATACATGAAAAAGATACAGGCACATCATGTGTGTGGATTTTGCAGCAGCAACCTACAGACAGGAACTAAATTTCTTGCTAACACATCTTTCAGGTTTTCAAATTCCAAAGTGTGTTTATACGGGAAAAAATGATTATCCCAACATTGATCCTTAAATATGAAAAGAATGCTTGCTTAGAATTTTAGAGAATAGAATACTGCAAGTAGACAGTCAGGATGAGAATTGATGGAACCCTCAAACAGGGCCTGTGAGTAGTACACCCTTGGGATTCCTCTAATCTGCATGGTAGCAATTCATCCTCTTTGAGGTGTTCCATTGTGACAGTTGCCTTGTCCTCTAAACCACAGTGACTCAGTGCTGAGTTTCACTATTATTTGCATTTTACTGAAGATGAACCAAAGCCAAGAATCGATAACAAGTCATTCCCTACTCCCACAATTAAAAAAAAAAAGGCACTGGTCCCTTTTTCCTCCCAAAAATTGTAAAGCTAAAAGCTTGTAGGGAGATATTAGCTCAGTTTGCACATAACGATAAGCCAGAATTACTACAAAATCTTCCTTATTGTTTGCCAACCGCATGCTGGTAAGAACCCGCTCCTAGGGGCCCTCTAGTGCAATGCTACTCAGGCTATCTGATGTGGGGAACCATCAGCTATTTTTTTTCCTTTGCAAAGGAGACCTGCACCATATTTGTGACCATTGTTTATTTCTTTACTGGAAACTCACTCAGGTTCAGCAGCCAGCAGCTCAAGAACGGGCATGAATCCAATGACCACTACTTTGAGTGGCACTGCTCAAACATACAGTCCCATGAATTACAGCATTAGAAGTCTCTAGCAGAGAGAATTCTAGGTCCTTCATCAAACTACAAATTCCAGGATTCTGAAGAATATAGCTATGGCAGTTAAAGTGATGTCAAACTGTTATAACTGTATAATGTAGATACATGCCTTGTTGTTATAAGTGAACAAAGCAGGGTGGAATGAACTTGGGCTATCTAGTTCCTCATTCTCACTTCTTCCTGCCATTGGGAGTGTTGAAGCATCACCAGCAAGTAAAAACTCAGCACAATATAAAAAGCAAGATAGCTGACTCTCCTAAAAAGCCAGATCTGAAGCTTACAATTCCTGATTTGTTTGGAAGTAAGAAGCCAGGAATCCTGGTTTGGGCATAATGCTAAGCTTTTGTTTGCTGGAGATTTCTCACTTGTTGCCTTCCCAGTGGTTGCCACTGACAGGAGGGAGCTGTTGGCAGGATGAGCCATGGGGAAGTGGCATGCACGAACATGCTGCTCTTGATTGGTAAATGAGAATTAATAGCAATTCTGACTTACTATCACTGTGATCTGGGCCACTGGAAGTTTGAAGCCATGGCAATCTTTCTAAAGCTCACTGCAGTGTTGCTACTGCAGACACCAAGGACATATATTATATCTTTGGAACCGAGAGACTTATCTTCCAGGGACTTAAGATATACCTTGTTACCTCTTCCACTTTATAGTCTCACGCCACGTCTGCTCCAACCTGCCGGGGGAAGGGAAAGAGGGAGGGAAGGGGAAATAACAAGTCGTGGTACACTAGCCAGCCTACTTCATTCCTTTTAACAACAAGGAGCGTATCTACACTATATTCTACATTACAGAGTTATAGCAGTTTGACACCACTTTAGCTGTCACAGATCCATCCTATGGAATCTTGGGATTTGTAGCTCGAAAAAGGATCTAGAATTCTCTCCATTAGAAAGCTCTTGTGCTATAGTTCAGGGGAGTACATTCTAGGGCTTTCTAGCAGAGAGTTCATAAGTACCCTTCACAGCACTATAAATCCCAAGATATCATAGGATGGAACCGTAACAGTTAAAGCAGTAACAAACTGCTATAACTGTGGACTGTATATACCCTGAGTTTGAACTCAGTCAGAATGCTGGTAGCTGTCATAGCATTCATCTTATTTATTTAAAACACACATACACACATTTGTGTCTTGAAAGACAGCTAAAATAACTCAATAAAATTAAAACGGTAATACAGGGACAGCTTTGAAAAAGCGTAGAGGGAGGTGTGTCCTCACACACAATATGAGGAGTAACACATTCCTTACACCTCACACCTTAATACTGTGCCTCCACCTGCTCTTCTCCCTTTGCGATATTTGAGATCAGCTTCTGTTTAGAGAAATGGACCTGAAGACCAACTGTTCCTGAATACATGCAGAAGTCTTCCTACCTTGGACAGACAGCTTTTTTTAAAAAAAAAAAGCCAATTAACTGTGCAGTCCTATACGTGTCTACTTAGGAATAAATACCACTAGGTTCAGTCAAGCTTACTACATGGGAAGTGGAAACAGAACAGATTGTAGTCTCACAAAGTAGATCTGAAAGGGGCTTCTCGATTGACAGAAATGAACAAAAATGCTCCCGCAGAGAAAGGCAGAGGACTCCCTGTACTTGTCAGATTTGCAGAGCAGAGATCAACATATCACTCTTCAGGTATATATTTATGAGGTCCTGAAAATCCTAATCAGTGTCCACTGCTTCACTTACTGACAAAACACACAAAATGACACTAGTAGCATGTTTGCTTCTTGCAAAACAGTGATTAGATGTTTTCTAACAGAAGTTCTAGGAGGGCTAAAAGACAAGAAAGAAAAAAGAAAAAAAAAGAAAGCAAGCTTGGAATTGAGACCAGCTAATGGTATAAATGGGCACTGGAGGCTCTCTCTCGGGGTAAAATCCAGGCAATATGCCAACCCTACATTTAAGGTGAAACCTAATAGATAACAATCCCTGCATGACATAAGATCAAATCATCTTCTCCTACTCCATTTCTCAGATTTTTGTCACACCTTTGCCTGACAAAGGGACTTTAAGGTCTTCAGAGTTGACATGGAGGTTAGCATCTTTTGGAATGCACTAATAAAAATACTGCAGAAAGGTAACTTGTTCACACTCTGAACAAGGTTTGTAGATCACAGTGCAAATCTGTCATCCAGAAAGACCCTCATTCTTTGCCTACATCAATGCCCTGGCCTTCAGCAAACTGCACACAGACAGAACATGCCCAATCTCTGCAAGCCAAAAACCACTGCTAAGTGTAGGTCTTTCATTAAAAAAAATAAAAAATAAAAAATGTGGGATCAGTGCCCCACATAACAGGAATCCATTAGCTGCTCTATGTTCCATCAGTATTCTAACTCCATTTTTCACAAGTTCATTGCATTTACTTTCAATTATAAAATAATCAGCTCCCAATGAGATCTCAAAAGCTAAGTTCAGAATCTGAAAACCTATCATTGGCACCCTGTCAGTGTTTACTGGAGACAGAAAACACATTAAACCATCACAGTAAATGCAGAGAGAATACCAAACAACTAATTCTGAATAATCAGCAATGGTAAAAGGCAGAGATTGTACCTAAACTAGAAAAGATTGGCTAACTTTGCACTCTATCCAAATACTTTTACCCAGCAAGACATAAAGGAACAGCTGTCCCATAGACCACTGTGTGCTCCCTGCAGGAAGCAAGACATACATTTTTTATAGTGGTCTTCCCCAATGGGGTACCCAGTGGAGATGCTGGACTATAAACCCTATCACACCAGCCAGCATGATACCCAATGGCCATGCTTTCTGCAGTGATGGGGGGTGTAGTCCCATACTTCTGCAAGCAACAGTTTGGAAAAGATTGCACTGTATTTGCAATATTTGGAAACATTTGTTTCTTGGACTAAAATTCACAAAACCCTGGCCATGCCGACTGCAGAGTTCTAGGAGACATCACAATTATCTTTTGTTGCTGTGTGTCATAACTAATATTGGTAATTGTGATATTGATATTTTGTGGAAAAAACAAAAGGGGGGCAGCATGCATAGTGCTTCACAGGCTGTGGTGGGAACTATTGCCAGAACAGTCACCAAAACAAATTGGTTCCAAAAAGCTGGACTGTTCCTCCTGCTGCCAAATCTGCTCTTATCTTATCCAAGTGGAGGCAATGGTCGTGTGCGCGCACACGTGTACACTTGTGCCTTCAAGTTGCCTGATGACTTATGGTGACCCCATGAATTTAATCGTTTTCTTAGGCCAGCAATACTCAGAGGTGGTTTTGCCAGTTTTTTCCTCTGAAACATAGCCTACAGCACCAGACATTTGTTGGTGGTCTCCCATCTAAGTACTGACCAGGATGACCTTGCTTAAGTTCCAAGATCAGACAAGATGTGGTGCCTACTGGAAAGCAACAGCCACATGAGACAGCCTGACCTATCAGAAACACTGGAGTCACTGGAAAGAAAAAAAATCACATGTCTGCACAGATATGTAAGTCACATTGACTTGAAAAGGATAAATCCTATTTTTGCTGTTAAATATGTTACAAACAGTTTAACCCTTCCCATACAAACACACCATTTTTTGAGTGGTAGGGGATTTTAGTGGAAGTCTCAATGGGTATCCAATTGCCATGATGGCTGGGCAATTCTGCACATCGTAGTCCTCCAAAGTAACTTTCATCAATGCTGGAAGTTCTTAACTTACTAAGAAAGGTAGTGCCTTCCTGTACATGCTCAGAGGTCTTGTCCTGATAAGCATGGTGACTTACAGCGAGAGATAGAATCACAGAATCATAGAGTTGGAAGAGACCACACGGGCCATCCAGTCCAACCCCCTGCTATGCTGGAACACACATCAAAACATTACCAACAGATGGCCATCCAGTATCTGCTTAAAAACTTCCAAAAAAGGAGACTCCACCACACTCCGAGGCAGCATATTCCACTGCCAGACAGCTCTGACCATCAGGAAGTTCTTCCTGACGTTCAAGTGGAATCTCCTTTCCTGCAGCTCGAATCCATTGCTCCTTGTGCTAGTCTCTGGAGCAGCGGAAAACAAGCCCGCTCCCTCCTCGACATGACATCCCTTCAAATATTTAAACATGGCTGTCATGTCCCCTCTTAACCTTCTCTTCTGCAGACTAAACATACCCAGCTCCCTAAGCCGTTCCTCATACAGCATGGCTTCCAAACCCTTCACCATTTTGGTCGCCCTCCTCTGGACACGCTCCAGCTTGTCGACATCCTTCTTGAATTGAGGTGCCCAGAACTGGACACAGTATTCTAAATGAGGCCTAACCAACGCAGAATACAAGAGTACCATTACCTCCCTCGATCTAGACATCATACTCCTATTGATGCAACCAAGAATCACGTTGGCTTTCTTGGCCGCCGCATCACACTGCTGACTCATGTTCAGCTTGTGATCAACCAAGACTCCTAGATCCCTTTCACACATTCTGCTATCCAGCCACGTGTCCCCCATCTTATATTTGTGGATTCCATATTTCTGCCTAAGTGTAGGAGCTTACATTTGTCGCTGTTGAAATTCATTTTGTTAGCTTTGGCCCAGCTCTCCAATCTGTCCAGGTCATTTTGAAATTTGATCCTGTCCTCTGAGGTATTAGCAACGCCTCCCAATTTGGTGTCATCTGCAAATTTGATCAGCATGCCCTCCACTCCTTCATCCAGGTCACTGCTGAAGATATTGAATAGCACTGGGCCCACGACAGAATCCTGTGGCACCCCACTAGTCACCTCTCTCCAGGATGAAAAGCAGTCATTGGTGAGCACCCTCTGGATTCGGTCAGTCAACCAATTACAAATCCACCTAACAGTAACCCTATCCAGCCCGCATTCTACTAGCTTCTTTGCAAGAATGTCATGGGGAACTTTGTCAAAGGCCTTACTGAAGTCAAGATATGTTACGTCTACATCATTCCCTTTATCTATCAAGCTTGTAACCCTATCATAAAAAGAGATAAGATTAGTCTGGCATGACTTATTTCTGAGAAATCTATGTTGACTTTTAGTGATTACGGCATTGCTTTCTAAGTAATTACAAACTGACAGTTTAATGATCCGCTCTAGAATCTTTCCTGGTATTGATGGCAGGCTGACCCGGCGATAATTATTTGGGTCCTCTTTTTTCCCCTTCTTGAAGATGGGGACGACATTTGCCCTCCTTCAGTCTGCTGGGACTTCTCCTGTTCTCCAAGAGTTCTCAAAGATTACTACGAGTGGTTCTGAAATGACTTCTGCCAGTTCTTTTAATATCCTTGGATATAATTCATCTGGCCCTTGAGACTTGAATTCTCACACGAAATTGCCAAATGAGAGAGAAGAAAGGAATGTTTCCAAAAGGCTCTCACTTGAAATCATATCAAACACCCTGAGACTGCCTCATGGATAGCCTTGAGGCTCCAACAGGACTGTTTCATTTCTAACCAGTAGAAACAGAGGCGGTGGGGGGAGGGAGAAAGAGAATGAGAACATATGCTGACATCATGCATCAGGTTGAGTAGTGGAAACCTCTACACGTGCAGTTATACAACCCTTGTACTAAATGGCAGCTGAAGGCATATCCA
This sequence comes from Cyclura pinguis, assembly GCA_030412105.1. Taxonomy (NCBI): domain Eukaryota; kingdom Metazoa; phylum Chordata; class Lepidosauria; order Squamata; family Iguanidae; genus Cyclura; species Cyclura pinguis. Next base: position 264,568,541 of record CM059601.1, on the reverse strand, counting down.
AATGTGTGTCTGAATGCACAACCAAATGGGCATCTGCATCTATGTGCATCCCTACTGGTATGCACATGAACATCTGCCTGTTGAATTGCATCACATATGCAACTCTGCTTCTGCACATTCCACATGAGACAAAAATGTCCAACTGCTTCTGTAGGAGAACTTAAATGTGTGTAAGGCACCAAAAGGATTCCAGCCACAAGCTTTAGGCAGTTTTATTCCATTAGCATAAGGTGGATGTTATTTCCACTAACTACCCCCTTTCATTTGCAGCCCCACACAACATATCCCACACCTTTCCCAAATACCTCTGCAACGCTTAGAAACAGATCTGAAGTGGTGACTAGGAAGAGGTGACTAGGAGGCTGTAGGGGGAAGAGAGAGGAGGTAAAGTCCATTCCATGAACAAAACTGAAGTTAGGATCCAGGTTACATGGAATAAACAAACCCATATTTATTCATAACCATCACAGATTCCAGAAGCCTATCCATTGTTCTTACATCCAAAACATTTTATGCACAACAAGAAAACAAACTTTAAATATGTAATTTATTCAAGTCTATTTTTAAAGCACTGAAAGCCATACAAACCTCTATCAGTGTCTGCTAGCAATGAATACAATATTGACAAAAGGAACAAATTAGTCCATGGATTACCTGCTGAATGACAATAAAAACATGATGCATGACCCCTGAACAGTTTGCTTAATGCAGTCAAGTATAGAAAATAGAAAGGATGGAATTTTGAGTCTAGGGACAGGATACAAGGAGTCCACTAAATGGATTCCTGCAGGGGCATCCCAAAATATTCTGCTACCTGAGGCAGACTAAATGCCCCCACCACCCCTAAAGCCCATGTACAGAAGCTGACTGCACTAAACTGGCAATCCCTTCCTACAACATGGAACAGCATTCTCCACCACACCAAGGGGCAGCAGCCTAGCTTAAGTGTCACAGGGTGGATTCAGTGTCACATACCTTTGATTTCTCACAGTGCAGCACTGCTCCCAACCCCTTAGCTTCTGTGCCTGACATGGCCATTTCACTCTCCGTAAAAGTAGGGCTGGTCCTGGCTTCTTTTTACAACTGGTGTAACTCACACGCACACCCCGCTGCTTTGTTAACACAAGCGGAGAATTGTCATCACAGGTGCGCATATGTAAAAAGCTATAAGGGAAGACTGTAGCACCTTTAAGACTAATTGAGAAAAGGGCATTTCTAGCTTCATCAGATTGCCTCTGATAAAGTGAACTAGTCCACAAAATCTTATGCTAGAAATTTCTCTTTCTCAGTTAATCTCAAAGGTGCTACAGGATTCACTTATTTATTTTTATGCTGAAGCAGACTAACATGGCTATGTCTTTGCGTACTATGTATATGTGCTTATGAGAGAGAGTGAATGCATGTCATATCTAGAGCAGATATAGATTTATCAGAGTGAATAACCAACAGAAGTATTTAGATGTTTTTGCAGGATGTTTCAGCTTTTACCTTCTTCAGCTACTCAAAATACAAGTAAGCTCTATCCAAGGTGGCAGCTAAGAATGTAAAGATGGAGCACATGATGAAGATGAAGATGATGATGATGTGTGTGTGTTTGTGTTATCCATCAGGCTGAGACCATGTGAACATATTTATAAGCCCTCATAAGTCTGTGCACAGTGACTATTTTATCCTGTTTTTAACTGATACGCAAGCTGATCTGAGGTTATTTCCAGAGTATACTTTAAGAGTGAGCACAGCATGGCCTGCAGGCTGCATATGGCCCATTGGGCTCATTCTTATGACCTCTGATGCCCCCTAACCCAAACCCCCTTTAAAAACTTTGATGTATTTTAGGGCAATTTTTGCCATCATCTCACTCAGAAACCCTATCCAAATGCACATGAAAATAACCTCACCTCACCTCAACAAGCACCTCAGAAACTCAGATGACTCCAAAATACCTGAATTTTCCTCTTTAGGCCCTTTCAAAATAGTAACAGGAAGTGATGCAACACTATTTCCTATTACTGTTTTGAAAGAGATGGAAGAAGAAAATTCAGGTATTTGGGCTTGCTGTGGGGAGGTGTACCTTGTAAGGAAAAAATGACTCCTAGTCCCCACACAGTTGACCATCCCTGGCATAAATGATAAGTATGCATGTATGTATAAACTAGCTAGCTAGACAGATAATTATCCTAAGGCACGTTTCCTAATGACTGGCAAACTTCTGTCCACTTCTGCCCCCCCCCCCCACACACACACACAGTTCCTGGCATTTTTGGCCGTCCATGTGGCACCCAAAGGGTTGCTGGATGAAGATTAGGCTACAGAGCCAATGGAATTGCCCAGCCCTCCTGTAAACAGACAAACTCCCATTAACTGGAGTCGTTCTCTGTCTCAAGTATGTAAGTACAAATTGACTGGGAAGCTGAAATTGAATTAAAGAGGCACTACCAAAATGACCTTGAAAGGGACAACACTGTAGACTGATGAAATGTAATGAGCTGCAGCTACAGTAACCAAGAGGAATGAAGTATAGCCAGAATATGAAGGTCTAATTTGCATCTAAATTATATCAAATAATTGTAAAGTCGGGTTTACTTGTAATGTCCAACTCATTAAAGTGAATCCACTGCCCAAAACAAAAAGATTAGATCTTGCAATAATAACAGTAATAAAAGAGGACTTGGAAGTACCAGTTACTTCAACTGAGATGCAGAGGAGAAAATGCAAAGGCCAAACTGGCTTCAGATTAAATTAGGCTTCATGTTAATATAACGATAGATACTACATGCATGGGCATAATGACAAGACAGAGATAATTATTAAAGTTACATTTTAATGGTTGCTAAGCAGGTGTAGTGATCTTACTACAATTCTGTCTCTCTTCTTAAAATTGTTCTAATAATTTTTTTTCTTCTCTCTCTTCTCTCTCTCTCTCTCTCTCTCTCTTACCTGCTTCTTGTGACCCAGGGGTTTAATCTGATGTACTTTATACTCCAGCATGCTGTTTCGAATGCTAGTCTTGGAGCAGGGAAAAGAAAAACAAATACCGCCATGCTCATCAAACATCCCTTTTCTGTACTACAAAGTATTCCCAGCCACCATTACCACCAAGCTCTTCTGCCCTTGGCATGTTATTTGTATTCAGACCCACTGACCAGGTAAGAGGAAGGCTCCTGGCCACGTGAAAGGTCAGCTCAGCTCAAGAAAAGTAACAAGAAAAGGGCAAGTCAGGAGGCTAACACTATGGCATAAGCTAGTGCACTGCAGTGGCTAAAAGAGGGGTGGATGCTGCAATGCATTGTCTGTCATTGTGCACTGGAAGCTAATTCTGGTCACCGTTTTGGCTGATTTCTTTTCGGTGGGAGGAGGAGGAAGAGGGGGAGGAGATGGAAGTTCTGTGAGGAAAGCCAGCTGTTGCATTTGTAAGCAGCTTTCTCGCATTTGGGGCTGTTTGGAGTAAAAAAAAAAATCACTGAAAATTGGCCCAGATTTTTTTTTTAATTTGTGGGTTTGGGGAAACTGCCAGGGGACTTTGGATGTTGCAAAAGTGGGATTTGCGGCTTACCTACAGCCTGCAGGTTATACTTTCCTACTCCTGAGTTAATGTGTTGAGCTAGGGTCTGGTAGATCCCAGTTCAGGTCACACCCCTTGGATGAAACTGACCACGTGACCTTAGGCCAGTCACTTTTCTGAGTTTAATCCACCTCACAGGATCACTGTGAAGATAAATTAGGAGAAAGAGCAACATGAATTCCACCATTAGTTTCCTTTACATCTACTTATTTTTATTATTTTATCTTATTAGGCAAAATAATTAAATACTGTAGTTTTGACCCCAAAATTCAAAATTTGTATCTCTTGTGCAAGGCTCCAGATAGCATACTCAATCCCTGGAGCAATTTTACTCCAGGGATTGAGTAAAATTATGGTACTCATGATGATGATGATGATGGTGTACTCTCACAAATATGAAACATGAAGTCTGCCTGTTTCTGATCTAGAACATTAATACGACAAAGTAGAGTCAGGAGGGAAGATCATGGAAAAGGACAGCAGGCATACAAGGAAGAATGTGAAATCTGTGTAACCTTTACAAGTTATTGGAATTTTGATTCTGTAACCTTATGTGCTGCAGAAAAAAATAATTAAAGAGCCAATACTCACATTTAAAGTCCTAAATAGTTTGCAGTCAAAGACTACCTCCAATAAGACTCGTGGCCAAGCTGTTTGGGAGGTGCTAGGAACTGTATTCTAAAGTGCTTCCTGGGGATTCTATCAATTGTAGTCCAAAAAAAGTAATTTTTCAAGCTCTGGCACTTTCAAATATTTTAACTGATTTTATCGCTGACATGTTGGCCTGAATATTGCTGCTACTTTACTGTTAACTGTATTCTCACTTCATACGTAAATTTGAATGGCAATTATATAAAGCGATACCTCAGTTAACAAAGCCTCTGACAAAGATCCTTTTTACAAAGTCTTTTTAAGCCCATCAAGCCCTCCTTTTCTTCTCTCCAAGTAGAAGTTTATTTTAACAGAATCAGCATTGGGAAAATGATGAAGGAAGACTGGACAAACTCATGTTTTTGGTGGCAGGTTGCAGCAGTAAAGCTTGAGCTGGGAAAGAATGAGGTTCTGTTCTAGCCAGTCCTACTGTAGCTGTGTGAACCTGCCAAAAATAAGCAAGATAAGCAGCAGTTTCCCCCAGAATCCCTTACTGAACATGTAGGAGCAATAAAACAGAGAAAAGGAAAAAGTAAATAGGCTCACCTCACCAGCTACCACTCAGCATGTTAAGAAAGCATAGCTATAAGTCTGGCCATTAAAATGGAAATTAGAGGAAAAGTGGAAGTCAGTGAAAGAAAAAATAATAATTCCTGAATATATTTTGGAAAAACCTTTCAAGCGTTCTATAGAACGGGAGCCCTTCAGAACTGGGACGCGATACAGAAATACTCTAAAAATAAATACTTTTTTAAAAAGGCAAAAAATGTTTCTGTTCACTTATTCAAGGCTTAGCTGACCTGGTTGTTTCATTTCATGTGTGGATATTGTTAATTTTGGATAAAAAGTTTACTAAAACAGGTTGAACTGCTCTCCTTTTTTATTTCTGCCTCTAGTACCAAATTTTCTGTTAAAGAAGCAAAGCCCAGGAACAGCTCTACGTCATCAACATAGGTTTTCCTGTACTTCCTATTTTTTATTGATTGGAAACTGCCTTGTGTGCGCATGGTGGTAAAAGTTGATTTTAAAATACATACGATAAACATATAAATAAGACATTAAGGAAAAACTGTTTTCTGAATGTTTCCTTTGGGATGAAATTGGTTTTTACTGAATCCTAACAAAAGTTAATTTTCAATCATTTTCCATCTACTGAACCTCATTAAAAAAGGATGCATTCTGAATACAAAGATGTAGCCGTGTTTGTCTCTTGCACCACAAAAAGGAGGAAGAGAGGGAAGAAAAAACAAAGAAATGTGGCAGCATCTTTAAGACTAACTGGTTTTTATTTTAGCATGAACTTTCATGGATATAAATTCATTTCATTTGATGCAGTGCAGAGTAGTATTAAGGCTTCAGGTACAAAGCCCAGTTATACAGTTGTGGGACTGGGACAGAATATAATAAGATCACACAACTGTATAAAAATGCTCCCACTCTCACAAAGTGCTTTATACCTGAGGCCTTAATACCACTCAGTATTGCATCTGAAGAAATGGGTTTATATCCATGAAAGCTCATGCTAAAATAAAAAACAGTCTTAAAGTTTTTATTTTATTTTATTTATATTGTATTTCATTTTATCTCCTCCTCCCTTCCTCCTTTTTATTCTGAATACAGCATCACTACATGAAAGTCATTCTGTGGTAACTTTTCATTGGCAAACATTATCATCCAGATGGGAATTAAGAATCTTTCTGATGGAATTCCATATAAGAAGACAGGGATGAAAAAAGGAGGGCAGGAGAGAGCCAGACTCTTTTCTTCCCTTGTGTACATACCAAATAGTCTGCTAATTTTTCACACTATGGAGGGGGGGGGAAGCAAGATGACAAGAGATTTTACGCCAGAATGTGGTTACATTTCAGCAGCAGCCCCATTACATTTATATTACCAAATTAGCAGTGGAGATAGAAAGATAATAATTATTAGAGAATCTGCAATCCATGAGAGAGATTAATGATTTAAAGAAGCTTGGAGACCAGAAAGGACCAAGAGATAACTGTGGTCATTTCTGCTTTACCTCACAATAACTAACTCTACCTGGTAGAATTAGATCACTTAAGTCCATTGAAAGCTGATTGATGCAGCTTCTCAGAAAGCTGATGGAGAGAATAATTGTGAAGCCTAGCCACCAAATGAAATTATGTGGCTCTCCAGAGGAATATCTCAGCTATAACTAATAGCATGAGAGTCTTGAAGAAGCAAATTAAATTCTGGCAAATGCATACAAACACAGCAAGAAAGATGACAGCACACAGCCAGAGAGCAAGAGCGAGAGAAATTCCCTTGCTTCACTTGTTCTGAGTCAGAACTTTAACATTTCTTTCACGTAGTGTTTTGTTCTCCCTCACAGAGTCACAGTACCTTGGGAGGGGGGGTGCTGTGTCTAAAACGAGAGTCCATCCTTCATTGGCACAAAAGGATAATACCCAGCAGGCTCCATATTCTTCTATCTTTTGTTGGTTGCTGCTTTGAGCCCTTCATCTCCAAAGTATTTTACCTTTTCAGTTGCTAATAAAACAACACTTTGATTGAGAGACTATCAGAAGCTCCCAAGAGCAAGTCTTGTCTCTTCTATGGCCAGGACAGGAACATCCATCATTAGCTTCCATTCCAAGGGGCTCTCTCAAATGCCTCCCCATAAGGAAACTCAATATGATTTTGGTTTATTTCCCATGATTTGCTTTTTTAAAATGTGGGACTAGACTGTTAAATATCACCAGAAAGCTAGTGTCAGGGTTGGCATCGTTGGGCACTTGCCTGCCAAGATCCACAGTTCAGAAGGGGTCCCACTGCTAAGACATGAAGACACCTGGCGCTGTGGCTTCTGCTCCTCTTTGCTGTTGGCTCCTGTTCATCTGCCCTTTCTTCAAGTGAATGAACAGTGAGAAGGAATCTGAAGGAGCAGTAATATCTTCACCTGTTATCCCCCCCCCCCCCCGCGCTTTGTGTAGAACTTTATATGCCAAGGGTTGGACAACTGCACATGGGGCAGGGGCCCTTTTTCTTCCCTGTGGCTGCCTGGTAGGCCACAACAGCATGTTTCGGCATACCTGAAGTGATGCAACAGCACTTCCAGATGCAATTTTGACCAATTTGGGGCTCCTCCCCCTTTTTTTTCCTGTGTGTTTCTGGGAGGTTTGGCAGGCTTGGAGAGATCAATGAAAACAAACCACTGCATTTTTAGATGGTTTGGGGAGATTTTGGCTAATTTGGAGATAAATAAAATTCCCTGAAAAGTGGCCTTTTTTTTTTTAATGGACAGTCTGAGGGCTTTGAGAGACGTCTGGAGAGGATCCCAAGGGCCGCACTTAGAGATCCCAAGGACCACATGCAGCCCTTAAGCTGCAAGTTGCTCACCCTGTTATATGTCATAACCAGTATTCTGAAGTAGTAACAGATAGGCAGCCAGTTGATCTGTTAAAATAAGTGGGCTGCATGCCTCCCTGTAACCAGCACCAGTCAATAGTCTGGCAGCAGTATTTTGAACCACTCTGATAACCAAAGATAACCCAAAGACTGCTACCAAACCAAATGGATATAACTGTCTCACCCTGGCCCGATCAGACACGTCCAGCAACAAGTGCAATCAGCACACATGTGTTAACCATGCAAATGCACTCCCACACACTGCCAAAACCAGGACAATCAGATTCAGGAATGAATCCAGAAGTACAAATATGACTCTTGCAAATATGATTCTTTAGGGGGAGTATAATCCCATTTAAAACAGGTTGAACTATTCACAGATCTGCCTTTTTGTTGACTAGAAATGCTTCTGTCTTGTCTGGAACAACTTCAATTCATTTGCCCCTATTCAGCCCATTACTGACATGAGACAATGGCTTAGAAATGGATTTAGATGAAAAGAAGAAAGGATTTCATGTTTTATTGCCACCGTTCCTTCAGCCACTGCCCCACTCCATCACTGCCAGATCCCTACAAAAGCAAGGAGATAGTCTGGCTTCACCACAGCTACAGCAGTTGTGTCCGCTGCCCTGGCAGGGCTTCCTCATTCCAGAGGTCAATGAGGACTCACAGTTCGATCTAACTCCTATTAAGCTGTCTGATCCTTTCTCAGAATCATCTAAGCCAGTGGCTCTCTCCATACTGCAGGTGACAGGAAAGTCCCTAAGAGAATTGTCTGTTGTGGGGGGGGGAGAAAATCCTGTCTGTTCTGAATCTGCAGCCCATCAATCTAACCGAATGGCAATGAATTCAAGTACTACGTGAAAGGGAACAGAAAACTATGCTGTTTTGCTAATGTATAATTTAATAACCTCTACTTTGATCCCTCTCTTAGCCACACATTTTCTGCACATGAAAGCACCATAACATTTTCACTGTCTCCTTGTACAAAAAGTGCTTCAGCCATGATAATTTGAGTGCTCTTTGCATTGTCCTGCTGACATTTTGTGAACTTACACAGAACAGTGACCAACATATGCCCTAGTGGTTTCAGTAAGTTTACTCTAAATATAACTAAATCTGGATACAACTAATTACCCTTTAATTTATTTTAATATGCAACATTTTAAATACTTTATAGATTTTTAGAACGAAAAGTAGCATAGGAATGTCTTCACAAAACACACAAATAAATAAAATTGTCATTTGAAATTGGATTTTGTGGTATATTGTTATTTGCCATAAAGTCAACTTTGACTTATGGTAACCTTATGAATGAGAAATTTCTAAGAGCTTTGGTCATCAGCTGCCCTGCTCATGTCCAGCAAGTTCAGGGATGTGGCTTCCTTGATTCAATCAATCCAGCTGTAGTGTGGTCTTCCTCTTTTCCTACTGCTTTATCAAGCATAATCATTTTTTAATCATTCACATTGTCTCATGATATGCCCAAAGTATGACCGTCTCATTCAGTCATTTTTATTTCTAGTGAGAGTTTAGGCTTCATCTTCCCTAAGACACATTCATTTGTCTTTTTAGCAATCCATGGTATTCATAGAACTCCTCTCCAACACATTTCAAATGAGTTGATTTTCTTCCTGTCAGCTTTCCTCACTGTCCAACTTTCACAACCGTATGTAAAAACTGTAACTACTATGGCATGGATGTTTCTGACTTTAATAACATGCTTTTATAGTGAAGGATCTCTAATGACATGTTTTCACAGTGAAGGATCTTATCCAGTTCCTTCATGCCTGCCTTCCCAAGTCTTAGATGTCTTCTGATTTCTTGACTGTGGTCTTTATTTTGGTCCATGATTGAGCAAGGTATAGGGAATCTTTAACTATTTCAATACTTCACTGTTCACTTTAAAGTTATGTAAATAATCTGTGGCATTCAATACAGAAAACTAGATGATATATCAACAAGCTGGAGCATGTCCAGAGGAAGGCAACCAAAATGGTGAAGGGTCTGGAAGCCATGCCCTATGAAGAATGGCTTAGGGAGCTGGAGATGTTTAGTCTGCAGAAGAGAAGGTTAAGTGAGGACATGATTGCCATGTTTAAATATTTGAAGGGATGTCATGTCAAGGAGGGAGAGGGCTTATTTTCCACTGCTCCAGAGACTAGGACAAGGAGCAATGGATTCAAGCTGCAGGAAAGGAGATTCCACTTGAACCTCAGGAAGAACTTTCTGACTGTCAGAGCTGTCCAGCAGTGGAATATGCTGCCTTGGGATATGGTGGGGTCATCTTCTTCTTTGGAGGTTTTTAAGCAGAGACTGGATGGCCATCTGTTGGAAATGCTTTGATGGGTGTTCCTGCCATAGCAGGGGGCTGGACTGGATGGTCCCTGTGGTCTCTTCCAACTCTATGATTCTACATATGGATCCTTACTCCTGCATCCAGAGTTTTGCACCACAGTAGGACCACAAAGCAAGGGATCTCTTAATTTTTTATAGATAAGGGCATGGATGTCTTCATTTCAGTGATTTCATCACACTTTTTTTTGCAAGGATCCCTGCAACAATGTTTTTAGTAAGGTCCAGCTTCTGTTCTATTAGCCTCAAAGAGAAGTTAACTTTGACTCAGGAAACATTAAACTGATCCAAGTGGGCCCAAATATAATGTTCATCTTTATCACCCAAAGGCAATGAGCTTCATGTTTTAGAGGTAGTTATCAAACATAGTTCATGAGAGGCAGAGGAGCAATCACCCCTATTCCCCCTCAAAAGCCCATAACCTTCCATCTGCTTGGTTACCACCTGACATTAACAAGGTTATCAGAGCTTTCTCTAACTACTGACCATCTGACAACCAATCTACGGCATTGTTTCCTGAGGCACTGCATCTCTGGGGAAAGTACATAGCTCTTTGGACTCTTCACCATTTCTACAGCAATTGCTCTTTCTAGTTCCTTTTATAAACTTTCCCTTTCCATTATCAGACTTTGAGTGTATCTATTCTACAGAGTTATAGCAAGTTGGATATAACTTTGAATTGTCTTAGTTCCAACCTACAGAATTCAGGGATATGTAGTTCAGTGAGGTGCTTAGAAATCTCTGCTAGAAAGCTCCAATGTACCTCTATGAATTATAATGCTAGCACTCTCTAAAAGAGAATCTGAAGTGCCTCACCAAAGTACAACCCCAAGATTTCACATGAAGAAGCAATGACAGTTAAAGTAGTACCCAATGGCTGTTGATCCACAGATATACTCTTTGGCTCTGCAACAACCAAATACATGTGATGATATGCAGTCCACAGATCCTGCCCAGTTGCTTTTACCTATTCTTTCTTTGCCTCTATCATTCTCAGGAGACTTCTTGTAGCTCCTCGCCCCCATTCCCCATCCTAGGATGGCCTCCTTCTTTCTGCTTTATATACTTAGACTATCTTCATGGAGCCAGTATTTTTGGTTCCTGGATCTATCTATAGATTTTTGACAGCACCTTGATTGAATACTCAAGGCAGACTACTTTGCTGAGAAGAGATGAGTCTGGCAAAGTTTCATCTTCTTTTTCTCATCTCCTGTGACAGGGCCTAACCTCACAAGGAGACTCTTATTCATCACGTATATAGTGAATCTTCTGTTCAAGCACTGGGTGTAGCTCCAGGCCTCTCCAAGAGTTCTTTTGGTGACAAACACTGATACACATTATTGCTATAGCATAAGCTTTATCAATTCTAAATGATGCAGCTGATGGGGACACAGCAGAGAAGCATTCCAGTCCTTTCACTTATCCAACCTGCCCTCAAAGCCAATGTTAGAATTAAGCCCCAGAACTAACTCTACCCAGACTATTCCTGACTGACAATCAAACTCTCCACTGCTGGCTATATAGGGTACTTTAGTAGGTGTGCACCCCCTCCCTAGGCTAAGGCCAATGGAAGAGAGACTCTCAAGAGCTACATCATACAGGAGCAGACAGAGAAAATTAAAGTGCACAAGTGTGATCCATTTCCTCTCCCCACCCCATTAGCTATGAGAACTGTACAAGCAGGTTAGCAATAGAAGAAAATTCACTCCCCGGTCCACTCTCAGACTTCGTATCTTTCTCAGCCTCAAACTGCTAAGATAACACAAAACATCACAAATAGAAATGTGTCTCTACACAGAACAGCTGTTAACATTTAGCCACAACGGTAACAAGGATTCCAGATCCCATGTGCTGGTGGCAAAGGTCCAGTTCACTGCATTGGGCTACCTCATTGCTGCTTCCTTTTTTTTTTTTTAATGCTGGCGGCATCTATAGCTTATCTTCAGTATTTAGTGACAGTTTATCTATGCAATAACTCTTGTCATAGCCATATGGAAGGTGATAAACAGATGCTCAGGTCAAGCACTCTCTAATGTCTCCTGCAAACAGGGCAGCAGTGTCAGATGTTACTACGCATTTTATTCAGACGATAGTTTTGCAATGGAATGCCCATTTAAACTGTTAGCTTTGGGTTTAGTCCCTATTTTCATGTTGTTGTTGATGTTATTTTAATAATAGCAGCATCCTTTATGGAATCAGACATATGAAACAGAATGTTCAGTCACTATTTGCTTAATAATGTTGTGAGAGAAAGGAGTCTGCTTCTAAGTTTAACCAAGTCACAGATATCAATCCCACAGTACAATGCTTCTCAAGCTGAAGTAGTTTAGGTGAGACACACGGTTTCATGACAATTATACAAAAAATTCATTCTCCTCCACTTCCAAGTCTTTATGAAACTGTGAACCTCTGTCACCAAATCTGCCACAGATTATCCACCTTTCTGGCATGCTAGTAATAACACTGGACATTTGGTGTTTTTCCTAATCCCTCCTTTTCCTGTGTAGCAACAGCATGTGTATTTCCATACTGCTTATCAACTAAGTGCTCTCTACGTGGTTTACAATGTGTTAGCTAATTGCCCCCAACAAGCTAGGTACTTATTTTACCGATCTGCAGAAGGATGGAAGGCTGAGTCAAACTGGAGCCCGGCAGGATCGAAATCACAATCATGTGGCTGCAGTACCAGCATTTAACCACTGTGCCACCAGGGCTCCTTAGCTCATTTTTTTTTTAACAGCAATGGAGGAAGAGAGTGTGCTACTATATTATTACTTTAGGCACATTTATTCTGAGCAATGGTTGAAGAGACCTTTGCTGAACCTGCAGTTAATTAGAGGTGCGCTGCTTGGCACTCCAGCCCAATTTTTAATGGTTAAACTGCCTACTCTTTAAGTGGCAAACCGCACATTAAGCCTATACTTATGTCTAACTGTTTTCCTCTTTTTCCCCCCTCCTTTTTACTTCCAAGGGTTCCAAGGCAGCAAGTGTCAATTTGAAAAGAGGGTTAGAGGAGAGAGTGGAGCTGCTCTAACCCTTCATTTCCCTCTCAAATGCTCCTTTTTACCTGAGGAAGAGGGTGATAAATATGTACGTATATTTGTTTAACAAGCCACATATAAAGACTCCTCCCAGATGACTTCCGAGAAAAAATTCAATACTGCCATAAGCACAATATAACGATATATATAACGATAAGCACAATATAAAAGCCACTACTAATAATATGGTCAACATCCCATTCAAAAATACTGTATAATACCTGTATCATTTCAAAACAAAGGTAGAACGTTTACAAAAAAAAAAAGACTAGAAGAAAAAGAAAATAAGCAGCTCTCCCAAGATTTCCAGTCCTCTAATAAGTGCTGGAAGCTGCTTCTGGCGGCTGTTTTAAGACACAAAAATGTAGTAGTAAAAATGTCTAATTCAAGTACTAGTTACTGAACAAGACACCAGACCAATGGATAAAACAATGCAAAATGATTTCCTGGTATTTTTACACTATTCTTAGGCTTCCCACAGTAGTTTCTACAACAAACATTTGTTTTAATATTAAATGCTAATAAAAAGCATGTGACATTTTATAATAAAATGCTTCTATAAAATCCATCTCTGGGTACCACAGGACATATTTCTTATTCTTTAAAATTATAATACATTCTCAGTGGCTTCTCTCAAGTTGTGGAACTCTCTTCCTCAGAAGGTCCAGTTGGCCTTCTCTCTGCTGTGTTTCCACCAGCAGATAAAGACCTTTCTCTTTATGGAGATACTTGGTTTTTAATATGTTGTAGCAGTTGGAGCTTTTAATGGGGGAACTTGTTCCTCTTTTATTATGTTTCATATGGTTTTTAAAATTGGTCTTAACTTACATTTCTAACTTGAGTTTTTTGTAAACAGAATTTTCATTTAATTGTGTTTTAATTTGAGAGTTTTTGTTATATTCTGCTTTTTAAAAGGTTATATGCCACCTTGGTTCCTGTGCTTGGAGAAAGGCAAGGTATTAAATAAATAAGTGAAATGAAAACAAAACATCAGGAAAAGATGGCCTTGTGACCAAAGAAATGTAGGTATGTTCATCTTCTGATGGTAGACACTGGTACCAGTGGCCATAGGGCAGAGAATATATTCTGCATTTCAAAATATTACAAGAGCTATCCATTGGATAGGGTTCAGCAACTTGGATGATTTATAAAGAATGTTCAAAGTAATACCCACAATGGATTTACTTGCACTGAAATGGAAATCGCTAATCACCACCGGCTGATTATTATTAGACATTTCTGAACTGTCAGGTTGTTTTAAGTTTGAGCAATGCCTCTCTTTGCTTTTTCAGCACTGTGGCTTGCCTGCTTGCACAAAGGCAAAAGCATTACTGCAGGACTACCACTGACTCAATCACAGCTTAGAGATAATGTGTTGAATATGAATTTCTTACTCCTGATTCATTAAAATTTTCAACAATCATTTTAAAATATATTATTTGAATCATTAACCACCGACGTCTGAGTAATCATTACTGCTCTGGGCTACTTTTAATTTGTTATTGAACATTTTTAGACCTGCACTACAAGAAATTCTTATTTCTGTTTTTTTAATGGTTAGTCCCAACAACGCTACTGTAACTTTTACCTTCTTAAAATGTCCCATCAGTGATGAAATATGATAAAGAACACCTGTAAACATATAAATGTTCTTCTCAGAGAAAGTGGGACCAACTGATACGCTGTTAGCTATGTGAGCAACAGACAAAACACCAGACGTGAGAAATTAAGAACCATGGTATTAGAATGTAAACATATTGGCAGCGACTGTGTTTTCAATGTATGTACAGTGCCAATGAATACCAGGTGTTGTAGGCTACATTTTGGAGGAAGAAACTGGCAAAACCATCTCTGAGTATTCCTTGCCTAAAGAAACTCTGTGAAATTCATGGGGTTGCCACAAGTTGACAGGTGACTTGAAGCTGCATATACACACATAGTGCTTTAGGAGATCATAGCTGCTTTAGAAGAAATAAAATGGTGTGGCTGTTAATGAGTAGGACCATTGGTGGATCTCAACTTGCAAAATGATGGAATCCAACAGAAGAGGGAGGGGTGATTGCCCCTTCCTATTGCAGCCACCTTTGTGCCTCTGAGGTCTAGAAACTCCTCTAGAAATGACTGTGGGGCAGCAGGAGGAGGACGGCTGTAGAAGAAAGAATCATAGAATCATAGAGTTGGAAGAGACCCCGGGGGCCATCGAGCCCAACCCCCTGCTATGCAGGAACACCCATCAAAGCATTCCCAACAGATGGCCATCCAGCCTCTGCTTAGGAAAGGAAAAGGGAAAAGTTCCAAAAGTGGAGTGTTGGGATTTACCCCAATAATACTATGGGACATGAACCGTGTAACTTCCTGCTTGCAATCTGAAAAGGTACAGCTGTGAGTCCCATCACTTCAGCTTGCATAACTTTCACAACTCCATTCAAAGATGTCTAGAAAAGAGCAATAATTTGGCCAACTGTTCTGGCTGCTTGTCTATACCGATCGGTAAAACATTGTTTCATATTCACTGCTGCTGCTCTACTGCTGTTCTGTACTGCAAAAAAAAAAAAAGTGACTTTTCAACAGTAATTGCCCCACCCCACCCTCTTCTCCTCTATATAAACAGTCTGCACATTGTAAAAATGTTCAAGCCTTTCAAAGTGAAAGGTTTATTATTATTATCATTCTAATTGGCAGACACATTTATCTCTGTTCTTTGTGTTCACTTATAAAATTTAAGTTGCTATTAAAAACTCTGTCTGGAATTATAATACATCTGCTTCTAGCAATTTATTTTAAACTAGAAGGGTTCTACTGATTTAGGAGCAGACGTGTTTATGTTTGAATGCTGTAGCTTGAAAATAATTATTAGTTCATTGGGGATGTTAACTACATCGGAGACTCCAGTGTCTGAATTATAATATGCTAGAGAGAAGATTCTGAAAAACTTAATGTTGTAAAGGGGAATATTTAAAAAAAAAGTCCCCAAATTCTCCTTACTCCCTCCATAAATCACTGTAATCCATGTGAGATTACAACTCGCTGCATGGCTTGTTCTTTGGGATGGTTAAAAAGGCGATTCCACACTGTTTTTCAAACAACATTTTACTATTCTTAGGGTGCCCTCCTATATTTAAAATCAACTAGCCAAGACTTTCATAGAAATCCTGCTGTGTTATACTATCAATCCCATCTTGGCTTTAGCTTTCTGTATTGATAGGACTGTGTGCTCCTGCAATGGCAAGAAGCTATACTGACAACAGGAGAACTGCTGTTTGGGTTGCAATAAGTCAGAACTGACTTGACAGAAATTAACAATGAAAATACTAGCACTGCAAAAGAATACCTAGCAGACTACCCCATCTATGGAGCTGTTCTACTGGCAAAGATACACAGCTAATTTGGGGTAGGGTTACAGATGTGGCAGAGGCAGAACAAGGGTGTTCCCTCTAAATCTCATCATTTGATCAAAATTTCAATCTTTGCTTTCAGTGTGAGTGGACTGTTTGACACACTACTTCTATGCATGTTTACCAGGGAAGCATATTCCAGTGTGTTTAATGAAGAATATGCCATATGTTGACAAGCAACTTATACAAACACACACATGCCTAGGCAATCATGAATAGGGCTGCAGCCTAAATTGCCTCATGGGTTCACTAACGAAGAAGAAAAACTTCAGAGCTTAGAAAATTTATTTTTAAAAGAATTATAGTCCTCCCTCCATATTCGCAGGTTTGACCTTTGTGAACTTAATTATTCACAAGGCACGTGTTTGCCTTGCCCCTAACCCATTGTCCTCCCTGCATTCCCTTGCATTCCTCACCCCATGCTTGTGAGGCTTGTGTTTAAAATGGACATTTTTTCCTTTTGTGTGAGCAAAGCCCACCCTCTGCTGCAGGCATGTCCTCTCTACCACATGGCTACACATTCTGCTGTGCAATGGCCACTAATTGATCAGACGCTCTTTTCGCTCCTACCCCTCTCCTCTGGGAGTAACCTCCTTCTCAACAATGACTGGAAATAGCTAGAACACCAGAACTCAGAAATCCTCTCTTCTCTGTCGAGGGGAAAGTACCAGTAAAACCTTGTTTCCCCCTCACCCCCCGAGTATAAGGGCCAGAGGCAAGGGAATGAGGGGAGGGAGCTCTAAAGTAGAATGGAGGGGGATTGCAGGGGGAGAATAATTCACCGTTTTTCCACTTTTGCAAGGGTTCTGTGCCCCAAACATTTGCTAATGTGGAGGGGCCACTGTACAACTCCCAGAATCTCCTAGTCACTGACTAGGGCCTTCAGGGAGTTGTAATCCAAAAAAGTAAAATTTCCAAGCTCTGAAAAGCATCCTATATTTGCTGTTAGTCAAACAAGAAAAAAAAATTACCAGAAGCTATCTTGCAAGTCACTCAGCCTCAGTAAAACAACTCTGAGAAAGCTGAAGAGAAATGGATAAGAAGAGAGCAAATATATATACTGACAATGGAACCTGCTTCATTGACCCCAGAAAGTCCCTACAAACCACCACCTATCAGCTCCTGTTCCAATCTAGGTTATTCAAGAAATATCTAGAGAAAACCTCTGCCTGCAAAGAGAAAGACAATAATCTTTAGAATTCCTCTCTTCCTCAAGAGTGCTGGATTCACTAAAATTCAACCAGTGTTGTGTCTTTGATACCTGCACTAGGAAGTTTCTAATATGAATTTCAGGGCAGTTCCTTTCAAATAATGCAAACACCATTAACAGGCACTATTGCATTGATGAATTTTTGATAAGAGGAGAAGGCTGTTGCTGAAACTGAAACTTTTTTCCTTTGCCCACATACTAACGTACTAAGGGCTTACAGTTTCTAAGAATACCAGAAAAGGCCATAAAAGTGAAACAAAAGCACAGGTTTGCGAATGGAAGGCCCATGTTTTTACTCTCTCTGCAATTTAAGCAGATATGAAAACTGCCAACTCCCATCTTCTTAGCAACATAATAGGACTGCAGTTTACATCTTGTTGATGGATTGCAACTCCCACTACCCCTCACAAGTAGCTATGCTGACAGCGGCTGAATGGAACTGCAATCCAACAACATCTGGAAAGCCTTTACCTATCCCTGATTTGAAGAAATGGTGAAGAATTCCTAGTCCATTGAGCTATATCTAACTTACAAAAACTGCAGTCATGCTCCATTATTTCCCTTACTCCCCAGTGCGGTCTGGCCCACAGGTAACAGTTTGGAAAAAAAATTATAGCCAGAACTAAAGAGAAATCAGAAAACACAGGAAGCAGGACAAGATAACAGTGAAAATCCTTGATTATTACTTCGTCACATGCAAAAATAAATAATTACTGTGCTATTTCTCACCACTATAGGAGAAAATGAGTATTTCTGCACAGGATTCTCCACATATTCAAGCATCCTGAAGTATTCCAAAGAACGTTTTCTTCACAGAAAAACATATGGTCCTTTTGTGCAAAACTCCCCACATATCCTATGCAAAAAACAACTGCTTCCTACAAAGGAAACATATTTTCTGTGTAGAAAATGTGGGTTTCAAAAACTCTGTTTCTCTGCACAGAAAAATCCTCTAGAACACTCCAGGATGTTTGACTAATGGAAGAAAACTGCACAAAATTCTTGTTGCTCTATTATTCATCTGAATCAGGTTTCCTGGCAATCAGGAAATCCATTTTCTACCAAGGAGTGAGTAATACAGAATATTCTTTCCATCTTCACAATAAAAGAAAAACAAAACAGAAGTTGCAACCAAGTGGCAACCATAAACAGAGTGCAAATCCAAAGGCTGGGCTGGAGAACAAAGACATGCCTAGAAGGCACACCATATTTAAACCACAGAATCTGTCACCGTAAGATGTAGTGATTATCACCAATCTGGGTGGCTTCAAAGGAAGATTAGATGTATTCATGGTGGATAAGGTGACCAATTGCTCCTAACTATGCAAGAATATATATTTCTTCCACTACCAAAAGCAGTTTGGTCTGTATATCATTTGCTGGGGATCTTGAGCAAGAGGAGGCTATTGCACGCCTGTGTTGCTTGTAGGATTCCCATAGGTATCTGGTTAGCCACTATGCAAACTGGTGTCACCCAACCAATTGTTCTTATTCTCTGGTCCATTAAGGCAACAAGGCAAGAGTCAGAACTGACATCAAGATCAAAAATTTAAGGTAGTCTAGATTTCAAGCAGCCTTTGTTTCTCAAGCAAGCACAGATGAAAGCAAAAGCTCTTTCTACATTTTCCTGTCCAGAAGGAATTTAAATAGAAATTACTGTTGTATCTGAGTAGGCAAGGTCAGTCTGGAAGGTTCTTTACAAAGAAGGATGCTGCCTTAATTTCAGCATGTCACCACCTCACAACTCATGGTCCAAGCAGGGGGATGCAACTCACTTTACTATTTTGGAGTGAAGTGTCCTCCAACGACAGGCACTTCGTAAGTCACCACACACTTGAAGTCCAGATATAAAGGTAAGTCTCTCCAACCCCTTGAAATCTACCCAATGCCACCCCCAATAAGGGAAAAACATCTTGCCCACCTGTACCATCATGAATATTGTCTCCACAAGTTGAGAAACAGTGACAATCACAGCCTTCCCTCTGCACTGTATATCTAATTCCCTGACCGTGACTAGCATGCACCCTCTAAAGCAAGAAAGCTCTTATTCTTCAGTGGCATTGATTTATTATTATACAAGCCCACCATTAATGAGTTCTGTGAACTGTGCAGCAATAAATAGTCTTGGACCTTAGGTCATGGTCTGGAGGACAGAACCCTGAAAATACCAAAGTTGGGTACCTCTGCTGTAAATATTACTCTACTTCCTCCACCCCAAGCTAACACTTTGAACCACAACTATAAAAAGTGCTCTAAAGCTGGAGTAGCTCTCCTGGGCCTTTAATCTTCAAGCACTGCCTGAAAAAAAATGTCACTTTGCTCTTTGTGCTATCATCTTTTTCTTGACTTTTCTGGAGATGATTACCTACAGCTTTCTCCAGGCAAGTAGTGTTATGGGGCAGTAAATCTAACATGAATCTCAGCACAGTCAACCAAACTGGCTAAGTTTGTAATGGTTAGATTTATAAGAATGCAGGGTAGCAAATTTAAGACACGCCCTTGGTTAACAGTTTGAAAGGCATTTGAAATAAGCAAGCTGGACTGGTTACCATGACAGACAGGAAATCCCTACCAGGACAGTCTGAGATTAGGTTCAAAGAGCAAGCATTAACCATTGTTTCCTGATTTAGCTGTCATGACAAACTATGGCTGGTGCCAAACTGAAAATGAAGCTGTAAATGAAAGGGAGGAGCAAACGCATAACCCAAGCCAAATCTTTTAAACTGAGTCACTGTGCTACAAGCCATCTTAAAGCCATTTTTGTTAAATAGGCATGGTGAAAAAGAAAGGAAGGAGGAAGGGAAGAAAAGAAAGAACAGAAGATAGCTTTCCATATAGGAAAAATACCAGGAACAACCTTAATAGGATATTGCCCTTGGATTACAGTTCTTCCCCCTACATTTATGGGTTTGACGTTCACAGGTTTGATTATTCGCGGTACCCCCTTGCCTCCCCACTCCTACCCACAGCTCCCAGCATGACTGTGCTGGCAATGAGCAGGAGAGCGAAGCCACTGCCCACCTGATCATGTGGGTGGGGGCGGTGAGAAAGCAAAGCAAGGAAAAGCTTTCCCTGCCAGCTCTGTCCTGCACCACGATTGCGCAGGTGGGGGTGGTCAGAAAGCAAAGCAGGGAAGATCATCCCCCCATGCTCTTCTGCTGCCACCACTGGCATGATCACAGGTGGGGGGGCAAGAGAGTAAAACAAGCTGCCTGCAGTTATTCATATTTTTTGGACTTTCGTGGGGGTTCTTGTCAAGGTCAGAGATCTGGGCAGCGAGCCAGCCCAGAGAAGAGAGTGGGAGAGCCAGCAAAATCCAGCCAGGAAGAGACAAGCAAGCACTTACTCAAGGAAGTTCATTTACCAGAGCGCCAAGCGAAGCTGTAGTCAGAGTTCCAAAGCCAAGGGTGAAGAGTCCAGAGATCAGTTCAAGGTATCAGGAACCGGGTGCTGGGAGCAAGGTACAGGCAAGAGGAAGGCTTGTAAGAAGTTTGCCACTAGCAAAGGGAAGCTTCCAGGCAGGCAGTTATATAGCCCCAGGCCCAGGTGTGTCCGGTCGCCCCAAGGAAGCCTCCCTTTGCACAGCCCTCTTGAGTCTCCGCCTTGATTGGGGGCTTATTGAACCAGGCTCCAGAGCCTCTTCAGAATCAGATCCCTGTTGCTCTAAAGGAGCAGGCAGAGGGACGTCCGTGCCTGCTTGGTCCATGGCAGCAGGGGGAGCTCTTGAGCTGCAGGACTCATCTCCAGCCAGAGCCACAGGGACCAACAGCTGCTGCTCGTCATCAGCAGCTCTGACAGGGGCTTCAGTTATCACAGTTCTGTTTCCCTATCCCCCGCAAATGTGGAGGGCCTACTGTACACAGATAGCATCATGAGCATGCACTACTGAGCACCTACTAAGAGCCCACACTCCAGTTCACTGATAAAGACACCCCAGCCCTTCTCCTCTTCAACCTTGCATACTTGTTGTTCATTGGCCTTATACTCTGACAGTGATGGTGAGAAGGAAAATCAGGAGATGCTACTATCTGTTTGCTTACTCGTTTGCTGCAGGGCAGTTAATCGGGTGAACACAATGATGAGGAAAAAGAGGAAGAAAAACAGCAACTGGTGACAGAGGCAATGAAACAGTAAATTTATTAAGGAATTGGCCTCATAGGGGGTGTCTTCTGCACAGGCCACAAAAACACAGAGCTGGCACCACAGCCTACAAATTGTTCCCCTTCAAACTAGGGAGAAATGCAAAAAAACCATCTATAACCATATGCCTTACCATATACAAGTCCTGGTTGACTCCTAAATACTTTCCATTTCCACATCCAACATCAGCCACAACAGCTCCAGGTGATAAAGTCCTAAGGAATTCCACTACTCGTGGCCACGGACTGTGCCTGGTGCTGCTGAAATGCAGGGCAATCTCTTCATACACCTCATGGACATATTTTCTCTCTAGCATTGAGGCTTCTCTCTCATTGTGAGAGAAGGAGGGTGCTGTGACTTTGCACTGACTGTCACACACAGAAGGATAAGCTAAGGAGAGGGGGAAAAAGAAAATAAATTATTTATTTTTTTAAAGGAACACTGTACTTTGAACTATAGCAGTCCTTTTGATTGCACATATTTAACTGAGAAGACCCTGAAAGCTCAAAATTGAATTCTGAATTTTAATTTTAAATTATGAACCTAATTGGTTCAATTATGAAAACACCAACTGTTTTGTCTATTGTCTTGGAAGCAATCTACCTCTTATGCTGAAATGAATAACAAATATCCAGCAGTTTAAAATGGGATAATGTCAGAGTCATATGGGCAACTTCCCAGGGTTGCATGGCCACAGTGGATCTCCCAGTGGCTGGAGGACTACCAAGTGTGCTGAAGCTGCCTTAATGGTCCAAAATTCATTCCTGTAACACAAATACCTGCCAGTGCACAGAGCAGAGTGTCTCCTCCTCACCTGAAAGTGACAGGAAGTGAAAGGAGGGCAAAATATAATAAGATTTTGGCACTGTAGATGGTGATCGCAGCAACATCTACATCAACAAAGGTGCCATGGGAGTTACAAAAAGGGGCTGTAAGGTCTGCATGAAACCCATGAGGTACATATTGACAATCCCTGTTATAAGAGAATCAGGGTGCTATTGTGGATGGAATACTGTTGCTGCCTTTGGATTTCTGTCGCACTGCTGGAACTACAACTGGAAAATCCTTACACTGTTCTTCCAACATTGTTCTACTCGTGCAAGGTAGCTTTCCAGCTCCATCCTTTTACTTATAGGTTGCTGTAACCTCTCCAAAGATATGGAGATCTTCTGGAATGGGATCTCTTGAAGCCACCCTTCCTTGTAACCACATAAATTTATTCTGCCTGCCTGCTTAGATTCTCTAAATCCTGGTGTATATAAATATCTACATTAATCGTGGTTTAGAACTGCTCAGGCACCAATGTTAATCACAGTTAATGCAAACCAAGTTCCCTCATAATTTCAGTTACCAACTTTCTTCAAACCTTGGTTTCAAATTTTGATTTATGAAAGAACCATAACTAGAATTTATCAACAAATGGTTTGCATCCATGTACATATCACTCAGGAGAGAGAAGCACTGATGGAGAGGGGCTGTGTGCCCTCATGCTAGCTATTTTCAAATTATGATTACTACAAAGGGAGAGATACATCTATAGCAGTCCACTGTGTTGCACACCAGAACACTACTACAACTACAACTGAATGCAGGTGGTGAAAGAACACTTCTGAAGTGTGGCAATAATAAACACAGTGTTATGCACTGTTCAAGACTCTATGGATGCAACATTGCAACCACAAAATGTTAATATCAATTTTAAAGGTTTATACCACATAAAGCTAATCAGATGTAGGATGCAACAACCCCATGTTGCAACAATTCATGTCTATGGCAACACATAGACCAGACTGTTTGTGTAAAACTCCCTGCATTAATCCATAGCTTTCCTTCCAAAGTCTGACTTCAGTTCAAGTGCTCATTATTTTGCCACGATAGGTTTTTTTGGCTGTACGAATGCTCTTTAAAAGTCACAAGGTGGGAAATGTTGCTAACAAAGCATACTGCAGCTCCATTTCTTTAAAAAAACCCAATCAAGAATGCTAGAAGCTGTATTTTAAAAAGAACACAGCAAAGTAATGAAAGGACTTCATCCAAAAGTTCTTTTCCAGTTAAAACTAGTATTATACAAAAACAGGGGCGAGGAACCAGTGACCCTTCGGATGTTGCTGGACTCCAGTTCCACATGGCCTCAAGTAGTATCACCAGTGATCAGGCATGCAGAGAGATGTGGCTCTACAACATCTGGGGGGGCACAGGTTGCTCAGTGCTGGTGTAAAAACTCAAAAATCCACTATTTAGCATTATCTCTTTATTAGAACCAACAAAAATGTCACAAAATAGAGAAGAAACTGGAAATGAGATTTAGCGTTGGGGGGAAAAAAACAAAAAGAAGCGCTGAGGTGGTTGTAATGTTAAATCCATACAGTCTGCAGATCAAGATTAAGATTGCAGACTAATTAAATTAGTCACTGCTCAATTCTTCAGGTTACACCAAGGTTTCTGAGACAAAGGATGGTTGCTCCCTATTTTTCAAAAATATAAAATCAATCTGTTGTTCAGATCTGTCTCCAGTATGATATACCCAATCTTGAATGTGGACCAGGGGTGCTTATCAAGTCCAGATTTTGTTCTGAATCCTGTACAAGTTGGGAAATTATTCTCTCTGATTCAATTTTCTCATTTGCATAGTGGGCATCTGTAATTATCTTCCTCACAGGATAAAATGAGTCCATTAATGACAAGCACAATGCCCCTCTGTGTGCATCCCACCAACATATGTGTAGCTCATATTGAGACCCAAAACTTACAGCACTTGCAATGATCTCTCCTCACTTTTCTGAAAGTGAAAGATGTCCTCTTCCCTCTTTTGTTTAAAGTTAGATCTCCAGTGTTAGCAGTGATAGTTCCAACTTTCTGTTCTTCAGATGCTTGAACAACGTCAAACTTCCTAGGTGTGATGCTTTAAAATAAAACACAGGTTAAGAATAGAATTGATGCAATTTCATTTATTTATGCTTTAAATATTTTGATGTTACTTTTTTCAGCTATGGCACATACAGTTGATTAAATGTATCTTGAAGGTCCTGTGAAATGCCAAGACCAGAACCTGAATATCTATGATGAATGCAAACACACACACTCAAGAGATAAGCGTGCTTTATTCTCCACATGCTATCTTTCACATCTTCCATAGAACTATTCCTGCTAATAGCAAGCCTAGTCTGTAAGTATCATCAGGACTGCTGCCAATATAGAACAACTTTGCCAATTAGTTTGCAGGCAAAGTGCAAAGTGTTGGTTACTAGCTTTAAAGCCCTACACAGTTTGGGTCCATTACCTGCAGGATCACCTCCTCCCATACAAGCCACCCCATATACTCAGGTCCTCTGGGAGCCATTTACCTAAACCAGCCAGGACTAGACTGGCAACAGTCACCCAGAGGACCTTCTCGTTGGCCACTCCTAGACTTGGAATGACCTGCCAGAAGAGATTTGACAGCGAAATATGCTGTCTGAATTCAAAACAGTACCAAAGACCCATCTCTTCCAGCAGGCCTACCCAGTCTATTTTTAGTTGTATTTTTAATTCTACTTTTAACTGTAATTTTAATTGTACTTTTAATTATGACATTTTAATTATAGTATATTTGTATTTTAAATGGTCTGAGTTTTAGTGTATTTTAATTATGATTTGTTTTTCATTGTATCTATGCTGTACCCAACCTTGAGCCTTGGGGAGAAGCGAGTAACAAATAAAACTATTATCATCATCATCATCATCATCATCATCATCATCAACAGTGTGATCAGTGGAAACCAGTGCTGTTTGCCTGGAATACTAAAAGATGGCCTCTGATCTGCAATATTTTATAACAAGCCCCCTCTAACACTCTAACCAAGGCAACCATGATGATCAAAGGTCTAGAAACCAAGCCTTATGAATAATAGAATCATGCAATCATGGAGTTGGAAGAGACCTATCCAGTTCAATCTCCTGCCATGCAGGAATACGCAGTCAGAGCACTCCTGAGAGATGGCCATCCAGCTTCTGTTTAAAAACCTCCAAAGAAGCCTTCACCATACTCCCAGGCAGTGTATTCCACAATGAAGAATGACTTTGGAAACTGAATATATTTAGCTGGAAGAAAAATTAAAGTATGACATGATAGCTGTCTTTAATTATCTGAAAAGATGTCATGTAGAACATGGAGCTAGCTTGTTTCCTGTTGCTCCAGAGACCAGAACATAAATCAATGGTTTCAGATTATAAGTAAAAAATTCAACCTAAACATTAGGAAGAACTTCTCTACTGTAAGAGCTCTTTGACAGTGGAACTTGATTGCTTTGGATGGTGGTAGACTCTCTTTCTTTGGAGGTTTTTAAACAGAGGTTGGATGATCATGCTTTAGGTGTGTATTCCTGCTTGGGAGGAGATTGGACTAGATGGCCCTTGTGGTCCCTTCCATTCTATTATTCTATTTTGGGACCTTTATTTATACTTTGAGCGGGAAAAACATGCATAGCACAGACCTTTAAATGAAGATTATTATTCCAGAATTAGTGTAATGTAGCAGATTGAGTTTTGAGGCAGCAAGGGATCAAATGTCCACTGAGGAACCCTGGACAAGATACCACCTCTTAGCCTAAGCTACCTGGCAGGATTGTTGTAAACATGAAAAAAAGGAGGAGCCCACGAACACATTGGAGGATTAGAGCAGGATAAAGACGTAATAAAGAAATCCTTACAGGCTAACAAAAAGATATGTGGGAACTATGCTATTGAAATATTCTCTACCCCAGGGTGAATAAATCTGGAGGGTCTCTGGACCTAAATTCCACCCTCCTCCAGAGCCCATTGTGGACCACACACATGGACTGCTCCACCCAAAATTTGGCAGTAAGTCATAAAAATGCCTTTAAAACAAGTAGGAAAGGCTTCTTTTGAAGGTGGCCTCTTCATGTTGGACCACAAGCTATAAGGTGATTCCAGGTACCTTCATCTGTGGAGGGCAGAAGAAATAGGGCCTTCTCCGTGATTGCCCCTTGTCTGTCAATCTCTCTGTCTGGCTTGTCTAGTTAGACAGAACAAGCAGCAGAACTCCAATGCCATCTGTGGCTCTTTCACACTACACAGTTATAGCACTAGGATTCCACTTCAATTGTCAAGGCAACACACTACAGAATCCTGGGACTTAACAGTTTGGGGAAGAGTATTTATTCTCATCCAGAGAACTCTACTGCCTCATCAAACTACAAACTCCAGGGTTCCATTGAATACAGCCAGGACAATTCAAGCAGAATATAGTGCTGAAACTATTTAGTGTGAAATGGTTCCAAGGAAGAGCAACATGACGCCTTCCTCACTGTTCTGTGCACTGAGCAGAGTGTGAACACTCTCATTTCTGTTTACACAGGAATAATACATTCTGTTAGGTAGGATTACTAACATATTTGGCTGGAATTCTGTTGGTGAGTCCCAACTGATATAAACCCTTTCAATCAACTGCTGAATGGTGAATCAACATGTTGTTGTTGCTAAGTATCTTCATGTCGCTTCTGATTTATGGTGACTCTAAGGGAACCCTATCATGGGGTTTTCTTGGCAAGATTACTTCAGACAGGATTTGCCATTGCTCTCCTCTGAGGTTGGGAGAGTGTTACTTGCCGAAACCCAGTGGGTTTTCACAGCTGAAAGGGGATTTGAAACCTGGTCTCCTGGGGTCCTAGTCCAACATTCAGGCCACTACACCATGAAGGCTCTCAATCAACATGTAGGTAAATCTAGCTGATTCTATGGATCTACTCTAGTTAGGCTAACAATAGGGCATTACTTTCACTATGCTCTTCTGCTCTGAAAAAACTTATCCCAAGTGTCTTCTACAAAGAGAGAGCACAATTGTGACCCTCTGATACTACCCTCCACTGAGGTCTTTGTCATCTTTCTCAAATGAAAATCCAAGTCACAAAGGATAAACATGACTTCTCTGGAAGTCTGATAGCACCCCCAGGAAGCTTCCCAGAAGCACTAATACCATGTGTTCCAGAGTGCTCTGCAGCTAAACCTCTCAAGTGCCCTCAGCATTTAATGTGGAACTTCAGCCTCTACTCATTCTGTGCCTTCAGCATCTGCCTACTTCTGCCTAATGTGCAGATCCATAAAATCACAAGTAGGCAGTAAGGACAAAGCAGTGCAACAGAAAGGATTATAGACTGGAGAAATTACTTATTGGGGATACAACTCTTAGAATCCTCCAGACAACATGGCTATAGCTATCCTGGCTGAGAGATTTAGGGGAACATAGTTCAAAAGTTACTTCACCAAACTCTGGTAAGAAAGCAACAAAATGGTGCTATTTCTACAAACTTCTATTTATTATTGGATGGGGCAAAGGGAGTAAAGACTGGTTGAGTCTCCTTTCCTCAGAGAACTCCACATCTTTTGATGCCAAGCTTTAGCTTCATCTTGAAATTCATGAATGCAGAATTTGTCTCCGGGGAACAGATTGCTCTCCCATGGACTGGCCTGTACTGAAAGCCCCACAGAATTACTGACTTCAAAATCAGCATGCGACTCCCAGCAAGACAAACATTCAGTCTGTTATTGACTTCTAGCACTCATAAGCTGAGTTCAGCTCTGTCAGAATGAACTACTGCAAGGCAAATAAAATTTCTTCCTAACTTAGAGCAAAGCATAGCTAAAACACACTTACAGCTTCACAATCTAAACATTATTTCAAGCATCCAGTGTACTTTCTCAAGCTTATTACCACCCTAAAGCGGAGATGGAAAACCTTTTTATTATTATTATTATTTCAACCTGTAAAGGGTCTTGGAGCAGCATTCCAGCCATAGATGGGGCTAAAGACATAGGACCAAAACAGAGTGGGCAAGGCTGGGTGTTATTCTTATGAAATCGCTTTTTTTTTTTTTTATGAAGCCTAGACAGCACAGTTCAATTCCATGAATGTCCAACCACTGCAACAGCTTTTTATGCTGAAAAGCACAGCTTGGTTCCATACAACAGCTTCATGGGCTGGAATCCAAAGCTCAGGGCCATAAAGCAGGATGCTTTGCAGGATGCAAACCAGAGCTCAGTGACATGCAACAGCTTCTTGGGCTTTTTACATAGCCTTTTCAAGATAATGCTAGAAGAAACTTACAGGCTATATGAAGAATACCAACAAGCTGCACCTAACCTTCAGCCCAGAAGTTCTCCATTCAAGACCCAAAATTTCCAGCTCCTTTCAAAACCTCTAATTCCAGCCATTCCATTTTTCCTGTCTGCTGAGGGTCACCAGAATTTGGTGGTCAGAGTGTTACAGCAGGATCAAGAAGACTAAGATTTAAATCCCATTCAGCCATTGATTTCAGTTGATCAACTCATTACTTTGAGTATTATGACCCTCACGGGACTGTAGTGAAGACGGAATGGTGAGGAAAACCACGTGTACCACCCTTAGATCCTTGGAAGAAATCTGAGATTAATATTGTTCTTGTTGTGTACCTTTAAGTTGTCTCTGACTTATGGTGACACTAAGGTGACCCTATCATGGGATTTTCTGGGGTTGAAAATGCATGACGCACCCAAGGTCACCCAGTGAGTTTCCAGGACCAACTGGGGAATCATAACCAAATAAAGAGTGTCTGCAACTTCTCAGGTCACCTATGTCTCATTTCAGTCTTCCTTCAAATCCATCTTTTTCATGAAGACTTTGGCTCAGTGCTTTACTTCTAACGTTTAGAAAACTTGAGCCCAGTATGTATGGTGCTTGCCAAATTCATCCCCATGCTTCTGTCTTTCTTCCTTCACTGTCAAAGTTCAGACTGTAAGCTCCTCTGAATGAAGGGCCATGTACACAAATGTCAAAATGGTAAACATGTCAAAATGGTAAATCAGTTGTAATTTCTGGTAGCTGATTAAAAAAAAACAAGCAAAGACTGTCATCAGCACATCCCACTATTTGTATGTGTTGCTGCAATATAATTAAAAATCTCAACACCTACCCATGGGTCCAGAGGTATCGAGATTCTCCAGACATTACAAGCAAACTACGTTGAGGTAGCATAACTGCTGCTGCACGTCCATCAGGATGCTTAAAATCCATAACAATCTGCAAAAAAAGAGGGGAGTGGGATTATCCATTATTTCTTGCAATTAATA
The DNA here is from genome assembly GCA_030412105.1 of Cyclura pinguis. Classification (NCBI taxonomy): domain Eukaryota; kingdom Metazoa; phylum Chordata; class Lepidosauria; order Squamata; family Iguanidae; genus Cyclura; species Cyclura pinguis. Next base: position 264,538,712 of record CM059601.1, on the reverse strand, counting down.
TTACGCATTTTCAGGTTGAGTAATTTAGCATTTGGATTGTGTCTGCTCTTGCATGTGAATATGTGCATGTATATACACAAAAAGCTTCCTCATTGTGTGGCACTCTTAAGTGCTGAGATGGTTTGACAAGGGGTTCAGACAAATTTATGGAGTATAAAGCTATCAGTGATTCCAATCACGATGCCTATACGGTACCTCCACTTCAGAGGCAATATGTCTTTGAATACCAATTGCCGGAAAATGTAGACAAAAGGCTATTGCACTCAAGTCTTGCCCCTGGCATCCTACACAGCATCTGACTGAACACTGTAGGAAACACAATAAGCTTTTCATCTCATCCAGGATGGTTCTTATGTTCTCCCTGAGTATCATTGGGTAGGGATGCACAAATTAGTAACATAGCTTATCAGGGATCTTTAATTTCCACCTCTCAGGTTTGTACCACACTAAGAGGTGTCTTCCCCCCCCCCACAGAAATACACAGATATTTTTTCACATATTTTTCAAAAATTACATATTTTGCAGCACATTTGAAAATGTACATATTTTCTCCAATGAACTCAACCATATTTGTGTATATATTCTCAAAAGTGTACATTTTGCAGCAGATTTTTGACCTGTAGATATTTGGCAAACTTTTGTTGGTGCTGGATGAATTGCAGCAGGGGCTTGCAAACTATGTTCATCTTTGTGTTCATTTCCAAACGTGCAAATCTCAGCCAACACTAAAAGGTGGAAAAATCTTCTTCCACTGAAATGAATATGCCAGGTCAGTTTTAAAGATGAAGAGCCACATAGAAAAGGAGATGGCAACCCTAATTCAGCACTAACCTGGCTGACATTCACAGAGGCTAAAATCTAGACTTTTGAAAATCTTGGAATAGATTAATTTAATTGAAAATCTTAAAACAGATTAACCTTAAGATACATTAAAAAGGCTTTCTCCCAAATTCAAAATTTTTATATATCAAGTTCTTTCTATCCTAGATATGAAGAAATGTGACAATACTCATAAATTATGACAAAAACCAAACTAAAATAAATTCCTACCCATCCCTATTCTTGAAGGAGGCCAGACAACATGACAGCACAGCAGTGCCCCCTTCTGTTTCTTCTCTGAAGTGGCAACACAACTTTAACCACTTTTGGCTTATTGGATGGTAGCTCTCACTAATACCATCTATTCCCATTGTGGAATACAAAGAAGTACTTTTACAACAGCCTGAAATATCAAGAGGAAGCTTACATTGAAAGTGACAGCAGGGATATCAATATTATAGATATTATATATGAGATTGCCCAACTGCAGTTTGAAGTAATACAATCTAGGAACAGTAGCTATTTATTCTAACCGGTCTATTAGATATTAAGGATATCTCAGAGGTACTGATAATCCTGATACATGCATACTGCGGCAGAGTGGCATATAATAAATGGTTTCCATGCAGCCAGTGGAATGTAAGAACGGGGCTACAGGTCTAACAAACAGCCACATACTCACTGCAGCTTCTACACCCGGGAACTCATTTGCAAAACATGCCCAGTCTTAATATGAAAACCTTTACTACTCAAGCGCCAGGGGAAAAGTGAAGTACAATCTTCACAAAGCTTGAATGACACATGAGTCATCCAACCTGAGATGTCCTGAGAGATGTGCACTGTGGATTGTCAGGATCTTGACAGCGCACATAGTTTTGCACTACAAAAAAGACAGCAAAGAGGAGGCTTAGCTGGTGGGCTATGCCAATGTTAGTAGTTAACAATCTGTGCAAACTTCACAGAGAGCTACATTTTTTAATCTGATGCTCCAGGGTTGGCCCAAGATATCCCCCTACCAAAGACAAGCAAACAAGATGCCTCTTCTATGCTGTATTCAGAAGCTGACCGGACTAGGAGATGAATCTACACTAATGATGAACTTGGAAAAGTTATTTTTGGACAATAGCTTTCACCATCATCCAACTAATGGCCATAATGGCTGGGGAATGCTAGGCACTGCAATCCAAAAAGTAACTTTCCCACACTCTGGATCGTACAGTAACTCCCCTTCAAGCTTGTTTAGAGCTTCAGGACAGATCCTCTGACACATAATAGTTCTCACTTCCAACATCTCCTCCCAGCTTCCCACCATCCGGCAATTGCCACTCCCAGCTGCTTCCCCTAGCCAATAACAGGGCTGGTCCTGGCCATCCCCACTCTTTCCCCTAGAGTGATACCAATTGAGAAGTGGAGATTCAGGAAGTCTGTCCGAGAGCCAACATTCACCACACACTACCGTTCCAGACATTGTAAAGTTCGTTTTCCCCTTCTCAAACAGTATCATAAAGGGAAGTAATTTCTATCACACTTTCTATTTCGCCAGTCACCACTGTCATCAAATCATACTGTGATTTCCAAGAATTCTGTGCTCATCCACTACCAAGATCTCTGGATGGAGGCTGATAACTCTATCATGCCTCTTTTAAGATCTTTATCCTAGCAGATTGTGTCAAATTGCTGCTTCTTTGTCTCACTGCCTCACACACCCACAGACACAAAAGGAAAAAAAGAGGCACATTAAGTCTTTTGGTCCTCTTTTTTAATCCACTAAAGAGCTGCAATCAATAACGCTACTTCTGCCACTGCCAAATCAATCCGTCTCATGACAGCTTTCTTCTGCTGGAACTATTTCCAATTACTATTTTCATTCTTACTCATTTTCTTTATTCTCATAGGTGGCAAAGTCAATAAAGATCAAATTTCCAGCTTGGCCATACTGCATCAGCAGGGATGGCAGTCAATAATAAATAAATAAAAATGTAGGGTAATAGGAAGGGAAAACTGGATGTTTTGATCTTATGCAATCCTTTACAATCTTTCTTTAAGTATTAAAGGAGGGGGAAGAATTACACATCTTCGCACCCATCTCCTTCTCTTGAAGCGTGAGAGAGAGACGTGTGAAGCTAATAATACCCCCCTGCAGAGTAAACATGACGCTAGAACTGACGTTCATGATGAGAGATTCCGTGATGGACCTTTCAAAGATGCCTAGAAATCAAAGCAGGCACCTGCATTCCAAACACTGCTCTCGTTGTATAGGACACAAGCCAGATAATGTAAAAGAAGGGTGGAGAGGAAGAAATTATAAAAAGAAGAAAGGTGCAAAAAAAGAGACATTTCTTAAAGATACGAAAGTTTCTCACCGCTGCTTGCTGGGAGATGAAGTTACATTTGGTGAACAACAAAGACAGTGGAGGGGAAATCAATATTAAAGCAGCAATATAAAGTGATTCACTATTTAACAATCTTAAAGGGATAGAGTGTCAATTTCTTTTTAAAAGAAAAATATAATTCTTCCAAAGCAAAGCCTTTAACTGGACCAAATTCCAAAGGTGCCAGAACATCCAAGTTACCCACAAAACTCATCAGAAATATCAGAGGCTTCATCAGATATATTTCAAAAGCTAGTAAACATCTAACAGCAAGAGATTGCACAAAAACAAGATATCATTTTAATATCAGCTCTTCAAGCACTGAAAAAAACTGTACTTCTACATCAAGTTTAGGTTATTATGTTCTTCTAGATGGCTTTGGCATACACCTGCCACCATCCCTAGCCAGTTGTAAGGGATGCTGGAGTTTATAGTCTAAAATTGGAGGGCTATGATTGCACATTCCTAATTATGTAACTCTGTTTTGATCACTCATGTACATATTCCTTGTAAAAAAAAATGGTTTTCCAGTCCAGGAAAAATGAAGAAGTGGGTCAAATGTAGCCTATCAAAAAAATTTTGTTCCCAATGCCCCAAACAATTTTTAATCAAAGGGTTCATATATTTTCTGCAGTTATCATGCATACATAATGAATATTGTTTCCAAAGGACACAAGAATCTATATCTCATAATTTATGCTTTTTTTTTGGTAATATATTTCCTCAGCCACACTCAAACAAATATATATATATTTGTTTGAGTGTGGTTCAACAACTGTGAGACTTTGTTCAACAACTGTTCAACAATTTGTTCAACAACTGTGAGACTTTCACTACTAAGTAGTGCTCAAGCTGTTCAAGCTAATACACCAAGGACAAAACTCAGACAGATAACTGATAACATGGAAGTAAGCCAAACCTGTTCAGAAAGAACTGAACTGTGAAAGGTGTATGGAAGTAAATCACTGCATGTATCATTTTAGTATTCAAGAACACAAATTTCAAAAGTGCTTTCTCCAGTGTGCGATATTATGCAAGCTTTTTTACACATTTTTGTATATGGGTGTTATTTTCCATTTTGGGACTTTTTGCAAAAGTTTCAGCTAGCAAAAAATGTTGTTTTATAAAAAAAAATTACTGAGAATGAAAAAGCAAAAAAAAAAAAAGCACTGGTCTTTTTACTTTCACCAAAGGACAAAATGATTGGCAGCAATATTTTAATGTTAATATTTATTTTGGAGATCACTTTTTACATGACTTATTGGAAGAAGTCTGTGAATATTTATTATATCCATATAAGTGTGTCCAATTTAAAGCTTGGAAAAATTATGTTTTTTGAAATACATCTGCCATAATCCCTCAGCTAGCATGTTCAGTGGCCACCGTGACTAAGGGCTCTGGGAGTATATTCAAAATAAAAACAACAACAACAACTTCCAGAATGATCTATTATTCCATGTAATGTTCTGTGATGAGAAATCCTTTGCCTTTTCCAGCCATAGGCCATTTTTGCACTATGCTGTTATAGTGCTGTTATTCCACTTTTAACATCCTATGGAATCCTGGGATTTGTGGTTTAGGAAGGGGCATTTGAAATTCTTAGCCAAAGAGCTCTTTAGCCTCAGTAAACTACAAGCCCTAGAATTCCACAGGCTATTGAAAGTGAAGTAACAGGACTATAACAGTGTAGTACGGAAATGGCCGTAATTCCACTGCTTCTGATTAAGATAGCATTCAACTGGGAAGGGTTTCCCCAGATTATGCAGAACTGAGAAACATAATTTATTTTCAATATATGGCCTGCCATTTTATCATGTGTATGAAATACACGTAATTCTTCAGGTGAGGAGCTGCCCCTGCTTCTCTTCTCTGGCTACTTGCTTATTTGGAATTAGAATCCATGCCTGCTATAAGCTCTAAAGTATTTGTTATTGCATGGTTGCTATTGAGAACTTTCATCTTCTGAGACAGGGAGTTTAATGGTTTTCATTGCCTCTCGATCTTTCACGCTGACTGGTATAAGCAAAAATTTAATCCCATCAGGAAAAGTAATGTAGGGCTCAGGCACCTTTTGTGATTACAAAGCCAGTGATTTAGTCAGGCTTCCCGCATTGCCTATTTTATTAAAGCGCACCAACTACCCACGCTCAGCGTCTTTAAAAAGGCTCCTACATTTTCTCCAGTTGTTTCCTCTCTGTGAACAGGACACATTTACTGCTGCTTAGTGTTTGTTTTGATTATATCTTTTGGAAGCTTCAGCAACATTAGAGCATACTTTGAACTCAATAAATCCAGCTACCCTCTGACCTGACCTGATTCTTCAAACATGTCAAAACATAGGAACCGCCTCGTTTGATCAGAAAGTGGAAAATCTAATCTGGTCCTCTCTTTTGAATGCCAGCTAGCCAGATATCTCTTCTGAGCTAAAGGCATGACACTTACTTATGTCCCCACCCCCACCCCGTTGGTTTCCTCCCTGTTGGGTGGTTTTGGCAACAACTATTCATAGGCACTTGTAGACTTTATCCTCCATGGATTCACCAGAACCGGAAGTGGGGAACTTCAGGCCTGGGGGCCAAAACTAGTCCTCTGATATTCCCCTGATGGCCATGCCCCCATTCCCACAACGGCACCATTTAGTGGGTTCCCTGTTTTTCTATGGATTTCTTCTCATTCTGAATAGTTGAAACGTTTCTCCTAAAACTAAGTTATAATTACTGGCAGTGAGAGCTCCATGCCAAAATATCTTGACATTTTTGTCCCACATTTTCACCTTTGGCTCCACCACCATCCCAACCGTGGCTCCCAATATCTTCTGTAAACCAAATTCAGCCTTCAGGTCAACAGATGTGTCCTACCATTGGGGAACTTCAAATTTTCCTTCTGCAACTTCATCTTCTTCATCTCCTATTATTCTCTGCCATCATGGCTACATCTGAAGGGCTTCCAGTAACATTAGGCTGCTATATTCATTTACATGAGAGAAAAATCCAGTTAATGGGGCTTATATCTAGATGTACTGGTGCTTTTGTGTGACTTCACTCCAACTCATGGCAACCCCTCCATAGGATTTTCTTGGCAAGATTTATACAGAGAAGGCTGGCCACTGCCTTTCTCTCAGGCTGAGAGTGCAACTTGCCCAAGGTCACGCAGTGGATTTCCACAGCTAAGTGGGGATCCAAACCCTGGACTAGAGTCCTAGGTCATTGCTCAAACCACTATACCACACTGGTACCCTTACCTACTTCTGGACAGAAATGTGTAAGATTGCAGTGTTAATCTCTCCTCATGGATCCAAGCCCTTGATCAAACCAATAGCCCTGCTCTACGCCATCTCAGACCTAGGAAAGGAAACTGATCAAGGCATTTTATTCCTTTTCTATCTTGTCCCATGTCATCATTGTGTACACTGGTCTTCTCGGAGTCTCCTCGCTTTCTGACAAGAATACAGATCAGGGGAATACATCACCAGACTCCTGAAGCTGACAAAAACTAATGAACAAAACCCCAACCTCCTGCTGATATACTGGAGACTCTCGCTTCACCAAATGCTGAAAAATAATGCAGTTCTGCACAACTGGCAGACGGAAAACAAGGAATCACATTCAACTTATTCAATCTGCTTTTCCATCAGGAATCTTAAAGGGGGGTACAAAATGGAGGATTTAAAAAAAAAATGCAGCATGAAATCCCACCAGCAAAAAGTGGCAAAACAAAAGGAACAAATGACAACCAAACACTATACTAAAACAACAACTAGAAAGCCAGAATGGTGTAGGGGTCTGAGTATTGGACTACAACCCTGGAGACCAGGATTTGATTCTCCACTTAGCCATGGAAACCACTGCATGACCATGGGCACAGTCTCAGCCCTACAAATCCACGTGATAGGTTCACCTTAGGATTGCCATAAATTGGAAATGACTTGAAGGCACACAACCACATCTGTAAAACACCATCTAAAGAGTGACCATCGGCAAGATTTGTTGTACTACTGCTTCTAAAGTTTATGTTCCTATAAGTGCTCTCCTTTTTCTTCTAAAAGCAACACTCCACCTCATCCTTGCAGCATCAACCCACTCAGACATCCTCTCCCAGCCTCTGGGAGCTGGCGCACAGTTCAGCAACTGAGACCATCCTTTGCACAGAGAAGGTCCCAAATTCAACAGCCTTCATATCCAAGTATGACAAGAATATACTCCTGTCCAGTGGTGCAGTAGTGTCAGGACACACAGAGCTCAACTCTTGCGTACTTTGTGTAGTAGAGAAGATGCCATCATCTATCATTCCCCTCAGGTTTCCCCATGCCCTCAGAGTTTAGCTGCACTTCTCAGACAGACCGCATTTGGGGGAGTCCCCCCCAACAATATATTGTTGTGTTCTATCTTTGTTGTAATGTAAAAAGACTTGGCCTGGAATGAGCAAATAAGACCCATTAGCAATAAAAAAAGACATGGTCCTGTGAGAAAAGAAAACTGTTAGAATTTATTTGCTGACAAGAACCAACACAGCTGCCACATTTTTGGACTCTCCTTGGGACCACGGCTGTTATAAAGAGTGCCTGCATTTAAGAAAAAAAAATACCACTAAACTACTGCTCCTCTCCAAAACCATGGAAACTACTGCCTCCAGATGAAGAGCCATCAGTCTTAGACAGCATGAACACAGGTGAAGGCAAATGACAGTTGCATTTCAACAACATCTGCAGGGCCAGAGGTTCCCCACCCTGATACAGATTATACAGAGCTAGACCACGCTGTAATAAGTTAGCTTCCTCTTTGAGAGATACATGAATAAGAGCTCCAGAATAAGTCCAAATGAGTTCTATAGGACTTCATACCAAGTAAGTGTATACAACCTGGCAGCAATGGCTCTCAACTGGGGTGGGGAACGTCCACATATTGTTTAGTTTAAGATAGATTAAAATATACTATCCAAGAAATCTCCTGCTGTTATCTAGGAAGTATCCTGTTGCTGTGTAATTTCCAGCAGTCAAGGATTTGGGAAGTTGAAATATCAACACCTAAAACTTCCTTGGATTTGACTGGGAACCATCAGCTAATGATTTTCAGTCTACATTTTTAGAGAGGAAACCACAGCCAGAACAAATACGTGATTGTTATGATCCTCCTTTACTTTCCTTCTTTCCTCCTGGGAAGAGCTAGAATTTTGGTGTCAGAAAGAAGAGGGGAAGAGATATTTCCAAATATGAATTTCCAGGGCTCTATCTGTGGTGAGAAGCAAGTATGAGCTATTGGGGGTCCTTGAAATTCATGCTTGGGAATATTACACAGAATTATAAACTTTACAGAATCAACTCCTAAAATGTATTTAGATATTTAAAGGAAAACATTCCTTAACAAGAGGACTCTTTATAAAAGAACTAAAATGAGAATCAAATTCATCACTTTGGTCACCATTATCATATAGGAGTCATGGGAAATTAAAGCAGACAAACAGCATTGATTTCTTTTGAAATTTATTGTTTAAAAACTCATTTGGGGAAACTGTTCTATCTCTACATGCATAATTCTACACTTCGTTTTATTCCAAGTGGTATGTTAGTGTGAAATGTAATTTTCTTGGCTTCATTTATTCTATTTATGCACCAATTTGAAAGGCCTGATAATAGAAATACATATTATTTCAAATATGACCGGTTTTACCATTAAGGCAGAGTGTAGTGGCTACCTCAGGCAGCAGATGCTAGCGCAAAGGGGATGGCAGTACCAGGATCCTGGTTATTCCTCTCTGGTAGAAAATTGTGTATTCCAGAAATCCTGCCCTGCAACCAATAACTACTGCAGTGGAGGAGGACATCGCATCACTTGCATTGATGTGAATCAACTGCCATTCTGTACGCAGAATGAGAAGTGGGGAACCATCTTGTCATTTGCCTCAGACAGGAAAATGTTTTGGTGGTATTTTTAGGACTCCATCCAAAGCAGCAATATGGCCTCAGACAAAAAGGAGCCTTGCTGCCTTCCAGACCCATCAAATTAGCTGCCTGACTCAGAACTAAAGCAGGGGCAATCATATCAGAAGCCTCAGTTAAGATTTTTCTGGAGCCTGAATGACCCTGAGATTCATACACCAACACCAGTGGCAATAAGCTTGGAAGGAATCCAGAGAAATGCTAGGTTCCAAGCCAGAGGAGGACTCTTTTAAGATCTTTCATTTCTCAAGGACTTAACGTAGACTCCAAAGTGTCAAAGGTTTACAGACTTAAAATTATGCAGGCAGAACAATGCTTGTACTTAACAGTATTCCAAACCAAAAAGAAAAGAAGATTATCACCAATTCACACAACAAGTTTAAAAGATTTTACATTTCAAATTATATTAACATGTCAGCTCTGTTAGTCTGTTATATCATAAAAGCAAAAGTGGGGAAGGAATCTAGGAGACTGATTTCTTTCAAGAGTGATTTAAGACTGATTTATTTCAGCATGAGCTTTTGTGGGTTTCAGTCTATTTCTTCACATGCACTGACAAAGTGATATAAAGCCACAGTTATTTAAGCACAGCCTAAATGTTCTACAGGCACCAGTTCCTATCAGATCTTGAAAGCTAAGTAGGTTCAGCCCTGGTTAGTACTTGGATGGAAGACTGCCAATGAATATTAGGTGTTGTGGGCTGTATTTCAGAGGAAGGAACTGGTAAAACCACTTCTAAGTATTCCTGGCCTAAGAAAACACTATGGAATTTATGAGGTTGCCATAAGTTGACAGGCAACTTGAAGGCACATTCAGACACATTTAAGCATAATTCCACATATAATTTAAAAAAAAATTGTCAGAAAATTTCCTGCTTTGAGGGAATCAACTTTCAGGTAAGCAGATAATACTCCTTTCACACCTCAAGACCAACAGACTAGTTACTCGACAAGCCTGCATCAGTTTACACAACTCTTTGAAGCAATGATGCCAGGTTTCCAAAAAACACCATAAGGGACAAAGAAGTAGCTATTAACAAGTCTGTTATGCCTGAAGACTAAACAAAAGTCTGTTATACCTAAAGACCAAATGAAAGTATTCAGTTTACTTAGGCATGTATTTCTCTGTTAAATTAACATATTGCCCACATTCATAAATTAAACAATACACATATTTCTCTCCTTATGAAGGGCCCACATCCTAAAATACGGAGAGACAGGATTTGCTTCTCATTCAGTATATGTTAAAGGCAAAGTTTTTCAACCCTCATATAACAGACATCCCTTGTAATAGGGAACATCCTACTTTGAAGATTCACAGAATTCACAATTGCATCCTTCCGTATTCTGTGTGCTCAGATGCTAGGCTTATGAACTACAGGGACAGAAATAATTAATAATCATTACCTATATTCCATGACCAATTATTACACACACAACCTAGATAAAGAGCTTTGCTTGTTTTAAATCTCCCTTTACACTGATGGTGTGTTTCAATCAATCAAGAAGCACTGTCTCCTGGACACTTTTGATCACTAGCACAGAGGAGATTTACTGAAAATGCTTTACTGGAAGAATTCCTCTTACACAAAAGGACTAGGGGATGAGTCAAGTTTTTTGCTCAGTATCAGCCAACTACTCCTTAAATCTTGCAAGGAGAGTCTTCCTGTCTATCCAGTGCAGAATGACTTACCTTCTAAGTGCTAGATTTTATAAATAGCACCCTCAATTGTATGCTGCCACAGATTGGAAATTTCTGTATCCAACAATTTCTGCCCAAAGCATCTTGCTCCCTGAGGCAGAATTGGAAATGGTACCCCCTCACCCCACCCCAGTGTGTGTAGTGGTTTGAGCATTGGACTACAGCCCTGGAGACCAGGATTCAATTCCCTGCTAGGCTATGGAAACCCACTGGGTGACCTGGGGTTTGTCACACACCCGCAGCCCCAGAAAAACCACTGATAGGTTATCCTTAGGGTCATCCTAAGTTGGAAATGACTTGAAGGCACACAACAACAGTAACCTCTCACTCACTCACTCATTCAAAGTGCAGCCAAATTATTTTGGCACGTGAGGCAAGGAAAGCCCACAGATCTCTTTCCCTTTTCATCCTGTTCATCCCATCTTTGCCGTGCCACATGGGCAATGTGTCAAAGCCAGGAAAGGATAGCTGCATAGAATTACCCTACACAAAATTTGGAGACAGGTAACAAAAGTTTAAATAAAACAAATACATAGTACATAGCTAAAATTCTCCCACATTTGCTCAATCATTTCAAGTCAGCCCAAAGAAGATACCTGAGGAATTGCTTTATCCCATACCAAGCTCCTTACTCTTTAACATGACAAAGAGAGGTCCTCTGTGTTTCAGCTATGGTAGAGACACAGTTGAGGGTCATGAGAGACAGGGCTTTCTTAGTGGTTGCACCAATAACATGGAACTCCCTGTCCCCTAAAAATATGGGTGGCTACCTTGCTCGATGTCTTTTGATATGTCGCAACAACATTGTTATTCTGCCATGGGTTGCATTGCTAGCACTTATGTTGCTTGTCCACAGTAGTAGTAGTAGTAGTTGTTTTGTGCATGGCAACCCCTAGGCAAACCTATCATGAGGTCTACTGGGGCTGAGAGTGTGTAATGCATCCAAGGTCATCCAGAGGGTTTCCATAGCTAAGTGGGGAATCAATCCCTCCAGGGTCATAGACCAATGCTCAAACCACACACCAGCCCTCATACTCAATATTTATATTCTCCCAATATATTTTTACCAATTTTCTACCAAGCATACACTTAAATACAGCATTATGGATTCATAACAGGAACCACTCTAAAAGGTGCATAACCAGTAGATGAGCAGGATATAAATTCCTATAAAATCCAATCAAAACATGCTATACAGCCTCCAAAAGAACTCAGGTTCAGATTTTATCAGAACTCTGGGGAATACAGTTGCCAATTGTGGGAAAATGATTGCAAACATGTATCAGTGCTGCTTCTACCTCTTGACATGGTACAATCAGTATATGTTAACAATTATGACATAAAAAGGAATATCTGAAAGTATATATAGCCCAAATTATTAAAGACCTTACAGATTAGAATGTGCACTTTAAATCACACAGCCTGTTCCCCTATCTCTCTATGTGTATTAGCCTCCTTGCAATCTGCAGGTTTCACCAAGAGAAGCAAGACTGGTGGTCTCATGAAACAGGGACTTTTCTATAGCTGTCTCTGACTGTGGATTGCCCTTCTAAAAGATGTCAAACTGGTACAAAAACTGTACCATTTAGACAAGACTGATAGATCTTAATATTGTTTTGACTTTTCAAAATGTTCTGCTCTCTTCTTTCATCAGACAAATATAAATAAACTGCTCTTGTTGTTGTTGTTGTTGTGTGCCTTCAAGTTGTTTCCAACTTATGGTGACCTGTCATGGGGTTTTCTGGAGGCTGAGAGTGTGTGACGTGGCCAAGATCACCCAGTGGGTTCCCATGGCTGAACAGGGAATCGAACTCTGGTCTCCAGAGTTGTAGTCTAAGGCTCAAACCACTACACCACACTGGCTCTCACCACGTTAAAAGCAAAATAACAAAGAAAAACATAGCACCTTGGATCCATATCCATATTAAATAAACAAAAACACAGGAATTCACACACATACAACTGGTGATTTGCAAGCTGTGCAGTAATAGGCATATCATCCTAAATCTTCTTTCAGGACTCAAAGGAACCTCTTATATATAGAACTCTGTATTGTGGCACAGTAACAGATATATACAACTATACAGCTATAGTTTCTGTGTTGAGATATTATCAAAGTCAATTTTAAATCCTAAAGAGACAATATCACTAAATTGTAGGAATTGCCAATTTAAGCTTGTTTCACCACACAAAAGATCAACTGTGCCTCCTTCTGGTTTTACCTATCACAGCTTCATCTGCATGCATCGAATTTTACAATGAAATTTGCCACAGCCTTAAAATAGACACTTATAATAAAAGGGGAATGACGTCACCAGCCAGACGAAATTAGCTTTCTTTACTGAATCCCTGAGCAGAGGTATTACCAAAATGCAGCAGCTACTTTCTAAGACTTCACAGTTCAAGCTTGACTGTTGGTAATTTCTGGTAAGTGTCAGCAGGTTCATTTCATGCTCTGTGTATCAACCTTACCCAAAACAGCTGACAACGATTTTTCAAAAAAAAAATCTGACAAAGCTCTTACCAATATTAAGATTGTTCTTAATCTTTTTTTAAAAAAAATCTCAATGCACTTTCTGCAGCAGATCATAAAATGTATAGGTTGGATGCCAATTTAGTGAATGAACTGTGAGAACGAATGAAAGAAAGAAGAAACAATAAGGCTAACATGCATAATTAAGTCTACCAGAAATCAAATCCTTTATGATTTAGGTTAAGAATATAATAAACAGGGATGGCAAAGAAAAGTGTAAGGAATGGGTTTAAAATGTCAACTCAAATAAAGAGCAAGAGAAGATGAATAGCAAAGGCCCAACTGCTCAGCTATCAGTTATAGAAGCAAAGCCACTGACAGAGAACTTCATAAACTGCCAATCATCTTATCTCTTGAGGGATAAAATAGTGTCCTAAAATATCTCTCTGTCAGACAGACACCTTGGAGGAAGAGGAGGAGAATTCATCTGGGGTTGCTAGGCAAATTCTGATATTCACTTCCACTGTAGAAACAACTGTGGTTGCATAGCAACTAAAAGCTACATCTTCCTCCCTCACAATAGGCCTCCATTAAACAGAACCTGCACCCTTGTTCAAATCAGCAGCAAAAGATGTACTCGCAAAAAGAATATGATGTGCACAGAATCATCCTAACCAAAGTATCTTTGAGAAGAGGGAGTATCTCTTGAAACGCTCTTCTAGCATTTCAAACATTATGTATAGTAGATGTCATTTACCATGAAGGCATACCAGTCTTCTCCAATCAGCTGCCCTTCAAATGTTTTGAACTTTGAACCCTCGGCCCCAGGCAGAATAAACAATGGTCAGGAATTCCTGGAGGTGTAGCCCAAAACATCTGGAAGGCACCAGGGTGGGAGAAGATGACATGAGCATGTTGCCTATTTTTGAGCAATTCAGAACTATGAGCAGCGATAGTTAATGGTGAGATATAGATGAAATGTCAACAGAAGTAAATGAGAATTAAAAAAAACATTGTGTTAAACTAACCTGAAGCCGGCCATCGGCATCTGGTGACTACCTAGCATAGAAGAGGAAGGGGAACAAACAAGTAGAAAATTAAGGCAGACGTGTACAAAATTTTGGAAAATCAGTGCCCACACAAATCACGGACTGTGCCTGCAAGTCTGCCACCTGGCAATCCCAGATGGAGGGAGTCAGTGAAGTCACAACAGTGGGAACATACCCTATGGGCATTACCGAGCACACAATGTGTAAGACAAAACAACTGTTTCTCCATTTTATCGGCAACAGTGATTCAGTCACTGTGAAACATTTTAAACTGCTATTTTGACTGATTGAATTTTTTAGGATAGGAAGGCTAGGATACTGTATTTGATATACTTGTCATACTATTGCCTGAAAAGATGTCTCAGCAATAGAAAAAGGAGTAACTCTATACTCTAGTTATGCAGCTCTAAAATGCACATTCATTGAATGTACCACTCGCATTAATTTGAGGAGGTACAAACAGCTTAGCCAGTAACTGTTGTCTTATGGGAAACGAAAGATTCTTTACTACTTCACTGGATAGGCAATGGTTCTCCCATAAAAAGTGCATACAGTCCATAAAACCCCAGTCACTTTAATGGGCCTTCAAGCAGAAGAAGAACTCATTAAAAATGTTGTGGCTTAATTTTGGGACAAGAAAATTTGATTTCTGCAAATAAATGCTAACTGTGCATGTCCTTTCCTATTGTGCAGAAGTTAGGCTGCATTTTTCCATACTTCGTACAAAATACCAGTAAGGAAAATGAAGGATGACATGGACAGGTATCACAAAAGGCTCTGAAGTCTCCCAGTGGATCTCATTACCCAGTCAGGCACCACTGAGCAAGTGCTTCAAATCAAATTGCCCCAAGAATGATATTCTCCTAATCATAGTGTCATAATAGAGTACAACTGAGTACAGCTGAGCATCTAAATGGCTCCTCAGCAGCTTAGTGTCCATTCAGCTTGTTATCTGTGACAGCTTTTAAGCATTACAATTTGTCTTTCCAATACCTAGGTGTCTACAAGAGGCCTACAAGGTCATTTCAAGGCTTCCCACATGAAAGTATTCTGGCAGCTAGGAGCAAAAATGTCAGCCTTTGGCTAGAAAGTTTGGTTCCTTTGGACTCTTGATTGGTCAAATGATCCATCATGGCCCTTTTGGGCAAAGAGGATTTAAAAAGAAACAAGTCTGTACATGTTCTTTGCTGCTACATTGCTACTTAATCTGCTTACATCCATGCTATGTAACTGTAGCTAGCAATGTGCACTAGGTTACACACATAAAATCTTATATTCTGTGTAGGTATATATATTCCTCTTGCCTGAAGATCTCCCCTAGTTTTGGTGTGCATAGCTAGGCTATCTATGCTTCATTATTTTCTGGCTATTGCATTATATTTGTAAAAGAAGGTTTTTGTTTGAAAATAACTACCTACTTCCTCTCACCCCTAGTCAATAAAATCCATCTTATTTTGCTGTTTGAATTTTATTCTTAGAACTGTCTTGGGGCCTCTTCACACTACACAATTATAACATTCTGATACCGCTTGAGTCCTGGAATTAACAATTTGGTGAGTCACTAGAGATCTCTGGCTGAGCATTCTAAATACTGTACTCTACCCTAAACTGCAAACTGAGAGTCAGAATGGTGTAGTAGACCAGAATTTGATTTCCTGCTCAGCCATGTGATCCCGTTGGGTAACACTGGGCACATCAAATAGTCTCAGGCCCAGAAAACCCCATGATAAGTTCGTCACAGGCTCGCCATAAGTTGGAAACAACCTGAAGACACACAACAACAAATACCTGCAAACTCCAGTATTCCACAGGATGGATCTAAACAGTTACAGTGGAATCATACTGCTACAACTGTATAGTGTGAAAGGGCCTCTGGCATTAAGCTCAGTCTCAGCCACTTGGTCCCACACTACTGTTTCCAGTTCTATTTCTAAAAATAGACAAACTGTAGATAACCACCTGTCCCAGAACAAGACTGTATTACAAAGAGAAATGGATCGGATATTGAGGGCTAGAGCTCAGCCCATGGTCTACATAGAATTCACCCCTCTATTTCCAAGTTCAGATTTTAATATCCTCCCTGAATTTCTGCTGCCAAGTTGTGATTAAGATGGCTTTGACACGCAGAGAGAAACAAAAACATCTTTAAAAGTACAACTCTTTGCCTCCTGCTCTAAAAGCTATCAGTTGCTAGTCACAAGCGCAGGAGACAAACTATTTTTGAAATCCTTGCAGGTCCCAACGCTGCAATTCTTATTCAAGCAGTCCTCTTATTTTTGGGATAATTTCACTATGAACTGCTCATATATTTTCTGTATTTGCAATCACAGAAGCTAGATGTATCCTTTTAAAAATGTGAAAGCTGAAATTCTTAGGAAACTGGCATCCATGGTTCATAGTCTGCTTTTCTGCAAATTCATATAATGCTTTTGATAACATCATAAGAAAGGTGAGTCCTGCAGGTTGCCAGCCCCTTTAGAGATAGGGTGTGAGAATGTGACTTCAAGTCACTAACTGTCTTGAATTTCAAAGGGTTTTCTTAGGCAAGGGATGCTCAGAAGTGATTTGCTAATGTCCTCCTCTAAAATATAGCCTTCAGCAGCTGGTATTTCTTGGCAGTTCCTCATCCAAGTACTAACCAGGCTGACTCTACGTAGCTTCCAAGATCAGACAGGATTTGGTACCTTCAAGGTATCTGCAGATGGGGGTACCAGAAACAGTGGAAACACTGTAAGGCTCGCTGTGTAACAAGATACGCCAAACTGCAGAAAAACCAATCAACAGGACAAAAGGATAATGAAAAGTTCACATTTTCTAAACTCTGTTTCAAAACAAATCAGCTTTATGGTCAGTGGTAAAGCAAGTGGTGCAATGAGACCATTATCAGAAAAACAATATGAAGATGATTCTTGTTAAAGAAGTTCCATATGAAGTGCTTTGCCTGGTTGGTGGTATCTGCTTGCACAGTATGATCCGGCAGCAGACTGCTGACTCTTCTGTTACGCAAATCCTTCTCTATGTCATCCTTCTCAGTGGGTGTCCAAAGTTAACTTTCACTGAAGACAGAACCTTGCTTAGAAGAAGCCCTCAGCATAGACAGAGGTGGCAGGTATGAGTTTCTGTGAGAATAAGATGATCTGAAGAATTTTACAGCAGGATCTGTCTAGGATCTACTGATCTTTGAGTGATTTGCAGGAGATTGGCAAGGACTCCTGATTTCTAACACTTCAGTAACAGCAAGTAAAATGATAAATAATGTCAAAATATCTCTGCCATGGCTCGCCTTGTGTTAATTTATTCATCTATAAACCTTAAATTCCTCACCTGTAAAATATAGGGCTGCAGAAAGAAATTGGTTTTCCTTCTTGATTTTAAATCTGGTTCTACCAGTCCCTAGCTACTGGACTCCAGCTGGTAGAGTTTAGGATTCTCATAAAAAATAAATAAATAGAATAGAATAAGCTCCACAAGCTTGAAGTCTGCTCTCATCTGGTTGACAGCGTGAAGTATCAACTGAAAAGAAGGAACCTTGTCTTTTCAGCAGCACTGGGAAGATTTTGATAAATAAAATAACAAAAACTTGATCAGGAGGAAGCACCAGCAGGATATGAGTTTTGCAAGATGAGTCTTTTACAGAATTATGGGAATCTTAGTAACCAGAGACAAAAGAAATAAACTAGGGCAAGTGTCTGTTCTTGGCACAATAGTTTTCTGATTTTTTTTTTTAATGAAGAGATAACACAGGTGTCCTCTGAGTTAAGATGTGCTCTCCTTCTGGGAAAGGCCACATTCACAACACACTGAGGCATTTATTTTCATAGATACCTGCTGCTGTAAAGCATTCCTCAGAAACAGTCAGGAGCCTTGAAGGTCACAAATAGGCTAGCAGACAATTACACAACCACAAAGATGGGCAGATTTCATCTTCAGTTAATTCTGAGATAGGGAATCTGTGGGCCTCCTGATGGTGTTCACCACAGTTCCCATCATGCTTCACCACTTGTTATACTAACTAGGGCTCATAGAAGTGGCAATCCATCAACACCTGCAACCAAGTGATCCACCTCTGAGTTAAATGCATCAGTTGGATATGGTTGGAAAGACCTGTTCCTGAGACCTCAGGGGGGCCCTGCCAGCCACAACAAACAATGTTAGACTAGATGGATAAATAGACACATGTGTCAGAAGGCAACTTCCTAGGCTCCTAAGCCAGGGTTGGTAACCATGTGCCTCTCCAGATGTTGTAAGACTGCAACTTCCAGCGTGCCTTATCAGTGGCTACTGATGAGGAAAGGTCAGAGGTTACAGCTGCCAGAATGAAAACTGGAGATGCCCCCTGTACCTTTAAAGGCTGTGTAGAAGACAGACAGAAGCATCATCATCATCATCATCATCATCATCATCATCATCATCATCATCATTTATAATGCATCTTTTCGCCAAAACTGGGACTCAAGACCAGCTTACACAGTAAAGAGATTACAATTAAAAACATACAAAACCAAACTAAACTATAACCATATTAAAAGCATACATTCTAAAAAATATTTTAACAGTTAAACAATACCATTTAAAACAATATAGCACTTACAGCCCTTTGTTAAAAGCCTTCAGTTTTAAAAGCCTATCTGAATAAAAAAACTCTGTTCATCTTCAGCAGGTTCAAAATGCTGCAGCCAGAAAGCTGACTGGGCCCAGTTATAAGGAGCATATAACCACCTTGTTAAAACAGCTTCATTGGTTACTGGTTCATTTCCATGCACAATTCAAAGCACTGGTCATGACCTATAAAGCCCTATACAGCTTAGATCCAAACTACTTGAAACCTGCCAGAGTTTAAAGATCCTGCAGGGGAAGGCTTTCTCTCAGTCTCACTACCACCCCAGGCTTGCTTGGTGAGGACACAAGAAAGAACCTTCTCAGTGGCTGCTCCCATCCTCTGAAACTCTCTTCTACGGGAGGCTAGGCTGGCCAACAAGCAAAAACATTTTTGTTCAATCAGGCATTTAATGTGTGAGCAGGAGAACGTTGTATTTTTTATTAAGATGTCTTAGAAGCTATTATCAAGCTCTTAGGAATCTCAAGCAAAAGCAGATTAAGCATTACCAGAACATTTTGAGCCTACCACTGACTGAGTGCCCCTGTCTACTAATAATAAAAATCTGCAACGTAGAAGGTTCAACATGAAAAATTTTGGCTTGATGCTTGCTCAATAGTTTTCTGTCATGGGTTAATGACTGCTATTTAATTATTAGCTAAAATATATCCAATGTACTCTTGTGATCCGCTATATGTTGATGTATGCTGCTGCTAGGTAGACTTTCCAAAATTGCTATAAATGATAAAGTGTATGTTTCCTTCAGTGCTAGATTGCTTGGCCAGAATGCTAGAAATATTGACCAGTATGTCATTAAAATAAACTGCTGACTTCATTTCACTGTGTTGAAACATAAAGACACCCCAGATCATAAAGTGCAAAAGCTTCCATCACCAATTCTTCTTTCTCTTCACAATTTCAAGGATAAAATTGCTCTGTTCATCACAAATCTGAGAGTTTGCAGGCACCAAGTACATGGAACTGCCCACGATGCCTCATTGAAAAAAACACAGAGGTACAATCCAGAGAAAGATATTCAACTTAAGACTCACCGAAAGAACACAAATTTAAAAGGGGTTTTGAGTATATTTAAATTTCCCAGGATTTCTCAAAGTCCATTTCTCTAAGATTTGCTGTATTTTTTTTAATTCTTTCAAGGTTCTTGTGCTGTTAAGAACTTCATAACAAACAGAAATGTAGCAAGTGAAGCTCTTCCATTCATTGCATTTGGAGAGTAGGAAAAGGTAATCTTGACTAATGTCCTGTTTCTTGCATTTCTATCAAAATCACAGAAACCCTGACTGTAAATAAGGTAAGGACCCTAGCCATCTGTGAAAGAAACACACACACAAATACACAAATGTACACAGTGACACATCTATTTTCGCTAGCTTGGCTGTATCTCACTCATGATTGTGAGGCTTTTGGCAAATTCAGATTCTCCCCTTTCATTGCAAGGGAAGTCTTATTCTTGTTCAGCTCACCGCATAAGCTAAAGTTGAGTTAAAGCCATTGCTCTTGCAACAAGGCGGGCAGGCAGTTTACACATCTCTAGAGACACCATACGGAGGCTGTGAATATAACAGCAATACCTAGCCAAGCAGCTTAAGAAACCACTGTTTTCCAGGCCTGCTTTACGCTTGGCATTTTCCAAGAACAGAGGCTATCAACTAGAAAGAAACAGCACACATGCCTATGTAACACATGGACATCTGAATCACAAAAAACACACAGTTTATTTAGTGGAGGGGAGACGTTCAGGTATGTACTATCTACTTTCTTGTTGTCCCTAGTTGCTCAAAATCTAGTCCGGTGCAAAAGACATGCATTTAAAATTAAAGAATTACGACCCCAGGTATTCCAGTTCCAAACAGAGCCCTCCCACACAAAAATCCAAGTCACTCCAGGACTTCTTCATTTCAGCACTATAATGAGGAAAGGTTTTATTTTGTTACTGCTGTTGCTATGCTACTGGGAAAAGGGTATTCTGGCTGTTCTGCCACAAAGCAGCAAGAGTTCTACCACTAGATCCACATCTACTTTCTGTGTACCCTTGATTTAATCCAGGACCCAATCACACTACACAGTTATAGTGATACACTCCACATTTTCCATCACACCTTGGACTCTTGCGAGCACCAGCCACCCATTTTTATGTGGGAAAAACCTAATCTGGGCCTAAAGAAGGTACCCACAAGAGGCAACAGCAGTGAAATGAAAACAGCATCCCTAGGAAGCCTCTGGAGGCATTATGACCTGTCCAACCTTTTCAGTGATGGGGGTTTCAGGGGTGCCCAGGACCCTCAAACAGGGTCCCTGCAGGCCACACAAGGCCCACTCACGATCTAGACAATCCTTGCTATAATAACATGCCTTCTCAGAAGCTTCTTGAGAGATATTTAGCCACTCTTGACTTTTCTATCTGTGACAAGAGAATAATAACACTTGTTGGCCTCAGTAATGTGATGAATGCAATAAGCTTGTAAAGTGCTCATTTGTTTCATGGTTGAAGGTCACACTGAAAACCTGAACCACAGACAAACCAAGCAGGGCTGTCGAAAGAGAACTCGGAGGCATCGTGTACACATGTTAGGAACCAGGATCTCAAATTCTTGACCTGATTACCTAAATTACACAATTTAGGAGGAAGGCTACATGCCAAGATAACTTCATAAGCCTCCCATAACCCAGGACCCAGCTGTCCAAAAACCCCTGAGAACCAGGCCCCCCTCTTAGAAATCAATCTGTGCATCTAATCATCTATTTATTTATACCCTGCCTTTTCCACAATAATGAGACTCAAGGTGGCTTATAGGGAGTCAAGTAAAATGACATACAGCTAAAAACATATAAAAAGCTAAGATTAAAATAATATTAAACTCTTCATAGAACTGAAACCATATAAAACATAACGTGCAGGCATAGATTAAAAACAGTACAGCACTAAAACGGAAAACCCATTACACAAAACCATCGCTTCATAAATGCCTGCAGGAATAGGAAAATCTGTACTGAGCAGAAGCTGCATTACAAGACTCAGACAAGAAGCGCTATAATCTGTCCCTGCTCCACAATGCTCTGAAGCTGATGAAACAGGCCTCAGAGTGCACTGACAAAAGTAAGAGACAACGCCTCAGGCAGCATGGAGGTGGACCCAACCAGGCTCAAGAAGGCCAACTGCCCACTTAAGGGTCAGCCCAGCTCTGGGCTCTGCTGGAACAACTTAATAGACATTATTGTATGGTTGCTGGGCCTACTGGGAACAATCTGAGATGCTGACTATCCCGTCTTGATTCCCTCTGAACTGGGGCAGGGTGAGGGCTAATCTGACCACTGCCAAGTCTTGGACTCGTAGCAGACTTCGCAACCGTGACCACAGCAAGCTTCCAGAGCCAGGCTGTTTAACAAGTACTAGGCAGCACCAGGGCCAGTGACCCGGCGTGCTGACCTTTTCGGAAGAATGCTCCGCTTTGGTTTACCAACTTTCACGGTGTGATTTTTTTTTATTATAAACGCAGATACATAACATGATTCAGTATAAGTCAGGAAGTTATCTTAACAGACAAGAAATAACATACAAAATGGAGAAAGCTTATGTGGAAAAAGATCTTTTCAAAAAGAGCGCATACTTTTAGAGGATAAGCTAGGAAGATTTCTACACATCTGACTACAGTTGACGAACGGAGGCATTAGAGAAGGCTGTGAATCTCCCATATGTATTAAATGATGTATCCAGGCAGTTACCTGGGGCTCAGGTAAATATAAGCACATCTTCATTAACAAAGCCTCTGAAAATGAAGCCCATATTTACAAGGCTTTTTACATCCATCCAGCTGTTCCACCTTTCCTCCTTGCTCCCTGTCTAGCCGAAAGTTTTAAAGCAGCATTGGCACTAGGGGGATGGTGAGGGAGGGATAGAGAAACACAGACTTTCAGCATCAGGTTGCAGCATGTTTCTGCCATAAAAATGCAAGGAACAGAACTTGAGCTGGAAAACAGCAGAATTCTACTCTAGGTAGTCCTATTGCAGTTATGTGTGTCTGCTTATAACAGACAGGATAAACAGCAGCTGCCTCCAGAATTCTTTCCTGAGCATGCATGAACAACAAAAGAGAGAGAAAAGGGGAGAGCAGATAAGCAGTGAATGCTCATCTCCATTGGCTGTGTATGGAGAAGGCTAATTCTGCATGTTGATCTCATGCTGAATTGAGCAGGATGAAAGCAAAAGCAGTTTTTAAAATATAATCACCACAACGTACCATTACACAGACTGGTAGGATTTCTATACAAAGAACACTGTAAATCATGAAGAGTTAATATTTAATTTCCTGTTATCAAAGCAAAAAGTAGAGCAGAAAAAACAGATAACTAGCTATCTGATCAGGAAGCTTCCAGCTCCAGCTCATAATATAATGTATTCTTTCTACCCACCTGAATCATTTACATAGTTTTTTTAATTTGCCAAATCTTTTACTATCACCCTAACAGTTTATGCTGTTTGTTTACAATTAGGACACCAATATGCAAAACACATTACAGAATCATCAGGAATAAGTGCATGGCCAGATACAAATGCTATCAGTGCAATAACTGGCTATTCAGAAGACGGCTCATAAGTAAATAGGGAATTAGCGTTTTGTTGAAAAATGGCACCATTACATGGATTCAATAAGCGTTTCAGAGCATTTTGTTGATGTGAGTTGTATCTCACAGGTGTCTTCTAAGAAAAGAATAAAAGTGTTGGCCTCATATGAAGAACTATTACATTTATTTTGATTTAACTACCAAACACGTGACAAAATCTAAGTGGAAGTTATAAGCAGTGAAACACGAATACACCCCTTCCTCATGTTAACAGATGACAATATGACATCTTATGCTCTTTTCCACATGCTAACTGTTGCTTTGTGTATTAGAAAAAGTAGCAAGAGAAGAGAACTTATAACCGTTCTGTTTACAGCAGTTATCTCTCTTCAATTTTTTTTCAAAAAAATGTTCTGAAACAAGACTCCAAGTTTGGATCAGCTTAACTCATAATCAGCTGAAATTGCCATCTCAGAACATTCAGCCTGTGGGCGTGATGTGGGCCCCACAGCTTTCCCAATTGGGCCACAGATGTTTGCAGGCAAGCCCCCCTGCCTTCCTTCTAAGCCACATTCCTGTTCTGTCCTGAAAGGAATACCTGCTATCTCCAACTAATAAATGGAGATAGGGAGGATTTGCTTCTTGGCTTTCCTCATGTTGAGAAGAGGCAAGATAGGAATCCAAACCAGAATGTCTTGGGCCTGGGGATGGCCTGGAAGAACCAATCACACTCCAAGAGGTGGAGTCTTCATTGAGTGCATGGTAGGCCAAACCCACTGATTCTAGAGGTCAACCACAACCCCTGATATCACCCACCCCACAGCCAAAACACCAGCTGGGGCTTCAAGGCCACAAGGTTCAGGAAGAGCTTTGCCCAGTCCATGGTTTCTCCTTCTTGAGGTAGGGATGGGCAACATGCAGACCCTACTGATATTTTTCAAGCCTTCAAACACATCTCTAACTCCACCAGAGTGCCCATTTCCTGGCCAAATAAATAAATAAATGGTGAACAGTCCATTTGCCTTTTAAACAGGCTGCAGGATCTGTGAGGAAAGGTTGGACAGAACCTAAGTCCAAATAAAATATACATGAAGTTTGCACCTGGGAAAGACAGTGGATGATGCAAAACTTCACCAGGTCGTTCGCCTGATGCTGTCAGGACTCACAACATTCCCTCACCAAGGTTTCAGGTAAAATTGGAATCAGAAGTGGAGGGGGCAGCTGGAGGTTCTAGTGATGATGATCTGTCTAGGTCTGAGACCATCATTCCTAGAAGGACCAGGAGAGTGAGGAAAGCTCCTGAGAGGTTTATGATTCAGGAAGCCAGAGTGTGCATGGTAGTTGGAGAGGAGCCAGAGAGCTTTGAGGCCATGCTTAGATGCTCAGAGGAGGAGCAAGAGCTCTGGAATGAGGCCATGGATGCCGAGTTCAGATCCGTGATTGAGAAACAAGTTTTTGAGCTGGTGGAGAGACTCAGGGACCAAAAGGTGGTTGATTGCCACTGGGTATATAAAAGGAAGTCTTTGCCAGATGGCAGTATGAAGTCCAAGGCCAGATTAGTTGAAAGAGATTTGTACAACAGAGGTTTGAAAATGTTGACAAAATCTTTTCACCCACAGCCAAACCTGAGAACCTGAGACTGGTGTTGGCTTTGGCAGTGAAACGTGGCCTGGAGGTGAGGCATTTTGACTTTGAGACTGCCTATTTAAATGCCAAACTAGAAGTTGTTGTGTTTATGGAACAAGCTCCTGGGTATGTGAGTACAAGAGAAGACAAAGTGTACAGGTTAAGGAAAGCCATCTACAGGTAGAAGCAGTTAGCCAGATGTTGGAACCAGTGTGTGCATGAAGAGTTGTGCAGATTAGGGTTTCACAGGAGTGTGGCAGATCCTTGTGTATACACCAGAGGCACTGGGGAAGCGTGTGTGATACTGGTAATTTACATAGATGACTTGTGCGTGGCTGCAAGGAACCAAGACATCATAGGTTGTGTGCAGAGACAGCTTGAGAGGAAGTTCAAGCTAAAAGACCTAGGTTGTCTCAAGCAGTACATAGGCGTTGAGGTGGAAAAACCACAGAATGGCACGGTGTATCTAAGCCAGAAAAGAAAGATAGACCTAGTTGCGCAAAAGTATGGTCTTGAATGTGCCAAAACAACCAGCATGCCCATGACTGTAGACTTTCCAAAACAGAAGTCTGAACAACTATTTGATAAGCCTGATCTCCACCATTCTGTTGTGGGTAGCTTGATGTTTGTGGCCTCACACAAGGCCTGACATCAGCTATGCTATAAGTTTGCTGAGCAGAAGAATTGCAAAGCCTAGAGTGATAAACTGGACAGCACTCAAAAGAGTTGTGAGGTACTTGAAGAGGACCAGGGATTTGTGCCTGAAGGTGGCAGGCAGTGAAGCAGAAATGGAGTGTCACGTGGACAGCTCTTTTGCTTCGGAGACAGACAGGAAGTCTGTAACTGGTTTAGTCATCAAATATGCAGATAGTCTCATTGCTTGGAGAGCTAGGAAGCAAACTTGTGTAGCTCTCAGTACCACAGAGGCTGAATTTGCTGCATTGTCTGAGGTAGCTGGAGAGCTACAGTGGCTAAGACAACTGCTGCAGGATGTTGGGGGAGCCTGTAAAACCCCGATAACTGTCAATGAGGATTCTCAGGCATGCATCGCCTGAGATGGAGAACCTCAGAAACAGGAGCAAATACCCTGCAGTGAGATACTGGAATGTGAGGCAATTAGTTCAGGAGGGGCTAATTAGGCTGCAGTATTGTGAGTCAGCACACAATACAGCAGACATCCTCACAAAACCATTACCAGCGGCCAAGCACAAGCAGATGGTGCGGGAATTGGGGTTGGAGAAGTTTGGTGGTATACATTAAGTACTGCAACGAATATCATGATATATTTTGGAGGGGACTGTGTGGAAAGGTTGGACAGAACCTAAGTCCAAATAAAATATACATGATGTACATTAAGTTTGCACCTGGGAAAGACAGTGGATGATGCAATCCCATGTAATACCTGCATGAGTCATTGGGTTGTGTAACCAGGGCAGGAAGGTTGCATCATACGCCTAGCAAGGTTTGCTAGAGTTACATCAGAAATGTCTGTATATAAGGGGGGGTGTTCTAGCCAACGGTGCCCCTCTTGATGTCTGAAGGAGCGGCCGGAGGCTATCTTCTCATGCTGTTGAATGCTGAAACTCCGTTGGAGCCTTGTATATACTGTATGTAACTCAAAAGGCCTCCTGTTGGAAGGCCTCCTGTTGGAAGATAACACTGCATGGGAGTATTTTTCCTGGCTTCAGGGCTTCGCTGCTAATGTTTATACTCTGCTGGGACGCTTCTAAACTGTGTGAGTAAACTCTGCTATATGGTGATTTTGCAAACACTTGACTCTGGTAAGCTGTTTTGCCAGAGCTCAGTGCTGGAGGGAAGTGCTATTGAGCTTTTTGTGTAGCTCCCATCATCCACTATCCCTCTGACAGAGTCCTCCCACAGGGACTAACATCAAAATGCCTGTTTCTCAAAACTAGAAGTAGATATTTTGTTTTTGATTTTGGGGACATTTTCGCCAGTCTATGCACACACAAACCCTTGAGGGTCCTAGGAGCAAAAAATTAGCCCTCAATTCTGCCAAAGTTGCCCACTTGTGTTGAAGCAACAAGATTCAGAGCTGACTTCATCCACCACAAGCTTAGGACTCTCAGGATACTTAGCACTTCTCCAAGCAGGAACCAAGTCATCCTCAGTGTTAACTCCAATTATAGTTCAAAGATAAAAAGCTGAGATTATTCAGCAGAGGGGGAAGGATCAGGGAGGGAATATGCACAAATCAGATTAAGCCCACAGGGCCAAAGGGTCTCCGTTCCTAATTTAGGCAATCAATTTTAAAAAATTGGACTGCACTGTGTCAACTACATAATCTTGGAAACACACAGGCTTCCTGTCCACCTCTACCTTTCACTCTCAGTCACACCAATGTCGACCTTCATAACAGTCAATGACAGAAGATAAAAAAGCACTTTTAGATAAAAAGGTTTCTGGGTCAGGACCAACTAAGATGCAAGGAGTGAAAAGAAAACTTCAGCACCAGTACATTTTAAAAATAAACCAGCTGTATAAAACAACGCTTTTATTATTTACAAAGGCTTCTTAAGCACAGCTCCCTGCAGAAATTCAGCAGGCAATAGAATTGCTTTTTAGAAATTCTCAGCTTGGATTAAAAATTCAACAGGTGGGGCTGGGATGGCTATACAGCAAAGAGAAGGAAAAGCTTTTCTTCTTCCTTTTGGCAATTTATTTTTAAGACCTGTGTGTTTTCTTTTAATTTTCTGAACTGTCAGCAAGGGTCTGAAAGTATAAATTATCACAGCTTGGAAACAGCACCACATACAGATTCTGCTGTTCTGAAGCACCAAGAGAAGTCCTGGTCTACCATCTCAAAGAACCCAAGGAATAAACCAGTGTCCCACAAACAGGTTTGGTCCAGTTCAGCAATACTCTACAGGGTAGGAATGGGTAAAGTAGGGCTCATGGGCAACACACCACCTCACATTTTTGGCCCTGTCAGTAACCCCAAACCCCCAATTTTTTATTTTCAGTTTAATTTGGGAGCATCTTTTGCCTGAAAACCATGCAGAAATCACCCTCAAACATGTGAAGTATTTCAGTCGCAGACAGAAGGCCCCCCCAGAACCTATTTTTGTTGGGGTTGTCAAAATGATATAACACCACTTCCAGCCGCCATTCTGAGAAGGACTCAGAAGAAGAGAGAAGTATGCAAACACTTTTGGAGGGTGCAGTCTGCAAGAAGGTCAGGAGAGGAGTGGCACCTGGCCCCCTTGCAGTTGTTCATCCTTTGTATAAGAGCTACACATATTGGCTCAGTTTAGCTGTAAACCTAAACAAGATGCCACCCACACAGAACCTTCCAGAAAGTTTGGACTACCATTCCCATCAGTCCCTAGCCAACACAGTCAAGTCTAAAACATCTGGAAGGCACAACATTACCTACCACTGTGCACAAGCACACCTACCGACTTTCTCTTAGCAGCACAACTGCTAAGTGATTCGAAGCTTATGCTTACTGCCTTAAACAAATTTCAGTTTGATGTTTCATTTGAATTAGGAACTATGGTTTACTCAAACAAACAAACCTCAAAACACACAACTTCATCTTGGCTTCTTTTAATAAAACATATTTGAGACCGATCACAATTGGGCATGGTTTGAACACAAAGACAAATTGTTGTTAGCTTAAAATGGGAAACAAGTACTTCCAATTATCCCTTAGCAGCCAATTATACCCCAGACTCAACCAAGCTCAGTAACACTATAGTTTAGTGCAGGAGTGGAAAAGTGCATCCTGCATGCCACATGCAATCCCCTCAAGGCATTCTTCAGGCCTGCAGGTCATCCCAGAACTCTCAAAGAAGTTTTCTGAATTTTTTGCAAGATAGGCCCCCTGTGTCATATAGGACCAATTTTGATTCTCCACCCCCGCAGCCCTTTTATGCCCAGGAAAGGTGAAACAGCCCATGTGGGCAAATGAGGCAAAACTTGCATCCCATGCTTAGAGGGTATGTGGGGCATTTGGTGCTAAATTTTTTTAATCCTTTCTTTTTTAAGTTTAGGGTGGGGCATTGCAAGATGTAGCAAGTATGAGTCTCTAAAGACCCATGGAGGGCCCCAGTTTAGTATTAAAAATGAGCCAGATTAATACAGTGTTAAATCTCTACTAGCCTGGCAGAGGGGGCAGAATCCATAAGAGAACCTCTGCAAGCCATATTTGGGCCACAAGACCACTTTCACATCTCCTTATCTGTTGAAATCCTCTGGCAGAAGAAATTAATCAAGTGTTCTAATGAGCCAGTAAAAGCACCAATATAAGCCATCTGCCACTCAGAAATATCTGTAAACCATTCTTCTTTTGACCTATGCCCTCCAGCTGCCATAAATATCTCCTCAGTGTCATCTTCCTCACCTTCTTAACTATTCTTGCCTTGATTCAACAGTCCTTCTTGAGAACTTCGGGGAATTGCTTCTACTTCCAAAAACAGCACATAAATGTAAGCCACAAAGTTAAAAGCTTTTAGCTAGCCTAAATTTTAAGTTAAGACATCCTTCCTTCATTAGGCCTTGCAGTCACCAGACACAAATTTATTGTTATCCAATTTTCCCTGGGAGCCCACAGCTTGTCTGAACTCTAAACAATGGAGAAGGAGAAATACAAAGAAGTATATACATTACCCCAGCTCCTAAACTTAGAGAGATTATTTCATCTTCAAAAGCAGAATGTGTGTCAATGTGAGGAGGGATTCCTATAACATAAAGCAAATGGATATTGAAATGCATTTTCCAAGTTTAATTCACCATCAGTCCTATTTTTGTATATTCACAGACACAGAAACTTATGCCATTCCCTAGAGCCCTTCTAACCAAAACTTTACTTGAGGAATCAAGTGAACAATACTTGCAAGGTTTAGGATGGGAAATGCACAGCTGTCCACTGGGACTGCAACTCCCATTGTCCCTCAGTGTTGGCCATGACCAATGGGAGCTGCCGCCCAGCAGCATCTAGATGTTTACATTTTGCTCACCCTTTGTTTCAGATGTAATTTAGATCTTAGAGTGGGCATTTATTTTTCACCCAAAATGCCACCCTCTGATTCCTCTTCCTGCTCTTCCACATTGCGCAGTGATACAAAATGTATGATATGTTTCTTCTCCCTCTTCACAACTGGATAAAACAAGAGATGGGAACCATGCAATCCTCCCGATGTTGCTAGAATGCAACTCCCGGAATTCTTCACCATTGGGTATGATGCCTGAGGATGATACAAGATGCAGTCCAACAATATCTGGAGGGCCACATGTTTTGTACCTCTGACCTAAACCTCACAGAGGGCAAGGAGGGAAATCTATAGCTTGGCAACAAAGCAAACACTTTATATACAGAATCCCTTGCATCTTCACTAAGGGCTGGGAAAGACGTCATACCCTGCAAAGCCATTCCCAATCAGTGTAAATAAACAACACTCATCTAGGTGGACTCCACAGTCTAACTAGTTATAACGCAGTTTCCTATTTTCCTAGCAAAGTATATGAACGCAGTTTTCAGAGTGAGCTGTGTATCAGCTAGAGACATGTGGTCTTGTTTGCTCAATACAGGTAAGTAACTGCCTCATCCCCTAAATATTATTACATCTCGAAACTGATCAAGACTCCTTTCTTAAGTTGGCTTCACCTTCTGGATTGGTCACATTAAGGCACGGACACAGGTACATACCCTGCCCAGGTTCATATTGATTTACAGTCAGTTGATCAGGAAACTCTTTAATATATCCCATCTTCAGGCATTTTGCAAGAAGAGTGTTGCAGATATCTGGGAGACCTGACATTTCAAGCAAAAGACATAAGTGAGCTATTTTGCTACAATTCTATCCCCATCCAAGATTCTCCATAACAGAGAACCGAAGTTGAACACCAACAACTCAATACTGATTAATATATTACAAAAGGTAGCCATTAGAGAACACAGCCTAAATCCAATTGCTAGTACAAAGCAGAGTAGACATGCTGAATCAATGGGATTTACATATATATTTGCTTACCATTCAGCAACTGATTCACCAGGTCTACTCCAGATGGAAACAGCAATTGTATTTAGGCCAATTATCATTCACCTTAATACATGCTTTTTCATCAGCATGGTGTAGTGGTTATAATCATCTTGGACCTATCATTCTCTCTCTCTCTCTCAGGCACAGGGTTGTGTTAAGAATTAAAACGGGGAGAGGGGAGAAGTATGCCATCTTGAGCTCCTTGGAGGAAAGTGTGATTATACTCTGAATAAATGAATACATTTTAAATAAATCAAAACTGCATGACTAGACATGCCTAACTAGCTTTATAGGTGTTGCCTAAATATAAATAATAAATAAATATGTTTTCATATCTCAAGTACACTAACCTCATTTCATCATTTTGCATGTTTCTCTTATATAGTTAAACACATTACACTCCATATAGTTATATACTGTAAAGCAAGATATCAAAATTTTCACAGATTTTCTTCACGTCTTTTGCACATATCTTCATAGTAGGACTGCAACTTTCCACTCATATATAAAGCACGCTTAAAAACATAGAGAGATACAGCCCTAACTAGTCCAACATCTGTTTCCCAGAATAATCAACCTATTGTGACCTTTGCTAGTTTCTGGAAGCCAGCAAGTGGGACATGAGTGCAATAAGATCTTTAAGCTCATGCTTCCCAAGGACTGGCACACAGTGATATAGTGTTTCCAATACCATTTTCTATGACTAGAAATCACTGATACTATTATCCTCCACTAAGCCCCTTTTAAAGCCATCTACATTGGGGATTATCACTATAACATATGGTGGTTGATTCCGTAATTTAATTACGGGTTGTGTGACACAGTACTTCCTTTTAACAATCCTGGAACTCCTACCAAGTTGCTTCTCTGGATGACCCCAGTTTCTAGGAACAGAAGATAAACTTTTCCCTATCCACTTTCTCCAAACCATGCATAATTTTATATGCTTGTATCATGTCCCTCACTTATATTCCACGTTTTTTCTAAGCTAAAAAGGGTCAAATCTTGTAATCTCTTCTCATGAGGAGTTGTCTGAGTCCCTTAACCACACCTTGTCTACATTCCTGTTTATCTGGAATTAAATTCTTTTAAAATCAAAGGGATTCGCTAATCGGTGAACATTTTTATTTACTTACTTACTTACTTACTAAATTTTATTTACTTATTTTGGAGCACTTGTAAAGTATTTTTCATTAAAAAAAATTCTCAGAACAGTTACAGGTTTGCACTCTTATAGTCACTGAGACCGTATTGTGTAACTGCATTTTCATGTTTAGACAAAAGTAAGTTCTACTGATTTCAACAGGAATCCTACACAAGCATGCAAAGGACTACAGCCACAGTTGCCAAACTACTGAGGATACTATGAATTACATAAAGGACATTCTGATTACTCACCTCCAGGTAACGGTCTGTCTCGATCAACATTGTTGGTATCATACCGGAATTCATATCCAAAATGTTTTACTCGCCTGTGTTTTAAAGACTTCTGAGCTGTAAAATGTAAAGCAAGTACAAAACAATGTTTTTAAAAAGATTCATGAACAAATAAACCCAATGCATATTGTAGACTGGTGTAATGCAATGGCTAAGATAAAAAGCTCCAAAACAAGAAGTCCTTGACTTGAATTCCACCTCTGCCTTGAACTCATTAGATGTGGCATACGCAAACCAACCTCTCTCTGTCTTAACTCCCTACACTGCAATTGTTGTTGTTATTGCTGTGTATGTTCAAGTCATTTCTGACATGGTGGCCATAAGCTGAACTTACCACAGGGTTTTCTTGGCCAAGATTTGTTCAGAGGGCGTTTGCTATTGCACTCCTTTGAGGCTGATGGAGAGATTTGCCCAAGGTCACCCGGTGGGTTGTGATGGCTGAGTGGGGATTTGAACCCTGGACTCCAGTGTCATAGTCCAATGCTCAAACTACTACACCATGCTGGTAAAAAACACGTTGTTCTTATAGTTGTCAATGTGTAGTTTATCCAATCACTTACATCTAAATAAAACTGCATTTTATTCATACTGTAATGTAGGTTAAATACCCAGTCCTAATCCAACCCCCTAGTCCAAACTACTACACAACATTGGCTCTCTCTACACTGCAATATAGGAGAGATAATAATACTAATCTACAAGCTCCCCCTGTTTAACTAATAGGTTAGGAACCGGTGCACCGTCAGAAAGCAGAAATGGTCAAAAACCAGAACTCATCTACTGTAGGGAATGTGCACGACTTACAGAAACTCGCTTGGAGCAGTCCATGCGCATGTGCTGTTTGTAAAGTCTCTCAGCTGGCTTGGCACCTCCCCCCCCCCGAACTTGCTCTGGAAGCAGCACATGCACAGTCCCAAGCAAGCCTCTGTAGGCAAGAAAAACTGATAGAAGCTTGCTGTTTTGACGCTTGCAATGCAGACAAGTTCCGTTAATTCACAACCAGGAGATCTGCTCTTTTTATAAGGAAGGCTTGGGACTGTGCACACATGCAAGTGGTCCCAAGCAAGCCTCCACAGGCCAGAAGAACTGAGGAAAACCAGACCCCAGTTCAAATTAATGAAACATGTCCTTAATTTGGAAGCATCAAAACAGCAAGTTGTCAAATAACAGGGTGCCAAAAGGCAGGGGCGTTCTGTACTTCGCAAGGATGTTCTAAGGATGACAACGGCATCAAAAATATGAAGTGCTTTGAATACACAGGAGAGATGTGAAAACAGTACATCACAGATAATTATATTAGTAATATAGTACTAATAGCCTGTTACTAATACTATTACACATATTACTAGTTGTTATGTGTCTTCAACTCAACCCTGACTTATGGCAACCTATCATAGCATCTTCTTGGCAAGGAGGTTTGCCCAAGATAGGGTTCCATGGCTAAGTGGGCATTTGAACCCTGGTCTCCCAGAGCCCTAGTTCAAACATTATAATATATTGGTTCACACATTACAATAATATATTAGCTTATTGTACATATTCTATATTATACATACTGTACTGTACAGTACAGTACAGGTATCCCTCACTTATTTGACAGGTTAAGGACCAGAGCACTGCCAAAAAAGAGAAATTGTGGATCCCAGTCTTTTTTTAGCTTGCAAATGCATTCTGTCCACTAAAAAATGTAAATAATGCATTATACATCACTTGCAAATGTGTGTGAAAGTTAAATAACACACTACAGCTTTAACACAATGTAGCTTAGTGCAGCATCCTCGGAGTCAAATTCTCTCTTCTCCCCCATGGGACCTTTCACACTACAGAATTATAGCTCTATGATTCCACTTTAACTACCACAGATGCATCCTGTGGAATCTTTGGAATTTGTTGGTTAGTGAGGCCCTAGAACTCTGCAGCTGAGAATTCTAAATAACCCTCTGTAAACTGCAAATCCCTACAACCCTAAGGTGAACCTATCACAGGGTTTTCTGGGGCTGAGAGACTGTGACTTCCCCAGGGTCACCCAGTGGGTTTCCATGGCTAAGCAGGAAATCAAACCCTGATTGCTAGGGCCATAGCCCAACACTCAAACCATAAACTGCCAGCTCTCTATTAGCTTGAATAGTGAATGGTAAAGAGATGATACCTGTACGCAGTAACACCTGGATGGCAAACATTATCCACTAGTGTCATATGCTTTACTTACTGTTTGAAATCGCTTCATCCTCTTCCCAGTCAATGCTTTCCAAAAGTTGTCTTTCTTCCTCAGGTGAAACTAGATCTTCAATTACGCTCAGGCCAGGAGGCAAGGCAATAGGTGTCATCTCCTCCCAAGGAACTATGAGTTCAAAAAAGTGAACAATTCCTGATAAAAATTAACATTGACATTCCTTCTAACAAATAAAGAGCTAATATTACCAAAGCTTTAAGTCCTCTCCTGGAATATAGAACCGTTAAAATTGGGTGTGGAAAGTATAATCTGCCCCATGCATTTTTGCAGCCTCCCCAGGCCCTTCAGAACACCCACAGACTCAATTTTTTTAAAAACATTAGGTGAAAAATTGCCCCCAATGGCCAAAAATGGCAGAAAATTGCCCCCAAAGTGGTAGCTTTGCTAGTTTAGCCTCCCTCAAAGCATCCCCAAAATGGCTAAAAATAGGCTCAAAGTGAAAGTAGATGTGACACCACAACACTTCCAGGATGCCAAAAATGCACCATGGTGGCCTCTGCCCCCAGTAAACTTGCCCAACCATTCAGTAAAACAGTAATACATTTAAATGTAGGCTGGTTCAAATGCAATGCCAAAACACAGTTCAGCATAGAAACAGTTAATTTTAACTATGATTCGTGGAAACAAGTCTACTCTAAAGCATAGTTCATAAAGTCAGCTTTTTATCCTCAACCATAGTTATAATAAACCATGGTTAATAGAGTCTGAATGACAGAGCGAATCACAGTTTGTTCGAAACTGAGGTGGAAGCTCCAACCTTCTGTGCTAGAAGGCTGTGCTAGAAAGGATTGATGGAAACTGCAGCCTAACAGTATCTAGAGGGTCACAATCATGTACCCCATGGTTTAGCTTTATGTCCAAACTGAGCCACAGAACACAATTAGAATAAAAGGACCATTAAAAGGAACTACCTGTCCTCCTTTGAGCACCAAGAGCTCTCCTGAACAGAAAGATCTTGCAAAACATGTTCTGATAAACACATTAGTGAATTAAGTGATAAAGTCAAACAGCAATCCTTGACTGAGACAGTAATATCTCTGATCATACATCACAGGACTGGTTCCCCACATACTGTGCTACACAAACTCTTTTCAGTTCAGGATTGGAGAATCCGATGGCGTCTCAGATTCACATGCTTGACTGCTCTGTCAAAGCAAAGGTCACTGTTTTCCCCAGTTGTTTCAGGTGAGATGTCAACCACATTCGATTGCCTCTTTCCAAGACTCCTGAGATATGGCACTTGTTTGGTCTGGCAGGCAATGAATACAGCACAGAAATCCTTGTCTGAGTTCAATGCCAGGTTCCAAAGAACCATGAGAAACAAGTTATATAAACGCAACATCGTTTTCAAGCTTGTTTTGGTCAGGATCAGCCCTACTATTAGGTAGGGTGAGATAGCAGTCTCAAGCAACAAATTTTGGCTATCATTAAAGGGCATCAAATCGTTATTTTTTATTATTATTGTATTTTTATGATCAGGACAAAGGGCTGTACTTGTGAGATTTTCTCAGATACCAAATAAATCTAACTGGACTGCCCTTAGGTACTATGTACCTTGCCTTGAGAAGTGTATGTAGAACAGCCAACTGCTATTCTGTCTCAGGCAGCAAAATGTCAAGGCTGGGAAAAGATCATGGGCTGGGAAGAGCGGAGGGGAGCAAACATTCTTGTTACCAACCTGCTTGTACATTTCTCACATCTATTAGAACTGGAGAGGAATCGCACTTGTTGACCTCAAGTTTCCTTTGTTTCCTCCTGTATTGTATAAGCCTTATGAGTTCATCTTCTGGCCTTGTCTAGGGTGGGGTCGTGCCCCAGCCCAGAGAATTGGTTAAGGTGATCTGGAGTGTCAATTCTGGGATAGTCTGAGCTGTTCAGGGGCCCAGTTCTACTACTTGCTGCAAGGAGATGCCAGACTGGATAAGCTTAAAGGGCTGTGGTGTTTCTTTGCTGTAGATCAGCTGCTGTATTATTTATCACCAATAAAGCTTGTCTCATAGAAGTGCCATGTATCAGTTTTCACTACCAAATGAAGTTTGCGAGAAGCCTGGAACTGCAGCCTTCCTGTTTCTTCTCAACTATTAATTTCCGCTGAATGCTACAGCAGCGTGGGCCATACAAACTGTAATGAGTCCCCCAAAACTACTCTGTTGACTCAGGTATGGTGGTGGTACAAAGATATCTCATCATTAGTATTCAATTAAGAGCAAACTATCAGTCCTGTCAGCTTCTATAGACAAACTGGCAAAAGGAGTGCCATTTTGTCATTTGCCTCAGGCATCAAAATCTCCTGGGCAGGCTCAGGAGAAAAAAAGTGGTACTGGAAGGCAGGCTAGTCATATTTGCTTAACTATAACCATTTTAAAAAAACCAGCATAACAGGAATACCTTTTTCCACAAAGTTAAAATATAAAACAACGTTTTGACTCAGGTCCTGGGACACGATTTCCTTTCCGTTAAGAGAACTGTAGGCTCGCTTGGAATCTTCAAGAGTTCTATATTTCACAAATGAATAGGGTTTATTTGGTGGCATTAAAAGAGCTTCCACCAGCCCACATTCCTCCACCAGCCTGAGCACTTGGCACCTACTCATGCCATTACCCAGACCGCCGTTGGCAATGACCAGGCTCTAATTAGGGAGAGAGAGAAAAGGAGGGAAGGGAGAAGAGACACAAACATGAACAATCGGTATTAATTTGTTAATCTGAAAACTACCATAAACATAGCAGAGAAACAAAGAGACAATGAGGCTATTATCCCTGAACACCCGTGCAGTCAACTCTATTTGAAATTCTGAATGAAAATATTTAGATATCAAACAGTCTGGAGTTTTATAATGAGAGAGACAAAAAAAGTTAACATTCATCTGCACATCATTTTGACATTTATGGAACTTCTACTCAGGCACAACAATAGAATCACAGAGTGGGAAGGGATGTGGGCTTTGCATGCACTCCTAAAAGGAAGGGTCCAACTTCAGTATCCCTAGCAGGTGGCCTTCCAGCCTGTGCTTAAGCACCTGCTGCAAAGGGGAATCCCTTGCCTCTTCAGGCAGTCAGTTCCATAACCTCTGAATCCAAACCTGCTTTTCTGCAATTTCTACTCACTGTTTTTACTCTTCTCTTGTGGAACTACGCTGAGGCCTTGCTCTGTTCACAAAGACCAAACCCGACACTTGGTCTACAAACCTGACATTTCCCCATGAAAAGCCAGAGAAATGACCTGTAGTTTGTTCTAAATTTATCTCTCTGGTAAGGGAGAGACAATCCACCTGCCGGCTTCCAGCAGGTTTGGAGATTATGATGAAAAACTCAGGGGCATAAACAGCAGCTTTAGGGCCACATAAGGCCCCTGGTGACGTTTCTGTAGCCCTTGACCCCTTCAGACTCTTCTGGCCACCCTTCCACTGGCCATGAAAGTGACGAGTGCCTCCTTGGAAGCCTCTAGGAGTGGTAATCCATCTTTTAAATACTTTGCATTCCCCCTGCATTGTTTTAACATTGAAAAGCACCTGTTTTTCAATGTGAACTTCAGGCCACTTCCAAATTTGTCTTGCTTTTAATTTTTGGTCCTTTTGATAGGAAACTGGCCCCTAAACTCACTGCAATCACCGCAGTCTTGTCTATAGTTTGTTTAGCCACTTCTGCTTACAGAGGGAGAAGTCACCCACTGTGCCACAGAACTGTTAAGGGGGGAGTGTCTCTCCCCCACCGAGCAGAGAAATAAGCCTCAAACACACCTGTTATGACATCTGAACCCACCCACTACGTATTCCCCCTCTTTCCTCCAGCAAAAACCCACAATGTGGAAAAGGAACAAGGAACAACACAACATTGTAATGTTATGTGTCTGCATAACCACATGGTACACAGACAGAAGGTACTTGCCATCATGTCTATTTCTGACATGAAAGAATAAAAATATCACAATGGAAGTGATAGAAAGATAACCATATCACCTGGTTAAATACTCCGCACAGAGGCCACAAAATGTAATGAGCTCAAAATACTGTGACATATGTACAGCAACACACGGATGAGAAAAATGTGCTTCTTCTATTCTCATATTGCCAATATACTGTATTGTGGGTTTAGACAAATATGGATTTTAAAAAAGAAAGGATGCAAAGTATTTTGCCCCTTCTGTATTATTTCATGGGGGCATCAGAGAATACAGTCCAAGGATTATTATTTATTTAAATTTATAAATTTGTATTTAATAGTTAAACATGGAAGGGGAGAACACAACAGTGCCTACAATGATGTTTTCCCAGGGACAATTGCATTAGTGCTCCAAGCTCAGTTTCTGACTGATCACCACAGCAGGGTGATCAAGAATGTGTCCCACCCAGCTCAACTTGGCCAACAATCTCAAAGGAAGGTTGCTATTTCCTGCAGTCTTGTCCTTTGTCTCAGACAGTATAATGGTTGCCTTGTTCCCTTGCATGACATATCTAAGAACTGACTTTTCTGTAGGTATCTTTTAGCTTTTTAACAGCTTGACTTGTGGGCAAATCTATGAGTTTGGGGGGATTTGATAGTTATGCTTCCTTTGGACAAAGGACTAGACCACGCAACCTATTTAAATGTTTGCCAGAAGCAGAGCTTGGAACAGTTCTTTTGTTTTTGGAATCTGAATTCCACAATCCTCCAGTCAGCATGGCCATTTTAGCAGAGCATACGATATGTTGTTGTTGATGATGTTGTTGTGTACCTTCAAATTGTTTCCAACTTATGGAGACCCTAAGGAGAATGTATCACGGAGTTTTCTGGGGCTGAGAGTATGTGATGCA
Source organism: Cyclura pinguis (assembly GCA_030412105.1). Lineage (NCBI taxonomy): Eukaryota > Metazoa > Chordata > Lepidosauria > Squamata > Iguanidae > Cyclura > Cyclura pinguis. The sequence continues at coordinate 264,499,089 of CM059601.1, read as the reverse complement.
CCCAAGGTCACCCAGTGGGTTTCCATGGCCAAGTAGGGAATCAAACCTGAATCTCCTAATGCTCAAACCACTATACAATGCTGATTCCCATACTGCATGTACTAAGAGCAAATTTGTTCACGGAGCATGAATCAACACGGGAGCCAAAATGGTGTGATCCACCCAAAGAGGGAGACATCATCGAGGAACCCAAAAGTATCCAGAAGTACAGAAATAAAACTTTAGGGGAAATAAAAGCCCTAAAAGGATGGATAAAATTCCATATACCCATTGGTAGCAACATACGGAATAGCTTTCAGAACAGGGAACAGACCTGGGTATCCCGAGAAAGGTCTGGCTAGCGAGAATACATACTCTACAGTGCTTTGTAACAGGTCTCATTTGCTGTCACTGTTAAGCACTCCAACTCCTTACTTCCTTGTATGAGTCAAAGGAACAGACAAATGGAAGTGATCACTGCGGGATAAAATCAGAATCCTCTGCTCGAGCTTCTAGTGCTGTCCATCGGAGCATGGACGGGAAAGAGTCTTTAAAAAAGACTTTGTTTGAGTCTTCTGTGGCATCAAAGCAAACAGCATAGTGACATAGTGGGTTATATAGTGTCAGGAGCAGAATCATTGGGACTGAGCTGTGTGGGATCTGACTGCTTCTCTGAGATGACAGTTGCCAGTTTATAAACAGATAAAACAAAATGCTGGGGATGCACTTAGCTCCATGCCCAGAATCCATCTTCAGCTGTTATCTACTTGTAGCCTTTCCATCTGGATCTACAATATTAGCAGCCACTTGACGATTCCTCTTCCTAAACTGTTTTCCACCCAGACAGATCCATTATGAGAACTTGATCATTTTAAGAACTTCTTGTTGAGCATGTTTGTTCTTCCTCCTTCCCCTTGCACCAAGCCCATAGGTTTGCACTATAAGCCCACAGGTCTGCCTTGTTTGTTACTATCTTAAGTAATCATATGTAAGCCATACTGACAGCCTTTTTAGTTGAAGAGCAGAGTAAAAATGCTGCTCAGTTAAACAAACAGATGATAGATCAAGGGCAGGCAGCGCATTAAGGGAAATATGAACATTTCCACAGACTCACAGTTCAAAGTGGATCTGGCCTTCAGTCCTTGGAGAAGTGAGAATGGAACATAAATAAAGCTGCATTCTATATACTAACACTAAATTCATTCAACTACACTGTTATAATATTATATTTAACTCTCACACGGCAACAGTCCTGGGATTTGAAGTTTAGGGTGGGGCATTTAAGAATTCTCAATCACAGAGCTCTTGGGCCTCCTTAAACTACAAACTCCAGAATTTAACAGAAAGTTATCATGGCAGTTAAAGTGCAAGATAGCACTATAACAGTGTAGTGGGACAGGATCCTTTATGTAGATAAAATGGATGTATCCTACCTAGAAGGGAGGTATCAACAGGCTGGGTTCAATCCTAGGTTTTTCAGAAATTTAAAAAAAAAATATGTGGGAACTAGAGATGGGACGAATCCAGAATTTTCCGAATCGAAATCCGGATCCAAATCCCTGGAAGGTTCTGGGAATCCGCGAATCTCACAAATCTTGAATCTTTTGAATCCTTTTTTAAAAAAGGGTTTAAAAAGCAAGGGAAAGAAGGATAATCTTGGGCAGGCCACACTCTCTCAGCCTTAGCAAAAACCTAGGCAAAGGCAAATCTCTCTCTGAAAAAATCTGGCCAGGACAATTGTCATAGTTTTGCCTCAGGATCTCCCCGGATTGAAAATGACACGAAGTCCCTTTCTACACAGGCAGGAAAATGTGAATTAGTCCCACATTTTCCAGCCTGTGCAAACAGAGCCACATACTATAGTACAGAGATAATCCAGGTCAAAACTGGATTTTCTTTGCATAGCTCCTTATGGCATCCTGGGGTTTGTAGTTTGATAATGCACCGGCACACTTTGGCAGAGAAGGCTGTGATACCTTGTAAAACTACAAACCCCAGAATTATGTATGAAAGAGCTTTGCAAGGGAGCTATGCAAAGGAATCTTTCAGTTGTCCTTGAAATCAAAAGACTGCACCTTCCAGTCAAATGCTGAACTGAAATATTAAATGTTCAATTTAAATATATTAGAATACAATCCCAGATGTAATTTCTGAAATTGTTAGCAAAGAATACTACTACTCCAAGAGAAAAACTCACCTACTTGCGATCTCCCCTTGTGTGTCTAATCTCCCAGGTTTTCAAGCGTCCTGGTCTCCAACAAACTATTTGGTTGGTGGATTCAAAAGATCCGGTTTGCCTATTTTGGCGCACAGATTCAGATTCGCAAATCTCGAATCCTTGCCCAGGATTCAAGGATTCAGTTGGCCCATCTCTAGTGGAAATATAACTCTAGAACTGTCCAAAAAGTACCAGTATGCTTAGTGGCTATAGAAAACTCATTTTTGAAGGGGTACAAAGGAGCAAAGGAAGGGTGGCATGGCATGGCATGGCATATCCTGAAAAAGGTCAGACTGGCAGGCTACCCCTGAACAACTGCACCATACAATGCAACACTTTGTTGTAATTGTTATTTATCTGCATAAACACTTATTAGGAAATAAGGCTGCATATATCAAATATCCATTTACCTGGCAGTAAGATAGCCAGGGTGGTGTAGTGGTTTGAGCACTGGACAACAATCCTGGAAAGCAGGATTTGATTCCCACTTAACCATGGAAACCCACTAGGTGACACTGGGTTCATCACACACTCTCAGCCCCAGAAAACCCAGTGATAGCCTTACAGTCCAATAAGTTGGAAACCACTTGAGGGAACACAACAATAGCAACAAAGCCCCATTGAACTCAGTGGAACATGCATTGAATTCACTGGGACCTGTCTCTTAGTACAGTTGCTTAAGATCATGCTCAGTTTACGGACTCCTATTCAGCTAGTAACAACTATAACTTACTTTGGTTGGGTATGATGTACATTCAATGCCCTCATGCCTTAGTAGAGTATGTCTGGCCTTCATCTGTTTTTGCCGCAACTTCTTCTCTGTTTTACTGAGTTTCTGACTCTGTTGATTGATTCCACCTATTTCCATGCTGAAAAGTTCTGCTGAGAAGCTGTCACTGGAAGAGAGTGTAAGCTTTAAAACTCTTTATGAAAACAAAGCAAAAACTAGCTAAAAATTATGGTTTGCTTAAACTCCCCTCTTGGCCATGTAGTTACCAAGACAAAAGACATCAAAATTTAAACTCCATTAGCAGCAGTACATTACCTTCTCTAGGGAACAACACTGCTACCCCAAATATGTTATCTAGATTTGAACATACTGGATTCGGAATTGGTCCCCACATAGCCAAGAGGGGAATGGCCTCTGCCTTCACTGAGATCCCTCCTAATGAACTGAACAATAACAGAAATAACATCTGATAAAAAATGTAGACCTATAACTCCAATGCTGTGACTTTTTTTTCTTCTCCTGTATGATTTTTTTTAACACCTTTGGCCCAGTGAAGAAGCCAGTGGAGCTTTGAAAGCTTGCATGATATGTTTTGCGCAATTTGTTTGGCCAATAGAGATATTGTCCTTTGGTGGATTTTGGATTTTGTTTTACTTCCCAAATTTTATCTTGCTTTATTGAGAAAACATTAAATACATCCTGTCCACCAGTAGATGGCAGACTATACCCACTTATAATGTTTCCTCCTTTCTTTTCTGCAAACTGAAGTTGGTCCCAGACTCAAAAGGAGCTACAAGATCATTTTGCATATTGATCCAGACTAACATGGCTATGCCTCTGAATTCTGTTTCATTTCTGTTCATTTATAAATTCCATAATCACATTTATATTAAATCTTGGCTTTGATGAAATTTTTACAAGCATTGGGGGAAAAAGTCAAAACTTTCTCAATTTTCAGCACCAGCTAACTAATGAAGATAGCCCTTCCCAACCTGCAGCCTTCTCAGCATTTTTGGACTACATGTCCCATCTCTCTGTTGGCTAGATTGACTGGAGGCAGTGGAAAATGCTGCCAAGCACCACTAGTAGATGTCAAGCTGGGGAAGGATGGACCGACCAAGATTTACCATTTAAATAAACGAAGCTCTGCTGTTTAGTTTTTGACAGTAGCTTGTGCTTTTTTTTCCTACTAAATATCTCTGCCAAACTGTTCTTAAGCTGTGAAAATGATGTGGAGAGGTAAGAAGAAGTGCGTGATGACTTCTAATTCAGTAGCACAGCACACGCACCACATCATGTGCTACTACTTAGCTGATTGGAGCACCCTCATGTTGGAGAAGCAAAAGTATGGTGGAAATGCCTTTATACATCAAAAATGAACACAGATGCATGTAGGGCTCCACCAGACGCAGCAAATGTAGCTAGAGGTTGCAGCATTGGTTGCTATAGTTCTCTGAGTGTTTTTAAAATATTCAAACACTTCTGTTATTCCATTTATTTTCCAGAAATCCTGGCACCAGCCGCAACATTTTATTCGCACACTCAAGTGAGTTTCTTTCTCATTCCAAGACCAATCAGAATAGTGTATTTCCTTCTCTTCTCTTCTCTTTTAAAGTTGTAGTGCTGTAATCAATGAAATAGCAATTTTGCACTTTAATTCTGTGAGTCTAAAAAATGTTTTTTTAAAAATCAGAGAAGATAAAATTTGCCCTCCACACTACTTTAGCAACACATCTCAGCAATACAGAACTTGAGTTTTAAACAAAAGTCTTTGGAAGAGGCCTGGTGCAAACCCAAGAAAACACTACAAACAGCCCCCAAAAAGAATAGAACCAGTGGAGACTGAGATGACAACAACCAGCAAAACCCAAGGAGAACTCAGTTATTTAGACCAATATGAAAGATACACTAATTCATGGCACACTCATCCATCCGCAACAAGCCTGGTTAAGAAAGCTGGGGGAGATCAGTATGAGACCCTGGAAAGCCACTTCCCCAGTCTGACTAAACAGCTAGGTGAAATCAGGTGGCCTTCCAGATTTGTTGGCAAGCAGATGCAAAAAGAGATTGTATGGAAGAGGTAATTCTGGCAGATACAATTTCTTCAGGAGGGATAAGACAAGTCACATCTGCTAAAATTTTCTCTTCTGAGGCCAGCTTCTTTTGACTGTCCTTCAAATGTTGCCTTGTTTTTGTTGTGTGCCTTCAAGTTGTTTCCAAGGACAACATGTTAAGGAGAACATATCATGGGTCTCCTTGGCAAGATTTGTTCAGAAGAGCTTTGCCTTTGCCTTCCTCTGACTTACTGTGACTTACCCAAAATTACCCAGCCAACTCTTAGATTTCCAGCAGGTTACCTAAACTATTTCCGTCCAGCCTGTCACCAATGTAAAATTGATTTTCTCTTTTTCTTCCCCCTCCCATTCCCTTATTGCTTGTATATTATGTCTTAAAATATAGCTTATAAGCCTAAAAACAGGATTTGTCTTGCTATGTTTCTCTGTAAACCACTCTGAAGGCCTTTTTTGCTAATAATACATATGCAAATAAACAAACAATTAAAAACACAAGAGCCATGTTCTGATCACGTTACAGAGAAATCCTACGTATATTAACTTGGCAGAATTCTCTTCCTCTGTGTGTGTGCTCTTGCATTTGGAAGCTGCATTATTAAAAGAGAGATAACACAATGTATAATTTTATGGTTATGGTACATGCTGTGCAAGGTACCTGCAACATTATAATCATTGTCTAGTTCTATTGGACTTCATGGGTCTAAGTAAATATGCTTACTAGCAGGTTACAAATGTCCTATTAAACCAATATATCTGAACAGAAATTCTTTGTAAAGATGACTAGAAGCTGCTAGCTTATACCCACTTCCACGGAACCAAGTCCCACTGAAGAGCCTAAATATCCTGAAGGCACCAGATCCCATCTGATCTTGGAAGCTAAGCAGGGTCCGCACTCGTTAGGATTTGGATGGGAGACTGCCAAAGAATACCATGGGCTGTAGGCTGTATTTCTGACGTAGGCAACAGCAGACACTACACTCTGAGTATTCCTTGCATAAGAAAACGGTGTGAAATTCACGGAGTTGCTAAAAGCTGACAGGCGACTCGAAGGCGCACAGACGCATAAGCCTTGTTGAACGCAGTAGGATTTACCTTGGAATAGACACATACAGGACACTGGTGACAAAAGTTAGTGACGGACCACAGTTCGAGACATCCAGAGTCACGTCTCCACCGACCACGAAACTGACTGGGCCCTGGACCAGTTATCTTTTCTCAATCTAACCTACTTCACAGGGTGGTTGTGAGGAGGAAACAAAGAAAGAGAGCTAGGTATGCCACCTTAATGGTTGCTCATTGCAGGAAAGAGAAGAGTAAATGTAACAAATATATAATGCAGGTATGCACTAGATCGTTCTCTCTCAGGCCATTTCTGCACTACACTCTTATAGCGCGATTATTCCACTTTCAACCTCCTATGGAATCCTGGGGTTTGCAGTTTCGGGAGGGGCCGGCCGGCCCCTCCCGAAACTGCAAACCCCAGGATTCCATAGGAGGTTGAAAGTGGAATAATCGCGCTATAAGAGTGTAGTGCAGAAATGGCCTCAGCCTTCAACAACCCTCCAAACTCAGTCTTTCAACACATCGTGATAACACGTGGGTAAAAGAGGCACGGCCGACGCCTGATAGTACGGATTATAATCTTTTTTTTAAACCTGATCTTTGCAAACACGCAGGACCGTGATCGACTTTCCCCAAAAATCCAACCCCCCTCGTGAACCCCAGCGGGGGGACGTGAGAACCGGGAGCGGCAAATGTCAAAAGTTTGAGGCTCAGATCCTCCAAACCCTTATTTCGGTTTTCAGGAGAAGAGTTCAACGAAGCCCCTTCCCGCAGTCTTCCTCGAATTAAGACAAGGAAAATCTCCACCAACGCTAATCTTGCCGCTTGCTCACTCCCCGGTTAAAACCATTGCCGTTTCCCAACCATTTCACACGGTAAAGCAAATTCGGTACAAAGGCAACAACCCAACTTACCTCCCAGGAAGCGGCCATACCAAAGGAGGAAGAGGAGGGGCTTAAACTACAATTCCCATGAAGCTCGTTGCTGAAGCTCCCATCAAGCCTGCCAAAAGCTCTACTTTAACCCTTCAATGCCTTGCGATGAAGGCAGGTAGTGTCCTTCCCTTACAGGGGATGTGTTAGACCAGTGCAATTCTTATTATTTCTCAAAACAGGGTGTTCTTATGCTTATCTTTGTTCAGAATTGTCGTAAAGAATGCTGTTTTGTGGCCCAGAGCGAAGTGCAGGGATATGAAGAATATCGTTTTGCAAAAGAAAACATGTTCCATTCTCAAGTTTTTTCAGTTTGTGTGAAAAACATACAAGGTTTTACCCTTTGACAGGTGCAGCCCTGGTCCATGAATATTTACTCTGAAGTAAATCTCTTGAGTTTAATGGGGGCTTTCTCCAGTAGAAATCGTATGGAAGGAATAATTGCAGCCTCAAGTTAGAAGGTTACCTTTTGCAATTCTTAAAGCAGGAGTGAGATTAAGGAATTAAGGTTTTTAAAAACTCAAGAGATTAAATACTGTCTGTTACACCTATCTTTGCAGTTGCTGTAGTAAACTACAGCGGGCCCGTTCCAGAGGCATATCTAGTGTTGAGCAAGTAGGGTAGGTGCCCTGGGTGCCAATGCCAGCAAGGCGCAAAAAAGCCAGGCCGGAAGATTTAGTGGAGAGGAGGAAGAAAGGAACTGGCCCAGGAAGAGGGTTGCGCTAGGTGCTGTTTATGCTATGCACACTACTGGCCCATTCAGAGTATAGAGTTATAGTGCTATTATTCCACTATAACTGGTGCTGCTGCTTCCTATGGAATCCAGGGATTTGTAGTTTGGTGCTACGTCCAAGTTCTCTGGCTGAGAATTCTGAAACCCTCTCCCTAAACTGCAAGTCCTGGGATTCCATAAAGTGAGACCCTGGCAGTTACAGTGGTAATCAAAGTGCTATATTATATATTGCGGAAGCACCCCTTGGAACAAAATTAATGGCTTTTTAATAGTGTAATCTTATACGTGTCTACATAGACGTGAGCCAGTGGTTCCCTGGCGGGGTTGGCCTGTAGTCCTATAACAACTTATCTAGAAGGAAACCATGCTGAACTCAACGATTCTTACTTCTGAGTGGAGAAGTGCAGGATTTGGTTATAAACACCATTACTTTCAGCTGCTTACATTTCTCCCATTAAATCCAATGTGACCTGAAAGTGCTATGCTTTTGTTGGTTTTTAACTTTCATCAGTTTACACCTAATGGTGCTTTCTTAAAGTCACTTTATTTGGTAACAGGAGTGTTCAGCATAGTCTTTTGTGTTTAATGTGTTTATAAGAAATTTTCTCACAATCCTTGTTCACTCTTTTCTGTTCACTTTCTTTCTTACAAATGGTCCCCCAATTTTTTTAACATTCCCTATATGAACATGAAAAAAATCACATTACCAACAATCCTTAACCACTTGATTATGCCAGCAGTGAGTAAGCACTGCTGTATATTCTAAAACAAAGGAGATAGCTCTATTTTTGTCAAGGGCCTAATTCCATTGGACGTACAGTGGACTCTCCGTATGTGCTGCTTCCAGATCTGTGATTTCAAATGATTGCAGAGCATCGCATCCTGTACACCCATGTGAATGCATCCACACACACATTGTTGCCATTTAACAATATGAAACATGATCATTTGCATTTTTCACTATGAGCAGGGCTAGAATCAAACCCATGCATATATGGAGGGTCCACTATAATCTGTTTGATGCTATTTGACCCACTTGATGTGATCAAAGCAAGTGATGGGTGGGGTAAGAACCCCCTTTTCTCTTTCTTTCTTTCTTTCTTTCTTTCTTTCTTTCTTTCTTTCTTTCTTTCCCTTTCCTTCAGTCCCACTGTCTCCTTTGAACACACCTTTCTTTCCATCTTTAATTCCTTCTTCCTCTTGACTGAGCCAGTATCTGAGAAAGGACCATAACACTCTTGCCCGTGTTCTAACTGATCACTTTCAGGTGGCTTTGAAATTATGCTAAGGAGGTATATACTATATTTGCTGGTATATAAGATGCACTCATGTATAAGATACACCCCATTTATACACTGGCAAATACTATTTGGTGGCGTATAAGATACACCGGCATACACACCTCATTTTCAAACATTATTTTTTTGGGGGAAAAGGGAGTCTTGTATGCCAGCAAATACAGTAATTAGGCCAGGGATTGCCTGTAGCCCTGAGGTCATTGGTTGTCTACCCTTTAGCTGGGCTGGCGGTTGGGGGCTTCTGTGCCAATAAGGTGGTAAAGTCATTCTTTGCTTTAATTTGAACTTTGAATGTGCTGCTCACGGTGCTGAATCCTACCCTCCAAAGAAGTTCAGCAATGTGGATAGCTCCTTTAAAATTCTGGTTGAAACTCAGAGTAGATTGACCACCCCACTGACATATAAGCCATCAAATATCACTGGAATGACTCCCTATAGCCCCAACCAGAAATTAAACAGCTACTGCTCAGAGAAAGGAATAAAGCATGGCCCCAAATTATCAACAAAGCTATTGCAATTGGCCAATACTCCTTCCATGTGGGAGGGTTAAGTGGGGGAATCTTTGTAGGCAGATTTTGTTGTTGTTGTTGTTGTTTTGTTTGTCTTGATGTATTTAGTTGCTGCTCCCTGCCTTAGGGGGTGAAAACCATAGTTCTCTGCTACATACTCACTCAATGTCTCTTTGACTGATTCCATCATAGCTATCACAATTGTCTCAAGATGGAGAATATACACAGCATGCATGCCAGAGGAACAAGGCTGGCTGCAGATATTTGGTTCCTGGGATGGAAAATATGAATGGCAAATTTCCTTCCCTTTAATTAATACAGATAAGGATCCACTGAAATGGTATCTTCTCCCAGACTTCTGAAACAAAACAACAGATTTTTGTGAGTCACTGTTGAGGTCTGTGGGAGCTCTGTGGCTAAATTATCCAGTGGAATGTGAGGTGTGAGTTAGATCTCTTTTCTGGTCTGCCACCCTGACAGTCATGCAAACAACGGTGTTGGAAAAGTTTTTTTTCCCCATCAAAAATATTTAATTTCTACACCCAGAAACATCAACAGGTGGCCATTTTACACTAAAACGCACAAGACACCACTGTGTCTTGTCTGATTCCCCAAAAACTAAAACCAGAAGAGAACTTTTGGCCAACTCTGCTTTTGATTTTTCCTGTCCCATATACACATCTTTGGGGGGCTTTGAGATAGCCTATGGTAGGTCTTGAGATGCAAAATTTGCCTCCAGGATCTGGAGATAGCCCACTCTGCATTAGGATCACGTCCACAGCCTGTTGCAAGCAGTGGAATCTGGCCTTCACTCTGAAACAGTTTCCCACCTATATACTAGGCAAAGCAACTTTGAGCAAACCATTGGCAGATAGATGCTTTAACCTTTGTCTTCTTGACATTGCTGTGCTGCAGTGCCTTCCCAAACTACAAATTGGCAGACATGAGGGAAGCAGCTACAGTAGAAAATAATAAGTCTTGGAAATAATAACTATCTGTTCTCCTCCACATTGGCAAAGCCCCAGCCTGGTGCAGTGGTTTGACAGTGGTGTAGAAATCCAGGAAACCAAGATTTAAATCCCCAGTCAGCCATGAAAACCCTCTGAGTGACCTTGGGCAACTCACACTTTCAGCCTTAGAGGAAGGCAATGGGAAACCTTCTCTAAATAAAATTTGCAGAGAAAATGCCATGATAGATGGCATCAGGGTGACCGTGTCAAAAATGACTTGAAGGCACACAGCAACAACCTCATCCCAGCTGGTTCTGGGCAGACAGCTCCTAGCTCCTAATGCTGACCTTCAAAAAGCACTGCATACCTATTTTATCTTTCCCTTCTTAACAGATCTTTGTGTTAAGAAAAATGATGCAAGCAGCAGCAGAAAACAATGAGAGAACTACAAATGGACAATAATATTTAGACCCCCTTAAAATTCTGTGAATTGCATGGCAAAAGCCTCCTCTCCACCTTAAATTGGTGGGAGCAGTGACTGCCTTGCGCTAGTACAAGGACTGACAGTCTACTCTGAGCGCTGCTTTCTCTCAATGGTAACCTCATATGCCCCAGTTTCCCAATTTAGCACAGGCAGTCCTGATTAACACTTTTGTCTTCCCACTTTTTCTGCTGTTTTTACAATGTCCCAGTTTCTCTTTCCTCCTCCCATTTATCCTCTTTGTCTTCAGCTTACTTTAGTTACTGCAAGCTGAGCTCAAAATGAAAAAGTAGTTTGCACTCAGTTAGCTCATGTAAAGGTACAAGAGAGGACGGGGCAGAATCTTGCCCTCCCTGGTAGGCTCAGGCAAACACAAGCTGCTGCAGCCTCTCCTAGCCTGTGTGTACTTTCTCAGTAATAGCAATTGCCGTCTTCACCACACTCTGATGTTGCTTGGCCAGATGTGTCCCCAAGTGTCATTTGTGAAATGTTAGAGGGTATGTACTCTGTACAGAACAGGCACATGCTGCAATGGATGGGACTAAGCTAGAGTTGGCTCCAGTAAGTGTGTCTCTCAATTTCTCCTCCTCTGTGGCAGCCTTCCTTCCATCTCCAGCTTCCTTCACATCTAACAAGCAAGTGGGAAAGTGACATATTATTCCTGCAGAAGCCCAAACTAATCATCTACAGAGGATGTTTGTAAATGGGGCAAGAACAACATGAGACCATGCTGTTGGCCACATACGTCCTTAGGACTATAGGTTGTCCACCCCTGCCCTAACAGAAGTATGTTTTGCTACCCATGCTGATGTGGAATATGTAGCTTTCCTCATATATCCCAAATCCTCCTGAAACAGCTGTTGTGTTACCTTGCCTCTTGCAAATTGCTGCACTGTAAGCAAACTGCTTGCTAGCAAACACATGTAACAATCAGCAGGTTCCAGACCAAATTAAGCCTGCTATTTTAAATGGGAAGGTCAGGAATGTGTTTCTGTATGCATGCATGCATGTATGTATTTAAAATATTTCTGTGTCACCTCCTAGTCCACAAAGGCTCTTAAGGTGATAAGCAAATAAAAATAAATTAAAACAATAAAAAGATTTTTTTTAAAAAAATTCAAATACATTACAATAATCTTTAAAAGCTCCTAAAAGCAGTCTAAAAACAATTCTAGAATCCAGTTTTAAAAACACATGCCATGAATGCCATGTGGAATAGCACTGTTTTGGATACCCCCAGAAGCTCAAAAGAAATATGACTAGCCTAAGTTCCTTGGGTGGGGAGTCCCACAGTTGAGGTGTCGCTTATCTCTACCTGGAGTGCCTCACTGCAATCATTGAAATCTTACCTTGGGCTGGATTGCACTCTGCAGATGTAAATGTTGGGACTGTAACAGAATGTTTAATGGTCCCTTTCACGTGCATGGCAGAGAAGAAGGTCTGACAAACATGCGTTGACCTAAATTCAAATTAGGTTTCTGATTCCAAGCAGAAAATACCAATCCTTTGTAGTAAAACTCTCCTCAGTCAGCAGCTTGTCATCTTTAGGAAGCCTGGTGCTGCATGACAAGTTGATCTTGTGTATGTGCAAGTCATAGATGTTCATATTACGAGGACTGTTTGCTTTTGTCTTTTTAAGGTATTCTCTATTGTTGATGGGAGCAGGCTTCTGGTATAAAAAAAAATCCCATATTTTACGCGAGAAGATGATGATGATATATTAAGAAGAAATTATGGCAATTGGTCATCAACTTCACCTGTATAAATAACTAATATTTAACAAGGTTGTTCCTACAGACCTTGAAACATTCAGTCAAGAAATTGACTTGCAGTCGCGTAGGGACTTGGGAGCAGGGGAGAAATCCACCCAGGCCAGCAATGTTTCTGAGGTGCCCTGGCCTGTAGCCCCGCCCCTGCGCGCCCCGGCCATGGCCCACAGCCACACCCCCTGTGCACAGTGACCACGCCCCTCACAGCGTAGTCCCACCCCCTCCACACACTCCAAGCTCCGCCACTGCTGGCTCGTTTCATTCCTGGCACTGAGCTCCAAAAATTAAATTGTCATTTTTAGCGTTAGTAGTGGATAGGGGAGAAAGTCAGCATAGTACAGTGGTTTGAACGTTGCAATACGACCCTGGAGACCAAGGGTCAGTTCCTCAATTGGCCATGGAAACCCAGTGGGTGACCTTGGCCACCTCACACACTCTCAGCCCCCAGGAAATCCCATGATAGGTTTGCCTGAGAGTCACCGTAAGTCAGAAACGACGTGAAGGCACACAAAAGTGGATATTTTAATCAGCTGCAATAGCTATTAATAACAGCCAAAGGCCTGTTTAAATGAAAAGGTCTGCCTGCTGGCCAAAAAAAAAAAAAAAAAAGAATCAGGAAAGGGGTTAACTGAGCCTCCCTTGGAATTTCATAGTCTAGAAACAACCAGTTCTCTCTCCTGTCCTCCTCAGATGAGTTTGTGAGGATGGTGAGAGCAAGAGAAAGCCCTCCCTAGAAGATCATAAGATATTTTCCCCCAGAGATTATATGTATTCTGGAAAGGCTCTCAGAACATCTTATATATTATTTCTCTTTTAAAAGATTAGATCATTTCTGCCCTCAAGCATACATTCTGAAAAGCCATGACATAAAAGGAAAGTGGGATGAGGAGAGAAAAGGAAAATAAGAAACTTCCAACCCAAGTTCTTAATGCTTATGTTACTTCACTTAGAATTACAGAATACTAGAATCTTAAGAAATGGAAGGGACTCCAAAGGCAACTTAGTCCAACTCCCTGCCAGCAGAAATAAATTACAGTATTCCTGAAGGATGTCCATCCAGCCTCTGTTTAATGACCTCCAATGATGGAGAGTCCACCATTCTCAGGCCCTTTCCACACGACACTGTTATAGTGCTATTATTCCACTTTCAACATCCTATGGAATCCTGGGGTTTGCAGTTTAGGGAAGGGCATTTAGAATTCTCAGCCAGAGAGCTCTTTGGCCTCAGTAAACTACAAACCCCAGAATTCCACAGGATGTTGAAAGTGGAACAGTAGCACTATGACAGTGTAGGTGGAAATGGCCTTTGAGGCAGTCTATTCCACTGTTAAACAGTTCTTACGGTAAAGACGTTCTTCCTAATGTTTAGGTGGAATGTCTTTTCTTCAGTGGCGTAGCTTGGCACGAGTGGGGTGGGGCAGGCAGGGGAAGGAGATGCGCATGGGCGGAGTGACAGCACACGGGGGGCGGGCAAGGACCAGCAGCACCCCCAAAAAAGTGCCACGCAGGGCGCACTACCTCCTCGCACCCTGTCCCTACGCCACTGCTTTTCTTGTAATTTAAAGCCATTGGTCTGTGCTCTGGTCATTACAGCAGCAGAAAACAAGCTTAGTAGAACAGCTGCTGGGTGACAGGCAAGGCCAGCTTCTCAAGAGGGCAAAGCAAAATACAAAGTACATTTAGCGAGAGTGTAAAATAGTTAGAATAGACACATCCCATTTCCACAGAAAGTAGAGTCAGAATCAGCAAAGGAATCCCAAGCTTGCAATGATGAGCCAGAATCTCTGCTCAAAGAAAGAAGCCAAAACTTGAAGTAAGGTGGAATCTGTGCACATTCAATTCTGTTTGATTTGATCTCAAAAGAGAGGGGCCCTACAAGCTTATTACATGCAGTAATTACCCCTCTTTATATGTCTGTGGCCTAAACCCAACTAAGCCAACTAGAGTAAACCTACTGAATTAATGGAATTTTCATATGTGTTGACTTACCATTCTGTAATCGATTCAGTGCATCTACTCTAGTTGAGAGTACTCATTGGATTAAGGCCAATGTATACCATGAGTTGCTATTCAGCTTGCTTTCCTAGGATATTGCCAAGTCAAAGTGAGATCACACCCCTTCCTGTTGGATCATTTATTCTCAGGCTAGATTTGATTTTCATTCATTCTCCACAAACTACTACTAAGCAACACATCTATCACCAGCATTGCTGAAGTTCTTATCTGTATTGTACAATGATTTCTTTCCTTGCCCTCTATTGTTTTAGCTGTGTTTGCTTGATTGTGTGTGTGTGTGTGTGTGCGTGCGCACGTGCACGCAAGTATTTCTTTCTAGAATGCTTAGCCACAAGCAGTGCCTAGACCATCTTAAAGACAGACCCTGCCTGCAGGCTTACAATCTAAAAAAAAAACTTAAAAAATGGGAAAACCAAAGAAGGTAGAAAAGAGGGTGAAATCAAGTACTATAGTCTTTCAGGAGGGCAGGTGAAATGGACCTGTACTTCCCTCTGCTGCAACCTGCTGCACAACAAGACCACCTAGAGAGAGAGAGAGAGAGAGAGGGAGAGAGAGAGAGAGGTGAAGTAAGGCCAGGGCTTGCAGGGTCAAAACCCTAGAATTTTTTTGATTAGCAGGGATTATGGGCCTTTCTGCACTACACTGTTGTGCTATTATTCCACTTTCAACATCCTGTGAAATTCTGGAGTTTGCAGTTTAGGGAGAGGCATTTAGAATTCTCAGCCAGAAAGCTCTTTGGCCTCCGTAAACTACAAACCCCAGAATTCCACAGGATGTTGAAAAGCACTATAATAGCACTATAACAGTGTAGTGTAGAAAGTCCCTATGACTTTATCTGCCATCTCCCTTGGAATCCTTGTTTCTTCTGAGTTTAGCTGCAATCTCCCCTTAAGCAGATGTGGGTATAGATTTTCAGAGTAACATTATTTTGTTATGAGCTATCCCAGTTGTAATTCAAAACATTTTGGGATGGATAAGTCTTGAATGGATAAAGCCTACTAGCTTTGCAAAAGAGCTGCCCTTGGTCAAGATGAAAGTGGCTACCAGTTGTGTGTTTTCTTAACAAATATATACATCAACACAACTATATGCATTTTTTATTTTTCTTGAGGACTATGAGGAGGCCTGTATTGTTTTTGTTGTTTACTATCAAGTCTTCTTCTATGAATGAGAGGTCTCCATGAGCTCCAATCATCAACAATCTCACTCAGGTATTGCAGCTTAGGGCCATGATATCCTTGATAAATCCAATTCATCTGTAACATAGTCTTCCTCTTTTCTCACTGCCTTCCACTTTTCCCAACATTATTTTTTTTTCAATAAGCCATGTAATCTCATGATATGTACAAAGTATGATAGCCTTAGTTTAGTCATTTTGGCTTCTAGGGATGAGGATCTGCATCTCACAATTTACAACTGAAATGGTTTGTGTGTGTGTGTGTGTGTGTGTGTATGAGAACAGAGAGTAACTCTTCATGCCTTTAAAGAAAACTATCTCTAGCATGGAGAAGTTTGCTCTACTATAACATTTCTTCTTCGCTTATGGCCAGCGGCAGAGCTTGGAGTATGTGGAGGAGGCGGGAGGGGACATGGCCACAGTGCGTGAGGGCTTGGCCACGGTGCACAGGGCATGGTCATGGGGTGTGGGAGCGTGGGCGCAGTGTATGGGGATGTGGCTAAAAGCTGGGATGCCCCAAAAACATTGCCGCCGGGGGCAAAACGCCTCCATCGCCCCCCATCACTATGTGACTGCCTGTGGCTTCTGTGAAAGTGGTAGTTAGAGAAGTTTCTATGCCCAACAGAATCTGTTTTCAAATAAAACTCAGCAGAGACAAATACGCTGATAAACTCCTTACATTTAACTAGGAGCAGCATGTTAGGGAAAAAAAATTATCTTGCAGCAAGGCAGAACAGCACATGCAGCCATTCCTCTTTCTAAAGGGCACCACGATGGAATAAAAGGATTGCTATACCCAGTAGGACTAAGCTGCACCAGGCAAATATCACAGGGAAAGTGGACAAATTCACTACAGATCCCTTAAGGATACAGTTGATCCAAATGGAAATCTTTACAATGCCAGCCAACTCTTTGCTATTTTAATAAACAGATTCTATAATGGAGTGAGGTAGGCAGTGGTTGCCTCCAAGTGACTAGTCAATGTCATTTAATTTATTCATAAATGGTCTGAAGTCAGAAATGATCAGGAGACTTTCAATGTTGCGTACATGCTGCCAAATGATTGATGATACTAAATCCCAAGCAAGTTGCAGATTACTCCAGAAGGATCAATTTAGGCTGGAAAACTGCCTGGCAACTGAATTGCAGATGACGTTCATCATAAGTGTAAAGTGATGTTAGAGTAAAAGAGAAAGACAGAAACTGGAAATCCTACTTTCACATATACACCCATAGAATTTAAATTGACTGTTAACTATCCCAGAAAGAGATCTTGAACTCGTAAGATGAAATTTCTTTGAAGGTATCAGTTGAACAAGATGACGCAGTGAAAAGAATCTGTTGGGAAAGAGATGGAAAACAAATCGCCAGTCATAACTGTGTAAAGCTATGGTGCAACAAGATCCATAACACAGCACTATTCAATCATTTAGAAACCATTAGTGGCAACTTTTCATTCTCTATATGTCACATAGTAGAATGGGAACAAGAAAAGTCTCACCTGAAAAGATTCCTCAGAAAACATATTTGGTGGAATTATAACCCCTAAATCTCCAGTAGTCATGCTGGTAAAAGAGTCCAGGACTTGCAGTCCAAAAAGGTAGCTTTTCCAAGTTCTTTGAGACCCACCCCAGATATTAAAAAAGATATTACTCTCCTATCTTATTTCCAATCAGTGATCAATGATAAGAGGCTATTTAAAGCTCTAGAAGCTGTTGCACTGGAAGGAACTCTCAATTGTACAATTGAGCTATTGCACTGGGACTTGCTCCTGAGTAGACATGTCTAGAATTGAGCTGTGCTTTGTGTACTTGGTATGAAAATGCCCAGACTGGTAAGGATTGCATCTGGCCCAACCCACCTTGTTTTGGCTCTGTGCCCTTAAACCTTGTGCACTGGTAGAATAAAGTCTACAAAATCCTTCCTAATTGGAATTCAGACTGCACACTTCAAATGGTTCCTTGCTCAATAGACATTTACTAAATTAATGGGAGAATGGTGACACAATGTATCTCGGGGTCTTCTAACAAAACTGACTGAGTTTGATTCAAGACAGACCAGGTCTGAGGCCCGATTTTGGAATGGAGACACCGTTCATCACTCTGATGGATGACCTACGCAAGGACTGAGAGAAGAGAAATTATACCATGATGATTCTCCTGTGCCTCTCATCAGCTCATGATATCATGCTTCCAGATTGGATTTGTAACTTGAGATTCAGGGGAATCTAATGGGGTCATGATATGTTGGTTCCACCAAGTGGGTGTAGGTAGTACCAGAGGGTAGCTGGGGGTGGGGGGATGAATGGTTAGACTCATGGCACTTGGTAATAAAAACCCCAAAGGTTCCATTTTTTTGAGGGAGTTGGACATGTTAAGCCTGGGGATGAAAAGACTGAGAGGTGGCACAACAGCCAGCTTCAAATTGTATCTGAAAGGCTGTCATATGGAGGTTAGAGCATGCTTGTTTTTCTGCTGCTCCAGAAGGTAGAACCTGAACTAGTAGATTAAAATTACAAGAAAGGATATTCCAACTAAACTTAGGAGAAATTTCTTGATGGTAAGAGATCTTCAACAGTGGAATAGAATACTTCACTCACTCCCTGACATTATCCCTTGCTCTCCTTTCTTCCTACCTGATCCCTCTCTTCCCCTCTAAAAGCATTCAAGGAGAATCTCTCCAACAGACCTCAAAGCCTTGGACAGACACTTATAGAGAGAGACGCTCATTCAAGTATCAAAGTCTCAAGCTCCTTAGCACCTTGAATTCAAACTGGTTTATTGTTTATTACATTTAATTTTAGTTACTGTAAAAGCAACAAAACACTGGAAAGGCCATTATGGGTTTGTGGGTCATTTGACATAATGCTTGCCCAAATGGATGACTTATACATGACAGTGGATGAGAGAATGATTCCCTGCTGGTTTTATTATGCTTCTTAGCACCCTTCAACAGCTTTGACCATAATATCTCTCTGGACTGATTGGCTTGGCACAGTGGTATTTATTTTTTTCCTGATCACTTCTAGAATGTGGTGCTGGGGAACTTTAATGTCACCCCATGCCCTTTGTCTTAAAGGGTGTTTCAAAGTTCTGCTTTCCCCCATGCTCTTTAAATGTGTACATGAAAATACTGAGAGAGACCATTCAGACACTCTGACTATGATCAGGGGCCCCAGAATTGCTTTTAGGATGATAGGGAGGGCCTCAGCATTGGCAGGCCGGTTGTTATTAATTTTGCTTATTTGCAAATACTTGTAGGAGAAGAGCAAATTACATTTTCCATCTATTATCATTGAAACATCCTTAAATGTGAAGACTCTTACAAAGATAATGTGTACTTACAAGTGCCCTCCATCTGATCACTGTAACTTATTCTCAAACAAATATGCATAGGATAGATTGCAAGTAGCTTTTATTATTCCTGACAGGACTCAGTAGCGATAACTGTCTTAATATTTCTTAATGTTTGATTATTTGGTACTTCTGAATTATAATTCCCCAAGGGGCTCACCTACATAGAGATCTCAGCGGCCTGATTTTGCCAGATCATTTGGAAGCGGCCTTAGCCCCCAGTCTAAACTTGGGGGGCTTGAGCCCTCTTGCCCCGCTATTCCAAGCTGCGTTACTATGATGCTACCAACATGTTGACGACATGCAACTTTGACCCTTTTTTCACCATGACAAATGCCAGGCGGCTGTAGAAAGTATGGGCAGATGCCTAGCACTTGATTTGGATGAAAAAAATGAAATTTAATCCAGATAGACAAAGGTGCTGTGGTATGGAATGGGCTCTGATCTAGACAGAAGTACAAAACTCTCCATCTTCATTAAGGTTGCACTTCCCATGCAGAACAAATTTACAACTTGGGATTTACCAGGATTTATTATCTATGGAAGTACAGATAGCATCAGTGTCTACAACTTCCTTTTATCAGGCATGATCAACCTAATTTTAGCTACTTACACACTGGTTATACCAAAGCTTGACTAGTACAATGGGCTCTACATCAGGCTTACTTTGCAGATGTTTCAGGAATTTTAATTCATGAAAAATGCAGCCACACAGATGTTAGATGAGACAAAAATGCAGAATATCTAATATGAATTTTACCCCAACTACACTGATTATCAAGGCTTTCAAACTGCTGGTATTATTTTTTAAATTATACATTTTTGGGGGGGGGGATTATCTAAATGACTGCCTTGATTTGTAGAATACTGCCCATACATTAAGATCGTTTGCAGAGGCCCAACTCATTTGCCACCCAGTAAGATCATTTAGGATGGTGAGCACAATAGAGAGGGTCTTCTCAGTGGTGATCCCTGGTTTATAGAACTCCTTTCCTTCAGACCTCTAGAATGAAGTCCTTCAAATAGGTTTTAAAAGCTGTTCCAGGCTGGCTTTCTGTAACACTGCTTTTTCTACTGTTATTTTTTAGAATTTAGGATTCAAAATTTTGCATTAGATTCAATGTCTCCAGTGCATCTAAATGTCTTGCTGTCTGCAGCAGTGTTTCTCAAACTATCTGAGGTGACAGATGACAATTTATTCCCTTCACGTGCTAGGGACTGGTACCATATTTGCACCATATTAGTATTATTATAGTCTCATTGTAGTCTTCCTGCTGACTGCCAACCAATGGCTCACGGACCAGCACCAATCCAGGGATTACTGCACTGAGTAGCTCTTGACGGGAGATTGATTTACAGTACCAGCACAAAATCTTCCCCGGAACCGCTGCTCTCTGGACAAAAAGTGTCCCAGAGGCAAGCATAACATAGCAGAGTTTCCAAACAGCAACAAGCGTGTGAAGCAGCATACAACTACAGCATCAGCTCTGATCCCTCTACCCACTGGTTAGTAAACTCATGGACATAGAGTTTGTCATCCAAAATACCTGGAGGCTTTAATCTTCAAAGTTGCAGTATATACATCTGTACACAGGATATGCAGATCCGCAGGCAGAGATTCAACATCAGAGTTTCAGGAGCAGAGTGACGGGATGCAGAGGTATGGGATGCAGAGAGTCAGAGAGACAGTAAGCATTCCATCTCCTCTTTTATACACACCTGCTTCCATGTCATCACTCAGAGCCTTTGCCTGATGCAACCCCTTGTCATGATTTCACTATCATGACTCAACCCTTTACTCCATGTCCCCTAGGGAATAAGTCATACTTTGCCTTAGGTGCACCATGACATGCTCATCAAACGTATTTTGAACTGGGGGAAATGTCACCACATTTTTAATCCACAGCTCTGGCATCCATTGCCTTGTGAGAACTGAAGAACAGCTTATAAATATTTCACTGAAGTAAATAGTTGATTAATTGGTCAGATTAATCCAAAAAAAAACAGCGTTGTATAGTGAGACCCAGTGTGGTGTAGTGATCAGTGTTGGACTGGGATTTAGGAGACCATATAGAGCCATGAAACTCACAGGGTGACCTTGGGCCAGTCTCTTTCTGCATGACAGGGCTCCACAAAGTCCTTTCATTGCAGCCCCAGCGGGGAGGGAAAGCACACCAGGAACACTCCCCTCAGCACCTTGCCCAGTTGCTGTGGAGGGGAGTGCTCTGCCCCCGCTTCTTCCCTTCCACAGCGCAGCTGGGCACTTGCCATTGCTGCGCTGAGAAGGGCAGCATCAACAGTGCACTTCCACCTTTCCGCATGGCCGGGAAAGGCAGCAGAAAAAACAGATTTTTTTCTGTTCTGCAAATACCGTGCTTGCGTGACACATGGGGACAAGATGGCAGTGGGACCGCTGCAGAAGCACAACCTGTGGAGTGCTGCCATCATGTCCCAACTGCAGGGCAACTACACTGTGCAGAAAGGGCCTTATTAGTTTGACTTATCTCAAAAGTTTGTTATGAGCAGAAAAGCAGGTAGGCGGAGACCTATGTATGCTGCCCTGAGTTCATTGGAAGAAAGGCAAGATAAAAATCAACTTTTTTTTCAGTTGACCAACATCTGTTTTGCCATTGATTAAAATCATGCCCTTCTTAATTAGTTAACTAATTTTTACAAAAAAAAATTGTTTTGAATATTGGTGGCTTTTTTTAACCTGCATTTTGCAAGCATCCTCTTAGAAGAGGCATTTCATGGTGCATAAGATGTAATTTGGAATACCTCTTCCAGGATAATTACTGCTGTAGCAAATGTATGTATCACCTACAGTTGTAAATTCAGGAAAGCATGCTTGGGCAGGTGGACTGTAGGCGATACGTTTGTCACAGTAGGAATTAGTAAATTTTAGTAACTTAATTGATTAAAGCAATCAATTCAATTTACTAGTTCCTGCTGTGACAAATGCATGCATCACCTACATTCCACCTGCCCAAGCACACTTTTCTGAATTTACAACTATTGTTTGACTATGACATAAATTGCTGCAGATTGTACTGATTGTTTTAATCAACTAATTTACTAAAATGAGTGTAACTTATTGGGATAAAAGTCACACATGATTCTTGAGATGGTGCTACAATGGTCTTGCATAGTATTTCACTTTTTATCATGGACTGCAAATTTTCCTTGTTGTCCTTCGGAAGGAGCATGTTCAAGTTTTGTTCAGACACTGTAATGTGCTGAATATGGTAAAACGTTAACTGATTTGCATGTCTGTAGCATAGGTCCAATTGAGCAAAGCAGGATCAAGCTTACATCTTTTGGCTTCAGCCCAGGAAAGCATTTTAAGCCCCAATTTATATTATATGCTTCAGTTGGGGCTATTTGTTTAGGGTGGTTGATTGGTTCATTAGTCCTTGAACTGCTTTGTTGGCATAAATCTGAGAGAGGTGACTAGGATTTCTACTGCTGGGGCAACAAAATTATTCAGCACCCAACACATACCTAAATTACACTACTGAAATAAAAGGAGCTTGGAGTAATCAGGTATGGATTCTGACTTGCTTAATGAGGTCATGACGTGGGAATGTCCGATACAGAGCACATCCCTACAATATGCTTTCAACTCTATTGCCATGTTGCACGCTTACCATGTGCTTAATTGTCTATAGCGCTTACTACGGAAATGAAACAAAAAGCAAAACACTGCAAAAAGCAAAACACTGGTGGGACAGAGCTTAGAAAAGCTACCTATGGAGGACATGCTGACTGGAGGATTCTCGAAGTTGTAGTATAAAAAATTCTGGATGTTGCAGTGCAAAAAATAACTTTAGTAAGATGTGTGTTGGACATAAACTAACACAGATTAAGCACTAACAGGCACAGGCATCTCTGTGCTGAAACGGGATAAGAGAACAAGAGTTCAAATGGATCAGATGAAAACCAGCACCACCACAGGTCCTATTATAAGGAACAAGGAGATCACTTTTTCTCATACAACTTGGCTTGCCACCCCATCCATATGTAATATTGGGACAGCAGTCCAATCAGGAAATTTCAGACTGGGAGTGGGGGGGGAATTGCCTTCCAGATGTTCTGAATTTCTTTGCCATCAAGTCAACTTCAACTTATGGCAACCATATAAACTAGGGATCTTCACGAGCCCCAGTCATCAATTGTCCTGCTTGGGTCTGGCAAACTCAGGACCATAGCTTCCTAGATTGAATCAATCTACCTATAGTGCAGTCTTCTTCTTTTCCTGCTGCCATCTACTTCACCAAGCATTATCAGTTCCACTGTATAATTAAAGACAAGGGAGTGTGAGTGTTGTAGCCCCAAACATCCAAAGGGGCAAAAAACCTTCTGCTTTAGATGCTGGTTTAGTGGGTACATATGAGGAGTTGTGTTACATATGTAAAGCAATCGACTGAGATCAACGGGACATTGACTCCACCATAGAATAATAGAGTTGGAAGAGACCATGGGGGCCATCCAGTCCAATCCCCTGCTGTGCAAGAATACACATCAAAGCATTCCCAACAGATGGCCATCCAGCCTCTGTTTAAAAGCCTCCAGAGAAGGGGACTCCACCATACTCTGAAGCAGCATATTCCACTGCCGGACAGTTCTGACCGTCAGGAAGTTCTTCTTGAGTTTCAGGTGGAATCTCTTTTCCAGTAGTCTGAATCCATTGCTCCTTTTCTTAGTTTCTGGAGCACTGAGAAACAAACCCATTCCCTCTTTGATATGATATCTTTTCAAATATTTAAGCATGGCTATGATGTCCTCTCTTAATTAGACTTAACATCCCCAGCTCCCTAAGACGCTCTTCATAGGGCATGGCTTCTAGACTGTTCACTGTTTTGGTTGCCCTCCTCTGGACACATTCCAGTTTGTCAATATCCTTCTTGAAATGAGGTGCCCAGAACTGGACACAGTATTCCAGATGAGGTCTGACCAAAGCAGAATAGAGTGGTACTGTTACTTTCTTTGATCTAGACACCATACTTCTATTGATGCAATCAAGAATCGCGTTGGCTTTCTTGACTGCTGCATCACACTGCTGACTTATGTTCAGGCTGTGGTCTACTAAGACTCCTAGATCCCTTTCCCACATATTGTTGTCCAGCCATGTATCTCCCATCCTATATTTGTGCATTTCATTTTTTCTGCCTAGGTGTAGGATCTTACATTTCTCTCTGCTGAAATTCATTTGTTAGCCTTGGCTCAGCTCTCCAATTTGTCAAGGTCATTTTGAATTTTGATGTTGTCCTCTGAGGTATTAGCAACCTCTTCCAATTTGGTATCATCTGCAAATTTGATCAGCATGCTCTCTATTCCTTCATCCAAGTCATTGATAAAGATGTTGAATAGCACTGGGCCCAGGACAGAACCCTGTGACACCCCACTAGTCATTTCTCTCCAGGATGAAAAGCAGCCATTGGTGAGCACTCTTTGGTGCTCACCATCACCATCATCTTGCAGTTTGTTTAGTGGTGATTTGTAAGTGGTAAACATTCTGCAGAGGCTTGAATGTTTGTTATAATTTGTTGTAAGCCACTCTGGGGCCTGAGATGGGAGAAAGGCAGAATATTAAATAAATAATTGTTTTCTAACTATAATCCAGAGGATGAGTTTTGCCACAGTTGGCTGTTTTGGTACCAGCAATGAAAGATAGAATCAAAAAGCTGAAGAGACCACAAGGGTCATCCAGTAAAACCCCCATCATGCAGGAAGACATTATCAAAGCACCTGTGACAGATGGCCACCCAGCCTTTGTTTAAAAACCTCCAAAGGAGAAGACTCCAACACACTCAAGGGCAGCATATTCCACTGCTGAACTGCACTTACCATCAGAAAGTTCTTCCTAATATTTAGGTGGAATCTCCCCTCCTGTAGTTGGAAGCTATTGTTCCATGTCCTAATCTCTGGAGCATCAGAAAACAAGCATGCTTCATCTTTAATGTGACATCCTTTCAAAATTTAAACACGGCTATCATGTCACCTCTTAACCTTCCCTTCATGTGGCTAAACATACCCAGCTTCCTAAGCTGCTCCTCATAGGGCATGGTTTCCAAGACTTTTATCATTTTGGTTGCCCTCCTCTGGACAGGTTCCAGCTTGTCAAAATCCCTCTTAAATTGTGGTGCCCAGAACTGGATACAGTATTCCAGGTGAGGTCTGACCAAAGCAGAATAGATACTATACTCCTATTGATGCAGACTAGAATTGTTTTTTTAGCTGCCAAATCACACTGTTGACTCATGTTCAGCTTCTGGTCTATTAAGACTCCTAGATCCCCTCCACATATACTGTGGTCAAGCCAGCTCTCATCCATCCTATATCTGTGTATTTCTCTTTTTCTGCCTAAGTGTAGCACCTTACCTTTCTCCCTGTTAAAATTCATTTTGTTAGTTTCGGTGCACTTCTTTAATCTGGGCAGTAATGGTTAGGCAAGTGAGGAATTTGTTGAACTTATATTCTTGGCAGAGTTTGACTTCCAATAAATAATAGGATAGTTGAAATCTCCAATTACTATTGCAGTTCCCCTTTCTGAATGTTTGGTCATCTGTTCCAGGAAGGCATCATCCAAGTCCTCAGTGTGGCTTGAGTGGTGTGTGTAGTAGATCCCCCACAATTACATCACTGTTATTCCTCTCCCCGTTAATTTTTACCCAGATGCTCCTAACCGGGCTTCCAGGATTTAAGTCATGGATCTCTTCATAGGTATAAACATCTTTGACATACAGTGCTACTTCCCCTCCTTTCCCATTTGGTCTATTTCTCTGAAATAGGTTATACCCCTCTATTGCTACACTTCAATCATGAGACTCATCCCACCAGGTTTCAGTAATACCTGTTATGTCATAGTTGTTTGCTGTGTTAAGTGTTCAAGTTCATCTTGTTTATTTTCTATGCTCTGTGCATTAGTGTAGACACATCTAGGAGCACAATTCATTTCCCTTAGCTGCTTATTTAAGGTTTTTTTCCCCTCTCACTGTTGGGTTCTTGTACTTTTCACCCAGTTCTCCCTATAGCATTTGGGCTATTATCTCCAGCACTTGATGAACTCCTGCCTTCAAGAATACTGTTTCCTCCCCCTATAAGTCAGTTTAAAACCCTCTTTGATCAGGTTTGTGAGACTCTTAGCAAAAAAAGTTCCTGCCAACTGCTGTGAAGTACAACCCTTCACTTGCCAAAAGTCTATCTTCATGAAACTATAGACCATGGTCCAGGAAGACAAACCAGTCCCAGCAGCAGCATCTGCAGATCCAATTCTTCATCTCCACTATTCTTCCTTCCCTTCCGGGGTTGCAACTTTCAACTGGACAGAGAAGCAAAATGACAACCTGTACACCAAAGTCCTTCAGCTTCCTATCCAGAGCCTCATAATCACTTGTGATCTCCTGAAGGTGGTAATTTGCAGTGTTATTAGTCCCCATGTGGACCAGAAGGATTGGGTAATGGTCAGTGGGCTTAATGAGTCTTGTCAGCAACTCTGTTACATCATGGAGAGACATCACAGCTCTCAAGATATCCTGTCAGGCCCAGAAACCACTGCTTCTGTTCCCCTCAGTAGGGAATCTCCTACTACCACCATACGTCTTCCTAGGTTGCCTGCACTTTCTCTGAGGACTGAAACTGTTGTTCTTGTTCCTGTTCCTCATAATCAATGATAAGGAAGAAATCTTCAAATTGATTCTGTAGCTTCAAACAAGACAAGAAAGATCTCTGGTCTTTCTATGTGTCACATTCCTCCAAATGTCTACTTTCTATATTTGGGAAATGACCTTTTCCTCAGAGACGTCCTCTGAGCGTCCCTCATCCAGGACAATCTGCTCCTTTCTGTCCAAGAAAATCTCATACTCCCTAATATGCCGAGAAGTAGATACACAGGCCTCTCTTCTAACAGGGCAGCCAACTTGCACTTGCTGCAGGGATAGCTACTCACATCTTCTGACCAGAACACAGACATGCCATAGCTGTTGCTGGTGACTGCCACAGCAATCTCACCATCCATATTCTAAGTAGGCACTGAAATAGAAATCCAGGCATCCATCTCAAAATACTTACATGAAACGCCTGTCGGCCTTGCTCCTGTTAGCCAAGCTCCCGATTATGCCCCTCCACCGATTCATGTATCAAAGCTTATTGGACTGTTGAATTCTCTCACGGTGCTGGTGATGAGATGGTATCCTCGCACCCTTCCACTGTCTCAGTTTGGCAAAGACAGTCTCAACTAATCCTCTATCATCCTTTTCAGCTGTTTTTAAATTGTCCCAGTTTCTCTCTGCTCTTCACACTTTCCCCCTCTGTTGTCAGTTTACTTCAGCTGCTGGGAACTGAGCTCAAAGTGCAAAAATAGTTCACACTTAGTTAATTCAGCAGTGAGGTAAGGAGAAGAGAGGAAGGGGCAGAATCTTGCCCTTCCCAGTAGGCCAGGCAAAAGCAAACTAGTGCAGCCTCTCCTAGTTTTTCTGTTCTTCCTCATTAATAGCTTTTGCTATCTTGATCATATTCTGATGTTGTTTGACCATATCTGCCCTGATTTTCATCAATGAAATGTTGGAGGGTATTATCCTCTAAGAGCCAGCATGGTTTAGTTGTTTGAACACTGGACTACGACTATGAACCCTAGCAAGCAAGGTTCAGTTCACCACTCTGCCATTGAAACCCTCTGGGTGACCTTAGGTGCTTCACATAGGGCATTTCTGCACTAGACTGTTATAGTGCTATTATTCCACTTTCAACATCCTATGGAATCCTGGGGTTTGCAGTGTAGAGAGGGGCCATTTGGCCCCTCTAGTGTGGAAATACCCATGCTCTCAGCTCCAGAAAACCCCATGATAGATTTGCCTTGAGGTCACCATAAGTTGAAAACAACTTGAAGGCACACAGCAGCAGCAGCAGCAGCAGCAGCAGCAGCAACATATCGTCTATTCCTCCTTAGGTAAATGTAGGAAGTGCAGGAGAAGAACAGTTCTATCATTAATTTTTTCCCCAGCGCTCAATATTTGCCTCCTTAAGCAACTGCCTCACTCTTCTCCATCATGTGGCTATGGGTCAGATTTCGAGGCTTAAGCCTCGTGAGGTTCATGTTAGACCCTGTTGTTTGGAAAATACAAAGGCTGATTCAGTGTTTCAAGGAGTAATAATCTGTATCTCCGAGTGAGGCAGACATATCGAGTGCACTAGTGCAGGTATAGCAACACTATACTGAGAAATTTAATATCTCCTCTCACAACCTGAAGCACAAAGGCTTTCCATAGCATCAGGTCTCATGTTCAGCACCTAATCATCAAGGCCTAATTCAGAGCTACAACTTCCTGAACCAAGTAGCCAGCACAGCATCTGGGATCTGAATTCCAAAAAATTAACCGTCCCAAGCTGTGACCTAGTTCTGTCAGAGGATGTTAAAAACAAGTATGTCTAGAGTCTACCTGTTCAGACTGCAAGGGGAGTACACCACCTGGTGCTCCTCCATACCAACAAATAGATGGCATTTCTCTGCACTATACAGCTTGGGTCCCGGCTTTCTGAAGGACCCTATTTTTGTATATGAGTGTGGAAGAGTAGGACTCACTAGAGGCACCGCCTTGCCTCTTCTCAACTCCTGGCCTCAGGACGGAAGGAGAACCAGCTGCTGGCTTAGTTAAAACTTCTGCAGCGGGCCGTGGCAAGAAGGCCAATAAAAGAACACTGAAGAGCTCTGAGTTGGAAGCTGCATGACAGAAGAAGGGTTGTGAATGTTTCCCTTAGATCTGAGTTGCAGGGAAATGCAGAGCAGTAGAAAAGGCCTTGGGCAACAGCTTAGTTGCCTCACTTGGGAAGACATCCAAGAGAGTTATGAGTTCAGAAGGATGATGGGAGCCAGGAGATGAGTCCTTCTACGAATGCGAAAGCCAGACAAGGTACCAGCTGAAAAGTGGACTTGGGATAGCTGATAGTGAAACATCCCTTGTGTCTTAACAGTTACTTTCTTGTATAAGTTTGTAGTTTGCCTGCTCCTTGATTTTCTAGCTCACCTAACCTGTCCCTTTCTGGACTTCTGATCCTGCAACCATGTCAAGGATCCTACCAAGGCCTATATCCTGGAACCACTTACTTGGACCACTGAAGCTTGGGCTGTTTTCAAGGCTGCATTTTCCTTATCTGAGGATTCTTTTAACCTTAAACAAAGACACTTCTCCCTAGCGAAGAAGATTTGGGTGTGCTTGAGAGATCATGCAAGTGGAGATGTTTGATGTATCCTTTCCCATGGAGGATACAGATTCCCCAGCAATGAGTCTGCCTGAACTCTATAATCTTTAGAGGAGGTGCTTCTCCGTCCCACCATTTTCACAGGTACATTTAATAGGAAAGAGAGGACCTTCCCTGTGGCTGTTCCTACACTCTGGAACTGCCTTTCTAGGAAAGGCCAGACTGGCTCCCCCCTTGCTATCTTCTTGCCTTTTCTATTACACCAAGTGTTTGGGAACTTGGGGGGCTTGCTGTTTTAGTCCTGTGCTAATCTATGCTGATCTATGCTTTTCAATTATATGCTTTATACATTTTACATGCTATTAATTATATAGGTTAATATTTTAATTGTAACTTTCTGTATGTTTTCAGTTATGAATGGTTTTACTTGTTTCTCTTTTTACTCTGTTGTGTGCCTTTAAGTCATTTCTGACTTAGGGCAACCCTAAGGCCACCCAACCACAGGGTTTTCTGGGGCTGAAAAAGTGTGACACGCCGAAGATCACCCAGTGGGTTTCCATAGTCAACCTGGGAATCTAACCCCAGTCTCCAGGGTGGTAGCCCAATCCTCCAATCACAACACTGGCTCTCTTTTGTTCCATAACCTGCCTTAAATCCCACTCTCAAACAAGAAAGTGGGATAAAAATAAACTAATTGCAGTACAGACAACTAGCACCTCAAGGAGAAATTTTCCTAAGCCTAGCTTTCTCCTTGTCTTCTTTAGTTTGCTATGTGGCAGTTTTGTTTTGTTAATGGGCCACATGAAAATGTGACAGCCCAAATTAATTAATGGGCCACATGAAAATATGACAGCCCAAACTAATTAAACACGAAGCTGGAGCTGGACCAATCAAGAGGATGCCTGAAGCGTAGTTATGCAAAGGAGAGCCAAGTGACAGCGGGCCAGACTTGACCCCTTGAACTGTAAGCACCCCTAGGCTTCCCACCCGCCTCTCCTGCCTTGCAGTTCTGAGTCCTCGCCAGCAGGGGGCCAAAAGAGCGCAGCGCTCCCAATTCTCCATTCAGCCTCGCCGAAGCTGCGCCTCTTCTTTTTCTTCTTCCCCCGGCGCAGCGAGCGGCTGCAGCGCCTCTCGTGCGCGCCCCCTCGGACTTCCTCTTCCAGTGACCCACATTCGACCGTGCGCCACCAGCTTCTCCGCGCCGCCTGTGCCACCGGTGAAGAAGGGGAGGCTGCTGCGGGGCGATTATGGGACCGTGAGAGGCGAGAACTGGGTGAGTCCTCAGCTTTGGGGAGCGGGATGGAGAAGAGAGAAGGTTGCCCTTTTTTCTTTTTCTTTGGCTGACCTTTTCCTCTTTGCAGCCAGGGAGGTCTGCAAAATCTGGCATTTTTGCATCGCTACCCAATGCTGCAGGAGAGAGAAATGGTGCATGCACCCATCATTTAAAAAATATTGGCAGGGAGAGCCAATCGTTAAGCTCCCTAGGTCGGCAGGTTTTTTAATCCCTAGGGTTCTCTCTCTCTCTCTCTCTCTCTCTCTCTCTCTCTCTCTCTCTCTTTCTAGTTTCAATGGCTGCTGGTGTTGATGAGGAGGGGGAGAAAAAAGGCAGCCAGCTGGATGCGCGCGGGTCGCCTAGCGACTGGCAATCAATAAATCATGGCGGGCAAAGCGCACGAGAGCTGCCGGGGCGCAGCGGGTGCCCCCTGAGCCCGGATCCACCATCTGCCCGAGCCCGGCTGGGAGGGAAGGAGAGGGGGAAGCCGCGGGGGGGAGGAGGAAGAGAGGCGGAGATTTGCGGCTATCGATTGTGGCTTGTGGCCGCCGCCGGTCCTCACGCCCTCGTCCCTGGAGGCTTGCGGCGGCGGGGAGAGTCCGTGGCCATTTCCGCACTAGGCTGTTACAGCGCTATTATTCCACTTTCAACTCCCTCAAAGGCCCCTCCCTAAGCTGCAAACCCTAGGATTCCATAGGATGTTGAAAGTGGAATCATAGCGCTATAACAGTCTAGTGCGGATATGGCCTCTGGGTTCAGTTGTTCACTCGTTCCGCGGAGGCTTCCCGGCGGTTCCTTTGCTGACTCGGGGGGTTGTAGTTGCGAGGTGAAGAGGGTTCCTTCGTAATGGCAATAAAGGTTGGGAAATCCTTCTGGCCTTTTAGCTGAAGGCGGGAAAGACAGGAGCCCCGGGAAGGTGAGTTTTAATAGAAAATTGGTTTTCTTCCTTCCTTGTCAAGCTTTTTTTTTTTTTTTTTTTTGTTAGAACGTCTCTGCTTGATAGTTCCCTGGAAGGTATCTGAAATGTTAGGTAATTTAGGCTCTAAGTTACCTAGGGATAGGTCCCAGAGAATTCAATGGGCCTTACTTCTGGAGGAAATAGGTTATAGCATTGCACTATTGTTGGGAAAAAACTCTACAGGATTCTTATTATTATTCTTATTAATATGTACTTAATTTTAACAGGCTTCAGAGATGGGCTTCTGCAGCAGGGAACAGAGTAGTTTTAAGATCAGCATAAAAAGGACAAAAAGCAAATATTCTTAAGCGTAGCCAAAGTGCCAACATCCTGGCCTAATAAAAGTGAGATCTCACTGCAGAGCATTTTAAACTGTGAAAGAGATCAGTTCAAGTGCCATAAGTAATCTTGGTTGTGTTTGCTTCAGGAGCCTATAGATCAACCTTCAGGCTATCTGAACTGAAAGAGAAGATTTCTTCTTTTCCTCTCAGATGTAAAAGAAGGTAATATGAATCTTTTGTGCATTGCACTGTTGTGAACAAAAAATTGCGCTCTCTTCCTCTGTGTGTAAGAACTAAGCTCAGTTTGGAGGAAGTTCACTGGGAACGGGCTGGTTCAGGCATACAAGTGTTTCCTTCTATCATAATTATGAAGAGCTCTTAACTGTCGATATGGTTTTCTTTTTTGGGTGGTGACCAAACTACAGCTCAACCTCAAATGGCTGGACTATAGTACATGGGAACCTTGGTATCGGCTAGGGTTTGGTTCTAGGACCTCCAGTAGGTACCAAAAGTTGTGAATACTCAAGTCGTATTATGCACAGTGGTGTAGGAGAAGGGTGTTCTTTATATAAAATGGCAAAATCGAAGTTCGGTTTTTGGAATTTTTTTCCAGGGGGATGGAATATTTTCAAGCCATGGTTGGTTGCATCAGTAGATACAGAATCCATGGATATGAAAAGCCAACTGTACTATGAAGTAGGTTGTTACAGTACCCAGTGTGATATATCATCACAATGTTCAGTGCAGCCTGCTGGAAGTAAGTTTCCTTAGGTTTTCAAGTCTTATTATAATTTGCAGTGGAATACTCCCAGCTATGTTTCACAAGATTGCTGCCCAGTCCTGTGCATGTTTGCTCAGAACATGAGTGCTCACTAGAGCAGGGAATATGTGACCTTCAGCTATTGTTGAACTTGTCATCCTTCTACAGTGGCTATCCTGGCTAGGATTGACGGGAGGAGAGATCTGACATCTGGAGGCCACAAGTTGCCCGGTCTTTGCATTGTACTAGACCAAAGTTGGAAATTTGATAAACCTCTGAATGTTTTTGAACTGTAACTTCCAGCATTACTTGCCGTTGGATAAACTGCGTGGTGCTGCTCGGAGTTACAGTTCAGCATCTGGACAGCTACATGATTCCCACGCTTGTGTTAGATTTTCACAGAGTATACCTACTCAAATATATGTCCCAGTGAGTTCAGTGAGGTTTATTCTTGGGAAAACATGCATATGATTTCATCCTCAGTGTGACTAGCCTGCTTAGGATTTCAGCGTGAATCTCATGACTTAAATTGCACTGTTAGGCATACCTGCTCAGAAGTAAGCTTCATGTTCGGTGGTTCTAATTTCAAGCAACTGGCTGTAGGATTGCAGCTAAACATGAATTCTGGTTGCTGTGGATGGGTGGTTGACTCCTGATTCTGTTTGACTTATGAATGATGAGTAGTAGAGAAATGTTGTGCTCAACATGTTGCCTGAATAAGATTAGAACTAAATCCCAGAATGCTCAGAGGAGGATTTGGGCCGGTATCCAGGTATCTTGTGCTGCTGCAGCTCTGCAGTTCATGTTTGTGTCATGCTGCTGGTTGACAGCTCTAAGCACAACATGGTGGAAAGCAGGTAATGAAAGCGGCTATAAAAACCCAAATAGTCCCTGGTGCCTTAATCTGGGTCACAGTAATGTAAGATCTGAGACAATCTAGCGGGGTGCAGTTTTTAGCCCTTGAAGGAGAAGGAGAACTGTGTGGGCAGGATACAGAAATGCTTGAATGTTTCACAGTCACGCCCCCAACTTACTGTGAATTATGTTTTGCTGCAGTGAACCCAATTTAGCCCTGATAATGTAATTTTTTACCTTCTAGTGTTCCCTTTAAAAACAGTTGGGAGTAGATGGAGGAACAAGAGGCTGTAATGGCTAATTATAATAGTGATGAAGTCTTTTGTCATAGTAGGTTTCCCATCTTCAGTTCATACAATGGAAAGAGCCTTTAAGGCAGGGAGAGGCTTGAGACCAGTTGCCAGTATGCTGATATATAACTCATTTTGCCACTGGCTTTTCTTGGCAAACCAGTATTTTCAAAATATTTTTAAAATAGACACACTGCTTCCAACACTCACGGTGGCATTCTTATTGATACCTTTCTCTTCTCCCACAGAATCAGCATGCATGGGACACTGCTCTTGTCTTTTGTTAGTTTATGATACAGCTAAATAGAAAACATTCTGGGTGGCTACTGTATCACTTAATTCTGGCCCGATTCCATCACAGCAAAGAAATCTGCTACTTGTCATAAGTACATGAGCAGCTTCTACAGCTTGCCTCTCATCCTACTACACAGTGATAAATAACTCTTTTGCAAGCAAATGGCACAGAGGAATTCAGTCTCCTACCCAGATAACCATTTTGTATTTTGAGAGCAATTTCCTGACACTTAGATATCCATATAACAGGAATTGTAGTTATTACGGTGTTTAGAATGAGAATGATTGTCATGAATGCTTGGAATTTTAGGATTTCTGTTTTATTTCATTTTTGTAACTGTGGAGTAGCCGGATTTTTAATATTTGGGACTTGTTTGAATGTTCCAGTAAATTTGCATTTTTTCCTCTTGATCACCTGATGACAGCCTCTACGGTCATTGCCTGCTGACAGAGAAATATTTAGCGAGCATGTTCATTAGATCCGGCTTGCTATCTGTACACTTTATTTAAAATTTTGAAATTGTTTAATAATGGTAGATAGAAAGGCAATGGGTTCTACTGGCAAATGGCTGTGAAAAATGTATCAGTACATGCAATATGAATATCTTTCCCTGAGCTGTAAAGTCTGTTGAATGACAAGATACCTTTTCTCAGTTGCCTTTGCCTGGGGAGCCTAACCTATCAGGACTGAGAGATCTAACAGAACTTGACAGCCAAACTGCATTCCAGCTACAGAATGCCAAGGTAGTGCTACATTGCTTGGTAATTTTTTTTTCTTTTCCACTCTGTTTTTTAACCTTACTGCCGGTGATAGAAACAGTAGGAGTGCTAATATACATATAACTCCAGATGGTGGTTGCCATCTTAAACAGGTCATCTAAAATCTGTTTCTCTGCATCATTCTTTGTTTTTCTTTTCAGTACCATGGTTGCAAATAGCTTTGTATATGCACACCCTGCAGCATTTTTGGTTTAACATTTGGCTGACGGTGCCTGGCCCTCTGGGAAAGAATGGCCAGAAAGCAGGATAAGCGGGCGGTTTTCAGTAGGAAGAAGGGAAATACTTAAACCTCCTGCAGCTGCTTCTCACTGCCCCACACACAGAAAAAGAGATATGTGCTTTCAGAAACAAGAGTCCATCTGCCTTAGACAATCATTGAGGATGGAAGGAGTATTTTGAGAGCTAGTATGTTATAGGGTTTACAGCAGGTTGGGTAACTTTTGTGAGCTCAGTACCTCATTATTCTCCTCAACCCACAAGGGACCACACCCTTCTCTGTTGCCAGATTTGCTTCCCTAGTTTTGCTTTAAAGCAAAGACTATGGGAGCTGCTCATCTTGCTTTTAAGATGAATTGTGATTCCAGGAGGCTTCCAGGAGCAAGATCCATCTTAAATATAAGATGTGCACTCTGTACACACCTTGTTTTTGCCACCATGACAAATTTGGTAGTGATGGGTCACATGGAAACCTAGCAATTAGAATGGGGTCATGTACAGCCCAAGAACTACATGTTGTTCGTCCTGGGTTACACTGCAGGATTAAGACTAGGAAGACCCATTTCAAATTCCTACTCATTCGTGAAATTCCCAGGGTGATTTTCATTTAGTTGATGTTTCTTGGCCAAAGATGCCCTGCAGGGTTGTTATGAGGTTAAAATGGGGGCAAGGAGAATTGTTGCTTAGACT
This sequence comes from Cyclura pinguis, assembly GCA_030412105.1. NCBI lineage: Eukaryota > Metazoa > Chordata > Lepidosauria > Squamata > Iguanidae > Cyclura > Cyclura pinguis. The sequence goes on along the minus strand of CM059601.1, from coordinate 264,463,213 downwards.
TTAAGGCTTAGAGAGAGAAATACACATAAGTTGTTTTTCCTTGATGAAAGGGTCTATTTGTCCCACACACAGACCCCCCCCCCCGAAATCTGGTGAAAACCTGACTGAGAACTGTTTCAGAAAGAGAGTGGTTCCTTTTTTTGTGGCTTCACTGATCTATTCCTTGGGCAGCCACCTTATTTTTCAATTGTGACTATAGTGTCAGAAGAAAACCAGCCATTAGTTTGCCAGGCATGATAGAGAGGGACTTGTCTGTAGTGACCCCATCCCTATAAACTGACCTAACCCAGAATATGTGCTGCCTCCTTCTGTAACACTTTCTGAGCAACCTTGAAAACCTGGTTGTTCTAAGCTGTCTGTAGTTGAATGTTTTATCTGTTATGCTTTTTTACTGTTATAATATTGTGGTTATTTTAATATTTTAATTAAAAGAATTTTTATTTGATTGCTTTTAAGGTTCTACTCTGTGAACCACCTTGCAGAGGCTTTGCTTCCGCAAAGTGATGTAAACATTTTAAAATAAGAAGCCACACAAGTCCTGTGGGGACCTGCTGTCTTCAGAGAAACAGACTACGATAAATAATTAGTACTTTATGCTGGAGCAGTTTGGTAAATAACATACTATATCACTCATGTACAATTGCAGGAGATGCCATCATTATGGCTCACTATGCTGGCTTTATTCTGAACTGAGTTTCAGTGTCCTATACAGCTGTGGGTTTTTATAAGATGCAAGCATAAGCACAGAGACCTGAATTCCTTGCATTCTTGACTCCATGTGTCTTTCTGTCCTTCCCCACAACCTAGTGCTCTCTAAACAGGTTAGAATAGAAATCCCATCCTTGGAAGTTGGCTGTATTGGCTGGGGAAGATGGGAGCTACAGTCCAGCAGATCTAGAGGGTAACATGCTGATGCAGGCTGCTTTGAAATACGGCCCTGTACAACCACCACTGTAGTTTCTAGAACCATGTGTGAGCTACAGTCCACTTTCCTTTTGACCTTTCCTCTTTTCTTGATTGGTGTGTGTGTGCCATGGTGTGGAAACATGTTGGGTGCACTTCTTAAAACAGGAAAGGAAACCTATGTCCTGTGAGCCTGTTCCAGTTCACAGACACATTTAATCCAAGGAAACAGTCTGGGGAGTGGGCAGCCCATCCTGCCTGCATTTTCCACTCCATTCTGAAGCCCCAATAGGGATTTCCACAGACTCCTTGCTGTCCCATCTGCAAAATGTTCCTGCATTGGGAAGGCCAAAATGGGTATCAGGACAGGGCTGGATGGCACTGGAAGATGGGGCTTTGGGTGAGGTCCAATCCCCCTGGATGGCATCTGGCCTGTGAGATTGGTCCTGTGGGGACTTCTCCTAAACTGTTTAAACACATACACACCAATTTTACTTGCATTCACCACAGTCAGTGCACTAATGTGTTGCAAAGCTCTTCTATTTGCTACATATGGTTTCTAATTTAGGAAAAAATTAGGAGCCTGACCCTAACTAAGTAAAAATGACTGTTAGCTCTGAAGTTAATGTTTATTTCATTTTTATCTAACCTTTTGAGCAAAGAACAATGGCATTCAAGGCAGCTAACATAACTAAACACAAATTTGCAGTGGAGCCGTTAAAATAATCTCAATAAAAAATTAATTTGCATGGAGGGATTGCTGTGGGACGTATTATGTTATCAATCCCTTAAGAAGATCACTCCAGTTATTAGTTACTGAGATGGAAAGAACTGAAAGCAAACGAGGGGATTCTGTGTGGTTTTTGTTTTGTGAATTACGACCTTGTTTGGTATTAGATAATCCAGGAGATTCACACATCCTATAAGATTGTCATTGTTATGTCAAATATGTGATGTGAAATAGGCATGTTGCTTTTATTATGTATGAGGGAAGCTTATAAGAAGTGTGGTTTTACTCTTAGAGGCAGGTGTGTACTTTCTATGGGTAATGTTGATTGAGATCATTCCAGTCAAGTAGATTTTACAAGAAGTAAATGAAATGCATTTTTAACTACATTTTTAGTATAGAATTATATTGTGCTATTTCTGGGTTTTTTGGTTTTTGTTTTTTCTTTTTTAATAGGACTAAAAAGAGGATTCCAATATATGTTTCTATACATCTTAAATTTTTTAAAATAATCAAAAGGCTGCTGCATTATTTGGAATTACTTGGATTTTTGTCAGCAGTTAGGTGTTAGTGCCAATAAGCAGGATTACTGGGAAGCTTGTTTTTAAGCAAATTGTGTAGCATTTCAGTCAGTGACAGTTACTTGAAAACCTCAGGAGTAAAACCAACCAAACAGTTTCCTTCAATGGCAGTTCAAGGACAAGAGTTACACTGTTGGGGAGGAACATAGGTAAGTAGTAGAGCATGAGGCTCAGTCATACATTGAATCTCAGGCATCTTCAGAAAGGACTAGGAAAAACCCTTTACTGAAACCTCTAAGAGCCTGTTGGTAGAGAAAATGCAGGTCTTGGGTTTGGGTCTCCATGTTTAGACAACTAAGTGGTAGCATGAGAAAGTTTTTGGGTTTCTACGTTCAGATTTTTGGTTTGGAAGTTCTCTCTAACCCATTCAAGCCCTACGTACTACCTTTAACAGGCTAGAACTTTGGATATTAGCATTCCACACTGCAACATTTCCTTACAGACCCAATTGTGCATTCTGTAATTAACATGTGTTATGTGAAGAAGTCGGTTGTATCAGTCATGGATCTACTGTCATGAATCTGTGGTCAATCTGTTTCTTTTCTTTTCTTTTTTTTGTTTTTAATTAATTTTATTGTGATTACATCACATAAAACAACATTTCTCATTGTACATTTTACCGAACTATTACCGCTATCTTCCACTCCTCTCTGGATTTCAATAGTGTTATTTCATTGACATATCAACATTATGCATCGCATTGCATTTGTTAACATACAAGATAGATCCTGCTCTTCGACCCTACTTTACATGTTCCATGATATTCCACTGATTTTTACTTCTAACTATTCATGCTACCATGAATTAAGAATTATTACCTGTCAACACCCTACCCATTTCCAGAACAATTTGCCATTCTTTGTTAATGTCATCATCTGATTTTCCTTTTAATCTCTGAGAGACTATATCTGCATTCCAATTTTCAATAAAAGTTGCCCACCATTGCTCTATTGTAGGTATCTGCTCAGTTTTCCATAGCCTTGCATATTCAATACGGGCTGTCGTAATCATATACAGCATTATTCGCCAGTATTTCTTTGCAACAGTTCCATCTAACACATGTGTCATATTTAATAAGTACAGTTCAGGTTTCTTATCAATTTGAACCCTCAATATTTTACATATCATATTATGTATATCATTCCAATATTTTTTAGCCTTAGGACATGACCACCACATATGAAATAGTGTTCCAACATTCTCCTGACACTTCCAACACTGACCTGTTCCCGTATTATATATCTTCTTTAATTTTTCTGGTGTCATGTACCATCTATGAAAAAGCTTCTAATAGTTGTCTTTTAGGTTCTGAGCTGCAGTAAATTTTTGGTCAATCTGTTTCATTGGACGATCCCAGGTTCCAAAATGACCAGAGGAGAATCTGCTCTTTCTGTTCTCCTGTAATCCTCTGCTAGTTCCACCCACCTCTTTGGAAACCAGAGGATGTGGTAGTTAGATAACAAGGATTTACCAGTGCCCTAAATGAATTAAGTTTCATTTAGACAGTATGTTAGTCTCCACCGCCCTCACCCTCCCTGTTTCTAAGGAATGGGCAGAATGAAATGTGCTCAGGTCAATAATGCTTACAGCTCATTTCAGGAGCAGCTATTAATTTTCTTCTGACATCTCTTTGATCAGAAACCAGGAAGCCAGATGTCTCTGTCATTCGCCTAGGATGCTATCCCAGTAGCTCTGTATGCAACTCACGAATTCAGTTGCATTATAATTCTTTTTCTAAAAGGCACCACATCCCATCTGATGTTAGATGCTAAGCGGGGTCAGCTCTGGTTAGTCCTTGGATGGGAGAATACCATTGAATATCAGGTATTGTAGGCTGTATATTTCAGAGGAAGGAATCACAAGTCAAGAGGTGACTTGAAGGCACATATACACAGAGGGAGAGCAAACATGACCCATGTAAAGATAACACAGGTTTGTAGCTTAACATTTTAAACTTGTTGGAAGGTTCCCAAAGCTCACTGTTTGCTCCCCATTTTTCTGTTGTGTCTGTTCTTTGCTATGTATCCACCCATCTTTCATGCCATTTTCATGGATCTCCCACATCAGCATACTTTTAAATAGTCAAGACTTTAGTGCTAAGCATTCTGTTCCTTTTTCATTAAAGGAGGATAACTTCTGGGTCAAAGGCAGGCAACTGCAGCCACTAAGTCTTTTTTCCCTAAAACCCACTGGCAATACATAAACTACCACAACAAACAAGCAAGATGGAAGTGGCCAGAAGTTCACTTCTGGTTTTGGGGGTGAAAAAAGAGACTATCTTTTGGTGTTATCTAGGGCAGTGCAGAAGTTAACTGTACCTCCTGGAGTCTTCTAGAATAGTGTTTCTTAAGCTATTTGATGTAGGAGACCAAGACTTTTTCCCAGTATGGCAAGAACCAACATAGTGTAGTGGTTTGAGTGTTGGATTAAGGTACTGGGAGACCAGGGTTTGAATCCCTGCTCAGACTTGGAAATCCACTGGGTGTCCGTGGACAAGTCACACATTCTCAGCCTCAGAGGAAAGCAAACCTCCTCTGAACCAATTCTGCCAAGAAAACCCCATGATAGTTTGCTGTAGAGTCTCCATAGTCAGAAATGACTTGAAGCTACAGAACAACTGCAGCAGTGACAGGGATCAATGTCGTAGTTGTGCCCATTGACTATACTTGTTTCTTTTTTTCCTGGAAGCTCTCCAGGGACCAGAAACCAATGACTCAGGGACCAGCACTCATCCAGGGACCACCATGTTGAGCAGAACTGTTTTAGGAGAACTGAGTCAAGACTTTCTGGCCAGAAAAAGGTGATTTGAAGAGATCAAGGCTACAAAAAAGCCTTAAAGGACTGCACTTTGCCCTCTTGGCGAGGGGGGGGTCCATTGCTCCATCTTCAGAACCTTTGGGGATGCTCGCTTCCCCTCCTTGTGCCAGAAGCTACCACAGCCAGAAGTAGACCCTTCCCTAAAAGTCCCAATGATTTAGTGGGGAAACAGGATATAAGGAAAGCACATACTTTGTTTCCTAGCAGACTTGTCCTAAGATGGGGTCCACTCTTTACGTAATTGATTCTGCAGAGAAGTGGGGAATGCAGGGAGGATTCCCCTTGCATGCCTGCTTTCTCTGCAGATATATTTGCTGACCATGTATAACGGGCTCCTGGAAATGCAGTTCTGTTGGGAAAGAAGATGCACATGCCTCATGCGTCCTGTTTCTCAGCATAGTTGCTCAGGTTTGAGTAGTAACAAGACAGTGGGCAGGAGCTCAAGGAGAGGGTCACAAACTGCATTTAAGGGCTACAGACAGCCTATTGGCTATGTATCCCCCCCTTCATTAGAGAATGTTCAGAGACAAACACCATTTATTTGTTTTATTTTTCATGTAGAGTACCCATTCTCTTACTACAAACTGTTTTTTGATCTTGTGCTTTTGCAGAGGCTGAATTGCCCTTATGTGATGTGATGATGCAAGCTTTAAAGGCTTCCCCTCTCTCCAGAGCTGTATGTATTAATATTGGAGGCAATGCTTACAAAGAGAGACCCAGAATCTACCACAGCCACAGGGTGCCCTTAATGTGTAACCTGACACAGTCCACTTTATTCTGCTTCATGATAGGGACCCCTCGCACTGCTAAAGATGGTAAATGTCCTATTGCCCCCTCTCCCTGCGTGTGCCCAGAGGGTTGAGGCGAACAGTAGAGATGGATGGGTGGATTTGGCCCTTGGACCTTCCATAGTTGCCCTTGACTGCCTTAGAGCCATGAGTGTGTATTGGTGCCAATAGATTTCTTTTCCTTGAAGCTTAATTGACATCCAGGGGTACATCCAGGGTAGGCATTATTTTCAGAAGCGCTACTGGAGGGAAAAGTCTGATTCTCCCCATGTGGTGCAATTTCCCTTGAAAATTACCCTCTTCCCACCCACTCCCAACAGCGCTTCAACGGAAAGGTCAAAAAGCTTCCACTGTTGCCAGTGAAAATGTGTTTTTGGAAAAAGCTTAATTGCCATACAGAAAGACTTTCTGGAGGAGTTCCATTTGGAGAGGGGCAGGTAATCCTCTTATCCATATGTTGAATAATTAAATATGGATATCCATATGTAACCCCCAAATCACCTTGTCCTCCAAATGTGGCAGGTAAGCATAGATAGTGCCAATGCAAGCTTTTACTTAGAGCTAAGTTCATAGGTTGGGTGTGATTTTCCTCCTATAGGGAGTGGGGAAGAAAGAGCATGAGAACAATTTATGCAAAATTTTGCAAATAAAATAACTCAGACCCTTTCTGATATGATTGCAGTAGTTGATAGAGGCGCAATGTATGTGAGTTGGGCACTCGTTTTTCCATTGATAATTCACTCCAGTTTATACAGCCCAAAGATTCTGAGAGGTGAGAGCCACCATATGTGTACTAGATCCTTGTCCTTCCTGGCATATAAAAATGCCCATCCAAGTGGGCAAAAGGAGTGGCCAGTTCCTCTTTCTAGCAGGGTTCAAATATACCTAAAAAAGGCAATTGTAAACTCTTCTTGATTTCACAGTACTGGATAATTTGTGCCTCCTCTCTGGTATCACTTATTTTGAGCAAGGTCCTGGAGTTTGTGATGGCTTCCTAATTCCAAGAGGTTGACTAGATGCATTTTGATCTGATTTCAGGCCTGTTTATAGAATGGGGATCACTTCAGTTGCCTTGGTAGGTGGCCTGTGCCAAAAAACTGTACAGAGGGAGTGTGACCCTTTTGGTTCTGTTGCATCTTTCAGCAATGTTTGGTATCATTGTCTGTGATATACTTCTGGGTCACCTTGTTGGGATGGGACTTGTTGACACTATTTTACAAAGGCTCCAGATACTCCATTCCTCTTTGTCCCCTCGGCTGTTGGCCTCTGGGGTCCATCAGAGTTCTGTTTTGGCTCCCATGCTATTTAAGATATACATGAGGCCACTGGGAGAGATTTCCTGGATTTAGGGATGCTGAAGGAACCCAGGTCTTCTCCTTTCTAACTAAATCTGAAGAAATTGTTTAGTTTTGAACTGATGTTTAGTGTTAGTATTGGATTAGATGGATAAGAAAAGTGTCCAAAAATTTCCACTGGCCCCAAAGAGCTGCTGCTAGGTAGATGACTAATGCTTGTTACAGGGAGCACTTAAATCTATTCTTAAAACAGTATGTTTCTAGCACAATTGAAAGTGCTGATTGTGACTACAGTCCTCCCTCCACATTTCCGAGTTTGATCTTTACTAATTTGATTATTGCTGAAGCACACATGTGCCTTCCTCACCCATTCTCCTCTTCCCTTTCCCTTGCCTTTTGCTCGGTGCAGAGGAGGAAGGCAAGTATGCTTGGGCAAAAGGCAAGGGAATGCGGGGGAGGCACAGACATGCATTGCTTCTCTCTTCCGGAGCTTTCCCCCATTCCCTTGCCTTTTGCCTCAGTGCGAAGAAGGTGTGCTGAGGCAAAAGGCAGGGGAATGGGGGATACATGTGCACCTTCCTTCTCCCCTCAGGAGCTCCACCCTCCCATGCCCTTGCCTTTTGTCCCGGTACAGAGAAGAAAAGCTCACATGCTACAGCAAAAGGCAAAGGAATGGGCAGGTGAAGCCTCAAAAGGGAATAAGAGGAGAGTTATTTGCGTTTTTCTACTTTTGCGAGGATTCTGCACCCCAAACCCTCACAGAAGTGGAGGAGCTACTATATAGGGCCTTATATCGCTTGGGACCAGATTGTCAGGAGGACCATAGTCTCTCATATGAGCTCATCCAGGTTCTGAGATCTTTGGGGGAAGCGTTTCCTTGATCTTGCTGTCCTCACAGGCCTGTCTGTGAGGACCTTGACATGAAAGAGGGGCTTCTTGATGACTGTTTCCAGGCTCTGGAATTTCCTTCCTGATGAGTGGGGCTAGGCTGGCCTTCTTCTTGTTGTCGTTCTTTAGGCAGGTAAAGACTTATTGATTCCAAAAAACTTTGAAGCACACAATTTGTGAGGATCCATGTATCTGGGAGGGGTGTTGATATCCTTTTTAGAAAGCAGGTATCAGATTTACAGTGCATAGGTTTTGAAATTCTGCTCCACTTGTCTGTTGTTGTTGTTGTTGTTGTTGTGTGCCTTCAAAACTGTTTTTACAAAAGGACTTCTCTTTAGTGGTTGTGCTATTGGTGGTTGTTAGTTACTAGCAAGTATTCTACAACTTATGACAACCCTATGGATGTGGGACTTCAAGACACCCTGTTATTAACAGACCTGTTAAGGTCTTGCAGACTTAGAACCACAGCTTCCTTGATTGAGTCAATCTGTCCTCTTGAGTCAGTCCATCCTTCCTCTTTTCCTGCTGCCTCCCACTTTGCTAATCATTATCATCTTTTCTAATGAGCCGTGTCATCTCATGAGACTGAAGTATGGTAGCCTCAGTTTGGTCATTTTGGCTTTTAGGGAAGGGTTCAGGCTTGCTGTGCGCTAGGTCCCATTTGTTTGTTTTTGATGTTGGTGTGATCAATCCTAACTCTTCTTATGTCCAGTTCAGTGAAGGATGCTAGCTCTGTTTGTCAATAGGACATTGAATCCCCTCTGGGCTTAGTCTGAACATTAAATGAGCTGCTAAAATTATTTGGGACTAGCTTGGTTCCCTGGGTAGCTTCTTTAATGTTTGCTCTAAAAACCATTGATGTATTTAAGTCTTTTACTCCAAATCTCAAGTTAGGTCTCAGGTCTCTGCTTTCAAGTCTCAAGTCTGGGAGTGAACTTTATCCTCAACGTATAATCCAGGATTTCTGGACAGAATCAAATAAAGTCAGTTTTAACAATTTAAGCAGAGTTGGCCTTCCACATTTGCAGTTTTGCCATCTGCAGCTTCAGAAGTGGGGAACAGGATTCTTCTTACTCCCCCTTACCAAAGCTGGAGGCTTTTGTGCCAATGGGCATAAAAGAGTATGCAGCTTTGGAAGTGGGGAATAGGATCCTTCTTACTCCCCATTACAGAAGCTTCAAAGCTTTAGAAGGATCCTTCCTCCTCAAGCCTATTGGCTAACACATTTGCTGTTCGCCTCTGAGAAGTGCACCCACTTTGGACTTGAGACAGATTGTCGTGTGACCTGTAGGCAAAAAGAGATGGAAGCGTTGTTCAAATCTATAAGGTTTCTGGGTGAATGTGTTATGTTACTGAACCAAAGGCAGCAAGTCAGTCACTAAAAATATACAAGTCTCAAGTTGAGTCAGTGTATCATTTATGGTCGAGTCAAGTCTGAGTCAAGTCACTGGAGCAATTTAAGTTTGGCTTGAGTCCGAGTCAGTCGAGTCTACATCACTGCTAAAAACTGAAGCAGATTCTTTGCCCCATTAACATGGAAGTCATCAATGCTTATGACTCAAAAGAAGAATATGCCAGCTCTTTGTTATGTGTGTGCTGTGTTCACACATGTCCCCCTCCCTGGAGAAAAAATCTAGACTGTTCGAAGAACTTTTAAGAAGACTGCATGTTGCAAGAAAGCAAAACTAGATCCATTCCATGCAGTTCTTACCCTAAGGCCACTGTTGGGTTGGACCACTCTCCCTCTAGTTTTCTTACCTTTTCTCATCCCTCCCTTTCCCCCAGTCTTGGTGTTACATAAGGAACATCAAAAGCCCCTTGAGGGAGTGTTAGAAGCCTCCCCGTGGAGTTCATTAATGAGTCAGTTTGCTCTTAGCCTTTTTCTCTTCCTCCTCAAGCAGGTGTCACTGCTGTCAGTAGTAATTAGGGCAGAATTGGAGGGGGGACAGCAGCAGGATTCAACCCATCAAAAGAAATTGTCTTGAAAGAACTTTTCACTGTTTATGGCTTATGTGTTCTTGAAGCAAATACTCACGTGGTTTCCAAGTCATTTTTTGAGTGCTTGCTCTTTTTCCTTTTAGCAAGAGACATTATAATTTTATATATTCACAGGTATTTTGAAAGGAGAAGAAAGGGGGAAAGATCACTAGGTAGATAAAAGGGATGCTATCTGAGATAGCTGCCTCATTGGATTGCACAGTATGGCTGACCATATTTTTATCCCAGGAACACTCGACAAAATGTTGGGGCAGGAGTGGTAGGCAGGTGGGGGGTACGTGACTGCCTGCCTTACATTATATCAGATTTGCGCAATCCAACATGAGTGTCTGTTTCTGCCTGAGATACAATCACAGTACAGTTAAGGGTGCCCCCAAGTCCTAGTTTTTCTTTCATGTGTGCTGACATTTTAAGACATTTCTGTTAACTCTAGCAAGCTTTGCTTAACATGGTGAAATGTCAGCTTGTGCTAAAAATATTGGGTTTGGTTCGAACCGCATTCAAATTGTTCAACCATTGTTAATTGTTGTTGTTTAGGTTTTGCTGTGTAAAGTTTTGGGCAAGATAGGAATGAATTCAGTCCACCTGCTTTAGATTTGTGCTAGAAAATGTGCCTTGAAGAAACTTGAGTGACTTTTAGCCTTGTAGGAAAACTTCATGTTCAAAAAAAAAACAACTATATTTGGAAGAGATCTTTAATCCATTTTTTAAAAAAGCGGCTATCAGATTTACAGTGCATGGGTTTTGAAATTCTGTTACGATGGTTTGTCATTATTATGTGCCTTCAAGTTGTTTCTGACCTGAAACTTATAAAACTTATCATGGGATTTTCTTGGCATTCCCCTGCTCTGAGGCTGAGAGAGTATGACTTCCCAAGATCACCCAGTGAGTTTCCATGGCCAATCAGGGACTTGAACCCTGGTGTCCCAGAATCACAGTCCAGTACTCAAACTGCTATATCACGCTTGCTCTCTGATTGTCTTACTTTGTTACTGTTTGCTCAGTAAATCTCACATGTGGATTCCCTTTCTGTAGTTGTCACTGCTCTAGAATAGCATCAGAACAAATCATTTAACCAAGTCTTACAGAGAAAAAGAAAAAAAGAAAGAATGAAATGAAATGAAAAACCCAAAAGAAATGCAACTCCATTATAGAGGAGTATGGTTGTGAGAATAACAACTGAAAGATGGACCATGTATCCATCTTGAACTCCTTGGAGGAAAAGTGCAATATAAGTGTAACCATTAAATGCAGTTTTGTGTGATATGTATTTATTTATAACATTTATACCTACTCTTTGGTCAAAAGGGCTTACAGAGCAGTTTACAAGTAGTTAATTTATCCAGGAGTTACAGTGAAATCAAAGTCTCCATCAGGCTTATCATCTAAGAAAAATGTGTCAAGATGCTCAAAAGATGGCCCTTTTCTATGAATAGAACAACCATCTTTTGAGCATCTTGAGACATGACTCTTGTTTCTTCTGTGGATTCCATTGGGTGCTTCCCAGTTTCTGCTTATTTAAAGTAAGTAAGACATGAGACACAAAGAGAAAAGATGAGAAAGAGAGAAGAAGAAAAAGAAATTCTGCTGCAGCTTGGTCCGGGTATGATGGAAATATGCCTCCTGCTCTTCATCTCCCTCTGTGGCCAAAGGAGTCATAGCTGGAACCAAAATGTATGCTTTTTGCTTAAGCATTTACAGATATTAAGTCAGTGCACACTATATATCTCTATGTGACAGCAAGATATAGGGAATGGAAAAGAGAGTTGATCATATCTAAACTGCAAAATAAATTTTGAAAATTGGCATCCTTTCCCCCTTGCGCTGTCATCGTCTGCCTTCTCTTCTGGCAACTTTGTGAAGAAAAGCACTTCAAGAGCTCCTCCTATTAATAGCCCTGCTCAGGTCTTGTTGTGTCTCCTGTATGTGAAAATGTTGGTGTGGTAACAAGTGGTTTGCAAAGTACTCAGTATGTACGGAAAACACCAGATTAGGGTGAAGATAGATGCTGTATTTCAAGAGCTGGTCAAGCAGGTGCTTTGCTTTTGTGAGCCAGTCTTTTCAATTTGATTTGTACATGTACAATGAGTCAAACAAAGGTTCAGCAATCTTCCTTCTTATTGATCATCATCTCTGTTACTATTAATATTTATGTTTTGCCTGTCAATTGGAGCAGCCCTCAAGATGGATAAGAGTCTAAAAAACCTGGAAAGGCATCAGTTTAAAGCATGGTAAAATTTAATCAGAGAAAATTGTCAGCAGATCAATACAGTTGGAAAACAACAACCAAATCTCTTGCCCTCTTGTCATCCTTCCGTTGATTTATTTGAAGGAATGCATGTTTATATAGCCATTCTTTATTTTATTTTTAATTTTGATTATTCTGCTGGGGGGGGAGATGTAGGCTTATTGTATAGATTTGAATAGCATCAGATGCCTCAACAGCAAGACATGGCACCTTAAACAGCCACGTTTCCCTCCTGTAAACTGGAAAACTAAAAGCTGCAAAGCAGAGTTTGATTAATGTTGAATATAGTAAGATACATCTAGATTACCTGCAGCTCTTCTGTAACTATTAAGCTGGTTCCATTGGTGACCTTTGGCTGGAAGAACCATAGTAACAAGGAGAATTGGGGTAGAAGTACTCTCCTATCTTTGCTGAACCCCCAAAATTTGCTCAGGAATGCCAGGAAATCTGGAGTGGACTTTTTGGTAGAGAGGAAGAGTCTGTGGGAGAGAGGCAGAAGGTTCCAGATACTCTACCTAGAGGATTTGACCCATAGGCTCTTACATTTTCCTTGAGCACAGGAATAAATCTTGGGGTTTTAATGTTTTTTGTTTGTGTCTCTTTAATATGAACTTGTTAGAAAAGATCACCCAGTTGTACTTCTCTCTTACCATAGTGTTTAACTTGCTTTCACAGCACAAATAAATTCTGGAGAAGCAATTTGCCAGGGACCAGCCGAGGATAATTGCTGAAACTGTAAAGGAGGACCACCATAATGAAGCACTTCTTGAGGTAATTCCTATACCCTGTTTGTGCAATGCTCACCTTATAAAATATACTGAGCCAGTTATTAAAACAAGATATAATTGTGTGTCCATGCATGCACATACATATACTTTTTTTAAAAAAATCAAATTTTGCACCAAGTTAATTTCAACTATACTGGTTGAAATTGACACAGGCTAAAAATTTTCACCTATTTTTGGTCTCTCTTGTCTTGTTGTGTTTCTATGGAGGGTTCTAAAGCACAGCCGTCCTGGCTGCTGGAAATTCTGCATAGCACATTCCTTATTGCCTTTCATAATAGCAGTAAGCATTGTGTGAAGACTGCCAAGGTCAACTTTATAGCCTGAGAGACAAGAAACTTAAAAAGTTAAAATAGTCCTAGTCTTGAGACTGAATTTTAAGGTAGAGCTAAAAACAGAGAGGTAATGTGGGAGTAATTTTTTTTCCTAGGGCTTTTTGATAAATGTGATGAGAATCCCCATCTACTGAGAATGTGTTGTCTTGAATACCATTTTGTATGCTCTCAAAGATATCGTGACATCCACTGTGTCAACATCTCAGCAAGCACTGTTCTCAATTTGCTTTGTTCTCTGTCAGTGGCATTGGGAGATAGCAAGATCTTAGGAACTTATTCTGTCAGCCCAATATTCCAGTATTGTCACCACTAACTGGCTCAAGGTTTATGGCAGGATTCTTTTTTTAACGTTACCTGGAGATGCTGGGAGTTGAACATGAGACCTTACAGTATGTGCTGTACCACTGAGCTGCCACACACCTTTCTAGATCCAGTTGCCTGTATAGCATCATGGTTTCTTCCCGTTCACAACTTGATCACTGATTGACTCAGACTGATCTCAGGAATTTGAAGAACTGAGCTCACAGTTCTTTCATACAATGTCCACTTCGGGGTATCCAAAGCTTTCTGCATTTCAGCAACCCAACAGGTTGAAGAGGTAGTCTTGTGACTGCTATTGTTGAACAGTTAGGACTCAGGAGTCTTCACCACCTTGATGCAAATAATCTAGAAATCTGCCAGTATATTCCAGTTTACCTTCTGCTTCTATCAATGACAGAAAGAGAATTGCTCTATCCCTCCCATAAAGGGAATTGTATGTTTACTGGTAGTTTTCTGGCCTCTGCTCTTTTTCAGGTGCTGCAGACTAAGAAGGGTGAAGTCATTTTTTTTTCTGGTTATCCTAGTCCACTTAATTCCATGCTCATTCTTTATACTGCACTAGTTTTAAAGTGTTATGTCAGTATGTATGATCAGCAACATGAATAGACCTTTTATAGTTGAGAAAAGTTATGCAATTTTAAGCTATGTGTACCATATGTTTGTTTTAGTAGGGCTCTTTGCCCGTATAATATTAACATTATTGCAGCAGCTAATACCACAAGGTTAGGAGAATTACCACTTTTTAGTATGAATTGTTTAAGAGCTAACATGTGCTGGGTTTGTAAATTCTGGATTAGACATACAGAAGAATGGCAGATTGTTTAGAAGAGATCGTATGCAGTGTTACTAGCGCTTCCATTATGGCCAGTTTCCTTTCCAAAGGTATGGAGCTGTTGTTTCAGTTGATTATTCCAATGTTATCTCCAAAAGAAAATGTTTTTCTCCCTTTGACAGCATTTAAAGCCGTTGTACAGTCTGCTCCTGCTGTTGCTTGGGAAACAAGCTAAGTTGATCTCTGCGGTCTGGTCTCACAGGCCCTTTCCATGGTGCTGTTGCCCTCTAAACTGTCTCAGTACTTAAGCAGAGCGGTTCTACTTGTTCGTAATTTATTTAGAAAGCACTGGGACAGGTCAAAGATCTAGAGAATGGGGCGGATGGGGGGAAAATGTGATAGTACAGAAGTAACAGTATGGAAAGAAGTAGATGGTACTTTGCAAAGTAATTGGATGCCAGAGCATAAATATGAATTCAGTGCTGTAGACACTGACTGAGAATTATTGTGGGTATAATCAGGGATGCATATTTCTTCATTGTTATGCACAGAAACTTCCAGAACTTCCACAATGACTTACAGGTGTTTTGTTTTGTTTTTTAATAAAGTTAAGATAGTAACACTAATAATCTATTTAAAAATCCAACTACTGCTCTGTCTATAACAGGGCCATAGAGGCAAATTCTGAAAATACTGCGCATTCTTCTGGGATTCACAACCATGGCACAGCGAAGAAACTTATTAGTGAAGCTCTATGAAAGAGAACAGATTGAGGTGATTTGCATTTCTAAGGGGTGTGTGTTTGTGTGTTTAAGCAAGATGATAGGGTAGAAGTTGTTAGATTGTATTCTGAAATGGCTTCTTTTTGGTGGATTGATAACACAAAACTCCATATGGCTTGCAGGAACAGTTACCACAAGTACTATTTGTGGGGTTTCCACTCTGTTCAAATAGTATTTTTAATTGCCTTGGGGAGGAGGAGAAAAATAGTTTTCGTGGGAAGCTTCGCCTCTAATTGATAGACAGGACTAGTGCAAACGCAACTTCATCGGAGGGGTGGACCATCCTACTTCCTGTTGGCCTGGTTCTTCTTCTTGGCCTTGTAACTGCTGTCATAGAGTTCTGGCTTCATGCAGAGGCCTAGTTGTGGTTCCACTGCAGATTTCTAGTTGACTAATTTAGCTCTCATTGGCTACTTTCTCTTGCCTTCAGATGTCCTTAAGGTACCATCTGCTAAAAAGACTCTGCAGGGCACTTTTCCATCTCCCATTGGCAAAGCATGTTTAAGTATAATCCCCATTGGTCAAGGGAGTGGTGCCATATTCTCCTCCTTTTCTGCTGTAGTTAGAGCTCAGAGAGCTCTGTGTGGTCTGTAAATGGCATTACACTGAGACAGTGGAATCCACAAACCTCTGCAGTACTTATTTCTCTTATGTCTCTCAAACTTGGGGGAAAAATATACAGGGGAGCAGGTGAAATGGGTGGAACCCTTGAAGAGTTGTGCCAGGGGGCTGCAGATACCCTATTGTTACCCTGCTGCTTTGTGTTTCACCATCCGACTTTTACCCATGAGAGAGAATCAGGTCTCCTTATGCAAGTAGAGACATCATTTCCCCAAGAGTCTTGTGTGTATAGTTGGCCTTCCATTTTTATGGAGGTTCGGCATGCAGGACCCCCATGAAAGTGGGGAAAAAAAGTGAGTATCATAAGCCCCCAAACCACATTTAACAAATACAAACAGGTACCTGTACTGACAGGATGGCCAGGCCTGGCCACTTGTGCATTCCTGTGCTTGTTCGCTCACTTATGTGGGCAGGAGAGAACAAGGGGATGGGATGGGAGGAGAGAGAAATGGATACCCATCTCATCCCCCTCTCCCCCTGCCTGCACACATGAGACTGATTTCCTCCCAGTCATCATGGTGTGATTGAAATCCCTTTTAAAAATGGTACAGGGCAGCAGCAGAGGTGATGGCAAATACAGTAATCCATGAAAAATTAAATCTACAAATGCTTAACCTGCATATTTGCTATTTTCCCCAGTAAAAAGATAGTAAGCATTCCATCTCTCATTCTCACCAGGATTCCCTCAGTCAGGCCCACTAAGCTTGATGCAGGTAAGTTGTAACCCAGTGCACTTTATCATGGACAAATAGATATGGTGATCATGCTTGGACTGTTGACTGACAACTTCCTTCATATTCCCAAGTTATTCTTGACAGCTTTTCAGTCTGGTAATAAGACAGTGAAGATATGTTGCTCTTATGGTTATGCGTAAGAAGGCCTTGAAAAGATTTGTTTTATTTTATCTTAAATAATTTTGCCTGGACTTCAGACCTTGGTCCTCATGAGTCAGTTGTCTAAATAATATTAACACAAGCATAAAAAAGATGTAATTAAAACCTACAAACACAGCAGTCACATAAAACTCAGCAAATCCAGAAGCAGCATAAAACAGTGTGTCTGAAACCTGCATCATTACCCTCTTCCCAAGCTATTTTAAGTTGTTTGTAAGCTATTTAACTGAACTGTACCCAAAACAAACTGACAGCTGCCAATGCCTTTTAAGCACTTACAGAACATAATATTTTCTCCTTGTAGCAGTTAACTCTCTAGCTGAATTCTGTGTCAGCTGGATTTTCTGAATGGTCTTCACAGGCATCCTCAGGCATCAAAGGCTGTAGTACTCTACCCCAAACATTATTGAAATATTCTGAGGAGCAAAACAGTTGGTTTGTTGGTGGAGCCAGTGAATCAGGCAGGGTATTCTCTTCATTTTTTAAGTCCTTCTGGTGGTTGCTCATAGATATTACAGAGCAAAGATAAGCTTAGTTTCCTTTTTGCTAAACCATGGTTTCCCAGGGCTCTTTTTTGCCAAGCATCCCAAAGGCAGAGCAGAGTGACTGAAGGTTTTAGTTACCTTGGCTGCCAGAAACCTTTTCTCCTTTTTCTCTAGTGCTTTTTGCACTTCTACCCCTATTTGTTGTTCTATGATCCTCCCTCTACATTTGTGAGTTTGACCTTTGCAAATTTGATTATTCGTGAGTACGCATGCCTCGCCCGCATTCTCCTCCTCCCATTCCCATGCATTTTGCCCCAGCACAGAGAACTCATGCTGAGGCAAAAGGAAAGGTAAGGTTATGGTGTGGTAGGGGAATCCTTACCAGATCCTTCCTTTTCCCCCTCTGGAGCTCCCCCTCCCACTCCTGTGCATTTTGTTCTGGTGTGGAGAACTCACATGAGGCTTCCCCCAACCCCCTTGCTTCCTATTTTGCACGGGAACTGGAAGAGAGAGAGCTCTGGAGGGAGAAAAGAAGGCTCGCTTGAGGCTTCTCCCACCCACCGTCTTCCCTTCCATTTTGCAAGCAAACTAGAAGAGGAGGAGCTCTGAAGAGGGGGAAGGAAGGCGTGCATGAGGCTTCCCCCCAACCTCATTCCCTTCCATTTTGCATGGGAGAGGAAAGCCCAGAAGAGAATGGGAGGGAGAGCAGAGGGAGTTATTCACATTTTTTTCCACTTTTGCAAGGGTTCTGTGCCCCAAACTCGTGAAAATGGAGGGGCCACCGTAATCAATTGAAGTATGTCACCCAAACTCAGTGTTAACGTGCTTTCTTAAAAAGCTCCTTTCTTCTCTTCTAGAAAAGGCAGCAGTCTGCTCTGCTAGCCTCTATTGGCTCTCTGGTTCAGGAGTTATTCTCTGACTGCCTCCTGCACTATAGGAAGCTGCTGGAGTTTCTGCCAGGTTTCAGTGGTAGCTGCAGCAGTGACAGGAACCTTGCCAGCATGTATCAAATTGTGGTGAAAATGATGCAGCTCCTGGTGGGTTGGGGAATCCAAAGCAACCTACCAGCACGAGGAAGTTGTTCACTCTTGAATTACACAGTAAATGAATGCAGGGATATGAGATGAGACTCTTGGGTATTGCAGGCTCTCATTCTCAGAGTTGCTCTCAATGGCAGTCATCATGCCTTGGATCTCCTAGCACCACTGGATCCACTTTTGCAGGATTCGCTGCTCTGTTATAGTCCCTCTGTGAAGCTGGAGGTTGAGTGGACCATAAAGTCCTAGGTAGTATATCTTTATCCCATTTTGCCTTCTGAGTATTGTGAAGTCAGGATTTCAAAAAGTGAGCTAAAAACCACATGACGTAGGTTAGATTGAAAGGTCAGCGAGATTGTTTCTTGGGTTCATTAGGAGCCCGTGGGTTCCAGTTCTGTAGTTAAACCTGTGTTTCCAGTCAGGTTTACCTCAACACCTAAGTTTTCTAACCAGAAGGTGCTTTTACAAAGGCTATTTGGAACATTTGCCAAATATCAAAATTCTCATTTCTCAGCTGTGTGGCTTGGATTTGTATTCGCCTCTGTTATCATATATGAAGCATCATATGCAAATCCTGTAAACTCAAACATACAGTCTTTCCACCCCATATTTTAGGTGAAAGGATTGTAGGACATTTTGCTGATTTGGGGAATTGTTGGGCTTTAGGTCTGTCTGTAGTATTTGTTCTCTTCCAGTATTTCAGAGGACCAAAAGCAGATCATCCTGTTGATTTTGAATCTGCTGGTTGTCTTCCTCAGAATTTGGGTTATGTGTTCCCCGTCAGTTCTTTTGAGAGCAAGCAAATCTCCATACTAGCGCTGATATGTATTCTGTTCACATGTAGAGAAATAAATCTCTGAGGCTGTTGAATCATGATCAGTCTCAGACTGTGTAGCATCACTGAATGACTTTACTCTGATATGAACTCTGGTTGCTATGGTGCTTCTTTTTATCTAAACCAATGGATAAATAGAAAAAAAAATCATGTCTATAGCAGAGAATCTGTCTCTATTATTGGATACCAAAATAAGGAGGGCCATAGAAGGACATAGGAAGAGGAAGGCAGCCATATCTTTAGTGTAATAATATGCAAGGCAAGTTTTTACTGGCCTCTTTATCAGCAGTATCATGTAAAAGCTGTAAAAGCCCTTAGATCTCATCACATCTCTATATTCACTAGCTCTTGAAGTTTAGTTTGAATTTATAAAAGGTTTATCTAGACCAGAAAGGTCCTGGTTACTAACTGAAGCATAAATGAAGCTAATCGGAGTGTCATAATGAATGTGTATGGTTCAGCAAACTATATTACACCAGTCATGAGCAGACAGAGTGATTACCTTGTCTGTCACTTTCTGCTCAAGGCTAAAACTGGGCTGTCACAGAGCTGTGTTATAGCTGTGGGTGTTTGCAGAGTTGTATCCAGGCATTTGATATATTGTGCTGTGCATCATTCCTTTAGCTTTATAATAATGACAGCCTGAATCTTAAGTGGGATGAAGGAGGCAGAAGCAAGAAACCACGTAACTGGTGAGCAACTGGCCTTTTTTTCCCCCTGGATATTTTATGTGGAAGGAGAGAAAACCTTAGGTGGAGTTTTGTCCCCTTCAAACATGGGTCTTGTTCACTAACTGAGAATTTAGGTACAAGTATATTTCTTTTAACAAAGTGGATGTGTTTCCAGGCTTTACTTCTTTAACAGAAACTTTGATACCAGAGTTGGAAATAAAATGGAAAGAATAGGGATAGGTTGCTATACGACACTCAAAAAAGAAGAGTAGTTTGACATGGTTCAACAGATTTTTTATTCAAAACTAACATTAGGTGAATATGAAATGAAACAGCAAGATAAGGTAAGCTTTACATAAAGAAAAACATTTTGAATCTTCTAGAAGCCACCTGAAAGCTTCTTCAAACATGCATCCTGGGGGAAAAAAAATTTCTGTTAAAAGCCTCTGCTTTTCTTATGATTTCCATTTTAGTGGTTAAACTTACAGATCTATGCTTTTTCAACGAGCCAAGGTAGCTGGTGAGGCAAGCAAATCTGACCTGTTGGTGCAGTGGTTAAATGCCGGTACTGCAGCCACAGTGGTATGATCCTGCAGGGCTCCAGGTTGACTCAGCGTTCCATCCTTCTGTAAGCAGGTAAAATGAGTACCCAGCTTGTTGTGGGGCAGTTAGCTAAAACACATTGTAAACCACTTAGGGAGTGCTTTGCACTGATAAGCAGTATACAGATGTAACTGCTATTGCTTTGCTACTGCTCTTCCCTTTTCTTTCTGTTTTGCTCTTCATACTTGCTCAGTAAGTGATTCTGGGGGAAGCTTTTTGCCTTGCACACGCACACAGCTACATTAGGATCACTTAGACCAGAATCTTGTACTTTCCCACATCAAGCTTTGCTGCATCGTGTACTGCAAACATGCTGCTGCAACCTGGTGCTGAACGTCTTTCTCCAGCTTTCCTTTGCCATCCTCCCAGTGCCAGTGCTGAAAGAGAGAGAGGGAGAGGGAGAGAAACTCCAGCTAGACAGAAGCTAAGAAAAGGAGGGGTCAGGCTTGGTTAGTACTTGCCAAGGAATACCAGGTGCTATAGGTGACGTTTCAGAGGAAAGCAACGGCAAACAACCTTTGAGTACTCCTTTCCTAAGAAAATGTATGAAATTGTTGGGATCTCCATAAATTGACAGGCAACTTGAAAGCTCCCATACATATACTCTCTTTTTGAGGTAAGATTTTTCAGGTTATTTTTATTTTTATCCCAATGTTTTTCCCCAAAATTGGGACTTAGAGTGGGTCACAATTTAAACAATAGAGTTAAAACATACAAAAAGTGAAGATTAACATAGAATTAAACTGTTTGCAGTATTAAAACAATAACACCTCAGTAAAGAATAAAAATGCAATTAAAAAAGATAAAAAGCTCTGAAAAATACCTATCAAAACAATATACTGCCCCCCTAGCCTGTTCTTTAAAAACTCCCTGGTTTAAAAGCATGTCTGAATAAAGAAGGTTCAGCCTGCCACTGGGAGGAAAACATGGAGGGGGCCATTCTGGAAGGAAGTTCCAGAGTCTAAAGACAGCCACTGAGAAGGTCTTCTCTTGTGTCCCCACCAGCCATGCTTGTTATGGTGATGGGACTGAGAGAAAGGCCTCTCCTGATGATATCAGAGCCTGGGCCAGTTCATAAAGGGTGATATGGTTTGCCAGACAGCTTGGATCTGAACCATATAGGGTTTTATATGGTCATAGCCAGCACTTTCAGTGCTGGTTTAGGCATCTCAGTTAGGTGAACAATGGAACAAACTAGTCAGATTTTACCTGATGATTCAGTGTGGAAGACTGTGTAAATGAGAAGGTGGTTCTTAAAATAGTTGATTTTACATATCATAGTGAGCACATATCTTTAGCTGCACAAGATAAAAGGTACGTGCAACTAGAAGCCTCAAAGCTTCTTAAAAGCTTTCACACTGAGAATCAGCTTTTACTTTAACTGAAGCATCTAGGTTAAGAATCAGGCTTGGGTCATTTTAGATTTGGAATGGCGGGACAGATGTCAGCGGCGTGTCACTTTCACTCTAAGGCGGCTTCTGGGTGATGGAGGGGGCTGCGCATGCTCGACCCTCTGGAACCCCCCAGGAACTGCATCATCACCCCCTGGACCCCATCACCACCCTCAAATTTACCTGTACCTGTGGCAGCTCTCTAGTGCAAGAGATTGCCATGTAAAATCTAGTGTGTTTGTCCCTTATTCTGCTTTCCTGAGTAGGAACAATCGCTTCAGTTGCATGCAGATAGCTGCAGAAGATGGATTCCCCAATGTACAGTACAGAGCGTCTTTTTCCTCTACAAGATGGAAGAATATGGGTACCAGCACTGATTTTTAGCAACATAGTTTGTCATTGATGACAAGGGGGGGGGGAGGATGCACATGACTTGCATTGACTTTTAAGTCTTTGAGGTCTGGATGTATTTCTGCATTAATGTATGCACTACCTGTGGATAGATTCAAACTGTGGGGAGAATCTTCTGTCTTCATATAAATGAGTTTTCAACAACTGGAAGACTGTTTTAGTGTGAGCACTCCCTGACATGGTAGAACAAGTTAATAAATCATTTTGTCCCCTGAATGAACTTTGTTGAAAGCCCATTTCCACCACCATCCTGGCAGACAGCCACAGTTGCGAAGAGTGTGCTTAAAGGTAAAAGCACAGAGAAATCTGCAATTGTGTTTGTTATGTACACAGTCATTTTTGCTCATTGTAGTGGTAGCTCATTCATAGGGTAAAAAGCATTTATCTTTCTGAGAGTTAATTACAAAAGTGAGCTAAACAGTCTTGCAGAACATTGGAGAACTAGATTTTAACATTCAATGTAAAATGTGGACATTGTGTAGCAAAGGAGGTGAGGAAAAAAGTGAGCATTCATATGAATTCCTTCAGCCATAGTGATATCTCATTACCACTTGGGCTTTTCCTTAAGCAGGAGTGGGAAGGCAGTGGAATGTCT
This sequence comes from Cyclura pinguis, assembly GCA_030412105.1. NCBI lineage: Eukaryota > Metazoa > Chordata > Lepidosauria > Squamata > Iguanidae > Cyclura > Cyclura pinguis. The sequence continues at coordinate 264,440,431 of CM059601.1, read as the reverse complement.
AGAAGTTCACATTGTTCCATTTTCCATCAGACTCCACACTTCCCCATTTTTCCAAGATGAGAAAGGGCTGAATAGTCACTTCTGGGTTTAAAAAATGCTGTCTCTGGCCCCCCAAAGAGATGCATTTCAGTGGTAATGGGAATGAAATAACCTTAGATGGGTCACCCCTAGAAACTTATGGGGTCATGTTTTTTTGCCAGTGGGAGGGCTTGGGGGCCACTGTGGGGACCGCCACATAACTGCCATCTTTAGCTGGTAGGGTCTTTTAAAGTAAGCATTGGTAGGTTTTGGGGTTTTTTGTTTTGTTTTGTGAATCAGTGCTGAGATAACAGGTGCTGAGATGCTGGTATCAATTAAGAAATCAAATAATTGGCCCAAATATTGTGCATTTCCTCTGCTCTCTAGTAGAAACATTCACTGTTCATGGCCTCCTTCACAGTTAAGTTTTGTATTAGTTTTGATGCTTTCTGTAGAATAATTTGAGGGTGGGAAAATACTTCTTTGGACTACAACTATGGCTGGGGAATGGGATTTAGGAATTCTCATTCCCCAAAAAGTAGTTCTTCCATCCTCTGTCTGAGGTTATAAACTTTGCCAAATTTGCTGAATCTGTTGTCATGGTTCAACAACAGGGTATGCTGATATCACACTTAACTATAGTTCAGGAAGTTTGTGCTGGAGTAGGGAATGGGTGAGAGAGGACATCTTCTAATCTCATGATTAGAGGGTACTCTCAGACCTCTTCAGAAGTTCCTCCAAAAATACTTGTGCTTTATTAAAATGGTACTTTTAAAAAATAGAGCCAGTACTTTGTAGTCTTTGTGAAAATCAGAAAGCTAGATCATCTTAAAAGCCTAATCCATTTCATAAATAGTATACTTTCATTGCAGGATTTCTACAAGCAAGAATTTGTTTTTGTAAAAACAGTCATTGAAAAGATAACAGACTTAACTGTACTTTCCATTCTTCTTCCTAAAGAAGATCTTCAGTGTCATAAGTATAAGATGGAAGAGTAGTGTATCATTTAAAGGTATCCACTAGATGAATATTTTCTTCCCATAGATACCTAGCTAAAATATAGTTATTTCTTAGTGCTATCTTCTATAAGTTGTGTGTGGTTTGTAATCGCTTTTTAGAGCTTTAGTAGTAGTCTGTTTTTATCCTTATTCCCTCCATTTTGAATTGTTTCTACACTTGAATAAGCCAGTAGCCCAGACCTATTCTTGTACATGCTTTCTTAGAACTAAAAGCTTCTCAATTAAGTGTGATTTGCTTATGAGTAAGCGTACTTTGAGCTGCAGCCAGCAACTAATATTGAGCGTAGTTTAATTAGCAGTAACAATTGCATAATACAAATACTTTATACCAGATGGTTTGTTTACCAGCCAGTATCACTGAGCCAAAATAGGTGTATTTCCAACTGTAAGCAAAGAATTTTGGTGTTGATGGATGGTGCCTCCTAAATGTGGCCCTCCAGATGATCTCACACTGCACCCCTACTTCGCAAAACCAGTATGAGGAATGCTGAGAGTTGCAACAGCATGTGGAAGGCCACACAATTCCCACTGTGTCCTAAAAGAATCTGTAAATACAAAGGACATTTTCCTTTCCCCACAAATGGTGTGATTTAAAGAATGAGGCTCTCCCACTTCTCAGAAGAGAAGATAAACGTTTAGATTCACCGGAGACTCATCTGTATTATGTAATTACAGTGTTGTCGTAACACTTTAACTGTCATGATTCTACCCTGTAGAATCCTGGATTAGCAATTTAGGAAGGGGCATTTAGAATTCTCTAGTTCAGTCAGGGCATGCTATTGGCTCAACAGACTACAAATCCCGGGATTCCATGAAATGAAACCATGCCAGGTAAAGTGAAATAATAGTGCTATAACTGCATAGTGTGGATGGGCCTTAGGCCTCTGCATACATATTATGTATGTTACTTAAATAGATTGCAATTACATGTACATTTATCTGAAAATAAGTCCAGTTGGATACAGGAGAATGTATATGTAGAATTGTCATACACAAATACCTAATATTTTATTGTTGAATTTGTGCCTTAAAGCTTATATTTTGGAATACATAGAGTTTTGTGCTAACAGACTGCAGCAATCACATAAATGTAAGCATCTTACTTTGTACAAGTTAGTGTTGTACCTTTCCCCCAAAATATGAAGTTGTATTTGCTAGGGTGGACTAGAGGAGGTAATCAGAGATGTCCCAGAGTTAATTACCGATATAATTTATTCAAATAATTAGTTGAATCATGGCAAATAAATAAGGAATCATGTTTCTGAGAAGAAGGCACAAAACACTAGAAATCAGAGGAAAATCAGTAAATTTCACAAAAAATATTGAGGGACCTTGATTAAAGAACCAGATGAATTTCTGTCATACAGATAAGACTGATGATGTGCAGAGTTGTTCTTAGACACCACAGTTGCCTCTAATCTACCTTTAGCTGTCCAGTTAAAGTTGATTGTGCTCCCAGTTGCTTATCAACTTGTCTTAAAGCTTCAGGAAGAAAATCATATAGCTGTATATTCCAAGAAGCAGGTTAAGATTCAGAAATATGGATCTGGAAGGTTGAAATGAGAAAAACAAAGTCCAGGGAGGGAATGAGGAGATAATGAAGTAGTGAGCCACTGTGGTATAGTGGTTTTAGTTTTGGACTACAGCCCTAGAGATCGTTTCCCTGCTTGGCCATGGAAACCCACTGGCTGACCGTGGGCACATCACACACCCTCAGCCCCCAGAAAATCCCACCATAGGTTTGTGTAGGGTCACCATAAGTTGGAAAAATGAAGGCATACAACAATGAGCTTAGACCTCATAAGGAGAAAACAAAACAAATTAGTCTGTGCAAGAATTTGGGAGATTCCATACTGGAAAACTTAACCCATTGTGAAAACTGGAGCGTTCTCTCAAAATTGTGGCAAAAAAAAAAGGTAAATGGAGGCGTCAGAATGAACCAAATCCGCTAAAAGTAAAATCAGAATGAGAAAAGAAGAAACCGAAAAGAAAGCACTGTTTTGTGATCTATGACACTACCAAAATTCTGTGTCAAGCCTGGAGAAAGAAGGGCATCATGCTATTTTTCCTTTTTACTGCTCAAAAACAGCATCTCTTTGTCTAGGGGCAGATAACATGATCCTGTCGTCTGACCACAGTACAGTCTGGACATTAAGCCACTGAAGGTATCTGAAATATCCAACCTAGTAGCTTCTTCAGTTTATTCCATTGCCCTGTAGTTTCACTGGAACCGTAGCACCACAGCAACCATTTGTCTCTCTTTTCACTTATTCGAGAATCCAAAACATCCAGGCTGAGAAATCTCTGCCTTCTTCCTTCCAGCGTGAAACAATCAACCATACTGTATATGAACCAAACTGAAGATTTCTTCCATGCCATCCCATAGGACTCATTCCCAGTACCCCAGGCACTAAGATCAACATACCCCCCACTTTTTTTTTTAATATATATAAATTTTTTGTGTCTTAGGCTTCTCTGGCTCATTTTAGTCCCAGGAAAGGCCTTCAATAGCCAAATAAATCACTTCTGCTCTGTAAAATGATCCCCTTGGCATAAATATAGACTGTAGGTTGGCCTTTTTCAGACCCGTAATTCTTCTTTAAAAATACAAACAAAAGAGAGAATTTGAAGCCCTAGCTTTCTGATTGCTGATACATGTTTATGATGTTTATATGTTTATAATACATATGTTTATGATTATGATATGTTTATGGGGTGGATATGGAGAAATTAAATGAATGGGACAGTCTACTTGTACAAGAAGTCCATATGTGAAGACTTTGAGGATGGTAGCACAGAGTTGACATAGTTGATCTTTTATGAGTGACACGCTGTAGCCTAGGCCATTGCCGCACTAGACTGTTATAGTGCTATTATTCCACTTTCAACATCCGATGGAATCCTGGGATTTACAGTTTAGGGAAGGGCCTTTGAGGAAATGGCCCTAGTTTAGCATGATGAGATTAATTTGTAATAAACTGCAGGTGTGTAAATTCCTGACCTCTCTGCAGAAGCAAGGAAACACTGAAAAGGCTTTGCTTCCAGTTGTCATGAATCCAACAAAGTGTGGTTAATCTTAATGTTGATATGCTTAAAATAAGCCAACCTAAAAACACAGCTTATGAAGAAGCTGTTTAAAAAAAAAAACACCGTAATTGCTTTGCTGAAGTTTAGAGTTTCAAAATATACATAATCGGGGTTTATGTAATTTGCAAGCAGAAGGTACCAAACTGCTTGTAGCTCCACCAGAGAGAGAAGGGTGTGTGCACATGCCCAAGGTCACTATAATTTGTTGCCTTCTTGCTAAATTGGTTGAATTCTGATTTTTCTGGGCTTGATGTATTTCAGCTGTGATGATTATGGCTTTCTGTCATCACCTTATTATCCTGCCGTAGGGGGTCAACCTTTAAGCCTAGTCAGATTTGAGGTGGTTTTCCCAGAGTACATCTGTTAAAAACTCAGAGCTTCAAGAAGTAGGTTCAGGAAGCATGTTGGCCTTATTTTAGTGTGCTCTTCAGACTTCATGTTGATTAGAAAAGATTTCAAATTCAGGATAAGTCATGCTGTCAGTAAAAGAGTCAACTCTCCGGGTAATTTGAAACAGAGGTAATAGTTCTTCACACTTCAAGATCTGTTTGGTTTTGAGTGCTAGCATGAGTGTCCATAGCTAAACACTCTGCTTCAGGAGAGAGCAGTTTGTGTCTTGCAGCTTGTTGATGTAGAGTTACTCCTCTCATCTGTAACCAGCATAGCCAGTTGAGAAGGATGATGGGAGATGCAGTCCAGCAGGAGGACCACAACTTGCCCATTCCTGTAGTGTTCACTATCACTTAGTTGGACTGGTTTTGTACCTGATCATTACATCCAGTACATCTCTGATTTGTTTAGTCTGCATTGTGCCAGTATCTTTGGTCATGTCATCATACACTGTAGTCAGTACTGGGAATAAAGTTGACCAAGGCCCTTTCCGCATGTGGGGGGGGGGACACCCGAAAACAGAGCTTACCGGCGTTGTTTTCCGGCCGGCCGAGTCCATCGCCACGAGGAGCAGTGTGAGTTCGCTGCTCCGCAGTCCTCCGGTGTCCCAAATGGCGGCTTCCGGTTGGTGGAGGCTCTCCACCAACCGGAGAAGCTCGCCAACCGGAAGCCCGCCCCCGGCAGATCTGCAGGCATGCACTTGCGCACGCCTGCAAATCTGCTCTGGAGCCAGGCGACGGAGCGGCACGGGGTTGCGTGCTCCGTGCTTTTTAAAAACCTCTAAAAAGAGGTTTTTTAAAAAACACGCTGTGCGACCAGTTCCGGTTGCTCTGGAGTGGACTGAGGTATGGAACTACAAAAAGTAGTCTGCCCCAGTCCACTCTACGGTGCAGAAGACCTCCGTTGGAGGTTGCTCTGCACCATTTTAATTTCCCAGTGCGGAAATGGCCCAAGTTATCAGGAATACCATTACCGTATAACAGGTTGTGTGTTGCAAGCTGGTTTTGTGTGTGGTGTGTGGCCCATTTTGGTACAGCTAACCAGAAGCTTATCAAATGTGTTGTGTGGACACGGTCCTCAAAAGACCTTTCATGAGGGACAGCATTTTCTTTTGCCAACCTCAAGAGCCCCTGTCCAGAGTGGATTCCCAAGCCTGCTGTCTTTAATCTAATCAAGAGCTTCAGCTGATTCTTAGCAGAGCTCATGAAGCACACATGAACTTGGCAGTCCTTCCCCTCACCTGTTTTACATAGGCTTACTATGTAGGAATCCCCCTTCATCCCATCTTTTCTCTCTTCATTTGTCTCTCAGAGACAAATCTGGAATTAGAAGCGTAGAGCAAATAATCCTTGGTGTCTGGCTGGCATCTCTAGGTAACTGTATCCTAAATCAAGATTTGGAGAGTCTATTTGCCAAATTAGGGAGACCAACAGTTCCTGGAGCTGGAAGCTTGAGCTGAAACTACACCTAGACCTTGGGGTGAAACTGGAGCCAGAAGTATCAAGGCCAGTAATAGACCGTGTTGTCTAGGCAAGGCCATGCTTGAAGCATTTTGCACCGAGAATTCTGAAGCATTTGGCCAGTGCAGAAGTTCCATATTAGCTGCCCAGTTTACAAGGGCTGATCATCCACATCCATTCCCCTTTCTGTGCTTCAGGAGGGAGCTCATACAGTCCCAAAAAGCTCATAAAGTCCCAAGAAGACCCCTCATTGTATCTCTGTAGACCTTAGGGTTCAAGATTGAACTCTGGAGTCTTCAGTGATGGAACCCTTGGAGAGTTTTGGGCTTCAAACATTTATCTGTGCCTCTAAAAAATACTTTTGTTTGTTGAGCGTACCAAAATGAACTCATTCTCCTCATTCTCCACATAAAATAGACCTGTATTATTAATGGTGGGTGGATAGTCAAAAAAGAGTATGCTTATTTCTCCTGACACTAAGCCCCAGTAGAACAGCATGTTAAAAGTACCATTCCTCTACTGTATTTAGAAAAATGGGTGTGTTTCTTAAAATACTAATTGGGGACCTCTTTTTTTTTTTGCTCCTCTGAGGAACTTAGATTCTCACTTTAAGGATTTTCTTGACAGAATGCTTGTCCAGGTGTGCCTGTACTTCTATTGCAAGTGCTTGTGGCGCTGCCTGAAGTTCGTGGCAAGGAAACTGACAGGACGATGTGAGTTGCAAAGGATCTGCTACAGCACAAAACCTGGGGCTGGTAGAACTATGAAAATTGGTAAGTAGTTGTGGTAGGAGAAAAACATTAGTAGGAATTTGCTTTAATTTTGTTTTTTGTCAAAGTTGCCTTCTTGGTTGCTACAATTGCCAGAGTGAAAACTGAAGAGGCTTCTTGTCCTTTTAATGGTATTGTAGAAAAGGGAACTTCAGCAGGGGCTTCTTGTTAGCTGGTTGTGTGACAAGCAACACCTGCTGAAATTTCCTCATCTACACCGCTGTTAAAGGGACGGGAATCTCCCAGTTTTCCCTGTGGCAACCCTGTTTTGTGCCTGTCTGCATGTACAGCAGGAATAAGCAACTGTGGCCGTCCCAATATTGCTGAACTTTAGCTCCCATAATCCCTCGACCTTTGTTGGCACCATACTTCCACCAAACCTTCATAGGGTTTATAGTTGCTATTCCAGTTCGTCATATGATAGCCATCTGGTGACAAGCTTGGTTAGTCTTCAGATATTAGACATGCAGCCCACCACCAGGCCCATAATCAGAGCTTTACCACCTTGATAGAATTTGTCAGAGTTTATGCTCCGCTGGCATAGTTTCAAGAATGCAATCTCCCTTCCTTATGCTGACACAGCAGCATAAGATGTTACAGAGAGTATAGTATATTATTGGGCTTTAAAGATTATTTATTTAAAATGTATTTATTTATTTCGTTTACTTACCTTCCTCCTTTTTCCCCAGTGATGCAACTCAAGATGGCTTACCAAATGTTAAAAATAATACAGATTAAAAGTATTACAAAAAAACAATTAAAAGTATACATATAAAATCGATACTAATTAAAGGATAAAGGGGTTGCTAATACGCCAGAGGACAGGATCAAAATTCAAAATGACCTGGTCAAATTGGAGAGCTGGGCCAAGGCTAACAAAATGAAATTCAACAGAGAGAAGTGTAAGGTCCTACACTTAGGTAGAAAAAATGGAATGCAGAAATATAGGATGGGGGACACGTGGCTGGATAGCAGTATGTGTGAAAGGGATCTAGGAGTCCTAATAGACCACAAGCTGAATGTGAGTCAGCAGTGTGATGCGGCAGCCAAGAAAGCCAATGCAATTCTCGGCTGCATCAATAGGAGTATGGTGTCTAGATCGAGGGAGGTACTGGTACCACTCTACTCTGCTTTGGTTAGACCTCATCTTGAATCCTGTGTCCAGTTCTGGGCACCCCAATTCAAGAAGGACATGGTCAAGCTGGAGCAGGTCCAGAGGAGGGCGACCAAAATGGTGAAGGGCCTGGAAGACATGCCCTATGAGGATAGACTTAGAGAGCTGGGTATGTTCAGTCTGCAGAAGAGAAGGTTAAGAGGGGACATGATAGCCATGTTTAAATATGTGAAGGGATGCCATGTAGAGGAGGGAGAGGGCTTGTTTTCTGCCACTCCAGAGACCAGGACAAGGATTAATGGATTCAAGCTGCAGGAAAGGAGATTCCACCTGAACCTCAGGAAGAACTTCCTGACGGTCAGGGCTGTCCGGCAGTGGAATATGCTGCCTCGGAGTGTGGTGGAGTCTCCTTCCTTGGAGGTTTTTAAGCAGAGGCTGGATGGCCATCTGTTGGGAGTGCTTTGAGGGTGTTCCTGCATGGCAGGGGGTTGGACTGGATGGCCCGTGTGGTGTCTTCCAACTCTACATTTCTATGATTCTATGATTCTATGAAACTTTTATAAAGTTAAAACCATTAAAATTCATTGTAAGACTATATACAAACAGCAGAATAGCACAGCACACCATTAAAAGCTCATCCTGTCAGTTTCTAAAACCCTGACAACATAGGAACGTTTTGACTTGCCAGCAGAAGGAGTACAAGGAAGGGACCATCCCAGCCGTCCTAGGGAGAGATTTCGAAGTCTAGAAGCAATCACTGAGAAAGACCTCTCCTGCGTTCCCACCAAATATGGCTAAGACAGACAAGGGCCTCTCCTGCAGATCTTAAGAGTTTGAATGGGCTCACGAAGGGAGAAATGGTGCTTCAGATGGCCTAGGCCAGTGGTTCTTAACCTAGGGTCTGGGGACCCTAGGGGTCCATGGAGCCCTCGCAAGCAGTCCATGAGTCCCTGCTGCTGGAAACAAATAGCAGTGGCAGCGAAAGTGATGCGGCGTGACTTGCCTAAGGCCTCCCAGTGTCTGAATGGGGATTTGAATCCTAGTCTCCAGCAGCCATAAATAAATAAATAAATATTTGAATAGTTAAACAAATATTTAAATATTTAAATCTTGAGTTGAATCTTGGGGGTCCTCAGCAATAAATTGTATTTACAGGGGGTCTCTGGTAGAGAAAAAGAATTTGGGCTCCAAGACTCCAGGTTATAAAACTCCCCCTCCTTTTTTTTTTCTTTCATTTTTCTTTCTTCAGTGATGATTCATTTGTAGAATCTGGAGTTCTGCTTATTGCCCGTGCTATTTTGTTGAAATTTGCCAAAATCTGATGAGAAACAGAGCTTCAAATACATTATTTTTTTTCCCCACAGAAACATCATTGAGGAGTTCAAAAAATAAGGTGAGTAAATGTCTGAAGTCTACATCCTAACTTTATAGATAGTGTTTTCCCATTTTCTTCTTTCTAAGCATATTAGCAGTTTATGCAACCTTGTAAAATAAGACTAGAAAACCTCAATAACCCAGATACGTATATGTAGCTTTTAGCAATTTATGGTCCATTCAGCACCTACAAAAACAAAATAGAAGGCAAAAGCAGAGAGATGCAGTCCTCGTGTCTCACCAACCAAAGGAAACCTGTTTGATATCTGTTAGAGACCTGGGTTCAAGTCCCTCCTTAGCTTTGATGCCCAAGGGGGTCTCCTTTGGCAAGTTACAATCTTTCAGCCTAATCTTCCACATTTGATTGCTGCTGAGTACCAGTGGGATAGCAATTTGAAGAATCCTTTGTACACTGAAAAGTACTATAAAATTTAAAAGAATAGTGATAAAGTCTTTATGAGGCACAGCATATGCCAGTTGGATCACCAAGAATAATCCCTGCAGTTCCAAGACCACCAAGAGATAAAGCAGGCATTGTTAAGCTTTTGTACAGCAGTTTCTAACAAGCCAGGCACTTTTTGTAGTCCTTTTTAAGCTTCCTTTTTTCTCCCCTCACACCCCTGTGAAGTAGGTCACCACTAATCTCATTTAGCAGATGGCAACTGTGACATGCCTTATTGAGCCATTGTCTACCCAGCGAGAGCCGTTGTTAGCATATTGATAGAGTTGACCATGCTTCTGTGTGAGGCATAGATGAATGGGACTTCAAGTCTATGATGTCATCATGCTAGCAACTCTCATAAAAGTTACCTACAGTTATTCTTCCATTTTCTGTGGGACTAGCTCATGCAAATTAAATTGTGGGTTGTTGTTTTTTTTCAGCTTCTCCAAAATTCAGTAAGTGTTCATCCAGATGCTATTGAGAAAACTATAGACGCCATAATGGAACTGAAAAAAATTAATCCGGATGTAAACCCACAGTAAGTTTATGAGTTTGTCTATGTGGAGAAGGGATTGTGAGGAGGAAGTCGCTTTGTATGCTTAATTGTTTTGCTTTCATCCCCTTGGACTCTATGTTCCCACATAGCTTCTCAGTGAAATCCAGGGAGAAGTTTTGTGCCGTATGATTATTGAGTTGTGCGATCTAATGATTTCATGTTGTACTGCTCCAAGAAAGATGTTCTTCTGTTGACTAGCAGCAGCTTAGCACTCTCCATATGAGCTTGCTCTGCTTAACTTACAATGGCGAGGACAGGTGGCCTGAAATAAGTGGGCTTCCCCCATTTATTTTACAGGTTAGGGGTTGAAGCACTGTCAGAAAACTGAATTGGTTGAAAAGCAGAAGCCCTGTACTGTACTGTAGGGAGCATGAAGGATTTATAGAGGCTCCCTTGGAACTGACCACACACAAGCTGCTTGCAAAATCTCTCAGATGACTTGGTGCTTTCCTCTCCAGCTCACTTTGCAAGCAACATGCACACACAAGCAGTCTCAAGTGAGCCTCCATAGGCAAGAACTGAGGAAGGAATGGAACCCCTGTTATGTTGATGGAACTTGTCCTTAATTTGGAAGGATCAAAAGAGCGAATTGTCAGATAACTGGGTGTTGAGAGGCAGGGCTTTCATGTACTGTCTCTGTTCAGGAAATGGCAATAATAAGGTGATTACTTTCTCAGCAGGGAAACAGCAGGGCTTGTGGGAGTGTTCACTTGACCCCCACTTCCAGAGGTTAGATTCAGGGCATCCTCAAACTGTATAAGAGACTGTGTCTGGAAGTGCCCCTCCCCTGCCTCACAGTCTGGGGGTTGTTGCACATATTAGCTCCTGATAGACCCAATTTAAGATGCATTCCACTGAATTGTATGAAGTTTGTGATTAGAGTCGGCACCTTTTTAGATTGTACAGTTATGTGCACCGAGACTCAGTGTTCAGTTATATTTCCCTAATGAATTGTACACTCAGTCACAAATCCTGAATTGGTCTATTGGATGTACGAAATGGCCCTAGAGATGTTATTTTGCCCACCACAGAAAAGACAGCCCTGGAATGTTGGATGTAGTATTGGTCTCTCAGGTATGACAATGGAAAATAATACCTTTGGGGCAGAAGATGGAGCTTTTACAAGTTGTGAATCTCCCAAGAGTAGGACCAGGTGTAAAAACCTTATGCTAAAATTGGCACATGACAGACAAGGGCTAACAGATTCACACCTGGAGGGGGGGACTAGTACCTGTGTTGGCACATCTAATTAATAGCGCTGCTATTACTTGCTAATTTTGGTTGTGATAAAAAATCTTCTCTAAGCTGGTACTCTCATGATGTGTCTGACTAAGGGGGACCTTTAATAACCAGGACACTACAGCTAAGAAGGCAGAACTTGAGGTCCTTCACAGTGCATAATTAAAGCTTTAAGATCTCACTTTAACTGCCATGGTTCCATCCTTATGGAATCCTGAGATTGGCAGTTCAGAGCGTAGGGAGTATTTAGAATTCTCAGACAGGGAGGTTTTTGTGTTTTACCAAATTAGAAACCCCAGAAGTCCATAGAACATTACCATGATGGTTAAAAGTGGAATCACAGTGGTATAATTGTGTAGTGTGAAAGTGGCAAATCCTGAATTGATCTACTTGATGTCTGAAATTGTCCATGAGATATGATTTTGCTTACCATAGAAAGGACAGCATTGGAATGTTAGATGTACTGTTACTTGTTTGGGTATGACAATGGAAAATAATCCCTTTGGGGGAAAACATGCAGCTCTTTACAAGCTGTGAACCTAAGGATCCATAGGATTGTGCAATATATTCTTCCACTTTTTTCAGTGGTCTTTGGTGTGTATGTGTGTGCTCACTACCCAGTTTCCGGCTCCCAGGAAACGTAGCCATTCATACTTCTCACATGCAATTAATAAGCATAAAGGTATACAGAAAATGAGGGCTGAGTCCTCTAGTATATGATAAGTGTTTTTGAGTATGTCCAGAGTGCATTTCTCATCTTCATATAAGAAGCTGAGTCATGCCAAGCATCTAGTGCAGCTTTCTCACCGACCTATTTTAGAAATGAATCCCTCTCATAAGCTCCTTTGCCAAAATAACGTAGAGTTGGAGAACTACAGAACTCATTTCCAAAGACATACAAAAACTCCATCCAGGTCTTTCCACCTACCACTGAGGCAGAGAAAAAAGCAGGTCTGCTCGGAGGAAAAAGCAACAAAGCGTATAAATTCTCAAAAGAGGATTTTCAAAAAATTGACAGAGCTTTGAGGAGGTAGCAACATACTTCTCTCCTGCCCCCCTTTATTCCTATCATATGCATTGTGAAGTTTGGCTTACCTTATCCTCACCACTACTAACACAAACAAAGCAGTATAAACAGAGAAGGATTTTTTAAAAATCATGCCTTGCACACTGTAAAATAGTTATTCAGTAATTATAACTCTATCCTGAGTGAATAGCACTCAAATCTAAAGCTTAAATCATTGAGTGTGCTGTGTGTTAGTCCACTTTCATTGTTTTGCCTGTTTTTCATTCCAGGCTGGGTGTATCTCTGCAAGCCTGCCTCCTACAAATTGTAGGGTATAGGAATTTGATTGCACAGGTTGAAAAGCTGCGCAGAGAGCCCTATGATTCAGAAGATCCCCAGCATGAAGAAATGCTGCTGAAGGTAAGCAGTTTCATTGCTGAAAGCCGTTAACAAAATGATGAACTCTCAAGATTCTGAGGTGGAACTTGGCCGTGAAACTGCTGGTGGTGTTGAGAAGGGTATATTGGAGATCAGCCCTTGTTGAATGTAGTGTAGTTGAGTACCTGACAGACACCTATCCAGCCTCTGTTTAAATTTCTCTAGAAAGGTAAGCTCTTGACTCTGTCTCTTCCTCTTCCAGTTCATACCGTGAAGAGACTTCTTGTACTATATGGACTCCAATTAACTTGTGTGAGCTGCCCACTCATGTGAACTAGGGAATATCTAGGCAGAAATATATTTCACATGGGGGATCTGTGATTACATTTCCTGATGTTTGATGGTATTTGGAAGAAGGGTCTAAACTGGATGTGGTGCTAGGAGATGAGAAAGGATACTCCTTCCCCAAATGGATACCATTTTCTAGATAATAAAGCTACCTTTGTGTAGTGAGTTAGGCCTCTACCACCAGGACGGTGGGTTTTAAAGTCCATGTTTGCTTCATGGCCAAATGTTAGCTCTCCAGTAGCTTGAAAGAGTTAGCTTGTGTTAGTGATATTGGGGAATACTTTTTGCATTTGCTTTGCAGTTTGGGGCTGGCAAAAGATATGAAAGCTGAGGGAGTGAATTTTCCTCTGTTGCTAATGTGCTTATAGAGTTCTGAGAACTACTGAGAGGGAATACGGGTCACACCTGTGCACTTCAGTTTTCTTTAATTGCTTCTAGCCATATGACCATTGGAAACCCATTTTCCATTGGTCTCACTTGCAGAGGTTGCACCCCAGCTCAGGGGCTGCCAATACATCCAGCAATGGGCATTTGATTTGATTGCCAGCCAAGGGATATTATTTATTATTTATTATATTTATAGACCACCTTTCCCCCGGATCGGACCCAAGGCGGCTTCCAACAATAAATAAACATATTAAAAACATTTAAAATGGTTAAAAACCATTAAAAGGATATAAAATCATAAAAAAACTAAAACAGTATTCACTTTAAAACAAACAAATAAAGCGCCCTGGCTTACATAAAAGCATGTTTAAAAAGAAAAGTCTTCACCTGCCAGCAAAAGGAGAGCAGGGAGGGGGCACGCCTAGTCTCCTGTGGAAGAGTGTTCCACAGGGTGGGAGCAGCCACTGAGAAGGCTGTCTCCCATGTCCTCACCAAGCAAGCCTGGGATGGTGGTAGGACTGAGAGAAAGCCTTCCCCAGCAGATCTTAGGGCTCTAGCTGGTTTGTACAGAAAAATACAGTCTTTCAGATAGCCTGGACCTAAGCTGTTTAGGGCTTTATAGGTCATAACCAGCACTTTGAATTTTGCCCAGAAACGAATGGGTAACCAGTGGAGCTGTTTTAGCAGGGGAGTTAAATGCTCCCTGTAACTGGCCCCAGTCAGCATTCTGGCTGCCACGTTTTGAACCTGCTAAAGTTTCCAAACAGTTTCCAAAGGCAACCCCATGTAGAGTGCATTAAAATAGTCCAATCAAGATGTAATCAAGGCGTGTGTGACTGAAGCCAGATCTGATGTCTCAAGGAACAGGCACAGTTGGTGCACAAGTTTTAACTGTGCAAATGCACTCCTAGCTACTGCTGAGACCTGGGCATCAAGGGTCAGAGTCAAATAAGTCTGGGAAGAATTTGTTTGGGGGCTCAATTGTACCAATGTTTGTGAGGGGGGCAGCACACCATAAAGAAAAGGGCTAGAATTCTTCTTTGCTGTGTACCATTTGTTCTGTCATTTGTCGTCGTTGTGTGCCTTCAAGTCATTTCCAACTTATGGCGACCCTAAGGCAAACCTATCATGGGGTTTTCTGGGTCTGAGAGTATGTGATGTGCCCAGAGTCTCCCAGTGGGTTTCCATGACCAAGTAAGGAATCAAAGCCTGGTTTCCAGCAACAGGCTGGTGGCATCATTTACTGTAAGTAAAACCTGTGCTGTAGGAGTAACATGTATTAGACACTGAAAGAAGCTTGGAGGAGCCTGGAACTACACCCAGTTCTGCAGTGAGACACTTTTTATTTCTGCTGTAAAGCTCATAAGAGCTTTAGGGAGAGTGATTTAGATCTGGGAAATTGTGCAAGGAAAAGGCCCCTCTTCCAGTGACTGAACTGAGCTGCTGCTACAGAATTTAGCTGCCTTCTCATTTTGAAAAAAATATCACAGCAAGGGGAGCAGAAGAGAGGTTGGGTTGGAGAGGTGGAATTGCATCAAGGGAAGGGATATAGATGCTTGGTCGGTCTGTAACTATTTTCAAATGTATGCATATGCAACATTTTGGATGATATTGGGCTGATGAGATAAACATAGAGATGTATATTTTCAGAAATTTTGAAGCCATGCGGAGAGGGGGAGGTTTTGTTCCCTTCTTTTCAAGGAAAAAACAGAAATTTGGGAGAAAATTGGGGGAAAATGCAATTTTGGTACTCTTTACAGCAGGAATAAGCAAAGCTCAAGGCCCATTTCTTCTGTACGGAAAGCGCCTTGTTACTTCAGTAACATAAGATGCATTACATATAACTTGTTCTGGCATATGAGCAAGTTTGATATGTTACAACTAGTTTTTCAGAAAGTAATTATGATTTTTATCTGTCTATTACAAATGGCACTTCAAGATCCTGAGCTAAGGAAACCTAAACTGTAAGGAATGTCTCTACTTTTGCCAGTTTGCAAAGAGTAGGCAAATAATAAAACCCAGTAAAAATGGAAGAAACCATCAACATTAGTAAATATAATACTAAAAAATAATGTTTCCTCGAATCCAGTGTAGTGACATACAAACATTAAGCATTCATTTCCATAAAAAAAAAATCCAAAAAGGAAACCGAGCCCAGGAGTTGTAAAGAGGTAAGATACTGTACCTAGTCTTACATAAATGTTTATCTGCTACAAAGCTTTTAAAAACAATGTAAAGGAGTAAATATATGAACATCTTGTTGTGTAAATGTTTTCATCATTCTAAACGAAAATATTTCATAATCTTTTTTTAAGAGTTTAGCAGATTCATGGAGGTGTGATGTGATAGCAGCTGGGAGAGCTACACAAATCCCCCAGATTTAGAGATTGGGACAGGTAGCCCGTTCCATATCCAAAGGATAAGAGCTTCTGGGGTCACATAGACCACCTCTGTCCTCCATTTTCACTGCGCATTGCCATTATTTCTGAAGACCATCCACTTAATGTTTATTGGAAAGATTCTCAATGTGTATCTGTTAGTCAGAGAGGGGAGTGGTAGAACAGGTTACCCTTGCAGTTCTGCAAACTCCTCCATGCATTCGTTCAAAGCAAGGAAGGAGTTGTATATCCCCACTAGTACCTGTATGGAAACAAAATTCAAAACTGTTTAAATTTGGGAAACCTGCTGGGAACTTGCATGTTGAGAACAGATCAAATCATGATTTAGGTCTTTTTTTAAAAAATGTTTATTTAAAGTATTTGTTGATCAGTTGTCACCTAGCCAGGGCTCCTAAGGTGATGCAGAAAGATAAAAAAAAAATTCTTTAAAAATAGATGTTTAAAAAACTCTTATTAAGCAAAATTAAAACAATCCCAAAAGCCAATCCTGGTTTTAAAGACCAAAGACCATATGAAGCAATGTAGTCTCAGCTGCCCATCAGATGCTCAGTAGGGATGGGAGCTAGCCTGACTTTCCCTGGAAGAGAGTTCCATAAATGAAATGCTGCTACAGAAAAAGTCCTGTTTCAGGTACAGGTTCGTCGCTCAGGCTGGTGGGACACACAACAAAGGGACCTCCATGGAAAATCTCACATGCCAAGGGAAGAGGCATTGTTTCACGTATCTTGGCCTCAAGCTGTTTAGAGTTTTGCAGGCCTAAATACTCTTCTAAAGCTCCTCAGTTTGGGCTACTGTAACACACTCTACATAGGGCTTCCTTTGAAAAGTGTTCAGAAATTTCAGCTAATGCAAAGACCTGCAACCAGAGTGCTAACTAGGACAGATTACAGGAACCATGCTACTTTCCTGTTACAGCAGTTCCCCTGGCTGCCAGTATTATGACCTATAAAGCCCCAGTGGCTCAAGTCAGGTTGTCCGGAAGGTCATATCTCCCCATATGAGCCCGCCTGTGTGCTAAGATCATTAGAAGAGGCCTTTCTCTCAGTGCCACTGCCATTACATGTATCTTTCATGGGGATGCACAATAGAACCTTCTTGTTGGCTGCTGCTAAACTCTGGAACACCCTTGCAAGGGAGGCCAGAACAGTCTCTTCCTTGTTGTCCTTCCATTGGCAGGCAAAGCCGTTTTTATTCAGAGAGGCTTTTAAGACAAAGTTTTTGAGTAATGGGCTAAAGGATGCTATATTATATAAATTAACCTGTTTTTAATAATTCTTCATCTTTTTAATTGTATTTGTAGGGTTGAATTGTTTTAATACTGTGAACAGTTTAATTCTACTTTAATGTTAACTTTTATATGTTTTTAGCTGTATTCTTTTTAAGTTGTGAGCTGCCTTGCATTTCAATCTTGGGAGAAAGGCAAGATAAATAAACATATATCTTGATGATAAGGGCAGTTTGACAATGGAATACACTATCTTGAAGTGTGAGTGGAATCTCCCTCTTTGAAGGTTTTTAAACAGAGGCTGGATGACCATCTGTTGGGAATGCTTTGATGGTATATTCCTGCATGGCAGGGGGTTGGACTGGATGGCCCTTGTGGTCTCTTTCAGCTCTGTGATAACAGCAACATGATCCTGTCTGCTCTTGAAAGCTAAGCAGGGTCAGTACTTGGATGGGAGACTGATTAGTACTTGGATGGGAGACTGCTAATGAATACCAGATGTTGTAGGTTATGTTTGAGCAGAAGACAATGGCAATGAGTATTTCTTGCCTGAGAAAACCCTGTGAAATTCGTGAGATCACTGTTGGTTAACAGGCAGCTTGAAGGCACGTGAAACCCTTACACAGGTCGAAACCACCACCTTGAATTTTGCTCAGAAGCAAATTAGAAGCAGAACAGTTGATAAAAGACCAGTGACATAGAGTCTAGACTACTCCCAGCTATAGCTTCTGAACACTTTTCAAGGGCATCTCCATGTAGAGTGCATTATAGTTGGTGAATCTGGAGGTAATTTAGGTCTGAAGTGTTGTGGCCAAATCCATCTTCCCCAGGATCTTTATTTTCTTCTGTTTTTTATGTTCTGTGTATTATGTCTTTGTGAAATTGGTGCGGGGATTGGAGAATCACAAAGACTAATCACTGTGTGCTTGGATCTGCACTCTGAAACCAAATAACCTGCACTTAAGGTTCTGCGCATAAGCCAACATGTTGTAGTGGTTTAAGCATTGGACTACAATTCTGGAGACTGGGGTTCAAATCCCCGCTCAGCCAAGGAAATCCACTGAGTGACCTTGGGCAAGTCACAGTCTCATAGTCTCAGAGGAGGGCAAAGGTAAAACCTCCTCTGAACAAATCCTGCCTAGAAAATATCGTGATGGGTTTGCCATTAAGTCAGAAACAACTTGAAGGCACACAACAACAAGGGCCTGTGCAGAGCTAGGGATGAGAGAGAATTTCGTTAGAGTCAGTTCCCCGTTGCAAGGCAACCTTGCATCTTACCTTAGAAATTCACACATTTTAAAAATACAGGTGGCTTAAATAACATACAGCTGAAAAAGATGTGCAAACACACTGCAATCAATGGTGACAATGTGTAAAAATATTGGGGAAATGTGTGGATTTTCATGTAGGAACAAAAAAAGATCTTGTAGCTTCACACAATGGAGGTTGGAATGAAAATGCAGATGCAATTCTTATTACATCCCTATGCAGTAAGCATAAATCATGAGTCACCAGCAGATTTTTCAAACCATTTCCGTACTAGCTAAAACAGGATTTCTCGCTGGCCATTTCTGAAATGTTTGCTTATATCCTTAGGAGCTGTTTCTGCCCAGTCTTTATTCTGCAGTTTCCCCTGGTCTCTTTGGATTACTGTGTATAACAATGAAGGCACAATCCATAGAAAACTAATTTCACAAATGTCAACCCACAGAAGTCCTGAGTTGAAATATACCTATGTGTGTGTGTTGTTGTTGTTGTTGTTGTTTTACCCTCCCGTAGCTATGGAAATGCTTGAAGCCTGATTCCCCATTGGAAGCTCGGATTTCCAAGCAGTGGTGTGAAATTGGTTTCCAAGGTGATGATCCTAAAACAGACTTTAGAGGAATGGGCCTCCTGGGATTATATAACTTGTTGTAAGTATATTTTAGTTGTTGTTTGTTTTTCGCACATAAAGCTATGAATTATGCTTGGACTTTCTGCCTTGTATCAATTGCTGCTTTTTCAAATGCTAGGAGACTCCTGCTTCATTACATTGAAACTTTGCATCCTTTTCGACAGCAAGTAATGTATTTTGTTCCTTTGTGATCACTTTATTTCAGATTCTTCACAATGAAGTCAAACAATGTTTTGTATAAACATACAAGATTCAGGAAAAGGCTCCAGATTTTAACAGATTTTAACAAAAGTATCAGAATGCGTCTCTTATTTTCTTTTATAGCTTACTTGCTGGGGATTTTATTTTCTCATAGGTAATTCTTGTTAGAAATACCTTAGGAATTACCTTACCTTACCTTAGGAGTTAAATGCAATTGAAATACAGATTTGAGATCTTATCTCTAATTTCCCAGACTGCCTTGTCCAGTACCTGTAACTTTTCCTCATATTCCCCAATCCGATCTGTATTCAGATTTGTTAACATACATAGAGGTTGGTTTTCTGAAGGAATTCAGTGGCCTCCTCCTTGCCGCTAGGCCTTGTCTCCATGACAACCAACCTGCGGCTGAGAATTTTAAAGGCCGCTCCCTAAACTGGCAACCCCAGGATTCCATAGAATTTTCACAGACAGCCAATCATATGAGGTCTTCTTGCCTGACACAGCCAATCATATAAGGTCTTCACCTGACAGACACAGACAAACTCACAAACTTTAACTTTTATATATAGATTAACTTGGCCATGGATTAACAGTCAAATAGATTCTCAAACAATTCATCAGTTAGCAGAAGTTTTATGTGTTTCTAGAATGTACGTATGCATTTCTTTAGAATATTTTAGTAAGAGCTTTAAAAATTAGATGGGAAAAGTTATAATACCACCATCACAGAGAAAATCACATCTACAATTTATGCTAACCACCTAAAAGCAAGTCACACTGAATGTAAAATGACCTGCTTTGGACTAGACGTTTATAGGATTTTGTTGTTAATTGTATAAACTGGGTCTCCCTGGATCCACTTCCCAATGATGGAGGTTATGTGCCTGCAGTTGTTTTGAGCAATGTCGCTGAAGAACTAAAGGGTGTTTTTCTCCCCAGATACTTTGCTGAATGTGATGCTGCTGCAGCTCAGCAGATCCTCTCCGATTCCCTTCAACCAAAATACAGGTAACATTTGAAGCTCAAAATAGCGACAAGCTTGAATAAATAAAATATTTTCAGTGGCTATTTTGCATTCCTCTTACTTTTAATATATGAGTTATTTTGCCTTACCTGACTGGAGAGATAAAATACCATAATCTCATATATTCTGCATATTTGTTTTAGTAGTAAATGCATTATCTTTAATCCATGTTTATACTGTTTTTTTAGCTGCTTATTTTTATTTTTCTTTCTTTTTTTCATCTTTCACATTGAAGGGAAGTCACTAAAGAGGAGCTAAGGTATTTTTTGTTTCTTTTGCATTTTATAAGCTTTGAAATAGAATTTTGAAGCAGGCTTGAACTTCCAGGGGATGCAACAATGCAAGGGAGGTAGAGCTGTTTCGGAGGGTGAGCTTCAGCTGTTCCTTACAGGCAGAGTCATGTGGGAAGAATGGCTGCATCTTTAGATTCCTAAGACGATAGTGAGACTAGTTACAGCAAGCACTGGTCTAACTATCCTGAGCCACAAAATCCTGTTTGATCGTAGAAGCGAAGAAGGGTGATGGCTAGTTACTACCTGGGTGGGGGACCACCAAAGATTACTAGGTGCTTCAGGCTGTATTTCAGAGGAACGCAGTGGGAAATCACCTCTGAGTATACCTTAATTAGGAAAACCCTATGAAATCCATGGGGCCACCATAGGTCAAGAAGCAATTTTGAAGATACATACACACGCACAAGAAAATATACTGGTTATGTTTATCCTGGAGAATAAAAGACTGGCATGGGAGGCTGACAGTACTCTTCAGGTACTGTACTTTAAAGTGGAAGATTGAAAAAAAATCTTTTTATCTCCCAAAGCTTGGAAACATTTATTGTTTTGGTCTGTAAGTTGTAGTCCAAATTTTGGAATTTGTGCTATAAATTCTGGGGCCGTTTCTGCACTACACTCTTATAGCACGATTATTCCACTTTCAACATCCTATGGAATCCTGGGATTGCAGTTTAGGGAGGGGCTGGCCGGCTGTTGTTGAAAGTGGAATAATCACACTGTGAGAGTGTAGTGCGGAAATGGCCTGGGACTTAGGGGTTTTGGGAGTTGTAGTAGCCCCCAAAAGGAATTTTCTGAGCTCTGCTTCTGTCAGAGAGTAGGACTATGTCTAATGGCCTTAAAATAGGAGAGAAGATTTAAGTTGACCCTCAGGGTTCCTTTTTGGGACCTCAGGAGAAAATTCTTACCAATAAGATTGGTTCAACAGTGGGAAGAATTACCAGAAACAGGAAGTGGAATTCTCCTTCAGTGGGCATCTTCAGGAAAAGACTAGGATAGCCATCTTTTGGGAATTCTCTTATCTCCACATTTCCTGCACTGAGCTAGGTCCACACTAGAGGGACTACAAGGTCTCCTCCCACTGTACTTTGAAGATTTCAGCCACCTGACTGACTTTACCATGCCATGGGAGAACACATTTGCAAAGTGTACTTTAATTTAAGTTGTGGTGACAGCCACCTACTTATATGACTTTAAATGGGAATTAGACAGATTCATGGATAAGAGCTGTTAGCTATGAGAGTTGCTTCTGAATTCTAGTTTCTGGGAAGTAATTATGGAGGAAGAATCCCATTACCTTTACACCCTTCCTCTGGGCTTTTTTTGGATACATCTGTTTTGGCCATTCTTGGAAATATTGAGGTGAACTATTACATCTGGACCTAAAATCTGGACTTTAATCTGATTCAGCCAGAAGTGTTAAAGCAGCAGAGGCAATTTTTCTACATTGAACAAAGTGTTGGCAGTTTCTTAAAAGGACAATACATAGGTGGATATTTAAGAAGATGTATAAACAATCCAGGCATTAGCTAATGCTGCATAGTCTCTTCAGTCATTCATATGGAAAAGAGAATTTCAGGGTACTGTAGTACCAACCTAGTATGCAGCCAGAGGAAATATGTATTATAATTGTCCCCGGAATTCTACCAAAACACATAAGCAGCACCAATTTCGAATCAAAATCACAAGACGGCCACATGTTATATTTCCCAATAAAATATTTGGGAGAAGATACAGAGAAGGTCTACACCTCCTAAATAGTTTAGATGGCTGAGAACAGTTTCAATTGCGATGTTTCCCTTCACAGAGATAATCTCGACCCTGCTACTTCCAGACATGTGCACCAGTAGCAGAATAAATGTTCACACCACCTTGAACATGATGTCACATTTACAGAGGCACGTAGCCTTTCCAAGCTTCAAAAAGTTACTTCTTGGAGGAGCAGAGTTGCAGTTCCCATAATCCCCGTATCAGTATGGCCAGTGACCCTGCTGACCAAGGGGTTCTGAAAGTTAATTTTTCCAAGCTTTACAGTTTCCCTCTCTATTTAGACTATCACAGTTAATGAATTTTCTATGGTAAAACTGCCTTGAGTAGCAGTTCGACGTGAACTGCTGGGGGTATACCCAAAATATTCCCTCATTTGGTGCTTCAGTCTCCTACTACAGGCAATGCAGCAAGTCCACATCCCTTGCCATGTGTATGGGAGATAAGAATAAATACCAGGTGCTGTGGGCTATATTTCTGAGGAAGAAACCAGCAAAACCACCTCTTGCGTATCCCTTGAATACATATGCACACGTGGGGTTGGGAAGAGACAAAGCTTAGCTAAAGGGATGAAACATTACTTATGTAAAGATTTCCCTGTGTGTCTTGGTGTATTTCTGTCCCTTCACTGTGGCACTTATAATTCAAATTTAAAGCCGCCTTTTTTGGTTTACCACTGTGGCTGTAAACACTGGGGGCCTTAGGTATACTACAGATGGGACAGGTTACAAGCTCCAAGAGGTCTTTACTGCCCTAGTCGAGATAAAACCAGAAGTGACCGTGATGCTGAACTTAATGTGGACACCTGATCAGCATAGCCCACTGCAGCCCAGAATTCCTGAGCTCAAGGATATCACTTCTGACAAAATGTTCTGCTTTAAAAAAAGATATGAGGTGATACCTTGTCCTTGAGAAGAATTTTGTTCCCCAGAGGTACATTTGTCGCATAAGAAATAAACCTGTATCTATATAGAGAAGTGGTGTCCAACCTTTGGTCCTCCAGGTGTTTGAGACTTCATCTCCCAGAAACCCTAGCTACTTGGTTAACAGTCAAGAATTCTGGGAGTTGAAGTCCAAAAACCTGGAGGACCAAAGGTTGGGCACCACTGTTATAGAGCGATATTGATGTTGATAACTATTGGCTGGAGCGGTAGTGGGCTGGAAAAGCACACTTGCAGGGGGAGATACATGTGGCCCATGATTCCTACCCCTGCTGAAGGACTGAGTGGCAAAACCATATTACAGCAGGGTGAACTCCAACAATCCCTTCTCAGCGAGTGCCTTCATAGCAAGGCCCCTTTTGCTGCCACAGGTGACTTGATGGTAGATGCACACCCTTGATCAAATGCTGCTATCACAGGGAATCCATATTAATACAAAGTTCTATTAGACCGTATTATGTATGCCACAGTGCCTTGGTGTGATTCATTGCTGCAGTTTCAAAGCATTTTAAACTTTGTGCATCGCTTTTGCTTCCTTGCAAGCTATAGTAAGGAAGCCTTTGTGATGCTATGATTTGTGCAAAGCTGTGCTTCCTTCTCCTGACATCTGTTAGGCAGAAAAGTCCGCCTGAACATTAACTCAATATGAGAATGTCAGTTTGGCTCCTGTTGATTAAAGATAAGAGCTGCCATTCTGCCTAAGCCTGAAATATTATTGTATTGATCAATTACATTTATTTTCTACTTCTTGTACAGCGTGATCAAGGCAGCATAGATAGCTCTTCTGCTCCCCACTTTATCTTCACAACAAGCCGATTGTAGGAATAAAGCCTGTTGTGATCTGACAAAATAGATTAGAGTGGCTGATCCAAGGAGACCAAATAAGTTTCATGGCTGAATTGGAACCTGCACCAGTGTCTCCAAAAATCTAACCACTGCAAATACTGTCTTAATTGAAGTCAAGAACTGCAGAATTCTTGTTTAGAGTAGCAACTTCTTTTTCTGGTGAATTACATCAATGCCTAAGGCTTCAGCTACTCATGCTCTCCCAGTACTTTTTTTTTCTTTTAACTTTTAAAGCCAGGGAGGGAATGGTACAGCCGACCACATGATGTTGGACTGCACCTCCCAGGAGCCCTCACCAGCATAACCAGGAATGCTGGGAGTTGCAGCCCAACATAATCTGGAAGGCTTTAGGATTCAAAACCCTGCTTTAAACGGGCCATGTGGATTTCCTTAAGCAGCTAGAACTAAGTTCCTCAGACTGGATGCTGGTGAAAATTGTATTTGATCTTTGCATAATAAATATCCCTAGCAGTATATCACATCTTAAAATCAGACATAGCTCACAGCGATCTTTTATTCCAGAGAACACTCCCTCATCCATTAGGATTACAGCCAAATTCAGAGGTACCAGATAAACTGGGGGGAATTGGTAGTTGATGATATCCCTGCTAATCAAAACTTGCATGACTTGAACTCTGCAAGCCCTCGCTTCATTACAGCACTGTCAATGAAGCAAGCACTATCAAGACAGTGGAAGTTTTTGGTGTTTGTAATTTTTCATTTTTAAAAACGATAGGCTTGAAAATGTGTCATAGGCTTGAAAATGTGTCTGCTTGCTGTGCCCCTCCCTAAGGATTTGTCATTTGTGTTTGGACTGCTTAGTGAACAGGGGACAGGTAGGAGAGGGTTCTGTGTACTGTCCTATATTCCACTACTCATTTGTGTGAATAGGCAGAAGTGAAAAGACTATATTCAGAGCTCACACTAAAAAGGGTGGGGCTTCACTGTTTATAATGTCGTTAAGTACTTTTTTGTTTAGTGTAAGAGAGAGTAAAACTTTCACATAAAAGGCCAGTGTGGGGTTGGAAGTCTTAAGAGATTTTCTAACTTTGGGTGGTAAACTAGGTTTAAGAATTCAGTGTTTGCATGCATTTCTACATTTCTGCACGAAACCATATTCCATTTTTGGATTGGGAAATTTATGGTGTGACCACTCCTCCCTCTCTCCCTCGCTCTTTCTTTCTTCCTTCTTTTCTTTCATTCATGTGTATGCATGTCACTAGATAACGCTTTAGTAGATTATGTTGTGATTGTGCATGCAGTTTTCCATTAAAATCATCCACCAGAGTCAGAAATAATTCCAAAGACATAGATCTTCTGGAGTACTTTGTGTGTGTTTTATTTGTATTGGGAATGTGATTCATGGCAGGGGAGGCACATTTAATTACTCCGGGTAAGAATATTTTCTTTGAAATAACAGGAGGTTCTGCTGTTGCTGTAGTACTGCAGCAGCAAATGCAGAGCTAGGAAAAAACATCAAAGGTGTATATGAGTCAAAATGGTGGTAATATCCAATATATACTCACTATGTAGCTTCATCTGCATCTGATAAAATTCTTATGCAATGCTGGAATGTCTTAAGGGGTAACTTTCAGACCAATCTTGGTGGGTTGTAAACTTTTTCCATAGTGGATTCAAATCTTGTGCCACTGTTTTGGATATCAATTGCACACCTTTGTGTTTATTAACTGTGTGGTGTAACTCTGTTGACTTCTGCGTGGTGCTTGTTGGTTGTGGTGTTCTCAAAAACCATCCTTTTGTTGAAACATCTATGTGTCTTTTTAAAAAGTATGTTTGTTTTGTTTCCATCATTTTTTGGGGGGGGGGAGATAAAGAAAGTGACTACCAAATCTACGTTTGTAGGCAGCATCAAAATTGAAGCAACAGCCTCCACAGTTAATCCATTTTCTCCAAAATCTCACATAAGTAAAAGAGTTTTAATCACCCTGTTAGACTTTAGGGGAATCTGACTTAACACACTTCTTTGGGTACAGAGTTTGTGATTGTGGTCATCCATAGCAGAGAAGGCCTAAGATGTTTGTCAGTTGAGCATCTGAAATGGATCATATTTTTCTGATTCACTGCTATCAGTTTTCTTTCCCTACCACCACTTAAAAAAAATTTCTTGATGTACACTTTACCATTGTGTAGAAATGTTTTAGGAAATGTTCAGAGAACACATTTAAATTGGGTGCACGACCATCATCCACTGTCCTGTGCTTCTTCCAGTTGTAGTCCTTCTAATTTGTCTAGAGCAGGAGTGGGTACCTTGCATCTGTCCAAGTTACAATACCACACACAAAGACACACACCAGATTCTGCCATTGAATTTACAATAGAATTTGACACCAAATTGACCAAAAATGTCCTGCATATAGAAAGGTGTTGGGGGAGCATGCCCTTTCTTCTGAAGCAGATATTGTGTTTCCAGGAGACTTGGGAGTACAAATCTATTTTAAACCAAGATATGTGCTCCATGCACGCCTTGTTTCCTTTAAGTGGAAAAGCTTAAAATATAGCTTTTTAAAATTGTTGCTGAGCAGCCAGATTTTGGCAACCAGTACAGTGGGTTAAGGAAGCAGTATAAATCAGAAAAGGAGCAGATATCACCCCAGTCCATGTTTACCATCCCATTGTCAAGAGACTTTTCATGCAGTCTATTTCTAACTTTGGTTGAAGCCTAATTGCTTTTGATTTTGAGTATGTAGAAGGAAAAATGGCTTCACAACATGGGCCATCACCTTAATCAATAATGGTAAAATTAATGAATGAAAAATCTTACATTTTTTAAAAAAGTTAATGGGATTGAATGTGCAACTGTAGCTTATGTCTAAGTATGTAAGTGAGCACTGTTATCATACTATCTGCTCCCTTCTTTTGGCAGATATGGTAGAGTAATTTCTGCAGGTCCAAGGACATTTTGCACTCTCCATGAGTTTGAAAGACTCCAGCCACCTCTGATTCACATGCATGAGCAGCCTTTCCCAGACTAGCTCCCATAAAAATTATCAGAATACAGTTCCTATAGGAGCTAGAGATCACCGTGGGAGCTGTACTCTTAACATTATTGGAGGATGTCATCTTAGGGAAGGTTGCATTAGAATACATGTATATTTCAGTGAACAAAGTACAGTGCACCCTCTGCTGATATGACCTCCTCACACATGAATGTGAGGTCGCATGAAGCCATGTGCCCTATTATCATCAGTGAACACGCCAGGCATGTGCATGTTCCATCCATTGATGATGATGGGATGGAGCATTCACATTTTTTGCTTGACAGAAGAGTCCCTAGAATAGAGGTGAATATACAGAGGGTGCACTATAGATATTTTCTTGGACTTTACTTCTTTAACAGAATATTTGGTACTGAGACAGAAATAATGGCTCAAATCTTCTATGGTAGTTGCAAATGCATAAGCCAGAGCTATGCACTTGTGACTGTTATGAATTCATCAACCTAAACTAGGGGCTATGTAAGGACTGTGAAAGTTCCCCAATCCCTGCTTACCAGGAAGCAGTCACTGCGAGCAACAGAGGTCTGTTCCCCATCAATCAGGAAACAACTGAGTGATCTTCCCACCTGCCCCCTTGGACAAGCAGGCTCCAGAGCAAGGGAAAATTACAGCAAGGGACCTGCTTCTGCCTGTCACACTAGAGATTGCTCATGCAAGGGAGTAAAAGTGGTGGTGAACTGCTTCCCAGAGATGTCAATCACAGCATCTGCTTCTCAATGAGTGGGATTGGGAGGGGGGGCAGGATTCACTGTGCACCATTGTAACAGTGGTGCTTACACATACATATTTGCCATTCATGTTAAGAACCAAGGTAGAAAAATCTTGCATAAATATACAGAAACATTCTACCAAAATGTACCCGGGGTGCTTTTTTCTTTTACCAGCCCTCCAGTTTTCTTATGATTTCCATTTTGGTGGCCAAACTTATAGCTTTATGCTTTTTTAAAAAAAAACATGATATGTTTCAGATAGTTGATGAAAGCAGGCTGATCTGCTCTCTCCTTTTCTCTGTTTTGCTATTCAGACGTGCTCAGTAAGGGTTTCTGAGGGCTGCTGCTGTTTACCTTTCCTGTTATAGGCAGGTACACACAGCTACAGTATGATTAGCTAGAACAGAGTCTCATTCTTCCCTAGGTCAAACTTTATTGTATGGTTACTGCGGACATGCTGCTGTCACCCAGCACTGATAGTCTGTGCTTTTCCAGCCCTTTTTCATCATTCTTCCAATGGTAATGCTGCTAAAAAGCCAGAAGGGGAACAAGAAGGAAAGTGGGGGCTGGACAGAAGTAAAACCGAGCTGCTTTGTTAAAGACTTCCTTAACTGAGGAACGCCTGTATAAGGGATTCAGACAACATGTTAGGTACCCAGCTTCAGTCAACACACAGAGAGGATCACCTACCTCCACTCCCTCTGTCATTGATTTTCTGTGAGGAAAGCGACAAATCTTAAGTTCCTGTTCAGATGGACACCTTCCATACAAGCGTGGACAGTAGAAAATCAGGGTTCGTGTCTGTGTAGAGATTGTCCACATTAACAGGAGCTTCTTTTCAGACTTGCCACTTTCCATGTGAGGAGTACTTGACTTGGATGACTTGGATGAAGGAGTAGAGGGCATGCTGATCAAATTTGCACATAACTCCAAATTGGGAGGGATTGCTAATACACCAGAGGACAGGATCAAAATTCAAAATGATCTTGACAAATTGGACAGCTGGGCCAAGCTAACAAAATGAATTTCAACAAAGAGAAATGTAAGGTCCTGCACTTAGGTGGAAAAAAATGGAATGCAGAAATATAGGATGGGGAACGCGTAGCTGGATAACAGTACATGTGAAAGGGATCTAGGAGTCTTGGTAGATCACAAGCTGAACATGGGTCTGCGGTGTGATGCAGCAGCCAAGAAAGCCAACGTGATTCTTGGTCGCATCAATAGGAGTATGGTGCCTAGATCTAGGAAGGTAATGGTACCACTCTATTCTGCTTTGGTTAGGCCTCATTTAGAATATTGTGTCCAGTTCTGGCCACCTCAGTTCAAGAAGGATATCAGCAAGCTGGAGTGTATCCAGAGGAAGGTGACCAAAATGGTGAAGGGTCTGGAAGCCCTATGAGGAGCGGCTTAGGGAGCTGGGTATGTTTTGTCTGTAGAAGAGAAGGTTAAGAGGGGACGTGATAGCCATATTTAAGTATTTGAAGGGATGTCATGTCGAGGAGGGAGCAGGCTTGTTTTCCACTGCTCCAGAGACTAGGACAAGGAGCAGTGGATTCAAGCTGTGGGAAAGGAGATTCCACTTGAACCTCAGGAAGAACTTCCTGATGGTCAGAGCTGTCTGGCAGTGGAATGTGCTGCCTCGGAGTGTGGTGGAATCTCCTCCTTTGGAGGTTTTTAAGCAGAGGCTGGATGGCCATCTATTGGGAATGTTTTGATGGGTGTTCCTGCATAGCAGGGGGTTGGACTCGGCCCCTGTAGCCTCTTCCAACTCTTTGATTCTGTGATTCTATGAGTATAAGAAGAGCCCCTCTGGATCAGACAGAAGGCATATCTTGTTGTCTGTTCTAATCACATAATGAGCAATCTGTTGTCTGCTGCAACTCTGCCTACCATGAATGCAGTTGTGTTCTCTGTTGCATTCCCAAGAAACGGATAACACAGAGACGTATCCTGCCCCCAAAAGGAGAGGTGATATATGACCATCTTGATTAGTATCCATTAATGATACCATCCTCTGTGAGTTTATCCAATCCTCTTTTAAAACCAGCTGAGTTAGCAGCCATCATTACAACTTGTGGCAGTGGGTTCCACAGTTCATTCCTTTTAACTGTCCACAATTTCCCACCATTCAGTTCCAGCGGGATGACCTATTCTAGTATTATAGGAGAGGAACAAAGATGATGGGGAGAAAACAGGCTGATACTCTTCTCAGTCTGTTGATTGAAACTCCTTGAACTGGACTTGGTACGCTCTGCAATTGTGGGGGAATATGGGCACCAGCCCAAGGTTGTCTCCATGCCCTGCTGTGTATTAAACGCTGAACCATGTGTGAACTGGCTCTACACAAAGACAAGATATTTTTTCCTTATGTCGCTATTCCAGTTAGTAGTGGTAGCTCCTCAGGCTTGTTTAAAATGATTTATGTCACATTTCTCTTGCAGAATACCAAAGGCTATAGTCAACCTTGTTCAGGCTTGAAAGAGTTAAGGAGTTTCCTGTGGATTCTTCACCAGTCCAACATAACAGAATTGGCCTGACCCATTTAATTTTTTTTAGGCTGCACAGAGAATAAATTGCCGTTGACAGAGAGAATGCCAGAGTCACAACCTTATTTCAGGTTGCACTAATGAGTTTTTTGTAGAGATCCCAAGCAAATTACACTGCCCTCAGAGGGTTTGGGGGTTTTTTGTATCTGCTTAGGTGTAAAAGAAGTTGGGGGAATACTTGTCACCAGAGTAAAATGCTAACAAAAGCAACTTGTTTTGGATAGTGATTATTAAGCAAAGAGATGTCCATTTTGGACCTGTGCGTCAATACTGTATCTGTTTTAATTTTTCAGCAAATTCAGCAAGGCTGAGTGGGAGAAGAAAAAGTTTGATAAAGCTATTGGGTGAGTAATAAAAGTTTGTTTTAACGTAACCAGATGGGTAGGAGCTACACATTTTAACAAGCTTTCATGCTGGCTTTGCATCTGTTAGGCTTAACCATGGAAGTGAAGAGGAATCCAGAGTAAGATGGTTAAACAGTTTCGCAAAAGCCTCATATTGTCCTTCTTCTTCTGAACAGAGGTTGGAAATGTTTTGTGGCAGGGCATAGTTCCTATAATCCCCTAGGCAGCCATGTTCACTGAGAAATTCTTGGAGCTGTGACTTTTCCAAGCTGTGGTTCTGAACCTGGAGATGCTTGTGGAGTTGCAGGAGTAGCACAACTGATGGGTCCCATTGTTCCAGTTTTCCTCAGTAAGATATCTTGAGCCCTTTTCTCTGTGTCCTGTGTGCAAAGTTCCAATTGCTGATGGTGGGTTTTTCAGGCAGTAGCATGAAGAGCAGGAAGGATTGGCTGTCTTAGCAGGAGCCATGGGATGACTTGTCCTCAGGGAGTTGCATGAATTAAGGCAAGGTTGAGGAACATGTAGCCCTATAGATATTATTGGACTCCCACTCCCATCACTCCTCATCATTGGTTTGCTGACATCATTTGTTTGCTGACTCTTTGGAGTTGCGGTCTAACAGTGTCTGCAGGGACACACACTCTGCATGCTGAGATAAGAGATGGAAGAGATGGTATCCATCGTGGTACTTGTACTTCATCCTCCCTCCTGTTGGTGTAATGCTGTTTGTGCTGCAAATAGTGAACTCCTTATGTAAGCAAAATGGAACCATCAACTCTCAAGAAGGAGAGGTCACAGTGGTTATGGGGGATACAAAGATTGCGGAGTTATGTGGAGGGATCTACCTGGGTGCCACATTATTGTCTGTAATAAATCTGTGAATCATTTAGATTGATGCTTGGCTGCTGAAGAGGAATGGGGAGTAGGGGGCATTTCATAAGACGTTGCAGATTCAGACTTTTCAAAAAAACCCGAATAACTACCATAACTTTAAAAAGGTTACATTTTTGGACTGCAGCTCTCAAATTCGGAGTGCTGTAGTTTAAAAAAAAATTCAGAGCTCTGATATAGCTTCGCACAACAGTGGTGGAGCTTGGAGTGTGTGGAGGGGGGGTGGGAGGGGGTGGGCTACGGCACGTGGGCCGTGGCTGCGGGGCGTGGGGGCATGACCGCATTGTGTGGAAGCGTGGCCAGGGCATACAGGGTCATGGCCACAGCACATGAGGGTGTGGCTACGGGCCAGGACACACCAAAAACATTCCTGCACCCCCATCCCTACGCGACTGGCCCACAAAACAAGAAACTACTGTAAATTTTGAGTTACAGAAACAATTTAGCCTAGATAACGAGGTGCACCATTTGGTCAATGTTGCTTTAGGTAACGGGCTGTGATGTGTGATTCGATCAGATTATAATCCTTTCTACCTCTTTTAACTTCTGCTTGATGTCTCTTACAGATACTCTTTTGCTATTGTTGGCATTAATATTACAGACCTTGCATACAACCTGCTTGTGAGTGGTGCTCTAAAAACGCACTTCTACAACGTTGCTCCAGAGGCTCCAACGTTATCTCATTTCCAGCAAACATTTTGTAAGTAGTGGCAGGAGGGGAGAACGGAGGAGGGAAAATAATTTTGTAGGTCTGTTGGTAATATTTTTCTTGTAACCACCGCACATGGTTATCCATTAGTCGAGTCAAATCTGGTGTAGTCTTTCCACTGACAAAACTACTTTGGTTGGTGAAAAAGAGAGGGGGAGCAGTGTCCCTTCCTTCCTTGTGCCATCAGGATCTGAACTGTAAGTCTGTATGACCTTCTTAATGAAAAGTGAAGAAACCAAGGGCTCTGGGGTCAAGGAGAGCAGGTGAGTGTAATTATCGTATGGAAATGGAAATCCACTGTCCCAGTGTTGGATTCCTTCCCCAGTCAGCGTGACACTGTATCTCCATGTAGCATTACTCTTGAAGGCTTTTGGGAGGAGATAAGGTGGCTGTCACTGCAGCAGAGGTGAATTTTAGCCACTCAGTTATTTTGGGCTTCCAGATGCTCTAGCCAGCAGGGCCAGTGATGTAGGATTTAAGGAGGTTAACATCTCCAAAACATCTGGAGAATCAGATTTTCCCAATCTCTGCATAAGGCAAAGTGTTCCAGTGGCACTGTTGGACGTTGCATCTCCTCAGTTTGTTCTTGATACAGCAGATTTCCCATGCATCCACACACGCACACACATACACATACTTTTCAGCATCTGAAAATTGGGTTGCAAAATGGGGTCATTTTGGCTTGGTCCAAATTTTTACAAACTTTTTCATATTGCATGCGTATTAGCTATGTTTAAGAAAAGGGGACATATAAAGTGGGTTTTGGGCTCCAGACAGTACATTTTATATGTGGTCAAATCCTTTTTGAATCTTGGAGAATTCGAATTCAAATTTGGTAGAGTACTTACCAAAATATTGGCACTGGATTTGCCAGTTTGACTTGCCAGTGCCAGAATTCATCCAACAGTTGGTGCTATTCTATTTGCACCACCAACAACTCTTCTTGATTTAATAGTCCCTATCTCCCATCTGGAGAGCCAGCATGATATAATGGTTTGAGCATGAGACTATGACACAGGAGACCAGGGTTTGATTGCTTGCTTGGCCATAGAAACCCACTGGGTGACCTTGGGCATGTCACACACTCTCAGCCCCCGGAAAACCCTGTGATAGGTTTGACTTGATGTCACCATAAGTCAGAAGTGACTTGAAGGCACACAAAAATAACAATCTGCCATCTGATCTTGGAAACAAGACTAGTTAGTTTTGGATGGGAAACTGCCAAGGAATACCAGATGTTGTAAGCTATATTTCAGAGAATGCAGTGCCAAACTGCCTCTGAGTATTCCTTGCCTTAAACTCTAGGAAATTCATGGGGTTGCCATAAGTTGGCAGGTTCTTGAAAGCGCATACACATATTCTGTATTACCGCAATCTATTCCGTTTCCCACTTTTACTGCAATGATACATAGCCCTCGCTTCACATAGAATGAATTAAGCCCAGAAAGAGCAGGTGGGTTGGGTAACTTGTCTTGGCAGCTTTTACTGGTGCATCCTATTAAGGACCATACATGTGTACTGCAGTGTATTATCCCAGCAGCTCCAAACAGCATTCTTTGTTCAAAATCCCAGTTTGTTTTTAGAGATTCGACACTAAGCAGATCTTATTATAACTCACACCATTTTGTGAGACTCTTAGTAAGGATTTCTATCCAGGGAACAGTTTGATGAGGTTTTATTTGAAGCAAGAGGAAGGAAGATTCAGCTTCAGTTTATTTACAATTCCCATCAGTCTCACCCAGCACTGGTCAATGGTAAGGGATTGTAGGAACTGTAGTTCAAAATATCTAGAAGACTCAAAGTTCTTCAGCCTTGATTTAAAAGGAATTATCTTGGGCAAAGAGGTGC
This sequence comes from Cyclura pinguis, assembly GCA_030412105.1. Lineage (NCBI taxonomy): Eukaryota > Metazoa > Chordata > Lepidosauria > Squamata > Iguanidae > Cyclura > Cyclura pinguis. The sequence continues at coordinate 264,406,191 of CM059601.1, read as the reverse complement.
ACTTCTAAGTCATTTTCACCATAATTTTTTTTGTGTGCCATCCTTCCACCACAGCATTCTCACCTGATTCCTGACTGTTGCTTGGTTTCCACTAACCAGTGCAGCTGAGGTCAGTGAAAGAGAAAGGGAAAGGGAAAAAAGAACACTTTGGATGGTTTATTTATTTTAATGCCCCCAGGGTGTCTGAATTGCAGCAAGCTCTCATTCTTGTGGGGGAAAAAATGATAGCTGGACTAATTTGGCCTTGCAATTATTAGGTCAAATTCTGGCTGCGTTGGCATTCATCTGTTCCCTTTGGCTTGTAGTGTGCTTGTCTGTGTGGAAGTCAGCCTCCAACCTCAATACAGAAGCTACATTTCTGATGCTTCAGGCACTGTAGTAAATTGGACTGCTCCCCTCCATTCATCTAAAATGATAGTGGATATAGAGAGAGATGGTGTGGCTGTCTCAAAATGAAGTTCATGTAAGGTTCAGGAAAGCAGAATGTTATAACTGTTGATCATAAACTTTCCAGAAACATCATGTTCCTCCTGTTTCAGACAGAGATAGACAGACACATCTTTTTTTTCCCTTCAAATTATGATCAGCCTGATCTGAAGCTATTGGGAAGATATTGGCTAGGCAGTTATTCATTCTGGTTCATCCCTTGCAGATCTTAATTTCTAAGAGGATGGTAGCTGACCTGTATGTGTACGTTTATGTATTTTAACTGCTTCCAAATATGCCCTTACCTACTTTAAAAAAAAAAAACCTCAAATTTGTACTTTAGAATCTGTAAGGATACCATTGCCAGTACCTCTTTAGCTTCCCTTGAGCTATTTGGGAACAGCTTTGGATTGCGATCTGTATGCTTCCAAAAATGACCCCAAGTGCTGTAACACAACCTCACGCACCCAGTTTTTTTTTTTAACAAGCAACCACTTTTGAAGTTACCACAACAAAAAATGCGTTCTCAGATCTTCTGTTTCTTGACAGTGGGGATACCTGTTTTGAAAAATTAGTGTCAACAAAGGGTCTATTTAATAATATGGACACATGCGCGCGCGCGCACACACACAGACACACTCATGTGGCATACTTAAAAGTTTCAGATCTGAAACATGTTGATTTGGTCAGAACTATAAAGGTTGAGAGCCAGCAGGACATTGTGATTTGATTGTTGGACTAGGAGTCTAGAGACCAGGGTTCAAATCCCTGCTCAGCCACAGGAACCCACTGGGTAACTTTGGGCAAGTCATACCCTCTCAACCTCAGAGGAAGCCAATGGCAAACCCCCTCTGAACAAATCTTGCCAAGAAATCCCTGTGATAGGATCACCATGAGTCAAAAATGATGTGAAAGCACACAACTGTAATAAGGGTGGCAGCTGAGAATGTATATATGGATTTATTTATTCCTATCTTCCCTTTCCTCCAATGAGATCATAGTAGTGTAATTGACCTTCCTCCCTTCCCTCATTTTATCCTCTCAACAACCCCATCAGGTAGGTCAGGTTGAGAGGGAGACTAGCCAGTCCAATACAACCCAGTAGTTTCATGGCTCAGTGGAGACTAGAACCTTGACCTCCACTATGTCCTTGTCCAGCACTCTTTGATTCCTACAACCCCACTGAAGGTTGTTTCTGCCTGTACTTATAACCCTTTACCTTGTTCTCTTAGGCTATTTGATGCATGAATTCCATAAATTCTGGATTGAAGAGGACCCCCTGGACATCATGGAGTTCAACCGGGTGCGAGAGAAGTTCCACAAGCGAATCATCAAACAACTCCAGAATCCAAACATGGCCCTGTGCCCTCACTTTGCTGCCTCAGAAAGCCTGATCAACCTGTAGCCATTGACTTGGTCTGATTTTGAAAACACTGCCTCATTCTTGTGTTATGCCACTATCTAGAGATAAATCGCTGATGTATTGAATGACCATAGCGATTGTATGCATGTCTCTTGGTGCAGTATTCATTTTCCTCTCTCTCTTTCTGGCATCTCCTTATACCATTCTTTTTGAGGAGTTTTGTCATAAAAACAGAGAGCTCATATTGCAGCCTTTTGCAGTGTTGAAAACATTTTGAATCAGTGTCCCACATGAAGAAGTTTTTTCTATTTTTTTAGACTCATACTCCCATCCCATCCACACACCCCACACACACACACATGCACACAAGCATACATTCTCTCTTCCCTTTTCACCATAATTCAGCCTTTAATTAAAGGACTGTATTTCTGTAGCTGTGGGTTTGTTCTTTTTGGTATATGTGGAATATTTGAGTTGAAAACTTGTAATGTGGAAGCCTTTTAACTTAACTGATTTTGTTTTATGAGAAATAATGACTTTTTTTTTACAATGGGCATGATCTAGCCGGTGTGGAGCACTTTTAGATCCTATTGATCTGAATGACATGTGCTTAAAAACCCACTCCAGCAAAAGCCAATGGGGCTTTGGCTGGATAGTGCCCTGAGTTTGTACATTATTTAGAAGACGGTGTATTGTGACTTGAGCCTGTTTCAGGCAAAATGCATTAGAAGATTTCTTTCCTCATACAACCATGCATGCTTCATGGAAAAAAATCAATGAGATTTATGATGCATATGTGGAAGTAATTTTAAGCAGTTGAGGCTGACTGTGGAATCATCATGAGTGTAGAATGAGTTTGAAGGAATTGGCTGCATTGACAGCAAATACCAAAAAAAAAAAGTCTTCTACCCTGAGAAGTATCCAGGGAGGGTTTTACCAGCTCAGAAGTCTGCACTGGAATATAACCACCAATTTGTATTGTCACAGCAAAACTAAATCACATTGCTTTGAAAATGCAAGGTTAGTGGTTTGTGTTCCCGCATGTCTGAATGTGACATGAATTGATTGTGTGTGTTTTTGTATTTTGTTCAGGGAGAAAAGGGAGGTGGGGGGAATCTATGTTTTCTTCATTTTTGAAATATTGAATTTGGGGCTCTGTTGCTAATGGAGGACTGAGAGGAATAACAAGGAGGCATGAAGGAAGTGAAATAACTGGTTATTAAGCACTAGACAAAGTGGTGGTTAGTAAGTATTGGACATAAGATCCATTTACATGCTGTGTAGGACTTTCCTTTGTAAACCCTATTGAGATGATGGGTAGATGTATTTATGTGCAACTACGCTCCTGCACATAATCCGTTTTTTTTAAAATGGGCCTGCAAACAATTGCACCTGGCCGCTCTGACATCATGTGTAGTCTATTTCAAACTGTAATTTACCATGGCATTTCATACCCATGGTATTTTTTTTTTACCTTCTGACTATTATAGGTAGTTTGTGAAGTTGCTTGCATAGCAGGATTGAATCTGAGGTATTGCCTAACTATTTGTGGATTATATGAATAAATTACTTCACTCCAAACTGGAAAGTCTCTTTCTCGGGGGGGGGGGGAGTTCATGTCTAAAATACAAGAATATTCTGGTTTTATTGCTGCAAATCAAGAAGGGGAATGAGGGAAGGATGAAACTAATGGGAAGATATAGCTCCATGGCAGAGCACATACCTTACATGCAGAAAGCCTCTGGTCTGCTCCCTGTTTGGATGGGGCAGGAGTCCTGTCAGAAAGCAAAAGTTGCCCTTATGGTATTATTCTGCCCCAAACTGATGCTTTGGAAAAGTTCTCCAGTACATCACATGCTATGCATTGAAAAGGTTCCAGGTTTGATCCTTGGCAGGGCTTGGAAAGACTGAAACCAAGGAATAGCATCGTGCAACTCTGCTACCCCTGATTGGCCCAGGCTGGGGAAAAGGGGTGTAAGTACACCAGTAGATCATATGCTTTGCATGCAAAAGGTTCCAGGTTGATCCCTACCATCCCCACTTAGAGCAGTAAGAAACTCCTATCTGAAACCATAGAGAGATGCTTCCAACCAACATAGACAATATTGAGCTTATTTCTAAGAAAATAAGTTGCTAGCCCTTAAGGCATGAGTGTCTGTGTGTTTCATTGGTGAGGATAGTCCCTGCACTGAGGCAGATCACAGTTATTTCATGTCACCATTGTGTTCCTATTTGCTGCAGCTAGTTTATCACCAATCTTCTGCTGGTAGGCCTCCCTGTATTTAGCTAAAGATAGTCTTCCGGATGGCAGGCATACAGTCATCTGCCCCTGACAATCTAGAAGGCTGACAAGATTGAGAGAAACTGGCATCACCTTTGAAAGTTCAGGCCTACCTTCACATCATGGTGGAACTGCAGAGGGAGGGTTGGCTATATGGCAGACTTAGAAATCCCCGTAGTCAATGCCCTATAGTCAGCCAATAAAGAAAAAGAGCATAGCACAGGAAAGTTAGTTTTTGGACTACTGGGCACACAGACTGCAATTCTGGAAGCTGTAATCCCAAAATAGTTGGCCTGGGAGCTGCTGGCCAACACTGTTCCTGTTCTGCAGAGCTACTCATTTTTGTTTGCAAGCAGGAAAAGTCCACATAGGTACAAAACTAGAATGCGGGCACACTACATATTTATGTCTTACTGGAGAAGCCACACCGTTTTTTGGTTTTTTGGTTTTAACTAGAGGTCTGATGACTAATCATCCTCAAAATATAACTTACGACTAGATCTGGGTCAGAATGATCAGTGGGAATTTGTACTAATGAGATCCAGAGGCTATTGATTATAATTCCTGAGGTGTTAACTATCTCTTACCTCCTTATTTCTAAGGAAAAAATCATGAATTATTAAAAACAGATGTTGCTTTGTTGGCAGCCATCCCAACTTCTATGAATTTTTCATTATCCCTTCTCCCAATAGGTATATGAACAGCTCAGATCTCTCAGACAAGCACCGCAAAACACAGGGCTCTCAGAACAATAGAGAGCTATTGTGTTGCACTGTTACAATAACTAGCTCAGTGCTGCACCATGCTGTGTCTTCAGGACTGGGCATAACATCTAGTACAACAGTATGACCTCTTTTTTTCTTTTTCTTTTTTTCCTTTTCTAGTCCCCACCCCCAGTTTTCTCCCAAACATGGAGAGAGTGCTATGTACCCCTCAGACTTCGGGTTAAGATAGATGAAACATTGGAGTCGAATCAAGTAGGAAGTACCCTCATTTTTTTCAGTTTAAACATAAATTTACCTATTACTTTAATAAATGGCTTTGCAAGTTTGGAACTGCAAGCAACCATTTCTGTAGCCAATTGAGTGAAGCCTATGAGAGTGTCAAGGGATATTTTGCCTTTGCTGTGTTATCTTTTGCTAGTAATTTACAGAATTGGAAAAATACAGTGACCATGGGGTATATCATCTACATTTTGCTACCATTTTAGTTCTTGTGGTTCTATTTATAGAGAATCCTGGCATTGGCAGTTTAGTGAAGGACTTTGAATTTTCTGCTAGGGAACAACAGTTCAGGGTTCCCTTACCCAAGTACAAATCCCATAGTAATGAGCCATGGCTATGAAAGTAGCATCCTAGTTCAGAAATTGTGCAGGGTGGATACATCCTAGGACAGGAGCTCTAGCAACCATTGCACACAGGCAGTCATAGTACAGGTAACAATGCTGGTTGATGGGCTATAGTCCCTATGTTATAATTGGACAATGATGTAAGACATGGGAAGGGAGGTCCAGACTGTAACCTCAGTCTGGACCAGGCAAGTTCCATACTTAGCCACCCCCGCAAGTCCAACCTTCTCAAAAAGCAAACAGAAAGAGCAGCACCTGCAATCTCCAAAGCAGAGGAACCAGCTTCACAACCCTACCCATATCTTAGTATGTACAGACATGTATGAGAAGCTTGGTCCTCACCCATTTTTCCTAGTCATAGGCCATCCAGTATAGTATATCCATCTCAGTGCACAGTGAAAGGTGAATGCCGCACAGGTCTTTCTTCATGGTCTCTGTGACATCACACGAATGATTGGTACCTACACGGAAGTCCTCTCTGGAGCATTCCTCAGCTAAGCAATCTTTGGTGGGAATCCCAACCCCACTCCCTGAATGCCCATGTGTCAGCCTCTCCCCTCAGTTTCTTTCTTGCCCGTTGCACTAGCAGCATCTTAAAGAACATTCTCCTTTTGTTGAGCTCTTTTCTTCTCTGCTTCTCACATCTTTCTGTTTCTTCTCTTCAACTGCTGCCTCAAAAAATGAGAGAAAAATAATCCTTTTCTTTCTAACCCTTTGCATTTGGGGATGGAATCCAAATTATTTTTAGGTTACACTGTGCTGTACGTACAATCAATTCATTTCAAATTAGACAAAGAGCCAAGGTGACAGATAGAACACCCTGAAGCACAGCACAGTGTGGTGGTGAGGGGGATATATTGTTTGAGCGTAAAATCAGTGTAAGTTATATTGCAGAGTATGCCAAGATAGAAATATTCTGGCTAGCTCTTCTAGAGCAGTGATTCTGAACCTGGGGTCTGTGATGCTTCACAAGGAATCTGCATAGGGTTGCCATTTATCCCAGAAAATGGGGAATATCCCAGATGTAAGGGACTAAAAAAAACTCACAAAGATATGCGGTGAGTGTGGCAATGCTGCTTGAGCCCAGGGCCAGACAGAATGGTGGAGTTTCACTTCTAAGCGAGTCCATTCACTCTTGTGGCTGCTTGGAAGGGAAGCAGCAAGGATTTCAGTGTTCCTTGGGGGGAAAGCATGAAAGAAATGTCATTTCCCTCTGAAGGAGCATCAAGAGAGTAGAGAGGGTAGGTGCTTTCAAAAGAAGCACTTACCAGTGGCCATTTCCGAACGATGGAATTAAAACAGCACAGTGCATCCTCTCATGGAGGTCATCTGCACCTTGGAGCGGACTAGGTCCGGACTACTTACCTCAGATCTGCACCTCAGTCCGCTCCAAAGCACCCCCAACTGGTCCTCCAGCACACTTTTTAAAGAACGGTAGAAAACCGTTCTTTAATTTTTTTGGAGCACGCCATTGCGTACCTGCTCCCTTGTGCAGATTCGCAGGCTCGCACCAATGCGAGCCTGTGATCTGCGGAGGGCAGGCTTTAGGCTTGGTGAGCTTCGCTGTTGGTCGGGACCCACGAACAACCGGAAGCCGCCATTTTGGAAGCCGGAGCAGTGCGGATCTAAGACCTCGCACTGCTCCGATTCACCCTGGACGAGACGAGGAGCCCTGTGGAAGGGCTTAAGGGACAGTCTGCGTTGGTCCATGCCCAGAAGATCCGGCAAGTACTGACACAGAGCGATTCCCTCGCCTCGTGTGGAAATGGCCACCCTCTCTATTCTTTCATTGCTCCTTCAGAGGGAAACAGCATTTCTTTTGTGCCTTTCCCCAAAGCAACAGCAAGACCCTTGCTTTTCAGGTGCTGCTTCGGGAGAAAGTATGAAAGAAATTATTCTTTAGGCCTGCCTGCTATTCGTAATCTTGCTTTAGGAAATTCCAGTTTATTCTGCTCTCCTGGAACTTGCATGCTACTCCTCAGACCAGAGCTTTCCAAACTTTTCGTGTTGGTGACACACTTTTTAGATATACCTCATTTCACGGCACAGTAATTCAGTTTTACTTGCAAACCGGAGGTTAAACTAACACCTTATGAGAGATACAGATATATACATAAATTGTAATAACAAAATGTATGGAGACACAACATATTGTATGAAAACCTTTCATATATTTTTAAAAATATATGATTTATAAATAATAACATATATTTCCAAGATTGTAGGCAACACACACACTTCAAGCGACACACTAACATGTCATGGCACACCATTTGGAAAGCCCTGCCTCAGACCATTAACAAGCCTCCTTTCCTTTGCATTTTCAACAGGAAGAATAAAGGCTAGGGTGAGCAACTAATGAGCAACTTTAAATAAATACTTAAAATAAATATTTGAATATTTAAGTAAATATTTTGATACTAATACTTTGATACTAATATACTAATACTAATATTTTGATACTAATTTTGATACTTTCACTAAGATTGTTTAGCCCAATGAAAGTTCTTTCTGTCCTCACTCTGAATCAACAACTCTTACGTTTGCGATTATGCTACAATTGTTGATTGGTTCAGAGTTCTTTGGTAATTGCTCAGGATGGATTACACAAGGGCCTCCTGACAGTAGAGGCCATTAGGTGGCAGTGTAAGATCTTCAAATTACTCTTCATAGGGCTAGAGAAGAATTTGGAGAAGAATTTATGAAAATCCACAAATTTCTTAATGTTGAGGATGCAGCAGATTTTTTTTTTTTCAAATGTGGATGCAGAGAAATCACAACAGACAGATTCACTCATTTAGGCCTGAGTCTTTTGGTGTTTTATCTGTTAGAAGTCTGTGTCTGAACCTCACCACCAACATTTAGCTGTTGTTATGTGCCAGCCTATGGTGACCCAATCATAGGTTTTCTTGGCAAGATTTATTCAGAGGAAATTTGCCATTGCCTTCCTCTTAGGCTGAGAAAGTATGGCTTGCCCAAGGTCACCCAGAGTGTTTCTAGGGCTGAGTGGGAATTCAAGCTCTGTTCTCCTAGAGTCGTGGTCCAGCCCTCCAATAACTATACCGTGCTGGCTTATAACGACATTCAGCCATGCTGGTGCTGAAAAAAATTTGCAACATCTTTGGTTCCAACAACCTCCTTATCTTAGATGGTGAATGGAGAAGTCAATTTCAATTCATTTTTGAAAAAATTTGGAACATTTACAAAATCTCTTCATATGTGGACTTAAACATCAGATTTAAGAAATTCAAATGCAAGAAAAAATAAAATCCTAAAACGTAAAGAAAACCTCAGCTTGGTTAGATAAGGGGGAAAGTAATCTGTTCCATTCAGATCATTGCTGATCTCCACTGAGGTTGGTTGTTGTGGGTTTTCTGAAGATGCCAGCCACAGATGCAGGCTACACGTCGGGAGAAAATACTAATAGAACACGGCCTCAGAGCTCAGAAAACCTACAACAACCTATGGATTCTGACCATGAAAGCCTTTACATCCACTGAGATTGTTTCTCTTCCTTTGTTTTACAATTGACCTCCTTCTCAAACAGATTGTTTCTTTTAGTTGTTCTAACAAACAAACAAACAAAGCAAAACAGGAGGAACACCAATTTCTTGCCGTTCTCACACTTCCAGATTGCTCTGCTGAAATTTGCTAACAAAACATTTTGTCGACAAATTTGCGGCGATGCACTCCTGCCATCATTAAAAAAACCTACTAAGGCCATTTCCACCCTACACTGTTATGGTGCTATTATTCCACTTTCAACATCCTATGGAATCCTGGGGTTTGCAGTGTAGGGAGGGGCGTTTAAAATTCTCAGCCAGAGAGCTCTTTGGTCTCAGTGAACTACAAACCCCAGAATTCCACAGGAGGTTGAAAGTGGAATAATAACACCATAACAGTGTAGGGCAGAAATGGCCTAAGTGAGTGCATCTCAGAGTGGTACAGGTTTGGACGTGGAACTGGAGAAGACACCGGTGATCAGCTAGGAATTGCTGCAGTCCCTTGATTACTGGAATGCTTACTGGTAGTCCTGCTGGTAAGATTTCTGATCTTATTAAAGAAAAAGAGATTCCACATTAGAAAGAACTTCTCTACTGTAAGAGCTTTTCAAATGTGGAATAGACTGCCTTGTAGAGTGGGTCCTCCTTCTTTGGATGTCTTTAAACAGAGATTGGATGGGCATCTCTTTGGAGTGCTTTGGTTGTGTGTTGCTGCATGGCAGGAGGTTGATTCGGTGGCCCTTGTAGTCCCTACCAAATCTATGATTGTGTGTAAACAGATTTACACTGAAACTGCTGGAACTGGAATCGAGTCAAGACAGAATCATTGCAAAGAACCAGTCCCACTCCAGCTCATGACATGCAAGTCATAACATGGTACACCATGGCTTGTACAGCATCCTACCAACTGATTTTCCCTTTGGTATTTAGAAATACAGTTGAGGCATCCAAAGAAAAGAGGCAGGCAAAGTTGCCAAAGGACTGCAAGTCAGGCAAATATGAAAGCTCTACGTATAAACAATTTTCGATATCTCACTCTCTGCAATGGTAAACATTTTTAACCATAAGGAAAATCTCACTGAGGAAGCAGAATTCTTATCTGAGGCACAATGGCTTCATTTTGTCCCCTCTGCTGTAGCTATATCCCTAGCATTTGGGTAGTTTGGGATGGTATAGTGGTACTGAACCCACATTTGTTTTCTTCTTTCTAAACAGCCCTGGGGGTTTCTGTTTTTTAGACATTACATCTGGGTAATTCAGGGATATCTGTGGATGGATTGCTACTCAAGAGATCCCATGGAATCTTGTCATAATCCTATGATTGCAAAGGGATTCAGGCTCCCTCCAACTTTGCAATTCTTGTAATATGTACAGTCTTGCTGCCATGCCATTTTAACTATCATTGCTCAATTATCCTTGGATTTGTAGTTTGATATGTTTCTTAGAATTCCATGCTAGACAGCTCTAGTACACACCATTCCAATCCACTTAATCGGTCCTCCTTTTCTTGGGTTACCTGAGGAAGCATAGTTCAAGCAAATGAGCTAGACCTCTGTCACCAGTGTACAAATCCCAAAATTGGAGTCATATTGATTAAAATGATACAAAGCTGGAATAACTATGCTAGTGCAAAAAACAGATACCCCCTCAGGTATCATTTTGATCTCCTCACTCTCACTCTGATTAGAATGTTGTTATTGTTTTCTTTTTTTCTTTTCTTTTTTCTTTTTTTCTTTTTTTTTCTTTTTTCTGTAAACCTCGAGAGTTCCACCAAGCCTAGCAAAACTTTCTTCTTAAAAGTTTCATTTCACATTTCATTTCACATAGTTCTGAAAAAAAAAGTTTGCAGAAAAAATGAAAAATGTTGAACTGCTCTTCTTTTTTGTGGTGTAAGAATCTTTCCCTATTTTTTTTTTTCATGTTGTCTCTGCTTCTGGTGCCAAATTTTCTGTTTAAGAAGGAATATATCTACTTCATTAACCAAGATACACCTCTGTTTTTCCATATCCTCAATCACAATACTACTTTCATATATAACAAATACATTTTTCTTTTTTCATTCACCATGAACATGTGTGCTCCAGATCATTGTCAGAACAGTCCTACACATACTTATTCTGAGGTAAGTACTCTTGAATTCAGTGGGACATGTGAAGGATTTCACTATAAATGAGTTGGTGCAGTGAATGTGAAAAGCAATACTTTTTTGAAGCAGAAGTGGGAAATCTGTGTCCCTCCAAGTGTTGTTGGGCTATAGGTTCCATCATCCCTGACCACTGGGCATGTGGGCTAAGGCTAATGGGAACTGGGAGTCCAACAGCATCTGAAAATCCAGAGATACCTGCCCTCCCTGCCATCTTAAAAAAGATGCCCCAAGCAAAAGTCTTGAAGGTCCTGAAGATAAATGCCTCAGGGAAACAGCTGAATGGCTCATATGTCTATGCTAAACAGATCTGGAAAACTTCCTGGTTTTCTTTCTTACTCTTTTCCTCCTTAGCCTGAAAAACAAACGAAAAATAAACTAAAACTGAAAAATAAACTAAAGGCGCCTCCTGCTTATTCAATAGATTAAGGACCAGAGCCTTGCTGCAAACCAGAAATCATCAAAATATGGAACCTACTCTTTTTTCAGCTTGCACATGAATTTTGGCCACTGAAAAACATAAATAATGCATTACATATCACTTGCGAATGTGTGTGAAAGCTAAATAACACAGTCGATTGAGAGAAAAAGTAGTGTATGGCTGCAAAAGTGCATGGAAGGTTATGGAAACGTGATGAAATAGATCAAAACAGCTGACTATACATCAAATGTACAGATTCTGGTTGTAATTAAAAAGGGTCAAAGGAATAGATCATCAAAAAGTGGACCATCAAAAAGTGGGGGGATGCCTGTAGTGAGAAACACTGGGCAAAGAAGAAGACCCAGCTCAGCAGCAGATGTGAGGAATGCTTTTGTGAGCCTTGGAAAGTCACATTCTGCTTGTATCGCTGTGTTTGTCAAATATCAGGTCTCATTCAGCTGCTGGATAAAACTTAGAGAGGCCTTATGAAGTCCTTCTGACCTTTCCTTATTCAATGTGGAATGGAGGGGCCAACCCAAATACTGCTGTCCTGGATCAGTAACAAGCAAAGTGGTAACTACAGATCCCCAGCCTCATGACAGCTGTTGTTTTCCTGGTAACATTACTTTTGCTGTTGCTCTGAGAGAAAACTGCCTGGAAGCCCAGTACTGGGAGAAACATGGGAGGTGAAGGATGGATGCTTTCTTTGCATGCAAAATTTCCATGAGAAACAATCTTACTTGTGTTTCTAATGACCTTTACAAAGTAAGTTAAAAGATAGCTTCAGCAAAAGACCAGCCCTATTATTAGGCAATGTGAGTAGTGTCCTCCAATTTTAGGTGCTGGACAGAAGGAAAGCAGCAAGGCGATGAAGGTTATACCAAGAGACGTGCTCTGTATCCCTTCCTGCCTTCAGGTGTGGTGGAAAAATGTTTTTCCATTGGTAGTGCTAAAGAAAGACTCAGCTTCCAACCCAGGCTGCATGGATACACAAAGTGGGAGGGAGTACCTTCTACTTTGCCATAGGCAGCAAATTATCTTGTGCTAGATCTGATACTGGGCATGAAACTACATTGGTTCTGTGTCCTCATGATCCCAGACTGTTAACAGTGATGGGAGAAAAATGAAGGAAGTATTCTCTAAACCTGTACCTAACCTTAGCCCCCTTCTTCTTAATTCTATTCCCTGCTACCCTATCCATCAGTGAACAATAGCGCCTCAGTGCCAAAGTCCCAACAATATTTTATAAACTCAAAGAGAGCCATTGAGAGCAAGCTGGATAGTACTTGTATAACCTTCCCCTAAGTTATGTTTTTTGATAGCACAGGCCTGTGACAGAATATTGAGAGAGCATGACAAAATGTTGAGAACTGGCTGATGCGGCTGAAGTTGATATAAGTATCTTTCTCTTGCTATAATTTTCTAGCAAAGTAGAGAGTGACATCTGGATTTGGGCCATAATCCGCTTGGTGCCCTGGCTGGAATTCTGTCTCAGTTACTTAGTTAAGTATACTTAATAACTATACTTAATAAGTAACTTTTCCTGGCCTAACCTCCCCAATCCTGATGGAAATGTCATTGAACTGCACTGCAATCACAAATACCCAACAGTTATGGATGAGGCACAGGGCCAATCCAACCTATTTTGCTCTCTGAGAAAGATGAGACATCCTCCACAATTTAAATCAGTTTCTTTATGCAGACTGCCAGTTGAAACTTATTTTAGCACTGGGAGTAGGACAGTAACCTCTTCCATTTCTGAAAGCACTAGGGCCATTTAGAGGGCGAAGGAGAAGCCACCTGGCACACATAGGTCTGTCCAAGGTAAAGAAATCAGCCACTGAGCTTTCCTTGCCACCCAGCCACCCAGCATCAGTTGTCTGAGGTAATTGCCTCACTCTGTCTAATGGTAGAGCTGGCTTTTGATGATCTCAAAGCTGCATGCAGTTTCTATGTTTTGATGAGAAGTTTCAGATGTCTGTAATCTTGATTCTTCTCATTTCCATTTTGAAGAGAAGAACAACTTGCAGGAGAAAAAAAAAGTTAAGCAATCCCTTCTTATCCAGTGGTCTATTCAACCCTATAGCCCCCTCTCCCAGCTTCTGTTTATTCAAAATAAATTTGTCAAGGCAAAGGGAAATGGCACTCTGTTTTGTGTGGTAGCGTGTTGTCCTGAGGCATGCGTGGAACAGATGTGTTCTATTTTCCACTTATAGACCATTTCCGCACTTGCCTGTTCTAGAGCTATTATTCCACTTTCAACATCCTATGGAATCCTGGGGTTTCAAAGACCCCTCCCTAAACTGCAAACCCCAGGATTCCATAGGATGTTGAAAGTGAAATAATAGCACTAGAACAGGCTAGTCTGGAAATGGCCATACTCAGATCATGCAGCTTTTCAGTGATTAAGGAAGATCTGTGAAGTGCTGGCTGTTTCTTCATCTAAAACATCTAGCTCACAGCTGTACAAGCTCCAAAACAGTTGCTTTAATACATAAGGAGTCTGTGAAAAAAATATTTTTAAGCCAGAGGGAAGACCAATAATACCAGAGGAAGATACACATGCTCAAGGGGGATAGAAGGAGAGTTATGTGAAAGATGAGACTTCTGCATATTACATTTCTGGAGACTGATGACCTATAGAAATAGATCATGTGGGAGTGGCTGCGTGATTTAGATGTTACCCTTGATACGCCACCAAATTGTGTGAATTAGTGAAGCTGTGGCAGCTTCTTCTGATAGGATGATCTAATGCCAAGATTGTGACCTCTCACATAATACTGACCAAGTCGACATCGTGGCCTGGGTTCTTAAGTTACCTTGGCGGTGTGGGAGATGTGACAGCATTTTTTCTTCTAACGCTGCTAGGGTAACATTAGAAGCCTGGGAGTGTACAAGAAAAAGTCAATGATGCTTTGACTCCTCTGTTGGAATGGAAGTGGGAGGAGAAGAACTGCAGGGGGGCCTATTTCCCCATGTTTTGGGTCTCCTCATGTTACCAATCCAGAAAGGAACAGTGATGCTGCAGGTTCCATGACACTGAAATAGCATAAGTATCCCCATCTTGGCTCCAAGGCCCTTTCTCAGGTTTGGGCCAAAGTGTTATCCTGCCCAAGATGGCAGCCCCCCCCGCCATGTGTGAAGAATCCAAAAAGACCGGCACTTTCCAGCCAATTCTACTCCACCAGTGGGAGAAAGCTAAGCTGGGAAGAGAGGAGGAAATGGTCAGGAACAGGTACCTTGCTCCCAACATCTACCATGTGAAATGGATGCCTCAGTGCCTAACGATACTGACCCACTTGGCCATTCTAATTACTGAATGAAAAGGAGACTATTGTTAGCTCATTAGCAATCCAATAACTACTTGCTTGGGAGTAAACCACACTAGAATTAATGGAGCGTATTTCAGAATAGATATACTTAGACTTGTAGTTTGGGTTGCATTGTTAATGCTTAATTGGTCACAGCCAAGATCCTGCACTGCAGGCGCAACACTCTGCCCAAGCTGTTCTGCCCAGCTAGGTGTGCAAATCTGTTGGAAAAGGCAGGCATGTGCTTCCGTGGCTATTTAGTGGCTGGGTAAAGATGCTAGACACTTGGGAACCATCCTGATGCTTTTCTGCAGCCAAAAGGAAACAAGAGCTGTGTGCCTCCTGCATCTCCAGAGAGTTCACTAGATTTCCAAGAGCAAGACAGCTGTTCTTTTATTTCTATCTGCAGCCAAACAGCTTTCAGGCACCCCATGCTTTCCACCGGCCACTGAATGGCTGAAGAAACCCATGCTTTTCCAATAGGCTTGTGGAACAGGAAAACACATTGTGCAAGGATCTACTGAAAAGCTCCTTGCATAATAATCCTGAAGGGACATATGCACACATAAATGACATATTGCACATATGTACATGACACTAACAGTAATCTGGCCAGCATCTATGTGGCATTAATTGATCTGGATGAAGCATATCTCAGGAAAGCTTCTTGCTACACCCTTCCTGCTCTTCTCAGTATTCAGGAATGTCCCCTCTTCAGGTTTGAATTCCACAATTTCACATAGCACCTGCAAAAAATAAGAACAGTGACTCCTCAGCAGTGGCCCCTACTGCAGATCTTCCTTCCAGAAGAAGTCTGCCAATGACTGTTTCTGTTTGTTAGAAGGAGGCCTAGCAGAATAGTAAAGCACATGAATTCAGATGTTCACAATTTCAGTTCCTGGCATTTCCAGTTAAAAGGATCAGGTAGGAGGATGCGAAAGACCCTCAGCACTGCCCAAGACCATAGAGAGGTATTGCCAGTCAATCTGATAATACTAGACTAGACAAACAAATGCTTTGACTTTGTATATAAGGCACCTTCCTATGTGCCAGTATAATGCTGCTCAGATGTCAATGCTAATCCATTTCCTCCTTGAGAGATAAACCTGTAATCTGTGTACACTTTCTGAATTCCAGGAAGGGCAGAATACATACATCGTTAGAAATCAAATTCTGTAATTGCTAGTTATTGATTTTGAACATTTTAACCTTTTGCTATCCTCCCCTCATGCTGGTTATGACAATGTGTCTTTATTCTAAACATTGTAACCAGCTTCTTCATCTTCTGCTGGGATCAGTTTCTTTCTTGCTTTATTTATTTATTCATTCATTCATTCATTTACTTGCTTACTTACTTATTTATTTACAGTTTTCAGTTGTTGAACCTTTGGTTCCAGTGTATCCACCCCTACACACAGAGACAGTGAAACCAATGGTTTATGCCATCTCCTATATTTCTCCTGTGCTAGGGACTCATTTATGCCATCTCGTTTGTGCCATCTCCTATATTTCTACTTATGCTAGGGACAGGTTTTGGCCCTGGCAGGGCTTTGGATTCTGTGGATCCAAAATTTTCCCAACCTGTGGATGCTGGTGGCTTCCATGTCAGAAGGCTGGTGAGTCCATTCTAGGTTTTAGTCCAAATTTTAGCTATTCAAGATGCTGAAACTATTTTGGAGATAGTTTTCAGGACCCTGGATAGCTGCTGACATGGTCACTTTTAAACTCAGAACAATCAATTCCCCATCTGAAAGCGGGTTTTTCTCTCTCTGCTCTTGCAGAAGGTGATTCAAAACAATCCTACCACCCCCTAGGATGCCCTCTCAGGGGCCACAGCCAACTTTGACATACAAAAGTACATCATAACATAAGAAGCAGTATACTTTTACTTTTTAACATAATGAATGTGGACTCATAAATTGACATGGACCTGCACATACAAAAGAATGTAAAACGGGAATCATTGAGCCTCGAAATAATTGCAGCTAAACTAAACCCACAAACTTTTTTTCATATGTTGATAGCTCTGCTGACTATTTGATATTATTTATCCAATTACTTCAGTGGTCTGCTAATAAAGATGGAGAAGCATTGAGTCCCTAGACAGATAGATAGATACATACATACATACATACATACATACATACATACATAGATAGATAGATAGATAGATAGATAGATAGATAGATAGATAGAGATTTAGAACTGCAACTCCAATAACCCCTTGGGGGTTATTGGAGCTTCTGGGTTCTAAAGTCTAAAACATCTAGAGGTCCAAAAGTTGCCTAGCAATGCTGCACAACTTGCCTACAACAATAACACCAAGAAGAGAATTGAGGAGAACAAGGCATGCATCATCGTACTTCATCCTTTATTCAAACAAAAAGAGCAAATAAAAGAAGAGTTTCCACATTTCAGCTAAGTAGAGCTTGCTACACAATGCCAAAACCATGAAAGCCATACAAGAGTGAATACAAAACAGACAGCTGTGAAGGGTCTTTGAATTTTGGTACTTCTAATCATCATCGCGGTTCCAAATCAGGCACGTGTATTGATTACAAAGGATGAGGAGAAAGAACGATATGCCATGCTTTGTATATAAATTAAATAATTTACATCATCTTACATCCATTTGAATATTTAGATGCAATATAGGCAGGGAAAAAAAAGGTTGTCCACACAAAGACAGAGAGAACACAGAGACGCAGCATTCTTGCATAGTAGCCATGGCATCCTTCTCCAGGGACGTGGCCTTGAATGACTCCAGGGACTGTGTGAGATGGTCAATTCACTCTAGGTAAGACTTCACCAGAAGCCACATGAGGAGTACTGTGATCAGTACAACCATGAAGTTGAGGAAGAGCTCTTGCGTGGATCTTTCCATGGCCAGCAACAGATGTGATAAGAGCAGAGGCTGGGCCTGCGGGGTGAGATGGTTGTCCTTGCAATCAACCTTGTCCTCTCCTAAAGAACAAGAACAAAACTAGAAGTGTGAAGATGGGAAGCTTGCTTCAGCACTATTTATACCCCTGGTGTAAGTAAATGTTATTTCTATGGCCAACCTTTAGAGCAAGCAGGAGATTTTTTAAAAAGACAAGGGGTATCTCTAACAGCTTATCACTTTCTTCTGTTTCAACTCTGTAACAGGCCCTGCATTTTGATGTCACCCCAGCCCAAATATATCCTGCCTGATGAGGAGCAATCCTGAGAATCCCATTTGGATTTGCAATTGCTTTTCTACACAGGCACCCACAATTGATTAACAATTTTGGAAAAGGGTAGGGCATTGAAAATTCCATTTGTGAAAAAAAAATGAATGTTGACACAATAAAGCAATAGTGCTGTGTGTGTCTGAGCAGTACTAAGCACAAGGACATTCCCCTCTCCTTTTTGTACTACAACTCCCAGAATCTTCAGACACTGATTATGCTAGCCAAGGGATTCTGGGAGTTATAGTACAAAAGAGGAACTTCTCTGAGCTCTGTTTGAATATATTTTCAGCTCATATGCAACTCCTTCAGAAGTATGAGTGCAACATCTCCTTGGATGCCAGAAGTATGGGTATGACAAGCAACCATCATCATCAGGTGTCCCATACAGCCCCTCTGTTTCAAATATTGCCAGATCAAAGTAGGATCCAGCCATCTGGCAGTGTCAATCTCTCTACAAGATGAGCAGGTCTGTGAGGAGCAGTGTGTGGGATCAAAGATGGTATCCTCCTAAGTCAGAGAATGGCATCTGCAGCCACCTGCTTCCAGGCTTAATTTGACCCATGGAGGTTTCCCATTTGGCCTCACCCCTCTTCAGACCAGTCCTCCAAGCCATGCCTCTGGGCACACCCACTGTAAGGAAGTCACCACACACAATTGTTGTGACAGGGAAAATTATTGCCTCTGGCCATTCAGTCATTTGGTACTCCTAAGAAACAGTGGGCATGATACCTTTATTTCAGCAGAAAGCAAGAAGATAGCAATGTGGTTACAGCCAGCCTCTCACAAATGTTTAAAATGGCCCATACTGAAAATTATTATTGGAACCAGGCTTTTGTTGAGTCATCTGTGGTTCTCACACAGGTTGGGAGTGGTGGCTTCTGTGGCAGTGAGACAATGAATCTGCTCTGGGGTTTTAGTCCAAACTTTAGAGGAGATATCCAAGTTGCTGGACCCTATTTGTCAGTTCAGCACCTTGGATAGCTGCATTAATTGACATGGAAGCTGCCAGCCACCAGTGGTCAGTGGATCTGATAGACCTCAAATAAGTCCTGTGGAGATTTAGGGCCTTTCCACACTACAGTGTTATAGTGCTACTATTCCACTATTCTGGGGTTTGTAGTTTATTGAGGTCAAAGAGTTCTCTGGCTGAGAATTCTAAATATCCTTCCCTAACCTGCAAACCCCAGGATTCCATAGGATGTTGAAAGTGGAATAATAGCACTATAACAGTGTAGTGCAGAAATGGCCTTAGTTTAGGAGGTTAACAATCCAATATTTTATACTTGTAATAGGCTTGCATTGAGCCATCTGGTTTATTTAAATATTTCTTTACCATCCAGAAAATTCCAAGGGGATATACAAAGGTATAAACAAAGCTGCTCACAGGAACATATAAATACAATATAATAAAAGCAACAAATGAACTCAACAGAATACAGCATAACAATTAAGTGTGAGGTTTTTTTAAAAAAATACATGAATGCAATCTTTTTTTCTGAGCAAAGATTACCTTGAGTTGTCGTCAAGATGTGTTGGACTACAACTCCCATAATCTTCATTTAACATGATCAATATCTTGTCTCCACAGCTTTGCTGAGTGGGGTGATGGGAGTTGCAGTACACACATAGAAAGGGTTCTGGGCTGAGGAATATTGGTCTTGATGCATAAAATTACTGAACACATTAGGACTTTGAAGAGTCTAATGGGTACAACTTGTATTTAGGACATTTGGTCCCAGCTCCTTAGCGTAGAACCCTTAGCCTCTGAGTGTCAGATTGGGAAGTTATCTTGAGGATTTACAAAGTTTCTGGCAAAAGCTAGCACTGGACAAAATGGACCAATGGCCAGTGTATTTGAGGGTCTTTAAGCAAGACACCCATCTAGTATCCCTCTGCTTTAATGAGTCTTCCTTATCACCACCATTGTCACCAGTCGCTGTGCATCTTCTCCTCCACTTCCTTCATTTCAAGCCACCACTTTTTCCCTTGGCAAGTAGAAAGCTAGGGGAGAAAAGAAGCAATAGCATCTCCTCCTGATCTTTCTTCTGACCATTATCAGGACTAAAGAGTGAGGTGAGTGAACAACTAAGTCGCAGCGGTGGAAAGGAAGTGTAAATCCAGGAATTCTTCTCATGGGACCCGTGCTGGGGTGTGGGCACTTGGCAGGTTTCCTAGCTTAACTGTTATACTAGCAGTTTTGCTTTGTGTAAGGCAACTCTCTATACATGACAAGCCAGTGTTGTCTTCTATATTGGAACCTTTCCCCCTACTTTTGCTCATTTTTGCCCCACAAAAACTAGAAATCTCTTGGCTCTGATGGTCAGAAACATATTCTGGCAAAGAAGCGAACAGATTTGCTAGTTTAGATCTGAGGATCCAGGCCAAGAACTCCCACAGCATTCCAAAGAAGTGTTAGTTTATCACCTAAGTGCATGCATGTACACAGAGACAGAGGGCAGATGCATATTTTTTTCTTTAGACTTCAGCCTGTCACTAAGCTTATTTTATTGTTTTATTTTAATCCTGCCTTCCTTCCCAACATGGGACCCAAAGAGACATGCAACCTTTTAAAAATACCAAGCTTAAATCCCTGTATTTCTGATGAAGAAAAAACTGTGGATGAA
This sequence comes from Cyclura pinguis, assembly GCA_030412105.1. Classification (NCBI taxonomy): domain Eukaryota; kingdom Metazoa; phylum Chordata; class Lepidosauria; order Squamata; family Iguanidae; genus Cyclura; species Cyclura pinguis. The sequence goes on along the minus strand of CM059601.1, from coordinate 264,385,559 downwards.
GCAATTGCATTTTGCCTTTTATTAAGCTGTTGAGCCAATGCTCTTACATATGATCTTTAAACTGCCAGTTTAAAGCTTGAGCCAAGGTCTCTAGAAGTATGAAACCACAAACATTTGATATTCCAAGGAGTGTCCGGCAAACAATTTTAATCAAAGCAAACTGGCCTATATTAAATTTCATGCCCTTGCGCATACACATTAGAAAATCTGATGGCACTTATTAGAGTGATCAAATTCCCCTGATCTTCATAAATTCTTGCTAAAAGCATATCTTGGAAAATACCATAGAAGAACAACATTTAAGGAAGGTGACAGTTTCTCTTAGGGTAAATAAATTATTACAATCTATCTCTCTGTGTCTTTCAACATAAATGCACTACATGTGACTATATCTTGAGAGTTCACTAAGAATACAGTCATAGCAAAAAAAAAAAATCTGAAAATGCACTAGTTTGTGATAGAGCTTTGGAAAAATTATTTTTTGGAGTAGAACTCCCAACAGCCTTGCTGCCTAGTGGATTTATAAGAGTTGTACTCCAAAAAAGCAGCTTTCCCAAGCTATGATTTTTGCCAGTACAAACTTAAGTGTGTCTCTTTGAATCTTACTGTGAATTTTCTTCTCCAGCTACAGCCCCTCTGGTCATAGATCTTCGAACTATCTTTACAACTGTGTGGGAGACTCCATGCATTTTTTTCTGTAGTTCTTGGAAGTGTTTTGATCCCTTATTATTTCCATTTTGGAAGTTCTTGTCCTCACCTTCTGCTGCATGTTTAAAATGCTACCCTTCCCCCCCCAAAAAAAATATCCTGATCATTACATATTTCCAAGTTAGTCTGACTTTTTATATCTTCATTTAATTTTTCAAGCTCTCTAGCGAAGACAGGAACAGAGTTTTGACCTTGTACATTTTAAGTCCATATTTGCTCAGAAGAAAACCCTGCTTACTCACTGATAAACGAGCAAAAGCTTGTCTCCTAAGTTCCACTGAGTTGCATGGCACTACTCCGGGATTGATACCAACAGGTCTGCTGCTTGAGCAGGCTGACATTACTATAATGTTACTATACTAAGTAATAGTTTCAGTATTAGATAGCAATATACTCTAATAGAATTATTAAAAATATTTTAACAATAGTAATATTGCTTTTTCAAAGCACTAAAAACACCTTTTTTCAACACAAGGTGTACCACTGCATGATTTTCTTTGATTGACAACAGGGTTGTGCTGAGAGATTATGGTTTACCAAAGCCACCAAGTCAGTTTATATCTGTATGAGATTTGCTTCTGGTTACTCAAAGTTCAAGCTAGTAGTTTAAGCATGATGCTAAATAAGCTCCGTGAAATATAGGATCAGTATGGCCCTGCAAGTATTATATTGCCTTCAGCAATAAAAGCTCAGAATTCAAATCTCCCAGAAGTCTTGGGTTCCATAAGCTTCCCTGATCAATTCACTTTCCTCCAACCTCAGTTCCTGACCTGTAAAATAGGAATAATAGGAACTTTTCTGGGTACGGAGCAAACAAATAAGGCAATGAATGTGAAGTGCACATCGTCTCCTCATTTAAATGAAAAAGGTGAACATGGTGTGTATGTGTTGTTTTGAATTGCAGTTCTCAAGCATTATACAAATAATTAATTATAATATCATATGTAGAATGAGGAGGGAAATTCACCATTAGATGTTCCTAGAACCAGAATGATTTAAGTAGAATTTTTCTGCCTAAAGCACATAGATTAGAAAGCCAGCATTTTGCATAGTTTTAAATGTTAGAGCTTCCCCCCATACACAACCCCATATTTAGGATGGTTTAAGTTTTCTATCATCTTTGGAAGAAGGAAGAGCCCAGGCATATCAAATGCGTCTCTTGCTCTACCTGAAGAGGATGGGTGGATGGATGGATGGGTGGAGTACAGCTCTTCAGCCTGTGGTACCCAGGGCTTCCCTCAGTTTCTCCTCATCTGCCAGTGCAATCTGGGTTCCCAGTTCCTCTGGTGGGACTAAAGTAGTGCGAGAAGGGAGGAGGAAAGCAACGAGGGCATTGGCAACAAAAGCCGTGACATCATCAGCTGTGTACTTGAGAGGGGGGCGAGGCTGAAGAGCAGCGTTCAGTTAAGGCTGTTTATGCGTGGGGAGGGGAAAGGGCCTGTATTGATTTACATGTTACTTTTGGATTCTTTCCTGCTTTTGATTGTAAGAATGCCCAAGACTTCTTAACAGGGAGGGAGACTTACAGATGTTGTTTTCTTCAAATCCAGGTTTACTTAGCCCCAAGGTTTCCTCTGTAGGAAAAGCCACAGAGGTCTGTCCTCGCTGGAAAAGTTCATGTTCTTCAGGATCAAGGCAAAACTTTATTCCGCCTTTTGACAACTGAGTGGATTCCAGATACTACACAGTTTGCTTGACAAGTGTGGCCACCTGTTGCTGTCTTCCATCCTTATTATAGTAGCCGGTTTGACTTCTCATATTCCTATATGTTTAATCCAAGACAGAGGAGCAGGAGCAAAATATTATTTGTACTGAGATGTGTGGTAACCAAGCACCATTGCAGTAACTTGCATACAAAGGGATTTGGGTTTCATATATTTGGAACATGTCTTGATTCATCATATTAGATTTTTTTTTCTCCCGTGCCTTCACTCTTAATCTCTTTTCTTCATATGTTTATATTATTTTTAATTAATCGTTCATTGTACCATCAGTGTGCATGGAACTAGAAGGGGATAGGTCTCTGCTCCATAGGGTTTACATAAGCCATTTTGCTTCTTGCTTTAAATGAGAAAAATATGCTTGCATCCAATGTGGAAAATTTTTCTCCACATACACTATTATTAAAAAGTAGAGATCCCTTTAATGTGATGAGAAGTCATAGAGAAGAACATATCATATTGGCTGAATGTGTACCTCTGAACCAATCAGGTCATCAATATGTGCAGAGAGTACCATTCAGAGGGAGGAGCCTTTTAGAGACTGTCCACAAAGTTCATCATGTACAAAGATGAGGGGAGGTGTTAGCAAAGTCTGACCACTAGTTAAGACAGGACAAAGTAAGATGAAGACAGAGGGAGAGGACTGATAGATTGTTCTATCATTATTCTAAAGAACAACGTTTGGATGGTCTGCTAGTAGTACATCAGCTGATACTGGTATAGCTGAAGGCAATGACAAAATCCCTCTGAACAGATCTTGCCAAGAGAACGCTGTCACAGGTTCACCTTAGGGCCACCACAAGTCAGAAATGATTTGAAAACACACGACAGCAACAATAACAACCAAACAAAGAAGTAAATAAATAGTCATTTTGTTCAAGAAGCTCTATCAACACTTTTTAATAAGTAAAAAGGTGCTAAAATGCTCATTTCTTCTCAGTAAGGACAAGGATAATACTGCTCAATGGCCTTTGCACATTCAGATTTCTAACCTTAAACTGAAAGCCTCACAGGACCAAACTTAACTTTAAACAGAGCAGGGATTCTGCCTCAGAGAGCCATGAAAGCCAATGGCCAGCATTTACCTGAGTATTATTATCATTATTATTATTTTTACTGGCAGAGTTAAGAAGAGGTGTGCTTGTAGGACCTTCTACCTCAGGTGCCAAAATAACCCAGCTGACGTTGAGTACTATTCACCTTGATGTGGTTGGACTGTGGATGGGGGCAGGTTTGTTTGTCTGCTTCAGATGACAGATGTCTTAGACTGTCTCTAAGCCATCAAATAATGTCAAGGGCAGATGGTTCCTCCCCCTTCTCCTCCCCCTTCTCCCCTCACATCCCTAACCTATGAAAAAACAGAGGGGAGTAGATCTAAGTCTGACCTACAACAAGCTGCTTTTGTTTACTCCAGACCAAGAATGACAGACCCACATGGATGTTCAGGTAAGTGGTTGGGGATATGGAAGGGGTCTGGGATGGTTGGAGTACAGAGTTTGGGGAGAATGTATAGAGAAAGAAGACAATGAAGTGGGGGAGAAAATGAGTGAGGAAATTTAGGGAGCCTCCATTCTTAGAGGACATACGTGTGTCCTGTAGAATAAGAGGGTATATTTGAAAGGTGCAAGAGGAAAGACTAGAATTTCAAATACAGAGCCCTTATTCTCACCCAACTACTACTATAGGGCAATGCTTGCTATCCTCAATAATGTTGCTCTAACAACTAACCATTTAACCTTTAAAACCCTTGCATTTTTGTAAAGCTAGAGGTTTTTCAAAAATTAGGTTGCTTTATTTTGGGTCTCTGGTCTTATTGTTCCCCTTTTCATTTTTGTTTAATTCTCCTTTTGTGGTGTCCTGCTTTATAATTGTTGAATTGTGTTCATTTAATTGGGCAACTCACTGGTGTCACTGTGTGGACAATATGAAACAAATATTTTCTTAGCCAACAAAGCAGGTTTTGATTTAAAACTGTTTGAAGTGGAATGGGGGGAAGTGGATTCAAAGAGAGAGAACAGAGTTGGCAAACACTTTTGTGACTAATGCATACCTGCTGCACAATCTTGTGTAAATCTATTGAGAAATAAATCATAGAATTATAGAATCATAGAGTAGGAAGGGGTCTCTTGGGCCATCTAATCCAACTTCCTGCTTAATGTAGGGTCTCCAACTAAAACATCCCCAGCAGGTAGCTGAATTCAACAGGATTTGCTCCCAGATAACTGGATAAAGGATCTCAGACTTAATCTTGCTCCCATCTGCATCTGCCTTCCATAATCTCAGTGAATAATTTCATATTTCTAATAGAACACAGTAATAATTTTGTATATTCTCTTTCCAGACCTGGTTGCTGTTGACTCACCAAAACAGTAAATCTCTTCTAGCTTTTAATCTAAACTTTAAAAATATGTTTTACTTGTTTTAATTGTTTTAAAACATATTTTAATAATTGGGCAGTTTAGTTTCTGTTTAATTTTTGCAAATTAAATGTTTTGCTGTTATCTTTTTAAATTGTTTTAAACCACATTGGATCCCATTTGGGAAAAAGGCAGAGTATAAATTTAACAAACAAACAAACAAATAAATAATGGGGCTGTTCAAGAGGCTGAAACCTATCCACCCAATCAGAGTTGGCACCTTGGGCAATATCTTTAAAGTTCAGATTACGGTCTGGAGTAGTTCATCCAGCTCATTGACATGGAAGCCAGTTACTATCAGTTGCTTCCTAAATGTGTGTATTGCTTAGAATATCTTGCTAGACATGGATTCCTCTATATCCTCCTTGAGACACTTCTTATTCTTTTGGTGGTATCACAAGAAAACCTGGCTGGCATCCTGTTGTGTTTTACACAGAGATCAGCTCCCTTACACATGTGGTCGGACCTTTCTGGCCTTTGCTTGATGTCTGTATTCAGTTCATGACTGTGTAAGAGGAATTCTGAAGCATAACTATTGCACACACAGTTGTACATTCTTGGATGATACGTAGGTATTTGTCAGTACCTTCAATATTCCCTTTCTTGACTGGGTTTTCAGAGAGAGTCACCGAGCATCCCCCATTGCACAATAGCGCAATAAACAGGAATATTTTTGGATATTTAGTTGTTTGCGTAATGGTAGTGTTCACCGAAAGGGTGGTATAGCACAACTCCACCTTAAATACGTAAGTGCAGAATTACATTTCACTAGCATAATGTAGTACCTCAGCCCTAGATTGTAGCCAGGGTCAGATCTACTGTTGCACAGTTTGAGGCAACAGTCTCAAGCAGTAAATGCTGAGGGGGGTAAAATGGCAGCAACTGTATTAAAGGACACAGCTGAGTGTGCTGCTGCTCAGTCAGCCCTCTGCCTGTGGCAGAAGCACATCACGCTCATGATAGTAGTGTAGTCAACTGTCAGTCCAGTTTCTGTATGTACAATAGGAGGGTGCCATCCTTGGTGAGAGGATCCTGGAAGCAGTGTTAGACCATAGCCTAATCAGTGTAGAGGCTATTGCCAGTCATTCTTAATCTGGGGTCCGTGGACCTCCGAGGGGCTGCCATGTCCTCTTAAGGGGCCTGCAAAGGCTTGAAGAAATGTTATGAGATTTTACAGTTAAGAAAGAAAGTCAGTCAGTCAGTCATAAATTCATCTCAAAGAGCAGGTGTCTTTTGCTGGTGATAGATATCCTTTGTACAAAGTTTCATTACAATATCTCAAACTTTTGAAAAGTTATGAAAGTAATGGTTTGATAGCAAAAAAAAAAAAATGTGCTCAGCACTTGCTACCTTTGCATGAGGTGAGCACATGCAAGTGAATGACGCTGAGTGGCTGAGAGAAAGCCCAGGACATTCCTTGCTGCTGAGTTTTAAATCTTGAGCTAAGTCTTGGTGGTCCGCAGCAACAAAAGATATTTAAAGGAAGTCCATGGTAAAGAAAAGGTTAATAACTGCTGGTTTATGCCATGGGTCTAAAATGTTCTGGGCACATCTCAGTATGCCAGGATGGTGCACCACTACTGTCTAGCAGTCTTGAAAGTACTATAATTGCGGAGGGTTTTGCCTCTTGGCACGAACAGATATATCCCAAGGGTCACTGCCAGCATGACCGGAAAAGAGAAAGAAGCAATCTCAGTCAGGGTTGCTGGAGGCTGGCAGAATGAAAGCCTTTCCAATTCCATAGAAATCTTCACCAAGATCACCGGTTTCCTGATAAGAATTGTGGCAAACTCACTTTATATAGAATCTCATATACTCCAGTCCTCAAAACACTACACTGATTCAAACACTCTTTATTTTTATACTTGCCAATGAAACTCTTAAGGAAAGAATTTGGAATTCTAAAATAAGGGCTCTGGAATGAATTGTGAGCTTGTATAGTCTGAGATATGCAAGATCAGATGTTGGCTCTGACATAAAAAGTATATTTAAATGTGATGCAGAGTGCATGGAAATCACACAGGATGTTGTTTCATCCTTTCTCTTTGGTGCATGTTCTGTATAAAGCAGGCTCTTGCTAATACCTTTGGTAGAATCATGCCCCAAATATCTCCAAATGATCCTTACAGTTTGTAACTATCTGAATGATGTTTATGCCTATCAGGTTCACTCCTTTGAATGCAATGGAAAGGCTAGACCCTGGGAACCTCACTTTTGGAGGACTATAGCTCCCAGAAGCTCCTAGCCAGCATCGCCACTAGCCATGCGAGTGAGCTGCTCTGAGAGCTATAACCCAAAAAAGTAACATTTTCAAACTCTGAAAAAAGGCTGTCTCTCATTCTAGACCGATTTGGTCTGAAACTGTGGCAAGAACAAATTTTTGCTGGTCTGGCTAGCTGAAAATACGTCCAGTGTACAATCCTGACATTGTACGACTTCTGACATTGTACTGACCATCTCTTTGACACTGTAACTCTGATTGCAAGCTTTTGCCATTGCACTGTGAGATATAAGAGGCAAAAAATGAATCTCCCCAGCCCACCTACCCAGCAATCCCACACCATACCTTCCTAACTCATTTACAAAGCATTAACTGTGCTTTGGACACCATTTAATACTGCAATTCCTTCCTGTTAATGTGGAGAAAGACATGTTAAGTTTCTCCATCCAAAAGACTTCAGTAGCAGGCACAGTATACAGTTTCAGGATGGTAACTAAAAATTCTGTCTCACACATACACGCACATGTATATTTCAGATGGGTAAGCCTATCCGTTGCAACTTTAGAAGCAGCAGCCTATCAAATTTAAATTCAATTTTCATGCCATCTGGCAAGATATGTAGCACTCTTACAAAACAACCATATGCTAAATAAGGTTTCTTAACTTGGGTGGAAATGTTAAGGGGCTAGAGAGTTTGCAGCTAGGAAAAGATGGTGTGCCATATCCAGGTCCAGGTATAAGGCAACTAGATTTACAGTGATAACTTCAAACATTACACCTGGGGGAAAAAAGGCAGGGGAGCAGAATAGGCTGTATGGCACAGGTTTCTGTAATATTTTACAGAATAGAATGGGTGGGTGGGTAAAGGCAGGGAGCCAGGGAGTTGTTTCTCCTACCCTCTAATAAACCTCAACTGACATATTTTGATAGAGTTAATTCACTGTGTCTAATGCTGGAGTGGGCAACTGTGGAAGGATAAGTGGAGCATCAGTCTCCTAGGAGGTCTTGGACAGCTGCAGCTTTCCACTGCACCCACTCCCCAAAAAGAACATCTTTCTCCCCAAGCCCCCTTGAGGGGTCATGGGGCATTTTCACTATGGTTTGGGGCCTTCCCAGACATCTTAGGTCCAGAAAAGGCTTTTTGTAGTGACAGGAATGAGCAGAAGTCACTTCCTGTTCGTGTCTTGCTTCAAAAAGACCTCCCCTTGACCTAAATTGGCCCCAAGGGGATGTCAGAAAACGTGGCAGGAATGCATCTGCCCCCCCCCCCCCGCTGATACTTTGGGGCAAAAAAAAATGTTATTGAAAAGTTTTGCAAAAATTGTTTTTGACTTCTGGTGGAAACATGGTGGAAATGCTCTCCACACCCCTAGAGAGCATTTGGGAGGCATTTTGGACAAAAAAAATGCTGATCCCTGGGGGTCACACTTTGCCCACAGTCAGCCATAGAGCTGGTAGGATGTTGCTTGCCTAAGCTTTATCCACTCTTTAGTTCCCTGCACCGAAAGCTAAATCATGATGAATGAACAGTTTCTCCCAGCTCTATCCCTAAATGTCAATTGACCAATCGTTCCTCCTCCCAGGCTTTTGAAAAGTTGATGGTCTAGAGAGAGAGAGAGTCAGCTGTGTAGGCTTCACCATGTGTCCAGGACATTTGGGGTAGTCCATCATGCAGGAAGAATTTATTTAAGTAAAGCCTTATCTTTCTTCAGACCTTTGCTGAATCAGTGGTGAAGCACAGGTGGGGAAGGCATGGAGTCAGTAGGACCACAACTTGGAAAGTTATGTTCTAAAACTATAACTTCCAGAATCTCCCAACCAAGATGACCACTGTAGAACTTCCAAAACCCCATTGCTATCATGCTAGCTAGAACTTTCTGGGAGTTACAGTGCAAAAAGCAACCATGCTGATCAGAGAATCTGAGAGCTGTAGTCCAAAAACTTAATCATCCCTACTCTACTAGAGAACCTGCTCTCTTGCTCTCTTTCCACATAAAAAGCAGATGAGTAAATAACGTTTTTAACTAGGAAATAAATATAATAGTCTCTAGTATAATTAGAAGTCTGCATTGTGTCTGAAATATTCCAAATGAAAACTCTTGTATTAACATAGTAAAGAGCACTCTTGGTCTTTGAAAGCATAAGGAATAAAGAAATTAAAGCCAATTCCAAGCATTAATAGTTTCTGTGATTTATTAATTCATTATAAGAGAGAGTTTATCTATGATGATTGTGAGTATTTTCTTATTTAATTAAATATTTTGTTATTTATATATGAATTTTTGAACATTCCATCTTCTTCTGAAACCTCATTCCACATTGGTTATCTTCTCTCTTCCCTGGAAGGACCTCTGGTGACACATGAGGCTATTCTGTTCTATCTTGGAGACTATCTATGAGGCAGATTACACTGAGAGCTGGTGGCTTCTCCAAGGTTACCACAAGAATAATGTGACTGAGAAGAGGTCTGAATGAAGAACTCCATAGCACACTTCCAACATGGCAGAGCTGGGCCAAGACACTGCTGGTTGAAGTGAAGCCAAGATGGCTCTGGTTTTTCAGTCTACACACAGAAGTCAACTAGATTGACAGGTGAAGCTTATGTCAAACACCGGAAGGGAGGTGAGATCCTCTGCCACATCTCAGGACTGCAGGCCAGCTTGGGGCATATAGGACAGGCTGTGTGAAATCCAGGGCTCTGTCCTCCTACACCTTGCTGCTACTGCCCACCTGACAGTATCTGCTACCTTAAGCAACCATGTCTCTCTGCCTCAGGGAAAGCCAAGCCCTGCAGCACGGTGTCTGATCTACTTCACTTAAGCTCACTTTTCGTTCTCCATAGTGACACACTTTATACATTTGTTTCAAGAAACAGCCTCTCCATATTATCAGTGCATGGTATTAAAGATCTGTTCTTGAGGGTGTGCTACCATTGCAGGGCTATCTCATTTTCCCAGCAGAAAGCCCTTCAATTATTTTCCCTAGTACCTTAGAGACCCAGCATGATGTAATGATTTGAGCATTGGACAATGACTCTGGAGAGCAGGGTTCAAATTCCTCCTTGGCCACAGAAATCCACTGGGTGACCTTGGGCAAGTCACACTCTCTCAGTCTCAGAGAACAAATTCAGCCATGAAAACCCTGTAATAGGTACACCTTAGGGTTTCCATATGTCAGGAACAACTTGAAGGCACTACAACTGTAACCTTTAAAATTCTTTATAGTACTTCAGGAGCCTTGTTTGTTTTTGTCTCAATGGAATTTACTTTGCTGCTACTAATGGATTTGAAGTGTTATTACCTGTGTTTTACTGCCCTTGTTCCTGATTCCCACATGGCCAAGAAGGGAAGTGGCCTCTGCCTGCACTGAAATCCCTCTAGACCACCTTAACTGACAACAAAAGTAACATCTGAGACAAAATGGAGGCCTGTGACTCAAACGCTGTCATCTTTCTTCTCTTGTGTGATTTTTAACATCTTTGCTTGATAAATAAGCTATTGAAGCTTCAAAACTTTGCATGATATATCTTGTGCATTTTAGTTGGCCCAATAGAAGTATCAACGGTTTGTGGATTTTGGATTTTATTGTATTTTACTGCACGGCCAACACCGCTACCCCTAATATGTTTGCTTGTTTTGCAGAATAACACCTCTAGAATTCTCTTGGATAATGTATTCAGTTTAATTGCAATGGCTATGTGGTGTTTGGTTGCAGAAATATCACTCTCCCCTGCTGATTACAGGCCTGTGAGATGTAATCCCTGCTTTACAGGGGAAATTTCATTCTTGTTAATGAACCTGTGAGGGCAAAGGCTGGCCTGAAGATAGGACAAGAAATTACTGTAAACAAGGGTGGAAAGACTCTGTAGGGTTGCCATATTCCACTTCCTCAAATCTTGTCATCTACTTAGCATATTATGCAAATTGTTCTAATTTCCATTGTAATCATGTGAATCTGGCACATTCACTCTTGTTTTTTTTTCATAGTTTTTCAGTTCTTTACCATTACAACTAGTCTAAGAAAGTCAGAATAGAGTAAGGTTTAAAATGCTGGGCATAGCACACACAGACCCAAGTTCAAATCTCTGCTTGGTCATGAAATGTGTCATGTAGCTATGGATACTGTTACCTCTCAGCAAACCTACCTTACAGTGTTGCTATGAGAATTAAAAGAAAGAGGAAAACTATATGAAGTAAACGTGTACATTCATATTGTCGTTGCGCGCCTTCAAGTCATTTACCACTTATGGTGACTCTAAGATGACTCCATCATAAAGTTTTCTTGGCAAGATTTGTTCAGTAGTGGTTTGCCTTTGCCTGCCCCTGAGACTGAAAGAATATGACTTGCCCAAGGTCACCCAGTGGATTTCCATGGCTGAGTGAGATTCGAACCCTGGTCTCCAGAGTCATAGTCCAATGTTCAAACCAGTACACCACGCCGGCTCTCATACTGCAGTACAAATAAAATAACAACCACAGTAATATTAATATAGTTCCATGACAGACACTTACAGACCCTTCTCATCAGATCATTAATTTTTTGCCATCAGTTTTACACTGATGCCAAAAAGCGACAGATCCATGAAATTACCATAGGAGACCCCTGAGACATGTGGTCTTCCAGATGCTGTTGGACTGTGACTCCCAGCAGTCATAGCCAGCATAGCCAATGGTGAAGAATACTGGGATATGCAGTCCAACATCTGGAGGGCCACATAATTCCCACCTCTGCTTGAATCAAAGCCTGAAGAAGCCTCTTAGTAGCTTCACATTTGCATCTTTTCACTGGATTTAAAATGTATTAGAAGCTTATGGGCACTTCTCTAGATTGTTACATTTGTGTCCTAAAGAAACTTTCCAGGATCCCTAGTTAAGCATTGGGATGGTTTTCTTTTAGGGGTAACACTCCTCTTTCCTCCACTTGGTCTCTTCAGACTGTTTTCTTTTATTGCTAGCATTAGGAGAACTTGCTTTTATTGCTAGCATTACTCTTGCTTTTGCTTGCTCTCTATTGAATCTGGGTCCAGAAAACAAGCACTATATGGCTTAGGAGCAGCCATCTTAGCTAATACCAATATAACGCAGACAGCCATGGAGAAATACACTTCATTTCAGGAAATACTCAGTCAATTTAAATTGACCTGGGAAGTGGGAAAGAAATGTCCTTGGTAATGCTGGGATTTCCCAGGAAATACCTTGAGATGGAGAAAACATCATGTAGATCTCCAAAATAAAATCTGTTTGTACAAGAGCAAAACCTGGGACTTCAGAGACATTTTTCTTATCTGGAGAGAATCCTGGTCTATGTACCACCAGAGGTAATCTGGAGGATTGGTTCTTAGACTTTAGTTCTTCAGGTGTGGTGGACATCAACTCCTCGAAGTCCCAACCAGTATGGCCATTGCTCAGGAATTCTGGGAGTTGAGACCTAAAGGCTAAAGGATCAAAGTCTGAGAACCAAAGATCCAAAGTGTAGTGGAGAACATTAATAGATCTGGATAGAAACATGGGGTAATACAGAGTGCCCTTTGCTAACGCAACCTTTGCACACACAATACTAGGTTGAAAGAAGCCTCCTGTCCTATTATCATCAATGGATGTGCGGGGTGCACACCCGCACCGACACAGATGCACATACTTTGCATCCAGTAAAAATAATGGGATGGAGCATTCACATTTTTTTGTTTTATGCAAGGGCTCCTGGGACGGAACCTATGCATATACAGAGGGCACACTGTACTGTTTAGCAACTGTATGAAGCCTGAGAAGTTCTGTCTGATTTCGTCTCCAGCACAGTTTAAAAGTTCTCTTTGGATGCTTCCAGATGGGTAAAAAGACTCAGAAAGTCGTGAACAAACAACAAATAAACAATTGCACTGCTGTGGTAATCACCAGCATGCCACAATTACACAATTACGGCAAAACAGAATGTACCAAGTAATGGAGTAAAAGCAACATTGTTCCTGTTTGTTGTTAGTTTGTTTGTTTATTGCCACAACTGCACAATTTCTGTCCTTGGTGTGTATTTTTTTTAAATTTGTTTTGCTGTAATTGCATAACTGTGGCATGCTGGCAACCACCACAGCAATGCAATTGTACAGTTACAGCAGAACAACAACAACAAAAGGAATAATTTAATTCTGGGGGGTTAAAAGCAACAATGTTCCCGTGCACGATAATGTTCTTTGTTTCTGGACATCAGAAGTGCAATGATTTCAAGGAGTGGGAGAAGAGGAGAACCACACCCACTCATGCCACATGACCACCGGTATATCAGAACTGCAACGGAATGAAACGATCACACCAAGAAGCAATAGTTGAACAGCAGCAATATTGGAAGCATTAACAGTTTTTTCCTGTCAGTGAAAAGATGCCATCCAATAATGATGAAAATGCAATGCAACAATGGGAGAGTAACAATGCCATGTGATAAGGAAAGCTCAAACACTGAACTAAGCCAAGGCAATTATGCCACAAACCTATTGTGTGATAAAGTAAAGTGCTTAGGTTTTTTTATTTATTGATGGATGCCACTTCTGAGACAATAGAAACATAACAAGGAAAGTACAGATACATTTCATTTTAGAAAGTACTAGGTTAACGTAAATTGACCTGGGGACTGAGAATGAAAAGTCTTAGTAATGCCTGGTAATCCCAATAGATACATCAGAATGAGGAAAGTGTCATACAAATCTCCAAAGTAAAATTAGTTTGTATAGGAACAAAATCTGGCATTTCCTGAGACTTTTTTAAGCATCTTGAGGCACTCTTCAAGCTTCCAAAATTGTTGGCTATGCTGAATTCTTAGGAAGAAAGGTAGGATATACCACCACCACCACCACAAAAAAAGCTCTCATAGCTATGTTGCTTTATGTGTTCTATGTTTTCTCATAACCAAGAGTGCCTCTAGATGGGGACAGTTTCAGGATATTTTTTGCTACCAGCCACTCTGCATCTCCTTCATACAGACAATTTCCCCACAGCTGAGCTTCCTGGTTGTGGGGAGGTGTTCAGAAAAAAATGTCATAAGTAGGAAGAGGATTCAGAACTACCCACTCACCCACATTTTTCCCTTTACATTATGCCCATACCACTTCTACATAATGGGGACCAACTTCCATTTAAAAATTCAAGTCTGCCACCCTTATGGGTGGTTTGGATTGCGTGCCATTTGCACTATCCCACAAAAGACAAAATGTGGTTGAAGCCATATTGTTCATTTCTGATAAAGGATGAGCAGGGATGGACAAAGTGCAATCTGTGGGCCAGATAAAGGTCATATAGCCATTTTTGTGGCCCCCAAGGGTCAATATTTTTTTGAATAAAAAACCCAGAAAGTGAACAGGAAGTTTTAATGTCAACCTTAGCTTCTAACAGTTGCCCATGTCTGCCCTAAGACATTCAAAACCTTGAAACACACCTACTGATTCCAGTAACTTACTGAGAATTCAAACTCAGTTCTTATATAACCAGTGGGGAAAATGCTATTTTCCTTGTCACCTCTGTGGATTTTTCTGTTCCAATTGAAAAAAAAAATCAGACTCTCTAACCTCTTAAAAATGTCTGGCCCAAGTTCCCTCTTCATGCCTTACATTTTGGAACTTAAGGCACTGGTCTATATTTAACGCCTCCATGTTTGTGACGAATTCTTCTCCTTAGTCAACACACCAAGTAGCACGTAGCCCTTCCTTGTAATCTTACGTAACTTGAGTGCAATTCCTCATAATGTTGTTCGACAGCAGAGAATCAATCAAATGTCCAGAGAAAATGCCATACATCTCACAAACAGACAGACAGACAGACAGACAGACAGACAGACAGACAGACAGACAGATAGATAGATAGATAGATAGATAGATAGACAGACAGACAGACAGACAGACAGACAGACAGATGATAGTCAGATTTTAGACTGTTAACAAAATAGAGATACTAAAGTGTTGTAGCCAAAAGTTTCAGCTTCTAACTAGCATTCTGTTGGTGACGTAAGCAGACATAACTAGATGTTATGCCCACATACGTAATTTTTTGGATCTTGCAAAAGGAGGTGTGTCCAGCATCTTCTTCCTCTACACTGCCTTATGTAACAACAGTCAGTGATCTGCTGGGCATAGCACCAACTTTCCAGCCACCAATCATATGCAGGGAAGCACTCAGGCTTGTTCTGGCTGCTCTCAAGCACTGAGGAAAGAAGGAGCAACCCCATAAATACTTAAGAGCAGCTAGAATAAGGCTGAGCACACTCCCATAGCTGATATGGCAAGGGAGATAGAGCTGTGTGTGACGACCCATTGACTGTACATGGGGTGGAATAGCACCTGGACAGAGGGAATAGCACCTGCTGCCTTCCAGAAGCACATTGGCAGGCAGGTACATTCTTCCCACATGACTGAAGAAGTCAGCTTCTACTTTCTTCAGCTGCATTGAATCAATGTACACTCTAGCCACTCTATTGGATACAGAGTGTGGATAGGCTAGAGTGACAGTGACAGTGAAAGAAAGATATTATTCTCCAGTTATTCCATAGATTATATAGGTTACAGGTGGACACATGCACACCAAGGCCAGCCCTATCATTAGACAAGTTGAGGCAACCCTCTTAGGTTGCCTGTACAACCTAGAGTGAGGTAGCCACTTCAGGTCATTCCTGGAGAAAACCAAGTTAATTTGCACTGCAAACAGAAACAGGAGAAAAGAAAGAAGCAACACTTCACTCACTTTGTTTTACATGCCTGTTTGTATGCAGATTAAAGCAGGCCTACATATCAATGTGGCTGGAAGAATTTTAGAATAAGACGGCTGCAATAGCAATCCTCAATGCAATGAAGTGATTAATCTGTGAGATGCAACTTCAGCAGTATTTTCTGGCATATCTTGGCGGGCAGCTTCCCATTTAGCAGGAATTGGAAAGGCATGTGCACTGCTTGATCCTTGGAGAGAAGCAGCTGACTAAGTTGCCTCAGAGGAAATCAAGCTCATAGATAGCATTTACAAGGTTAGACCTCAGAGGAAGCCAAAACCTATTATTAACAGATATCTTAGTCAGTGGAAATAGAGGCTGGGTACAAAGAAAATACTGAAACAGGATTATCAGTGGATTTTCCCCCTCCCATGGGGTGAATCAGGAGTATACCCTCCCAACCTTTGTAATGTAATTGATGAGCATATGTACCAGCCATTCAGATGCTAATTTAATCCTGCATCTTGTCTCCTTCGTTTGCTTCAAGAGATTCCATCCTGTCCTGTCCCAGGGTGAAGAACATGGTAAGGGTCTGAAAACCAGGCACCATGAAGAAATACTTGAGGGAACTGGGCATGTTTAGCCCAGAGAAGAGGAAAAATGAGAAGCAATATGATAGTCACCTTCAGATATCTAAAAGGATATTTCATGGGAAGCTGAGATGGAGCAAGTCTATTTGATTCTGGTCCAACACCAATGGATTCCTGCTAAACATTAAGAAAAATTTCTTGATGATCAAATCTATTCAACAATGGAATAGACTACCTTGGATGATGGGGATTTCTCCTTTGTTGGAGGTTTTTAAACAAAAGTTTCTGTGGTGGTGGTAATAATAATAATAATAATAATAATAATAATAATAATACTCAGTCTCAAAACTAGAAATTCCCCTTTTCCAATATGAACTCTGAAGTCTTGAGATGTCCATTCCCTAGAAGTGAGAGGGTCACACAGGCTAGTTTATGAGGCTTGGCTTCATCCTGTGTTTTAACGTGTAGGTGAGAAAGGGGAGCAACTGTTAATTACATTCCTTATTTAAGGTAACAGGATCTCTGAAGTAAGCAAATATCTAAGTTCCTGTTGAATTATCACATGCTATCTGAAAATGATAAACAAATTGGGACAGTTTGGAAATGTTGATAGATGCCAGACAGAAAGGATATGCTTTGAACTAAGTGTTAATTTTTTTCTGAATGTTTACATGAGGAAACCCATCTGTTTAGTGTATATAAGGTGGGCACTGAGAAATGTGTTTTGTCTCACTTTGGACTTTCACAAGGAGTTGACCTATTTCTGCTGCAGAAATAAACCTTGCTTTAACTCCTTGCCTATGTGCTTTGCTAATTTGGATTCTCTACTGGGCAATAAATCTCACTCTTGCAACAATTTCTAAGCACCAATCCCTGTCCGCCTATTTTGCTTTCAGCAGATAGGCTAGCCTGGTGTGGCCTGAAAGTTGAATGAAGATTCTGAGAGACCAAGGTTCTAATCCCCACTCAGTCATGGAAACTGATTGGATGACCTTGGAAAGTCACACATTCTTAGCCTTAGTGTGAGTGAAGGAAAGACAACCTCCATTACAAGCTAGGAGGTAGTCACATACACAGGAGTTCTAGCCCCTCCCGTCTGCGGACTCATGACTCTACCTCACCTGTAGCATCTCTCCCTGGACATTGCCTTATTTGGAAGGTAGTTTGTAACTGGAGGAAACCTCATATTACCTGCCCCTCTGGACATTTCCTTATATGGATGGAAGTTTCTGGACATTATCTAATATGGGGCGGGTGGTCTGCAATTGGTGGAAAAATGCCACAGTGGGTGTGTATGCTGCTTACCTGGATAAAAAGGCCTTGCCAAGCCTCTGGCCTTTGTCCCGAACCTCCGGCACCCTGCTGCAGCAGATTTATATATTTTTATACTTTTATACTTTTGTACTCAATAAATCTGGCCTTTAGCCTTTGAACCAAGAAACGTCTGGTCATTTGCCTGTTTCTCAGAAGAAGCTGTCCTTCTTAAGCGCGTAGAAGGTGACATTAGAGGAAGGCAAACATAAGTATTGCTAAGAAAACCCTATGAGAGAGCCACTGTAAGTAGAAGTTGACTTGAAGGCACATGGCAACATGAAGATAGACCCCTCTAATAAGGCATCCATGGGCTGGATTTTGCACAATTCCTTCTCTGGCAGAATCAGTTCCAGCTGAGTTCTGCCCAAGGTATTTCTTCTTACTGCTACAAAGAAACACTTTCTCACCTGAAAACAGTAAGTTGACTTTTACTCAAAGACTGCATTGGAGTCAGTCAATGTGAGATGTGGAAGAAACAGTTCTCTGATCATAAAGAAACATAAACTTGGATGAGTGTCATTAATGCACTGAAGGACAGTGACTACGGCCCTTTCCACTCTACCATCCCAACCTGCCATAAGGATGGGAGAAGGATGGGACTACGATGACGTTTATGCATGACATCATTGCAATCCCATCCTTCTCCTGTCCCTAGGCGGTGTGATCATACCACAAATCACTGACAGCTTTTCCTGTCAATGAGCAGCACTCATGACACCATTGTGGACTTATCTTGTCTGCAGACGCCCTGGAAGTGCAATGCCTGTGCTTTCTGGCCCAGTGCAGCCCCAGAAACTACCCGGTTGTGCTGGGGCAGGAAGAGGCATGCCCATCGCACTTCCTGGAACACGGAGCAGCCGGTGTGGAGGGGAGCACTTCTGTCATGCTCCCCTCCCAGCAGAGCCAATGCCAGGATCCACACCAGATGTCTCCGCAATCAGCTAAGGTGCGGAAAGGGCCTACAACTTCTCTCCAGGGAGGTTTTTCAGCCTTAGGATCAATGAAATCCTGGTCTGTAGGGTTGTAGTACTTGTTAAAACTGCTCATGGTGGTTAGAGTGTATTTAACAAGACATTTCATTTTGTTGTCATGTGCCTTCAAGTTATTTCCAACTTATGGTGACTCTATGGCAAACCTATGATGGGATTTTCTGGGGCTAAGAGTGTGTGACATACCCAATGTACCTAATTTAGAGATGTGAAAATCTGTAATTTGTTGTGTTTCTCATAATCTCACCTCCATTCTCCTCTCATCCAACTTCAGTATTGGATCATAATACATTTTCTTCTTCCCGCATGGAAATTTGTGCTTATATAGTAATGCACTTTTCTGAAGTTATGCGTCTTAACATACTTATTCTTTACACAGGTTCTCCATGAACCTAAGTGTGTTTGTATGTGTTATTCAGATAGGCACATTTTTAGTGGTGTGCTTTTATTGTAACTATAATTTGCTTTTACTGCAGGTTTTTTCTGTCTTGATGAAATGCAAATTTCTCTCCTACCCCTAACCTAATTACAACACAAAGACTGTCTAGTACTGCCTTGAAGCATTGTGTGTGACTCTACATTTTGAACAATGTGGCCTGGATCTTAACTGTGGCCTCTTGAGATTATTGTAATAAGAGGAGAGGCTGGTATTTTCAGTACAGGCACGCAGCAGGCCATCATGTCCTGCAAGCTAAAGAGTTTATGATTCCAGAGAAACTGTTGAGCATCATTCAAATCCTAATGGGTGTTGGTCTTAACATTATACTCGTGTGTGTGTGTGTGTGTGTGTGTGTGTGTACATAGCTTTAATCTATAGCTGATGCTTTTCTAATCTCATTCCATGTTGGGAACAAAGAAAGAGATGTCCAGCCACCCCATGCCAAATACCACAGCTGCGTTTCTCACTTCTCTGCTCCTGATTGCTATTCCCCAGATCATGTTGCCACAGTCAAAGTGGGAGCCCTGTAAGCAGATGGCATGTTTTCATGTATGTGCAAGGCATTTTTGAGCACACTATGGTTGCTAGGTAACTGCAGCAACAGGAGAAGCTCCTTCTCTCACTTGCCTCAGGTAAACTTGGAAAAGATGTCAGTAGCAATGTTTGAGGGTAAAAAGACAAGCGGAAGAAACTTCACTGACAAATAAATGGGACAAGGGGAGCGGTCTGTGGTATGTTTAAGAGTGATTAATTGTGGACCTTCTCATTTTACAGTACACGTTTCCTCACATGCACTGATGGAGTACATTAGTCAAGCCTAATGGTGCGAGCCTGCAAATCTACACCGGAGCGCAGCCACAGAGTGGGGTGTGCCGTGCTGTTGAAAGACCTGTTTTAAGCGGTCTTTCAATAGCACGGCGAGCAACCACTTCTGGTCGTTCCGGAGCGGGCTGAAGTCCAGAACTACAGAAAGTAGTCCGGACCCAGTCCGCCCCCAAGTGCAAACGTCCTCACTGGAGGACGCTCTGCCCCGTTGCAAATACAAAGTGCGGAAAAGGCCAAAGTGACAGGTTGTTTGTTTACCAGACTCTGCCAGACTTAGATGCTATGTTCATAAATACATACAGGCATATTTGACTTAACAAAGCTCCGACAAAGAAACTCCTTTTTACAAAGTCTTTTTACACTGCCGTGGGCACTCTTTTCTTCCTTTTCTTCTGTCCAGCTGGAAGAATTTTAGCATCAGCACTGGAAGGTTGGTGAAGGAGACCTGGAGAAATACAGACTTCTGGTATCAAGTGGCAGGACCATGTCTACAATAAACAGTGCAGTAAAGTTTGAGCAGGGAAAGAAAGGGATTCTGCTCTAGCCAATTCTAAATCGTTGGAATATGCAGATGACACCATACTTCTAGCAGAAAACAAAAAAAACTTGGAACAATTACTGCAGAAAGTCAAAGAAGAAAGTGCAAAGGCAGGTTTACAGCTGAACTTTAAAAAAACAAAAATAATGACCACAGATGATTTGGCTCTTGGCTCATCTATAGTCATTATTAAAATATAGATAGTTAAAACCTCAATTATATTATATTAAACCACAGTTGCACGGATCATCATGTTAAACCAACTACCAAATTAAAAACCATTTCAAAGCCATTTCAGAGCACAGCAGATTAAAAAATAAAAGGGGAACACACCCATTTAAAAGCGCCTTCTTCAGAAGCCAACCAGTTGCCCAAAACCTCGCTAAACAGAAACAGCAGCTTGAATACCACCTTAACCTGCTTTGGAAGGAACTTCTACAGCCTGGGAGCAACCACTGAAAAGACCATCTCTTGTGTCTTCACCAAATGTGGTCTAAGGGTGATGAGACACAATGAAATTGAAAGAGGGCCTCCCCAAGACCACCCCTTCCTGCAAGCAATCAGGAGATACAAAAAGGCTACTTACATCAAGACTATCAAATTAAAAAAATATTTTCCAACTGTAGAGACAGAATAGATTCTTAATATGCCTGCGGCTCCATGATCAGTTCCTAGCATCTCTGGACAGGGATGGAAACTACCCACTAACCAATTAGTTTAAATAGTTATGAGGCAAATGGATCAGTGGTCTAAAGCATCATAAGGCAACTTCCTGTGTTTAGTATGACTTTCAAATGTCTAGGTTAAAGATACCTCATCCACATTTCTTCAGTTTCTATTAATTCATAACTGCTTTCCATGATACGGAAAGTGTGTTATCTGTGCTGGCATTCCAACCTTAAAATGCTGCATTTTCAAATATTTCCTGAAACAGCCAAGGTAAAAGTGGTGATAAATTTGAAGGTGAAAGCAGACATTAGCACATATTTACAGTACAATTGAGGCCATCCTTTTTAGCTCCTTGTCAAATATCTTGTTCTCTGCTTTCTCGTGGTTTCTTATGGTCCTTGTGGATATCTTTGACACACTATTTGAAAAGAAGAATGCTTGTATGTGCTTGGCTTCTTATGTTCAGGTGATGTTCTTGTACAGTCTTTATTCTTCATCATTCCTTATCAAGGGGGCAACTTGGTTAGCCTCAGCATGAGACTCTGAGGAGATGCTGGCCAGTCAATATAATTTATTTACCAACCAGTTAATGTAGTCTGCAGTAACATTACATCAATATGGTGAGAAACAAGCCCCAGATGATGACATGATTAATTTCTCCCACAATGCCACTCAGACAGAGTTGAGTCTGGCTTCCCAAAACAGTTGTTCTTACCACAACAGGAAATAAATTCAGAGAGAGATGCTACTCATAATTTAAATTGCTTGTTATTAAAGGGGCTTCTGGGATTTTCTGATTTCCACCACAAATAATTTCCCTGGCTTTGGTTACTTTGCACTTTGACTTGGGTTAATGGTGGAACAACAGGTCCTATTCACTACTCTGCCTCAGTCAGCAAAATATCTTGGGCTGTCCCAACCCCTTGTATTGTGATTTATTAATTGAGTTACCTATTTCAATAATCCTAACAGATCTCAGCTAGCTAAGACTACACTATGTTCCCTCTAATCTGTTAGCCCTGAAACTAGTTTTCCCTGTTATAGATCCTTTGAGAGTTGGTCTTAAACAGAGCATAGAAATGTTGTTGTTGTTGTTGTTGTTTTACCTATAACTCCTAGATTCAACCAGCACATCCCAGTCCTATACTAACTTCTTTCAAGCTCTTGCCTTAGAGTACTAGCAACTTATAGCTAAAGTCGTCATCCCAAAATCCCACAGCTCAAAGCTGCTATTAAATTCTACTGAGGAAATCATCCTGCCAATATTTTTACCCTCAGAGACATGAAAAGGTCTTAGGTTAAGTTAGTTCAACTTAGCTCCCCCTGAAATCAATGGGACCTAAGCTAGGCCAGCCCTACCCATTACACAGAGTAAGGCAATCACTGTAAGCAAGAGATTTGGGACATCATGAAAAAGCAGCACATTTTCAGTTATTTGATTTGTTATTGTTGGTTTTTTTACTAGGACAGATACAGAGAGAGGCTTAAGGGATTTTCTGCCTCCCATGCTATAATAACCTGCCTGGCTTTGGTCCTTTGATGGGTAGACTCTGCCTCAGGCAGTAAAATGTCTGAGCTTAAGTCATGATTTAAACTCTTGGGTCTTTTCGTGAGAACCTGCTTCTTTGTTAAATAATTACACCACTTACCATTAGCCTGTCCAAGGATGCCTGTACACGCCCGAAGAGGAGGAAAACCCCATATTTATGGAGTGTCTAGAGTTATATAGGGGTTCTTTCCTTTCATACAGGCCTACACAGCCAGTATGGTGTAGTAGTTTGAGCACTGGACCATGAACCTGGGAGACCAGGGTTCAATTCCTGCCTCAGCCATGAAAGCCCACTGGGTGACCTTGTGTACATCACATACTCTCAGCCCCAGAAAACCCCATGATAGGTTCACCTTGGGATTACCATAAGTTGGAAGGCACACAACAACAACATACAGGCATCCTCAGACCAGCTTCTGGTAACCGAGGCAGTAGCAGCTCACTGAAGTTTTTACAGGTTGTGGGAATGGAGCTAGGTGTCAGCCCAGAAAGAACTGGAAATTGGGTCACAGCTAAAAGCTCCTGTTTTGTCATATTTCCACCTGACTCTTAGGCTGCGTGACCATACCGTTAGTGAGAGGGAAGTGACTGCCTGAGGCATTAGATGCTGGAAACATCTAGCATAGCCCCTAGGCTGCTCTTCCTGACAAAGGACATAATGGTTTGTCAGACATTCCCTAACCTGATTTATTGCCCTCAGCTTGCCCAGCATCAGTACTGAAGTCATAGCGAAGAACATTTGGGAGAACCTGCTGACTGTAAGAATTGTTCTACGCTAGAACAAGCTGCCTCAGAGGATGACAACTCTCTTTCTTTGGAGGTATTTAACAGAGGTTGGATAGCCATCTTTCAGGAGTGAGTCAGTTGCACATTCCCGCATGGCAAACAGTTGAACCTGATGACCCTTGTGGCCTCTTCCAGTAGTATGATTCTGTGAACTGGCAGGCCAGTCAACTTTTGCACATGCAGTGACGATGCCATTTTGTCCTCTGTCACAGGTTGGCAAATGTCTCTCACAGGCCCTAACAAATTGCCCTCTTGATGGCACTGAGAAGTGGCCGCTGCCCTTTCCTCACACATGGCTGCAGTGTTTATGTAAACTTTAAATCTGACAGAGGGCAAGAAAGTGCCAATAAACCATTTAGAAGCAGCAAGAACAACAAGATTCACTTAAGTCTTGAAGAAGAACTGGGATGATTTTTAACAGAGAGATGATGATGCTTACAGGAGCTCTTGTAACTTGACCTATTTATATTTTTCTTGATCTAAAAATAGGGCATTCCAGGCTTCTTGCCATGTGTCAAGACTGCCAACAATTTAAGAGGGTGAAAAAAATCCCCTCTATTTTCAAGGATCTATGGCCACAATCCATAAATTTTTCCTTATAAATAACAAATTCCTTTTAATTAATGTATCAACAACGCTCACATAGATAAGTTATATTACTGTTGTAACACAATGGGGGAAATAAGATAATATCTTTCCTTTTTGTTGTGTAGTTGTAACTGGTTTAGTTACTTGTATAGTTATGGGAATGTTACCTCACTCCTTTGGGTGCATTTTGTACCATAGGCTGCTGCTTGCAACATCCTCACACTATATAATTATAGCGTAGTGATTGCGGATGGCAACGACTTACGGAAACCTGGGACTAGAGGTTAAGGGAAGGATATTAAGTAGTCTCAACCAGAGAGCTCTAGTGTGCCAACAAACTAAAAAGCCCAGGATTCCATATGACAGCTTTGGCAGGTAAAGTGGTATCACAGTGTTTTATCTGTGTAGTAAGAAAGGGCCCCTGATGTTTTTAAAGTAGAACTCCATGATAACTACCGTATTTGCCAGTGTATAAGACACTTTTTTCTCCCCAAAATACAGTTTAAAAATGCGCTGTATCTTACACACCGGGTGCTCATTGGAAGCCTTCCTTTCACACCCCCTTCTGAGGCTAAATGCACATGTAAGGGATGGGGTGAAAGGAGGACTCCCATGAGGCTCTGCCCCCGGCCTCTCGACTGGTCTTTCCCAGGCATTTTTTTACAGCCCAGAAAAGCCAGCCGAGGGTCTGGGCAGCCCGGCGCTGGCTCTGGCTCCAGTTCTGCCCCCGGACACTTAGCTGGTCTTTTCTGGGCATTTTTTTAAAGCCCGGAAAAGGCAGGGGAAGGTCTAAGGGGCTTCCCTAGACCTGCCCCTCTATGCATTTTGCCTTTGTTGGGAGAACTCCTGCGGAGGCGAAATGGAAGGGAATTGGGGATTGGGAAGCCTCACTGCCATAGTAAAAAAAGTTTTTCTCAAAAATAACTGTCAAAAAATGGGGTGCGTCTTATACGCCAGGAAATATAGTATCTTAGAGCTCCTCCAGATAGAGCAAATCTGTTGGGAGACTGCTAGAGGTCGTGGTATATCTTCTTGTAGTACTTGGGTCTGTCTGTCTGTCTATCTATCTATCTACGGTATCTATCCAAAGATGTTTTTGTTATTGTGGACTCTCTTCTAGCAGTTCTCAGCAACAGAGCCTGTGTTTTATTCCCACTTTCAGCTTTTTACAAAAATTCTGAAACATAGAGGAACAAAAAAAAAAGTTCACATGTATATATCAAGAGTTGTGGTTGTTGTTGTTATTATTATTAATATCATTATCACCATCATCATCCTGCTGTTTTCCTTGTAAGGACTCAGAGTGGCTTGCAATAATTTTAAAAAATGTAGTTAAAAATCATGAAATACAAAAGTTAAAACACAAATTAAACGATCAAATAAGAATTAAAACAAGATTAAAATACAGAATTAAAACACAAACATTCATAAATTCCATATGGTTAACAAGAGCCAGCATCTTTTATCAGCCAGGTCATAATCATATTCTGAATGTCGGTCAGAATAAAAATATATGGGGATATTCCCCCAATGATGCGATGGTGATGTGGACTGTGGTATTTGCATGTTGGCTGAAATGTGTCATTTTTCTGATTCTCCTTTAATCCTCTTCTCCTTCTTCCTTTCTTACTTAGAAAAGAAGAAGAAATTATGGTACCATGTTGCATTACCGCCTTCATGGAATGGCATGTGTGTGGGTGCCTTCAAGTTGCCTGTCAGCTTTTGGTGACCCCATGAATTTCATAGGGTTACTTAGGGAAGGAATACTCAGAGGTGATTTTCCCAGTCCCATTCTCTTAAATATAGCCTAAAGCCCCTGGATTCATTGGGGTGTCTCATCCAAGTACTAACCAGGGCTCACCCTGCTTAGCTTCCAAGATCAGATGGGATCTAGTGCCTTTAGGGTACATTTGCACCCTAGGGCACATTTGTACTATAATATTATTAAGAAAGATGTTGAATTTTTTAAAAAAATTATTTAAAATAAAAAAATAAAAAATGTTAGAGAGGAGAAAATTTGCCCTTCAAACCATAAGACCACACCCCAACCTCAACAAATCAACATCTGTGGTTTTCCAAAAAAAAAACAGTCTTTGGAAGAGTCCTTGTACAGATCCAAAAATTTGCTACGTACAGCAACAAACAGCCCTGTCCCACCCACCCACCCCAAAAAAAGAATGGAAAATGGTACTCTGACAAAAAATAAGTGGATGTGGAAGTCGCAATAACGTTGGAAAAATACAGTAGCTATTTTTTTAAAAAAAAAATTACTATGTTTAAAAGTAAAACTACCTTTTGGTTTTAATTGTAACTAATTACCTGTGATGCTTAATAAGGTGGAAGGCAGTAGAAAAGAGGAAGGCTGCATTATAAGTGGATAGATTCAATCAAGGAAGCCATGGTCCTGAGACTGCAATACCTGAGCAGGGCTATTGATGCCTGGGTAACCTGGAGGTCTCTCTTTCATAGGGACTCCGTAAGTCAAAGTCAACCTAATGGCAGTTATCTACAACAACAACAACAACAACAAAACTTGAGATTGAAAAAATTGGGGGGAAAAAACAGAGATTGAAAGTAATCGTTTTTCTCCTGCTTTAGATTTCCAATACTGAAGGAAAAAAGAATTAATTAAAAATAATGTCTGGCACCCTGTTCATTATTTATGATGTTATAATCTACTTATGACCTTGTAAATGTTGGTATTCCCATTTACAACTGTGGCACCATTGTCATGATAGCAAATAAAAGCCACCTTAAAAGCCAGGCAGATGGAAAGTGGTTTGAACTTGAGGAAAGTGCAGAAAAAAGGGGAGGAGAAGGGGGGCAAAAGGGAAAGATGGGGAGAGAGGGAGGGACCAGAACATTGATACAAAAAAAAAAGTTCAAATATGGAATGGGAGGGAGGGAAATAGGGGTTTTCTACATCATATTGTAAAAAGACTGCAAATGCTAAAAATTGATGTACATAGATAACTTGCTTTCTCTATATATATGGAAACAAACTGAGTATGCTAATGTATTATTGAATGTTTGGTATAAAAACAATTTTAAAAAAGCCCAGGCAGGTGCAGCAGACAGAAGAGTTCTATGATGCTGGCAAGCAGGAAACTGGAAGACGACACATCCAGCCCTCTTCCACCAGTGAGCCATGGTCCAACAAGCAGTTGTGACAGGATTCTGAAGAACCTCTACTGCTGCTTGTCACACCATGACTGACTGATGAGAGGGGGCTGAATGTGGTATCGTTCAGCAATGGATCATACCTACAATGTATTTGGTACATCTCCCATGCAAGATCTTTGCCAATATTGCAAGCCCAGGTGTCAAAGCAGCTTCTCCAATGAAATTTCTCCCCAACTCATGGTTTACAAACCCATCCACCACACACATAATAGCTTACAAAGAGTAAACATATAGAATGCACGAATATACAAATATATACAAGTGCTATCAAAATCTATAGAAAATAAGTTTGAAACTGTTGAGCGTGGGTTGAACATACTGGAAAGACAGGTCTAAGCAAATAATTTTCCTTAAGAGCCTGCACAGGAAGTGTAAAGTGCAAAGCACTGGAAGTAAATTTCAGAAATTAGAGACCACCACCAAAAAAACCATGTCTCCAGATCAGAATCTGTTTGTTGCATCTTGTAGACAAAAGAGTAGAGCCCCTGATTATGACCTAAGGATATGGACAGGATTGTGTGGGTGGTGGGTAACCTTCCTCCAGACTTTTAAAGTCTTTTCTTAAACACAGAGGAACCAACCTAGAAAAAAGGGGAGGAAATCAATTTCATAATGTTAAAGCTTGCGCTGGCACCTACAGGATCATTTTTCTAGTAACTGATAACAAAATTGCTCTTGACTCCAGTAGCAGTTAAGGAAAAGGCATGCATTGGAATAAGAGAAATGCATACCAAACCCATCTATTTCCTAGCCAGAATGACAGAGCAAAGACAAGTGCTTCTGTTTATCCTGGAGTCATAGATTAGTCCAAATATCTTGGTCTTAGCTAGATTTTCATGCTGCACCTGCTGTCTAGGATTAAAGAAGGTCCATGAGCTTAACCAAACTGCTTGATCTCAACAGACGATCTTATCTGTGTTGACGGTTGATGTTAATAAACCAGTGAACTCAGAGCAATAAACCTCAGGCATGTGTAATAAAAGCATGGCTCCTGTCTTCATACTCCAATTACAACAACCATCTTTCTTTGCGAAACTGGAATAAGTGAATACCCTTTAAAACATTTTCTGAATGGATTAAAATAAGAAGGTGCAATTTTTGCTGGTGTGCAGTTTCTTTGCAATAGGCCACCCCATAACAATTTGCCTCTGCAAACTTGCTGCTACTTAACTGGAACAAGGAGGAGCATGTTTATTTGGTTTTGCAACTGAGGAATTATTTAAATAAGTAAATAAAACAAAGAAACAATCTCCTCTTTGCTTCAGTGAAGTGACAAAAACAACATGTTTGAAAACTGACCAAAATTATGAGACTGTGTACACACAATAATTATATATAATAATTTTTGAAAAATGCAATTCTTGCTACGGGTTTACAGTCTGAAGTGCCATGACACACAAGGAAAGGGGGAGTGGCGAGCAAAGAAAGGAAAAGCAAGCTGTCTTTCGTCAGGGATAGCAGTCAACTTCTCATGTACCTCTGTCTATACGAGCCCACTGAAATGGCTGCCAGTGGTAACAGTTGAGAGAAGAGCTTTGTGAAGTTGATCATTCATGAAGGATCTTTCACACTATGCAGTTATAGCGCTATGATTCCACTTTAACTTCCATGGCTGCATCTTGTGGAATCCTGCAACTGGTAGTTTGGTGAAGCATTACAGCTCTCTGGGAGAGAATTCTAGAGATCCTCTCTAAACAGCAGAACCCAGAATTCTTTTGGATGGAACCATAGGAGCAAAAGTGGAATCACAGCACTATGAATGTATAGTGTGAAAGGGCCATAGGTCTGGCAGAATTGCTTTATCTGCTGTCTCATGGTCATCTCCCTCTGCAGTAGTTATTAGCTGGGACTGAGAGTGAGTCTGGGATTCAGCAGTGTCGAACATGCTTCTAAATAATGAAATTTCCTGTATGGAAATTCAGCAGCATAATAAATATCTTCCTACATGAAAACTGAGACCCATGAGGTCAAGCAACATAAGAACATGCATATCATCCAGCATTTCACAGATGGAAACCAAGAAATGTGTGGCAAAACAACATCAGAACGTAATCAAGATGGCAAAAGTTGTTAATGAGGAAGAACACACAAGGTAGGAGAGGCTGCAGCAGTTCGCTTTTGGTGGAGTCTGCAGGGAAGGGCAAGATTCTGCCCCCTCTTCTCTTCTCTTCTCTCCTCATTATTGAGTGGAAACTTCTTTTGCATTTTCAACTCAGTTCTCAGCAATTAAAGATAAGAACAACAGGGAAAGAAGGAGCAGGGGGAGAGAAACTCCCCTATACTCCACTCAGCAAGTGTCCTAGGAAGTGGGTGGTTGGAATGCAAGAGTTGTCGGATAGATAGGCCAGTCAAAGTCAGTTTCAGGTTGAAGGGAGAAGGATGAAGAGAGAAGCAGGAAAGTAGATGCCAGCCTATCCAGAAGTCACACAGCAAGCCAGAGGTCTAAATAAACAAAGCCAGCAAGGAGTAACACAGAGTTATAAAAAAGCCAATAGAAGGTCCAGGGAACACAAAATGTCAGAGAATAGTACCAATCACCAAGTTGGATGGTTGTAAGCAACGAAGACTTCAGTAAATTGCTAGTGTTTTTATAGCCAGGTGTCTCAAGGCACCAGGTGCTTTAGTTACTCAGTGTCTCCTACTTGAGAGTATCTGGGAGTGGTATGACCTCTCTTTATGCTTCCTACACTCACAAATGGCTGCACTGCATCTTCAAGCTCCTGCTGGGGAGCAGAGGCATATCTAGGGTGGGACAAGTAGGATACATGCCCTGTGCACCAATGGCAGGGATGCACAAAAAAAGCCATTCCAGAGGAGGAAGAGGAGGCACCAGAGGTAGGGGTGCAAATTCCACTCTTGCTCTAGGCGCTGTTTAAGCTAGATACACTTCTGCTGGGGAGTTGTTTCCCCTTCTGCCTCAGCTTCCAGTACCTCTGACTCAGAGAGACTACTGACAGCAGGAATTGTAAATTCGGGGTATTCTAACTCTGTGTCTGAATCTTCCAATCCCAGATGGAGTGTTATGGAAGATGCTGGGACACTTTAAAATCTGCTCAAAAAAGATGAATAATCAGGACTGTCTCTGCCAAACTGGGACAGTTGGAGCATATACGTTTAGGACAGGGTTTGGGGGGTACATTGCCTCTGGGATCTTGGAGGACCACATCACTTCATCCCTAATGAAAAAAAGTTTTTGTCTAAAATGGTGCTCCCAAAGGACATGGGGGATTTTGCCACATGCTTGTGCAACTTCACCTTTTGAAGGCCAAAAGAGGCCATTTTGAAAGAGGAAGCAACCCAGAAGTCAACTACCAGGTCACCTTTTCTGTAAAAAAGGATTTCCTGGGCCTACAATACCCCAGCAGACCTTTAAAGAGTGGAGCAATTTTTCCTCATGCCACCAGAAGTATTGGGTAGCAAAAATCATGTTTAAAAAGAAAGAAAAGGTTGGGATGCTAGGAGGACCCTGGAGGCTATCTTTGGCTGATGGAGCCACACTTCCTCCACCTCTGATTTAGGAGGTGAAGATTTTATTTCGCTTCAGCTTTATGCTGATAAAAATGTTTGCCAGTTACGCTGAGTTACTCTGAAATGCTGTATAAATGTTAATTATCTCTTCTCATTTTAATTGTTAGCTTTACTTGTTATTTAATTGTTATTAATTGTTATTACTTGTTATATAATTGTTGCAAACTTGTTTTCTACTGTTCCAGAATAAGATATGAACCGATCGATTCAAATTACAAGAAAAAAGATTCCACCCAAACATTCAGGAGAACTTCCTGTCAGTAACAGCTATTCAGCAGTGCAACGGACTACTTCAGCAGGGTTTGGACTCTCCTTCTTGTGCGTGTATGTATATGGGCCTTCAAGTGATCTCCCAGGTTATGGTGAACCTAGTTTTCTTGGGCAAGGAATACTCAGAGGTGGTATTCCTCTGAAATACAGCTGACATTCATTGGCAGTCTTCCAT
Source organism: Cyclura pinguis (assembly GCA_030412105.1). Taxonomy (NCBI): domain Eukaryota; kingdom Metazoa; phylum Chordata; class Lepidosauria; order Squamata; family Iguanidae; genus Cyclura; species Cyclura pinguis. Next base: position 264,354,370 of record CM059601.1, on the reverse strand, counting down.
TGAAGTACCGTATTTACTGGCATATAAGACATACTTTTCCCCAAAAAATGCCTTCTGAAAATGAGATGTGTCCTATACACTGGCAAATACGGTAACTGGGGGAGGGGAATAGGGATGAAAGGAGTGCTCCAGCAAGTTGCTTCTTACACACACACACACACACACAGAGCCTCCCTTCCTCCTCTTTCAGCCTCAGCAGGAAAGTTTTCTCACACACACACACACTGCCTCTTCTTTCTGCCTGGGCAGGGAGGTCTCCCCACCCAAGCAGATAGGACAGGAACAGGGAATAGGGTACAAAAATATTTTTTCCTAAAGAGTCTGAAAATAGGGTGTGTCTTATACGGCAGTGCGTCTAATACACCGGCAAATACGGTACTAACCAGGACTGACTCTTCTTAGCTTCCAAAATCAGATAGGATCGGTGCCTTTAGGTGTTTAACCTAAAGTTTGATGTCCATCTCTCTTCAGTGTTTTAGTTGCACACTCCAGCATGGCCGGGCTTGGACTTGATAACCCTTGCAGCTCAGTGATTGTACGATTCTATGATGTACCTGCTAAATATCTGCCAGTAATAGTGAAATAGTCCTTCCACAAGCATCTGCTTACCATTTCTGCCTATCTTCCCCTTATCAGGCATTTGAAAAATGATAAGGATCAGGAAACTAGATTCGTGGAAAGAAAATCTTCTATCCCCATCTCCTCCCTATACTCACCTGCACCTCACCCCCAAGAAGCCCTCCCAAGAATATGGGAATATGGAGGCACTGTTGATGACAGTGTAATTACACAAAATTGAGCTTGGAAGCTTAGGATAAATTAACAAGGAAATTTATAGAAAAGAAGTTTATTGTCCCTTCTCCTTCCAAAAATTTCCCATCTCCCATCCCACAATTGTTCTAAGGATCCTCAACTCTATGAAGAAACCTTTTAAAATATGTATGTGGCTAAAGATCAACTTATATTTAGGATACAAGCTTGCCTGTGATGTATCTTATTGAACTACATTAAGGCAGGAGGGAAGTAATTAGTAGAATTATTTCTGCCCAGCTCAATCTCACATTCTAATCTGCTTCATAAATGACTGTTGTAGCTGCTGCGGCTTACGAAAGAGAACACAGAGATCATTGGCAGTTGTCACTCCCTATTAGATTAATGTACAGCTTTAGAATCTGAACTGTATTCTGAGACAGCTTTAGCTGGAGCTAGAAATACGTTCCAGAATGGGTAGATGGGGAGAGACAATCAAAGAGTGAGAAGCTCTTCCTTTAAACATTGATACAACGTGAATGCTACAGGCCTCTTTCTTGTTTTTGGACAAGTGAATGAGTTGTCAAAAGAGATGCATACCAGAAAAGGACAGCAAATATATCCCCTCCAGGTACACATGTCCTAGTTTTGTGTAGCAAATATGCTCAATACTTTTGAAAGTGGAGGGAGGGTTCACAGATGTCAACAGAGGATCAGCCATCCTATAAAATAGGAGCTCATCCATACCACACTATACAGTGCTATTATTCCACTCTAACTCCAGTGGTTGCCTCCCATGGAATCCTGGGATTTGCCATTTAGGGTGAGGCATTTAGAATTCTCAGCCAGAGTGTCCTAGTGTCTCCTTAGACTACCATTTTCAAAATTACACAGGATGGAACTATGACAATTAAAGTGGAATAATAGCACCATAATTCCATAGTGTGAATGTGGCCCAGAATGAGGCATCCAACTCAGGCAGCCATACTCAGAAGTTAAATACACACTTATATCCTTGACACTGTTTTGGAGAGCATCACTGGCTATTTTCTAGCAGGTGCTGCAGCTGGATGGACATTCCAGCATGGGACACTGGCAGTTCTAGAAATCTGCACCAGACACTTTCTTCCTTTGATAATAGTGCAATAAAGACATGGCTGGGGTGGACCTCTCCTAGTTCTAAAAGTCTGCAAATGCCTTGCTGTCAGTGATCCTCACTGTGGGCAGGGTGAGCTCTGAAGATTTCCTGTGCTGCAGTGACACAGGCAATCTCCGTTACCACCCCCACCTAGAGTGCTTCACTCTAAGTGGGGGGACCCCTCAAAATGAGGCTAACTGAGGGACTAAGAAAGTGATGGAGATGAGTGTGGTTAGAGGGACACAGAAGTAAACATGGAGGATAGTATGTGTCTTCCTGCCTCAGACAACGGGACAACTTGTGTTGTCCCTGCAACACTGGTTGCAGAAATGACAACAAAGCTAACTAGATGAAAACATCTAATTTTTACCTTATGCCACCTCTTTTCACACTTGGCATTTTGCAGTTGTGGGTAGGACACATGTCTCACAGAAGAGATTGTGTTTGATTGCTGCTTTATACATTACGTAACTAGGAGGCATTAGACACAGAAGTGGTAATCAGTTCTACTTCTGTTACGATAGCTTTGATGTCTCCGAGTGTAAGCACACTCCAGGCTAAAATTAGCAGTTATTCCCTCTTCTCAGGAACCTCTAGAGTTTCAGTTCTGTGGGAGATGAATTAAAGATCTCTAACATGATTACTTCTTCATACTCCACCAAATTAGAGTTCCCAAGATTCTGGGGGAAGCCATGATAGCTTAAGTGGTATTGCAAGCTGAAAATTGTGTCCAAATCCATTCTCAAATCCAGTTCAAACATGCTTTCCTCTGACAGCTGCCAAAAGCTACCGTCCTAGACGTACTAAAAAAAGCAAGCTACCTTATTTCCAACCACCTGTCAAAATGTATAAATAATAATAATAAAAAATTGAGTCTGTATTCTTTTATTGCTTATCAGTGCAGGTTGTGGAGAGACTGTCTTAGCAACTCTAGAAATGTTTGCTGTTGATTTGCTTTATGATATATATTTGATCTGATACTCAAGTAGTATACTTTATTATGATAATTTGGATTATATTTTTATGTGTTGTTCTTTTGTATAAGATTTTAAGCTAATATTAATATTTTTGCTTATTTTTAATATAGCTCCTGAAGGAGGCCAATCAGTTTATGTACGGGCCAAGACATGTAAGACACATGTGCCAAACACAAGGCCAGGAGGCTGAATCCATGTGGCCCTTGCATCTCTCCTGCAGCTGTGGCACTCCCTCTGCCTGGCGAGCCCAGTGGGCCTCCGGCTGCCAGTATGCTGAAGAGGGGCCTAGCATCCAGTACTCGTAATCTACTTCTACTTCTGACTGCTCCTCTGTCTCAGTCTTGCCATCAGAGCCGGGGCTCACGAGAACTGGACAGAGGAGCAATCAGAAGTAAAAGTAGATTGCGTTTAGCTGGCTGCTGGGTCTCTCTTCAACATACCGGCAGGGGCCACAATGTGGGGATCGGGCTCACCAGGTACAGAAAGGGGCAGGAGACAAAAAGAGAACAGAGGGGGCCTCAACTGGGACCAAAAAGTTAAACAAAGTTAATGTAATAAACAATACTTGGTAATATTTATCTGATAATTTTAAAAAACCCTCTGTTTTCAAAATTCATTTTTCAATAAATTGTACAATAGTTGTACACTTGAGTATCTGCTTGCCATTATTTTTCCTAGACTTCTGGTTTCAGTGCTAGTTATTACTAACACCAGTAATAATCAAATGCAGAGGCAATTATTTAATATGATAAAAGAGTAGATACATTTATATAGTTTTACAGATACAACCAGCCCATTGAGGGCAACCATAATGCTGATGCAGCGCAAGATCAAATTGAGTTTGACACCCCTGAGTAAGAGCTTTTAAAGAATAAAACTGGACCATCTATGAGCATGTGGAGTCTAGCGCCCTTTTAATACTGCTCTGTACACACACACTGGTGATTGATTGACCATAGGGCTTCACTAGAATACCGTGGATCATTTAGGAAAAAAACACTAGCCTTCCTCACCCACACAAGGTAAAGTCTTCTCTTTCTTCCCTGACAGCAAAGCAGCTGACTAGTGCATGGGTGCACTCTGGCCAATCCATAGCTGTGGGTAGAGGTGCACCAGGGAGCTGTGCCGCTACCATTGGCAAACTGGGGCAAAGGAGCTTGGGGTAGCTACTTAGGACCAGGTAGGATTATGAAGAGATAAAGCAAGAGCTAGACGAGCCAGCGTGGTATAGTGGTGTAAGCACTGGACTACAACCCTGGAGACGAGGGTTCGATTCCCCACTCAGCTATGGAAACCCACGGGGTGCCCTTGGCCACACCACAAACTCTCAGCCCCAGAAAACCCTGTGATGGGTTCATCTTAAGGTCACCACAAGTTGACTTGAAGGCAACAACAAAGTCAGTTAAGATTTTGATGTGTTAAGTAATCTTTAGCTATATGCTGAATTGTTTAATGAATTATTTTTGTATTATACACATACGTCTCTGAGGATGCTACAATCTTGCTATAGAAGGGATTATTTATTTGTTTTATTTTTATCCAACCTTTCTCCCAGGACAAGACTTGTTCAGGCACATAGTACCGCACATGCAGAAAGTGTTGCTTTTCTGTTGTTAGCCTACCAAGTCCTACTCGACAGTTTCATTGCTGCAGGGACAGCAATTATTCCCGAGGGGTAGTATCCAGTGGAGGGATTATAAGAATAAAATCTCACACAGGAGCCACAAGGACATCTAAGCCATCCCACATATGGTGCTATTGCAGCAGGAACAGGTAAAAGTCTCTACATTTATGGTGAAATAAATACAAGTCAGAAGTGATTTAGTTGGATATTCCTGCATGGCGGGGGGTTAGACTAGATGGCCCTTGTAGTAATCTGACTCTAAGATTCTGTGATTCTTCTACGCAGCCTCACAATCTGTAATGGCATTGCCAACAAGATTATTGCCTTAAATTGCTGCTTTATGCAAATCCATCTTTCTTCTCCTGCTTCAGCAAGAAAAAAATAGTCCCAATCTGGTCCCATTGTACTCTCCAGTTATTCCTGGGCATCATCAGGATGAACATCTTCTCCATGCTGTCTACTGCCTTCAAGACAAACATGCCGTTAGTTACATTGAACTGGTACCAGCTTGAGTAAACTTCAAGCCTATGTAGAGTATATTCCACAATGTGAAAGATTTATTGACAACAATTACGAGGGGAAGTAAAATGCTGTGGAGATCTCTGATAAGTAAAAGCTCTTTAAGGTAGCAATCAGTATGTGAAAAGATGTCCTGGGATTTCTCCAGAAGCCTGAAGTTGTGTTGAAAAGAATGCCCTCAAGCAGTGTCATACATTATTGAAACACAGAATAATTAAATATTCATGCTGTTTGTTTATAGTCTCTGGCTTGTTTACAGTCTTCTGAAGTGCTTGACAGGGCAAGTGCTGCTCTTGGTTCTGAAGGGAACTTCTTTGAAAACAGTTCATGGGTTTAGGAGGAAGGAAGGGTGGCTCCCCAAAAAGTATATGCCCCAAATCTTACGGACCGGGTCTCATAAGACTTGCCTCATCCTTCAGTTTGCAAGGAAGGAGACAAAAAGAAATCTATTGTTGTTTGTGTCCCTAAACTAGGTTCTTAGGTTCAGTGAGAAACCTCGCGTGCGTACTCCTGAGCTGATTGCACTGCTGGAGCCATACTTATGTAGGGTCAAAAACAAGTTACTGAGTTATTTTAGGGGAAAACAAGGGTGTTGAAGAACGGGCCTCCTCCATGCTGGACTGATCATTGTGGTATGGAGTAGGGAATGACCCTCTTAAGTTTATTCCAGCAAAGTTTAATTTATGGCAGGTTCATCTGAATTGGTAAGACTTCAGGAATGGTCCCGGAGGATGACTGTATGTCTGCTGTCTGAGTACCAGTCTAGCTATGTATGAAAAAACTCATTTGATCAACAAATGACAAAGTGACACCGGGAACTATGCATGGTATAGTTATGATCTGCATCACTGGAGGCCACTATCTGTATGGATGAAATCACAGATCCTCAAAGTATTCAAGATCTTCTCCTCTTCCTTCTCAAGTTTAGACTCTAAATACAGAACACAGAAATATATCATTTGAGAACAGCCCTGACAGTTCTGCTTGCACTGCAGAGGGTTCTGTGAGTAGTATATTTAGAAGAACTGGAAGAATAATTTCGTTATATTTGCCAAATACATATTTACCAGTTAAAAAGGTACCTCTGATTAAACAAGGCAGGCAATTATTTCTATATGTGCAATTACTGGTAATGCGATTTCTATCTTCTCCCCTCAACCCCAGAAGAATGTGGAAATGCTTTCACCTGTTATGCTCTTTTTATAGGGTATGCATATGATGTAATTGTCAAGACATCTCCTGTCTCTTTCAGGTAGTTCTTCTCTCTTTTCTCAGTCTTGAAAAAAAAAATGACTGTTTTGGAAGAAACAGAACATCAGTGCATTAGAGTTAAATTGTTCCTAGCGCTACTCACCCACCTTTCCAAGTGATGTTTCAACATATACTGTAGAGATGTCATTCTTCAATAATTTTGTTCTCAAAGGAAGCAGTGAGTAATTTTGGCCATGTTGTTCTTGCTTCAAGAAAGTCTTTAAAAACTGTGCAGTTTTCAAAAACTATTTTCAATTTGGGCCTTATTCTGCACAAAATTCACATATGGAGTTTTTGTGCAGAAAAGAGAAATTTTGCCCAAGATACAGCTTCTTATGCACAGAAAAGCAATATTTCTGCACAGAAGTGTGCAGAAAATATTGTTTTCTGTGCACTCCCCCCATGTATGAATTCTTGGACGTTGGGTCCCACTGTGGGACAAAGACAGCGTACAACTGAAATAAATTCTGCACAAAATAATCCTTGAACTATGAAGATCTTTGTCAGTATAGGTTTCTCCTTGTTAGGGTTTCCTAATAATCGAGGAACACATTTTTGACCATTTTGAAAATATTTTCAAATATTCTTTCTATCCCTCATGTGCTGTGAAGTCACAGGCAAATAAAATGACCCTAAAAATCACTTGGCACACCTCCACGATAATCTTTTCAGTAGCCACCACTTTATGTAGCTTGGTTACTTCTTAAATCATGATTTTCATTAGTGTAAAACACTTCTCCAACTAAATATTAAAATATTTATGCAGTGCTCTAAATCATACTGCTAATCTCACTTAGAACAGACCCATCAGGTTAACTGGATTTACCTATTAGTTGACATCCTAGTTCAACAATTGCTTCAATGGGCCTACTCTGTTTGGGGGTAACTAACAGGATTCAGGCTATTATCACTTAAATGACAGGCTGTTTATCTACATGTAAGTAAATAACTGACTAAATTACAACAGCTAATCCCCACAACTTCCAAATTTCACTTCCAGTCCAAACAACTATCTGCGCCAGACATAGGGACTGTGTGGCACAGATGTTTTTCAACTGCAGCTCCCACAATCCCCCACCATTGGCTCTGTTGACTAGGGCTAATGGGAGTTGCATCCACATGTTTTCCTGATCTATAGTCTAGAACCAAAATGATGCTTGTGGAAGGAGACGCTCTACTAGTGTGCAATTGTGTTTAAATGTCATGCTTTAAAATGCATTCATTTTTTAAAAAAATTGTGAGACATTGAGGGGGAGATTTGAAAATGAAACTGCTTGGGTGTTTTGGACTATCCCCTTCCCTACCTAGGTTAGAAACAGTAGATGTATTTCTGAGTGATTGTTCCTGGAATCAGTAGTGCAGCATGCCACTGTTAGGATGGATAAACAGACCACACCTTACTGTACCCTAGATGGGACACGGAGCTGATATGAACCCCCAAACACAAGGTAGGATGGTAGAAGAAAGAAAGGAAGGAAGAAAGGAAGGAAGAAAGAAAGGAAACCAGGCAGGCAGGCAGGCAGGCAGGCACACACACACACACACACACACACACACACACACACAAGTACTTTGATCAAAGGATTCCAGGTAGGATGATTTATTCCTTCAGGCTTCTCTTCTTATACCATTTTCATGTTTATATTAAGGAATGCTTGCAGGAAGAAAAGATTTATGCATCAGCACCAGCAAAGTTACAGTTTGTACATGTGTTACATTTTATCTAACCCTTAAGTTCCCGAGTCTACATGACCCTGTTACATCCTAGGTCATTCTCAAGAGTCCTTCGCTTGTACATACGGACTATAAACACAACCAGTTTGTCAAGTGCTCTCAACTGATTATATCTGAACAGTTGACAGACTGAAAGGAATACCATAAATTGCAAAGTTGCTGAAAAATGGATGTGTTTGCCAGTCTTGAACATCATACCATGTAGAATTGACATTATGTATACAGTTAGCCCTCCACATTTGAGAGTTCAACCCCTGTCCCTCCACCTCAGGCACTTCTTTTCCAGGGAAACCTTCCCTCTCACAGCTCTAATCAGGCCACACAGCCCTTTAAAAACCTGCCTCTTGTTCTCCTCATCCTCCATTACCCACTAACTGGCCAGCTAAGGATAGATCGCAGCAAAATTTCTCAGCACCACAAACCCTCTCTGAATGCCCCAAACACACCCAAGGAAGGAGATAGGCAAGAGAAAGGAAGTTTAGGGACACCGTGCCAAAAAAAAAAAACCCTCTTCTTCCCCTGACTTGGCTTGGATCCTGGGTGCCTGCGCGTTCCACCATGTCTCAGCCCCCTTCCCATGGACACACACATGCACTTTGATATTTGCAGTTATTCCACTTTCGCAAGGTCCTTCCTAACCCTTGCAAATATGGAGGGCCAAATGGACTGTAAGTAAAAGTCAAGATCCTCAAAGGAACCAATAACGACAAGATCCTTCATGGCCAGAAGTAGCTAGAAGGACAAAGCTCCATTGTCATAGGTACTTCTGCCAAAGCCACTCCTGCCCCAAAAGCTACCTCGTAGGCCAGGCAGTGCCCCAACAAAAGCAATTCCGAGATGAAGGATCCAGGAAATTATCAATGGCAGAGCTTGGAGTGTGTGGAGGAGGGGCGGGATGGGGCGGGGCTATGGTGCATAGGGGTGTGGCTGCAGTGTGTGGGGGTGTGGCCACAGTGCATGGGAGCGTGGCCAGGGCATGTGGGGCTTGGCTATAAGCCAGCACTCCCAAAAAACATTGCCACCCGGGGCAAAGCATCCCCACCACCCACCACCCCCGTTCCTATGCGACTGGAAATTATGACTGTAATGTTCTCACAGTTACATGATGCATTGAAACAGTCAAGTGGAAGGACCTCTGGAGGTCCTGCTACAACTGCTTCTCCATACCCACCAACTGTCTCGATTTGGCAGGGACACTCCTGATTTATCCTCTGTTGCCCCACTTTTTCGGCTGCTTTAAAAATGTCCCAATTTCTCTTTCCTCCTCCCACTTTCTCCTTTTGTTCTCAGTTGTCCTCAGCTTACTTTCACTGATGCAAACTGAGTTCAAAATTCAAAAAATAGTTTGCAGTCAATTAATTCAGCAGGAGGAGAGGAGGGGCCAGAGTCTTGCCCTTCCCTTTGTCCTAGTCCTGGTCCTGGTCCATGTCCTGGTTTTCATCTGTGAAAAGTTGAAGGTTACACTTCTTTCAAAACATCCCCCCCCCCAAAAAAAATCTGGAGAGCACTGCAGCTGCCATTTCCCATCACCCAGATGTAGGAACTCTTTGCTTGGGGCACTGCCTGGCTTAAGAGGTAGGTTTGGAGGGTGACAGCTGGTCTTTAACAACCATAAATGTGAATCTCAAAAGTTACCAGATTCTAAATCCAGTTTATGATCTCATAAATATTAAACAGGATGCCAGCCAATATCTTTTTATTTTTCTTTCAAATTCCAGATCCAACTAGTCCAAAGCTGGGGAACCCAAATCGCCCAGATGTTGGAAAAGGTTGGCTGTGATCTTTGGTCCAATAAAATACTTATGATGTGGATGTGGAAAGCACCTGGGGGAATGACTGTGTATGTCATAATGAGGTAATCCCCATGGGACGAAAGCTGAGTCACTATGTAATGTAACCAGGACAAGGGGTTACATCAGCCATGGGACATGAAATTCTGGCTGGGGTTACATCAGCTATTCATGTGTATATAAGGAGATGGGATCTAGCCAACTTCTCTCTTATTTGCCTGATTGTTGGCCAGAGGCTTTGCCAGAGCGTGATCTCCACTTGATGTGTTGATGAAGGAATGCTGAATCTCTGTTGAAGGATCTGCGAATCCTGTAAATATATATATATATATATATATATATATATATATATATATATATTGGAACAGAAGATTAAATGTCTCCAGGTATCCTTGGAAGACAACACTGTGTGATAGTGTTCCTTCGTGGGTGAGTTTTGGGGTCAGAGCAGTGCTGCATATCATACTCTGCTGCACACGCTTTCGTTGCTGTGTTGATCAACTCTGCTTAATGTGTTTTTGTTTTTGCACTTGACTCTGAGCCATGTTTTGGTCAGAGCTCAGTGGAATGAGGGAAGATTTATCGCGGTTTGCATAAATCCTATCATCCACCATCCCTCCACATCAGATGCTGTTGGACTTCAATTATCATCAGGCCCAGCCAACCTGGCCAATAGGCAGGGATGATGGAGATGTAGTATAATGCCTGGAAGGCTGTATCTTTAAATTTGGTGGTGGTGGTGGTGGTATGCCTTCAAGTAATTTCCTGCTCATGGTGACTCTAAGGCGAACCTATCATGTGATTTTCTAGGTAAGATTTGTTCAAAAGGGACTTTCCTTTGTCTTCCTTTGAGACTGAGAGAGTGTGACTTACCCATGGGTTTCTATGTCTGAGCAGAGATTTGAACCTGGTCTCCAGAGTTGTAGTCTAGCACTCAAACCACTATACCATATTGGCTCACCCCTAAACTAATCTGTACAGATTTTCTCCCATTTGGTCACATGTGAGAAATTCAGGTTTATCTTATTTCATTTATAACCCACCTTTCTCCTTGGTACAAGACCAATGTTATGACTTCAATTCATCTGTCTTTTGCCTTTATTCAGGACAAGATGCCAACCTTTGAGTCTGAAAGCATAATCAGATTCACCTAAAAGACTTGCCAAGAAATTGTCATGAACTCTTAGGGCTGTAAGACTGATCAGCATTCACTTCTGTTGATAGCAGTTTATTTGCACATGATACAAAATTAAGAAAGGCAGGCAGATATTATTAATGACATGGCTTGAATCTAAAATGCTAGAGGCAAGAGAAATAGGAAAGGGGAGAAATGGAGCAATGGGAGGCAAGAGAAATGGGAAAGCAGAGGTAGTAACTTCTCAGAGTGTAGAGAAATGAACTTTACAGCACATAAGCTAGCATACTGTGGGTATTACATTTCCCCTACTTGTTTAAGAATGTCACTTTCTGCCACAGTTGTCCAATGTTGCTGTTTATGTCATTTATTTTGAAATGTATATTACATTTCACTGTTCCTGTCCTCAGGCTAGTTCACAAAAATCAACATAAAACACTATAAAAATCTTCCATTAAAAAGAAAAGACAACAAACCTGCCTTCTTCTACAAACACCTTGTCAATTTTTTAACATGGGGTGCAAACACTTCATGAACAACAGCTAGAAATCCATCCAACGGTTGCTGGATTTTATATTTTAAAAAATAGTCTTCTGTGATTCCACCCAGCTCCTGCTTCCTAATGACTGCAATAGAGTTCACTTGACAACCTTCCCTCAAGCAAAATCCATATTTGTGGGAGATATTCCCTTAAGGCACCATTTCCTGACTGATTTTTGAAGCTCAGCAAGGTCAGCTCTGGTTAGTATTTGGATGGGAAACCATCAGAGAATATCAAGTACTGTAGGCTCATTTCAGAGGAAAAAACTGGCAAAACAACCTCTGAGTATTCCTGGCCGAAGAAAGCCCTAGGATATTAATGAGGTCCCCATAGTCAACAGTTGACTTGAAGGAACACGACGCCATTGCTTTTCATAATCCCCAGTTTGATTTTCCTAATTACAATTACAGTGGTTTGATACCATTTTAACCACCATTGCTACATCCTGTGGAATCCTGGGATTTGTAGTTTGGTAAGGTGTGCTCTGCTGGAGAGCTCCAGTGCCAACTTAAGTGTCTCACCACACAAGCAATCCCAGGATTCCATAGGCTGGAGCCATGAAAGTTAAAATGATATTAAGCTGCTAAAACTATGTAATGCAGTGATTCCCAAGCTTTAGTGCTCCAGGTCTTTTGGACTTCCGCTCCTAGAAATCCCAGCAAGCTTGGCCAGCAGTCAGGAATTCTGGGAGCTGAAGTTCAAAACAGCTGGAGGACCAAAGTTTGGGAACCACTGATGTTGTGTGAATAAATTCTATCACCTACAACCCATTGGTAATCCCAACCTGATGAGACCCACTGAATTCATTGTTGAAAAGTAAATCAACACTCATGTAAATCCCATTGATTCAGTGGGTCTTTTCTAGGATGTAGATGATATGGTAGAACAGTTAGGAGATATCAAACTGATCCTTCAAGTATTGCGGGGATTGTTCACGAACTGCTTGCATATCATGTTAAAAAAAATTATAACGTGTTTATGGGAGGGGGCAGGGTTTTTTTTTTTGTTTTTTTCTTTCTAATGGGAGGGTTTTTTTTATCATGTTTTATAGCTATATTTTGTGGACCAGCCTGAGGATCCTCTTGAAGAGTGAGATGGAATATAAGTTTCAAAATAAATAAGATACTGATATACAATAAACTCCATGTATCTAATCTAGTTGGGAAGAGCCAGCATTGGACTATCATTTTGGAGACCAGGGTTTAATTCCTTGCTCAGCCATGGAAACCGACTGAGTGACCTTGGGCACATTCCACACACTCAGTCCCAGAAAACCCCGTGATAGATTCACCTTAGTGTCACCCTAAGTCAAAAATGACTTGAAGGCACACAACAACATTTGAGTTGGGACTAGCAATAGAATTATGGACCACATTTACCCCTCTGGGCGACCTTGGGTGACTCATACACTCTCAGTCCCAGAAAACCCTGTCATGGGTGCACCTTAGGGTCTCCATAAGTCAGAAATGACTTGAAGGCACAAAGCAACAACAATCCATCAGGAAAGATAGATTGATGAGGAAAACGTATGACAGAATTATTGCCTAACAGGTTAGACAAAAAATGTCAAATGTCAGACATAAATGTTAGCTCTTACGAGGAAAAGACAAATATAAATTGAATAAAGAAATAGCCAGAGCTTTGTTTTTTTCCTTGTAGGATTGCCAGTCAGGATTATTGCAGGCTATGAGATTTCAGTGGCAAAACCTGAGACGTAAGGAAGGATAGCTGTTACTCTGATTTCTGGGGTCCCTTGGGGGACACCTCACTGTGCTCCACGTGATGGGGAATGGAAACTAGCCAGAGCATGAGCAATAGCAATGCGAGAGGCAGGGTAACCTAGCGGGGTCTTTTTACCCAGTTTTTACAGGGTCAGGCCAAGCCAAAAACCAAACAAGAATGTCCAATAAATGATTTTATTGAATGAAAGTCTCATGCAGCAACGCAATCACTCACACACTCACTCAAGACCTATTAAGAAGTAAAAGAGAGGAAACAGGATAGGGGAATACTGAAGGGGTTGTAGCTGGGATAATACTGCACCTTTTCCTGAAGTCCTTGGTCCGGGAAAAACAGCGGAGAAGTGGGGCTCAGCACAGAGAGGGGTGAGGGGATTGCTCAACGGACAGAGAAACAGTCAGCTGGGATGACCAGGAGTGATCCAAAGAACCACTCAGAACTGGGACTATTTGTAGGGGGACAAGTACCTGGAGGACTAATCCTTTCCCAGGGAGAACAATGGGTGTTGCAGTGAGAAAGAAGCTCCCCAAAGGTAACTTCTTTTGCGTGATGGGATTACAAGGTTTTGCCAAAGTCTCAGGAACTTTGGCTGCATTTGGTTGTGGTGTGACTTTGTGTAAATGGTCCCGCTTGATAGGATATTTGCTCAACTTGGGGCAAACATGCTAATCCCCTCAAATGGGCTTCTCAGGGGCTGAGGACCCTTTGTCTACTGTGGGTTTGCATAGCTTGAGGTCTCCTGGGCTACGTGACTGGGGATTTTACTGGCCTGACCTGGTTTTCGATTGTTTGACCATTGCTGCCTACGCGCCCATCCGGGTTACCTCTCAAGCACATTGAATCATATTTTAATATCAAAATTGTAGATCCCGGGACAGGGTTTACCAGTGAGATAACATAGCACCTGGTGAGGTCACAGGAAGTGCACTGTGATGGTATTATATACAGTAACTTAAGCATCAATCACAATTACACAGAGTATGTCACTAAAATAAAAAAAGCCAAGTCTAGCAAATGAGGAAAATATATGGGTTCACATCTTTCAAGGCAACAGTCTTCCCCTGCAATCTCCATTGCCCTGAGGACTGGAGAAGCGAGCCCAGGCCCTGAGACCTAGGAACCCTATGGATATGTATAAGGCAGGCTTCACATTCACATATGGGAATTTATCCCATGGTATATGAAAATACATGGGCAGTCACATGGGCCTTTCCAACCAATCTCAGTGGGAGAATGGACAATCAATCGGAAAAGAGCCATGCATTTGGCCCCATCTGGAAGGTTACTTAAGTTGTGGCAGCCATTTCATAGCAACATCAGTTCATACAATGGAAAAATAGTTCCCACATTTCTATAGGGCCATATGAAAGTTGCTTTATTTACAAGAAATTATGTTGGACCCCAGGAAGTCTTTGGAACTATAGACATGGTTTTGAGATGTTTGCTTTATACATTTTTATCTGAAGAAGAATACTTTGCAAACCAAGCATCAGCTGATAAAATAAAGCTATCACCTTTCTCTCTCTCTGGAGTTATCATTGTTAAGTGAAGCAGAATTGTCAGCCAGTGCTGTTAGAACTCTGTGGCATGTTTATGTTGACATAAGGCATCTGCAATATTTCCATTCCCTAGTTTTATCTGGGAGGATGGACTGCCAAGCCAGATTAATTTAAAAACCTTTGCAAGCACTGTGATTACTGTGGATTTTCAATGCTTTATAGTACAACTCAGTGCATACTTACCTAGAATTGTCCCACTTGTCTTCAATGGGGCTTGCTCCCAATCAAGTAAGCATATAGGATAGGAATCTTAGACTTAAAAAAATAGTCACAGGACAGATTCTTGGTGTCTGTTTCTTTGTACCGTTTAAAGCAGGACTGTTGTATGTTCATTTTAATGAAAAACAATGTTAAGATAGAAAGTACCATTTTGGCAGGAATCCTGTTAGGGCACAATGTAAAAATAATTGTGCAATTGGTTGCACTTTCTCAAAGGCTGTATAGTACTGTCCAGTGTGCAGCCAATGGTTCTATCACCACACATAAAGTCCTCCCACTCTCTTTTGACTTGATAAATGATGAATCTATCAACTGCTGTACAACAAGGGAAAGTGCCTTGCAGCCTGTTGAACCACCAGTTTTGCAACCATGGGTTTAGTTTAAGTATCCTGACTGTATATTTACACTATGGTGAAAGTGTATAGGACCTTGGCCTCTGTTTGTCAGGAAAGGAGAAGACTCCACGTGCTAGACTCAATGTGCTTGTAGATGGAACAAATTTTCTTCTTTAAGAAAGTACAACATGTTTCAGCCTGTTTACAGATTTCTGGCCTTCTTCAGGGGCTGTATTAAAAACAAATACATTATTGTCGATATTAAATAAAACAACATGCATATATAAAATCCAACAGGTTCAAATAGCAGAACTTAACCCCTCCCTATATAGAAAACCTACAGATGCCAACACATACTTTAAATTTAACAGCTCACATCCAAGGGCTATGACAGTAAATCTCCCTTATAGTCAGTTCTTCAGGCTTAAACGTAATTGCCACAATGAAGAAGTTTTTGAAAGGGAGTTATATCATCTTAACAACTTTTGGAAAGGGGTAATCCACAAAGGGTAGTATCCGAGGTGTTCACTAAGGCAGCTGACAAACCCCAATCTAAGTTACTACAAAAACAATACAGATCATTGTCTAATCACCTCCATTGCTCTCTTACATATAATCACGTAACACAGAACGTACAGGGATTCATTTAAAAAAAACACTGGTTTTTACTTAATGACATTCCAGGAGGTAAGGAAAGGCTACAATCTTATGAAAGGACAAAAAATTTCAAAGATATTGTGGCTAGCTCAGTTTTCAAGGACCCAAACCAGACAACTCAACCCACTATATTAGATGCAAGCAGTCCCATAAGACATCATCCTTGTGGACACTGTGTATATTGCAAATATACAAGCAAAATGACAGAGTTCACAAATCCTAAAGACCAAAAGAAATACAAGTTAACCCACTTTAGCACTTGCAATAGCAGCTATGTAGTATGTGCTATTCAATGCAAGTGTGAAAAAATATATGTGGGGAAAACAAGAAGACCCTTTAAAAATGAATACCAGAATATCGTTATAACTTAAGAAATAAAAAAAAAGTGGGGGCTCCTTTGGTTAGTTATTTTGTAGAAATGCAGCATTCTGCATCTGATTTCAGGTTTTGGATGCTGCAAAAATTGTCAGTTAAAAACGAGAGAATTCTT
Organism: Cyclura pinguis; assembly: GCA_030412105.1. NCBI lineage: Eukaryota > Metazoa > Chordata > Lepidosauria > Squamata > Iguanidae > Cyclura > Cyclura pinguis. Next base: position 264,337,911 of record CM059601.1, on the reverse strand, counting down.
ACGAGAAAAGAGTTACAATGGATCTTAAAACTCGGTTCTTTGGCTCCTATAGGCCTTAATGAGGATCTGGAACTTTATTCACTATTATTAAAGTATCCCATCATGTAAATACCTCAAGGGCTGTCACAGAGAAGAGAGTGCAAATTTGTTGCCCTAGACAGTAAATCCATGTCTAATGGTTTTGTAGGAGAGAAGGGCCCTTTTCGCACAGCATTTGTCATGTGAAAGGGCCTCTGGAGTGTCACACGATTGCAAGGAGCGTTCCACATGACGTCCTCCCAATCACGCGACGCTGCTGGGGCCAGCAGGCGCCGATAGCGCAATATATCATTTTCAGCTTTTGGCCGAAAATGATGAGCGATCACGCATCACTCTAGGGCCCCACAAGCACTTACCATCCGTGCAGAGCCTCTGGAGCTGCAGCCCTCAGGCTTCCTCCCCCCAGCGCAGCCTGGGAAAATACCCGGCTGCACTGCGGAAGGAAGAGGCAGAGTCCTCATGTTGCCTGCCGGCCAGCAGGCAGCTGCTGCAGAGCAGGAGCAGAGGGGACGCGAGTGCCTCATGGAAGAGGCTGCTTGCATGATCCCCATGTGACTGCGCCAGACACAGGTAAGCTGCGGAAAGCACCTAGATTTAAATTGAACATTAGAAGGAAATTTTTGATAAGTAACCTCATCACCTAGACCAGTAGTGGGTTGTCCTTTTCTAGAAGTCTTCCAAAGGAACCTGGATAGCTATCTGCTGGGGTACCCTAGCTGGGGTTCCTGCACTGACAAAAGGGTTGGACTCAATGACCTGTGAGGTCCATTCTCTAATTCTATGACTACAAATGAAATTCCCTGCAAAGATAACTACAAAATGTGGTAGCATTTTCAGAAAGGCATTCACCAGTGCACCACCGATATGAGTGGCAAGGGAACTGTGGGGAACACAAAAACAGATTGGGGCACAAGTGTTCCACATGTTGCCCATCTGTATTAACAGCAACTTGCTCAATAAAAGCAGAAATTAAGCAAGCTTTTCTTCATGATTTCTTTAGAAGATCTGATCCTCCACCTGGTTGCTTTCACACTACTTTTCTTTTCGTTGGAATTGCCAGCCTTTGTTCTCTTTTTATGGAATATTCAAAGGATATAGTTATCAAAACATTGCAATCCAGTGTTTTGTTTTGTTTTAGTGTTCTCTTCCTATGTCCCCACAACCACCAAATTATTCACAGATGATTTATTTTCTTATTTTTCCTATAAAATGCGGTTGCAGCATTGATATCCCCGGTGCGACAAAGCAAAAGTACCCTAGAGGCTTTTGATACTTCTTCTTGTGACTTTCATTGAAAGAATCCTCTTTGCAGGCTGTACCCATTTTATAGTTTTGTGGAGAATGGAGTGAGGATGATAGTAATGAGAAATCTACTTAATTAGTCAGATTTTGTATCTTGAAAGAGGTGTGCACATATTTATTATTAACTGTTTTCCTTCATTGACATTTTCCTCTGCATTTTCACTTCTAAAGAATGAAAAACAGTGCACTAACTTTCTGACACTATTTTTGGGTTATGGAAAAAAATCAGGAAAATGTGGGAAAGGATGTAAGGTGAGCAATCTATGCTTAGTCTCTAAGTTGAGGTATTGATGGTAGAGATAACGTCTGCTGTATCCGACAGCCATCAGGAAGCCGGAAAAACCCCTTACAATACCAAATAGAGGGATAATGATGAACACACTTGCCTTCTGCCATATTCCTTCATATTTTCTATCATATACCTCTGCCAGTGGAGCAGTATTTATGTCATTTCCTAATTATTTTGATGACTACAGGCAGATAGAAGTTGGCAAAGTTGCTTATTTAGACTGCCAGTCCCAGAATCATCTAAGCAGCTTGGCTACTGCCCATGGTGGTTTGGAGATTCTGGGAACTGTAACCCAAAAAAATAATTTCCCCAGTCTCTGAAAGAAGAAGAATTATAAGGGGCATGACTTAATGAGCAGACAGTCAGGGCGGGAAGCGACGGGGGCCTTTTTCCCTGCAAGCTTTGTAGTGCTTTCTTTCTAACACATATACGTACATGCACATGCATGCATGCACGCGTGCGCGAGCACACATGAACACACATTCCCCCATTTTGTCCTCCAATTGGCTTCACTTGGGAATAAATTACCTACACCAGAACCAGGCTGACATAGGAGATGGGCCTGATCCTGGGGCCTGGGAAGAAAGGGGCTTTGTATGCCGGATATCCATAGCCAAGGATACCTTTTATGCACCCTGAAACACCCTGATCTGGGGATCTACGGAAGACAGTCTTATGCCTACAGAGCTTTTATGGCGGACTGGCGACTGTAAGGCTGGACATATACCCATACTCTGTTGTACCTCGTCCAACTAGTTGATTTGTGGGTTAAGCATACCCTCTCATATTTGTTGACAAGTGTGTCACTGCATACCCTCCAAAATTTTGCAGATAAAAACCAGAACACTTATGTCCAAGCAACATCAAAGTGTGATCAAGATGGCAAAAGTTATTGATAAGGAAGAACACACATTAATAGTGGCTGCAACAGTTTGCTTTTGCTTGAGTCTATAGAGAAGTAAAGACTTTGCCCCTCCTTTCTTCTGCTCCCTGCTGAATTAACTGAGTGTACTTTTGCACTTTGAATTCATTTTGCACTAATTGAAGGAAGCTGAAGACAAACCTTAGAGAAGACTTCAACTTACATCAGTGGAAATTTGGAGAAGGAGGAAAATATCAGGCAAACTTACAAGCTATATATGTTTTTGGGAAGCAGAAACATTCAACTGAGAGTTGTTTTTTTAAAAATATCCCGTTTGTACAATGAATACTGACATTCATACAATGAATGGAGATGTTTTGGCCTTGGTTGCCTCTAACTGATTGTTTTATTACACCGTTTCTGTTTTTATGTACTTTTGGATCTTATTTGAGCTTTCATTTTACGCCAACACTGAGAGCTGCTAGCATTGATAATAAATTTTAGAAGCAAATATATAAATGAAATATAATATTGGATGGAATCCATTTAAATCTGGAAAATGAACTGTACCAGATACTTTAGCAGAGATGTAACTCTTGAGTCGATTAGCCCATTATGGGATTTATTATTTTTATGTGAAATTTATAATAAAACAGTGAAGTGTAACAAAATAAAATTATTGCTAGGTGCTCTGATACCATCTTCATAATTACTGTTATTGCTCTTGTTGCTATTTGTTGCTGTCCTTGTTCATATTTTATCTGAATGGCCTTACCATGGTCTAAGAAGGACAGGCTACTTAACTGGAGTGGGTCAGCCATTCAGTTAGAACTATTATTGCAGCACTGTTCCTTCAGAGAGCTGTAATCATCCTAATGGCTTTGAAAATGAGTGGTACCATATTAACTGAGCTGTGAGCCATTGTAAATTCCATTGTCCAATAAGGCTGCCATTATAAATTGATCCATAAATTACTAGGGCATCTCTAAAATACATAATATATTATTGCTACTGGAAAATACCACTGTTTCAGTATAGCAGCTTTCATACCCTCCAACATTACACTGATGAAAACAAGGATGTGTGTGGTGAAGGTGCCAAAACTTATTAATGAGGAAGAACATGCAAGATAGAAGAGGCTGCAGCAGTTTATTTTTGCCTGAGCCTACCAGGCCGAGTGACACTCTGCTTCTGTCCTATCTCAGTCCTGGCACAACTGATAAATCAAACAAAACAAACTGTATATATCCCAGCTTGTTACTTACTTCCAGGCAGTAAGCAAGGAGTCATAAATAAAGTCCAACATAAACAAAGTCTGGCAGGGTTTCATGGCAAGGGAGTGTCCAAGGTCAATCAGAGCATTTGTCAAGGCATCCAGTAAGGTTCTGACAACTCCTGGAGGGGAAGGACGGCAGCTAAATAGACCCAAAGCCTAGAGCAGCTGTGCCTTGATTGATTGTTGCTGGTTATAAATTCTGAGAGAGCAACACTGGGTCTCTCTTTGCTGCCTGTGCTGTGCGAAGCTGGGTGTAGGTAAGTGTTCTTCTGTACCTGAAGAAGCAGGACTCTCTGTTGGAGCTGGCACCATCCCCTGTTCTGTTTCCGGCACTGCAACCTCTCTCTGTACAGCAGGCCTTGGCATGCCTTCTGTTTCAGCCTCTGGTGTGCCCTCTGCTTCAGACTCTTGAGTCAGAGTCCATGCTCTGGAAGCAGGGCATGATAGCTTCCTCCTCTTTTCTCCCCTTGCTGAGTTGAGCAACATGGTGTAATGATTTGAGCATTCAGCTATGACCCTGGAGACCAGGATTTGATTCACACTTGGCCATGGAAACCCACTAGGTAGCTTGGGTGCATCACACACATTCAGCCCTAGAAACCCCATGATAAGTTTGCGTTAGGGTTGCCATAAGCAGAAAAAGACTTGAAAGCACATTATAACAAGAAGTTGAGTGCAAACTACTTTCACACATTGTACTCATTTTACAGCAATGGAAGTAAGCTAAGGACAAAAGAAGAAAGTGGGATGAGGAGAGAGAAACTGGGACATTTTGAAAACAGCTAAGAAAGTGGAACAGCAAAGGATTAATCAAGACTGTTCCAGCCAAATTAGCACAGCTGGAGGTTTTGCAGCTTTGATTTGAAGCCTAAGGACAGTGAAACATCAATGTTGCAGTGAGGACATAAGCTGCATAAAAGCAATTTGGAATTCATTAGTGTTGCTGGTTGTCAAATGCCTTTTGCTTGGAGGCTCAGTTAGCACTGCTGCTGGTCTCATTTTGGTGCCAAGTTAAAACCTGCTTGTTTGCCTAAGCATTTGGGGCCACTGAAGCCATGGCTTCATTTGCAATGTATCAGACTGCATCTGTCAGAGTTTTATTTCGTTTTGATATTGTATTGCTGAATGGACCTCCATTTTGTATTGGTTTAAATTGCTTTGAAACACTTAAATTGTTTTAGATTGTTTCACAATTGATTCTTCCTTGATTGAGATCTTCAGATACAGGTGATGCTAAAACTATTTTAATAAGAAAGAAAATTCTCTAGCAAAGGTGGCACAAAAAGGATTCATTTATTGTACATATCACTGCAAGCAAATGCATGTGTGTTTAGGATTTCTCAAACAGACACATGTCAAAACTCTATAATCTTATTTAACCCTGTTTTGTTTTCACAACTGTTCTGTTTTTATTAGCCAAGTTCTTTTGAATAACGGATGGAAGAGTATGTTTCACTTGTTTATCTGATTAATAGATGGAATTTGTTCGCAAATCACAAAACATAGATAGCTCTGAAAGGAGACTAAACAAATTAATGAGAATAAGACTCTCAATGGTTACCAATCATGATATTTATACAGAACCTCAAGGCCAGGGGATGTGAAGCTTGGCAAATTCACTTTTTTGGACTGTAGCTTCCAGAATCTTTTAGTCAGGAAAGTGGGATATAAACCAAAATAAATCAATCAGTTGCAGATATCTAAGGATTTCTGATATCCCCATATTTTAACAACAGGAAGTAAAACTACACTTTTTTAAAAAAAACAAGTTTTTTTAAAAAAAGTATCAGCCCTGCCTTGACCTCATGACTGCTTATTTCTTGGCTGTAGCACTTCTCATCCGCAAAATGGGAGGATTAAAATTATTGCTTTGACCAGGTCTTAGCCTAAGACCATTTCCCCATGGTGTCGTAGTCCTGCTATGGGGATGGGATGGCAGCAATCTGTGGGTCATGCTTCTGCACAATATCATTGCAGTCCTGCTGCCATCTCACCTCCCATCCATCACAATCACAGGATATTTGCTTAATAGAATAAATGTTAAGTGCCTGCGATCATGCAACACTCCCATCCTTACCTACCATGTGGAAGGGCAGGAAGCACAATGGAGGCACTTCCTTCTCTGGTACAGCATGGGAAAGAGCCCGGCTGTGCTGCAGAAGGCAGGTGCATATCACTCACGCTCCCTTCCACAGGGAGCCAGCCAGGTGCAGACAGAAGTGTTTCCGTCACACTCTCTCCCTGGCAAAGGCGCTGCCAGGATTGCGATGGGATGGTGACAGGATCAGGTAAGGTGCAGAAATGGCCTAGGTCTCCTGGCCAGATTTAGACTTTGCATGAAAATCCTTGATCTCTAGTAATTCAGTTTACAATTTGTGTAGAGTGTAGATATAGGCTGCTATTCAATATTGTAGTTACAGATTTATGTGCTAAAGGTATGGATCTGTAACTGATTTGTACTCAGAAAAACTACATAGTCTTACTATTAACATACAAAAATGCCACTCTCAGTCCCCTTAAGAGCCAGCCCACTGGATTAGGAAAAGGAGATGGTAACTGGGGAGCAAGCAGGATGTTTCTGCCACCCTCTCACCAGCAAGTGAGTCTGCAAATATTAGAAGCAGGAACCCTGTTGCAAGTCCTCTTTGTGGACTCCTTCACTCCTGGGACTGGGATGGAAAGGTCATCCTCCTTGCTCCCTGACTGCCCGGTCTAGCAGCTGGCTCTTAAATTGGACTGGAAGGAGGCAGGAGACATCTCCTTAAATAAGTATGTTGTTGGCATTGTGTCCCTTCAAGTCCTTTCCAACTAATGGTGACCCTAAGGCCACCATGGAGTTTTCTGGGACTGAGAGTGTATGACACATCCAAGGTCACCCAATGAATTTTCATGGCTGAGCAGGGAATCAAATCCTGATCTATAGGCTCGTAGTCCAATGCTCAAACCACTACACTACACTGGCTTCCTCCTTAAATAAGTAGCCAATCTAATATTCTAGCAGATACAGACATAGCTCATGGTATATAGTGCATTTTGAAATAAAGCTAATTTACTCCACCATTTCATATCTGGTTCTGGTTAGCAGTCTTCAGCATTCTAGTAAAAAGCAAAAAAAGATCATCATACAAACCAGAACTGTTTTCACTCTCATTTTAAGATGACTGTCCTTACACTAAGCTTCACTCATTTGACACGCTAATTTTTTTTTTTTTACCTAGAATTGTTTGTTTCCCTTTACAATTCTGCAGTCTTTCCCATCTCACAATCATGAGATGACTTAGTTCTGGTGAAAGGTACTTATGAGAAGAAAATGATCCTTTCAGTGTCATCTAGCGACCATTAGATGGTACTACACCATATTGACTGCTTATCTGAGATTTCTGGGTCTAACACACATAAAGACACAAATTCACATGCACAGTTTAGTTTGGCTGCTTTTCGGTAGTGTGTTAGTCAAAGTGGGTGTGTTCCCTAATGAGGAAAGTAAAATCACAAATTATTACAAACTTATTTTGAAAATGACTCTCCATAATTAATTTTTAAGGGATTTTTTTTTAAAAAAGTGTCACTCAGCTGCATTATTGTTAAGTCACTTAGACTGTAAGATAATTTGTTGGCAAGAAGCCATCAAGGTCATTGGCAAGGTCATTGCCTTTCAACCAAATCTACTTTATAGGGTTGTTGTGGGAATAAAACAGGAATTATTACATACATCAACAAATGCAGAGGATAACAAAAAAAAATATGAGGAATACATAAGAAGTCCACAAATGTATACTGATAATCAATTTATCAACATATATAATGAATTTATTTTCCATTTTTAACATACTACGATAGAGCTGTTCCACCATTACCTAGCACAGTTTTCTGGATAATATATTGCTATGTGTGACAAGTCCTTCTTTTTGTACAAAACACCCCCAGGCCTTAAAGGGAGGGTGTTGTGTGTGGGCCCCAAAGCCACTTAGTGGCTCCATCTAAAGAAGTTTAGATTTTTTTGCCCCACAATGCCCACAAATGCCCTCGGCTGAGTAGGTGGGAAAATTCTCTGTTTTTGCTGCGCCAGCCACTGGAAAGCCATGAGGCCTTTTCTCCAATACAATGAAGCCTCTCCTTGCCCTAAAATAGCCCTGGAGTGGGCAAAAATGTGGAGAAATTGCCCCATGTCCCTATGAATCATTTGAGGGCAAAAAGATTTTGATTTTTTTTTTTTTTCAAGATCGCAGTCTGGAGACTTGGCCCTCCATGGACCCCCTGGGGGACCAATGTGACCCCATAAGCCCTGACAATTGGCCACCTTTCTTTAAAGTGCTGTGAAGCTACCTTCTGGTGTGGTGAAGTTATACGGAGCCCATTTATACCACCAGTGAGAGACAATAGTTGGTATTCTGTTCAGCAACTACAAAACCATAAGCTGGACTTAAGCACTCATAATTGCTGGGGATTCATATGTACAGTAATGTACGATCAAATAAAATTATAGAAACATTCTATTAGAAGAGATTGCAAGGACCATCAAGTCCAACCCCCTGCCATGCAGGAATACACCATCAAAGCATTCCTGACAGCTGGCCATCTAACCTCTGCTTGAAAACCTCCAAAGAAGGCAACCGTTATTACATTTCGAGGCAGTGTATTCCACGGTCAAACGTTCTTACCATCCAGAAATTCTTCCTAATGTTTAGATGGAATCTCTCTTCCGAAAATGAAAAGAAAAAAATGGGACCCCAAAATCTACTTTTGCAGCCTAGCAGCAACCCAACTGAAGCATTTTTGAGATGCTTCAATTGGGTTGCAAAGGAGAAGATTGTCTCAGCTTGCAGAGAGAAGGTGAGCTTGTAGATGGAGTGTGCCTTCCTTTTCCTTCTCTCCCAAGACCAGACCAGCCACATCCGCACTGTCTGAATTTCTCCCCCCTCCCACATGCCATATTTGCTTATCCCCAGTACGCAGCAACAGCCCCTCCCAAAGCTCAACAGCTGCTGGGGGGAGGTTTGGACAGAATGCAAAGGGCCACAGAATAGCTCCCTACACCCTCACCAAAAAAAGGCATACATGTACATACGCCATGCTTATGTACATGTGTGACACTAATAGGATGCCACCAAATGACTCTCAGAATCCATGCTGGATGGTGCATTATGGAGGTTGCCGTCTCTGAAAGCAGCTTCTTCAAAATTTGTTTTCAGTACTAAGCTGGTCTGGAGTACAAATGTTTATTATGTTTCAATTGCACATCTGACTACAATAGGCTGTGGAGAACATGCAGCTTAAACCACCATCTTGTAGTTCTAGTGGTGCAAACTGTTAGGCAGATCTTCAACTCCTGGGTTTAAATCATACATTTGGCTTTTTTATTGCCAAAGTGTATTATACATTTGGCTATTTATTGTGATGTCAATTGTGATGTGAAACTCAAAGATTCCCCTCATATTTCTAAAGAAAAGGTCACAGACAGGTTTTGCATACCAAGCACATAAAAATACACACAAAATAGGCATGGTTCAAAGTAGATATCTGGGATCAAAAAGAATGAAACAATTTAAGTAAGATCCAAAATTCAGTGAGAAGTATACAAAAGGTGTGCAGATCCTCTCTAATTTAACTGGGGCCACAAAATGATTTGCAAGCTGCTTCACCAGGATCAATTGCCAGTGGAACCAGTTGTAATTATACCAGTCTTCAAGTGTTATGCAGTAATTATTGCAAAGATTCTGTATAGTCCATGCATGTTAATGGCATAGCAGCAGGAAACACTGGATTTATTTGTTTTGAAATAAGAAGCTTCTAGTCCTCCTGGACAATTGTCTCTCTTTATCATTCCCAAACTTTCTTACTCTACCAACAATTTGATCTAATTTTTTGTGTTTTCCTTCCCTTCCTTTGTCCCTATTCTATCCTTTAACTAACTTATTTCTTGTCCAAAAAAAAAAAATCGTCAGCAGTTGATAGTGTAAACTTTGGAAACAGAAGAAATTACTCAAAATAAGCCATTTATTTTGAGCAGAATTTGGTTTTCTTGTGTATTCTTTCTAGGGAACACATAGTTGGTCCTTCTCCTAGCAGTTTCTACCATTCTATTTTCTGTCAGCTCTACAGACAGATCTTCAGTGAATGTTGACTCAATACAGATGATTCAACCAAGGATCTTGCCCTCATTATCTTGCGGTGAAATTCCAGACTTTGGTATGAACACAGATTCCACCACAGGTATCTCTCCAGCTTATCCACCCTAAAGACAGCACAGTGTTCATTATCACTTGTTTACTGACACTTCCAAGGCAATTCTAGCAGCTGAAGGGCTCTACATTTCAGAAGGCTGTTAGTTTCGTAGCTGATGTTTCCTTCGCCTGACTTTCTTCTCTGTTGTGTTGTGGAGACAAGGCAACAGGAGCATCCAAGCAGTTCTCCTCAATTTTTAAGGCAAGATTGTCAAACCCATTACCGGTTGCCAGTGGCAGACTGGTAGCAACAGTCTCTGCGGTGCGGGTTGGCGTGGAACAATACATGATGAAGCCTATCATGATGACCACGAAGGACAGGAGATAGAGCACTGAAAACTGGTAAACACAAAGTAGAAGGGTAAATAAGTGCTTGAAAACAGTTTCTGCTACACAAATACAGACAAAACATGACATATGCCTTGCAAAATTCCGATTAAATTGAAGCAATTTTAAAGCATTCTTTTAAAACTCTCTATGGAAAACAGAGCTATATCCTAGAGTAATACCTCATCACACCTTATTAATTACATTTCAATTATTAATGAATGCCAGATTAATCTTCTATCTTTTTTTATAGTTACAAGTTTGGTAGATGAAGGGAATGCTGTAGATATACCATATCTTGACTTCAGTAAAGCCTTTGACAAGGTCCCCTAGAATATTCTTGCAAACAAGCCAGTAGAATCCGGGCTAGACAATGCTACTGTTTGGTGAATTTGTAACTGGTTGACTGACCAAACCCAAAGGGTGCTCACCAATGGCTCCTCTTCATCCTGGAGAGAAGTGACTAGTGGGATGCCACAGGGTTCTGTCCTGGGCCCAGTGCTATTCAACATCTTCATCAAGGACTTAAATGAGGAATTACAGGGCATTCTTATCAAATTTACACCTAAAGTAGGAGGGGTAGCTAACACCCCAGAGGACAGGATCAGAATTCCTGCATGGCAAGGGGTTGGACTCAATGGCCCTTGTGATCTCTTCTAGCCCTATAATCCTATGAATTATTCTTCTGCAATTTGATGGACTGAGAGAGATAGAATGTTCTGGTCATTTCCTCAACCACACTAAACACTTTGGTCTCCCTACACAGGCAATCTGATGATAAATTTTATTGTTCACTATCGATTCCATTGTCTATAGCTGAGGAAAGGCTGGGAAAGGTAGCAGAGAACTAGGCCTATATTTCTCTTTTTTTAAAAAAAATTTTTACTAGTTTTCCACAACACATAAAAAAAGAGACATACAGCACCAAGTTTGGTGTATCCCTCTCCCCCGCCCACTTCCCTATATTATTCTTCCCTAGTTAAGTCATTACTGTCTTTTCCATAATGAATCCTCCATTTTTACACAAATACATTTTTACCTATTCATCACAAGTATTATATTTTTAACCAATCCATTACCCCTTTCCATTCTCTTTCAAAGTTCTGAACAGATTTGTTTTTCAAAGAATAGGCTAATTTTTCAGTCTCAACCATATCCAACACTTTTAGTTTCCATTCTTCTAAATTAATTTCTATTTCTAATTTCCAACGCTGAGCATATGTCAACTGTGCGGCCGTAATCAAATACAATATTGTCTTTTGATGTCTTCTAATCTCTTGATTCTGACCTAATATATTCAACAAATAAAATTCCGATCCCAATTCAAAATTCACTTTACAAACTTTTTGAATTACATCATAAATTCCCCTTCAAAATTTCTTTGCATTTTGACAAGTCCACCACATTTGAAAAAAGGTTCCCACCTTCTCCCCACGTTTCCACCACTTCGCATCTGCTAGGCCTATATTTCTAAACTTGTTTCTGCCCCTATTTCCCTCACCCTCAAACCATAGGTCCATATGTGGACCTACACTAGGCTGAGCCATATATCACAACCCCCAATTTACCTCAAAGCCTCTGGAGCCCTGTCTCCCCATCACATGGCCATTCCTTGCTTTGTTGGAGGAGGCAGGATTACACAGCCAGACACTATGAGGATCATCTGGCTATGTCCTCATAACAAGATGCAAAATGATTACAGCAATGCTGAGACCCCCAGAAGAGCCCAGCAGATCTCAGTGTCGACATCATCATTTCATCTCTGGCTATGGGGAGACACGCCTATGATCCCATGAAGGAACAGCTTAAGAGGCTGTTTTGTAAGTCAGGGGATTGTGAACTGCAGAGAGAGGAAAGGAACACCAACCCCTGCAGCACCCAAAAAAAGGAACATAAGCACATGTAAACAAAATTTATGTGTGCTTATGTCCACCACAGGATTCTAGCGATGGTCTCCAGGCCATGAATGACAACACCTGGCTCACAGTGTTCATGCAGTCCCTCCAAACATTTTCATGAGCCTCTGGACTTGCCACTGTCAAATTTGATGGAGGGAGCATGCATTTTGTTTTTAAGAAAATGTTGTGGTGTTTTTTACTGCTAACGTGGCATGAAGTTCAGCAGCGTTGCCATGGAGTCTCCAATGCCAATATCAGTATGGCATCCTAGCCCCTAGAAATTGCCCACTTCTATTCTAGCCCTTAAGAAGGAATGGGGGAATGCTTCTTCCACCTGACAATGAAAGCCCCTAACCTTATCCTAAACCTAACTTTTATAGGGCTACCCAAAAATGACTTCTTTATCAGCTTGCTGATACCAGCCCTCAACCATTATGGTGCAAAGGGGAAAGTTTTGACGACACCGGAAGGAAATGCATTTATTTGAAAACTGTTTAATTTATTTTTCTACTTTCTGGATCCAAGTATGACTGTACATAATGACTTGGATACTGTTTCAGCTCATAGCAGGCTTCCAAGAAGCCTTGGAATAAGTGCTAGGCCTCATACTGTTTTCAAACGTTTGTCAAAATTAGTTTACCAATGTGCTTTGAAAAACAAGGGACTTGCTGCTAAGGAGTCGGTATCAGCCATCTTGGCTGCTATCCTTTGTTTTAGGGCCAAAGCTAAGGTGCATCACTTAAATATAAGTAGTAATTTGGATTCCTGAGATTCCCCCCCCAAAAAAAAAAAAATCAAAGAGAGAAGACTTAAATTCTTCTCCAACACCCTCAAAACAAAGGAAATTTTTCTGGCTATATTTTTCTCTGTATAAGAGAGATAGATGATCATACCAGAAGCAACTGTCTTCAGTTAGTGAGATACTGAACAAGGTGTCCATGACATGAGGAACTAGTTCTAATCTCAAGGTTTCAGACCCACGACATGCACAGGAGACACCTTATCATCATCTCATGATGTTCCAAAACATCACAAGATGTTAAAGAGAAACCCACTCAAGTTAGGAAACAATTGATGAACCTTTCTTCCCTATATAACTGGATAATTGATGTTTCTGCAAGAACTGAAAGCCACTGGAAAAAATTCTGTTATTAGATAACATACAAATATGGATATAAATAAATGTATGTATACATTTTTCTGAACTTCAGCTGGTTCAAAGAGCTGCAGCCAGATTATTGACCTGGGCTACTTATAGGGAGCCTACAACCTCCCTGTTAAAATAACACCACTGGCTACCAGTTTGTTTCCAGGGCAATTCACAGTTCTGGTTATGATCTGTGTAGGGCTCAAGCCTAGTTATCTGAAGGATCGTATTCTTTCATATCAGTGTGTCTGTGACTTGATATCTTCAGGGAAGGACCCTCTCTCTGTCCCACAACCCTCACAAGTACATTTGATAGGAAGACAGAAGAGGGCCTTCTCTCAGAACAGCTGCTACCCGGTAATTAGTAGACAATGCAGAATATAGGCCTGCATCTCTAGGTTTTGAGGTTTTTTTGTATTTTAACAGCTGTATGTTTTAATGATGTGAATTTTTATATGTACCTGTTTAGTAAACTGGCATGAGTGCCATGGCTCGGAAAAAGATGGGATATAAATGCAGTCGGCTGGTTTACCTTTCACAGATATGATTATTTGCAAGTTTCTCCAACCCCTGCCCCTGCCACCTTAGGCACTTCTTTTCTGTGAGGAACCTCCCCCCCGCCCCAGCAGCTCCCATCAGGCCACGCAGCCCTTTAAAAACCCAGCCCAGTCCTCCTCTTCCTCTACCAGTCACTGCCTGGCCAGCCGAGGACAGCTTGCAGCCCAATTTCTCAGCCCCCCAAACCCTCTCCCAATGCCCCCCACATACCAAAGGAAGGAGACGGACCAAAGAGAAAAAGTATAGGGACACCACGTTGAGCTGTCCTTCTTTGGACTCTGGGTACCTGCTCTCCCCACCATGCCTCGGTCCCCTTCTCACAGACGCTACACACATTTTGGTATTTGCAATTTTTCCACTTTTCCAGAGGCCCTGTGCCCCAACCCTAATGAATGCAAAGGGCCAACTGTAAATGCATACATACATGCATTCATATGTATGCTATCACAAGTATAAAAACCCCAAACAAACCCTGGACTATCATCAAACCTTTGGCAGATCAATATGCATAGTCACATCCTGTTTGGTGGTTAAAGAGCAATAAAAGGCTTTTTCGGTTGATAAATTTCTCTCATCAGGTGAGTGACAGAAGTGAAGAAATATCAAAAACAATGCCTAATCCTAAAAAAAAAAATTATCTTCACAGTAAGGCATGCTATTAGCCCAGAAAGCCAGGTTTGCACACTCTTCCTCTAATTAGCTTAAAGTGTCCCCTGTGGATTTGCCTCTTTTAGGAAGCACAATCCCATCAAACAGCTCAGACCATGAAGTTGGGAGGAAAATAGAGGATTTTAACCACTTTCCATGTAATGATGTGTGATTAACTTGCATAGCTAAGGGAGGGCACAAGGTCAGAGGAGGCTGCCTTAATACATGGTTCTTGAAGAAATTATGACCATGTTAATAAGCTGCTTAAAAGGGTTAAAAGGTCTTTTAGGTCACCTGGGGGTAAATATCTTTCAAAGCAGATATGAAAGGAGGAAATTTGGCTTCAGGGTAATGAAGCACTTAATACTATCAGGAGGAAACAGCTCAGTTTCTGAAGAAAGGAGAAAAAACTTTAATACTCAAAAGATTAAACATTGAAGAGAAGCTGAGGAATGTTTATAACTCCAGCATGTTGTCTGTTCATCCACTCAGAAATTTTGGGAGTTTCTCAGCATCAATTTAACAATTCAGTTTAGTACTGAGGTTCCTGCTGTCTCAGGGAATAAATATAAATAGTGTCCCTGAAGAGATACAAATAGTTGTCAGAGAAGCAGACCCTTGAAAAGTTACTTTATGGACTACTGTCCCCAAAATGTCCCATCCAGTGTACCATGGTGGTTGAGGATTCTGGCTGCTGTAGTAGCTATATAGTTTTAAATGTATTATTTTGAAAATTGCTATTTAACCTTTTTAAATATATGCTTTAATTTGTTTAAAGTTGTTAATAGCTTAACTCCATTTTAATGTCGATCTTTTGTATATTTTAACTATACTGAACTTTTTTTAGTATGTAACTTGCCTTCGCTCCTGGTTTTGAGAATAGCAGTTGTTGTTTCTAAATTATTGCTGCCATTGTTGTTTGCTAAAAAGAAAGCATGGGGACACAGCTTGTCTCAGAAGTGAACTGCACTCCCAGATGTGTGACTCTCCCATTTAAAAAAAAAATACATATTTGGAGAAACTCTGGGGGAGAGCTTTGTGCCACTCTCTGTATTGTGCTGACCCCCATTCCTACAACACAAGTATTGTCCTCCTTTAGGAAGTAACACCAGATGAAGATTGTTAGTTATTTTTAAGAGGGATAAACAACCCCAATGAATATATAGACCATTACAGTAACTCTCAAAACAAAGCTTAGTCACAAATGCTGGTGACTTGGCTCTGTCTTACCTTGTAGCCAAACAAAAAGAGCCCAAAAAATAGACTGTAGAGATCAGCTGTCAGAATTCCCAAGTTGACAGAGGTGGCACTGGTAACTTTGATCACTACTGGCATGAAGCTGTACAGCCCAAACATGCAAAGGGCAAAAGCCAGGAAGAGCAGTGCTGAAAGGAAAGACAGCGACTTAGTATTTAAAGACAGTGCGCACTAACATTATAAAAGTAGGGAAAAGGAGGACAAATACTCTCAGGAACCTTTAAGCTCAAGTACATACAGGGATATAAGAAAGTAATGAAAATCCCTACTGGATCAAACCAAAGACCTATCTACTCCTGCACTCTGCTTCTCCTCAGTGTCCAACCCAACGCCCCTGGGAAGAGCCAATAAGCCAGGTATTAAGATTATAGCTCTCCTGCACTGTTCTCTCCCAGCAGCTGGCATTCAGCACAGAGCTTAGCCTCAACAGTATGGTTAGGTAATTTTATACTCTGGATGCAACAATCTTATTCAGGGCCTAGAAAGGGAGGTTCAGGTCTTTAGAAGGTAATGTTTATTGATTTTCTTTCTTCAATATGTGAAAAGTCAGCCTTCTTGCATGAGTGAGGTCCTGGACTTCTGCCTAAAAGTACTACCCTGATTATTTCACTGTGATACTTTTGGTCTCAGAGATTCCAATACAGGCCAAAATGAATAACAGCCAATGATACACTAATCCTCTCTGATGTTTAGCTCCCCTTAGAAAAGCAATGGAAACCACCACATACTGTGGCAGTGAATTACACAAATTAAACTGGTTGAAAAGTCCTTTCTTTCTGTCTGCCCTGAATCTAACACCAAATCAAATTCACTGATGGGAGTTGGGTGAGTGGGGAGAAACAGTTCTACCCATTTTCTCTACACCTTGCATGCTCTAAACCTCTATCACAAATAGTACTGGACTGCAACTCACAGCAGCTGTAGCCAATATAGCCTTGTTGTTGTATGATTTCAAGTTGTTTTCCACTCTAAGGTGAACCCATCACAGGGTTTCTTGGCAAGATTTGTTTAGAGGAGGCTTTCCACTAACTTGGCTGAGAGAGTGTGACTTGCCCAAGGTCACCTAGTGGGTTTCTATGGCCAAGTGAGGGTTTGAACTCCAGGATCTCCTGGAGTCCTAGTCCGCTGCTCGCTCTACTACACCATGCTGGATCATCAATATAGCTTATAGTGAGGAATGCTGGGCACTGTAGCCCAACAATATCTGGAAGGCTGCATGGTTGCCATCCCTTTTCTATCAATTTTGCCCTACTTCAACCCTGACAGTCATCTATTTCATAAATCTGCCTTTTCCAAATCAGAGTCCATGGATGATGTTAAGACTATATCTTTCATCATTGCTTCTCATTTGGCCAGACTGACTGGGGATGGTGGGGACTGCAGCCCAGAAACATCTAGGGACTCACAGGCTGCTGAACTGAAATGCCTCAAACACTTTTGCAGAACATTCTTACTGCTTCTGGAAATGGATGAAAATCTGAAGGGCTCCATTTTACTACAGGAACCCCCTCTGCATTCTATGCAAAAGTGGTGTTAGGGTAGATAAATTAATCACATCGCCACCATATCCCCAGATGGACATGGAGCTGATATGAACCCCCAAACACAAGGTAGGAAAGTAGAAAAGTGAAAGAGAGATAGACCCCCTGCACACACACATACACACAAGTACTTTGATCAGAGGATCCCAGGTAGGGATGATTTATTCTTCCAGGTTTCTCTTCTTATAGCATTTTTATTTTTATATTAAAGAATGCTTACAAGAAGAAAAGATTCATGCATCCACATCAGCAAAGTTACAGCTCATACACGTGGTACATTCTATCTGACCATGAACATTACTTCCAGGGTCTAAATGTCCCAGTCAATACCCGAGTTTATTTCCCCCAGGTCATCTCCAAAGACATCAGTGAAACAAAAACAGGATTCTTTTAGGGTACATGTTAACTATAAACAGGAGCCAAGCATAATAATAAGAGAAAGGCAAAGGTCATTTGATGAGTTACAATTGTCCAAATTATCAATCAATGTTACATTAAATGATTAACAATTATGAATTCTCCAGTAAATTTCCAAGCATTAGATTTCGAGCTTAACAGTGGAACCCAGAAATATCTAGAGGACCACAGCTGCTCACTCCTGATCTGACAGCTAAACTTTTCAACACATAAAAGCAAGTCCAAGGGGAGAGGTTTCTACAATCATCCTGGAGGACGTCAGCCACATTTTAATCACCCTTGCTATAAAGCAACTAAACCAATGGGATGAAACCCAGAGGAAAAACAGGTGTGTTTAAATCTCTATGGTTTCGATCTGGCAAAGGAAAAGGAGATGAAATATAAAGTCTGATTGCAAAAGGGGTGGAGGGTGGCTAGATTTCAGTGTACTTTGCTCCCTAAACTCTTGCACATCAAATGTGAAATCCATTCTCTCCCCAATTCTGCTTTGCTTCTTAAATAAAGAGGCAAAGACACACATTATGAAAATACCACCCTAGAGTGATATGGATAGATTTCCAAAAGTTATTAGCACTGATATTTCAGCATGCACATACCAATTTTCCAGTCCCACTGAATATTGGCTATGTCTTTATGTTCCACAATGGCTCTAAAGGAAAAATAGAGAAAGATAGGGAGGAAGAAGAAAAACAGAAGAACAGCATTGAAATTAAAATCTCAGGATACAGTTTCCAGAATTCAATGCATGATTAACAATTAATGTTAAAACAAAGATGATCTTATAATCTAGTCATCAGCATGTTTATTCTGACACAAGTCCCACTGGATACTATGGGAGTTATAGTTCAATACATCTAGAGAGCATCAGGTCAGGGAAGGGTAGCACAAAGCATCATAAACTAGAGCCTATCCCACTGGATTTAATCTCATTTAAATATTTATAACTTTCTTTTTGGCTCTCAATGGTTAATACTCCTAAAAACAGACACTCACAATCAAAGAAAAGAGGCAGCATGCATTTTCCTGATGAAGTGAAAAGTCTAGTCCTGCTTTCTGCATTATTTCCAGAAAGCAACTCAAAAATCCCAGCATTCTAACCAGAACTTGGGACTTTTTAAAAGAAAGTAATACATTGGTATGAACAGTTACCGTCTTAAAAGCATTTGCTACTCTTCTTTTTTTAATAGTGAGACATTTATATTTATTACTTTATATATTTTATTTGTATGCCATCTTTCTCACAGAGAGCTAGAGTAGCTCCGAGAGACAGTCAGTTTAAAAACCTTCACAATAAATATTTAAAAACAATTAAAATCAACACATAAAACAATATAAAATCAGGGACCACTGTAATCTTCAGAAATTGTATAAAATGTTGCTGTATTTATATTATAGAAAAGAAGGTGTTGTATTGCCATGTATAGTATATATAGTAGATAGGTCAAGATAAGTGGTCTGTGAGGAGGGGGTGAGAAGATAGAACGTGGTTTGCAAAGGCAAGTAAGGCCATTTCCACACTACACCGTTATAGTGCTATTATTCCACTTTCAACATCCTGTGGAATTCTGGGGTTTGTAGTTTACTGAGGCCAAAGAGCTCTCTGGCTGAGAATTCTAAACGCCCCTCCCTAAACTGCAAACCACAAGATTCCATAGGATGTTGAAAGTGGAATAATAGCACTATAATAGCGGAATGCGGAAATGGCCTAAGTTAGACAGTTAAGTCAGTTAAGGTTTAGATGAGGAGAGTTAGGGCTGGTTAAAGAGTAAAGGAACAGTTTATTCAGTGAGTTAGGTTTTGTCCAGCATAATTCTACTCAGGGTAGAGTAAACAGTGGTACAATATAGGTGAATAAGTAAACCACTGTAACAACTTAAGTCTTAAAACCCGGTAATCATAAGTTTCTTCACACAAAGTAATCTTGAGCTGTATGTTTATATTCACTTTAATAAATCACTTGTAATTTAAAAAAAAGTATAAAATCATATTAAAATCATACAAAAGTTAATAAAGAAAAACAAAACTTCCGAGTAAGAAGCTCCCCTGCTTATACATTAAAAGCCTGCTTAAACCAAAAGGTCTTTGTCTGCCAGCAAAAAGAGAACGGGGGGGGGGTCTCCAGAGAGTGACAGCAGACACCGAGAAGGCTCTCTCTCATGTCCTCCCATGGTGGTGGGACTGAGAGAACGCTTTCCCTTGTAGATCTTAGAACTCTGGCAGGTTCGTATGGGGAGATAAGGACTTTCAGACAGTTTGGATCTAAGCCATATAGGGGACATATAGGTCATGACCAGAACTTGAATTATGCCTGGAAACAAACCAGTAGCCACTGAAACTGTTTTAACAAGGAATTGCATGTTCCCTATAACTGGTCCTGGTCAGCATTTTGACCTCAGTGTTTTGGACCCGCTGAAGTTTCTGAACAGTTTCAAAGGCAACCCCATGTACATTGCATTACAGTCCAAACGGGATGTTATCGAGGCATGCATCATGGTAGGCAGATCTGACAGCTCAAGGAATGGGTGCAGCTGGCACACAAGTTTTAGCTGTGCAAATGCACTCTTGGTCAATGGTGAAAACTGTGTATTCAGGCTCAGAGCTGAGTCCAGAAGAACACCCAAACAGTGAGCCTGAGATTTCAGGGAGATTATAACCCCATCTGGCACATGCGGAATCCCTATGCCTTGATCTCCTTTTCAACTGACCAGGAGCACCTCTGCCTTCTTTGGATTAAGTTTCAATTTCTTTGCCTTCATTCAGTCTATTACTGATAACAGACACTGATTCAATACCAAGTCAGCTTCCTTGGAATCAGATGAAAAGGAGAGCTAGAGATGAATGTCATCAGTATATTGGGGACACTGGAGCCAAAATTCTAAATGACTTCTGCCAGCAGTTTCATGCAGATGCTAAATAGCATGTGTCAGGAACTGAATCTACACACGCAAACAGTACAGTGAATAAACACTATTTATTTGGAGTGAGATACATTGTACAAGACTTCAGTGAGAAGACTAATGTTCAAAAGCAAAAACCGCAGTTTTACAATCCCTGCTCTTCCTCTCCCTTTTCCAAGAGACCTTGAAGCTGTGAGAGCTAAGCAGAGCTTATCAGTGCATTCCTAGCTAATTGTTTATCTAACGGTCTCTGGTTTCTAGGCTCCTTAGTTTTAGCAGGCTGCTACTACTGCTGGACTATATATCCCATTACCATAATATGGAGGGCATCCTGACAGCATGGGGGACAAAACAGAACTTGAGGAACTCCACAGGCCAATGGCCAGGGCACTGAGTAGGAATCCCCCAGCACCACCTTCTGAGTTCACCAGACATAACAGTGCCCACAAGTCCCATCCCAGATAGTTGCCCCAGAAAGATACTATGGCTGATGGTGCTGAAAGCTGCTGAGAGATCCAGCAGAACTAACAGGGGCACACACCTCTTATCCAGTTCCCTGCATAGGTCATTCAACAAGGCAACCAAAGCTGTTCCCATCCCATAACCAGGCCTGAAGCCAGACTGAAATGGATCTAAATAAATCATCTCATCCAGAAACCCCTGGAGCTGGGAGGCCATCACACACTTCAGAACCTTGCCAAAATTGGAATGGTAGAGACTGGCTGATAGTTATTCAGAATGGTGGGATTCATAATGTCTTAGTAGCATGTTCCTAAGAATACACACACACACACACACACACACACACACACCGAAAAATAGAAATATGGCCCAAGATAGCAAAACATCCCTCATGACCTGCAAAAACCAGCATTTTAGATGCAAGGTCAGCATGACTTGCTACATCTTTGAAAGTAATGACTTTACCAGTCATCACATTATTTCACAAAATAATAACATTTGCACTCTTGCTACCTCCAAAATTAGCACATTCCTACTTGCAGCCATTAGTACTCACAATGTGTTTCTTTCGTGTTTTACTTCAAACACTAACTTATAGACAGCCTCGAGGCCTGTCTCCAGCCTCTTTGAATCAAAGCTTAGAAGAATTATCCCCACCCCACCCAAAAAACCCTCCTAGAATCTCCAGTCAACATGCCCAAAAAGTAATCCCTGAAATAACCTTTCCAGTCCCTGATTGTAACCATCACAATTCTGGCTCATTAACAATTAAGCATTTGTTGAACATCTTACTGAAATGAAAGTTCATTATCTGAAATCTGTTCACCTGGGAAATCATTTAGGATGACCAGGATTTTAAACTGTTGTTATGTGCCTTCAAGTATAGTCCAACTTATGGTAATCCTATCAAAAGATTTACTTGGCAAGATGTCTTCAGAGGAGGTTTGCCTTTGGCTTCCCCTTGGTCTGAAAGAATGCGACTTTCCCAAAGTAGGTTTCTATGGCTGAGCAAGGATGTGAATCGTGGTCTCTTGGACTTTCAGTCCAAACACTGAACACCACTCTACCACACTAGCTCTGATTCTTTAACAAGGATTTCAATGGACATTATTAAAATTTAAACCATATTAAAACAATTCCTTTGGGAAAGTAATCAATGCCTCACTTCAACGTCTAGACGTATTTAATATTTTTCCTTAGTTGTGATTAATCAATAGGCCACAGCAAATAAATATTTTTAAGGCTTGTCTCATTTCTACCTGGTCATACAAGTGGGCCTTGCAACAACATAGTGCCGTATGGAGGGTTCCTGCTTAGTGTTCTATCCCATACCTTCCAGCTGTCCCAGTTTGGCAAAGGCAATCTTGATTAACCTTCAGTCAGCTCACTTTTTCAGCTGCCTTTAAAATGTTCCAGTTTCTCTCTCGTCCTCCCACTTTTCCCTTTTGCCCTCAGCTTACTTCAATAACTGAAGACTGAGTTCAAAGAGCAAAAATAGTTTGCAACTAACACAGTGGAGAGAGGAGCCAGGGGCAGAATCATACCCTTCCCAGTAGTCTCAGACAAGAGCAACCTGCTGCAGCCTCTCCAAGCTTTTGTGTTCTTCCCCATTAAAACTTTTGCCATCCTGGCCACACTCTGATGTTGCTGGGCCATATATGTCCTGGTTTTCATCTATCAAATACTGGAGGGCATGCTATGCAGTCAACCCTTCTCATTCCCCTTCCCATTCCTAGAAGTCAAACAGCTTTTTGTGCCTACTGAGCATTCTTATTGGGGAGAGGTCCCTAACTTGGGTTCTTTTTGCAAAATATTTTTTTTAATACAGGTTGAGTATCTCTTATCTGGAAACCCAAAACCCAAAACTTTTTGCCACCAACCATCAGCCCCCAGCTTCTGCCTTTGAGGCAGAGGTGGTAGCACTCCTTCTTGTTCATCTCTTAGATCCTCAGTCTCTCTCCAGCCTCACACCTCATACACAAATAGAGAGTGAATGAGATGTGAGGCTGGAAAGAGACACAAGGATCTGGGAAAAGGTGGGAATCCAAATGCAGTGCTCACCAAGAAGCAGCAGCTGTGGCACTCCTGCTCGTTAATTTGCTGCCACCCTGGAGATCTGTACTGTACTGTATTTTATGTATATGCAAATATAGCCATCCCAAAAGCTGAAAAGATCTGAAATACAAAACACCTCTGGTCCCAAGCATTTTGGATAAGGGATACTCAACCTATACTTTAATATTTTTAATATTTCTGCGGATTCTCCAGATACCTCCCACTTGTGTACCATTTTGGATCTAGCCATGGAGAATGAGTTAAAAGCTAGTATTAAAGAAAGCTAGTATTAAAGTATTAAAAGCTAGTATTAAAGAACTTTGCCAGTGACCAGTTTCAGAGTTTCAAATTTCTTTCTGAAATAGAGTGACCATTTTTTTAATGCATATGCTATCAGTACCTTTAATACCTGTAGAGTAAACAGTACTTAACAGGGTAAACTGTTCCCTGCATGGAGACAAAGCAACAGGGAAACTGGCTGGGTTTTTACTTGTTATGCAACTGCAAAAGACTCAGGATCACCTTCTGTAAAATGGTGGTGACATGAGTCCAAAGATCCCAAAGCATCCAACAATTAATCCAACCAAGAGTCCTTAATCCTGTGACAAGTTCCACAAAGATCAAGGAGATTATTTGCATGAATAAGCATTTACAGGAGTTGGAATTCCCACAGATAGCATTATCAGCACATAAACTAGAAGTCAGTATGAAAAGAAAGCTAAACACAAGCTAAGTATGGGAAGAACTGAGATGCTCAGGCAATCAAATAAAATCCAGATATCTAGGTCTACCAGCTAACAACCCAAAGATCTCCCAGGATTTTATGTCCTGCAACAGCCTTCTATGCAAGGTACAGGAGATGGATGAATGAAGGGACTTGGGAAGGGGGTGCTGAATGAGTGAGAGGCCATAGCTGCCTGGTCTTCCTAATTTGGTACTGAATTTAAAAGTAAAGGGAGAATCTCTGGGTTGCAACCTGGTGACACTACAGACATCCATATTTTCAAAAAGATTAATGCAATGTGGACAATGGATTAGTGACACACCCACCAATTCATGGAAGGGAAGAAATCATTCTGTGGTGTAGATGGTTCTCTTA
Organism: Cyclura pinguis; assembly: GCA_030412105.1. Taxonomy (NCBI): domain Eukaryota; kingdom Metazoa; phylum Chordata; class Lepidosauria; order Squamata; family Iguanidae; genus Cyclura; species Cyclura pinguis. Next base: position 264,313,613 of record CM059601.1, on the reverse strand, counting down.
ATTACAATTTAAAGTACATATAATAGATCCTTACAGCTGCAGACCGCTGATAATAGTCCCAAACAAGCCCACCATTCCTAGAAACTCCACTCTGCTCAGATTTTTCACAATGTATTCCTCACTCACATTCGAAATAGCATACAACGAAGCACCAATAAGGACTAAGACATCTCCGATCACCACGTTGCTTCCTGTACAGAAAACATGAATTGTTTTTTTTTAAAAAAAGGAAATTGATGAAAAATCAAACATACAAGAATCTTAAAACATAGTACCATAGGTAATTACACATATTTTTACAGGTATTTGACATCTTTTATAATAAAGGAGCATTTGGTACTTACTAGTGAATTCCTTTTCAACTTTTTACTTATCACACGCATGTGAATAAAATGAGTCCACTTTCCTTTGCTGGAGGAAACTCTCTCCTCCTGTAGGGGCGAAGCCTGCTTTTCCTTCTCAAAGACTGGAGGGGCAGCTTTCTTCCTAGGCTGCTAAAGCACTCCGCCCCGCCACCATACAACCCTGCTTTTACCTTTAAAACCACCACCTTAGTACACAAAGGGCAAAGCCTTTCAGTTGTTATTCAGGATGATATACTGATCTGTGGTAGAATTGGAACTAATGAAAAGTACTCTACTGAGTTGGAATTTATAAAAATACAATGCAATCTTTATTAAAATAACAAAAAAGGAAAAGATATTGGGTATCATAAGTAATTCCAAGCAAGAACTTCAAAAGGTATCTAACCAGTTTCTTATAGCTCCACTGAATATACAGGCACAAAACTTTCATATATCCACAGGCCTTTGACTTTCCTTTTGCTCAAAGGTTTAATTCCCAAGTCTAGGGCCCTTTCCACAACTCACCTTTTTGCGGAGCTGGGGTGCAGGGATTGCGCGAGCAGCCTCTTGCAAGAGGCTCTCGCATCCCCGTTGCTTCAGCTCTGCAGCTACTGCCTGCTCGCGAGCAGGTAGTGAGAGAGCCCCTCCTCTTCCTTCCGCAGTGCAGCCTGGGATTTTCCCAGGCTGCGCTGGGGCAGGAAGCGCGAGCGCTGCGGCTCTGGAGCTCCGCATGCACAGTAAGTGTGCACAGGCCCCTGGAGCGATGCACGATCACGCACCATTTTTGGCTCAAAGCCAAAAATGAAATAGTGCATGATCAGCACCTACCAGCCCCTGGAGCATTGCGCGATTGCAAGTGCGTCGTGTGGACTGCTCCTCATAGTCACGCGACACTCCAGGGGTCCTTTCGCATGGCAAATGCCATGCAAAAAGGGCCTCGGTCACACCTGCAGCCCCAATTCAAAAATAGGGTCTTTGAAAATTTGAAAAATGGTGTCTTTTCAAACAAACCATAAAGATTTTATTTATTGGTTACAAGTATATCCTTTCTTTCTTCCAATAAATTCAAGACAGCATACACAGCTCTTTTTGCCATGTTACCCTCAGAAGAACCCTGTAAGGTGGAGAGGGAGAATGACTGGCTCAGTGTCACATGAGTTTCATGGCTCAGTGAAGACTTGAACCTCGATTTTCTAAGTCCCAATGATGTCCTGGACACAAGTCAGCAACTGCCCGAGGCAGCAGGTTGTTGGTGTGCACAGCAGTCGAGCAGTCAGTCCAGTCTGGGTCAGTCATGAGTCATCTAAGCAAGATGAAGGGAGAAGCACAAGGACGGTTGTTAGCCAGTCCAGAAGTCGTATTAGCAGCTCAGAAGTCCAGGTACATGAGCAATAGTCCAAAACGTAGCCAGTTCAAATATGAATGCCAGAGAGTACTGCCAATCAACCAGAGAAGACAGTTGTCAGCACTGAGGTTGAGAGAGAACTGCCAGGATATTTATCAGCATCTCTCTCAAGGCCACAGCTGCCTAATTAGTGCCTTATTAGGTCCATGTTTATTATTTAACTGGTCCTGGGCTTGGCATTTCTCCCTCCATCTCTCAATTGATGGGCGTGTGTTACCTGCAGCAACTGCAACATCGGTCAAGTCCTGCCTGGGAGCTGGATCCCTTACTGCTCCAGCCTCCGTCTTCTGAGAGCTGTAGTTCTTGGCAATCTGCCTCCTCCTCTTCCTTGTCAGAGTCCTCCAGGGTCCAAGTTAAGCAGTCCGACACTCAAACAACCACAACACATTGAGTCTCCCTCTCACTAATCAGTTTGTCAGGTGCAGTTGACATAACAAGCTTTGGTTAACTAAAGCACAAGCACACATTTCTGCCTTCAAGTCATCTGTCAACTTACGCCAACCCCATGAATTTCACACAGTTTTCTTAGGCAAGGAATACTCAGAGGTAGCTTTGCCAGTTCCTGCCTCTGAAATATAGTCTAGGGCACTTGGTTTCCATTTGCAGTCTCCCATACAAGTACTAACCAGGGCTGACTCTGCTTAGCTTCCAAGACCAGATGTGATCTGGTGCCTTTGGGGTATTTAGGCATATCAGTCCAGCTACCAGCTGTCAATCCAATACCAGCCTAATTACTGGATTGACTGGAAGTGGGGTAGAGAAACCAGATTGTCCAGTGAATTATGGCAACAGCATCCAGATGCTGTCACAGCTTGAGCACAGTAAATTTGTGGGAGGGAACAGACAGCAACAGGGAGTGGGTCAATACAGAAACAAGAGCTGAGAACAATTTCACATGTGGTAAGTAAGTGGTAACAGTAACAAATGCATGCAATCACAACCAGAGAGAGAAAGAAGCCAGGCTTTCCCTGTTTGGATCAAATTTCTTGATTGCTCTACCATCCATGTTATAGGGCAAGGCCTATTTCTTTATAGAGTCTGAAATCAAGATCAGCAAAGGTACACTCCCACATAGGAATGATGAGAAAAATAAACACATAACTGAATAGCCTTCAGCGCCATTGAGTCCATAGGACAACCATTTCCAAAGGATTCTGTCTGCTGTTTCTCTGTGTGGTAAAAGGCAAGCCTAAATCTTGCAGAGATACAGGAATTGGGCTCTTCCTGGGACTAGGTGATTCTGAGTGTTGTTGCCTATAGAAAGCAGGCCTTCCATGAAGTGACAGTGGAATGTACCTCCCAGTTGTAACGCAGCAGAAAGAAAAGGTGATTATGCCGCAGTTGAACATTTGGGATACATGGATTAAGAAATCGCTCTGAAATCCAGATAATTTATAAAAGCAAGTTTGTGAAAAGTTCATTTGCTACCTGTTAACTTGTGTTGGAGATTTTAAGAAATCCAGAAAAACTTTACCCTGGAGTTTTTCAGGACATAATCACTCTGAGAAAAACCTGAGAAACATGAAAGACTGTTCTAAAACTTCAGGTTCTTCCTCTTTTTCTCGTACATCCATGTCCTAATTTAGTCCTCCAGGAAAGTCAATAGATTGATTGCTGTAAGAGCTGAACCAAGGTCTGCATCTCAGAAATTTCCTAAATGGATGTTAAGAGTATATTAGTGTTTTACCATTTTGAGGGCAAAGGTTTTAGCACTTGTTTTACTAGGGTTCACTGCAACATGATTCGGCTGAGTAATCTTGTTCAATGAGAATTCAATACATAAATTGCTGCTGTTAAGAAGGCTGCCAGTCCACTGGCACAGCTCCTTTTCTTTTTAACAAGTGGAAATTCAGCAAGGGAAACATTTCCCATCAAATTGCCAAGAAGCAACTACTTAGAAAGGGGTTAAGATCTTCTTCTCTGGACATCTTCAAAAAGAGGCTGGACATCTACTTGCTGAAGATCCTGCACTGAGCAAGAGGTTGGACTTGATGGTCCATGAGGCCCCTTCCAATTCTATGATTCTAGGAAATGTATGTTCCCAGGAAGTGGCTGGATTTCTACCTATCGTGCCTAGTCAAGGCTCTGGCAATTCTGCCTCTTACTGAACTGACTGGCTTCAGCTAGGACAAGAGAAGTCACCTTGCAGCCATCCGGATGGTGCTAGACATCATCTTCCATCCAATCTAGGCAGTACAACTAATGGTGAAGGAATATGGGAACGACAATCCAATAATATCTGCAGCATGTCAAGTTGCCTACCCCAGATCCAGGGCCCAGATAACCTTCTTTTTTTTTCTTGAGGGTCTGAATTCCAATTTGAGAAAGGGTAAGGTGGAGGCTGTATTCCAGAAGCAGGTGAGGCATAGGTGAAGTAACATCTTATCTATATGGAGAACTACTCAGGAATAAGCCTTAGGGAAATAGCTTCCTCAGGCTGCAAACCAGAGCTCAGTTCTATGCAACAGTTTTCTAGGCTCCTAAACAGTCTCGTATCTCCAAACATGGACTGGAGAAAAAACTTGCAGGACTGGATGAGGAAGTGCTGTGAATTGTAACTGGTTGAAAATACAGTGGGAAAGGTTCTCCATTTTGGATCAAGGACAAAAACTCTGACTTTAGGGGGGGAAAATCAGATAATGTTGAAAGGGAAGTAAGGAAGATCTGGCAGAAATGACAGCCAAGCTCAGAAGGAAGGGATCTCTCATCCTGATCTAGACTGGGAAATAAATGGCTGCATCACATATCACAACCATAAATCAGCTGCATATTAAAATACCATCTGCCTATATTGCAGTACTTTTAAGTAGATTGGCATCTCCATGCTTGCAGGCTCTATGCCAGTTTGTTCCAGTCAGAGGTGGGAACTGCAGGTGAAGACTGCTGTCCATGCACATGCTAGAGAACTGTGGCTAGCTGTCCTGAGAAGCAGCATGTTGGAAACAGCATACTCTGCATAAAATATAGGTCTTCTGTCTAAACCAGGTTTTCTGCACAGAAAAGCCACGTATAGTTCTGCACAAACAATTGTTTCCCTGAGAAGTCCTGAAGTACAGGGATTCTTGTGGCTGGTCTTCTTTTCCTCAGCAGAGTAGCTATCAATCAAAACACCCCTTTCTACTAAAGACGCAAGTATTAATACTCATTAATACCTTATTAATACCCCTCACATCCCTGCCTCAGATCTGTTCAGACTATTTGTCCCCTTTATCAAGAAATGTCAACATTGAGTGGAAACAGAAATCCAGGGCCTCAGGCAGTTAAATGGAAATGTCAAGGGCTGAACCTGGAACCTTTCCCATGCAGTGCATGTGTTCAGCCACTGAGCTATGATCAGAGCTTGGAAATTTTACTTTTTGGGCTATAATTCCCAGAATCCACCACCAGCAGGGCCAGGGGGTTCCAGGGAGGTGTATCCCCCCCCCAAAAAAAGTAACTTTCTCAAGATCTGACCTTATCAAAGCCCTTACACCTCCACTCCTGTTTGGCTTTATACCCTCACACTGACGCACAATCAGCCAAGACCTAAAGAGGGAGCTGGCTGTACTTCTCCTCTTCCAAGTTCTAGTTTTGATTCCTTCCAGCTACCAGAGTTACTGCAGAATGCATATGAACTCGGTTATGTCTTCCTGACCCATGGCATTATATTTAGCCAATGTTCCTAGCAAATGATAATGCACCACTATCACTCCTAGTCTGCAGGACTACATTCAATGCTGCACAGCATCCTCATTGTTCTGGTGTTCATGAGTCATTGGCACAAATTAGGGATCCATCACGAACAGGATAGCGACTAACACTGCCACCTCCATATTCCTTCCATGCTGGGCCCACTTCTAAAGTGTCTAGGGCCATGCACTTGCATTTGAACTCACCCACTTGCAATGTTAAAAGTATGCTGCTTTATATTTGTGCATGCAGAGGCAGTGCAAGATGAGACAGGGCACCAGCCCATATATGATAAATTTCATTAATTATAATCATTATTATCATGTGCCATCCTGCCCCCCAGTCTCCCTCACTACTTAGCCAGTGATTCATACAGTGGTTCATGAAGCCTCAGGGTTAGGCAAGTGCTGGCAACTGAGATCTAGCAAAAGACATGTCAGCATTTGGATTTATAGGTTTTCACCTGTACTCCACTTCTGCTACATCCAAGAGCTAGCAATATGTACCTACTATCAGGGCTCATTAGGAGAACTGATTCTACCACATGTCTATTCAGTAAGCAATAGTACTTCACTGTAAGACAGAAATGCATTATAAAACACTGCACGTGCAGGTCTGAAAGATGAATACTAAATCAGATCTCTGGTCTGGTGAGCAGCTAATGCAGGGTTAGTGGAATTTGTGTCCTGACAGATGTTGTTGGGGCTGAAACTCCTACTGTTTTCCACCATTAGCTGTGCTATGGTGTGGCTAGCCACACCATATGGATAGCCACATGTTCCCCACCTCTGATTCAGCAGGATTGTCAGTGTTTGTTGGTAGCCACCTCATAGGGCAAAGAAGTTTTTCAGGTCTAATTTAAAAGATCCCTTTATGCAGTGATAACAAGGATTGAACCAGGGACTGATGAATTGGCATTCTCCACTCCAGCTAGGTAACATCCCAGGCAACTAGTACATCCTGCTCAAGAATACAGGTAACCTTAATCTTACAGCAGGAGTAGGAATCATGTGGCCATCCAGATGTTCTTGGACTGTAGCTCTCAACATTCCCTGCCTTTGGCTATGCTGGCTAGGATTGATAGAAATTGCTGTTCACAAAAATCTTGAGGGTGGCATGATTCCAAGCCCTGTTGTAGAGGTTTGGATCTGAAAATAATATAATCTCTCTTTGAATTTAAAATAACAGTATAAAGCTGAAATGAAAAACAAAGTAACTCAAAACCAAAGTAAAACAATTAAACATTTAAAAATTACAGAACAGAGCCAAAATAAAAACCAAAGTAAAATTAAAAATGAGCAGTGGTGCAAACATCTAAAAGGACACTAATTCCATTTTTAAATCTGAAGGACTGAAAATCTTGGAAAAATAAATAAGTTTTTATCTGATGCTGAAAGGGCAAACATAGGCCCAAATGAATCTCTTTGGGGAGGACATTTCACAATGAGGGTGACAACAATGAAAAGGCCCTCTCAGGGAAGTTTATAGGAGACAAGAAGAAATCACATCCTCTACACCAAACCATCTCTGTTCAGGATGCCCCTTCCAATCATCCAGTGTAAAATGGAATACAGAAAGCTGATTGCTACAGATCGGGGGAAATTGCCTATAACTGGACTTCAGCTGTAATTTACTGATGTTCATAGAAGCAGTTTCTTGGGTCCTTCCACTCCCCCCTCCCAACAGGCCCTTGCACCCCTGCCCTAACTTTTCACTCATTCATCTTCCGAAACCTCCAAGGAGACTTTGGGTACAAGGGCAAAGAAGAGGAAATAGGAAGCTTTCTTTCCACAAACTTTGTTAAAGTTCCCTGGGAACCAAGCTAGAAGGTGCATTTCCCCATCAGTGTCTTATACGCTTGAGTATTCAGCGAGTATTTAGATACCCTCTCCATCTTTTCACTTTTCAGCTATGTCCCTAAAAGAGCATTTTAATTCATCATACAGCAGCAATTTCTCTGCCAAGACTAGAAAACGACTATTTCTTCCAAACAAACATACTGGGCAGATACACTCCGATATTAGATACAAATCTGATTTACACCAAGGATTTAAGGTACTCAATAGGTTTCTTGATGGTATGATGGCTATAATATTTGCACACTTCACTGATACATTTTCTCCAGACCTCACCTTCACCATCTGGTCTCCCAGCTAATACATCTGCACCAACCATGGTCCCTACACCCAACAGGCAGACAGCAACAGCAATAAAATGGATCAGTTTGTATCTTGCACGGAGGATGAACCACGATAAAGCCATCAGCACCGGGATCCCAAAACAATCTAGGAGCTGCCATGCACAAAAAGAAACAAATCACAATCATACAGCGGGTCACAATGTCTTATTATCACATTAACAATCAAACAGCAAATATTCAGGATAGGTGACCTGACTAATGTAAATCTAGCTCAATGGCCAAGGGGCACAATCAAACTAAAATCAGCTGAGGTTAAAAGGGATATTAAATCTCTTTCCAACTTCTCCAGTGAGACTTTTGATATGACTTAACCTTTGGTGACTTGCCTCCTGAAGTCTTTAATTACATTAACACATTTTGCCATGGAAAATATAGCTTTTGAGATTTTTAAAAATCTACTTACACCTACTAGTGAAATACAGTCAAAACCCACACAAGTTAGGTACAACTCCCTGTGTTGCTACAACCTTCATACTTAAAATGAGCCACACTGGCCAAATAAAATATTTCCAAAATGCAAGGAAACAAAATTGCATCATCTAATCATCCTTTACACTTCTTTCTTGGTGGCCGGGACCTGTGCACTGTGAGACCTCAATACAAATGTAGGTTTCTTCCTTAGGTGACCTATATATAAAAGAATTAATCAACACATGTAGTAGCATATATAACCAGCAACCGGTCCATTTTGGCTCACTCCCAAGAGAGTGTGTGTAGAATTACTGTACCCTTGCTTCTGGGAAACAGCACTGATTGTCTCCCCATTATCAAAAGAGTAAATTCTACAGAACACTTCCACAAATTGAAAACAAGCTGAGAAAAAAAGCAAACAAAACTGTGGCTTTTTCTTATCCAGAGAAAGCAGCAGAAGATTCCCACCATGTGGAAGTTTCCAGCTGGGAAGAATTTCTGGTGAGTGCTTGTAACATATAAATAACTCTTTTTAAAAACGCATCACCTAATTATCCAGGGATGCTACTTTAATTTATCAAAAGGTTTAAAGCCATTACACCAAATGATGAATTGGTGATCATTACTGTCTGAATTTTAGGCAGGATAGTGCTGAATAAGAACAGCTATAATTTGGGAACTGGGGAGGGGCAAATAGTCTCTGCCATGAAAAAAAAACCTCCTATATTTGGGATGATCCCTATCTTATCACAACCTTTTCCATGGCCTCAATTGTTCTGTTGTTGTTGTGTACCTTCAAGTCATTTCTGACTTATGACAACCCAAAGGTGAACTTATCACAGGATTTTCTGGGGGCTGAGAGTGTGTGATTTGACCAAGGTCACCAGTCAGTTATAATTATGTCTTCCTCTTACATATGACATCACGGTACCATACGGCTAATCAAATTTGACTACACAATGATGTCACAAAAATCCCTGCGCTCCCTCTGAATGAGTGAAAGGAGACCCTCTCATAAGATGGCCAGTTTGACTCAAGTGAACAGGTTATGACTCCTCGTTTTGCAGCGCTTAGGCAATTTCACTGCTGCAGTGTAGCATGGTAAACTAGAGAATCTCATCCCAGTAGACTCAGCAGTGGAAGTGCAGTGCCTCCCTATTACCTATTCAGAGTGAGGGTCACTTTTACACACTTTTACACATGGAGGCAAGAACATAAGAAGAGGCATGCAGGATCGACCATACGCCTATCTAGTCTAACATTTTGTTCAGTTAGTGGCCAATCAGTTGCCAATGGGATAGGAATGGAAAGAAAATTTGAAAGTTTTCCCCCCACAAATGTCCAAAAACATGATTCTCCAAGCGTCAGGAAAACTATGGGGTTTATCCCGGGCAAAATTCCTGGCTTCTTTACCAACCTATTATTTCTTCTGTTCAGATATATTATTTTCTGTGCAGAAAACACTCTTTCCTGTACAGAAAATGATGTTTTCTGTGCAAAAACCCCATATGTGAATTATGTGCAGAACAAGTCCCTACCACAGCCATTCTGGTGCAAGAAAAAGCATTTTCTGCACAGAAAGGAACACTTCTACTAAGAAGTTTTCTGCACAGAAAATGCTGTTTCTTATATAAAAATACCACATATAAATTTTGTGGAGAGTAAGTACCAAACCGCAAATAGTCTTCAAAAACAGTACAGCATTCTAAACCTATTCATTGTTTGCTTCAAAAATAAAATTACATCAAAATGTATGTGGACAAACTATGTGATATTCAATCTGACAATGCAATTTTCTATTATGCTTCAGGAGTAACAGAAAGAACATATCTTTATATAGTTAGATAGAAGTACATAAACAAAGCTACTAATACATATTACTTTTGAATCCAAAAAAGGTTCTAGGAAGGACTGAAGACATTTCTTTCAAAGATGACATGATGTACAAAGATTGGGGGGGGGTGTTTTTATTCATTGGTGTTATATCATTATTCTGATAGAAAACTACACAACTGGAATATGTAGATACAATATTATCTTGTACTTTATATACTCTTGTATCTTTGTTTTTTTTTCTTTTTTCTTCTCTTTTTTTTCTTTTCTCTGACTCAATAAAAAATAAATTAAAAAAAATTATATCCTTACCATGGGAAACCCTCCCAGCAGGATATGAATGCAACTGTACCCTCTCTTTTGCGCTCTCCAGCAACTGATATTCAGAGGGAAAATAGCTGTATGTCTGCTATCCTGACTGATAATCACTCATGGCCCCACCCTCCACAAATGCATCATGTCTCCTTTTAAGGCCAAATTGTCAGCCATCACTACATCTTATGACAATGAGTTTAACTCTGTGCCATGTGAATACATTTTTTGTGTATCATATACTTTTCAAACATTCTGCAGAGCCCCCTTTGTTGGAAAAAGAGAGAAAGAATCAAAGCTCATGCCAGAATAAATTTGTTAATTTCCGCACAAGAGTTTGTGTTTTTTACCTGGACGCTCGTTATAGTAGTGTATTGATAAGCTTTTACAATGGTGTAGTTAGCTTCAACATCGGCCAACCCAAGCAAAATATACTTCCACCATTTCCTCTTCAGGATCTGCAAGGCATTGTCGCTGTCTGGAGAGAAAGTAAACACATGGGTATATGTTAGTATATAAACCTGTTCCCCCACGAAGTTCTTCTGCAAAGGCTCCACTGTTGTGTTCCACCAACATCTAAAATACTGTTAACTGGGATATGAGAGAAGGTCTTCTCTGTGGATGCATCTAATATATGGAATTCCTAGAGAGACAGCTAGCTAGCTAGCTAGCTTGCTTGCTTGCTTGCTTGCTTGCTTGCTTTGAATTCCAAGATAGTTAATGTTTTTAGCGCTAGCGTATTCAGAAAGATGCAATATTTGCATTTCTTCTTCCATAGAGACATTTTTAGTCAGTATATTTGTTTTATCTTTATTCACTTTCAATCCCAAATATCTTTTGAAAGGTTCTAGAGTAACTTTTAATTCCTGAACACTCCTATCAAGCTCTTCTAATGTCACCATCAAATAATCTGCAAAGGCTTTGATTTTGTATTCATGGTCTTTAAATGTGCTCCCCTTATCTTGGGGTTGCTCCGCACATTTTCAACCAAGACCTCTATTACCAATTAAAAAAGAAGCTAATAACTACCCTGCCTTTCTCCTGGCTGAGGGCCCAAGGTGGAACAAAAGTACAAAGAACAAAGTTTACACTACAAAAACTATTTGATACAAAAGTTTTTTTAAAAAAATGAAATAAACTCTTTCATTAAAAAACATTGAATTACAATGGTTCAAAATACATTAAAACATAGTAAAAGGACAAAAACATAATAAACCCCATGAAAGAGTTGTTCTGCCACAGTAAGTTAAGAGCCAAAGGCCTTTGGAAAAGTGAAGCAGACAGTATTAGCAATACATTATTCTCATGGTATATTTACTATCAGAGGGCCTCAGTACCCTAAAGGCACCAGATCCCATCTGATCTTGGAAGACAAGCAAGGTCAGATCTGGTTAATACTTGAATGGGAGACCACCAACAAATACCAGGTGCTGTAGGCTGTATTTGAGAGGAAAGAACTGGCAAAACCACATAAGCGTACTCCTTGCCTAAGGAAACCCTATGAAATTCGTGAGGTCACCATAAATTGACAAGTGACTTGAAGGTACATACAGACATATGTTTACTATCAGGGAGAGAAAGAAGTGCTTATGGCATTTTCCGCCTCAGATACTAAAATAACTTCATGTAAAGAAGGGAGAATTATCTCAACATAGCTTGAGCTAGCCCTGCTTCCGAAGGAGATCTGTCTTGCCTGCCTTTTGATAGCCTTTTGCCCTGGTTTGAAAGCTTTTGTTTTCCAGCAGGTTTCTGAACTAATTCAGTATTATGTTTTCAATCTTTCCAATTCATTAACTTAAATGGTTTTATCTGATTAAAAATAATAATCAGATCATACTTAATCCCCCTGATATATTAGTTTGTATACGCAGTCCTATATTTTTTCCCATTTGTTATTGTAAGTTTGTATTCTATTGTGAGAGACAGCATAGCGTAGTGGTTTGAGCATTGGACTTTGATCCTGAAAACCAGGGTTTGATTCCTCAGTCAGCCATGAAAACCCACTGGATAACCTTGGGTGTATCACACACTCTCAGCCCCTGAAAACCCAGCAATAGGTTTGCCTTAGGGTTGCTATAAGCCAGAAACAACTTGAAAGCATACAGCAACAGAAACAACATTTTATTGTGTTTAATTGTCTCTTATACTGTAAACCACTTTATAAGCAGGGCTGTTGGGTTTTCTTAAGGCAAAGTCAGGGTAAAAATATTTTTCATTAAAATACATTAAAATAAAATACAAGGTATACATACAGAAAAGTAGCATTAGCCCTTGTGCACTCATGATGGTAGAAGCAAAGCTTAACTCTAACTGCACAAATTAGTGTTTTGTAAACTCTGTACTTTAAGGGAACATTTGAATTTCCAGCCATAAAAACTTGACCCATATGGTAAGATGCTATGCATATATCCACAGTTAATGTGGTATGCTGGTCAAGCCCATTGATCCTCACTTGACATACCCAGTAACGTAGCAGTAAATTCAGGGTAAAGATCCCCATCATGACAGTCCCATTAGTGGCATCCCTAAGGTGATTCTAAAAATACAGGCAGTTGTATTGATATCTGTATTTAAAAAGGGGGTTAGAAGTTTTCATCTGTACTAAGAGCAGGTCTTTTGTAAAGTTAATGGTGTGATCGTCTCTGTCAAACATTAAACTTCAGGACTTTGACTCTGTAAGTCCTGGGTACACTACACCAGTGGTCACACAATATGAAGTAAGTGTGTGCACAGAACACCTGTGACTCTTGCCTGGAAATGAACAACACAAGAGAAGTCCAGTTATGCTAGACAAAGTATCTTAACCCCAATTACTGTTTTCTCAGATGTGGCTAGCATACATAGAATGAGATACCAGAACCTCAAGATCTGAGGCTGTAAAACTCCAGCTCATGGGTTGTGCTCAAGTACCAAATCCTTTTTGCAATTCTCCAAATCTTTTCAGGTGGAACAAGTTCAGAAAAATCTAGCACCTTGCTTTGAGGCCTCCAGAACTGCCATCTCAGTCTATTCCCTCTGTAGACAGATCAGACATCAAAAGAAAAGAAAAAAAAACTAGGAAGTTTCTAAAATACTTAGGTTCTCCAATATACAGTCTAAAAACGTAACCCAGTGGTGGGTGGTGGCTCCCATCTTAGCGAGACAGTAAAGTTGTGCCAGCCTTTAGTCTGAACTTGGAAGGAACTAACCAAGGTGCTGAATCCTTTCCCCAAAACAGATTCAGCACCTCAGATAGCTCCTCCCACATTTAGACTAAAGCCTGTAGTGGACTGAATATTCCATACTGACATAGGAGCCACCGATCACCACTAATTAGATTAATTAAGATCTGTAAAGATTCAAGAACAGTGGATTACGTTGCACTGGAATACCAACTACTGAGGTGGAAATGCAAAACCAAGAAGGGTCCAAAACAGGCAACCTGTAACCCTCCAGATATTTCTGACAACATCTCTCACAATCCTTGACTATAGCTCATGTTGGCTGGTGCCTATGGCAGTTGCAGTCCAAACCACTCAGAGGACACCAGATTGTCTGCCCTGGGATATGGAGAGGGGCAAGGCAGGCTGGTAGACTAACTGACTGAAGCAAAACAAAGGACATCACTTTATTTCAGATCCCACCTGTACCTTTTCTGAAGACCAGCATCGGCGTGTATACTAGAAAAAGCAAGCAATAGTTGATGAAACTTTGTAGCATCGGCGTGTTCACGCTGTATTTGTCAGCAAGGAACTGGCTTGTCACTGCAGTCCCACAGATGAACAAGGAGAGTATCTGACCCAGAACAAGCGTTTTCACCATATGCCTGTGAACGCAAAATGAAGAGTATGGTTCTATATCTTTTTTCAACCAAACAATGTGACAATTCACAGCACGTGCCAAGAATGAAGTCAAGAAGTGCACATACTGTTTTGCTTCTCTGCTAAAAGGAACATGAATAGCAAAGGAGTACTGAGCCAAAGGTTGGAACCAACTTGCTGGTTCTGAAACCTGTTCTCCTGGACCATGCTGTTCACCAAGTTTAGCAACTTTCTTTCTTCTAACACAAGTCAGGACTTTTAAAGTCCAATTAGTTGGAAAACACTTTTCATTTTAGTGGAAAGATGAAGCACAAAACAAGAAATCCAGCAGTAGTTATCGGTTCAACTGATCTGAGATAACAGCAAGTGAAGAGTCCGCACTTAGCATCCACCAGCAGTTGAAAAGGCCTCAACACCATGGCAAGGCCCATAGACAGAACTTAGGAAAGTTATGGTTTTGGACCACAATTCCCAGAATTCCCCACCTGTGAGCTTTCTCTCCTGGCCAAGCACTCCAATTAACACTAAGCAGCTGAATCTAACCGCTATTGTAATTTCCTCGGTGCCCTCAACCTACTGTCATTCTGGAGCATTCTTGGAAATTGAAAGTGTGACTGGATTCAGTTGCCTAGGTCATCACAAAGGGCAGCCATTACAGACAGGTAGGCTCATCCATGCCCACAAATAGAGGAGGGGGCCCAGCAAAAAATCCTAGTTCCTATTCTTCTCAGATCTCAGAAAAGCCTTGGCTATCAACATTTGTCTGGGTTTCATCCCAACGAACCTTGGCCTGAATTTAAACATGAAGGAACAGGCTGCGTTTTCACAGCAGAGTAACTCTGCTAAACTGGATGGATTGTAACACAGTTATAGCACACAGAGGCTTCAGAAGGATAAAGAAACAAATAAATGGAGAAAGAATTGTACACAATATAACAAGTTATTGCCCACTTAAAACAGACAAGGACAAACCTGGGCAATGTAGTCCATCAGACTATCAGTATGGTACTCCCATGTACTGGCTTTGCAAAAATGCATGTCTGGGTGTGCCTGGGTGTGTCTGGGCATGTGTGTGTGTGTGAGAGAGAGATCAATGTGCTACTGAATGTGTCGGTCCATGGACTGTGCCAATCCATGAGTGATCCATGGCCAGTACAAAGCAACTTCTGAGGAAATAAACAGCTTTAGCTAATAGGTAAAAATATGGTATCGGTCCCTGGCACACTGGGGAAAAAGGCACTACTCTCCTACATCATGTGGCCTGAGAAGCACTGACTTATATAGCCATAACACATTGATAATATGTCGCGTCTGGTACAATGGTTCAGAAAATGTGCTGTTATGTCACAGAGTTTTTCACTGGGGAACTTCCAGTTGTGACCTGAAGTCAAAACACCAGGCATTAAAAAAAAATATTTAACATTATTATATATGCATTTATATGAATAAACATTTATCATCCACCTTACTCTCCTGCCTGTGAAACATTTTTGCTTGGCTATGTCCCTGTTTTCTTTGTTTCAACATTCATAAACAGATCTACATTGTATATATAGCAGCTACACTGATACTCCGGTGAGAACACTTACATAAAACCATTAATGGAGGGTAATCAATAAATATTATTCCTTCTGTATTTAAGATATTAATTGCCCCTCACTATAAATCAAAACCCAAAGGGCTCTTATGTGGTCACCAATAGCTTTTATTCCAGCTTTATGATTACATAACACTGTAACAGATTATAAAATATGTCATGTGAAATTTAGAAGTATTCTGAAATATATAATTAATTAATTGTATTAATTTTTCTATACTAATATTTGTTTTTCAGGATTAAATGTTATTATCAAGAAATCACACTTATAAAAAGCAATTCCTGAGTTCTTACTCTTCCCATCTTCTAGTAGTGGTATAAAGAGGAGGACGGGGGGGGGGGGGAGGAAATTTAGCAGCACCTGTAAGACTAACTGGTTTTTATTTTAGCATCAGCTTTCGTAGATATAAACTCGCTTCTTCAGATGCAGTTACAGAGTGATATTAAAGCCTCATGTTATAAAGCATATTTGCACAGTTGTGGGAATAGGAGGAATGTAATAGGATCCAGAAAGATGCAGATCATGTCGTTTGCCCTAAATTTTTATAGGGCTGGGCAAGTTCTTTCTTTCAGTTCTTTACAGTGGATCTTATTACATTCTATCTTACTCTCATAACTGTATAAATATGCTTTATATGCATAAAAGCTCATGCTAAAATAAAAATCAGGGAGTCTTAAAGGTGCCACCGCTTTCCTTTTGTTCTCTCCCTGTCCCTTCCTATTTATTCTGCAAGAGACTGGCATGGCTACTTCTCTGAAAAGTTATAGCACAGGGTAGGCAAATGTGACAGGGTCAGTTGCTACCCCTACACCTCTGGCAAGTCACACACTGCAATTTTCAGCCAAAAATCACTCCTTGAGGTGACCAGAGGTCTACTTCCAGTTCACACTTCAGTGATTTTTGGCCAAGGGGCGGGACATGATTTCCTGGACTGGGAAGGACATGCAAGTGTTGTTGTTGTTGTTGTTGTTTTAAAGAAATATTTCCAACTATGCATACAATATTTCAATTTACCATGACCACTATATGTAAATGTGTTATGAAACTGAACAGAGATATTTTTCTGCAAGAATGAGTCAACATGTCATAATGAATACATCTGGCTTGCAGGAAAAAATCAATAGCTAGATTAACAGGTTCTAAAATGATAAGCACTATAATAACTATTAGTAAAAATTCAACAGCACAGTTCAAGTGTGGCATAGAGAGAACTGTGTTAAAATATTAGTGGGGGGACATTCTATCCTTTTACAAAGTTTTGGAATAACAACGCAGAATGTTCAAATATTGACTTTACAAATCTGTTTTCCATATGGAAGGAACAGCAAATGTATTTTCCAAACAGGCATCTCCCTCTTCACTAATTTCCCTAATTGTGCTACTGGGATGGCTATTGATTACCACTGTTCTTATCAATTATTTATCAGCCCATAAATAAAGGCACAATTATCATTCCTTTCTAGAACTTGGCTGCATCTCTCTGGCCGGCTTTGCAAGGACACTAAAGATTAATTACTTTTGCCTCTTTCTTGGATGAGGTAATGGAAGTGATGTCAGAGAGCATTTTACTTAGGCAATGGCATCTTTTTGATTTATTTTGCTGACCATACACTGCAACAGAACTTGTTTACTTCCTAACCCTTCATGTATACACCATAACTAATGAAGAGGGGGACAGTGTTTACTGACCCCACCTGCTAATATCAGCATGTCCTCCTGACCCCACCCTTGGGCATCTAAACACCTGTTGAAATGGCTTTTGGAAAGGAGAGGCCTATCTCATTCATCCTTCAGAATTCTCTGAGTGGCAAAAAACATGTTGATAAAAGGTGTTCTAGTAAAGCGAGGGTTGGGAACCTGTTTCAACCAGACAGCCAAATTCAGAGAATTCCTCAGAGGTTGCATCACATTGTTGGTTTGGCCAAAAGCAAACACATGAGACCCAAAATAGCCACATATATTAGCTCAAAGTTCTTACTACCAATAGCAAAATACCTGTCTTATGAGATATATTTCACCTTCATTGAATGGGTACAAAATCTGGGAAGCCACCAAACATTATTGTCATGGGGAATGGGGTATGGTCACCTGAAGAACCCCAGAAGGCCAGATTCAGCCCTAGGAGCAGAGGTTCCTCACCCCTACAGTAGATATTGTTCTGTTTGAACCATCAAAAAAAGTGGACAAAACTGCCCACCAAAAATTCCTGAATAAAGTCAGCAGTCATGAGATAAAGAAGACCGGTTTTACTATGGATGGGTAGCTGATTGAAAAACAAGGAGCAGGAATAAATGGAAGGTTCTCACATCAGAAGCAAGGTAAGGAGTGGGTTCCATAGAATCCTTAGCACCTTTCACACATTCACATGCTACTTCCCACTTCCATGCCCAGTAGCTGCTGGTGGCTTCCATGTTAGGGACAAGCTGAATCTACTCCAGGCTTTAAAATAGCTCCAACCATTTAGATAGCTTCTTTAAATCTAGCCAAAACCTAGAAATGATTCCATGTCCCCACAAGCATGAGAGCCACCAAGGACACTGCATATTATCACTTTACCACCACTTTGAGGAGATAAACATAAAGCAATGCCAACTGGAATCTTTCAAAGATAAGATTTTAGGCAGTTCAAGTGTTTAAAGGCCTTTGGCAGAGAAAGTGTCGGTTTGATTTCAAGTGCAAATGAGATGTAATGAGTAACCCTCCACATTATTTGAAAAGCATTCCACAGTGTAGTCAGTCCCCACCTCTAGCTCACAGGGTACATGAATGTTTTTTAACTTGTAAAGTGAGACATGAATGTCTTAGTGCAGGTAAATGGTTAACAGTCAGGTTATTGTAAACCCAGACTGACGTCTGTAAATTAAGATGGTCAACGGCTGCATAAGAAGGCAAAATTACACAGAAATTAGCCCCATGGAGTCACAGTCAGTTTTTTAACAGTCAGTTAAAAACTTTCTTGGCAGAAATTACTGACAAGTAGCCTTTCACTGAATCTGCTAATATTTTAATTGGGTTGTGCTAAAGAGACTTTTTATGATCAAAATCACAAAGGCAATTACAGTGCACTCCTATATATGCCTGCTTAGTTCTATAGAGTAATTGGGTAAGACTGCAGCCCTATGTTCTCTATTGGGAGTGGGACTGAGTCCCATTGAACTCAATAGGATATACATCTGAGTAAACACGCGTGGGATTGTACTGTAAACTTGTTTGCCACAAGCAAGAATGAAATGGCAACTACATGGACATCCTTGCTTAAGAGGGTCTCAATGACTTTGCTTCTTGGGAAAACAACAAATATTGTCAGATTCAGAAACAGCAGAGAAAAACACATTTATGGTTTCTCTATCTATACATAACTATTGCTAATTACTAAAATAGAAAATGTGAACACTGCACATGTTCAGACCTATTATATTACTCATTCTCATTATGGATTCATAGAAAAAGTGTGTGTGTGTGTGTATACATACACACACACACACATACATACATACATACACATTCACATCCTTTGTCTCCTCCCTCTCGCTCACATACACCACTTTATTTTCTTTTTGCCTCACACTTCAATAATTTTTAAAGAAATTATCTGTTTTTTACATTTTGGTATATTACATTTCACTATTTTTATCTATATACAATATTGGCTACAGGAATAATACAAAACACGTACATTGAATATTTTCCATTGTGAACAGAACCATTTATACTGCAATTCACACTATGATACTATGGTTTCTTTTATTTTATTATTTTATTTTATTTTATAGTGGCATTCAATTTGTTCTCTCACATACTCACATATGTATCTATGACCTATATGGGCCTTTGACTGTTACTAGCAAGACAATTCTTATACTGCAGTCAGGAAATGGTGAAAACAATCTGTCCTGTCCTCTTGTTCTGGTTAATCTTAAGGTCCTCTGAAAATCACTTTTTTTCTTGATATGTGGGGGAGAAGGGTTTAAAAAGACAATGGGTGCAGTGAGCCATAGATACAAGTGGAATAAATGAATACAAGTGATACAAAGTTCAACTAGAGTTCCCAAAGAAGTTATTCATTTATTAAAATATTTTTATTGGATCCTTTTAATTGCAGGATCTCAGGGTAGCAAAGAATTTAAACAATTCTGGATTAAAATCAATGAATAATAATAAACTCATTAAACAACTCAATAACTTTAACAAAACTTTAAAAGGCTGAAAGAACTTTTTAAAAACCATGTGCAAAGTTACAAGTAAATTAGGCCCCAAAGCCATCTCTTGACTTGGCACACAAAAGAAACCACCTCTGCCATCAGTTGGGCATTCCACAAGTGGAATACCACTAGAGTTGCCAATGGGCTGGGCTTCTCCACTTTTCAAAGTTGTGTAGAAGGGGGGATTTCAGTAGATGTTATTTGTCAAGCAGCACCTTGCTGCAATTCATGCAGGATACATGTGCTGAAACTCCTTCTTCTGCACAGCCATGAAGGGTACAGGAGCCCTGTCCCTTATTTCACCTAGCAATCCTAGACATCACAGCTGAAAACACCCTCTCCTGTCTCCTTCCTCACTGTTTTGCTCCCACTCATGGGACACAGAGGAGGGTCTCTCTAGTAGCTCTCAGCACTCAGGCAGGCATACAATGGGAGAGGAGCTTGTTCAAGTAGCAAAGTCCCAAACAGTTCAGGGTTTTAGATGTCATCTTGAATTCAGACCAGAAACGGATTTGCAGCCAAAATAAATAATGTTCTCAAACTGCCAAGTTAGTGCTAGCTAGTGGACTGGAATGCAGGACCCTTATTAATTTGCAATTTGCAACAGGATAATAGAATTAAAAGAACAGCCATCCACTTGTGGTAGCTGCTCTGTAAGCACCACTTCAGTCATGTGAAATGGGCCACAACCTTCAAAACTAGTGCGAACCTCTCTGTAACACACTCCTCCTTTTCCAGAACCACACCTGTGCCACGTTACAACCCGAAGGCATTTTGAGGCACAGAGTTCTCTTTCTGCCAGAATACGGTCCGACCATTTTATCAGATTAGCAATATAAGTTGCTCTAAACAGAATGATACCAGGAAGAAACTTGGCTGCCAGTTTGGAGGAAAAATTTCCTTCGCCATCAGTTTTGCAACTTAAGGGAAATACAGACAGAGCAATGACACCACTAGTAATTTCCATCCAAAGATCTCTGTAAGCAGTTTTAGAGACTTCTTGTCATTGCATTTCTGAAAGAGTAGGATGCACTGTCATCCCTTTCTCCTCACCCCTGCAATTTGGATTAATTTTGCATTTGACAGAAGGTATGAACTTATACTCAGTTACCTCTCACTGCTATAGGAAGAGGCAAGAGAGAGAGAAAGGTCTCAAGTCCAATCTGGTCAGGCTTTAAGAGCTTAAACCTGCAGAAATGTTTTTATGGACTAGAGTCCACTTCATCAAATACACCAGAGGAATTAGACTGCCGCCTACAAAAGTTTATGCCGTAATACATTTGATTGGGGTTACATAACTGCACTAAAAACAGAGGGAAGGTCACACCATATAGTGGATAAAAAATCACACACAAGTCAAAAGGTGCAGAAGGAATTTATTGGTTATCAGGATTTCCCAAAATATTTCAAGCATTCAAGTTAGAAAAGAGATCTATATAAATAGATATGTATCTATATTGCTCCCAAATACATCTAGGGGACATGGAGGCAAGTTTTGGGACCTTCCTGGGCATTTTGAGAGAATTTTGAAGAATTTTTTTTTAATTTTTTCAAAATTTCACTTTGACCCTGAGTGGTCCAATAGGGCTCCAGACCTAGTGGAAATACCCTCCACACACACCCAGAGATCATTTTGGCACCCTGAGTGGCCCTGGAAACTACAAAAACAGTTCTGGGGGCCACATGCTGCCCTCAGACCACACTTTACCTACCTATCCCCTAGGGTAAGGCCAGGGAAAGTGTGCCCTCCAAATGTGATTGCATCACAATTCCTATCACCCATCCCTAATGGCCATATTAGCTATGGCTGGTGGGAAATTTAATCTAACAGTATCTGCAGGACCACATGTTCCCCAGCCCTGCCCTATAGCATGAAGCTTTCACCAGGAAAATAATTTTGTTCAACATTAGAACACCATCATGATAGGACCAAAATTTACCTGAAGTACGATGCAGAAAATTAGGTGATTTTCTGTATCAAAGGAAATGCAGAAATGAGAGCAGCCTTATTTCTGACACCTCATCTCCTCATTCCTTCTAATTTTTGCTAAGGTTGTAGAATTCCACAGGCTGATTTGCATTGTATCTTACATCTCCATTCCTTCAGGCACTTTTCTACAGCCCCTAAAGTGACCTGGGGCTGAGAAAGAAGTGCCAGGGGCAAGAGGCCTTGAAAAGATACTACAGGAAAAGAAGAGGAGTTCAGCTCATTTTTCTCATTCAGATAACTCTTTTACCTTAAAAGAAAATCAAACTTCCCTACCGAATCCCTACACATGAGCAGGGCACATGTATGAACAATAAAAATGGCTGCCCTCTAGTTTGACCCTCTAATCAGACTCTATGCACTTATAGCACTATGACGCCACTTTAACTCTCATAGCAACATCCAACGGAAACCTGGGATTTGCATTTTGAAAAGGAGACTTCTCATCCAGAGAGCTCTAGTGTTTCATCAAACCCCAGGATTCTAAAGGATGCTGTCAAGCCAATTAAAGTGGAATCATACTACTATATTTCTATAATGCGAAAGGTCCCCTGGAGAAAGTGGCATCTTTATAATTAGTTTATTGTTTAAATTCTCAGTTATATGGAGTGCCTGCTTTAACTGTTCTATTACTGATTAAAATGTTTAGAAATATACTCTGAGGAAGAACACAGATGCCTACAAACACCTTGGGTTAATTGGTTAACAATAATTCTTTTCATGTCCAACATTTTCCCTCTTCACATTGCTTGCTGCATCACCCGCACACAGTAAGACTATTTGTGCAAAAGATGTAAACAGCCATCCATAATCGTGGACTTGCTGAGCAAAATCATCTTACATTACAGAAATGTGCAATCGTTCACTATATATATAAAAAAAATCTACAGAAATGCAGGCCACTTAGCAATGCCAAAAGCCCAACCCAAACCACCAAGCCACTCCCACAATAGCTTCCTTTTATCACACCCATCCAAAGCTCTTCCACTTGCTTAATCATAGCATTGACAACTGAAAGCTTAACATTCAGAGGCAGTGTGTATTGGCAGCAACAACAAAGGAATGCTATTGTGCTTGTGCTACTCTCTACTTCGAGAGCACTGCTGGAGAAAATGATGAACTAGATGGAGTCAGAACTTGCACAAACTTCTGGTGAAACAAAAGTGGAGTCTGAATCCATATGCTCTGTTGTAACATCTGTTTCATAGAAGGAAAGGCTGAGAACAAGCAACTCACCTATGACCACAAAGTAAGCAAAATGCCAACAAATGACCCCCTCTCCCAAATTTAACCTGCAGTTAAGGAGCCAGTGTGGTGTAATGGTTCAATTCCCCATTAAGTCACGGAAACCTACTGGGTGAGCTTGGGCACATCACACACTCTCAGCTCCAGAAAAAACTGTGATAGGTTCACCTTAGGGTCGGCATAAGTCAGAAACAACTTGAAGGCACACAGTAACAACAACAAACTAATCAGAAGCCAACTGATTTCTCATCCAGTTCCCCTCAATCAGTTCATAAACTTGTTTATTTTTCAAAATCATTTTTTCATAGATTCTTCCCTCAATCACTGAACACTCCAAATATTCACTCCCTGCAGATCCTCCTCCTATATCAATTTTCTCCATATCTCCCAATCAATTTCCCTTAAACTAGCCTTTCTCCGCCTCACACAGAGTTGCCCATCTTGATACTCCCAAATCAACTCCCATGCAATCCAACTACACCCAGAACACTATCTTCCCTCCACTGTATTTCCAAAGGGAAGAAGACACCTGATTTTATCTTGAACTCTGCTACAGAATAATCCCCTGGTCAACAGCAACCCGGTCCCTTTTTTTTTTCCATAAGGAAAAGAAGGCAGTTAGTTTGGAAGAGCCAACTAGGGTCCCCTCAGCAGCCAGTCAATGTGCCAGCCAACGTAGCTACTCTCAGCTGTCCCACCCACCAGACTCCTCTGCCTGACCACTGGCCAGAAGCCAGAAATCAAAGTTGTCCATCCATAACGAGCAGCTGGATAGCAGACTGAATAGCAAGCATGGAAGGGTCAACTGGGCCATTTCCACACTAGACTGTTATAGCACTATGATTCCATTTTCAACATCCTATGGAATCCTGGGGTTCCATACGATGTTGAAAGTAGAATACTAGCGCTATAACAGTCTAGTGCAGAAATGGCCCTGATTATTGTTGTTGTGTGCCTTCAAGTCATTTCCAACTTATGGTGACCCTAAGGCACACAGAGTTTTCTGGGGAAAAGAGTGTGTGACATGCCCAAGGTCACCCAGTATGTTTCCATGGCTAAGCAGGGCGGTGCAATAAAACCCTGGTCTCCAGGGTCATAGCCCCATGCTCAAATCACTAGACCACACTGGCTCTCCACCAGGTCATAAGACTTCCCCATAATGGTTTAGTGTTTTCATTTAAATCAGGAGCAGTCAAACGCCCAGCAGGTGTGGGGGGAATCCCCCCAACACCCCTCCATGGGCTGCACCAGCAGGCCCAGCATTGATGTGACATCACTTCCAGTTCTGGGAACTGGTAGCAGCAGTTTCTTCTTCTCCACGTCCACTTCATTGATATCCTGTCTTTTCCTCAAAACCAGAACTCAAGGTGTGTGATGAAGTTCTGGGGAGTGCGGTTATCTGAAGTGCCAGTGTAGCCTGGAAGCAGCTTGCTAGGCAACCAGAATAGCACTTCAGCCCAGTAGTGTGTGGGAGCGGCTTGTGGGTGCAGTTATATAAAGCCAATTATCTGTGGGTACACTGGCCCATCCACATTCAGGTGATTTTAGAGTGCGGAACCCTTATGAAGGTAGAAAAATGACAAATAACTACCCCCAATCTCCCTCCCATTCTCTTCCGAGACTAGAATGCAGGAATTTGGCACAAAAAAAATTTACACTTTTCCTCCACAGAATAATTCCTCTGCAGCACTTTGGGAGTTCAAATACCAGGATAAAACTGTCCAGAATTTTCAGTGATCTTTTTTCCTTCTGGCATTTTTCAACTTGGGATCAAATAATTACGGGTATTCCTTCCGTCTTAGTCTTTCCCTCATACAAAATACGTTCTGTATTGGTAAGCTAAGGTCCCTCCTTCACAAAATAAGATCCTGACACAAATCTTTGTTCTGTTTCCCCAACAGAACCACAAGTCACTAGAGTGTATTAGGGAAAAAAATGCTTTTCCTTTCTAAAAATCAATGTGGCATGTGACAGCAAGTACGAAATACTATAATGAAACAAAAATGACTTGAGCATGTACAGAGTATTTTTCCCCTTAGGCTTCTGCATAATTTCAACTTGCCTGCTATGTCATAGATGAAATAATTAATTTACTTCATCTATATGTGCTTTTCTCCAGGTGCAGAACCATAAAGAATGCCTTAAGCATGTGCAGAGTGTTTTTCCATGGGCCTCTGCTGAACCACAATCAGCCCCCTTCACCCTATATAAAATATATATAATGCCTTGAGCTTTTCGTTGGCCCGCTGCTTAATCACCACCAGCCTACTATAAAATAATAAAGAATCCCTCAAGCATGTGCAGAATGTTTTTACATGGAAGACTGTCTCAAGCACAGAGTGTTTTTTCTTAGGCCCAACTTAACTACAACTAGTTTGCTGAGTTCTTCCCTTGTTGCGTGCCTTCAGATCGCTTCCTCCTTATGCCGACCCGAAGGGGATCCTATCACGGCTCTTCTTGGCAAGATCTGTTCGGGAGGGGGTTGTTCCTTCCTCTGAGGCTGAGAGAGTCTTTCCCTAAGATCACCCGGTGGGTTATTATGGCTGAGCAGGGACTCGAACCCTGGTCTCCAGACATCCAAACTATTATATCACGTTGGCCCTCTGCTACCCGCATTTACACAGCCAGAGGAAAGCACTTCAGCTCCCTCCTGATGACCCGATTGCTCTCGAAACTTTTCTTTGCTGCCGAAGAAACTCGGCTCCCAGCCCTTTCAAAAGAAAAGCACGTGGGCAGCAGAAGATGCTCTTCTGAATGTCACCGACTAAGGCCATTTCCGCACTAGCCCGTTACAGTGCTGTGATTCCACTTTCAACATCTTATGGAATCCTGGGGTTTGCAGTTTAGGGAAGGGTCCTAAGATTCCACGGGATGTTGAAAGCGGAACAATAGCACTATAACAGGCTAGCACGGAAACGGCCTAGGACCGATCCCTACCGCTCTCCACGTGTACAGTTTAAGATCAGCTTGAATCGGTCGGTGCTCAACCTGATCGGGATCTCTGTGTGTGGCAGAAAGATCTCTCTCTCTCTCTCTCTCTCTTTCACACTCACACACTCCCCATCCCCAGCAGCCTGTCGTGCCCGGCCACGTCCTTCCTTACAGCCTCCCCACGTGTAAACTCCAGACACGCGGTTCCTCTCCAGTCAAAGGCCACCGGCGCGTTCCGCATTGGCACCCGAGCGCGCCTCGCCCTTTGTCCTCCTCCTACTCACCAACTGCAGAGTTTTTCCTTGAGCCGGATCAAGAGGCGGCGGCCGCTGCTGCTGCCGCTGCTGTTGCGGGATTGTGCCGGAGAAACCGGAACAGCCGCCGCCGCCGCCGCCGCCGCCGTTGCTGTTGTTGCTGCTGCCGGCGTGGCGACGCCGTCGGCGGCGTTCTCCGTGCCGGAGGATGCGCCTTCCATGGCAAGGCGGAGGCGCGCTCAGCCCCGATCGACTCCGAGATGAAGCGAGGAGAAAGAAGGCGCGAGAGCAAAGGGAGGGGAGGAAAGAGCGCCGAGCGGGGGGGGGGAGGCGGAGCCGATCCGGTGGGAGCTTTGGCTCGGCCCACTCCGGGTGGTGATGCTGCTGCTGCTGCTGTGCTGTTGTTTGGCCTCTGAAGGTGAGCAGCACTCAGCGGG
This sequence comes from Cyclura pinguis, assembly GCA_030412105.1. Lineage (NCBI taxonomy): Eukaryota > Metazoa > Chordata > Lepidosauria > Squamata > Iguanidae > Cyclura > Cyclura pinguis. The sequence continues at coordinate 264,286,985 of CM059601.1, read as the reverse complement.
ACAGCCCGCAGCCCAAAACAAAGGCGGCCCGAAGACGATCTCAATAGGCCTGGCAGGAGGCGGACAGGAACGATGAGATTTCCGCACTAAACTCTTCTAGTGCCATTATTCCACTTTCAACATCCTATGGAATCCTGGGGTTTGCAGTTTAAGGAGGGGCCTCGGGCCTCAGGCCCCTCCCTAAACTGCAAACTCCAGAATTCCATAGGATGTTGAAAGTGGAATAATAGCGCTGGAAGAGTCTAGTGTGGAAATGGGCGAGACAACACAGGGTCGTCCTCCTGATCTCGACCAGAAGCGATTTCGTTCATCGGATTCTTCAGAGGACTCTCCTGTTAAGCCGCAAGAGGATTTTTCTCTTCTCTTTCCGTGGCAAGGTCAGATAGGGCTTCCCGGGACAAAGTCAGGCGGCCTTCCAGGTATTGTTCCACCGCAGCAACCTCAGCTGAGGTATGCTGGGAGTTGCAATCCAGCAGCCTGGAAGTCTGTCTGATTGCCACCCCTGCTTCAGTTTAGAAATGTTCCTTGTTTGGGGTTGTAAGCCCCAAACCCCCCATCCAGCATGGTCAGCAGTGGGGGATTCCAGAAGTTGTAACTTTTCTAAGCTCTAAGACCTATCGCTAAGTTGTTATTATTATTGTTATTATCCTTTATTGATATAGTGCCATCCATGTACATGGCACTTTACAAATTTAAAATACAACAGTTACCCTAAATAAATATGTAATAAAATGAAGATAACGAAAAGGATCCAAGGTATATGGAATTACAAGCAGTACAACATAACATTACTATAATGCCAATAAACATTACTATAATGCCAATAAAATACAATATCTAAATAACAATAAAATTAGTCCAATGTTCCAAAGATTTCAGAAAACAAGAAAGTTTTCACTTTAAATTTAGCTAAGTGCATCGGGTTTGTGGCCTACCTTCCTCCACAACTTTAACAGAGCTTGGCTGTGGGGTGACTCTTGCTTCCCACCAGGATAAAAGAAATTCAGGATGCACTGAACAATGAGTATAAAGGAAATAGTATATTTTGGCTTCTGTTCTGTATCCATGAGAGAAAAAAGTGAGGCAAATTCCTTTGGTCCTAGGAAGTCAACATGCATATTACTTGAGAACACTCCTCTGTGGCCAATAAAAGTAACTTTTGGCCCCAGTGCCCACAATTCCCGGTGGGAATAATAAAAATAAAATTTGAATTCTTACTCACCTCTCCCCAAGGCTCAAGGAAAATTCATAGTCAAAAATCCACTGGGTAGGCCTGCTGAAAGAGATAGATCTTTAGTACTTTTTAAAATTCAGACAGCGCATTGCTGTCAAATCTCTTCCAGCAGGCCATTCCACAAGTATAGGGGCAGCCAACAAAAAGGTCCTTTGGGTGACCGTTGCCAGTCTAGTCCTGGCTGGTTTAAGTAAATGGCCTCTAGAGAACCTGAGTGTACAGGGCAGATTGTATGCAAGAAGGTGATTCTGCAGGTAACTTGGACCCAAACCATGTAGGGCTTTAAAGGTAACAACCAGCACTTTGTAATTTGCCGAAAAACTAATTGATCTTAATATCAATGTTACAGGCTTATTCCTCAATGTACCTATAACCAATCAGGCTGCCATATTTTGGCATGGCCAGTTGCCATTATGGCTGGAGGTTCTGGAAGTTGTATTCTAACAAAAGTAACATTTCTGACCTCTTCTGTTTGTCATTCTTGGAACATTTAAAATAATTGCCAGGAGCACTGCCCCTCAAATCTGTTTCCCAAACTCCTGTGTCTATTTCAATGTGTATTTTATTTTTCTGTATCGCACCCTTCTACTCAGGAACTTAGGTTAACAATATATGTAAAACACAAGTCCTGTAATCACAACTCACCTCTGATAAAACAGGTGTAGCTATGGAGAGGGCAAAATGAGGGTATTTCCCCCACCCAAATAAGAATTCTGCCCCCCCCCCATGAAATTTTCCTTCACTTCTCAAATGTTTAGTATTGGAGTAACTTTAAACCTCAGCTAAACATTTAGAAATACAGTTTAATCATCTGAAGGAAAGGGACAGGGAAAGTTCCCACAGGAATGCAAACACACAAATGTAAGTTTTCTAGATATGAACAATTTTCATTCTCTCATTCTCTTTAGTGCTAGAATTCTGCGGGGGGCGAGGGAATTTCATCTGTCAGAGACAGAATTCTCATTCGGTGGGGCAATGCCCCACTGTAGCTAAAAGCTGCAATAAATACTCAATCTAAATGTGATATATATAAATACACATACATGCACTCATGCTTAAAGAGCTGCACATTTTACACAGATTTGTATCAATTGGGCCTAGCCCCAAATCTTTTAAGTACCTGTTAATCCTCCTAGTGGCTTTCAGGGACATGGTTCATTGATTGTTCATTAAATGTATATGTTCTGTCTTAGCCAGTAGAGGATTACAAAACAGTTTGCAGTACAATACCGTTTGTTCATGAGAACCAATGTGGTGTAGTGCATTGATGGGTTAGAACTCTAGGGGACTCAGGTTAGGATTCCTGTTGAAACATGGATGACCTTGGGAAAATCACATTGTTTCAGCCTCAGAGGAAATCAATGGCAAACCCCCTCTGAACACATCTTGCGAAGAAAACTCTTAAGATTTGCTATTAAGTTGGAAATGACCTGAAAGCATAAAAAAATAAAAAAACCCTTTTTTTTTATTTATGTCCTATGCCAGCAGCAAGCCAAGGTTCACAGCTCTTCACAGCTTCTTGGTAGAATTCCCTATGAGAGAGCTCTAGTGCCTCAACCAAACTACAGACCCCAGGATTTCATTGTACACAGCCATGGAAGTCAGTGGGAGCAACACTTTGTACAACCTTGCATTCATGTGTGTGGAGGCTGTGCCAGAAGAGGGTGCACTGTATATGTTAATACAACAAATTGTATATTAAATTTGACACATACGCACTTTCCCCAAAGTTCCATGCATTCAGTGGAGTGCCAATGGAAGATCTGAATGCAAGACTCTTCTGCCTGTGCTTACTAGTATTTGCAACATCTGGATGCAATCTTAAAGTCCTTATTCAAGGTGAAAATGATCTACCACTTAATCCTGGCAACTGCTCTCCAGATCGAGTAATCATTCTCTCTTTTTCTGTCATGTGTATATACAGTATAGATAGATATAGATGTTCGTGTGTGTGTGTGTATATACACTGTATTAAGAATACATAACACATACATAGAAAAAAGAAAATAAACATTAAACTTCACACAGTATCCCACAGAAAAGTACATATCTTAATTACTGATGACTAAAAACTAAAACTAAGAACTAACCTCCAACGCTAACCCTAAATCAATAAAAGTAGTTCCCTACTTTCTGAATGAGTACTGTTTTTGGTTCTATAAAAAGATAACAACTTCTCTAACTGCAAATACTGTTCCAGTGCTTCCCACTGATACTTTTCCCAAAAATACTAATGATCTAGTCCAGCTGTAATATTACAATATTTTTTTCTTACAAAAAGTTTGTTGCTTCCTAAACTTTGGTGAAAGTTGCCACTGATTCTTCTCCAAATAATATCGTCAATTTGTCCATTTCAGCTATTTCTATCAATTTTATCAACCAGTCCTCTTTCATTAGGATTTCTGCACTCTTCCATTTCTACATATAGAGTAACCTTGCTGCTTCTCCAACCGATCTTCTACTCGTACAGTTCAGGCTTTAATAACACATTGATTTTCAAAGAATTCTGCACCATAAAATGTATTTGATTCCAGAATCTTTTGGCCTTTTCACATGTCTACCACATGTGGTAAAAAGTTCCCACTTGTTCATATTTCCAACATCTATTTGAGGTGTCTTTATATAGTTGGCTGATTTTTCTAGAGTCATGTACCAGTGATATACCACCTAATAGAATCTCTCTTTAAAATCATAAGATAATGTGAATTTAATTCCCTTCAGCCATATTTTTCCAACTGTTCCAACTGTCTATTATGGTCATGCCTCCACATTTGCTAGGGACCCCTGTGAAATAGAAAAACCATGAATAACTCTATGGCCTTCCAAACCATATTTGATACACAAAGGAAGTATGATCACCATATTCAACCCACCACGGATTTCTTTGAGGCACAGGGTTCTTTCGTAAGGCAGAAGTGTGTGGCTGGTGGGGCTTACTGCCATGTCCACTGCTGCCTCACACCATTTTTAATGGGACTTACAAGCCTCGTTCACAGATTCCCAGTCTCATGAGACTTGCAGTCCCTATTAAAAATGGCATAGAGAGGCAGCAGAAGTGACAGCAAATAATCTGTGAATAATCAAATCCGCAAAAGTGAAACCCACAAATGTGGAGGACTGACTGTATATCCAAAATGTCGTGCCCACTTTATTATATAATCCTTGATGAGTTCATCTTCCCTGTCAAGTTTAACAAAGTTTATACATTTTACCAATCTAATGTTCAACATCTAAACACACTTGTTTTCTGAATCCTGATTTAGTCAATGCAAAATCATCCAGCTTTTTATCTATCTTGTCAGTCTTTCTCATTCTGAATTCAACAGGTAAATACATTCCCTTCTTTAGGGTTTTCCCAGTCACTGGACCAAACCAATAATTCACAGGGTCACACCTGCATTACTTGCAAAGGTGTAAAGATCTTCCTTCAGTCCTTCAATTCACCTGTGGTGACCAGGAAGCACAGCCTTCTCAGTGGTGGAGTTTAATTTGGAGAACATTAATTCTATGGGATCTTCCAGCCTGAAATCTACAATGTCACCATTTTGGCCATAGCTTGGGAAAGTTACTTCCATTTTTTTACAACAGTCCCCAGAAGTCTGCACCCAGCAGGGCCAATGGCAGCTGTGGCCTGTTGGCTGGTGGATTCTGAGAGCTGTCATCCAAAAAGTAACTTTTCCAAGCTCTGATTTGAAAAAAAAATTCCTGGCAAAGACCTTTCATGGCCAAGACTTTTTCAATTTCCCAGGCCTTTTTAACTTTTGATCTTTGGTTATTGCTTTTGCTGTTAGCTTTTCCAGTGGTTACACTTTACTAGATTACACTGCATTTTTAAAATTATATGTTGGAGGATGAGTGTGCGTATGTGTAACCACTTTGAGTAAAGAATAGTCTGTCCATCTGTGTCCTTTCAAGTCACCTGTCAATTCATGGCAAATCCTTGAATTTCATAGGGGTTTTTTGACAAATATTTACAGGTGGCTTGCCAGTTCCTTCCTCTGAAATATAGCCTACAGCACCTGGTATCCATTAGCAGTCTCTCATATAAGTACTAACCAGGGCTGACCCTTCATAGCTTCTAAGAACAGACAGAATCTCGTGCCTTTAGGGTATTTAGGTTATGTACAAATAGTCTTTTCCAACTAACTAAGAAATTGTAGTTTAGGAATCATGCAAACCTCCAGCAGAGGGAGTTCCTCTGACTACCTAAGGTCAGAAGAAATATTTTTTAAGCATTACAACTCCCAGAGTCTCTCAGCTGATATCTCAGAGGGATTCTGGGAATTGTAACCTAACAGCTAACTTTTCTGAGCACAAATGAGAAGGCCTGATCCATTCACTACTGCTACTGACCTTAACAGTAGAACATTCTCACACTGAAGAAAATGGGCATTACCATTGCTGTGACTGTTATTATTACGGGTTATGCTTTTCCACTTGTTTGGGTGTTGCTGAGAATCTGGGAAATGAAAGAGTTTGACAGTGGCAGTTTGTTTTTTTGCATAGAGAAATCAGTGCAAGTTCACCGCCTTTTTAATTTTTGAGATTTAGTTTACAAATATATCATACCCCCCACCCCACAACATTTCATGGATGAAAACTTGGACACACATGGCCAGCCAACATCAGAGTGTGGTTAAAACAAGGAAGAACATTTAGGAGAGGATGCAGCACTTTGTTTTTGCCCAAGCCTACTCTAGACATCTTCCAAAAGAGGCTGGACAGCTACCTGCTGAGGATGGTTTAGATCCTGCACTGAGCCAAGGAACTAAACTTGATGGCCTGTGAGGCCCCTTTCAGCTCTTGATTCTACAATTCTACAAGGGCTTGGTCATCCTTTTAGCAGGGCCAAAGCTAAGGAGAGGGGAATGAGGGCATTGCCTCCCCAAATAAGAATTCTGATCCCTCCACTGAAATTTTCCTTTAGGCCCCAAATTTGTAGCATTGAGAGTCAATGTAGTGTAGTGGTGTGAGTGTTGGACTATGACCCTAGATTCCCTACTCAGCTGCAGAAACTCACTGAGTGATCTTGGGCACGTCTCACACTCTCAGCCCCAGAAAACCACGTGATAGTTTTGCCTAGGGATGGGATGAATCCAGAATTTTCTGAATCCCTGGAAGGTTCTGGGAATCCATGAATCTCAAATCTTTCGAATCCTATTTTTACAAAGAGTTTAAAAAGCAAGGGAAATAAGGATAATCTTGGGCAAGACACACTCTCTCAGCCTTAACAAGAGCCTAGGCAAAGACAAACCTCCCTCTGAAGAAATTTGGCCAAGACAATTGTCCTAATTTTGCCTGAGGATCTCCCCAGACTGAAAATGACATGAAGGCCCTTTGTACACAGGCAGGAAAATGTGGCTTCATCCCACATTTTCCTGCCTGTGTAAACAGGTCCACATACTACAGTAGAGAGATAATCCAGGTCAAAACTGGCTTTTCTTTGCATAGCTCCTTCCGGCATCATGGCTGTGACACCTTGTAAAATTCCAAACCCCTGAATTGTGTCTGAAAGAGGTTTGCAAGGGAGCTATGCAAAGGAATGTTTCAGCTGTCCTTGAAATCTCAAGCCTGTAGCTTCCAGGCAAGTAATGAATACGAAATGTTCAATTTAAATATCTTAGAATACAAGCCCAGCTGTAATTTGTGAAATTGTTAGCAAAAGCCATTATTACTCCAAGGGAAAATCTCACCTACTTACTATCTTCCCTAGTATGTATAATGTCCCAAGTTTTCAGGCATGCTGGTCTCCCAGGTTTTCTGGTGTCCCGGTCTTCCAGGTTTTCAGGCATCCTGGTCGCTCTGGTTTTCAGGCGTCCCGGTCTCCAACAATCTATTTAGTTGGCGGATTTGAAAGATTCGGTTTGCCTATTTTGGCACAAGGATTCAGATTCGGGAATCTTGAATCCCTACCCAGGATTCGAGGATTCAGTTGGCCCATCCCTACTTTTGTCTTAGAGGCACCCTAACTCGGAAATGACTTGAAAGGCACACAACAACAAGTAGCTTAAAACTTCAGTTGAGAAATACAGTAGAAATACAGTTAGGCATCCAAAGAAAAGGGGCAAACAAAGTGATCAAGGGAATGCAAACACAGCGAATAGAAGAATTCTAAGTGTGAACAATTTTCAGTCTCTCTCTCTCTCTCTCTCTCTCTCTCTCTCTCTCTCTCTCTCTCTCTCTCTCTCTCTGCCATGCTAGAAATTTGGGGACTGCAGGGAAATTTCATTGAAAGACATCCCAAGTTCAGTCCCTGGAATCTGCAGCTGAAAGAGATCAAAGAGCAAGTAATGAGAAGACGTTTTCTGTCCTGAGTCCTAAGGGCAGAGATAGGCATATCCAGGAGCTCTGGAGGGCCACAAAGCCCCCTTATGGCTGCCATATTGGATAACTTCAAGTCACTTTCTGGGGGATTATAAAAGTGTGTGTGTGTGTGTGTGTGTGTGTGTGTGTGTTGGGATGCCTCTGGCAGGATTATTTGGCCAAATCCAAGTGGAGTTTTTGTTTTTTCCATTTTCTTCTTAATATGTATTTTTTGGTGAAACAATTGGGGTACTGGGGCCTTAGGGGCCACAAAGCTCACACAAGATCTTCAGCTGACTGATTCCTATCCTGACTTGAGAGCAGAGGTGGCCAGTGTGTGCCCTTCTAGGTGATATTGTACTGCAATCCCCATCAGCCCTGGCCAGAAAAGCCAATTTAAGGGAATACTGGGAACTGATAACACAACAACATCTAGAGAGCCACATGTTGCCCCCTTTTAGGCCATTTCCACACTACACTGTTACAGTGCTATTATTCCACTTTCAACATCCTATGGAATCCTGGGGTTTGCAATTTAGGGAGCAGTCTTTAGAATTCTCAGCCAGAGAGCTCTTTGGCCTTAGTAAACTACAAACCCCAGAATTCCACAGGATGTTGAACGTGCAATAATAGCACTATAACAATGTAGTGCAAAAATGGCCATAGAGAGCTGCTACCAGTCCAAGCAGACAATACTGAGATAGACAACATAATGGTCTGACTTAGCAAAAAGTATTTCCACATGTTCCATTTATGATCATATATTTTATTTCCAGATTCCAGGGAGACTACAGTCAAGCCAATGGTGCCCATTCAGAAGAGAGAGGTACTGGCCTCCAACAGTCTTGGGGTGGGGGGGAATGCCTTCTCAGCAGCTGCTCCCACCCTGTGGAATGCTCTTCCACTTGAAGCTAGGTGTGCCCCCTCCCTGCTCTCCTTTCAGCAGCAAGCAAAAACTTTTCTTTTCAAACAGGCTTTTACATAAGCCGGGTACCTTTATTTATTAACTTTTTGTAAATTGAATATCATTTTAAGTGTTTTATGATTTTATATCCTTTTAATATTTTTAACTCTTCCAAAAGTTTTCAACGTGTTTAATGTTTTTAATGTGTTTTCACGTGTATTTATTGTTGGAAGCCGCCTTGAGTCCCAACTCCAGGGGAAGGGTAGCCTACAAATATAGTAAGTAAGTAAGTAAGTAAGTAAGTAAGTAAATAAATAAATAATACTGCAAGCTGGGAGGGAACCACTCCATAAGAGCCCAGTAGTATGGACTGTTGGTGAAGGGGAACCTGACAAAGGTATGGGCACAGGGGAATGGAGTCAAGTGACTAGAAACAGAGATGCAAGGAAGAGACATGGAGGTATAGAGTATAGAGAAAGAGTATAGAGAGAACCATTACATTTTCTGGAATTCTTGGTTTGTGATGTGAAGCTATTTTTAAATGTCTTTGAGGTCAGAAGTGAGAGCCATCCATAGCAACTAATTGACAAATCCAAGATTTGTATGAACCTCAGATGGTGCAGCAGTAAGTTCAACCCCATCCCACTCCAAAAAACAAAAACAAAAACCCTAAAGCACAGCAGTAAAGAAAGTTCCTGTTCAGTGAACAGAAGCATTCCATACTGCAGCATTTTGTTGCAGATCTCACTTGTCATGCTTTAATAGCAACCAATTTCAGGTGTAAGAGTATGTCTCTGATTTTAATTCAGCAATTGCAGAAATAGTGCTATTCTAAGGAAAAGACTGTGTATTTCTTTGACAAAAGATCATGTTGCTTTCTTGTTCGTCCATGAAGAGATGCTACTACGTGGTGTGAATACATGAAGACCTCACCCTCCTGCCTGCCCATTCTTTGAACATTAAAATGCGGTGCACAGGATGTACTTTCTAGCTTTGTTTTGTCTGGTCCCAGGAGATGTGGCCATGAATTTTTATCCAACATAATGTTTGATTGGTATAGAAATATACCGCAGGGTTTTTTTAAAATTAACATTTGTCACTCCGTGTTAAATATTGCTTGGAGGAATAGCAGCTTGGAAGAGGTTACATTTAGCCTGGGCGCAAAGCCAAAACACATTTCTAATCCTCACTCCCGTACACCCTACTCCACCCTGCCAGCTATTACTGGAATTAGCAATAACCTTGAAATCCTTAATGTGCACAGTGTGTTTTCTGCAAAATCTCATTTGAGTTGTACTGAGAAGTTTCAACTGCATGTTCTTACTGGAGGTAATTATATGATAGCCACCTGCTACTACAACTCTTGGCTACTTTGCATGTGCAAAGGCAAACAGGTTTCTTGGTTGGTCAGTTTCGCTTCAATCCAACTGGTAATCCAAGCTGGAGCAAATTCATTAAATCAATGAGATCTGCATAAGTATTGATCTACCATTTACCAGCTGGTTCAACAGGTCAACTAGTTATTTGTTTAAAGCATTTCTAGACTGCATTTTAATTAAAAGCAATGTTTAAAGCAGTGTAATATGACAATAATGCAAGAACATAAGTCAACACCTAAAACTAACGAATTGATTAAGACAAATAAAAAAATCTTTAAAAATCTATCATGTTGCTAAGTTATTGTTTTGCTGTAGCTTATACAGGAAGCACCCACCTTTCAGTACCCCAGTATCTGATGGCTCGCTCTTTCAATGCTTCCAAATCAAGGACAAGTTCCATTAATTGACATGGGGTTCGCTCTTTCAACAGTTCATCTTGAATGTGGGGGCTTGCTTGGGACGATGTTCATACGTCTTGCCTACAGAAAGAGTGGATTCCCTGGTCAAATTAATGGAACTTGTCTGTATTGAAAGCATCAAATCACTGGGTTTCCATCTGTTCTTCTTGCCTATACAGGCTCATTTGGGACAGTGCATGCACTGCCTACAAAGCAAGCTGGGGAGGGCACCAACCTAGTTGAGAGACATTACAAGCTCCGTGAGTGCGCAGTCAGTCCCAAGTGAGCCTTCATAAGTCCTTCATGTTCCCTACAGTACATGGGTTCTGCTTTTCAACCCTTTCTACTTCCTGACAGTGCTTCCATCCCTAACCTGTCAGATAAATGAGGAAGCTTGCATAGAAAACTGACAGTTGGTGGTATAATTTGTCATACAAGAAATGCAAAATAGACAAAGAAACTAATCAACTGTAATTTTTAGATTTGAATTTTATTATATTTTATGAATTTTATTATTGCAAGCTACCATGGTTCTTTTGGGGGAAAAGGCAAGATAAAAATGTAATAAACCAAGCAATAAAACCAATATTAGAGGCATGTGAATAATGAAGGAATGCAACTGAATGCTGCCAAAGGTTTTGGAAACCACAAAAGATCTTCATGATGAACAGACAAATGAACTGGCGATTGTCCTCCTTGCTGTTGAGAATTCATACACAGGACTCATCTCTGAAAAGACTCTGTCCCTAGTTGCTTTCCACCTGATCTCACCTGGCATGTACATCTAGGTGCATGTGGAAAGGATGGTGCCCTGGTCCCAAGAGGTTTATGGTTTTAAAAGTTTGGGGCACATTGAACTAAAGCCAGAGCAGAGCTTGGAAAAGGTGTGGGGTTTTGTTTTGTTTTGGACTACAATTCCTAAACCCCCACAGCCAGCATGGTCAAAAAATAGACAAAAATAATTTATGGACTATTTAGTCTTTTGTAATCTAAAATCCCTCTCCCTGAAGTTGTACCAGAAATGCACTGGAAATAAATGCAATTCTTCAAAAAAAAATAGTTATATAGGTTTTTGTGTATACATTTATATTAAAAACATGTTGTGCTTCTTGTTCATCATATGTGCCTTCAGTTCATTTCCAACCCATTGCAACCCTAAGGTGAAACTATTACAGAGGGTTTTGGTTTTTTTAATTTGCCACTGCCTTCCTCTGAGGGTGAGAAAGTGTGACTTCCCCAAGGCCACCTGGTTGATTTTCATGGCTGAACAGGGATTCAAGCCTTGCTTGTTTGATCTAGTCACAGGAACAACACCTCAGTTATAACCAGTTCAAATTACTGTAATGCACTGTGTGTGGCACTGTGTGGAGACATTGCTTGGAAACTTGGGCCATTTCCGCACTAGACTGTTAATAGCACTATGATTGCACTTTCAACATCCTATGGAATCCTGGGGTTTGCAGTTTTGGGAGGGGCCAGCTGGTCCTTCCCGAAACTGCAAACCCCAGGATTCCATAGGATGTTGGAAGTGGAATCATAGCGCTATTAACAGTCTAGTGCGGAAATGGCCTTTGTGTAGGGCTACCTCTGGAAAATATTCAGTTCAAGATGTTACAGCCAGACTGCTGACAGGAGCTAGTTAGAGGGAAAACAAACATCTCTTGTTAACAACCTCACTGGCAACCAGTTTGTTTCTGGGCACAGTTCAAAGTGTTGGTTATGACCTACAGACTCCTATGTGGCATGGTTTCTTCCCCATATGATCCTTCCTGAGAACTTCAAGAGAAGGTTTTCAGGTCCACCACCCTCTTTCAGTGCTATCACCAGATTTGATGAGGGTGAAAGGGAAGGTCATTTTGTGACTTCTCCTAGGGGATGAAATTCTTTCCCACAGGAAGCTAGGCTGGATGGCAAGGAAGAGACCATTCTAGCTTTCCTCTGGAGGGAGTTCCAAAATGTAGGGGCAGCAACCAAAAAAGGTCATATCTCATGTTTCCATTTTAAGTGCCACAGCTCCATCCTATGGAATCCTGGGATTTGTTACTTGATGAGAAACTTTTCGAGAGCAATTCCCTAAACTACAGCTCTAGAGTTCTCTGGCAGAGAAGTATTTCATGAAACCACAAATCCCGGGATTCTGTAGGATGGAGCCATAGCAGTCAAAGCAGTATCAAAGTCCTATATTTTTGTAATGTGGATGTACCCAAAGACTACAAAACCTAGACACATGAAATTTAGTGTGTTTGTTAAGGGTTCACATCCAGGAACTATTTTTGTTGTAGTGTGCCTTCAAGTCATTTCCAGCCCTAAAGTGAACCCATCACTGGGGCTTCTTAACAAGATTTGTACGGGGGGGGGGGTGCCATTGCCTTCCTTTGAGGCTGAGAGAATGTGACTTGCCCAAAGTCACCCAGTGGGTTTCAATGGCTGAACAGGGATTTGAACCCTACTTATCTGATCTTGTCACAGTGACAGACATCTTAGTTAGAACTAGTTCAAACCTTGGTCTTCCAGAATCTCAGGGCCTTTCTGCACTACACTGTTATAGTAGTATTATTCCACTTTCAACAACCTATGGAATTCCAGGGTTTGCAATTCAGGGATGGCATTTAGAATTCTCTGCCAGAGACCTCTTTGGCCTCAGGAAACTGCAAACCCCAGAACTCCACAGGATGTTGAAAGTGGAATAATAGCACTATAACAGTGTAGTGTGGAAAGACCCTCAGTCTAGCACTCAAACCACTGTGCCATGCTGGCTCACAGGGAACTATTTAATTTACATTAATTTAAATCTATCTGTGTGTTTGAAGACTGAAGTAAAGTTTTCAGGCACCAGACAGCAAATTACCCTAGCCCGCACTCAGATTTGCAACTCATATAGCATGAAGCTAGGGAAGAGTGCTCAAAGGACAGATTTATAGAAGTCCTCTTCCCCTTGTTGTGGGGTTGAACCCCACACAGACATTGTGTGGGCAGACCTCTCTCTATCTTCACCGCTCTCTGTCAAGGCTTTAGGGGTGCACAATAACCATGGATATTCTTATGAGTCCCAGTAGCTGTGGCTTCACTCAGACAAAGAGGGCACAATTTGTCCAATTCTGACAACCACGTGATTGCTTGAAGGCTTAAACATATCAAACTGAAGGCTATTCCTTCTTTCCAGGCAAAGTCAGACACTTTATCTAGTCTCAGGTAAAGATGGAACTACATAACATAAACCTTAAATATTTAAAGAAACATAGGCAAAGAGACAGGTTATATAACCCTACCATAATCACGCAAAAAGCAATATTGCGCAACCGCTTATATCTTGCAGATATTAATTATCACCACTAGAGGACACTTGTTAACAACATCCAGTTGAAAAGCAACCATAGGTTTTTTTTTCTTGCATGCTGTAATTTTTTAAATCTATTTTCGATAAACCACCTAAAAGTAGTATTAGCAAAACAATATTGAAAATTTTCATTATAAATGACATTGCAAGAGGTGTGTGTGTGTGTGTGTGTGTGTAGCTGTTGCTTATGATCAGGCTTACAAAGAATTTGGAGCTGGAAATTAGAATACCTGGAGTCCAAACTAACCATCGTTTTAACTGAATCAGAAAATGCATGTATCAGAAAATGAGTAATTTTTTTAAACCTCATTCTTTTCTTAAGTTTGTTGAGTCCCTTAATACAGCCAGCCTCTCTCTGATGCCTTCCATATATATTAGACTACAACTCCATCAGTCCCAGCCAGTGAAGAGTTCCAGATTGGGGCAAGCTTTCTTAATACAACAGGATGCTGGACTCCTATTTCTTGAAGAAATTATCATCATGTTAATTGACTCCTAAAAGGTATTTCAAGCCACATTGAGATAACTTTTTATCAAAACAGGCATGAAGGGAGAGAATCTGGCTTTAGGATAATGAAGCACTTAATATTATTGGAGGGGATGGAGCTTTGTTTCTGAGGAAAATAAAGATAATACGCAATACTTATAAAAAAAATTAAATATTATCAAGAAGCTAAGAAATATTTACAACTCCAACATGCTGTCAAGTCTGTTCATCCATGTAGCTTACTAGAAATGTCATGAGTAGTTCAGCACCTGTTTAAGATTTGAATTGTAGCACAGTGGTATATAGTGGCTGAGGGAAACATTCCCTACCAGTTGTCAGAAAACCAGAACTTGGGGAAGTTACTTTTTAGACTACAGCTCAAGGAATCCAGGTGGCCCCTACAGAGAACGCACAAGATCCCCAGTGACTAGTCCAAGGGACATTATTTATACAGATATTGAAGGCTTTACTTCAGGAATAGGGACCCTCTAGCCTGGAAGCTAAATCTGGTCTGGTAGGGCAGCCAGCTGTGCCTCGGGCAGTGCTCTTCCCCTTCCTGCGAGCTCCCCAGAGTCTCAAGGTAGCAATTCAGTTTGTTCAGGGAAGACGAGAGCAAAGCTGGTGCAGGACTCAGTCACAAACTTGAATTTCACTTTGCTCCTCATTCATCTTCCTCCAGCTGAGAAATCCAAGGCCCAGGAAGAGCAAAGCTGACTCTGGATTCATTTGGCATCTGTAGGAACCACTTTTCAGGATGCCAACTAAGTTTGTCCACCTTCTGCTTTTTGTCACAGTTGGGAGCACAAGCAGCAAGCAAAGCGAGTGCACGGCTCAATAAGTGACAGGAGGAGCTGTTCCACCATGTGCTGGCTGAATGCCTTTCTCTATCTGTGCAAAGATAAATACAAAAATCTGTTCCTCTCCTTGTACAGAAGGAAAAAAGAAAATGAGATTGGGGATCCTGGGAGGTGGGGCATCTGACATTCCCCAGCCCTCTGAATTGGTCCTGAAGCAAAGCTGTTTGGCTCTGGAACCAATCCTATTCCCCACCCCTGCCTTTTTAAAGGCCATATTATAAGGCAAGGGCAATTATTGGAGAGGCACAGATTGAACAGTAAGACAGAGAAGATTTTGTGTTTTCTAATTCTTTGTTTCCAGTGTGCTCTTTTGAATAGAAATCAAAATAAACATGAAAAATTACCTTTCCATCTAAGAACCAGTAGTAATCTTCATTGTAATACTGTAAATCATTCTATAGGAGCTAGCATGGTATACTTGTTTGAATGTTGGACTACAATTCTGGAGACCAGGCTTTGAATCCCCTCTTTGCCATGAAAACCCACTGGCTGACCTTGGGCAAGTCACACTCTCTCACACTCAGAGGAAGACAATGATCACATTTTGCCAAGAAAACCCGATGATAGGTTCTCCTTGGGATCACTGTAGGAAACAACTTGAAGGCACACAACAACAGCAAAGTAATTTCACACTTTCTTCAGTTTCTTGAGAAATCTTCTGAAATACAGTCATAAGCAAATGTGAGTTTAGATGATTAATCAGTTAAAGAACACGCTGACAAATTGAAAATGCTTTGTTAAAGGTGCCACTGTGGTTCCCCCTAGTTGCTTTCATTCAGCACAGATTATTCCTGCAACACATACATGTTATCAACTGGATCTCTTGCCCTACTTGCTGAGCAGATAGGGTTGAAAGTTGAGCTGTTATAGGAAGGGCCACCCAAAGTGCAGTACTTACACTGGCTTTCCCACATGACATGTGTTGCTTGTGAGTGCACAGCAGTATTGATCTCTTCCATGCATCCAATCTGGTATGTAGATTCTGCTGCCAATCCACCATGATGTCTGCCATGTTGCACAGACTGCCCATTACAGAAGACTGCATCTCATCCCATCTTTATTTGAACAAGGGATCCCCAGAGCTCATTTTGAGTGTAAGGGTTCAGACATGTAACAACAACAATTGGAACATAATATGCCAGATATAACTGTGGTTGTGAAAAAGAAAGCTTGGATGATTGATGTGGCAATCCTGTGGGAAAGCAGAATTGAAGATGAAGAGAGGAAAAAGATTATGAAATATTGAGACTTACAAACTGAGATTCAGTACCTCTGGGAAATGAGTACCACTGTGGTTCCAGTAGAGAGAGGTGCTCTGGGAGCAACTCCAAATGAACTGATATAACATCTGAACAAAATTGCCATAGATAGGATTCCCATAGCACAGTTACAAAAAGTGATGCTGCTTGGAAAATTCCATGTTATCTATGACCCCACTGATTCCTAGATAGAATCTAATCACTGATGGTCTAGAAGTCAACCACTTGGTAGACTGTGAAGCTGATGATAATTTATAGATTACATTTATATTCCACCTTTCCTTTGATGAGCTCAAGCCACTATATCTGTCTTTTTTCCTCACTTATTCTCATAACAACCCTTTAAGGTGAGCCAGCAGCAGATTAAGCAAATTTCCTGCCTCAGCAAAGACCATAACCTAGTGCAACATCTAAACAACAAAAGAAATGATGATGATGATGATGATGATGATAATGATGATGATAACAATAGTAGTATCAAACAATTCCAGTGGTCTTTTGACCTCCCCAATGGGTTTCCATGACTGAGCAGGAATCAAACCCTGGTCTCTAGGGTCATAGTTCAACACTCAAACCACTACATCACACTGGCTTTAGACGAGGGTAATCATCAGGCTGATCAGCCTGTGTTTCATCTTAATGGCAAGCAGTGCTTAACTGGTGGTTTGTTTTCTTGACTTAGAGATGGTCACTATAGTGTAGCATGTGAATGCAAAACAGACATCAGGATAATAGCCTAAGATTTCATTGCACAGTGTTCATCAAATCTGCAGATTAAATCTATATTCTTCCTTCATTTTTCTAGGAGTGCTGTAATTTACCATGCATGTATGGGATGTTGTATTTTCATACAAACGTTCTAACCATCCTGTTCTGGTTTTTAAAGACGGATGTTGTGCTCTGTCGTTGCTTCTGCACTTACGGCTCCCAGCACTGTTTCCAACCAGTGCTGAAATGGACAGCTCCGCCATTACTTTCAGCCTCTGTACAGGGTTACTAGCAGTCCTTAAGTCAATTCCTCTTCCAAAATGGGACAAATGGGAAGAGGAATCCTATCCCTTTTCCAGACATGAGAGAAGAGGAGAACAAAATTAACAATACAACAGAACAAAACAAAACAAAGTTCTTCTTGGCTCCTATCCTTCAATGTTAGCCCAGTGTTGTTCTAGCAAGGAAATTCAAATGCAGTACAAAAGAAAGGAGAGACAAACAGACAGACAGAGAATGCCTGAGTCTTTAAAGAAGAGCTCTGCATTGATGGATCCATTGCCAAATGTCATGTGTGTTTTAAAATCTCTTGCCATGGCAACTTAGCTATGTACAACTAAACAAACCAGCAATGTACATTTGCAGCTTTTGGATGTCTCTGTCAAAATTCAAGCTAATCCTTTAGATAAGAAGGAGAGCAGGGCAGCCATTCCTTTGATGATTTGTGTGCCTGTCTTTATGTGTTTTGAGTATGTGTATTTCCACACATCAAACTGCCTCATGATTCATGGCCACTACCTTCTACTAGCCTCCCTTGAAATATCAGCAGCTGGTATTCCTTGATGCCCCCCCCCCCATTCCAAGTACTAACTCAGCCTGACCCTGCTTAACTGTCAGGATCAGACAGGGTCTGGTGCCTTCAGGATATTTAGGGAGTATTTTATTCTTGACAAATGGCTCTTCCTACTGCTTGTCCTGTGCATTTGGGTTCACTTATTTGAGCGGTATAGAGTTAGTTGTTGTGTAACCAAACCAGATACAATGCACTCCAGGAGCCACACACCATGTGATTGGCACACAAAAAGTTCCATTTCCAACTCTTTGCATCACCAGTTAAAGAATCTTGATAGTGTCCCAAGAAAATTTCTGTTTGTGGCTTTGGAGAGACGCTGGTAGTCAAAATAGATAGCATGAAGCTAGAACAAAAGTAGGATGCCTGTGATCTTCAGGATGTTGCAGGATTGCAAATTCTTCAGATCAAGCCAGCACCATGGATGGCACGAGAGGATGGGAGCTGCAGTCCAACAAAATAGGGAGAGCTACACTTTCTTCAACCTGGGGCTAGAAGTAGGAGATTCTGGGAGTCGTTGCCCAAAGAGAAAAGAAAAAAGAAAAGAAAAAAGCTCCCTGGGTTCTACCCCCAACCCAGCAGCTGGCTCAGAAAAACGGGAAGGGGGAACTAGGGCCAGGGGACGGTTTACCCAGTTGGTCCAACAAAGAGCAACAGCCCCAGCGCGGATCTCCTATGCCAGCGGCAGAGAGGCTGGGAGCAGACGCCGCCTTCTTCCCCCTGCCGCCGCCGCCGCCGCCTCCTCCTCCTCCCACTCCACCGCATGGGAGAGAGAATGTGGGGGGAGAGCTACCCAGCCCCTCCAGCCCAGAACCAAAGAGAACAAAGAACAGACGCCGGGGCTTCTCTGGAAACCTCCTGAGGAGCTCCTCGTCTTCGTTTGGGGAGAAGACAACAGAGGAGGAGGAAGAGAAGGAGGAGAAATCAAAAGAGGTGGAGGGCAACCCTCGCCCCGTTTAGCCCCTTCCCGCTTCGCCGGGCTGCCCAACGCCACCTCGGGGGGCCTGTCTCCGCGTTACTTGCCCGGGGTGCCCCGTCCTCCACGCCGGAGCTCCGGCCAGGCTGCTCAGGGGCGCGGCTCTTCGCCTGATCCTGCTCTCCCTCCCTCGCTCCCTCCCTCCCGCTGCGCCAATGCCTGGGATAGGGGCCATCGGCGCTCGGTGCCGGCACCGCCCGAGGAGGCGCCCCAGGAAGGCCGGGGAGGAGGAGGAGGAGGGCGGCCACCGCGCCGGCTCCGGAGAGGCGGCCATGGACGCGGCCATCTGGATCTACCAGTTCCGCCTCATCGTCCTGGGCGACTCCACGGTGGGCAAGTCGTGCCTCCTGCACCGCTTCACCGAGGGCCGCTTCCCGGGGCCGATGCACTCCGACCCCACCGTCGGGGTGGATTTCTTCTCCCGTCTGGTGGAGATCGAGCCCGGCAAGAGGATCAAGCTGCAGCTCTGGGACACGGCCGGTCAGGAGAGGTTCAGGTACGGCGCGTGGAGCCCCGTCCCCTCCCCCCCTCCTTCCTTGTTTGTTTTGGTTTGCAAAGTACGACCGCCCCCCAGGTCCGTCCCCCTCTTTTCCCAATGCCCATGTGGAGCGTATGTGAGGTAGACAGTCATCCAAGAGCCCTTCTGAGCAGGTGCAAAGTGCACCTTTCCCGCTCGGGGTTCCTGCGTAGGTTTTAACCCTTTGAAGGTGCAGGCGCACCTTCTCACTGGAAAGCCAAACAAAAACTCTGGAAAGTTTTTTTGTTTTTTGTTTTTTTTGGACTACTATTCACAGTCCCGGCTGGGAGATTCTGGGAAGTGTCGTCCAAAATAAATGAATGAATGAATGAATGTCGTTTTTCCAGGCAGTGCTTTGAAAGTGCTGATTCAGCTCTCCAGCATCTTCAGAGTCATTGTGTTAGGAACACGGCCCTGGGACTGCTGAAGGGACAAGCAGATTATGGCATCAGCTTTGCTGACCTGTGTGCATGTGCCTTCATGTTGCCTGTCAACTTATGGCAAGTCCCTGAATTTCATAAAGTTTTCTTTGGCCGAGGAATACTCAGAGGCGGTTTTGCTAGTTCCTTCCTCTAAAAACTAGCACCTGGTATTCACTGTCGGTCTCCCATCCAATACTAACCTAGATGGAGTTGATTTCATCAGGTGGTTAGAGGGCTGGCATGGTGTATATGTATATGCATGGGGTTTGCAGGGGTTGCTTATCACTTCCATGTCATTGGAGCAGAGAATCTGCTGTGGGTTTTTCTCTGAACTTTAAAGGAGACATTCAAATAACCACCAAACAAACACCCTAAAGGCACCAGGCCCCATCTGATCTTGGAAGCGAAGCAGGGTCAGACCCAGTTAACATTTGGCTGAGAGACCACCAACAAATACCAGGTACCATAGGCTATATTTCAGAGGAAGGAACTGGCAAAACTACCTCTGAGTATTCCCAGCCTAAGAAAACACTATGAAATTCACCATAATTTATTGGTGACTTGAGGGCACATATATACATATCTCCCATATAGATTCACTACCTTGGGTAATTCAAATTCAGATCACAATCCAGCGGGAATCCACTGCCTCACTGATGTGGAAGATACCACCCCTTGCTTGTCAAGGGTACCCTGCACAGGGAGGTAAAACAGTGTAGCTTCTTGCATGATATGGCCATTTTGCCTCACTATTTTCTGTGCTTTGCATATATCTGCATTTGAGGGGCTGGGTTCGAAACCACAGAAGCATTCAGACACAATTAGGCAGTGGTACATTTAGGGACAATCAAGCACAGCCCTGCCATAAGGCAAAGTGAGTCAACTACTTCAGGCAACAACTTTTGGACGTCATGGAAGAAAGGGCAGCAAATTATTAGTCACTTAATTTATGCTCCTATTGCTGCTGCTTCCTCTCCCCTCTCCTTCTTTTTCTTCTTCACTGCCAGGAATAGGGAAAGGATCTTGTGAGATTTACTGCTTTATATGCCAAAATAATTTGGTTGGCTTGGCATACAGTGCCCCTAGACTTTGGCACTGGGAAACCATCTGCTGCTGCCTTGCCTCAGGGAGCAGAAGGTCTTGGACTGGCCCTGGTAACAATAAATCTCCTTGTTTTTAAGTATCATAAAAGTGTGTTTGTCTGTTGGAGGCTACCTTGAGGTGGAGGTAAGGAATTCTGGGAGTTATCATCAAACAAAGAAACAACCTGGCTATCACTAATCTCAGCATAGCTACCCCCATCTCAAATTAGCTATCACTTTAGTTAGCCATTCTTGTCTCCACCAATGACTTCGTTGACCAAGACCTCAGTGTTCACCCAAAAAAAAGCAGGTCCTTGTTTATTTCCTTTATTTCTTCTCTGATAGTACTAGAATTTTCTTAACAGCCAATGGGGCTTTTTGTGTCAGAGAAGCAAGAGGGTCATAAGGAAATATTTCTTTAGTCAGTTCAGTTGTAAACTGTGGAATTCACAGGATGCCCAGATGGTATTTGCTACTCCAAGACATGGCACCAGCTGACAGCATGGAGGCTTTAAAGCAGAATTAGACAAATTCATGGAGGATAAGGCTATCAATGGTTATAAGTCATGATGATTATATATTACCCCCAATACCAAAGAACTTTTGTCCCTGTATGGCAGCTCTCAGAGTTTGGAGAGGTTATTTTTTGTATTGCAAGTCCCAGAATCCCCCAGTCAGCATAGCCACCAGATTCTAGGAGCTATCATCCAAAAAAGTAGCTTTTAAAAGCTCTGTCATTTCCTAGGAATTTGGCATGATTGCACTCGTACCCTACTGTGGTCTTCCTGCAAAGCATTTAGTTGGCCACTGCAGGAAACCGGAACGTAAGTTAGAGAAGCCTTTTTAGTGATCTAGTAAGCCTCTTGTTATGTTTTGTTTGGGGGATTTCTGTGTAGCTGCTCCTAGGGTAACTAAGAAGGAAAGCAATTAAACACCACTAAAATCAAAGGAGTAAGTAACAGCAGTAAAGCCAACAGAAAAATAATAGAAAAGAATAAAAATGCAGCAGCATTGTAAAAACAGGAAAAAAGCCTACCATTTTACTTTTTAAAAGACGTGACACTCAGTCCTAAGAAGATATTTCAGGTGCTGAACTTAGGAAGCCATTTGTTGTTGTTGTTGTTGTTGTTGTTGTTGTTGTGTGCCTTCAAGTTGACTTCAACTAAAGGCATCTCTTCCATGGGGTTTTCTTGGCAAGATTTATTAGGAGGAAGTTTCCCATTGCCTTCCTCCAGGGCTGAGAGAGTGTGACCTGCCCAAGGTTACCCAATGGGTTTCCATGGCTGAGCAGCAATGTGAACTCTGGTCTCTCAGAGTCCTAGTCCAAAATCAAACCACAACACAATGCTGGCTCTCATTGGAAGTGATAAGGAAGCCAAATATCTCTAATAATGTGTACAGGATGTTTTCCTTATTACTGAGCAACTGTGAGCAGCAGCACAGACAAGCAGAATTTTGGTCAGTGAGGGTGGCCATAGTAGACCCTTACTCTTCCCAGCCTTTTAGAAATTAATAATACATCCTTATTTTCCATTTGAGTCCTTTGTGGGGTTGCTTCCATAAAGCATATGATGCCCATTTGTCCTATCTTAGAATCATAGAGTTGGAAGAGACCACAGGGGCCATCCAGTCCAACCCCCTGCTATGCAGGAACACACATCAAAGCATTTCCAACAGATGGCCATCCAGCCTCTGCCTAAAATCCTCCAAAACAGAAGATCCCACCACACTCGGAGGCAGCATGTTCCACTGCCAGACAGCTCTGACCATCAGGAAGTTCTTCCTGAAGTTCAGATAGACTCTCCTTTCCTGCAGCTTGAATCCATTGCTCCTTATCCTAGTCTCTGGAGCAGCGGAAAACAAGCCCGCTCCCTCCTCGACATGACTTCCCTTCAAATATTTAAACGTGGCTATCATGCCCCCTCTTAACCTTCTCTTCTGCAGACTAAACATACCCAGCTCCTTAATCCGTTCCTCATAAGGCATGGCTTCCAGACTTCACCATTTTGGTCGCCCTCCTCGGGACACGTTCCAGCTTGTCGATATCCTTCTTGACTTGAGATGCCCAGAACTGGACACAGTATTCCAAATGAGGCCTAACCAATGCAGAATAGAGTAGTAAATCTCATATTCTGTTTTTGTTTGGCCAACATGAGTCTTCTTTGCTCCTTACAATAGTGACAGTCAGTGTGTTTTGGTGCTTAGCATGTTAAATTGGAACCTGAGACAGTGTGAGTTCTAGTCCCCACTGAGCCATGACCACTCACTGGGTCAGCCTAACTTACCTCACAGGCGAATTGTGTGGCGGAGAAGAGGCAGGTACTCCAATTTGAGCTCAGGATACAAACATAACTAATAAATTAAAATAAAACTAAGCAGTTTGATTACATACACTTAGGCTTCAATGGAGACAATGCATTCCTGACCCTCCTGACCAACCCACAGATGTTGATTAACATATCATAGCTGGGATTGTCAAGCAATCACTAATTCTAAACAGATATTTTGCTTAGGTTTTACTCAGAAGTATCACAGATTGTGTTTTCTTGAGTTTCTCCTGTCATTTGACTTCATACTCCATGTCTGCGAACTGAAAATCACACTTCACATATCTGATGAAGTGAACTCTCTAGACCATGAGAACTTATTCAACAATACATCTGTTAGCCTTGAAAAGGCTAACATGGCTACCCCTCTAGAAGTGTGAACAACAGTCTACCAAGACTCTTTGTGATTCAACCAACACATGCATGCTACTGAAGATTATGCGCACCCTACATTCAGAGCAGTTTAATCCCGAATATTTAACTATTCATTATTGTTCATTTATCTTTAATACTTTCAGTATTGTGCTTCTGACTGATTTCTTTGTTGGTCCATTTGAATGTATTTGATAGACAAGTGGGACGGAAACATATGACAATTAATTAACTAATTAGTTTGTCAACATACAGTTAAGTTGTGGAGGGACTATAGCTCAGTGACAGACCACATGCTTTGCATCTGAATTGTCCAAGGTGTAATCTCTGGCTTCACTGATTAAAGAGACACAGTTATACAGGAGACTGGGATATTGATTCTTTTCTTGGCCAGGATTTTGCTCACACCACCAAGACTTTACCTCAATTGCCTTTTGAGGGCGGGGGGGGGGGCAGGGGATTCCTATTTCAGAACCCAATCAGGAAAAGAGTAGTTGGTAAAGGAAAATTCTGGTTAGCAGAAAGCCACCCCATCCCACCCAGTCTTTCTTTGTATAGAATGACTCCCACTTCTGGTCTTTTCAGCAGAATTAAAGCAAATCTGATATATGATGTGTGTGTGCAGCCTTCAACTCCCCTGTCAACTTATGATGACCCATGAATTTCATAGGGTTTTTGTAGGCCAGGAATATTCAGAGGTGGCTTTGCTACTTCCTTCCTCTGAAATATTGCCTAGAGCACCTGATATTTGTTGGTGGTCTCCCATCCAACTACTAACCAGGACTGACCCTGCATGCAGAGACAGAGGCCTTCCTCATCTGTTTTTGGTTTGGTTTGGTTTCATTTTGTTTCCTGCTTACTTAAAATGAGGAGAAAATCTCGCTTTCAGAAGCCTCCAGGAAGCATTATTCCCCACTGAAATTAGGTTTCTGCCCAGTAAGCAGCTTGTTTTGTTAAAATAGATATAGATATAGTATAGATATAGATATAGATACAGATATAATTTTGTCTGAAACAGGAACTAGCCTTCCAGTTACTTCTAATTTTGATGTGAGGGGCTTTGTTCAGCCTGTTGTGAGTGTGCATTTGCCCCAGAACCTGGCAAAGCTGCTCACCTCTGATGCAATGCTTCATCTGTGTTGGAGCTGCTGAGAGGAAGCTTCGATCTTTTCTGATTGCTCCAAAGTAAAACTGAGGCTGTTGTACTTTGGACATATCATGAGATGACCTGACTCCCTGGAATATGGGATAATGCTTGGTAAAGTAAAAGGCAGTAGAAGAAGGAGACCACACTGAAGTTTATTGTTTGTTTGTTTTTTATTATATTTATAGGCCGCCTTTCTCCCGGAATGGGACCCAAGTGGCTTCCAACAATAAATACACAAGTTGGGTTAATCTGAGCAAGGAAGCTACAGCTCTGTGTTTGCAAGACCTGAGCAAGGCAGCTTATAACTAGGGGTCCTGGAGGTGTCCCATTCATAAGGTTGCCCTAAGTCAATGTCAACTTGAACAGCAAATAACAGACAACAAAAAGTAAATAAAGGTATTGTTGCAACCACAAGTCATACATAATACAGTCTCTCCAAGAACTTGTTACTTGCTCCCTGAGATTGTTAACCATGATGAAAGCAGAAGCACAGCTAAGAGATACCTCCTTCTTCACCTCTTCTTAAAGCTGGAAAAAAGTTACTGTCTGGTACAGGATTTTATAGGTTCAGGACCATCACCTTACTATATAGATGAGGTAGTTCTTAGATTTATTTTATCTTATTTGTAAGCTGCTTTTCTCCCGGCGTAGGACTCAGGGCAGCATTTTACCACAATCCAGCTGTCCATAGGTTCCTGGACTGGAGGTCCAATCATCCTTCAACATTTGCTATGCTGACTAAGGTTAATGGAAGGTGCAGACTGACAACATCCAAACACTAGTTGACCATCCCAGTAAGCTGAAGTCATGGCACAAAGAAATAAATGGAGAAGTGAGGCTATCAGATAAATGCTGATACAGCTCCTGTGGAAAGCAGGGGCAGGAAACTAAAATGCTTTAAACTGGTTCACAGCTGAGAAGTGATTCAACTCGATCTTTATCCCAGATGCTAAAATCACCAGAGATGGAATTAGCTCCATCCCCATGGTACCTTCAAGTATATTATTTTATCTCCTTATCAATCTACCCAGCTTTGTGTATAATGTATGGGCCTTTCCCTTATGCCCACAGACCTGCTATAATGATGGGCATTTTTGTTAGTTAATAATAACAGATACTTAGCATTTTCTTCTTGTTTATACTTTTCATCAATAAATTATTAAATGCATTCTGCTTAAAATCTTGTCAAAATGATTTTCTTCTTGAGTTCCCTTCCAGCCTGCCCATTGTCAAGGCAACAGTTAGCTTTGAAAAGGCTGTAAATAAACTGATATGACTGATATAGACTATACCTATTGTAAATCACGTAATGATAATAACTGAAAACAATAATGCTCAATGGGATATATCACTTTGTACCACAGAAGAGTGTTAATGTTTGCTTCTGATCGGAGACAGCCTGATGGATATTTGTAGATTTTGCATGATAAAATATTCTTACTGAAACAAAATGGTATGTAACATTCTACATATGTTCAGGCAAAGTATGTGCATACTTGTGTGGACTATTTGCTCCAGCAAGAGTAAACCCATTGAATCAATAGGACTGCTTACAATGACATTCATTTAGTGTGCTCACTCCAGTTAGAACTAATAATTTAATGCAATGTTTTCTTATTTCATATTCTTAGCTATTTGCTGCAGATCTATACATGCAGATAAACCACATAGTACAGAGTTTCTAAAATCTTTCCCTATTAAAAGCAAACAAACTTTCAGTTAGGACTTTCTCATTTCTTTTTGTCATTGTTTACCTGCTTAATGTTTTATGTTGGAACAACTTTTTCTTTAAGATATAAACTAAACTTGTCTTGACTGCTTCCATTTAAAAAGCTATTAGCTCAGGAAGCATGGTAAACCAGAGTCTCTAATACACTACTTTTCCATGAACTGAGAAACTGCATTCAGACATCTAATTTTCCACCCAAATTATGAAATGGTGTGAGCCTGTGACGAAGTGAGGCTTGTATCCATCACAATAAAGTAAACCACGCTTCACTAGAAGCTCAACATCCAAATGTAGCTAATATGTAAAACAGGATGAGAAATATGTTGTTCTACTGATAAGGAGACAAGAAACTCAGCTGGACATTTTTTTTTCTGGCTTATGTCCAGAAACTTGAACATCTGCGCTAGTGTCTCAAGAAACCTAAGAAAATGCCATAATGCAGGGGCATCAGGATGAACTAGGTTCCTGGTAGTCAAAGGCTATATAGCTTCAGTCCCTTTGTAGCCCATTGTTCACCCCCAAGGATAGCAAAAAATAAAGTTGTTGTGTGCCTTCAAGTTGTTTCTGACCGATGGCGACCCTAAGGCAAACCCCCATGGCTGAGTGGGGATTCAGACTCTAGTCTCCAGGGTCCCAGTCCAATATTCAAACAACTGCAGCATGACGGCTCCTGGAAAGATGTGCTTAACTCCTATAATTCAGTTAGAGGACAGATTCCAGCTTTGGTCGGCCCCTGTATTTTTAGTCTAAAGCCTACACAACCTGCAAACTGAATATACCTTCTAAAATGGATAATACCATTTTGATATAAGAGATTATTCTGGAAGGTATTCTGCTATGCTTAATTTCTTTTCTTTTCATGTTTAGAAGTGTTTTAGGCAATAGAGCCTGCACTGATTAGTCTTTGTTTTTTCCTTTGGGCTTTTCCACACTACACTGTTATAGTGCTATTATTCCACTTTCAACATCTTGTGGAATTCTGGGATTTGTAGTTTAGGGAGGGGCATTTAGAATTCTCAGCCAGAGAGCTCTTTGGCCTCAATAAACTACAAACCCCAGAATTTCAGAGGATGTTGAAAGTATCCCTGAGCACTTCTATTTTGGATTTTTTTTTTCAAAAAATGTTCATCATCTACAAACTGAACATTTTAAAAACTGTTTCTTGTGTAGAAGATGGAGCAAGCTTATCTTCAGCTGCTCCAGAGACTGGGAGATGGTCCAATAAATTCAAACTGCAAGAAAAGACATTCCACCTAAATATCTGAAAGAACTTCCTAATGTAGAAAGTCATTTGATATTGAAATAGGCTGCCTTGTTGAGTGCAGGATCCTCCTTCTTTGGAGGTTTTTAAATAGAGGTTGGATAGCCATTTCTCAGGAGTACTTTAGTTATATATTCCTGTATGGGGTGAGTTGGACTAGATGGCCCTTGACATCCTTTCAATCTCTGTCTCTCTGTCTCTGGTTTTTTGTTTTGTTTTGTCCTCAGTGTGAGAAACTGCCCATCCCTATAAAAACACTGAATTTGGGATATGTGTATATATTCTTGTGGAGGCCAGGTCTGCTTTCCTTCTTACAGACTGGAATGGCAGCTTCCCTCCCAGTTTGTTCTGTCCGTCTCTCTAGATCTGAGAAGACAACCACTCTTATTTCAGACCAGCTCCACCTGGCTGATTGAAGGGCTCTATTATCTCTCTCTCTCCCT
Source organism: Cyclura pinguis (assembly GCA_030412105.1). Lineage (NCBI taxonomy): Eukaryota > Metazoa > Chordata > Lepidosauria > Squamata > Iguanidae > Cyclura > Cyclura pinguis. Next base: position 264,258,993 of record CM059601.1, on the reverse strand, counting down.
GGAAAGTTCTCTCTCTCCCTGGAAATATCACTGAAGGAATCTGAAAAATCCAAGTGACTATTTCTTGTATGCTTCTCTCAAACCTCAGCCCCTTCCTCTCACCAATGGGCTGGATTTCTCTTATGCAGAGCCACTATGGTTATATGGCAACCTGTTGCTGGGGCTGCCCTGCCACTCAGGTTAGCCACACCCCCAGGCTCTGCCACATTGTGATCTACATATGGTATACTGTGTTAAAGATCATGTCATTGATAGGTGGCATTTAAATAATAATTTCATTTAAAACATGTAGTTTATGTAAACAGGGCTGGCCATGATATAGAAATAGATTTGCAGTCTTGGTGTTCTCGGCCATTCTGCTGCCTTTGATGTAAATCAGAAGGCTGAAACCAAACCACAAGACACTGTGGTAACAACAACAGATTAAAAAAAGGCTCTCCATGCATTGCAGTGCACACTAGAATGACACTCTTAACTTGGGTGAAACTTGCAGATCATTTGATGAAAGAATTATACCAGTTCTTCTTTTAAAATAAAAGATGAAGCCACCACCAACCAAAGCACAAGGATTTTATTTTCTTCCAAGGCTACTGCATGTTCAGAAAGAGTCTGTTGTGTTCTTTCCTTCAGTTGTTTTGTTTTAATGAATTAAATACAATTAATTTCTCTGTCTTTCTCATTTACTGTGGCAGATCAATCACACGCTCCTATTACCGGAATTCAGTGGGAGGCCTGCTGGTGTTTGACATCACAAATCGGTCTTCTTTTGAACATGTGCACGACTGGCTGGAAGAAGGCAAAATGCACACAGAGCCCTTCCAGATTGTGTTTATCTTGGTGGGACACAAATGCGACTTGGAGACAGAACGTCAGGTGACCAGAGAGGAGGCAGAAGAACTGGCATCCAATTGTGGCATGAGATACATAGAAACATCTGCAAAGGATGCCACCAATGTCGAAGAGACATTTACGATTCTCACAAGAGATATCTACGAACTTGTGAAGAAAGGGGAGATTTCAATGCGGGATGGATGGGAAGGGGTGAAAAGTGGCTTTGTTCCAAATGTTGTACATTCCTCAGAGGAGGCTGCCTTACTGGGAGACCAATGTCCCTGCTAAACTGCTTGCATGCCAAAAAGCCATATAGGATATCAGGTATTTGGAGAATATAGCCTAGTGTATCTAAAAGATTACTTGTGAAGATGTATTAGATCATGGATAAGTGATGTATGGCTTCTGAGCTTCCCATAGCTCCTGAGATACTTAAGTATGACCCTCCCACAGGCTTCCTATAAGGACCTTGAGATTCTTAGACCTTATTTTAAAAAGCAAAAGCAAGCTTTCAGTACTAAATATGGGATGGATTAAAGACAGATAAAGAAAAAAATCAGGTTCAAGGATTAAGTCTGAATTCTTTGTTTCTCAAGTTTTGTAAGTTTTTTTTTCTAAGTGAAGATGTCAAGATTTTGTAAAGGCTGATTCAGGTTTATTCAGCCTTCTTTGCTGATAACTTTTCAGAATACCCAGACTATGAATGTAGTTGTACACAATGTGGCATTCTCACTCCCTGACAACCATCCATGCATGAAAATGATGTGCAAATTACAGGAATTGCATGCAGCAAAAAAACATGCAGTTCTGCAAAGATTCTCTGTTTTTCTTCCTAAACGTTTCAGTTAAATCCTCAGTGCTACCCAAGTTACATAGTCCTACATGGGGCCATCAACTCTGCTTGAGATCATAGTGGCCCATCTGTCCTCACAAAATGGTAGCGAAATATTATGTTGTGCTTTATTTGTACCCCATTAAACTAAGAGCTTTATTTTTCACAGCGTACTGAGTTGACTCATCTGCAGTATATATCAGCCTTCTGCAACTTGTTGCCCTTGAGATGGTTTTGACTATAACTCCCATCATTCCCAGGAAAATTAAAACTGTGGTCCAAGATATCCAGAGGGCATCAGATCAAGGAAAGCTGAGGCACAGTGTCAGTAGTACTTGCAGCTTTTAAAGCTGTGAACAAAGGTGGCATTAGAACAAATTAGAGCAGAGTTTCCCAAACTTTTCATACTGGTGACACACTTTTTAGACATGTATCATTTCATGAAACAGTGATTCATTAAGTAATTCAGTAAGTGGAGGCAGCCCTTCCACCCAAGCCTGGCCCAATGCCCCCCTTGCTGGGGTCTTTCTCAGCCTGGGGCTGCAGTGGCAGGCAAGACAGCCCCTCCAACCAAGCCTGGCCCACTGCCACCCTCGCTGGGGTCTTTCTTGGCTTGGGGCAGCGACACACCTACACACTGCAGCCAATACACTAATGTGTCACGACACACAGTTTGGAAAGCTCTGAATTAGAGGATTTTTTTTCTACTCCCCCAGCAGCGTGGGATTCTTATATTCTAGCTATGTTCCTCCAGGCTACCGCACACAAGCAAGGTAAGTGCTAAGAAGTAATGTAAATATTATATTGAGCTGTTACGGTATCCAGGGCAACAATAACAACAACTTTTATGGTTTCCAGTGTGCCAGTGAGTGAGGTGCTATTTTCGAAAAATAACTTTTCAAGCTCTGCAAATGACACATTGGCTGTTATTTCACAGCATGGCCTATGGTTGTGATTGGTAGACTTGCAGGGTGCCTGAGTTCTGGTTTTTTTTAGGCCAGGTGTTGACTGACGATGATGAGAGCTGTAGCCCAAAACATCTGAGGGAACCAGATTGGCAAAAGCTGCTTTATACTCCACCCCAGTCCTCATAGGTTCAAATGCCACTCACCTTCTATAAACTCACCATTTCCCATCTGGTACTGTTGTTGTGTGTGCTTTTAAGTGTCATCTTCTTTTAATTTGCAAACTTGCATACGTTCACATAGCTAGGATATCTCTGAAGTATGTAGACATCATTCCATGATTTTTGGGTGGGATCCCTTCACTTCCAAAATATATCTTGTTCATTATTAGAGGGAATTGCATATATCTATATCTTTCTTAGCAACAAAACTGCTGTTAAGAGGCAAGATATTTTCTATAATGCTCTTATTACCATTTTTATTACCTACATGCTTTTTAAACTTTACATTTTGAAAAGCAGTTAAAATAAAACTATGGAATATACACTCTGTTCTGATGAGTCCCTGGTTTGATTTATTTCACCTGAGAATCAAATACATACAAAACTGGATCCAGACTTAGAAGAGACCAATTGGAATCAATTGGACTCAGTTCCAGGGTTTCCAAATTTTATTTATTTAACTACAGTTTCTAGAATCCCCCAGCAAGCACATTCATTAATTCGCGAAACAGCAATTTTATCCAGCTCTGATTAGGTCTCATTGATTTCAGTGGTTCTCTAAATATTACAAGTCTGGATCTGACCCATTGAAGAATACTTCTCCAACTGTTCATCTTTTGGGGAGCTCCACTGCATATATCAAGTTCTCCTGCCTGCAAAGTCTACTCCATCCCTACAGGAGACATATGGTTTCATGTATGTATTGGGGTGCTCACACATCCATGCATGCACACTGGCAAGCCCTATATACATTTTAGAGCATATAAGACGTAGCATCAGTGGCATATAGCATCTAACTTGTGTAATAAGTTAAAACAATTACAAGCATAAGATGTTGCTATGAAGTGTAATTTTAGCATCACTGCTCAGAAGTAAGTGCATTGAGGTTAGTGTGACTTATTTCTAGGTAATTGTATGGCACTATTAAGCCACTTTTAAACATTAGGCCATCCAATAGGGATGGAGAATCCCTGGCAATCCAGATCTATGAGGTCAACTCCCAGAAATCCTGGCCACCATGGTCAGTGGAAGGGGTTATGACATTATTGTTCAAAAGATCCAGAAGGCTAGAGATTTTCCACTATACCACGTAAAAGCAAGAGCCAACAAACTGATCATACATGACTCTTGCTTGAAACAACAGTGTACTAAATAAAAGAATATCCGCTAACCACAAGGAAAATCACTGTAACTCTCCTATTAGCCAAATAAAAAGGAGTTAAAACTGGGAACAATACAGCTAAATGCATATTCATATTCAAATTAAAATATTAAAACTCTTCTGGATACATAGTATAATTTACCCTAATATTAATCTTTCCTGACCAAATGATTAACTTTGTCTGCAAGTATTTTGTGGCGATTTACTTTTTGGTACAATGGTAACAAGCATCTGTGCTGGCAAAGTCTGCATATATATGGACAACAGAGCATGGCCTTTGCATGAAACTACTATTTACAGTAAGAGAATAGTGAATTTAAATTAGCTCTGAGTAAATGCTGATGTTTTCCCTCTGTTCTAGTTGAATCAAAGTAACACATTTAATGGATATGCTACGAGCACTGAAACAGGTTGTAAAAACTTTAGGGACTGGAAGTCTCTCTGACCATCCACAACTCTTTGGCCAGCTGCATACAAACAGCGGCTCACCTTCTGGGTCACCAGTTGTCTATGCAGTAGCGTGGTGACATGTTTTAAAAAAGCAGAAGATGGTTCTTGATTTGTAGGTCTGTTCAGTCCAAGTCTAATTTAAGATGAAAAACCTAAAGAACTGCTTGCACAAAGTATTGTAGAACAGGATTATGTAGCTGATAGTGCAATAGAAAACTGTATTGGGTACCACCCTTGCATCAATCCAGCAAATAATGCTACTGCCCCTTTCTGGAACCAAGAGTCAGTTCTTCTCTAGTGTTGAGTGAGAACTCCAGCGCTTTTCTTCATTTACTGACTGAAGCTAAGAGTGAGCTTTCTCTGCTGTGTCTTACATATGGCAGAGAAGGTAACTGAAATGGGACCCATGATACTATATCTCCCATTTTACCTCATGAGCATTACACCTACATTGTCCCAGCCTTCCCGGTGATTTTTTCCCCTTCCCAACAGTCTTCCCTTTTGTGCATCTACATCCTGGGGGAGATAATTAATTTGCAAAATGGTGGGCTTTGGTTCAATATGCCTGCTCAGCATAATTTGGCTGCAGAAAGGTATCCTCATTAATCTATCAGTTAGTGTAATGGAACTTGCTACACATATTCAAGACACACGGCTTGTGCCACCAGGTATTTAAAATCGAAGCAGCAGAAAAGAAACGTGTATACATTGCTGTTGTTGTTGTTGGTGGTGTGTGTCTTCAAGCCCTTTCCAACTTATGGCTATCCTAATGTGAACCTATTACAGGGTTTTCACGGCAAGATTTGTTCAGAGGGGGTTTGCCTTCCTCTAAGGCTGAGAGTATGGGACTTGTCCAAATACACCCAGTGGGTTCCCACGGCTGAGCAAGGATTCAGACTCTGGTTTCCAACACTCAAAGTACTACACCACACTGGCACCCTTGTTTATGCATGTGTGTATGTGCCTTCAAGTTACCTGTCAAGTTAAAGACAACCCTCTGATTTTCATAGGGTTTTCTTAGGCAAGGAATACTCAGAAGTAGTTTTGCTTGTTCCTTCCTCTAAAATAGAGCCTAGAGCACCTGGCATTCATTAGTGATCTCTCATCCAAGTATCAATCAGGGCTGGCCTTGCTCAGCATCCAAGATCAGACAGGATCTGGTACTTTTATAGTATTTAGGCATACAAGTATCTTAATAAATTCAACAGCCAATTTTACCCTTGTACCCGGAGGAGGCTCTAAAGAAGAGATGAAGAACAAACTGTAGAACAGCTCATGCCAACCTGGTATCCTCCAGATATGTTGAACTTCCAGCTTCCAACATCATGAGCGATCATGGCCACTGCTGCATTGTGGTGTAATCCAACACATCTGGAAGGCACCGAATTGGGAAGGGCTGATGTAGAACACCATATTAAACAACTCTCCTGAAACATAATAGTTAAATTGATGTAAGGCCTATTATTTTGTAGTGCAAATTTGTCATGAAGAATTTCTTCGCACAATTGTCTTTATCCCCCGTCCATACACACCTGGCAAACTGTTTTGTCCTCTAATTTAGTCAAAATCCACATATGAATAGAATTTATTTATTATGATTTCAACCATTACATAGGAGCATTTACATGGAAGTTTGGGAGTTGTGCTCCCTACTCTACCTACATCGGAGCTAAGCAATGCATGACCCTCCAGACACTAGACCACAACTGCTATCAGCTCTAGCCAGAGTAGCCGAAGGCAAGGGCTGCAGTCTAGCAACATCAGATGGGCAACATGTTCCCTATCTCTGATCTAATCAGAATAATCTCTTATACTGCAATCCTACACAGGCTTACTCAGTAATTCCCAGTGAATTTAGCTGGGCTACTGATAGCTAAAAGCGCTTAGGACTGCAAGCAAAAAGAGTCTGGAGGTAACTAATGACTTAACCAACCTGAACTCAGGTACAGACCACGAGATATGGTGACAGCTGTATCCGACCTTATCTACGACTTCTCCCACACAATCACACCTTCACACAACTGTTCTCCATGTGTGGATTCAGAGCGAACTGCTGGAAGTTGAAAAGCTTCCCCTAGTTTTGGTGGATAGCATTACATTGTACAAATTCATTAGGACACATCTACGCTCCAAACGAGTGTTTTTATATCAGATACAGCTCTCCACCAAAGCATTCTAGGAATTGTAGTTCGATGAGAGAACAAACCATTACCTGCTTCAAACTGATACTCACCCCCCGCAGCTCCACAGCTCCCAACGTTTCCTAAGAAAAAGCAATTATTCAAGTCGATGCCATAGTCAGCGGTTCTGGTCTCGAGATGGGCCTCCGTGGACCTCAACTCCCAGCATTCCTCACGATCCGTGACAGGGGTTGCACTACAACAACCCTCGGAGGGCCAGAGCAACCTCCTCCTTCACAAAGTAACAAGGCCGGCCAGCCTGTTCTGTATGGGCGTACGTGCCTCCAAGTCGCCTGTCGACTTATCCCATGGTTTTCTTAGGCAAGGAATATACTCAGATGAGGTTTTGCCAGTTTCTTCCTCTGAAACAGAGCCTACAGCACCCGGCGTTCATTAGCGATCTCCCATCCAAGAACTAACCAGGGGCGGCCCTGCTTAGCTTCCAAGATCAGACAGCACTGTGAAAGAGAAAGATGACGCCAACCGGGACGAGTTGTTTGCGATTCCGCTCCGCCAAGAATGAGAAGGCGGCCTCCGGTCGGCAGAGGCCGCTGTGGGCTGGAGTGGCAGCGCTCTTTCCCTTCGGGCGACGGAGGCATCCGGCTCCTCGGCGCTGCATCATGTGGGCTCGCCCAGCCCCTCGCGCGGAGCCGGGCCGCCGCCGCTGCTCCTGTTTCTGTCGCCACCTACACGGCCAGTACCCGGAGTCTCCTTCAGTTGGGCCGGCGTTGCCATGAGGCGCTGAGAGGAAAGGAGACTTAAGTCAGTCAGTCAGTCAGTCACTGGCCGGCCGGCCGGCCGGCTGACCGGGTGACCGGCCGACGGGCGAACAAACGAACCGGAGAGTGTGAGCCGAGCTTCTGCTTCGGTCCCGTGTGCCTCACCGAGACCATGTAAAGGAAGAGAGCGGTTCCATCCCGGAGAAGGGAAGTCGCCGTCATAGCAGGAGCCGGACTCGGAAGGCCCGGACGAGTCTGTGTGTGCGCGCCCGCTTGCCTGTGTGTGCTGTGGAGGGGGCGAACATGGCGACGTCTAATCTTTTAAAGGTGAGAGAGGGAGAGAGAGAGAGAGAGGGAGGTAGCGGTAGCCCCTGGCTGGGCCTGGCTGGGCGCCTGAGGAAACCTCCGGCCTCGGAGTTGAGTGGTAATGTGGGAAGGAGGTGCCTAGTTAAGATACGAAGGAGAAGGCAGGGAGCGGGGAAAAGCTAGAAGCGGAGTTCCGACAGTAGGTGGGAACGGAAGAGCTTGTGTGTGCGGACGGATAGTGTCCAGTCAGCCCTCCACATTTGCGGGGTTCACTTTTGCAGATTTGATTATTCACGGATCATTTGCTGCCACCTCTGCTGCCTCACTATGCCCTTTTTAATAGGGACTGCAAGCTTCGTGAGGCTGAGGAACTCAGATCGAGGCTCCTAAGTCCCTGTTAAAAATGATGTGGGGCAGCAGTGGAAGTAGCAGTCAGTCCCACTAGCCACCCATTTCTGCCTTGTGAAGGAACCCTGATGCCTCAAAGGAATCCGTAGTGGGTTGAATATGGTGGTCATACTTTCTTTGGGTGTTAAATATGATTTGGGAGGGCCTAGAGTTATTCACGGTTTTTCGGCTTTCACGGGGGTCCTGTGCCCCTAACCCTAGCGAATGTGGAGGGATGACTGTGTAAGCGTAAGGGGAAAAAAAGAGATTACCTGACCGACCAACCAGTTAACTGACTTATCTGCTGGGTTCAAGACAATGAGGAGTCTTGTGGCACCTTAAAGGTTAATAGGGTTTACTTGTCAAAAAATTTTGTGGACTGCCTCCCACTTAGGGTAAATAAAACTTGCTTGTCTTTAGGTGCAAATAAGATTTTTGCTGCAACACGCTATCAGTTTGCATGCCCTTTTCTCCCCACCACTCAAAATTCCTACTGAATTAGGGTTAAGTGATAAAATAAGTTGGATAGAGGGAATGCCAGGTATTTTCTGGAAAAACACACCTCACAAAACTGGTGTGCCATACTTACCCCTGAGTGCACATATCTTATTCTGGAAATTCTATTCCTTTCTCATAACTTTTCCTGATTACACCCCCCCTTTTTTTAATGGAGTTGGAGTTTTATGTTTCAAATCTCCCCTGTTGTATGTGAGGGTTTGCCTTTAAGTACATGCAAAAAAAATCTATTTGAAGCACCTTTCTTTAGTTTTTTTTTCTGGCTAGGGCCATAGCTGTTTTCCAGTTCCCATTGTTGGACAAGATGTGGGAACAATGTGACCCTCTAGATACTGCTATACTACAATTTTTGGCAGTGCCACAACATTGGCTGTGTTGGTCTGCTAGGAGTTGCAGTCCAAGAATATGTGGAGAACCACATGATTCCCACTCTTGCATCCCAAAATAACATTTCCGTTATTTTGCAAGAACTGCCAGCCTTTTGTTCTGATGTGCTAGCTATTTCTAATGTAGATTAGTCTGTATAATAGAGCTGGGAAATCTGTAGCCTTCCAGATAGTATTGCATTGCAGTTGCTGTCAGCCCAAGCCTATACAACCAATAGTCAGTGACAGCTGAGGTAGCATCTGGAGAGCCACACCTCCCAGACGTAATCTGGAAGAGTGTACAGGCATAACTCAGTTACAAAGTAGATGTGTTCTTAAATATTTCTTTGTTAACATACAGTTTAGTTAGGAGAGATAGAAATACCATCAAGAGAATAGGGATAGGTTCCTACATTACAGGAAAGAACAGGTCTACATGTTTCAGTAAATTTGTTGTTGTGTTGTTGTTGTGTGTTTTCAAGTTGTTTCTGACTTATGGTTACCCTTAGGTGAATCTATCAGAAGGTTTTCTGGAGTTGAGAGTGTATGACACATCCAAGGTCACCCAGTGGGTTTCCATGGCCGAGTAGAAATCGAACCCTGGTTTCCAAGATCATAGTACAATACTGAAACTACTACACCACTCTGGCTCTCTTTCAGTAAAAGCTCCCCCTAAAAAAAAACAAAAAAAATAACAGTCTATGTATATGAAATGAAACAGCTAGGTCATGGCCTTGCACAAGTAGAGAAAAACATTTTGAACTTAGAGACTGCTTGAAAGCTTCTTCCACAAAACTTCCAGGGATGACTTTTTTTTCTTTCATTACCTTCCACTTTGTCATTATTTTTGTTTTGGTGGCCAAATTCATAGATCTATGCCATTTTTAAAATTTGTTGTGAGTAGCTGGTAAGGCAGCCTTCCCTTCTCTCCTCTCTTCCTTTGCTGTTCAAATGGGTGAACAGCAAACCACAGGGATTGTGAAGGTAGTTCTGCTGTTTAGCTTGCCTGTTGTAGGCAGGCACACATGGTTACAGTGGGATCGGCTAGAATAGAGTCCTGTTCATTCTCATCTCAAGCTTTTCTTGTGTTGTTTACTGGAGACATGCTGCTATGTTTCTCCAAGTCTTCTTAACTATTCTGCCAGATGTGTCAAGCTAGACAGAGGACAAGAAGGAAAAACGGGGAGGTGAGCAGGCATAAAAAGACTTTGAAAAAAGGAGCTTCTTTGTCAGAGGCTTTAGGCCTTTCCACACTGCACTGTTATTTTACTATTATTCTGCTGTCAACATCCTGTGGAATTCTGGGGTTTGTAGTCTGCTGAGTCCAAAGAGCTCTCTGGCTGAGAATTCTAAATGCCCCTCCCTAAAGTGCAAACCCCAGGATTCCATAGAAAGTTGAAAGTAGGATGATAGCACTATAACGGTGTAGTGCAGAAAGGCCCTTCGTTAATTTAGGTGTATCTGTATTGGAAAAAGGTGGTGAAATAATCTGTTCTTCTTTATACAGAAGCATTTAAAACCCAGTTGCTCAACAGGAAGCAGCAGTAATAAGCAGCAATTCAGAGGCACATAATCTGAACAAATTTCATATGCTCAAGGACCATACCACTTTCCAGAAATTAGCCTGAGAGCTCAAACCATTGAATATAACAGGATGTGAGCATTCATGAATTTTCCTAGATTCCTAGAACGGAACCCCCACATATGTAGAGAGTGCACTGTTCATGGGTTAGCTCATTGGTCACTCCAGCTCAGTGCTGTCTTGTGCAGGGTACTTCTCCAGCATATCAAACATTGTCTCTTCCTGTCCTAGCTAAGGATGTCAGGGATTGACCCTGCCACCTTCCCTATGCAGAACATTGTTACTGCCATTGCTCTTCCTCACCATCATCAGCTAAATAACTCCTTGATCTTTTTGATTGCTGATAATTTTTATTTATGTGAAAAACAGATAAAGCTGAGCCATTTAAAATATGCAATTGTGTTAAATGCCTTATAAAAACATTTAACTGTCATATCATGTTGCTGTCAAACAATAAGTTGGGATTTCTTTTGTATCTTCATATGAATTTGATGGACTTTTAAAAAATCTTTCTTAAGTTTAAGGACAAAGCATGCTGTTGGAAAAGCTAACCTGTGACTTTCCTATATAACCTGACCTTTGGCTTTTCCTATATGACATGTTCTGAACTGGTAAGGATATTCTTAATATTTGGACAAATGGGGACTAGTTCATAGAGCTACAGTGAAAGAAAGGCCTGTAAAGAATTCATATTCTTAGGAACTCAGTACTTCAGTTACTTGGGCATTCTTGTATAGTTGAAATTTCAAGTTTTATTCTATCTATTAACTGAAAAGATAAGAGAGGATTAAACATTTTAGGTATGTATAACCCAACATGAGCTAGTACAAATATGAGCTTATGTGGAGCTACACTCTATTCTTCCTGTAATATTCTGAAAATATTTCCAGCCTTAAAATCAAGCAGATACAAACGTTGATGAAGCAGGCTGAAGTATTTTACAGTAGGAAGTGAATTATAAGGTTCCTTTTGGAGAGGGACATTTACCCCAGAAGTATGTCAGGAAATATATTTCTTAATGAGGAGGATACTAAATTGAAATGACAACAGCAGATACAGAGCTCATAATGTTAGTTATCTAGCTGTCATTTTCTTTTCTAGAGCTGGTGCCTAATTTCTGGTCTATAGACCTCATTTGTTTACTGAAATATCTTTATGTGGCTGTAGGACAGCTCTACTACAATTATTGATCAAAATAGGCTAACTCTTTTTTGGCACTTCAACTTGAAATAAAAAGAAGCAATGAGAAACTACATTTTGTATGTATCTTACTCTAGTGCTATAGCATTCATAGCTAGTGAGATAAAGACTTCTACTAATCTGGCTCATGAGGGAGTCTTTAAGAAAATGCATTTGTTTCAAAATATTACCGGTAATGAGAAAGGCATGTCATTCAAGTACATGTGCTAGGTGACCATGTGTGGGAGGGTTGGATGGTTTTAGCTCTCAGGCTAATTTCTGGAAAGTGGCATGGTCCTTGAGCATATGAAATTTGTTCAGATTATGTGCCTCTGAATGGCTGCTGCTTCCTGTTGAGCAATTGGGTTTTAAATGCTTACACGGACTTGAGATTGAGCAACTTTCTAATGCATTTATTTTATATAATAGACTTGATGCTGTGCCTTTCCAGGTGGGTTGTTCTAGGGGACCAAGAATAAAGATATGATTTAGATAGGTAAAGATGTTAAATTACTCTAGATGGTATGTCTTCCATTCTTACAGTGTTACTTTGAAACTGTGCTACGAAGCTAAGTATAAACTTGTTATCCAGTGCACTTTCCCTTCAGAAGGCACTTAACTGGTGTGTGGGGCTAGGCTAGGGAATGTTTTGCCCTCCATTCCTAAAGGCATTTTTTTCTCTTGCTTTATACTGAACTGACACATATTCTTAATATGGTATGAGGAGCTAGTTCTGACTAGGTGAGAAAAAAGAAGTGAAGAAAATAAATGTACTAACTGATCCCCTTCCCTGCAATCTAATTTCAGGGGACACTGAACCATCCTCACAGTTCCAAAGCATCTCCCTCCATCTTGCTCAGAAACCTCAACTATCAGGAAAGGCGAGATATATGTTTCTGCATTTTGCCCCTCAGTCCTTTCTTCCCTTCCCTAGTTCCCTTCCTTCTTGGCCCGTCAATGATCTTTGTCTGCCCTCCTTCTGATGTGGGGAATCCCTCTCTCCTGTTATTACAGAATCAGGTATGAGGAATCAGAGAGAGTGGTGGATATCTGGGGTTTGGTAAAGTCCCCAAGCCCAAAGTAGTGCATCAATGCCTTCATAGGGGTAATGGGCATTATTGTTGTTGTGTGCCTTCAAGTAATTTATGACTTATGATGACCCTAAGGCAAACCTATCATGGGGTTTTCTGGAGCTGAGATTATGTGATGTACCTAAGGCACCTAGCAGGCTTCCATCGCCAAGCAGGGAATTGATCCTGGTCTCCAGGGTGTTGTCCAATGCTCAAATCACTATATCACACTGGCTCTGTAACAGCCGTAAGTGTCATATATTGTTTACATTTTTTGTGTGAGTAATCTACTGGCATTGGTGAACGGTAATTTTATGTATACAAGGCTATGAATAAGATGTCACTGCTTTTCCTTTCCCAGAAGTCACACCTCTAGTGCTGCTCCTGCAACAGCTATCACCACTTCCACACTCTCTACATTATCAGCCTGTAGCTTCTTTCCTCTGACTCCTAGCCCTAGTTGGGGATTTACCAAGTTCCCTTAGTTCCAAATTTTGCTCTAAAGAAGAAAGGTAACAAGAATAGATTTCTTGAGCTGACATGAATTTCTTGATAGTTGAATTTGTTTGCTTGAACAACATTTGTCAGAATTGCAGCATTGAAAATGTTGCTGAAGTGCAACAGTAGTGGGACCAGATTTCCATTTACTTGCAATACTGTATTCTATTTATTTATTGTATTTATGTTCTCAAATAAAATTAAAAACATCACTTCATATTTAACATGCATGGCTCCCAAGGAGAACCACAGTACAGGCTTCTCCCACTTATCTTAGGGACCAGAGCACTGTCAGAAAACAGAATTGGTTAAAAAGCGGAACCCTTGTACTATAGGGAACATGAAGGACTTAATGGAAGTTCACTTGGAACTGACTGCACGCTCATGTGGCTTGTAAAGTCTCTCAGCCTCCCCTCCCACGAGCTTGCTTTGTAAGCAGTGTATGTGCTGTCCCAAGTGAGCTTCCATAGGCAAGAAGAACTGATGAAAGAGCTGAACCCGGTTAGATTAATGGAACTTGTTTATAATTTGGAAGCATCAGAAGAGTGAGTTGTCAAATAATGGGGCATCAAAAAATGGGGGCTTCCTGTACTGTGTATGATATTATCATAGGTGCTTGATGGAAATAGCATAACCTTTTAAAAATCTATTGTGCCATTACTTCAGATAAATGGTGCTTTTAGTATCAGAGTAGCTCCTGACAGATGCTTAGCAACTGGGCACTCTTTCATCTTTTAAGTTCTCTGCCGGATTATGTAGTGTTTCTCTTAATTCCAGCAATTGATAAGTATATAAAATTACCAGCTCTTTATCTTATTCACTAGTTCCCCTTTTCCTGGAAGAGACTGCACATTGATTTGGAGTTTTTTATTCTCAGCATGCTGTGAGGTAGATTGCAGATGTTGTATGGTGACAGAAGAAACTGACATATATTTGCTTATGCTCAGTTCCAGATCTTATAGAACCAACTCTCTGTAATGAGATATATAATAGTGATATTTCATAGTATTCTGCTTGGTTTGAGTTTCATGGTACAGTCCTCCCCAGACATTCGTGTGTTTCACTTTTGTGAATTTGATTATCTGCAAGCTGCCCACTTGCCTCTCCTCATTCTCCACTTCCTGTTCCCTGCCAGGTGCAGGGAGGGGGAAAAATCTTCCCTACCCTATACTCTGCTCCCCGTCGCCCACACAGTCACGCTGGCAGCAGCCAACAGGAGGGTGCCAAGAGGAAGATCTTCCCTATCCTGCACTGTCCTGCCCATCACCCACATGATCGTGCTGGCAGTGGCCGGCAGGAGGGTGCAGGGATGAAGAACTTCATTCTCTTGCACTCCCTTGCCTGTCACCTGCGCAAGCACATGGAAAAAAGGAAGGAAGCACAAGTGGCAGGCAAGAGAGCGCAGGGGGAGAAACCTCCTTTACTCTCCTGATTGTCACCCACATGGGAGCATAAAAACAAGGCAGGGCACGGGGGCAACTGACAGGAGACTGGAAGGGGGGAAGGTTTTTTCCCCCTGCACTCTTCTGCCTTTCCCCCGGGTGGCAGCAGTCAAAAGAATGAGGGAAGAAGAGTACTCACTGGTGGGGAGCCATTCATGATTTTTTGACATGCGCAGGGGTTCTGTGCACCTAACCCTCATGAATGTGGAGAGCCTGCTGTAGTTTGTTGCGTTGTTTTCCAATGCTTGAGGATCTAGACTTCTAGTTTGACAACAGATCACATAATTTGTTAGGCATCTTGATACTTAGCCCTTTCTCACCATGCACTTGACTTTAAAGAAAGGAATGTCTCGGTGCAAAAGTTCACTACAAATTTGTTTACAGTACTTTCTGACTTCCACTTGACACTTTGCACTGTGTTTCTTCTACTCCAGTCTGTTTATAGATCCTACTATACTGGGCTGATCACCATTAGTTCTGTTTATTGCATTTCTATGGTATCCATGTTATTTAGGACATAAGGATCTTTGAACCAAGGTCAGTGTAGGGATTTTAAAGTGTTGATTATATAAAAATATAGTCCCTTTCTCATATAACCTTTATCAGTTAAAGAACAATGTTGCAAGGGAATATTTTAGACTGTGAGAGCTCTGTCCAGCTGTATTTAAATGGATCTGGATATCCTTTTCTATCACTTTGGGAGACATAGTTATCCGTAATGTTTGGAGAACACACACACTTTACTTAAGTATAATGTGTATCTGGAGAAATTCATGCTTGAGATTTGGTTTCCAAATATGAACTATACTCTGTGGAACATCCACGATTCCCAGTGCCTTGGATGCAGTCCTGAATATTATAATGATATTTAAAATTTCCCAGCATGAGGCCAATAAATAAAGCAATGAAATTGAATGTAACAGTTATTAATTGTTTCTATCTTTGTGATATAATTTATTCCTTCTTCAATCCAGTACTAGACCGTTAAATAACTTAAATAACTGTGTTCACCCTGTGGATATATCCTGAGCAACTAATTCTCACCTGGGTAACTTTAAAGAGGGCTGGTTTATAATATTAGACATCTGAAACTTGGCAGCTCAGTAAGAGTTACATGTGTGTCCTGATTCTAACTGTGTTCTCCAAGGATTTCAAATAGCACTATATGGTCATGGGACTTCACAGGATAACCTGCAGGTAGTTATTTAAAGACAATGGCTGTCCTGCTCATCTATCTGATAAAGCCCACAGTCCTTTAAGATTCACATTTTGGTCTGTATTTGTATTTATGCTCTGTTTTCTTTTTTGAAAGAATAAAGGTTCACTTCAGTTTGAAGACAAGTGGGATTTTATGCGCCCTATTGTTCTGAAGCTTTTACGCCAGGAATCTGTAACAAAACAGCAGTGGTTTGACCTATTTTCGTAAGTAACCTCTTTAACTTTCAGTCATTGAATAATGGAATGGAAATGTACTTATTGTATTGTTCTGTAGTATCTTGTCAGAACAACTGTACAAGGAAGGATCCAGCAAGGTCCTTCTCATGACAAGTATTTGCTATCAAAATTGTTTTGAAGAATCTTAATAAACCTGCTTTAAACAGACAATCATATGCTTGTTTGTTTTATTTGATGTAATCTGCTTCTAGTTTCCTACTTCTGTTTGTTTATTTATGTCCTGCCTTTCTCTCAAAATCATTAGAGTAATTTTATTGACAATAGTTAACTGATTGGGTGGTAAATATTTCTGCATTTCATAGGCTGTTGCTGTCCACAGAATTCCAACTTCTAATCAGGGTCATTCCTAAAGCTGAAAATGACAGTTAGAAAATCTGTGGGTTTTTCTTTGTAAATATAGGATATAGTTTTTAATAGTCCTTCATTCATACAACATGCAGAAAATGCATTTGGAGTAGTATTTCTGGAATGCATACATCTTTTAGTCAAGAACACCTGCCCCACTTGTGTTGACAGATCATTTGGAGCTGAGGGGTTTCTAGAATGTTGCCGGGGACTGAATTAAGAATGGATATCTGTTAAAAACTAGCAGTAGAAGTGTCCTGACTGCTGGGCTCTAATGATAACTGGGCTGCCAGCTGCTGGAGCCTGCTTTAGGAACCTGTAATTTTTCCCCTCGAGTTACTGCCTCTCAAAAAGGCAGGTGCTGCTGAGAGCTGCCAAAGAAGAGTCTCTTCCTGCATGCTATTTTTGGTTCTTTGAGGCAAGAGGTTAAGATTGAGAAAGAAGGGTTGATAGATGTGTACATGGGAAAGCAAATTTTCATGGCACAGAGCATACCCAGAGAGGATATAAGTGAACATGCCTCAGTGTGTAAAACATCACACTTGCTGGTACAGTATGGCTTTTGTGCAAGCTTGCAGATTTGCCCTGAGAAGTAAATTAAAATGATTATGTGATTTGGAGTGACATTAAAATGATAGGATAAAGTTCTGGGAAGCAAGCAAGAAGATGGAGTATGCACTCTTGAAAATGTTATCATTGGTTCTAGCAAAGATTAAACACATCATATGAACCACCCTTTTGGTACAGATTAATATGAAGGAGCTCCATGGGGATTTCTGGGATTATGGTAGCTGATTTTGAAGCTTTTGGAGTACACAGGCTTGGTTCAGCTGTAATTCCATACTATGCTTTTCATATTACAAGAATGAACCAGAAATAATCTTCGCGCTCATGTGTTTTCAAGGCAAGCACGACCCATAGTTGAGAACTGTAATGACTCATTATGAGTTACTACAAATTAGGAAGAAACAAATTAAGGCAAACACATGATGAGAGGAGAGGGTCTATGAGCCCACAGTTCTTTCTCCTTTGTTCCTGCAGTCAACAGTAATAGCCTGGTGTTCCATCTGAACATTGAAGTTTGATCTCTGTATTTTATGGCTTCCCATGTTGTGCATTTGAAATATATTCTGTATATTTTCCAGGGATGTGCACGGAGTTTGTTTGTGGGATGATAAAGGCCCAGCAAAAATACATCAGGCTTTGAAAGAAGACATCCTTGATTTCATTAAACAAGCACAAGCAGTAAGTTTTCAACTGTTGGCAAGCAGATGCTTTTATTTACCATTGTCTTAAAGTGTAAACAATTTCTGCTACTATTAGTTTGCAGAAATAAAGTTCTGTATTGTTTGGCATGTAGCTTTGGACAAAAAAAATAACAAGATGGTGTGTGCTGTGCACTGGAAAAAAATATTCAAAATTCTAACCTCAGTAAACTATGGCTTGGATGCAGAACAAATTAGTCACATTGAAAACAGTGTAAAGAGTTCATCATGATAACTTGTATTGATTTTTTGGGGACCTACCTGTGATTGAATTGATCTGGTTCAAATCCTATAAGTATATTCATTTTTAAAAAAACCCTTTAACCCTTCTGTATAGTTTAGTCTAGTGCAATTTAGTGCTGAAAGACTGACATATAGCTCAGGAAGTCCCCAGTTTGAATCTCATCTGTATCAAGAGGCTAGGTGGCCTTAAGTAAGCCAATCTGTCTCAGTGTCTTGTCTGCAAATAAAGTGATACTAGGTTTACAAGGTGGATATTAACAGCAAGGTGATGTCTGTGAAGCTCTTTAAACATTCAAAAGTGTTATCTGTGTTGTAGCTGCTTATCATACATGGAAACAGATAGCCTGGTGGTTTTCCTATACCTGTAACCAAACAGTGTTGCACTCCTATCTGGGATGACTGTCCTTTTGTACTGAGCACATAGCTTCAGAGAGGAAGTATGTTGAGTGGTGTAGGAAGGATGTCAGCTACATCACCTGAATGAATCCTTGTGATCACTGGAGTGACAGATACTGCAAGCAAAATATCCTCACATCCATATTTTTACTGTATTTTGCACTTGATGGTAATGGAAGAAGATAAGGGAGTAGACATTGCAAGAAAGCCCTCCTTCCTAAGCCTTGCAGATCTTGTTCAGTAATTCCTTATGGCTTCTGATGTTTCACCAGGTAGCATCTATATATGCTCAACTATATGTTCTCAGTCATAAAGATTAGAAACTTGTTTTTAAAAGTGAAAATTGAATTTGAGGGGGAAAGAAGCAAACCAAAAATCTGCTTTCCATGCTTAGAATCATTTTCTGTATCTGTGTGAAAGGAAACCTGACAGATATCTGTTCAATCATTTCTTAAAAACTTCTGAGGAACAAAAATACTCAGCAACTCTAGGAAGCTTGTTCCAGCACTGAGGGGTTTTAATACTTATTGGTATAGTGTTCTTAATTGTCAGAATTCCAGTAACTACTTAATATGCTTACTACAAGTATTCGTCTTGGTTTATGAGCATGTTGCAACCTTACTCCTTGGACCCTTTCTTAATAATATTAAAGGTGATAAGCAATGTTCTGTAGTCACTTCTGGCAAGTGTACAAATCTTTGCATTTGCATCTTCCATTTTATAAATGAAAGCGTAACACTAAGTATTCATTTTAGGTAAAACTTAGCATCAGAGCAGTCTTTATATATAGGGGTTTTTTTTAAGGAAAGGAGAAAGTTTCTGTTGGAGCTAAATGGAGTATAAGGTTTAATTTCTAGGGAGGATGGTCTTTAACTTTAAAGAAGTAGATAAATGGCTGGAAAGGCTGTCATCATAGTATCTTCTTCCATTTTCATGTTTAACTAAAAACTCAGAATTAGATATTCTTCTTCAGTAGGAATTTGTAGAAATTCATATTGCAAGGTGTTATACATAAACCTGTTTGTCTGTATACAAGCCATTAAAACAAATAAAAATTGGCTGTAATGCTGAGCATGCTTACTTGGGAGTAAATCCTAAAGAACACAGTGAGATTTGCCTCAGAGTAAACATGCTTCAAGCATTTATGTACAGAAGCCAGTGTCTTGCTGCTCCAGTGTATATTCAGAAGATTTATGCTTCTGGGTCACTTAAATAATCTTGAAAATCTGTTTTCCAGGGGCAGGATAGGAAACTTCCATTGGTGTAGTCAGCAAGAGAGGATCCTCCTCTGCATCTCCCCATCTACTCTAAAAGTCAGTACAGAGAGCTGGGTAATCTGCATGGTTTGAGTGCCATGGAGGAGAAAAGAGGGAGAATAAGAAAGCCCTGCTGTTATCTTAGCATTAGATTTAGATGAGGATGGTTGTTAATAGGAGAGTTCTCTGCATATCTACAGTGAGTCCTTCATATATGTGGGGGTTCCATTCCAGGAACCTCTGTGTAAAACAGCAAGCAAATGCTCTCGTCCCATTATCTTCAGTGGATGTGACATGCATGCACCCGTGGTAGCATGGGCATTTGCCCATTCCATCCACTGACAATAATGAACGAGATGCTTTGCATGACCTCAGATTCATGTGTGCTGAGGTCACACTACAAGAGGGCACACTCTGTTGTACAATGCTATACAATTAAGTTTTATCTAAAAATTACATTTTTCAGAGCAAAATTGGCAGGAAGCATTGAATTAATTTTCTTGTTTACTTCTGAATGGAAATATTTCACAAATTTATTTCTTTATTCTTTCAGAGAGTGCTCAGTCACCAAGATGATACTGCACTGCTGAAAGCGTATATTGTAGAGTGGCGCAAATTCTTCACGCAGTGTGATATATTACCCAAGCCATTTTGTCAGTTAGAGATTACTCTCATGGGTAAACAAGGCAGCAATAAGAAATCCAATGTAGAAGACAGTATTGTGCGAAAGGTAAGTGCTACGCTTCATGAGACGTCATCACAAAGAAAGCTGATTGTAGCACCAGTATATTTTAGCAGGGGAGCAGTGAAGTTGTCCTGTACCCATAATGACATTGGCACTTCACTTATAGAAGTAAAAGCTGATGGCTATCATTCTTACTTCAGTGTTGCCTTCCCTTTAACATTGTGTGAAGGCACAACTCAGTTGCACTTTTATATTTCTTTTTTTGTTGAAGTAGCTTTAAATATTGCTGTTGCTTTTTTGTCCTAAAGTAGATGTATGTGCATAAAGGTGTTAGTTAGTGAGAAATATGTATACAACATCCTTCCAGTGGAATATATAGTATGAAAGGATGCATGTTCAAGAGATGCAGCAGGTTTTATGATAGAATATATTCATAATAAGCTTGTGTTCTTTAAAATCTAATTTTTGCTTCATTACCATCTCTCCCTAACATGATCTTAACCTTAATGTAGACAAATTTTAAAATCAGTTCTTTGTAAGAAGAGTGATAATTATGGTGGTGAATTACTACATGAGTAATTCTCATTTGAACAAACTGTACCATTTGAGGGGAAGATTAAGTTTTACTCTAGACCCAAAATTTGCCACACCCTTTAAATGATTTGCCATTTGAAAATCTGCACAAAACTGATTTAATATTTTCTTCTTCTTTTGTATTTGTAGCTCATGTTAGATACTTGGAATGAGTCCATATTTTCAAATATAAAGACTCGTCTTCAGGACAGTGCAATGAAGCTGGTCCATGCAGAACGACTGGGGGAGGCCTTTGACTCTCAACTTGTCATCGGTGTTAGAGAATCCTATGGTACGTTCTCATGTGGGACATGACTACACTTCTCTTGAAAGTACAAAATACCATAGCGTTTCCCTCTAACTAGCAGCCATATTGGCCAAAGGATAGAATACAAACAGTGCTAAGAAGATTGATGATCTCTTAAATTTAGAAATTGGTACATTTTTTGATGACTACATTTCTGCAGGAAACCCTGGTTTCAGTAGTTTCTGTCACAGGGATAAATTCAGTGCAGTCCTTCTCTGACATCATCATGCCAAATTGTAATCTAAAGACGCAAACCAGCATTTCTGGTTTAAACTGTTTGTAAACTACATGTTTTTTCTCATGTTTGATACTAGTTCTTTAGCTGGCGAGAAAGGAATTCTTTCAGATACTTCTGTCAGCAGTGATTTTAAGATGCCTATCACTACTGCTTTTGCTTAGGCAAATGCCGCAAGACAGATACACAGGGAAACAGTGAAGTCCCATGGACTAAATATGTGAGGGAAATTGGGATAATAGATAACCTTACAACCATGCAAAATAATTCTAAAATATTTAGATTACCAACTGACTTCTTTTAAAAAAAAAAGCTTTTTTAACCAAAGGTATAAATATATCAAAGTCCTTTTATTACTTCAAAAATTATTTGTTAGTCAGACTTCTGAGGAGTAACATTTTCTGTGTCCAGAATGTTATGTTTATACCTGATACTCTCAATTTTTTTAAAGTGAGGAAATGATATTTCTTTTTAGAGAAGTCTCAAAAGAAGTAGCTTACCTTGATATTTCTTGTTACAGTTAATCTATGTTCCAATCCAGAAGATAAACTCCAGATTTATCGGGATAATTTTGAAAAAGCATACCTTGACTCAACAGAGAGATTTTATAGAACTCAAGCCCCTTCGTATTTGCAGCAAAATGGTGTACAGAATTATATGAAATATGTAAGTGAAAAGGTGTTCATATGGAGATATCTGTACTACAAATATTAATATTTTAAGTGATCATTGTTCTGCTTCTGCACAGGCAGATGCTAAACTAAAGGAAGAAGAAAAAAGAGCACTACGGTATTTAGAAACGAGGCGTGAATGTAATTCTGTAGAAGCGGTATGTATATTCTGTAGATATTTATACCATAAATCATAGACAACCGGAAAAGTGTAAAGAATTAAAGTAATAGAATATTTCAGTAAATGAAGTTTCCAGCAAAGCAAAATCCAGCAGCATCAGGTGCCTGTGCATAGTAATATGCTGGTACTGATCCCCACTGGCAAAACTGTATGCTGTATACTCTGTGCTGATGTTTTTCCCTGAAAAAAGGATTACCACATTGAGAATGGAATGATACAATCTTTTAGCATATGCTATTGCACTCTCTGTCTCTTGAGAAAACCTGCATTGTGGAAGTTTGGAGCTTTATTCCTGTTGCCCATTTACATGGGAGTAATGCCTTTGAACACTGCAGGTCTTATAGCTGAGTAGATGTGAGTTACACTGTAAAATGCACCCACCATTCTTTCAGCTTTAAGCTATAGTTTGTGCTGGTTTGAGGAGGCAAACAGTAATTCTACGGTAAAACCCTAAAAGTATCATTGATGTACTTTGGAACCTTTAAGTCTTCTTTTATTAAATCATATGGAGTTTTTTCTTACAATATACTTTAATATATCTTAAAACTATCATGGAATATTATTGTTGCTTGATCTGTTGTCTTAGACATGTGGGTCCTAATCCTGTATCTAGTCCTATATACTCACTGTGCAGTTGTATAATATTAATTTTAGATTATTAGGGTAGGTAATATGATATTTCAGGCTTGAGAGCAGAACGAGTACAGCTATTTATATAATATGCATTACTCTGTGCAGTATGTTCCTCCTCCAGGAAGTAATTGTATTTGCTATGCATGTCAGGTTAAATTCTAAGATAATTGTATAGATATAACTATATGTAATACGGTGAACCCTCTGTATAAACAGCCTCCACGTCTGTGACTTCTGGTATCTCAGAGCATTGTGTCCTATACCTGAAATGGTAGCAACATGAACATGAATGCACTGAAGTTTCTATGAGCATATCACAGCCATTTAATATATGGGACAAAAAGGTTTTCTCTTTTGTTTTTGTTCTGTTTTTTTCTATACATGTGAGGAATGGAATGGAACCCCCACGAACAGAGAGGGTCTGCTGTATAAGAGATGCGTCCTGAATGTTTCATATTGGACCACTGCGTTTTACAGAAATATAACTCATGATGAGTAACAAGCACTATAGATTAGAGGAGGGAATCATGTGGCCCTCCAGATGTTTTTAGACTGCAACTCCCACCATTCCTCACCATTTACTAAGCTGGCTGGGGCTGTTTTGACTTGCAAACCAACAAGAAGGTCTACATGATCTCCACTCCTGCTGTAGATAATAGCTGGATGGAAATTATCCTCTCAATAGTGGTTTGAATAAGCCCTCCAAACCAAAATTACAAAATATGATATACCGTATTTGCTGGCATATAAGATGCACCTGTGTATAAGATGCACTATTTGCCAGCATGTAAGACACACTGGAGTATAAGATGCACCCCATTTTCAAACAGTACTTTTCAGGGAAAAAAGTAAGCCTTACACATCAGCAAATACAGTAATCCTGGTTTAGAGACAGCTCATCAGGCCATATTTTGGAGGTTCAGGTAGATATAAAGCCTATCCCTGAGAAAAGAAGGTGTAGGTGAGGTGCTTATTTTTGTTCCTTGACACCATGTTAAGAAAATAGTCTGATTTAAATTAATGAGGTTGTAAAAACACACTGTCCTAATGGCTACTTTCAACTTCCAGCTTATGGAGTGTTGTGTAAATGCTCTGGTGACTTCTTTTAAGGAGACCATTTTAGCAGAATGCCAAGGCATGATCAAACGAAATGAAACTGAAAGTAAGTGAAAGTTAATATTTTTTTTCTATTAGATTGCTATAGACAGAGTAAAAATACATGGGATGTGTATTACTGCTTTGTAAGAGCGGCACATGAGAAATACAGATTGATGTATGACCAGTTAGAAGTTTCTTGCTGTCCTACATTATCATGCTTTAATGAGCTTTATAAAGAGATTTTATTCTGTGTTATTTATTACTGTAACCTTTATTTTGCCTTTCCTCCAAGGAGATCAGGCACATTGTATGTATCTTATTCTACTCTGTGAGGTAGAAGAGGCTGTACTACAGTGGTATGCTCAAGGTCACTCATTAAACTTAATAGCTGAGTAAAGATTAAATCCAGTTCTTCTTCGTGGTCTCTGTGCCTCACACAGTGGGAATCTTCGCGCGTGACAGTAGCTTTTCGTAATGTTCCAGAGCTGGGCAGCTTGGCGGGAACGACTCCACATTCAGTACTGAGCGTGTTCAGTCCCGCCAAGCTAATGGTCTCTCCTCAGTTTCTTTTCGTCCTCCAACCGGTTAGCAGCTCGGATACGTTGTTCCTCTGCTGAGCAGTTGGCTTTGCCTCCTTCTTGGATATTTCTTTTTTCTTCAAACCTGTGTAAGAACTCTTCCCCCTCTTTTTCTTATGTCTGCTTTGTTTAAATTCTGTGCTTGTGGTCGCAGGGTTCCCTTGTCGGACGTGCACTCCGAGTGCCTTTTCTGCCTCGGCGACGCCCACAACGTCTGGGCATGTCCCATTTGCGGGAAATTCATGGCCCAAACACTGAAGAATAGAGCCTCTAGACTAAAATCTTATTGCTGGGAGCAGGCTTTAAAGATTGAGGAGCAGGCGGCATCCAACACCGCCCTTTTTACCTCCATGGCATCCTCCCGCCCATCCGCATCTCTTAAGCCGGCGACCACACCCTTGTCAACATCGATCCCGTCGA
Source organism: Cyclura pinguis (assembly GCA_030412105.1). NCBI lineage: Eukaryota > Metazoa > Chordata > Lepidosauria > Squamata > Iguanidae > Cyclura > Cyclura pinguis. The sequence continues at coordinate 264,234,007 of CM059601.1, read as the reverse complement.
TATCGACCTCGACGGTATCGGGCTCGGTACCGTCATTGGTGTCCTTGCCTCCAGTTTCCTCACTCCCCAGGATTCCGAAGCTTACTAGGCTGCCGATTGTTACTTCTTCTGGAGACGCTTCGTTGGGATCTCAACCGGCCATGTCTCACTCTCGCAAGGTCCCAACAGTGGCCCAGCGGAAGGGGACATCTTCTCACCTGCCGGATCCTCCGAAAGATAAGAACAAGAAGAAAAAGGAGAAGCGCCGCTCTCCTTCCCCTGTGACACATCAGGCGTTGACCTTGCTGACACCCCCTCCGATGCAGCCTCCTGTGGCTACTGTGGAGGAAGAGGTCACTCCTGACCTTCCGGAGGAGTGTGAGGAAGCCCGCTCGATCCTCCCTATACCAGTGTTGCTGGAGCCCTCCTCCGATGTTGAGCGCTGACCTTCACCGTCCTTGTCAGCCTATTCTGTGCCGCTCTTGCTTGTGGCAATGACTATGCAGGCTCCACCGACCCAGCCGCCCCCGACAGCCAATTCTGGGCCTGCCTGTCTGCCCGTCCTTGAAGCTCCTCGGGCTTCTTCTCGCAACCGGCCTAGGCCCTCTTCCCGCGACCACACTCGTTCCAGCATAGTGCGCTCTCCAGGATACAGTGACAAGGCCAGATCCCTGCGTAGGAGGGATGCTCGCCCTGATCGCAGCGTATTGAGGACAAGGCTCGATTTGCCTTTCTCCTCGGCCTCGTATATCGCACGTTATGGGCACGAGCGCGTTTGGAGGGAGCAATCAGGGTCGTATTATTCCTATTCGCCGGCCTATAGAGATCGGTAACACGCAGACATTCGCCGCTGGTCTTCGCACCACTCAAGGTGCTCTCGCTCTCGATCTTCTGCATCTTGATACCATACGACACCACGGTATCATCGCTCCAGATCTCGATCCCGGTCTCGCTCGCCATATTTTCAGCGATCACTGACGCGCCGCCTCTCCTGCGACTACTCGCCTCGTGCTTAGCCGGCTTCGCTGCCTCCTCGGGGGACGGCAACCATTTCATGCCCATCGCTGTACACCCAGCTACCGCTGACTCTTCCAGCTTCCTCGACGGTGTCGGTGCCAACTCAGTCTCTGGCTCATCCAGTACCAGCGGTTATTCAGGTTGCATCACTCTCCGACATGCCTCCACCTGTTCCGATACCTACGGTGCCAGCCATGGTACCAGCCTCTACCAGGCCACCTCCTACAACTACCCCGGTTGCGGTGCCTGACTTGCCTGGGCCACGCAGGTCTCCTTCTCTGTCTTCTCAATCTTACGATTCGGACACCGACTCCGACAACTCTACGCCGGGTTCCCATTCGTCTCCACCGCTTGCCTTCGGTGAACCCTTGCCGGACTTGGCACCGGAGGATGACAAACAATTTTCAGATATCCTTGTTCGGATGGCTAATGCCCTAGGCCTTGACATCTCTGGCCCAGCTCCGACAGTGCAGGACCCGGTTTTCCACTACGTGGATACGCGCCCACCATCCGCAGCTCCTATACCATTTCTTCCGGTGCTGCAGGAAGTACTGAAACACCCATGGGCCCAACCGGCTTCTCTCCAACCGATACCGCACTGCCTGGAGCATCTATACCATATGCAGAAAGAGGACGTGGACTTTCTTTTTAACCACCCGGTTCCTAACTCTATTGTTGTCGAGTCTTCCCAGAGTAGGGGTGGTAAGAGGGATCATACCACGCCATCGGACCGTGAGGGCCGATGTTTTTATTCTGCGTCCTCCCTGATCGCCAGAATTTCCGACACACAAGCGTGCCTGGCCACTTATCAAAGGAATATTTGGGACAGATTCTACTCTCTCTTGGCCCACCTGCCCAACGACCATAGGACAAGTGCCATCCAATTCTATAACAAGTTGGTGGCCTTGTCGAACCAGCAAATCTTGTCCTCCCCCCACACGGTGGAGGGTGCAGCTCGTGTGATGGTTGGCGCTGTCGCCTTTTGCCACTTCGTGTGGCTCCGTTCTGCTGGTCTTGCGGAAGACAGTAGGAAGCGAATTGAAGATCTACCCTTTAATGGGCAGGGACTCTTCCACTCAACTACAGACGAGGCCATGGGTCATCTGGTAAAGGCTTGTCTTACTGCGAAGAAGATGGGCCTCCATCCTACACCTCAGTTCAGGAGGCCGTCCTCTTCGCGTACTTCTTGGCACCGTTCGGCCTACTCTTTTGCCTCACGGTCACCTCGCCGGACATCTTCCTGGTTGTCTCTTCCAGCTTCATCTTGGCGTTCCTTCAGGAGACGGCAAACTTCCTCAAAGAAATCGTCATGTACAGCGAAGTCCCGCTTTTGACTTCGCTCGCAGGTCGCCACCACATCCATCTTTTCGCCTGCCCACCAGTCTCACCAAAAACCCAGGTCTGGCCCACCATCTCAACACCTGGCGGCGAATCACCACGGACTCTTGGGTCCTTTCCATCGTCCGTCTTGGTTACGCCATCAAATTTCAAAATACACCACCTCGAGGCGTCTTTTATTCCACACCTGCCAGCCCAGCTCTTCTAGAGGAGATCCAGTCCCCCCTTCACAAAGAGGCTATAGAATAGGTCCTGTCCTCGGCCGCTACCACCGGCTTTTTTTCCTGGTACTTCATGGTACCAAAATCGGACACTACCCTCTGACCAATCCTGGACCTCAGGGGGGTGAATTCTTACATTCTCCCCCGAAAATTCAAGATGGTCACTCTCACTTCCATCCTGCCCTTTCTGAGGCGTTGGGACTGGTTCGCCTCTATTGACCTACAAGACGCCTACTTCCATATCGCAATTCGGCCCCACCCCAGAAAATACCTTCGGTTTGCGATCGACAGTGTGTGCTACCAGTACAGGGTCCTGCCGTTTGGTCTGTCCACCGCTCCCAGGGTCTTTACCAAGTGCCTGGCCCCTGTGGTTTCCTATCTCCGCACGAAGCACGTTATGGTTTACCCCTACCTAGACGACTGGCTGTTGGTGGAGCCCTGCAAACAAAAACTGTACGAGGACATTCATCTGACGCTCACGCTTCTTTCCGACCTCGGGCTCAGGGTGAATCCCAGGAAGTCTCACCTGGGGGCCACCCTGGATTCCGTTGCTGCAAGAGCACTTCTGCCTTTGAAGCGGACCAGGACACTGTACCATGCTGTCCACACTGTCTTGTGTGCCCCGGCAGTTCCTGCCAGAACAATTCAGCAACTTCTGGGTTACATGGCAGCGACGACGGCCGTGACGTACCTGTCCCACCTTCGCACCCACCCACTACAACATTGGTTCATCAGAACCTTCGACCCCCTCATGGACAATCAGTGTCACCTGTTGCGGGTTCCCGGGCCGGTCACGAACTCTCTCCGTTGGTAGCTCTTGCCTCAACACCTACTCTTGGGGATGCCATTACTGTTACAACGGACGCCTCCCTCCTGGGCTGGGGAGCACACTGCAGCCGCCTAGTGGTGTGCGGCCACTGGATCGGCTTAGAGACTTGGCTCCATATCCATGCTCTGGAGCTCCTAGCCATCCTGAAGGCTTTACAGGCTTTCCGCAATCTTGTTGTTGGCCGGACAGTTCAGATCCTCACTGACAATACAGTTGCCGTCTGTTATGTGAACAGGCAAGGGGGCACCCACTCCTCCACTCTCCTACACTTGGCCCTTCGCCTTTGGGACTGGTGCGTGCCACTTGGTGTTCACCCTGTCACAGTCCATCTGGCGGGCTGAGACAGCGTCACAGCAGACTCCTCGAGCAGGGACACGTCATGTCACCATGAATGGTCCCTCTCAGATGCTGTTTTCGACAGGATAGTGTCTTGTTGGGATGCCCCTTCCATTGACCTGTTTGCGACCAGCCACAACAGGAAATGCCCTCGCTACTGCTCGAAGGCTGGCCTGGGCCCAGGCTCCCTCAGAGACGCCTTCCAGTTTCAGTGGGACAAGGAGTTCCTGTACATCTTTCCCCCGTTTCCACTTCTGGGTCAAGTGATAGCCAGGATTGTATCGGAGCACGCCGATGCCATCCTGATACCTCCGTATTGCCTGAGACAACACTGGTTCGGCCCTCTTCTCGAGACAGCTCGGGACCATAGGATGAGGCTCCCCTGCATACCGAACCTCTTCTCTCACTCAGAAGGCCGCATCTTACACGCGGACCTGCTGCTCCTGTGTCTCCACGCGTGGAGGATAACCTTTTTTTTTTTAATCATTTTATTAAAAATTCTCATTATAAAAAAAACATACATATTCAGTTGTCAGCTTCAATAGAAATATATCTGATCTTCCACATTGGTCTAGATTCCATTTTCCAGATCTCTACAAACTTAAGGTACTGTACAACATTATACTTTTAATTTATCTGATAGTTCTTACATTTCATTCATCATATTTCCGCTTCATGATATATACCTGTCACCCACGCGTAATATAACTTTAATCATGAATTATGTATTTCCAGCTGTTAAAACCCAGCAATTACCCGTTACAATTTGCCATTCTTTCTGTATCTCATCGTCTGATTTCCCCTTTAATCTCTGAGAGACCATGTCCGCATTTTTATTTTCGATAAGTGTAGCCCACCATTGTTCTATTGTAGGTATTTGCTGAGTTTTCCATAACTTTGCATATTCAATACGAGCTATTGTTACCATATACAGTAATATTCTCCAATGCTTCTTTATACCAGCACCCTCTATAATATCAGTCATATTTAACAAATACAATTCAGGTGTCTTAGCAAACTGACCTTTCAGTAATGTACAAATCACATTATGTACTTCATTCCAATATTAGCTTTTAAGCATGTCCACCACATATGATATATCGTACCAACCTCCTTCTGACATTTCCAACACTGTCCAGTACCTGTATTATAAATCCTTCTCAGTTTATCTGGTGTCATATACCATCTGTGAAATAGTTTGTAATAGTTCTCTCTCAAATTCTGGGCTACTGTAAACTTCTGCGTTTTTTTCCAACTCTGCTCCCAAGACTCTAATTGAATTGAATGACCAATATTTTGAGCCCATAAAATCATTGTTTCCTTTATTGTTTCTTCTTGTCTCTCCTGCTGTAATATCTCTTGATGGATTTGAGCAAGAAGGTGAGGCGGATTTTCAAAAATCCATTTAACTACTCCAACTTTTTCTTTTAGTTCAATTCCGTAAGTTTTTGTGTCCATATGAAACCTTTCGGTTAATTGTCTATAAGGGAACCAACTCAGTCTTATTCCCTCTTGTTCTAATTTTTCCCTTGTTTTCATCTTAAAATTATTAGACGCTGATCTCTCAATTATATCATCATAGCACAGCCATTTATCTGTATCAGTCCATCTACCAAAAAAAACCTCTTGCGGTGAGACCCATGTGAGGAGCTGCCTCATGTTTTTGACTTTATAATCATCCCAAATTTTCAAAAGCGATTTTCTGATATAGTGATGAGAGAAATCTTTATCTATTCTTGCTTTATCATGAAACATATAGGCATACCACCCCATCCTCAAGTCTGCACCTTCCAATGCCAGCGTTTTCATATCTTGAAGGTCTATCCAGTCTTTTATCCACATAAAAGCTGCTGCTCTGTAATATAATTGCAAGTCTGGTAGACCCATTCCTCCTCTACTTTTTATATCTGTCATGATGTTCCATTTTATCCTAGGCTTCTTCCCCTGCCATATAAATTTAGTTAACTCTCTCTTCCATTGTAAGAAAGGTTTCATATTTGTTATTATAGGCAGGTTTTGGAACAAAAAGTTCATTTTTGGCAAAACGTTCATCTTAACTGCTGCAATTCTCCCCATCAACAAAAACCGCAAAGAAGACCAATTTTGTAGATCTTTTGTTATTTCCTTCCATTTTTTCTCGTAATTATTTTGAAATAACTCATTATTTCTTTTCGCTATCCAAATTCCTAAATATTTTACCTTTAGTCCTGTTTTAAATCTTGTTAGTTGTACTAGTTCCCTCTCTTCTCTTTCAGACATGTTTTTGGTTAAAAGAACTGTTTTATCCTTGTTGATTTTAAAACCAGAGAATTGTCCATATTCTTGCATTGTAGCATTCAGTTTTTCTATAGATTTGCATGGATCATCCAAAAAAAGGACCAGGTCATCTGCGAAAGCTTTCAATTTATAATGGTATTTCTTAATTTGAACTCCTATTATTTCTTTGTCTTTTCTTATAGCATTGTTAAGTATTTCCATTGTCAAAATGAACAGCAAAGGTGACAAGGGGCATCCTTGTCTCGTCCCTCTATGGAGTTCTATCTCATGTGTTCTTTCGCCGTTGATTACCAGTCGAGCTTGTTGTTGTCTATATATTTCTTCAATCCATGCAATAAATTTCTTTCCTGCCTGCATCTGTTTAACCAGTGTCTTCATAAATGGCCAACTAATCATATCGAAAGCTTTCTCCGCATCAACAAAAACCATGGCCAATTTCCGTTCATTATGTTTTTCATAATATTCAATTATGTTTAGAACAGTTCTAATATTATTTCCCAAAGATCTTTTAGGTAGGAAGCCATTCTGATCTTCGTCAATTATCTCAGATAAAACTTTCTTAAACCTCTCTGCTAATATTGTAGCGAAGATCTTATAGTCTGTATGAGGATAACCTTTTAGACTCACCTGCCATTCAGGCCGTAATAACTGCGGCCAGAAAGGAGTCTATAAGACATTCTTATCTTTATAAGTGACGGAAATTTGTGGCCTTCGCCGACTCCCGCCATGAACCAGCATCACCGGCCAGGTTGGCCACAGTACTACACTTCCTCCTACAGCTCCGGGAGCGAGGGTTAGCCTTCTCTCCCTGAAGGTGTATCTATCAGCTGTCATAGCCTACCAGCCTGTAGCCTGTCTGCAACATTGTTCCGGGATGCCACCCTTAAACAATTTCTCAAAGGCCCGCAACACTTGTACCCTCCAACTACCCCACCTTTGCCACCCTGGTCCTTGTCGCTTGTTCTCTCACAACTCACCTGACCTCCTTTCGAGCCGATGGCGACCTCAGATGACCACCTTTTGACTCTCAAGACGGCCTTCTTGGTTGCTGTCACCTCGGCTAGGCGAGCTGGAGAACTTACTGCACTGAGGTCAGACGAACCTTTCCTTGTTTTCCATCACAACACGGTGGTCCTGTGCCCAGACATCTCCTTCCGTCCGAAGGTCGTCTTGGACTTTCATCTAAACCAGGATATCATACTACTTACCTTTTACCCTGATCCGGCCTCGCCTCTGAAGCGCACACTCCATCCTCTTGATGTCCGTCGAGCCCTGGCATTTTACCTCCAGCAGACTTCATCCCTCTGGCGAACTCCTCACCTTTTCATCTGCTATGGTAGCTGCCGAAAGGGCCTTAAGGTATCCACCCAGCGGTTCTCTCAGTGGGTGGTCCAGACTATTCATCTAGCATATGAACTGGCTAGACAACCTCCACCAGCTCTGCTTCGTGCCCACTCCACGAGGGCGATGGCATCTTCAGCAACTCTTCTCTGTGGGGTCGACCTGCAAGAACTCTGCCATGTGGCTACCTGGTCGCAGCCCTCAACCTTTGTCCAGCACTACCGTCTTGACTGTTGGGCCCAGTGTGATGCCCGCTTTGGTCGTACGGTGCTGTCCTCCATGCTTTAGGACCTGACCCGCCATCCAGTGGTAAGCTACTCAGTCTCCCATTGTGTGAGGCAGAGATCGTGAAGAAGAAGAACATGTTGCTTACCTGTAACTGTGGTTCTTCGAGTGGTCATCTGTGCCCTCACACATACCCGCCCAGCTGCCCCTCTTCAGGTCCTGTTTCAGCGGACTTCGAAACTAAGGAGAGACCGTTAGCTTGGCGGGACTGAGCATGCTCAGTACCGAATGGGGGAGGGGTTCCCGCCAAGCTGCTCTGCTCTGGAACATTCCAAAAAGCTACTGAGCATGCGCGAAGATTCCCATTGTGTGAGGGCACAGATGAACACTTGAAGAACCACAGTTACAGGTAAGCAACCTGTTCTTCTCCTCACTCAACACTTTCTGGTCCAGAGACAAAGAACCTGTTGCCTTCAGAAGTTGTGGAAGTGATTCCCATCAACTTTCTTGCAGGCCTGGCTAGTAGAGAGGGAAAGTAGGAACAGCAGTGAGCTGTTCCCTACCCCTGCTTTATCTACTTTATCACAGATTAATGTAGTTATATTATATTCTGTTCATTCAGTGCAGCTGTCTGAGTAGGCAACTTTGATGTTCTTGAATGAATATTAGCTAGTACTTAGCAGCAAATGCATCTCCCTTCATCACTATCATGTATTACTATACTACATGTTCTTCTCTTTGTGTTCATTGAACTTTCATCTTTCAGTTTTCCTCCATGTTGCCGCTTAGATAAACAAGGAAGCTTCTCTAAGGTCTGAAAATGTGGTTAATATATTTCTCTTTGAAGAAAAAGATGATAAGATGCCATTTTTATTTTTTTAGAATTTATTATGATCTGTGGATGAAAGTCAGAAAATAAAAGGGTTTTTTTCTGTTCCTAATATTTCTGCATGTGGTAAGGTTACATTAACAAACACCGTTAACAAAGACAATGAAAAGCTATTTGTTCTGAAGAATTCAGTATTTATTCAGAGTAGATTTCCAGCCTTCATCATGTAAACGATTTGTATTTAGGTCTAGGAATTTAGAAGGCACCTGACCTTAAAACTATGCCTGGCTCCTTATTATGACAGCAGTTGTTTGGCACTGGTCCAGAGCTGAATATAGCAAAATCCAAACCCTGTACAAGTATAGCTTTCCATTCTCAAGGAGAATGAGAAACTTACAACTACAAAGAAACTGGTGAACCAGAGCTGTTTCAGTGAATTTCTATGGGAGTGAAGTCCTATGGGAGCTGAGGGAGATTTATTTATGATGTCTCCTTTTCTGTATAAATTATCTCTCTCAGCTACTCAGCCAGTAATAGTGTCATAGAGTGTATCTATGAAAATAGTTACCTATGAGAACCATTGTAGTCTTTACAGCATATACATATTAAGTATCTTTTGGTCTCCTGACCTGAATGATTCAGCAAATGCTTGTCTTATACTTGGACTAGCAGATACACGGGTCATAGCTGCTAGGCACTTAACTGATCAGCACCTCCCAGTGAGGTGTGAATGATACTGCAGTTCAGCTGAATAGCTGGGGACAGTCATGTTTATTTGCATAGAGTACTGAAATATGTCCTCTGAAAGACATTTGTAACCCTACTTTTCAACTTTAAATTGCTTCTAAAAAGAAGAAAAAATATTGAAAAGGCAGACTTTAGACTACCTTGGAAAATGAATCATTTTTGTTTGTGGGAACAGAATGTCATGTGTATTTTTTTTAAGTAGAAACAAAATAAAACAGGCTTGACAGTGAAATCTACAAAAACTAGCTCGAAACAGAATTAAGATGATCTATCTGTCTCTAAGATACAGTACAAATCCCCATTGCTACCTAGAGTCTGTGAGTTCTATCCTTCAGGATGCCTTCTCTTTCTCCTCTCTCCAGAGCAATGTCCCTCTTTTTTCCCTTCTTCAGACCATTTGTTACATATGCACCATTATTTTAATGTCTAGTTTACAAGGAATCGTGGCTTGCACTGGTTTATATGTAATGTAAGAACGGGGCTGGTACTGAAGAAGCGAGGTGAAAGTTGGTGAAAGAAGACAGTATTTTCAGAGAGGAGAGAGAGGCATTATCTGGTCTGGGTCCCAGCTTGTAAGCTGGTTTGCAAGGAGCCAGCAGGTTTGACTACATCCACTGTATAATAATATCACGCTCATGTTCAGAAACCTGTGGAGAGGAATATGTTTGGCTGTTCGGTGAGCATAAGTTGAACATCTTTACAACTTTATATAAAGCTCACAGATTCTTTATTACATATGAATTACTAATGGTTTCTTTAATATTTTGTATCTTCAGAGTTGCATTTAATGTTTTCATTGATGGATAAAGTTCCTAATGGAATCGAGCCTATGTTAAAAGATTTGGAAGAACATATTGTTAGTGCTGGATTAGCAGACATGGTAGCAGCAGCTGAAACCATTACTACTGTAAGTAGGTGTTCCTCTACTTTACTGTTTGCACACTCATAATGAGAACTTTCCAGAAATACCAAGGATGCCATGCAAGATGAAATCTTAAATTACACAAATTAATAGTGAACATGAATGTTCGAATTGACGTGTTTGTTAAATATTATAGCAAAATGACACTTCAGTAAAATTATTAAAAATTAAAAGCTTTTGAAACTAAAGACTCATGTTTGAATTGATCAGTGACATTTAGCAATTAATTAAATGTTTTATTGTAATTTTGTGTTTCCTAGTAAACAGTAGGATTTTGCCACATCAAGTCCCATGGGACTTGGGAATCCTAAAGTACCCACTGTGTTGCGTTGCTTTATTTACCATTTATTATTTATTTGCTATGCCGGTAGGGTGTATTTCTTGCACAGGTTGAATTTACCATGCTTTTGCCCTTGCAGTTTGTGTTAAAAGCTAGTAATTATGTGCTGGCGAGTGGCATTCCAAATGTGGTATAATTATATACACACATAAATAGATTAGGCAGGGATTAGGCAAGAATCTCAAATTGTGCTTAAAAGATATAGCTTTATTGGTTGGAGAATGTATATATAAAATTGTTCGTATACACATTGAAATGCACAGAGTAAAAAGATTATGGAATAAAGTCTTGAGCAGATTATAGTACAATAGGAAAAAAGAACCAACAATAAACTGGTTAAAATATAATTAATTGAGAGGGTAATTGTCTTATAGGGAATCACTCATTCGCAGAGACTGGGAAGTCAGGGGATGGGTGGATTTGAGTAGGAGCATGGAAATTGCAAGTGATGATGGAATAAGTACATACCCTTTGCTAATATTCAAGAATTTATAAGGAAATACTCTAAATAAGTGACAATGTATTGTGTCATCTATTCATAGAATCATAGAAATGTAGAGTTGGAAGAGACCACACGGGCCATCCAGTCCAACCCCCTACCATGCAGGAATACCCTCAAATCACTCCCGACAGATGGCCATCCAGCCTCTGCTTTAAAACCTCCAAGGAAGGAGACTCCACTATACTCCGAGGCAGCGTATTCCACTGCCGGACAGCCCTGACCGTCAGGAAGTTCTTCCTGAGGTTCAGGTGGAATCTCCTTTCCTGCAGCTTGAATCCATTGCTCCTTGTCCTGGTCTCTGGAGCGGCAGAAAACAAGCCCTCTCCCTCCTCTACATGGCATCCCTTCAAATATTTAAACATAGCTATCATGTCCCCTCTTAACCTTCTCTTCTGCAGACTGAACATACCCAGCTCTCTAAGTCTATCCTCATAGGGCTTGGCTTCCAGGCCCTTCACCATTTTGGTCGCCCTCCTCTGGACCTGCTCCAGCTTGACCATGTCCTTCTTGAATTGGGGTGCCCAGAACTGGACACAGTATTCAAGATGAGGTCTAACCAAAGCAGAGTAGAGTGGTACCAGTACCTCCCTCGATCTAGACACCATACTCCTATTGATGCAGCCGAGAATTGCATTGGCTTTCTTGGCTGCCGCATCACACTACTGACTCACGTTCAGCTTGTGGTCTATTAAGACTCCTAGATCCCTTTCACACGTACTGCCATCCAGCCACGTGTCCCCCATCCTATATTTCTGCATTCCATTTTTTGTACCTAAGTGTAGGACCTTGTGTACTTTTATGTACTGCATTTTTACTTCTTATTTAGTATGCTTTCTGTGGTGTTACTGGGGTATTAGTTCTCATTTTCATTTGTTTTTCTATGTTATTGTTTTTTAAATAATGAAATTTAATTTAAAAATTTAAAAAAAATAAAGGCAGTGTGAGCAAGCAGTCCGAAGCCTTGAGCTCTCTCTTTGCATCTGTGAAAATTTCCTTGGGGAAATTTCATGTGATGCAAGGGTGGGGAAAGTAAGGCTTGGGCTGTATGTGCCCTCCCAAGGATTTTTAGTGTATTGGTAAACCCATCTTCAAATTTCTTTTTAAAAAAGTTTACTACCCTGCCAGCCTTACCCAGCCATAACTTATTATTTAATTTCTGTTTTTAAAAGAAGCTTCCTCCTGATCTAAAAATTCAAATGGGATCTGGTTAGTGTTGACCATATTTTGCATCAGTACAGATGTAATACTGATGCACAATAAGGACGTAGAGGAGAAGTTTTCACTGGAAAGGGGGCAGGTATATTTTCTCAGGACTGACTCTCTCAGATGATTTGCTAGAGCCAGTGTTATATCTGTAGTAGATTACAGTGAGTGCTTACAGTTCTTCCTATACTTGATTAGAACGCTTAGGTGCTCACAGCTCTTCTACCATCTAAACAAAATGTAGCTTCTTCTGAGAAGTGCATACTTTTGGAACAGCTCTTTATCTTAAGTAATTAACTATTTCATCTTAAAACAGGCTTTAAAAAATGTAGTGAAAAGGAGCAGCTTTCAGCTCTGCATTTCCACTGATGGTTTACATTAAGGCTTAAAAGCATTACAGTCAGTCAATCACAGAAAATCAGTATGGTTTATCAGTGTTTTTGGTTACATGTTATCTTTCCCTCAAAGGTTTGACTTTTTATTTCTTTATTGATTTGATTCTTCAATTTTTAGGATTCTGAAAAGTATGTAGAACAATTGCTTACATTATTTAATCGGTTTAGCAAACTGGTTAAAGAAGCTTTTCAAGATGACCCAAGATTTCTTACTGCAAGGGATAAGGTATATTATTTTTCACTTCATTTTTAGATATTGAATATTTTAAGGCACAATACCAAGTCTAGAAACTATTGTAACTTTTACAATGTAATTTTTTTTCAAAAAAGTGTGATAGTGAAAAGCAAATATATGTCTTTCAGAACTATTGCACGAAGACCATGAAACCTAGTCAAATGAAAGTTGGCATACTTATTGAGGGGATTCTGTTCCTCAGGGTTTATTTATTGGCTTTTAAAGCAAATTAAAGTTCTGTGCTTGAAGCCTGCAGTATCTTCTGTCACTAGATGACAGTGCCATGAAATAGGAATTTCAGAACAAACTCCCATGCTATGGGGCAGCACCCCCTCATGCAAACAGAGTGCATGGATCCCTCCTTGAAGGAAGTGCACAGTGGTAGCAGGCATGCATGGAGTGTCAGTGGCTGTACCTTCAGTGAGGCAGGATCTGTGCAAAGTGTCCAGCTAACAGCTGTGTAACTTTATTCAAAAGCATTGATGCCTCAAATTAAGGGTTATTAAAGCCCATGCAGAACTGAGTACTTTCAGTAATTATTAAGAACTAGCTATTTGGCTGGCTTCATAGAGTTTTATACATTTAAATAATTTGCATGATTTTGGACGTATAATTTTACTGTTATGTAATCATTGACACAGTCATAGATGCATGGTACAATAAGATAAATCATTGCATGCCAAAGTATGAATAGTTCTATTATCTCAGTTGGAGACTTTTTAGATTGGTGGTGGGGACAGTGTGGCTCCATAGGCTGCATATGGCTCAGAAGGGCATCTTAGTCACCTTCCAAGCTCTCAATCTCCATTTTAAACATATTTTACTGAAAATATCCCCAGTGTGTTCAAGGGGGTGGGGAGGGCATACTTTTGGAGTCCCCAGGACTCTTTTAGGTGAGAGGGAAGTATGCTGAGATTACCCCTATGACTCCAGCAGCTGGAAGGAAGCATTTTGACTTTCTATTAAGACAGATAGGGGTTGCGGGAAGTGTAACCTTCCAGGTTCTGATGAGGAACTCTTGACCCATCACTGTCTTAATTAATCATAGAATGCTAATCATAATGCTGTATCGGATTATGCCACTATAAATTCCATAAAATCATTGTGAACACTTCTGCCAAGTATGGAGTGCTTGCATTAGAATATTATCAAGTTATGTGCTTCTAAATAAACTAAGAATTCTTGATTTGGTGACTGGAAGTGACACCTTCATTCATGCTCTGTTTCTCCTACCTTTTCCTGTAGGTTTACTTCTTCCTTTTTAGGAGAAGTACTTTGCTATGATGTTTGAAGCAGTGTAGCCCATTACTGCTGACTCTAGATACTTTCATTCCTAAGACTGAAACATGGGCTGGGGAGGAGTATGAACCCATAGGGCTTTTGTAGTTTCCAAACGTGATTTGCATTCTTGGAAAAGTTAGAGAACTGGTCATGCTGGCTAGAGGATTCTGGGAATTGTAGTCCAATATATGAGACTGAGGGTTGGGCATTTGCCTTTATTTGATATGTGAACTAGGCCTTTGGGGAAGCATGAAGGTTTTGAATTGCAAGTTCTGGAATTCTAAAAGTTACTGCTTTGTTAACAGAATTGACAAAAGGTTTCATTTTATTTCAGGCATATAAAGCGGTTGTAAATGATGCTACCATATTTAAACTTGAATTACCACTGAAGCAGAAGGGGTAAGTTACTTGAATATCTGAAGCTGATATGTTCAGGTTGAAATTGATTAGGCAAGTTCATTGCATCTTTAATCAATAACTAACTATTGTTTTATAGAACTGAAAAGGCTTTCCACCCATTTTATTTGCTTGGTTGTAGTTTTGCTTTCTACCTGAGTTTTATTCCCAAAGATTGGTATAAATAAAAGTACATTAAAACATATGTGGAATAACTAAATACAATTAAATAAATATTTTTTTCAAACATTACTGCTAAATTGGTGTAATGCTATCTGTCTGAGGTCATCCAAAATAAAAAAGTTTGGGATAAATAACAGTACATTGGGACATACCTAGAATAAACGTATACAATTAATTAATAATTTCAAGCATCACTGCAGAATTGGTCTAATTCTATCCAAAAGAACCAGGAAAAATTATCATTTGCTTCCATTTTGAAAGATGGTCAGATTTTGAGTCTCTGTGGATGTTATTTCTCAGTTGTGATTAATACAGTGTTCAGAGGTTGTCCTGGGTTTTTTTGGGGTTTTGTTTTGTTTTGTTTTTGATGCTGGCATGCAAACATCTATCTTTCATACACACTGTACTAGCTTTCTGTAGACTTCCAAATTTAGTTTCTTCTTACCTTATATATTCAGACTGGTATAGTCAGAGAAGAAGAAGCAAATAGAACATTAAAAATGTTTTCTGGCCTTTGCTGTTTTATTGAGGAATTTCCATTTTTAAATCATTAGCAATAGTTTGATTTTATATAATAGTATAAAACTTTTTAATGTTGTGTATAATCTTGTGACTACTGCTTTTCTTATTCATTTAGTGTTGGATTGAAAACACAGCCCGAGTCCAAGTGCCCTGAGCTACTTGCTAATTATTGTGATATGTTGTTACGGAAAACACCGTTAAGCAAAAAACTAACCTCTGAAGAAATTGAAGCAAAGCTGAAAGAAGTGGTATGTGCTTTTGCTGTTCTACCTTTTCCTTTGAGAGAAATAAGTGTGATGGTGGTTGTTGTTTTTTCTGTCTGTCTTTTCACTGTGCTGTTTTCAAAAACACCAGGACACGCTAAATTAATAGATAGAAGAGGTCGGTCATTTTAGAGTTGTATACTAAATACTAGTCCTTAGTCCTTAACTGAATTACTGGCTGGGGACATAGTATTACAGATTGTTTCACTGTTATGCATAATTAACAAAGGAGTGTTGTACAGGTCTACTCAGAAGTAATTTCAGTGACACTTACTGCGAGGAGAATGGTTTGTAGCCTTATTTGTTTTTTCATCTGATTAAAAGGCCATATAGCTGTCAGATTATCTTGCGTTGTCTAGACTTAATGTACTCTAAACTAGTGGGGTTTCTGAAGATCCTAACATCTGTTTGGATTCAGTCAGCCACATTCAACATTAATTTCACAGGGAGTGGACTTGTGGATCCCAACTTGAGGGTTCATGGCCACCGTGGTCATCACCGTGTTCAGTGAATGTTTAGCGAATGGTGTTTAATGGCTTGATCCTGGATGGACATGCCGATCTGGTGTGTATCATAGAGACCTGGCTGTATTAAGCTGGGTGTGTGTGTTTAATGTCTCTCAGCTTTGTCCACCACCTTTTTCTGCACAGCAGCAGGCAAAACCTGGGGAGGTAGGGAGGTGAGGTTGCAGTCGTCTATCAGGATTCTATCCTGCTAACCAGGTGCCCTATACCTCAGTTTTTGGCTTCAAGTGTGTACTTGAAGCTCAGTGGCCAGGACAGATTAGGGGTTCTGTTGGTATATTGCCCACCTCTCTGGTCAGTGGTCTCCCTGAGCCAGCCAGAACAGTTTCAGGGTTGGTGTTGGACTCTGCTTGGCATGTAGTGCTATAATACTTCAGCATCCATGCTGAGACTGCCCTGTTGGGAGTGGCTCAGAACTTCACATGTCTGCCTTAACAATAGATCTGTCCCCCCTCATGCTGGTGGGCACACTTTGAATCTTGTTTTCTATGCTGGAAGGGGTGATGGTAGTAAGCAGCTTTTTACACACAAGCCCTTCTATATTGAACAATTACAAGACAGTTTGCAGCATTTCATTTTGGGGCAAGGTAGGCTCCCAGGTCCAGGAGTTTGTGAATGAGATAGATTGCCTAGATCCATTTCAGTCTGGTTTCAGGTCTCACTGTGGGACAGAGACAGTTTTAGTTGACTTGGTGGGCAACGTACACTGGGAACTGGATAGGAAGAGTATGTCCCTGTTGGTTCTGCTGGACCTGTCAGTCACTTTTGATATCTTCATCCACAAAAGACCAGGGAAGTAGAAATTAGGGAAATTGTTCACAAATCAGTGACGGTCAGGAAATTTATGATTAAGATACCCTGCAAGAAGGTAGTCCTTGTATGTGACTGCTGAAATACAGAAGTGACACACTACATGTGTAGGTGGTGATCAATACATCTTTGATGATATCATATGATTTTGATTTTGAAAATATTTATTGGCAGATGCTTTTTAATATCTGATTAGGAAGAAGCTCACTGGGTTCTTATATCTGAGCAATTTGGGCGTTCAAACAATGTGGAATCAGTTTCAGATGATCTGAAGATGTATTTTGGCAGGGCTCAGCAAATTAAGATTTGCTAGACTTAGTAGCTAGCCCTTAGTTCTTCTAGCCAACTGGAAAGTCCAGTTCTTGAATAATAGTGCTATGCTCCCAGTAATAAAAGCCATCATGGTATAGTGGCTTGAGCATTGGACAATGACTCTGGAGACCAGGGTTCGAATCCCTGCTCAGCCATGGAAACCGACTGGTTGACCTTGAGGAAATCACACCCTCTCAGCCTCAGAGGAAAGCAAAGGCAACCTCCCTCTAAACAAATCGTGGCAAGAATGCCAGGTGATAGCTTCACCTTAGGGTTGCCATAAGTCGGAAACGAGTTCAATACACACAATGCCAACGATTCCCAACATTAAAAATTATATTGGTTTGGTTTGGTATCAGATCTTACTTGCAGAGCTAAAAAGGAAAGATATTTTGAATGTGAATGGGTTGGTTTTCTATTAGGGGGCATTGGTTGGGAGACGTTTATACTCATCATCATACACAGGTTAGTGTATAACACCATTTACTGTAGCCTTCTATCCTTCTATAAGACAATTTCAGCATTTCTCTCCTGGAACAGGTAATAGAAGCTCACTTCATGGGTTTTTTTTAAAAAAACCTAAAAATAACCAATAGAACAAAAGACTATCAACCTGTTTTTCCATGATGTTTAAAAAAACAATAATCCTATCAGTATATGTATTTTGTTGGCCGCTTGAGGGTTACAAGTCATTTGTTTGTTCCTACTACATTTCAAGTTTTCTCAAAAATTGTTTTGAATTTACTAAGTTCTCAGAGGTCCTTTCCTCTTTCAAAGTAAGCAGGAAAGTGGAACTGCCAAATGCCCAAGCTAATTATGGTCTTTCTGTCATCAGCAATGTCTTAAAATAGTATACAGAAAGTAACATCTTGGCTGTCTGTTAAATTCCATTGGCGTGTGTGTGTGCTTCACTACTTTAAGAGCACTGAACTCTTGATTTTTTTGCTCCATTTAAAAAAATCTTTACCTTTCTGTTTATAACCCCACTTTCCTATTCCAAAATGCTTCATCATTAAGTGGGCCCCAGGTGAAAATGTTATCCTAGAATTGTTCCTTGGTGGTTCTATGATGTTATTGTGTAGAACACTAGCACCCATTTTTTACTTGTAATGTCCCATTGCAGGAAAGAATAAATGGTGTTAGGCTAGTAGAATACGTTACATGCTTTCCATTATTTACTTTGAGGTTAATATTTTACCTAGGAATTTTCTGGTTCCTGTCCTTCTCTCCCTCACCTCTTTTTTTGGCCTGTTCTGTTTTCATGTGTACAGTTTTTGATAGTTTAGTGGGAATTGCCTCCAGTCCCATGTCATAGGCTTGCTTGCCTCCAATATAACAGATATTCTCTGCTTTTTCTGTACGTGCTTTATTTTGGAAGTCCAAGACTTACAACAAATACCCTGTTTGCTGGCATATAAGAATCACTTTTTTTCCCCTGAAAAATACTGTTTGAAAATGGGATGCATCTTATATGCTGGTGCATTTTATATGCCAGCAAATACAGTAATGTTTTTATTACATTAGCTTGGAGTTGTGATATGAGCAAAAAATGTATTTATGTTGAACTAGAGTAGTTTTGAAATAATGTTGGCAGAAAGGCATCATATAAATTAAATAAACAAACTTTATATTCACTGAGGACTTTAAAGAATCCTAGGGAAGGGTTCCAAAGAGAAAAAAAAATCTGTTTCACTCCAGTATATGGGGTGCACATAAGATGCACCCCATTTATGTTGTCGGATAAACTGTGTGTCTGAAGTTAAGTTAGGTTTCAAAACCTGACTTTCAAGTCCTAATATATCAAGAATTAGGGCAAATGATTGTAAACCTGTTTACTGTTGGCACCTTCTCTATTAGAAAATGTAAACAGTCTTTCTTGTGCACTAACATCTTCTCCTTATATTATTGTATAGTCTTCTTTATGAATAAGATACAACTGCCACCAAAAGGGAAAGGTGAGGAAAGTTTCAGTTAAATGTGAAATGATGCATTATTAAATGGTTCAGTACTCATAGAGTATGACTGTTCAAACCAGGTTGGGGAGCATGAGTTTACCTCTGGTCTCTGCTCTGCAGTGACATTAGATATTAATAGCAGCTACCAAAACTTGTCTAATGTTGTTTTGAAACAGCTATTGGTACTGAAGTATGTGCAGAACAAAGATGTTTTCATGAGATACCACAAAGCTCACTTAACAAGACGTCTAATATTGGATATATCAGCAGACAGTGAAATAGAAGAGAATATGGTGGAATGGCTAAGAGTAAGTACATTGAATCTTGTTGGCTTTTTATTTCCTCAGAAGGGAGCCCCTTGAAATAAAAATCAAGACTATTTTGACCATAAATAGTCCGTGGCTTTCCTCCTAGGTTCTTTCTAGCGCTTGGCAAATAGGACGTAGGTTGTATCAACTCAGTGTTAAAGGATATCATGTTTGTATTTATATATTAAGAATGAGTTGCACCTCTGATTTTTGAGATCTGTGCATGTGGCGTTCAGTAGAAGGGACACAGTTTGCAAACTGAGTTAATAGGTTACTTGATTTTAGTTCCCCATGATGTATAAATAGTAACTGTTTATACAGAAGACAGATAATTACTGGCAGTTGGGTTATCTCTAGTTTCTGCGACTCCATCCTATATAGTTTTGCATCTGAAGCAGTGAAAATGTGTACCCCCCCCACTTGCTTTAACCTGTTGATTCATCCTTACTCTCCTTCCCCTATGGTTGGCAACAACAACAGGTTAAAATACAATGCATGACACCAGTTAAAAACATATAACACCAGTTAAAAATGCATGATATCAGTTAAAAGAATATATAAAACTAATACATATTAAAACAATCCATCATTTTTTTTTTGAAGTCCATAATTTTAAATGAATTGTCAGACCAGAGGTCTTTGCTGGGGTTTCTCTCTGTGGAGAGAATCCCTCAGAATCCCTGAAAGGAGGGATGCCTGTTAATTTCTTGATGCTGTGGAGTCAGCTATTTTTCTGGCCAAGTTAGCTGAAAGAAGTGACATGGTGGAGGTATAGGCAGTTGCAATCTCAAGTGTGGACACCAAGAAAAAAAAATAAGAAGTTCATTGTTGCTAATTTATACAGTTGTACAGCTCACATACTCGAATATGTCAGATATGGTATGTTCAGTTTGCAGAGGTAATCATTGAGTATTGCCAGATGTAATAGCTATTATCTGCAACGAGAGATGCAATAGCACTACATCAGCCCAAAGTGTTGCTTATTTTCAAATAGCAAGGAAGATCTGCATAGTTGGTGCCTTCACTCACAAAGAAAACTCAAATACTGTGTGTAAATAATTATTAAACCAGTCTCATTCGACACTGGACTTTCTGTCTTTTTCCCCCTTCATATTATATAGTATGGCATGGCAGCTAGTGTTTGCGACATTTGAACAAAGATGATTTCAGATGCCTTAAAGACCTGGCTTTCCGTATTTGTCAGGCTCATGTAGCTCTTAATCGTTTAAGTGTATTTTTTTTAAGAAACAATAGTTGATAGCTTTTTGTTTTATGCTGTGTAGAGAGTGGGGGAAAGGAGACTGGTTATGTTTAGGATCCCGTTGTGCCTCAGTTTAATTTGAGGTTTCTTTATGCAGGAAGTAGGCATGCCAGCTGATTATGTAAATAAGCTGGCAAGAATGTTCCAGGATATCAAAGTATCTGAAGATCTGAATCAGGCCTTCAAAGAAATGCACAAAAATAATAAGTTGGCCCTACCAGGTACTCCTTTTCAATTTTCTTTTTCAAAAAATAATGCTGTGTTAAGTAGAAGTTAGCCTTTCCCTTAACTCCAGTATGAAATTATGCTGACTTTGCAGAACTTGTTCTTGTTGTTACCTGTTTATGGTTTGCTGTCTGAATCACTGTTTCAATATTGTCTGAGTGTTTTTTTTTTTTACTACAGCTGATTCTGTGAATATCAAAATTTTAAATGCTGGTGCCTGGTCCAGAAGTTCTGAAAAGGTTTTTGTATCACTGCCCACGGAATTGGAAGATCTCATCCCAGAGGTAGAAGAATTCTACAAAAAGAACCACAGTGGCAGGAAGCTTCACTGGCATCATCTTATGTCTAATGGCATTGTATGTATTCAAGTATTGCTCACTTCAGTCTTGTATTTCTTTAAATAAATTCCTGATCTCACTATATTGGAAATAAGATTGTGCATAATATAGGAGTTGAATAATTTTTGGTCCTTTTATGTTAACAGATAACTTTTAAGAATGAAGTTGGCCAGTATGACTTGGAGGTAACAACATTTCAGCTGGCTGTGCTTTTTGCATGGAACCAAAGACCCCGAGAGAAAATCAGCTTTGAAAATCTTAAATTGGCAACAGAACTCCCTGATGCAGAGCTTAGGAGAACTTTGTGGGTATGTCTCCCGCTCCTTAAAAAGCTTTATTAAATTTTCATGAGAACGAGTGTGTGATATTTGGCCACATTTGAAACAAAGCACAATTTTCATCCTGTTTTGTTTTTAAAAATGAAAAAGTAATCTTTGACATATGACATGCATAGTAGAAAGTGGGCAGACTGATCTGTTCTTGGAAACTGATGAGGTAGTCTTAAATGAACTAGAGTCAGGTTATACATATTATACTTACATTCCACCACTAATAGTGTAGATCCCTCCAAGGCAGTCAGTAAGTTAAATAAAAACACATTAATAAAATCTCAGTAAAACAGGTTTTACTGTTTTGCATCGTGTCAGTTGACCCTTTGAGAGAGGTGATTGTACAGTTCAGCTACAGCAGGCTCTGAGCTCATCTTTGCTTGTCTTCTTACTTTCTTGTTTTTTTTTCTTAATGTAATTGAACTGCAGTTAATGTAGAATCAAGAAGTAATATCTCATTTGTGAATGTTGCTGAATTTCAAAAATTGATATATTTCTAAACTAAAGGTTATATTTTATAAATTTTGTATGTTAGAATTGTTGATATTTCCTAGGTTCTACTCCAAACAGTTTATTGATAACATAAGGGAAGGATTTGTAATCCTGTAGCAGTAAAAGAGGGGCCCTGTTTCTGGTACATTTTTCCCTTTTGGGTTCTGGTTTGGGGTTGGGGTATCATGCTATGGTCCTGTCCATCAGCTAGAGGAACAAGGACTGCTGAGCTTTGTGTGTGTGATTTTTAAAAAGGATTTATCTGTTGCTTATAAGTTGCCTTTGGGAATTATTGGATTAAAAGGTGGAATACAAATAATTCAAAATAAATAACAGTTTTTAGATGAGCAATACATTGTTAATTTTTTAGAAGGAGTATGTTGCACAGATATCTGCTTCTCACGGTCACCCTAATCCTCTCTTCTACTGATTTTTTTTTAATTGCACGTGTGGAACATAACCTCTTTGAGATCATTCCTGAATACTATGCAGTGCTTTTCTTCCCTCGTCAGTAATGAGTAACTTCTAATCTAATAGAGAAGGAAGTGAAACCCTACTAAAGCCTCATTTCATTAAGATAATTCCTTTATAGGATATTTCACCAAATCTTCTTGAGACATTTAGAATGCTCATAAATAGTAAATTCATAACTTCTTACAAGCATGTTTTAAAACATGTAGAGTGTGTCTGTATAGCTCAATTGTCATCTAGTCTGATTGGCAGCACCTCCATGGGGTTTCAAGCAATGGTCTTTTTGATCACCTTTTCCTGAACCTTTTAAAGGGAAATGCTAGCGATGGAATCTTGGCTTACTGTAGAACATTTCCTCTACCAGAAAGATATTATTATTTCACAGTATTTTGCTACAGTTGCAAAAGACTGAAGCAGTCTTCAGTAACCAGATGAGTTATTGCAGTAGCACTGTATTTTGATGTGGTGACATTAAGACAAATTGTTAGGATAGAGTGTCTCAAAAATTGGATGACCATATCTCCCACAATGCAGTTCAAAGAAGGCGCTTTCCTTTTGTACAAACTCCCTTAGTTCTATGTTCAACTTCATGCAATGATGGATTCTACCCAGTTCACTGTTTACACTGCACAGAAATTGAAAAAGCAAGTATAGTAACAGATTTAGGATGCATTATTTTGGAAAGCTTTGATTTTCACAGTATCCTTGTAGCACAAACATACTTTTTTTTTCAACAAGTATGTTCAGTACAGGAGTGACTCCCTGGCCCAGTTAGGATATCCCACTAAACCATAATTTAGTGTTACTCAAATGTAACGCGTTTGCACACATATCTTTTCCTGGAACAGTCACGATTTGAAGCATTTACTCCAGTAAATACTCTCAAGGATTTCCTATTGTGATGTCAAAAACAACAACCTGTAGTTAAGGTTCATTTTAGTCTACTTGAAACTAACTAACTACAGATCCTCTCTTACGAAGCTGGATTGTTTAAACAGACCATTGCTAAAATTAACCATAATTTGTTGGTTTGAATAGAATGCTAAACTGTGATTAGTAGAAGTTGAAATCTAAAGCTACCAATCTCCTTTTTGCAACCATGCCAGATGAAGAGACATAGGAAAGTATGTAAAACCAAGATTTACTGTGCTTTGTTCTTATCCATGTTCTGCCAACTCCAGATGTGTTGGCTGGAAATATGGAAGTTCCTGTCCAACACATCTAGAGGGTGCCAGTTTGGAGAAGACTGCATTAACCTGTGATATAGTTTGATGTTTGAATGCAACCAGCTTCTTCATTTTTTCTGTTTGCCAGGGCTGTTGTCAAAAATAATTAAACAGTTCTTTCATTAGTGTTTGTGCTTTTTTTAACCTTCCACGTGTAACATTGGTTTATATGTGACAGAAATAGGTGATTAAAAATATTTGGTTTTAAGAGGTGGTTTAAACAAATAACCTTAAATTAAAAATTTAGTAGAATAGAATAGAGACCACATTGTTAATTATAACATGATGAAATAGTACTAGCTTGCCTACACTGACAATTAAATTTCTTTTTCTCTCTCTCTTGTTCTCAACAGTCTCTTGTAGCATTTCCAAAGCTGAAACGTCAGGTTTTGTTATATGAACCTCAAGTCAATTCACCCAAAGACTTTACAGAAGGAACCCTCTTCTCAGTCAACCAGGAGTTCAGCTTAATGTAAGATGTGGCACTGGTTTATTCCATGAACATTTCATAGAGAACAAGAGGCACATTTTAATATTTAATGGCTCAGCTTCTCTTTTCCAAGATAATGCTAAATTCCAAGATAATATCATATCAGAGGAAAACTTAGAATGCCTGACTTGTTTATGTTGACAGCAGTTTTTAGCTTCCGAAAGAGGAAATATCTTTAGCTCTATTTGTCCAAGCCAACTGCTAGCAAAGGATTTAAGTTAGTGCTGGGGGCAGACACTGTATATACTCATGGCTAAGTCTAGACATTTTAGTAAAAAAAAAATCAACCCCCAAAAACCTGGGTCAACTTAAGTACTGTACTTATCAAAAAAGGAACCATCCCCTTCTCTTGAGTAGAATGGTAAAAGGCGAGAGCTTAATCTATCCAAGGAAAACCTAAAAGAAACACTGACCCCCTCTGCTCTCTCCAGCATGGTGTTGCTTCTGTGTTTTTTTAAAACCTGAGTGAGAAAATGACAGTGGTGTTGATGACTCTTTTTGACAGTACCCCTCAGAGAAAATAGAGTCCTGGGACAGATAGAACTCTCTCCTTTTGCTACTCTACTTAAAGAAGGGATAGTTCCTTTTTTGGTAAGAGATAATACTGTAAGTTAAGTTCTTCTTCGTGGTCTCTGTGCCTCACACACTGGAAGTTTTCGCGCATGCGCGATAGCGTTCGGAAGATTCTAGAGCTAAGCAACTTGGGGGGAACCCCTCCCCCATGCCTGTACTGAGCGTGCTCAGCCCGCCAAGCCAACGGTCTCTCCTCAGTTCTTTTTTGTCCGCCTTAGCGAACGGAAGGTTCTTGGCTTTGCAGCTACCTTTTGGCTTTCAGCTTGTTGATTTTGCATTCGGATTTGGATTTTTGGCTTGTGAACTTGGGATTTGGACTTTGGTTTTTGGCTTGTGGACTTTGGATTTGGATATCGGTATTCTCGGATTCTTCGAACCCCTCTTCTTTGATCTTCGATCTTCTTCTGTGAGTTTCTTCCCCTTCTTGGACTTTCGTCTCCTTTTTCTCAGCTTCTTTCTATGTCTGCTCTTTTTAAGAGTTGTGTTTCCTGTGGTCTAAAGGTCGCTCTTTCCAACGGGCACGAGAAGTGTCTCTTCTGCCTTGGGGAGACCCATAACGTGAGGGCCTGCTCTATCTGCCGGGAGTTTACGGCCCAAACGTTAAGAAACAGATCTTAGAGACTTAAGTCCCATTGCTGGGAACAGACTTTGAGGGTCAAAGAACAAGCAGGTGAGGAAACAGCCATGTCTTCATGCCCCTCCTCAACGGCGCGACCAACGACCATACCCGCGTCGGTATAGGTGGCTGCCGTGCCGACGATGACGGTACCGAGCTCGGTACCGTCCTCACAGCCTCCGATATCGGCCCTTCCTCACATCCCGAAGCGCCTGTCGGATGCTTCTGCATCAAAAGAGGCCCCTGCGGGCTCGCAGGCAGTACCATCTTCGAAGCCTCTCACCGCCGCGCAACGTAAGCGGCCTCCGTCTCATGAGACATCAAAAGAGAAGGAGAAGAAAAAGAAGAAGGAGAAGCGGGGTTCACCCTCCCCAAGAAGGACCTGCCCTCCGACACCTCCTCCCACTCAACACCTGGAGGATGTCGTTGAGGAGATCGGCCCGCCTGAGATATCCGAGGTATATGAAGAGGACCCGACCGCTGGCTCTTCTGCAGCTTCGGGCCCGCCTGTTCTTTCTGCCGCGGTGGTTCCGCTTGGTCACTCGGAGGGGATGGACCGCCTGGAGCCTGTATTGGTCACACCTCGGGCCCTGTCTCGTCATCAGGCTGCCTCGTGTGACCATACTAGGAGGAGTGAGACCGGCTCCCTGGACCGGCTGGAAAGGCATCGATCCCTCCGGCAGCAGGAGGTCTATCCGGAACGGTCCTTGTCTCGGCCTCTGATAGACTCCCCTTTCTCATCGGCCTCCTACATAGCAAGGTACGGCCGCGAGCATCTCTGGCGGGAGCAACCGGGATTGTACCGGTCCTATTCCCCAGCTTATAGGGATAGGTACCACCCGGATGTGAGGCACTGGTCTCCGTACTGTCGGTCTCGATCACCATCTTGCAGCAGATACCACCCTCGGTACCGGCGTTCGCCCTCGTGTTCCCGCTCGAGGTCGCCGTATTGCGAGAGGTCCTTTGAGCGTTCGCCGCGCTACTGGCCTGTGTCACCGCCACCTAGAGTCACCACGACCGTGTCACGCCCGGTCTCAGAGGCCCTTCCAGTGCAGACCTCAGCTCCGACTCTGACCTCCACTCAGGCCATTCAACATCCGGTGCCTGCGGTGCTGCCAATCGTGACCACCACGGTGTCCCAGCCACCGGTTGCTCCACCGGTACCGTCATCAGCACCAACGACGGTAACCGTGCCTACGGTCACCATCTCATTGCCGGCCCAACAGCCTTCGGCAGAGAAGTCGCCGTCTCAGTCGTCTCGGACCTATGAGACGGAGTCTGAATCAGAGGACTCAACGCCAGGCTCCCATGAGTCTCCGCCCTTGGCCTTCAGGGACCCCGCACTGGATTCGGCACCGGAGGATGTGAAACAATTCTCGGACATCCTCCTTCGAATGGCGAATGCACTCGGCCTGGATGTTCCCGACCCAACTCCGTCTGTGCAAGACCTGGTGTTCCACTATGTGGACACCCGTCCTCCATCTACGGCACCATTACCATTCTTGCCTGCGTTACAGGAGGTCCTGAAACATCCCTGTACCCAACCTGCATCGGCGCAACTGATACCGCATCACCTGGAACATCTGTACAGAACTCAGAGGAAGGCTGTCGAGTTCTTGTTCAGTCATCCGGTGCCCAACTCCATTGTGGTCAAATCCTCCCAGACCAAGGGTGGCAAGAGGGCACACACCACCCCGCCGGACCAAGAGGGCTGTTTGGATACCTTCGACAGGCGTTTGTATTCCGCCTCGCCGCTCATCACCAGGATATCCAATACACAGGCTTGCCTAGCCGTGTACCAGTGGAACCTCCTTGACAGGTTTTATCCTCTGCTGGCGCACCTTCCTGAGGACCATCGGGCGAGTGCGATCCAATTCTTTAACAAACTGGTAGCACTCGCCAACCAGCAGATCCTGTCTTCGAGGCACTCGGTGGAGGTGGCAGCCCGAGTGATGGTGGGCTCCATCGCTCTTAGGCATTTCGTCTGGTTGAGGTCGGCAGGCCTCCAGGAGGACAGCTGGAAGAGAATTGAAGGCCCGCCTTTCAACGGTCAAGGCCTGTTCCATGGTACGACCGACGAGGCGATGGATCATCTGGTGAAGGCGCGCCTTATGGCAAATCGAATGGGGATCCGTCAGCCGCCTCAGCCTCACTGCAGCTTTGGTTCCCGCTCCTCCTGGCGCCGTTCGTCCTCGACGTACCAGCCCTGCTCGCCGCACTCGGCTCCATCTCGGCCTTCGACGTCGTCCTCCGCACGAAGACCTCTTCAAAGACGCCAACTATCTTCGAAGAAGTCTTCGTCCACGGGGAAGTCTCGTTTTTGACCGCTTTCACAGGTCGCCACCACAGCCACTCTTCAGCCTGCCTACCGCTTTCATAGATCATCCGAGCCTGGCCCGACATCTCGCCGAATGGCGTCACATCACGACGGACTCTTGGGTTCCTTCCATCATCCGTCTTGGTTACGCCATAGAGTTTCAAGATAGACCACCGCGAGGCGTCTACTATTCCACCCCAGCCAGCTCAGCTCTGCTAGAGGAGATCCAGTCCCTTCTGCACAAAGGGGCCATAGAACGACTTCCGTCCTCGGCCAGTACCACCGGCTTCTTTTCCCGGTACTTCACGGTACTGAAATCAGACAGTACCCTCTGACCAATTCTGGACCTCAGAGGGATGAACTCCTACATCCTTCCCAAGAGGTTCAAGATGGTCACTCTTTCTGCCATCCTGCCCTTCCTTCGACGACGGGACTGGTTCTCCTCTATCGATCTACGGGACGCCTACTTTCATATCGCAGTTCGTCCACAGCACAGGAAATACCTACGATTCACAGTCGATGGTACCTGCTATCAATACAAGGTGCTACCGTTCGGGCTCTCCACCGTGCCCAGGGTCTTCACCAAATGCATGGCCCCTGTGGTATCGTACCTCTGGACGAAGGGCGTTATGATATACCCCTACCTGGAGAACTGGCTGTTGGTGGTGTCCTGCAAGCAAAATCTATGCGAGGACATCCACCTCACGCTTTCCCTTCTGTCCCGCCTTGGCCTCAGGGTGAACCCGAAGAAATCACACCTCAAGCCGATGAGGGTCCTGGACTTCATCGGGGCAACCCTGGACTCGGTCACAGCCAAGGCCTATCTTCCAACAGAGCGGGCTCAGACTCTTCGCTGGGCTACTTCCACTGTTCTTGACGCCCCGGTGGTCTCGGCAAGACGGATCCAGCAGCTCCTCGGCTACATGGTGGCGACTACGTCGGTCACCTATCTCTCCCGACTTCGCGCCTGGCCGCTCCAGCACTGGTTCATCAGGGCCTTCGATCTCCTCCTGGACGACCAGCGTCGCTTGCTGCGGATCCTTCACCGGGTGCTTCGTTCTCTTCTCTGGTGGCTCTCCTACCGGCACCTGCTCTCCAGAATGCCGTTCTGAGCACCGACTCCTCGGGTCACGGTAACGACGGATGCCTCCCTTTATGGATGGGGAGCGCATTGTGGCGATCTCAGGGTTCAGGGACGCTAGATCGACCAAGAGACCCGCTTGCACATCAACGCCCTGAAAATCCTTGCCATCCTGAAGGCTCTGAGGGCCTTCCGCAACCTGGTCGCCGGTCGCACGGTGCAGATCCTGTCCGACAACACGACGGCCGTCTGTTACGTGAACAGGCAAGGAGGAACCCGATCGACCAACCTCCTCACCATAGCTCTTCGGCTCTGGGACTGGTGCATACCGGTCCGAGTCCACCCGGTCACGGTGCATCTGGCGGGCCGTGAGAACACCATGGCAGACGCCCTCAGCAGAGACACCTCGTGCTACCACGAGTGGTCCCTCTCTGATGCCGCGTTTCGGGCGATACTAGCCCGGTGGGGCGAACCATCTATCGACCTCTTCGCCAGCAACGTGAACAGGAAGTGTCTCCGATATTGCTCAAGAGCCGGAATGGGTCAGGTCTCTCTCGGCGACGCTTTCCAATTCCAGTGGTCCGACAGTCTCCTCTACGTGTTTCCGCCGTTTCCTCTCCTGGGCCGAGTGGTCGCCAGGATCCTCGCGGATCGAGCCGACGTCATCCTCGTAACACCATACTGGCCGAGACAGCACTGGTTCGGGCCCCTCTTCGAGGCTGCCCGCGGCCAACGCCTCAAGCTTCCGACGGTACCGGATCTCCTGTCACACTCCGACGGTCTCGTGCTCCACCCGGACCTGCCACTCCTGGCTCTCCATGCGTGGAGGATAACCCCTTAGATGCTCCAGCCATTCGGGATGTCCTCACTGCAGCCAGGAAGGAGTCGACACGCCGTTCCTACCGTTACAAGAGGCACGCCATGAGCCGGTATCGCCCATCGCTCTGCCTACCATGCTTCATTTCCTTCTTCACCTTCGGGAACAAGGGCTCGCCTTTCCATCGCTGAAGGTCCACCTTGCTGCTATCGTGGCTTACCAGCCATGAGGGTCCTCCTCGGCAGCTCTCTTCAGGGACACTACCCTCAAGCAGTTCATGAAAGGCCTGCAACACCTTTATCCACCGGTGTCACCCCCGCTACCACCTTGGTCGCTGTCCTTGGTACTATCTCAGCTGACGCGACCGCCTTTCGAGCCCATGGCTACTGCTGATGATAGACTCCTGACCATGAAGACTGCCTTCCTAGTGGCTGTCACCTCGGCGAGACGGGCGAGCGAGCTGACAGCACTACGGTCAGATGAGCCCTTCTTGGTCTTCCATCGAGACAAGGTGGTCCTTCGGGCGGACATCTCCTTCTTGCCCAAGGTTGTTTCCCACTTCCACCTCAACCAAGACATCATCCTGCCTAGCTTTTATCCAGACCCGACTACGCCTCTGGAGCACTCTCTTCATTCCCTAGATGCTCGTCGGGCTTTGGCCTTCTACACCCATTGGACTTCATCCTTTTGTCAGGCTCCTCACCTGTTTGTCTGCTACGGTGGTCGTCGAAAGGGCCAGAAGGTGTCCACCCAGAGATTCTCTAAATGGGTGGCCCAGACCATTCTGCTGGCATATGAACTTGCCAAGCAACCTCCGCCAGCTTTGCTCCGTGCCCACTCTACCAGGGCTGTGGGCTCTTCAGCAGCTCTCCTGCGAGAAGTGGACCTGCAGGAACTGTGCCGTGTGGCGACCTGGTCTCAACCCTCGACCTTTGTGCGCCACTACAGACTGGACTGCCGTTCCAGGAGAGATGCCTGTTTTGGACGTGTGGTGTTGTCTTCCCTTCTCTAGGACCTGACCCACCGTCCACTGGTAAGCTACAAAATCTCCCAGTGTGTGAGGCACAGAGACCACGAAGAAGAAGAAGAACCTGTAACTGCTTACCTGTAACTGTGGTTCTTCGAGTGGTCATCTGTGCCCTCACACACACTCGCCCAGCCGTCCCCTCTTTCAGGTCCTGGACTGGTGGACTCTAGAACTGAGGAGAGACCGTTGGCTTGGCGGGCTGAGCATGCTCAGTATGGGCATGAGGGAGGGGTTCCCGCCAAGCTGCTTAGCTCTAGAATCTTCCGAACGCTATCGTGCATGCGCGAAAACTCCCAGTGTGTGAGGGCACAGATGACCACTCGAAGAACCACAGTTACAGGTAAGCAACCTGTTCTTTTACGCCCCCCCCCCAAAAAAACATCCCTTTCTCTGAGTAGAGTGATGAAGTGCCTTTCTGCATGCATGGACAGGAAAATTGCAGCAGTGGCAACCAGGGGTGCTGGCACTTTTGTCTTTTTGCAGAATGCCCCAACTTATCCACAGGTCATATCACTAGGTGTAATTTTGGCTCCAAAACCTGCACTTGACTTATACACAAGTATCCAGGTGAATGTTCTTTACTATTTATCCCATTTATAGTTTCAGAAAATCAAATGATTTTTTTTCCTTCAAGTTTTTCATGGTGGTTTTGTAATAATATCTTTCAGAGGTTAGGAAAAATACTTTCAGGATTCTTCTTCAGAAACTAAAAAGCCCCCTGCCCACATTACAATTCCTTTCAGTGTAGTGTACAATTTTGTATGTGGGTTTCTTGCTCATACATATTTGTTTCACAATATTGACTGCACATAGTCAGAAACAGGTCTATCAAAATATGTACCAAGTGAGGTTGTCCGCTTCCATCAAGTATTTCCATCCTTTGAGGAGTCCAGTAACGTGGTCTACAACCTGACTTCATCAGACAACTTCTGTAGACTTCTGAGAGAAAGAGACAGCTCTGTTTGTCTAAGCCATCTGCTAGCAAGGGCTTTAAGGAAGTGACAGAGGACAGAGCTGAGCTGGTACATTTGTAAGAGAAGAGTCACCTTCCCTCCTTTCTCTTTCACCTCTGGCTTATCCTTAGATATCTCAGAAAGGATTGAATACTTTGTTGTTGTATGCCTTCAACTTGTTTCCAATTTATGGCAACACTGAAACATCCCTATCTTGGCAACATTTGTTTAGATGGGATTTACTATTGCCTTCTTCTAAGACAGAGATTGTGACTTGCTGAAGGTCACCCAGAAGCTTTCCATAGCTGAGCAGCAATTTGAACCTTGGTCCCCTGGAATCCCAGCACAGCACTCAAACCATTACACCACATTGGCTCTAGTGTATGCTTTGGCATTCCTTTTGGTGGCAAGCATGTACTGCATCAACAGGGCTGCAAGATTGTTTGTTGCAGTAACATGCAGTTAAGCTGAGTTCCACAGGTCCAACACATTTTTGACAAGGTTAAGTCTGCCCTTTTGTGCTTTTCTATACACAGAATTCAAGGTACTAAACCAGGAAAGTCCAGCTGATTTTAATAAGTCTAAGGAACAGAAAAGCAAGAGCAGAACAGGCATAGGTGTTCAGTTGACTGTAAAAGACTGGTAGCTCAGAAAGTGGCAAAAGTAGGAGCAGAATACAGGAAATGTAAATGAACTTGATATAATGGAACGGAGGTGAAGGGGAAACATACAGAAGGCTTGATGGCAGTGCATGATGGTTGGTGAAATACAAGTATCGTTAGTAAGGCTCAGAGGATAAATTATGTTGGATTGTTTAGAAGGTAAGGGCCTAAATCCAACATAATATTAGAGGACAAGAACAATATGTTACCAGAGTACTCTTGTTTTTTCTAGTTCATGCAGAATGCTTGTTTTTGTGACCTCCTATGCATTTAAGTACAACTTACTTCTTCTGTGTTGCACCCAAGTGCTGCTGCAGTTTTATTTCAGTTGTCCCAATCCACCAGGCATTGCTGGTATACAATCCATATTGATGCATCCATAACATTTGCTCAGCAGCAATCCTTTGTTGATGCTTTTTTGTTACATGGTAAAGTCATTTATGCAATATCCATGAATATTTAGATGTATTGGATTAGGAAAAGCTGTGTGAGTTGCTGTAGTGTAGTGTTTAAGAGATCAGATTGAAAACCAAGAGGTTCTCTGTTTCCCTTTCACTTAGCTATGAACTCACTAGACATTCATAGGCAAGTCAGTCTTTCGTTCAGCATGTCCCCGACAACAGTTGATTGACATGATTTATTTAGATGCTGCCCTATAACAAAGGTTCTCTGGGCAGCATATATTAGAAGGCACAATGGGTATAATAATATCAACATCTCTAACAAGATTGTATATAAGGATTAGAGATAATGTATGTAAAGTACTTTCAACGTGTAAAGCATTATATAGATATTAAAAAATGTATTTGTAGTGATAAAACAAATTGATTCTATTTTACAGAATATTAACGTACTGTTTACTGGTCCACAACTTCCCCAGGCAGTTTTCAGTTGTAAATATATGGCTTAATACTACTTATGCTCAAGTAAAAATTGGAACCAGTCTATTTTGATCCAAATCCCAGACAGAGTTAAGATTTGGAAATCTGAAATCATATTTCTCATTGACTGTCCCTAGGAAATATTAAAAGCATGATAACTTTTGTTCTCTTCATCACAACTGAGTGAAAGTTTTATGCATTATAGCTTCTTATGAGAAGATTACATCTGCCAAGTTGAAGTCAGATGGGTGCAAAGGTTTGTGTGTATGTTTTAAAGAAGAGAACATCAAGTAACTTTAATTTCTTGATAGAAATTATAGCCCTTATGAAATGATGACACTTGCCAAGTTGCAGATAGATTGGGGGGGGCAGTGTGCATGGAAGAACAGATTTTCCATTTGTAGGCTGTCCAAAAAAAAGTGCTTAATTTCCCTGTATTTTCTACAGAACATTGCTGTGAAAATGACACTGCACAGAAGTGGCCATAAGTTTAGGAAAAAAAAGAAGCAAAGTTTGAAAAGGATAAGTGCACTGATTCATGTGGAAAGGAGGACACTAAATCTGGGGAGGGAGGATTTGCACCCCTTCTGCCCCATGTTTTCTGGGGTGGGGCCAATTTGAATAAAATATACATAATTCATAAAAGGGTCCCCCAGCCAGAAAAATGTAAACCTGCAGAAACAGAGGTGCCAAGACTATAGAGTTATAATGTCTAAAAAAAAAATAAGGCTTCTTAAATGATGAAGTATGGTGGTGTTAGGAAGGAGGAAGAAATCAGTGTTAGAGTCTCTTCCCCAAATGCATAGAGATTCTGTTATAAATAGAAGTATTGGCAGTTGATCTATCAGTCACTCAGCCCCATTCCTTCCCACCCCCTCTCCCCTGCCTAGGTGTTTTCTACAGAAAGGATACTAATTGTGGTACCAGATTGTTTTCCATTCCACCATTTAGGATATTATCAATTTTTGAGCAGATCCAGGTTGAGTTTTGGGGTTATGGAAGGAACCCGCTTTGTTTGAAGCACCTGAACCAG
Organism: Cyclura pinguis; assembly: GCA_030412105.1. Taxonomy (NCBI): domain Eukaryota; kingdom Metazoa; phylum Chordata; class Lepidosauria; order Squamata; family Iguanidae; genus Cyclura; species Cyclura pinguis. The sequence continues at coordinate 264,199,925 of CM059601.1, read as the reverse complement.
TCTGAGGAGATTGCTTCTGCTTGGTCTGTTTAGGAATAAAAATACCTTGGCTATAATATCCATCACAGACTGGAGTTCAGAAAATGAAAATTCATTTCTCAGTGTTTCTAGTTGAAAGATTTGGCTTATTAGGCACTTGGAAATAGCTCTGTCTGAGAGTCTTGAGAGTTTCTGCCAGTTTAGAACTAAGCAATATAGGATAGGGTCATAGATTTCTTGTGGATTTTTTTGTTTCATCCCATGTTTCATTCTTTCAGAAAAAATGCTAAAGTTCAAAAAAGAGGTAAGATAAATCTAATCGGTAGACTGCAACTAACTACAGAGAGAATGCGAGAAGAGGAAAATGAAGGGATAGTCCAGTTAAGAATATTACGAACCCAGGTATTTCAATTTACTGACTTTGATATCTTTTTCCAAATACTTTTGTAGTTGGTACGGAATGGTACATTTTTAAGCAGATGCTGCTTAATGTGGCTTGTGGGAGTGTTCCTGTAAAATTTCTCAATACCTGGTGATCTCATCCCTCCCCCCACCGCGTGCGCTCCTGGGAGCACACCAGCTGCCCATTTCTACCTTCAAGGTGCAAGACAGAATTGGGTAGCTGGTGGGTGTCCTGCAGGTGAGAGAGGCTGAAGAATGTGGCACGCTTTGTGGCTGGGGCTTGCTGCCACCTCTGCTGCTACTCTGTGCCATTTTTAATAGGGTTCTCTCTTCATATTCGCAATCTCTCTGCAAGTCTCATGAGGTTTGCAGAGAGACTTCTGCCTTGCAAAGGAACCCCTGCTACATTGAAGACAGAACTGGGCGCCCAGTGTGCTCCCCACCACAGATTCAAATGTACAATATTATGCACCATATTTGCCAGCGTATAAGACGCACCAGCACATAAGATGCACCCCATTTACATGTCAGCAAATACAATTTGCAGGCATATAAGATGCACTGGAGTATTTGACGCACCCCATTTTCAAACAGTATTTTCTAAGAAAAAAAGTCTGTTATTATTATTATCATTATCATTGTCTTTATCCTGCCTTTCTCCCCGAGGGGACTCAAAGCGGCTTACAGCCGTAATTAAAAACTATGATATACAAAAGTTAAAACAAAAATTAAACCACAACAATTAAAACATGTTAAAACACATATAAAAATAGCATTACAATATCAATTAAACAACAATTAAAATGACCAGCACCGATAGAAATCACATATAAAATGCCTGCTGGAAGAGGAATGTTTTTAGCTGTTTCCTGAAGGTAGGCAGGGAGAGTGCCAGTCTAACCTCTTTGAGCAGGGAGTTCCAGAGCCTGGGAGCAGCCACTGAGAAGGCCTTCTCCCATGTTCCCATCAAATGCACCTGGGAGGGTGGTGGGACTGAGAGAAGGGTGTTTCCCACAGATCTCAACACCTGGACTGGTTTGTAGAGGAGAATACGGTTCTTCAAATAACCTGGAGCTGAGCTGTGTAGGGCTTTAAAGGTCATCACCAGCACTTTGAATTGTGCCTGGAAATAGATCGGCATCCAGTGGAGCTGTTGCAGCAGGGGCGTTGTATGCTCCCTGTAACCAGCTCCAGTTAACAACCTGGCTGCAGCTCTTGGGACCAGCTGGAGTTTCCAAGCACTCTTCAAAGGCAGCCCCACGTAGAGCCCGTTACAATAATCCATCCGGGATGTAACCAAGGCATGTGTCACCATGGCTAGGTCTGACATCTCAAGGAACGGGCGCAGCGGGCGCACAAGCCTTAATTGTGCAAATGCACTCTTGGCCACTGCTGAGACCTGGGCTTCCAGGCTCAGAGTAGAATCCAGGAGCACTCCCAAGCTGCAAACCTGTGTCTTCAGAGGGAGTGTGACCCCATCTAACACAGGCTGAATCCCTGTTTCCTGATCTGCCTTTCTACTGACCAGAAGCACCTCTGTCTTGTCTGGATTAAGTTTCAGTTTTGTTTGCCCTCATCTAGTCCATTACTGATGTCAAGCACTGGTTTAGGACCAAGACAGCTTCTTTGGCTTGTGGTGGAAAGGAGTAATAAAGTTGGGTGTCATCCGCATACTGGTGACACCAAACCCCAAAACTCCGGACAACCTCTCCCAGTGGTTTCATGTAGATGTTAAATAGCATGGGGGACAAGACCAAACCCTGAGGGACCCTGCAGGCCAGAAGGTAGGAGGTTGAACAGAAGTCCCCCAGCACCACCTTCTGGGTTTGGCCCTCCAGGAAAGAATGGAGCCACTGTAAAACAGTGCCCCCAAGTCCCATCCCCACAAGTCAACCCAGAAGGATACCATAGTCAATGGTATCAAAAGCCGCTGAAAGGTCCAGTAAAACCAACAGGGACACACTCACCCTGTTTAGTTCCCGTCATAGGTCATCCACCAAGGTGACCAAAGCCATCTCAGTCCCTTAGCCAGGCCTGAAACCAGATTGAAATAGATCTAGATAATCGTTTCGTCCAGAAACACCTGGAGCTGAGAGGCCACAACACGCTCTGGAACCTGGCCCAGAAATGGAATATTAGAGACAGGCTGGTAATTATCCAAAATAGTGGGATCAAGGGATGGCTTTTTTAGTAGTGGTTTTATAACAGCCTCCTTGAGGCAGGTTGGAACTTTACCTTGTCTCAAAGAGGCATTAACCACACCCTCTACCCACTCGGCCAGTCCCCGTCTGGCTTTTTTAATAAGCCAGGAAGGGCAAGGATCTAGCACACATGTGGTGGCTCTCATATCTCCAAGAATCCTGTCCACGTCCTCGCGCTGTACAAATTGAAAGTTTTACATTATCATTGGACAAGCAGGGGCCAGAGTTACATCCACACGATCTGTATCAATCATGGCATCCAAGTCAGAGTGGATCCGAGTGATTTTTATCTGCAAAGTGCCAGGCAAATTGTTCACAGCGAGCCATCGAATGGTCTCGATTTTCCTCTTTTTGGTCTGAGTATAAAAGACCTCCAACCACTCGAAACAGCTCTGCTGGCCAGCTCTCTGCAGAAGCAATAGAGAGAGAAAAGAATTTTGCCTTTGCTGTCTCCATTGCCACAGAATAGGCTTTCAAATAAGCTCTAGCCTATGTTCTGTCGGATGTGTTCCAAGTTTTCCACCAATGTCGCTCTAGTCTCCTTTTCACATGTTTCATCATACCAGCTCCCTGGAAAACCAGGGGGGTGGTTTGACTCCGCTATGTGAGAGGGGGACGCTCGGGAGCGATCATGTCCACCGCCCCGGCCATTTCTGAATTCCAGAAATCAGCCAGGACTTTGACAGGACTGCCTGTCAAAGCAGCAGGAAATTCCCCAAGAGCCATCAGGAATCCATCTGGATCCATAGACCTCATGAGGCGGACCATCTTAATGAGTCCCCCACCCCTGCGGAGGTTCTGAGTGCCAGTAAGTCTAAACCCCACCAGCTAGTGATCTGTCCATGACAACAGAACTACAGATAGTTCTTCTACTGCCAGATCACATTCATCCCACCCACCACAGAAAACAAGGTCTAGAGTGTGTCCAGCAACAGGGGCAGGGTCAGATACCACTTGGGACAGACTCATGGTTGTCATGGCAGACATGAAGTCCTGAGCTGCTCCTGACAGGGTGGTCTCGGCATGGATGTTGAAATCCCCCAGTACTACAAGCTGGGAAGATTCCAACGTCAACACCGAAACCACATCTGCTAGCTCAGGAAGGGAGACTGTGTTGCAGCAGGGTGGGTGATAGACTTAACAGAGTCCCTAGTCTGTCCCAGCCCTCCAGCTTCAGACAAACACACACAAACCCAGGGAACTGTGGGATGGGGCACCTGTGCAGAGGGATAGAATTTCAATAGACTACACTCTCGAAACTCCACTTCCCTGGCCCCCAGGTCTCGCCTGTTGCTGAACAGAGAATCTTGGTGGACAAAGCTGAGAGATTAACCCCTCCAGCCTCATCCAACTGGGTCTCAGTAATGCATGCCAGCTATACATGCTCATCCAGGATCAGGTCCTGGATGGCAGTTGTCTTTCCATTAACCGACCTGGCATTTACCAGCAACATTTTCAACCGGGGGGGTGGTGCTGCCAGGGCCATCCAGGTTCTTATATGCCAGCAAATAGGGTACATTTGAATCAGTGATGGGTTGAATCTGAGGATTGTGAACTCTCGGGTATGGTGGGCCCACTGTCTACAAAATGAGACAGTATGCAAACTAGCCTGATGCATATGACTTATGAAGTTTGCAGTGCTTATAATGTTTGAGCTCAGAACTTTACAACAGAGTATTCACAGTCCTTGTCACAGCTCCAAGAGTACGCAGAACAGGAGAGATGTGTAACACAGAGTTTGAGCATGTTTTCCATGCAGACAGCTTCAGCTTCACTCCCTGGCACATCTAAAAAAGAAGCCTTCGTTAAACATTTCTGTTTGCTCAAGGCCTGTTTGGAGAGAGTGGTAGTGCTACCCGTCGAGTAAACATTCATTCATATGTGTGTCACTAAGACCATTCAGCCCTCCAGTGCTGCATTAATGTTACAAACCAGAAATCTGTGTCTGATAAATTGTAAACCATGGGCTTGTGAATTGGGGTTTCTTTGCTTAGTTTCTACAATCTTTCTGGCTTGTTTAGGCCATAATAGATGTTATCAGTTCCTGGCTCACATGATATCATTTTTGTGGAACTGAGCCCATTACCCCACAACTCAAAGGAACTCACTGTTCAGGATGGATATCTGAACAAGCTCACTGATGAGATTGTTGACTCCTCTCTCAACTGTATAGCTTATGCTCTTTGTGTATTCAGAGTTGTATTCAGAACTGTTTATGTTACATGTGGATAATTTGTAACAGTGCCTAGCAGTCCTGCAAAGCAACATTTCTCCTCTTTGAAGGTGTGTCACTTGCAGGATTGCTACCTAGATTGTCAAAGCAACTCCTGTTGATGCAATCAAGCAGATAAACACAGAGTTAATCCAAGCTCACTGCCCTTGGAAGGTATCTGCATTTTTTTAGTTACTAAAACAGCTGATTTTACTCATGCCCAGGCATTTTTTAAAGATCTGGTGCTTATGGAATTGCCAGATGATATTTCTGCTAACCACTTAGCTAGATTTGCTTTGCTGGTCTTGTTCAGAGTACATCTAAAATTATTTTTTCCTTCCTTCCTTACTTTCCATCTTGCTTAGGAGGCTATCATCCAAATAATGAAAATGAGGAAGAAAATTACTAATGCTCAACTTCAGACTGAACTAGTAGAGATATTAAAAAACATGTTCTTGCCACAGAAGAAAATGATAAAAGAGCAGATTGAATGGCTCATAGAACACAAATATATCCGAAGAGATGAATCAGATATCAACACTTTTATATACATGGCATAGCATGAAGACTCTTACAAGGAAGATGCCAAGAAATGTGCATTGAAGGTGGTTTGGGCAGACGAAACTACAAGAAGGACTGTGCTGAAGAAGGACTTTGTTTGACTTGCATTACATATACTCAGATCCCTGCCTTACCTTACCAGAAGACTTTGTTTTGCCAACCTTTTTTTTTCAGCTAGCATGATGGCATTCCCTTCATGTTGCACACTTTTCTAACAGCATGCTGTTTTTGGTCAGGAAACTTTGAATTCATGGAGATCCCATTGTGAAATTTTTAAAGATTTGATTTGCTCCCATTTGGAACAGAAAAGATTTCGGTTTTTTAGAGGAACAGTACTTGCACAAGGAAATTATCTTCACTTATTCATGCACTGAAGAACTGCTGTTAAGTTTTCACATTAAAAAAAAACAAATAGGACTAGATGTAGCACTTCACACTTTGTGTTTTGACTCAACAGCCTAAATATACTGTCCTGATTCTGATCTCTTTGTGTATACTATTTGAGCAAGACATAAATACATGACAGTTGAAGATCTATATTTAACTGTTGGCTTAAGTGCTTCAGTATAACAACTGGATTTGGATATTGAGAAATAAGTGATGTTAAACAAAATATATCAAATTTTTCACTGTTCTTTGCAGAACTTGGGTAAACTTGTGTTTATTGAACAGATGGTTTGTTTCAATACCCTCCTTTTTTGAGAGAAAGAGATGGTGCATCATCTTTAAGAAATTTGTTTCATGGATAGGTCTGTTTATGGTGAAACAAAATGAAATATTAAGTGTATTTCCTTGTACATTTAATATTTGTATTTACTGTTTTAGTATGCTTCTGAATGCATTAAACATAGCCAGTGCACAAATCCCCCAATATAGAAAATAACATTTTGACAATCCCTATACATTTCTTCCTTTGATTATTTATTTGAAAATATCTAATACAGTTTTAAATACAGTTTTATGCTGGAAAAAATCTGACTGTGTGGAAGAAGACAGTTTTTTATCCTACTAGACCAGCTTGATTATGCATATGCTGACAGAGTGACACAAATCTTAACAGGTTATGAGACTGGTCTACAAAAACTGCTGCAGCCAATTTCCATTTGCTTGAGTGGAATGTGTAAAAAGCCCCCTCTACTGGAATGTGTCCTTGTTCTTTTTCTTTATAAAAAATCTGTTTCAGCATTAAAGACGCAAAAGAACCAACACATAGGCTTTGGAGCAGAATCTGCTTTATTGAGGTCAAAGAAACTGCCACATCAAAAACTGAAACAAATGCTAATGAATGTCTTCTTTGTCCTTCCCTGAGTAACTTGCTAAGTTGCTTCTGTGTCCAGATGTTTTGAAATGTCCGTCACATTCTAGGTTCCTTTCAGTGGTATCAGTACTACCAGCATACTAAGAAAGAAAGGCAAAAATGAACGGAGGAAAGGAGTAAGTTTTTAGTGTACCCTATTACTACTTCTGTGCATGAGAACACAACTGTGTAAACCTCCCTTTTAGATTATAGCGGCCCAGATCAGTTGTCTTTACCTTTGGTGGTTAGTGGTTATGCTTATTAATCTTATGTGTTGCTGTTTATTGGTTGAAAAATGAGATCAAAACGGATTGTTATGTAGGTAGAACAGATTTGGTAGGGGTGGCTGTATTTTACACCAAAGGTTTACTATTTTGCAAACACACAGGTCAGTAACTTCAGCAAATACAACATACCAGCTTCTAAATATAATATAATATAATATAATGTTAAAGGTGAAGATTAGAGACAGTGCATGTACTGATGTGCCAATGAACAACAAGCCTCCATGAATATGTAATGGAGAAAGGGGAGATAATAACAGGGTAGTGACTTAAAATCTGACTTTCTGTGCATTTTCTGAAAAGAGAAGCAGTACTTTAAAAAAAGTGTTCACTGTGAACTTCAAACTTAACACAGAACTTCAGAATTTCAGCTTAAAATTTTTTGTGGGCAGGGGTTAAAGAAAAATGTTTTTATACTTTTCAAACACGGAATATATGTTGGTTCCCCACAGTGTTTTGTACTTGATTGTTAGAACTCTGCATTTGATCTAGAAATTCATAGGAAAAGACAGAAAAATTAAAGTGCACATACATATCTCAAATACTTTGATGGACTGTTTTTCAATTGTATGCTTCCCATTAATTCTGATGTGGAAGAGGAAGCATGACATTAAAAATAATGAGCTCTAATTCTTGGTACTATTCAAACTTTAGAAACCTTCAAACTTATTCCTTTTTCATTTCCTAGCAGTACAACTGCTTCTGATGGTTGGAATTAGTGGCTGTGATTTAAATGGCTTCCCACGGACTTCATTTGTGACTCTTCAGAACTGCCTCTGCTTTATTCCAGCCCCTTGTGCCCCATAGAAACAAGGCATCCAGTGCAGCACAAGAGGCTGCATTTTGAAGGAAAAATTACCAAAACCCCCACAAATCCATGCACATGTGGAAGCACTTTAGGAGCACACATGGAGCTATTGCAGTCTCCTCTGTCTTGTTCATTTACATAGAAGGAAAATATTGAGTGCTCACTGTGTCTCCAGCTCATATGATTATTTCAAATGAAAGTTACTTAAATGTGTTTAAGGCCGGGGAATTAAAACAGACAATGTGCCTATAAAGTGGTTCAGGGTTTTCTTTTCTTTTTGTGTATGTGGGAATAGGATGTCATGTAAAACAATGAATCTGAAAATCACACCAGCAATTTCCTTACAGCTGCAGAATTACATTTAGCATCCTTTGTCAGGACACTTTCACCACGATGCCCTTAAGGCTAAGGTTATCAGGAATGGAAAAATATACTACTCTAAATATGTATGCAGAAGTATGAAAACATCCAAATCTTTTTTTTTAAAAAAAAAATATCAGTCATTGCAATATGGCAACATGACACTTTTAAAGCTGATTTTTAGCTTTGGATGTTTTCCTCCAAAGACTTAGCATAAAGAGGTGCTGCTTCTGAAAAATGTGTGTTGCCACAAGCACTGCCATTGTGGTTTGTATTAAGTAATACTATAGATGTGAAAAATAATGTAGGTTGCATTGATTTTAAATACATGTGTTTTTGACACAGCAAATGATGTTCACACTTAATTTTGAAGTCTTCCATTTTTTTCTTTATCCCTCTGCTGTCTCTCGTTTTTTACCTATTCAGTTGTTTAAGCCTGTTCTTGTTGGAACGTAGTATAGCTCAATTTAATTTTTAGTGGTGGCTTTTTCCCTTAACAAAAAGTAACATGATCTGAGTAGTCAAACACTTTGAATTTATTTGCATTACAGTATCTGTTGTAAAAGGTACAGTACAGATTTTAAAAATACAGCTGAGATAAATATTTGATAGCTTCATGGAAAGATTTGGTACCTTGAGTGCAAACCTGTTTTCTATTTTCATGGAACTGGCTGGGATGCTATCTTTGTAAATTCAAGGTCCTATTTGTGAAATAAAACAGTACTCGAGAGCTTTCCTGTTAATAGACTATATGTAGCCTGGAGTGCAGCGCAAATTGAGTTTTCTGGGTTGTAATATCTCTATCTACATATGGTTATCTACAGTTTTGAATGTGTGACACTACATACTAGATAATGCTGTACAATTTTGATTGGTAGCATTTTTTTTCCTTGTATGGCAGTCTGGCTGAACTATTTTGATGTACTGCTTAATTTGGGGATTTTATTTTTTAAGTTGTATAATTTATTTTCTTGCAAAATAAAAATGTAATATAAAATAATATAAAAGAATTAGAACAATTTTGGTATTCTCTCCAGAACCTTCATAAATGGTTGATGAGCACAGGAATCCTGAAATGTAATGTTTGCAAAATCAAGACCCAAGCTAGACCTAGATACAAGTATGCATTATTGTCCACATTAAAAGCTCCATATAGTCAGTTCCATAGGACCTGTCAGAGCATTGTGATGAGAGTAGGGATGCTACTTGAGATATGCACACGTATCTATCAGAGAGACAGAAAGAGAAAGCACATGCACAGTGCATGTTACCAGCTGGACTGGGATATAATTTCTATATACAGTTAGAGCTTCATTACCACTTTAAAAAAAACATTGTATATATATGTATGTGTATATATATGTGTGTATATGTATATTCTGGGAACTTCTGAACTATACACACACACACACGCACATATACATACATATATATTGTTCAGAAGTTCCCAGAAGCTGGTCTTCCTGATTTTTTGGACTTCAGCTTCCAGAAGCTCCAGGTAATGACTAGGGATTTTGGGAGATGAAGCACAAAATATTTGGAGGACCAAAAGTTAAGAACCACTGTTGGTTAATGGTGTCCTGCAAAGAAATTAACATTTTATATTCATACATAGGGGTTGAAGACTGCTATTAAAAGGCTAGACTAGAACTGACTAGTGGCTTTTGTTTGATACTTGGTTTCCATATGATTTGTTATCAGTCCCATGAATGGTAAACTAGACTGTGAAATCTGATTATTTTTCAGAAATGGAAAAATGTGAATGTAAAATTCAAGGGAAGTTTTGTTAACACTCAAGGGGGAGGGGAAAACTCTGGCTGAGTGACATGACTAATTTCCTTGGGTTTTGAGATGCTTGGAGATAATAGCTAACTAGAAGATGGGGGGAAGGTATTTAGCAACACAAAGATAGGCACCTTATTTATCTAGTGCTTTACCTAGTGAAGTCTCATTCCTTTCCTTCTAAAATCTGTAATCAGTGCTACAAATTTGCATTAAAAACCATTAAAATTGTAACTGATCTAACAACACAAATACAACATCATAATACCTGTCAAAATCATGTGTTACCCAAGCTTAACACAACAACTAAAGCTACCTGATTTTTTCCCTGCCTCCCAAACTCCTTGTGTACTTAGGAGGTAGGCTTCTAAGGACCAAATTTCCAAATTTGGAAGGGGGGAGGAAGCAATAGAAAAAGTTCTACTCTATGATTCAACAGAGTTGCACCTTAATCAATCAGTTACTTAAAAAGTTCTAGGTTAAATCACTGCAGTGATTAGAACTATGTCTTAATTAATTAGAACTTAATTAATTAGAGCTATGTTTTTGCCTGGTAATGCAGAATAGTTTCCAGATGGTATCAGTGATCCTAAAGGTTTACAAGAGACATAAATGTACCAGGTATGCTTTGCAATGGTAATGTATTTAGTACGACCAGCACTTAGAATTTGCTCAAGAAGGACGGGCAGCTTTTGCAACAAGCGCACACACACACACCCTACCCCCACTCTCATACATTTCGAGTAAATAGCAGGTAGAGGCACTAACTCTCATCTGATCTTGGAAACTAAGCATAATTAGCCCTGGTTAATTCTTTGATGGAAGACTACCAACAAATACCACATGCTATAGTCTGTATTTCAGAGGAAGAAACTGGCAAAACTATCTCTGAGTGTTCCTTGCCTAAGAAAACTCTGTGAAATTCATGGGTCACCATAAGTCAGCAGGCAACTTGAAGGCACATAAACACAAGTTCCAGTACGGAACCCAATTTTTAATTAATGTCAGATTAACAGATTGAATTGCAATTGTTAATCTGTGATGTTAGTCATGGACAATGCTTGCTATATTCTGTTTAGGAAAATTCAGATATTTTACAAATATTAAAATTGCAGAAACAATTAGAATCCCCCAAGCATTATAAAGTACTTCCAGAGGAAGTTGTCAAACTGAGATCTGCCATATCTACAGAGAAAGAATGGGACTGCTCTATATCAAAACACCCAGTTTCTATCCAGATAATGTTCAGATAAGAAACCTTCAGATAATCAATAGCAGGAAAAAGACACTGAAAGATTGGGAGATCAATAGTAGTCTTTCTTCTGTCAGCTTCAAGACATATTCTCAACATGCAACTAAAATGGTTTCCAAAATTGAGAAGACTGGTTTGAATAATCAAAAAAATGCACTTGTCTCTCATAAGTCTTCCACTGCACTGATCAGAACCATACATTAAAATATAGCTAAAAACCTTAATTCCCTCCCCCACAACTCCAGCATCCTTAGTGTACAAACCCTATTGATTCATTTAAAAACACAGTGTGAAAAATTTGGCTAAACTTGCAATACTGAATTAGTGGCTATGTATGCAAAAAGAAGTAGTTTTTAATGGATTTGCCTAAATCCACGCATACCATTAAAATAGCCTTTTTGGATGACAACCATAGTGTAACTTACAAAGTTGCTTTAATACAGGAACGTGTCACATTCAAAGCAGTCTTAATTTGGCTGCTCTTCTTTACTATGATTTTCATAAACTTGCTAAAATAATATTTACATTGTTTGAAGCCCAATGTAAACTACTCAAACAAAGAACTTTGGTTTTTATTACCCAGTCTTCTTTTACAACCTGTAATATGCTTCTAGGACCTTGCTGTGCTATCATCTAAGCAATAGAACTGCTGTCTTTCCTAGAGTAAACATACCGAACTATCGCAGTTCAATCCTTTTTGTAAACAATCCCTTTAGGTCAGGTCCAGAAGCCTAGTTCTGAGCATCATTCATAGAACTGAAAAGCTGGAAGGGATTCCAAGGGTCATCCAATCCAACATTCTGTCATGCAAGAATACATAACTAAAGCAGTCCTGAAAGATGGCCATCCAAACTGTTAATAGATCTTTGAAAAAGGAGAGTCCACCATCTTCCAAGGTAGATTGTTCTGCAGTCAAACAGCTCTTACCATCAAGGAAACTCTAATGTCTAGACAGAATCTCCTTTCTGTTGCTTGCATCTATCATCTTAAACTGTGGTGTCTAGAACTGAATACATCACTTCAGGTGAGATTTGACCAAGGCAGAGTAGAATGGTCTTGTTTCTTTCTTTGGTCTGGATTGTTATTGTTGTATGCCTTCAAGTCGTTTCCAACTTATTGTAACCCTAAGACAAACCTATCCCAGAGTTTCTTGGCAAGATTTGTTCAGAGGGGGTTTGTCTTTGGCTTCCTCTGAGGCTGAGAGAGAGACTTGTCAAAGGTGACCTAATGGCTGAGTGGGGATTCAGATCCTGGTCTCCAGAGTCGTACTCTACTGCTCAAACCACTGCACCACAGTAGCTCTCCCATGATCTGGATACCATACTTTTATTGATGCAACCTACTTTTTTGCTGTTGCTGCTGTTGACTCATATTTATCTTTTTGTCCCCCAGATCCTTTTTATGTGGATTGTTTTCAAGCTAGGTGTCACTTGTTCCATATCTATGTATCTGATTTTTCCTGCCTACATATAGGACTTTACATTTATCCTGGCATTTTGTTTTGGGTTTTTGGGTGCAGTTCTACAATCTGCTATGATGGCTTTGAATCATGATTCTGTCTTCTAGTATTAGCTCCCCTTCTCACTAGGTGCATTTTGCAAATTTGATGAACATGTTCTCTGTTCTGTCATCCAAAGTTATATATGAAGATGTGGAACAGCATCCTCTAAAAACAATGTTCTGAATAACTCTTCTTAAAAATAACAGAACTGATGGAAACGAAGGCCGCACTGAGCTCTGGTAATTTGTCATAAGCTGTTGGTATAGGATTAATATATTTCAGTATGTTAAATTTTTATGAGATTTAAGCACTGAGAAACTTGATCAAAATGTTTATAGGGTTGAATGAAACTTTTCTATATAACCTATTGAATCATTTCCTCTTTTGCTTTTGGATAGAGGTTATTTTTACAACATGTGTTTAGGAAGAAACATCAGCCTGCAACATGAAAAGAATTTCTAGTCTGTTGCATTCCTGGTTTAGATACACAGTACTTTTCTCAGCACATGCACAACCATAACTAAAGTTCCCTGCTTGAGACACAGATTTACACACTAGAAAAAAGGGCCAGAGACCTTTGAAACAAGGTCCTAATAATAGCAACTTTTGGCTAAAATAAGGCACATAAACTTGAATTTCAAAGTGTGTTGACTGTGAAAATGACAGAGATCTTATTTGGCAGAGATGTTGGCTTTTCTGTATGTGCACCAGTTGTTATGTACTAACATTTAATGTATGTAAAATACAATAAAAGTAGTTCTATTGAGGATAGGGATAGTTGGGAAATAAATATTTTTTGATTTCTGTCTTCAGAATACAAATGCAAAAACATAACTGTCCCATTTTCTGAAGGTGTCAACATAAGAAAGCCTATGTTGGATCAGACCACAGGCCTATCTAGTCCAACATTTTCGAACTAACATTTCTCATGCAAAATGTAATTAGATCCTGTGGTTTATTGTTCACTAGGCTGCCATTCCAAATTCTGTTAAATCATTATGATATCACAATGCTGTCTCCCTTCTACAGTTTTATTAATGTTATGTCATGTAAATTACTGTACAGCTGCTTCTGTATTTTTTCCAATAAGCCGTTCAGCCATCTATCCCCAAAGTGAAAAGGACAAAGATGATGTCCACTGTTAGAGAATGTGCACACGACACTTGTCTCTTCACAAAACCTGTTAGTTATCATCTGGTCTCTTCCACATACAGAAGGGAGGGGATTAAAAAAAACAAAAGTAATTGTGCTGGACATATATTCCAAGATTAATATTAGTGCATTACTTTTATTAGGCCAGCTAATTGTGCTGGACATATGAGAAATTGCAAAATTCATATTAGTGCAGTCCTTTTATGAGGCACAAGCATATGTGTGAACTCAGATCTCCAAATCACTGTTAGGCATAACATTATTAAAGGGTGGAATGGAGAAGTCATGATGTCTGCATGATCACAGTCTTGAGATGGAGTGAGGAATGCAGCTTCTCTAGACATTCAGATTAGTCTGTAACAGGTGATCCGACGCTTTTAGACTGCCCCAGGAGTGCCAGGAGCAAGAAAAGCAGCCAGAGAAGTTTTAGTTAATAGCCAACTGTAAAGCCAGAACTGTCCCACTATTAAGAGAGGCTCATGGCCTCCCTTAATGGTGAAAAAGGGAGGTAATATCTGTAATGGCTTGTTGGGTGTGGAATTCACAGGGTATGGTAGCTGAATGCTTTGCTCAGGATGCTCAGCTGACTAGGCTAGATGTACACACAGAAGGGGTCATAGAGAGGTGGTAAAGAAACATGCAATGTAGTGGTTTGAGTGTGGAGACCACAGTTTGAATCCCTGCTCAGCCATGGGAACCTACTGGATGACCTTGGGCATGTCACACCATCTCAGCCTCAGAGGAAGGCAAAGGTAAACCCCCTCTGAACAAGTCTTGCCAAGAAAAGCCCCTGATAGGTTTGCCCTAGGGTCACACGGTAAGTTGGAAACGCCTTGCAGGAACACATCCATAACAAAAGGAACATGCATGTATATACTCTTCAGCTAAATGATAGGGACACAAAACTTGGAAAATTCTCCGGCCATTTCCACACTAGACTGTTACAGTGCTACTATTCCACTTTCAACATCCTATGGAATCCTGGAGTTTGCAGTTTAGGGAGGGGCTTCAAAGGATTCCCAGGATTCCATAGGATGCTGAAAGTGGAATGATAGCACTATAACAGTCTAGTGCAGAAACGGCCTCTGCTACAGACAATACTTGGCAAAATCAACCAATTATTTACCTCCACATAAAGGCAGTTTAAGGTGTTGATTCACACGATGATAGCTCAGACGAGGGCCTTCTTTTTTTCTGAAATCTTAACAACTGCGACAATCGGTAAGAAAACCATGTTTTAAAACAACCCCAAAAGAAGATAGATCAGGCAAACTGCAGGACAACGAAACCAGAAAGGGGGCTATCCCCAAATGAGCTTGGGTCTTCACTCTGTGGAAGTAAATGCTCTGGAGAAGAAAAAGGTACTTTACTCCTAACTGAAGGTTTAATCTGTCCCGGCTTTCATCTCCCTAGTCTTCCCCCACTTTTGTGTGTGTGGCTCAGTGAGAGCCTGCTTTCGCTTTGCGCATTTGTAACAGTACCGACGAAAGCCATACACGGCTCCTCCCAACGCCCAGCCTTCCCCGCCTCCTTTATTCACTGTCCTTTATTAATAGGAACGGTGGCCAGCCAGGCCCACTTTTCACCTCAGAGACTGCCGTCGCCCTCCACGTCGTCCTCTCGCTTCCAACAGGACAACTCATTCTTTTGCCCGCCCCTTTCCTCATGTTTCCAACCCGCTTGGTCTTTGAGAGCCACGCCCCCTTCCCCCGCACGAGAATCCTCGCTCCCCGGTGGTCGCCACACCCCCGTTTTACTCCAGGGCCGTCGAACGGGAGGAAGGGGATTAAATTAATGACGGTTTAACGCAGCGGCTCCTATTGGCTGGATTAAGGGGTGGGACGCATGCGTCGCTCGCGTGCTGTGGAAAGTGACGGCAGCCCAGCTGGCGCTTGCGCGCTTCGTGCTCGTCGTGTCCGCTGAGGGGATTGTCGGGGTTGTTGGGCGCTGAGGCGGCGACCGGCGTGAGGGTGAAGATGTTGTGTGGACGGCAGGTGCCGAAGGCGCTTCGGGTGAGACGCTTTGGGCGAAAGGGCTGCTTTTTCTCCCTTCGCCCAGCCGCTCCTAGCTCCTCATCCCTTCCGAACAGGCGAGCCTGGTTACGGCAGCTTCGGAGCTCACGCTTCCATCTAATCGCCACCTTCCGTTGTCCTTCTCGTCCCCTCGGGGAATTAAAGGCGGGCAGGCGGCTCCAGCCGAGGCGCGGGCCCTCCCCCTTTCGCCCTTCGGTGTGTCTGGGCTCCTTAGGCCGCCTGTTCCCAGCCCCGCGCGCAGCAGCCGAATAAAGTGGCCCCCGAGACCCGAGGTGGTAGCAGGTTCCCCAAGGGACCGCTTAGCAGGGAGCAAGTGGTGGCGCATGTGTGCCTGGATCACCTACTCCTGCTTTTAATACCAACAATTTGGGCACCCAACTTCAAGAAGGATATTGACAAGTTGGAGCGTGTCCAGAGGAGGGCGACCAAAATGGTGGAGGGTCTGGAAGCCGTGGCCTGTGAGGAGCAGCTTAGGGAGCTGGGCATGTTTAGTCTGCAGAAGAGAAGGTTAAGGGGGGACTTGAGAGCCATGTTTAAATATTTGAAGGGAAGTCATGTCGAGGAGGGAGCGGGCTTCTTTTCCGTTGTTCCAGAGACTAGGACAAGGAGCAATGGACTCAAGCTGCAGGAAAGGAGATTCCACCTGAATCTCAGGAAGAACTTCCTGATGGTCAGAGCGGTCTGGCAGTGGAATATGCTACCTCAGAGTGTGGTGGAGTCTCCTCCTTTGGAAGTTTTTAAGTAGAGGCTGGATGGCCGTCTGTTGGGAATGTTTTGATGTTGCTGCATAGCAGGGGGTTGGACTGGATGGCCCCTGTGGTCTCTTCCAACCCTTATGATTTCATGATTCTATGATTCTATGATCTTAACCCACCAGATATGGGAAGCTTAGTGGGGAAAAGTTAACAATTAGCTCAGTCTTGGTGAGTTGTTACAGAGACAGACGGAAGGGTGCCAGCTGTGTCCCCTGTTAGAAGAGATGTCTCTTATTAGAGGGCTGGAAAGCTTGTCTCTTACATAGACTGAACAGGAGATCAGAAACCCCATATTTTAGAATGTGGGGGTGATCTGAGGACCAGATGTTCTGTAAATCTAACCATATCTGAGATTTAGGTTATTCTGAATTTTCATCATAATTATTGTCAAGCGGTGTGTGTGTGTGTGTGTGTTTATAGATAGATAGACAGACAGACAGACAGACAGACAGATAGATAGATAGATAGATAGATAGATTATTCAAATAGAATCAGGATTGCAGATGAATGCCAAAAAAGAAGAAGAAAAAGAAACCAAATGGGGAGGTTCCTAAAATGAATTATGAAGTGAATTACATTTGAAGAATGCGGGCAGTTATGTTAACTTTACCCAGAAAGGCATGACTAAATTAACTGAAATCAATACTTTTATTTGGTATTTAGATAAAATACATTCTTGTTAATAGCCACTTCCTGTCAACTCTTGTGGACTGTAAATTTTAACTGTCCTTTATTGCTGTTTAGAAAATCTGGCAACCATATTTCAAAATCAGTATTGCATTAATACTGTTATTAGGACCACCAAAATGGCTGAGACAGATATTGAGCTGGCCTAGAGTTTAATTAAATTGTTCACCCTTTTGTGGTGGTACAGTAGACTTCATGCTAATGTTGGTTATGTTTTACTGTTAAATTGCCTACATCAGGAAGAAAAAAAGGTGTCTTGCTAATTTGATTGCATTCCATAATTCTGTCATTTCTGAATTCTGCACTCTCGTTTTGCTGCATTTGTAATAGAGATTTAAGTGGTGCAGTCTCCTGCCTTTCCTCCTCAACTGCCTATCTGAAAAATTCATTGAAGTTACTGTAAGAGCAGGGGCATGGGATGGTGTGTATTCTAAACTTTTCCTTTTAAGAAAAATATAACATGTTTCTTTTTAAAAATCCTTGATTTTTATTATGCATTGGTGTTCATCGTATGTTGTGCTGTTCCTAATCTTGTTCTCATGGTTCAACTCTTTTAACTTATAGAAGCTCTTTATAATAGATGCGTTGTTGTTTGAGATGGAAAATCCAAATAGTAGCTGCTCTTTCCCCTTTACGCTAATACAGTTGTACTCGAAGTGGTGGTCCATGGTCTGGTGCTAATCTAGGAGCTCTGTGGCTGCTGGTCTCCAGGAAGTTTTGAGGAAAGAAAGAAACAGTTATAGTGAACGGGCACCAATAGTCCTTGGCTCATCAAGAGAAAATGCTGCTTGTCCCCTATATCTTAAGAAACACTGTGCTAGTGAACATAAGAAAGTATGATCCATTAGGAAGGTTTCTTGTTTAAGGTGTACTGATGAAGAACTTTCTAAGAAGAGTTGGAACTAGATCATCCTATGTAATCCAGCCTCTTGTTCTCACAAAGACCAACAAGAATCCTTTGAGAAGTCCATAAAGAAGACATGAATACAATAACATTCTTCCTCTTATGTTCTCCAGCAACTCAAATTGCCTCTGATACTTCGAAGAGCTTTGATTTCTTTGGCATGATTACTCCTTCCACCAACATGGATCACAACTATTCTGCATTGTTGTGTTATTACTCATTACGGCCAATTTATCACCTGATGGCTAACCATCTGATGACACGTCTCTCTATCCTTAGCTATGGTAGTTCTTTTGTGCAAACACACAGTCTACTTCTGGGATTGTACTTTGAATCTTTATAAACTTGGTAGAACCTGCTGAAGTTTGTGCTCAGCTGACATAGACTTTAAGAGATGAAAGTTACTTCTAGGCAAAAAAGAGTTACGGGGAGGGGAGAGAGACAGTGTTCTTGAGGGCAGCAGTTCATCAAGTGCTGGAGATAATAGTCCAAATCTTAAGGAGAGAACTGGGCAAACAGTACAAGACCCCAACAGTGGGAAGGAAAGAAACTTAAATAAGCAGCTAGGGAAGTAGCCTATGGTCTCAGATGCCTCTACACTAATGCACAGAACATGGGAAATAAACAGGATGAACTTGAACTCATAGCACAGCAAAGTAGATATGATAGGCATATCAAACCTGGTGGGATGAGTCTGATGATTAGAATAACAATAGAGGAGTATGACTGATTTCAGAGAAATAGACCAAAAAGAAAAGGAGGAGGAGAAGCAATATATGTCAGGGATATTTACACCTGTGAAGAGAGCCACGACGTAAATCCTAGATGCCAAGTTAGGAGCATCTGGCTAAAACCTGGTGGGATGAGTCTGATGATTAGAATAACAATAGAGGAGTATGACTGATTTCAGAGAAATAGACCAAAAAGAAAAGGAGGAGGAGAAGCAATATATGTCAGGGATATTTACACCTGTGAAGAGAGCCACGACGTAAATCCTAGATGCCAAGTTAAGAGCATCTGGCTAAAAATTAAGGGGGAGAAATACAACAGTGACATCATTCTGGGAGTTCTACTACAGACTTCCAAGACAGACTGAGGACTTGGATGATGCCTTCCTGAAATTGATAATAAAACATTCAGAAAGGAGAAGTAGAGTAGTAATGGGAGATTTCAGCTATTCAAATATTTGTTGGAAGTCAAACTCTGCCAAGGTCCAACAAATTTCTTACTTGCCTCGCAGACAATTTCATTGTCCAGAAGATGGAAGAGGGAATTAGGGGAACAGCTATTTTAGATCTGATCCTAACCAACAATGATGACATGGTTGATGCGGTGGAGGTGGCAGGATCCTAAGGTAGAAGTGACCATGTTCTCCTGGAGTTTATTATACATTGGAAGGGGGAAGCCAAGCATAGTCAGACATACATTCTAGACTTTAATAAAGCTGATTTCAATAAACTTAGGAAAATACTGTGAGTGATCCTATAGCCAGGAATATTAAAAGAGAAGGGAGTTCATGATGGATTCTTAACAGTGAGATATTGAATGCAAAATTTAAAACAGTTCCAATGAGGAGGAAAAAAAAGGGAGGTGTCTAAAGAGTCCAGGATGGATGTCTATAGAACTTTAAATGGAACTAAGATTTAAAAGGGACATGTACAAGAAATGGAAAAGGGGGGAAATCACCAAAGAGGAATTCAAACAAATAGCCAGCAAGTGTAGGGAGAAAGTTAGAAAAGCTAAAGCGCAGAATGAGCTCAGGGGTTAAAAACAATTAAAAGGGCTTTTTTGATTATGGCTGTAACAACAAGGAAGAACAAGGAAAGAGATACTTCTGCAGGGAGAAGATGGTGAAATGCTAATGGAAGACAGAGAAAAGGCAGAACTATTCAACATCTTCTTTGCCTCAGTCTTCTTGCGAAAGGAAAACAGTGCCCAATCTGGGGAAATGGAGCAGATGATGTAGTAGGGAAAATGCATCCCAGTATAGATAAAGAGTAATACTTGGCTAGTCTAGGGCCAGATGAGCTACATCCAAGGGTATTAAAAGAACGGACAGAAGTAATCCTAGAAGCACTGGCAAAATTTTTGAGAATTTCTAGAGAATGGGAGAAGTCCCAGCAGACTGGAGGAGAGCAAATTTTGTCTCCATCTTCAAAAGTGGAAAAAAGAGGACACAAACAATTACTGTCCAGTCAGCCTGACATACTGGGAAAAATTCCAGAACAGATAATTAAACAGGCAGTCTGTAAGTGCTTAGAAAGGGAATGCCTTGATCACTAAAAGTCCACGTGGGCTTCTCAAAAACCAAGTTGTGCCAGACTAATCTGTGTGTGTGTGTGTGTGTGTGTGTGTGTTTTGTCATAATTTTTTATTTTTTTGTGATGTCTTGGTAGATGAAGGGAAAGCTGTGGATATAGCATGTCTTCACTTCAGTAAGGCCTTTGACAAGTTTCCCAGTGGTATTCTTGCAAACAAGCTAGTAAAATCTGGGCTAGACAATGCTACTGTTAAGTGGATTTGTAATTGGTTGACTGGCCAAACCCAAAGGATGCTCACTAATGGCTCCTTTTCATCCTGGAGAGAAATGAGTAGTGGGGTCCAGGTTCTGTCCTGGACCCAGTGCTAATTGGCATCTTCATAAATAATTTGAATGAGGAAATACAAGGTATTTTTATAAAATTTGCAGATGACACCAAATTAGGAGGAGTAGCTAACCCCAGAGGACAAGATCAGAATTCAAAATGACCTTAACAGATTAGAGAGCTGGGCCAAAACTAACAAAATGAATTTCAGCAGGGAGAAATGTAAGGTACTACACTTGGGCAGAAAAAATAAAATGCACAGATATAAGATGGGTGACACCTGGCTTGATCATAGTACTTGTGAAAGGAATCTAAGAGTCTTAGTAGACCACAAGCTGAACATGAGTCAGCAGTATGATGTGGCAGCTAAAAAAAGCCAATATGATTTTGGGCTGCAATAGGAGTATAGCGTCTTAAGTCAAGGGAAGTGATACTACCACACTATTCTGCTTTGGTTAAACCCTATCTGGAATACTGTGTCCAGTTCTGGGTACCATAGCCCCGGAACAATGTTGACAAGTTGGAACATGTCCAGAGGAGGGCGACCAAAATGGTAGAAGGCCTGGAAACTATGCCCTTTGAGGAGAGGCTTAGGAAGCTGGATATGTTTAGCCTGGAGAAGAGAAAGTTAAGAAGTGACATTTGGAAAACTGTGTCCAGTTCTGGGCACCTCAGTTCAAGAAGGATATCGACAAGCTGGAATGTGTCCAGAGGAGGGTGACCAAAATGGTGAAGGGTCTGGAAGCCATGACCTATGAAGAACGGCTTAGGGAGTTGGGTATGTTTAGTCCACAGAAGAGAAGGTTAAGAGGGGACATGGGAGCCATGTTTAAATATCTGAAGGGATGTCATATTGAGAGCGGGCTTGTTCTCTGCCACTCCAGAGACTAGGACGAGGAGCAATGGATTCAAGCTGAAGGAAAGAAGATTCCGCTTGAACCTCAGGAAGAACTTCCTGATGGTCAGAGCTGTCTAGCAGTGGAATGTGCTGCCTTGGAGTGTGGTGGAGTCTCTTTCTTTGGAGGTTTTTAAGCAGAGGCTGGATGGCCACATGTTGGGGATGCTTTGTTGGATATTCCTGCATAGCAGGGGGTTGGACTTGATGGCCCCTGGGGTGTCTTCCAACTCTATGATTCTGTGACATGATAGCTGTGTTTAAATATTTTAAGGGATGTCATATGGAGGAGGGAGCAAACTTATTTTCTGCTGCTTCAGAGATGGGGGCACAGAGCAAAGGCTTCAAACTTCAGGAAAAGAGATTCTATTTAAACATTAGGAAGCACTTTCTGACAGTAAGAGCAGTTTGACAGTAGAATATGCTGCCTTGGAGTGTGGCAGGGTCTCCTTCTTTGGAGGTTTTTAAACTTAGGCTGGACAGCCATCTGCCAGGAATATTTTGCTTGTGTATTTCTGCACGGCAGCAGGAGGTTGGACTTGATGGCCCTTGTGGTATCTTCCAGCTCTATGATTCTATGGATGGCAGAGGGTAGGACTTTTTGGAGATAGGTTGTTGTGGGTTTTCCGGGCTTTGAGGCCATGTTCTATTAGTATTTTCTCCTGATGTTTTGCCTGCATCTGTGGCTGGCATCTTCAGAGGATCCTCTGAAGATGCCAGCCACAGATGCAGGCAAAACATCAGGAGAAAATACTAATAGAACACAGCCTCAAAGCCTGGAAAACCCACAGCAACCTATGGATTCCAACCATGAAAGCCTTCGACTTTACATTTTTGGAGATAACCAGGTATTCCAATTCTGGAGATAATACATGAAATATGCTCATATTCTTAAGATAATTAATCAGGAAACTGGTGTTCTCATATAGAGTACTGTCTTGGAACCGTTTCATTGTATGTTGTTTATCACAGTAGGAAATGTTATCTGGCAGAGTAAATGTTTGTTAACCTAAATTGGTAAGTGGGACAGAAGTCATAGGATCAAAAGGTTAAGCAGCATGGATGTTTGTGACAAAATCTGAAATGCAGCAGTATTTCTTACTTGAGAAATATTTTAAGTGTTAGGATTTTTGTATAACTATACTGCCTAAGAATTCTTCACAAAATTATGACAGGTATTGTTTATTTTAAGCCAGTTCACAGCTTCTGGTTACATACAGCAGTGGAGCTTCTTTCCTCTTACAGTGTTGCAAAAACACTGTAGTTTAACTAGCTCACTTTTAAATATGTAAAATGGGAAAACACAGCAAGTGCTAGTATACTGCAGTCAGCAACATCCTAAAATACTAAAAAGGACTCTTTTTTTTCTAGGCATTAACATATGCAAACCGGGGTTATTCGTCACAACGTGGCTTAAATGTAAGTATGAAACATTTGTTGGACTTTGCTGTGATAATGTGACATTTTCAGACCAGACTCTTTATATCAGCAAGTAAACATCAAAGATACATGGAGTAAGAGCCAAAGCAGACATAAAGCTAAACCCATCTTTTGTTATTGTATATAGTGAAGTTTGTCTGCCTCTTAATCTTTTCGAACTATTGGATAATGATTAAAACATTCATGCTTTTGATCCCTTGCAAAAAAGAAGCATCCTATCTGTATCTGATCAGATATATCTCTGAATAAAGAGAATTGTACTAGTAGTCAAGTCAAACCAATGCAGTAGTCTTGGCTGTTCCTATCATATTCTGAAACATGCAGATTCGTTAGATAGTAGAGTCTCAATTATTTAAACTTACATTTTTGAATATATTTAGATCTCTTTGTATAAGTAAACATAACATTGTAATTGTTGCAATTATTTTGTTCATTAGGAAGTAGTCATTGTCAGTGCTGTACGGACACCCATTGGATCTTTCCAGGGATCCCTTTCTTCACATGCAGCAACTAAACTTGGTTCCATCGCAATTAAAGGAGCATTAGAAAGAGCTGGTAAGCCAATTAGACTGGCTTCATGGTTGATTCCTTGAGAATCTTTCCTCCTGTAGCCTTGCCCATTCTTTTCAGAGTAGGATCAAAGCATGATGAGCCAGTCTGCATAGTATGCATTGTACCCCGAGCTTGCCCCTCTCCAAAAAAACAAAACAAAACAAAACATGAGGGTAGAGGGGATGGACTTGCTTTGCTCTACTATTTATACATGGGTGAACTAGATGTGAACTCTCAAAAATACTGACATCTAGATAAACTTTTAAAATGCTGTTCTGTGTGGAAGTTCCAAGTACTAATTCTAGCTAGTTTATGCTTTCTATCCAGATTATAATTCTTTCTCTGTGAAATATGTCTTCTCTGATTGCTATTAGGTATCCCCGCCCAAGAAGTGAAAGAAGTATACATGGGCAATGTTATCCAAGCTGGGCAAGGACAAGCTCCTGCAAGGCAAGCAACTCTTGGTGCAGGTATGTGTTTCACTAGTCATGACTATAAATTAGTTGACGGTAAGTTAGCAAATGTGGATATTCCTTTCTGTACGATGTAATTAATTAGTCTAAAGTAAGAATCACTACTAAAGGCTAAAAAAGTAAGCATTATTGCAGAATATTATAAAGTCAATAGCTGGATTGCAGGTTAATTGTTGAATTTTAATCTGAATAAATTTGCCATACTGAAAACTAGAATAGCTTCTGTATTAGTTACTTTCTTCATTTCACTTCGTGCAACTCTCCATCTGCTGTGTAGTATACTTGTGCATGATAGACTGTTTAGCAGATACAGGAGATATATTGCTAGAATGATTAACTGCTACTAACTTTTTTATATGATGAAGCAAAGATGGATGAATCCCTAAGATACAGTGTTTATCTGTGGAAGCAACAATTAACTAACAATTTGAGAGAGGTTTCTCATCCTTATGGGACTGATATTACTATAACAGAGCACTATTGGTCTAGGTGAACAGAAAAAAGCATATTGCATTTGATAATAACTGAAGAATCTATGACATTGTTTCATTTTAATTGCTTAAATCAGTATGATTCATACAATTGCAATTGGTCAACAATTCCTGTCATTGTCTTAATTTTGAGCAGGTTTACCAGTTTCTACTCCTTGCACAACTGTCAACAAAGTGTGTGCTTCTGGAATGAAATCTATTATGATGGCAGCACAGAGTCTGATGTGTGGGAATCAAGTAAGAGAATCTTAATATTTTTGATAAAAAAACACTTGTGGATCTGTGAAAATATATATTTGACATACATTTGGCCATTGTCTAATAATGAATAGAGTTCACCAAAATTCTTGCATGTGCTTCTTTGAGCTACTGCTGTTGCAGGGCCCCAGTTGATTTAAATGCAATATGTGCAGGAAAATTCTTTGAGGACTGTTCCCACCAGCACTACTCGGGTTAACACTAGCACGGTATCAGAAGCTGCCTTGCCTATGTTATTCCTAACATATTAGATAGAATGTTTTCTTTCCTCTTGGAAAGTTGATGAAGGGTTTATATCAGATCTATTATAAATGGACACTGAAAGAATAGGAATTGTGTAATAAATGGTGGGAGGAACATTAATTATTGCATGACTGCAGACCTGTTTGACCTTACACAGTTTTAAGATGCCTGAACATGATTAAAATCTTAAGATTAAGATCTTTTTGTCATTTTTGTGAGGAAACATGTTGCCAAGGTTATTTAAAATTTGTCTGAACAGGATGTGATGGTGGCTGGTGGTATGGAGAGCATGTCTAATGTGCCCTACACAATGAGCAGAGGAGCAACCCCTTATGGAGGAGTAAAGCTTGAAGATCTGATTGTAAAAGATGGCTTGACAGATGTTTATAACAAAATCCACATGGTAAATTGCTTTTAATGTCTCATACCTACATTTCATTTAAAAAATATAGATAACTGGGGACTATGGTACTTAACAGCACTAATCTTTGAATAAAGGAACTTACCATATTGCATTGACAAATAGTCTTTCCAGTGCTAAATTTGGACATAATGCTTTTGGTAGAATTGCTATTCAGACGAGAAAAGGGGTTGCTATGAAAATGTTAAATCTTAGAAAGCTAGAAGCTTCCTTCCCAGAAGCTTCTAGCAGAACTTGGAAAAGGTGTTTTAAAATAACATATGCCATGATCCTTTGCAAGCATGACTGCTGAGAGATTCTTCTAAAAAATATGATTTTTCCAAGCTCTAACAACTAGTTTGATTCACCTTGTGTCCTGCTGTTGTCATGGCAAGTGTTTCCTTGTCCTGGCCATTAATAAGAAACAGAGTAAGAAAACATTTATTGTACATGGTGGGTAGATCACCAACAGAAGTGACATGACAGTTGTTTTCAATGACAACTGTTGTTTCTTGTAAAAAGCCAGTGTAGTTTAAGTGCAGGTCATGGTGTTGTGGCTTCATATCACATTCCCCTCACTTTCACTGTTGCTCACACCAATTCCTACAGATGTCATACTAATTTCAGGTCTGCATCTCTTGTTAGTCTTAGATACAGAAGCCATGGACATGCAAAATGTTTAGCAACTTCTGCACAGTATAGGAGAACACAAAGTCTGGCCCTCCAGATTACGATAAACTGCAACTCCCTATAGCCCTAGTCAGCACCGTCAGTGGTGAGGGATGCCAGGAATTACAATTTGACACCATCTGGAGGGCTAGACTTTGTCCACACCTGACTATAATCCATAGAAGATTGGTTATCTGCAGCTGACATAGGAAGGAAGCTAAAAACATGATATGTGAAATTCTGTTGTCTCAGGACTTTGCCCTGAAGTAATTTTTAGCCAGCTCACTTCTGTAAGCAAAAATGTGGATGAACTGTTTGCCAGTTGGAAGCTGCTGTCACTGGTGGCAGATACTAAGGACTAACCAGTTGGACGTCTGCATAGACTTTATGACTGTGACCAATATCTGGAATCCTGTTGAGGGATTGCACTAACGTTAACAGTCCATTACAATTGTATTTCAGTAGTTTGATGTAACTTATACTTGCACAGAGAAGTGATGCAGTGAGGGCAGGAGGAGAAGCCTGCAGGCTTTATCCTGCTTGTTTTCTGAATGCCTGGCTTCGGTGTGTTTCCATGAAACCAAGAAACTATGCGACTATGTGCCGTGAGACAGGTTGTTGTCCGTGCCAGACCTCCCATAGTCCCTTGGCTCCATGGATAGTCTTCTCCCTGGAAGCCAGCATGGTATCAACAGCTTTCTCCCTAATCAGTGCTACTACCATCTTTTTCTTCTTTTCCTCTGGAGCTTTTTCGATACCTTCTTTTCATCTTACCATCACTGTCTCCTCTCTCAGTGTAATTATGCCAGCAGGCCAAATAAGATCCTGGCATTTACTGGCAACCTTCTGAAGCCTACCTAAAAGACCTTGGACTTAGAGCCACAGAAGACTACTGTGGCCTTTCATCCAAATTTTTTTATTATTATTATTTTATTTTTATTATTATTATTATTATTATTATTATTATTATTATTATTATTTATTTTATATTTTATAAATTTATTTATTTATATTTATTATTATTATTATTTTATTGGGTCACATCTACTATTGGTAATTTTAAGCATGTTGTGTGTGTTATTTGTAGTATCAATTAACAATATATATTTAAAAATTCTTCTTTAGTTTTGCTACTGAAAAATCAGCCTTCCTAGGGAAAGAGTATTCCAAGTATGAGCTGCTAGTTGTTGACAAATGAAGACTGCATTCTTTACATGCATACTTGGGAATAAGTCTCATTAAAGACAGTAGGACTATATACAACAATTGCACTGTAGTGAAGTAAATTAGGTACACTGTACACTCTAGTCTGTGTCCTCCCTGAAATGTGGGGTTTTTGGCATCACATGGCTGAATCATAAAAACCTGTTGTATTCTTAAAAGGGTTTCCTGTGCTTTTCTTTTCTTATTTCCTATTTCTTTTTCTTTCCAATTTCAGGGTAACTGTGCAGAGAATACGGCCAAGAAATTTTCTATATCACGGGAAGATCAGGATGCTTATGCTGTAAAATCTTATACCAAAAGCAAAGAAGGGTGGGATTCTGGAGTTTTTGCAAAGGAAATTGTACCTGTTACAATTTCTCAGAAAGGTAATATGATTTAATGTGTAGTGATAGTACCATATATCGTTTATCTTATGAGTTATGACAAGTTATATGAACTGATGAGTGAAAAGTTAAAATCTGCATAAACATGTTCACTGTGTTCCAACAAATGTAACTTGAGAATAGGAGTTAAGAGAGTAATTTTTATTTCTTGTAATCAAGGGATACCGCTAATGCTTCCACAGCATTTGCCACACTGCATCCTAAAGGTCAGGTAGAAAATTTTCTTGTGATGAAGCTAGTGGGTTTTTTTTTACTCCACTTCACTCAGCTGATAGACAATATAATGTGGAAAGAATTTAATTTGAAATGGTGACTTTTTAAAATTCTTGCCCATACCTTTAAAACAAAATTCTAATCCTAACAAGAGTAATGCTTTCTCAGAGATCCGGTTGTCTGTCCTTCTTGACAGCACAGGATCTGAAATGGCGATATCCTCAAGAAGACAGAGCTTCTGCTTCTTCAGACCAGCCCTGTCTTAGTGGTAGAGGACAGGGTTTTTCTATCACTACAGTAAAGGTCTTCCAGATTATTTATCCTTGTGCTCTTGTGTACATTTCAGTTTTTCCAATTTTGAACCAGATAATCTCAGCAGTTGAGATTATTTTAATGGCAGTATACTAGTCCAGGAAGATGTAGTTCCTACAACTGGTCAAATTATCTTCTCTAAAAAATTTTGAAATCAGGTCTCAAAGGATAGATCAGTTACCATAAGGATTAGTATTGCATTTGTGGCTAGATTTGTTCCAGTTAATTCCCTGAAGGCTGAGCACCAACTCTTCGAAAAATGTGCCTATTTGAATTATTAGTTCATTAAAGATCAGTTAATCGTGATATTGCCAGTATCAACTATCAAAATCTCCTTTCAGTCATTTTTATTTAAAGGTTATTAAATGAATTCATTCACGTTCACTTTAAGAGTGACTTTCTGCCTAATTGAAGTGGCAGCAACAGCAATTGAATAGTCTCATGCAATTAAGTTCAAAGTTCAAAAATCATAGAGTTTTGGAGGACTTGGGAGGACCAGCAAGATTATCCTCCTATTCTAAGAATCTACACATAAACAGAAAATTCAGAAGTAGTAGAGAAAGAACCTTCCAAATCAGTTCTCAAGTTGCAAGCTTATATATTATTTTTAAAGCAAATATTAGGTTCTTCTCAAGTTGACAATTACTTATAGTTAACAGTTTGTTCCTAAAGATTGTTTGTAGTGGCAGTTTTTTGGCAGAGAACATGTGTCAAACACAAGGCCGGTGAGCCGAATCTGGCCCATTAGGCCATTTTGCATGGCCCTCGCACCTCTCCTGCAGCTGCAGCACTCCCCCCCACCTGGCAAGCCCAATCCCCACATTGCGAGCCCCCAGCTGCCAGTATTCTGAAGGGGTGCCCAGCAGCCAGCACTCGCAGTCTACTTCTACTTCTGACTGCTCCTCTGTCCAAGTCTCGCTATCAGAATGTTGCTGCAGGTTACCATGGCAACGTTCCATGCAGCTTGCAAGAGTTGGACAGAAGAGCAGTCAGAAGGAGATCGCAAGTGCTGGCTGCTGGGCCCCTCTTCAGAATACTGGAAGCCAGGGGCCCACAGTGTGGAGTCAGGCTCACCAGGTACAGAGAGGGGCAGGGGAGCAGAAAGAGTCACAGGAGAGGGAGGAGCAGAAAGAGGCACAGAGAGGGTCTAGGAAGCAGAAAGTGGCACACTTTGAATATACAAAGATATAGGGACCATAAACTACAATCAAATAGCCCCAAAATGTCCAAGAAAAGAAAAGTTGATGCAGAGGGAAGACAATTTAAAAACCAGTGATAATCAAATGCAGAGGCAATTATTTAGTATGATAAAAGAGTAGATACATTTATATAGTCTTACAGGTACAACCGGCCCGTTGAGGGCAACCATAATGCTGGTGCAGCCCAAGATGAAATTGAGTTTGACACCCCTGCTATAGGTGTATAGAGGGATGTAATTACAGGGCTACTGTCTTCCTGAGAGTATCCCTCCCTTTCTGAGGCATACAAAAATGGGTACTGGGAGAAGAGTGCAAACGAGGAGCAATGAAACAAGTAGTAGATAGTAAAAGCATGATGGAAAAGATTCTTGGGTTCTACTAATTGAATGATTGTGTATCCCTGATGAATGTAAGAAATGTCTTTTGTCCTAGAATCTTCTAAGAGCACTGTAGCATTACGTGATGGTATAGCTCTGCTGGCTTAGTTTCAGACATGAAGTATGTCCAAATTTTTTGACTCTCTCTATAAGCCTGCCTGTGTCTTAAAATCTTCTGGGGAGGCCCTTCTCACTGCCCCACCAGTCTCACACTCGTGGTGCGAACATGGGAGAGATCCTTCTCAGTGGCTGCTTCCAGGCTGTAAAACTCCCTTCCTAGAGAGGATAGACTGGTGCTCTCCTTGCTGTCTCTTGTTGTGGGCAGCTGAAGTTCTTTTTGTTTTGGCAGGCTTTTGAGCAGTGAGGCCTCAGGGGAAAAGGGTCTTTTATATGCTGTGCTGTAATTATAATTGTTCTTTTTAGTGGTTTGCTTTTAAATGCTTTTAATTTTATTGATAGTTATATTTTAACTTTTTACAATGCAAATTATCAGCTGTATCCCTTTTAACTTTTATAAGCTGCCTTGAATCCCAGATTGGGAAAAAAGTGTGATATAAATATAACAAGAACTCCACCACCAACAATAGTCTTATTTTAGGGAAACCAGATACAGAAGTTAAAGAAGATGAAGAATATAAGCGTGTTGACTTTTCCAAAGTTCCAAAGCTGAAGGCAGTTTTTCAGAAAGAAAATGGTAAGCTTTGAAAAGGTGGAATCTGATTTATAAAATGATCTGTTTGGTTAAACTGTATTATTTTAATCAAGAAATACTAGTATTTACTGTTTAATAGGCTGACACAGCTTTTTTGCAGGAGGGATAAGTGTTTTATTGAATGCAGCAAGTCTTTTTACAATATAATGGAGTTGCTTCTAGGAGTCGGGTGTTGTATTTACAATACAGTAATATATCTAATGACAGATCAATTCCAAAAAAAATATTCAAAAACGGGTTATTGATACTTCATATTCTGATTGTCCCCTCTTACAGTTATCTCATCACTTTTTACCTGTAGTTTTCCTTCTCTGTTAGGCATTTGCTTGGTTTTGAGATCTTCTTGAAATGCCTTTTGGTGATAATGCCAGCCATATTGCCTTGTTGTAGATTGTATGGCCAGGTTTCAAATCAAGATAGCAACTGACTGGAATGAATTATACTATAGCAATTTTTCTCCTGTCCTTTGCAGGAACAGTAACTGCAGCCAATGCTAGTACACTGAATGATGGAGCAGCTGCGTTGGTTCTGATGACTTCAGAGGCAGCCAAGAGACTGAATGTTAAACCATTGGCTAGAATAGTAGGTATGTTTTCTTGCCTTTTTAAAAAATTTTTAGCAGAAACCTGTGCAGTCCTGACCAAAAGTAGAAAGAAGATCAAAATGGTTTGATTTAGCGTTATCTCTGTGGGTTAGGTTGAAAGGACTGCTTTTAGATTGAAAGAGACTGTCATAGTGTGATTTTTTTCCCTCCCAAATGGCTCCAGTTAACATTTCCATCTCAGCTATTACTTTAACACTGTGTACTTAAAATATTTTTGAAGGAAGGTTCTTAGAACAGCTCTAAACTATTGGTTCAGTTGTCAATGCATGGAAAAAGAAACTATAGAGCTTCTTATATGAATACTATAAACATAGCCTAAATAATGATTTTTCATTTACATTGATGTTTTCATAGCTTTTGCAGATGCTGCTGTTGATCCCATTGATTTCCCAATTGCACCAGCACATGCCATTCCTAAAGTAAGAATAAAAATCATACTGTTCCTCCACTTTCAATTTTTTCAAAATTGCACTTAAAATTCATCTGTGAATCAAAGTAAAATAGAAAAAACATATTTCAGTAAAATTAAAATTCATTGCTGCGTCCCTTCAATTCTTTTTAACTTATGACCACCCTAAGGCAAACCTATCACAGGGTTTTCTTGGCAAGATTTGTTCAGAGGTTTGCCTTTGCCTTCCGCTGAGGCTGAGAGGGAGTGATTTGCCCAGGTTGGGTTTCCGTGGCTGATCAGAGATTCAAACCTTGGTCTCCAGAGTCATAGTCTAATACTTAAACTACTATACCACATTGGCTTTCAAAACTAAAATATAGATATTTTATGTAGAATTTACTTTTTATGGTTGAAGGTTTCTTAGGTTGAAAAACTATATAAAAGATACTGGAGTTGAAATGTATCAGGCTGCACCCCCCCCCCACCCACCCCCCAGTCATCCCCTGTCCCCTACTAATAATTTTTTGAGTAAAATGCCCCCAGATACCTTTTCGGGAGCATTTTTGCCATGTTTGCCCCCTCCAGGCCATTTTATGCCCAGAAGAACCAGAAAAGGCCAAAAATGTGCCACACCCCTGAGTGGGCACTTGAGGGCAAAAATATATTTTAAAAAAATGTTTTGACTCCTGAAAGCCATAAAAATTACTCCGGGGGCTGCATGTGGACTGCAGGCCTCACTTTACCGAGCCCTGCGTTAGATGCTTGAGTGACTTGCCTCTGTGGTTTGAAATGTCTTGCATCATTTCCGGTCAGAGTACCAGCTGCAACATTATTTGAGTGGACAGAGTTTGGCCACAAGTGTAATCTTGCATCTGAGTTACTGCAGTGCATTTTATGCAGGGCTGCATTTTTAAAATGTCTGGAAACTGAAGTTGGTCCAAACCAGGTTTGCTAGATTGCTAACTGTGGCTGAGCAGTTTAATCATATTACACTTGTGTTTTATTGGTTGCATTGTCACTGAGTCCTTTTCCAGGACCAATTTAAAATGCCAGTTTTAACCTTTAATGTCCTGAATGACTTTTGAACAAATCACCTGAAAGACTTCCTCTAATATGAACCTTAAAATCTTCTTCACAACCTCTATTCCGAATGAGGTGAAATGAGGAACAGCATATTTTCTTTCCTTTTCAGATACTTAATCAGACAGGACTCAGAAAGGAAGATATTAGTATGTGGGAAATCAATGAAGCATTCAGTGTTGTTGTCCTAGCCAACATTAAAATGTTAGATGTTGATCCAAATAAGGTGAATGTACATGGAGGAGCAGTCTCTTTGGGACATCCAATTGGGTAAGTGGAGCAATATATTTGTCTAAGGAGAATACTGTAGGCAGTATCTACAGCCTTATTTTATAGCTTTTGTGGCAGCAATTAAAGACAGAAAGCACTGCTAGTTCTCTTCCATGGGTCCATTTAAATGAAGACTTAACAGTTCTTTGCAGGTATCTGAAATGAGGGTTAATTTTTGAAGTGCTTGTTTTTATTTTTAAAAGTATTTTTGATTATGCAGCAGCATCCTCAAATATTTTCTCAGATTTAAAAAAAATGGTTTATCTTAAGCTAAATATCCTGTGTCTGAAGATTCTGGGAAATTAGATTTTGTCATGTTTATGGTAAATTTATTTTGCCTTAAGCCAAAACAAAAATCCTGTGGCTAGTGTTAATTGATGGTCATGATATTTTTAAGTTGAGAATCGTTTACTGTCTTCTTAAAGTGGGGAGTATATAGCCATTTCAGACATTCTTGGACTGCCTTCTATCATAACTAGGTAAAATTCACTAGTGCTCTTGAAACTGTTGATCATACATAGTTGTGGCTTGTTGATGTAACACAGAAAGAATGTTGCATATGTAAGGGAGTGAATTCAATGTGTAGTTAGGGAACCTGTGAACTATTATCTCTAATTTCACCATCGTGTGGAGGACTGCAGGTTCCCCACTCCTGCTTAGAACACTGGGGAGCTATTAACAGTCTGAGGAGAGCTGGTGCTACATTAAGTGGACTAGGCCAGTACAAAGCTGTTTATATCAAGCACTAGTTTCTTACTTGTCTATGACACTGTCCTACCTACTTTGGCTTGCTTTGCTGTTCATCCCCTGATTTCCAGTTAACATACTTGTACTAATGGATCTATGGGTTGAAATATAAAGCAGGGTACATCTAAGAAGTCTGAAGTCTACTTGACACTGGGTTCAAGTGTGGTGGTCTCACAGTTCTGCAAGAGAAGGACAAGCAAAGTTGTACATATTCTAAGGCTTCACTTAGTTGAGTTGGACAGTGTTTATCATTGTACTGCTCAAGGCTGATTCTTTCAGCCAAAGTAAGCAGTAAACCTATGTAATATCAATTAAACTTAAAATGAATTGATGTGGGGTTTTTTTTCTGTTTTAGTATGTCTGGAGCAAGAATTGTTGTTCACATGGCTCATGCACTGAAACAAGGAGAACATGGTCTTGCTGGAATTTGCAATGGGGGAGGAGGAGCCTCTGCAATTCTGATCCAAAAGCTGTAGCCTCTAACAAGACGCCTTGAGGCTAAAACTGTCCAGTGGCCGTTAGTTATCTGTGGAACTGAAGCACAGATCCCTAGACTCAAGTCTATCATTTAAAAGAAACAAAATGTTTTTTAATGTAGCATGTTTCCTCGCAAGTTTTTTTTTATCATAAGGACTGTAAACCATGTTTGGAGATTTAACAATCAGAGACAATAAAGATTGTATACATCATGACTGACCACGGTGGACAATTTCTGTCATACTGTAATTTTTAAAAAGTAGCACTATAAGCAGATTTCTCTTTAACCTAGCAATGGGTGGACTTCAGGCACTAGATCCACTTTGTTTTATATCAGAACCTTTAAGTGCATCTATCAGAACCAAGTGCAAAACATAAATTTAATATGAAATAGCAGGATGCCTTTAAGAACATTCTTAGCCTAAGAACTTGTTTTCAGTATCAGGACTGAAAAGTGCTGTGCATATTTATCTAAATCCTAGTTATCGTTAGCTTATTTGATTTCAACAGCTCGTTTTTGGGTGAGCCTTCATTCTAGTATTATGGAGAAAAATGCCTGCTTACATTATCATTAGTTATGTCCCTGTTGATTTTTAAAGTCACCCTACACAGTTTGATATTGGCAGCAAACCACTTTCTCAGCTTGAATTTGATTATTCATGAGCATGTGAAAGCCCTGCTGCCAGTAGAGATCCTATGGCATCTTCACTGTCTTCCACTCTTAAGAATGATCAGTTTATTCATACTGTTTGTTTTGTTCCTTACGCAGTGAGAACTGTAAAGAACAAAACCAACAGTATCTGCTCATTCTTTATTAAGTTTGGTCAGGCATTTGGGGAAGCATTCTGTCCAAAGCCTTTTGAAAGTCCAAATAAAACATACATGGTTGTTCTCCCTTGTTCCCATAGCTGTTGATACTCCAAAAGAGTTGACTTGTAGGGTGAAATGTAATCCAGAGTTTCACCTGTGCATTTGTTCTTTAAAGGGGGTAAAGAATCAGCTTAAGTCTCTAAGAAGTCATCTAGTATAGATAACCATGCTGAGACATTGCAGTACATTATCTAAGGTAGGAATAATCAACTGTACATCTGGCTGTTTTAGGACAACTCCCATAAATCCTCACCTGGCTAACATGTGGATGGCCACAGATGACCTTCCTGGTTTACAGTGTTGGTTCACCTAGAATAAGCATAGCCTGGACTACATTGGACTGTATATTGATGGGAAGTTGAATGTATGTGCTGTCTCGTCCCAATAGTTATCTTCCTCACATGCTTGCACTGTCAGAAGGAAAACAAATAAGAGCAGGTAGTGAAACAGACCAGCCAAGTGGTGGTGTTATTCTTAGTTTGCTTTCTCAAAAGCTGACTGAATTAAAAACAAGCCTATTGTCTGCAGTTCAAGAATAGTTCTGTCTATGAAGACTGGTATTTTGTCCCTTAGTTCCTGATAGTCATGTTTCAGCTAACATCTCTGTTGGAAGATGAACTATTGCTGATGACTTCACTGTGTGCATTTTATCATGTATAAAGTACAGTTTACCAAAACAAGATACAAGGAATCCCCTAGCTTCTTATTTCTTAATACAGAATAGTTGGGCATGCATCATCAGCAGAGCCCAGGTACCCTATTTTTCTACATGTGAGGCCAGGAAGACCAGGTTTTGAAATCACATGAAGAGCAAATGCAAGTAAAAATGACAGCCCCTCAACCAATGGAGAGCTATAGGAATGGGTGACAAGGGTGTGAGGGAATGGATGGGAGCAAGGGGCTCTTTAGCTCTAATGAGATTCTGAGCCTGTGGGACTCAGGTCTGGAAGGCATCCAACCCTTTGCCATGCAGGAATACCCAACTATAAAGCAGTCCTGAGATACAACCATCCAACCTCTGGTGGCACAGTGGTTAAACACTGGTACTGCAGCTACAAGGTTGTGAGTTCAATCCTGATGGGCTCAACCATCAGTAAAATGAGTACCCAGCTTGTTGGGGGCAATTAGCTAACACATTGTAAACTGCTTAGAGAGCACTTAGCTGATAAGCAGTATAGAAATACACATACTACATGCTATTGCTAAAGATCTTCACCCTCCCAGGTAGCCCATTCCACTGTCAACAGCTCCTACTATCAGAGTTCTTCCTAATGTTTAGGTGGAATTTCTGTTCTTATAATTGGAATCCATGGGTCATGTCCTAATCTCTGGAACAGCAGAAAACAAGCTCATTCCATTTTCTACATGACATCAGGGATTAAAAGATGGCTATCACATATCTTTCAGTCTTCTCTTCTGCAAGCTAAACACACCTAGCTCCCTCAGATGGGCTTTGTTCCCTAATCTTTGAACCACCTTGCTCACTCCATTCTGGAGTTGTTCCAACTTGGTACTATCCTTCTGCAACTGTTGTGCTGAGGTAAGTAAGCTTTCTCCATTTTTTAAAGAACTGCAAGCTTAGTAGAACAGGGAAATATTATGGATGTTGTATATCTTGATTTTGATAAGACAAGGTCCTCCTTGATAATCTTGCAAATTAGTAAAATGTGGTCTAAATAATGCTAATGTTGGGATGGATTATTAAAAACCTGACAGATCAAACTAGAGTGCTACTAATCATCCTATAGAGAAGTGACTACTGAGGTCCCACTGTGGTTCTGTCCTATGCCTGGTGTTGCTCATCATTATAAACAACTTGGATGATGGAACAGAGAGCACGTTTACCAAATTTGCAGATGAAACCAAATTAGGAGGGCTAGCTAACACCTCAGAGAAAAAAAACTGGATTCAAAAAGGATTTTTAACAGATTGAGCTTGTTCTGCTCTTCACCTTTTCTGCCTTACTCTCTACAAGTACAGGAAATTTGTTTGTAGTCCTCCTTGTTATTCCCCTCTTCTTCTATTTCTTGTGTTTGTCCCTTCCAGCTTGTCTGGAAGTTCTTTATGTATCTACCCTTCTTTCTTAAGACACCTCTCACTTTTCTTTCTCACTGGAATTGTTTACAACTGTGCCTTCCCCTTAAGAAACTCCTTATATCATGAATGCCCTTTCCTCTGAGCATTTCTGGCCATAGGTTCTCACCTGGTATTTCCCTAGGCTTATTGAAATCAACTTTCTTAAAGTTCAGAGTGTGTCTCTGATCACACTTGGCTTTCCTTTTCTTCTGTACAACAAATCCCAAAAGCACCTGGTTGTTCATAGTATATCTGTTTCATTGACCAGTTTTTCCCTGTTGGCTAAGATCAGGTCCAGGATAGGTCCTTGATGCCTCCTCTACCATCTGGACAATGAAATTGTCAGCAAGGCAAGTAAGTGTTTGTTGGATGTTACATTCTTGGCAGAGTTTGATGTCCACCAAATATCAGGGTGTCTGAATTCTCCCATTACTATTTTGGGTTTCTTTTTTGAATGTTCTGTCATCTTTCTGGTGTTGAGGGGTGGCCTCTGCTACAGCCTGACACTGAAATGCCATTGTTCTCTCACACTCCTATTTTCACCCAAATGCTCTCAACCTAGTTTCCATGCTTTAATCCTGGCTCCTTGACCTAAAATGTTACCCCTCATTTCTGTTTCTTTGGACGGACTATACAGTACTCTTCCATTAATACATTCTAATCATGAGACACATCCCTCCATGTTTCATGCCTATTCAATCATATTTGCTTGTATTACACAAGATTAACTTGAACAATCTTATTTTCCATACTCTGTGAATTTGTGTAGATAAATCTAAGAGCTTGGGTAATTTTCTCCATCTAAATCCTTATTTGTTTTTTT
Source organism: Cyclura pinguis (assembly GCA_030412105.1). Taxonomy (NCBI): domain Eukaryota; kingdom Metazoa; phylum Chordata; class Lepidosauria; order Squamata; family Iguanidae; genus Cyclura; species Cyclura pinguis. The sequence continues at coordinate 264,161,991 of CM059601.1, read as the reverse complement.
TCCTGCCCACTACTGGGTTCTTACATTGTTAGCCCAATTCCCCAAATCATTATGGCTACTCTCCCGTGTACTTGCTGTCTCGTTGCAGGGAACAAAGTACTGGGAACAACAGCCTCAATGATCCAGACAAAATAATACAGGAGAGGTCCAATGAACAGAGCTAAAGTCATCAAAGTAATTAGTACTATTCATTCTATTTAAATGGACTAAATAATTTCAAGCACTGAATAAAACATGAACGCCCCTATCCCTGAATCAATTTCAATAACAGTTTTAAAAAATGACATCACACAAAACTAGCCGACTGGTATTGATGTATTTTAAAAGTTAAATACAACAAAAATAAATGCCCCTTCAAATTCTGAGGGACAGTAAGAAAGTTGAAAGCCTTTATTGTCACAAACTTGCAACTTAGAGGGAAGACAAGGCAATAGGGGATTAGAAAAAAATACTGAATACAAAATAAGCAGAACTGCCGTATCTAGAGATTTGCTAGCTATCTGTTGAAGGCTTGAGCCAATTATTGACTCTTATCTGTCTTTCAACAAAAACAAACTGTCTTGAAGCTTGGTTAAATTCTGTCCTGGGCATTAATCCCAAGTACAATGACTTCAGTGTAAGCCCCACCATTCAGTGGAGAGTACCTATAAGTATATTTAGGATTATGGGTGTTTAACACTATAAAAAAGTAGTTTCAACTGGTAATGTGCACATTTTGGCAAAAAATAACCAACACCTGGTGTTAAAAGTACTATCTTGTTGTTTTACAACGTTAACAACTGTACAATATTTACATCATTTCATCAAGTACAACTGTGCAAATTTAACATAGAGCCAGTTAAGAGGTCTCTTATGCATAAGCAACCAGTAACATTTTCCAAGAACATGCTTGACTTTTTTTTAAAAAAAAAAAAAGTGGAATTGCAATGCACTGAGTCTCTATCTTGAGTCTCAATTTGTTCTCTTGAATATGTCAGTGAGCAGGTATTTAAAAACAGTTTGCTATTTATTCGTCATAATGCAAAGATAACAAGAACTTATCCACATCCATTCCGGCAGGAAAGGCAATTGGTAGCTTCTTCTGCTGAAACAAGAAAACAAAATTTAGCCATTTAAAAATCCTTTGGCTCCACAAGATTTTATATTATGCAAAAAAACATATCCCTGTTTGAAATTCTATACTGGCTGTCCAAGCCATGCCAATGTTTAAGTTTGCCTCAGCCACAGCACAAACACTTCCCAAATGTTCTACTGTTTCAAATAATATAGTGCCATTCAGCACAGGAGACTGTTTGAGAGCTATAAAGGTACCTTGAATGCATAGTTGTTAGAGGGACAAGCTTACACCTCAAGTATGGAATTGCTTTGGTTGAATCAATGACACCTACCTGGAATTTTTTGAAAGATTTACAAACACTATAATGAAACTGGCATTCACTAAACTAAAAACAAAGATCAACCCTGTCCTCCAAGGCATAAGGCATAATCCGCGGAATGAAATGTTTTTAATTTGACATTTAAATTATTTCCTGTTATCAATAATCATTAAAATCCCTTCTCCCTTCTCTAATTTTGTTCCCCTTATATAAACTTATATAATCTTATTACTGGAGATGGGAAGTAAATGGTCAACTGATCATTTCTTAGCTATAAAAATCTGCATCACCTTCTGCTTACAGCAGACAAATACAAAAGCACTGATAAGTTTTTGCTTTTTATCTGCAACTGAGAAAGCATGCGTTTGAATCCTTCAAGTAGGCCAGGCTGCTGGACCCCATGGTTAAAAGCAGAGAAGAAAGATTATCTCAAGAGAAGAAAGCTGTCTCCCAGGTTCAATACTGGCCAAATGTGTCTTTTGGGGGAAAAAAACTGCCTTAGTGGAGAAGAAGAACACCCTATATAATATTGCCTATATATATAGGCAATGGAAGTGTTCCTAAACTACCTCTCCCTCCCAAATCTCAAAGGATCCCAAGAAGTATGAAGTATGGCAAATAATTTCCCCAACATTTTGGAATATCACCAGGAGTTTTACGGAAGACAATTGCTGAACATATTGCAGAAGATTTTGGGAAATGATGCTTCCTATTCTGAGTTGTTTCATGAAATACTGGAATCAATGGCTGTTACAATGGCACAGAACTGTTTCTGTATCTAAAACAATAAATCTGCTTACCTTTACTTTCTTCTTTTTTATTGGTACTGTAAAGTTCTGAAGATCTTTTTTATTAGCTGTCCGGGAACTCTTTTCACATTCAACCGAATCTTCCTGCTTCCTTTTTTTGGCTGCACTTCTTAAAGACCTAAACTGTTGGGTATTGTCTTTGAGAGGAGTGGCTGTACTAGTCCTTGCAATAGCTGCTCGTGACAGGATCATCAGAGTGTGGGCAGCCATGCTAACACTATTTTCACTGCCCGTTTCACTTGCTGGGCTACAGGCTGGCAAGTCAGGAGTGGCTGGAGGGACCATGATCCTAGGAGTTGTACTGTCTTCACTATACCGTCTACATGTTGGTGTCCTTACAATATCAAAATTATCATCCGAGTGTCTGTCACCAATTCCTGAAGGTGTACGGGGCACTGGCAAATCCCCACTCTCAGGTAGTTTACTAGCAGGGCTCTGCCTCTGCATATCATGGAGCATCTCCACAGCCTGTTTAGTCAGAGGACTAGTCAAAGAATGGGATTGGTTGGGAGACTTTGTTTGATCCTTTTTGGGCTCCTTGGAAGGCAAAGCTCCTGAATTTTGGCTATTCGACTGGAGGCCTTGTTTTTTAGTCAGTTCTTGAGATGAAGAGCTATTCTTCTCATTATGAAGACTAACATTTTGTTGGCCACTGGATAAAGTTGCCACCTCCTGATTTTTGGGGGTTCTCTCAACACTCCTTTCGAGTTCATTCTCTTTATTTGCCGTCTGCTTTCTTAAAACATCTGAGGCCAGTCCTGGAATTGAACTCTTCCTCTCAGATTGGATTTCCTTCACAGCAGAACTTCTATTAGTAATGTCAGGCTTACATAAAATTCTAGGTAAAGTTCTCTCACGGTCCCTCTTGCCGGATTGGATTTTAGCAGATGAAAGCACAGTACTGGGAGAATTTCCAGAGACCAAAGGATTTTCCTTCTTTTCTTTCTGTGATACTTGTGTGCTGCCTACTGGAGTAGCCAGGGCTTTGTCAAAGCAAAGCACTCTTCTGTGGCTCTCATTCTGTTTGGAACTGGAACTTGTGGTATCAACAGCAACAACTTCCAGCTTCTTTTTCACATCTCCACAGGCGTTCTTGTCTGAGTTTCCAATTCTGACAGGAAAAACAGTATGGAGATTTGACATTGTATTTGTGAAATTTCTATTGCACTTTGAATTACTTTCAGCTCCTTTTAAAAATATATTGCTTACTGCTATAAAATTGCCAGGCATATTAACAACCAGTAGTACCAAGGTGGTTTAAGAAGGGTATTTCACCTTCCAATGTTTTCAAATGGAACAGTTCAGCTTTTGCTTCACTGAAATTATATAAGTGAAAAGAGAAGTGATATGCCCACATCATATTCTTTTATTCATGAAGTGGCATAGAATTATTTTTAATTCACTGTCCACTACAGAAAGCTTTACTTTCCAAACATGTAAAACAAGAAAGAGACTGCCTCTGAAAAGGAAGTGCGAGTTGCCTTCTAGTCCAAGACTTTCTTCTAAAAAACATCCTCCAAATGGAAGAGAAAAAGAACATGCAGGGATGGCAACAGGCAGGGAAAAGAGATATCAACTTCTTTTCTTCCACCCATCAAAATTTATGGCACCTCATTTAAACATTAACACCAGGAGCACATTTGCCACTATTTTTAAAACCTGAGATTCTCTGAACAACAAATGGAAGTCAAGAGGTGGACGAAAGCATCCATTCGCTACATGTTCCTGCTGCTATAAAGATTTCAAAGCCTATTGCAACAGTGAAAAAATCAGTTTAAAAAAACAAAACCCTGAAATACATACATTTAAGACCAAATAATTCTATATGCAAGAGCAGTTCAGTCATTATGTTTATGGCACATTTATCCCAACAGCTCCCACAACCACAGTACCTAAAAATTATCTCTTCAAATTGCAGAAATTACTGTTAGCTGTATCTGTGGTTAGCCAGCTCAACACATTTCTCCAAAGGAATGCCAGACCAGAGCTGTTTGGAACAAACAACAGTTATATTGCCTAAAATGGGTCTCAACCAACCTTTGTACTTGGAAACCAGCACAATTTACAGGTTCTGATCCACTCAGCACCAGCTTTCCTAGAGTATCAATATGAAAAGCAAAGGGTTACATAAAAACATAGAATTTTTTTCAATTGACAGCAACCTTTCAACAGTCCCCTTCATATAATTTCATGGGCAAGAAAAAGAAAGTACAACATCAATTTTCTGCAACAGCAGTTTTAACTTGAAGAATTAAGGTGGTCCGTCCATAAAGAAAAAGTAAGACTGCTATAGTCTATAAATGCTTTCCTTTACACAGCATTAACATCAGCTTACCTGTGTTTGACTTATTTCTTGGGATCCTTTGAGATTTGGGAGGGAGAGGTAGTTTAGGAACACTTCCATTGCCTAAAGATGTCTGTATTGGCATGTGCAAAATCTGGGAAAAGCAAAAGAAATATAAGTGAAGATTCTGCATGAACTTCGCTCAAGAATGACACTGTGGAAACTGAACAGTAGCATTTTACCTGCTGGGAAGGATCTGAAAATGTATTTCCACCTTGTCCCATGATAGATACAGGAATCATTCCCACCATGCCCTGCAGCACAGGCTGTACTGGAGATGCAATAATAATGGCAGAACCTAAAAATGAATGGACTCAGGTGAGCAACAGAATATTGCCAGAGAAATCTAAGAGAATCTTAGCCTGCCATCTTAGTGGTTTACAGTGCCAGATCTGCTCAGCTTCAGCAGCAGTGTCATGTCCTTCAGATCATCCTCTGATCTTTTAGTGAGGCTAAGCAGGTCTGAATCTTTAACCTACACGGAAAGGTGAAGACCGGGGGACCATCTATAGGCAGTTCTAAGCTCTTTACAGGAAGGGTAGGGCATGTATAACAGATGCTCTAAACAGACAGAATGCTAAGCACACTAGCATTCTGCCCCTAAGCTATCTGGCTGTTAAGAACCACAACAAACAGAAGCAACAAATTAATGGCAAATTCTCAAAGGGCTGGCTCAGATATGAGTAAGTGCTTCCATGTAGACTAATCCAGCCTTCCTTAGCTGTGTGGAAAGAGTCATTTGTGATCTGAGCTTTCCTTGGCTGTAGCATAACTCATTTATAACTCATCCATGCTATCAAATCTTGTATCTTACAGTTTTTCCACACAGGATCTTTTTTTTTTTAATCAGTTGCTCATCTCCATTTGGCTAGAATGACATGATTTACCATAAGTTATCTTCAACTGAAAATCATCAATAATATCTAAGTGCTAGTTTTTTTTAAAAAAATTAAAATATTAAGATGGTCAACTACTAACAATACTAGCACTAACATCAGCTGAGATTTTTAACCAACCATTACCCTGTGAAAAGTTTGGAGACATCGGTGGATTCATAGTAAACAAGTTGTTTGTTCTGGGAGGAGTTCGTATCTGCTGTGGTGTTGGAATTTGTGACGCAAGAGGCGTTGAACCAGGCAACACAACTAAATTGGACGGAGTAATATTTGTACTCAAAGCTGCTGGCTCAGTCACACAGGTAGCAATATAAACATTGTTGGAGTTACTAAAGGATGTAGTTGTTGCTGGCATCAGCTGTATAACTCCTCCATCCTTGGCAACATTTGATGCTCCAGAAATAGAAAAAACAGCACACTCTTCATTCTGTACATTGAGTGTATTTGCAACAGAGTCTTGAGATCTGAGGACAAGAAGATTTTGTTCTATCAAAGCTGCATCACAAGTCCTTTCACTCTCTTCTGAAGTTATGCATTTGGATGGTCCTGTCATCTTGGCTGGTGATTTAGCTGGGGAAGACAGTATGATAGTTGGCATATTTTCTCCAGTAATGCTGGAAACAGCATTGTTCAATTCAGTATCTGATGAAATGAATGGATCATCGCTGATAATAATTTTAAGGGAAACTATATTAGAAGGATCAACAGTTGTGGCTTGACTACTAGATGAAACACTAGCACTAATTTTGTTACCTGGACTTGATTCTCCCACTGGTTCTAGAGTAGGAGAATGGCACTCAGTGGATGAGGTAGAGCTACTTTCAGTAGACATTTCTGTTGGCCTCTCATTGTCAGAAGCCAGAAACATGCTGTCAGCATCTGCTTTTGTAGAAGATGATGGCTCTTGCATGTCTACATGTGTAGTCCCTGAATCCTCCAACTTCTGTGTTTGATGTTCTGAACAAGATTCTTGATGGTCAGGCTGATCATCAGAATTAAGACTATTGGAAGTATCTACAACTTCAAGCTGGACCTCTACAGAATTTGGATCAGATGTATCCCCAAGTGCTGTGGTAGAATCTGATTCAAATTTCTCCTGGCTTTGACACTGAGAGACAGTAGAGCTCTTTTGGTTTTGCTTGCCAGGTTCAGGAAACACAGTTGATTGTTCGGTTATCTGCTCCAGACTTTTTACAGATTCTGCAGAATGGCTAGGGCTGACTATATTAGTTCCTTTTATGATTTCACTGTCACCAGTTCTTGGAGGAGTTAGCAATTTTGCATTTGTTTTTTCAGATGATAAATTATTATTTGGTACTGAGCAACACTCACTCCTACCAGATAGTGATGTCTGTGCAGTAACCAAATGATCATACTGCAAATGAGGTGAAGCCTGAACATCCTGACATAACAAGTCCTCTTCCATTCTGCAGTCTCTTATTGCAGTTCCTTGTTGGTTATAAGATCCTACGTGGTGTCCACCAGTGAACTCTGAGTGAGTAAAGTGATTCTCTCCCGCTTCAAGGGTGTTTTTACGTTCCGGTGTTTTTGTTTCAACTGAATGACAGTCACTTGTCTCTTTAGAACCCCCAGGAAATTCTCCAGTTGCTACAGCTTGCATCTTCAGATGTTCTTCCAAGGTTCCATCACGATCGCTACAATCAGGCTTCAGGATGCATGCCCCTTTTGAATCATCTCCTGTGTACGGCAGGCATCCCTGGGAGTTATCACCTATAGAAGAACAACACTGTTTCAGTCAAAACTGACAGATTTCAAAATTGTCCAATACTAAGTCAGATGAACTTTAACATTTTGAATCAAACTTGTCTCTTGTGAGATATTAAGGCATCCTATGCCAGCACAGAAGTGTACGAATGACTCAAGCCCTATGTTTAAAAACAAATGCAAAATTAGATTGTATCCCTCTTGCAGCAAAATTACTACAGGTGAACTATAAATGTTTCAATAGCCTCTCTTCTTTTAGAAGAAAGTCTTTCTCCTTAATCTGAAAAAAAAAGAAGATTTTCTTTCTCTACCAGGAAGCTTTCCATATTCAAACCACCATCTTTTTTTAGTCACAGGCAAAACAATTTGAGCAGAAGGTCATACTTTTCTCTTTAGGAGCTCCAATCAAGACTCTAATCAGATTTTTCCTATCTCATCTCACAGGGAGAAATATAAACAAGTTGACACAGGCTGTTCAACAGAGCAATGGTCGTTAACCTTTTCTTTATCAGGGACGCTCTGTAAATATAATTTGTTGCCGGGACCTCGAAGACTTAAGACGTATCTATTGAAATTCTGTCTTGTAATGTATACAAAAAGAGGAAAATCAATTAAGTTCTCAGTCCTAAAACCAAAGAAAAATTTTCTAAGTATCAGAGAAAGCCAGTGGTTAAAAAAATAAAACCAGAAACATTTACCAAGCTCCTTTGTTGTAATATAACATTCAAGTGCTTCCAGGTTTTCTTCATCCACCAAGATTGAATTTTCTACTCCTCCACTCTGCGTAGAAATACCATGAGAACCATTTCTACCCCCCTTGGTTTTACCTGTTTTAAACCGGGGGGGGGGGGGGATACAAATTTGGTTAATATCAAAATTTAATACAAAGTGTAGATGTTACATTAAAGGAAGCCCAAGCTCTAGAACTTCCTTCCCAGAAAAGTTAGACTGGCACCCTCCCTACTCCAATTCCTCAGAAAGGTGAAGACCTTTATGTTTTGAAAGGCCTTTGAGGACCCACCTAAATAATGAGGTGTATTTTCGGCTATTTTGTTGTTCATTTTTTAATGGTTCATACTTTTAATAAAATTTAAGTTTTTGATAGTTTAATCATTCTTTAACTTTTGCATTTTGTGAATTTCAACTATGTGTAATTTATCTGTTGTAAGCTGCCTTGAATCCCAGACAGGGGGAAAGATGGGATATGAATATAACAACAATAACGTTGCCCGATTTTAGTCAAAATTGGTTCTTTAATCAGGCACACTACTGTTTTGCTAAAATGATCCCTAAAGCTATTTTGATCTAGTGTGCTAGGGAAAAAATGAACAAAATTCTTTTAACTACCAAATATCTTTTTATTTTCCTCTGAGATCATTTATGGTAAGAATAACAGGTTTATTATTATCACAGTCATAAACAGCTGATAGTCAATTCAGAATAAGTTTGAGGCCTTCCCTAAAAAACTCCTACAAAACTAGTCATTGGGCCATTTCAAGTTGGAAAAAAATACCTCTCTTAGACCTGAAATGTTCCAGGGGAAACCACAAATGTAGAAAAAATGCCTCACACATTCCTTAGGGGGCATGTGGGGAGCACTTTGGGCTGAATTATTTTGGAGGGACCTGGAGGCTCTATATACCACATGTGCTGCACTGTTCTCAATTAATGGAAGCAGTAGGTAAAATGTATATGGAAGACCACAGTTTTCCAGTTTAGCCAACATCTAAGCACTTTACTATTCTACAATACTCTATACAAGCATACACAGAAGTAAGTCTCACTGAGTTCAATGGGGCTTTCTCAGAAATGGGGTTTTCTCCTGTATACAGGATTGACCTTGAGCTCAGGGTAAAATGAGGAATAGCTCATACCAAAATCAAATATATCAAACAGCCCTTGAAATGCTGGATCTGACTCAGTTTGCTCCAGAATTTCCTGGATAGCTTCTTCAGTCATGTGAATTTCACCCTGCTAAAAGTAGATATGCAAAAATAATTCAGTTTTCTTTTAAGGTAACACACATCTGGAAATGCATTTTGAAAGCCAACACAAGAAACATGACCTAATGCAAAAACCAGAAAGGAAATTGAAGAAAGGCACCCTTTCCTCAGTAAAAGTAGCTGAAGCAGCACTAGCCACATTACAAATATTAGAACCTACCTTATAGTTGCAGTTACTATACTTAAAAAAAAAATTAAGTGGACTGATATACACTATAAGTCATTGCATTACATGATACGCAACGTAGGCCACTTAGAAATTTAACTCTAACATTTAATTATTTCGTTTGCTGTCCTGTCTTCAGTAGTTTGATTTGTCAATTTCATCTTTGTATTGGCTTTTAGCTGAGACATGCTATTTAATTTAGTAAACTGCTTTGATAATTTTAATGAAAAAGCTGTTTTCAATATTTTAAGTTAATATCATACATAATATTAGATTCACACGAAATATACTGTCGCCGGAATACTATATATAAACACCATTCACCTTCACAGAATATAAAAATGTTAACAGTAAACAAAACAACAATACTACAACCATCTTGGCAGACCCCATCATCAGTCTTTTTTAGATAATTTCCCAAGCTCTGAATCTGATTTAACATTTTGGGGACTACAGTTCCCAGACCATCACCACAATCTCCACATCACAACAACCAATTACCTTATTCATGCTTTTGTGCAGGTCCTATTTATTTTAATCAAGAAAATGCCAGTAAAATTGCTGGTGAAGTGGTTCCTGTGGTTGCTTTAAAGCAAGCCCAAACAATATCTAACCCTCTACACTAAATATGCTGTAACTTGCTAGGGAAAAGGTAGACAATTTCCAGCTATTAGGGAATGTTTTGCTCCCAGCCCAGAGGCTGTCACTACATTTTTAGCCTATATCCCTTCCCCCCAATTTTTCTTTTAATAAAAATAAATTGGCCAACTGTATCCCCTCTCAGCCTCTGGAGCACAGGATTGGTAATTTCACTCTCTTCTCACCTGATTTAAATCTGAATGAGCCTTGCACCAAAACTGTAAGTGACCAGGTAAATGAGCTCTTGTTTTGAAACAAGAAACGGTGTCATACCCTTCTGGAAACTGGGTTAAATGGCCCGTAGTGCCCCTGAAGGCTTCATATGGTACAAGTAGCCAGTTTTTAGTGAGTTCTCCATAGACCCTGAGGGTAAGAAGATATCATGCAGCCTGCACTTTGCCAAGCCCTGTGCTAGAGCCTTATCAACATCCCTGATTTTGCAGTTCCAGTAAGACAAGAGGTTTATCAAACTCATTGTGGATGTCATACACAGCTGGTGATCTACAACTTGACTTTGTTGGGTCTCAGGTTGTTCAGATCTACTTCAAAGAAAGAAATTGATTCTTATAACTGCTTAGTATGAGTTTTCTCCTAAATTACTGCTGTTGTTGTTATGTCCCCTCAAGTTGTTTCTAACCTATGGTGAACCTAAGGTGAACTTATCATACGATTTGCTTGGCAAGATTTGTTCAGAGGAGGTTTGCCTTCACCTTCCTCTGAGGCTGAGAGAATGTGATTTGCCCAAGGTCACCCAGTGGATTTCTATCACTGAAGATTTGGACCATGGTCTCTAGCTGTAGTCTAATAAACCACCACATCACATTAGCTTCTCCTACATACTAAGCATAAAATGCATTTTATATACCCGATGTTTTATATATCAGAGTTTGAAACTTTACCTGAAGGTCAAGGAATTCATCAATTGAAGACTCTTGTATTGTTGGGCCACTCTCTGCTTGCTTTGCTCCCTGAGAAACATTACCATCACTGGAAAGCACAATTACAGAGGTTTAGCATGTTTCCGAAATACTCTAGGAACCTCAAAAAGGTTTAAAAGTAAAATGTGTTACCTGCCCAAGAATTTGTTAATGTTTTCAGCCAGCTTCTCCTGAAGACATTTGTTGCTCAGAATCTTCTCTCTGGCATTTTCAATTATCATTTGCTAGAAAATCCATTTAAAAGGTCCAAAGTTACATTTATATAATTACTAAAACAGAAACATTAATTCTTTTGGTACTCAAATAACTTCTCCTCACATCTTTGATGGCTTCTATTTACATAGCAATTCTTACTTGCATATTTGTAGGCAACATCATAAACATTGCCAGATTCTCATCATATTAAAATAATCCTTCTACATGTATTTAACTAACTATATCCGCACATATTCAAACAAACCTAAGAGAAGACAGCATAACTTCCCGCCAATGGTACTAGCTAACTATAAAGTAACTGGGGGTTAAATTCCCTACAAAATTCTAAAATACACTATTTAATTACATTCTCACTCTACATGTTTACTCCATATTGACAACAAACTGATATCTAAACTCTTTATGATTATAAAATGTGCTCATCTGCCCCAAAATATCACTAGAACCTACAAAAAAGATAGGTTTAGACTCTTTCTTTCAAAACCTTGCTTATTACATACATATGCATTTTTCATGCCAATGTACAAAAGTGGAATGATCGCATCAACATGTTAAGAGATGAAAAACATAAAAGGGGGAGAAGAGGAAAAACGTATTATGCAGCTTTTAAGGAAATAGCTTACAGGAAGGTCACCATCTATAAGTTCCAGCTGCTCACTTTCTTCTTCCACCGGTGAGCTTTCTTCTTCTGTTGTGACAGAATCCTGCAAGTCACAGTTAGAAGACTGTGGTCCAGATGATACCATATTTTTTTTCTTCTGGGAGTCACTGAAATATTTCGTATGTTTAAAAGAAACAGAGAATACATGGTTAGAAAAAACAGTTAGTTGCTGAAGTTATACTTCTTTTACCTATTCATGTCTCTTACAGCATCTGTTCTATAATTTCAATAGCTTACAAACTAGAAGGAGGCAAGATTAACAAACTGATGGCAAAAATGACACCAGGGAGTGGAGAAAGGGAACAGGATCAAACTAGTGTTGTAAACAAATTATCAGAAGCCATTTCACTGTATAGCACTTTGTGGACAATATTATACACAGAAGATTCTTAATTCCATGCATCTAGGACAGCGCAGAAACAGTGAACAGGTTAAATGAAAGATATTTACCTTTTCCTTTTTCCAGGAGACATTACACTAGAATGAAGCTTCCGTTCTTGAAAGGTAGAAATCAAGTTCAGAGAATCTGCTTTTAAAGGAAGAACTGAGTGAGATAACTACTACTTCTGGTTAAGTTAAAGTTCTTAAGATATAAACAAACGTTCTTGGTTACCATCGCAAAGACAATGATTAAAACTAACTTTAAGACTAACATATGTGCCACATAACTCTATTATATGTTGCAACACAGAGTTACATAGCCAACACTTTGAAAATTGCTACAGTGGAAGACAATGATATTGTGTGACAGCATTCTGGAAAAAAAACATGAATTATTCTCCTAAAAAAATACAATAATTTGCAAAATTATGAGGATTCAGACCATGTTCTACTTTCAATGGAAACAGGGTTCTAACCCTCCCACACACTTTAGTTACCAAAACACCAATCTCACTACTGAAGTTCAACTGGAGGGATATGGATTTCTTCAAATTTTCATTTTAACCATACATAGAGCAAATGAAAAATAAAGGATCTGCAAAAAGTTTGAACTTACCATTGATATGGCTTTCCTGAACTTGGCTCTGATGTGCAGATGAAGAACCCAGTCTAGTATGAGCCAAATTGGGAGTTACAATTGGTTTAAGAATAACTTGTGTGGCTGTCATTGGAGTAGAATTCAGTTGTCCTGGTTGATGAGCAGCAGATGACACCGCTAGATTTGAGGATGAGGACTGCTGAAGGCACTTCTGCTTTTTCATATCTGCAATTGCACTTCTTGTGCGGCCTAAAAGAAGAATGTTTGAAATAAAATGAGCTAAGATCTCATCTAAAGAGTCAGTTAAGTTTCCTATGCTGTATCTTTACTACTCAGAAGAACAACTGTGAGGCTAGAATCAAACCAGTTGTTTCTTCACTCTTTAAGTAATTCTGAGCTAGGAAGCATAACCATGAATAACTGGTGCTTTTACTTATAACAATAACAATCTGAAAGGTAAAGGAAATGTTAAAGTTACTAGTTCTCATCTGGAGCTTGCTTAGTAAATTTACACTAGAAACCAATGATTGACGTAAAAATATCCAATACATTTCTACATTTGGTTATATGTTATTATCTAGCTTTTCTAGGATGATTTTCAAAACTACTGCAAATAATAAAGTCTAAGTTTGCATTGGTGCCAGATTGCTCAGTTTGAATGCTGACATCTGGTTGTTGTTGTGTGCCTTCAAGTCATTTCCAACTTATTGTGACCCTAAGGTGAACCTATCACAGGGTTTTCTGCGGCTGAGAGTATGCTACCTGCCTAAGGCCACCCACTGGGTTTCACAGCTGAGCAGGGAATCGAACTCTGGTCTCCAGGGTGGTAGTCCAGTGCTCAAACCACTACACCATGCTGGCAATCAAATAAACTGCTATATACATTTTACTACAAGCTCCACTCCTTTCACTCCAAAGAGTCATCCCCCCCCCCACAAAGGTGGGGAATCTCTGGTCTTCTAGATGTTTTGAAGTATTGTTGCTGTTGCCGCGTGCCTTCAAATCATTTCTGACTTACAGCAACTCTAAGATGAACCTATCAATGGGTTTCTGAGGCTGAGAGTGTGTGACAAGACCAAGGTCACCCAGTGGGTTTCCACGGCTGAGTGGGGAGCTGAATGCTGGTCTCTAGGGTCATAGTGCAACACTCCAACCACTACATGCTGGTTCTGTTTTGAACTGTAACTCCCATAATTCTTTACCACAAGCTGATGAAAGTTACAGACCAAATGAATGCCAGCTGTACAGACTATGCTTTATATCCACTGGTATTAAGTAGTTCATTGTAGAGGTTTTGCGGAGATATAAGGGAGGCTACCTCCCTAAGTCCTTAGTTTAAAGCTGGTCTCACTGAAATCAGTAAAACTGTATTCCAAGTAAAAACTCAGATTACATAATACAGACTTGTGACACATACTCCGTTGATGAGCAGCAAATCCACTAGACGTCTGCATGCTCCTGCAAAAATGGAATTACCAGTCTAAATTAGAATACAACACACCACACATGTAGACTATTTACTTAGTTTCATATGAACTAGTTAGAATATAAAGCTATAGTAATGTATAGTCATGTAGAAAATATAGAAAAATGTAGAAAACTGAATTTACAAAGATGAATACCAATTTGTCACTGATTTTACGTCCTTTTGGTAATAATAGTTTTCAATGTTGCATAATGCATCATTAGTCACAGTCTGCAGTCATGAAGGTTTTCATTTTTTTATATGTATATAATTGAGAGAAATCTGAAGAAACACTGACAGCAGTTAGAACTGTACTATTTAAGCCCATCGGAACATCCCTCTGGCACTTCTCTAGTTAGCCATTCTATTCTGACAAAGCTTCAGGCTCAATTTTACAAAATTTGGTACATTAGAGACTTCAATGCAACAGCCCACTAAATCATATAAAATCCCCACCACATTTAGCACACAATAGGAACTAAAATACCATGAAGAAATTGTAAATGCAGACAGACCATCTATGAAACATGAGCTACCACTTGCACTTGAAAACAAATTACCTGATCTGTGAAAGCGTGTAGTCTAACTTTTTCCATAAGGATGACATCATTGCTGGAACATCATTTGTTGCTTCTTTTTAAAAAAATGAAATTAGACAAAATTTGTGTCAAATTTTAAAAACAGTTTTGACTGAAAGACCTGTAATCATCAGCACCATCCATGCACATGGTGCTTCACAAGTAAAACAACCAAAAATAGTGATTACCAAAGACGTAAAATCTAAATTATATGCATAAACACACACACAGAGGGAAGGAAGGAACAATAAAACTATACTATACAACTGTAAAACAAATTATCCAGATAAAATACACAATATAATATGAAGCAAGCTGGCAAATACATGTAATCAAAATATACAAGACTACAAAACAATATTAAACTAAAATTCCAAAAGCTCTGGAAAACAGAGGAGTTTTTAAATGAGATTTAAAAATAATGATGGAAAGAGCAGTCCACAAATGTCCAGTGAGGGAATACTAAGAGTATGGAACAGTGAGTGAAAAAGGACCAAGCTAAGCCAAGGAAGAGGAAATCAAATGACAAGATTACAAAACCAAGAAATATAGATGCCTTACTGCACATACTCGTGTATACATGTATGCCAAAAAAAAAATCAACCTCCTCAAAAACCAGGTTCATCTATACACGGTACAACGCAATAACCCAGAAGCTCCAAAGAGTCCCTACTGCAGCAGGGAGAATAGATGAAATCAGAGCTTTTTTCAGGGTCTCCTGACCCCTTCTGGCAGGGAAGCTCCAGAGAGTAGGAAGAATGGAGGGCATCGGGACTTCTTTCAGGGTCTTCCAGGATGGACTAAAGTGAGAGCGTAGTGAGAGCTTAAAAGAAGCACCAACCTTAGGAAGCCCCAATCTCCTCCATTCTCTCCACTGCAGTGGCAGCTCTTCAGAGCTTCCATTCAACTCTGAATTAAGCTGGACTGATTGCTTCCATTTCCAAAGAACAATGCAAACTAACAGAGAAACTAGGAGCAACACAATACTTTTTATTCCCCCTTTCCCTGAGGGCAACACAGGCTGAGGGGGAAGATCAGGTAAGGGAAAACAATGTCATGGGCATCTCTTTCAGAAAGACTAATTTTGGAGAACCAAACTGGGTAAGTGATGTGGCAGAGGCACATCCCAACATATGGGTGTTGTGGGAAGAATTGCGCCACCGACATTAATGGCATGGTGGGAGAATTCCCAAAAAGTGGCAGTGTCTCACAATCCAAGGATTCAAAACAAATTTTTGTGACTGTAAATTGCCCTGAGTGTATTGCCAGTTGGATGGTACAGAAAAGTAATAAATGAATAATTAATGCCAGTGTCCTCACTGACTGGCTGGCCATTTTTCATAGTGACATAGACACAGCACAATACCTTCCTAAGGAACTGACAGGTCTTTTTGTTTTAAATTTGTCTTTAACTTGCTCTGAAGCACATGTGTGGTATAGTCTAAGTAAAATTAATGTAACTCTAAATGATCAGTATGTCCCCCCAATACTATCTAAATGCTATAATAAAACAAATGACTTGCATCTCCCAGTTTCTCTATCCTCACTTACCTTTTGATTTCATTGCTATATACTCATTCAGTATGGTGATTAAGTTTTTTCCAAACAGAGACTGTGGAAAAGAAAACATCATTAAATTACAGAATGCCCTGCAACAATATCTTGTGGAAATCTGGTGTATCAAAAGCATGGTGGCCAAAGTACATCAGGGATTTGGCCTTACAAAACAACCAATCTGTATACCCCAATATTCACTCTGGGGCAAGTGATGATATTTCTGCCAATCCAAAATTCAAATACAAATCATACTGAACTCTCTTACAAAATATAGCAAGATTCAGAGTCTTCCACCTTGCAAACACATACTTACCAGAAGACAAGCTGGCACAAAGCCTTCTCCTGTACAGTGTTCTGCATATTCTTTTAAATCTGAACTTTCCAATATAAATGCTCGGCATGTGGCTAAAAGCTTTTCTTGTTGTAAATAGCCTGGAAGAGATAACATTTTTTTCCTGTTCTGTATATTAATACGATTAAGGACAAAAGTTAAGTTAAGGAAACAGCAATACAAATCACTCATGGGCAAACAAGGCATTTATGATACATTTTCAGAAGTAATCAACATCGCAATGTATAAACAGTAGCTACAGGCATGGCTTGAGAGTATCATGTAAAAAGTAACAATCACAATCTTTTTTTGTAAGCAGGGGAAATCTAGCTACTTTTAAGTGCTTTAATAAAAGCAATTATGCTTTTTTGTATAATAAATAATAAATATAATAAATAATAATGTTTACTTGTTACTTCAAAACATTAATTTTGTGGGGCTCTTTCCTACTTTTGATCTAAAGCTAAAACAGGAAAGCAAATCACTAATTTTTGGAGGTGTTACATAAATCTGAACTTTTCTCAGAAATATTACAATGTTGCAGTTAGCCACTAGCTCCCATTTCTTTATTTTCAAGTGTATTTTAAACATAGCCTAATCAGTAACCTAAATAATATTCTTCAAGCTAAGATCCTAAATTGTTAATGTAACTATGAGCATAGATGTTATCATAGTTATACATGACAATGACACCCCCTGCTACTACCTCTACAGTCTTGGAAGCACCCCAAAGCATTTCTATGGTGTTGCAGATCAGGGCCCTAGGGAATGATGCCTGTGGAGTTCTTCTGGTCACAGGGTGAGCTAAGAACAGGCAGCGAGAGAGACTCTCAGGGTCCTTCCAAAAGTGCTTGTTGCAATGAGTCCCGCAATTGGAAAGCACTACAGAAGTCATCCCTCAGTGCCCCAATATGCAATGCCTTCGAAACATTTTGGTTGAAATGCTGCCAGGGTGTAAAGGTAGGTTTTTGGGGTCACGTTCAGTTGTTCATGACCATAAATTTGAATCTCCAGTGGTTACGAAACTGTAACTCCTGCTTGCTATCCCGTAACTGCTAAATGAGATGCCAGCTTTCTACTTATAGTTCTTGCACTACAAACTAAGCTTAGGATTAGCCCATATATTTCTGTGATACAGACACAGTCCCTGTCAAAAGAAACAGATCTCTCCAATCAAAGCCGTAATTTTTACAGAATACATATCAACACAGGATGACCCTGACAGCCATTACAAGTAAGGAATCAGAGGTACGAAGTCTAAAATAAGCTCTGTTTCACTCAAGTGATGCATCCACAAGTACCAGTGTTTTCTAATTAGTCTCTCAATTAGATTTGGACCACTTCAAATCCTACTTCCACACCTAAATTAATCCTCTCAAAGGCCTCAAAGGCCCTCCCTGACCTGCAAACCCCAGGATTCCCTAGGATGTTGAAAGTGGAATAATAACACTATAACAGTCCAGTGCGGAAACGGCCTCTGTATAGGAGATCGAGCCTAACTACGTCGTTCCAAACGTCCCTTGTTTCCTACTTCAGATATAATGGAGGAGGAGATTCCCTCGTCAAGCCCTTCTTGGAGAGTCCTGCGGGCACACACATACACACAGAGAGAGGACTAAGACAGCAAAGGAGCAAGAGGGAGCCATTTTTGTCCTGACAGCCCTCCTCACAAGAGGTCCTCTAGGCGCGCTTACCCAGTACCAGGCGGGCGACATCTGAGGGCAACAACATGGTGAGGGGGAGGCCCCCCTCTAATGGGGCCAAAATGGCCACAACTCTCCGAAAAGTACTTTTTCCCCCCGTTTCCCGCGACCCTGGACGCCTCAGTTCCGCCGATCAGAGAAAGGGCGCCCAAACCCGTAATAGCCACAACCCTTTTTTCCCCGCCCAAAGACTTCCGGTATCGAGAACAACAACAAACAATTTTCCGCTTCCGGTGTGGGCGGGACCGAGAGGAGGGAGCGCGGGAAGAGGAAAGCAAATGCGGTGTCTCCTCCTCCTTTGGTCTGGCTCCGTTTCTCTCCTTTCCTTCCACTGAAACCATAATAAGGCGAAGTGGGTGAGGAGGCGGCGGCGGCGGCAACGGTGGGAGGAGGAGGAGGAGGAGGAGGAGGAGGAGGGGGGGGGTGGCGGCGGCGGCGGCGGCGGCGGCGCGCGACTGACGTGGAGCGGACAATGGCGTGAAGCTGTGGCGGCGCGCGGGAGAGCAGCCTCGTGGCGCGGGTGTCTTTCAGGTCCGCACCCCCCTTTCTGACTAAACACTCCCCCCTCGCTTGTAATGGTTCCGTCCCCGCTCGAGTCTCTCGCCTCAGTCCTTCGTCGCTTGCCCGTCTCTTCCCCGCTCGCTGTCCGCTGGCTCGCTTGGCTTTTCAGAATCTGGCCCTTCCGACATCCCCAGAACGCAAACCGCTAAAGCAGCCTCCCACAGCCTGGCGCCCGCTCCCCCTTCATGATTTCGATAATTTATTCATTACGTTCGTGTCTCGCTTTGCCAGTCAGTGAGCTCAACGAGTTGCGCTTGGCTCTACTTCCCCTGCTTTTTCTCCTCAATAACCATGTGTGATAGGGCAGGCTGAGGGACAGTGACTGCCCTCAAAATCAAAACTGAAAAAGTCTGTGATTAAGAAATATAGATACACATATATAGAACAATTTTAAACCAATATAATTTATAATTGCAGTACAGTAGTATTTCAAAGAAGTAACATACTAATCTGTATATACAGATTAAAGTACTTGCATAGGTGAATTAGCATGTGTTTACCACGTCCTTATTATCAGTATTTGTATAGGCTGGTCAGCATTTGTCTGCAGTCAGCCCTCCACGTGTGCGGGTTTCACTTTTGCAGATTTTATTATTCAGGGATTATTTGCCGTTTAAAACCTCTGCTGCTTCCCTATGCCATTTTTAATAGGGACTGCAAACCTCATGAGACTGAGAAACTGCGAACGAGGTTTCTAAATCCCCATTAAAAATGGTGTGGGGCAGCAGCTGAGAGGGCAGTAAGCCACACCAGCCACCCATCTCTGCCTTGTGAAGGAACCCTGATGCCTCAAAGGAATCCACAGTGGGTTGAATATGGTGTTCATACTTTTTTGTGTGGTAAATATGGTTTGGGAGGGCCTAGAGTTATTCAAGGTTTTCCCACTTTCACAGCGGTCCTGTGCGCCTAACCCTAGCAAATGTGGAGGGATGGCTGTATATAGATATATGTTATCTGTATTTCCTAATCACAGGCTTTTTCAGTTTTGTTTTTTCCTGTTTTTCAGGCCAGTCTGCTGGTTAGTGGTTGGCCTCAAAATTACCCTGACTCAGTAGGGACTTTACCCTGTATTTCAAAAGTCCCAGCACAACACTCGTAACTGTACTGCCATCAGTACTGGGCAACCTGGCTAGTGGACAGAGGTGGTGAGAGTTGTAGTCCAAAGGCACCAGGTTAGAGAAGGCTGTGTCGAAGCAATGGTAATCACTAATTTAAATGCTGAGTGGCTAGGGAGTGTGTGGTTGTCACTGTACATGTGGAGCCTTGACTGTGTATACAGCTCAGTGGACTTGATCACAATATAAATGAAGAACAGGAAGACTTGGTTTTAATATTTTCAAAGTGCTGTGGCAGATTTGGGGCAAACAGTCGCATTCACCACAAGCCTCTGTGAATAAGTTTCAGAATGGTCAGTGGTGTGGTGGTAAATTCTCATGCTCATGCATTCAGCATCACAGTTCTCATAGCAGTACTCTCAATATGTACATACATACCTCAAAGAGCAGCAATATATAGCTTATTAAACCACAGAGTAATGAACTGGGAAAGAGCACCAGATCCCATTGATCTTGGGAGCTAAGTAGAGTCAGCCCTGGTTAATACTTGAATGGGAGACTGCCAGCAAATACCAGGTGCTGTAGGATATATTTCAGAGGAAGGAACTGTTAAAACCACCTCTGACTATTCCTTGCCTAAGAAAACCCTATGAAATTCATGGGGTTGCCATAAGTCAACAGGCAACTTGAATGCACGTGCACACAAAGAGCAGTACAGTGGTTAGGATTTTCAGTTTTAGATAAGAGATCTGAGATTACATGAGAAAGATGCGAAAGAAGGGGACCCAATATGTCCCAAACATTTTAAAGACAATCACCCCAGAGTTTTCCAAGGGTGAGAACGCATGGCTGGAAATGCCTAGAGAAAATGGAATTCTTGATGGATGGGAGATTCTTAAAGGCAAGATATTGAATGCACAGTTAGAAGGAGTTCCCGGAAGACAAAAAAAGTGAGATGTCTAAAGAACTAGAGATAGATGTATAAAGAGATTTCTGACAAGCTAAGAATTAAAAGAGACATATCCAAGAAATAGAAGAATGG
Source organism: Cyclura pinguis (assembly GCA_030412105.1). Lineage (NCBI taxonomy): Eukaryota > Metazoa > Chordata > Lepidosauria > Squamata > Iguanidae > Cyclura > Cyclura pinguis. The sequence goes on along the minus strand of CM059601.1, from coordinate 264,140,947 downwards.
GGAAATCATATAAGAGAAATGTAAACGAATAACTGGTACTTAGAGAAAATTGGAAAGCATAACACTTAGAATGAGTTCAGGCTTTGTAGAGAAGTTAAAAGGAATAAAACTTTTTGTGATTGGCTGTGTTTGGAGTGAGAAAGAACACAAAGAATACAATGACAATAAGGCCATTTTGTGGAGGAGAAGGTAAAATAATTGCTAAAAACAAGGAGAGCCAGTATAGTGTAGTAGTCTGAGTGTTGTGCTATGACTCTGGAGAACAGGGTTCAAATCCCAGCTGCTGAGCCGTGGAAACCCATGGGTGACCTTGGGCAAGTCACACTCAGCCTTAGAGGAAGGCAAAGGCAACCCCTCTCAGAACAAATCTTGCCAAGAAAACCCTGTGGCAGGGTTGCAGGAAATGACTTGAAGGTGCACAACAACAAAGATGAAGGGGACAGAGAGATGGCAGACCTCAACATTTTGTTTTGGTTCTCCTCCCAAAAGGAAAATAATCCCCAAGTTGTTATTAACATGAGCACTCATCTTGCATTGAAGACAGATGGTGGTATATATGGTAGTGGAGGTTATTTTGAAACATTTTGAGTTGTGTTTCATTACATGTACTTTCCCTTTTCAAAGATGAAATCTGGAATCTGCGATTTTGTGGAACTATGCATGATATTAATTGGTAGGTATTTCTCATATTCCCAAGAAACCTTGCACCTTCCTAGCCCTGGACAGTTCTGCAAATAAAAAGAAATCCTTTTGGTGAATAATGGAATGATAAGTTCAAAAAAATAAAAAGATGACTCTTTTGTGAAGCAAGAGAGGAAGGGCAGGTTGTTAAAGACATCTCTTAATCCATTTGGAAACTTGAAATCTGGTGCAGGAGCCTGCTGTCTTCATCCTTTCTGTTTAGGATAGAGTCTGAGTGAAGCTATTTACCACTTTTGCTAAGTGGCTATGACTGCTAAGTGATATGTCTATATAGAGAAATGGCATGCACGTGATGAAGATAAAGCACAGATAATAAACATTGTGCTGTTTTGCATGTAGTCAGATGCTTACTGCTGTTAGAGACAGGGTGCTGAATGAGACTGACAGATCTAAACAGATAGGTAATTCTTACATTCTCTTATGAACACCAGTACTTTCATTCTTAGGTCCATGCTGTGAATGTATTCCCAGCTCAACTGAGCCATGAATCTTGCACTCCATGACTTACTGACTTGCTGCCGTCAGCTTGAAAGTGACAAGGCCACAGAACGGAAGGTGATCATAACCCCATACCCTTCTAATATACAGCAACGTAATAGCCTCTTTTGACTGGAAAAATATAGTAATGCTTTTTTATTTCTGCACTAAATTTTTAGAAGGAAATTGAAAAGTTCAAACGTCTCCTCCGTGATTCTGAAACAGTTCAGCAGTTGGATCAGAACTCTGATTCCAAACATGGGAAACAGCTTAATTGGGATACTGTATTCAGGTAGTGTATTTATTCTGTGTCATACTTGATTACCTGTCAGGTTGCTGACATAAATTGTTTCAAAGTGCCTTTCAGTGAAGAGAAAACCTTTAAAATTTTGTTGCAGAAAGATGGGGTGTAAATTTATTTTTCAGAGAGAAATTTCAGTGGAGCTTCAGTAAGAATACATGATATCTGTGGGATGCTGTAGTGTATTGAAATGCATTCAGAGATTATTGCAGTTATCTTTAATAAAACTATGGCAGGGTGGACAACTATGCAAGCCTCGGGAGCCACTTTAACTCTTTGCGGAGACTTTTGAGGCCCAGAAAATCTCATTATAGTGAGCAGATATCTATTCCTGTTTGCCTCTTTTTTCAAAGAAAGGTCTCTCCTGAAGCTAAATAGACCTGAAGCTCCAAACATGGTAGAAACATGCCTTATAACCCCAGAGAGTATTTTGGGATAAAAAAATTGTGGAAAAGGTTGCAATCCCCCCCCCCCGGGGGAGGGGCTCAGGGAGCTGCCAAACATGGTGGAAATGCTATCCACACCCCTAGAGAGCATTTTGGAGCAACATGTTTTTGACTCCTGGGGACCAGAAAAATGGCTTTGCAGGCCACATGTGGGTTGTTGGCCACACTTTGCCCACCCCTGTTTTGCAAGGTCATGATTTTACCCCCCAAATTGCAAACTGAGGAGCGTGACTGGGATGAGAGCTAATATCTTGCCAAGGGCCATGGAGTGAGCCTACTGGCTTTCAGGCAGCAGGATAACTCTTCAACTTCCCAGACCCTTTTGATCATTACTTTTATCTTGGACTTACTATCTATCTTTCTTTCTTTATATACCACCATCACTGTACATGGAGCTTTACAAGTAGAACAACAACAAAACAGTTCCCTGCCTTAGGCTTACAATCCAATTAAGACATGACACAAAAGGAAAAGGGAATGTGTGGAAGAGGTACTGCTTCTTCTTCTCTCCCTCCCTAGCTAGGTCAGTGGCAGTTGGGACTGGAGGAAGGGCTTTCATCATTCTTCTGGGCCCAGGAATGATGGAGTTGTGCCTGCTTCTTCTTCTCTCCCTCTCCATGGCCAGGGCAGGACCAGTTGGGATGGAAGGAGAGCCTTTCCTCTAATTTTGGGCCTGGGCTCAATGGAACTGTGCCTGCCTCTTCTCTCTCTATTGGTTACATTGTTGTAGTTGTTCCTTTGCTAAAAGTGTTATTAGTTACGACATTTTTCTATTGGAAGCCATTATGGGAACCTGTAAAGAGCAGAGTGTTACACTGTAAAATCGGTAATTAGGCAGTTCGTAACTGAGATGAGATTTGACCATAGGACTTCCTGGTTCGGTTTGTTAGCAACTATGGTGCATGATGTCTTGGGATTCTAATATCAGAAAGGAGATAATGTCTCCATATGTTACTCCTGAACGTGTATGTTCAGAGGGTGCATGGCCACATGTCAGAAACTTAGTTAAGAGTAGTGAACACAGCAACCAAAGATTTGTGCTATGTTTCTCCTCCTTACTGTCTTGAGAGTGAGAGTGGGAGAATGTATGATTTCATCCAGATTGTCCAGGCACAATTGTACTTTGTCCAAGGCATAAGCCAGTGACAAATAGCAGGGATAAATTTTTTATCTCCACAAGGAGGAGTCAGCAGTATTACAATAGCACTTGGACTAAAACATAACTTACAGAGGAGGAGAATTGAAGTTGTTGCTCATGAAAGTGTTTCATTTTTGTTTTTCAAGATTTCTGCAGAAGTATATTCAGAAAGAAACAGAAAATGCCAAGCTAGCAAAGCCAAATGTCTCTGCCTCAACACAAGCAACAAGGCAGAAAAAGATGCAGGAGATCAGCGGTCTGGTCAAATATTTCATCAGATGTGCCAATAAAAGTGAGTGGTTTTGTACAAATACAGCTAAGAGTATAATTTTTTTTCTGAGATTCATAAGAAGTATCTTTTCTCTAAAATATTATAATCTTAAGGTGTATTCTTGTCGGCCTGAAACTACTTACTGTATACAGTTTAGCAATAAAGTATGTTTTAGAGAGACTTAAAGTAAAAAAAATGCATATTAATTACCTTTACTTCATGTTTTGAGGGCTCATTCCATTATAATGTTTTCCTTCCTAGAACACTACTTATGAAGGTAGTTATGTTTGAAATACAAAATCCATATGGGTTTTGATAAAGCACAGGATTTATAAAGATTAATGGAGAAAAGTGGGTAGGAATCTAGTTTCAAATTTTACATGGATTTTGTTTGCTGTGCTTCCAGATTTCCACACTGTTATTTGTTAGACGTAGACCCTCCAGTCTTCTCAGTGAAGCAGTTAGTACAGCATGTGGACTGCTCCATGTTAGCAGTAAGATAACGTTACACAGATGGGGAAACATAACAACTACTTGTACACAGTGAAACATGTTGCTGCTTTGTACATGTGTTGACGGGGATAAATGGCCAGAGCCTCTAGCAAGATGGTGAGAACAAGAATTAATTGCAAAGACAATCACTATCAAAAAGAAGAGCCATATATTTATTTATTTATTTTATGTGTATGTGTACACACACACACACACACACACACACATGAGTAAACTGTGAAAAATAAAAAGGACAGGTTTGGATATATAAGAAGAATTTGCAAGTGATTTATGGTGCCATCCAACTTGTATAGACACAGTAAATGTGCTGTCATAACATTATGAATTATGGTTATGTTGATGATTTTAAATGTGAAACCTGTAAATATAAGCCTTCTGTCCTGCAGTGATTCACAGCTAAAAACTTGCATTTATACTCTGCTTTTGCACAGGAGCACCCAGGTTAAAATGTCAAGAGCTTCTGATGTATATCATGAACACAGTAAATGATCCATCAAGTTATGCTATTTATGGAGCAGACTGTAGTAGTTTATTGCTAAAGAATATTCTTGCAGTGAGGAAATATTGGTGTGAAATATCTTCACAACAATGGTCAGGTTAGTAGATGTCATTATTATCTCATTCAGTCTGCAAACCTATGAATCTTTCCTTGGGGAACTATTAATGAATGCATAATAAAACAGGCATGGTTGACCCATCTCTGTCTCTTTGTTGAGGGATTGGAGGTTGTTTGTCTTATGCATAGTCTGTAACGAATTAGAGTTCCTAGAGTCTACCTTTTTGACCAACTGAGCTCCTAAGGTTGAAACAACGATATTGTAGTATAGGCAGATTGATACTAGCATTGCCTTTAAGAATCTCTTTTAAGCTTTGGACTTTCAGGAAATTTATTTGACAGAAGAATAAACATGCAGCTTTATAATCTTTTCTGTATCTGTTAAATAAGACAACTGGCTTATATAGTTACACATTCCCAGTGGGGAATCAGCATATCATATATAGACATATCTAGTCTAGGCACATTCTCTTATTATAGACATTTCAGAATCTAGCCTTAAATCTTTTAACGGAGATTTCACCTAGACTAAGCATATTACTTTTTTAAACAGTGCATAGATGGTAAACCTGTAATGAATTGTCATTTTGTGTTGCGTGTGTCAAGTTAAGAATTAAAACATGGTCAAATTGAAAGATTTAAGTGAAAGATTTAAAAAGTGCAGATTGAGGTTCTCCCATCTGGTTAAAAGTAAACATTTGAACAGACTGGACACCTGGAAAATACGGTCAGGCAAGATAGAAACAACGAGCTACCATATGAGGAAATCCCAAGCAGCCAGCCAGGTTAAGAGGTAGTAACCACAAAAGCCTTTGAGGCCTATAATGGCCAAAAGAAAAAAGAAAGAGTAAGTGCCAGTTTGCTGTAAAGCGAGCTGAATCCAACATCTTCGATGCATAAAGATCTCTAAGTACATACAGAGGTGAGAAATGTTCATTTCACAATACAGCTGACCTTCCACTTTTGTGGCAGTTACACGTGCAAGATCCTGTGAAAGTGTGAAAACCACAAATATAAATAAAAATTGCTAACATTGCTTCTTTCATTGGAAGTTGATAGTGTTGTGGTGAAAGACATAGAGATTCCTAGAGAAGTGGTCTTTCAGGTTAAAAAATACATCCTGGACCAAGGATCATAGTTATGCTGAGTTAATATAGTGCTTACTTGGGGGTGAATTATACAAAAAATAACTGATCGTATTCTGCTGAAGCTGAGATTCGTTAAGCATATCACAGTAATGCTTGAGTGAAATGTGCTTAGACTGTATAATGCCTAAGTTTAGATAGGCTGTACCTCTGAGGAATGTAGACCTATGTTTGTTGAGCTTTATTCATGAGAAATAAATAAGAGATGTCTTAATGTTGCTTTGACTCCTGGATAATAACAGTGTTAGCAACTTTGGGGGCCCAGATGACCAAAACAGTGAACTGTGGGACACTGTAATTAGATTCATATTGGCAGGGTCAAGGCAAAGAACATCCAGTCTTCTACAATATGCAGAGGTGGACAGACCACACCTACGTTGATAGTCCTATGCATATTATCTTCTTGCAGTTAACAGCTGTACTACTTATAAGGCATATGACACTTCTAGTATGTGAACGTGGTCCCTGTAGTACATGGTAGTGGTAAATAAATATAGGATCAGGCACAGTAAACAAGAGCCTCTCTTCCCCACTTCCTCCATCTGCAGTTTCTGTGTGTGAAGTGCATTATTGATAATCCACTGATTATTAGCTAAACACATGCAGTGCTTCTGTGAATTTGTAAAATAATTTGAATTTGATTTATTCTTCCAGATCTCCAAAATCTGTACTTCAGATTGTTCCTCAGACCTTCCAAAGACATTAACAAGGTTTTGGTTGCTAGAATCATTTACACACTAACCAAAGGATTGTGCTTCCAAACTGAGGGACTAAATTCTAATATTTTTAACTTCTTCTCAAAAGCTATACAGTATGCAAGGTAACTGTTGTATTATTTTGATTTATCTTGTTTGCATTTCAGGAAATTTCTTGAAATATATATTCAAGTCTTTTGAAAAAAGTTGTGTGCTGAAATACATATTTGGTCTGTTTTAACAATTTAAAATAGCATAATTTTTTTTTAATGGTTTGGTTAGATAACATACAGTGCAAACAGTAAGGAAAAGAAGGATGGATGAAGCAAGAGGGTTAAAGGGCCGTGAAGCTTAAGGAGGGCGAGAATATTAATGACAGCTCATATGAATATCATTCTTAGGTTGGATGCAGTCCGGTAGACACGAATTGACATAAGACCTGTATATAAGGATTTCAAGCAGGTGTCCATATGTTGTTTCTGGTGATAGGTTGCAATCAGATACGACAGTGAAGTGAGGTTTTGAGTACATCCAGTGTTTTGATGTAAGTCTCTTGGTGATTATGAATTCTGTTGTGAGCTGTCTGTATTGGCCATGGAGTATATTTCAGAATGTAGTAATGCAGTACAATAATATACATACATCTTCAAACTTGGCACAATTTTCTTAGTAATTGTACACCAGCCATGAAAATCTCTCCCAGTGGAAATCCAGTTTTCTCCCTCACTGAAGTCCTTTGTTTATCAGTTCAAAACACATTGTACAAACCTTCAGAGGTTAAGCAAATATTAACTTTTTTTGTATGGCTGTTGCTCATATCTATTCTGGGAGTTACGATATTAATACTATGTTCATGTTTGACTTGTTATATACAAACCCTTTTTCATGAAGAGAATGGAAGATCTATTAAAGATGGAAAGACAGTAAGAACGGGGGACCTTCTTGCTGACTTTGCGCCTAAATTCCATAGCTTTCTGCTACTGATGCTGATATCCACACATCAGACATAAACAGCCACAGGAAAGAAGCATACACTCATAGGTACTTGCATAGACTTCCCCTATACATCAAACTGTGTTCACAGCTTGGAATTAACCCATTATCAACGTTAAGCTGTTAATTAGCTAGATTCTTCTAGTGATTTTATCTTATTATCTGGAATCTCCAGTTAACACTGAAGTTTAACACATGCTTTAGTGAAGTAAGTTATTGGTGTTCGTTAGAAATCTTTGGAGGGGGGTTGCCTTTTCCTCTGTCATGTTCAGGAAAATAGGTATGCCTGATCCCTCAGAAGAAGAAATAGAACTGGAGGAAATGCATCCTTTAGCTGTGTTGTTAGGCAAACTGATGATTTCTTTGGGAAGACAATGGGGTGAAGAGAACTTTCTGGAGCAGAAGAGCTGAGTTTGTGGAACAGAGGAATGGTTGGTTTTGGGAAAGTTAAAAAAAAGTACTTTTCAGTGTTATTCATTAACTCTTCTCTCCTTCTTCTGCTTGCCTCAGCAATGATCATATCCTGCCCCCCCCTCCCAGTTTCTGCATACAGTTGGGCCTCCACATTTGCTGGTGTTAGGGGTGCAGAACCCCTGCAAAAGTGGGAAAATTGCAAATATCAAAAAGTATGTGTCTGGAAGGGAGGCTAAGGCGTGATGAGTGCACCCAGGGTACAAACCAGTTAAGGAAAAGGAGAGAGAAAAGGGGTGGATTGGCATGGTAGCACCATACTTTCTGTCTCACACCTGTCTCCTTCCTTGGGTGTGAGGGGACATTGGGAAAGGGTTTGTCGTACTTTAAAATCAGACTGTGAGATTTCCTTAGCTGGCCAGGAGCAGCTGGTGGAGGAGGAGGAGGATGACCAGAGGTGGGTTTTTAAAGGGCTGCACAGCTTGATCAGAGCTGCTGAGAGGGAAGCTTCCCTCAAAAAAGAAGTACCTGAGGTGGAGGGGCAGAGGTTAGAGAAACTCACAAAATAATCAAATCTGTGAAAATCAAACCCGCAAATATGGAGGGCAGGCAGTAATCCTTTTACAAGTTTGAAATAGAGCAGAACATAAGATGATATTAGCAAATTCCATAGCCTCAATCTGCAAGGTTCTTTCTTCAGTATCTCAGTAAGAGTTACCTTCTAGTACACCTTTCTTCTGGCACATGACACATGTGAAATAAAATAGGTAGCCATTCCTTCTTGTTTTAATTGCCAAAATGAGAGTGGAGAGAGAACTGCCTTGAACTCCCTAGAGGGGAAGGCAGGATACATGTGAAATAAATATAATAACTGGTATCTCCACCACCTGTCTTGGTTAATGGTAGACTTTAAATATCTAATAAAGCATGCTTTACTTATATTGCAGGCAAGAAAGAAACTTTGTGGCCCTTGAACATATTTTTGCAGCAATGAATGTATTTTTTGATGTGTGTGTGATGAATTACTGTATCCGGGTTTGTAAGCTAGGAGAGGAAATTCTGCCAACTGTGCTTTGTATATGGGCTCAGGAGAAACCAAAAGATTCCCTGAAGGAGCAGATTGTTCGGCTAGTACAACTTCAAATTCGTATTCACCATCCAAATGGAGCTAAAAGCCAGGAAGAAGGTATGTACTGAATGCTTGTGGTCTTTGTATTAAAGGGCAGTCCAGATGTGTTCTTGGTGTCTCTTATTTTTTGTGTTTTTAATATTTGTTTGAACTGCTACTTTTTGTGTTACTGTATTGGACATAATAAGCATACTTACTGCGGATAAACCTTTAAACAGGCTGTGTTTTTTATGAGTAGCATCTAATAATTTACACAAAAACTATGTGTTTTATTCTTGTATGCACAGGAGTCTGTAACTCGGTGAAATGGCAGGGTATTTTATACAACCTCTATGATCTCTTAGCTAATGAGGTGAATCTCATTGGCAGTAGAGGAAAATATTCTTCAGGCTCACGCAGTGTTGCTGTGAAAGAAAACCTTGTTGAGTTATTTGCAGATATTTGTCATCAGGTAAACAGCTACATTTTCATACACTATTTATTGTGAATGTAACTTAGTCCTTTCTGATATGGATGCAGTATTTAAAGAACCTTGTAGAACCTAACAAAGTCTTTCATTCTCCCACAGTCATCCTTGGTGTGCATGCAAAGGTACACACTCAGGTGTGAATTCTGTAGGTTGATCACAACTAGAGTAGGCCAATAATATTGATTGTTGAATGATGAGTCAATATATAATAAATTCCACTGCTTCAGTAGGCATACTCTAGTTGAAACTAGTAACAGCATGCAGGATTCAGTAATAACACCAAGACTATCATGAGAATGGAAAATTTCTGCAAATCGGCTGCAACGCTTTCTTCTTGGATCAGCAGTTTTAACCAGAACTGCATGATGTTGTCTTAAAAATGTTTTACCATAAAATTGTGTGCTAACAATTTCTGTCTGATTTCTTGTTTGTTTATTAAGCTCTTTACAGAAGGCACCAAAGTTTTGGAGATAAGCCAGCCATATGCGATTACACAGAGAGAGGGTGGAGATGGCGAAGGGCCGTCCAAACGTAGGAGAATTGAGTTGGGTTGGGAAGTGATTCGTGACAACCTACAAAGATCGCAGAAGGACTTTGATGTCATACCCTGGTAAAACATAAACAAAAGAAAGACTCTTCCATTCTGCTTTCACACCGAAATGTACCAATTTGTCACAGACTTTTCATGATCTGTTTATATGTTTTTTTCAAGGCTACAGATTACAACCAGATTATTATCAAAGTATCCCACAAGCCTTCCTCACGAGGAGCTGCTTCTCCTACTCAATATACTTTACCAGCTACTACCTCAGCAACGTCGTGGAGAAAGGACACCTTATGTGTTAAGATGTCTTAAAGAGGTTGCACTGTGTCAGACCCAAAAAATACATCTGAAGAACAGTCATAGGGTAGAGCTTCAGCGAACTTGGTCAAAAATTTGGTCTGTTGTTGTTCGTAGCCTAAGTCTTCAGCAAATTGAAGTAGAAAGCTTTGGATTACTTGGAGCCATGATTCAAGGAAACATAATAACAATGGACAGAGAAATTTGGAAGATATTTTCAGGATCTTCATGCAAGCCATCAAGGTAACATGAAATCTTTTAACATTAATAACTGTTTCTACTGCATTGATAGAATTGTTTGTATCCTAACTTACACAGATTCAGTCAATACATTCAGAACATGACTTTATCAAGGTCTTACTGTGCTATGATTATGTGTTTACTTTTTGTAGCAAATATATGTTAAGTACACTCTTGTCTATTGGTAATTCTGCTTCAGAGTTATGAATGTTTCATAATACATTTATCTGCATTAGGCTGTTTTCCCATATGCTATTGCTTGGGAGTCAACTTCACTATATTGAATAGGGCTTATTAGTAAATAGACATGTATAGGTTTATTCTGTTCATCTATCAACTGAGGCAAGAGAAGTGCCAGCAGAAACTTACTGACCTGTTCCCTACCTCACTGAACAGCTCCAGAGCCCTCTCTGAGATACCTTTTCTAGGTTAGGGAACTTGGAAATAGGGAAAAGGCAGAATTGCCAGAAATTGAGCAGAAGCACCTTCTACAAGCAGGAATTCTTCACAAAATGTGCTTCCACCTGACTTTTGGTGAGACTCTGCACCGTATCCCTTCCCACTTAGTATAGTTCTTTGACCTACAGGAGAGTGTTTGTGATGAATTACCACTCTCTGCACACCCCTGTGGCACTTAAAATGCAGTAAATGTTTTTCATAAAAGTTGGGGTGGAGTTTGCTATCTGCAAGATCTATTTTATATTTTAAAATGATTTAAATAAAAACAAAACATGTCAGATCTTTCTTTTTCCCAAAACACTTCAAATTATTAAAAAAATTAAAGCACAGTATTAAAAACAACAGTTGTGTTGTTGCATAAGAATGCAGCAGACCAGAATATTGATTATTGGCTATGAATAAAAGAGAATGTAGGATTTATTTATTCTTATTTAGCAAAATATTTGTTTCTCTTCCTGTTTAACAAGACCTCGGGGCAGTGTACAAGTCAAGCTGATACAAGTGACATAAACCAATTTTAAACAATAAGAATATTTCGAATAGACTAAATATATTAAACAAATTACAAACAAGTTTAAAAGGTTAGGACAATTCAGAGTCATGTGTATAAACATTTTGAAGTGATTTAGTTTGGCCCCAAAGGTTTTAATAAACAGCTGGTTTTACATGGCACCTAAATGAAGCCAGCATTGGTACCAAGGGGGAGGTATTCCACAAGCAGGAGACTACAGATAGGAATGTGCTCACACAGTACATGTCCTCACACAGTATTTTGACCCCACTGGTGGGATACATCTGGAGGTGCTCTTCTCAGACAGCCATAAATAGGCTAAGTCAACTTTTTATTGTATTTGATTAAAAGCCATGTATGATAATAAAATATGGGGAAAAGTCTGATTAGCAAGTCCCCAGCATGGTCCACCATAATAGAGTGATTTAATATTCAGAGTGATTGCACGAATACCTTTTGCAGCCTTAGCAAACAAAACTGTTCTGTGCATGATGTTCATGTCAGTTATGATATTATTAATAAAAAGGTTAAAACAGGAGAGATATTAGCAAGCCGCCTTGTATACCTTGTTTTAACGAGAAATTTTGCCCATCAGACTTCCATCTGTACTGATGTACCTTTACCTTCATAGTCATATTTGTGTAAAATTTCAAAATCAGGAGCAGCAATCTCTTATCAGTATTGGTCCCTGTAAGTTTATCTCATGGAATGTTCCAGTTAATTAAATCAAAGGCTGAGGAGAAATCAATAAAAGCAGAGAAAGATCACTTGGGAGGATCACTGATAAATTAAATAGTGTAACACAAAAAAGTCTAGTCCAGATTTCCTAAATACAGCTTGTTCCTAGTAAAAAAATATTATTTTCATCTACCCCACCTGTAAGCTTCTGGAGGAGGAAATGGCTATAAATCTTGGAGCTAACATCCAATAAGACCATTTGACTCATAATTCTGAGGGTTTTTTTTAATCTCTTACAAATTTGAAAAGATTAGCCTATGCTTCCATCCCTCAGGGGAAGTGCCAGTAGTATTTATGTAATAAAATAATTTAGCTAGGAGAGGGTCCACCATTCAGACTCACTTTTGAACACTTGCAGGGAAGTCATATTCTGTTTAGTCTCTATAGAAGAAGCATTCCTTCATGTGTCAATGTTTCAAGCTATTTAGACAGTTTAAATTATTATTAGTATTAACTTATACCCTGCCTTTTCCCCAAGATTGAGATTCAAGGAGTACATTTTGAAACAAATTTTGTTGTTGTGTGCCTTCAAGTTGTTTCCAAAGACCAACCTGTCATGGGGCTTTCTTGGCAACATTTATTCAGAAGGGGTTTGCCACTACCCTTCTCTGAGGCTGAGAGAGTATAACTTACTTGAAGTCATTCATTAAGTTTCCACGTTTATATGGGGATTTGAACCCTCTAGTGTCTTAGTCCAGCACTCAAACCATTACAATATGCCAGCTCTCATTAAAATAAATACTATATAGTTAGAAATATACAAAAGTCAACATTAAAATAAGATCAAACTAATCACAGTATTAAAACAATTTAAAACCTGCAGCAAAGAGGGATAAAAACTAATTAAAAACATTCAATAAAACCAATACAGCACCTTATGAAGACCTGTTTTTCAAATCTTTAAAATTCTAAAGGCATGTTGGAGTAAATATATTTTATCTGCTGACAGAAGGATAGCAAGGAGGGAACCATTCGGGTCTTCCTGGGAAAGGAATTCCAGAGCATAGGGACCACCACCAAGAAAGCCCTATCTCATGTCTCCACCCACCATGCCTGTGAAGGTGATGGGACTGAGAAAAGGGCCTCTCCTGAGACCCCAAGCAGGGTCATACAGGGAGATGTGGTCTGTCAGATAGGTTGGGCTTGAGGCGTGTAGGACTCTATAGGTCATACAGAGCACTTTGAATTGAACCTGGAAACAAACAAGTGTTTGTAAATATTTTTAGACTGAAAACATGTTGTACAATCCTGTCCCAGCCCCTTCCTTGTTATGTGTGTGTTGCCCCTGCCCTTCATTCATTAGCTATAACCATTGTTAAGAGTGTTGTATGATGTGCAGTGACTATGATCCATGGGTAAAAGTTAGTCAGAGTCTCCCAAATTTATGTTTTGCCCTTGGAGCTTCCCTTGATTAGAAGTTTTAGGTCTCCAGTTATAAATGCAGATGATAAACTTATACAAATGGTCTTTTTTAGATCTGCAGCACAGTTATTGACAATAGCACTTAGAACTTCAGAAGTGCCAGAAATTGTGAAAAATGGGTATAATTGGGAAGGAAGTACAGCTCTTACATTAAAAGACGCAATTGTGAAGTGGCTTCTGTTCTGCCATGTGGAGGAAGATATAGAGGATACTTTGGAGGTGCCTCCTATTCTATGCAGGTAACAACTTGAGTAATAAACGATAAAGTTTTCAGTATAGGAAAATAAAACATTGGTCACTTCCTGTGTGTTTTTATTCTTGCTCATGGAGAAGGAGACATCCTGAAATCCATTAACTCCCATTTCTACATAGGTAAGGCAGAAGAAAGAAGTCATGAGTGGATGACTTCTTCCTGCAGATAGAGAATGAAACGTAGGTTGCTTATCATGAATTTTCATTCTTGTCTGTGGAAGAACTGTGCAGGAATGTGTTACTTCCCTGTCTTGCTTGTGTGGCAGTAGGATTTAACCCATTCCTGGGTGGCTCCTTCCCACATACAGAGTTTAAATCACCTCCAGGGTTGATTTTGTAAGTAAACGATGCACTGGTACTTGCTCAAATTTTCAAAATGGATTAAGCTACAGAATTAAATATATGTAACTCTTTAAAATAATTGTAATAAATACTTTTTGCAAGTTATTTATTCAAATGGATAAAACATACAAAGTTTCTGTATGAAATGATCTTATTTCATGCTTCTTATCTAGAAAAACTTCATTAGAACTGTTGTTTTTGGTAATCACATAGTGTATCATGATTACCAAAAGTAACAAGTATGCACGATACTTCATTGAAACAAAATACAATCTGCAGCAAATGTTCTTCTTTCCCTGTGGTCTAAACACTAGGTGTGCTTCTGCCTGTCCCGTAGGTGTTTTAATAGACTGTGAGTATTGTATGCAGAGGGAAGAGACAAGTTTGAGTGTTTACTCTTTAATGTCTAAAAGTGTCTATTTTTGCAAATTTTAATGTGTTTAGAGTTAGCATCTCATGATGGGGATAAACAAATGTATCTTCTCTAATTTTTGTTTTAAATTCTTTACAGTGACTTTCCTAAACTAGAATTACAGAAAATCCTTGTCAGCCTGACTATGAAAAATAGTAGATCGGCCATGAATTTTTTTCACAATGCTTCTGAATGGTATGTTTTAAAAATCAGTATAAGTATTTGTGTAGTGTCCTGGGATAATAATATTAAGAGTTGAATTTGAACCCTAACAGCTGAGTTATATTTCCTCCTTCCCAATCTGCTTAATCTCTCTCAAATACCTCCTGCTCTTCAGATGGAAGAGCTCTGATTGGTTGTCTTGTCTCCATCCCTAAGCAAATTAATCCATTTGTCTCAGAGCCCATTATATCCAGCAACATATAATTCTAATCTTGTCACCCAGTGCTCATTAGAGAGGAAGAAAGATGTTGAGATGTTTGAGCTTGTGGTTCAAGCAAGCATGTTGGTGAAGGGCTAATCTTTCAGCATTATGTCTAGGCTGAGCCTATGTCACAAATATGCTCTCAAAGTATAAACAAGTAAAAAGAAACAGTCAAATTCATAAAGTGTACCAAAACTTAAATCAATCATTTATAGCCATAGAGAGAGTTTTCAAAAAATTGAAGAAGAGATTGTTATCTTACTGTTCCTCAAAGCTGTTTCTCCTAATCCATTTAAATAGGCATCATATTTGAGGCTGGGATTTATGGAATCAGAGTATATATATTGTGATGTATCTGTATCTTCAAACTTTCCAACATTGCCAATTAATAGTTACTACTGTTAATATTAAAGCAAGAATCACTGTTAATAATAATTGGTGCTTTAGAGATTTTGGGCAAAAAATTTCTTTTTAATTTGTTATGTTTTCACTTTTGTGTAGGTGGATCTCTTATAAGAAGACTTATTTATAATTATGTGAGATCCATAAATACATATACACACAAAATACTTAGGGTTATTGATTATATGCATTTCTTTACTGGAGTATCAGTCTCTTTATTTTGTTTGGAAGAAGTGTTCAGATTGTTTTATGCATTTTTTTAAGGTTAATGTTAAAATGAAAAAGTTATTTCTGTACAAAACAAATTTATAAAAGGATGCTTTTTGTAGTATGTATGTTAAAGTATTAATGTTTGTTTCAGGTTTTTTCTTTGTTAACTCTCGTTACCAAAGATGTGATGTTAACAAGCAGTGATCCAATACAGTTACAGGAAATCTGGATATAAAAAGGTTTTCTGTTAATACATGCTAGGAGGAAAATGCATGCATAGATTGCTGCAGTTGTTGATGGTGGTAGAATTCGTAGCATTTGTATCAGGAATGTAAGCATAACTTGCTAGCCTGCTTTCGGGGTGTACAAAAATAACTGCTATGGTTTTGAATCTCTGCCCTTCCTGCCCTTCATGGTATGAATTATGCTTATGATAACTTCCAAAGATAAATTCAGTAAATATTCAACTAAGGGGTTCAAATTTCCTTTTATGGAGGCAGTTCTGTAGTTCCTCTTTGATTATATCAGCCATGCTAGTTCCTTTCTTATTAGAATATTTAGTTCTCTAAATATAATTGGGTCAATGGCCAGCATATCAGACTTAATATAAAAGTAATTTTTTGTGGTTTGGTTTTAAAAGGTTATGAATACTATCATCAAATATCACTAAGTATTTTATTTACTTGTTTTATTAAGTTTGCAACACACGCAAGAAAAAGAAGTCAGTCATTCAGAAACTGAAGCATTCTTCATGCAGACAACTTGTGATGAAACTGACATACTTACAAACATGACAGATGAGATATCGGAAAACAAAGCCTCTCGTTCTAGACTGGTTGTCAACCAGAAACATAGGCATGCTTTGGAACTTGTTCTCTTGGCGATGTCAGAAAAGCTTCTTAGTAACACTTCTTCTGAGGTAAGTTGGAAAATAAAATTGAAATCTGTGATCTTTACCCATGATTATAAGTTATGAAAGTACACATTTACTCGTGTGTTTGTGAGCATTCTTTGATAATTTGTTGAATAATAAATAGAATAGACAAACAGTGTTTTCTCTTATATTTTGTGCAGTCAGGTCTTATTTTTTTGAAAAGACTGCCCTAGTTCTAAAACACATCAGAGGAGGATGGTAGTACCATGATGAAAGATAGGCATGAGTCCTTTTGCTACACATGTCTCTTTTTGGTAGAAACCCCATTTGAGTGTCAGTCTTGTACTTCATCTGTAGTATACATTTTGGTCTCTGTCTAATGCTTATAAAGAAGCTCTTTCAAACTGTCTGCATGATTGAGTGGAAGAATCTGTGTTGCTTTCCTGTATTACTTCTAAAATGCAGACAAGGTTTGTTTTCCTCAAAATGCTGGTAGTCTAGGTCTCATATTTTCCTCAGAATTATCTGTGTGTATTCAGGTAATGCAAATGAGGGCTGTGACTAAATCTGTTTCTCTTTGATATTAATGTAATATTTTTATTTATGTGTGTGCATAATTTGATACTGCCCCTACTGCAGCCATGATACCTCAGTTTTGATTGCAGCACCCTGGCACACAACATCCCAGTACGTTGTTAGGCAATTATAGGAAGGCTTTTTATGCCTGCTTTGCTCCTGTCCAGTCATCCCAGCCTGTCTCAGTCAATTAACACAAGCCTGCATACCTGACACTTTGACAAAAGTGGAGTAAGAAGGAATGGATATGAGAAAACGGGGGTATACACAACCTTCAGTTCTCTGCAACTACTGGGCAAAAGGTCTGTGAATACATGCAAAGATCAGAGGAAAATGGATCTCTGGAATCTGTCCACGTGCGGATGCTGTGCCTGCAGTTGGATTCAATTCGGGTTTTATGCTTGTGTCCTGCTGTGCTTTGCTTCAGATTGCTCACGGAAAAAAGAACATCTGAAAGCCAACTGAAGTAATAACTGAAATGTTCTGCTCAGATTTAAAAACATAAAACTATACATCGGTGTAGGTGAAACAGTGAACTCTCCTTATTTACCTATGACATGAGCAAATATATACACCTCATGGTAAGAATGATTGTGGGGAAATTCATCATAGTAGGTAGTTGTGCAACCAGATAAGAACTTCCAAAAAAGCCTTCCTTCTTTCCATTTCTCATCACTGTGGAAGATAATGTTTGAAGTAGTATCCTACTTGATTATCCTAAAAATAAAATAGCACTTCTGCCCTGTCCAAAACATTTCATATACATTATCATATTGTGTTTTTTTCTAAACATCTTGTGAAGTAGACCAGACATTGTGTCTTCATATTGAAGGTAGAAGTCTGAAGATTAAAGAGAGGCTCTTCAGAGTTGTGACAGAGTTGAGATGCAAAGAAGGACTTCTGATTCCTAACTCAGTCTTAGTTCTTCAACATTACGCTGAGCTCACTTAATAGACAAGGGGACTATTATTGCAAATGTTTTCTTGGAGATGAGATTCTAGGCAAGGGATAGGCAACCTAATGCTCTCCATGTGTTTTGGACTGTAATTTCTATAATCTTTTCCAACTGCTATACTGGCTAGAGCTGATGAGAGTTGTAGACCAAACATATTCAAAGTGCTCCAGTTGGCCTACCCTTGTGCCAGACTGTGGAGGTCTTCAAAAGCTGTTATTGAAAGGCTCTGAACATTCTGAAACAGCTGAAATACTTCTGCTCTGGTATAACTTTTTGGAACAGAAATGGGGGAGTATATTTTGCTTTATATATTGTTGGAATGAGGTTCCCATCGTCCTTCACCATTGACTGTAATGGCTGAGGCTGATGTTAGTGCAGCTCAGCATCACCTGGAAAGCCCCATGTTTCTCTACCTTTGTTTTCTTAATTAATGACTGTACAATTAGAAAAAATTAGCATCCCTTTAAATTATAGCTTTTGTGCTTATGGAAATTGCTGTGGAAAGTTTGATGACCAAAACATGACAAATAAAGGGATGTAAACATTCTTTTAATGCTGGTGAAGATTTTGTTAAACTCAGTCTTCACAATGTGTTTTGTTTTAAGTTTCATACCTTTTAAACTAAAAATTTGAGGGATTATCAGGCTTTTTTTATTTAATGTTGTCTAAAATAACACCTCACAGAATGTGTGCTGTTTACCAGTTGTATATATGTTAGCAGACTAAATATCCTGAACATGTTCTGAAGCAATGAAGATAATATAAGCTGATTGGAGTACAGCTTAAGGTAAAATTTGACTTTTTTGTTGTTGCTGTACTTTGTTTAAGAGTATGTCTGCAGAAACCCTAGTACGTTGTTGTGGTCTCTTGACTGGAGTTCTTGGCTGCTATTGCTTTGCTGGTATCCTGTCAGAAGAAGAAGCACGTAAATCAGATCTTTTTCATATAACCAAGGTAGGTCTTTTAAGAAATATGCCAAGTTAATGAATTCCAGACTGAAGTACTTGTAGTTGAAGGGGTGCAGATCTCAACCACATATCAAAACTATAAGACGACTTTTACAGAAGTGGCTCTCCTTCCACAGGTTTGTTCATAGATGACCCCAGAACATAGAAGTTTCTTTTCCCAAAGTTTTATAGGGCAGAATATATCTGATCCACCCTCTCCCTCTTATAATGAAAGACGTAATGGCAGGAAGAAGGAGATACAAAGCTGTTGAACTGGGTGTTACGGTGGCAGCTGCCACAAACCATAAAAGGAGTAGCAAATTTATAAAGGACAGTAATGTATATTATATCTTTTGTGGTGATATTAAGGAAAGATATATTTTGCAAAATATTACGTAAACTATACTATACGGTAAACCATATTATAAAATACAGGAAGCAGTGTTTTTAAAAGTTTTTCTGCAAATCATCTCAGTGGGATTTGCAGTGTAGGGAGGGGTATTTAGAATTCTTAAAGAGCCAGTGTGGTGAGTGGTTTTAGTGTTGGCGTATGACCTTGGGCACATCACACACTGTGAGCCCCAGAGAACACCATGATAGGTTCCCCTTAGGGTCACTGTAAGTCAGAAAAAACTTGAAGGCACACAACAACTTAGGACTCTTAGCCAGATAGCATTAGTACTTCACGAAACTACAAATGCCAGAATTCCATAGGATACAGCCAGCGCAATAAGGGTGGAATTATAGTTCTGTAACTGTATAGTGTGAAATTGCCCCTAAAACAAGCCTCTTGAGTTTCCCAGAATTAACAAAGTTAGCATAAAGAGAGAAGACTTAAGCATTGTAGCACTGTTTCCAGTAAGTTCTGGTAATGTGGAACAGTATGGTGCTCTGTGGGTCCCCACTATGTTGTGATTGGCATGAACGGTGAACTCAGAAACAACAAGTGCATTGATCTGTTGCACTGTATCACTAGAATGGCACCTCATAGCTTCACCATCGTGTCACATTGGAGACACCTAAGTGCACCTGTGACTATGTATACAACATTTTAGTTCCATATTTCCATGATTTTGTCAAAACTGACTTAACAGGTATGGCTAAAAATTCTTAAGGTATAATTGGCCCCAAGCTTCACAAGAGTTAGAAGCCAGGATGTTTAGCTGGCAGTTACACAAGATAGTTAATGCAAGGTTCCCATGGTATGATTTCCCTTACTGATTGCTGTGCCCTTCCCACTTTTGATTATACCTGGTGAACTTATGTTAGCAGTATTGGTACTTCATGAGTAATGCTTTATGTGTGTGAACCTAATCCATGCAGTGCTGAACCCTCATGATGACAGAATTGATCAGACCTACATGTATTGTTTCAACATTGTGTTCAACATTGTATCATTCATGTATTGGTTAGACAGCATGATGTAGTCCTTGTAAAAGGCAAAAGATTTATACGACCTGAAGAGAAACCAGAGTATAGTCCATGGTCTCTGTTGTACATAGACTACACAGTTGGAGTCTTGATGAATCTGCTCAGGAAGATGGGAAGGCTATTAACATCACATTTTCACTTCTGTTCCTCTTCAGTTAGACAGTTAACCTATATATGAATATTTAAGGTGCCTAGAAACAGTAGCCTTACATTTGCAGCATAGCAGAATATTTTTGTTGCCTTTTAACTACCGTGTAGGAGTAAGGACTTTGCTGCCTTGTGGGATTCTTTTTTCTAAAATATAAAGATCATATTTGATTGCATAGTTAATTACTCAAGTCAAAATAACTCATGGTATATAAAGCTGAAATGTGATATTAGTTCATTTAAACCTGAATGTAGATGGTGTAGAAAGTATGTTTTTGGAAAGTTCCTGAATACTTTTTGTTTTCTTTCTTTGAAGTCTCTTATTCATTATGTAGGAGAAAACATTTCTCATTCTAAAAGCAAGCTGAATGAAGATTCTAGGATCAGTTCACTGAGGACTTTAATAATGCAATGTACTACTTGCTTATGTAATTGTACCCAGGTAAGACATCTGTTGATGTTCCAATACAGTCTGAACCTAAGGGATGTCAAAAGTCTTGTAGGGTTCCATTTGAAAACAATATATTTTTCCATGTGGTTTGCTCACTTATGACCATGTGTGTACATACAATGAACAGCCACACTGTATGGTATTATGAAGGTTCTGGAATCAATCCCCCATGGATATCAAGGCTCCACTGTTTGTATGCATGCACACATATGTTCTGCAAAATAATGATATATTGCAATTTTTAAAATTTAATTTCTACAGTAAGCACAGTGGCTGAGGGGTATGTTACTTGAGTCAAGTATTTGAGTGCTTTCCATGCTAGTTAAGATGGTTAAATCCCATAGCCACTTTTATTTATGAGAGTGTGAATTATTCATATAAATTGTTTAACAAACAACAACCTAGAATTCTTTCTTGAAGCAAATAGCATTGTCATTCAGACAATAGCCTTATAGGACCAAGATAATGATTCCTTTCTGATCTAGTAGTTACTGTTAGAAGTAAATGGGAAATGAAATAAAGGAAAAACTTGTTGTAGTACGGCTGAAGACTATGTCAGATCAGGAGGTTGTGTAGGATGTCCTTTGATAATCAATGTATTTTGGATTGTTTCAACAGAACAGCCCCAAAAAGAGTATGTCTGACATTTTCTTGCATTTGTTAACATCAAAGCTGATGAATGATCTTGCAGATATTTGCAAACATCTGGTGAGTAGTATTAGTGCATGGGGTATTATATTAGATGGTGTATACATATGTGTATGACTTGAATTACCCAAAATAAATTAATGTCTTTAATGTGTTGCTGTGCTAGATGGCTTTTGCTGGGAAAGCAAATGAAATTGCAGAAGTGGATTTAATTGAAAATGATCCAGAAGAGAAACATCTATTTAATGATGACTGTGCTGAAGCTGGTGATGTAAATGAGTGTGGAGAATTGCAGACTTTGGCAGGTATGTTTAATATCGGCTGTATATATAATTTTGTGGCCAGGGAATGGCTTTAGGAAAAAAAAGTATCATTCAAGATGGCTACAGATGTATCTGGCTTAAGAGCTCTTGTCAAAGCTTTCAATATGTGATGACAATTTTTTATAGTATAGATCTGGAAGGCAGAAGGTAGCTGTTCATTTCTTCAAATAAATTGATTTTTAATGAAATTTTGAGTAATAGAGTGCACATACTCTATTGATATACTCTTTCTACTGTAAGTACTGTACTTGGCGCACTGCTTGACTCACACAAAATATGTGTGTTATTCTCAAAAGTGTATGTATGGTATTAAAGTTTAAGCCAGAGATGGGTAGAGCGTAGCCAACTAGTACACGCTGTACTCCTGGCCACTTTTTAAACTTGTGGACTCCTTTGAGGAGTCAGTGCCCTTGTGTGTCGTGGGGGTGGCAGGGGAGAGATTTATTTATTTATGGTAGTTTTGGCATTTCTGAACGTACTACAGCCCTTGGATGCTGCTGGAGGCTAAAAAATTGGACCCTGGGCCTCCCAGAACATCCTCTTTTCCCCCTTGCCAAAGAGAGAGCTGCTAACATTGGTAAATTATTTTTCTTCAGTGTAGGCTGCAAGTGGAATTACAATTGTTTTCAAATGAATGGGGAGATACTATACTCTTTCTGTGTATACATTCTACTATAGAAAACGAAGTTTCTTGTTTGCCCTCTCTGTTAAGAACAGAAACAAAGTTCCAGCTTCTGTAGTAAACCAGCCAATTTAAACAAAACTTGTCACTGCAATGAAGAAAGACGTTAACTCTCTGACAGAGAGGTGCAGAGGCTGATCCATCTATGAAGGCTGGTGAAAGAACTAGGAATATATTGTGTCCAGCAAAAGGAGAATAAAATGGGGAAGGATTTCTTAGGGTAGTTGTAGGGGTGACCAGAAAAATGCAACCATTACAAGTGAACAGTAGTGATACCTGGACCTCCTGGAGGATTCTAAGAACAAGGCAAGGCAATTGCACAGTAAAATTATTATCTGGAAACACTCTAGGTTTTTTTTTTTAATCCTCTAAAGTTTGCAGCTGTGTAGTTTGGTCACTGGCATTTTGTTTCATCCACACCAGTAGTGCGCCATGCCTTGTGTTATATAGGACTCATTGTCACTGCTTTAGAAATTCTAGCTGTGTGGCAGCTAGAGTACATTAACATACATACACAAATAAATGCATATTACAGAGCTGTAACTTCCTGACACATGTCCACTGCCTGTTTGGAGATACTGTATACGTTTTACATTTTCTGATAAAGTTTTATGTACAGGTGCCGTAAGCCCTTTATCAGAAGAGCATCTTACTAAGCAGGACGTGCTGCTCCTTGATGTTTTAAAGTTCTTATGTATAGCTGTCAGAGCGGCTTCAGGACAAACTGTTTGCTTTAGAATTTCTGAAATTCGGAGGAAGCTCTTAATGCTAATTGAAGGGAACACATTTGATTACATGAAACCACTTCATCTCCGTATGGTGAGTATGGTCATGAAAGATTATTACTCTGTGTAGCGTGGCAAAACTAGTAGTGGGAAAAGTTCAGCCTCAAGACCACATACTGTTTTTTCAGTCCCTTCGTCCACCCCTTCCCACAAATATTTTGATTTTTAATATTTTTTTACTCCCCCTCTCAGCATCCTCCAAGGACATAGGAGACAATTTTGCCATATTTCCTCTTCCTAAAGCTAGGATGGATGAGGGCATTACGAGTTTTAAAAAAATCAGATTCTTTGGGGAGTTTGACTGGTACAGGGTGTGTGGTCCTCCAAGGTTCAGTGAGACATATTTGCAAATCTTAGACCTTGGAAATTGGCCATTCCTGATTTAAATGTAGTACAACATGATGAAGTAATATTTGCCATAGTTAACTTTTCCAGCAACACCTCACTGTTCACAGTGATCATGAAAATTTTAAATCATATAATCCTACCTTGCCCAACCTGGTGCCACCTAAATCTTGAATTTCAGACTTCAGTCTCCATGACCATTTCCTGTGTTATCTGGGGCTGTTCAAAACTGAAGAACATCAGGTTGGGGAAGGCTGGTGTGGCATTTTGTAAATGATTCTAGCCACTAGATAACTCTTTTCAGTACACCACTTGGCTTCTTTTTCTAGAATAATAAGCTTTGCTATCTTACATTAACATAGAATCATAGAAACATAGAAATGTAGAGTTGGAAGAGACCACAGGGGCCATCCAGTCCAACCCCCTACCATGCAGGAACACCCTCAAAGCACTCCCGACAGATGACCATCCAGCCTCTGCTTAAAAACCTCCAGAGAAGGAGACTCCACCACACTCCAAGGCAGCATATTCCACTGCCGGACAGCATTGACTGTCAGGAAGTTCTTCCTGAGGTTCAGGTGGAATCTCCTTTCCTGCAGCTTGAATCCATTGCTCCTTGTTCTGGTCTCTGGAGCAGCAGAAAACAAGCCCTCTCCCTCCTCTACATGGCATCCCTTCAAATATTTAAACATGGCTATCATGTCCCCTCTTAACCTTCTCTTCTGCAGACTGAACATACCCAGCTCTCTAAGTCTATCCTCATAGGGCATGTCTTCCAGGCCTCTCACCATTTTGGTTGCCCTCCTCTGGACCTGCTCCAGCCTGACCATGTCCTTCTTGAATTGGGGTGCCCGGAACTGGACACAGTATTCAAGATGAGGTCTAACCAAAGCAGAGTAGAGTGGTACCAGTACCTCCCTCGATCTAGACACCATACTCCTATTGATGCAGCCGAGAATTGCATTGGCGTTCTTGGATGCCGCATCACGCTGCTGACTCATGTTCAACTTGTGGTCTATTAAAACTCCTAGATCCCTTTCACACGTACTGCTATCCAGCCACGTGTCCCCCACCCTATATTTCTGTATTCCATTTTTTCTACCTAAGTGTAGGACCTTACACTTCTCTCTGTTGAATTTCATTTTGTTAGCTTTGGCCCAGCTCTCCAATCTGTCCAGGTCATTTTGAATTTTGATCCTGTCCTCTGACATGTTAGCAACCCCTCCCAATTTGGTGTCATCTGCAAATTTGATGAACATGCCCTCTATTCCTTCATCCAAGTCGTTGATGAAAATATTGAACAGCACTGGGCCCAGGACAGAACCCTGTGGCACCCCGCTAGTCACTTCTCTCCAGGATGAAAAGCAGCCATTCGTGATCACCCTTTGGGTTCAGTCGGTCAACCAATTACAAATCCAACTAACAGTAGCCCTGTCCAACCCGCGTTTTACTAGCTTCTTTGAAAGAATGTCATGTGGAGCTTTGTCAAAGGCATTACTGAAATGGAGAAATGCTACATCCACAGCATTCCCTTCATCTATCAAGCTAGTAACTCTATCATAAAAAAGGATAAGATTAGTCTGGCATGACTTATTTTTGAGAAATCCATGTTGACTTCTCGTGATTACCGCGTTGCTTTCTAAGTGATTAGAAACTGACTGCTTAATGATCTGCTCCAGAATCTTTCCGGGTACTGACGTCAGGCTGACTGGGCGATAATTATTTGGGTCCTCTTTTTTTCCCTTCTTGAAGATGGGGACAACATTTGCCCTCTTCCAGTCTGCTGGAACTTCTCCTGTCCTCCAAGATTTCTCAAAGATTATAGCAAGCGGTTCCGAAATGACCTCTGCCAGTTCTTTTAATATCCTAGGATGCAATTCATCTGGCCCTGGTGACTTGAATTCATCCAGTGTGGCTAGGTATTCCTGTACCACCTCTCTACCTATCATGTGCCTCATTTCCCCTGCTTCCTCACCTGCTCCCCAACCACCAGGGTGAGTACTTATATCCTTCTGGGAAAAAACTGAGGCAAAGAAGGTGTTAAGTAGTTCTACCTTTTCTCTTCCCCCTGTTAGTATCTAAAACCATAAATTAATATCATGTGTTAATGTATGCAATGATAATATATTGAACATGAATATATATGTAATATGTTTGTCTACAAATGTGTAACTAAATCCTTTTCTTGTGTTTTGTTTTAAATTGTGCTTTGTATTAGTATTTAGTCTTGTTGAAGGAGCTCCCTAGTGAAGAAAATCCCTTGCTAGAAGATCAGATTGTCTCACTTCTTGGTCCCCTTTCGTAAGAAAATTTAACTTAATCAAATCAAATAGATATCTCATTTGCTATTATGTTTCAGATGAGTTTCCTCAAACTTTCTTTTTTATCTTACAGTGATGTCTGTTCCTTTTATCGTCGAGATCAAGAGGTTTGCTCAGCAATACTCCATAATCTCCTTCCTGTAGTGACTGTTTTGAGCGCTGCCACAACAAGTACTGAAGATTTAAGTAGAGCCCAGGGTCAATTTTTAACAGTTGTAGGGGCATTTTGGTATGTTAAGTACATTTTCAGCAGCAGTTAATTTAAGGACTGTAAATGTTTAGCTTGTGAAGTTCTAACTCCTTGAACAGCTGTCTGTAAATTAGGTTAGGGTTCCATATTCAGTCCCTGACAGCTGCATGGAGGCCTGGAAAAATTCTGCCTGAAAACCTTGGAGAACTGCTACCAACTATTGTTGGCAGTAATAGGGTTAATGGACCAATTTCCTGACTACATATAAGGCAGTTTACTATGGTGGTACATAATCCTGTATTCCAAAGGTGGGCATGGTATGGAACAAGACTGGAGAAGGAATAAGTACTGGAAAGCATGTGTAATAAATCAGTAGTAAAAAGGAGACTGGGCAGGACCACAATGATCACACTGCCCAGAGTTGTGTCTTGTACTTGCAGCATGATATGTCATTTTCCAGTAGGAAAAGGAGGAACATCCTGTTGTGGATTGGTTCTCCACTTTCTCCAATAAGCAGGAACATGGAAGTCTTTTTGAGAGCGCCCTGTAGGGGAAGCAACCCTCTCCACATGGTCAGTTTTAGTTCCTGCCTTCACTTCAGTATCACACACTCAGCTCAGCTCCATGTTGTCTCTCTGCCACTGTATTTTCTTTCCTTTGCAGCCTTCTTTCTCTCTATTAAAAAAGCTTTAACTCTCCATTCTTCCAATTTTTTCTCTCTTTCACTTTGATAATCCACACTAGCCTTTTTCATCACTTCTTCCCTCTTCCGTCCTGCCTTGCCTCTTGTCTGCATCTATCTCGCCCTTCCCACTGTGGGTGTTAACTTGCTTCAGGGGATCTGAGGAAAGGGGAAGCAGCACAGAGAATAAATTGGCTGGAACTGAGGGCCATCAGGCTGGCTCTGTTGGCATTCCAGTGACAACCACAAGATGTCCAGCTTCCTGTCAAGATACCAGATAGAAGGGACAGAAGGCCTGGATGCACTGACCTTCCCTTGGCCAGAAGGGCTGCTGTATGCCTATCCCCCAACACTGCTCCTATCCAGGGGGCTAAGAAAAGTAAGAATGGAAAATGCCTCAGCAATAGTTGTCACTCCAGGTTGGCCAAGGAGGCTGTGGTACTCAGAGATAGCTAGCATGGTGGTGGACTGTCTCCCTTTCTCAGTAAGGCCAGATCTTCTGTCACAAGGGGATTTTCTACTATCCAGACCTGGAGTGGCTCCAGCTTCATGCATGGCTGCCTGGAGACATATGCTACAGGGAAATGGCTACTCCAGCAAGATAGCAGACACCATCCTATCCTCAAGACCATCCGCCAACAGAGTCTACCTGTATACCTTCTGGGTATTCAGGGGATGCTGTAAGCATAAGAACTAGAACTACCTCAGAGTCTCCAGGTCCCTGCTTCCTGAGTTCCTCCAGGAACAGGTAGACAGAGGTGTCAGACCAAACACTGTAAAGAGACAGATCACCACCTTCACCTCCATTATATCTGGAGGGGAGGACAATAAGATTTCAGCATGCCCCCACGTGTAGGTTTGTCTGAGGACTAGCTCTCTCAGCTCCTCCAGCAGTCCACAGGTTTCCATCATGTGACTTGCACACAATAATCAAAATGCTTACAGTGCCCCCATTCAAGCCAATTAGGGAGGCATCAGTGAAACATCTGACTTGGAAGGTACTCCTGTTAACTGCCATCAATCACATCAGCACAGGGGGTTTCAAAGTTGAGAGCTCTTTTCAGCAAAACAGGAACTGTTTGAGATCAGACTCGATCTGACTGTGACTAGATCCTACCCTTGTACCAAATGTCAATTCATCATTCCACAGGAAGCAGGAGGTTATACTGCCATTCTTCTGTCCCAAGCTGTCAAAGCCCCTGGGAAAAGTCTGGCACGCACTGGACATCCAACTTCCAGTGGATGGACTCTCTCTTCATATCCTTCAGTCAGAGGAAAGAAAATCTCCCATTCTACTTTGAGCAGCTAGGACAGAGAATATATAAGCACTTGTTGTAAACCCTGAGAGCCACTACTAGGACCTGTCCAGGCATATTCCCCCAGGAGTACAGTGACTTTGGCAGCATTCATTACCAATGCGCCACTGGTTAAGATCTACAGAGCATCTACATGGAAATTGCCGTCCAGCTTTGTCAAGCACTGCAGACTGATGCCTTTGCTTCTGCTGAGGGAGCCTTTGGATCGCAGGTGCTTCAGCAAGAGTTAACCAGTAAGAGTTGTTTTCCTGAGTATCAGCATTCCACCTGACTAAGGGAGCTTTGGTTCATCTCAGAACAGGATGTCCCTCTCCTCTCCACTGGAAAAAGAACCATTTGTCTTACCTGTGAAATGGTCCTTTCCAGTGGAAGAGGGGGCGAAAATCTTCCCCACCCTGAGTTGGCGGCTGGCACTCAGGAGAAATAAATCTAAATAGTTGTTTGTTCAGGGAGCAGAAGGTAGGGTACCTACTTCCCATCTGACACTCACGTGCCAAGTATCTTTCTGTATTCCTTTCTTGTTCTTTTTTCACCACCCTTTTGCTGTTTTTTCTTTCAGTTCTCACCTACAGTAGAAAAGAAAATACAAATGTTAGTTCTTCCATGGGAGAGCAAAGAGTTCCTTAATTTAGGTTCTTTCAGGATCATCAGAACTGTAACACAACTGACCATGTGGAGAGGGGTGCTCCCCTTAGAGAGTATCCTTGGAAAGACTTCCACATTCCTACCTATCATAGATTGTGGAAGACCAACCCACAGCATTCCTTCTTACACTGAAAAAGACTGTCTTACAAGTAAGATAAATGGTTCTCTTCCAGTTGTATTCTGTGGTAGTCTGAAAGGCTTGCTTGGCCATTTCAGGGTTGGAGGCCTCTGAAACTGTATTACAGTGCTACACAAAGGGTTTTTTTTTTTAACATGCTTGTCTTTTTTTCAGCCAAATAATGACCTCTTCCTTTGTCCAAAGCTTTTGGGAAGGACAGGACCTTGCAGGGGGTCAGTGGGGGTCTCAAGAATCACACTGGGTACAGCACTGCATCCTGAGCCCTAGATATACTTACAAGGGATTAATAAATAAAATGAACACTTAAAAAGGAATAATAACAAAAGTTAATCAGGAGTATTTTTGTCTTGCTTGCCTACATTAATTAATTATATACTTTGCTTGAAGCTCTGCATAAATGTAAAGTTAACAATGTTCTTTTTGAAGCGTCAAAAGAAATATTCACATTAAACAAAACACCTAAAAATGAACTGCCAAAAATGCGTTTTTTTTCCTGTTAGTATCTAATATCAAATATTGTCTGTTCCAGGCACTTAGCAGGTGAACGAAAATGCACAGCTCCAGTAAGAGTAGCCTTAGTGAATTGTATGAAAGCCTTAATTCAGGTGAGTTAAAAACCAGAAATATGTAAGAAAAAAATATTTTTCAAGTTCCATAAAAATTTAAGGTATACTCTTTCTTTTTTCCTAGGCTGATCCTTATTCAAAGTGGACCATTCTTAATGTTAAACATGAAACTCTGACTGTGAGAGATGCTTTCCCTAACTTCCTTGCAGATAGCAGCTTTCAAGTTTGCATGGTTGCAGCTAAGTCAGTAACGAGGTATACATATTTTGATTTTTAATGATTTTACTGTCTTCTAAAGGTAAATTATTCAAGATTTAGTCATTCCATGATTGCTTAGCATTTTTTATTTGCCATCTTACAGCATGAAATGCAAGTACAAGCAACCAGCCTAGGCACCTATTCAAAGTCATGCTTGCTGTCTCTCACATTTTCATTTTTCATGGAGGAGGTTCTACAAAGGCCAGGAATGCTATCATCCAGAACTTAGTGCTAAGTTTTCATATAATCTTAGAGTTGGAAAGGGTCCTTAAGGGTCATCTAGTCCAACCGCCTGCTGTCCAGGAATACAAAATTAATGCATTCCTGAAAGATACCCATCCAACTTCTGTTTAAAGACTTCTTCTTCGTGGTCTCTGTGCCTCACACATTGGGATCTTCGTGCATTCGCGGTAGCGTTCGGAAGATTCTAGAGCTAAGCAGCTTGACGGGAACCCCTCCCCCTGCTCGTACTGAGCATGCTCAGCCCGCCAAGCCAACGGTCTCTCCTCAGTTTTCTTTCGTCCGCTGGCGTGTTTGCAGTGAACGGAAGGTTCTCCAGCTTAGCAGCTTCTTCTTCGTTTCGTCTTCGCACTCCCTTTGAGAATCCCCCCCCCTTCTCCTTCGAACTTTTTTTGTGAGAATTCCTTCTTTTTTCTTATGTCTTCTCTGTTTAAGCATTGTGTCTCTTGTGTTCATAAAGTCGCCATCTCCGACGGGCACTCCGAGTGCCTTTTTTGCCTTGGAGAAACCCACAATGTACAGGCCTGCCCCGTGTGCAAAGCACAGCACGGCACAGACCCTGAAGAGCAGGTCATCCAGGTTAAAATCCGACTGTTGGGAACAGTCTTTGAAGATCAAAGAGCAGGCGGCTGAGAATACCGCTCTCTTTACTGCCATGGCTTCCTGTTCCTCTTCGGTGGTGCGACCTTCGACCACACCTTCCTTGGTATCAATGGCTGCGATACCGACGGTATCGGTACCAGGCTCAGTACCGTCCTCCTTGCCTCTGGTCTCCGCCTTGCCGTGAATTCCAAAGCTTCATAGGACGCCAGTTACCTCCGCGTCGGGGGATGCCCCTGTGGGCTCGCAGGCAGCCCAACCATCCAAGCCTCTTATGGCGGCCCAGCGGAGACAGCCTTCTTCTCTTGATCCTGCGATGGACAAGAAGGAGAAACGGAGTTCGCCTTCTCCACGGCCAACTTGTCCGCCGACGCCTCCTCCAACACAACCTGTGATGGATACGGTTGAGGAGGAGGCCCTGCCAGATATATCTGTGGAACGTGATGATCCCCAGCTCCCAGTTGTCTCGTTACCACGGGCCCTGGATGATGCTTCGGCGCCTTCCAATCTGCCTGTGCTGGCTGCGCCAACCATGCCGCTCGGTCACCCTCTACATGGGATGGACCACCCGGATCCTTCTCTGGAGACGCCAAGGGCTCTGTCCCGACATGGAGTGTCCTCCCGCGACCGCACTCGCCATAGTGCAGCGCGCTCTCCGGGCCAGACTGAAA
Source organism: Cyclura pinguis (assembly GCA_030412105.1). Taxonomy (NCBI): domain Eukaryota; kingdom Metazoa; phylum Chordata; class Lepidosauria; order Squamata; family Iguanidae; genus Cyclura; species Cyclura pinguis. The sequence goes on along the minus strand of CM059601.1, from coordinate 264,109,656 downwards.
GACATCGATCCCCATGGCGGGAGGCCACCTCCGATCATGGCAGGTCCAGGACAAGGATCGATTCACCGTTCTCGTCAGCATCATACATCGCGCGGTATGGCCACAAACATTTGTGGCGGGAGCAGCCAGGGTCTTACCATTCATATTCCCCTGCTTATAGAGACTGGTACCATGCAGACGTCTGTCACTGGTCCCCATATCACCGTCGATCTCGATTGCCATCGTTGGGCTCCCGGTATTGTCCTGCATCCTGGTACCGCCACTCTCTGTCTCATTCGAGATCCAGATCCCCCTACTATCATAGGAGGTCTAGAGACCACTCACCACGCTATAGGCCCGTGTCGCCACCTCCTCGGGTCACGGCTATCTCTCGGCCCACCACAGAGGCCCCTCCACCATCCCACCAGTCGATGACGGCTCCGGCATCTACTCAATCGATTCAGCGGCCGATTCCTGCTGTTCTGCCGATTTCAACTTCCACAGCATCGCCGTCGGTTCTTCTACCCTCAGTACCGTCTTCCGTACAATCGACGGCCACCGCTCCACCTCAACCGTCGCTTTGCCGCCTCAGTTACTGCCGGCCCAAGGGCTGCCTTCACACTCCTCGCGGTCATATGAGTCCAGCTCAAGACTCCGGCGACTCCACATCTGACTCATGTGTCTCTACCACTGGCTTTTGGAGAGTCTACACCGGACTTGGCGCCCGAGGACGTTAAGCAGTTTTCGGACATCCTTCTCCGCATGGCCAACGCCCTTGGCCTCGATGTCTCTGGACCGGCTCCGACAGTGCAGGATCCGGTGTTCCACTATGTGGACACGCGCCCACCATCTGCGGCACCGATACCTTTCCTGCCAGTCCTGCAGGAGGTATTGAAACACACTTGGGCCCAGCCAGCCTCCTTGCAGCTGATACCTCATTGTCTAGAACACCTGTAGTGGACACAAAAGAAACATGTCGACTTCTTGTTCAATCACCCGATACCAAATTTGATCACCGGACGAGCTCGATCCAATTTTATAATGAATCAGGAGCGCTGTCCAATCAGCAGATTTTGTCCTTTCAGCATGTGGTCGAGGGAGAAGCCCGAGTGATGGTGGGTGCTGTCACCCTTCAACGATTCGCGTGGCTACGGTCTGTGGATCTCCAGGAGGACGGTAGGAAGCATATCAAGGATTTGCCCTTCGATGGACAGGGATTATTCCATTCCATGATGGTTGACATGATGGACCATCTTATGAAGGCACGCCTCACGGCGAAACGGTTCGGGATCCACCAAACGCTGCAGTCCCGTCGCAGTTTCGCTTCCCGCTCTCCTTGGCGTCGGTTGTCCTACACCTACCAATCTCATTCGCTGCGCCGAACATCAACTTGGTCCTCGATACCATCTTCTACCCGCAGGCCCCTGAGAAGACGTCAGCCTTCTTCTAAGAAGTCGTCTTCCATGACGAAGTTGAGGTTTTGACTTCTCCCGCAGGTCGCCGCCACATCCACTCTTCCGCCCACCTACCAGCTTCGTTGAGTACCCGGGTTTGGCTCGACATCTCAGCGAATGGCCTCACATCACCATGGACTCTTGGGTTCTCTCCATCGTCCGTCTTGGCTATGCCATCAAATTTCAAAATATACCACCTCGAGGCCTCTACGATTCCACCCCAGCCAACCCGGCTCTGCTAGAGGAGATACATGCCCTGCTGCAGAAAGGGGCCATAGAGCAGGTCCCGTCCTTGGCCAGTACCACTGGCTTCTTTTCCCAGTACTTCACGGTACCGAAATTGATAGGTACCTTGCAGCCGATCCTGGATCTCAGGGGGGTGAATTCCTACATTCTCCCCCGAAAGTTCAAGATGGTCACTCTATCCTCCATCCTGCCCTTCCTGTGATGTCGGGACTGGTTCGCCTCTATTGACCTATGTGACGCCTACTTCCATATCGCAATTCGACCCCACCACAGGAGGTACCTGCGATTCGCAGTCGACGGCATCTGTTATCAGTACAAAGTGCTGCCGTTCAGACTGTCTACCGCACCCAGGGTCTTCACAAAATGCATGGCCCCTGTGGTATCGTACCTCTGCATGAAGTGTGTTACTGTATACCCTTACCTCGACGACTGGCTGTTGGTGGCGCCCTGCAAGCAGAAAGTATACAAAGACATCCATCGCACGCTGTCTCTTCTGTCCCGCCTTGGTCTCAGGGTGAATCCGAAGAAGTTGCACCTCGAACCAACCCGAGTTTTGGACTTCATTGGAGCCACCCTGGACTCTGTTTCAGCCAAGGCCTTCCTTCCACTGAAGCGGGCCCGCACTCTGCGCCGAGCTGCTATGGCTGTCCTCCACACCCCGGTGGTCTCGGCAAGGAGAATCCAGCAACTCCTTGGTTACGTGGCAGCGATGACGTCAGTCACCTACCTCTCCTGCTTTTGTGCCCATCCACTACAGCACTGGTTCATCAGGGTCTTCAATCCTCTACTGGACAACCAGGGCCTCCTCCTGCGGATCCCTCCGCAGGTGCGTGGCTCTCTTCTGTGGTGGCTCTCCCTCCAGCACCTCCTGTCGGGAATGCCATTTGTCAACCCGTGCCCCCGGGTCACAGTGACAACAGACGCCTCTCTCTACAGATGGGGAGCGCATTGCAGCGATCTCAGGGTGCAAGGGCACTGGATTGGCCTAGAGACTCACCTTCACATCAATGCCCTAGAACTCCTCGCCATCCTGAAGGTGCTACGGGCATTTCGCAATCTTGTCATCGGCCACATGGTGCAGATCCTCTCGGACAACACAACGGCTGTGTGCCATGTGAACAGACAGGGGTGTACCCGATCCACCATCCTCCTCTACATAGCCCTCTGCCTTTGGGACTGGTGCATACCGCTCCGAGTTCACGAAGTCGCTGTCCACCTGGCGGGCCGGGAGAACGTCACGGCGGATGCCCTCAGCAGAGACACCTCATGCCACCACGAGTGGTCCCTCTCCGAGACAGCGCTCCGGGCGATAGTGGCCCGATGAGATGAGCCGTCCATCAACCTCTTCACCAGCAGTCAGAACAAGAAGTGCTCCCGGTACTGCTCGAGGGCCAGCCTAGGTCGGGGCTCTCTCGGCGACGCCTTTCAGTTCCAGTGGCACAAGGGATTGCTGTACGCGTTCCTGCCGTTCCCACTTCTGGGTCAAGTAGTCGCCAACTTTCTTTCCGATCACACCGACGCCATCCTGGTGGCTCCGTACTGGCCGAGACAGCACTGGTTGGGGCCCCTCTTTGAAACAGCTTGAGGCAGGGCTCTCAAGCTTCCAGCAGTACTGGACCTCCTTTCCCATTCGGATGGTCTTGTGCTGCATCCTGACCTGCCACTCCTGTGTCTCCATGCATGGTGGATAATCCCTTAGATGTTCCAGCTATACAGGATGTCCTCACTGCGACCAGGAAGGAGTTTACGCGTTGGTCTTACCACTATAAGTGGCAGAGGTTCGTGGCCTTCGCCAGTGGTCGTCATGAGCCGGCATTGCCTGTCGCCCTACCTACCGTGCTGCACTTCTTTCTGCACCTCCGGGAACAGGGATTGGCCTTTTCATCGTTACAGGTCTACCTCGCGGCTATTGTTGCCTCCCAAACCTGTGGTTCCACCTCTGCGGCACTCTTCCGAGATGCTACCCTTAAGCAGTTCTTTAAAGGACTACAGCATCTTTATCCACTGGTATCGCCACTGCTTCCACCTTGGTCGCTGCCCTTGGTGCTCTCGCAGCTGACACGACCGCCCTTTGAGCCTATGGCCACCTCTGATGACAGGCTCCTGACCATGAAGACAGCCTTCCTCGTCGCTGTCACCTCAGCCTGGTGAACGAGTGAGCTTACTGCGCTTCAGTCCGACGAACCATTCCTTGTCTTCCACCGGGACAAGGTGGTCCTGCATCCAGACATCTCCTTCTTGCCTAAGGTTGTCTCCGATTTCCATCTGAACCAGGACGTCATCCTTCCTACTTTCTATCCGGACCCGACTACACCTCTGGAGCGATCTCTCCACTCACTCGACACCCGTCGAGCTCTGGCTTTTTACATCCACCAGACTTCGTCTTTTCGCCAGACTCCCCACCTGTTCGTTTGTTACAGTGGTCGTCAAAAGGGCCAGAAGGTCTCCACCCAAAGGTTTTTCAAGTGGGTGGCCCAGACTATTTTGCTGGCGTATGAACTGGCTAAACAATCTCCGCCAGCCTTGCTCTGTGCCCACTCAACTAGAGCTGTGGCCTCTTCAGCAGCTCTCCTTCGAGGGGTGGACCTGCAGGAGCTGTGTCGTGTGGCTACCTGGTCACGACCTTTGACCTTCGTGCACCACTACCGACTGGACTGCCAGGCCAGAAGGGATGCCTGCTTTGGCCGTGCGGTGTTGTCTTCCGTTCTCTAGAACCTGACCCACTGTCCACTGGTAAGCTACATAATCTCCCAAAGTGTGAGGCACAGAGACCATGAAGAAGAAGAACAGGTTGCTTACCTGTAACTGGTTCTTCGAGTGGTCATCTGTGCCCTCACACATACCCTCCCAGCCTTCCCCTCTTCAGGTCCTGCTCCGGCTGACTCCAAAACTGAGGAGAGACCGTTGGCTTGGCGGGCTGAGTATGCTCAGTACGAGCAGGGGGAGGGGTTCCCGCCAAGCTGCTTAGCTCTAGAATCTTCCGAACGCTACCGCGCATGCACAAAGATCCCAATATGTGAGGGCACAGATGACCACTCGAAGAACCACAGTTACAGGCAAGCAACCTGTTCTTCCCAAGATGGAAAATACACTATTGAATAGTTCTTCTTATCTGCCTCTGTTGTCAAGTGAGCAGGAGAAAGAGATGTTACTAATAGTAAAGTAAAAACTTCCAAAATTTACAAAGGGCCTTTAATGAGCAGGAGGAGAGATAGATCTTTTATGTCTGTTGCTCTGCAAGCTGACCCACTTTGGAATTAAAGTGGTGAGTGTTTTACCCAATTTTTGTTCATCAGGCCATCTCTGTCTTATTGGAGACAGACTTGTTGTTTAGTGACATAATCTTCTGGGGTGTGGGGGAGGGCACTCAGGGTCCTTAGAGAGGCAGTCAGCATACTATCCTTATTATTATTACTGTTATTGTTTTTGTCATGGTTGTTTTGACTTATACCCCTACTCCTTTTTAAGAGTTCAAATGCAACAGAAATGGCATTGTCCTATAAAATATTGAGTGTGTCAATTTTTTTCCATTCATTTTTCTTCTTGTTTGAATATAAGTTTGTTCCAAGATGAAAAATCAAGAAATTCTACTGGTTTACTGAAGCCTCTTCCTTTGGAGTTCCAGCAAAAGGCTTTTGACAACTTGTACATCAAGGTTCAAGGTGGAACAAAGAAGCTGGTAAATGTGATTATTACTGGGGATCCATAGAGAGCTCCACTGTACTAGCTTTTCCTGGTTATTTTAAGTTAGGCTAAGAGAGACTCAGTCCTTGTTAATCATGTCCTCCGTGTTATATTTCACATTGTAGTAATGCGGAGGTTGGGGGTGGGAATGGTATCTGGAGCATAATTGAATTTGCTACTTCTAAGTTTTCAATCTTAGTTTAGTTGCCAAGTAATTAATAATAATCTTATAAAATGAACAGACATGATACCTGAAAGAGGCTACATCAGAATGTCAGAATAGTAATCCTGTTACTGGGATAGAACTTTTTTTAATGTTTATTTTTATTTTATTTTTAACAAATGTTATAAGTTTTTCAATAATATTGCAGTAATATTACAATAGTACTATTAACAATGTTAACTCCTCAAATATTTCCCCCTTCTTCTTTTTTTCTTTATTATCTCTTCCCTCCCACCCTCCACTCCTCCAGGGAATAGTCTAATTATTTATTATAATTCTCTTTTACCTTCCATGTGGAATATCACCTTAATCATCATATTTACATCCTTGTACCCCTCTCTCTGTTTTACGTTCTCAGTCAGTATTCTCCAGTTTCTCAACCAAGACTGCTCCTCCAGTTGCCCCATATAAATCCTTCTTTTTTCAAATAAATGATCAAACATCATATATTCTGATGTCATATTTCCATTTACTAAGGTCCCATCTTTCTTTTTTCTTCCAGCCATATGCAATGACAGCTTACTCCCCTTTTAATAATTGTTTTGTTAAATAGTCCTCATCCTTATTTAATTCTAAGTTTTTAACATTTAAGATTAAACATATTTCCTTATTGAATTCTAAATTTGCCCCCAACATTCTATTTATTTCTTCTTTTATTTCCTTCCAAAATTTTTGTACTTTACTACTATCCCACCACATATGGATATAAGTCCCTTTTCCCCCAACAGTCGTGCCAACATTTTGGACATAAATTTTTATTTATATGATAGTTGAAGTGGTGTTCTATACTACCTTCCTATTATTTTTAACTGCTGTTCTCTTACCTTATTAGTCTTGTTATTTATTGTCTCTTGTATCCATTATTGGATTTGTTTTTTATTTACTTTTATATTGTTTTTCCATAACCCTAATATACTTTCTAGCAAGTTAAATTGATTATTCAATAATAATCTATAAATTTTACCACTTATCCCTTTAGTTCTTTCTTGTCTTAACTTAACTATTTCCTCTAATGGATATTGGCTTTTTCTTTTGACAGTGATATTCCGTAAGCTTTTATTTATTTCACATAACTGGAGCTAGTACTGTTGTCCTGTCAACCTGGTTAACTTATTCATCTCTGATTTCCTGAAATGTCAAATAAGTCATAATTTAAATATTCTGTTGGGTGCCAATTATAATTCCCCACCTTCAATCCCCCCCCCCCATTTTTCCCATGTAAACCACTTCAACCACAATAAACAGTTAACTATTTTAAATTTTCCCCTTTTTAACCTACTATTTAACAGTGATCTGTGCTCAATGTTATTTAGCTGTTTTTCTATCCTAACCAATCTTTTTCGTTCTTCATATTGCAAATCTAATAATCTATTTGGAAGGCATCATAACGTTTCCAGACAGCGGAGTCCCCAACCCCCATTTTCTTGATGTGTATAAAGTAATGTATTTGAAATGATTTGAAAAAATGAATTTGAAATGATTTGAAAAAATAGATTTTTTATTTCCTGAGATCAATTCTTAATTTTCCTATCCCATTTCGTTACTATTTTAATTGGAATTACTTCAGGGACAATTTGGAATAGGTATAAAATTTTAGGGAGAATCATCATCTGAAATGCTCTAATCCTGGTTAATATATTCGTATATTTTTTTCTCTGTTTGCTTACTTGTTTACTTGTTTTACTTGTTTATTTGTATTCTATAATTGATTACACTTCTAACTTCAAACCAGTTATTTCTTGTATTTCCCTTTGCTCATTCCAGCGTGTATTTATAAACATTATTTCTGATTTTTCCATGTTTGGTTGTTCTGTTATAATTACTGCATCATCTGCAAATAAATTAATTTTTATCTCTTCCTTTCCAATTTTATATCCTTTCATCATTTCTTCTATCTTTGTGTCATTAGCAAAAGGTTTCATTGGCATTATAAATACTAGAGAGGATAATGGCATCCATCTTTCTTTCATGCCGTTCTCTATTTTCACTTGAGTTACTTTCATTAACATTAATTTGAGCCAAATTATTTTATTTTATTTTAAATAATTATCACATTATTATTACATTATTAAATCTTCATTCAGTTCTCTAATAATCTTTTTAAATTTCATCCCTAACCCAAATCCTTTCCATAGTTTGTACAGATATGTATGATTTATTGAATCAAATGCTTTGTACATGTCTAATTTTATAATCCCAACTTTTTTTCTTATTTTGCTTAGTATTATAAGTTATGTTTACAATGTTTCTGATAGGATCAGCTATTCCCCTTCCTGTTATAAAGCCATATTGGTCCTCCTTTATTAAATGTGGTAAAAATTCTTCTATTCTGTTAGCTAGGATCTTTGCAAAAGTTTTATAATCTTGGTTCACAAAGTAATTGGATAATAACTTTCTGGAACATTCTCATCTTTGGTAGGTTTTAAGTTAGGGATTGTCTCCACTATTTTCCAAGATTTAGGTATTTCTTGGTTGATCAGAGCTTTATTACATATTTTCACCAAATGAGTATAATTTCTTTTTTAAAATATTTATAAAAATTACCAGTGAACCCATCTGGCCCAAGAGATTTTGTCCCCTTCAAATTATCTATTACGGTTTCAACATCTTCCTTGTTTATAGAGGCGTTAAACTGATCCTACTTTGTCTTTGCCAATTTACAATCTATGTTTACCTCTTCTTCTTTCACTTCCCTTTTTTATATAATTTTTCATAAAATTTTGCCATGAATGTTCTTATTTTCTCTTCTTCTCTTATCATTTTACCTTTATCTCTCTTTAATTTATTAACTCTTTTATTTTCTGTTTCTCAAATATTGGGCAAATCTTTTCATTACTTCTATATCCCAAAGTCGAACCTCATTTTTAACATATAAATACTTCCTTGTTATTGCTAGATGATCTATTTCTTCTATTTATTTTTTCTTTTTATCTCATTGCCTTTCAATTCTCTCTTTTTTATATTTCTGATATTCCATTTTTAGCTTTTCTGCTTCTTCTACCAATTTCTTCCTATATAAGTATCTTTCTTTTTTAATCCTTTATTCAGTATTAATACACTTCCCCCTAATCACTGCTTTAAAAGCATCCCATAGTATAGTTTCCTTTACTTCTACATTACCATTTATTTGAAAATAGGTTTGAACCTCTTTAATTAGTTCTTTTTTTATTTTCTTCTTGTGATATTACCTGTAGGGTCAAATTTCATCTTCCTTACTTTTCTCTCACCTGTCATTTTTAATGTTATACGCAAAGGAGCATGATTAGAAATCCAAAGTGGTCAGTATAAATTTTACTTGTTTGGGTACTATTAACCTCTTTTACTTAAAAAAAATCTATGCAACTAAACTTTGTATATCAACCAGAAAAACATGTATATTAATTTTCCTTGTAACCACATTTTTCATACCCTTCCACCAAATTCCATCTCTTTAGATTTATCCGCTTTCCCTGCTTTTTCTTCCCCATCTTTCTTTTATTACCATTTCTGTCTTCTACTTTTTCAATATCAATATTAAAGTCTCAGCTACAAATCCATCTTCTATAGCAAAATTATTTAGTCTAGTAAAGACCTTATTTAAAAAGTCAACTCAATTTTTATTTGGAGCATAAATGCAAGCTAGGATAGTATTAACAATCTTTAATTTCCCTTTAAGGAAAATAAATCTCATATTTCCCTTTAACAAAAATATATCTTCCTTCTTTATCTGTCATAACTTCTCCAACTTAGAAATTTGTATCATCTCTGATCATTATTGCAACACCTCTTGCTTTGTTTGAACCCTTTGATTACTATAAACCTCCATTAGATGGAAGTGATTTTTGACAAAGTAGGCCTTTTGGTAATTTGTTGCCATTCTTCATCCAGAACATTATTTTAGCAAAATATAAACTGTTGGTGCTGTATCAGTGGATTCTGTATCCATGGATTCAACAAAAATAATATGGGTAGGCTTGAAAATATGCCAAATAAATAAATAAATCCAAACAGCAAACTTTGATTTTGCCATTTTATATAAGGGATGCCATTTTGCTACATCATTGCACGTAATGAGACTTGAGCAATCATGAATTTTGGTATCCACGAGGGGTCCTGGAACCAAACTCTAGTGAATACCGAGAGCCCACTGTATTGTTCAGGTAATTTCATTTTAAATCTATTGTATTTCCTCATTTTCATTCTGTTGTTTTTTTCCAATAAAGGTATCTGACACTGTGTGCCAAGAGAATCTTCCTGATGAAGAACATAATAGAAAATTAGTTCTCCTTATGTTGCTTACTGTGATTTTACGCTGTAGTCCTGTGTGTGAAAAAAAGGCATTGTTTGCAATTTTCCAGTGTGTCAAAGAGAATGGATTAGAACCTCAGCTTGTAAGAAAGGTAAATCCATATGAATAATGGTAAATGAAACTACAGAAATGTTTCTCCATTTTTTAAAGAATTTACACTTACAGAAAAAGGCTGTCTTAAATCAAAAGACATTTAACTGATTAAAAGGTCCATGTTTTTATGATCCTGAATGATTGTTAAATAGCTATGAGACCAGAGGCAATACATGCTTTCATGTGTAATTTTTGCATTTTATTCAGAGATATCTATGGGAGAAAGCTATATTTACAAGACCTCCATGAGCACTATTTGGGTCTAACCCTTAGTTGTTTCAAACTGAGTGTAATGCTATATTAATGGTATTAGCCTAAATCCAGTTGCTAATCCCCGTCACAGTACACACATTGAATCAATGAAAATCAACATTTGTGTAAATCTCATTGATTCAGTTAATGTACTCTAGCTGTATATTGATCACTGTAGTTTCACTAATATTTGTTATTTGATTTGATACTGTCATTCTTTCATGTACAGGTACTAGAAAGAATTTCTGGCATCTCTGGCTATAAAAGTGCTGAAGATTTAACGAATACCCATTTAGATTATCTTGTGCACGAGTGGTTGAACTGTGGCTATAACCTTTCTCTTTTTCCTTATGTTTTATTGAATTACTCTTGTTTAGAGGAATTCTACAGGTATGCCTTTATGATTTATGTCTTTTTTTTCCCCATATACACTTAAGGTTGGCATATTGGATGATAAACTCAGTGTTTATCAGTTAATGCAGCATATTTTGATAATGGATGAAAGAGTTATACTAGGGTATTGTTCTAAAAGCTAATAGTGGCCTGTAATCTGAGTGGAGAACTTGCGGCAAACTGCCACTCCTGCTTAGACCACCTTCTAAAATATATATTGGACTTCAGATGAATGAAGGCATTTCTAAATTTAGGCTTATTATCCTTAAGCTAATATTTAGAATTTATTTCATTTCATCTCTTTTCGTTCATTAAGCTCTTGCCACAATTAACTGGCCGGTGCATAATGAACAGTAGTAGATTACTAGAGAAACTTTTCAATAACCATTGTTGCCAGGATGCATTCATTGATTATTGAGGGTAACCATGGCTGTATGTTCTATTTGAAATGTAATTTTATTCCCCAAATTTTGCCATGATTCAAAGATTCAAACTTTTCGTTGTAGATCCTGTTACAAAGTTTTAATTCCACAACTGGTAATTAGAAATCAGTTTGAAGAGGTCAGATTCATTGCTAACAAGATCGAAAGAGAAGAGAAGCAGCTTCTGGCACACTGCTTTCCCAAAATTATTGTGAATATTCTTCCTTACTTTGCCTGCCGGAATCAGGAAGATCATGAATTTACAGAAAAGAGGGAGAAAGCCTCTAAAGTCTATGACACACTGAAAGATGAGAGTTGCTTAGGAAAACAGGTACATTTTTCATCTGTTTTGTTTCAGGTTGTGTAAGTTGCATGATTGTATTAAATCAGTGACTGGGGGTATGTTTACGCTGTATAATTATAGCAACTTGATACGACTTTAATTGCCGTGGCTCCATCCTGTGTGGTCCTGGGATTTGTAGTTTGATGAAGTGCTTACTGTACCTTAGTACAACTCTCTAGTGAACCTCCCGGAACAACAAAGTTAGAGCTCTCTGTCAAAGAACTCTAAACCTTTTTCGAAACAAGAAAAAATCCTCAGATTTCACAAGATAGATCCATGACATTTAAAAGTGGTATGCAATTGCTACAGTTGTGTAGTGCGGATACACCCTCAGTGTGATTATCATAGAATCATAGAAATGTAGTGTTGGAAGAGACCACACAGGCCATCCAGTCCAACCCCCTACCATGCAGGAATACCCTCAAAGCACTCCCGACAGATGCCCATCCAGCCTCTGCTTAAAAACCTCCAAGGAAGTAGACTCCACTCCACTCCGAGGCAGCACATTCCCCTGCTGGACAGCCCTTACTGTCAGGAAGTTCTTCCTGAGGTTCAGGTGGAATCTCCTTTCCTGCAGCTTGAATCCATTGCTCCTTGTCCTGGTCTCTGGAGCGGCAGAAAACAAGCTCTCTCCCTCCTCTACATGGCATCCCTTCAAATATTTAAACATAGCTATCATGTCCCCTCTTAACCTTCTCTTCTGCAGACTGAACATACCCAGCTCTCTAAGTCTATCCTCATAGGGCTTGGCTTCCAGGCCCTTCACCATTTTGGTCGCCCTCCTCTGGACCTGCTCCAGCTTGACCATGTCCTTCTTGAATTGGGGTGCCCAGAACTGGACACAGTATTCAAGATGAGGTCTAACCAAAGCAGAGTAGAGTGGTATCAGTACCTCCCTCGATCTAGACACCATACTCCTATTGATGCAGCCGAGAATTGCGTTGGCTTTCTTGGCTGCCGCATCACACTGCTGACTCATGTTCAGCTTGTGGTCTATTAAGACTCCTAGATCCCTTTCACACGTACTGCCATCCAGCCACGTGTCCCCCATCCTATATTTCTGCATTCCATTTTTTCTACCTAAGTGTAGGACCTTACACTTCTCTCTGTTGAATTTCATTTTGTTAGCCTTGGCCCAGCTCTCCAATCTGTCCAGGTCATTTTGAAGTTTGATCCTGTCCTCTGACGTATTAGCAACCCCTCCCAATTTGGTGTCATCTGCAAATTTGATGAACATGCCCTCTATTCCTTCATCCAAGTCATTGATGAAAATATTGAACAGCACTGGGCCCAGGATAGAACCCTGTGGCACCCCGCTAGTCACTTCTCTCCAGAATGAAAAGCATTATATATTCTTTAAGGCAAGAACGGATCATTCATGTCCAAATCAAAAAAATAAGTGAAAGTGCTGTTCATCTTAATAGCTCCATATAATGTCGTGTATTCACCTGCTTTAATTGCATTTCATGCTTATGATAAAACTCAGTCTGTTTGTCATTTTTACAGGTGATAGACAATTTATTCCATAGCAATCTGCCAGAGATTGTGGTAGAGATATTGATGACCTTGCATGAACCAGTTGATAGCAAGACTGCAGAAGATTCTGATTTAAAGAGATTTGCTGGGTATAGTTTAATTTTTTTTAATTAGTGTATTACATATTCTAATATGTGTGGCTTTTTTATGAATACACTTGGTTGCCCTGATGGGTGTTTAACAAATGCTTAAAAAATGGAAATGGCGTGGAAACATTTGAGAGACTAGTTTGCTCTCAGATTATTTGGGAGCCACAGCAGGCAATGGCATCTTAGGAAATGGCAATGTGTCTTTATGAACATACAGGTAGAAATAACTCACATCTTTGTCATTTATAAATATTCAAAGTTTACTTATTGAAGGACATTCTAGTGAAGGTTTTCTCTTAACCATTCCTCACTGAACCATGCCTATTCCAAACAAGCATAATGTCATCCTACTTTGTAACTTCTGTGTGGAGCCCATTCAGCAATTGACAACATAAACATGCTAAATGTGCAGTGCAGTGCATTTGTAGAACAGTTGTTAAGCCTGATTTCCTGTGGGGATTAGTCCATTGTGTGATCCTTCTACTCCCTTTCTCTAGAAATATATTAATGCGCAAAGTACAAATGGACAAAGAATCATATTTCCCCAGTATGTACGTTTACATATAAGGATATGGTCTTTGAAAGCTGGCTTTGCGTCTTTGAACTCAATGCTGAATCAGCAAATTATCCCTTGACTGTAAACTGATAAGACATTCTTGCCAATAAATAAATAAATAAAAGGATGAAAATGCCAAAAAAATAAATAAAAGGATGAAAATGTGCACTCTAATATTAAATGATCTGTTTCTCTATAACTTTTAAGAAAATTAGTCCCACTGTCACAAACTGACTTTTTACAGTACTTCTTGGATTATCTGTTGACATAATTTAGCTAATGGCCTCCTTAAACTTTTGAAAGACTTTGAATCTTTTAAATTTTTTTTAGAGATCTGGATCCTTCTCCAAATCCTCCTCATTTTCCATCATATATCATCAAAGAAACATTGGATTACATTAGCAACTGCTATAAAACAAAGTCAAAAGAACTTGTAGCAATTCTTTCCAAGAACCCTGTAAGTAATTCATTTTTATGACTAAGACATTGTTAAAACATGGTTTTTATTGATGCTATAGCATTTAAACTTATTTACTATTGTTTTTTAAACTCTGTATATTATTAGAACTTATCTGTTTGATCATTTCAGAGGAAAAGTAGTTAATAATTAAGTGTTGGCAGAAAGCATTTAATTTAGAAATGGAACCCTAAAATATGCAAAAACTAATTTCAAACCATTTGGAATGTTATGAGTCAATTACACATTTGCAAACTGGAAAACCAACTCTTGAGTATTCCTTGGCTAGGAAAAACCTATGAAATTCATGTGATCACTTTGTAGAACATCTTCAGATAATTTCTTTGAGATCTTTAGTTAGGGTAGATTTGTTCATCATCTTCTATGATATTTCCCAACAAGTATTTAAATATGTAGTCTATTTTCTTAGAATGGTTCCAAAGTTAATCTAGATAATTGAAACAATTTAAGTAGTGTTTATCGTGTATCAGTTCCCTTTTCCTCCACTTGTTATGTGGTTATCTTGCCTAAGTATGTGTACTTGTTCAGTAATTATTTTGTCAAGGTATATGTGTGGATATATGTGAGAATTCTTATGTTATAGGTCTAGTGGTAGTTTAGAATATGTATTTAGCATTATCAGGGAAGGGTCAGGGATAAGTCTTAAACTGTTTCTATTGTATTAATAACCTATAAAAAACTTAAATTTGTTTTTTTTTATTTGAAAATTTGAAAAAAAATTGAAAAAAATAAAGAAATTCGTGTGATCACCACAAGTTGCCAGGCAACTTGAAGACACGTACACAGAACTTTTGCTTACAGTTTACTGTTTCACCTCTGTATTACAAAATGCATAAGTAAAGATTAAATTAGCAGCTCCTGAAAACTGTAGCTGCCAGCCTGTTTCTTCCATCCTTCTGTGTAGTGTCTGTTACTTGCTGTCTGTGTTCTGATGTTGTGATAGAACACATCTGCTCTTTTCCCTCCAGTAGCAGCAATGCAGAATATTGGAGCACAACATCATGAGCTCAGGACACACAGAGACTCTTCCAAAACCAGGCAACCATTTTGATTGATAACTTTATGTATGTCATCATAGAATCATAAAATCTTAATGCTAGAACAGACCACAAGGGCCATCTACTCCAACCCTTTGCTGTGCAGGAATTCACAGCTAAAACTCTCCTGAAAGATTCCCATCCGATCTCTGGTTAAAGATTGTCGAAGATGCAGAGTCCACCTCTTGTTTCAGTGTTGAACAGCTATTACAGTGAAATGAGCAGCTATTACATCATGTCCAACTCCAGCCTAATGAGACAAGAAATTTTCCCATCCTGTTTGTTATATATTTATTTATTAAAAGATTATAAAAACTCCTCTTCTTAAAAAGATACTATGGTGACATATAGAATGGAACTCCAAAATACTCATACAGTTGTAACATACAGTGAAAACAATATAAATTGCAATAACAAATTAAAAAGCAGTAGAATAAAAAAAAGAAGACTGACAGATTTATTTCTTTAAAAAAGTTTCGTGTAAAATTATTTATGAGGTTACTTTTCAATTTTTGTTTTGTTTTTGTTTTAAGGAGTCATTCCAGAAAATCTTACTTGACATATGTAGGCAAGCATCTGAAACAAGTAATATCTACAAAAAACATAGGATTCTTATGGCATATTACTTTTTTGTAAATTTATTGCTGAAAGAAATAAAAGATGGTCTAGGAGGAGCATGGGCTTTTGTACTTCGGGATGTAATTTATAGTATGATTCATCACATCAGTAGCAGGTAAACATGAATATTATAGGCTGTTATCTATATGGATGTTTTGTTTATGTTTAAATGGGTATAGCATTTATGAAACTGTTTTATTCTACTTCAGTCGATCTACTCTAAAGCTTTCTGTTCTTACCAGCAAGCAACGAGCAGTTTCTCACATAATGCTAAGCCAGAATTTAGTGTCTTTTGAGTGTTAACCCCTGCAATCCTAATTAAGAACCATTGGCTATCATGTTACCCCTCCCTCCTGCACTGGCAAAATTTAAGTATCCAGGCACTTAAGAGTGTAACTGGCCACCATTTTTCTGTCTGCCTTTCATCAGATGACTGCATCATGTATGCGTTAGGTAGCAGTTAAGCATACCTCTTCATTTTTTTCTGTTTTTTGCTCTTGTTTAGGTTCTTCCTTTCTTTATCAGTTTGTTGATAGTTAGCACAGCTAAATGTCCAAACGGTGTTTCTTCTTTAGAACAAACGGTTCTAACTCTAATTTCTTGATCAGTACACATAGCTTGTTTCATGGTTTGCCGATAATAGCATGTTTTCAGAACCTTAAAATTGTTAAATATATATAGAATTTAGCATCCAGCCTATAACAATATACACTGATAAGCCACTAAATGGAGAAAGTGAAACTAAATTGAGGAAGAATGTTTCTGTCAGCTGTGCAAGAAGAGTTGAGGGGAACATGCAGGTTTAAGGACTTTGCTTAGACTTGCAGAGGCTCTTGCATGTAATGGTAAATCCTTCTTGTAGCCAAGCCAGAACCTCAAAGTTGAGGCGTTTTTTTTTCCTGTTTAGTTCTCTGAGATCCGTTAAACATCAGGAATTGAACTCTACAGTGAGTTATGGTCTTGGAACATAGGAAGCTGCAGTGTACTATATCAGGCCACTGGTCCATTTGGTCATGTATTTGACAGAAGCTTGCCAAATGGGAATTTTTACAGCTCTAACTGGATTGTGGGTCCTTTGGCATGCAAGACCTGTGCTCAATGACTGAACTACATCTTAAGATTTTAAGCCCTCTAAGGACTGTGTTCCACTGGGTGTGGGGAACGTAGTCCTTCATATCTCAGTTGGCTCAATTTAAAATGTGTGTTGTAGCTCATTCAAACTTAACATGAGCACAACCTGTAACTTTATGCTAGCATGTATTGTGTTATTTTCCCATATGTGTGTTTTAGGTCTGTTCCACTCAAAGGAATATCCCTCCAGAATTTTTTGCTGTGTTTTGACCTTCTCAAACGCATATGCCACACAGCAGTGAAATATTGTAATGATGCCCTAGGTAGTCACCTGCATGTTATTGTGGGCACACTCATACCTATTGTGGGAGAGCAGCCTGAAGCTCAAGAAGAGGTAAGTTCTTAATAAGAAACGCTTGCCACACATTTAATTTCTAATTTCCTAGTCTAAGAGCAGGACCTGTACTGTTCTTTTTCAGAAAATTTGAATTTTGCCTTCCACCTCAGTGTGCCCAAGGAATTAACAGTAGTAAAAAAAATAATATCCATAACATTAAAACAAAACATAGCAAGTGATTAAGTTTGTCTGATTACTTTTTTGGGGGGAGATAATCAATGTAATATAAGAAACCTACTTTGAGGTACCCCTCAGTTTCGGAAGGAGATGGGTGTGACAAAGCCTGGAGGTGTGGCCGGCAGAGCAGTCTAATAACAGATCTAATCCAATTAGCTCTCTGACTGAAGAACTCAGCCCTAGTCAGAGGGAGGGGCTGTGTGGGATTGACGTGAGATAGCTCATATGTACGGGGAGTGTGGGTTAGAATCTGTGATTCCTTCAGTGAGTTTCATAGAGTCAAAGAGTCCAGTAAAATAATAAGAGTTTTCTGGAAGAGGGTTAGCTTCTCAGACACCTAAATGTAGAGTAGAGAAGTAACCAAGCCACCTTTGAGAGTGTCAGAGAGTGGAACCCGCAGTGGAGAACAGACCTTTGTGCTGGGAGAGCCAAAGGGGTGTGTGAATGAAAGCTCTGTTGAGGAAACACTGAGGTGCTTGAAGCATATAGTTAAAACATGGCAAGTAATTAAGCTCGTCTGGTTTTTTTTGTTTGAATCTTCTGAATCCTCAGTACTGTATTTGCCAGCATATAAGACACACTTTTCCCCAAAAAATAGCCTTTCAAATGGGGTGTGTTTTATACACTGGGTGTATTGTGATCCCTCCTTTCACACACACACCCCACCAAGGCAAAATGCTTGGGAAAGGGAAGGGTGAAAGGAGCACTCACATGAAGCTTCTCCCACTCACTTTCCCTTCCATCTTGCCTCGGTGGGGATAATTCCTTGCCAAGGCAAAATGGTTTGGAAAGGGAGGGGAGGGTCTAAGAAAGCCCCACAGCAGTATGGATCCATGTGCAGTGAGGGCAGAATGTGCGTGAGTCTGCTTATAATTTCTTCATGTATAAAAAATGAATAATTTTATGAATAATTTTACAAACTGGTTTAAATTCACATTGCTGGGGGATTTTTTTCATATAAAAATGTAAAGACTTTCTTATAAGGGTTTTCATGTTTCTGTTCCTTCTTTTTAAAACAAAATTTTAGATCTTGGGCTTACTGAGATATCTGGTAATAGATAATATGGACAATGAAAATCTGTACCAAGCAGTGAAACATCTGGATCCTTTTCCTGACCATTCTGCTTTTAAAGAACTGCGTGCTGCTCAGCAAAAAATAAAATACAGTGAAGGGGAATTTTCTCTTTTGGAGGTAATATAATCTGTTAACATACAGAATCATAGCAAGTTGAATGATTTAATAAAATAAAAGTAAAATCATGGCCTGCATAGGTATTTTGTTTACTGTGCATGGGGGATTGTCTTTTTATGATACAACAGGAAAAGTTGTATAAATTCTCTGGAGCATGCAGAGGGGCGATCTACAGAAAACCAGATTGTATCTCCATGCACCAGCTTCTAAGGCAGGAATGGCTTAATTTTCAGTAATTACCATTGACTCTCCTTTTCTTTCTCTCTGGTACTCATTGAGCCAACTTTACCTGGGTTTCAAACACCTTCTCTCCTCTATTTTTCCTTGCTCATTTTTCTCTCCCTTCGCCTCCCTGCTCATTCAGTCTTTCCCTCTACTGACTTCCTTCCCACTCCTTGCTTGGCAACACATCTTTCCTCTCTTTGTCAGAACTGTTTAAAGAGTTTGCTGCCACATAGAGAAAAGTACCCGATGGAGTTTTCTAGAAGTCATATTGAGGACTGACTTTCCCAGGTCTATCTCTGCTGTGAGGTGGGAGCAGATGACACCATTGCTGAAGGGGTATCATTGACTATAGATTGACTTTAATTCACTACAATTCATTAATCCGTATCAAGTTTCAGGTATCTAGTTCCATGGTCTTGAAATTGTGCTGGAGGCAGATACACCCATTGAGGCACTTTTGTTACAGATGTGTTATTGTACCTGGATAAATGTCAGTTCTGCATCTCAACCATTCAAAGCCTATAAATAGTTCTAGGTAGTGAATATATTTATCCTTTTATAATATCCAATTGAAGGGCTTTCTAAAAGAGGATA
The DNA here is from genome assembly GCA_030412105.1 of Cyclura pinguis. Lineage (NCBI taxonomy): Eukaryota > Metazoa > Chordata > Lepidosauria > Squamata > Iguanidae > Cyclura > Cyclura pinguis. Next base: position 264,090,309 of record CM059601.1, on the reverse strand, counting down.
TCTGTGACTTGTATCCTTACTATAAATATAATTTGATGTTTTCAGGAAATAAACCATTTCGTATCCATAAACATATCTGATTCATTATCATTAACAAGACGTGAAGGTTTAAATGATTTGCGTGAACAACTTGAAAGTCATAAAGAACAAATGCAGTACCTTATGAAACAGTTTCAAGGTAAGGAGTTGAGACTGCATTCTCTTCCTGTGCATGCTGTAATTTGTACTTTTATTATTAAGATAGTTACTATTTTTATTCCATGTTTATTTTTAAAATTTTTGGTTATCAACAAATTTAACATCCTATATATCTTGAATGTAAGCTATAAATTACTAAACACTTGTTAATATTCGTACAAAACATAAAGTACTTATGTTGTAAGATAACTTTTTAATAGTTTCTGAAATGGTCCTATTTCATCTTTACACTATATGGTATATTAAGTATTAATCTACATCACTCTTAACAGCTTTATATGATTATTAATACTTAATCAGTTCTGTCAATTCTTATTTATCAGTTGATTGTTTCTGCTACATTATCAGGAGATCTTATCTATAGTTTGATTTATAGTTTAGTTTAAAATCTGTCTTCTCTTTATATGTTAAAACTCTTGTTGCACATAAGAAATGTATTATCTGAACACACTTTATACCTATCTATAAAATATATATACTTTCCCCATTAAATTTAATGTTCAAAGAGCCTTATTCATGAAAATAATAATAAAAAAACAGCTGGTATATTCACCAAATCAGTATAAAATTAACAATCAGGAGCATTACAGCTGAGGAACTCATCAGTAATAATTGAAACCCACAGAAGGGTCTTAGAGTGGATATTGAGGAATGCACCAGATCAAGCATATATTGGGAACATACTTCTTAACTGGGGTGCCAAGGCAGAAGAAATCCTGTACTCATTGGACAATCCAGAAAATTTCATTACAGTAGAGAAAGATAATATGGGTGCAATACAGCTCTAACATCTGTTAGAATCCACAGTTGATAATATGATGCAAATACAATTAAACGGTTTCATATATGCTTTTTCCTTCAAATGACAGAATACCCAAAGGACTGTGTAATAGTGAAGCTGGTGGTATGTCTTTTACAGCTTTCAAAAATCGCTGTAAATTCTTCTGATAGCATCTTGGGTAAGTAACTGAACAGTAAATTACAGTTCTTTTAACAGAAAAGTCACACTATAAAACCCTGTACCATTTAACACAAGGATGGACTGGAATGCATGGTGAGCACATGTCCCCCTCTCTATTTTATGCCCTCTTTCCACTCCCTTCTGCTGTCATAAAAAAAGTGGTGTCTGCCATTTCAAACAGATTGATTTGGGGAGAGAGCAGTCTGGGTCCCTAACTTGCAGAGATTTCCCATCCTTGATTTAATAATTCTGTAGAATATTATGTACCTTTTTCTTTGTTGTGGCAGGTCTCTTACTTGTATACTCTTATTCTCGGGCTGACAGGAGGAGCAATCCACAACACATGGGTTGTATCCCTCGTGCGCCAGCCGATGCAGGAGCAGTCCACGTGCCTTTTGAAAACAACCATTAACTGCTCCCTGTCCCCCTCCATTCAGTTCCTTTTTCTCCTTCTATCCAGCTGGTGGTGTTTCTATCCCTCTCCGGTGATTAGTCTAAAAATTATTTTCTACCTACTGGAAAATGTTGGCGAAGGCTGATTTTGACTCGTAGGCTTCCGCCTTGGTCCGAAGCGCCGCAGTAGCTCAGAGCTCGGACAAGGAAAGGAATCAACTGGTCCAGAAAACCACTTTTAAGCGGGTCATGGACGAGGTGGTCTCAAAGGGAAAACAGCTTACTGTCCAGAAAACCGCTTCACAGGGGGTCACGGACAAAGTTGCCTCTAACGGAAATCGGCTTACCGTCCAGAAAACCGCAACTATGTGGGTCACGGACGAGGAGTCTAGCGGGGCTGGCAAAGGCAAGCCACAAAAAATGACTGATGACGAGCACTCCATGGACTTAAGGAAAATATTCCTAAGTTCCAGTGAGAGCGAAGTAGAGGAAATAAAGTTGGTGCCTGAAGGGGTGGAGCCTAAAAAAGCTAAGGACAAAGTAGATAAGCTGAAGAAAGTGAAGAAAACGGACAAATCAGGGGTCAAAAGTAAACTCCCAAAGGGGTCGGACACAAAGGTACTTACTGTCGACGGCTCCAGCCTCCATCTTGATTCTGGCCCTTCTTGATTGGCGCAGCATGGTTGCACCAGGCCCTCACAGGCCTCTGAGGCGAGCGTGGGGGGCGGAGCTTTGGCTCATGTAGCCGTTTCGCCTTGCCCAATCAAAAGTGCTACAGTGGAACCAGAAAGAGAGCAGGGGTCTGCCATTCCGGACCACAGGGCAGCTGACCCGGTGGCTGCAGCCCAGGTCCAGGGCCTACCGCCGGACATTAAACAGCTTCTGTCGGAATGGTTGCGGGCGGTGCCCACTTGTCCCAGAGAGAAGGAGGCAGCAGTATGTGAGCCCCAGTGGGGTCTAGGGGCTGCTCCCCTGCAGCATCCCAGTAATGAGTTTTTGGGAGACATGCAGCAAATGATTAATGAGGCAGTTCAGGCTCAAGTGCAATCTGCTTTATCAGCACAGTGGCCACCAATGAATTTTAATCCAATGAATTGCAACTTAAATGAATCCCAGACTCAAGTCATGATTTGCCATCTAATGAATTTATTAAGCTCAATAGGACAGAATCAGTTACCATTATTTAATCCAGTGAATTTGTACAGCAAACCGGCAGGACAAGAGACTGTTGATAATGACTTTACCCAGCCACCATCCAAGAGAAGGCGAGTAGAGTGTGAGGAAGAGAAAGCGAGGGACCATAATACCAATTCTAAAAGTGTGCAGGTCTCTCCTTTAGAAAGAGAAGAAAGTGATAAAGTTACGCAGTATGTGAAGGAATGCAGGAAGGGTAACAAAGGAAGACAACAGGAAGTGATAGGGAGTGATATGGAGGATGATTTGCTTGAGGAGAATTTAGATTTGGGTGATAAGGAATTCATATGTTCTGATGAGGAGAACGATGAGCAGGTGGAGTTGAATAGGTTGTTTGATGTGCAGGTGTTCCGCAGCACTCTAAAGAGAGTGCTACAGACATTGGGTTTGGAACTGGACAAAGAGATAAGTAGTGAGAGCACCAAAAAAGAAAGTCAAATAGCTTCAGTTATTAAAAAGAGGGAGGCAAGGGGCTTAGAGCTACCAATGCCAGAGTTTTTCAGAGATGTAATACTCAGTGAGTGGTCAGCACAGTGGTCGACTAAGAGATTACTTACTTATTCTCAGAAGTTATACTCTTTTGTAAAATCTGAGGTTGATTTTCTCAAGGTGCCCCCAGTGGATGCCCCGATTGCAAGATTGGTTTCGGGGACCATTTTCCCAAGAGAGGGCGACACACAATTAAAGGAGGTGGATGAGAGGAGAGCAGAGACTTTCCTCAAAAAGGCGTATGAGGCATCATCCTTAGCTATAAAAGCTTCGGTGGCTGCCTCTATGTTTGCAAGAGCTGGAGTGCTCTGGACCCAGGATATTCTGGATAATCAGGATTTGGGGGTGCAAGAGTTATTGAAAGCTGTGGTGAGAGTGCAGAGACCACTAAAATATGTAGTGGATGCTGCTCATGATGCTACAGCGTTTGCAGCGAGAAATATAAATTTGTTAACAATTGCGAGGCATTCATTGTGGTTGCGGCACTGGGAGGTGGACCAAAAGTCTCGCAGTAATCTGGCCTTTGTCCCTTTTCAGGGGGAGCTCCTGTTTGGGGCTAAAGCATTGGAGAAGGTCTTGGTTGAAACTAAGGAAAAGAAACAGGTAATGCTCACCGTACAGAAGAGGAAGGTTGATAAAAGACCTTTCAGAGCTTCAAACTACTCCTTTTGTGGAGGCAGATCATATGGATTTTCTGCAAGGGGGTCTGAATACAGATCTGGTAGACTCCAGGGGAACAGACAGAGGAATCAGTTTAGCAGGCAGTTTCAGTATTCAAGACAAGGACAGGGCAGGCTTGGAAATAATTCCAAGCGAGGTAAGCCTCAATACTGACTATCAACACCAGGCAATGGGAAGAAGGCTTCTTTCTTTTGGTCTCAGATGGTCGCAGATAACATCGGATCAGTGGGTCCTACAGGTAGTGTAGACCCAGGTTACAAAATACGTTTCCATACGAGACCAAAAGAAAGATTTCTTTGATCCCCAGTAGCAAAGGACAAGACCAAACGGCACATAGTTCTACAGGAGATTTTCCATCTACTGCAAATAGGGGCAATCAAAAGAGTCCCAAAGGATCAGGAGTGTCGGGGGGTTTACTCGACATTCTCTGTGGTTCCCAAATCCAATGGCAAATACCGACCGGTATTGAATTTAAGGTACCTAAATACCTTCGTGGAGTACAGAAAGTTCAAAATGGAGACTCTGCAGACAATCAAAGAGAATTTGTCCTTGGGGGATTATATGGCTTCCATAGACCTCAAGGAGGCTTATTTACATATTCCCATGAGCAAAGAGGACAAGAGGTACCTGCGGTTCAATTACCAGGACAATCACTTCCAATTCAAAGCTCTGCCATTCGGTTTGGCATCAGCACCTCGGGTATTTACGAAGGTGCTGGTTCCACTGATAGCGTTCCTCAGAATTCAGGGGGTTCAGCTTTACCCATATTTAGACGATATATTGTTAAAAGCAGCCTCAGAGATCAGGTTGAGGGAAGATGTGCAGTTAACCATTCAGACATTGAAAGGCTATGGTTTCCTTCTCAATCTTGAGAAGAGCTCATTAACGCCGGTCAGGGTACTTACGCACTTGGGAGCATGGATAGACACCTTGAAGGGGAGACTGTACCTTTCCCAAGACAGGTTAATCAAGTTGAGGCAGGAAGCTGCAGAGTTGCTGAGGTGCAAGTCAGCAGATCTGATGCGGCTGGCAAGGCTGCTAGGAATAATGGTTTTTTTGACACAGCTTGTGCAGTGGGGAAGTTACCTTGTGAAATCTCTGCAAAGACTACTAATGTCACATCAGTTGGCGATAGCAGTAGAGAGACATTATCAGGTGGCTCTGACAAAACAGGTTTGGGAAGAACTTTCCTGGTGGCTGAAGGAGAGGAAGGTGGCTTCAGGAATCCCCATTCATATTTCCAACATGGTTCATGTAACAGCGGATGCCAGTCTCAGTGGCTGGAGTGCGCACTGCGAAGGATATTCAGTGCAAGGCATTTGGACATACTTGGACAGGCAGCACAACATAAACTTCCTGGAGTTGAAATCCATTTGCCTGGCGCTGCAGCGGCTTCGACACCTAGTGAGACTCCACCATGTGACAGTGTTCACAGAAAATATGACAGTCAAAGCCTACATTTGCAAACAGGGTGGTTTGCATTCAGTGCTTTTGGTGGCGGAGTCAACCAGATTGTTTCGATGGGCAGAGAAAAATCTGAACTCAGTCATGGCGGTGCACATGAAAGGGGAGACAAATGTGCAGGTGGATTACCTGAGCAGGAATTTGCTGCACCCTGGAGAATGGTCTCTCAATGCAGAGGTGTTCAACACCTTAACCACTATTTTTGGTCAGCAACTAGTGGACTTGTTCGCTTCTGCCAGGAACGCCAAATTAGAAAGACATTTTTCAATAGATGGAAGTAGAGGTGCAGAAGCACACGATGCTCTGTCAGCGAAGTGGCCACCAGGCCTGCACTATGCGTTCACACCAATTAGGATCTTGCAGAAGGTTCTGTCAAAGATCTGCTTGGAGAAGGCAACAGTGGTTCTGATAGCGCCTTACTGGCCATGAAGGCCATGGTTTCTGCTGCTGCTGCAGATGGCTCAGGCACCTCCATGGAGGTTACCACTGAGGGAGAACTTACCCAGGGGTCAGTGTGCCATCCGGACCCCAGGTGGTTGAGTCTGGTGGCATGGAAATTGAATGGAGATTTCTGATGTGACAACGGTATGCTGACAATGTGGTCCGAACCATGTTACGTTCAAGAAGAGAGGTCACTCAGAGGATATATGATAGAACTTGGAAAGCTTTTCAGAGGTGGTGCAAGACCAGTAAGGTGGCGGAAGAAGATGTGCAAGTCTCCCACATCTTACATTTCCTGCAGGATGGCTTGGAGAAAGGTTTCACCCAAACACCTTGAAAAGGCAAGTGGCGGCGTTGTCAGCATTCCTAACAACAGATGGGGAGTCTTTCTCAAAGCATCCTCATATAAAGAGATTTCTAAGAGGAGCAACTCTGTCCTCTTTTCTGACGGTGCATAGGTTTCCTACCTGGGACCTTAATCTCTTCCTCAATGCCTTAACGTCGGCACCATTTGAACCACTACGGGACTCTTCATTGAGGTTCCTGACTTTCAGGACGGCATTCCTGCTGGCGGTGACATCAGCAAGAAGGGTGTCAGAGTTGGCAGCACTATCTGTAAATGAACATTTGTGTAGATTTGAGCAGGAAAGGTTGACTCTTGGCTTCGACCCCTCCTTCTTGCCAAAGTGTGTGTCCTCAACATCTCGTCCAGAGGAGATACATTTGCCGACTTTCTGCCCAAAGCCAGTGCACGCTCTGGAAAAGAAATGGCACACGTTGGATGTAAGGAGAGTAGTAAAGGCTTACATTAAAAGGACAAAGGTTTTCAGGCGATCAGACACCTTGCTACTATCTTTTCAGCCAAAGACTTTAGGACAGAGAGCCAGCAAGTCAGTTATTGCTGGGTGGATTAAGACGTGCATTTACCTTTGCTATGACTATGCGAAAAAGCCTCGACCAGAAAATGTGTGGCCGCATTCTACCAGATCGATGGCAACGTCTGTGGCATATACATCATCCTGTTCCCTAGACGATGTGTGTGGTGCAGCAGACTGGAAAGAGTATTCCACTTTCACTAGACACTACAAGTTGGACAAGTGTAAGTCGGCGCAAGCGGCTTTTGGCCGTCGTGTGCTTCAGGCTGTGCTTTAAAAATGTACCCACCCAAAGAACAGCTTGGGAAGGTCCCATGTGTTGTGGATTGCTCCTCCTATCAGCCCAAGAATGAAGAGTTGGTACTTACATTCTGGGATGACAGGAGGAGCAATCCACGCCCACCCTTTAGGCCTAGATTGTAGCGTAGAGGTCTGGGATGGAGGATGAGAGAGAGAAAACATTTAAAAAAAAAAAGGGAAAATTGTCATAGAAAGAAGTAGAGAATAAACCATCATCTCGAGGCGCTGAGAAACAGAACTGAACGGAGGGGGATAGGGAGCAGTTAATGGTTGTTTTCAAAAGGCACATGGATGGCTCCTGCATCAGCTGGCGCACGAGGGATACAACCCATGTGTTGTGGATTGCTCCTCCTGTCATCCCAGAATGACCATTCACATAAGTACCAACTCTTCATTCTCTGGCTGTTGCAGAGGAGCACTCTAGTAACCTATGGGTTTCTCTTGCACCAGCATTCCTAGGCAAGAATCCAGTGTTTCTTTTCAGTTAAACTAAAGTTAAAGTTAACCTTGTGGATTTTGAGTGCAACCAATTATTAAACATAGGAAACTCTGAAACAGTAGTGGAAACAATTTTATCATCTCGAAGGGAATCAACCACTAGAATTTATAATACGACGTGGGAAACATTTTCACGATGGTGTGGCACTAAGGATATTACTGTAAACAACATTCAAGTGGTAATGTATTCAAATTCCTGCAAGCAGGAATGGATGAGATTACACCCTAATCCACTAATGCATCAAGTAGCTGTGCTATCAGCAGTTCTTGCATTTGAAGGTCAAAGTCTGTCATCGCACCTTAATATCAAACAGTTCCTAAGAGGAAGAACTTTGAAGACTCTAAGAACTGTCCGTAGATTTCCTTCTTAGGATTTAAATCTAGAGACTAATGGAGTCTCAGCTTAAGTCACTATCAGAAACATTTTTACACTTACTGACTTTGAAAATAGCATTCTTAGTGGCAGTAATGTCCACGAACTGGCGGGACTCTCAACTAATGAGAGTTTATGTCAGTTTAAAGAAGACAGTTTGGTTCTAATGTTAGACCCTTCCTTTCTACCAAAGACTTTGGCCATTTCTGCACAATGTCACTATGCCGCCATAGCACTGGGTTGTTTCTGATCCAGGAGTCATGCTACGGCATGAGGTAGTCACTATCCAGCTGCCATCCCATCTCCAAGCGTTGCAAAACCGCCTTATACCATTTCCAGAAAAAATTTGTTAAGAGCCTCCTTTAGTTCTTCAGTCTCATCAGCCAGCTTAGTGGAGTACCGTGAAAGCACTTAACATAGCTTCCTGTTGCTGCGGACACAGCAGTGGACAGGACATAGGCATGCCTAACTTGTCCCTCCCTGTGCAACTCTCATGGCGTGATAACTTCTAAATCTTTCTCAACTCTATTTTAAATTTCTCCTTTGAGTTTTTTTTTTAAATACCTTTTTAAGCATTGTAGCATGAAAATGCAATAGTGTACTGGTATATCATGTCACTGTAGCATTGCTGCCCTAATATAGCTTCCAAAGAAAAACGAAAAACACTCAATCAGGAGCTGTGGTGTGGGGTGAAGGCAGGGAAAGAGAGTGGCCAAGAACGCTGTAGTGTGGAAGAAACACAGGTGGCAATAACGCTAATCATCTGCTTAAGCCGGAAGGGTGCAGAAAACAGCGTTCCCCACCTGTTACCATACCGTGACTGAGATTGTAATAGAAGAATGCGCTAATAAGGTATGGTGTAGAAAGGAGCTCTGCTGGCTCAAAAATTCAAAAAGTGCATTTGTTACCTTTTTTGTCCAAATCCAAAATATGCAAGGGGGAAAAAATGACACACACTGGACGTACATAGAATGGTCTGGTTTTATGTCAGTAGGCTAAGAATTGTGAGACATGCTGAGGTTTTTTTCATACCATTTAATCCAAGGACAGTAAGTAATAAAGTCACAAAAAAGATGATTTCAAAGTGGATAAAAACATGTATCCATCTGTGTTACGACTTAGAGAATAAATCAAGACCAGTTAATGCATAGGCTCATTCCACAAGATCAGTGGCAACTATACATACGTATTGTTCTGCAACAATGTTAGAAGATATTTGTAAGGCACCAAGATGGAACATTCTGTACATTCATTAGGCACTATAAAATAGACAAATGTAGAGCAGTAGAAGTTGCTTTTAGACGCAAAATCCTTCACGCAATTGTTAATTAAAGTTCCCTCCCAGATTTATTTGGGGCTTGGGTAGATCCCATAGGTTAGTGGATTGCTCCTTTACATCCCCAAGAATGAGTGTTCATGGTAAGTACCAACCTCTGTTTTTTTATGTGTGATATGTAGAAAGCCATCTCTGAGTTTACAATATTATCTTTGCAGAGGCAGTTGGAAGCTGTTTAGGAGAAATTGGTCCCATCAGTTTTTCTACTACAGCTTTACAACACAATAAAAATGTGTCCTGCTTAAATGCAGTTGATCTGTTTGAAGACAGGGAACTTCAGTGGGTCTTCATCATGTTAACTCTCATAAATAATGCTTTAATAGATCAATGGTAAGTATACAACTGAATATGATAAAGTCTGTGCATATCAAGTTTTAAGCAGATGTCTGCAGTATTACTCTCCAAAATCTAAAAAGAATTGTTCTTCTTTCAGTATTGAAGTTAGATCAGCTGCTGCTGCTTCTTTGAAAAACATTTTAGCCACTAAAATTGGTCATGAATTCTGGGAGATTTACAAAGTCAAAGCAGACCCAATGCTGATATACCTGCATCCTTTCAGAGTGTCTAAGAAAAAGGTATTGTATTTTCTGGTACAAAACCCAGTTCTCCTCTCTTAGCTAAAGAAGACATCCCAGATTTGGTTGCTTCTCTAAGGAAAGGTAGGTCTAGAAATTTTCATCTGAAAAGCTTCATTTCTGGTTTTCTCTCCACTAAAAAGGCTGGAACTGTAGCAGCTGTAGCTACAAGAGCACATGACTCATTATTTCTTTTTCTCCTCCCTTTCAGTGAATGGAAGGAGGTTTGCTCAACCTGAGAAGCTTAATGTAGTCACAGTCTACTTGCTACTTTAATTCAAGGCACAGTCATTTATTCCTCCATTAAGAGAGAACTCAAAGAATTTATATGAGAACAGGATCCCATCCTGTTCCTCTACATCCTGTTCCTCAAGAACCCATCCTGTTCCTCTACAATAAATTCAGTTTCTGAGTCTAGGAAAAGGCCCCAGAGTAGTAGTCAGCCTAGTACTACAAAATGCAGCAATAAGCTTCCTCCCAGTGCTTTGGTTGGAGAAGTCCACACATGCTGTGATATTTGCTTGTTTATTGGGATACACATAAAGCTTCTACGTCTATGCAGAGCAACATTATAGAAATTCAGAACTGGCCTTGTGGCAGTTCATGTTTATTTAATGCTGTGGGTATTCATTTAATGCTCAACAGCTTAAATATGGCCTGGAGCCATTTATGAGGAGAAAGAGATTGTGAACTGGCCAAAGAGAGATTAGAGTTAATGGCTGTGGAGGGATGGATATATAATCCTGGTTAAAAGACTTTAACAAAAACTTGATGTCTTTTTCTCTTAAAAAAGATATTGGAAGTATCTAATAAAACAAGAGATACTCTTTCAGAAGATCTGGACAATGCAAATTTCTGGATTCCTCAGAGTGAAAACCATGATGTTTGGATTAAAACTTTGACTTGTACACTCCTGGATAGTGGCGGAGTAAAAAGTGAAACTCTTCTGTTACTGAAGCCTTTGTGTGAGGTAAAATAGATTTATTGTCAGGATTGTGTGACCTTTATATTTGTTTTGTTTTGTTTACATTTTTGTTTACCATGTTGCTTTTTTACTGCCCAGATAATTTGGCAGTTTGTGAACATTACTTGGACTATTTTTATAGGTTGATTTGCTATAAGAAGGAAAGTGAACATGAGAAGAAAAACTGAAAACTAACCATATGGATTTTCAGCATATAATTTTTATATATTCCAGGTTCAGACAGATTTTTGTCAGACTGTACTTCCATACCTGATTCATGATATCCTGCTTCATGACTCAAATGAATCTGGGCAGATTCTTTTGTCTAAACATATTCAGAATTTTTTTAATATGTGCTGCAAATGCTCATCGCCCCCCAGTAGGTCATCTACGCCTGCATGTTCAGATCCAGGTAAAACTATTAAAGTTCTCTTCCAGAATCTGAGTTATGTTGTGTGAGGTAATTTATACTTTTTATTGTTATGTCTGGTGCTTTACAAAATAACACAAGCAAATCATTTTCCTGAGAGGGGTAAAATCGTAGTTTTGCTCTTGTGGTAAAAATGAAAAGAGGAGTAACAAGGAATGAATGTGAGTAGTTAGATATATTTCAGATTAAGGGGCTAAACCATTAGGATCTTGCAAAAGGTGACTTCTGAGAAGGACTTTGCAAATGAAAGATGGCACTAAATTACTGTTGTTTGAGGCAGCTGTCTTATAGATGGAATTACTTGTGCCTTTCGTTCAAGGAACTTGTTTCACTGAAAATTACTACCATTACTTTATAATAAATCATATGACAATATGTAGTTAAAATGCTGATACAATAATAGATTGGTTCTCACAGTCCTTCTTCTGTTAGCAAAGTTTCTTCTGTTGGTTGGAATATCTGTGGATCTAGAATAGTGCAGAGTGGGATTAACAGATCAACCTTAAAAACTAACTGACTTATTGTGACTTAGCTTTTCATGGAAGCTGATAAAATGGAAATCTATGCAAGCTTACATTATAATAAATCTGTTAGTTTCTAAGGTGTCAAGACACTGTTATTTTTCTACTACAGTCTAACAGGGTTATCCCTCTGGAGGTTTGTACCGTAATTGTACAGATTTACTTTGTCAGGTAAATAAGTTGGATTTATTTACTCTTTTTCATTTCTTTTTACTGAATAATCAAAACCAGCCAAGCTTTATGGATGATGATTTTCACTGGGCTCAGATTCTTCTTATGTCATGAATCTATTTCTTAAGAACTATGGAGAAATCTCTATATTTCACCCTCTGTCTCCACTCTAACATGGGTTATTACATTTTAATTTTGGAGATAATTATGAAACTGAACGAATGAAGATTCAAAAGCACTTTGAAAACTTATGTGTAACACCCCTTATTAACATATTTTTGGTTTGCTTCATTGTAACATTTGATACATCAGTTAATATCTCTCTCTATATATGTACACTAACCTAATATATAAAAGTCAAAGTTTGCCTGTTTGTCTGTGTCAGACAAAGACTTCATATGATTGGCTATATCAGGCAAAGACCTCATATGATTGTCTGCCTAAGAAGATTCTATGGAATCCTGAGATTTGCAGCTTAGGGAAGGGCCTTTAGAATTCTTAGCCAGAGAGCTCTTGGGCCTCAGTCAAATATATCTGTCTTGAATAGGCCAGTTGCTATGGAGATGTAGCCTAGCAGCAAGGAGGAAGACAGTGCATTCCCTCAGGAACCCAACCTCTGTATGCTGGTAACTCTGAATACAGATTGGATTAGGGTATATGGGGGAAAGTTACAGATACTGGACAAGACAGTTTGGGGAATTAGAGACACAGGATTTCAAATCTTTCTAACAAGTATTACCTGTGAGAAAGTAAAGTCATGGGCAACGCTGGGTATATATGCTAGTATACTATATATTAGTATATATCAATTAGGCTGAATATGCAGTTCCTGTACCTGTATGTGTAATTACCTTACATAAGCGGTAATCAAATAACCTGTTAAGTGAAGAGGTTTTTTTTTTCAATGTAGATTCAGAACCCCTTGCTAATGGCAGTTTGGATAAAATATCTCGAAGGACAATGCTTGCTATAGTTGACTACTTACGACGACAAAAGAAGTAAGTTTACTGTACCTTTATCTTGCAATAGTTATAAGCATAGGGCCAGTTAATGTCATTTGTATAAGACTTAAGTTTTAGTTGTTATAAAACATAGATATCACACTAGCCTGCTCTCAGCCCCAAATATCCATTACTTTTAAAAAAAGGTTTTATTCAAATATTCCCCATGGTTTTTAGGAAGTATGAGTGTCAATTTTGGAGTATTTTGGGAGCACGTATTCCTATCCTGACTTTTTTTCTTTTTCTTTTTTTAAAGACAGAAGTAAACCAGATATCAACTTGCAGTGTACTTTCTGTATTTGATTTTAAAAGGTCTCCCCGGACCTGAAATAAGAATGAAAAGCCATTTAATTTTACAAATCGGGAGAAATCCAATTGCATGGTGCCCTGGGGGCCTAAAAATGGCCTTGAATGGCATGCTGCCTACAGGCCATGCTTTCTCCATCCCTTTAGAGGAAGTATTCTGTAAAGACTAAGAATGATTATTGAGGTGACTGTATTTACCCCAGAATTATATTTTAGTGGTTGTGTTTCTACCTTGCAAATTATGTTGTTATTATGTTACTTGAAGTAAGGTCTGACTTACAGTGACCATATTATAGGATTTGTGTGTGTGTGTGTGTGTGTGTGGATTTATATGTATGTGTGTGTGTATATGTATGTGTGTATATTTGCAAGATTTATTCAGAGGAGGTTTGCCTTTGCATTCCTCTAAGGCTGAGTGTATGACTTGCCTAGGATCACTCAGTGGGTTTCCATGGCTGAGTGGGGATTTGAACATGTTCTGGAGAACCAAACCTGCTCTCAAAGCACTACACTACACTGGTTCCCTAGAGATTTATACATTATCAAATATAGTTTGTGCCTCTTTTGATTTAGAATGATTTCAGAAAGTCAAGTGAATATCTTTGTGCTTATTTTTTTCCCAGAAATCCTTCAAGTACAGTCTTTGATGACAGCTTTTGGCTGGATTTAAATTATCTTGAGGTTGCTATGACAGCCCAGTCTTGTGCTGCTCATTTCACAGCTTTGCTGTATGCGGAAATCTATGCTGACAAGATAAACCTATACAAACAGCAAAAATGGTAATAGTATTACATAGAATCTGTACATATTTATGTCAAAGCTTTAATGCATTTGTTTGCATGACCAGGCCTGTCCCTGTTACTAGTGAGGCTGCCTACTCAGTCAGCAGGTGAATGTGGGGTGGGATGCAGCAATAGTCTCTCTGTGGTTCCTCCTTTGCTCCCTTACAGTTTCTTTCTGTTGGAGGGCACAGTTATAAGTGCCAGATAACCTACCTTATATACTCTAAGGTAATCTGCAGTCCATAGTTGTGATGTAGTGTTTCCAGTGTTGAAATAAGATTTATTGTACACACAATGAGGGGGAGGACGTAGCTTATCCTTTTTCTCCAAAAGAAGAATGTTTGGCCAGCTGCGTACATGCGTATATGCAATGGGCTTGACAATCTTATAATTTTGAAAAAACTAGTAGTCCTGGGTATAATATTTCTCATTCACTAGAATGTTCCTTTCATTAAAAAATACAGCTTTTTGCTAAAGCAGTTAAGTTTCACGAATTTTATTAATTTATATCCCTCTTTTTTTCCCATATAGGACCTAAAATAAAGTCCACCACTAAATTACACTGGCTGTATACTAGTATAAGGAACACCTCACTGTTGCTATATTTGCTAAAATTATATAGATACCATATTTAAAATGAAATGAGTGGATCGTTTCTACCCCAGAACTCTTGAAATAATTTTCCAGTTTTCTAGAGGATGACTGACAGGGTTGCTCAAGGACATTGATCCAGTTTAAACAAGTTATTGGGCAGTGCTAGAATCTGTCATGATTTTAGTCAATACCAGCTAGCCATCTTTTCAAAATAGATACTATTTTTCGAAAGGACAGAAACATTATATACTCAGCTTTGACATCAACTTTCCCCACTTTCCTGCAGGTCTACATCCAAAACTTCTAGACATCTTACATTTGAGGAGGAAAGTCAGAATGCAATACTTACTTGTTTGAGCAATATGAGTAAGAAAGAAACTGGAATAAGTTTGCAGGTGTAGTATGTTTCAGCACAAAATATTTATACTCATACTGAGATGAGTTTAACTAGTTCAACAACAGTTATACTTTTAAAATTATAGCACCTGAAGTATTCTGGGATATTCAGTGTACCTCTCTCTCTGCCCTCAGAATAAAATTGTAGAATCATAGAATTGGAAGGGGTTCACAGGCCACTGAGTCCAGTTCCTTGCTCAGTACAGGTACTCCAGTTAGAGTATCCTCAACAGGTAGCTGTCCAGCTTCTTTTTTAACACATCCAGAAGAAGACCCCACCAGCTCTTTACATAATTGGTTCTATTGCTGAGCTGCTCTTACTGTCAAGACGTTCCTTCTAACGTTCATTGAAAACCTAGCTTTCTGTAACATAAGACCATTGGACCTAGTCCTATCCTTTGGGTCAGCAGAGAACAGGCCTGCCCCCTCCTCCCTGTGACAGCCCTTGAGGTATTTAAAGACTATAGTTGTGTCACTGTCAGTCTTCTCTTCAGCAAGTTGAACATGCATGACTCCTTCAACCTTCTCTCATGTGTCTTACCATCCCTGTTCCCCTTCTCTGAACTTGCTCCAACTTGTCTGTATCCTTCTTAAAATGAGGCACTCAGAACTGAACATAGTACTTCAGATGAGGCCTGACCAGTGCACAATATCGTAGGACTGTTGCTTCCCATAACTTGGAAACTATGGTTCTTTTAACGCAGGCTAAAATATTGACCTTCTCTGCTGCAGAATCTGGGTTGGTGAGAGGAGGAATGGTTGGTTAATTAAGATATGATGGGGACCTTGACACGTGCCTTGCTGACATCCACATAAATGGAATCTACCAGCATTCCCATCATCTACATGTCAGCAATTTCAGTACTCTAGGATGTGGTTCATCTTGTCTTGCAGAGTTGATCTCATTTAGGTTAACTAGGTGATTTCTAACTATCTCCTTGTCAATTTTGATTTGCAATTTGGAACCCCTACCAAGATCTCTGCTAATGCATGGGTGAACACATTGGTTCTGAGCTTTGGTTTTAGAAGTTTCAGAACTGTACTGTATATATTCTTTCTCAGTGTACTAAAACTCGTAAAGTTGTGCAGAATCAGTATTGATTATGTATGCTATATTTAATTGATGTTTACGGTGCACTGGCACATTTATGCCGTATAGAAGATTGTATAACTATGTTCTGTTGTGTGTAGGATCTTCTCATGGAGATATACAGAAGCATAGGAGAACCAGATAGTATCTATGGCTGTGGTGGAGGAAGAATGCTGCAGCCGTTAGCTAGGTATTATAATTTAATTAGAAAATTAATAACTACATCTGAAGACAATATACTAGAAATCTTAATATTCTTTATCTATAACAGAATAAGAACATATGAACATGAAGCAGTGTGGGGGAAAGCCCTGGTGACTTATGACCTTGAAACAAGCCTTCCACCGTCAACTCGACAGGCAGGAATAATAGAGGTAATTTTTACAACAGAAACAGTACAGTTGATGTTAAGGACTTATTATACTGATATTAAGTACTTTGGCACATTGAACCACAAGCTAAATTTTTTCCATTTATTTTTGTGGCTGGGCTGGGGAAACTGTAGCCTACCCAGTGTTTTTGGACCCTCATTCTAGCAGTTGATCGACATGTGAAGAGAGACGGTTCACCCAGCGCTGCTATATCATGTTATTATTCATGATTTTATTACTGCGTGATGATACTTTTATGTTTTAATTGTTCTTAGGTGCTTGGACCATTAGTTGACAAACAGGACATAAATGAAAACAAATGTGTTTCTAGTTGCTTTAAAAAAATCCAAATCTTGTCTTAGGAAATGGCTGTTCTGTTGCAGAAATTATGATCTATTTCACTTCGGCCTCTTACTCACTCTCAGAATGGGACTCCTAACAAATACATTTAGTTTCTAATGTTGATGCATGTTTCAGAAATCAAATCTGATTCTTCAGATACTAATCTTATATCTCACTCATTGGTAGGCCTTGCAGAATTTCGGGCTATGCGATACGCTGTCAATTTATTTAAAAGGACTGGAACAGGAAAATGAAGAATGTACTGTGGAATTACAAGAACTTCGTTACCAGACAGCATGGAGAAATATGCAATGGGATCAGATTTCTTCCTCCAAGTAATGCAAATGAGTATATCACTTCTCATTTAAAATTATATTCAGACTGGACTATGTTAAATACTTTCAGCTCTTTACCTAGGAGGGAATTCTAGTGGAAGCTGTTAATCTAATTAATGTCTGCTGTTATAAAGACCATTTTAATACAGTGCCAAATTCAAATATGATATTGTTTGTTATCTTTTTAAGGGATGAAATGGGAGGACGAGGCTATCACGAATCATTGTATGATGCTCTACAGTGTTTGAGGGACAAAGAATTCTCTACCTTTTATGAAAGACTGAAGTGCGCTAGGTAAATAGTAGACTCTGAACATACTTTTTTTAACAATTACCTGCACATGTCAACCAAATAAAATGTGTATGTTGTTGGTTTTCTAACATATTGCAGTTTGTGTTAATAAATTATACATGTACAGTCAACATTTTCATTAAATGTCTATGTGGTTTCTGAGAAGTTTTTCAAAAATTTTATATGAAGTATGTTACAGGGGTGTGACCCTGGATTGAGGAGAATCTCCAAAACTGGAAGTGGTGGCCTAAACCCAGTTGTTAATGCTGGCTATAGTAGATATATTGAATGGATTGTGTTTACATAAATATAGTATTAATTTGTCATTCAGCAGTTCATTTGGTGTGTCTGCTCAGGTTGGGACTAGAATTTGGATTTAAACCAGGGCATAAATTTTAATGAGAGGCAGAATGAAGAATAGTTTACAAGGACAAATTTGGTTCATGAGGAGGTTAGCTTCTATTGGGGAGCTATTTGTCTTTTCATATGTAGCATAATGCATTCCTTGATGTGCAACTCAGAAAATCGTCTTTATTGTTTGAAATCAGGTAAGGACATTATACAGGTTGTAAACCTGATAGATTTTATTTTTGTTCAGAAGATGTCTGGATTCTATTTTTTGTTTAAAAATATGTTTCTATTAAGTGTGGCTTGTGACAGGAGTTACAACTTTTGCACACTGTGCAGTGGAATTTGAAATTGGTTTAGCATAAATTGAGGGTTATAATTTGGGTTTGTTTGTTTTTGTATTCATAGAGTGAAAGAAGTAGAAGAGCTGTCTAAAGGTAGCCTTGAGTCTGTATATTCATTGCTGCCTACACTCTGTAGACTACAGACCATTGGAGAGTTGGAATGCACAGGACAACTTTTCACTGGGTACTTTAATGTTTCTTCTAATGCTTTATGTGTAGCATTATCCTGGACGTTTTTGAGCATTTCATTATGCACCTTAAGATGTTCCTTTGTGTGTTTGATCAGAATTGCCATTCCTTCTTATAACCCTAATTCAGATTTAAGTTATGTAATACAAATGTATAATTTATGGTCTGAAACATATTAAGATTCAAGATTACACCTACCAGTACTGAATAGTGAGTCTGTCTCTCTCTCAAACACACACACACACACACAACTGTGTGGGTGTGAATCAATAGGTTTATTCTGGTTGGGAGTTACAGTAGAACGTAGCCATTTATTGTACAAACTTTTGATAAAATATTTTTTATAATGGTTTTGCAATGTGCCTTTTAGCTCACATTTTCTTATAATTAAGGTTAATTTACTATTTCCAAACATTTGTAATCTTTCTATGTACCTCGTATCACAGTGTGGTTCTGCTACAGTGCTGATATACTATTGTTTTGTGAAGCTATGTAAGCATGATCCTTGTGAAATCCCAGCCCAAGCACTTTATGGTTTCCTTGAATCACACATATGGGGTTTTCACCTGATACCTCATGCATGCAGAGGTTACGGTAACAGAGGGGCCACTGTATTACTGTGAAACCCACATATTTTTATCAAGGGAAAAAAACTTGTTGCCCTTCTTTTTACACTTTCCTTAGGTTTCTTTTTCCCCTTTGGGTAACTGAAAAGTTAGGCCAAGGAACATGATTTGAATCTTTGTGGATCCTATTACATTCTGTCCCAATTCCTACAACTGTATAGATATGCTTTATAACCTGAGGCTTTAATATGCTCTGTACTGCATCTGAAGAAGAAGGTTTATATACACAAAAGCCCATGCTAAAATAAAAACCTTTCAGTCTTAAAGGTGCTGCCACATTCCTTTTTTCTCCCCCTCTCTTCCTTTTTTTTATGCTGCAAGAAACAAGCACGGCTAGTGCTTTGAAAACTTTATTTCAGGCATTGCAATTTATTCTCCTGCCATTTTTCTTTGTTGCTTCCTGAAAGCCCGATTTCAAAAATGGTTGTGATGTGAACCTAAGCTACCTCTATCAGATGGGCAACTTCTTTTCCTTTTTGTCTCCCGAAGAGGTCCACAGAGACAAAATACAGTCATCCCTCCACATTCGCTAGGGTTAGGGACACATGACCCCTGTGAAAGTGAAAAACCATGAATAACTCTAGGCCCTCCCAAGCCATATTTAACACACACACAAAAAAATATGATCAGCGTATTCAACCCACTGTGGATTCCTTTGATGCATCAGGGTTCCTTCACAAGGCAGAAGTGGGTGGCTGATGGGGCTTACTGCTACCTCCACTGCTGCCCCACACCATTTTTAATAAGGACCTACAAGCTTCATTTGCAGTTTCTCAGTCTCATGAGGCCTGCAGTCCCTATTAAAAATGGCATAGGGAGGCAGCAGAGGTGATAGCAAATGATCTGTGAATAATAAAATCCACAGAAGTGAAACCTGCAAATATGGAAGGCTGACTATATCCAAAAATTACCAGGTTAGGCATAATTGTTCACTTTTATGCGCTTGTCTTTGATTCATGCCTTCCTGCCTGACATGAGCAGGCTTTGATTCATCCCTATTTGTTTGGATTCCTCCTCTCATCAACCCAGAGAATGAATTATCATATACCGTATTTGCCAGCGTATAAGACACACCAGCATATAAGATGCACCTCATTTATATGCCCACAAATGCTGTTTGCTGGTGTATAAGATATACGGTTGTATAAGATACACCCCATTTTCAAACAGTATATTTCAGGGGAAAAAGTGAGTCTTATACACCAACAAATAGGGTGCTTACAGCAAAGGCTGAGTTTAGGTTAGTAGAGAGGAGTAATCTCTGCCCCCTAGTTGCAGGCTGCATTATGGTCAGCACATTTCTCTAAGATATAAGATAGCTGTTGTTATTTTTCTTCCTTATTAGCCGGGCTAGAATAGAAACTGACAGGTCAAAGCAAAGGATGCCTGTACACCCAATGAGTTTGAAGGCCTGTGACTTCCCCTGCTTCTGTGTGTGCTGTGATGGGTATAACTCACTTGGTGTGGATTCCAGCTTGCTAACAGGCCAGAACAAACCTTCGTGATAAATACCCTATGTATCATTGTCCACTGCATGACACTCAATGCATTTCATCCACATGTGAAGAGTAAAAGTTTTATAAAGAAATACTAATTTTTTTAATAGTTTGATACAGTGTTTGTCCGAAGTGTCGATGGCTAATACCCTGCTGATTTTTACTCAAAGCTCCTCACTGCTTTCATATGCTGTCTTCCTTTTAGATCTGTTACTAACAGCGAACTGAATAACATGTATCTGAAGTGGCAGAGACAGTCCCAACTTCTTCAGGATAGTGACTTCAGTTTCCAAGAGCCTATCATGGCTTTGCGCACTGTAATTCTGAACATCCTTCTAGAAGAGGAAATGGAGAACACCAAAAGGGAATGCATTAAAGGCATCCTCACCAGACATCTTGTGGAGCTATCCAGATTGGGTCGGATGGCAAAAAACACACAAGTAATACGTTTTCAAAGATGTATCACAACATCCTACTTTAAATATTTGCTCATAAGTATGTTTTGATTAATTTCCATATATTAGTTTTGTCTCAGGGACACCATAAGTCAGAAACAACTTGAAGATACACAACCGCAGCAATACAAGAACAACAACAGATGTTATGGAGTATCAGCATGCTTTATGTAAAGTCGAGGGCTTTCATGGCTGGAATCCGTAGGTGGTCGTGGGTTTTCCGGGCTTTGAGGCCATGTTCTATTAGTATTTTCCCCTGACATTTCGCCTGCATCTGTGGGTGGCATCTTCAGAGGATCTGGTGACATGGAAGTGAGACAGAGTATATGTACTTGTGTAGTCCCCGGGTGGGAGGGAGGAATTTGCATGTGTTACAGTTGGCCTCTGTGATGACCTGTTGTTAAATGGGATATCCCCCAGGGTGTATTGTTGGTCAGAGGATATGCATAACAGTGCTTTAAATACACTAGCAGCCCATTGTATTATTCTCTGTAGAGGGACCTCCAGAGTCTGGGTGGTGTTCACTGGCATATTTTTGAGTCTTGATTTTAGTGTTCTTCAGTACTGGTAGCCAAATCTTGTTTACTTTCCGAGTTTCGTCTTTCCTGTTGAAATTGTCCATGCGTTTATGGATTTCAATGGCCTCTCTGTGTAGTCTGACCTAGTGGTTGTCAGAATGGTCCAGAATTTCTGTGCTTTCAAAAAGCATTCTGTGTCGAGGTTGGTTTATAACATGTCCTGCTCCTGCTGAGGTCCCTTTACAGAGAGTAACACAATGGGTTGCTAATGTACTTAACGCACTGTTATACATATCCCCTGACCAACAATACACCCCAGGGGATATCCCATTTAACAGTAGGCCATCACAGAGGCCAACTGTAGCACATGCAAATTGCTCCCTCCCACCCGGGGACTACACAAGTATATATACTGTGTCTCACTTCCATGTCACCAGATCCTCTGAAGATACCAGCCACAGATGCAGGCGACACATCAGGAGAAAATACTAATAGAACAAGGCCTCAAAGCCCCGAAAAACCCACAACAACCTATCAGCATGCTTTATTTGTATCATTGGTAGCTCCCAAAGTAGTTCATGCACAGTACCTTTATTCTGAAGTGTGATGCAGTGTGTATGGTCTTCTAATGTACGCTTGTCTAAAAATCATGTAAAAGTCTTTGTTTTTGGTAGTCATTGGGAAGTAATATCCACTATTTTTGTTTTTGTTTGTGCAAAACTTTGTAGAGATTCCATCAGTCATCTCATTTTTTGTGAATGCAGTATAAAGGTGTAGGCCTGGATACCTTTTTGTTCACTCAGATATTTACTCTGGATTAATTAATCTAGAATAGCATAGCATATGCTAAAATTCCAGCTTGTGTCATAAATTGAGATTGAGAATGGAGGAAACGATATCTTTCCATGTATCACTTTTAGTTCTTCTAATTATGAAACATGAAATAAAAATTAAAGTATAGTGAGGGACTACTACACTGAGATAAATGATCTTCAGCTTCTGCTGGTGTCATAGTGCTTTACTTTATGTTAGGTAAACAACTGTTCCCTTGGCCCCAGCTTTCCATTTGCAGCATATACAGGAAGCCCCTGCCTTTTGACACTCCACTAGCTGATGATTTGCTCTTTTAACATTTCCAAATTAAGGACAAATTGCATTAAATTTTATGGTGCTTCTGATTTTTCATCAGTTCTTGCTTACAGAAGCTCACTTGGGACCACTTGCACACATATGCTGCTTGCAAAGCAAGCTGGGGGGGAGGGTGCTGAGCCAGCTGAGAGACTTTGCAAGCAACATGCATGAGGTTGATCCCAAGTGAGCCTCTGTAAGTCTTTCATACTCTTTATAGTACAGCAGTTGGGTTCTGCTTTTCAGCCAATTCCATTTTCTGACAGTGGTCCAGTCCCTCTTGTGTCAGATACATGGAGGAAACTTGTATGAGGATAACAATACTAGATCTAGATACTTACTGTACTTTTATCTTGCAGTTTAATTTGCCATTCCAGAAGTAGTTACGTTCCTGATAGACTCCTGTACCTTATAATTGATAGCACCAAAGTCTAGTTTGATTCTTAACATATATGTAAAGCAGAGATACGGAAGTGTGTCTCTCTAAATCAGAGATTCTTAATCTTTGGTCCATCAGGTGTTTTTGAAATTCACATCCCAGAATCCCTTGCCATTAGCCATGCTGGCTGGGGCTTCTGGAAGGGCAGAAAATCAGGAAGACTGAATGCTGAGAACCACTATTCCACATTGTGTTGTACTGCAACACCTGTCAGCCATAGCAAATATAGCCAAGAAAGGGGTGTTTCAGTCTAAGAACATCTGTAGGGCCCATCCTGATACAAAAGGAAAAATTTTCAATTCAGGTTAAGAATAGGACTTGGGTGCTAGATGTTTATAGTAATTCTTGGGGGCACTGTTTGAAGATATGCATACACAAATGCAGAACTCTTTGTAGGGTGGGATGCAAAAGTAACAGGTTTTAACTGCCTTCAGCTAACATTAGATTCCAGAGGAATGTGTAGATTCTATTTCAAAAACTGGAGGAATATGTGAACACTTATTTTTGTTTGTTTGTTTGATTTTCAGCTTCCAGAAAGATCAATATTTCAAATCAAGCAGTATGACCCAATGAATCACGGGATATCTGAATGGCAACTAGAGGAAGCTCAGGTGTTCTGGGACAAAAAGGAGCAAAGCTTAGCACTGAATATTCTAAAGGAGATGATAAAAAAATTGGATCACGATTGGTTCAAGGTAATGTGGTACATTTTGTGCTGTGTTAATTCAACAGTAGCGACATAAATTAAACTCCAGTTTCTGTTTTGAGGAAACCACATGTGTGTTTAAGGACCTTGAGCAAAAAACTTATTGAAAAGAGAAATTAAAGATTTTTAATTTTTTTTAATAACAATTAAAAATTGTTAATATGTTGAGGGGCAGTTTCTATTTTAGAATGTCTGACATACATGACTATGTTTTGTTCAAAGGTTGAAAAAGACCCAGGGTTGAGATTAATTTACACAGAGTGTCTCAGATTATGTGGAAGCTGGCTGGCAGAGACTTGCTTAGAAAATCCTACAGTAATTATGCAGAATTACTTGGAAAAGGTAAAGAACTATGAATCATACAGTTTTTGCGAAAGATTTGAAAATCTGTTATTTCTGTAAAAAAAAATCTTACTTCTATAGTTGTTTAATCTCATTAAAGAATCAGAGGTTTTGTTTAATGGCTAGGATAGCGTATTATCATTTTCACAACTTTTGTTCTAGGCAGTAGAAGTTGCTGGAAGCCAAAAGAGTGACACGAGTGATGAGCTGAAGAGTGGAAAAATGAAGGCTTTTCTGTCCTTGGCTCGTTTTTCAGACACTCAGTATCAAAGAATTGAAAATTATATGAAATCATCAGAGTTTGAAAACAAGCAGGCTTTACTGAGGAAAGCTAAGGAGGAAGTTGGCCTTCTAAGAGAACATAAGGTGCAGACAAACAGGTAGATCTCTTAACTAGTTATGTTACTATGAGTAGACAGTAAGCTATTGTTGGTCTAGTAAGTGATTAGCTAAATAGTTGTTATTTTGTTATCTGGTTTCTCAGAGAAAAGGGAAATAAGTACAGATCTTCGAGGCTGTCACTTTCTCCTGTTATTGAAGTTGTTTAATTATATTGCATTGTTAGAAAACTATGCAGTTGGACCAAGTAACCTGAGAAATATGTTTGTTATGAGAAAATGACCAGATTTTTCTTTAAAAAGAAAAATTAAAAACAGCATCTATCAGGATTGATACAACTGAACTTTAAATTTCTGGTGTTTTTAAATGTCTGTTAAAAAGATACACAGTCAAAGTTCAACGGGAGCTGGAACTGGATGAATGTGCAATTCGTGCGTTGGCAGAAGATCGTAAACGTTTCTTGTGCAAAGCCATTGAGAACTACATCAGCTGTTTACTGAGTGGGGAGGAGCATGATATGTGGATCTTCCGGCTCTGTTCCCTCTGGCTTGAGAACTCTGGGATTTCTGAAGTCAATGGAATGATTCAAGTTAGTCTCACTACACTTTTATTACGTCTGTATTTCTATATAATTTTGTAGTGAAGTAGAGAGCCTAGAAATAAACTGGTAAGCAGTGGTATTGTTGTAACAAGGATGTTGTATATTCCCTGTGACTAACCCTCATTACTAGTCTGACTGCAACTCTTTGAACCATCTGAAGTTCAGATAGATAGATTTATTTATATCTATATGCGTATGCGTAACAGAAAATTGTCTCAGTGGCTTTCAGTGTAGAAAGAAACATTATCCAGTGTTTTTTCAATATATGCTAGGCAATGCCTACTAAAATATCCGTATTTCTAAGATGAAAAGCTATGACAGTGTGACCAACTCAAAGATATCTTGTCCTAATATACTAGGGGTAGGGAAAGGAGAGTGCAACCCACAACTCAGTGTGGTCCCAAATCTGTGTTTGTGTTCGCAAATCCTCTAGCATCCCCCAAACTTTTTGGAATTGTTTTGCCCCAAACACCTCCCAGCAGGTCCTAGGGTAGAGATCGATTTGGCCCATTTTGCCTACCAGTTACTTCTTGTTGGAAAAAAAAAAGGCTCTGTTTCGCCTAAAATGGCCTGGTGTGCCCCCCAAATGTGGCAAAAATCCCCCCAAGCCCCCTGGGTGTATTCGGGAACATTTTGGTAAAATTTTTGACACTTGTTTTTGGGGAGGTGGGGGCACAGTAGAGGGCCAGTGTTGCCCTCTAACCTCTGAAAATTGCCAGCTCCTGTAATAAACCAAACACTTGAGTTGATTATACCTGGGAGTGAGTCTAAATAGAGAGCCTGGTATGTCAGTTGAGCAGTGGGGCAGCTAGAAAAGTATAAATTCTGATCTATTGCTCTGACAAGAAGGCTTTAGATGTCAGTTTTATATTATCTCTAGCTCTGGAATAATTTTTATTAATTTGTGGCTTTCTTGGAGTATTTTTGACTCTATATTTTATTATTTATTTAATAAAATATTTGTATCCTACCCTTTATCCAATGATCTCAGGGCAGCTTACAGTAAAATCAACTTAGAACAATAAATAATTGCAAAGATTTAAAATATTAGAAACAGACAATTTAAAACTGAAAACAGTCTTGAATAACATAACTGGCTTGCCTAACATTTAGAAAAGGTATATTTAGAAAAATACCTTGCCATGTAATAACAACTGCACATAGAAACAATTATGTTGAAGTACTAATATTATTTCCCTGCTGCTTTTGTTTCCTCTCTTTGTTTCATGTTCATCTGCTATTCAACAGAAGGAGGCAGGGAAAATACCATCCTACAAGTTCCTACCTTTAATGTATCAACTGGCTGCTCGAATGGGAACCAAGCTGATCGGATTTCATCAGATTTTGAATAACGTAATCATTCTTTGTCATGAAGTTTCATCTTCACCTGACACTTGAATATGTCTTCATTTTCTTTAATAATTTTGTGTTCATTTGACTGGATTTTAATATTTTAGCTATTTGCCTCTTTGCTGCTTTTTGAATTGCTTACTAGAATTGCTAATTGAATACTGAAATATATCCTTGGTGAATGCTTTAGCATATAATTGGACTTTTGGCTACAGATGAGAGAAGCTGTTTTTGTTCTGTGTAGAGTTGGCATATTAGTCCCCCACCCCCACCCGGCCACCGCATCAAGAGGGAGGTGTGCCTTTTCAATAGATGTATGGTTCTGTTGCTTGTCCAGCCTTTTCTTTGTGTCTCTTTTTGCCTTTTGCTCCCTTGCCGTTCATTGCCAACACACACCTTGTAACTGTCTTCATCTTTCCATCTTGAGCTTTGTCTGTCTGGCCTAAATCTGCTTGTTAGGTACACCTGTTAAATCAATGGAAATTGCTCAATCAAGACTTAGATAAACTCAGTTGATTCAGTGTATGCGTCTCTTCTGCTTGGAATTAACAATCAGATTATTTAGGTTTAGTCCTCTGTTTTTGTCCCTAACCTTTCTGTTCTCATCCAGACTCTTCCTCCTGCTAACTTTGCATTTGGTTCTCCTGTATCTCACTCTGTTTGATTTTAGTAAAGGGGGGAGGCAAGCACCCCCAATGAAGTGTGTATGTATATGAACTTTCCATCCGGCAGTGAGGGCATGCAAATAGTCAAAGAACCTGAGAGCTTGCATTTGCATTCATCAGCACCTCATGTGCAGGGCAGGTGGAGGGTCGACCCCATTTATACACTGGCAAATACTATTTGCCAGTGTATAAGACACACTAGCATATACGACACGATTCAAACAGTATTTTGGGGGGGGGGGGTAGTGAGTCTTATATGGCAGCAAATACAGTAAATCATATTGAGTGTTTGGTGTTCGATTTAATGTTTAAATTACTTTAAGAAATTTAGCTCTCTCTATATATTTTAAAAAATTTTAACATTTCCAATATCTTTATTTTAATAGCTTATAGCAAGAATCTCTCTAGACCATCCACATCACACTTTATTTATAATCTTGGCATTGGCAAACGCCAACAAAGATGAACTCTTGACAAAGCCAGAAGCAGCTAGAAGAAGCAATCTAACAAAAAACATGCCAAAAGAAACCTCCCTGCTTGACATGGTACTTTAACTTTACTCTATTGTGTGTATTTGAGGCTGTGAAAAATGTTTGTTTCAATATTATGGTTGGGGACCATGCTTAGGATCGTAGTCAATTTGCCAACCAAAACTTTGTCCAATTTCCTTGTCATTCTGTTATTTTCAGTGTTATGACTAATTTTTGTGGAGAATATCCACAAGTTGCGATTTCTATTAAGCAGCTTGCTTGCTTTTTGATTCTGTAGGATCGAATAGAGGCTGCTAGCAATATAATTAATATTGTGAAACACAGAAGAACTGATATGGTGGCAAATATTGAAAGCCTTTGTGATGCTTATATCACTTTAGCAAACTTGGATGCAAGTCGCTGGAAATCACAAAAAAGTAAGAATTTGGGGAATAGAGGAACTTGTAATTGACAGCACCCACTTCAAGTCCAAGCTCTCTAGTTAAATTTGTGGAAATATTAAGTTCTTTGGTTGTTGGTGGGGTTTTTTTTTGAGGGGGGGGAATATTTTTGGAGATTATAGATAAGTGTTTGTTATACAATTAATTCCATCTAATGTATATAGATATAAGTTCTGCTAGATTGAAACAACGCTCATTGTCATTGGTTCATTTTTAAAATATATCGATAGATAGCTGTTCAAATATCTGGGTTAGATTAATTTGTATTAGTATCAACTGTCTCTGTCAGGAACTGAATCCACACACACAAATATAACAGTGCATAAACACTATTTATTTGGAGCGTGATGCATCGTACAGGACTTCAGTGAATGAACAGGGGGTAATTAGCAAGATTCAAAATATAAAAGGCAAAGAATACATCATCCTGCCCGCAAGAGACCTTGAAGTGTCTGGTGTAGCCTAGCTGCGCTTATCACTACATTCCTAGCTTTGTTTACCTAACGGTCTCTGGTTCTCATACCTTGTTACAAGCAAGCTGCTACTTAACTCCTGCTACATATCCCATAATTAAAATATGGAGGGCTACCCAACAGTCTCTACATAAACTCAAGATCAATGTGTTGCCTTTCCCATGAGAGATATATGTTTAATATTGGAATTTCAGTAGTTCAGTAGTTTATTGATTTTTGCAGGAGGTGTAACTATCCCATCCGATCAACCTATTACTAAGTTAAAGGATTTGGAAGATGTTGTTGTACCTACCATGGAAATTAAGGTAAATAAAACAGATAACAATTCTTACTCAACCAGCACAGCACCATGTTCATTTCGGGATAGTAGATAGATAAATAACTGCATAGTAATGACAGAGCAATATCTAAATTTATGATTTTAGGTGGATCCGAGTGGAAGATATGAAAATTTGGTTACAATAAGGTCATTCAAGCCAGAATTTCACTTAGCAGGTGGTCTTAATCTACCCAAAATAATAGATTGTGTTGGATCCGATGGGATTGAGAGGAGGCAACTTGTTAAGGTGAGTTCTCTGTGTTATAAATTTTTGAGGCAAGTTTCATAGACTAAAAGAAAGTTGTCACCTGAGTGCACAAGACTGAATTTTTAACACTTACACACTTTGCCAAGCCTGGTTCAGGCACCCTTCTGCAACATTATCAAATTGTGCTGTTAGGTATTTAACAGGGCCTAAGATGTTTTTCATGTGTATAGGCGCTCATATAATACAGTCTTTTCATATGGCTATACCACATAAAAAGAACAATGGGAAATTGCCCATTATGCACACAGGTTTAAAGCATGGAAGCCTGTCCAGTACTAAGCTCCTTCTACGTTGGATAAAAAAATATGATGTGTCAGTGCATCTAAATATGAGACTCCTGCTCATTCCATTGCAATTCTTAAATGCTACAGTTATGTATCATACATGTATGATAAAATGTATTGCACTGGAAACATTTTTTTCGGTTGAGTTGGGCAGTTGTGGAAGGTTTAAGGGCCACATTGGCTTTCCCATGGGACCTTAGAGGACTTCAATCTCTGCCACATTCCACAGAGCAATTTCTATTTTATTTTTTATTTTTATTAAAAACCAAAAAAGCCCCCCCAGGACCATAGAAAGAAAGTCAAAGGAGAGGCCTGTTTTCAAACACAATGCAAACTAAAAGTCAACCCTATGTGGTAGAGAGAGAGCATTTTTGGAGGAAAAAAAACTTTTCTAACTTTTTGGTCATCTTTTTGAGGAGGGTGCTGGAGGCAGTTGGGGGCCTCAGAAATGACCTTTTGGCCATACTTTCCCAACCCTGTTTTAAGTGGATATTAACTAATTTCATTTTATAACGTGGTGGTTGAAAATACTTTGGTATTCCAATGTAAAAATGATAGAAACTTAGTGGGCAGTTGATGCAGTAATAAATGAAAGGATCTGCTTAAGTATGTTCATTAGTATTTTGTTTACAACATGTGCAAAGTATTTCTTGGCTTCTGAACAACTACAAAGACTAATTGTACAGTGACAACACACTTATAAATACTACTGTGTTGCCTGCTTAAGGTGCTATTCTTGACACACGTTTTGCGCGCTTGAGTTCCATTTACTTTTGAGTAAACATATATTGCATCAGGCAGCATGAGTTAATTTTGTATTCATTCTCAACTGATACGCCAGGAAAATTGTATGTCATTGCTTTTCTTATATATCCTGAAGGGCCGTGATGACCTGAGGCAGGATGCAGTCATGCAGCAGGTTTTCCAGATGTGCAATACGTTGCTCCAGGAAAACACTGAAACCAGAAAGAGAAAGTTGACTATCCGCAGATACAAGGCAAGCTTTATTGTTTGTGAGTCAAAATTACACAGACACAACATAATCTGGTTACACACACAACATGGTCAACATAATAATGAAGCTGTTTTATCTATATAAAGACCCTTGCTCCATCTAGTGCAACACTTTTGATTCTGTCTGACTGTGCTCTTTCTCAGTACTTCCCTATAGAGATTATTTTAACTGTGGATGAAATCAGCTGAAATTTAATCTTGTTGCAAAGCATTTGCTCTGCTACTGAGCCTACCATGCTTCCTCTCTATCATATGCGACTGCCTTATACCATTAGAACGTTGGTCCATTACCACTACCATCTTTTTCATTATTAGTTATCTGAGACCTTGGTAAGCATTCTTGGACAATCTGTACAGAAAGTCTTGTGTTATACTACTGAGCTGATAATCTTTCCTCCTTGCAGTCCACAGTTCAAGAAGGTGTCATGAACACCAATCCTCCCTTCATCCAGACTTCTCTATCCTCCCTTTCCTTTCTGGTGGAACCATGGTTCCATGCTAATATCCTCTAGGAAGCAAACCAGAGTTTCTTCATGGATCAGCAGCTGCAACCACAATTTGAACCTGTTTGTGAGAACTATGGTTACAAAAGATCATCAATGATGCCAGTGAACATATCTCTGCTTATTTCTTAGGTAGTTCCCCTCTCTCAGAGAAGCGGTGTCTTAGAGTGGTGTACAGGAACAATTCCCCTGGGTGAATTCCTTGTCAATACTGACCGCAGTGCTCACAAACGATATAGACCAAAAGACTATAGTAACTTAGAATGCCAAAAGAAAATGATGGTGAGTAGAAGTGAATAAGTAACTTTTTTTCATCAAGTGTTTTCCCTGTGTGGAAAGTTAACATGAGAAAACTTACTGGATCATGCAACCTTATAGATGAATTAAAAATATGGTTTTCAGCACAGGAGGGATTAGACTAAAATAATGGATCAAAATCATTCATATGTAATGAAAATCAGATGGTTTCATGACCATTGTGCTGCATAATTCAACATAAAGCAATAGATTCATTTCTGGATAAGAATTCAGAGTATATCACATGGCCCCTAAACCAATTTTTCAAAGCAAAACATTGGCAATCACAACATCAGACCTGTCATACAAGTTTTCCTGATGATATGGATGAGTTGAGCCTTTTCAAATGATGATTTGCCAGCATTTTTTCTATTTCTTGACACTGGAAAAGCAGAAGAATATTTAAATAGGAAATAAAAGTATCTGACGATTTTGCAGCAAGCATTGTTCAATACGGATGCTTCAGATTTAATTAATACATATGAAACTAGACAAAAGAAGACAGGAACTTGTTGAGTGCCTCCACCAACTTTTTGTGCTTTCATAAAAAGATCAGTCTCACATTTAGAGAACTCTGACAATAGTAAAAAGTAGGTGACACTGCAGGAGAGGGTGGCAGAGACAAGGATGGTATAACAGCTGCATCAGTAGCTGGCTTTTTTGTAAAGGTGCTGAGGGACTTTGAAATACATTCTGTGGATGTTGCAGGGGAACAGTCCACAGCACATGAGTTGCAGCCCTCACACTAGCCCCAGAGACAGGAGTCGCATGATTTTGTCCATTTTGCCTCTTGCCTTCTCTCTCCCCCTTCAGTTTTTTTCTGCCTTGCTAGCTACAGTCCCTCCTTTCCCTTCTGTTTCCTTTTCTGTTTTACTTAATTCATGACACTGGTGGGGTGGGGGCAGGATGGCATCCTAAGAGGTGGACTGGCATCGGACAGCTTTAAGTCTAACCACTGTGAGGTATAAAGCCTTTTTAGCAACTCTAGACAGGACAGATTTCTTCCCATAGTTGAGGGGGAAACAAAGGGGCACAATTGTAATCAGTGCTCAGTAACTCAGAAGATTAGACCAGAGGGTGAAGAAGTGTGAGTTTTGAGTCACAGACAGAGCGAAGGGTTTGTAGAGCACCCACAGCCTCACTAAAGAAGCCAGAGATTGCTTGTCAGTGCCACAATTGCCCCTTAGAGTAAGCTTGCAAAGAATTCATTTTGACAAACTGAATACACCTAAAAAGATGATCAAATCTAATTTTAAAACCTTTTAATCTGAAAAACTTCAATACAGAGAAGATAAATAATAGCTAAGAAAGAACTATAAAAAACTTAAAAATATATAAAGAAACTTTATAGATAAGTGACAATTATATATTTGAAATTTTATGAAAGAAATTCAAAGATATATTCTGTTTGATGAAGATCTATGACCTTTTCTGTATGACATTGCTATAGCATGATGGGGAAGTGTTGGCAGCAGTCTGCGAGTTGTGCTTTTACACGTCGTCGCACTCCCACTGCCAGTGCACT
This sequence comes from Cyclura pinguis, assembly GCA_030412105.1. Classification (NCBI taxonomy): domain Eukaryota; kingdom Metazoa; phylum Chordata; class Lepidosauria; order Squamata; family Iguanidae; genus Cyclura; species Cyclura pinguis. The sequence goes on along the minus strand of CM059601.1, from coordinate 264,057,777 downwards.
CCCACCTGTTGTGATCATGGGATATTTGCTTAACGGAAAAATCTGTTAAGTGCCCGCGAACGTGCAACGCTCCCATCACTGCCGGCCATGCGGAAGGGGTGGAAACGTAATCGCATGCTTCCTTCCCCAGCACTGCACAGGAAGGAGGCTGGCTGCACTGTGGAAGAAAAGAGCGTGTTGCTTGCACTCCCTTTCGCACAGAGTTGAGCGGACAGGGAGCAGCGTTCGTGTTGCACTCCCTTCCTGGCAAAGGTACTGCCTGGACCACGATGGGAGGACAATGGAAGAAGGTGTGGTGTGGAAATGGCCTATGACAGTACTTATAATAGGGTTTAATCTAGCAAAACAAAAGGAGAAGGGACTGGTCAGATATCTACTTGACTAAGAAATGTCTTAAAATTGGAAAGAAGGAAGACTCTGTCTGTCACCTAAGACTGAACTGACTTCAGAATAAGCTTAAACTGAAAGGGAACAGTGCATAAAACCAAAGAAAATAGAATGAAAGAAATAAAATATCATCGGAACCGGTAGAAGAACAAAACAAAAGACTTGGAACTTCCCCGTATTTTTTGAATTTTGAACTGTTTTTGATATGTGAGACAGAAGAAGATGAGAACAGTTGACACAGAACAGCGGGTGAGATGGAGAAAAAAGATGTGAAAGTAGAGATTGAGATGGAGAGATGGGGACAGAGAAGAATAAGCTAGAAGGGAACCTAGAATATAAACTATTTTGAAAGCTGAGAAGAAGCAGAAGACAAGAAAGATAAAAGGTTAAAAAAAAGAAAAGGAAAGAGAAGGAGAGATATATTTGGAAAAGCTCTTCTCCCAAAAAGGGAATCTTTCGAACAGTTTAGATAACAAAACACTACTAAACCCAACAGACTAAATTATTTTGAACTATATATTAAGCTGCTCTTTCTCAACTATGCAGTATTGATCATCAGTAGATAGTCTTATATATATACAAGTCAATAAAAGTCATTTATAAATATATGGAGATTCTTAGAGTTATTACTGGTCATTACAAAGTTATTTGTAATTTAATTTAAGTTACAATATAGTTTGAGTAGACATTGTTGAGATAGATAAAATTAAAGCATGAATGTAAATGTCAATTCTAGAACTCCACAGCTGCATTTTCATGTTTACCCACTAGCTTATCATTATTAATAGCTAGGCTGGCTTTATGCTCAGAACCAGCCAGTGTCTGTACTCTCAGTTGCAGACACACCTTCTACAATACGTAAAGCTTTCTGCATTATATTTTATGCTTTCTAGACACTATTTACTTTTCTAGGTATTAAATTTTGCAGACTATATCCATCTTCCATACTCTAGCACTTTATCCAGTACATCACAGTGCTTCACTGTGGCTTTGAGCTGTATTACCTATATCCAATAATTTCATATCTGTTAAAGGGAGGAAGTACTCAGTACTTTCTGTGTGTGTTAGTGTTTTCACAAGCCTAGCTGTGTATAAACAAAGATAAAAAGATGTTTTCTTACCAGCTCCATCACATGAGCTCAGTGAAAAAGTACTACTAAGACAAACAAATGTTGTCTCCAAATTATTTGTGGGTTCTTTTCAAAGGAGGCACAAAAGAAAAGTTTTGAAGAGAAATATGCTATCTTCATGGATATATGCCAGAATTTTCAACCTGTATTTCGCTACTTCTGTATGGAGAAATTTCTGGATCCAGCAGTGTGGTTTGAGAAACGGTTGGCATATACTCGTAGTGTTGCCACTTCATCAATAGGTAAAATACAGACAATCCTTTTTGCCAGGCTTTTATCTCCTTTACTTTCTCAGATCTCAATAAAATTGACCCTTCTATGCTTTTTTAAAAGCACACCTGAACTACTTGATGTGGTGTACTGCTTAACAGTTAGGGGAATCCCACCTACCTCTATTCAGCTTTTAAATAATGTACTTGCTGTGCTTTTGTATATGATTTACCCTTATTGTCATGAACAGAAAAGCAGAAAAGCAGAACTTCCAGATGCATGTGGTAACTAGAGTTCATTTTAATCCTCTCTTGACTCTTGAAATATGGCAAAAAAAATGCTAGTGTTATGCCCGTGTCATCAGTTCCATCTGCATGTGATTATATCACTGGGATAGATTTTTTTTTCTGGCTTGTAAAAAAATAAAGTTATAATTTATATCCCTATGAGTACAAATGAAAATGAAATAATTTTATTATTAAAAATAATAAAGCTTGCCTTTTCTGTATAGATTGTAAGTTACCTCACACTTCAACGTCTCTAGAATGCACCTCTATTGAGGTCTTTTAAACTGAATCCATTTATTGACTTAGAAATATAAATAAGTGATAAATGATTTGGAGGACAGTATTTTTTTTCCCATGGATCCTTTATCTCAAATGTGCTTAATACAGTGAGAAACAGAGACTGATTGTAAAATACTGTTACAGTTTTTCAAGCACCATTGTTTTTTATCATTCTTATTGTTGTTTCATATGTATTTCTGGATGAGTATCAGGAAGAAAGTTAATGGTATGTGAGGGGTAATAGCAAGATCTATTGTTGCCCAAAATGGTACATCTTCTCAGCTGTGAGATGAACATGGAATGTATACTGACGATACACACTAAAGCACTAGTGATATCAATTAATACTATGTATAGGAGAGAGATGCACTCATATGTATATTGTTTTCTGTCCTTAATCTAGATGGGATACAGAGGTTTTATGCATGCACCCCAACTATTCAGTCTGTCTCTTTCCACCACAGCTCTTTCATCCTTTCAGAAATGATTGCTGAAGTTCAGGGAGCCCTAACCAGTGAAAACTTTGGTGGAAAAGTAAAATTAGGCTTCTGCTGTACCCATGCACATAAAACAGCTTTTAAGACTCCAAACTTGTTTTTACCAGATTTATACAAGCCGGATGTCCTCTCTGATAGCTCTTATATACTTACAGAAATATACCTACACAAGTCAGTACAGCCAGATGCAGACTGTAATGCAAATTTATCTGGCTTGATTTGAATACCTTCCTCTTTCAGTTGGCTACATACTTGGTCTTGGGGACAGACATGTGCAGAATATTCTGTTAGATGAGCAAAGTGCAGAACTTGTGCACATTGATCTAGGTGAGTATATAAAAGCAAGAGATGATACTTAGAATTTTATTTGCTTTGCATATATCAAACCCTTTAAAATATTTGTTTTCTCTCCTTTCTGTTAGGTGTTGCTTTTGAGCAGGGGAAGATCCTTCCTACACCAGAGACTGTACCTTTTAGGCTAACAAGAGATATAGTAGATGGGATGGGTATCACTGGTGTAGAGGGAGTCTTCAGGAGGTAAAGTATAAAATGTGAAACTACATTTCATCTCTGAGCACTATATTTTTAGGTGTACAACAGAGTTTCATCTATTTACTTGTTGGAGAAACACTCAGTAATTAACCAATGAGAACCATGGTTGTTAACAATAAAGTATACAGCCCAGTGAGAACCACTTTGATTTGATTTATATCCCACCTTTTTTTCTCAACATTGGATCCAAGGCAGCTTACAACAAAGTTAAAACACAATATAGTTTAAAAAAATGCTGTTAAAAAGTAGAAATAGGTTGTAAAGTGTTCTATTGCCTGTTAAAATAAAATGTACTCTTGTAGTGAAGGTGTTAGTGGCAATAGTTTAGAAACTGATATTTATTTGAAATTATTTTCTAGATGCTGTGAAAAAACTATGGCTGTTATGCGAAACTCCCAAGAAGCTTTGCTAACTATTGTAGAAGTAAGTGTTTTTTTCCTTCAGATAAAAAAAGTCAGTTTCTTCTTTTTTTGTAAAACTTCCTCAAATTCACATATTCTTTGATCCTAAACCATTATTTTCAACTATTTTAAAATGCTGCATCTTAATATTAGATACCCTAAAAGTTTAATTCTGTTATGAAGAACCTTTCAATACCTAGTATAACAGGAGTGGTATGGTGTTGCTAGAGCTTTTTAATTAAACTCTTTGTTGTTTCAGGAGAGCAGGATGTTTTAAGAAGGGAAGTGATACTAGACTGACACATATAAAACTATTTTAAAAGAAAGTAAAAATAAGATAAATTATTAAAAATTTGGAAGCGTCCATCCAGGCCAGTCACAGCATATGGAAATGCACATGAATAGCTCTGCACCATGAGAGACTGTTTCCACATAACACATTCTGGTTAAAAAACAAAATGGGCACCACTGCAGCTGCTGGTGCAAAAGGTTTCCTGAGTAATGCTCAACTGGTTTTGTAAAAAGACCAGTAGATGAGGTAGGTGGGACTCCCTAGATAAGGCACAAAACATGGGCCACCGCTTTTGCTACCCCCACAACACACACCAAAACCCTATTCCTGAATTGTCACTTTTCCTCTGAAGGACAGAGCAAGGCATCCCCAATCCTGTAGAAAAACGTATCAGAGGGAAAAAGTTCCTTTAGGTAAAGTTTAGATAGCGCTTCTCATGCTATCTGATAGGGAAGACCAGCATTTTTTTTCCATTGTGCCAGGGACCGATCCCATATTTGCATCCATTGGGTGGTTATTGCTGCTGCTGCTGTTGTTGTATGCCTATAAGGCTTTTCTAATTTATGGTGACCCTGAGGTGAACCTACCTCAGGAGTTTTCTGCAGCTCAGAGCATATGATGTGCCCAAGGATACCCGGAGGGTTTCCATGGCTGAGTAGGGAATCAAACCCTGGTCTCCAGGGTTGTAGTCCAGTGCTCAAACCACTACACACCACTCTGGCTCATCTGTTGGGTACAGCTTCTTTTCTTTCCAAGAAATTCACCACAGACGGGTAGCTGATGGCTTGCAGACTGGTACTGGTCTGTGGGTCACCATTTTAAGTAACACTAGTTCAGATCAAAATAATTTATTCTACCTGGCAAAGTTGGATGTAACTTTGATTTATCATTCACCAGTTATGTCCAGACTGAACTTCAGTAATTAATGCTCTTTGTACGGAGCGCCTTTAAAGATAGTTTAGAAAAAAGATGGTTTAAACTGCAGCCACCAAGATGCACATATTACATTGCTCCTACACAAAATTGTTTCTGGGTTCAGTTTAAAGGGTTGTTGACCTTTAAAGCACTGTATGGCTCAGTGCTAGGTTATGGCATGATTGTGCCTATATAAACCTGCCAGAGTCCTAAAAACAGTATCAAAAACCTGTTTTCTTACCCATCATCAGTCAAGAATTGATTCATAGGCAGTAGTATCAGGTCCTTCTGGGTGATGTAGACTTTTCTCCCAAAAGCATTTTGCTGATTTTAGACAGGTTTTTGAAAAGTTCATATTCTCTTTTATGGTGTGCGTGATACACATATGGGTAACCTCTGTGTATAACGTACATCTTTTGGAAGCTTCTAAAGCTGAACTATCATTTGGGCTGTACCCTGTCCCCCTTCAGTCTGCATGTCCAGCCATGTTTCCTGCTGAGTCTGTCAGTTCTTCAAGCTTTTATGTTAGTTCTCAGATGTTTCAATGCTGGATTCTCAAGATTAGTGTGCTGTGGGATTTCTTTCTGCCTGTTTTTGAAATTTGAACACATAAAGGCAACTCCACAAGTAGATTGGCATTTCATAAAGTAGTAAATAGTGTTTGCATTTGCTTTTGTCTGGAATACTTATGTGCTTAATTAGTAGAATATAGAAATTACTTATTATTGAGGTGCAAACAGTTAACAATGCTTCTGCTGGTGTTAAACTAGGTTCATCTGAAAATATTTTTGCATTTTGCCTTGGTGTCTAGGTACTTCTGTATGACCCCCTTTTTGACTGGACCATGAACCCTTTAAAAGCTTTGTATCTGCAGCAAAGGCCAGAGGATGAGGCTGAGGTCAGCTCCAGCCTCAATGCTGCTGATCAAGGATGTAGCAAAAAAGCAAAGTAAGTAATCTCTGTCTGCCTTACTATTATTATTTATTTGCTAGTTAATCATTTACTTAATCAAACCTTTAACTGTGTTATCTTATTTTCAGTGGTGATAACCAGACCTTTAATAAAGTAGCTGAGCGTGTGTTGATGCGGCTGCAGGAGAAGCTCAAAGGAGTGGAGGAGGGAACAGTGCTCAGCGTGGGAGGCCAGGTCAATCTTCTCATACAGCAAGCCATGGACCCAAAGAATCTCAGCCGCCTCTTTCCAGGGTGGAAAGCATGGGTCTGAAAATGTGTGGTTGATTTTAAGAAGCAAACAGTGACCAGATCTGATTTTTTGAAAAAATTGTGTCCCGTATTTCATATTTTAATGGTACATAGAGAAAATACGGCCTAAATCCAGGGTCTCAGTGCCATCTGACAGCCAGTGTAACAGAGCTTTCTCCAGTCCCTCTTCCCCCATAGCCCTCTGCAACCTTAGAAACATCTCTGGACAGTTTGCCAGCCTTCTAGAGCTGATCTTTGTATGAGATGTATGGCAAGCTACAGTAGGGAGGGGTACTGCCCTGTCATGATTACACTGAAAGAAGCAGTTACGTTAGTCAGTGTACTTTGCTGGATCCCAGACAAAGTGTTGAAGTATTGATTTGAAACCTATTGAACCATAAGCTTTGAGTCTGAATATTTAGAGTGTCTTGTAGCACTTCCTTCATCAGTGCAGGGTTGTGAAGGAGCTGCAATTACATTACCATGCCTAGGCTTTCATTGGTCCTTTAAAAACTCACTTAATTTCAGAAGGTTAATGCTGCAATCACAGACTTTAGCAAAATAAAATAATAGTGCCTTTCAGTAAACCCTATGTCTTATAGTTTGGGAGTTTTGCTGCAATGTTGTTGCTTTATTTTAAAACAATTAGGATTGACATAGGCACAGTGGTACCTTTGCCTTGCTGCTTTGCAATGTACTTCACTAAAAGAGAGTGGCACTAGACTTGTAAAAGTGCACTCAGGCACCATTTTTACATAGTAAAAATTCCATGCATCCCAGCTGTAGATGGGCCTTGGAAATTGATTTATGGTCTGCAAGAGAAGTGTGCAGTGTTACCCCCTTGCTCTCAAAATGAGGACAAGGAACTTAAATGTTATGCTTTATGTATCATATTGAAAAAAACTGACATACAGCACAAGGTACATTTTAAATACTGGGAAGGAAAGATCGGTAAAAAAAAATATGTACGTTTGTCAAACTGTACCACTGGTACTGGATTGCTTTCATCATTGTTTCTTGCAGCTGGAATTAAAGTCAAACAGGTATAATCTATCCAGTGTGCATAAAGGTGTGGGTGTCTTTTTATTTTTTAGAAATATTGATAGTTTTTTTTAACAAACTAAAGAATTCAAATGGAAGTTTTACCATAAGATTGCAAAAATCTTACCATGTCCATAACTTCTTGAAACCTGTTTTTTCTCATGGAAAGAGTGACCTACCTACATTTCATTTAAAAATATATACATTTCAATCCAATTTGTAATGATTATGTTAATGCTTGCAGGAAAGCCTGCGGGGAAAAGCTGAAGGGACATTATAAATTAAAAAGAACTTACTAAAGTTAGATAAAAGATGCAAAATCATAGTTACTTGTTTTTATAATGTAATGCTGGCCATGTGTATATTGTTCAAATGAAAAGAATAAATTTGTTCATGTACTATTTATTGAACTGTGTGAGTATTGGAGAAACACTTATCCTCAAGATGTTTTCAGTAACAGCTCACATAATCTCTTACTCCTGCCCATGTTGGCTAAGGTTTCTGAAAGTTGAAGTTTAAGGTATCTGAAGAGGTAAAACTGACCACCTTTGCTACCAGTGCTAATAGAAGCTGCCAGATCTGGCATACCAGAGAGATCTGATGTGACAGAATTTCTTGCTTGTGCAATAAAGCTTAAATTCTTGTAGATAATCATCTGTCTCTAAAACACCTTTTATAGTTTTTTTTCTAAGTGAAGCAGCTATGGAGTGAACTACAAGAATTTGCCTTTCTTTTGGTATAGAAAAAGGCTGTTCAGAATCTTTCAGGTGGCAAGTAGTGGTAGCATGTAATGCATAATGTCGAATGGAATTCTGCAAAATTTGCGCTCCCTAAAGATTTAGGCCACCTATAGAGTAGTGTACTAAATGAGCAAGCCCATAAATGAGGGAGTTTAATGAGGGAGTTTAATCCCTTGTTCTGACAAGAAAAAGTTAACCAGATTTATCAATTTATATTTAGGAAGTTTAATGGAAAAACACAGTTTGACAAGCACCAACTGTTATGTTGGTCTGGACCTGCCATGGTTACAGCCAGCAATAGCACTGCAGGTCAGTAGCCACTGCAGTTTGTGCTGCCCGATACACATACACATCTTCAAGTTTAGAATGCTTGTGTGCACAGCTAATTTCTGGAGCCATAGGAAGGGGTAGAAAATGCAGCACACTTGTAAGAGGAACACACAGTAAGAAGAGACTAGCTTCAAGGCTTTTTTTCAATCAGTATTTTATTCTGTACAGCTTCAGCAACCAGCGTCAGTAACGGAACATGTGCCATTTGATCATGTGTGTGTATGTGCCTTCAAGTTGCCTGTCAACTTACAGCAACCCCACGAATTTTCATAGGGTTTCTTTAGGCAAGAAATACTCAGAGGTGGTTTTGCCAATTCCTTCTTCTGAAGGAGGAACACACACCTGGTATTCATCGAATCAAATCCCATCAGAGTACTAACCAGGGCTGATCCTGTTTAACTTCCAAGATCAGACAGGATCTGGTGCCGTAGGGCATTTAGGCCCATCCCATTTGATCATACTCAGCTCCAAATCTGACTGTAACAGGAGCATCTGGCATGCTACAGGATATGATGAAGCACTTAATTCTGAAGTTTCTACACAGCTGAGTTGCTTATCTAATTTGTTCAAATATAAATTACTAGGCTCACAGCACTTTACTAATTCATTTAAATCTAAAATGGATTCCCAGATTACACAAAAAAAATAATTTTTTGCAAGTTGACAAGTCAAAACTAGATACTAAATGTTCCTGGGGCCAATTAAATCTTCCAGATTCTGCAGATTCCTACATACCTTACACTAAGAAACAGTATCATGGGAAGCCTGGGAAGTGCAAAAGACAGACTGATCTTTTATTTGAATAGGCAGGATGCAGACCACTATTAAAGACAGCTCTACTTCAGAGTGCAAATGCAGCAATATGTCAGGCGATTTGGGCAATGGATTAAAACTTCTTTGAGGATGGCCAGAACTTGGCAGGAGGATATAGCCCAATGGATGGTGGGCATTTGAACGCAAGGGGGCAAATCCATGCAGTTTTTTGTTATGACCTTTGCTCCTCTCTCTATTTCTCAGTTTTTTCTGTTCTGCTTTGCCAGTGATAGAGCTCTCATGGTTTTCAATTACAGCCATGCCAAAACTGATGTACATTCTACTGTAAAGAAAAGACTGTCCAAGTAGATTTTTTTCTGCTTACTTCCCTTTCCCTTACTAAAACTTTACGTCACATTCTACAGAGTAGCTATCCCAGAAAACTTTTTTTTCAAACCATGATAATTTTACAAAGACACATTATAACACATTATAATTCAAAGTTTAAGGCTAAGTTACAGCACCTTTCAGTTTGCACAGGGGCAAACATCATCATGCATCATTACACAAATGTTTCATTTTCTTTTGTCATGGAATTCCCTTGCCCATATCTTTCTCCAGTGGGTCAGAATTTCTGAAAGCCATTTCTCTGGAACACAAATCATACCTCCCTGTCTCTCTTGTACATTCACCTCAGTTCCTCCAACATTCATCCTCACTACAGCCCCCTGTAGCTTCCATTCCTTCCTTCCTTCCTGATGACTCCAGAATGGCCAATTCCAAAGTCACAGGTGCTCTCAATGGGGCTAAACCTTGGCAGAGGCATCGCATCACAGGGAACGCACACTCTCTAGCATCCCAAATCACTCCTTTCACCACATTCTCACCTTGCACACCCACAGTAATCATACTAAGCCATCTAGGTCTTGTCCTATACAAACTCATAAAAATGTCTGCATAACTTCATCCCAGTTCCCAAAGCTCCCGCAAAATAACATCAATTTTAACATGACATCATGATCTGCAGACCCTCCAGGAGGCCATCTTACACCACCTCTGAGTCTATATGTTGGCCATTATTGTTCACACAGTTGTTTCAACTTTTTCTTAATCATTGTAAAGATGTACATGCTACTGCTTTGTGTTCCTTCTTACTTTGGCTGGTTCCCAGTGTGCCTCGTCCCTTTTATCCTAGGGTGCGTCCACCAGGTCGGCCTCTCCAGTAATCTCCCCCTTAGACTGGCCCCAACGACACTATGGAATAGGTGCTTCCAGCGGTCCTGCCCAGTTGGAATCTCCTGTCATTCACAGTTCACCAACCAATGATCAGTACAGGCCTGCACACTAGGCACTTTTAACTAGAGGGTGAATGCTCCAAAATTTACACTGGAAGCAATACTATGACTTCCCATAAGCCATGATTTAATTCCTTATACTTACCACTCAAGATCTTCTGCCCGCACTGGTGAAGATTGGAGACTGGAAATTTGGTCATTGCAATTATCTAGAAGTGGCTGAGAGCAGCTTGCCCAAGAACGTATGGAGCTGGACACTTATTGTCGCTCAAGGAGTACCCTCAATCCACAAGATCCCATCTGGGTTGCCAAAATTGTCAGCGCACATAAATCAGTCAGTTAAACTAGAAAATGGCAGTTATATTTAAAATGCTTGCAGCAAGTAGGGAACAGTCAAACCAATAAGAATTTTGTAAGACTGCTCCAAAATCACCGGCTGTTTGCAGACAGACTGGAATGGATTGGAAAGTTTTTTCTCCTGCTTCATTCAGCTGGTGTGAGAGGTTAATCCATTCTATGGCGGATTGCTCCGAAAGCCTTCCTGAGAATGCTAATTGATTGGCTAATCCAAATCTATATGTTATCATGAATACAAAGTTGCATTAGCATATAGGTGGTCCCAAATTACAATACCAGATCCCACCTTGGGACTGTGAAAGTTAATATTACAATGAAGCTTAATGAAGCTATAAGTCAACTACAGCTCAGCTCTTGTGGTTGCTTCCCTCCCATCAGCCCAGTCTGAGCCACTTCAGACTCTTAACTACAAAGTTACAAAACTGACCATACTCAGACAGTGGCTGGCACCTGCAGTTCTATTTTAAGACAACTTTTATGTTTCCTTCTCTTAGTTAACAACAAGGGAAAGTTGTTTTTAATGTCCAAAGATTTTCACATCTGTCTGTGGCATACAGACTTTCATTATTCTCATTGTGTTCCAATTTCGAGACGTAACTTTTTACCAATGTCTGCATTCCAAGGAAAATGGTGGACTTCCCAGAACTAGAATAAACAATAGGGCATTCATTGACTATCAAGCTGAATTCAGCATAAGTTTTAACAGAGTACTTGACTGCATTACCCATCATGCTTTAGCTACAACTTAACAGATTTCCCATCACAAAGTCCATATTTTTATTTCATGCCATCAGCACCACAAACAAATCATGTCTGTTCCAGAGAACAAATATCTTAAACTGTTCAATATATCATTATTTCACAGAATATCATTATTTCACAGATGATGGCTAACATTCTGCTTGGGACCTAACATCTTTGCAAATGGCCTTATGAGTGTGTACAATCAAACTGAGTAGTTCTGTAATGTCCATATTCACCTAGGGGCTGCCGTGACATTGCTACATAGGGTGACCATTGTGCAATGGTAGCCAGTGGAGTGACTGATGTACCATGATCCAAAACCCAGTGGCCACTGACACACATCAAGACACTGGCTAAGAAGTGCCAGAGCACAACAGGAGCACCCAGTGCACATCAGAAATGTCAGATGTGCATTTTTGCAATTCATTAACAGGCCTTTACTGCACTTCTGCAATGTAGCTACAGTTTCTTAGTTATGAAACATAGACTGCGGCCATTTCCACACTACACTCTTATAGCGTGATTATTCCACTTTCAACATCCTATGGAATCCTGGGACTTGCAGTCCAGCCAGCCCCTCCCTAAACTGCAAACCCCAGGATTCCATAGGATGTTGAAAGTGAAATAATCACGCTATAAGAGTGTAGTGCAGAAATGGCCAGTGATGTAGGATATTAACCATATTCCTTCTCCTGTGCAAAGGAACAGGCAAAAGCAATTGATAGTGACTCAGCTTGTCATCATCTGCAGATTTCTGCAACAGAGTTTGTGCCTTTGAATCAATGGTTCAAAGATGTCTCTTCTATATTCTTTGCCACCCTAAGAATATGGTCCAGGTTTTGATGTCAAATTTCTGAACAGCTTCATGAGATATTAACATTTCAATATGAAACCCTGGCTGACCATCAAGAACAATCCATAGTAAAATATCTACTTAGCATCAATTGATGGAAGAGTATTTTGCTATATTTCTCTTATCAATCTGCAGAAGGTTCTTCTGTCTCAAATACAGTCAATACTGTATATACAACAGCCACACCCACCTGGCAGGAAGATTGCTTGGAAATATCCCAAGCAAATGAGGGGTTTGAATTTACTGTAAATATTGTATGTATATGCAGAGGAGCAATCTATCTGCACCCACCTGGGCAATTCAAATCAATGTGGTGAAGGGATTCTCATACATTTTTGTCCATTAACCCTTCCTTAACTTATATGTACCATCACTTATCTGTAAGTGTTCCATTTTCTGGAGAGAGGAGTCAGTGATCAAAATCACATGAGTTTGGCCTCTAGAGCAGGCATGAGGGGATATAACCCACAAGCTTGTCGGTTGCTCCTCTGCACATTCACAGAATTACTATTCTGTGTAAACACCAACACTTATTTTTGCCTGTCAGAACTGATCGTGATACGCTTGTGTGAAATTTCATCAAACACACTTTTCAATATAGAAGATTTCGATCTATTGCTGCACAAAACAGCTGCAACTTAGGATTTGGAATAAGTTAAATGAAATCATAAAGACAATCAGGACACTGGGAATTAGGTTAGAGCAGCTTCAAAGCATAGCATCAATTCTGAGAAAGGCAGATTCAAAGAAGGAAGAGGTTTAATTCCCTGAAGTATTTCAGGAATTAATTTCAGTGGCGTAGAAAGCTCTGCTACATACCAGGAAACTGTTTAATCTATCTTAGCTAAATTATACTTTAGATAAACAAGCAATGGAGAACTTCATGATCATACTGGTGAATATTCCAGACTGGCATTTGTTTAAGGTTCCTTGCCACCAAAGGAAGGTGATATCATGTTAAGAGCCCAAGAGAAGGAACAAGTAGATAAAAAAGACTCATGGTTATTCCCGTACAGCATCAGTGGGCCATTCACCTTTTGCTAGGGCCTACCTGTTGCAGGTGGAGGATGTCTTACCAAAGGTAGACCTTAATGTAAAAAAACAGTTCAGCCTTTGCTGAATAAGATTCAGAGGGTGCTGCAGTTTGTGTTTGATGCAACACAAATTTCTGCTGCTTTCTGCCCAGATTGTTTAGAGCTTCAAGATCATTCCATTTGGCTTAGGTGCTGGGAAATTGACCAAAAACCCAGAGCTAGCCTCATAGTTGCTGCATTTCAAGGAGAATATATATTTGGTGATAATGCCTTGGAAAAAAATAGTTAACTAAAGATAAGGAACAAGGCAATGCCTATGATACAAAAGGGAGAAAAATCCCCAAAGGGCCTTTCACGCTTCTTTATAAGGATAAGGAGGGAAGGGATTTTGGATGACAGCATGCTTTTACAAACTTCAGGCATCAGTTGAACAGATGCAGGTTTCCATTCTGTCAACAATACACCCCAATGTAGCTGACAGCAACAGTTCTGATTTTTTTCAACTCCAGCAGTAGTAGAAACTTAGTTACCTCTGGGAAGAAGCTACTTTAGATTAGTGGGCGTTACAGATAGTTACACAGGGTTACAACATGCTATTTGTACAGAAACAGTAAGACAGATTTCTTCCTTCACCTGTATCACGGCCCACTGAGAATGAGAAAGAGAAAACAGTGGCACAAGAAATTCAACACTCTCTACAGATCAAGCGAACAGCTTTCCTTCAGGAAGACTTAGAGGAAGGCCTCACATCAAACGCACCTAAATATCAGGTGGCACCTCTGGTAATTGTTTAGCAGCTGGAAACTCAGAGAGTAATATCTCATCATGCTGTAAACAGGTTTCCCAGAGGACAACTCTGAAATGACCACCAACCATACACAGATCTCCAACTTGAGACTTGAAGGTGATACTAAATTCATTAAGTGGTTCTCCGTTCACGCCTTTAAAGAAAGCAACATTACACCTATTAATTCTGAAGGTGGTTTTTCTTAGTGGCAATAATGTCAACATACACAGTACAGAGATCTCAGTGTAAGAATTTGTGTCAATTTTCTGAAGGCAATTTGTCCCTCCTTCCACCCCAAGAATAGGCCCTACTTCCTTGCAGGAAGTATTAACATCTTCTCATACATTGCAAATAATTCTCTTTCCTACAATTTGTCTGAATTCACTTCACCTGGCACACTTTAGATGTGCCTCATGCAGTTAGAATTGTCTAGAACAAGACAGTTTAGACATACAGAAAGCCACGTTTGTTTCCCCCCGTCCTAGAATTTTGATAAAATTATGTTGCAAGATGCTGTTCCTATAGATAAAGGCTTCCATTTCTTATTGTGCTCATAAACCTAGTCCAGAGGAAGTATAGGCACATTCTAAAAGATCAGTGGTGACATTTAGAGCTTATGCCGTAAGAGCCTCTCTAGAAATTACCTGAAGAGCAGCAGGACAAAGCAAGCCATCAACTGCACTTTTCATTGTACAACAGATTAATTCAGGGCTGCCAGGTCAGCATTTAGGAGAAATGTGTAAATTATACAGCTGAACCCACCTGAAGATCAAAGGGTCTAGGTACATCCCATGTAGTTGTGGATTGCTCCTCTACACTATACAGAGAATAGGGGTTAGTACTCACCATGAATAGGGCTTAAATACTCTAAAGATACCAGATCTCATCTGATCTTGAAAGCTAAGCAGAGTTAGCCATCCTTAGTACTTGGATGAGAGACTGTCAATGAATGCCAGGTGTTATAGGCTGTACTTCAGAGGAAGGAATGGTAGTAAAACAACCTCTGTGTATTCGTTGCCTAAGAAAACTCTATGAAATTCATAGAGTTGCCGTAAGTTGGTAAGTGATTTGAAGGCACATGCATACAGACAAAGAGAGACATTCACCGCGGATAGTCATTTTGTGCAGGAGCAATCTCCACACCCAAGGAATGTGGCTACAAAACTCAATACTTTCATGGGTGAGATGGAGTCTGTTTCTATGCCTTATTTCTATTTCTTACTCTGCTTTTCTGATTGAGGACTATTTGATTTCACTATACCCGTCAATTCCAGATGACAAGTTATGTAACAAAACTGAGGAAGGTAGAGAGAGACATCAGTGTTTAAAAGATTAAAATCATGATTCCTGCCTCTGAACTGGCACAGGAGGAGATAAATTGTGTTGCCACGGATTACTCCTTTGCACTTCAACAGAATCAC
Organism: Cyclura pinguis; assembly: GCA_030412105.1. Classification (NCBI taxonomy): domain Eukaryota; kingdom Metazoa; phylum Chordata; class Lepidosauria; order Squamata; family Iguanidae; genus Cyclura; species Cyclura pinguis. The sequence continues at coordinate 264,042,270 of CM059601.1, read as the reverse complement.
AATTTAGGGTGAATACCAACACCTCATTCACCTCATCCAAATGTAGGTCAAGGAGAACAGCTGAAACAATGCCCTACTTATTTACACAGCAACACTGCGGTGGGGGGTAGGGGATGGGGGGGGGACTGGAGCCAAGACTTTGTCAGCTTTTTGTTCGTTTCCCAGTGCTTTATTTTGATGCTATTGAAGTTGACGCTTCCACAGTTGGAGGGTTTGTGTGTGTTACTCCACTGCAATCATTCTTCAGTGATGCAGGGCGATTAGTGGTGTGTGCCCACTCTTTTTCGGTGAACTTATATGACACTGCACTATTTCCTGGATTGTCTGTGGTATCTGCGATAACTCAGAAAGATCGTAGGGACGTTCAGTAAACTGGAAACCTAAAGATGAGAAACGGAATTTTAAAAAGTATTTTTTAAACAGTTTACAATGGAAACTTGCATTCAGAAGTCTACATCAATAGCTGTTTATTCCGTAAGATCTACTATATGAGACATGCCTATTCAGATTTCAACTCAGTACCATACACACACTTTGCTTTACAAGATAATCTGAATTCTACAGCTTGTATAATTATGTATGTTGCCATTTGGCTTGTGTTGCTTAATGCATCTGTGTTTTCTATTCTTGGAGAGGAACAAGATATGCAAGGCCCTGGAAACTTGCCCCAGCCACTTGTAACTCTCTTTGTCCTCTCCTGTTGCTTTCAGAGATCAAGCACTGCTTAACACTTTCATGCATATCTTCACAGCTACAAGGGCTTTGAAGTTTTGGGTTTTTTTTGAAATTAGATGCAAATGCTTGCAGAATACTGAATAACAGACAATGCTAAATTCTGGATTTTTTCATACTGTTAGGCACTCTCTCTTGATGACAATATGTTGATAGCAATAATTTTAATTATATTAGCTTGATTGAGGGGCAAAAATTATTTAATGCTATACCACTGTATATGGCATGCATGGGCCAAAGCAGATGCTAATTTTGATAGAGCAGTACTTTTATCTTGGTATGACACAACCACCACCACTAGAAAATTGCATCTCTCTTATGTGTGAGTCACAGAGCCCACAAACAACAGGAAGGTCGTCTGTATCTGTGGTTCTCTGAATGGTCACCTGTCAACTCAGACAGCCCACCCTTTTGATTGTTGTGCCTATTCTCTTCCCGAATTTCCCACTGTGATGGATTCAGAACTGAGGAAATAGATGAAGAAAGACAATATAAATAAGCATTGGAAAAGAGGCAGGATTCCCACCAAAAAAAATTGCTCAGCTGAAGTCCAATGCTTAGTGCGCATGTATATCACAGATGACCATGTTCACAACCACGCAGTTTATGATCATGACAGCAGACATTCTACCACTGTTGTGTGTGGACTTCACAGGCGATCTACAGAGAATTTCCTTCCTATTGTTTTTTCACTGTCTTGAGGTCACTGCAGCTCTATGTAATAATTCTATAAAGAAGATTACATAGAGATTTTTTTTTTATTCCAAAGATAGGATCCTTTACCTTGATAGCCCTCGGAAACCTTGCTTGTTCCAATTTCCTTCCATTCGTTAACATAACTAGGCACAATAATGCAGAAAGACATTTAGTAAAATGGAACACTGATAAGCATATATATATATAAGCCATTTTGTATCCCACCTTTTTATTAAAGTTAGGATGCAAGATAGCTTATGTTATGTTTAAAAAACTACTAAAACATAATGGACTAACAATATAAAAATTATACCTTAAAACAGTCAGTTGGAAACAGCTTGAGAGTACACAACAACAACACTAATACACTTTAAAATGCTTTCTTAATAAATATATTAAAATATTAAAACTCCAGCACTTCCATGTAAACCCAGTTACAGGCCTGTCTGGATAAAGTATTGACCTCCTAACAGGAAAGGAGTCTAACAGTCTAATCTCTCTGTGAAGAGCATTCCATAATCTAGGAGTGGCCACATACTTTATTTTTGCAGAATGGCTTAATTATCTGAAGTATAAATAATCTAATGAAATGGCACTATGCAGCCATTAATTTATAAGCTTACAGGAAGCTTTAAAACCGGGGTAATGTTCTCAATAATAAAATAAGAGTTAGAAGAAGGGTAAAAGGACAATCTGTAAATATTACTTTTCATAGTTGAGTGCATTTGTCCATTTTAACATTTCATCCACTTCCCATTCCATCACTTTATCAATTCCATCATGCTCTAAATTGCTGATTAGCCCTTCTGTTGCTCTTTGAATTAAGATAGTTGCATCTGGGTTCAGAGTTTTAACTTGAAGGCTTTGTCCGAAGTACCTAGGATACAGTGAAATGTACAACTTTATTCTTAGCTATTCCTGCATTCTCACTATAGGTGGCAGTACAGCCCTAGTTTCCTTGAAACAAGGACACATACATACATACATACATACATACATAATATTTAAACAGACACATGCATACACAGTATTTCAAAAGCTCATGTCAAAATGGTATTGAGGAATCTAGTCTAAATAGCTTTTGACTCCTTGGAAATATTTAAAAATTATTTTACTGTTTTGTTACGTGATCTATATTAAAGGTTATTAATCCATTACTCAACAGATGCACCGAATGTATTCCAGTTTCACAAAAATTAACACTATATTCTCACAACCTTTTATTTAAGATTTAATTCTAAGAAAGCCTTCCATGTTTATCTTCATTAATTTTTTTTAACTGAGGCTAGATTTTCTAAAAATTTCTTAAAGTATTTCTTCTTGTTGTAATATGTGCTCTTCCTTAAGCCACTCACTCTGTGAAAAAAACCTTGATATAACCTTACTGAAAATTTTAAAATTCAAATAATAAAAAATAACTATTGAAATCTGTTCCAAATCATTGTCTTGATCAGGTGTGCATAAAACTTGGAGTACTTGCAGCGTACTAATCATGCACAGTGGGCTGTTATTTTCTTGACAACATCACTACACCTGTTCGCTAGTCCAGGCAAGTAGCAAACCATGAAGTTCAGGGCGAACCATGATATTGGGCTGCTGAGATGCCTTGTATCCTGTGGGTGACATCATGTGCATGGGTGATGAAAATGCACACAGAAAAAATGCTAAAAGAACTAACAGTAAAGATTCTTATGACTCTTAAAAAGTAACAAGTTTTGATACCAGTTTTCTAGGAATGCAGCATACAAAGTGGCTGCAGTCCACCAAAGGTTAAGCCAACAGTCTTCAAGGTGCCACAAGATTTTTATTTTTGCTGCAGATGGGTTACACAGCTGCCCCTCTGGAAATCTTGACAGAACTACTTGACCTGTGATTTATAGCAAGCTATTTCTAGCTGCCCAACAGATATAGCTTCCAAAGAATGATTGGAAACCTTGATAATGATAAATTACTGTCTATCACTGATAGACTACAATCCAAAGAACAGCAATTAAAAATAACACATGAGATAAAATAAAAATAGTCTACTGTTACATCCAGAATTTCAAATAGTAACGCACATTTTTTTCAGCCATTCTATCTTTCTCCTTTTTCTTCTTTTTTCTGCTTCTTGTTTTCTCAACACCTTGGAATACTGGAATTCTCTTGTTCTGATATCGTCACTAGCAGTCACAGAATCCAGGGTTTTCCAGAACTGAAATACATTGTTTCGTTTGAGTAGCTCACAAACTGTTACATATTTACTGTTTTTTTGTCCCTTTGTCAATGTTAACCTCTTTCTTTTTCCATTTATGCCAGTGAACCCATACACATTTGCCAGACAGACTTACTTGTCTGGAGGAATAATGGTTATAAGTCAAAAGCAGGTGGATGATGGGTTGGTGGGCAGCTGCAAAGATGGAGGGAACAGCTGCACATCTACTACCACAAAGGACAGAAAAGCTTGGGTTGCTGTTGACCACATGAGTTTGTTGTCAGTCTTTAAAAAACAAAACAAAACAGATTGCTTCTACTGTAAGCTAGTGACTCTTATATACTTGAGGGTTACTTGCTGTTGTGTGCCTTCAAGTCGTTTCTGACTTATGGTGACCCTAAGATGAAAGTAGCATAAGAGTTTTCTGAGGCTGAGAGTATGTGACATGCCCAGGGCCATCCACTAGATTTCCACAGCCAAGCAGGGAATTGAATCCTGGTCTGCAGGGTCATAGTTCAATACTCAGACCACTACACCGCATCAGCTATCTATACTTAGCAGGATGTACATTTGTGAATTTTTTTATAAAACTTTTTTTTAAAAAAATCCCCAAACTATCTGATAAGAAGCTGTGTGTTCAGAATACTGATGGCAGTTGATGTGAGAGAGGGATAGAAAAGGAATCTCAAGAAACCAGAGGCTGTGCAATTAATTCTATGATTTACAGCAGCTGAGACATAGAATGTTGGAACTGGAAATTTAAAACTATGCGATCCCTCCAAAGAAAAAGGGAAAATCAAGGGTGGAGAGGAAACTAATAACCTTAAGTCTCATCAGCTTCTAGTAAGTATCCTTGAACAAAATGGGCTAGTGGGTTGGAGGGAACAGGCCTACTGATGTTAACCTTATACTGCAAAAGGAATTTTCCATACTATAAAATGCTCAGATTTGGAGGTTGGCAGGGTCTACCCAGAAGCCAAAAGCCTTAAATAGAAGCAAAGGTAGAGAAAGACCCCATGCAGTCCCCTTAGACCATTTTTGTGGTTCCTACCCCTATTTTTTTTAAAAAAAATATTGCCCCCAAATGACTAGGAGCTATACAGACAATTTTGTCATGTTTTCTTGTGCCATTTTAAGCCCAGGAAAGGGCTTTTTCCTCACAGGAGATGGCCTAGGAATTGACTTACACATCACTTCCTGTTGTTACAGGGAGACAGTCCTTAAATTTTGGTCCCCTAAGATGCCAGTGTGATCCTCTAACCTGCAACAGTTGCCCCTCCTTGCTTTAGGAGATGGGAATACATTTCAACAAACTGTTGCAGGCTTCACCAGTTATTTATTTATTTAAAGTACATCTGTATCGCTTCCTGACCTATAAGGTCTCGCAAAGCGATGAACACATAAAAATCAATGAAAACAATACAAAGATTTAAAAAATGAAAACACATTAAAATACTCTTTAAAAATTCTGACAGGCAGTCTAAAAACGATAACAATATCTTTATCAAAAAATTATTATGTAAATGTTTCACAACTCAGTTCGAAACACAGAAATCGTGTTGAATTTCAAACTGAAACAAAATCTAACACATCACAATGTCATCCAGACTAGGGTTGTTAATATTTTTGTAGTTAATAATAACAGTAGAAGAAATGGCAAATTAAAATGTTCTCACCCTGGGGGAAAGAAGTCTCCATCCATTATTCTCTATGCGTTTGTACCAGTCGGTACAATCCTTGTCTCTCTCCCCCTGGAACTTTCTTGTTTGTCTTGTTTTGATTGCAAGGTTTGCATAGTCTCTAGGACTATAGGCACACACATCCACAATAGGTCTGTGGGTGAATATTTTGTAATATATACCTGGAGGAAACTTTAGCTGCAACGAAATATTTATTTTTAGAAATGAAAAAACCAAACTATTTCATTGGCAATTATTGATATATTTTTTAAAAGTGTTATGCTGACCGGCATAAAATATAAAATGAAATTCAGAATAGAAAAATTCACTAAAAATAGTCTTAAAAATATATTTCCAGATAAACCTTTATTTTACAGACAGCAAAAACTGAGAATAGCTGAAAATGACTTTGCACATAGCAGATTCAAATATCCAGGAAAGCAGCAAGTAGATGTGCTCTGTGTACTGTACTACTTCAGCTGTTAGAACTGCTGGGTGAAAGCCTTTTTCCCTGAAGTGTTGTATGGCAAATCCCATTAACCCAAACCAGTACAGACAATAATGAAGAATCATGGGGACTTCAGTATAGTAATACCTGGACAGCATAACTGCTCAGCACTGATATAGAACAAGGCTCTCTTTTCTAGAGGCAGTATTACAGTATTCACAACTAATTGTAAGTTTAAGATGAGGAAGAGGTATATTACATACAATTTCTGCAGCTGAAATGGATCAAAATCAGCCAAGTGAATCCTCCAAGCTCTGAGTCCAGCATGGACTTAATTTTGTATAACTCTACTGTGTGTTTTCCTGCATACAGGGTCTTGTATGCATGGTCTTATGTCAGCACAAAAAGATTCTGCCAAATGGAAGTTTCTTGCTCGTGTGAGTGGTATGCTTTTCACATGTGAAACAGCTGATAATCACACATATGATACCGAGTGTTGGTAAAGTCTATTGAACTGAAGAAGAAGCACAGCTGCTCCTACACACTTGCTTCCATCTTGCTTATGAAATTGCTAGTAGCTTTAGGCAAATCATCTTTTCTTAGCCTGGCCATTCCCAGCCCACTCTATCATACAAGCATGGCAAGTTATTTTATGCTGTTGTTTTAATGAGTACTTTTATATTTTGAACATTTAAACAAGTATCTACTATACCTTATAAATGCTAAGAATTATCAACCTTTGCTTACCATGTTTAAAAATGAAAATATTTGGTAGCCTAGCCGATTACAGATCTGGATGCAGCTGTTTTCTGTTCATTACGATTTAGGTTCCAAACTGAGCAATCAAACCTAAAACTTTTGACCTTTTTAATTTACAGTCTTATCCACCATAAACAGTACACCTCAAAATGTGTGTGTGTGTGTGTGTGTGTGTGTGTGTGTGTGTATTCCCCATACTTTATACTTGCACCTCTGTTATTTTTTCAAGTTATACTTACCCCACCCAGTCTGAATCGGATATGAACTCCTGCTGCAGCATCTAAGTATTCTGCCTATAATCAAAGGAAAAGTATAATGCCTTTTTGTCATTAGGTTCAAAGAAAACAGACCTGTCAGATCCCTCTTTGGGTTGCACATGACCATATACCTATTCATCCCTTTTAAATCTTGATTATTGCTTTGAAATTTATTGTTCTTGTCCTAAAATGGCTAGTTTTAATCTGGTATAATTTCTTCACAGACATCTCAATACTGTGGCTAGTAATAAAGGGCAGAAGAAAGGAGGACAGGGAGGTGAGCAAGGAGACTTTAAATTTATTTTAAAATCTTATTTGTAGCACATTGTTGTGTTGTTGTTGGTTGTCTTTAAGTCATTTCTGATCTATTGCAGCCCTAAGGCAAACCTATCACAGGGTTTTCTTGGCAAGATTTGTTTGCCTTTGCCATCCCCTGAGGATGAGAGACTGCGATTTGTCCAAGGTCACCCAGTGCATTTCCATGGCCCAGTGGGGATATGAACCTCTGTCTCAGAATCATAAAATTGGAAGAGACCACAATAGCCATTGAGTCCAATCCCCTGCCATGCAGGAATACACAATCAAAGCATTCCCAACGGATGGCTATCCAGTCTCTATTTAAAAAGTCATAATCTGTTTAAAGAATCATAGTCCAGTGTTCAAACCATTATCTCATGCTGGCTGTCTTATAGCACTTTCCAGGATTAACGCTTGGAGTTTTGTGAAATAGGTTTAGTTAATACTAGCATGATCTCTAATAAACTGATGAACAAAAGAAAATCCCCTTAAAAACAAAAATCTCATCAAATATCCTCATCATTTTAACTCTTTACCTCTCTAGGATCAATGTACTTCATCAGACGGGAAGGTTCTCCACACTGCTTAAAACCTATTAATTCTTTATAGTAGTCAAACACTCCAATATCCTGGCCAAAAGAGGTAAACAAAGTTAAGTTATTGCAACTATGTTCTGTCTGTCATATTTGAGACAGAAGAAATAATGCTTGAGTTTTTATCTGGACAAAGGACGATCCAGGTTAAAGAAGTTTATGCAGCATAAGGAGGAACACTGAGCACTGAAGAAGATTCAGATGATAAATTACTGGAATGTGTGCAGTAAGAACTCTCAGGAATAATTATTTTTTTAAAAAAAACATGCGCTAGGGCAAGCACACCTAACCATGAAACAAAATTCTCCTTTTACTCTCACAACCCATCCAAGTGTACATCCAAGTAGTTCACTTTCATAGCAGTCCATGTAAGCAAGTAGAAAACAACAATAGTGGGTGGTGTTGGGAAACCTAAATTCCTCATCATTTATCACAGTAATCTATTGCAGCTGCCAGTTTATTTCTTGCATGTGTGCGTATAATCTCCCCCATACTTCTTCCAAGACATTCAAGGAAATGTTCTCCATGATCCAACCCATTTTACTTTTGCAGTACCCTTTTTGGTAAAGCTGAGAGAATGTGACTGGTCCGTACTCATCCATCCCATATCTTTCGTAACATTAATTTTAAAAGCAAAATTAGAATTGATCCATTGAAATGAACAGGACTTGTAAGTCCTGTTGATTTTAGCAAGCTTTTCCTAGCTGTGACTAAAATCCAGTTTGATTTAGCCCAATGCAGCTCTAAAAGTAGATCATTGTCAATAAACAAACAAGCAAACAAAATACTGTAGTGGAAATTTTTCTGTTTCTGTAAATCGACAATTAAAGTCTATAGAGCTAGATGTTCTAACAATGTCATTTCCAAGCTTTCTATTCTGAGAGAATCCTCTTCATATCAGCTTGCCTGCTGAGGACACCTGTTATTTAGTTACGGTAGCTTTGTGTATTACAAAGAACTCTGGGATATATTTGAGGATGTATAGCCAGTTCACACAGCTGCAACTGGGCATACTGGAATTTCCAGGTGTGTCTTTCTGAATTGCAGGTACACTTTGGAACATGTGCAGTGTTTCCCTGTGACTACACACTGGAGCTGGAGGTTTTTCAGGGAAAGTACACCAGTGGCAGCATGTGGCATCCTGAATCAGTGCTAGAGCCCCAAAACCATATTGTTCCTGCCATCATCCACATTATTTGAGGTGTCTGCCTCTTTAATTCTTGTTGGTACTCAAATGCCAGATGCTGCTACTTTAATGCTTCCCCAAAAACCCAGCACAGTACTGCATTACTCTGCCCCCCACAACCCATACCCTTTGAATTTCATTTCTTCTTTTCTAGAATCTGTTGGGAGGGGATACAGATGGGGTGGGGTAATATAGGGGGAGACAACAATGGGTAAATGTGTCATGGGCTTCCTCTTTCATACCCGAAACCAGTTTTTCACCATTACTAAGTAAAGAACCCTTGTAAAGTCCCAAGAAGCCAGAGGATTTCCAGAAGCACAGTTCAAAACCCACCAGCCAAACAATCCAGGATGCTGTTATCTGTGATGCAGCAAAGTACATGTATTTTACATTTTCACAGGAACCATCATTAGCAGCCTTGTTGGCACATGAAATAGCCTAGAAGCCAGCCAGGGTTACTTTTCCTACACATCTGGAATTTACAAAATTAAGTAACAATTTTTGCTAAGATGTGGGTATTTTTAGAAACAGAACTTATGACTTACCAGCCATCTTTTCCAGGCTCTCTGAATGACAGCTGCTGCATGACTCTCTTTTTCATCAGAATAGAATGGTAATAGAACACCAGGCAAATGTTTTCCGTATTTCCTTCAAATAACATATTTCAGAAATATCATTTGCAGCCATTACCAACCAACTGGTCTAAATCTAGTTGTACTCCCAACTAGAATAGGTCCACTAAGTCTCTGAAGTTTACCTAAGTGTTTTACAGATTTGCAACTGATTCAGTGGCTTTACTCTAGTAGGGATTAACAACTGGATTTAGGCCATTGTTCTTACAATCCTTTTGTGTTTGTGCTCATTTTACATGTTACATGAGATAACATGACCTTGGGTGTGTCACACACTCTCAGCTTCAGAAAGCCCTGTGGTAGTTTCACGTTAGGGAAGGAAATTTCCATAAGTCGGAAATGACTTGAAGGCACACAACAACAACAACAACAACAACAACAACACAATTTGGGATATTGGGGCCATTTAGGCTTATTTTCCATTTCCTAATCTTGGTGAGGAAAATATAATAAAGATTGGTCTATATAGAGTTTGTGGAGAAAACCAAGTGACTTATGAGGAACCCTCAAAAGACATTTGCTCTGTTGTGTTTAATGACCATAAATTATAATCTTTGTTAAGTTAAGCTATGAACTCTTGAGGCTTTCTGAACAAAACAACTTTTCAGAATGTATTTATAAGTGATATTAAAAAATACTTATTTACCAAATTTATACCCCCATCTTTCTCTGAAAGAACTTAAGGCAGCTTACTACGTTAAAATCAAATAAAACAAATACTGTTTGAAAAAAAACAGATTAAAACATAAGCAAAATCACATCTATAAAAGAGAAAAGCATCCACCCAATTAAAAGCCCTTCGGCTTATATTTGTAAATCAATGAAGAGTCAGCATAGTGTAGTAGTTTGAATATCAGTTTAAGACTCCAGGAGACCAGGGTTTGAATCCCTACTCAGCCATGGAAATCCCCTAGTCACACTCTCTCAGCCTCAAAAGAAAGCAATGGTAAACCTTCTAGTCAAGTGGGATAGCTATTTTTAAATATCTAAAGGAATGTCATGTAGAAGACAGACCGAACTTGTTTGCTGCTGCTCCATAGACTGGAACACAAAATGGATTCAAATTATTAGGAAGTACTTCTTTACCATAAAAACAGTTAGACAATGGAATAAGCTGCCTTGGATGGTGCTGGACATCTTTGGAGATTCTAAACAGAAGTTTGATGGTCATCTTTCAGGAGTGCTGTAATTGTGTATTCCCACATGACAGAAGGTTGGACTAGATAGCCCTTGGGACTTCCAGCTCTAAGATTAAACAATTATAAACCTAGCCAAGAAAACTCAGTGACAGGGTTGCCTTAGGGTTGCTGTGAGTAATAAATTGCTTGAAGGCAACAAAATCACACAAAAGACTAATACATCAGAACAGTCACTGAATTTAAAATTTCTGAGTGACCATATTCTCCTTATGTTACTTCAAAATGTTCGCCCACCACCTTTTCCTCTCCTCACTCTTCTCTTAGCTCCATAACTCTCTTAGGCATATTTGGTGGGGATGACAGAAAAGTTGGCTGCTCCGAGATTGTGGAATGCCTACCCAAAGGTGGCTAGTTTGTCTCTATACTTCTGCTGCCAGACAAAGTTCTTTCTATTTAGATAACTGACTGTTCACAATGGCAAACCCCTCCAAAAAAATTGGCATCATCATCTACATCACATCAATAACATTTAGCAGTGACGTTATTGGAAAAGGAAAAAGGAGATTTATGCAAGTGATGTGCTTATTTTCTCAAAAAGTCCCAGCACAATTCAAGGAGCTTTATTATATACTTTGCCATTACCTGGGAGTAAGATTTACTGATCACAGTGGAACTTGCCTCAGAGTAAATATACACATAATCAAGATGTTCATCTTTTATATATAAGGTACATTTGAATTTTTCAGCTCTACTCTTACCCAAGTTTAAGTAAGCTCTTGTTGGATTCACTTTCCATTGCAGAAGTACACTGGATTAACCTATATATAAGAAACCAATGATATGGATAATTATGGATGTTTAGACCTAGACAAGATTTTGTTATTAACTTCATTGATTAAAGAAGTACACTAAAATTACATATACTGAGTGAAGTATATAGAATAAAAGCAGTGGTGGTTTTCTGTTCACTTCTGATTTGTACTCATATAAGCATACTGTACTCATATAGCATATCCATATTACTGTATGTGTGTGTGTGTGTGTGTGTATGTATATACATATACATATACATACATATATACAATGAGCACAATGAAAAGGAATTTGAGAGGAAAACTGAACAAAAAACCTGCAATGCAGACCACTTACGTTATGAGATCTTTGTAGTTTTTCAAAGATTTCAACAAATCTTCCCTAAGAATTCCTCAATGTTGTTTATAAACTTTGACTCTAATTTACAAAGTGAAAGGCTGTACTCGAATACACAATATCAGAACAACAAACCACCAGTAACTTGTGTAGCTGCAAAAAGAGATGGCTTGGAAGACATGTCACTAATTTGTGTCCCAAATGTACTATAAATGTAATATGAAAAAAAAGATGTAATAGAAGCATCTTAAATTATGTCATAATGATAAATTTAGAATGGATGACTGTAATAGGTGGGGTTGCCCTAGTTAAATGCAACTGCCACGTTATTTGGGGCCAGTAGTTCAGATCATATTAACACACACACACATACACCCTTTGGCTAGCTACCAGATTATTTCCAAGATTCATTCAAAGACTTGGAACTGACCATTTGAACGCTAAAGCCTCCAATGATTGTTATATCTTAAACGAATACTGTCTCCTCCCAAATGTACATATCCAAACCACCAAGATCAATTTTTAGAGGCCCCACTGTGTTTTTTGCTGTCTTCAGAAATGCAGTGAGTAGACGTGAAGGTCACGGTCTTTTCTCTTGTGGTGCCAAGACTTCGAAATTTTCCTGAGGCAGTCCAGCCTGGCACCATCTTTACTGACTTGCAGGCAAATAGTGTATGCCTTTGACCATTTTTATAGTTCATAATCCGTTCTGTTGTCCTTATTTCACCGTATTACATCTCGGCTGCGATCACTAATGTTTTACATCTGGTTAACTGCTCTGATTGTGGACTTTTCCGCACTACACTATTGTAGTGTTGTTATTCCACTTTCAACATCTTGTGGAATTCTGGCTTTTTTGTAGTTTACTGAGGCCAAAGGTGCCCCTCTCTAAACTGCAAACCCCAGGATTCCATAGGATGTTGAAAGTGGAATAATAGCACTCTAACAGCGGAGTGCGGAAATGGCCTGCGTTTCCTCTGAATCCTTGTTCCATGGGGTGCATTGGGCGTTTGTTTTGCCTGTTTGGGGAGGATAAAAACCCCTGTAAGCTTTGAGGAACATACATGTGTCTAAAACGTTAGTCATGAAGAAAACGTTTTAAATTAAAAAAAAAAAAACCCGCAGAGAGAGAAATATCGGTAGCCACTTGTGTCTGTTCCGCTCCCATCAAAGGCGGAGGTGGGCAAAAACCCTACGCGAACTGCCGCTCGCACACATCGTTTGTGAGCGAAAAGTAAAGCCATATGAATTATTTATTTGTGAGGCGATATCACACTCCCTCCAGGGGTCTGGAAGGCTTCATGATTCCCTCCCGCGCTCCCCCTCACGCAAACAACAAACGACAACCCCCTCCCTCCCGTCCCCGTTCGCTTTTACCCTTCGCGCCACAACGAGGCGAGTTTCTCCGGCGGCCGAGTGTGTCGCGGTTGCCACAGCAACCCTAAATTAGGCTTCGGCCTAGCTTTTAACCAGGCGGCGGGCCAGAGAGGAGAAATGCCTTAGAAACGGGGAGACGGAGGGAGAACAAGAACAGGGGAGGGAAGTTTTGAGGGTTTTTTGTTGACTGGTTTTTTTTTAAAATTGTACTACATGAATTCAGTGTTCCAACAACTTGATTCTATACACACTTTAATCTGAAGTAAATTCACTAAGGAAAGTCCTCCCTCCTTTATATATCGTCTTTTTTAACACAGGCGCCCGACGCCTCAGAGTGACTAATGCCGGTGAGTTTACAAGGAGGCCAAAAACAAGGAGGTGAGCGGCAGAAGAAAAAAAAAAAAGAAGAGACGAAATAATAACAGTCCTTGTAAAACAATAAAATGCTCAACACGTAATGAGAAACTTCAGAGCAAGGAATAAAATTAAAAATCTTCTGAAATGGCACAGAAGGCTACTAATTGCTGCCTTCGTGTTTATTACTATTACTACTACTTCCAGGGAGCCATTTAGCCAGGGACGCGGTAAGCGACAGTCGCCCAACCGTAAAAATAGCTATATAGTTGATACCAGTTTGTAAACTAAATTTTGCATCCCAAGCAAGCACATATACATAATCTGGTTAGTTTCCAGGTAAACTGGTTTGACCTAACTGACTTTTGTCATTTCAGTTAAAGCTTATCAACTGGCCACAAGGGGACAGAGATGACTGGGTGGCCATTTCCTTGCCCTGGAATAGATTTGATACATAGAAACCAATAGATTTAAGTTTTCCAAACAGGATCACTTGTAAACCGTGAAACAGAAAACCCCGGGGGAAGGGCAATTTAAAAACTCAGTTTCACTAACAACTCTTGCTATTTGCCTGGAGAAAAAAGCAGACAAGACGAGACACCATCGCATGCCCATTTCTGCATTGGCAACGTTCTAGGTATGGCTTGTATCTTAATGTCCATGAAAACCAATGACAAATAAACTTGTATCACTCTTTAAAGATGCCGCAAGTTCTTGTTCCTTTTAAAATGCAGCCCGTTAAATTAGATGGATATGCAAACAATTATTTTGCTGGAAGACACCCAGAACTTTCAGCCTCAGGATGAGGGAGGGGAAGATAGCACTCTAAATCATTATTAAATATAATAAAGAGTTCTGAATGTGATAAACCTAAATAAAGATAATCCATTCTGCTCTGTTGCAGTTTAATCTGTTTCAGATAATTATGGTGTGTGTTTGTGTGCCTTCAAGTCGACTACCTGTCAACTTGCGGTGACCCTGTGCCAGTTCCTTCCTCTGAAATACAAGTCTACAGCACCTGGTATTTCTTGGCAGTCTCCTATCCAACTTTAACCAGGGCTGAACCTGGCTTCTGAGATCTGACAGGATCTGGTGCCTTATCCATGAAGAGAGGCATTAAACCATGCAAATAAATTACCTATCTCACTTTTAACCAGTTGTTGTTGCTACGTTCCTTCAAGTTGCTTCCAACTTACGACAAACCTGTCATGGAGTTTTCTGGAGCTGAGCTGCCACCTATCAAATTGTGCTGAGGTCTTCTGTATCTTCCAAGATCTCACTAGGCATTTGCTCCACATTTCCAGAATACATCTCCTCCTTTGGATATGAGATTTCTTATTATACTAAAATTCTCTGCTTTAATTTCCTACTTACATCATTCAAAGAAAAAAACAAAAAATATTCTGGGTACAACTGAATTAGTTTATAAGTTATTGAATTAGTTATCCAAATTGCATTTTACATATTTCTTTTTTTAAAAAAATAAATCTAATATACAACATATTTTACAATCTACTATTAAAAGGAGGTTACAGGAAATCATCTAAAATTAATCTGGTAATGGCTGCATCATGTTTAACTATAAAGGACATCCTTGTTGAACTCATGGCTACTTACTTCTGAGAAAACATGCTTAGGATCAGAGTGTGACTTTCACACCAATGCTTACCATACCTGGTTCTGCTAATTAATTAACTCCTATAAAACAGTGGGGCTTACGCTGAGGGAATACCTTAAGGTGGTAAAATTATATACAGTCAGCTCTCCACATTCACTAGGGTTAAGGGCACAGGACCTCCCACAAAAGTGGGGAAAAAATCACAAATACAGTGGCCTTCCACATTTGTGAGGGTTTGGGGTGCAGAACCCTCATTAAAGTGGAAGAATGGTGAATAACTCCGCCTGTGATCCCCTTGCCTTTAGGCCTGGTGCTTGGGGTGAAGGGAGAAAAAAGACAAGGTAAAGGGATTACTGGTACTTTCCCCTTATTTGGAGAAGAGTGGAGTGATGAGTTCTGGCATTCTAGCTACTTCTGGTCAGTATCTTAAGAAAAGAGATTCCTCCCAGAGTGGAGGGATAGGAGCAAAGAGAGCACCTGACCAACCAGCTGCCATTACGCAGCAGAATGTACAGCCAAGTGGCAGAGAGGACACACACTTCCAGCTGTGTGTGTGGGGTGCTTTGCACACCCAAAAGGAAAAAAAAATCCATTTTAAACAGCAAGTCTGGGGTGAAGAATGCAAGCGAATGGGAGAAGGAAAATTGGAGGGGGTGGCAAGCATGGGCCTTGCAAATAACCAAATTCAGAAGATCAAACCCATGAACATGGAGGGAAGACTATATCAAAACATTTGTGTCTGAGGGAAGGGGGCCAAGGCATGGTGGGGAGAACAGGCACCTTCAGTCCAAACCAAGTCAGAGAAAGGAGAAAGGATATGGCTTGACATGGTGGCCCTATACTTGCTCTCTCTTGGCTATCTCCTTCCTTGGGTGCGGGGTGGGCATTAGGGGAGGGCTTGTGGTGAGAAATTGGGCAGCAAGCCATACTTGCACTTTTGTAGATCTGATTATTCACAGATTATTTGTTGTCACCTCTGCTGCCTCCCTATGCCATTTTTAATAGGGACTGCAAGCCTTGTGAGACTGAGAAACTGTGAATGAGGCTTGTAAGTCGCTCTTAAAAATGGTGTCGGGCAGCAGTGGAGCTGGCAGTAAGCCCCACCAGCCACCCACTTCTGCCCTGTGAAGGAACCCTGATGCCTCAAGGAATCCATGGTGGGTTGAATATCATGATCACACTTTTTGTGTGTGTTAAATATGGTTTGGGAGGGCCTAGAGTTATTCACAGTTTTTCCACCTTCCTGGGGGTCCTGTGGGCCTAACCCTAACGAATGTGGAGGGATGACTGTAATCAAATCTGTGAAAGTCAAACCCACAAATGTGGAGGGACAACTGCACTGACTTCCAAGTAAAACCTGGTGAAATAAGACGAATATCTGTGTAAATATGGTCAGGGACAAATTGCATATCTGTTAACAAGTTCATCTTTAATATCATCAGATTATTCTTCTTCTGCAAGCCATATTTCAGACAGGCAGGAGGCAGGTTTTTGAACTATGAAATTAAATTAGGATAAAAGAACTATTCATTTTTCCAAGCTAAAGAAAAATCACAAGCAGCAAGAACTGCAAGTAGACACTTCTCTTGCCTATGGAGAACTATTGAAATACGAAGTCTTCTTTGAAGCACCATCTGATCTTAGGTATAGCAGGATCCCTGTGCCTCTCACACAGTCTTGGTAAGGGCAAACCACAAGATAGCACTAAAGAAAAGCAGAGTCCAGGTCTGTATCTCAGCATTGTTCATGTGAGCTGAACCACATAAAACAGGTAAAGATCTGTGTTAACAGATGGAAGAACTACACTCAAGCATAGAATAATGTATCACTCTAGCAGCCTCAAACCAGGATATCTGCTAACTGCAACGGAGCATATCATTCCAGATAACCCAAGTGTGTTATTGCTGAGCCACTAAGAAACCTGTGCCCATGTAAACTAGTGGAATTGTTTACATCAGGAATAGGAAATGTGTGTCCCTCCAGAGGTTGTTGAAAAGCATCTCGCAGTATTTCATGTGGCTGTGGTGATTAAGTGCTGTTAGCTGTTACAGTATGCTGGCCCAAGAGGGCATTTTTGTTATATTTTATTGCTGTACATTTTAGGTATTGCTGAGTTGCTGTTTGCTTATGGATTTGTTCTCAATTAATCAGGCCTGATCGCCCGTGTTGTCTGCCTCTAACAGATCTCTTCTCTCAGGCTTGTTCTCCTCAAATTTAGCTTCTTTTTGTTGTCTGAAGTGCCATTTCATCTCCTTTTTACCTCATTCCTCCACTTATTCCACTGTTCATCTTACCACATGTTCCACCATTCTTTTTCCCCTTTTTAGCTGCTGTAGTTTAGTTCTAGAAGAAAGTATAGACTTCATTTAGCTCAAAGTGATTCTATATGAGTTAACCATGGCTGAAGACAATGTATGATGAGGCCAGAACATACACTTCAACAAAACCAAGAACAGTACACTATTCCCACCTGTGATTTACACCACTTGTCTATTTCATAGGAATAAAACTATGAATCATAAACACAACTTAATCGTATTTGAGTAATAAATGGCTGCCACTCACTTTCTGGTTTCTCCCTTTCCTTCCACTTTCTTGGGTTATCTAAATCAGGCTTGTGCAACGTGAATCCAAACCAAATGGAGCACACAATGAATGGTACTGGAACCCATAAGTTAAAATGCTTGAAAAGCCTTTTTTTCGCCTGCCTGTTTCAGGTGTGCTACTTATCATATCCCTAACTCCTATCACTAGGACTTTTTTCTTCATCTTTTAAACTAATGGAAACTAGGGGGTTCCGGGTCTGGATAGGGAGGAGACCTCAAGGGTTTTCTTTCAATCTAACCATCAAGTTACACATGCCTGGTTTGGCTTTGTGAGTCACAAACTGTACAAGCCTGCTCAAGATTTTAAGCCAACAGGCTGGGCTCTGTTGCTTTTTTATATATATATTATGCAGTGCCTTTTATGGCAATTAAGTATAAAGAAAGAAACTCATCAAATAGGTTAAAAAATACCCTTTCAGATAATTTATTTCAAAAGAAAAAAATTAAAATGTTAAGGTAGTTAAAAGAAAAGCCATAAATGTAAATCAAGTAACTGGAAAAGGTCAGAGCTGCAGATGTTCTTGCCTTGCTATATAGATCCAAAAGACCTTTGAATCAGTCATAAATGGACACAACATGAGACATATGCTAAGGATGTAACTACTGGTATCAATGATGCTGTTTGATTGCAGTTTAAGGAAACCATCAACAAATACAACACAATTGTTTGAAATAATCCAAATAATCTTTAAACACTTATTGAAGCTAAATATTTACTGTTTATACTGTAAGTTGGGCTAAGGTTGCATTATATTAGAAAACAGAAAGCATGGTATGTGATTCAGACAAAGTTTGATGCGATTTTTGCTGCAATCATACACACTTACCTCAGAGTAGCCTCACACTGAACAGAATGGGATTTACTTCTGAATAAGCATGGATAGGATTGTAATGCTGAGCTGAAATCAGTGGGACAAATAGCAAAGTCCTTTGCATGGAGTTTTTAGTTCAAGAAACAAGCAATATTTTTGTAATGTAATAATTCTTCAAAACTTTTTTGGTGGTAAGAAATTATTTGGTACCTGTGAACAAACAGTTAACTTTACTGGTGTTGTGATTCACTGCAGTAACAGGGTTCCATCCAGGTTTTGACAGACTTATGCTATTTAATCCTGCCAGGAAAAAAAGAGTTGAATCATAAAGCAACTTCAAACGATATCCCGGTGTATTGCAGTGACCTACTTTAAAGATCCTGTTAGGCAACACTGAGGTAGACGCACATTTTGAAATCAAGATGCAACACGTATTTAAATTGACAGAGTGATTTATACACAGTCAGTAAGGCTATGATCTCACAGGTCTACCAGATCATTTAAAGAGCACAAACATTTAATTAATCTGAATGGTCTGCAAAACATACCAAATATTTGAAATAACAAATATTGAGAGATGTAGATGTTCTCTGTAATTCTGAAAGGGAGTTAGCTGTCTTATATTGTCAGCTGAAAAACTCACAATAGTTAAAAAAAAATGGTCACAGGTCCAGCCTAAGGACTTCCTCAAGCTCTCCTTTCAAAACTGAACATAAGACCTTGTATATTACGCAAGATATAATTATACACTGGTATAAACTACTCACAGAGCAGGTGCATTATCCTTAGAGTCTAACTCTATAATCAACATACCCACATGAGGTACCTGCTGCTCTATACCACTTCAATATGCAGGGTGGAGGGGACAGAATGAATTTCCTTCCTCCATAAAAGTCTCCTTATTGTCAGAAAGGAGCACATATAAACACATTCATATCTATGGGCAGACTCTTTTTTAGTGGCTTGTTACATATGGTTCTTTCCACCTTCTTATATTCAATTCATATGATGCACACCTCCACCACTCCATCGCTAGTACTTTTCACGATGAAGCCAGTAACTTTAGGTGTTTTGACTACAGTCATTTTCTATCTTCTATTGTTGTGTTTCACAATACAACAAAATAAGTACTCTATTGTTTCCACACTTACTGTGATGTCATGGGGCATGACTTCCCCAAGGGTGTCACTCATTTGTAGACTTCTCCCTCCTCTTTGTGCCCATTCCTGCCTTATGCAGTTAACTTACTTCCAGTCATCTTGTTGAAAGGGTCACAGCCTTGCTGCAATACCTTCTCTTGTAGACTATGGTAGGTTACAATATCACTACCACCTCCCATAAATGGAAAACCAGTGTGTGCAACTACTGCACACACTAGATCAGGGCTTTCCAAATGGTGTGCCACAACACATTCGTGTGTCGTCTGAAGCGTTTAGGTGTGTTGCCTACAATCTTAGAAATGTATGTTATTATTTATAAATCAAATATTTTTAAAAATATATGAAAGGTTTTCATGAGATATGTTGTGTCCCCATACATTTTGTCATTACGATTTATGTGTCTGTATCTCTTATAAAGGGGTTAGCTTAACCTCCAGTTTGCTAGTAAAACTGAAATTACTGTATTGCGAAATGATGGATGTCTAAAAAGTGTGTCACCAACATGAAAAGTCTGGAAAGCTCTGCACTTGATTATCTCTCAAGGCAAACATGTTTTGGGCAGCAAAACTGCTTCTGATGCTGCATGATGTCTAAGAGCACAATATGACTCTAAATAAATGAAGGCCCTATTCTGTTCTGGCAGAAAGCAGTGTATCTTAAAGACAATATGGGGAGCCAGAGAGTTGCAGTCATTGTGCTCTGCGGAATCCACGTTACGTTGACTGGTCAGGGAGAATTGCTCATATTTCACCAAATGCGTGCAGAGTTGCCAGCCATATGGTACTTTATCTGGTAGCAATAAAGCACCATCTCTCCAAGTTTGCAAAGTGTTGTGACATCATAATAGGATAAAAGAAATATGGTGAAAAAAAAGTATATGATATGGTAAAACAGAACTACCCCTGCATTCCTATACCAAACTAGCCATTCCCACTATGGAAAGAATCACATTAATGAGCATGGAAGCAAGCCATTGTGATCCCTTGTACAAATGAAGGAAATATCACAGACCACAAGAGTGAACAGCTAGGGTTTTTCAACACAAATGCGTAAGATACAAAAGACAAATCTGTAATAGAGGCATTTGAAAATATGCAATGCATATATTTCTCTGTGCATCTGGCCTGTATTTGCTTTTCGTGGTATTTTTTATCAAGCATGTTAAGATATATAAAGCATTCGTGCACGTGCCTCCCAAGAGTTCTACTTTAATTTTTTATAGCCAGAGAGCATTATTACCCCTGTGCTACAGACGAAGACTGAGCTTGAGAAAAAGTACCTTGCTAAAGTGATATTTGAATGAGGGAGGACATTTTAGTCTTTAAATGGAAAACCATTTTTAATGACCTCCTCCATGCCCACTTTTACTCTGTAGTGGTACAGCCCAGAATTGTACCAGTTAATGCTGTGTACCTGGGCATAGGAAACCTGTAAGAGTTCCAACCCACTAAACAACAGCGACTCTAAGTGTGAAGCAACAGCCGAACCTCTATATGCAGTTCCTATGATTTTTTTAAAAAATATACATGATGGCAGCAGTGGCTCAGAGCATGAGATGTGAAGCCTCCAACTAGAATCTCACTTCAACAACAAACAAAACTAGCTGGTTCTGGTAACTAACTATGCTCCTACCCAAAATCTCTAACAGGTACATTAGCAATTCCCAATTCTGGTTCCCTAGATGCTATTGGACTAAAATTCTCATTTGCCTGGACCATTTGCCACAATGGTAGTTGTCATCCAATAACAACAGGAGACTCAAGTTTGGAAGCACTGATGTGTAAAATAATACTGATCTACCTTAAGGGGCTATTGTGAAGATTACCGCAAAAAAGTATGCAAACCTTTGAACTCTCGGAAATGATCTAGGTAAATGCTAAGTCTCACTGCAACCTACCATGGCTTACATTAACGGTACACAGAAGTGATGCACAGAAAAGGTTCAGGAGAACACAGTCCAACTGAAAGCTTTTCATGCAGTTTTTCAAAAGTACATCTAGCACTCTGCATAAGAACTGCGAGGAAATGTGTCTGAGGTGCAATCTTCTACAAACTTACCTGAGACTTAGGTGCAACTCAATTTGTTCAACTTTTTCTGAGTAGCCATTACACTGAAAATATCTTTTTCATGCCAGGTTTCTCAGCTTTAAATACTACTGAAAGTCTCGTCTTATCACATTTGTAATACACTGTCCTAGATCCCTTTTGTCACATTTATAGCTCATCCTTTGAAGGCTTTTTCCTGTGGCAGTCACATAATGAAGTCCTGTCATCAGGCTGAGATACAAATTCCATTCCACCACGTATTTCAGGTTTTACAGTTTGGCGTTCAGCATATTCCTGAAACATTCAAATCATGTTGAAAAAGAACTGAAGCAATAGGAAGCTATTCAGAGCAGTCACATTCCCTCAAGTGCCTCAATGCTTTCTTTAGCAATTATTTTTTACATTGTTAAAACGTTGAGTGGAGTCAAGTTGTTCCAGTGATGGAACTGCTTCTCCCAGTGGCACCAAAAGGAAGATGATGGTTTGCTTTAACTAGGTTTTAATTTTAATTTGGTAATTTAATTAGATTTTAACTTCTGTATACTGTGAATTTTAAAAATGTTTCTTTTAACTGTTGTACGCCCCAAAATGCTGAGAATCCCAAATGGTGAAAAGGAGGAGGAGGAGATGATTTCCCCCTACCCATTCCTGAACCAATTTGAGGAAAGTGCTGCAATCTGTAGTAGGAAGAGAGGAACAGTAATTCCTGCTTCACGAACAAACTTCTACTCGCAGGACTCACTGTTTCATCATAAGAACAGCTGTCAAAATCCTATGACAGCATCTCATGAGTGTACCATTGAATTCAAAGGGACATACTTTGAGAAATGAATGCTTTTAGAGAAAGGCTGTTGCACCAGTTTTAATTGTTCTGTTTTCAAACTGTTTTACTAATGTAATAGACAGTTTAATTGTATTTTCATGTTATCCTTTTGAATGTTTTGTGCTATACTGTACTTGCATTTGTTTTAATTTGTAACCTGCCTTGAGTCCTGGCTTGGGGCAGAAAGGTAAGATATAAAGAAGTTACCTGTAATAAATAATAATACTTTTCAATAAACATTCTTAGGATTATGCTGGTACTGGATGAACAAACAATCAGTAATTCCTTTTTAAAAAACTTTTTTTTAATATTGTTTTCAATACTGGCTGCAACAATGTGACATACATATGGTAGCAGTAATGTACTGCAGTTATACTGAAACACACAAGACAAAGCTTTTTTAATGGAGTTTTTTTTAATGGAGTTTCCAACATCTATAAAACTGAACTTTTAAAGAATGGAAAAATGGAATCGCAGCTGACAAATCAGTTTGTCATTCAATCACCATGGCTCAAGAATTTCAGGATTCTAAAGCACTGGAAATGATCCAGGTGAGATATGTCATGTAAGCAAGCCACATCAAGCTTGAAGCTCATCCTCCTCTTCCTCCACTTTTTGTGATGATCAGATGGTGGTCAGAAGCTTCTACTTCTGATTTTGAACAAACTATAGTTCCATGCGACATTCAAACTCAGAGAACTATGATTTGTTTAAACCATGGTTAGTGAGAACAATTTAAGATCAAATGATGGGTTCAGATGCCAATTGCTGCTGTTGTGGTGGTTAATTGCCATCAAGTTGACTTCAGCTTATGGCAACCCTATGAATCTGAGACCTCCAACTTAACTTATAATCAACAGCCCTGTTTTTAAAATTCCAAGCTTTGGCTTCCTTAGTTGATTCAATCTACCTGTAGTATCATCCCCCTGCCTTCTACTTTACCTAGGATTATTGTTTCCAATGTGTCATGTTATCACACGATAGTATTCATAAAAGTACAACAGCCTCAGTTTAGTTAACTTGGCTTCTAGTGAGAATTCAAGCTTGATTTGCTCTACGACCAACTCATTTGTCTTTTTATCATTCCTTGGTATCTGTAGAACTCTCTTCCAGTTCCACATTTCAAATGCATTGATTTTTTTTCAGCTTTCTTCATGTCCAGCTTTCTCAGATTTTACAACTAATCTTCAAACAAATAATAGCACCTCATTCAATGTCACAGACAGCCAGAGCTAGTTTAAAATTGTACATAGATGCTTCCGATCTTCTCTACCATGCAAAAGAGGAGGAAACAGCAGAAGGGAGTTCATGAACCTATGGCTCACTAAAATATGTTCACATCACTAAAATTCACATCACTAAAAGCCATAGGTTCATGAACTCATGGTTTTAGTTACATCTCAACCAATCTATTGTAACATTACAGCAGTAAAGGGCCATGGAGAAGAGGGTACGGAAAAGTACAATGTACAGTTAACAGTGAAGTATGGACTCACCTGTAACACTTTGAAATAGTAGCAATAAAATCGATGAGGCTGAAGTAGCTCTCTTGCAGCCGCCTGCCCTTCTTTAGCTATTTTTCTAACAACGTCATCATTTTCCTGAGAGAAGGGAAATTTTATACATGCATACACATAAAATAATAAAAATATCAATTATCTCTGTTTCCTTCTGATGTGATTGTGCTCAGGAAAGGGGCCACTCAGATTTTTATAGACTGAAGAAATGCTAGTTCTATACACTGAAGTTATCCTGTACAACTCTAAATGTTGCAAGACATCACAATGTCAATTCCCATCTTCTTGTACTTTTAAAACTTTAATGATATATTAACTACCCCAGAATTGTCAAATTTTAGTCTGGCGCAATTAAGGAACAGAATTTTATAACTCTGAGAGAGCTAAATTGTTGTCCAAGCCACAGCTAAGTGCACAGACAGGTCTGACATCTCTCACACAGATTGGATTACTCAGAACACAGAGCTGTAATTGTCTTCTCCCACCTATATAATCACCACCTATTTATGTACTATGAAGCTTAAGACTTCTTGCTAATACAAGGAAATGTTTTGGAAGTTCTAGAACAGCATTCTTAGGTATCTGCTTATATTAAATAATTCCAAGGCAAGGTTTAATGTTTTAATCTGGATACAAACCTCTGGAACTGCAATGTTTAACAGTATGCACATGTATCTTTTTGTCTTTTAGTCTCTTTTCCTCAACTAACATGACAGTGGGGGGAAGCACTGATTGATGGATAAACAAATATTCGATTATATTATTATTCATGTACAATTCTGATTTGTTATAGGTAACAGCCAGTAGAATATGAACAAGAATTTGAATGATATTGTAAACCCAATGGAAGGTCATGGGAATTAACTCATAAATATTTATATAAAGAAAGAATGGGGAAGAAGATCAGGCAAGTAGGGAAAAGATAAAAAATTTCACACAGAAAGTATTTTAAAGTTGTGAGAGCTCTTTAGAAAGGTAGTGTACAAAAAGTATAAATGAATACATAAAATAACTTCTAATCCTACTGATTTAAAAAAAAAACAACCCTCTTTGAGATACTCCTATATTTTGGATGTCATTTACACCACATGGTACTGATACCAGGCTCATGGACTATGAAATTACTCATGGTACTAATACCAGGCTCATGGACTGTGAAATTACTGCAGTGTAACAATGCTCTTGTAAGCTGTGCCCAGATCTAAAGCTTTAGCCTAGTCTAGGACATAACTGGGAAAATAAACAGATAAACAGCTGTAAAACACCTCCAATAATGAAACAGATAATTACATCAAAGCAAAGCAGTATGTCTCAGAGATTTCGACAGAATGAAGGGTAAAGAGATGTTCACAAGGTGCACAAGCAGATGCGCCACTGTGGCTTCCAGTTACAATTTTCTAGCTGGATCACGTCTGGGTCAACATAAAGAGAAGGTTTTCAAACCTAGGAGAATGAAACATTCTCATATCCTAAGAATGTTAGAAATATTGAACTCCACTGTCCTCACCTCCGGAGCTTCCCTTTTTGTGAAAGGGCAGCTGAGCTCTGGTACTGCCTAATGAGCTGATAAGATGGAGATTTTCACTGTCTTCTCTCATAAGAAGGGTGGTATGAGATATCTGCACTCCAGTTTCCACAAAACTAAAGCTACTAATCAGAAAACTGTGCTAGGTTTACTTTTTAAAAATGTTTCTTTAGTGAGAGGAATTATTACCTTAGCCCACTTTATTTTTTCTAACAGGTCTTCTAGATTTGTTTTAACAGGAACATAGTGGCTCCATGGCACCAGCTCCTTATAGAAGTGTTCGTAGTATGGTGAAGACTGTTTGATCACAACACTGTCCCCCAGTAAGAGGTACGGGAACCTGTAGGCTGCAACTGTGCCATCGATATTCACTTGATACTTGTACTGTAGAAAAAGAAAGAAGGAGAAGGAAAACAGATTGAACACAATGCTTTTTTCCCCTTAGAACTGCATCTTGGCTAAAACAAACTGACAGTTGTAACAATAACAGGTATCCTTTTTTTCTAGTCTGTGTTTTCTTTCGATCTTCTTTTCTGAAGTAATACACAAGTAAGTCCAGCATGCTAAAAAAGCCGTTTGCAAATTCTTCTTCAAACCACAATAAGCAACTCCATCTGATGTGCTATACCTGAAAATCTGGGGATCTGTAGGAGCAGCTGTGAGGCAACATGAGGAAATAGAAGCAAACGAGGAAATCAACAAAGCCCCAGCTTTGTCTTTATGCTGACACAGACTAAGATGGGTATCTCTCTGAAAGGTTCAGGTAGAGTTGATGGAAACAATCTCTCTCAGAGACCCTAGAGAGTTACTGGCAATTCTAAAGGTTACTAAGAAGCTAAGACATGAGGACTTTGCTTCTCATATACTCTATATTGTGGAATTTTGTTGGCTTCACCCCCACTCTTTGTCTAATTTTTTTTCCTTTGCAAGATTGCATGGGCAAGAACCTCAAGGCAACTAGGAACAAGAGGAACCTGATTATTAGTAAATTAAGCTATACGTCTTTATTCTAATTGAAGTTCATTGACTTGTTTATCCTGTACTGTAACTTAATCAAAGGAGTTGCCGGCTGCACTGTGCAAAGCTTAGGCATTTAAGATACAAGCAAATCCCTTTAGTTTATTATGTCACCACCCCAGTGCAGCACCCCATGACAGTACCCTTACTACTTTAAGTTGACCAGTAAAAAAGATGGTAGAAAATTTACTCTAATCCTGAGGCATCCACATTGCAAGATAAATCAGCAGGCCCCCTATAGTACCGCTTTTTTCAGTAAAATTCCACAAGCATCTTTTGGAACATGGCCCTGTTAATGCTTCCGTTCAATCAAACAGTTAATTCCCCTATCTCTCTTTGTTCCATCTATTCCTGAGTCCACTCAAAACTCTTGTTCTTTTAGTTGAAGTCTAAAACTATCCTGAAGCTCAGTCTGAATTGAGTTTACAGAACTCGGCATGGACAAATTGCATAACATGCATTGTGAAAGAGTCCGAGGTTCACTTGGCTCTCACAGAATGCTCTTTCCTGGCATTCTCTGCCTTCTACTCTGGAGCCTAATCCATTTTTTTCAGGTCCAGAGCTCTCCTGTACTCTTGTAGCTTGAACAAACTTATTGTCTTGTTTGCTCATTTAAACCACTTCAAGGTATTTGTGGGCTTTCCATTCTAGGTATATTGCCACAATCCAGAGGCCACTGACCTTTTATGGGCCTTTTTGAATATCAAGGAGCCACATCCTGCAGTAAATTGTGTTATGATTTCTGAGCTGCTGACTCTAAGTTCCAGTGGCTTACTTGATTGATGGGGAAGCTGGGAGGCCAGTGTGTTCTGCTGTGGTTTGCCTGACATCTCAAGGCCAGCATAACCATATGCCCACACTCTTAGGTAGATTCACTTTCTTGCTTTTGTGCCCCAAGTTTCCTTGCTTCTCTCCATGTTTGCTATTTTCTTTGGATTAGTCAGAGTCCAAAGAGAAACCTACTTTTTAGTCTCCATTCTGAAGTCACTACCAAATTAATTTACAGCTCAAAGCCTGTGGGCCAGAGGGTAGACTGTGCCTACTATGGATTGCCAAGGGCTGTAAACAAACATCTTACTTCCTATTATTTTCTGGCTGTACACTGATTTCCAAATTTTGCCTGGGTATAGTGCTGGATATACCACATGGGCACTATTCCTCTGCAAAGTATCTCAATATTTTCAGTTTAGTAAGGTACATGTATCCAAGTTCAAGGGCACATGTGAACAAGAGAATTTTGGTCTAGATAGAAAAACAGCCAAATAAGCAGCTTTCTAGATTTCTAGGTCTTATCTATACTGAAGCAGAGGCCCCTTTAAAGGTTCCAAAATTTCTACACAGCAGCACTTCAGTCTAGGAAAGAGCTGAGGAACTCTAACCTTCTGGATGTTGTTTAATTTTCATCCATTTTAGAGAGAACAATGGTAGGGCATGATGGGAAAAATCTGCAGGTCAAAGGTCCCACACCTCTGCTCTAGGAATAAGAAAACAACCCACATGTACAACTTGAGGAATAATGACCACACATGCATGCATGTAAATAAGATAAAACAACAAGCCATTGACTCCCATGGCAGGTACACACTATACAATACACAAGTGTGTAGGTTCCAGATTAAAGTACTGTATAAATTAAAAGTATTTTACAGGCAGGAATTTTTGTAGCTCTGAAGCAGCCCTTAAACAAAAGTTAAAGAAAAGGTGGAAAGAAATTTGTCTTGTCTCACCCTGGTGCTAATAAACCTGGATAACACAGGTGATATACCTTAAAGAAGTCAAAGAACCCTATCAAAGGAGCTTTCCCCAGCTCTTTTTCCTTTTCTCTGAAGAAGAAATAACCAGTTATTCCGGCATCCAGCAGTTCTGGGTTTTCTTTGGAGAGCTTCACAAGCTGAAGCCGTTCCTCCCGGCTATCTCGACCTCTGAAAAATCCTTGCTCAGTTTTGTTCTCCCAGACAGGTCCTGGAATTAACAGATAATGCAACAAAGAGGGGCACGTAAAACAAAGAACCCCTGGAATTTTAATGTTTCAACCTTAAAAAGAGATACATTTGTTAAAAAGCAAAGAAGGTTCCAGTTGCACAGATAAAGCTGACTTCTGAAAGAATTACGTGGCCAAATATCTTAAGCAGGTTAGTGGGGAAACAGGAGCTATTCTATTTTGAAAAAACACTCTCCCTGTATTGTTATATGTACACTGTTTTGCAGACAGAGCTCAAGAAAATTACAGATTTATCATGTTGTACTAGTTAGTTAGTTATTTTTTATCCCACCTTTCTTTCACCATGGGATTCAGGCAGTGTATAACATCAGGCAGTGTATAAAATTGAACAAAACTTTAATTAAAGAAAAAAGTTAAAAACACAAATTAATAACAGTATTGAAAGGCATTTAAAATGCAATAAAATAACAAACACTACACTATTGTTGTGTGTGTCTTCAAGTAGTTTCCAGCTTATGGTTCTAGCCCATATTTGATCAGACTGAAGCAGAGAGCTTGTCTGACTCTCCTCTGTAGGAGAGGACACTTAGGACATATTGTGTCCACTGCTCTGGCGACTTCCCTGTTCCAGAGATCAGCCGGGGCTTTGACAGGATCTGTATCCAAGTGTCCTGGGACAGATCACTTTAACTGCCCCTCCACCTCCAGAGAGTCTGAGTCCCACAGTCTAAACCCTACCAGGCAGTGATCTATCCATGACAACAGAACTATGGAATGTCCCTCCGTATTCAGATCACCATCATCCTGCCCAGCATAGAAAACTAGGTACAGAGCGTGTCCTACAACAGAGGTGGTACCACATACTGCTTAGGACAGACCCATCCATGAAGAATGTGAGGTCTTGAGCTGCTCTTGAACAAACAGTCTCAACATGGATGTTGAAATCCTCCAGGACAGCAAGTTGGTGGTTTTCCAACACCACTGCTGAGACTAACTCAGCCAGATCAGGGAGACATACTGTTGGGTGGATGGTGCACCAACAGAATCCCTACTCTGTCCCTTCCACCTATTTTCAAAAACACACACTCAAACCCAGTAGTCTGAGCAACAGGGCACCTGGTGAGGGAGATGGAATCCCAACAGATCAGTGCAACTTCATCTCCCCTCCATCAAGGACTCACTTGCTGCTCTACAGAGAACCCAAGTGGAACCCAGATAACCCAGGTGGACAAAGCTGGGAGAGGTTCTCAGAATGGGCCTCAGAGATTTTACTTCTACAGTCTGTAACCATTTTTGTATGCAGACTCCACCAATTAGCCATGTTTCAATTGCTTTTCCCCCTCCATCTGAAGTAGAATTCCTTTTACCTGTGTTTCCTTGAATGGACAGGAGGTCATTTGTGACACCACGCAGAGTTTCTAGGGTTGAGTGGGTGACATCATAAGTAGGAAGCACTATGTCAGCTGAATCTACAGACCCACACCACGAAAGGATAGGTATAGGGCCTGGGGTGTCATTTGCTTTACGATGTTCAACGGGCCAGTCAGCAACATTAAGATAAAATTCAACATCAGGGAGCTGAACCTGAAACAAACCAAACAACTTTTATAAGCCATGTTATCCTAAAGTTCATAGTCTCAGTTTAGCTTTTAAGTGAGTTGGCCACTCATGCTCAATGTAGCTATGATGGGTTAACCAGATTATATTGGAAAAGTTACTTTTTCGAGCCAAAAATAACATTTTCCAACTCATATACTCAATATGCAAAAAGGCTAGCTTTGACCTGTGTGCTACTAGAAAGGTAGGCTCATGAAAGAGTTGTACAGATTCTGAATTTTGTCTCATTTTTGTAGTTCATAACAGACCATCCCCAAATAATGCTTCTCTTTTTAAGAACCTCTTTTATTTCAATGTTAGGTTTTATATTACATTATATTTATTATATTATAAAAGAGAACAAAGAAAACCATTATAAAAATAGTTGCATAGTTTAAAAGGCTGATTTACAAAACTGCAAAACTGCTCTACAGATCTAGTATCTGATAGTAAAAATACAGATATATTGGCTACCATACAGTTGGGGCAAATCTATTATTCCCTGCCCTGATTCAACTAAACGTAGAAGTAGACTGCCTTGCCTAGCACTTGCTAGCTTAAGAGCCACAGACTAAACAGGATGTGCATTCAAAGGAGTGTTTTTTTGCTTTTAATCGAATACATTGGGATGTGTATTCAAACGCACATGCCAGTCTAGGAATGGATATATATTTGGACGCACATCTGATTTTACGCTCTCTGCCTATACTAGCTTTCTACTCATGAAAAACAGTTTGTCTGAAACTGGTTGTATCCCATCATGTAGTACACACTGAGAACATCTGAAGAGATTAGAGATCTTGCAGATAGGGTACACAGTTAATATCCAAAAAGGTGATAAAGAAACAGATCCCTCCAGTAAATATCTGTTGTGTGATGTTTCAGTTTGTAAACATTTACATTAACACAGCTGTGACTAAGTGCATATTAGAGGGAATATACCTTCCTTGCTAATGACAGCAACATTTCATCTGAAAACATTTTGAAGTCCGTATACTTCCCCAAGGTTCGACGATAAATGTGATTACTGAGTACTGTATAATGAACAATGGCTCCCATATTTTGGCCAAACCTTGGTGGGACCTCATTAAGCATCTGCTGAAGATCAATGCTAGGAAATGCTGCAAAATCCTCAGTAATTTGAGCTTCCTCAGATGGACATGAAAGACTTTTCTCCCAAACTTGAGCATTTTCTTCTGGGCATTCACAATATTCATGGTAAATGGGACCTGAACAGGAAGAAGCAATACCAGTATGTGATGTTTGGGATAAAGGTCCAACCTTATAATCTATGTAAATACAGAGCTAACATCTTCCATTTCCAAGCAACAATTAATCATATAAGGCTTAAAGTCACTTAGAATTAAGGAGAAACCTAGCAGTGCTGCTTCAAAATGTTCAAAATTTTATGTCCAGAACTTAAAATCATGAGAGGAATTTAGCAGGGCTGGGATACAGGGTATGTGAACAAATCTGATAATGTCAACTATAATAAAGTATCCTATTAAATGAAACACTTTCCCGTGTACAATACGCTATTATGTCCACCATTATAAGAAAACTATCAGCTCTTTACATCATTTAGTTCACTTCAATGTACTGCTTACTAGCAAACCACGCCTTTTCTTTACACAACAAAACTGCACACTAAACAGAAGATACATTGTAGCAAAACTCTCAATAAATCATCAGACTAGACCTAAATAAAAAAAAACTATTTAATTCAAATAGCTCAACAAATATGCATTATTGTCTGATGAAATACACAAGAATCTCGTAGCAAATTTATCAGGCCTATGTATTACAAAATAGACTAGTCCAGCCAATACTAATTTTACTTTTTTACAAATTTACTGTATTGTATAATGGACTTTATACTTCTTTAATTTAAAACAAGGACAGGAACTCTACTTGTGCAGCCTGAGGGAGCATCCTATACAGTCCTTTGCTGGATGATATCAGCAGGTGTGGCTATGCTCCGATATCTTTAGGGCCCCCATAAGTTTTGGGTATAATTTCTCTACCCAGGCACTTCAGCTAGAAAGCCAGGTTTACTCCTTCCTCTTTTTCATGATGAAAAAAAAAGGTCCTGTTTTCAATAAGGTTTGTTTTTTTTTAAAGACTAGAAGCTGTTAGCTTAAGATCTGTTAATTTATATGTTACTACGCAGTGTTGCAACACATGCATGATCATTGAATTTACAAAAATTTCTACTATTTACTTTTTCATCAGGCAACTGAACAACATCCAATGGGGCAGGACCTTCAGAAAATTTGGAAGGGAGACAAAATTTACCTTTCAGTACATAGGGAGACTGAGCCACATGTATATCACCATAAAGAATTTCCACCTTTAACCCTTCCTTGACGCTTGTATACATTCGATATCTCATCAGAAAGGAGCCATCATTCCTGTCCAAAAGCTTTGGGACATGGATCTGAATAATTTCTTTTGATGAAAGTGGTTTGATTGACACTCTAAACTGTCCTTTAAAAAGAAAAAGAACATGGAAAATAAGCATAGGCAGTTAACATTACTTGACTTCAATTATATTCAACGACTTATTGCCAGAGTTCGAAATGGGGATTTTTTTGGACTGCAACTCCTTACAATTGCTGTACCAACTAGAAGACTTGGGGTACTGTAGTCCAAAAAAGTAACAGTCCAAAAAAGTAACAGTCTAAAGACCTGCTTGTTGTTTCTGAGAACAAAGATTCAATATAGCCATCATAAGTCCCTCAGCCATTGACAGATTGGCTTTACATGAGATTGTCTAAGTTAATTCCCTTTTAAAGCCCTCTAAATTAATGACTATCATTGCATCCTATGACAACAAATTTTATGAATGCATATATAATTTTATCTGTCCTGACACTCCAGATGACACCAAGTTCTAGGATTATGAGAAAAGTGAAGAAGACTTCATGTACATATGACAAATTCCAAAGGGGTGCAGTAACTATAATAGTACTAACAGTAGTAGTAGTAGTAGTAGTAATAATACAGTGACATAATATAGTACAGCAATTATGCTAGTACCATTACCTACTATTGGAACAACTTTTCACTGTCACCAAACTATTCTGCAACTCTTTGGATTACTATTCAAAAAGATAGCCATGTTAGCCTGTTTCAGCATTTTTATATTTTTAAATAGATAAATAGACAGACAGACAGACAGACAGACAGACAGACAGACAGATAGATAGATGAAAGAAAGAAAGAAAGAAAGAAAGAAAGAAAGAAAGAAAGAAAGAAAGAAAGAAGGAAAGAAAGAAGGAAAGAAAGAAGGAAAGAGAGAGACGAAGGGAGGGAGGGAGGGAGGGAGGGAGGGACTCTTTAGCATCTTTGAGGCTAACTGGAAAAAAGACATTTCTGGCATATAATGGTTGTTATTGCCCTGCCTTTTTCAAGTCTAAGACTCAAGGTGGCTAACAAAAATTTAAACAGATAACAGCTTTAAAAAATTACGTCTTACAAAATTTTAAAATACAGTGAAACTTAAATAAAATTAAAGGCAGTTAAAAACAAATGATTAAAAAGGTCAATGAACATAAGCAGAGAACCTGAAAGGCTCCTTCCCCCTGAGCAATCAGTTGTGTCAAAACAGAAAGTTCTTCACCTGCCCATGAAGGAGAGGTCCAGAGAGTAGACTCTCCCTGACCTCACTAGAAAGGGAGCTTAGTGATAGCACTGAGAAGGCCCTCTGTCATATCTCCATCAGATGTACTTGTGAGAGGGATAGGACAGAGGGCCTTTCCACATTATCTGTTATAGTGCTATTATTCCACTTTCAACATACTGTGAAAGTCTGGGGTTTGTACTTTCCTGGGGCCAAAGAGCTCTCTAGCTAAGAATTCTAAAACTCCCTCCCTAAACTGAAAACCCCAGGATTTCAAAGGATGTTGAAAGTGGAATGATAGCATTATAACAGTGTAGCGTGGAAAGGCCCAGAGAGAAAGGGCCTCCTCCGAAAATCTCAATACATAGGAAGGCTCATAAATAGGCATCTCCCGTTTTTCAGTGCCTTGATTTTTGCCAACCTGCTCTTTCAACCGTGCTAAATCAGATATACTCCTTTCTTTCAACAAGAGGTTCGCTGTTTCATCCATTCTTTTTGCTTAAGGAGAGTGGGGAGCAGCCTCCTCTCTGGAAGTGCCACCTGCTCCGCTACGGCCAAGGGCCTCGTCCCAATGCCAGCCACTCGCAAGCAACCAAAACAGCATGGAGCCTTTGCCAGTCATCGCAGAGTGGGACGCAGCCTCCACCTAGAAGCGCAGCCCGCTCTGTGATGGCCGAGGGCTTTGTCCCATTCCTGGCTGCCCTGTGCTCAACTGAAATACAGTGTGCAGATGGATTCCACTCTTCGATCATTTCCACTTTCTGGCAGTGTTCTGTTTCATTAACCCGTCAGGTAAGTGGACGAGGCCTGTACAGAAGACACACCATGAGGGAAAGAAGAGGCAGGTACAGCTCCAGCAGTAGATGAAAGGCCCTCTCTCCATCCCAACTGCCACAGCCATGGTCTCAAAGGGAGAGGAGGACAGGCAGGCACAGCTCATGCTTAGGCCCAGAAGCGGATGAAAGACCCTCCTCTCCATTCCATTGTCTCAATTAGACTGTAAGCCTGAGAGCAGATAAATGTTTTGTTGTTCTTTTACTTGTAGAACACCATGAACAGTGATGGCACTATATAAATAAATGGTGATGATGATGGTGGTGATAATAAGCTTTTAAGGACTCAAACCTACTTTATCAGATGCATGAAGAGAAATCTCTATGAACAGATATACACACCAATGGGTGGCAGGGAGAAGGGGATTATGAATTATGACAGAAATGCAAAACATGTGGGTATGGTGATGTTCAGTGTCAACAGTGGTCATGAAAAATAATTCATGGTGCAGAAAAACTTGAAACAGCATAAAAGCAGGGCATTTTTTTCAGTTTCTTTTAATTGGGCAATTCTATTTTCAATGTCTTTGTAAACATTTTGTCAAAAGCTTTTTCAATACTGTAACATCTCTTTAGCCGGTGTCTTTTGTTCTTTCATGGACTTTAAATCAACTCTTTTTCCATCAGCTGTATATAAAGTGTTGGGCGTCTTTGTGATTTAATGCTGCTTCTGGAAGGCTTTCACATGCACAAGGCTTTAAACAGAGCTGCCTCTGGAACAAAATCAGCGCTCCTTTCTCATGGGCGGAAAAGCTATGAGTCCCACTTAACTATGCTGCCTGATTTGACAGCTATATTACAAGAGAACTTAAAAAAAAAGGTTGATAAGCCAGGCATGCACTTTGCAAGAGCTTTGACGTTCTCTGAAAATACCCTAGTGCATATTTAAAACAAGCTAAACTTTCAAGATTATAGTCTCTTCTAGTTGGACAAACTATGGAAGGAACACAGAACATTTTCAATCAGAAGACCAAATTCCTATTTAGGAAATGTTGAGGGTGCATGTTCCTGAGGGGGACAAAGCCAAAGTGGGTTTGGACAATGGAACAGCATCCTAAATAAGCCCCAAAGATCATCCCAAATCATGGGAAATCCCTAGCAATTTCACAAGCCAATGCACATTGACTAGGAGGTAAGCAGGCCTGAATTACTATGGCTTTTGTGATGCAGACACTATCTGATTCAAGTACTATTTCTAATATCTGCAACAGTAAATAAATTTACTTTGTGTCTCGGAGCATTATCTACTTTCCCATTTTTCCTAATAAACAGTACAATGCAATCAGAACTACCTACATTTTTCAGTTCCATACAAGAACAGAAAATCCAAAGGATGTTGTACAGGTTGTAGAATGTAGCAGCTTCTACCAGTGAATCAGTCTTGAAGTAAACAGGAAATCAAAAAGATGTAAACAAAAGTAGCTACCTTAGGCCACCCTATTTGATCATCATCAACATAAACAAAGCAAGCAGTCATCTGAAGAGGAGATATGAATGCATGCAGGCTGATGGATGAACACACAGGAGCTGAATATAACACCTCCAGCTGAAGTGTTGTAAATCAAGTTTTGCACTGCCAATACAGATTACAATCAGGAAGTTATTTAGAATGAATGGGGTGACTTGTTCTATTTTGTTTTTTAATAGAAGAATTAGAAATGAGATGGCTTAACACACAAATCTTGTGGATGAAAAATGATCAAATAGTTGAGCTCAAAAGGAGACAAAGTGACCCAGCTAACTACAGACCTGCTGGTTAAACATCTACAGGATCTGTTAAGTAAAGCCTTAGTGCAAAGATGAGGAAAATAGGCCCTCCAGATATTGTAAGATGGCAGCTTCCAAGATCCCACAGACCATTCTAACTAGGGCTGATGGGACTTGCTATTCAGAAATATCTGGAGAGTAGACTCAGCACATAACATCATGTGATGTGACTGAAAGCAGCTTTTCCAAAGTTAGGCCACAGACATAATTAACTGATGTCCTTTTTGTGGGGAACTATTGCTGGGAACAACAATAGGAATTAAGAACATAACTGATGTTTGGATATATTGTATCATTGCTAATCTGAACCAGTTCCTTATAAACATGCTTTGATGTTATTGGCCGTGGCATGCCACATCCCTTCTCAATATCCTTCTTTGGGAGTGTGCAATGTTAGATCTGTGCCACTGCATGGTGACCACACAATTAGGCCACTGATACAACTTGCACTAAACGTGATCTTATCTATCTTGGAACATCTCTTGAAGCAGATAAAATGGGCTCATTCTGAAAAAGAACTCATATCCTTTTGTAGCTTTTTCCTTGGGTGGCCTGGCAAATAAAGACTCAGGCTCTGTTTACAAGTGAGTCAGGCCTGTTTTGTTTGTTCCACACCCTTTGATGACGCCTCAGGAGGTAGCAGGCTATTAACCTGCTTGTCATTTTTTAGTTTTCATCTCAAACTTCAATTTGAAAGGGTGTGAAGGATACTACTCCCATTTCACTCTTGGCAAACTAACTCTTTCTTTTCATTCTTTAATTTTCTTGATGCTCTCCTTACTTGCAACTACATAGATGTCAACCATCAAGCCTACTTCGTGACCTAGGAAAACCACAACCCCAGGTCCTGTGCCTGCCTCCAAACAGACTTTGTAGGAAGAGCTTCCTGGTAGAATCACAGACATCATCATCATCTTCTTTATTCATTCATTTAATATTTCAGCTTTCTCAGAATTTGGAGCCCAAGAGAGCTGACAAAAAATGTCTAAACCCTCATCATAATACTGAAAATGACTCCAAAGCAATTAAACTACCCAATTAAAAACAGCATTAACATAAAACAGTTTAAAAGGATTTAAAAACTGTAATGAAGAAAAACGTTCACCACCTCCTGTTAAATGTGCAGTAGCCAGGTGATATCCAACTAAACTAGCTAAAAAGACTGTTGCTTTCTGGTGGAAAAAGAACAGAGGGACAGCCTAGCCTTCCACGGGAGAGGGTTCCATAACTTTAGAGCAGCCACCAAGAAGGCCCTCTCCTGTGTCCTCACGAAATGTGGCCCTCGCAGTGGTGGCACTGTGAGATAAGAAGAACACTGGTGAGACCCAAACCAGATGTGACAGATCAATAATCCAGATGGGAAGCAAAGTGGTCCCGTTTTAACAGTAAAAGGAGTAAATGAAATGCCACTGTCCTGGCCTCTGAGATGAGAAGAAGCAAAGTATCTGCTGGATGTATTTATCTCCTACACTGCTTTCCTCTTTTCCATTTGTGTCATGTCTGAATTAGACTGTTAGTCTGATGGGAGGGAACTGTTTTATTGTTCTTTTACTTGTAAAGCATCATGCACAGTGATGACACGAAAGAAAGAAAGGGAGGGAGGGAGGGAGGGAGGGAAACCAACTCTTGCCCTCTTAAATGCTTTCTTTCTCCAAAGTCTAGCCATTTTCTCAAGTCCTGAGTCCAATACTGGAAGTGAACTAAAGCAAAGGCTGAGAGATAACAGATTCTACAGTAATTAGGTAGAGGAAGACCAGATCTTGGAGAAGCTTTTCTGGGAACTACAAATCTTAGAATTCCCTGACCTATGGCCATGCTGCCAAAACACTAATTTTTCCAAGCTCTGGTGAGACAGCAGACACATGTTTAGCTCTACTTTCTCATGTTCTCCTTTAAGAATTGTGTTAAGATTAAAAATTCCCTTTTTGAAAGGTTAACAAGGCAGCACATGGAAAGAAACTAAGGGCCTGTCTGCACTACACTGTTATAGTGTTATTATTCCACTTTCAACATTCTATGGAATCCTGGATTTTGCAGTTTAGTGAGACGCATTTAGAACTCTCATCCAGAGAGCTCTTTGGCCTTGGTAAACTACAAGCCCCAGAATTCCAAAGGATGTTAAAATCATTATAACAGTGTAGTGTAGAAAGGCCCCAAGTCTCCATTCCATGGAGTTCAGCCTACGGTCATAGCCTGAACCTCTGATGCTAATCTGCAGGCCACCAGTGACCATGATTCTCTACAGACAGAGATAGGGTGCCACACTCTCCCCACATCTCAACAATGACAGCCACATCTGCCTTTCAATGGCATTTAGAGTGGCAGTTGGTTCAGTTCAATTGCAGAGATGTTGATAATAACAATGGCTGTACTTTTAGGGAGGTAGTCTCCACTTTTTTAGGTTGTCCACAGTTCTTGCCAGGAGCACTTTGGCTTTTCTCTCCAATCTCTGTCTCTCGAAATCTGCTGGTTGCTTCTTGTCCTACAGACTCAAACTTGCTCTTCGTGTCTATCCTGAATTCCTTCCCGTTCAACCAGCTTGCCTACGCTTTTTGTGTATTGCTTTAACTGATCCTACTAAAGCTGGTCTGACTTGGTAGACATCACGCCCCGTCTAGCCTCACAACAAATTAGGCAGACACAATTTGCTCAGAGGAACATAATACAACTTTGTGCTGAAATATAATCTGAAATATAATTTCCACTGATTTATTTCTCTTGCATGGAAGTCGGTCCCACCAATTTAAAATATTACTTACCCCTGTATGTTCAGGATAGGCAGCCTGGCATCTTCACGCACACACACTGCTTTAAAATTCTCTTAACACAGGGACAATCAAAATGCAGTCCACAGGCTACATGCGGCCTTCAGGGCTACCCAGGATCAGCGATTTTTTTTAATTCTTTTTTTCTCCAACATTCTCCAAAATGATCTGTAAGGGGCCCCCAAATGTGGTGTAAATGCCCTTCATACACCTTACAGGTCATTTTAGGACAGGTCTAGCAAAAAAAAAAAAATTTTTTTTTGACCCCAAGGTGCTCACTTTTTTTGTGGGAGTGGGTGCAGTGGGGTATACTGGCCTCCAAAGTCTCCTGAGAGCTAATCAGCCTCCTCAACCTTCCACAGTTCCCCCTGACTTTATGGGTAATTTCATAGGGACTCGATGATGGCAGACCCTTTCTTTCTCTACACTCACTTTTAACCACTTCCCCTTTTCCTTCCTGCTCAGCAGGGTGCCAGGAAAAGAAAAGATTACTCTTACTAGAGGTCTGAAGTTGCAGAAGCCGTTTGAAATTAGCCACAGGGCCATATGAAATCAAGCAAATATCCATTTGGAGTTGCCCATTATGTCTTCATACTCTGCAATTTTGTCCTATACACATTTATTCGGAAGCTTTGCTGCTTTCACACAAAACTGAGTCTGGAAAGCAGGAGGGGACAACTTTGAACGGTTCTATCATGAGCCAAAACAGCTCTGGAAATACATGCAAATGATGAAAGAAAACAAAAACAACCTTGAGTCAACCTACCACAGTTAACCTGTTGCCATTTTGGATGGGTAAAGGGGCAAGCTAGATTTTTTGGCTAGTTGGCAAATCAAATTTATTCTCAGCTCTTGGGCACTCAATGTTTTTCACTCCCTACTGAAACCAGCAGAGCAATCCCAGTCATCTCAGATGGCTGCCAGGAAAGGTTACATTGAAGAAGAATTCCCCCTCTGCCAGGTTGGAGGACCTCCACCAGTGGGGTACACTCATGTAAAGCCCTATGGGTATAAATCTACTACCAGTAGTGCTTCTACTGCCAGCAAAACCTGAATTAAGGCATCATGAGAGCAAGTTAGAGCAAATGGGATCCACAGCTTTTCTCGTCCTCCAAAAGGCAGACACAGCTGTTCTAGCCTACAGCTGGTTTATTTAATTTTTATAGATTTTTAAAAAGGAAATATGTTTAGAGAATAGACGATCTCTCAGCAAAACCATCACACACAGATCTCGTGCCTTGGCCATCCAACAGAAGCTTTAAAGGGCAGGGGCTTTAGAAGTAGAACTACTAATTTCGCATTTGTCAGTTTGACATTCACAGATTTATTTGAAAGTTTCTCCAACGTCTGCTCCCGCCACCTCAAGTACTCTTTGGTTTGGGGGAACTTTCTATCTTGGTGGCTTCAATCAGGCCATGCAGCTCTTTAGAAACCTGCCTCCAGTCCTCCTTCTCCTCCACCAGCTGTTGCCTGGCCAGCTCAGGAGAGCTTGTAGCCCAATTTCTCAGCAGCACAAATCCTCTCTCAATGCTCCCTCACATCCAAGGAAGGAGATAGGCAAAAGAGAAGAAATATAGCGACACCGTACCAACCCTCTCCTTTCCCTGGCCTGGCCCACTCTCCCCACCCCTGCTTCAACCATCTTCCCACACACACAAACACACATTTTGATATTTGTGATTTTTCACTTTTGCGAGGATCCTGTGCCCCTAATCCTATTGAATGTGGAAGGCCAACTGTATACTTCACTTCAGATTACACATGGTAGGTGCCATGTTTTGTTTCTTTTTAAAAAGTTCACTCCAGCAAAAAGGTTCTAACTTTATACATCTTGTTGTGCTAGTTTTCTCTTGCAATACACTTTGACTTCTTGTGTCAATTTTTATGAATTGTTTTCTAGAGAAATGTGTTCACCCCACATGTGATGTATTCTTGCTATCTGTAGGGGATATAGTCCACCATGGCTCCCCAAAAGTGCCAGAGTAAAAACTTGAGACAACTCCTGTATATTTAATGGTTGTAGCAGAGGGAATTTTATCAGGTGTTGCTTGTCACTGGGTTGCATGGCAAGCAACATCTGCTGAAACTGCCTCTTCTGCACAACCATTAAAGGTAAGGAACCTGCTCTCATTTTCAGCCTGGTGACTGTAGCATTGCTTCAGAAGTGAGGCGCCTGCAAACTTCAGTCAAGTCAGCTTTGTCTGTAGGCAAGGAGAAATAGAGAAATAAATAAATGCAACATTGTGGTAGAAGTTTACTACAGCCCAACAAACCAAGAAGAGTGGAAGATGATGCTTTTCAGAAACAAATCTCCGAAATCACAAAGGGCAAGAATTAGTAGTTATGAGGACTTCAATTACCGTAATATCTGCAGGGAGACTAACTCTGCTAAACACTGGCTCCCCAACAAATATTTGATGTGTTTGTAGGTAATTTCTTATTTCAAAAGGTAGAGGAAGGAACAAGGAAATCAGCAATCCTGGACTTGATCCTAATCAACTGGGAGGAGTTGGTCACTGGAGTCAAAGTAGTCAGTACTTTGGGAAAGTGACCATGTAAGGCAACAATTCATAATTGTGGGACAGGCCAAAGAAGAACATAGTCAAACATGAACCTTGGATTTCAGGAAAGTTGATTTTAACAAGTTCATAGAATTATTGGGTGGAATCCAATCCATGCTAAAGAATAAAGACACCCCAAAAGGGTGGGAGTTCTTGAAAAAGAAGCTGCAAAAAGCAATCAAAAACAATCCCATGGAAGAAGAAAAATGGGAAACATCTGAAAAAGCCAGTGAGGCTGTACAGCAAACTCCAGATGGAAGTGAAAAGAAAAAAAGAGAGAGAGAGAGAGAGAGAGAGAGAGAGAGTGTGTGTGTGTGTAGAAAGGAAGAAAGGATACATCATCATGGAAGAGTATATATGTGTAGCCCAAGTCTTCAGGAAGAATACAAGGAAAGCTAGAGCTTCAAATGAGCTGAGACTGGCATGGCAAGAAAGGAGCAACAAAAAAGGAGGTTTCAGATACATTTGAGACAAGAGAATGACCAAGGAGGAAGTGGGGCCACTGTTCAATAAGGACGGCAAACAGCTAACAGATCACAATGAAAACACAGAACTACTCAATGTCTATTTTTGATTCAGTTTTTCCCCTAAAAGAGAATTGTGTTCTTCCGTGTAGTAGCAGAGACCTTGGCAAGGCAGCTGGATTGCAAATCAAGACTGACAGGAGTCAGTCAAGGAATGCTGTCAAATGTCATTTATATGGATTTCAGCAAATCATTTGATAAGGTCCCCCATAATATTTTGATTAGCAAACTGATTAAATGTGGAATAGATGATAACACTGTCAGATGGATCTATAACTGGTTGGAAAACCATGCTCAAGTAGTAATCATCAATGGCTGCACTTCAAACTGGAAGGAGGTCTTGAGTGGAGTGCCATAGGGTTCTGTTCTAGGTCCATTACTATTCAATATTTTACCAATGACTTACATGACCGGGTGAAGGAAATCCTTATCAAGTTTGTAGATGATACAAAACTGGAAAGGTTACTTTGATAAACTGGAAAACTGGGCAGAAACTAATAAAATGAAATTCAGTAAAGACAAATGCAAAATTTTACAATTAGGCCACAAAAATCAAATGCAGAGATATAGGATGGGAGATATATGGCTTTTACTACATGCAAAAAGGACCTTTGGGGTTTGTTGATCATAAATTGAACATGATCCAGTAATGTGATGTTGCAGCAAAGATGGATGCCATTTTAGCCTACATTTTAAAAAAGCACAGTTTCCAAGTCAACGAAAGCAACAGTCCCCTATATTCTGTGCTGGTCAGGCTTTATCTGAAGGACTGGATTCAGTATGGGGACCTAATTTTAAGAAGGATATAGACAAGTTGGAGCAGCTTCAGAGAAGGGCAGGGAGGATGATAAGAGGTATAGAGAACAAAACATATGAGGAAAGGGTGAAAGAGATGGCATGTTCACCTTGATGAAGAGAAAACTGAAGGGTGACATGATTGCACTCTTTAAATACCTCAAAGGCTGCCACAGAGAGGAGGGGGCAGGCCTGTTCTCTGCTGCCCCAAAGAGTAGGACCAGGTCTAATGGTTTGAAGTTACAGGAGAACAGATTTCATCTGAACAAGGAACTTCTGGGCAGTAAGAGCTGCTCAGCAATGGAACCAATTGCTAGAGAGGTGGTGGGGTCTTTTTCTTTAGACATCTTCAGAAAGAGGCTGGACAGCTAGCTGCTGTGGATGCTTTAGGTAGAGCTCTTTGGGCTCAGTAAACTACAAACCCCAGAATTCCACAGGTTGTTGAAAGTGGAATAAGCTAATACATAAA
Source organism: Cyclura pinguis (assembly GCA_030412105.1). NCBI lineage: Eukaryota > Metazoa > Chordata > Lepidosauria > Squamata > Iguanidae > Cyclura > Cyclura pinguis. The sequence goes on along the minus strand of CM059601.1, from coordinate 263,998,780 downwards.
AGTCAAATCTGTGTCAGGCAATGACCTCATACAACTGGCTAGGTCAAGCAAAGACTTCATATGATTGGCTGCCTAAGAAGATTCTATGGAATCCTGGGATTTGCAGTTTAGGGAGGGGCCTTTAGAATTCTTGGCCAGAGAGCTCTTGGGCCTCAGTCAACTGTGTCTGTCTTGAATAGGCCGGTTGGTATGGTGATGAGGCCCAGCAGCAAGGAGGAGGGCAGTGTATTTCCCTCAGGAACCCAACCTCTATATGTAAATAACTGAATACAGACTGGGTTGGAGAATATGGGAAAAAGTTACAGGTACTGGACAAGACAGTTTGGGGAATTAGAGGCACAGGATCTCAAATCTTTCTAATAAGTATTACCTCAGTTGCCTTGGAGTGCGGTGGAGTCTCTTTCTTTGGAAGTTTTTAAGCAGAGGCTGGACCGCCATCTGTCAGGAGCGCTTTGATGTGGGTTCCTGCATAGCAGGGGGTTGGACTGGATGGCCCTTGTCGCCTCTTTCAACTCCATGAGTCTATGATTCTATGAGAAAATAAAATCCCAGGCAACGCTGGGTATGTACGCTGGTAGCACTACAACAGTCTAGTGCGGGAATTGCCTATGATTCCAAAGGACTCTACGAGCAAGTCGCGACAGTGGGGCTGTGGCCTCTCCAGGGATTTCCAGCACAGCCACACAGCCACCAAAAAAGAGAGAGAGAGAGAGAGAGAGAGAGAGAGACCTTTCCTTACAGCTACCGGCCAGCCTGTGCGCTCCCTGGCCGAGGCGGGTCCGACAGCTACAAGAAGCGCCTCCCTTTTCCCCCCCGCAGCAAACGAATTGCAAGAAACGCCGCGAGCGGGCGCCAGGCGCGCGCCACTCCCTGCCTGAGGTGAAAACGGGCGCGAGTACCTGGCGGGGAGCGCGTGAAGTTGCGTCCGTCGCTGCTGACCGCCTGGAGGTAGAAGTACCTGACGGGCAAGGTGAGCTCTGCTTCCAGGCCCGGCCCCCAAACCAAGCTCCTTTCCGCGCTGACCGACAGCAGAGGCTCCGAAGCAGCCGCGGCAGCTTCCCGCCTCCCTCGCAGGAGACCCCAGAAAACCGCAGCTCTCAGCAAGAGCAACATTATCGCCGTTCTTCTCCGCTGCCCAACAGGGGGGGAAAAAATAATAGGGTTTTGGCCTGCCCGCCTCCTGCTGGCCGACACGGTGGAAAGGGGAGACTCCTGGGTGCCGCTCCGGCACCTCTCGTGGTTCACTTTCTAAACTTACATATTTTTTGCAAACTTTTATCTTTATTTCCGGAGGAGAGAAAGAGCGAGAGAAGACAACGAGTGGCTTAGTTTGATTGGGAGATGCGGCGGCCAATCGCGAAGGACGGAAACAACCTTTCCCTCCTCCAATCGCAGCCCGCGCTTTCTAACGCGAATCAGTTCGTTGCCTGCCGCCGTCCGGACCGGGGAGGGGGCGGCGGCGGCGTTGGACGGCGGGAGGACCCCGCCAGCGTCGCGGCTTTTTGTTTCCCCGGCCCGTCCCGTCCCGTGGCGCTCTGCGGGGTGGGGAAAACAGAGGGGAGGGAGTTTAACTTTTCAACATTTTTGTTCGAGAAGCACCCTCGCATCCCATGTAACGCAGACTCACTCTTAAGGGGTCCAAGTTCGTTTGTGTCCAGCGCTGGGCCATTTCCGCACTAGACTGGCATAGCGCAATTATTCCACTTTCAACATCCCATGGAATCCTGGGAAGGCCCCCTCCCTAAACTGCAAACCCCAGGATTCCATGGGACGTTGAAAGTGGAATAGTTGAGCTATGACAGTCTAGTGTGGAAATGGCCCCTGGTCTGGCTAGAATAGGAATGAAGTTGCTTTACCGGTCCGAGAAATAATAGAGTTGTTTTGAAAGGACATTTTTGACAGGAATTTTAGTGTTATACTGTTCTTATTATCCACGGAAAGTTATTTTCAAAAGTAATTGGTGTTAACTGCAACTTCGACTTGTGGCGACCCTATGACTGAGGCCACTGAGGCCGTTTCTGCACTACGCTGTTAATAGTGCTATTTCCACACTACTGCTAGTGTTAGTAGTCCGTGCTACTGCTTGTGCTACTTCTGCACTACGTTGTTACACTGCTATTATCCCACTTTCAACATCCTCTGGAATCTCTTGGGTTTGTCCTTTCCTGAGGCCAAAGAGCTCTCTGGCTGAGAATGCTAAAGGTCCCTCCCTAAACCGCAAACCCCAGGATTCCATAGGATGTTGAAAGTGGAATAATAGCGCAATAACAGTCTAGTGCAGAAATGGCCTGAGAGACCGCAGATGGAACTAAAAAAGACCAGATAAGAAAGTGGGCAAAATAAGGAGTGGTTAAGCAATGCAACTAGTGATGTCACTGATTTATAAATTTTACGACAACCAACAAGCACGAATGAGTTTTTAAAGTGTAACTTTCCGTGGTTTGGGCTGACTCAGGATACTTTGCAGCTTGGGGTAGAACAACAAATGGAGTACCCCCCCCATCATGTTAAAATAGGTAGGTATCCAGTTATTTTGACAAACAGTGCAGGAAGTATATTGAAGAAAGCAGTATGAAGCAAGTAACTGAGAATTTGCTATACTTCCACAACTCCCAAATTTTTGCTTGAGCTGGCCATGTCTTATTCCACCTAGTGGCCAGGCTAACCTCTGCCATCCTCCAGTTCTTCCTACCACCATCACATAAAAGTGGGGAATGTGATTTGGGCAAGCAGTATCTTCATTTCCTTCTGGTACAAAGAAAGTATTGGAACTCTGCTCCTTTTTATTCCTGCTCTGCTAAACCAGTAATTGTCTAATGGTAGGGCCGGCCCTTCAAAATTAAAAATGTGAGTGGAGATACTTTGGTAACCATAATTAAGGATGCTCACATGTGTTTTCATACAGCTCAATATTAATATAGCACTAAATTTCAACCATAAGAAAGCAAGCAACTTGGGCTGTAACTTTTTTGTTTCAAAATACCAACTTAATTTTCAGAAATTTTTCTGTGAAGTTTTCCACATCACATTTATTGGGAAACATTTATATCCTGCATAGCTGCTGTAAGCAAGGCCCCCCAGGTATATCTTTGCCATTTGCTCATGTCTATATATAAAGATAGTTTTAAAAGGCAGAGCTACAATGATGCAATTGTAAAAGGTAACAAAAAAAACTGTAAAAAATGGTAATTGAATAGGGCTGAGAACCATAACAAGATACATCCAATAGTTCCATCACTGCCTCTTTTGCCCCACAGCCCTAGTTCTGCATATGTAGTACAGAGTGTTGGATCTGAACTTGGAATATCGAGTCCCAACTGACCCATTGTCCCATACACCTGAAGGCAAAAGTTTAGAGACAGAGAGCAACTCACTTTTGCTACCACCTCCAAATATGTAGCTCAAAAGGCAGCCACTTCATTCTGCTTGAGAATACAGCCAATGCTGCTCCCATATAACTTGGGAGTATTTTGTTTTACCTTCACCAAATGAAAAGCCAATATATTTAAATAAAAAAATTAGAACCCTAACCGTAACTTAGTGATCCATGCTGGTATATCACTGGATCCACCCATGGTGGTGCCAATCGGTCCTCCAAAGGGAGGGCAACACGCAATCAGAGCAGCTGAACATGCCGTCTCCTATATCTTCACATGGTGTGCTGCCCCCAATAGTGGGACAGTGCCTTAACCTGAGGCCTCAGCAACTTAATAGACCCATAAACCAAACCAGAGGATAGCCAAGAAGAGATCACACGATTTGTGCAAAAGATAGCCTTTATTATGTTGAATGTTGATTCGTGGATGCAGAAGATGAATCAAAGCAGAACCAGCTTTACAACAATATTCTTCAGCCACAGGGGCTTCTAAACTACAGAGGCCAGAGAAGATATTTTACTATGGCTGCTTTATTTCTCTATTCTGCTGATTCTGGAAAAATCACAGAAACACTTAAAATATCCAAACCCAGAGGCCAAAATTTCTGCAGGTGCCTATGTTAGCGACACACCTATGTATGTCTTGCCCTGGTACTACAGCAAGCTTGAGTACTTTTAAGTGTTCCTTTAACCTTTCTAGAAACAACCAGAATAGAAAAATAATACAGCCATTGTAAAATGCCGCCTCTGTAGTTCAAACGCAAGAACGAGAGAATATGAAACCCAAATTAATCCCATCTAGAAATGTGCTAAGTACCTTATCTCTGGAATGCTATTTGCAGGGTGAAAAGTTCAGTAGCCTACTCATGGTGCTCTACTTGATACTCCTGACTACCTCTAACAATATAATCCTTTCATGTCCATGACAGCCTGTAGCATGTGAACAGTCCCTGCACTTACCTTTTCCATGGCTAACTGCACCACATCTGCAACCCCTAGACACAGATGTGCTTCCACACATCAGATGTTAATGGTCAAGCTTTTATATACAGAAAAAAATGCTCACACACCTTCAGATCATATTCCTAGTTACCTCCAAAAGTCACACAAAACATTCTAATTTGATTAAATAGTAAGGAATTACTGTATTTTGGAATTTTGTATGTGCATTTGCTATCACTGTTACACATACAGTATTTAGATCTGTGCTGATTTGCAAATAAAAAATTTGTAGGGCACTCAGAATCAGTGTATAGTAGGCCCTCCACATCTGCAAGAGATAGGGACACAAAACCCTTGTGAATCTCAAATAATCGCGAATAGGGCACCCTGCCTACAGGCTTCTGCCCGGCAGGTACACCCACCCAGGCAGGGAGGCAGAGAACAGGCAATTGCCTTCTCTGCACCTTCCTGCCATTCGCGCAAGGCACGCCCGCACTGACTGTGGCGGCAAGAGGAACGCAGGGAACTGGCGACTGCCTTCCCTGGACCTTCCTGCCACTGGTGTGGGGCGCACCTGCACCCACGGGAGCAGCAGCGGGAAGAGTGCAGGGAATTGGCTATCGCCCTCCCCAGACCTTCCTGCCATCCACACGGGCATGCCGCACCCAAGGTGGCGGCAGGGGAGGCAAGAGGAGCGTGGGGAAATGGCAATCACCCTCCACAGACTTTCCTGCTCCCTGTGCACATGGACCTGCAGCAGTGGTGGGGAAAGCATGAGGAGTGCAGGGAACTGGTGATCGCCCTCCTTGGACCTTCCTGCCACCCTCCCTAGACCTTCCTGCCCCCCACGTGGGTGCGCGCGCACCCACGGCAGGGGAAGCGGGAGGAGCGCAGGGAACTGGTGATCCTTGGACCTTCCTGCCACCAGTGCGGGGCGTGCCTGCACCGGGTGCAGGGAGAATGAGAGGAGCAAGCAGGATGGGAATGGAATGGGAGGGGGAGAATGGGGGGCAAGCGGGCACCCCACGAATAATCAAATTAGTGAAAGTGAAACCCGCAAATGTGGAGGGAGAACTGTAAATAGCTTTAAAAAAAAAGACCAGTGCACTGTGATTCAGTTACTAAATGTATTCCATTTATTCAAAAACAGTAGTAGCCAATGTTCATAGCTTATTTTAAGTTAAATATTTCCCCCCTTACAGAATATGGATGGCCAACATGGAACACAGGAGCCACAAGGAATGAGGCCATAGCACTCATGATGGAAACCTTGCCCCCTTTCCAGACAGAATGGCCTGCAGGATTATTTAGTTTAGTCAAATCTACCTACTGCCTTCCATATTATGCAGGCTGGATAAAACTCTCTCTCTCTCTCTCTCTCTCTCTCTCTCTCTCTCTCACACACACACACACACACACACACTAAGATGCACCAAGATACTGTACGTGTTATCAGTATGGAACTCTCCCACACTTTGAACTTCATGTGGGTCACTTGTTACTTACTCTGAAGCATCCCCGTTGATTGGTTTGGGAATCATAGTCCAGCACACTCATACAGCATTCCACATCTGTTTCAAAGCACACATCAAATTCATGCACATAGCAGGATGCCCCAATCATTTCAACAGAGATAGCATCTAAGCAGCAAAGGAATGCACACACTGATCTTCTGTTAAACTAACAGGAACATGTCTTGCTAGTAGATAAATGCAGCTTGTGCTTTGCAGCTTCTGTGAAACTACAGGATTAAGATCTAGTACTGAGCACGATATTGGCTTTTACATGCCTTTAAAGTTTAAAATCTAAATGGTCCAAACATGGGAGGAAGTGTAATGAGAGAGATTTCAAAGTTCACTCTGTGTGTACGTGCTTTCAAGTCACCCATCAACTTAGGCAATCTCATGAATTTCATAAAGTTTTCTTAGGCAAGGAATACTGAGAGGTGGTTTTGCCAGTTCCTCTGAAATATAGCCTATAGCACCTGGTATTAGTTGGCGGTCTCCCATCCAAGTACTAAGCAAGGTTGACCCTGCTTAACTTCCAAGGACCAACTGGGTATGGTGTTTTCCAGCTTCTATCAGAGATTTGCAGTTTTAGAGCTCATCTCACCCATGAAAGACAATCTGCAGAGTTCCATGAGTCCCCTCTGATTTTTCATCACCTGTGGTATCTAAAATATTCACAAAGTTCTTAAGCCTGCAAAAAATGCTGGAAAGTTGACATATGCACTGGTATTAGAATACATTTATGAGATTTACCTACATCAACATTCATGCAAATTCATAGTTCCATCCATCCATTCCATTCACTAGATAATATACAAAATGTAGTTTCAATTTTCCTGTTCTGTTTTTTTTAACCCAATGCCCCACCTAAATTTCATCACCAGCACTCTTGACAGATTCTGTCTTTCACTCTGTGCCAATTCAAGAATCAGTGTGTTTCACCCAATGGGCAGATTCCTGAACCATTCTGGTCTTTGTGTTTTTAAAAATAACAGACATGATTTCTTTGTTCCATTATGCACTGCTATGCAGAATTTGCTTTGCAATCTGCTATGAATGCCACTGATTCCTTCGGTCTAGTCTCCGTTTCGGGACTGGGTTTAATTGCAGACTACATAGCCACACCCTCTCTAAAATGTTCAGGATTTGTTGTTCTGTATCTCTTACCTCTTGTACTACAGAATCTGATGAACAATTTTGGAGAACTCAAAATTCTGCACACTTTTGTGATGTTTTGGTTTGTCCTAACACAGGTGTTGTTAAAATCCAACTGTGGATTTTATTGATGACAAGGTTAAACAATGAAGTTATGCTCTTGATTTAAATTATAGTCATGATTTTCTTTGTACAGGTAGTATACAGTGTGTCTGTGCAGGGGACCATTCCAGGAACCTCTGTGTAAAACAAAAAATGTGTGTGTTGTGTTCCATTATAGTCAACGGACATGATGTGCACGTGCCTATGGCAGCGTGGGCACACACCCATTGCGTCTATTGACTATAATTGGAAGCCACGCTATATGTGACCTTGAGTTCATGTGTGTGAAGGTCATGGTAAGCGGGGAGCATTGTACCTTGATAAAATTGGTAAAAGAGTCTTCTATGTACCCAGGGACAGAATCTGCTCCAGAATTAATCTCAAACAGGGGAAATTGCAAAATAAACAAGAAAAAAATTATAAAGAGAAAGTCCAAAGCACAAAAACAAGAATGAAATTATGGAACCATCCCATGCTCTGTAAACATTTATATATTTTAGGAATTATTTAACATGAAGTTCTTATTACCTGTGCAAGTTTCAGATAAACAAGCTTCAATACACATTTTAATCCAAAGGCTTTAACCAAAACATATATACATTTTCACACTAACATTTAATGACTTGTAGTTTAAAACACTATCAGAATAGTTATAATTACATGGACAAGAATATAAATAGTTTCTTAGTAATTTCAAATACAACTAAAAGCAGTACCAAAAGGCAAATAGTTTACATGCACATACTGAACTTATTCGTACACTTCTTTAACGAAGTATTAAGCATATAAAATGTAGTAGCTTTATGTACCATTTAAGAATTATTGATACTTATTAATTTAAAAGTAACAATAGAAGTCCCAAGTCAATCAATGAGAGACACTCTTAAATCTCACTGATTTTCATGCCATAATCTCTAACACCAGTATCGGAAGCATGTGAAATTGTTTAACTTTGGCTGGCTTGTAATATGTGTACGATGGCACAATCCACCTAATGTTCCAGGACAATCCCAATTCATTTCGATGGGATCAGCAGAACTAAACTGATTAAGTCACCAAGTATATAAATATGTATATTATATATGTATATTATTAATATATGTATTATTAACATATATTAAATATACACATGTATTCAACTTACATTATTAACTATACACATGTATTCAACCTACTTACTTCAGACTCATTTTTTAAATTAAAGTTATGAACTACTTTACTGAGAAATACAGACAGTGACAGATGAAACCGAGTGGGGAGGGACAGAGAATTATATAGCTACATAAACTTTGTTGAATGTAAAATTGTTATTCCTGATCAAGAGAACATTGAGAATGGTGCCTATATATATTCAGAGTAAGATAGTCAGCCTTTTAATTCTATCTTAACTGGCATAAATTTCCCCCTCCCAGCCCCCCATAATGGCATTTGCAGGGCAAGAAAAACTATCTAGGGATTGGAAAAGTAGTCTGTTACCAGAAAGCAACAGAGTCTTCTTGGGGTATCTTAAAAACCAGCCAGTTTTATTTGGCATAGACTTTTAAGTACTGGAGTCCACTTCAACAGTCCATGTAACTAATGAAGTGGACTTCAGTCCACAAAAGCTCATGCCATATAAAGTATATTAGTCTTCAAGACGCCCACAAGACTCTTTACTATCTGTGCCAGGAAAGTTCTGTAACTGGCTTTCCTCCATTATGTGGGTATTAATGGCAGAGGTACCCTGTTGGGGAAAAAGCTAGCTACCCTATTTGAGAACCTTTAGCACATTTTCATTATGTTCTCCAGTGCCTTGACAGACTGAAACTTGTTCTTTTAAAGATTCTGTGAAGGTAACTTAAGTCTGTGTTGTAAAAGTAAGCTGTAGTATGGGGCAAACTGCAACCTTGGTTTGGCAAGTTCAGTGGTTCCTCACTCCCAACTGCTCCTAAGCAGCTACTCTGCAGCAGTTCATCTAAATAGATCACAGCCTCCCATATTGTTTAACATCTTAAAATACTCATTTTTCAAAACCAGAAGTTGAGTTCCAGCTGCTTCTTCCTTTCCCCCTAATTTTTGGTAGTCTGTGTGGCTCCTGAAGGGTCCAAGACATAGAAAATTGCTCCTAAACATGATAAAGTTGCTTTTCTCTGCTTAATAATTTGTGGGGCAATCACAGCAGGGCTGGAGATCAATTTAGGGCTGGAGATCAATTCAGAGCATCTGTACCAGTCTACTCATGCTCTTATTCCTAGAATTTTATAAGCTACCTTAAGGAGTGACAAACCAACATTTAGATCTTTTTTTTTCTTGTTATCTTATAGCCCTTTAAAGTTCTGATTCTTTATCATTCTCATCCAGGTAATATTCATCATCTGTTGTGGTGTCAGAGTCTGACTCTGAATAATTTGTAGGATCTTCTTCATAGATTCCAAAAGGCTCCTTTGAGGATTCACCTTCTGCTGACACATTTCTCTTAGCAAAACTTGAGCTCGATGACTCTGGCCTGTTTAAGGGAAAACCTTCTTTTTTCAGAGAACGTTGGTTGTTTAGAAGATATGGCCTCCACAATCGTCCTTCTGTGAGTGACTTCTTTATGTTATCTAAGAAAGCCTGCTGTTGTTCTTTCCCAAAAATACCAAACTCAATTGATGGGTACATCATACGTCTAGAACCAAGAGCCCTGCTGCTGTCATCATATGCATCCCAATTCTCATTTTCATCACAAGACAACAATTCAGAATAGGATTTAAACTTCCGACTGTATTTACTGCCAGGGCGCACCGCATTGCTTCCAGACAACAAGTGATCATGAGCTTCTTGTATATAGGAACATTCAGAAAAATGCCGTTCACGTTGCATTTTACTGGGATTTAGGACTGTCTCAACACAGGAAGGGTTGAGATTTCTCAGTCTGTTTGTCTGTTTGGTATTTTGATGGTGACCAGATTCTTTTGGAGATATCACCTCTTGTAGAGGACAAATGTTTGCCTTTGAATAATTTGTAGTAAGAATGTTTGAATTTTTATTGGATGGAAGCAAGGAAACTGAGGGCTCAGTGACATTACTGTCCTCCTTTTTCTTCTGGTTTGGAACTGCAACTGTAACTCTTGAGAAGGTAGACTGATTATTATTTTTTAAACCTTCATCACATCCTTGGAGATTACTATGTACCTTAGGAATGATTTCTTTTGAGAATAAAACTGCAGAATGTTGGCTGATTCCCATTTTCTTACTACTTTGTTTAGGACTGAGACTTTCCCATTTCTGGTTGCATAAATTTGTAAAAGGCCTTCTAATTTCACTGGGGAATGATGGAGGTCCGTCATTAGTTTGCAGTTTCTTATTCTCACTTTTGTCAAGCATTGTGTCTTCAGATTCACGAGGCAGGGGGTTCTGATTCTGGTCCTCATTCCCTCTTTGTTGAGGCAACTGTGGAATACTAGATGAAATTAACATGCTGTTTGGATTGTCAATCTCTGAAAAAGAGGCATCATTCTGTGAAAATATATTACTTATGTGTGGTTTGGGAGGCATGGTTTTCTTACTAGAAAACTTCCTACTTGTTCTGTACATGGCTGCAAGTTTATTTTTAATTGATGACCTGTTTTTCCTTTTTTCTATGTCACTAGCTTTGTCTTTGGTGCAATCTGAGCTAACCTTATTTTCATCTGCTGAATCATCAGGCAGATCCTTTGTGGTACTCATAAGCTGATTTTTAGAGTTTAGGTTCTGGTTATCTGCAGAACTTTGTACAGGTCTCTGTGGATTTGTGCAAACTTTGTGTAGTAAAAAATTCTGAGACATAGGCTCTTCTTCAGTATTTGAACAGTCCAGACTACTCCTATTTGGCTGCAGTACTGAATCATCTGAGGAAGATGCATCCTCTTGTAAAGTTTGATTCTGAAAATTTGAACACACTTTGGTTTCTGAAACTAGGCTGTTAGGTGTGCTGCTTCTTACACTTTCACTTCTTGGCTGAAACTCTTTTTTTGAAATCTGATGATACACATAACATGCCTTTTCTTTGACCTCTATATCTTCTCTAATTTTCTCCTCAGTAGAGTTCATTGTGCTGTTAAAATCCTGCTGGGCAGTGCACTTTCCTTCTTGGTCATTACCAATGAAGTGGAGAGATTGAGTATGTGGACTAGCGCTTGCTGGTGGTTCAGTAGATACCAAACAGCACACATCTTTCTGAACATACACTGAAGACGACGCTGTAGGTTGATTACCTAAAGAGATTTTGCCTTCAGTTGCTTTCAGCTGAGAAAGGCTGCTATCAATATGTAGGTTGCCCAGTGTATTGGTAATAGCATGGAGAGATTCATCCTCTGATTCACTATGTTTTGGATCACCTAGGGGACCATTTGACCCCATCCTGTTGGGCAATAAAAGTTCTGGTGTTTCTGCTGGAGATCCTACAGCTTCTTCTTTACGATGTGCCATACTTTGTAACTGAGAGGCACCCATTTTCTCCTCAGTAGGATTCAGAGCATCACCAGATGTGTTTGAATTCAGTTGCATGCTAGGAGTAGAAGCCATCTTGGTTGGCAAATTAGTTTTTTCTTCTTTCTGCAGGCTGGATGGAAATGCTACTGTTGCTACATTAATACGAACTTCATATTTCTTTTCAGTGGACAGAGATTTTGCTGGAGGTGGAGAAGAATCTGTATTTTTTGTATCGTCTAGAAGGAGGTTGCACAGCATTCTTGGATATTTTTGTGGTAAGGTATAATAAACTGAAATCAGCTCCTGGTATTTTACATTGTCTTCCTCAATGCTAACTGTAACTGTGCTGGTGGTTTTGTATTGTTTTAAAGGATTTCCTGCATCTTTTCCCTCACACTCAGGAAACACAGACATTTCAGTTTTGTCTGGGCCACATACTAGGTCCTCTTTTTCTGATTTTCTGGGAATGGTACTAGGGTCACCGAAGGAGTGCTTAGGGTCTGGGGATAACTGCAGATGGGAGTCTTGAGTTTGTGGAATTTTCTTGCAGACAACTTCTTTGGATGATGGGCTTAAGGAAGAATCAGCTGGACTAAGTAAAATTATGTTTTGTCTCTTACTTGAATAAATATTTTCAATTCTATTTGATTCAAGCATTTCTACATTATCCCACGTAGCTATCTTGTTTCTGTATGGGACCTGCCTGAAAGGATGGGAAACAGATTTCTCTGTTACAACACTACCATCAATACTGGCTGATTTTCTAGGTAAGGTATAGTATGTTTTAGAAGACCTGGGAGGACTGTTACTTGGAGAACCAGTAATACTGTTGCTACTTGAATGTTTAGCTAATCTGTTATGTTTGTGCCAATTGTCAGTGCCAGAACTTGGTAATTCATTATATACAAGTATTTCAGAGCCTTTCCTGGAAAAAGATGAACAAATATTCTCAGATGTTTTGTTTTGCATAACACCTTTGGGCTTTTCTGGCTGGTGTCCCATTTGTGGCAAACTTTGAATCGATGCCCTTGTGCCATTAGCAGTTAACTGAGAGGGACGTGTGTGAGCAAGACTGTGTTTTATGGAACAGCCATCTTCATTTCCTTTTCCCTTCATGTTGGGCATATTTGATAAATAAATGTTTTCACTATTTCTTAGGGAAGTCAATTTGGTTGGGCTTCTCAATGACAGAGATGGTACACTTACAGAATAGTGTATAGGAGGAGATATCTGAGATTCTGATGGATTATTTCTGTCCATTTGCCCAGAAAATAGTCTTAAAGTTCCTTCTTTAATGTACCCACTGTCCACTCTACCTGATTGGTTATGACCCCTCACCTCTTCTATGGTATGTGTTTTAAAGTTCTTCTTGGGCTGAATATGTTTAACAAAAGTCTGTGAAGGAGTTTGAGCATTCTCAGTGAACAGATTTTGTCTTTGCACTACAAATTCTGTTTGGCTCTTTGGAACTGATAAGTTGTTTGTTGGATGTCTCTGTATGCCACCTGCATGTTTTGAAAACAATTTGTCTCTTATACCTTCTGGATGGTACATATTCCATGCATGGATTTGAGCATCACTTTCCCATTGTTGCTGCCACAAACCAGGTTTTTTTGCACAGGGATTTTGCCAGTCACTAACATTAGTTGGGAACCCCCCTTCAAAGTTGGAATCAGAAGCAAGAAAGACTTCATCACTGTAATACTGGGAATTGTCAGGCCTACATAGCTGCTCTTCTAGTCTTCCAGAAGGAAAACTTTTATGGGACAGATTCATTCTACCATGAAATGGTGGGTATCTGTAGCGGGGCTTCCAATTATTCCTTTCCATCTGATGCAAGAAACAGTTCTCCCGATTGTCAAAATACAAAGAGTCTGTATGTTTGCCAGCAAATACAGAATGAGTTGCATTTGGTACTGCTCTTCTGTAATCAGTTTTTGAAGTATAAAAATCATATTTTGTATTCTCTTGTGGAATACTGGGGGCTGCATCCTCAAAGACTGGGCCAAACTCCATTAATGACTGAGTCCTAAGAAGCCTATCTTCATACAGTGGATGTTCTGAAGTTTGTGGTGTATTCCAAGCAATAGATGACAGCGGAGTCCGCTTGGTTTGGTGGTGATAGTTCTTTTGTGCAAAGCCTCTGTTGCTTCCCAAAGGATGATGCAGCCTAGATGGGGAAAGCTCGTCAATAGATGTCAAGGACTCACCCCCTGTAAGACAAGACAAAGAACAGCTTCTGCTAACTGTATCCTTGGCCATGAAGCCCTTATATGCAAATCCACTGCTCTGTGGTCCTGAAGGAAGCTGCAAGCTACCTTCTGAGGAACGTCCGAGAGAACGAGCAGAATGCCCTCTCTTAAGAGCAGGAGACCTTCTGTCATATCCATCTCCGTATGTGAGGTCTTCTGTATAGCGTCTTTTCATGTATGTATCATAGAATACCCTTGGTCTGAAAAAAGTTTTTTTCTGTTCATCTTTGGCTTTCAATGTCCTTGTTCCATCTGACAAAAACATGCTCCGTTCATTCCTTTGTACTCCTCCATGGAAGCTATGTCGAGTAACAGCAGAATGATGATCAGTTTCTGATGATCTGGAACCAAAGTGAGTTGGAGTTCTTATGTTCACAACTTCCTGGGATTGTTCCCGTGCCAGCTGGTCATCGAGACTGCCGAGAACTGAGAAAGAAAGAGAAAGAGAGGGGGATGTTCAGATAAAATAAACTGCTATTTCTGTCATTGAGGCAAAATTAATGATGCACAATAACTAACATTTGGGGCAAATCTGACCTTTTGAAATTAGATCCCTCTTAAAAACACTTCTATAAGGTATTTATAGCAATAAAGACTTGTAAATTTTTATTCAAGTTTGTACTGATGTAACTGATGTTCCCATTCATCTCACTGAAGGATTATATTGTCAGGTTTATGCTCCCCAGAACAAAGGAGATGAACAGGCAATGTTCATCCCTGAAATGATTTCATACAGAACTGAAACTCTAGTCCCCACCAAACTGTGTACCTCAACCACAAAAATACATATTCTACCTCACCAGCAACCCAACCAGACCCTTTCTCTTAGTGACCCATTTCCCCCCTTTAGCCTTCTGCTATAGCTGTCAAAGCTGTGCACTCTTCTGCTATGTAGCATCTGTGGGGAACGCACAATTAACCAGATTTTAAAAAATGGTCAACAGAAAAAAAGCTATTTTCCTGCACAAATGGCTGTGCCATTTTGAGAATCTTCAGTTTTACTATTTGTGCTCATACTCATTCTATCTGAGGCTAAAGAAAGATTTTTTTAAAATTCTCCTGAGCTTAATTTACTATTTTGATCTGCTACCTGAGGCTTACATCATGATCTGTTTTGCATACTTTACATCTTAGTGAATTTATTGCTATGTGAACCACCCTTGAAACATTATTGAAACAATACTGAAGGGCAGTATATAAATTCTTTGTCCCGTTTTGGAGCTGTAGTTTTCATAATCCTTTCTTGTTCACTATGTTGGCTAGAACTGAAGGGAGCTGTAGGACAACAAAAAATGTTGGATGGCAACAGTTACCCACCCCTTCTCTTAAACAAATACAGGCTTATTTAGTTGTGTGAGATAATGGATGGACTAATGAGTTATAGCAATGTTCTGTGTAAATCTTTTTAGAATTTGAGAACTCCATCATCAGTCAACAAGCAGTAAGTAGGACATTAGTTCACTTGCCTAGGGTTAAACAACAGATTTGATTCCAGCTCATGAAGGCATTCAAACTGTCAGGAATGCAGTGAGAGCAATTTACAAAGAATACTTCTGTGGCAAAAAGGGTAGGTTCACTGTCAAACTAAACATAGCCAACAACTCTCTAGGGCAGGGGTGGGAGAAACCACAGTCCCCAAAGCTGCCAGACTTCCCTTTTTTAAAAAAAAGATCAGATCTTTTTTCTTCCAACTCCTACCAAAAATGACTCAAAATTACCACAAATTTTGCCCCCATAATCCCCCAAGACCTCCGAATACTGCAAAAATATAAGCTTCCTCACTGGGCAAAGCTGAAAGTAGAAGTGCTATGAAAACTCTTCTGGTTGCACCAGACTTCTGGTGTGGCCTCAGAGGGTTGCTGAAGTGAGAAATGTCACCCAGCCTCTCTGAAATTGCCTTCTTCCCCCCAATTTAGGGCCTCAAAGACCACAAATCATACAAAGACTACTGCAAGCACTTTTAGATGACACACTGGTTTCCATATCTATATGCAGTCACAGAACAATGTAAGAAAGGAGGTCAGAATAAGGCACAGAAGCTAAGTTTCTGAGACCCCATGTCTATCTGTATCCCCATATTTTTAAAGACGTACTATAACTGATCCAGAGCTTGACACAATGGGACTTTATGATGGGGTTCATGAATTAATGTTTCATGAATTTTGGGCAACATGCCAATGTTTGGGGAAATCTATTTGTCAGAAATTAACCTTTCCCCTACAGTATGACCTTTTCCCTACAGTATGACAGTATGACCTGAAGTAATACCTGAAAACAAACACAATAGCCCTTCACAGCACAGTCTATTAGAAACCAGAATATGCTAGCTGAAATCCAATTACTAGTCTCCAACTTGAGCTGATCCACAGAATCAATAGGAATTTAGTAAGCAAACATTTACGCAAGTCCTGTTGACTGAATGGGTCTACTCTAGTTGGGATAAGTATTTGGATTTCAGTCACCATACAATACAATTATTCAATAACAACAACTGTTTTACACTAGAAAACCAAGATAGAACTATGGTGGTACCAAGCACCGAGACAGAACAAGAACTATTCCTCATACCCAGATTTCAGATACCAAGAACAATATGGAGCAATATAGACTTACCTCTTAAGAGCTCATTTTCCAGCTGTTCATTCCATGTACATGAGCTGTCATCCATCATCTCAGTTTGGCTTGCCTCAAAACACTCCTTAGTTGGTTCAGAGGGCAAGGGGGAATCACAACTTTCAGTCTGTTGTGGGGAAAAACATTTCTAATATATAATTAAAAGAAAAGCTCTTATCACATTGAGATAGATGTAACATCAAAATCAGGAGCCAACATTTTAACAAGAGACTATGTTCAAACTCTTTCTGTGGGCCTTATGGAGGTGAAAACCCATCCACTTTTCAGTCTGGTTCAGTTTAGAATTCCCAAGTGAGACCTGCAACAAAATGTCACAGTGTGGACTGCTCTTGTTCAATGTTCTAGCCAGGCAGCTATGCCTCTTTTCAGGAACCCTCATCCATTTCCTCTTTATTTCCCCACCCCTAAAATCCATGGAGACTAAACACACTGTATCTCCAATAGGCTGTTTTATTACCCCTTCTTGTCTAGGATTATTTTTAAAGTATTATCAGACTTCTGCAAACTTTGGAGATGATATCTCCCTCTTGTGCAGGAAAGACACTAATCACATGAGATTCACATTTCAAAAATCATTTTGCTATTTTTATAGAAGATTAATGTATCCCAAAGCAGTGGTTCTCAACTTTTGACCCTCCAGACCTGGTTTTAGACTTCAGCTCCCAATCAGAATGGCCAGTGGTCATGGATTCTGGGAACTGGCCAATGATCTGGAAGGCCACTGACTTTTTACTCCTGGGGTACAGTGTTTCTATGGAAAACTAGAAAATATAGTTCATGCTTACGCACCAGAAAGACAAAGAGGGAAAGAGAGTGAGAGCACATCTTCCTGACCTGTTCTCAGGTCAATGGGCAAACATCCACCTTGCAGCTACAGAATCACCCAGTTAACTAATGCTGATTTCTGATGTCCTGCCTCTCCCTTTGCTTGGTCAGACCTTACGTATGAGATTGCGATTTCTGGGCACAGGTGATGGGATTCTGGGATTTTCCAGTGGTTATCACCTATACTGCAGGGCTGCATCTGGGAGCCCAGTATGTTTTTAAAGTGATGTCACTGCTCCTTTTTATTTAATAGCATATCACATCTTTCTGCTAATAAGTGACACTCAGAGTAGGGCAAGTTGGCAGCAAGAGGAGGTAAAAACCTATGACCTTGAGGGTTTCTCATTCCCTTGAATGGTCATAGAGTGGTGGACACATCAAACATAGCTGTGTAATTAAAGGCACACTCCAATTTCTGGTACATAATTCGGGGAACACTAAACTCTGTAAAATGGCAGAACACTGAACCAACTGTTCTGATGATTTCCAAAGATTGTCCTGCAGTTCCTGTGAGGATGAAGGAGATCTCAGAGAAGGCATGAGTCATGACAACCAGCCATAGGGGTTTCCTTCCTGGTTTATATGCCCAATCTGATCAGGGCAGTCAAGACCACTGGGCTTGCATATCTTCCATCTGTGACACAGGCACTGTAGTCAATGACATGCTCAGGAACTATTATGACTCTGGCAATGATAACAACACACATAGTAAGGTGTGATATTAACAAAGTGAGAGCTCATGTAGTGGTTTGGGCATTGGATTACAACTCAGGACCAGGATTCCCCACTCAGCCATGGAAATCCACTGAGTGACACTTTCTCAGCCTCAGATAAAGATGAGAAGATGAAGGCAAACACCCCTTGAACAAATCTTACCGAGAAAACCCTATGATAGGTTTGCCTTAGGGTCACCATAAGTTGGAAACAGCTTGAAGGCACACAACAACAAGCAAAAAAAAAAAAGTCACAGGCATAGTCACATGATTGAAACAAGCAGCACAGAACAACATTTATTTATATATTAAAATATATTCCGCCCTATATCATCGGATCTCAGGGCTGCATGTATATGTAAAATCCAGTTACGCTGTTCAAAATTGCATAGCAGAGAAGCAAGCCAACTTCTGAGGAGTGTCTCCTCCAATGTCCAGGGAAGAGTTTTACTACTGCCTGCTCCCCCAACTCTATTAATGTCATCACACTGTTTATTTCTCCAAGCAATTGCCCCTCTTTTTAAAAACAAACAGTGACATGGATATAAATATAAACCCCAAAAAGCAAGAGAAAGTCAGTGTTAAATTATCACTGTTTCAAATACCCTGTGGTCTTAGCATTTATGGGGTAATATACTTGTTAAATGCCTCACCTTTGCCATTTCCTCCACTTTGGAAGATGTTTGGGCACGCGCAACAAGGTGGTCATATCTGTGAAGAAATATTTAAATCATTATTTGAAGTTGCACAATAAAACTTTGCAAGAAATCAATCTTTGTCTGTTCTGCCAAGGGAGAAGCCTTTTTTTGAGCTGCTTTAATAAGGCAAAATGATTAGGATAATACTCCATGCAAATTTTCCTAGAGTCAACTCCACAGTAAAAGGAATGTAGTCAAAGTAAGGATACATGATGGAATTCCATACATTTTAAGAACTTCTCTCTTCTTTCCTACATATCTTAGCCTATGATGAATAAAGCTGGAATGTTTCTTCCTCCATAGCTTGCTCATATTAAAATATTTCTGTGAACTGAAAGCCTGATTCCCACTTGAAATGTTTAAAAATCCTCACACTCTGTTCAATTTCTGGATACTTGCTAAAGCAGGGGTAGGCAACATATGGCCTTCCGGTGCTGTCTGGCTGCAGTTCTCACTAGCCCTGGCCAGTGGTGACAGATGAGGGGAGTTTCAATTCAACTGGCAGGTCATGATCAAACATTCTTGCTCTAAATCCAGTGCACAAAATTCCCAATGAAGCTGTTACTACTGGGCATGCATTTCTATCTCACCCGTAATATTTTTATGTTCCCCTATAAGTTACTTTTTTCCCCACATGAAAAAAATATCATCACCACTGTTTACATCTATGTATCACTGACAATTCTGGATTACAAAATAAGGTTCCATCCTTCAGCATGTGGATGTCATGAATAGATTATTATTCGTATATAGATGAATAGATTACTACTCATGTACATCCGTGTTCAAGCAACCACTTCTATTAGAAGTCCATGTGGGTTCCAGATCTACAGAAGGGTTGGACAAATATATCCCCACAGATGCCACAGGACAGCAATTTTCAGCATTCCCTACCTGTTCATATGCTGGCTAGGGCTGCTGAGAGTTAGCAACATTTAGAGGGTTACATTTTCCCCACCCCTACTCTATAGGTAACTCTGTGCCAAGAGAAGCTGCATAATTTAACACTGATACAACTCAGCTTATCACGTGCAAAGTGTAGTGTGTGTGGAGGGGCGTGTAGAGAGAGAATGGGAGAGGGAGAGCGAAATCTGCATATGGCTCTGGAACAACATGTCTTAAATCGCCCAAACAAGTATATGGATCTGCTGTAACAAACCTTTATACAAAGAAGGGAAAAAACCTAGATCCCAGCAATTACATTGCTCAGGACTAGGAAGCACTGGCCTTCCAGATGTTTAGATCAACTAATTTAATTAAATGTTGAACTACCTTAAGCCTACATAATTTGTGGTTAAATGGCAAACCTCATGCTTTTGCTAGCTGAGGCTGAGGCTTTTGCAGGGATCATTATACATAATTTAGTAAGCAAACATCCTCTCCTATGAATGCATCACAAAAAGATCCATAATTTAATCAATTATATCCCACTTTTCTTCCATATGAGTCCCAAAGGGGCTTTCACCATATGTTAAAACAATATAAAAGCATTAAGCATAACCCACTTAAATCCATTAATTTAAAACAGTTAAAGAGGGTGCAGTAGCAGATTTATTCAGCCTAAAAATGATTGTTGTAGTTTTTGACAGTGTGGAGAGCATGTAACTTTTTTTAGCCTCCTGTGTCTTTAACACTGCAATCTTAAGCAAGTTTGTTGGTGTTAACGGCCATCAAGTCACCTTTGACTTATAGTGACCTGTGAATGAGAGATCTCCAAGACACCCTGTTGTGCAAGTTCAGGGCTGTGGCTTCCTTGATTAAATCAATCCACCTGTCTTCCTCTTTTCCAACTGCCTTCCACTTTACTGAGCATTATCATCTTTTCTAATGATTCACATCATCTCATATGTCAAAGGTACAACAACTTTGGTTTTGTCATTTTGGCTTCTGGCGAGAGCTCAGGCTTGATATGCTCTAGAACCCATTTGTTTAATGCTTGCCAAGAACTATATTTGACACTGACTATACAAGCCCGTTGAAAGCAAATCCCCTTGAATTTAGTGAGACGGATTTCTAAGTGGGCATACACAGAATTGCACAATTAATCTGGGTGGCAGGTAAAATAAACAGCAAAAAAGCAATATCCAAGAAGCAATATGGTGCAGTGATATGAATGCTGGACTGAGGAGATCCAGGCTGAGATGCCCACTGAGAAATGAAAGCCTTTCTGACCCCGAGCTACCTCACAGGATTGTTGTAAGAATAAAGTGAGGAATAGTAGGTCCATGTACGTTACCCTGGACTCACTGGAGAAATAGTTACAAGAAATCAAAACAGTATAGCACATGATTAAAAACCCTCTTCTTATAAACAGTTCCTAAATGCTTGTTGGAATAATAAAAGAAAAAAACAACCCTCACAACTTTTCCTCTGCTGATGGAAGAACAAAGAAAGAGAAAGTCAAACTTTCCCAGGAAGAAAGTTCACGCTAAGGCAACCTATTTCTATACAATTTCTGGATTGGATCCAGAGTTACTCATATTTCAGTTAGACCTACTGGTCTTTTTAATGAATATATTTTAATTTCTTTTTAATTCTGTAATTAATTTAATTATATTTTAGCTATAACTCTTTGTATGCTTTTATCTATATGTATTTTCATCTATCTCTTTTCAATTTTTGTACACTGCTTTTAGTACCAGTTCTAGGGAAGATGCAGTATATAAAACAATAACAACCTGAACATAAAGGGCTGTGCTAGAACAACCAAGGGTTCATCTATTCCTAGCATGCGTAACTGTGCCAGGTCTAAGGGCCAATTTTCTGCCCTGAAACCCTCTAGGGGGCCACAGAGATGCTAAAAACCAAACAAGCAGATAAAACCCAGGAGTGACTAGAAGTTCACATCTAGTATGGAGAAACAATGTGTTTGTTTAATTTTAAGCAGTGCAGAGAGGGCCAGCAAACTATTTAGAAGGTAAATTGCCTATTCTCACTCGAAAATGGGATGTCCAGGAGGTTTAGATGGGTTGAAAGCTTCAGTAACAATCCTGAGGACTGCATGTAGCCCCGTAAGTGACTCTCTCCATCCCCAATCTAATCCATAGATTTGCTTCTTAGAATGGCCAAGTAGATACCTCTGAGGAAGGGAAATCTTTGTCCATCCAGATGTTTTTGGACTACATCTCCCATAATCCTTGACTATTGGCTATGATGTTTGGGGCTTCTGGAACTGAAATCCAAAGATCTGACAGGCCAAAAATTCTGCAGCTCTATTTCACAAAAAGCCTTGCAGGGAATATACATCTCCAGCTGTTGCTTCCCAGACTGAGACAGAGATGGAGGAAGACTCTTCTGCTGTATTTCTGTTCATCACGCAGTTGTTCAGGAAACCTGTGGCTTTCCAGATGTTGACAAACTACCTCCATCATTCCTCAGACTGGCTGGGACTAAAGGAAAATGGAGGCCAGCAACATCTGGTGGGCCATAGACCTGACCTGCCCTGTGAGTTCCGTAATTATTGGTATTAAGACATTATTATAGAGTTTAAAACAGCAAACCACTTACAAACTATAGATTTTTAATGAAAAGTCTTATGCTAGGCAGCTCAAACCTATCTGCTTGTACCAGAGTGCTCAGCTTTAAAATATTGCCATACTAAACGGGATTAAATTACTTTAAACCTAAGTAATTGTGTGTTAATTGGTTTGAGGGTCAGTCTGATGAAGTCTGACTGTTGTTTTGATTCTCTTTGCCTCCTTTATTGTTTCAGCCTGGAGTTGTTAACCAAGTTGGAAGGTAAAAAAAAGTTAATTTGTGAACAGGGCCACTAAATTTCCTCCAGCTTTAAAATTTCATTCCTTACAAGGTAGAAGAATTCTCATTTACAACATTTTTTCAGAACAAAGCGATTTACTACAGACAGATCAGGAAAGTGACCTTGTGTACACATGACTTTACTTGCTGAGTTACCAATTTGCATTAATCATCAATCCAAAATGATGCCACTGGACTAATATATTTTTTCCTTAACTATGTAGGCTTTTTTTTTCATTTAAATACCGAGGAACATGGATAAGACTGGCACCTTTTCCTCTGGCAGGATTTCTGTTCTTTAATCACTATCTCAAAAAGCAATATAACAAAATAAAAATGAACTGCTGCTATACTTCCCCTAGCATGGAGTTTGCCATTATAGAGAAAAGATTGTCCTGTTCAGTCCCTGCCTGTCATATGTCTATCAAAAAGACATGAATGATATGCCTGAGACAGGGACAGGGGCGTAGCCACCCTAGAGAGAAAAGAGCTCTCTCTTTATGGAAGAGCTCTAACTTAATCTTACAGCAAACACGTTAAAAGGAAAAGCATAGCTTGAATGCAGCCGAACAGGTAAACAGGATAAACCAGAGTTCTACAAAGTGATTAAAAATGGCAACTGTAACCATTCCCCACTGTTACTCTTGTTTTCTGCAGACAGGAACTATTCCTCAGTCCAAGCCCCACAAGCTTAAATGAAGTTTGCTTACCACACTGTCACTCCTTGTTGGTAACAATTCCTGGCCTGCCACGCTCCAGGTTCTTTCTTACTCTGTTTCCCTTGCAATGTCATTTGCAGCACCCATTTTAGAAAACTTCTCCGCACATAACACCCCCGCTTCTATACTGTATCGTCTTTTGGGTCCTCCGGATTTGCTTGTGAATTCAAGCGAGTTCACTTCATTATGTTCCGGTAGCAAGTAAAAACTGGCTTGCTGGCATGCTTCAGGTGGCTGAATGAGCCTTCCCTCCCAGAACGCTTTGTCATTTATTTGTAATACGCTCCCAGGCAGGGAAGAGCAAGTTAAAAGGTACAAGTGCCTGGGTCCTTTGTTTTTCTTTTTCTTTTTTTCAGTTTTTGCTGCTTGCAACTGGCAGCTGGAAAAATCTGGGCAGGAACATGCTTCTTTCTGGCTTCATTTGGGGGCTGGGGGACAGAAGTTCCTACTGCATTTAAAAGCCCACACCTTTCTCTTTGTACTCCTTTGATACAGAAAGTTAAACAGCAAAGCTTTTAGGAAGAGGAGGAGTTGGTATTCAAAGCAGAGCCTGACCCATTTCCCCAGAATACCATTTATTTGAAATAATATAATCCCAATTGTCCACTAGGTTACTATTTCCAATTTTGAGAAGCTCCTGCTAGACTTAATCCAGTGGCTGTGACTCAAGGGTTAGTATCCTGTTTCAGCAGGATGCTCTTCTTTCACTGTAAAATGAAATTGACTGGCCTTAGTTTTGATCTCTGGGGGTTGGGGTTACCATAGTCCAGCAGCAAAGCACATGCTTTCCAGGTAGAAGGGCCTAGATTCAACCTCTGGTATCTGGAGCAGAAAGAATTCCAGCTAGCAGGCAATGGGAAGGATCCTTTTCTGACAGAGTTGGTTCGAGAATAAACAATACTGTACTACAGTCAATCATGGAAAAGTTTTTTTTTTTAATTACAGCTCTCAGTGTACCCCAGCCAATAGGGCCAGTGGCCATGATGGTTGGGAGGGGGTTCTAGGAGCTGTAGTCCACAACCTCTGGACTTAAAGATTGAAAAATAGGGTGCCAATGTCCTTTGTCAAGACTCACTGCAAACTTCATTCTCCATGTAGCCTGTTTTATACACAGATTTATTATAGTTATTACATTTACTTGTCATAACATTCCTAAACCACTCCTCATCCATATGGATTCCAGCGTGGTGTACCAAAGTAATTACGACAATAAAATCATTTAAAAAATAAAAACTCTAAAAATGACATCCCAGGAAGAAAAAGCAGCAAAAACAATGAAACAGACTGAGTCAGCTAATCTTAAAAGGCCTTAGCAGGCAAAAAGGTTTTGAACAATCCTCTAAAACAATTGTAATGTTGGCATCAGTCCCAGCTCCTTGGGGAAACTGGGACAGTTTCCTTCCTCGCTGATATACCTGAGGTATGTGGAGAAAAGCCTCTATAGTGATGGTAAGCAGGGCTTAGAAAAGTTACCTTTGTTGGACTATTGACTTCCAGAATTCCATAGACAGCTACATTTCACAGCTGTAGTCTCAAAAGTAACTTTTCAAAGCTCTAGTCTTGAATGATGGACTGTTGATAATAGCACACAAGTAATTTTCCAAAACTCTGATCTTAACTGACATGCAGACTCAGAGGACCCAAGTGTATTCTGGGGGAAATGAAATTTTCTTCCCAAAGGTGGCCACATTTGGCTCCTATACCTACAGCCCTGCTGAGATCTTACAAACTTAGGACTTTGCCTTTTTGACTGAGTCAATCCACTCATATTGTGGTCTTCCTCTTTTCCTACCGCCTTTCACCTTACCAACTATTATTGTATTTTCTAATGAGTCATGTCATCTCATTATATGCCCAAAGTACAATAGCCTCAAGTCCTTCTCACACTATGCCATTATAATGTCACAGCAGAGTTTTAGTCCAACTTTTTGTCTCAGCCTTATTGCATGACACTGTCGTTCTCCTGGGCTGTTGTGCTGTACAGTCATTAGGAATGTGATTTTTTTTTTCATGCTGAAAACAATCTATGAATGACCCCCTTTTCTGCTCTGTTTGAGTGTGGATGTCTCATTCCACTTCACTGCAAGAACAGTCGATTAGTGGGTGAGGTGTGGGTGTGGTCTGGCTGTCCCTCCCTTGGGGATTCCCAAGTAAATCTTCGGCAGGGAAACATCCGACTACTTCCAGTGCTTGGACAGAAGGGACAAAACCTCCAAAGAGAACAACTGTGTTTTATGTGGTCTACACTCTTCAAATCCTTTTCAGACTTTTTTCTATTTTTTTTTAATACAAATAGTTTGCTGTTATAGTGCGTTAATGCTGCTATCCTGACCTGTTCAACATTTAAAGTCACTATTCACTGCATGGGGGTATTCTTCCAAAGATTTCTCCACTGCTTTCCTGTGGTACCACACACCATACGGTTGCAACCACAGTGTTCCCTTTTTAAATTTTTTTTAAGGTAATGGTGTAATAACACTATTACATTATGCCACGATAAGTGTTATTACAGCTTAATGAATACAAAATGAAGACTTTTGAGCAGGATAGTCTTAAACAACTGACTAGCATGATATACACTTTTGTTTTCCAAATGAGATAGATAGATAAAAATATAAATATAAATATAAATATAAATAAAATGCCAGGGGATGGTGTCATCTGTTTCTCTTCTTGTGTCACCTCTCATAACGTGAGATATGGGCAGAAATGGCTGCACTGTAATGATGTCAAGCTGTAATAGTATTATTGTTAGCTTAATGAGTAAGAGTGCAGCAGTTTTGAACAAGACAGCCTGAAACAAATGATTATTACATTAAACACTTCTCTTTTTCAGAGGAGAAAGACATCAAAAATGATGTGTGTGTGGTTTGTTTCTCTTCCTGTGCTCCCTCTCCTGATGAGAAATTTGGGTACTGACGGTTGTACTGTAATGACATTGTGTTGTAATAATGTCAATATAGCTATATTTTTATATCTATCTACCTATACATACACATACATACATACATACACATACTGAAGTAGTCATGAAGGCAAGACAAATGGGGTAGTGATAATGGCATTAGTGCAGACAAAAAAACTGCAAATCACACTATGTGGCAAGGGTATGATATACAATGTCAACAATCAGCAATCATTGTGAGTACAGCTGAAGTGGTTTTTGAACAATATAATATGTGTAACAGCATGGTGTGATAAGGACCTCAGTTTTGTCATTCTAACTAGAAACTCTTGGGGGCCTGATTTTCCATTTTGGAGCCATTTTTTCCCCCATCAGGGGGCAATAATTATCCTATGCGCAGCACAATCCCAACTCGTGAGATAAAATCTTTAGAAATCTTATAAGGGTAAACAACAAAACATCAAAAATGCAGCCCAGTATTGACTGCTGATGCTCAGTAGATCCGGAATGTTGAGCATGAGCTGGGGAAAAAAGACAAAACATTAGGCTGGGCCTGGAACACCCTTACTTGAGGGGCTGGGTAGATGGCTGGACCTCTGAACTGGAGCATTTTATGGGGAAAAAATATTGCAATGTATCTCTCAGCTCCTCTGTCAAAGGGTCGATCTAAACGAACTATAAATTTCAGAATCTGTTACTGTTGAATTCACATTAGGCGTAACTATTCACAGATACATGCAAGAATGAATAATGACCAATAACAAATCCCACTGCCTTTTGCAAAAACAGACATTTTTTACAAATGCTTTCAATAGCATGATTTTAAATTTCCAATACAGCTTTTCCTTCTTTTCTGTGTTTCCCTGTTGTGTTATCCACTGCTGCTTCTTAACCCATTACTTTTTAATCATTTGTATAAAACTTCTCTTTCCCCTTCTGAATTTGGCCACATTTTCAGTAAGCTAGCCAGTTTAGGGCTCATCCACATCCCTCCTTCTCATATTTTTCAACTCTTGATTACTGTATTATTATTCAATACTCCAAAACAATATAGTGACTGTTATGTGTAGCCACTGGACTATCTTGTCAGTTGTGATGTAACTGTGTATGAGCTTTTATTAAACTTCCTCTTCTTTTCTCATACATATATTTTTTGTTTCCCATTTCATTTCTTCCCGTTTTAGTTCACTGTATTTTTAACTTATACCTAACTTTTATTAGTATTATTTCTCTACCTTGCTCTTGTATTTCTGAATATAGTATAGTTGAAACTCCCATTCGTCCATCTCCTCTTACATGGAAACACCATGAGAACTGCATTCCCCTAGGTTTGCCACTTCTCTCCATTCTACTGTCTGACTTAACATTAGCATTCCTTTGCTAGGTAATTGGCTGCACACAGATGTGATGTTACAAGGGTGGGAATATGCTTGAAAACACAGCCCACTTTATATATTAGAAACAAATAAGTTTGGAACCATTATAATACTGTATATTGGTGTGATATTCTCAGGAAATGAATGTTAACGGGTATTACAAAATGACTCGGAGAAAGGCAAAGGCAAACTCCCTCTGAACAAATTTTGCCAAGAAAACTCTATGATAGGTTTGCCTTAGAACTGCCATAAGTCTGAAATGACTTGAAGGCACACAACTACTAAAAAATGACCCATTAAAAAATTCAATAGCATGGAATATTTCAACTGCAAGAGTAAGATACACCTAGTTTGAATCCACCCAAGAAATCTCGTTGTAAGGAGCTGCCCTATAGCCAGTCCTCAAAATCTAGAATGTTTTTGCTATAAACTTCAAATTTCCCGAGAACTTGATCCTATATATGCTATTTCTGTTGTGCATACCTATTAAATTGGTTATTTTGTTTGGAATATTTATATCGTATTTTTCTGTTTTACAGAAACATCAACTTAAAATACATATCATATTCAACCAAGGGCAACATTTGCCTCTGCATGATATCATAATAACCACAGATTAAAAGCCAGGATCACAAGAACCAAGCTATGGAACCTGACTAGAACACAGAAATCTACTCACCAGATATAAGCCAGCCTTCCTCAACCCTCTGCCTTCCAGATGTATTGGACTACAAGTCCTCTCATGGATTGCTGAGGGGATTAAGAAATTTGTAATCTGATACATCTGGAAGGCATCAGACTAAGGAAAGCTGGGATATGCTATCAGTTGTAGTAAAAATACAGAAGTAAACTGGGGCACAATAGAAAATGACTATGGCAGAAACTTTCAGAGGCTGCTAATAAACATGAAGCTATGATGATGCCTTTCTAGTTTTGTGTTCTTAAAAAGAATGAGTAAGTACGTAAACATGAATGCATACAACACTTGCTTTCAAACAAGATCACATGGTGGAGGCAGGTTCCCCCAGCAAATCTTTCTCCAGATTACATCACTGTAACTGTCAGCCACTGAAAACAGAGTGCAATAGCAAGCAAAACATACCATTAGAGAGAAGGAGGAAGGAAGGTAACTGCTAGATAGATTTGGTAATCTGAAGGGCAGAACCTGTTAACTTTCTGCCTCATGCGCAGCTCTTCATTCCAGTGACTTAACACTCCAATTTCATACACATTTATTCAGCTGTCTCACTCAAACGGATGGCACTTGCTCTCAAACTGAGTACAACCTAATGCAAAGGCAGCTTCTACTCATCCTTGAACATTGTCCATGCAAACTGAGGCAGATGAGAGTTGCAATTTGAAATATCTGGAGGGAACCAGCTTGCCTGGTCCAGCATTAGCCTCTGGAGGCAGGTTAAACATACTATACAGAATGTCCTAAAGTCTGCAATTAGTATTTTTCTTTTCCCTGGTTTCTGTTCTCCTGAACTTCTGGACTGCTTTTTTTCTACCACTTTCTGAATCCTTCTTAAATTATTTCCCCTTAGCTAGATTCTTCTGAACCACTGGAACAATCTATTCTTTCCCTTGTAAGGATCTGCAAATAATAAATAGAAACCCCTTAGCTGTCTTGGCCAATTAGAGGCAGAATAGTAAAATAATCCTGCAGTTGCTCCACCTCCCAATTATGCTACTTCCTTGCATCGCCCCCCCCTTGAACTGCATCCAATTTGTTGACATTCTGAAATTAAAATCCTGTTTACCAGCAAGCACATGTTTAATTACCATGGAATCTAAAAATATCCTAGCTACTGTTGTACTTCAGGGCACTGCATACTATTACAGGGAGACTGTCAGCCTTGCTCCATGAAGTTTGGTCACTAGATGCATGCAGGGTTTAGCTACAGTGGGGGAAGCAAAGTTAAGGCACTTCTCCCCTACTGGAATTTATCCTTCAACAAAATTTTTCTTCAAGTCCATAAAATTCTAGCATCACAGTAACTTAAAATGTCAGTTGAGGATTTAGATACATAGTCTAGGCATTCAAAGAAAAGGGTCAGACTGTTATCAAGAAAAACGTGAAAATACCATATCTTAGAGTTCCAGTCGTGAATTATTTTAAATGCTTCCCTTTCTGCAACATTTGGGGATTGAAGGAAAATTTCACTGGAAGGCAGAAGTCTGACTGGGGATCAATGCCCCCATTTTGCCCTCTCTGTAGCCACGCCTCTGGTTGCCAGCTGACCAACTCTCCCCCTCAGGACCACTTCTGCTGGTTTTTGCCCCATTTTCCATTGGATATGCAAAGGTTAGCAAGAGAAACCTTTTCAGGGCATTCTAAAGATGAGATTACTTGCTAACTGATGCTGTTGAAATGGATACTGCCAGAAGCTAATTCAAGAGTTCGCTATGTCTGGCTAAAAAACACAAAATGAGAAGTATCACTCCATGTTTATAGGTATATATTAACAATACTCCATAAAACCTTTTAAACACATTTTTATAAACGTTGCTTTAGAAGATTTATAGCTTTGTTTGGTTTCCAGTAACTGCCTCTTGTAGGACCAAACCAGACATGCTACAGAAAAATCAGTGCTCAGAATTTCCTGTACATGCACTTTTTTTAAAAAAAATTACACATATATCTGATCTTTCCTCCCGTGAGCTCATGGCAGCCTATACAGTTCTCCTCCCCACTTTATTTTTACAACCCAGTGAAGTAAGTCAAATTGAAATAGAGAGACTGGCTCAAGTTCTCCCAGTGAGTTCTATGGCTAGTAAGGAATGAACCAAGGTATCTCAAGCCCTGGAGTCAAGTCATTGCATCACGTAATTCAGTCAGGTTGTATGTGTGTATTTAGACAGAAGCAACAGAGAAGCGCAAGGGGAAATTTAACCTCTTCTCAAACACCATTTCCCAGAAGCAATTTCCCACTCCCTGTTGCTATTTGCTGAAAAGGAAGAACTTTTAATTCATTCTCTTCAGTTGCAAGGCTCTGATCTAAATGTCCACACCTCCTTTAACACCTACTAATTTTTTAAAAAGAGAGAAAACTATGGGTTTTCCATGTCAGATCTAATTTGGCAGCCCCTAATATAATAATTAGAGACTTACGGTTAGCATTGGGATAAAAAGGAAAAAGTGGAGGGGAGGTATGAAGGAATCAAACAGCACTATAGAGACTAACTGGCTAATCTGAGCATGAGCTGTAGTGGATATCAGTCTGCTTCTTCAGATGTACTGATGGAGTTGGAAGTACAGCCACAGATACATTAGAGTTAGAAGGCTGTGGGGTGGGGGAAGAGTGTAATAGGGTATGTAAAGATGTAAATTGTAACCCAGGTCATAAATCTTCAGGGAGTTGTGTCAGATGATAAGGTCTGTAGAGCTGTTCTGTAATCCTGAAGTGTGAAAGCAATACTTAAAATAATGCTCAAGAAAACCACTGCAAGTTTTTCTTGCTTCCTAGGATCTTGGAGGTGACTTTGCAGAAATTCTGTCCGCTACAAAATCTGTTGGAAAAGTCACTTTTGTGGACTGCAGTTCACAGGATTCCTCTGCTTGCACAGCCAGTGCTGCTTTGGCTAAAAGATCCTGGGAGAAATAGTCCCAAAGGTCAATTTCCCAAGCTTTGAGTTTATTAAAAGGACACAATTCTCTTTTGTATCTGGCCCCCATTCGACTCCTTCATCTTTTAGTTTCCACCATCCCCACCTCCTTGATCCAAAGGTTGCTTTTTTCCCCTTCCTTGCCTTCAAATGAGATGTTAAAAAGAAAAACACCAGAGTACAATTTTCTTTTGGCATGGAGATGCAATGAAGAAACTTTCACTGAATTTTACCTCTAAAGAAGCCGCAAGAGGCAAAGAAACCCTTGCCAGCAAAACAAAAGCAAAACAAAAAAGAGAAGAGAACATTTTCTTGACTCCTCACACTCTCTCAGCCAAGCCAAAATAGATGCAGTGTACTCTTCATGTCAGGTATCTGCGTACTATGGTTGCCAAATCCTGGAAGAACTCAGTGGTTCTTTAAAAGAGATGTGTGGAACTTACAACTCAAAGGACACATATTGGTCCTTAGCCTAGCTTTAAATCCTGTCTACTATGCACAGCTCATCTGGTTTTAGTTTTAGATTTAGTTATTCATTTATTTATTCTATTTGTGGGCCGCCTTTCTCCTGGAGTGCGACTTTAGTATTGGCAAATACCCACTGCTTGAATATGGAGTAGGGTTGCCACATTTTCAAACTAGCAACAAGGAACAATTGAAATTCATTATGTATGCTGGAACAGCATGGGATCAACAATTAGGAAGTGGCAATTAACAAGTTAATATCAAATAAAAGTATTCTGTATTATTTTCCCTCCAGTTTGAATCTTGCCTATACTTACAATCCATGATCCACCCGTAACTGTGACTAAATATACATCTGTCTAATTAAATCCATTTTTCTCTCTGCCTAATGAAATTGATCAGTCTGGCCTATGTACTTACAATTCATGATCTACTTACCCCACGCCTAAATAAATATTAATATAGTGCAAATAAATAAATAAATAAAATGTAAAAATATGATAGGTTTTGGACATATGATAAAATGTCACTATTTCATGAATCAAATTACATAATTGCCTAATAAGACTGATTTGTCTTCAATATACTTTTCGTAAATACTCTTGCTCAAATATGACCTTCAAACAAGTATTAATATAAACATAACAAACATGATAGAAATACAGAATACTAACAATCTCATAGAAACATAAATCATGAGCCTATTTGTATAGCCGCCTCACTGCCTGATAAAATTTATCTAATTGATTTGTCTCCTATATACTAAACTGGCTGCATACCCGCAGAAAATACAAAGCCCAGGCTGCCCAACCTCACTGCTTCCCAATTCCAATCAGCATGAGACTGGATGGGAATAAGCAGGCCTACACAAGACTGCCTTAAGCTTCCAGACACAAAGGTCTCTTGGAAGATGACGAATCTTGGAGAAACCCCCAAATTCATGCGGATCGAATAAAAAGGTCAAGTTGCTGCTGTGCCCAGCTGGTCCAAGAGGAAGAGGAACAGCTACACCATGACACCCACAATCTCAGTAGGCAGACCCTGCCGCATTTGGTACATGTTGCTTGATTGCTGCATACCAGTGCTTAAGGGTGGGTGTTTTAGGAGCATAGCTGGCACCTGTTCTCAATACATCAAGTGATATGGGATCTGGGATGTTCCATATGGCCCTGTTAGGGAATCAGCTTCAAGCCCCCAAATAAATGATGTTCTCCAGTGTCTTGGAATCCTAATGTATAGTCAAACAAGTCTTAGTAGAGTAACGCCAGAATAGTAGAAGAGGAAAGAAAATTACACCCCACTCTTATGCATGTCTACCCAGAATTATGTTCCCCTAAATTCAGTGTGGCTTATTCCTAGATAAATGGGTACAAATCTTCAACCTTAATCTGGTGGAACAATGCCTGTAAATAAAAGGACTAGGTTTTCTTTTTTAAAGAAAGCTGAGAATTTCAGGGAAGGGTCTGGAATATCTCTGAAGAAACCAAGCTTGAATTAAGTTCCTGGCTTAAATTAGGTTTTAACTTTCAGGTCATGATTCTTTTCCCAGTCCCACTCCTACTCTCAGCATAGACTTTTTTTTTTTGGTCAGAGGATGGTGGCTGCCTTTTAAAAAAAACTCCCACGGAGAATGAAGCCAGAACATGCCTTCTCCATTCCACTACCACCCCATTTGTATACCCATCTCTCAGCCTCTGCATGGGAAAAGAAATTGGCCTCACTTGCTCTTCTGTCTTTAATTGCAGTTTGATCTACAGAAACCAGCAGATTATGCTTTTCCACAGTGCAGAGATGAAATATCACTGTCAAAAAATGTCTCCGCATCAAGGTGATGTTAGACACACAGCAGCAACAGAAACGCTGACAGCCCTGAGTGAAAGGCAAGGCTGGATGAAGGGATGGAATAAGCAGTGGGGCAAAAGACATAATGGCTGCTAATTCCATTTGTGCTTTTAAAGTAGTTTCTTCATATCTATCCTCTCTTTCTTTAAAACACACAGCTTGATAAGAATGTTGTTCTGTCCAAATACGCCCACATTTTCCAGGCTTTTGAAGGCATTTAATTTTGCCTTCTAACTCCTTTCTCCCGGCTAGTATGGCACAAACACATCTGGTAATGGCTACATGGCAAGCAGCAATTTAGCAGGTGTGCAGAGGTTTCTGCAAAACTGGTCACCAGTCTGCAGAACAGCTGTTAAAAGCGCAGGTACTTAGAAAGGGAGGCAACTTAGGGAAGCTTGCAGTTGGTCATACTTTTGCATGACTGACTGGTGCTGACAGACAATTCTAACAAATTTGTAAAAAGGTTTTGCCTAATTATTGGGGAAAAGCTTTGAATATTCAGTCTTCCTTAGAACAGGTTCCATGGCAAAGTAACCTTTTAAGAAAGGTGCAAAGTTGACAGCGAAGAGAGTTAAATGCAGACTTTCGCAATCAGCTTTGGTGATAGCATTGTTTGTTTATGCCTCATACAGCATTCTGCACACCTCTGTGGAATTGTTCCAAACACCTTCCTGTGCAGGCAAGCCCTGCTTTGTATCAGACCCTGTGAATGTGACAAGCAAGCTAATCCAGCCCACGCAGCTTGAGGGGAAACCCCATTTGTTCTGGCTTGAATAACACAACACAAAAGAAAAGTACACTAGTTTTGGGAAAGCAGGAAAGGCAGTAACAAAGTAAAAGATGCACCCAGAGCAAATCCAAACATGCCATACCCAAACCTCACAAATCCAAACAAGGCATACCAAACTCCTGAAGTAAGAACTCTGCTAGATCAGAGAAAGGCATATGATATGTCATTGCACTGTACCTATCAGCATTCTTCACCTTTGCCTGTGTTGACTAAGGATGATGAGAGATGCAGTCTAGCAATAACAAAGGCTGTACTTTACCCATTCCTGATCTAGAAGTATGTGGGAAGCTCACAAGCCTTGACTCTTTGCTAGGGTTTTCCCCACAGCAACAGGTATTCAAAGTAGTGCTTGGAAAAATCACCGTTTTGGACTAATCTCCTAGAATCTTCCAGAGAGTATGACAAGTGGGAGTAATACTTTCAGGTTCTCTTTCAGAAGCATACTGCTTCTGTACCTGGAGGCTTCATTTATCCATCACTGATAAAAGCCTGTCTAATATGTTTTCAAAGCAATCTAAACCAACAGTCATCACCGCCTGGAATGGCAAATAGCCACTATATCCACACCTGTGGATTTTCTCCTTTTCTCACCTATATGCCCAGTCTGTGCCTGCTTCAATGTGTTTGCTTGTTTGTTTACAGGAAGTAAGAAAAAAACCATTTTTTTAAAAAAAAGTACGTCTTTCAGATCATGCTCATTACTTATATGCCTTCTTCTATTAACTAAACCATGTTTGTGCTATTATGTGCACACATTTGAAGTCATGCATGCTTCTTAAATATGCACATTTTACCAGATGCATCCATGGCCATCTAGTAATGTACAGATTCTGGAATGCAAAGTGTATATACATCTAGTTTAGACAGAGCAAATAGGGAAAAGTCTGCACAATGAAACAAATTTCTCTCACATATTCCTTACTGCCATATTGTGCAGCAGCAAATATTACAAGGGAGGGAGACAAACATCTCTGTATACCCTTTACTTTTTACTTCAGTGACAACAAATAGGATGACTTGTATCTCACTGTGATGCTGCAAAGCATTTGAATGCATGAAAGTAAAAAGATATCCAATAAAACAAGTGGGACCTGCAATGAGATGTTACAATGTGGACTGCTCCTGTTCAAAGTTCTAGCCATGTCATTTCACCATACTACTCCTTTTGTTGGCCTTTCCTTCCTGGTTTTTTACTTTCCTCCTCCCTAACAGTCAGTGAACATTTAGTCTCCATCCCCACTGGACTATTTGAGGGATCTTCTCCACTTCAAGGCTTTCTTTTAAAAAAAGAAAATAAATAAATAAAAATGTACTTCTGTAAATCTACGGGTTTCTTCGACTATACTGATAACCTCCCTCTTGGACATGGATTACATAATTTTGACTACATAAGCAATGGCACTCAAGGCTGAAACACTGGAAATAAAAGGAATGATTGCAGGAATTAGATTTGCATAGCCGGTCTAATAATGTCTAACTCCAGAATCGACAGATCATTAAAAGCTTGTTGGAGCAACTATTTGATATATGTATACTGTATATATGTATATTGAAGACAAAGAAAAGCTAAACAGTACTCTGCACAGGGCATTCCAAAATTTTGTTACCATCATCAAAAAGGCCCAGTGCATTGTACCTTCCCTTCTGTCAAACATCATGATACCACTGGGCAAGGGATCAGAGGCCGCCTATCTAGTAGTTCCATTATTTCTGTGCATGCTGGGGGTTCTCTGTTCTATCTTTGAGCAGGGAAATGCTAAGCGCATGCAGCTGGAAATTCCTGCCTGACCACTGAGCATTAAAAGAAGAAACATGATGCTCACATGTAATGGTGCTTGTTCACATGTTATAGAAAAGGAACTACAGCAAAAATGGCAGGATCCAAAGGCTAGCCTACTACACACCCTGAAGCTAACAAGTGGTAACACCCTTTTGTATTTGCAAGATCTATATCACATCCACCAGGTCTCTGTGTCAGCCAGTTCTGATAATACTGAAGAGGAATGTCAAAATAGCTTTGATGGCAGGGAACTGCACCAAAGTGCTTTGCATGAAGGCAGTTCCTAGTAAGGCTTATCAGTTCCTAGTAAGGCTTATCTCTAGGTAAGGCTGATAAACATTGAGAATTAGAAACCCTGGAGTCTCTGCTGGTTGGCTTAAAGCAGTCATGGACAACATGTGGCCCTAAAGATATTATGGCCTGTAATTCCCATCAGCCTCATCCAGCCTACCCAGCAATGAAGGATTATTGAACTTGCATTTCAACAAGACAGGGAAAGCCAAACATTGCCCCTTCTGACACCAAGACTGATGGATCAATGTCCTGATCTCCAAGCTGGCGACAAATTTGGGAACTGTAATCCAAAAACTGATTTTAACAAGCTTTGGATTTATATATACAACAAGGATGAGCAATAGCAACAGAGCAAATTTTTGTCCCCACAGTGGTTTGCACAGCTAGATTTTGGTCCAAAAATATGATCCCTCACTTCCTCTCTTGCACATCTCCGTCTTTGGATGTGCAGGGGGCATCAGGAGAGCATTTCTGTTGCTGAGAAATTGCGCAGTGAGTCATCCTTAGCTGGCCAGGTAGTGGCTAGTGGAGGAGGCAGAGGACCAGGAGTAGGTTTTCAAAGGACTGTGTGGCCTGATTGGAACCACTGAGAGGGAAGGTTCCCCAGGAAAAGACACACTTGAGGTGTGTGTGTGGGGGGGAAGAGTTGGAGAAACTCACAAATAAATTTGTGAAACTGAACCCCTGAATGTGGAGGGCCGTCTGTAAACTGGCCTCAGGACAAACTTGTGGCCCGAACAATTGAGTGCACACAGACAGGATGCATATAGCTCACCGAGGAGAGTATTTCTGTGGCTGTTGCTGAGGTTTTGGATGCTGTTGCCTTTTAGATTTTCTGAAGGAGGAGAAGAGAGAAGCAAATGGAGTTCGCAGCCCTCCCAGGATAGAAGGTGACACATGTTTCTGGGCACTAGAAGGTTCTGGATTTGCAGAGTCTGAAAGAGGAGAGAGAAAAAAGGTGGAAGATTTGTTTTTTACATCATTTGAAATGCAAATTCCTTCATCTTAACAGTTCTGGAAGAAAAAGTGACATGCAGATTAAAAAACAGACACGTGTTTTATGCATTTTCTGCCTGTGCCTTTATCTGTCCTGGCTCTGGTTAGAGCCTAGAAATAATGCATTACAAGATGTGCTGTTATCTGATCAGCGACAAGTGGCCAACAATGTTATTTCTAAAAAATAATATGGTAATGCATTAACTTCTTTTCTATGATATGCAATGTTTATTTTTATCTAGCTTATGGATGGTAATAAGTCCCTGACTAGGTGATTACTTCTTAAACACTGATTTCAGTGGACATTCCTTGGGATTTTAAAATATGCTTGTGTTTTTTAATTTTTTTAAAAAAGTAATTACTCTTAAAGTAATTAATAAAATACTACATGGAAAAGGTAAAGTGTAATTCCTAACATTTTAAAAGGTAACATGTTGGCAATTACACTTTACTTTTTCATGTAGTATGTTACTAATTACTTTAAGAGTAATTACTTATTGAAAAAAAATTACTGTTCTCACTTCTGGTTTTGGCTTAAATGCTCATTGCCTTACACAAGAGAAAAAATCATGTGGCCTTCCAGATATTGGCCCTTTCCACACGGGGCAACTGAAACGGTCCAGAGCGACCTCTGATGGAGGTCTTCTGCACCGTAGAGTGGACTGGGGCGGACTACTTTTTGTAGTTCTGCACCTCAGTCCGCTCCGAAGCGACCGGAACTGGTCACGCAGCGTGCTTTTTAAAAACCTCTTTTTAGAGGTTTTTAAAAAGCACAGAGCGCACGACTCCGTGTCGCTCCGTCGCTGCACTCCGGTGCAGATTTGCAGGCGCGCACTAGTGCGTGCCTGCAGATTTGCCAGGGGCGGGCTTTAGGCTGGCGAGCTTCTCTGGTTGGTGGAGAGCCTACACTAACCGGAAGCCGCCATTTTGGACGCCGGAGCAGTGCGGAGCGATGAGCTCGCACTGCTCCTCGTCCCGACGGACTCGCCAGGACGCTGAAGAAGTCCGGTGAGTAGCGTTTTCGCGCGGCTCCTCCCCACGTCC
Organism: Cyclura pinguis; assembly: GCA_030412105.1. NCBI lineage: Eukaryota > Metazoa > Chordata > Lepidosauria > Squamata > Iguanidae > Cyclura > Cyclura pinguis. Next base: position 263,960,568 of record CM059601.1, on the reverse strand, counting down.
GGAAAGGGCCATTGTTGGACTGCAGTTCCCAACATTTATTGGCGGGGAGGGGGGTACAGAATTCCCATCCCAGCTTAACAGATGGTGTGATCGATTTTGACACCAAAATTCTTATATTAGGATAGGTTAATCTAGCATCCTCCCCTTGTCTGCTGTCCTGCAGTGTAGAGAGCAGCCATGGTATTCTTGCATTTCAAATTGATTTTCTGATCATTTCAACTAGAGTCAATTCACATATGCGTTCAGCATGGTCCACTGAAATGTATAGAAATCACAATCACAGGGGCTCTTAGTCAACATCAAAACAGACACTTAAGACTTTGTATCAGAGGTATTTTAAATTATCTCTATAATCTATAATCACAAGAACTGGAAATATTCTTTTAAAAATATGTACTTATCTATTTAAAAGAGAGGATCCAGATGACAGAACTTGGTAGCAGATACAAAATGGCCTTCTTATCCATTCAGATCAGGTCAGGGGACAGGATTACATGGTGGAAGGAAGGGTTAGGGTCTTCCCTACCCCAGTAATTGGGGCAGCACTGAAACTGCAGGGTCAAGTGGGACATCCACCCTACCAGCTATCTTAATTGGGAAGAACTGAGATGGGTTCCTACAGATGAAACAATCTGGTTAGGTAAGCTTTGCATAAGTAAACAAAAATATTTTGAGTTGTCCAGGTACCACCAGAAGGCTTCACAGAAAATGCATCCAGGGATGAACTTTTTCTCCCACCAGCTTCCACTTTTCTTTTCTTATTTCCATTTTGGTGGTCAAACTTTTTTTTACATGCTGTGGGTATCCTCCAATAAAGGTATAATTATACTGCATTGCATTACATTTCATTTGTGACTTACTGAGGGACAACTTCGCTTCTTTGTGGTGTAACTGTTACTTTCACCGTTATATGGTGTGGCAAAATGTTGAAAAGGAATATCACATGGATCAATGTGCCTCATACTCTTTGTTTCATACTCTGTGCTGAATGCTGAGAAGGCAACAAAGTAGACAGGACAAGAGTGTGTTTTATGCTATAGGCCAGCACCTAATAGCATTTAGACTTTTTAAAAACAGTAATTAAAACCAAGTATTTTACTTAAGTTTGCAAAATGGGGAAGCTAAAGTAAAAGGCCTGAATCTTCTGTCACGGTATACATTATGTAACTTTACATATGCCTGGCTATGTAGCAGAGGTGCCAAGAAACCCTGGTAGTGAATTGTGAAGTTTCATAATGAGAAACTGGCAAGAGTGACCCAATATGCATCAGCACTCCCTAGCCAGCACAGGGGGACCAATGAGCATCAGTCACTTTGCTGGCTTCTCTATGTAGTAACGTAACAGCAGCCCTTTACTGGATATAAATGTTACAGAACTGGCCAATTCTTATTCCCCAAAACAGTACACTTATGAAGATGCAAGTCTCCAACAGGATTCCAGCCAAAATTAAAATTATGATGGTAATTGAGTCCAGGGGAGGGAGTCTCTTGCAACTTTAACTGTGACTAATTATTTTTAAAAAGTAACTTAACCAACTGTCTTGATCAGCTGAGCTATAGGGAAAAGTAAGTGTGATACAACAGGGGCTCACGGGTGCACCTTGGAGCTACTTATGACCCAAGGATTGCTCAACTGTAATGTAATCGTTTCTGGAAAAAATATGAATAATCAGCTGCAAGTCCAATCTGACAAGACTTTTTCAGACTTCAGTTGTATCCAGGTGCGCAGACATTAACAACCATGTTCCCATGGCATGGGACAGTACGCGAGCTAGGATACTGATCAAATGAATAGTGTTGACAGAAATTCCTTCAACATCTACATCAGTGTCAAAGACAAAAAGAAGACTCATTTCTGTTCTGATATTCTGATTACACTGTCACCAGCAGACTTTCTGAGTTCCACCTTATCTATCAACACTCCATTCATCCATTTCATTTATCTAAATTGAGTTCCTGTCCCCTGACAAGCAGACAGAAGTAAATTGTTTTATCTGCAAATTGATTTATCTCAAGTGTTTTTATGCCTCTCGTCTCTGATAGGAAAACCTGAAGAACTTGAGCGCACTCAGTCAACTGCTACATTACTTTTTCCCTCTGACATATATATGTTTATTTTTCCCCATTCTCTACAACTCTCTTAAATGTGTTTTATGTTTTAAATGTAGCCATTTCATCAGATAACACTTCAGTCACAATTTGATTACTATCATAGCAACGGTTCTCTGAAGCATGAAGAAAAATAACACTAAGTTGCAAAATAGTCTTTCAATTCACCTTCCTTAATTGGAACGTTATTTCCCACCAGAAAATCTTGTGACTTTTTCTATTCTGTAACATCCCAATATTTTAAAAATAGAGGTTTTTCTCTGTTTCTCCCATTTTTAGTGCATGAAATGAAATTGTTTTGCTGATTACAAATTAAATAGTGGCAACTTACCATTTCCTATGGCCTTTTTCAGCCTGTGAGCTAGTGGTTGTTTGAACATTCTGCTGACATCAGAATCATTCTGAAATTTTCTTCTCTGTATTTCTTGAAACCATTCTCCAGTTACTCCAGGAAGCTCTGTTGCATCTTCCTTTTTCTTGTAAAGTTTGCTTAAAAGAGAACATAAAGGATTTTATTGTTTCAGCCACTCAAGAATGTATGTTGTCAATGAAGTCACCTGAGGAGTGGTTCTACTTATTTTTGCCACTTCTATTTGCAAATAAATATTAGGAATAAACACTCTCTTCATGTGATCCATACTTTGAAAAAAAAGCCTGTTAGTATGCTAAGCTTGTATTTTTTTATTATTACTTATTTGAAGTATTTATCAACTCTCAGCCAGTCCTGAAGATGTTGTGCATAATACTAGGCCAAAGTTTAGTTCAGTCTTCCCCAACATTGTGGCCTAAAGATATTTTGGACTATAACTCTCACCAGTGCAAGCCAGCAAATAAATGTTGAAAGACAATGAAGGCTGTAGTTCTAAATATCTAGAAGACATCTGGCTGGAAAAAAAATCAATGTAATACAAGGTGAATGAGCCTGCCTGAAGTGGGGATTCAACTTCCTTTTCACACCAAAGGACGACGTTAGAAACATCTGATTCTAGGTTGGCTTGATAATATAAAGATGAGAAGGACAAACTGCTTAGTTTAAAACTATGATTAAATGAAACAACATCAAACTGTGCTTTCTGATTCTGCCTTGTTCCAATAAATCAGAATTTAAGCTAACTGCACTACTGGTTCAATCATAATGACAGGTTCCAGCTAGTTTTAAACCAGCAAACAGATGCTTCCATTTTTCCTTTTTGTCATGTACTGGAGGACAAAGGCAAGAGAAAACACTCAAGGCCAGGATTCAAACAGGAGCATTCATGTAGCAATAAACTGTAGTTCAGTATTAAATCTGAACCGGCCCATATAAATGGAAGGATCACATTATAGGTGCTGACAGTCAGTGCCAATTTTTTGGGTGGGAAGGGAGCTGAGAAAGGGGCTGCAGTAAGCCCATTCGCTGGGTATACTCCTCCTCCTCCTCCCTGCTGCAAGTCCACCACTCTATAGCTTTCCTCTCCATAGCTGTCCTACTTCATAGCTTCCCCATCCCTTTATGTCCTTCCTAACTTTATCAGTCCTAGAAGGAGAACAACTCGTGTGGAGGTAAACTCTTGTTCCTCTCACTCTTCGCTTGCTTCACATAGACAGCAGAGTAAAGGGTGGTACAAAGGCCAGTGGGCTCTAGAAAGAGGCAGTGGCCCAGAAAGAGACTTACACATTTCATACAATTGCTTTTCTTCAGAGACAGTAATGTGCTTGCTCAGGTGACAGCAGATTTTCTTACAATTGTGCCATTAAAAAAAAAGTATATCCCACTTTTTCTCCAATGAGCTGGGAATACTGTACATGATTCTCATCTTTCCCACTTTGTCCTGGTAGTCCAAGGTGACTCAGTGAATTCCATGGGGACTGAAACTTGGATCTCCCAAATCACACTCTAACATTTTAATCATTACTATTATCATAGAGCATTTTTTAAAAATACACAAATACTATTCCAGCACCTTGGAGTTCACCACTCTCTCTCTCTTACAATATATCACTGTTGTCTCATCCCTCTTTCCTTTTAGCAGGTATACTATGACCCACCCTTTGGCAAATGTTCAAATGTCAACCTCTGCCAGTCACCCTGAAGATGGAAAAGGATATAGTATCCTCCCTTCCGCCCAGAGCTTATTTGCTTTCCACCGCAAATCTTCTCCCATTGCATCTTCCAACATGAGAATTTGTCATCATCACACATAATTATCCTCTAGGCTGGTACAGAAAGAGCCCTCAGCTTCAAACAGCCCTTTTAATCAAAGCGAAAGAACTGCCATTACAGAACAAAGAAAGCTCAAGGATTCTACCCTACACTGTTTTGCTGGAGGCCAGAAAGCAAGAAGCTAAAGGGTCTAGTGAGTAACATGTATTCACTGAATGTTCATGAAAGGAGAGCGAGTGTGTGGCATCCTGCCCCACCTTCTGATCTATGTGTATTCAGCACACTGGAATGGGGAACATGTTACTATCCAGACATTGTTGGACTACAGCTTCCATCATCCCTTTCCATTGGTTATGCTCGCTAAGATTAATGGACACTACAGTTCAACAGCATCTGGAGGGCCACACATTTTCCATTCCTGTAGTACAGTGTCATAACATGCCCTATATGTATGTGATTAGAAACTCTGCAAAATCTTACTGGCTGTGATTATGCAAACAAGCTTACATACGTACAGTTTTTTTTTTTTTATGGAGGTTCTAACAGTCTATTGAATACGCATACACGAATAGAGGCCAGGCATATTCCCATTATCCCACAAAGTTTCAGTAAACAGGGAAATGTAGGCTGCATAAAAAGAGCTTTTGATCATACACAGAGACTGCCCATTTTAACACACATCTGTATCTATCATGAGTCAACTTTTCCTTATCACTCAGCAGATGCCAAGCAGCCTCACTCTGATCTTTGAGCCTGGTCAGATATATTTACTTGTTTGAGCTATACTCGGCTGCTAAATATTACTTCAGCTAATCAGCACACTCACAGAGCCTCATTCTTTATCTAACCACATCTTCAGGAAGACATTTCTAAAAGATATGCAATGTATTGCACACCCTCTAGAGGCCAAAAAAAGATATGGCATCATTTCTGACAAGTGACATCAACTTAAAAAAAAACAACTACTGCTAACATCATGTTTTCTTAACCTCAGAACCTTAACCAATAGGATCCCAGTAAGGTCTGATGTACTGGATGACAGAACTGAGAATGGGATGCATGTATTCAGGCTCTGGATTCAGAAAATCCAGTGTAGGGACGTTGGCTTAAAAAAAAATAATTGATGGTCCAACACTGAAGATAAATATTGAAAATCATGCAAAAACCAAACACAACTGACCCCTTCAAACTAGAAAGACCTGTGGGAAAAACTAGTTATATAATTGTGAATAGGCCACTCAATCCATTAATAATGTTTCAGTTCAATTAAAGAACAGATCATCAATCAGTCAGCTTTAAGTATACGTGTACAGTTCCAGAACTCATTATTCATATCAACTGGAAATACCATATTTGAGATTACCTTTAAAATCTACAAATGCGCTCTTAACCTACAACCTTAGCTATTAGAATTGGACTCTATTAATGAATTAACTAGCTGATTAATTTAAGAAGACTTTGCAGTCCTGAATGCAGCTTGTTTTTAATATTCATTCAAGCCTTTTGCAGAAAATCCTCAAACATTCAGAAGTTCATGGCCTCTGCAGATATATAAATATTTACAAAATATTGCACCAACATCTGTATATTCATAAGGCCATAATATAAATTAGGTAAACATTTATTGTCTCAGTTATTTGAAGCAGGCATTATTAAATTTCATCAATAAATCTCACAGGTCAACAGTGACTTCGGATGGGTTCTATGTCAGTGGGATAGTGAATCAGCTTAAAGTTCAATCTGAACTTTAAAGGAGCTATCTCAAATGCTGAACTTTCACCCCTCCAACTGATTTATCATCTTTGTCATCATCAATCATCACCATTATTTATTTATTTAGCAACATCACTGTACATAGTGCTTACCAAGTAAAGGAAGAACAAAACAGTTCCCTGCCCCCTCAGGCTTACAATCTAATTAAGACATGATACGAAAAGGAAAGGTGATGGCAGTGTGAGAAGGGACTAAGTCCACCAGACGCTGTGTGTCTTCTTCTTGCCCTCTGTGGCCAGGGCAGTGGCACTTGGGATGGAGGGATGGTCTTTCATCTGCTCCCAGGCCTAGGCATGATGGAGCAGCAGTTGCCTCTTCTTCTGTCCCTATCTTGGATAGTCCCTTTAAGATTCAGACTGAAACCCAGAGCACATTCAACACCCCATTGATGTGGAAGCCACTAGCCACCACTCCTTGCCAGTATATAAGATCCTCAGTGCAAACCATTTTACAATTTGCATCTTATTCAATAAACACTGCATATACCTAGCTCTGGAGTTATTCACCGTATGACTGGAAATATAACATAATTACAGGTTAGATTCACAGTCCAAGTAGCTGAAATGAAATGAAACTCAAATTAGATCCATCTAAGTAGTGAACCCGGTCAGTGAACTATTTAAAAAAATCCATAAAAGGGATGTATTGCTTCTTGTTAACAACAATCAAGAGTCTTTCATCTCAAAGAAAACTATAATTATTTCATATTCATCTATCAGAATGTTTATGCTAGAAGATCATTTTTGAAGGATGATGAGAGACGATTAAAAGACCAGCACCTCCCAGACAGACTTTAAGCCCCAGAGCAGCCTGGACCCAGAAGTGCTAGAAAAACTTGAGGACTGAAAAGGCTGTGTTCTCACTGAATCCTCCATGGGAAATAGAGCTGAGTGTGGTTACCTGTGTCTCAATTACTATCTCAGATGGCAGGTACATAAAAAGTTGTCCCTCAACTTCTACAGGGGTTAGGGCACTGGATCCCCACAGAAGTGGAAATATCATCATAAGCCCTTCAAACCATATTTAAAATATTTGCTGTCTCTCTTTCCCCTTCGCTTACCAGCTTGGGCTGGGCCAGGGGCAAGTGCTAGAAGGGAGGGAGCTGACTGGCGGAAGGTTGGTTCTTGGCTGAGGAGATGCTCCTTCTGGGTGGTGGCCCTCTTTCCCTGCCATCCTTGTCTTTCTTTTCCCTCCTTGTGGGACTAGGGTGGCAATGGAAGGGCGGTGGCCCCACAGACCAGTGCTGCCTCTGACTGAGCCCAGATCTTCTGCTGCGTATGCCCACCCTGCACAAGGGCTGCCTTCACCTGAACAGCCTCTTTTCTTGCTCTTTCGTGGCTGTGTGGCAGCACTGAGTAAAAGGCATTGGATTATGCCATCCACTCTTGCTGCCCTCGCCTGCTAACTGGTCTGTGGAGGTTGCCACCACTCCACCAGGACCTCTATTTTGCAGGGACATGCCTGAGTCTGGGCACTGCCACTGTGCCAGGAGCTGCATCTTTCAGTGTTGTTCTGCTGCCATGTCTTCTTCTTCCTCTTGCATGCAAGCAGTGGGCCCAGGCAGAGGGGTCTCCATGAAGGTAGTGGCAGAAGGCCAGGGTTTCACCATCACCTCATCGCCTTCCCACAGCCACTCCACCAGGGCTGCTGCTGCTGCTCCTGCAAGGGGAACTGAATAGACTCCCTGGAGCTGCTGCTGCCTCAGCTTTGCATGCCCCAGCCAATGGCACTGACAGCTTTCCCAGGCCAAATAGAGACATGTGGGCTGGAGCAACATCAGCAGCAGGAGGAAGAAGAAAAGGAGGAAGAGGAGCAGGAAGTAGAGGAAGCAGTCCTGCATGCTGTCACTGCCTCAGCTGCCCCCAATAGTCTCCGGCCTGGCACACCCTCACCTGCCTCCTGCCCCACTGTCTCTGCTGCTGTCCTATGCCATTTTTAATAAGTACTTACAACCCTCACCACACATTCACAGTCTCTTGCAGTCTTTCTCAGCCCCTATTCAAAATGATGTAGGGCAGCAGTGGAGGTGCAGAAGTTAAACCCACAAATGTGGAGGGCTGGCTGTAGGTGAATGCTTTTTCAAAATAAGCCAACACCCTCATCCTGCAGGCAGAATGGCTAAGTTAGAATTTCTGATTACATGATCATCATCTTTACAAAACTCCAAGTAAAACTCATTGTCTCCAACCTCTGTGGCTAGATCCCTCTTATCTTCATTAAATCTGTCCCTTGAGTTGTATAAAAGCAAATGAACAAGATCTTTGCTTTCCTTAAGAAGCATCTCACTTGTTTAAACTCCCAGCTGTTGTGTTCAAAATACAAAAGGGGATCATAAAACAGCCATCTCCAATTTTTAACTCATTCTTTCTTGAGAGAGGCTTCCTGTGGTGAGGTGGCAAACTTTGCCTTAGGAAAAAGTCTCTGCTTATATTATGCCAAACTTCTAGAAGAGGCTTTCTAATACAATGGCTTTTAAATTCAGCATGTGTCTTAAAGTTTATCAAAGTTAACCATGCCACCCAAATCTCTTAAATCATGACCTTCAAGTTCCATAAGTCTCTCATCTCTAAGTAACATCTATTCCTTCAACCATACAAAACAACAGACCTCATAATACAATTTAATGTTAGGAATTCTCAGACCACCTTCCCCCTTTTAAGCATCTTAAAGTTTTAAATTTTATTCTGGGTTTCCTTGCTTGCCAAACAAAGCTGAAAATTTCTTCTGCCACTGTATAAAAGATATTCCATTTCTTATGATAGGGATTGTTTGGAAGTAGAATAAAAGTCTTAGCAAAACAGTTGCTTTTATTACCACAATTCTCCCCAAAAGAAACAAATTTAACTTTCCCCATTTTTCTAAGTCTCTTAATTTCTTTCCAGACTTTTTTACAATCATTTTGAAACAACAGACTATTATTCTTTATAACTGTAACTTCTAGATAGTTAATCCCCTTTTTTTTCCACTTTAAAATTCAAAAGAGCAGTTAATTCATTTTTCTCTTCCAAAGTCATGTATTTAGTCAATAGTTTTGTTTTATCACAGTTCACTTTAAACTCGGAACATGCCCAACACATTATTTTTTTTTCCAAAGGAACTTTCATTGAGTCCAGTGAATTTCGTATCATTATCACAAGATCATCCGCAGAAGCCCTCAGCTTATACTGTTCTTTTTTTAAACCCTCACTCCACAAAGTCTGTCTTCTTGTCTGATATCTCTCAGCAAAGTCTCCAACACCAAAATAAATAGCAACGGTGAGAGGATACAACATTGTCTAGTTTCCTTATCTAAGCCCATCAGCATGATGACATTGTGTTTCTTTTAAGACTGATTTTTACTAAATGCAAGAAGTTTGTATATATACAGCAACAGAAAACACAGAAACAAAAACCAACAAATCACCAATTCACATAGATCTAAACAGAACACAACAAAATAACAATAAACAACTACTCAGACAAACCAAAACCAATCCCATTACAAGGGTAAATACTGATTTAACTAATTTAACTTCCAACTCCCTCCCCCCAGTTGATGGTTATAACTTGAAATGCTTAACCAAATTCTTCCACCAAGTTAAACATAAACTTGATAAAAATAGAACCAGATAATCACTTTATACTACTATTCAACTTGAAATAATACGTCTACTACAGATATCTATACTTATACCTTTTATACCTTATAATTACACCTTATCTTTATTTGTATTTAAATCTTAAGTCTGGAAAAACGTCCCCAAAATTTCTTAGCAAAGCTCGTAAGTTTCTTTCATTTTTTTCTCTCCTTCAATAGTTAAACTAGCCCAGGTCCATCTTCATTCGTTTCAGTTTTTCTGTCTACCTAAGGCAGCTGACAAGGACCATAAGAAAAGCACTTGCACAACCATCATGTGAACTTAAAAGAACACAGATTTACACAACAGAAGTGTAAACAGAAAATAAAGGATGCAAAAAGTTTTTGAGGAACACATTGCAAAGAGCATCAAGAGCAGCAATAAAAAATGTTCTTTACATATGTCAGGAAGTAGGAAAGGACACTTAGGCAGTTGGGCCCACTGGACAATAAGAAAAATAAAAGAGCTCTAAAGAGACTACAAAAGGCTGAACAAATTGTTTTTACTTCTTTTCACTGCTGAAGTTGTAGAGGAAATGCCCATGCATGAAATAATATTTTCTGGAGAGAGTGAAGATCTGAGGCAAAGAGCAGAGAAAGGAGAAAAAAATAAAGGTAATCGTTGACAAATTACAAAAAAAATCACCTGATCCAGATGGTATGTAAGAGTTTAAGGAACTTACCAGCCAATTTGCTGAACTTCTAATTTAAATATTTGTAATAGTGGTTTGAGTGTTGGACTATGACTCTGAAGAACAGGGTTCAAATCCCCACTCAGCCATGGAAACCCTCTGGATGATCTTGGGCAGGTCACATTCTCTCAGCCTCAAAGGAGGGCAAAGGAAAACCTCCTCTGAACAAATCTTGCTGAGAAAATCCATCACGAGTTCAATTTAGGGTTAAGTCAGAAACAATTTGAAGGCACACAACAGCAACCAACATGTTCCTAAGATCAGCCTCTGTACCCAGAAACTATAGGTCAGCTAGCTTAATATATTTTCTAGACAAATAAGTGGAAAGGGCAACCAAAGCAATCCAGGGATTACAGCAATGTACCTATAAAAAAGGTTAACAATGTTTGGGGCTGGTTAGCTTAGAAAATTAAGGGGAGACATGGCAGAAGTACATAAAATGATATATGGTGTGGAGAAAGTGAATAGGGAGGCTTTCCCTCCTCTCTCATGAAAATACAACTCAAAGTCATCTGCTAAAGCTGAACAGTAAGAAATTCAGGAGAGATTCAGAAATTCTTTCTTCACATGGAAGAAATAATTCATCTTATAGCAACAGAACTCATTGCCATAAGATGAAGTGATGGCTGTTATCTTGGGTGGTCCTAAAAAGGAACTGGATAAATTCATGAAGGACAGGGCCAGCAACAGCTACCAGGCAGGACGGCTACCTATCACGTCCAATAACAGAGACAGCATGCTTCTTTGTATCAATTGCTGGGGAATGGACGATGAAGGATGCAGATGCACTCAGTCCTGCTGGTCACCATGTGCACTGAATGCTATACTAGGCAAGCCTTTGGTTTGTCTTATGTTCTTATGTGTATCTAAGATCTGTATGTACAATCTTGTTCCATTTGTGTTTCATATCAGGCTGTGAACTTGTTTTCTAATTTCCATATCTTTATACAATAAAAAGAACTTAAAAAATTAAAAAAAAATTTCCATCTTTACCCTAATATCCACATTTCCCATGCGTTTTTCTTGAAGTACACATTTTGCACATTCCCCCTGACAAACCTATATGTTTTCAGCTGTGTGAATTTACTTGAATATGTTTGAAAAAGAAGAATGTAATGTTTCAGTTTTCTCCAGATAACAGGAAATTGGAAAGATATGTGCATGTTTTTGTTAACAGGCTCACAGATCATAAACTGGAGAGATTTTTAAAATCTCAGAAGATGAGATCTTTTTTTTAGCCCTAATTACAAAATAATATTTGACTATCCTCATTAGCCCATGTAATGTTATGAACTGTTAAAAAAATCCAAAAAATTATCTTTTACAGCTCAGCAGCTATATGTGCTCTCCCACTGTGAATGTCTTCACAAGCCTTGGAGACATTACTTTTTAAAATTATAACACCAGAATTCTGCAGCTTAAATGGCCCCTGGCCATCCCTGTGGTGGGACTCTGATATGAATTTTTTTTTCAAGCTGTCATACCTCAGTGCTGGAGCACTCAAACACCACAAGCACCATTTTAAATCAAAAGCAAAATTGTGTTAAACTACATTTCAAATAAAGGCTTCTGAAATGCAAGATAGGTTACCTCCTGGGTTACGTCCTTGGTTGCAAGTACCTGAAATTTAATTTAGCTCAGTTAAAATTTCATTGTGGAGCTATCCATAGATCCTGTTTTGCAGAAAATAGTCCACTATTTGAGGGGCAGCCAGAGGATAATCCTCTGTCTGAAGGGATGTCCAGATTTCAGACCATATCCTGTTAAATGCTTTAAAAAGGCGGGGTGGGGGCAACAGCCTTGAAATTTCTCATCAACATTAAGGATCTGGCTAACAGATTAACAGAGAAACAGATAATCTATCATCATAATCACCACTATGGTGAGATGGACTTTATTTCTGTTTAAATTGTATGAATGATTTCTGGGTTTTGTCACATGAATCAGCACATCCACATTTATATAAATCTGTTACCTATTTTGTCTTTCATTTTAAAGTGATGTGTTCTTTTTTAGTCAATGTTTAAGTAGCTAGCACATTCAGTGCTCATCAGAGTTAATACTGGCATTCACCATACCTCTGCATGGTGACAGCTATGCTGGGAGAGAGTGTTATGGTCACTTGTACATAGCATGACTTCTGCAAAGACATATCTAGGTTTGGCTTGTTAATCATTTTCCAATTTTGCATGCCAGTTGTTTTCCTATTCTATCTCTACTGACACAATGGACTTGGAATTTTCATTTTGATGAGGGCACACCTTTTACAAAAACCAGGAAGCTGCAAGATGTTTAAAGGAATCACCTGCACCTACTTCAAAGCCATATTGAAAAATGTAACCTTAGGGCTGGTTTCTGGTGTGGTTACATTGTTGGTTCAGTTTTTGTTATGTGTAATTATACAGGACTGAGGGTCAGTGAACAAATCACCAATGTAAGCTTCCATCTTGCAGTTAATATCATCTTTGTGGTGGAGAAGGAGAGAAAGAAAAGTGATTTTCACTGTAAAGGTAGAAGATGAGGAAACAGTTAACTATCATAGTTCTGATCCTGATCACACGCTGTCTTTAGATTTCTAAAAAGTAGCTGAAATGATGCATTAATTATTACATGTAGTTTGGCTTAAAGACTGAGCTACTGAAAACCTAGACTCTGCAGAAGCTTTATCTATCAGTCCAAACAGGAACATATTTTATGTTTATATTATTATTGTTGTTACTACTACTACTACTACTATTACTATTATACTTACTTATGGTGACCCTAAGGTGAACTTTATCACGGGTTTTTCCAGGACTGATAGTGTACAGTACACGCAATGTCAACTAGTGGGTTTCCATGGACCAGCAGGGAATCAAACCCTGATCTCCAGGGTTGTAGTCCAGTGCTCAAGCCATTATACCATTCCAGCTCTCCCACTGCTTTATTAGGGCAATTAAAAACTATAAATTGTGTTTTGGTCAGATGTAATCAACACTATGTTCCGCCTTTCTTCTCCAACCAATCCACCTGATCTTTTTTTTTTCTACATATGAAATAACCTTAAAAATCATAATTATTTTTAACACAGATCCAGGACAGGGAACATGAATGTATATCGTTTAAAATATTGTTGAGCTGAAGTTGCCATCAATATGATCCAGCATAGTTGTTCGTGAGCACAGAATCATAGAGTTTGAAAAGACCACATGAGTCCTCCAGTCCAACTCTCTACCATGCAGGAATACACCACCAAATCACTCCCAACAGATGGCCATCCAGCCTCTGTTTAAAAGCTTCCAAATAAGGACACTTCACCATACTCCTAAGCAGCATATGCCACTGTCAAACTGCTCCAACCATCAGGAAGTTCTTACTAATGTTCAGGTGAACTCTCTTTCCCTGAGTTTGAATCCATTGCTCTGTGTCCCAATCTTGGGAGCAGCAGCAAACAAGCTTGCTCTATCTTCCAAACGACATGCTTTCAAGTATTTAAACATGGCTATTGTGTCACCTCTTAACCTTCTCTTCTCCAGGCTTACATAATCAGCTCCCAAAGCCACTCCTCATAGGGCATGGTTTCGAGGCCTTTTCCTATTTTAGTCACCCTCCTCCGGACATGCTCCAGCTTATCAATGTCCTTCCTGCACTGTGGTGCCCAGGACACAGTATTCCATGTGAGGTCTGACCAAAGCAGAATAAATAAATAGTGTGAGCTGCAGTCCAACATCCAGTGGGCCACATATCCTCCATTCCTGCCATTGCTGGAAGTCCATAATAAATGAGATTAGCTAATTTCTTGAAACAAAACAGAGACAAGATGGTGTATCTTATTTAGTTCTCTGACACTCCTTTGCCCAGTTGCATTCCTTCTTAAGCATCTGCACCATGTATCAATGAGCCAATGCATAATTCTTTTTAGAACCCCGAGGCTGAGGCTATATAGATGAAGAAGAACAACTGGAAGTATTTCAAACAGAAATCTGCTTTAGGTGTGGCTGCTTTTGAGCTCATCAACTCTTACTTAAGAATGGGGAATACTCATCTAACAGGTCCTAATTCAAACTGAAAATATTATGCATTTTAAAACAATTAGGCACATCTAACACCCTCCTCTGCCCACATGCTTGAGGTAGATAATAATGAACCCAACCCATCTCTTGTTTCGGGTTGTATTAACAAATGATGGGTCCAAGTGAGGATATGTGGTTTAAACAAAAAAATACATCCAGCTAATTCAGTGGAATTGTGGTTGAGCATTGTAATTGGAATGCACAAATAAGCATCTGCATTAATTCCATGCAGAGAAAGACGTATCTGTATGTGGGCTGCCCTTCCTGTAAATCAGGGCAAAAACAGCTTTAATCAAAGATGGTGGGCCAGGAAGACACTGGACTTGAGTTGGGGAAGATCTACTTAAAATCTGACACTGAATTCCTAACTTATACCCAGTCTCCCATAGGCAACCCACATAGTTCCAATTCAACCAAAGGATGCGCAGACTTTTGTAAATCTTCCAGGGAATGTGCTCTGTAACTGGGAAACATGCACAAAGCATGTCCCTTAACATGGCTTGGCTGATCTTATTCATCCAAAGGATGATATGATTAAGAGAACACACTACATCTGTTTAATTGGCTGAGAGTAATGGATTAAAGGCTGTATGTAAGATGTATGACATGTTACCCCACGGCAAACTTTTACTGAGATATCCTGTTGCAAAGAGGAGGGATATTTATATGCATATAGGAAATCTAGTCCTTTTCCTTACAACACTGTCTTCTATAATTTTTTTCCATAGTATAACTAGTGAAAGCACCCACCTTTTTGCAGGTTAGAATATCCCTTAGCCTAACATACCAAAAGCCTTCATACACAGCTGTCAAAGCTGGTCATGCTATGCTCATTCCATGGCTGCTTAAGGCCTCTGTGAATGCCCACTACCATGATCACTCCACAGAGTCCTGATGGGGGAAGGTCTCCTTACTGTCTATTACTAAGAGAAAAGGATATCACACAGCATACAGGAAAGACCAGCCAGATAACTCTGTCCCTCACACTGCTCACCACTGTTTTAAGCAGCATCAATGCAAATCCATGCAGTGATTAGCCACTTAATGATTAAAGATGTTACTGCTGGGTTCAAACACATTTACACATATACAACAACAACAACAAAAATGGTTTAAAAATTATCCTCTTGGTATGCACATCAAGTTTTAGGTGGCTGAGTTTCATAATCTTGGCTTTACAACTCTTATGAACATTCAGAGGGAAAAAACATTCACTTTCAATAAGTGAGAAATAACTAAGTGTGGAGAAATCACACTATCTCCTTTTTAGTGCTTTGGGTACTAATGCTACCCTGGTAGCTTTAAGTGAAGGGCAGCATTACATTCGGGGGGGGGGGTCCTAAAAAATCTTTAAAAATGCAGCTTCACAGAGTACATGAAAACATCTTCGCATGACAGAAACTTTAGATTATATATAGAAACTATAGATTACGTAATTCTTCAGATTATATAGGATTATATCTGGGAGGAGTTTGGGAGCAAGAATACACCTAGTTTATGTTGCACAGTTTAGGTTAGACGTGCACTCTTCTTGGCTGAGTCATTTGATTTTAACTTGTAGTAGATAGTTATTATGGCCCACTCTATGGGTCCTCCTGCCCTTAGAACAGGAGTGTCAAGCTTAATTTCATCTTGGGCTGCATCAGCATCATGGTTGCCCTCAAAAGTTGCATCTGTAAGACTATATAAATGTATCTACTCTTTTATCATATCAAATTACTGCTTCTGCATTCAATTATTCCTGGTTTTAATAATAACTAGCTCTGAAACTAGAAGTTTAGGAACAATAATGGCAAGCAGATGTTCAAGTGTACAACTATTGTACAACTTATTGAAAAATGAGTTTTGAAAACAGAAAGTAATTTTTTTTAATCATCAGACAAATATTACCAAGCATTGTTTATTACATTAACTTTGTTTAACTTTTTGGTCCCAGTTGATACCCTCTCTGTGCCTCTTTCTGCTCCCCGCCTCCCCTGTGCCTCCTTCTGCCTCCCGGCCTCTCTTTATACCTGGTGAGCCCGATCTCCACATTGCGGGCTCCCGGCTGCTGGTATTCTGAAGAGGGGCCCAGCAGCCAGCACTCACAATCCACTTCTACTTCTGACTGTTCCTCTGTCAAACTCTTGCGAGCTGCACAGAGTGTTGCTGCAGCAACAGTCTGACAGCAAGACTTGGACAGAGGAGCAGTTAGAAGTAGATCGCGAGAGCTGGCTGCTGGGCCCTTCTTCAGAATACCAGCTGCTGGAGGGCCACAATATGAGGATTGGTCTCACAACGTGGGCGAAGTGCCACAGCTGCAGGAGAGACGCGAGGGCCACATGAAATGGCCTGGTGGGCCGGATTTGGCCCACGGGCTCTGTGTTTGACATATGTGCCTTAGAAGTAATAGAGCAATGACTGGGACAGAGACTTCTTTGCTATGGCACTAAGGGCACAGAACTCCGGCTGGTACCTTCATTGTTGGCATTTACATGCTATTTACTACAATGCTGATCAGTTCCTCAATTGGTCTTCATTAGTGGTTGTTTGGTTTACTAAACAGTTGCTACACTTCCATGTTTAAATTGCTTTAGTTTATTTTTATGTTACTGCACTGAAGTGCGGTTTCTTTAAAAAAAAAATATTGCTGTTGCTGTGTGCCTTCAAGTCATTTCTGACTTTTGGCAACCTCAAGGCAAATTTATCATGGGGTTTTCCTGGGATTATTTGTTCGGGGGGGGGTTGCCATTGCCTTCCTATGACGACGAGAGATTGTGACTTGCCCCGCGTTACCCAGTGGACTTCTGTGGCTGAGTTGGGATTGAGCCCGCCCCTCCAGAAACCTAGTACAACAGCCAAACCATATATCATGCTGGTTCCTGTACATGCCTTCATTCTTTCATAACCTGCTGCAGTCAGAGCTTGGAAGACAGGAGAGCTGGGCATAAATATTAATGTGCTAAAAATTAATCATCATATTTCAAACTTGTAACATGAGAATATATATTTTATTGTAATTACATACAGATCATAAAAAGGATATGGTGACTTGTGTTTATGAATTCACATCATATGAATCCTTTATTTCCTAGCTCCTTCTCCAGGTGAAAGTTAACAACACGGCCATTTTCCAACTCTATAGCAATCTTTGGTGTTTCCTGGAGCCTCTTACAACTGTATCCCATGTGGTTCTTCACATGCTGTTTATTGTGTTTATCTACCCCCGAGCTATGACTCAATACACATCGTTAATTTAGTCTTCTTTATTCTTACTGCTATTATCCCCTAAGCTGCCATTCTGTCTGCATTAAAAACTCAAATGTTTCATCTCCCTGTTAACTTTTGTGGAACCAGCTTGAGGTGGGAGTATAAACTGATCAGAATTTTTTCCTCTCAAACGGAACCCATGAAATTTTATAACAGGTTGCCAAAGGGCAGCTATCAAATCTGAGAAGATGGAATTATCCTCTTGGTTTTTGTATCCACCTGTTGGTTGCCCTAGTTGTAGCTCCCTGTAGATCAAAAGTGCACAGACAAAAAGAAGGCAAGAAATTCCTAACCTGACAACCTGACAATCTCTAATCTAGCTGCAAATCTTTAGAAACCTAGTCTGCCGTTGTTTGAAAAATATGTGTTCAGCCTTTTAACTCTTGGAGTTCATCCTCTTGTGCTATTAAAAACACAGGAGCACTGAAAAAGGAAAAAGTGGGAATCCTCACATAAGGTCATACACTCCAGATTCTTAAGTAGCAATGAAAAAAAAAATACCCAGATTAAGTGTGTGGGCAATAAATCAGCTGCCATCACAGGGTTTTCTAGCACTGAGAATGTGTGATGCACCCAAAGTCACCCAGTAGGTTTCCATGCCCAAGGAGGATTATTTGCTTTCTAATGTATATCCCGGCGTTGTCCAGGACTTTATTTTCTCATAGGTAACACTTGTTAGAAAGATTTGAGATCCTGTGTCTCTAATTTCCCAAACTGTCTTGTCCAGTACCTGTAAATTTTCCTCATATTCCCCAATCCAATCTGTAATCAGAGCTATTAACATACACAGGTTGGGTTCCTGAGGGAATACACTGCCTTCCTCCTTCTTGCTGCTAGGCCTCATCTCCATAGCAACCGGCCTATTCAAGACAGTCACAGTTGACTAAGGCCCAAGAGCTCTCTGGCTGAGAATTCTAAAGGCCTCTCCCTAAACTGCAAACCCTAGGATTCCATAGAATCTTCTTAGGTAGCCAATCATATGAGATCGTTGCCTAACACAGCCAATCATATAAGGTCCTCGCCTGACACGGACAAACAAAACTTTGACTTTTATATATTAGATTATATTTTGGGCTAGATAAATATTTTTCTGGTAAGTCACACTGGCTATCTGCCTGCTACCAAGAAAGAGATACAGTAGTGCTAAAAGCAGTTCCCCTGTGGCAAGTAGCACACATTATCATACTACAGAGGCCCCTCCACTTGTGTGAGGGTTTGGGGCACAGAAAGTGGAAAAACCACAAATAACTCCCCCTGTGATCCCTCTCTCATTCCCTTCCGGGGCTCCGCCTTCCATTCCCTTGCCTTTTGCCCTGGCATGTGAGCTTTCTTTCTCCAGGCCAGGGCGAGAGGCAAGGGAAGGGGTGGGGGAGCTCTGGAGGAGAGAAGGAAGGTGTGTGTGCCTTCCCCCTGCTTCTTTGCCTTTTGCCTCGGCACATGTTCTCAGCGCCAGGGCCAGAGGCAAGGAAATGGGAGGAGCAGAAGGGGGGGAGGCATGCCCATGCCTTTCGAATAATCAAATTTGCGAATGTCAAACCTGCAAATGTGGAGGGAGGACTGTAATTAATTTTACATTAGATGCTCAGTATCACTCATGTAGGGTGGGGTTTGAGTTCATACCACTTGACATTTGGGGACCCTACTGCCTCCTGACATTGCCAGACCTTGGAAGTAATACACTATAAGTGTTATCTGAAAGAAGTTACTTTTCCAGGTGAGAAAGCACAACAATGTTTATTTCGTAATGAATCAGAATTACTGACAATGTTATTACATTTTCGATCTAACACTAACATCTAATAGTAGTTTTTTTTCTTGTTAGCTGGAAGGAATTCTTGTGGGGAACATTTTAAAATGGGGATTTTTTTGAAAAAAAGTCAAGCCATTTTATTTATTTTTAGATAGGTTTTTTTCAAAATAGAAATAAAAAGTAATGAAAAATAAGAAGTAATAGAAATAAACAAGTAACATTAACTCTTTACAAGCAGCTTTCCAATCTCTCCGCCCTGCTGCTCCTTCTCTTCACTGTCACTATCTGTTCATTTGCCCTCTCCAAGGGAGCAAACAATACAGAAGAGATAATTAAACAGCAGCAGCAAGAACAGTGGTGAGGAAGAGCTTGGAAAACTTCCTTTCTGGACAACAGCTCCCAAAATTTCCAGGTTGTAATCCAAAAATAACTTCTCCAAACTCTCAGTGTTACTCAATCTCTCTCAGTGTACTCAGAGATATTCCAAAACCGGTACCAGCCCAAAGGTCTTCCAAAACTGGCAGCAACAAATTTACTGTTTTGACATTTTGACACCTACCGTTTTGAAAGAGAGAGTGAGGAAATATCTGAAAATCACATGGGTGTACAACCTTATTATGCATGCAAAATTTTAAAGGCATTGTTTGACATTCTGAGTGGGAGATAGACTCTGCACACTGCTGCAGGAAGTGTTAGCCAGCTGGCTCTCTGCCTGCCCTTGGAAGCAACATTGCAGGCAACATGGCACATGTGTTGTTAGGTAACACAGTGCGGGAGAGGTGGGGAAGACAAGCTAGTGATGGTAGGAGACTTTTTGAAAAAAATGTATTAAGCCATAATTTGGGAGTAAATATACACAGGACACAGTCACTGATGAACCACAAGGAATATAGCTGAAGAGGCACCAGGAAACAAAGACTTCTATAGTATGGGAAAATGACCATGACATTAACTTTCAGTTAGAGAATGAGCTGTGAACTAAAAGAATTCTTTAAATTCCTACTCAGAACAGGATACATAACATGGGTGGAAATACAGGGACAAGACCCTGTCACAAACCTAAATTCACATCTACTCTGGCAGCACCATTACAAATCCCAACAATATCACACACAACATCAAGCAATGGAGGAGCTTGGAGTGTGTAGAGGGGGGCGTGGCCAGGGTTCATGGGGGCATGGCCACAGGCCAGGACACCCCAAAAACATTGCTGCCTGGGGTGACTCGCTCCCCCGCCCCCACGTCCCTATGTGACTGACATCAAGGGTGCTTTGCTGGCTCATGTTCCAATGTGATATATGACATCCTCTGTCAGCAATGCCCCTCAACACCCTACACTGGACAAACAGTACAGTTCCTACACAGAAGATCAAATGAACACAAATCTAACACTGGAAACAGCACTACCCAATAACCAACTGCAGTGTTTGAACCTTCCTGTACATTTAATTGCTGACCTACAGTGAATTAAGAACAAAAACATTTTAAAGGAGGTCTGACAAGAGAAACTGCTGAACTTGGATACAGTCATAAATTCTAATCAGTCAGTAGAGATATGAACAGAGACAATGGCTTCCTGGCACATTACACATGTTCACACAGGGGCTTACATCAGCTACACATGTAATAAAAGAATCTTCAGAAATTTTTCCTACTTCAAGGGAATAGATTTCAGATAAGCATATTTTATTGCTTTCAGACCTAAGCATCAATGGACGTGACAAACCTGTATTATCTTATACAACTCCCTCATGCTGGAAAAAAGGCAGAATATAAATTAAATTTATTTATTTATTTGAAGGTTCACAAGGTCACCATTTGCATCTTTCTATTGTGGTTAAATACCTGTGACTTTAATATCACTCCATTAGTGCATGGGGAGAAGTAGACTGAAATCCATAAAAGCCCATGCTTAAACAAATCAGTCTGAAAAGGTGCTGTTAACCCCCTACCCTTTTTCTTTTGCATGGTATAAAAAAACTAATAAAACTGTTCAGAGAAAAACACTTCTGTCATACTCATCTCACCACAGGCCACTTGCTATTGATTGGATATCAGATTCCCTGTTTAAACTGCCTTTTTTTCTTACCTCTTTAAGGCAGGGGGGTAGAAGTGGGAGAACTAACAAGACCACACAGGTTTGGGGATGTGAGGAGAAGTCAGAGCTTATAAGAATTATCACTGTGTACTACAACTCCCAGAATCTGACACCAAGTCCTGCAGGTTAAAGATGACTTAAGGAGATATGGTGACCTAAGTGTAAAAATGAAAAACTCTCTTTCTTTTAAGGGGATGGCAATTAACTGGGGGCATCAAAGGAAACATCTGTTTAGGGGAAATGAGATCTATAAATGTAATTCAGTCTATACCCAGCTATGACAATCATTTAGTTTTAAGTTTAAAACATCTCAGACACTTCTTTTCTTTATAGCTTCTACCAAATCTTACTTTGAAATTTTGCAAAGTTTGTAATAAAAAGATAACCTTTTTACCTAAGACTTAGTTTGTAGCCGTGCAAAGACTGTGCCATAACAAACACTCTGAAGCATTTAAAGTAGAAAAGACAGCTCAGAAACATCTCCAACTACAAGCTCAGAAATATAAAGCTCTATCTGGTCTACACAACAAAATCCTGTGGAACAAGTTCCTATTACAGAACCACTAATAAACAACGGAAGCTGCTTGTGCTAATTGAGGGATTCTTTTAATGTCTCAGAAGCTTGGTTGTATTCAGATAAAGCCCTAGAAATTCAGCTGTATTCCTTTGCCAGATAATTGCTTTCTGGTCTTTGCTTACAGAGACTGTGTATAAAGAAAAAAAAATAGAAAAGTATATGATGGGAATGTATCTATTTTTCTTCTTTCAGCCTTTTATTTTTAATGCACAGAGCACTTCATAAAGAAGGGCAAAGAAAGCAGCTGGAAATATTTTGCCTTGTATTCAAAAACACTATGCTGAACTCTTCCTCTCTGCCTTCCCGAGACACCCTCTTATTTTTGCCCACTCTGATTTCAAAACTTCAAATGCATTTTTAAAAACAACAAACCGGAGAAGACGCGGAGAGGAAATAGTTCTCAGGTGGTGGCCAGCCTCAGAACTGTCAACTTGAAGAAACATCTCCTACAAGCTCTGCCCTTTCACCCAAGGTTCTTCACTTGAATGTAACCTCTAGAACACAAGATAGAACAGGCATCTGGAAGCCATGCTGCGATTGCTCTGTTCCTTTAAATCCCAAGGGCATGCATTCAGCATATAGGTATTTCATAATTTGGCTAGGTTCTAAATATTGCTGAAGTCACATCATCCTTCACTGGGAGCACACTTGGATCCTAGCAAATCTCACTCCTATCATCAACATGACTTCTGCTCATGGTCCAGCTCCTCCAGATTTTCCTGAGGACCCCATGGGATTACAGCCTAGCTGGAAAAGAACAAAGACCTGCACCTTGATTTAGTGTCAGTGGACAGGTTTCATTCTACATTTTTCTACAGAGTGTACCTTAGTAATGGCTACTCCCAGGCTCTGGAGCTCTGGAACTTCCAAGGAAGACTAGTTTAGTTTTCTGGCTGTTGCTCTTCCGTCAGCAGGCAAAGACCTATTAAGACAAGCTTGTGGAAAATGGCTGCTACAGACCGGGCCTTTAAATACGCTATCCCCCTTGATCTGGGAAGCTAAGCAAGGTTAGACATGGTTAGTACTTGGATGGCAGACTGCTAATAATACCAAGTGCTGTTGGCTGTATTTCAGAGGAAGGAACTCATAAAGCCACCTCTGAAGACCCCTTGCCTAAGAAAACCCTATGGAATGTATGAAGTTGCCTTAAGTCAATAGGCTAGTTGAAGGCATATACACACACAATGAATGGTCTAAAATAGATTCATTAGAGCCAGCAAACATGGCCTATGGTCAGGCATGATGGGTGCTGTAGTCCCACATTATCTAAAGAGTCTCAGGATTCCTTTTGCTCTGATATATATGCACGCGCACACGCACACACGTGTGTGTGTGTGTGTGTGTGTGGCATGTCAAAATGAAGGTAGCAAGTAACTACTAGAGAGAGAGAAACTGAAGAATGGGCAAGCTGAAACATCTTACTACAACATTTAAATACATCTGCATTTTAATCACTCTAACATACACACACAACCTATATTCTATCAGCTAACAGCTTCTCAGATCAGCTTATAAAGGTTTAAAGTTATAATAAAACAAAAATTATGTATGATGATTGCATGGGAGAAGCTTTCTTCTGCATTGGACTTGAAAACAAAGTATCAGTCTCACCAACATAAAGATCACAAAACAGCACAGGAAACTGTGCAGATATCCATGTGAGAAGGTAGCCTAAGGGTCTACCAGGAAAGGCAAAGTTATTTCCTAACCCAAGCATTATGATGGTGATAACATCATGTTCAGCATTTGTGAGCTCAAAGGTAAGAGTGGTCACCTACACAATGGAACTACCTTTACTACTTAGCTTTTGTTCCACATTAGTCATTTAAAGCCTGGGGCCTCAACCTGCTATACTCAAGGATCAGGGTTTGGAAAAGCTGCTTTTGGAGCTATAAAGTTGTAATCCAAAAAGTAACTTTTCCTGGCTTGCCAAGGATGCTTTAGTAACTACAGAGACTGTAAAGTATGGATCGGAGCCAGTGTGGTATAGTGGTTTAAGTACTGGAGTACGACTCTGGAGACCAGGGTTTGAATCCCCACTCGATCATGGAAACCTAGTAGGTAAGCTTGGGCAAGTCACACTCTCTCAGTCTCAGAGGAAGGCAAAGGCAACCTTCCCCTCTGAACAAATCTTGACAAGAAAACTGTGAAAGGTTTTCCTTAGGGTTGCTGTAAGTTGGAAATGGCTTGAAGTTATACATCAATAACAGAAAATGAGTGGGTAGAATATAGATAAGGATCTACTGGTACATCTCTGGGCAATTAGTAAAAATTTCTGACTCCCCCTCCCATTTTTTTCTCAGTAGGATTACGCTACTGAAACACACACACAAAAAGTGAGAACAGTTTAGTTCTGGATCCAAAAATAAATTCCTGGGCCCAGAATGTGCTCAGAACTATCCTCTTCTTTAATTCTATATGTGTGTTTGTCTAGGGTTCTACTTCATCAAAACAAATCCCAAATCTAAAACATATTTGATAGGACTGAACCCTGCCCTTCTCCCCCCATACTTTACAGTACCAATGCTGACTACGGATTTCCTTCACTTCAAAACTTCACTCAGTCTTCATCTAACTTCAAGAGCCAGATCACTTACTTATAGAAATAAGGACACTACCTTATCTGGAAAACGGTAAAGCAAAACTGAAGCTGCAATCATTATCCAAAAGGCTCTGTGTTCTGCAAGGTACCACATTCCAGCCGCTAAAGCAGTTCAAGTGAACAGGTCTGGCACCTTGTGTGTCATGCAAACTACAGGGCAAAGTACTTTAGAGAGAGAAAGCAGGCAGCTTGGGACCAGTCTTAACACAGCCGCTGAATCCAGGAAATTGCTAGACTGCCCTCTAACAACAACATCCTACTACTCATTGGGTGACAAATCTCACAGAGCAGTAACGAACACAAAAACAGGTAGTGTAGAAGAAGATTGTCAAGATACGCCTTGGAAAAAGTTGGTGTACCTTGGACAAAAGTCTCCCAGTCCATTTTGTATATTTGATTTTACTTCTGCCGGCTATCCCATGTTTGTATGTATTAAAAGTAGAACTTGGAAAAGTTACTTTTTGGACTACAACTCCCAGTTTCCTAGGCAGTAGCCTAGAAGAAGAAATTTTAGTTTTCCACAAGGTTTAATGGACTGATCTTATGCTCATTTACTTTGTAATAAGCCGCATGAAGTATAATGAGAGTTATTTTGCAGGAACAGTGTGTAGTAAAAAGCTGTGATCTTAGTCACATAACTAAGCTGCAATTCCATCCCCACTTACTTGTGACCAAGGCGCATTGAACCCAATGGCACTTACTGTAAAGTAGGTGTGTATAGGGCTGTGTTGTCGAAGCTGAGTCTCATGATCACTTCTGTTTCGGCACCCTGAGTTGAAAGAGAAATCTTGCCTTTGTTGATTTCTACCTGCCTCAGTATTCACCTGACTGCACAGGGTTTGGCTTTTGATACTGACATTGACAATGATTTGTGGTGGCATGCCAAAGCCAAATCATATGCGTGCCAGCATACACACACAGCTGAGTTGAAAGTGCACAGAGTCAGTACTACCTGTAATTTCTTCCACAAAATGAGTATCCAAGCCAAACTTTCCTTGGAAACAAAGCTTAAGTTTCTTTCAAAGTGAGTGACAGGCATTCCTTCTGACTATGTGCTAGTATAGTGTAATGCAATCAAGAAGTATCACTGAACAACACAATTCCATGCATCTCTACTTAGAAGGAAGTTCTCCTGTGCTTGGCATAAATATCCTGGAGGCAGCAGATCTCATCTGATCTTAGAAGGCTAAGCAGGGTCAACTCTGGCTTAGTACTTGGGTGGGGGACTGCCAATGAATACCAGTTGCTGTCGGTTACATTTCAGAGGAAGGAATTGGCAAAACCATCTCCGAATACTCCTTGCCTATCCCATGGGGTTGCCATAAATTGACATATAACTTGAAGGTGTGTGTGTGTGTGTGCGCGCACACACACACACACACATATACACCCACAGAGTGCTTGTGGAGGATATTCCAAGGTAACTACATTAAAAACTGCATCCAAGATATATTCTAGTCCACCCTTCTCCAGTATGCAACTTTACACTCATGTTAGACTACATGTCTCATCATTGTTAGCCAGCATGATGATCCCGGCTGAGAATGATAGAGTTTGTAGTCTAATATACCAGAAGGATGCCATGCTGTGGAAGGTTATAATCAATGCCATTTTTATTCCAGGTTGGAAAACTAAGTAATAGCCACAGGAACAATGTCATACATGAAACACACACATGCACATCCAGATAACTTCATATATGCTAGACAAGCCACTCCAAGGTCTCACTCTTTGAAATTCTTTTGAATTTCGACCATGAAAGGAGACAAACAGTGTCTGAAATTAAAATCAGTGTGTAACTCACAGCACATGCAAACAGTTCCTCTCCATTATTTCCCAGACCCACACTCCTGCCCTGTATTCAGCAACTATTACCAACCAAAATTCCAGGGTAGTTCAGAGGAAAGAGTTGGCAAAACTATCTCTTGAGTAGTCCTTGCCTAAGAAAACCCTATGGAATTCATGGGATCACCATAAGTGGACAGGTGAATTGATGGGACACACACAAACAGTTGTTTCAAGGACAACACATTTGTTTTCTAGGTTGGAAAGAAAACACATTTCTGAGGCCATTTCCACACCAGACTGTTACAGTGCTGTTATTCCACTTTCAACATCCTATGGAATCCTCAAAGGCCCCTCCCTAAACTACAAACCCCAGGATTCCATAGGATGTCGAAAGTTAAATAATAGCACTGCAACAGTCTAGTGCGGAAATGGCTAGATTTGTTGGGATTTTTTTTAAAGCCCTCCCAATACTAACGCAGATCTGAAAATCAGTTTCCAGGCAAATCCCCAATAAATGTTGGTAGGATCTGACTGTAAACCAGCATGAGAGAAAAAACACCTTAGCCTCAGGCACAGGAATAAAAAGTCAGATCAATCAACCCTCGGGTGGCTAGGATCACGGCAAGATTAAAGCAGCTTTTTTTTACCCATAGATCTAGATAACACCGCTCTTCTCCACGTGTCTTCCTCCACTTTGCATCACCCCGCAAAATGCCTGCTCGCACCTACGGCAGATCTTGGCCGAGGGGCCGCCAGAAGAGAAACAGAAAAGGGGGGAAGCCCACCCTAGAGGCGCAGGGATTAAGCCTCGTACCTGAGCCTGTCTTTCTCTGCCCTTTTAAGCCGCGAGTCTCGCTCCAGCACGCGGAAGATCTGCCGAGCTTCCTCCTCGTTTAAGAAACTTAAGTCTACGCCACGAGGGGCTCGATTCATGTTGGGTCAGGGGGCTTCGGGGCAGCTCGGACCCTCCTCGGGTGGCGTCAGAGGCATCGCTCGAAACGGGAGCCCTCGCCTCGCCCTCGCCCGCCAAATCCTGAGGCTGGCATTCGCTCCTCGTCTTTTTGCGACAGGACGGGAGGCTGCCCTGAGCCGAGCGGGAGAAGTAACGTGCAAACTCCGAGCCACGGCCCGCACCTATACAGGGAGGCACCTGAGTGCGTGAGTGACCGCCTCCCCAGCTAATCAAGGCGGAGAGGCCTGAGGCCAACAGGCAGGACCGTGCCAATCCCTTGTTTGGGAGGGGGCGGGACCTCACTTTTCTGCGGGCGGCTGCGAGGGGTTGCGCCCTCGTTGGTGTCGTCGGGCGAGGAGTAGCTCGGCCCTCGCAGGCCTCGCTGCGTCCTGCTCCTCAAATATTTACTTTTAAAAGCCTTTAGGGAGAGAAATGTTTGCTTTTGGCCGCCGACAACTGCCATGGTAAAGCAGTGAGAGACGGGATGTAAAGATATTTTCACGGGGAGTGTGAATAACGCTGCAGTGGGACTTGCACGTCCTGTTTGGGGGCGTATTTGTAAGTGTGCTATTACTAATCGTAAATGGTAGTAAAAGATTCCCTGGCTATCTCTGTGAAAGCGAAACAGGGCCTTTGGAAAACGAGGCGTTGCTTTCTAAATTCTCGGGAAACTGGCCCCTCTCCGTAAATAGAGGCAGAGGCCTTTGCAAGTCAAAAACGACGTTACCTGGATGAGGTTGAGTATATTCATGGGATTCCAGAAGTCACAGTTTTAAAGTGCTTGTTGGGATGGGGACTGAAATATGCAGGAAGGGAGAGGGGATTAGTTCTGCAAAGAGCCTCACCTTCAAGGAGGGGAGGATACCTCCACACCTGAACAATTCTGAGGAAGAACTGAATTATTTTGTTGCAGGTTTCATTTGCATTAACTGTTCTGTTTTCAGTTTAAATTCAGTCTACATCCATGTGAATAACCAGGCCACAATAAATATGACTGTACATAGCCATAGAAAGAGAAAATACGGCAAGAGTAATACGGTACAGTGATGAAAACCGACAAGAGACAGAAGCAATAGGGTGTTGTTGCTTCGTGCTTTAGCATGAAAAAAATACATTCTGAGGCTTTAAACTACTGGCTTTATTGGCAGACAGCTGAAGGAAGGACTGGCAAGTGGCTCTTCGCTTTGGTTGTAGGAATAAAATAAGTTGTTCCTTCTGTCTCGCAAAAATAAAACTCAGGGTTATCCAGTAAATTTCAGTGTATTCTTCAGAGTGTGCATTTATTCATCTAGAACGTTATGTTTATGGCTTCTAAACCCATTTGGGCCCTCATGGCAATGCACAGTGAATAAAAACATTTAAAACATTAAATGCATAATGAAAAACCAATGAAAATCCCCTCTACCATCATTTTATTTTTAAATATTTATTTATATCCTGCCTTTCAACTTAGGACTAAAGGCAGCTTACAATTTAAAAACACAATATAGCTAAATACTGGTAATAAGGTAAACTTTTGACAATATTCAAATGATTTAAAACTACACTTAAAAAGATTTATAAAACCATTAAAAAATAAAAAGCTATTAAAACAGTTTCATCTAAAACACGACAGCGCCCTTAGCCCACTCTTTTAAAAAAACTGTTTTAAAAGTTTCCTGAAATAGAATAAAGCAAGATTGTAAGTAATGCAATGTAATAATGTAGCAAGGTAAAATAATAATGTAACAATGTAACAAGGTAGTAAGGTAACGAAGCAATTGTCTAACAATGTAAGATGTAACAAATCCCCTGAGTAAGCAACAATTATGTATGAATGGAATGGATACACGCAGATTCAACTAGAAAACATGCTTGGAAGTGGGGAGGGTTTTTTTTTAATTAAAAACTTTAATAAAAATAATAATAAAAAAATAACAGTTTCCTGAAATAAAAAGGCCTTTGTCTGATGATGGAAAGACAGCGGAGGGGGGCATTCTAGGAAGGGAGTTTCCGAGTCCAGGGGCAGCCACTGAGAAGGCCCTTCCTCATGTCCCCCTCCCCATTGTGCTTGTGACAGTGGTGGGAGTGAGAGAAGAGTCTCTCTCGAGGATCTCAGGGCACCGGCTGGTTCATTCAGAGAGCTACAATCTGCCAGCTAGCCTGGACCTGAGCCATATAGGACTTTATGGATCATCACAAGAACTTTGAATTGTGCCTGCTTTATAAATAGTATTAAACATCAACAGTTAAAGCAGTTTTAAAAACAAATAGTTAAAACCATAGAAGTCACTTGTATAAGATGTGGTGATATGCAGATGCAGGATTAGACTAATTCTTGAAGAATGTGGCTTTAAATGGGTATTAGTTATGATGGTAACTTGCCTCAGTCAAAAACAAAAACAATTGCTGATGGGCAATAAGCAGAAAAGATGCTCTGGGGCTTTCCATATAGGCATCTGATTGGCTAATGTGTGAACAGAACACAGGCCTTTGGTCTGATTCAGCATGGCTTTACTTGTGATGCGGCATTGCTAGATTTATGATCTGGCAAAGCATCTTTACTTTGTTTTAGGTTAAGAATTATCAAGAGAAAATATATCATCAAAGCTTATAGTAGTAGTAGATTTTTATTTTAATTAATATCCCACCTTTCTCTCAATAATGGGATCCAAGGTGGTTACCAACACATTTCAAAACAAAGCAGATTAAAAACATAGCTTCCTAGGACCCTGTTCATGTACTGCAGAATCTGCATTTCCAAAATACCACTCCCTACTGTGCTGCACAATAAAGCTAATAAATATACAACACTATCCCAAAACAACAGCATCTGTTTTTAAAAGCGGGAGTGACCAGTATGCTTGGATACTTTCTCACAGACTTATATAAACATAAATGTGAGCAATAAAAGGAAAAAAAAAGTCCAATAATTTTCTATAGTAGTATAAAAATAGTATCTGCAGTTGAATATAAAGAGCCTGATGGGGTGATTAGCACCAGATATAATTTAATATTGCTAGTGGCAGGTTCTGACACATAACATCTTAATGAATGCGCAAGTATGCAAAATGCTTCAGCTACTACAGTGTCACATGGTTTGGAGGTGTTTTTTTTTTAATGTTTATATATAGTGTTTTAATGTGAGAGACTTTAAAACCCCTCTTTTTCAGTGAGTGTTTTCAGAGTAGCAAAGTTGCAAAAAGCCTGGAAGGCGTGCTAAACAGAAGAAGGCAGAGTACAGCAAAAAAAGCTTTTTTAAAAAATGTAAAAACCAGCAAAATCATACAGCAATTAGCCTAGAGGTGCTGAAGAACTGTAGGATCAAGTCTGTTCTTGTTTGAATTAATTGCTAGATGAGATAAGTGTGAAGATTAGAAGGTAGTGTGCCAGACAAGTTTAATTAAACCCGTGCATTAAATTAAAAGTGGGGAGTCATACTGTGGCTTCAATGTAAATACAGAGTATTTCCCCAGCTGTAATTGTGTTTTGGAGTGGATTTTTTTCTTAGCTGAGAATAGATATCTTCAAGTGCTGGTGGTAAAAGAAAAGGGAAAAAAGAGCATCCCAGTCATGCTGGAGTGCTTACATTCAGTGTTCAAAATATGAAGAGAAATGTAGGAGGGTCTTTAATTTCATAAAGCTCTCCCCTGCTATTCCATATTTTAGCCAAATCAAATTTTGTAAGATACTCACAAGAGCTCTTGTTAAAGTGCTTGATAAACTGACTTAAGGTACTGGATAAATAAGTATTTCCAATTCACTTGTCTGCCCTTCTAGAAGTCAATATCCCTGTGGTCCTTTATAATTTGAACACCACTTTATTCCTATGTTTCAGGCCAGGGATGGTCAATTTGGGGCTCTTTGGATGTTGTTGGGTAGTAACTAGCATCATTCCTCACCACTGGCTGTATGCTGGCTAGGACTGATGAGAGTTGCAGTGTCTTGGGGGAAGAGAGTGACTAGCTCTATTTTAGTCTTTCCTTTATATTCATCACTAGTAACACATTGTTAATTCAGAGGGACTCCTTTGCAAGATAGAAATGCCAGGTCTGGATCATCTCAGGCTCTGAGATCTCAAACCAAAACCTAAGACCAAGGAACTGCCCCTAGTTAAACATGATGCACTAAGCAGGAACAGTAGCTGCTGATAGCTTTTCATTCAAACACATGCACAGGCAGAACATACTTTTTTCCTGATGGGAAATTAGGTGTATATGAAAATTGCAACACTTTATTTAATTAGCTTCTGCAAAATGCAGCAAGCTGCACAGTCAGCTGGAAAGCTCTCCCCTTATTGAAGGTTTGTGTGTAGCCTTGTCTCTTGCCTGGAACTGACCCCATGAAAACTGGATAATTTAAAGGACTGCCTGCTGATGACCCATCAAAACTGGGAACTTGGGACAGCACTCTGATGTCTGGCAGCCCTGTTTGCTGAGCTAAGTGCAATCTAAGTAGCCAAGATACCTCTCCCAGCCTATGAAAGTTGGAAATTACCAGAGGCTATTGTTAGGACAGAATATGGAGAAACAATATGGTTTCCAATTGGCAAGAAGCTCAGGCAAGGCTGCGGTTTATCACCTTATCTGTTTAACTTGTATGTTGAACATATCACACATAAAGCAGGATTAGATTTGGAGAAAGGAATTGTGAAAACTAGAGGAAGGAACACCAACAATTTATGATATGCAGATTATACCATATTGCTAGCAGAAAATAGCAAAGACTTGGAATGCTTACTGAAGAAAATCAAAGCAGAAAGTGGAAAGGCAAGTTTATAGCTGAATATTAAGAAAACAAAAATAATGAGCACAAATGATTTACATAACGTCAAGACAGACAATGAAGACATTGAAATAGTTCAAGATTTTCCATACCTGGGCTCAGTCATTAATCAGAATGGAGATTATAGTCCAGGAATCAGAAGACTAGGACTTGGAAGAACAGCTATGAAAGACCTAGACAGGATCCTGAGGTGTAAAGATATGTCATTGAATACTCAAGTTAGGAGTATCCATGCCATCATATTTCCATGCGTGGGTGTGAAAGCTGGACAGTGAAGAAAGCTGAGAGGAAGAAAATTAATTTAAAAGATGGTACTGGAGAAGAGTTCTACAGAGGCCCTGGACTGCTAAAAAGACAAATGAATGGATTCTAAAGCAAATCAACCCTGAATTCTCCCTAGAAGCAAGTTGACTAAACTGAGGCTGTTGCACTTTGGCCATATAATGAGAAGACATGACTCACTAGAAAAAATAATAATGGTTGCTAAGACAGCAGGCAGTAGGAAAAGCAGAAGACCGCATTGCAGATTGATAGACATGCCTGAATCTGCAAGACATAAGCTGGGGGTTGATGATAGGGTGTCTTGGAGGTCTCTCATAGAGTCACCATTCAGTCAAGGTCAACTTGCCAGTAATTAACAACAAGAGTTGCCATAAGTCAGAAACAACCTGAAGGTACACAACAGTAACCATTAGATGTGGTTCCATGTATTTAAATGTAAAATTGCACTGATCACATAGAAAGTAGGTGGCAAAGGGCTTGAAATCAAAAGCTGTCTTGTGGTAGAAGAGGGCAAAATCTTTTTCTTCCCCTCCAGTCTGAGCTTACATCTGTGTGGCCCATCTCTTTACATGCCTCTGTTCCTCAGCTGAAAATGACTCTGGAAGACAGAAACGGCTTGAGGAGGTTCAAGCAGATAAGCTATAGAAGGGATGATGGTTCAGCTCTACTTGTCTGCTCACTGATTTTGCTTTTAAAATTGTATCTGCCCCCAGCTTTGTCTAGAGGAAATATAAACAGCTGTAGTCATGTTGTTAGGACCACACATGCTTACTTTGGTTCTTTCTGCTCTGTCTAGACCATTTAAAATTTTCTGACTGATCCAATATGCAGTACTAAGTTTTCCTGCTCTACATTGTCCTCCAAAGCAGTGCGACAGGGCAGCTAGTTAGCTACCGCTACATGTTAAATTGCTGATAGTGATGGCGTGAAATAAAAATATGAACTTTGTGATGGGAAATCTGTTTAGTTGTAGTTAAAACGAGATGGGTAATGCAGTCAAATACTCTTTGAAAACTTATGCTAAATCCAGCTTGATAGGGCATTATTGTTTATTCTAGTCTTGGGAAGTATGCCATTCTCTTTGGAATGCAGACAGACATTGACGTTGATAAAAGTTACATCCTGAAACTGGAACGATGGGAGTCTGTAGAAGCTGACTAAAATAGAATCACTGGTGTAAAAAACCATCTGAGTCTGGTCATCCTGAAACATTGTAGTTAAGAGGGTCAGGCCAAACTGGATTGTTAGGAGGGGGAGCAACTGGCCATGACTTAAAGTTACCTCTAGCTTCATTATAATATTAATTTTCACACCCCCAAGGTGGGATCTGGTATTATAGTTTGGGACCACCTATATGCTAATATATCCATGATATGTATAGATTTGGATTAGCCAATCAATCACCTGGCATTTCTGTTTCTGTAACCATGCTTAGCTGGGTATATAACTGCCTGCATGCAGCCATTTCTTTGGAGTAGCCACTCCCCATCTGTGCAAATGAAATAAAGAAGATCCCTTTTCTTACTATCCAGGTGTCATTGCTTCACCTTAATAAAGTTAAGTGTGTTCACAATAGTGTGAGATTGGATGTGTTTTGTATGTTAGCTATTTTAGTTCCCTGGGAACCGGCTTCTTTTGTAATAGCCTTTGTTTCATGTATAACACACAAAAGTGTCAAATTTGATGTGTATATTCTAAATCCACAGTGCCTGATGCACCCACCATACCATCCTGAGAACACTTGATCTCATGTGACTTTAAATACTAATCAGATCAGGTCTTCTCAGTACTTGAATGGAAGACCAACAGAGAACACCGGGAATCTACGGGTAAAGTTAGGAAAGAATTCTGCCTCAGATCTTGAAAAACTGCTACAGGTCAGAGTTGATAATACTGATCTAGATGGATCAGTGGTCTGGCCCATAGCAGGTTCCTACCTCCTAACCTATTCTCATGCTCTAGACTTGGGAAAGACTTCAAACCAGTTGCCTGAACTTCCCGCCTTGGGAAGGGAGGCACAATCCAAAGAACATCCAATTAGACTTTATATAACTTCAGTCAGTACTCACCTGCCCTTCTCTATTTCATTTTGTATTTTTAAACATTTTATTTATATCCGACCTTTCTCTCAGCATGGGACTCATAGCAGCTTACAACAAATTAAAAACAAAATACAGCCAAAATCCCAGTGGCGGAGCTTGGAGTGTGGGAACGGGGGCATGGCCACTGTATGGGGGTGTGGCTGCAGTCCATGGGCGTGCGGCCAGGGTGTGTGGGGACGTGGCCAGGGCACACGGGGGCGTGGCTATGGGCCGGGACGCCCCAAAAACATGGCCCCCCGGGGCGAACTACTTCCGTTGCCTCCTGTCCTTACGCGACTGCAAAATCCTACTAAGCTACAATTTAATTAAATAAACAATTCATTAAAGGTGCATCACTAAAACAGTTTACAACACATTTGAAGCATAGTATACTAACTAACTAAATGTACAGTGCACCCCATTAAAAGATCCTTCAGCTACAGTGAGTTAAGAGCCAAATACCTGGGTAAATAATATAAAGGTTCTGCCTGCCAGTCAAAACAGAACAGAGGGAGACAACTGAACTTCCCATGGGAGGGAGTTCCGTAGCCCGGGAGCAGCCACTGAGAAGGCTCTCTCCTTGTTTCCTTACCAAACATACCTCTGATGGTGATGGGATTAAGAGAAAGCCCCCTCCCTTGGAGCTTAATACCTGGAGCAGGCTCATATCAGGAAGCAGGTTTTTCATACATTCCAACCCCAAGCTGTGTAAAGTTGTATAGGTCATAACCAGCACTTTGAATTCTGCTCAGAAGCACGTTTGTGAGGCAATTCTAACACAGGAATTATGTGTTCCTTGTAACCAGCCTCTGCCTTTTATCTCCTGTACATAATCAATACTGTCTTGATACAGTAGCATGACCTATTGATCTAGCAATCTGCAAGTTGTCTTTGCAGTATTCTGACAGATGGCTTAGGTTTTGTTTTATTTTCAAGTGGCTGGATTTATTATATTTCCCTACTGGGTCTATCTCTGGTTGCTTTTAACCCTTCTCAGAAATAATATTTTATGCCTGCCCTTCTGGCTTATCTTCTTAAACTTCATTCCAAGCTGTAACCAGTCTTTAAGAGAATTTAATCTTGTCCCTCCTTTTTTCTACTCTGTTATTTTTCCACTGTTTGTATTTTGATCTGGGACCAGTATATATTTATCTCTATGACTCCATATGGTGCTATGTACTGTGGTGGTGTGGCATAAACGTTATTGTTACAGACTTATTCTGCTTTTTTCTCTTTACATATAATAAAGGGGCCCATTCACACCACACCGTTACAGTCCTATGATTCCACTTAGACTACTATGGCAACATCCCAGGGAATCCTGGAATTTGCAGTGTTGTTGTTGTTGTGTGCCTTCAAGTTGTTTGTGATTTATGGTAACCCTAAGGTGAATCTGTCATCGTTGTGTGCCTTATGGCAGTGCTGATAACCTATCACAGGGTTTTCTTGGCAAGATTTGTTCAGAGGGGGTTTGCCTTTGCCTTCCTCTGAGGCTGAGAGAATATGACTTGCTCAAGGTCACCCAGTGAGTTTCTATGGCTGAGTGGGGCTCCAGAGTTGTAATCCACTGGTCAGACCACTACCCCATGCTGGCTCTCCATACAAGAAAAGGGTAGCCCTCAAATCATTGTCATCATCATGATCATGACCATGCTTTTCTTGTACTGAGTTTTAGGCATCATACATCATCTCCTCCTCACTGTATCCTTACAACAATCTAGAGAGGTAATGCTGGCTGGAAACATGGAGAGTGAGAGTGACTGGCCCAAGTTTCATAACCTTGTGAAGAGGAATGCCTGAATCTCTGAAGTCTGATTCCATCCAGTACATCTAAATCCAGTGAAAACAGCAACCAAAGCTTTGGGAAGCTTGTTCTTATATCAAACGAGGAATGACTATGAGAGATCTAAACCAGAGAATGCAGTGACACTTTAGCACTTAAGAAAACAATACTATCACACTCTGTTATTATTTCTTGTTAGGTGTGTCCACAATGCTGAAGTATCACAGCAGTTAAGAGATAATAACCACCGTAGACAGAGTGCTTTGGAAAACGTGTCTGTTTGTGCATACAGTCAAGTGATACTAAGGCAAATTCAGCCTCAGCCTCTCTTTCTCTCCCCTCACCCTACAAGAGGACTTGAATTTCAGTCCTAATAGTCAGAGTGGCTTTCCCTGTACGATTCAGATGTTTTTCTCCTTTTTTATCCATCACACAGAAAGCATACATGTAAAAGTTTCATCATCTCTCTGCGGCAACATACCCTGTTCACACTGAGACTGAGAAACAGCTGCAAGGCTCTCTGTTGCTGCGATTTACATGGCTTACATGACTTACAGAGCCAGCATGTTCTATTGGTTTGAATGTTGGGCTAGGACACTGGAAGACCAGGGTTTGAATACCCACTCATTCAGGGAAACCCACAGGGTGACCTTGGTCAAGTCACATACTCAGCCTCAGAGAAAGACAAAGGCTAACCCCCTCTGAACAAATTCTGCTCATTAAACCCTGTGACAGGTTCACTTTAGTTCACTATAAGTCAGAAATGACTTGAAGACACACAACAGCAGCTGGCTACAGACAGAGAACATATCCACTAACTATCCTGATTTGGCAGGGAGAGTCTCACTTAATTCTCTGTCATCCCACTTCTTTAGCTGCCTTTAAAATATCCCAGTTCCTCTCTCTTCCTCCCACTTTCTTCCTCTGTCTTAAGCTCACTGCAATTGCTGCAAACTAAGGTCAAAGTGCCAAACAAGTAACTCAGCTGGGGAGAGAGGAGAGGGTGCAATCTGTCTGGTCCTTTCCAGTAAACTCAGGCAAAAGGAGACTGCTGCAGCCTCTCCTAGTTTGTGTGTTCTTCCATATTAATAACTTCTTTCATCTTGACCACTGACTTTGCTTGGCCACATGTGTCTTGGTTTTCATCTGTGAGAAGTTGGAAGGTATGGGAATGGACTCAATGCTCCTTACTCATTGGAGAGAATGCCATGCAGAAACAAAATAAGCCAAAATAAGCAATGTGCTACATTCTCTTTAATTATCAGGGTAGGCAATAAAATTGTGGAATTCTTTTCCAAGGAAGGTTAAGCTTGCCTGCTCCCTGTTGTTCTGCTGCTGCTTGGGAAAGCCTTGTATTTAGGCAGGCCTTTTAACAACTACCTGCTTGTTCAGTCAGTGGTTTTAAATGGATATGCTGAACTTTCAAACATTTTATGTTCAACTTATCATTAGTGTAGAGATTTAAACTGACTTTGATTTAAATTCTGTGTTCACAATATAATTAATTTGTGTATATATCTGTATCTATATCTTAACTAAAAAAAACAAACAAAAAAAGAATACATGTATCTTAAATGTAGTTCTTACTGGAACTTATTTTTTTAATTATGTTGGAAGCCTCTCCTGCATCTCAACTGTAGGGGAAAGGTGAGAATACAAATCAAGTAAAATCAGTAATTACATACCCATATTTGCCGGAACTTAAGACGCACCAGCATACAAGACGCACCCCATTTATACACCAGCAAATACTGTTTGCCAATGTATAAAATGCACTGGTGTTATAAGACGCATCCCATTTTCAAACAGTATTTTTCAGGTAAAAAAATGAGTGTTATATGCCAGCAAATAGGGTAATAAAGTAGTAATATTGGTATCTGGAGAGCCAGCATGATGTAGCGGTTTGAGCATGGGAGTACAGCTCTGGAGACCAAGGTTCAAATTTTCGCTCAGCCTTGGAAACCCACTGGGTGACCTTGGGCAAGTTACCTTCTTTCAGCCTTAGAAGAAGACAAATGCAAACCCTCTGGAATAAATCTTGCCATGAAAACTGTGTGATAGGTTTGCCTGAGGGTTGCCATAATTCACAACTGACTTGAAGGAACACAACAGCAACAACAGCAACAGCAACTGATACTTGGCCTCTAGTTGAGTGACCATGGATACCTCCCGTAAGGTCCCGGTTCCCCTTGATTTTTGACAAATTTAAATTATATTTTTTCTCCCAGTGGTGAAGCTGGAACAGCACAAAACAAAGTGTTCACCTGTTTCTGTTCATGTCACCAGTTTGTCTGGCACAGATTTTATTGTATTTTGAGGAAGCAAATTTGGCACTTGAAGCTCAGGTTCCAAAGTGCTTGCATTGTTTCCCAACCAGATTGATTTGCCTGTGAAGCACTAAATCTGAATCCCATGGGTCAGGGATGGAAATCATGAAGCCAACCTGAGGTTTTTGGATTGCAACTACCAACAGTCCTACCTGCCATGGTGAGGGATGATGGGAGTCAGAATACAACATTATCTAGATGGCCACTTGATTTCCACTCCTGTGGTAGCCTCAGCTACAGTAAGCATTTAAATCAATTGCTGAATGGTGAATAAACGCTTATGTAAATGCAAGTGTTACCCTGTGAACTGGGGGTCCCGGGAGGGACACCAAAAATGTGCTCAACTAAAGTTGGGGAAAATTAGCTCAGAGCACTGCTTAGCGTTACGAGAGGCAGGGTAACTTAGCGAGATCTTGAACCCTATGTCTACGGGGTCGGGTCAAGTCAAGGAGAACACCGAAGTTGAAATAATAAATGATGTTTATTAAATACAAGCAAAACAGTGTATGCGACACACTCATACAAGATAACTAAAGAAAATAAAGGTTGGAGTGGTATAGAGGGATTTTTAGAGGGATTGCCGGTTTGGGTGATACTTCACCTGTCCTGAAGCCCAGAAAAATAGAGAGCGAAGCTGGGGTGTGAGGTAGTTCAGCACGTGGAGCTGAGGGGAGGCTCGCCAAGCAAAGCGGCAGCAAGGCGGGATGAAACTGGGGAGCGTTCCGAGGAAGGTCTCGGAATCAAGGGTTTTTATAAGGAGAATTGTGACTGCAGGCTGTGCCGTACTTGGGGGAAAACAATAGATTTGGAGTTGGAGACAAAGCCTCCGAAAGGTCAGAATCTGAATGATTGCGTTATCGTAGCAGTTCTCAATAGAGTAGCCAGTATGCAGACGCAGAGTACTTGGGTATTGCATAGTTTACCCATCAAGCTGCCATCGCGGGGCAGAGGCTCTTTTGTAAGTTGCGTGCATACTTAATTAGAGTACTTGCCTGGAGGTCTCCTAAAGCAGTGAGTCAGCTATTTCTGGCCTGCCTATATTGTAGTTTGAATATTACAGCTATTAACGGCTGAGCTTGTTTACATGCTTGTCCGGTGGCCTCGCAAGCACATGTAGAGGAATAGAGAAGTGCAGCCGAATTGTGATATCAAGGGGATATCTTTTAATATCCCCAAAGCTCGGACTAGCCGGGGCAGTAACACAAGTCATTCAGTAGGTTTACTTTAGTTGGGATTACTAATAGCATTTAGTCTTAGAAATACACACACACACACACACACACACACACACACACATTTACCTAGAAGCACTTTTTTGCCTAAAGGGAAAAATAGGGTAGGAGAAGGTAGTCATGGTAAATAAAGTTAATAGAGAATTAAAATCTAAATCAATAATAGCAAGCACATCATAAAATCTCATGAACTAGCAATGGTAAAATAAAGGATTTTGCACACTCTACTTGAAATCTTGTTTTTTTACTGTTGCTAGTTAATGGGATTTTATGACATGCTTACCATTACTGATTTAGCTTTTCAGTATTAATTCTGTCTTGAATATGTTCACAGCTATAGGATTTTTACCCCTTATGCTTTTACCTTGTCTCCGAGCTATTCCAGTTTGCCTTCTGTGAAATGAATGCTAGAGGAGAGAACTGTGGCTTTGTCTTTCTGTGTTTGGGTGCTCAGTATGCATTTCTGCCTTGTTCTTGAGCCACTTATTTTAATTCTGCCCTTACTGATTTGCCTTTCTGTTAAACGGGTGTTTTGTGACTATGCCCAGCATGGCACTAATTTTGTGAACAGGCATGTTCTCACCCTCTGGCACCCATTTTGACAGTGCACATCACTCTCTCAAAATTCCATGTGTGCCAACCAGATCAAACAGATTGGAGACACCTATAGTAATAGCTCTCAATGTGATTTGTAGCAGATGAGCAAGAGGGTTCCAAGCCAGGGAATTTCACCTGCGCCATTCATATAACAACTTCCTGCCCCTTCACATTCTTTCTCCCTCCCTCTCTCTCTCTCTCTCTCTCTACATTTGTCTTTTTCTCCTAAACCGCTTTACCTGTTTGGACTCAAGAAGTAAGATCAGAATTCTAAAAGTGTAGAGAACAAACAACAGGCAGTTTGGGGAAACTGCAACATTTTTTTTCTAATGGAGCATGGCAGAATTGCTGTTGTGGCTATGGTTGTTGTTGCTATAAGTTGTTTCCAACTTATGGTGACCCTAACATTGAGTTTCTTGCCAAGATTTGTTGCGGGGCAGGGGGTACCACTGCCTTGCTCTGAAACTGAAAGAATGAAACTTGTTCAAGGTCCCCCAGTGGGTTTCCATGTCTGAATGGGGATTTGAACCTGGTCTCCCAAAGTCTGAGTTCAACACTCAGACCACTAGACCATGCAGAATACCTTTTCTTTTATTAGAATGTACACGGTGACATATTAGGGCTTTGCCCTGCTGAGGTGAGCTATTGAAACCTTTGCAGAATCAATGATCATTACTAGCGCTGCCAGATTATTATTTATCCCAGGCCCTGTCATTTGAGGGCCAAAACCTAAGATGTAGAGACGACTCCTTACAAAGTCACAACAGGCAGCCCCTGATCATACCATTAATTGTGATACCTTAAGCATAAAAGGCAGTTGTACAGAGTATGCTATTCAAATTTAAAACTCTAACTGTTAAGGAAAAAAAAAATATATACACACTTTTCAAGACAGTGCTGTCACCTAGAGATTCCTTCTCCTCATCCTGAGGACAGGAGAAGAAGGACCAGGCCTTGAGACCTGAGAACCTTAGTCATCACAGCAGCTATCAAACCTATTTGCACATATAATAAGTAACTCATAAAGTCAAGCTTCCCTAACCTGATGTTTTCTAACTTTTTGGCCCTTCAGCTCTCTGGATCTCTCAGCTTTGCTTTGTATTAGCTGGTGCCCATGCAGTCCAAGACATCTTCAGAGGAAGGCCACATTAAGGAACGGAGAAACACCGGCAATGCTTAATGAGTCAGACAACACCACCAAAGGTCTCCAGAGACAAAGAAGGATAGAAAGCAGGAGATGTGGAAAAAAGGTAGGCTTAAATAAAATTGGCAGGTAAAGTTAGGGACCATGTAATGTAATTGTTAGAGGACAAGGGAAACCTAGTTTCAAATCCCTATTTAGCCAGACAACTCACAAAACTCTGGAGAGCTCTAAAAGTAGCTCAGATTTTTGTGCCTTTCAAGTTAGCCTGATACAGGTATTACCCTAATAGAGATTTTGAAATGTTTCTTAACAATACAGCTACCTTTTTGTAAGGCCTATTGAGTGATCTTGGGACAGCCCCAGTCTAAATTAGCTCATGTGGTTGTTGTGAAGATAAAACAGATGCAAGGAGATTTGTCTGAGCAACTTGGCAGAACAGCAGGGTAAAAATATAACAAATCATAAAATTGACAATCAGTCAACTGAATCCTATTTTTTTATGGATACATTTGTGTACCCATTTGGTTAATGGTGTTAGAGAATGGTGCATTTCAAGAGTGTGATCCTATCTAATTGGCTTGCTTTGAAATCTGATCAATAACTTTGCAGGAATACAGAATGTTGGGATTGAATTTCCACTTCCAGTTGGATGGCTGTTGTCTTTTGTGTGTTGTTGAAATATTGTTTCTCTATGCCTAGTACAAGAGCCTATGTGGTTTAGTGGTTTTGGTATTGTTCTAGGACTCTAAGAGATCAGGGCTTGAATCCCTGCTCAGCCATGGAAACCTACTGGGTGACCTTGGACAAATTACTTTCTCAGCCTCAAAAGAAGGCAATGACAAATCTCCTCTAAATGAATGTTACTAAGAAAATCCTTGGACAGGGTTGCCATAAGTCAGTGTCAACCTGAAGGCACATGACAATAACTACAAACAAAATATGGTTTACAAAAGACTAATGGTAAGAAATAAACCCAGAAAATTGAAGCATTCTTACCATGGTTGCGGTGGAACTATTGTTTTGTTTCTCCCTAGCTTAGAAACCTTCCTTCCATGACCATAGAGTCTAGCGAGCACAAATGCATGTATGACTGCCTAACTATTTTCTAATAATTTCTCTCTCTCTCTTTTTTCTCTGTAAGAAGCAAAGGAGCTTTGACAGAAATGTTTGTGAATTAAGAAGGCAGGAGATGCATCATCATTACTTGCCAGTTGTTTCAAAATAACCTTCTTCTAAAGCTGTTGGTCTTTAAAAAAATAAACAGAAAAGGTCCCCTCCATGTGTTTCCATACCCTGTAACATTTAACAGATGACGCATATGGCCAAGCAACATCAGAGTGCGGTCA
This sequence comes from Cyclura pinguis, assembly GCA_030412105.1. Lineage (NCBI taxonomy): Eukaryota > Metazoa > Chordata > Lepidosauria > Squamata > Iguanidae > Cyclura > Cyclura pinguis. The sequence continues at coordinate 263,917,611 of CM059601.1, read as the reverse complement.
AGTTGGCAAATGTTATTAATGCAGAAGGACACACAAGCTAGGAGATGCTGCAGCAGTTTGTTTTTGCCTGAGCCAACTGGGAAGGACAAGATTCTGCCTCTCTTTCCTGTCCTACTGCTGAGTGAAGTGAGTGCAAATTATTTTTGTGTTTTGAAATCTGTTTGCACAGTTGAAGTAAGCTGAGGAGAAAGAGGGTGGCAGAGAAACTCTGGGACATTTTAAAAACAGCTGAAAAAGAACAGAAGATTTAAGACGGTCACTGCTGAATCAGGACAGTTGGAGGATATGTGTTTGCAAACAATATCTAGTTAGCTTCTAGGGCTGGAAATATATAATCACTGGTGAATGATGAAGAAGGCTGGTAGCTGGAAGATGTTTCAATTTTTTTCCTTTTTCTATCTGCTTTTTGTCTTATTTCCTGTATAGTTAATTTCTTATTTCCTTTATTTCCCCCCTGTTCTTCTCTCCCTCTCTTCCTTCCCTTTCACTTTTGCTCCAAGATCCAAAAGGTGGAGATGCTGCAGTGGATATTTTGCTGTAGCAGGAGCAGAGGGATTAGAATTAATCCCAAATGGCTGATATGTTTCCTTATCATATTGTACTGTACAAATATCCATGGGTAAGCTAAATGTAATGGGGAAATCCTGTCAAAGTCCATTAGCACAGGTTCTTTCATCTGCCTTAAGTACCAAGTACCAAGTTTTGCCAATTCTGAACTGTTCCAGACAGAGTTAAATTGAAGGTCATAAAAATGATGCTGTGAGAAAAAGACTGTGGAAAAAAAAATGAATGGAGTGAATGAATAAACTGATTGTATGAAATACATTGCATTTGCATATAGCCCTGGGCAGGCCCAATTATTGCTTCACCAAGAACAATTCAATTTGCATGCAGAGGTTCATGTGATGAATGTTACTATAACAAGGGAAGTTGCTGAAGAGACTGGGGGAAAAGAATTCTACCTGTAATCATAGATTTGATAAAATTATTCCTAAAGCCAGGATAATTAATCATCCTGTATAGAAAAAGCAGTTATGTGTGTTTATTTTGTTTCTAGTTGGAGAGAATGTGAACAGCATGGCTGCTTTGGGATAAATACTTTCTCTGTAAAGTCCAGTGTCATCTACTGGTTGAAGAGCTGGACTTTGATCTGAAGAAACTGCACATACTATTTCCATCCCACTTTTCCAATATTAAAATCAGGGCAGTTAACAAAATATCCATTGGATGTATATTCATACAACGAAATGACATGACTCATTGGAAAAAGATGATAATGCTTAGTAAACTGACAGGGCAATAGGAAAAGAAAAAGACCACAACACAGGTCAGTTGACTTAATCAAGGAAGCTATGGATCTCGGTTTCCAAGACCTGAGCAGGGCAGTGGATGACTGAGGCTCTTGGAGGTCTTTGATTCATAACGTCACCATAAGTCAAAGTCAACTTGATGGTGAACAACGGCAACAAATGCATTCATACTTCATTTTCCCTCTCTTGTGGTTCATGCAGTTACCATTAAACATGCAATGATAGTTAAACTAGGTCTCTTTTGAAGCTATAGTCAAAAACATGTTAGGTGGTAGTTGAAACCATATTGTTGTTGTGTGTTTTCCAATTATTTCTTTCTTATGGCAACCCTGAGATGAGCTTATCACAGGGTTTTCTTGGCAAGATTTGTTCAGAAGGCATTTCCTATTGCTGTCCTCTGAGGCCGAGAGAATGTGACTTGCCCAGGGTCACCCTGTGGGCTTCCATGACCAAGCAGGGTTTTGAACCCTGGTTTCCAGGAATCCTAATTCAGCACTGAAACCACAATAGCACACTTGCTCTCTGAAACATATTAGAAAGATGGAAAAATCAGAAATCAACAATATCTGGGGCTGATTGGGCAAGTTGCAGGGACTGAAGGACTTATTGCGTCAATGGAATTTATCTAAGTGTTTGCTTACCTTTTAATAGTTGATGCAAAGCATTTACTCTTGTAGTTAAGAGTACAGCATTTACACTAGGGTTGGGAATCATGTGTTCCCCCAGATGTTGTTGGAGTGGAAGGCTCAGCAGACCTAGCCTGCATAACCAATCATGAAGAATAATGGGAATTGTAGGTCAACAATATCTTCAGGGCTGCATGCTTTCCACCCCGATCTACACTGTACGGATTTACATCACTTTGTCTGCCATGAAATCCTGAGCATGATGGCTTAATGAGATGTTGAAATTCTGTGTTTAAGAGTACATCTTCATTCACAGAAAAACAGTTCTCAGAATTCCTTGGTGAGAGGGACTGACTTAAACCAGTTCTAGTTCATAATGCAGATACACGCCTCCATGCTTCTTCCCAGTTATTCTGCTCCCTCACCATTCTTTTGACATTACTTACAATTAGTTTCATTGTCTTGTATTTCCTGGTTTCCTCTGGCACAACTAGGGAGTTACAGCCGTTCAAAGTGATATAAATAATAATTGAGCAATATGCTTGAAATGGAATGTACTGAAGAAACAGGAAATGTAGTCCAATGAGTTGGATCCTGCGGTCCTCTACCCTCCCTGGGAGAAACTGTGAAATCCAGCCTGTTGAGTTTATCAGAACTTACTCCCAGATAATTAGGTATAAGAATTCAGCCTGCATGTCACTGAAATCAGTGGGGCTAATTTTTGAGTGTTTGTTGCTATTATTTGCCATCAACTTCAACTTACGGCTACCCTATGAATGAGAGATCTATACGAGCCCCAGACACCAATAACCCAGTTCAGGTCTTGCAAACTTGGGGCTATGGCTTCCTCAACTGAATCAAACCACCTGTTAACGTTGCCTCTCTCTTTTTCTACTGTATCCTATTCCTATTGCCTCATGTCATCTTATGATATGTCCAAAGTGCGATAGCCTCAGTTTAGTCATCTTGGCTTCTAGTGAGAGTTCAGGTGTGATTTGCTCTAGGATCCATCCATTTGCCTTTCTAGCAAGCTGTGGGACACCTCTTCTCCAGTCCCACATTTCAGTTGCTTTTCTTCATGTCAGATTTCTTCAGAAATGCTTTGTCATTGAAGATTCTGACACTGATATTTAATGACATATCTTGACACTGGAGGATCCTGTCTAGTTCCTTCATAGCTTCCCTTCTAGATCTTAGAATTCTTCTGATTTCTGGACTACGTTCAGTGATCACTGATGTATAAAGTTGTAACATTAATTGTTGAAAGCAGTTGAAAGCAGCGAGACATAAAGTTGCCATGACCAGCTTTGTCCCATTGATTACAATGGGAGCTAAGTTCCGCAACTTCTACTAACAAAAAAGGGCAATTCAAACTGAATAAGGGAGGGTGCAGAAACAAGGAGGCAGACGCCCTGCTCCATTCACAGCTCTGCCAGCACATGGTGACCTTGATGACAGGAGGAGTTATTTTTGTCCAGGCAGAGTGTTTTGTTTTTGTTTTTAATCCCTCTGGTTAGTCATAGTGGGATGGTGTTTTTTTTTTTTTTTTTAATGACAGCTTCAGGATATTGTAATGTGATGGTTCTGGATCTGGTCTGTCTCACAGAAATGCAGCATCTTTGGAGATGCTGCTAAAACTGGAGATATCTGGGGTTGAAGTACTGGGCATGCAAAGTGAGTGCTCCATCACCTTTTATCCAGTTATGTTATGCTTATTGGTTTGGGCTAGTTATGCAAATTCTTCATTACCTCATTTTCCTGGTTTCTCATACATCACTGACATTTTGTGAAGGGGTAGATAATACAGTGGCAGCTGGTAACTTCCATGACAGTGAGGTGGTGAATCCATTCTGGGTTTTAGTCTGAACTTAAGGGAGCTATCTGAGGTGCAGGACCTATATTGAGGATAGGATTAAGTGCTTTGGATAGCTCTTTTAAATTCAGTGTAAAACCCAGAATGGGTTTACCACCTCACTGACATGAGAGTCACCAGCCTCCACTGGGTGGCCATATTTATCTGTTGCAGCAGAAACAATGACTCCCATGACACCTTAAAGACTAACACATTTATTGCAGTCATGAGCTTTTGTGAGCTACTGCCCACTTCATCATATAGATTAAATCTGTTTTCACGGACAAATTAGCATACCCTATACCTTCCCACAGTGCCTCTGAGCACACACCTCCAGTTTGTGTGCTGCTGCAGACCTTTCCATCACAGCTTGTATGCAAGATTAATGACTGTCTTGTTCAAACTAAATTATCAGAACAACCCTTTTCCCACAAAATGCAGTGAAGCACAAGGAGCACCAGCAGTGGTTTGAGTGTTGGACAAGGACATCAGGAGAGCAGGCTTTGAATCCCCCACTCAGCCATGAAAACCTACTAGGTGGTCTTGGGCAAATCACAGTCTCTCAGCCTGAGAGGAAGGCAAGGGCAACCCCTCCCTGAACAAATTCTGCCAAGAAAACCCTGTGATAGGTTTGCCTTAGGGTCACCATAAGTCAGAAACAACTTGAAGGCACACAACAACAAACAAGGAGGAAAAACTGAATAAAATTGGCAGAGATACCTATGCATAAGTATTGCTCCTAGGCTCCCACAGGCAATATCTGTCTTGTTTATTTTTAGTTAACTTTAAAACTTAATAACATCCCAATTATTCTCAAAAATCTCAGATTTCCAAAGTAATTAAAATGCAATTGAAGAGACAACAATTATTTAGATTAATTGCTTACAAGTTTATTTTTTGGTCTACAACTGCCAGAATCTTCCAGTAGCAGTTGGATTTCTGACAGCTGCAGTCCCCAAAAATAACTTCTAAAATTTCTGACTAAAAGCAAAGTACATGGATTGGGCACTAGTTATTCCTGATTAGCCAAAGAGAACTTTGAAAAGACAGGTTGTGATGTCTGATGGACTGATTTCTCTCCAAATAATGCAATGCTTCTGTCTCTAGTGAAGTGAAATTGCAAGACCTAAAATTGCTATTAGGTTGCCTAGCTTGAAGAACACATTAGGATCCAGAACCATAACTGAAAATAAACCAACATAAGCTTACAGTCAAGCATTAATGGAACACTGGTGTTATGTTTGCTATAGCTGCCAGAATGGTGTAGTGGTTTGAGTGTTGGTTTTGACCCTGAAGACCAGGGTCTGATTCCCCACTTGGCCATGGAAACCCACCGGGTGACCTTGGGCACATCACACACACACAGCCCCCCAAAAACCCATAACAGAATCATAGAATTGGAAGAGGCCACAGGGGCCATCGAGTCCAACCCCTTGCTATGCAGGAACACACATCAAAGCACTCCATCCAGCCGCTGTTTAAAAACCTCCAAAGAAGGACACTCTATCACAGTTCAAGGCAGCATATTCCACTGCTGGACAGCTCTGACCGTCAGGAAGTTCTTCCTGAGGTTCAGGTGGAATCTCTTTTCCTGTAGCTTGAAGCCATTGCTCCTTGTCCTAGTTTCTGGAGCAGTGGAAAACAAGCCTGTTTCCTCTTCGATATGACATTTTGCCTTAGGATTACTGTAAGTTGGAAACGACTTGAAAGTACACAACAGCAGCATAGCTGCCACAATCTGGCAAGGGACCACAGCTCTACAATAGAATCAGAGCTTGGGAAAGCACCTTCTTTTGGACTGTAACTCCCCACCCCACCCCTGTGGCAGCATAGCCACTGGCCATATTGGCCAGTGGTTTGGGGGTGTTGTAGTCACTGTGTAGAACGCATACTTTCCACCCAGGAGTTCCTAGTTCCAGACTCCTAATGCTTGTGCATAAATAAATTGAAGGAAGAGGACTGACAAAGTGCCTTACTTGATGCCCTGGAGAGCTGCTGCCAGACAGAGTCGTCAGTGCTGGCCTAATGGATTAATAGTCTCTACAGAAAACAGGTTCATATGCATCATCTGAAGCCTCAGAAGAATCTTTGAAGTGTAGCCCAAAGGTGAAGGATTAGTTAGGATTACAGAGACTATTGGTCAGACAAATATGATCAGCTATGATTGCCACCTTTTAAAAAAAAATCTCCAAACTTCCCATAACGCTCCTACTAGGTGGTGTTATTTCAAGTAAGAACACAAATCTTCTGTTCTGGCAACTGCCAAGTCTTAACACAACTTTGCATGATACATCAGGAAAGGAACTGTAACAAACCTTTCTCAATTCTTTTCGTTGAGTTGTCAGAACAAGGCTTGGATCCTGGAATCAAACGGCCAAATGCAAGCTGGATCTTCTCTATATTTCTTTCTCCATTAGATAATTCTTGATAAGTGTAATATGTCTGTCATAGATGCCTTGCAGAATTTTTCTTGTCAGTTCAGCTGCTCTTGGATTGCTTTAAGAGCTCCAGCTTTCGAGTTCAAGACATTCACAAACAGGAAGTTTAGCTTCCAGAGGGGTAGTTGTCCTTGTAGCCTGCTGTAGCAAAAACAACAGAGTTCTGTGGCACCTTAATTAAGAGATAGAAAGAAGAGAGAGACAAAGGAGGTGGAGCTACACCCAAGTTTAATTAAAAGTAGGCCATCCAAAGGATTGCAATTAGCAGGTGAAGCAATATGTTTGGCTTTTCTTATTTGGAAAAAAAGATTAAGAAAGCTGATTTGAGTTTTGATAAATGACACCATAGATTGTTGCAGTCCCTTAAGAAAACAGATTTTAAGGAGTAGGCAGTAGTTTCCGGTTCATCCACTTTCTTCAACATTCAGAGTACCTTTCTATGTAATTAATTTCACGCTGCTCTTTGAACCTGCTCTGGAAATCTCTGTTTTTTGAACATTTAGATGGAATACATTCTACATAATATTTATGCCTGCCCTAGCACGCAGGCTCAGGATAGGTTAGAGCTCGTAGAGTAGAAATGGTATCCCCCCCATTCCAGGCTATTGAACTGCTGCTTCTAGGGGTCCTAGCCAACACAGCTGATGAAGAGGAATAGTGGGAGTTGCAATTCAGCAACATCTGGGGGACCACATCATTCCCATCCCTGGACTAGAAAATGTTCACTAGAAAAGAAGTAGATGAACCACAGTTCCTGAATGGTTCATCCAGACATGTTGAATAGACCAGGCTTGGGGAAGTTTTGCCCCATTCAGAATTTCAACCATCATGTGGTCACATTGGCTATTAGTCTTAACAGTTACAAGCCTAGCTTGGAAACATTTTCTTTCTTTCCCCTCCTCCTTTTCCTCTTCTTCTGACTACTACAGCTACGCTGGATCAGGCCTAGTTATTACTTAGAAGGCAACTGACAAGGAATACCAGATGCTGTAAACCATGGTTGTCAGGCTATATATTGGAGGGGATGACAATGTTTTTCTGTCCCGGCGAGACATATTTGTGCCCATAGGCTATATTTCAGACAAAGGCAATTGCAAACCACCTCTGAGTATAGTTGGCGCTCCACATTTGCAGGTTTCACTTTCACAGATTTGTTTGCAGATTTCTCCAACCCCTGCTCCTCTGCTCAGGTGCTTCTCTTCTGATGGACTCTTCCCTCTTGGTAGCTCTGATCAGGCTGTACAGCCCTTTAAAAACCTGCCTGTGGTTGTCGTCGTCATCCTCCTCCACCAGCATCACCAGCTGCTGCCTGGGCAGCTAAGGATGGCTTGCAACACCACAAACTCTCTCCTGCTGTTCTCCTACACCCAAGGAAGGAGAGGAGTGAAAGGAAGGAAATATAGGGCCACCATGCTGATCCACCCCCTTTCCTTCTCCTTTCTCTGATCTGGTTTGGATCCTGGGTGCCATTCTCCCAACCATGTCATGGTCCCTTCCTTCTTCTCCTTCTATTTTTGTGGAGGTCCTGCACCTTTAATTCTCGCAAATATGGAAGACCGACTGTATTCCTTTCCTAAGAAAACCCTATGAAATTAATGGAGTTGTCATAATTTGCCAGGTGATATGAAAGCACATAAACCCAGAGAGAATCTCCCAGCCAGCATGACTAATAACTATGATACCAGGTGGATTCCGGCAGTTGTCATCCACAAAAGTCCAAACTGGTTACAAGAAATATCCATGGTATGCCACTGGGGGTGTTCCCAGGTCCTACCACTAGCAGTGAAAAACTATGCAGCCACTGTTTTGTGATCTTAGAATCTAAGAAAGGTCAGCTTTGGTTAGCACTTGAATGGGAAATTACCAGTGAATACCAGATGCTGTAGGCTATGTCAGTTTCTGCACTACATTGTTATAGTGCTATTATTTCATTTTCAACTTCCTGTGGAATGCTGGGGTTTGTGGTTTAGGGAGGGGCATTTAGAATTCTCAGCCAGAGAGCTCTTCGGCCTCAGTAGACTACAAACCCCAGAATTCCACAGGATGTTGAAAATGGAGTAATAGCACTATAACAGTTGGGGGCAGAAATGGCCTATTTCAGAGGAAGGAACTGAGAACATCACTTCTGCTTGCTAAGAAAACCCTATGAAATTAATGGGGTCGTCATAAGTCAAAAGGTGACTTGAAGGCACATACGCACACAGAATAATGCATAAGATAATTCAAAAACAACCTAGGAGGACAGAGCTATGCAGAGAGGGGTGTGCCTGGTTCTCAATAACTCCTACAGATTTAACTGCAATAAAATGTTCTTTATTATGTTGTTGCTTTGTGAGCTTATGCTGAATTAACGCTTGTTAATAAAAACAAAATAAGCAGGTTCCTTCCAGATTTGCAGGTGATGTGTCCAGGACTGAATGAGATCTTCTGCATCTTTTCATAAATTGTACTATAGGACTCTGAACTATGCATAATAGTACACAAAGTATCAATAAAAATATCAATCAATGCAAATATAAGATGCAAGTTTCAAAGGTGTTGTGATTAATCTGTTTCGGTATGAAAAGAGAAGAAAAAAGTAGCCTTGTGGCATTTTAAAGACTAACCAACTTACTTCAGCGTAAGATTTCCTGGATTCCAGCCCACTCCTTCTGATACAAGTTTATGCTGAAATAAACTGGTTCATCTAAAATGCGTCCTTTTAAACAACTTTTCCCTTATCGTCTTTTTAAAAATAAGATGCAAGGTATTCAGTCCAAAGAAACAGCATTTTTAAATGGTTTTTATTATATGTTTTTATTCAAAACAATAAACAAAACAATATACATCTTCCAGATTCCCTTTTCTTGAAAGTTAACATTCTTCTCCCCCCCCCGATTCCAGTTTTTTGCATTTTCCCCAAGTCATACCCACTTCTTAATTTTATCATACAACCTCATTTATATATATTATCCTTATTCGTGACAGTTCACACAGTTAAACAAACGTTATTTAATTTCAACCATGAGACAACTGAACATCTGCTAAATGCAATTTTTACATTTTTCCCCTCCCACTTTCTTTGTTATTATACACATCTCATCTCTCCTTACGTTTAATCCACTGTATCACGCATTTCCATTCTCTGTCAAACTGCTAAGTAGAGATGTTTTTTTAATAGACTAGAAAGCTTTTCTATCTCTTTCATTGCCACGACTTCGAGTTTCCAGCCTTCCGCTCTTGGGCCCATGTTCAGAAATAACTCCAAAAAGACAGGTCCAAATCTCACAGTTCATCACAACAGAGTAACCCACTGAATCAGCTTCTAAATTAAACATTCATGCAAGAACCGATGCCACGGCGTCTTCATCGGGGATTAAAAAAGTTGAATTTAGGCCAAATAAACTAGCCGCGGGTCAAGGATATCGACTCCAAAACAGCCTTTTAAGAAACTTTTTTGACTCCAGATGCCACAGTGGCCATTTCGGCACTAGACTGCTCTAGTGCTATTACTCCACTTTCAACCTCTTATGGAATCCCGGGGTTTGCAGTTTAAACCACAGGAGGTTGGAACTGGAATAACAGCACTAGAACAGTTTAAGGCAGAAAGAGCCAGGCCGTGGGCCGGACTTTCCCCCGAAGGGAGACGACTTACGGCCGGGTGCTGCGATGACGCGTTTTCCGTGCGCCCGGCTCCTCCTCCTCCGGGCGTCGCGTTTCCGCGCCGGGAAGCGTGTGTCCCGGCAGTCGCGCCGGCTGTTCCCGAGCGACGGCGCGTGTCCGTCCGGGGGCAAAAACACAGCATGGAGAAAACGGGCGGGTCCGTCTTCGAGTCCATCCCCGACCCGGTGCGCAATTTCGAGCGCTGGAAGAAGAAATATGACAAGCGCAAGAACAAGCTGAAGCAGCGGCGGAAGCAGAAGCAGCAGCCCGAGTGGCAAGTGGAAAGGGAGGCGATTGCCGGCTTGCAGCGGCGCTACTCGGAGGTACGGAAAGTGGGGTGTAAGCCCGGGCCGGAGTGGTCCGGGGCCGGAGTGAACTGGTCCTTGGAATGTTGGAAAGGATGACAGTGCCTTGGAGCATGTGCAGAGTGGTGTCTTCGAGGTACCAGAAGCAACCCTCCCTTTCATATACTCACATATCTAGAGACCTTTCCACGCTAACACGTTTATTGTGGCATTAAAATTTCCTGTCGAGCCAGGCCGCTTCGTCGGCTGCGTGATTGTGCTCACCCAAATGGACCAGAGGTTGCCTGTACTGTAGAAGGAGAAACTCTGAATGTTGTAAATTGAATATAACTGCGTAATGTGAAGTTAAGTGGCTCAAGAAAGTGGCTCCCTGGGGCTACCCTGTTATTTTGTCCTACCTCACAGGATTGTTGTGAGGTTAAAGTGGGGAGGAGCACTGCATATGTTACTTTGAGTTCATCGGAGGAAAAGGAGATGATAAATATTACAAATAATAAGCATCTTAGACTTTGAGGTGGCATGAACCTGTTTTTGTTTGCCACAGACTTAAGTTGGCCAAACTTCTGGAATTTCCCAGGAAGCAAGGTCAGGGACTTCCTTAGTGTGTATATGAACAATGTCTAAGAAGGCTCTGAGTTCACTTAGTCCTTTTTTCAGTTTAGAAACTAAGCCAGAGAGATAGAAAAAGTGTTCCCATGACTAGGGTCATCTGGTCTGGAGGAGTTAAATCTTAAAAAAAGGTTTTAATTACCCAGTCTAATTGTTAAATTTTATTTGCTAGGTGACACTGAGGTCTTCATACTCAGAAATTAGCAAAGTAGCCAAACTAATTGCGAAAATGGAAATCCCATACCTAAATGCTATAAGGAGAATGGTATCTAGGTATATGGAAAGGGAGTAGATGGTATGCCAGATTTTTAGAGCTGTGTGCAGGAATTGTGTGGTGGAATATAGGCTGAAGTTGGATGTTGTTTGCTGTACCACTCAGTTCCTAATTACTTGGCCTCTGTGGCCTTACTGGTATTTTGTTTTTGAGCAGAGATTTGGAAATGATCATATGTGGGCCTCATGCAGCTGTTTCTTCAGACTCCCCAATTTTTTTGAAGAATAAATTTTGGTCAAAAATGTCCTCACATTCATTACCATCATTGTTGTCATCGTCATCATCATCATCATCATCATCACCACCACCACTGTCATTATTTAAACCCCCCCTTTCCCCCAAAATTGGGACTATAGGTGGCTCACAAATTAAATCAAATGCCTTGTAATTAAAACATACAGCAATTCATTATAATGGAATTGAACTATGAACAACATTGAAAAAATTAAAATGTGTGAACAGAATAAATAAGTTCAAAAACAGTTCATTTTTAAGTAGGACTGCACTCTGTTTAAAAGCCTATCTTTAAAAATGTTCAGTTCTCAAAAGTCTGCCAGAATAAAAAAGTCTTTGCCAGCCAATGAAAAGTCAGCAAGCATGGAATGCATTCTATCCTTCCTAGGGGATAGGCGGGCGGGGGGGGGGGGACGACATAATTTCATCAGTTTTTCCCTGTCTCAAGCTGTTTAAGCCCAGAAGATTAAAAAAAAAAGCCAGATGGAACTCCTAGGGGAGATAAAAAGAATAGGAAGGAAAATTTGGGTGGGATAGTGGAGGGTGCAGTCCTCTAATATAGTGGATCAATGAGATGCCTCTCTATCCTGGCATTTGCCCGGTCCTGTTTTGGAAAGTAAAGCAAGGATAGCTGGTGATCAAGGAATGGTGGAAATTGGCAAGTAGATGAGGGAGCCAGTTATGGTACTGAACAGTTCATGCTGTGGGAATTTTAAAGGGCCTCATGTAATGGAACCTCTTGATGCAGGAAATCGCTTCTGTGGCATCCCTGACTGGTGGCCATCCATCCTCTCTTGAAGATAAAATTGCATGGTCACAGTCACTTGATAGTACAGTGCACCTGCCATATATATGTGTTCCAGGAACCCTTGTGTAAAACAAAAAACATGAGTGTCATGTCCCATTGTAGTCAACGGACACAACGTGTGTGCCCCCGCACTTGCTGCATCCACTGGGTATAATGGAAGTGGCACTTCGCGTGACCTTGCATTTGTGCATGCAGAGTCATGCTAGAAGAGGGTGTGCTGTCTGTCTAAGGGCAAGGACTTCATTCACTTATTTCATTTTTCAAAAAACAGGCTGTTGCCTTCTTTTTTCTTGGGGAGTAGAAAATAGCTAATATTACAGGGAAAAATAAAACTGTCAGAATAAATCAAATTATATAATCAACGAACAGGGTATGTAAGTGGAAAAAAAATTCCCTTCATTTCTTCTGTAGCTCTCAGTGTCCCTCAAATGCCTCTTCCCAAAGTCACATCACTACCAATCAACTAACTTTCCTTGGGAGAACTTTCCAGAGAAATGGTACAATGATGAAAGAGTTTGGTCCTTATATCTTGCAGGCCCATTTCCTTTGGAGAACATGGGATGGCACCTTAGATGGTGAAGGAAACATAGTCAGTGGGGAGAAGATCAAGTTGCCTTGGTCTCATTCTTTATGGGAGAGTGGAATCATAAAGTTAGAAAGAATATCAACACAAATTGTAAACAACTATTCTTGTGCTGTTGTAAGCCATGTTTGGAGTTTTGTTTTGCAGGAACGGGTGAAGGAGATTGTTCAGATCAGGGATAATCAACTGTGCCTACCCCCAAATGTTTCTGAACAGTGGCTTTCATAATCCTTCCCCACTGGCCGTATTGGACTAATGTGAAGGTCAAAAGCATGTAGAGGACTACAGTTGTCCACTCTTGTTTCAGTTATGGAATATTAAGGTAGGCTGGAGTTGGAGGGAACATAGAATGACAGTTGCTATGGAAGGAATACATCATAGCACATGAACCATGTAGTATTTAAAAGGCCTTTTCCTCTGCCCCGAGCAGGCGACCCTCAAAAACTTGGTGAAACATGAAGGCCTTCACTTGCCTATGAAGGGATAGCAAGGAAGGTATCAGTCTAAGCTCTTTAGGGAGTTCCAGAGGCTGCAAGCAGCCAGTGAGCAGGCCCTTTCCTGTACAGGTTTGACTCTTGTGAACTTGATTATTTTTGAGGTGCCCATGCTTCTCTCACTGATTCTTCTCCTCCTATTCCCTTGTGTTTTGCTGGTGCAGAGAAATAAGGTAAGCATGCTGAGGCAAAAGGTAAGAAAAGTGGAGGGAGAGATGCAGACTCACACAATTTCTTTCTGCCTTCTGAAGCTTCCCCTCCTATCCCCTTTCCTCTGGCCCCAGCACTGAGAACCTGTGGTAGGCAAAAGATAAGAGGGTGGGTGGAGGAAGGCAGTGTATGCTTTCTTTGTGCCCTCTGGAGCTCTCCCCCTGCATTGCTTTGCCTCTGCCTTGGTACTGAGAACTGTCATAGAGGCAAAAGGTAAGGCAGTGGGGCAGGGGAAAGCATGTGCGTGTGTGCACTTTTCTTGTGCCCTCGGGGACTCTCCCCTCTCATTGCTTTTCCTCTGGTCCCAGCGGTGAGAACTCATGCTGAGGCAAAAGGTAAAGCAATGGGGGGGCACACATGCTCCTTCCTTCTCCCCTCCAGAGCTCCCTGCTCTCACCCCCTTGCCTCTGGCCAAGGTGTGGAGAAGGGAGGCTCTGTGCCAGAGCCCTGGAAGGGAATGGGAGGGGGATCTGGGGCGGGAGTTATTGGTGATTTTTCTACTTTTGCAAGGGTTCTGTACCCCAAACCTTTGCAAATGTGGAGGGACCACTGTATTCCCATCAGATGTATGTATGAGGGTGGCTGGACAGAGAGAAGGGCCTCCCTAGAAGCTCTCAATACACAGGCAGTCTCATATAGAGAAGTAGAATAGCAAGAACTTCTTCCTTTTTTATAGTACTAGAACTTGTGGAGAGGGAAGCGGAATGGTGGAAGATCCAAGACGAACAAAAGGAACTCTTTCTTTATACAGCACTTAGTAAAATGGTGGAAGTTGCTGTCATAAATTATAGTGATATTCACGAACTTGGATGCCTTTAAGAGGAGATTAGATTTGTGGATGATAAGCTGCTAATCACAGTGGCTACCACCTCCTCCAGGATTAGATGAAGTGTGCCTGTCAATATCAGTTTCTGGGGAACGTGACCAGGAGGATGCTGTTGTGCTCCTGTGCTGCTTTGTAGGGTTCCCATGGGCACCTAATTGGCTACCGTGGCAATGGGATGCTGGAGCCAGCAGGATGGCTTTCGTGTTTTTGTTTGATTGGCTAGTGTGGCAAAGAAGATGCTGAACCAGATAGGCCTTGGTTTTAATCCAGCACAGCTGTTCTTATGTTCTCTACAACCAGCTTCTCTGAACAACTTATTCATGTGGCAGAAGAGAGCTTGCCAATCTGTATGCCAGCTAGCTAACACTGAAAAACATTTATCATCATTTATGCAGTGTTTGCTGCTTACCACAACCCCTCGTGCTTCACGGAAGCCTGTATTGGTGGAAGAGTTATTACTGTGGTTATTCCAAATATTAATGCATTATGTTTTACAAACCTTTTCCCGTTTCTCTTTGCATTTGAAGATACCAAAATTGTTTTTTCTCAGCCAATTTTTAAGTGCTTTTTTAGAGGTGGGGGGAATTTAACTGAAATGGTGCACCTAATTGGCATTTTGATGATTATCTACATGCCAATAATAGGATTTTTAATCAGTGCCATCTACAGTGCTTTGAAAAAAACCTACTGACATGCCAACTGCCTTTAATTTATATGTATATCCTTGTCCTAAGAGTGGCAATGATTAGACAATTCCTTGTGATGATACATCTGCTACTTCAAAGAGTCTTAGG
The DNA here is from genome assembly GCA_030412105.1 of Cyclura pinguis. Classification (NCBI taxonomy): domain Eukaryota; kingdom Metazoa; phylum Chordata; class Lepidosauria; order Squamata; family Iguanidae; genus Cyclura; species Cyclura pinguis. Next base: position 263,902,606 of record CM059601.1, on the reverse strand, counting down.
CAGGTCTGTAATCAGTTTTTATCATTGCAGTTAGGCAGATTCCTAATAGAAAATTAGACTGAGGAAAAATAAGCTGAAATATGTTGAGATGACAGATCTTCCTGTTTAATTTTTAAGTGCATGTATTCTCATCTCCTTCTGGGGAGCTGGAAATACTGTGGTTTGGGGTCATTAATCTGTATATTTACATGTTTTTAAGAATATGTCTTTAACTAAAGTGAAATGCTTATGTCCTACTGAGAAACTGGGAACAACTGGACATCAGGAATAAAGGGAAGGTAACAAGGATTCCATTTGATTCAGACAGTAGCTGTTGTTGTTACTGTTACTATATGTATTTTATCCCACCTTTCTCCCAAAATTGAGACTCAAGGCATTACACAGTTTAAAAAGAACAACACAACTAAAAACATACAAAAAGAGAACATTGAAATGGAATTAAAATAATCACAGTGTTTAAACAGTTCAGACCTACACTTAATAAAATGCCCTTTTAAAAAATGAAACAATTAAAAAGGCATGAACATAAAGTAATATAACACCCATATTCTTAAAAAAAAATTCTGTATTAAAACTCTGTTGAAATAAAAAAGGTTTTTCACCTGCTGACAGAAAGACAACCAGAAGGGGGCCATTCTGGCCTCCCTGGGAAGGGAGTTCTAGAGTCTAGGGGCAGCCCCTGAGAAGGCCTTCTCTTGTGTCCCCACCGACTGTGGTTGGATTGAGAGAAGGATTGTGATGTGGTTGGATTGAGAGAAGGACCTTTCCTGATGATCTCACAGCCAAGGTTGACTGGTATGGAAGATATGGTCAGCCATATAGCCTGGAACTGAGCTATATAGTTTTATCAGACATCAACACTGCATTTTTTAGAATTGCTCTTGAAACATTAGACGGGAGTCCTTACCATTTGGCTTGGTAAGCCACACATTCAGTCACCAGCTTTGTACTCCTCTCCAGGTAAGCTTTCCTTCCTCTGGTCAGTGGTAAGATTGGCTGGTTGGTTGCTACTATTTGAGGGCATCTGGCATGCTTTCATGATAGTAGCATACAACTCTTCCTCACTCATCTTCCCTCTTTTGTATCAAGAGAAGGCAGTTTTTTGGGGCAGGTGGGTGATTAGACCTTGCATGGCCAAGAGTCTCCAGGCATCTTGGGCACACAGCTGCCCAACAGCCACCAATCTTCTTCTCAGCTTTTGACCTGCAAGAATGATGGGGGCTTCTGTGCAGCTGCCAGGATTATCTGTTTCCATCTTTGCATCTTAGTATGAAGGCTGGCTGCTTGCCACAGGGAGCAAAATTGTCAAAAATCAGTATTGAGCCTAAAATATTTCTTTAAAAATGAAAGCTGAAGTTCCTGGTCTTTCATTTGGATGGCTTTCCCACTGAACTGCAAAAATGCAGAGTTTTGAACTTAATCTGTTTTATAGTAGACCAAATTAGAAGTGCTATGCACTAGTTGGTTAATGTTCCGTCTTGTATTACAGTTAATGCTGTAAACTCCACTGAATTTGAGGGGACTTAATTCTGATTTAACAAGCATTAGGGAAACTACTTACCTCAATTTCTGTCTTTTCATGTGTAGTGTTGTGACACAAACTGCACACTTTTAACTGATAGAGTAATAACAGCTCAGTCTCATGCTAATTCTACACAATTTAGAAATACAAGAGGGTTTGCAGGATAAAGTATCTTTTTCTACAGTAATTTAAAAATTAAGCCTGAATGAGAATCCTTCATATTTCACTAATTATTTTAAAACATAATATGCTCTTTTCTTTTCCTATTTTCAGATCAATCCCAATGAAATTGTAAGATTTTCAGATTTCCCACTGTCCAAGAAGACATTGAAAGGTAAATGTAGTATTTTTATTCATTTTATTTATTTATACTTTCATTTATTTCACCCCTTTCCTAGTGAGGTCGAGGTATCATTCTGGTTCTCATCTCTGGACTTTATCCTCGAAACAGCCCTGGAGGTAGGCCAGAATGAGAGAGTGTGTGTGCATGGTTTCATAGTTCAGTGGAAACTTGAGTGTGGATCTACCAAAATAACAGCCCATCGCTCTAATTGCTATACTACATTGACTTTTACTTTTCTTAGCTTCTTTTGGCAGCCTTGTCAATATGTTATTACTCCACTATTCTACAAATCCCTTGTCAGTAGATTCGCTTCCAGTGCTGTACGTATATTTTCCACCTCACAATGATATTTTCTACACAGTAGTCACTTCCATGTATAGTTTTGTGTGAATCCATGTTGAGTTCGTCAGCTTGACAAATAAACAGACCCGTTGCTCTGCTTATGTGTTTGATGAAAGAAGATATTCTCTTTAGAAACTATGAGAGTGAGCCATGCTTGTGTGCATAAAGCAAGGTCCAGGGGGCATTTTTGGGTCCTAGGACTCGTTATGGACCACACTACCTAATAAGAAAAAAATAAACTGAGAAGAACAACAAGTCAGTTTTCAGTTTCACAAAAGACTGGGAGGGAGGTTAACAAGGTGTGTTGGGGTACGCGCATTGTTTCAAAGGGGTACTGCCTTTTGTGCAGGCTTCCAAGTGTAGCAATTATCCTATTATTGTCAGTTTGTTTCCACTCTGGAGTGGAAGGGCTACAAGCACCCTGTGGATTGTGCTTTGCTCATTCCTGATATAGATCCCGTGAGTGTTTTTTTTTAACCTTTTAAGATTCATGAATGGAGTCTAATAGTAGACTGAAGTCAACAGTTTATTTCACCCTTCTCTTTTAAGGAGTGGAATCCTGGGCCAGATGTTATCTCCCATGTTAGGAGAATCTCTGTGTGTGAATGGTGGCATATATGGAGAGCTTCTTTCTGCAGTTGCTGAGTATGCAATCACTGAATGATGCCCAGTGTGAGTGATGGTGGGCTGTGGCTGGGTTAGGCGTGGCCCTCTGGTCTTTTATGGGTCACTCTCCAGGACGGTTATTTCCAAGGATATGGTTCAGGCAATCAAAGCTCTAGCAGTGCAATCCTAACTCAGCAAGTGGGCCAAGAGCTGACTAAGCCGACATTAGACCAGCTGAAACAATGCTGTATCCAGACTTCAATCCTTCCAGGATTGGTGTGTCATGGGATCCAGAATTTTTATTTTGGAGGCACTCCTGTTAGCTTCCATGTGTTGTGAATTACGTAGGCCAGTCCTAACCTTGGCCTAATTTTGTGCTGGCTCAGGGGCTGTCCTTTGCTCCATCTTCCTTTTGGCTCTTCAGCCAGGTGATCTCAGCCCTTGGGCTGGCTGATAGCTCAGCTGACTGATCTCTGAGATCAGCCAGCACAAGGGGCTTATGCCAGCATAAGGAAAGTTCAGCTGGCCTAAAATCAGTTCATTTGGCACAGATGCCTTATATCTCATCTTAACCCAACTGGCCTATCTTTGAATTAGGATTGCACTGTAAGACTGCAGGATCCAAACACAGAGCAGTTAGTTAAAACAAGGTGCCCACAAACACGGCCAAAAGCATCTGGGACTTGACATAAAGGGAGTTCAGTGCAACAGTAATTGTGAGATGGGGGTAGGGTTCAAAGAAGCTGTCAGTAAGGGGTAAAGATGTTATGTAGATGCTGTGTCCAGCAGCCTTCCCTGCTCAGAATTCAGACATAAAAATTAATATTCTCAAAATCTCATAATAGGTCCCAAATGTCCTCTTCCTAAGGAGACATGAGGAGACATTTACACCTGAGGAATCCCTCACAGGAAGGCGTCTCTCAAGGAGCTGCTGGCCTTGCCTGTTTTCTTAAACATCTGGGATGCACTTAGGTTGGGATGTGTTCCCACCTCATCCTTTGACAACATTGACTCCTGAGGGCCCAGGTTCATCTTTAGTGATCTGTTCTGCTCTGCCGTCTGGTCCAGGTGGCTCTGGTTCATTTTAGGATTAGGAAGGATTACTGTCTTGGACTACAACTCCAAGAATCTCCAAGTAGCCGTTCTGGTCAGAAGATTCTGAGAAACTGTAGTCTGCAAAAGAAACTTTCTCAGGTTCCGGCCGAGGAACTCAGAGCAGGGCAGCCATGATACTCAGTGACCTCTTCACAAGTGCTTTTGCTTTGCTGAGGAGATTCATTTGAATGCCCCTCTCATGTAGATAAATGGCTGATTGCAAGTATGCTAAATCAGTGTTGTGGTCTTCTGTACACCAGGTTTGCAGGAAGCCCAGTATCGCATGGTGACTGAAATCCAGAGGCAGACCATAGGTTTGGCATTACAGGGTAAAGATGTGCTGGGAGCTGCAAAAACAGGATCAGGCAAAACCTTGGCTTTCATTGTACCTGTAAGTAATGTGTTTCCTTTTTGCTTTTCCAGCTATAAGCTTATGTTTGTTGTCTTTTTGTTAGCAGGTGAACAAAACATTAGTTTTCCTGTAGAATGCTTTGCATCTAGTGCTTTCATTTGACATTTGGCCTTTTGGATGTTTGGGCCACGCTTCCACAACCTTTCATCATTAGCTATGGTAAAGGCTGATGAGTTTTATGCCAAAGCTTTTGGAGAGCCAGAGATTTCCTATACCTGTGGAAATAGTTTTAGACACACGGGATAAAGTGACTATATTTATGATATTAGTGCTCATCAAAAAGGGCATCCTTATCTGTTGTTGCCATCATATAAATGAAGCTACACAAATTGTAGAATTACAGGCATAACCTCAGTTACCAACATGAAAAGGAGCTTCTTTGTTAGAAAGTCTTTTTAAGAACAAACAGCCCCACTTTTCTCCTTCTCCTCTGTCTACCTGGATTCTTTTTTTAAGAAGCATTAACACTGGGAGAGTGGTAAAGGAGAGCTGGAGCAATACAGGCTTTCAGTGTCAGGTTGCAGCAGCATGCCCACAGTAAACAACACAATAAAACTTGAGCTGAAAGAGAGCAGGGTTCTCCTCTAGCCAGTTTGACTGTAGCTGTGTGTGCCTGCCTGCAGTAGGCAAGAGAAACAGCATCTACTTCCAGAATCCTTTACTGAGCATGCATGAACAGCGAAACAGAGAGAAAAGGAAAGTAACATATAAGCCTGTCTCACCGGCTTGTTAAAAGAGCATAGGTCTGGGGTTTTGGTCACCAGAATGGAAACCATAAGAAGAGTTGTATCTGATGAAAGGAAAAATTCACCCCAGATGCATTTTGAACGAAGCCCTCACATGGTTGCTACAAAGTTCAGAATGTTTCTATACACTTAAGCAAGTTGTACCTGACCTGGTTGCTTTATTTCGTGTGTGCATATTGTTAGCTTTAAATTTTAGAAGAGCTGAAACATATTGAACTACTCTTCTTTTTCGTAATGTAAGGACCTGTGCTTTCCATGTTGTCTCTGCCTCTGGTGTCAAGTACAGTTCTCCCTCCACATTCATGGGTTTGACCTTGGTGAATTTGATTATTCATGAGGTGCACACATGCCTTTCCCTCCATTCCACCCCACCCCCCATTCTGTTGCTTTTTGCTGGGCACAGAGAAGGTAGGTAAGTTCTGGACAAAAAAAAAAGGACATGGGAAGCAGGAAGGCACACACATGCCTTCCTTTTCCCCTCCGAAGCTCCCCCTTCCCATTCACTTGCCTCTGACCGCAGTGCTGAGAACTTGCATCAGGGAAAAGGCAAGGGGATGATTGTGGGGGGAGAAGCCTCATGCAAGCCTTCCTTCTCCCCTCCAGAGCTCCCCTCTCCCATTCCCTTGCCTCTGGCCCTGGCATGCAAAAGGCAAGGGAATGGGGAGCCCTGGAATGGAATGGGAGAGGGATCTTGGAGGGAGTTATTGGCTGTTTTTCTACTTTTGCCAGGGTTCTACACCCCAGAACCTTGGGAAAGTGGCGGGGCCACTATAGTCTCTTAAAGAAGTAATGCTTGGGAACATCTCTACTTTGTTAAATGTGGCATACCTGTACATGTTACAGCAGTTGTTGGATTGTACTGTTTAGAATCTTCCCTGCCCCAGTACTGAAAATCCCTTGCACATAGAAAGCTAGCTTGCCAAGAGAACTTTGTAACATAATGATCTCCATTCGACTTGGTGTTTCTAGTAGTACAGCTCTCCCTGCTATGGAAGGATCTTGCAAATAGCCATTCATACCTTTTCTTGATGATATCACTGGACAGACATTCTACAAATTCTCTCTGTAGCATACTAAAACATGTTATGGATCTCTCCACTCCCCTTTTGATGCACTCATAATTTGTGTTGAGATAGTGAATGCTGAAATCCACAACAGGTAGTTTTTATACTAGGGTGTAAGACAATGGCATACTGCTTCTTAGTATAAAAAAAGTTAGGTTGAATCCATGGATATCCTTTCAGCTAGAAGGGTGCTTTTCTTCCATTTGTACTCTCTGTACATTCAGGAACAGAATTGGTACGCAGAGACGCAAGGATTGACCTTCCCTGTGTGTTATTCTCCACATACAAATGGCTGAATCTTAAGAGCGCTTGGGGAGTGGTGCTAAACTGCTGAGATGCACATATGTAGGAATATGATCTGTCCGACTAATGGCAGTAAAATTCAGTGCAGGCAGCTTTGCATCCACATGGACTATACGGAAGTCGTCCTCCTCCATTTTGCTCAGATGTACTCTAACACTGTGTGGTGTTAGAGTGGCTGCTATGTGTGTCCAGGAGTTCTTTCTTGATTCTAATGTCATAGTAATGCGTGGTTCCCCCCTTCTTCTGATTATATGTTAAAGTTGTATTCTAACATTTTGGTAAACACAGCATTAATTATATACTCAGTGGGAGTGGCTACCATGTCTGGATTGAAGCTGTATTGAAGTCCTTAATTATGAGTGTTCCACATAAAAAGATTGCATTTCAAACTGGCAGTCAACCCACTGTTATTCTGTGGACAGCCAGAATGGTTGTTTACAATAGTCTTTTCACTCATGGAGGACATTGATGCTCCTCTAATGAGCACTCCCTCCTGGCCATGTCTTTTTCTTCCTTTTCTTTCAATTATTTATTTATTGGTTTTAACACAAACAGTCTAATTCATGATCAAAGAAATATACATTCAGAAAAAGAAAAACAAAAAGCAGAAAGAAAAGGAAAAAAAATCTAGAGCTGAAACACAGAACTAACACAGTAAACTAAAACACTGAACCCTAACTAGCTAAAACACTGAACACTAACTTACTGAAACACAAAAGAACTTTGACTCCCCAAGCCAAGCTGTAATGGGGAAAAGAAAAAAACAAGAACAAATTATTCTAGCATTACAGATCCAACAAAGTAATCCTACTAGAATTACTAGTTGGCATAGCCACAGGTTAGTGTGTTGTTAGATTTCTTGTTGGTCAAAAAGCCCATAAATGGTTTTTAGTCTTTAAAAAAAAATTCTGTTAATGAGTCCTTTAAAACCCATGTTAGTTTGGCAGTTTGGGCTAACTCAGCAATCTTAACATTCTTCCATAGTCAGTGCTTCAGTCTGTTTCCAGATTTGAGCAAATAATGTTCTTGTTGCTATTGAATAGTATCTTGGCCATATCTTGACAGTCTTCAGCCCAAACACTTCTGTTTTTATTTTTATTATCTAACTTTTCTGCTTACACACATAAACCAGGTATATTCTAGTTTTTTAAAATGCTTGATGAAGAAGTTTGATGAAGTTACTAATTAGTGTTTTGTAACTACTTAGGCCCTGGAAATCTTATACCGACAGCAGTGGACCTCCACGGATGGGTTGGGAGTTCTGATCATCTCTCCCACCAGAGAGCTGGCATACCAAACATTTGAGGTTTTGCGTAAAGTGGGGAAAAATCATGACTTCTCAGCAGGTCTTGTTATTGGTGGCAAGGTAAGTCCCCACAACCTCTTGAATAAATATATTACATTTTAGTGAGCCTTTGTATTGAGGGAGAGAGAAAGAGTATAGAACCTGGAAAAGCTACTTTTTAGACTTTTGTTGTTGTGTGCCTTCAAGTCATTTCTGATTTACAGTAACCCTAAGACAAACTTATGGTGGGGTTTTCTGGGCACTGAGAACGTGTGACATGCCCAGGGTCACTCAGTGGGTTTCCATGGCTAAGTGGGGGATTGAACCCTGATCTTCAGGGTTGTAGCTCAAACCATTATACCACACTGGCTACTAGTCCCTAAATTTCGCTGGCTATGCTGACTCTACAATTCTAGTAATTGTAACTCCAAAAAAGTAACCTTTTCAAACAAGGCTGTGAGTTGAAGTACATGTTTAGAAATGTCTGTGTCATTGCATTTTTCTTTCATTTCCTACCCTGTTAATGTTTTGTGCTTGCCATTTTTAAAACTCTCAGAATACCACAAGCCATTAACATTAGAAGGAGGTAAATGCAGGAATGGAAGTCTGTGCAAGCAACTGAGACCTGAGCAGGCTGCCACAGAAGATGGGGAGTAATCCCGTCCTTCCTCCTCCCTCATTTCTGTGGAAGGGACAGAGCTCCCCACCATCCTTTTGCCAGTCTCTAACAGGGTAGTAAAACTTTATAAGCCTGACTCAGGAATGTGGTTGTTTTCCGTCACATTCCATTTTGGTAAAGTTCTTATTTTGTTGGTTTGATTAATTACTTCTATGTCTTTCTTTCCTTCAGTGAGGTCAAGGTGACATGACATAGTTCTCTTCCTCATTTTATCATCACAACAGTCTTATGTATTAGGCCAGCCTAAGAGAAAGAGACAGGGGACAGAGAGTGGGAAAGAATGTGACTTGTCCAGGGTCAGCTAGAGAGTTTTATGATACAGTTGGTGACTTGCTCTCTCATGTTCCAGTACAACATGCTTAATAGTTTAACCTGTTAAGAAATACTGTTAGTGTTTGACTTGGAAATTATCCTGAAATGTTCTCTTAATGCAAGTGTGTGCAATTTGTGGCTCTCCGGATGGGTATCACTCTGGGGAAAAGGCAGTATACAAATAAAGTAAATTAATAAATAAATAAATGCAGTTGGGTTGGCCTGCGTAGCCAGTTGTGAGGAATGATTGGAATTGCAGTCTTTTAATATCCGTGGGTTAACAGGTTGACCATCCCTGTCCTGAAGCTACATGGAAGCAAATTTTGTTGAATGGAGTGAGCCATAGTTCTACAGAAATACAGACTTGGGTTTGGGGCACACTGACTGCAGTAGACAGCCATTTGAAAATCTCTGCTTTCAGATTCCCATCATAACCATGCACCCCAAAAAGCCGCTCCAATCAAAGAAATCACTGAAGTATTTTCAGAAGATGTTTTGATTCTGATTTTGGTGGTCTTTTTGCATTAGGGATGCCCTGTGATTAGGTTTGGTGTGTATAAATAAATTGAGACGGGGTATGTTGCAAAAATTGTTCTATCTTGGAGGTGGCTGCATCTTGAAAGTTGTCTATGCACTGTGATACAAATGATTTTCCAGGCCGCCACTGCACAGACAGATAGGCATGCAGGGAAGTTGATCAGATTCTTTGTTTACAGTGGTGCGCTTGAGAGGGATTTTTCTGTTACAGAATTCCCTGTGTGAGAAGCTTATGTCCAGAAATTATGCATCCTTTGACTCAAATCTGTCTGATATTTCAGGACTTGAAACAAGAAGCTAGTCGAATTCACAATATTAATATTCTCATATGTACTCCTGGTCGACTTCTGCAGCACATGGATGAAACATCATATTTTTATGCCTCTGATCTGCAAATGTTGAGTAAGTAGAAAATGTTGCTGTTTTTCTCACTGGGTGGTCTTACTGGGAATTCAGATACTGAATGATGTTTAGATTGTTTGCAATAGAAACCCTTAAGCTCCACTGAAGCTCCAGGGTGCACATGGAGCTCTTTGTAAATAGGGACTGTTGTTTCAGTGTTAGGAAACACTTCTTCTTTACTACAGAAACCTCTCCCTCAAATGAAGGAGAAGGGGAAGCACCTACTCATACAGGTTAATCATAAAATGTAACAGTGGAAAAAGCTGGTTCTTCCAGTGGGAGGGGGTGAGGTGCATGAGCAAGAATTAAGATTAAATCAGTGCTATATGTGCAGCATTTGGGGGGCACAGATATGCTTGTTTTATTTTATGTGCAGTCAGCCCTCTACATTTGCTAGGGTTAGGGTGCAGGACCCCTGGAAAAATGGAAAAATGGCAAATATCAAAATGTGCCTGTGTTTCCGTGGGAAGGAGGCCAAGGCATGGTAGGAGGAACAAGCACCCAGGGTCCAAATCAGGTCAGGGAAAGAGAAGGAAAGGGAGTGAGTCAGCATGGTGGCCTTCTACTTTCTGTTTTGCCTATATCCCTCTTTGGGTGTGGGAGGCTTTGGGAGAGGCTTTTGTGGTGCAGAGAATTCTGGCTGTGAGCTCTCCTTAGCTGGCCAGGCAGTGGTTATTGTTGTTGGTGGTGATAGTTGAGGTGGAGGAGGAGGACCAGAAGTGGTTTTTTAAAGGGCTGCGTGGCCTGATTGAAGCTGCCGAGAGAAAAGGTTCCCCCTGAAAAGAAGCACTTGAGGTGGGGCGGCAAGGGTTGGAGAAACTTGCAAACAATCAAATCCATGAAAGTCAAAGCCACAAATGTGGAGGGCCAACTGTCTTTTATTTTTTTGCATTTCTTGTTCTGCTTTTAAAGCTGGGTCCATCCCAACTTAGTTGAAATTAATTCCTACTGATTTCAGTGGGACCAAGTTCAACTAAAGTCAGTCCAGCAGAATTAATATAGTAAAAGATACAAAATGACAAAACTATTGACTTTTGTCAGGCTTCTGGAGGTTTCTTCAGAAGTTAATGCCATAAAGCTCCTCCCATCACTTGCTGCCCAGTTGCGTCACAAAGTTGTATGACTAGGTCCTAGATTGATGCACATTTCTGTGTTTGAGGCTGCTGTAACCAGTGCCATCAAGATCCAAAAATGTTTGGCCCCTCCCTTTCAGAGGAGGTCAACTCAGAGGTGGGGCCACTAGAGCATGTTTAGAGATTGTACATGATTGGAAAGGCTTCAATGCTCTGTTGTTCTCTTGGTGGTCAAATAGAGTCTGGAACATCATGCTACAGAGAAATTAACTGAAAAAGTAAAGGCTACTAGGGATAACCAAGACCACTCTATTCTATGACACTTGGTATGAGTTAGCCCATTAGGCAAACTAAAATGCTAATCTCCTTGCTTTCCCTTCCTCACATGCTGATTTTTGGGAAGATACTCTGTTATAATTGTAATCATGTTAGCTGGAGATTTCTTACAATTCAGTTTACCTTATTATACTGGATCTGAAATGCATTGTTTGTTGTGTTTCAGTAAAATAAAAAATCCTTAAAAAGCTGGGTCCACAACAAAAAAGAAGGCCCCGTTCCTGAGAAATGACTTTCCATGGTCCAGTACAGAGTGTATTGATGGGCAGCTGTGAGTCACGAGAGTGTGAGCAGTGAATTTGTCTTTTAATTCCAGAGCTTGAAAAATTACTTTTTTGGACCACAGCGGCTCAGAATACTTCAGCTAGCATAGCAATGACCATGTTAGCTGAAGAGTTCTAGGAACTGGGCTCCAAAAGGTAATGTTACCAAGCTCTGGTTAATACCAATAGATGCTTTATTCTTATGTGCTTTTTGAAGTTATGCTTTTCATATGGTTAAGTCTCTTGTACTAGTGTGGAAATTAGTCAGGTTCTCTATCTGGTAGTTAGAACTTTTTTTCTTAAATCTAATTGCCTTCAACTGGCCTTTTTCATTCCAGTTCTTGATGAAGCTGATAGAATTTTGGACATGGGTTTCGCTGATACAATGAATGCAATAATAGAAAACCTTCCCAAGAAACGCCAGACGCTGCTCTTCTCAGCCACACAGACCAAATCTGTGAAGGACCTGGCTCGACTGAGCTTGAAAGATCCAGAATATATTTGGGTGCATGAGAAAGCAAAGTTCAGGTGAGAGAATGTCTGTGTATTTAAGCTTTGAAGAAATAAAAGCTTTCCACTATTTTTCTCTTTTCTGTACCTGTGGAAAGAGATGGGTGAAAGTCCTGTTACTCATCCTGAAGGCTTGTGAGAAAGCAGACTGGAAAAAATGAAGTGAAAGTGCACCCAAAAAAGAAAAAAAAATAATTTGGCCAATTGAAATGTGGTTGTAGGATTCTTTGCTTCAATTCCTGCTCCACCATTTCAAGTACTGCCTGTGCTTACAAATCACTTTGATATATAACTTTTTTGGCCTTTCGGCAGGGAGCTGTCAGATAAAGTAAGTATATAAAAAAGCCATTTTAAAATAGATGAAAGTGGTTTGAACTGAGTTGCTGTTGAAAAGGCTCCAGTAATTTTTTATTTAATCCAGCCCTCCTGCTCCCAAGAGCTTCTGCACGGGAGAAGAAAAGATGTAGCGCAGATGCAAGACACCCCATTATAATTCATTTGAAAATCATCTGAATAGCTGGAAGCATAATCATACTTTCAGTTATGCATGCTTACTAGGTGGGCCCCAAACATTTGGCTTTCTGAGACAGAGCAACCTCCCCACCCAGTCCAGTCATGTTTTGACACCTAAGAAAGAAAATCCCACAGGCACTTCTTCTTGAACCATTAAAAAAATTAAACAGGTTTGTTGCACTTTCATTCTGTCTGATAGTAGTTGGCTCTGTAAGCTGGTTCTATTTGTTTAGAATTGCAATCTTTGTAAATTCTGTGGAGAACAAAGCTTCTCTTCTGGGTCTTTTATCCCACCTTCATCCGTTTTACTGTCCCTCCCTACATCCCCCATTATTACTATTTTATAATAATATTATTTTATATATTTATATTATTTTAATTGTTTTATTATATGTACCTCTTGCTTGACAGATATCTTCTGTTTTCTACTTTTTGCTTTTAATTTCTTAAAAGGGCAATTTCCTAGCCTAAAACCATCCTCTCCACCATCGAAATACCTTTAAGTGATAAATTGCACTCCCTCAACTTGGGGGACTGCTTGCAGTACTTTGGGCCAATTTTTCCCCCTCTGTTAGAGTTGGGGTTGGAAGTGGGCTGCCCTGGCAGAAGACACATTTGGCTGATGGACTGCATTTGGCCACTATAATCTATGAGCTTCTTTTCAGACTAATGAGCTCTGTTTTACTGGGTCTTTGGCTGGCCTGTTTTAAAAAAGACTGGATTATTGGGAACAAGCTGCTGATGAAAAAAAAATTCTCCTGTATTTACAACGACGTGAATGAATATATTGTATTGTATTGCTCTCTGGTTGCTATAAATATCCCTATTCTTACCTCCATAATTCTGAGGGGAGCAAGATAAGCTGGGGCTGTTCTTTAGGTAATCCTGTCCCTACTCTGTGTAACTTCATCTAGTCCTCCCACTCCTGATCTAGCAGTACTGATCTTAGCTTGTAAGGATTGCAGCACCAGAACGTTTGCAAAGCAAGTGATGCTAATGTTGTTGTGCTAGGTATTAAGAACATCACCGCAACCACCAAGGCTTTATGAAAGAGAAATGTGACATCCTCACTTCTGAGAGCTTTCTTTCTTGCAATGAAAACACTTATTTTGTTTTCTTGTCTCAAAAATAGTGCACAAATTTGTCTTGTGCATGTACTTTGCAGGGTGTTTACTCTTTCTGATGAGAAAAGATTAATATCTAAGTGCAATATCACTTCCAGTTTCCTTTAAAATATTCTACTAGCTTGAATTAAACATGAAAATGGAACAAAAGTGAATCATGTTTTATACTTTTCAGTAGGAAGTACTGCGTTGTGAACTGAATATCACTGGTTTAGCAGAATTGGGAAAAACATTCCTAAGCAAGTGTAGTATACAGGGGCAACATTGGCTGTGTAATTTACAGAGCAATGTGCTGAATCAAAGCATTGCAAGACACTGTAAATGCAAAATGAGTAACATCTTCAATAAAACATTGGGAATATTTTTCAGTGATTCCAGGTTTGTCAGTTGGATGATACCTGAATTGGTTTGTATAGTTTTGGTAGGAGTATGGGTGGCCCTTTCTTCTCTCTTTTTTTAAAAAAAAAACATGGGCAGTAATTTAAGGCACCCTCTCTGTAGCCCAGGAACATTGTTGGCCATGCAAGTGCAAGATCTGATTAGATTGGATCCTTTTTTAGTTTTGGTTTGCAAACTGTTTAACGTTGCTTTGTGCTGTAACTCTCTGAAATAGCATCCCTTTTTATGCAGAAGAGCCCACATTCAGCCTATGACATTTTCAATTAAAATATCTCTGAGAAAGACCCATGCTTGAGACCTTGGAGAATGACTGCTAGTCAGAGGGGGCAGTCCATGTCCAGATAAATCAGTGAACCAACTCTGTATATGACATCTTCTTGTGCATTTTTGATAGGATTGCAAACGAGGAAAGTGGCTTTTTAGGTTAAAGCAATCTACAAGCAGACCCTGGAAATATTATACCTTTGGGCTACAGTTCCCATAATCCCTCAGCCACTTGCATGTTGTCTGAGTGATTATGAAAGTGGTAATCCAAGTCCCTTTTCTGATCTCTCTCTGCATATAATTGTTAAGATATTTGAAAACTCTGTGAAAATCTTTGGGTTGAACTCAGTTGTGCCCCTGTTGTGTCTGTTCAGTTGTGCCTATGTTGATGGAAGAGATTTGTTGCTGACAAGTGTCTTGAAGTTGACTCCGTGGCAATCCTGTCCTAGGGTATTCTCAGCCAGATTTCTTCAGAGAAGTTTGCCATTGCGTTCCTGTAAGGCTCTCTCTCTCCCTCTCTCATATGACTTGCCTAAGGTCACCCACTGGGTTTCCATGGCTGAGCAGGAATTTCAAGCCTGGTTTCCCAGAGTCCTAGCTTAGTGCTCAAACCACTATGCTGTGCTGGCTGTAATGGAAGGGATGAGGAGGGGTTGTTCTATTATTCCTGCTTTCTCCTACAACCTCTGGGGCCTCCTGAAAGTCCACTGCAGAGGAGTAAGGGACCCCTACTGAAGACTAGAAAGGTAGGCTGAAGAGGGAATTCGCAGAACTGACCTTTTCTTAGAAATGGTCTTTAGTAGATCATATACTTGCTTCTGAATCAGAGGAACTCTTTTGAATTGGTGGAAATTTATTGTTGGATGTTGCTCCTTTTAAATTACTTCAGGGTCTGCTGTTGGGGAGGTTTGCAGCTTTAAAATGATAGGCTTTTTCCTTGCAGTTTTCCTTGAAAGCAAGTCATACTGAGTTCAGTGGGATTTACTCTCTGGCCAGTCAGTGAAGGACTGCAGCCTCAGCGTTCCACAGAAAGTCTGATAAAAGCAAGGTTCCTGCTCCAGCCCATTGCTCTGATTCAGTTTGTAGAGTAGGAATTATGATTTTTTTTTTAAATCTCACTGCTGTATATAGTCTGATGCATGGAGAACTCCATCACTACTTCACCTTCCTTAGTCATGTTCCAGAGCTTTTTGGATTATGACTTCCAGAGTCTACAAGGCATAGTGGCCAGTGGACATGTTGGATGGGGTTCTGGGAGTTGTAGTCCAAAAAAACCCTTTTCTGATTCTGAAGGAACACCATTTTATGTGTTCCCAGGCACTTCATTGTTCTGGTTACAATCTGACAAATTTCTCAATGACTTGAGAACAGGTTACCTGAAAGACAGCATTCTTCCATACACATCTATCTGGGTTTTATAATCCTCAGGAGAGGCTTTTCTTTTTGTCTTCCCGATATCTAAAGTCAATTTGATGAAAATTCAGGAGAGAATCTTCTCGGTGGCTGCTTCCAAGCTTTAGAACTTTTTGTCAAGGAAGAATTGGGTAGTTCTGTTTGCTTTCAAGTGGTTAATTTGTATAGATTTTATTGTTATTCCTGTTGAACTTAGTATTGTATTGCTAATTTATTATGTATTTTAATAGTTGCTGTTTTCTACAAGTGGAGCTCAAGGTGGCTATGTAGGACATAAATTGAACATACTAATTATAATTGCACTTGTAATTAACAGTTATAAGAAATAATGATGATTGTGTAACCTTTTCTTTCCTAGTACCCCAGCAACTTTGGAACAGAACTACATTGTTTGTGAACTGCATCAGAAAATCAATATGCTGTACTCATTTTTGAGAAGCCACCTGAATAAGAAGAGTATTGTATTTTTTGCAAGCTGCAAAGAGGTATTACATATTTAGAATGCCATCTTGCAATTTATAAAAAATCTGTGCTGCCTTAAAAAAATTCGAATAATACTTTTCATGTCCTAACTTCAAGCAGTGGCTTTGCATCATAAATTAAACCAGCTGCCAAAATACTTTCTTGCGAGAAGGAAAGGGTAAATAAATACTTTAGAAAGTATGATGTGATGGGGAAAAAGACTATTTGCAGGAGGCTGGTAGAATGTCTTGCTGTTAGAGTCCTGAGGCTGAAAATGGTCACATTTTAGTCCTACCATTTACAAAACTAGTTGTTCTCAAGATGACAGCTAAGGATTAAACCAGAGTTTTGATTAACACAATGGGTGCATTTATGGTAAGACAAGGATCTGTGGTTACAGCTAAAAAAACCCACAGAACTCTGCTGTGTGGTTAATTTATACTGTTCTACAAACCTGGGCTCAGCTGCCACTCTGGTTTGTTTCTCGGCCAACAAACCAGATGGAATCCACAAACAAATCTGAGACAAACCTTGGACTCTTTCTCAGGTTTATTTGGAGGCAAACAAATGAGAGTGGCAGCTTCCATCCAGATTTACACAATTAAAAAAAAAAAGCCTATGCAGTGAAGCTCCATGATTTGTTAAGGTGCTCTTTCTACAAGAGGCAGCAGTCAAGCAGTTTACATCAGCATGCTGCTCTTCCACAGTAAGGGAAAGTCCTCTTATTGTATAATGCAGTGGTTCTTAACCTTTTCTTTACTGGGAACCCCTTGTAAATATAGTTTGTTGCTGGGGACCCCCAAGACTTAACTCAAGATTTAAATAGTTAAATTTAGATTTAAATGTTCAAATATTTGTTTAGTATTTCTCATTGGTTGCTCATCCTTACTCCTTATTCCCTATTCTACCAGCAGACAATGCAAAGGAAAGGAGGCTTGTTAACAGTCTGTGGAGGAGCATGCGGGGATCCTTCAAGTGCCAGGAGAATAGAATAAATTGGAATTTCTTAAATGAAGGTTATGAATTGGAGGCAGGCTGAAAGAATAATTTCTTATGTCTTTGCCCCAAAGCAGTGCCTGGAAAATAAGAGTCTTGGTGCTGCTTTGGGGGAAAGTGCAAAAGAAGTGACATTTCCCTCTGAAGGAGGACCAGGAGGGTTCACTCTCTACTTTCTTGGTGCTCCTTCAGAGGGGAATGGTGTTTCTTTCATGCTTTCCCCTGAGACCCTTGCTGCTTCGCTTCCAAACAGCCATAAAAATAAAGGGACTCTCTTTTATTCTTGTGACTGGAAGTGAAGTGGATTGAGGGTCTATGGCTGATTTTTCTATATAATAAAAGTGACACGTATGTTCTAAATGTGTTTATTGTCATGTATATTCTGGCTTGTTATTAGTATGTTCAGGGAATTTGTGTGTGTGGAGCAGCTTTCATTCATGGAACTGCTTCTTGCAGTCCTTCAAGTGGGTGTTGCCCATGCACAGGCTTACTGCTTGGTTCAGTTTTTTACCATGGGCACATGATTTAAGGAAATAGAATCGCAGCATTGGTAGGGGTTGCAAGGGACATCTAGCCAACTCTTTCCCAGGAATATACAACTAAAGCACTCCCAAAAGATAACCATCCACCTGTGTTCAATGACTGCCAAAGAAGAAGAGTCCATAATTTTTAAGGCAGTCTGTTCCATTGTCAAATAGCTCTTTGAGTCAGAAGTTCTTCCTAGTGTTTAAGTGCAGTCTCTGTGCTTGTAATTTGAATCCATTGGTTCATATCCTATCCTCTGGAGCAAAAAACCCCAAGTTGTTCTTCTACATAAGTGCAACTCAAAATTATGGTTTGCGGACCAGTGCTGGTCTGCAGTATGTTTCCAGAAAAGAAGAAACAATTGCAGTCAATGGGTAGAATTAAGGTACCACTCCCTGGCATATTGGAAAAAATACTTTCCAGTCCTCTGCATCAGATAGCCTGAACAGCACTATTCTACATGTCATCACTTCAGATATTTAGAGACGGCTATCATATGTTGGTCTTCTCTTTTCCAAGTTGTCTTTTAACTTGAGTGATTCAGTGTGTGTTGTGTTGAACAGCCTTAAACAGTCATAGAATCATAGAACTGTAGCTACCCCAAGGATGTTCTTATTTGGACCTGAATGGCATAGGGCTTTATTGATCATAACCAGCGGTTTGTATTGGGTCCAGAAACAGACTGGTAACCAGTGGAGTTTTTGCAGCAAGGGGTTTATATACTCCCTATAGCTAGCCATGGTCAGTAGTCTGGCTGCAGTTCTTTGGACCAGCTGAAGTTTCTAAAGTCAGGAATTTCTTCCTTATTTTTAGTCTGCATCTCCTTTTTAATTTAATCCCTTGGTTCATGTCCTTTTTTTCTGGAGCAGTAGAAAGCAAGCTTGTTCCATCTTCTACATGACACCTGTTAAATAGTTGAAGAGGATTCTCATATTATCTGTCAATGCTCTCTTCTCCAGGGTGGTTTCCTTAACCATTCTTGAGAGACCATTTTTTTCTGTGTAGGACAGCACTGGTCTTTACCTTTTAAAGGGAGAACTTGTTTAACACATTACAACCCATTGGTGCTCACTTGGTCATGGTATGGAGAAGGACCTTCCTCATGGGAGTGCCCACCATGTAGAATGATCTCCTCACCAAAAACAGGTGTGCTCTTGGTGGGTTTCCATTCACAGCTTACCACAAATAATTGACCTGATTGTTTTCCTCAGCAGCTAATATTGCCAGTTAGTGCTGGTCACTATACCTCATACTGTTGCATTATTTTTGCTGACTAGTTTATTGTATTTGTTATGACTTTATTTTGTAAACCTGTTTGAAGTTTTTAAAAATTACTAAAAAGCACCTTATAAATTTTGTAAAACAAATCAGTTCATTTGAGAGTAAGGCAGAGGATGATTGTTGTTCCCGCGTTACATTTTGACAGAAGTGAGAGTACTTGCATGCACAGAAATAAAGTGTTGGGTACAGTGAGAAGATGGCATATCTGTGGATGTCTATGCTATAAATTACAGGAGTTTTAGTAGATCGGTCAAATGAATCTTCATTAATGTGGGATTGTAACCAAAGTGGCTCTGGTTGACGTAGGGAATTTCTCACACTATTCTATCCACTACACAACACTGTCTCAGCTGACTGAATAATGCAGTACTGTTTGGTTGTAATGGCAAAAAATCACAGTGAACCACTTAAACTCTTTCAGTATAACTTTATAGTAATAATGGTTTCTGTCTTTAAATACCCGAATTAATCCCAAACGGGGAGAATATGTAAAACAGCTATGGCAGTTATATTAGAGAAAATGCCATATCTGTGGAAGTAACAACCTTTTCTCCAACTGCCGCTAGTCAAATTCAGCACTCTGGGTGCCATAAAACAAGCAAAGTCAGCAGCGAAATCTCCTGCATAATTAATCATTTGACTGTACTGTGCTGTGCCGTTGATTCATATGGTATGTTATAGAATAACAATGTATCCCAAAGAACTTACTATCTAAATTGGGATTGGTTTCTAGGTCCAGTATTTGTTTAGAGTGTTCTGCCGCCTTCGACCTGGCCTCCCTATATTGGCTCTTCATGGCAAACAGCAGCAGATGAAAAGAATGGAAGTCTACACTGATTTTGTACGCAAGAAATCAGCAGTTCTTTTTGCTACAGATCTTGCAGCTCGAGGCCTAGGTGAGCAGTCTCAAATTGTTGCATGATTGTATAAAGCAGGGAAGGAGAACCAGAAATCATCCAAATATTTTAGGCCTCAACTTCTAGAATCCCCAGCCAACATGGCCGATGCCAAGGGAATATGAGAATTATATTCCAAGCCAAGGGCCAGAGGTTCATCCATGCCTCATTATAAAAAACCTGTCCAGAGGTTTTATTACCTCTCTATTACCTTTCACAGCCTTGGGCCTTCTGATATAATGAGACTAAACACCTGTCATTCTCTGCTAGTTTGACCAGTAGACAGGATTCCCAGGACTTATAAGGCACCAATATCTGGGGATCCGGAGTTGGCAAAGGCAGACTTGTACTAAGCTTTCTCCTCTAATCCAACTATGTACACTGTTTGAGCTCCCTTATGGCCAATGTGAATGCACGCTTGTACAATGCTAGCAACTGTTAAGTCTTAATAGTGAGATGATGCCACATTCAACAAAATGTGGATAAAATAACAGTTTTTTTAAAAAAAGAAAAACGCTGTCAGCCTTAAAGATGTTGGCCAATGTACTTTGCATCATCTTTTGAAGAAGGAATGAGTTAGATAGGAACAAGGGACTAAGAAAAGAAGGAAAGGACAGTTCAGTAAAGTTGAAGGTTAGAAGATAATAAACTGGATTTTTTGAAAAAGCTCTCCCAGGCTGCACATTTGGTTTAAAGAGGGATTTTTGACTGCAAGAATACTGAAAGCCACTGGTTTAAATCATAGAAGGTTAGCATTGCTTTTGAATTTGTTAAATGCAAATAATCTGTCTCTCCACATCAAGTGTAAAATTGCATTCCATTTCATATCGTTACTTGGCAAATGAAGATGCTGTTAATTTTAGTTCCTTCTGACAAATAGATAAAGCTGGTATGTATGATTAATTTCACTTTATGAGAAGGCTCTTAGAATATAGTGCCTGCAAAAGAGATCTGAAACATAGAATTTGTATTGAATTATTCCGGGATGAGAGACTAACCCTCTGTGGATGGATTTAAAATATTGAGTTTTTTTTCTGACTACCAAACCTGTTACTCCCCATTGCTTTTATAGACTTCCCTGCTGTGAATTGGGTCATTCAGTTCGACTGTCCAGAGGATGCCAATACATACATTCACAGAGTTGGGAGAACAGCCAGGTATGATCTTCAGTTATTATGGCAGCCAGCTGAGGAACGTCAGGTCTTGGAGCTGAATCTAGTCCTCCTGTGACCAAAATCCAGCCCTCTCAGGTTCCTCACAAAACCACACCCTCTTCCCTATTACATCATTGTTTGATGATGTCCCATCATTTGTGTTGTTCAGATACCGCTTTTGAACCTCAGTTTACCAGTACTAAGGGATTTAAGCTAAAATACGGGCTGGTATTTTTTATCCTATCCTTTGGACTTTGGCTACACCCCTCATTCAGGCTGAATGAGTTTCTCCATCAGAGATCTGGGATTTGGTGTTTAATGGAAAATTGTCAAGTGCTTATAAAAAAGGCCATGAGCCCCATATTACACTAGATTAAATCAGTCTTCCAAACTGGACGCTCTCTAGTTGGGGAAGGGTGGACTCTGTTGGACAACAGATTCATCACATAAGCTGAGCCATGCAGTCTTTTAAGTGTGATAAAATTGTAATCCAATGCAGCTGGAGGGCAGATAGGAGAAGGCTGGATTATGTTAAATAGAACCTTATAACTGCTGGTGCATCTTGCTCTGTGTGCTTTAGATCACTTTGATAGTGATCCAAAGCAGTACACTAGCGGAGTTCTGTCAGGTTTTTCCGGTTGTACAAGCAGTGGCACATTGGTTCCTATCACCTTTAAGCACACCATTGTTCCTTAAAAAAAGTTGCCTAGTGTTGGATTTTACCCTTCTCCATAATCCAGAAATAAATATGTGCAAGTACAACATTATGTGCTCTAGCATGATGATACTGTTGGGTATTAGTCACAGTGTAGTACAGTCAGCCCTCCACATTCGCTGGTATCGAGGAAGCAGGGCCCCCACGTAAGTGGGAAAAATGCAAATATGAAATAGTGTGTGTGTGTGCATGTGTCTGTCTGTCTGTCTTTCAGAAGGGGGCCCAGGCATAGTGGTAGCAGTGGGCATCCAGGGTCCAAATCAGGTCAGGAAAAGGAGAGGAAAGGGAGTGGGCTGGCATGGTTGCCCTATACTTCCTCTCTCTTGCCATCTCCTTCCTTGGGCATGAGGGGCCATTGGGAGGGGATTTGTGGTACTGAGAAATGGGGCTGGAAGCTGTCCTTAGCTGGCAGGCAGCTGCTGGTGGAGTAAGAGGAGGACCAGAGGCAGGTTTTTAAAGGGCTGAACGACCTGAGGGGAGCCACTGAGAGGGAAGGTTCCTTCAGAAAAGAAGCTCTTGAGGTCGGGGGAGGGGTTAGAGAAACTCGCAAATAATAAAATCTGTGAAAGTTAAACCCGCAAATGTGGAGGGATGACTGCAGTAACTGTCTGGAATATACATTTTCCTGGGTTTTAAAATATTTATTCTATGCCTACATTAATTCTGGTTGGAATTCTGAGCCTCTTATTTGGATTACTGATCAGGTTTGTGCCTACTTTGCTTCTGTAGTGCTGCAGTATTTTTCTCTAGACCCTTCATTGGTATCTGTTTTGCATACAAATATTATGTTTACCATTAAGTATTCTTGCAGATCTTGTTGAAATGATCAGACTCATGTTTGGATTCACTGTAAGTCTGAATTAGGGTGGGGGAGAGGGGAATAAGTAAGCAGCAAGTCGTTTCTGAAGCACTCTGCGGTTGCTTGTTAGGAAACTGAGTATATCGTATTTAATTTATTAAGCTTCTAGTGCTTATGACAGCAGAGAAGAGTGACAGCAGAGAGTCTGTGGAGAGTCAGAAAACTAGGGTAGAGATAGAAAATTTCTTTTAAAAACATAAAAATATGTCACAGTTTTGGGGGCATTTTAAAGGGAAATGTTCAATGAAAACTGAAATACCAACAATACTTACTTATCTATCCATACCAAGTATTTCTGCCTACTGAATGCATTTGATTTATCACTTCTGTTTTTTTCCAACTTCCCCACAAGGGCCCAGAAATCATGGAAGCATAGAATCAGAGGAGTTAGAAGTATCCACAAGGGCCATCCAGTCCAGTCCTTTCTCATATGGGAATATACAGCTAAAGCACTTCCAGAGATGACCATCCAGTTTATGCTCCATCACCCCAGAACAGTCTGTTCTAGTGCTAAACAGCTGTTACTGTGAGGATGCTGTTTCTAATGTTTATGTTGAATCTTTTTGTTATTTGAATTCATTGGTTTGTGTCCTGGTCTCTGGAACAGCAGAAAACAAGCTTGCTCTATCTTCTAAATGACATCCCTTAAAATATTTACAAATGACAATCATAATCCCTCTCAGTCTTCTCTTTGCCAAGCTAAACATATCCAGCTCCCTAAACCATTTGTCATAAGTCTTGATTTTCAGACACCAACATCTTGGTTGCCCAGAATTGGACACAGTATGCCAGATGCATAATAGAGGGGCACTGTTGCTTTCCTTGATCTGGACACTGCACTCCTGTCAATGCAACCTAGAATTGCATTGACTCTTTGGCTACTCATCATACTCATCTTAGCCCAGATCATTTTCACTTATAGTGTTGTCAAACTACACATCACTCATCCTGTATTTATGCTTTTTTCCCTACGCAAATGTAATACCATGCATTTATCCCTTTTGAAATTCATTTTGTTAGTTGTGGCCAAGTTCTCCAGTCGGTGAAGGTCATTTCGAATTCTGATCCTGTCTTCTGGGGTATTAGCTATGCCTCATAATTCAATGTCATCTGCAAATTTGATAAGCATGCCTTTATTTCATCATCTAAGCAATTTATAAAGATGTTGAACAACACTGGGCTTAGGATTGTGACACCCAATTGGATGCTTCTCTCCACGTTGAGAGATGGAGGATCAAATTGAGATCTAATTGTAGTTGTTTTGCCCTGCCTTTTGATGCAAAAGTTCCTCAAGGCGGCCTGCAATATGACTTTTTAAACTAGTAAAATATACAATTAAGTGAAATATGAGCACAAAACATTTAAAAAACAGCAACTGTAAAAACTTGAAAAGCATGGAGGCCCTTTTTTTTAATTCAATGGAGAAGATCCAGATCTTTAAGACCTGTTCAGGAGGAAGCTGTGCACACATCTATAGTAGTCTGTTTCATTAGGAGGAGGCCATTAGGGGACAAATGAACAGAACCTGTGTGGGCAGTTTCAGGAGCTAGGCAGGTTCATACAACTGCATGCAATTTGTCAAGTTACCTGGTTCCAAGCTATTTAGATTTTTAAACCAGGGCTTTAAATTGGACACTTGCAACCATTGCAGCTGGATCAGAGCTGATTTGGATGGGCGTCTTTCAGGAGTGCTTTAGTTGTGTATTACTGCTTGACAGGTTGGGCTAGATAGTCCTTGAGGTCCCTTCCAAATCTGTGATCCTGATTACCTGGGCTATCCAAGCAACCCAATGGCTACACCAACCTAAAGCTCCTGCAGTCTCATGTTGAGCATGTTACAGTCAACATGTAAGTGTAGTCTGGAGCGTGGATGGTTGTAGCAAGGTCTTTCTTCTCCAGATCAGGATTCAGCTGGTGAATCGAATGCAAACCAAAGGATCCTCAGATATCAATACTACCAGCACTTTTATAATTAGTGTCAAGTGCAGAAGAACCTTCAGGCTGTATGTTTGATCCCTGAGGGCCAATGCAGTATTGGTCTCATATCTCCATCCAGATCATAGAATCATAGAGTCATAGAATCATGGAGTTGGAAGGGACCACAGGGGCTATCTGGTCCAACCCCCTGCCATGCAGGAAAACACATCAAAGCACTCCCAACAGATGGCCATCCAGCCTCTGCTTAAAAACGTCCGAAGAAGGAGACTCCACCACATTCCAACGCAGCATATTCCACTGCCGGACAGCTATCACAGGAAGTTCTTCCTGAGGTTCAGGTGGAATCTCTTTTCTTGCAGTTTGAATCCATTGCTCCTTGTCCTGGTTTCTGGAGCAGTGGAAAAAAAGCCTGATGTGACATTCCTTCAAATATTTAAACATGGTTATCATGCCCCCTCTTACCCTTCTCTTCTGCAGACTAAACATACCCAGCTCCCTAAGCTGGTCCTCATAGGGCATACCTTCCAGACCCTTCACTGTTTAGGTTGCCTTCCTCTGAACACATTCCAGCTTGTCAATATCCTTCTTGAAATGAGGTGCAGAGAACTGGACAGTATGCCAGATGAGGTCTGACCAAAGTGGAATGTAGTGGTACTATTACTTTCCTTGATATAGATACCTTTTGATGCAACCAAGAATTGTGTTGGCTTTCTTGGCTGACATATCACACTGCTGACTCATGTTCAGCTTGTGGTCTACCAAGATTCTTAGATTCCTTTCACATGTACTGTTGTCCAGCCAGGTGTGTCCCATGCTATATTTGTGCATTTATTCTTTCTGCTCAAGTGTAGAACCTTACGTTTCCTTGAAATTCATTTTGTTAGCTTTGACCCAGCTCTCCAATCTTTTACGGTCATTTTGAATTTTGATCCTGTTCTCTGGGGTATTAGCAACCCTTCTATTCCCTCATCCAAATCATTGATAATGATGTTGAATATCACTGGACCCAGGACAGAACCCTGTGGCACCCACCCCACTAGTTGCTTTTGTCCAGGATGAAGAGAAGTCATTGGTGAGTACCTTTGGGGTTAGTTCAGTCAACCAGTCACAAATCCACCCAACACTAGCACTATCTAGTCCTCATTTCACTAGCTTGTTTGCAAGAATATCGTGGAGAACTTTGTCAAAGGCCTGAAATCAAGATATGCTACATCCACAGCATTCTCTGTCTGTCAAGCTTGTAACTTTATCATAAGAAGAGATAAGTCTGGTATTGCTTATTTTTGAGAAACCCGTGTTGACTTATAGTGATCACAGCCTTGTTGTCTAAGTAATTACAAACTGTCTGTTTAATGATCTACTCTAAAATCTTTCTGGGTATTGATGTCAGGCTGACTGGGCGATAATTATTTGGGTCCTCATTTTTTCCCTTCTTGAAGATAGGGACAACATTAGCCCTCCTCCAGTGTGCTGGGACTTCTCCTGTTCTCCAAAAATTCTCAAAGATTATCACCAGCGGTTCTGAAATTACCTCTGCCAGTTCTTTTAATATCTTTGGATGTAGTTCATCTGGCCCTAGACACTTGATTTCATTTAGAGTAGCCAGATATTCCTGTACTACTTCTCTACCTATTCTGTACTGCATTTCTCCCACTTCCCCACCTGCTCCCCACCCCTTAGGTTGAGTACTTTTTTCCTTATGGGAGAAAACTGAGGCAAAGAAGGTGTTGAGTAGTTTTGCCTTTTCTCTGCCCCCTGTTAGGACTTGGTCATCTTCTCCATGCAGCAACCCTATCATTTCCTTGTTTTTCCATTTGCTGCAGACATATCTAAAAAAGCCCTTTTTGTTGTTTTTAATCTCTCTGGCAAGCCTGAGTTCGTTTTGTGGTTTAGCTTTTCTGACTTTTTCCCTACGTATCCTGGCTATTTATTTGAATTCCTCTTTGGTGATTTTTCTGTTCAATTTCTTGTACATGTTTCTTTAACACTTAGCTCAGCTGTGAGATCAGTATATAAGGAAAAGAACATCAATAGCTGAATGGTGCAATAATGGTGTAGTTTGCTTGGAGGAATACTGATTATTCAGATCAGTTCTAGTTAAGATAGAAACAGCTTTTGTCTCTTTGGTGGATTAGAGGGGGAGGAGCTGATTCTTTTGGACCTTTTTTTGCTAGCATTCAGTTCCATTGGTCATAGTATTCTTAGCCTGTTTGGCTAACATGAGACTTGGGGGCCTTGTTTTGTGGGGATTCCAGTCTTGTTTGGTTATCAAAATGCCTATGCTGAGAGTTGTTGGTTGGCCTAGTGGCTGTTAGCTTATGTGGTTCTTTTAGGCTCAATATTATTCCCTTTCCATTTTAACATTCACATCAAGGCACAGGGAGAAATCATGTAGAGTTTTTGGACTGAGTCTCATCTCTGTGTTGATGAAACACAGCTCTGTCTTTTTCAGCTGATGCAAAGGAGGCTGTGGAAGGTCCGAACTCTTGTCCAAATGGTGTGAGGGATGTGGAGGCTCAATCCAATTTTGTTGGTTAATAGTCAAAGTCAGCCTGGACTGATTTAGAACTATAGTGGGTAAAACTGTGCTTCCTCTGAAAGGTTTCTCAGCTTGACAGTGAGGCAGAACTGCTCCTGAGATTCTAGGTGGCTGCTTTGACTATGAGCAGTTCTGGTGAGCTTCAGGTGGTGCTCCAACGGCACCATTTCCGAGGGAAGGTGAGCTTGGCTGCTGTAATCTCCTTTCATTTAGACTACAGTAGTGCACTTTACACGGGGCTGCCCTAGGGAATGTTTTGAAGCTACATGTAGTACAAAAAGTGATGGTCAAACAAATATCTGAGATACATATCAGGGGACTTATACCCCCCATCTTGAACCAGCTGCGCTGGTTTCCAGTTTGTTTCTGAGCCCATTTTGAGGTACCAGCTTTGACTTACAATGTTCTAAATGGCCTGAGGCCTGGTTATCTGAAATACTGCCCCCTAAGGGAAGAAGCTGCCTGTATCATGAGATCTGCATTAGAAAATGACTGTTTCTGGATGTTGTATGCCATCGGCCCCAACTGTACTATGGTGAGGGCTGCATGTTCCTGCTCTAATACGTATTACACATCCCTGCTGTGATTGATGTTGAAGCAAGACCACCAGTAAGGTGAGATCAATGCACTTGGAGCTGCATTTAAATGTCCGGTTGAAGTACACTGACTTGTTTGAAGCACCAATCTTTTCCTTCTGTTCTGCTTCTTTTTTTTTTTTTATTGTTGTTTTAGTTCGTCAAGTCCAACAGGGTCTGTTTTTACTTTTATGCATCTGAGCCCCTTTGGGAAACAATTTACTAAAAAGCAGGACCAAAATACAGTAAATATATAATAATTTTTTAAAAAAGAGAGAGAATCTCTCCCTCTCTCTCTGTTATGGCTTCTAACCAATGAACAGCTGCATGAGGAATACATTAGTGGGGGTAAAGGAGAAGGAAAGGCTGAGAAGGGAAGGAAAATGAGTACAGATGGGGTGGGAATGCTTTTCTGATTGTTTTAAGTGTGGTTTTTTTTAAAAAAAACTTTTTACAGGCAGTCTTAAGGAGTGTTTATGACTATCTGTTTTTATTTGCTGTACCTTATTTTGAGAGCCCTATGGATCTAATGACGAAATAAATAAAATAAAAAATGAAGGTCCCCTTTCAGAATAATTCTATATTTCAGGCTGCATTCCACCCTATATCTGCTTACTCAAGAGGAAGTCCGATTACTCTCAGTGGTATTTATTTCTGACTGTGTTACTGAGTAAGGTCAGTATGATCAAGTCACTATGAGTGTTCCTATGTTTCCGATGAGATATAGCTCCAGCTACAAAGTTCAGTACTGCTCCAGAAGAATTGTCTACCTTTCAATGCTGGAAGACCTAGTACATGTTCATCTCGCCTCACCTGGGAGTGTGGGCCCTGGGTGGGTCCAGCTACAAAGGCTGCTGAAAGTACACAGAGGCTAGTGATGGGGAAAAGAAAGATGGGGCAAAACGCCTTTAACCTGGGTGAACTTGGCTACTTTGACAGTTAATAATGCTGTTGAAGTTCTGAGTACTATGGCTTACACCTTTATAATTTTTTTCTTCCAAATTGACTCTAAATGTTCTCAGTATGACCACATTTCTTAAAAGATAGCACAAATTAGTGAACAAGGTAGTGATGTATCTTTGAAAAAAAAAACTACATAAAAATTAAACAGACAGTTTCAGTAATCATTAATGAGGTTAGAGATAATTAGAAAATTTCATGGACTGTGTGAGATCATAATTCCGTAGAGTGAAAGCTAAATTAAATACATATCCTAATTAGAAATCATTGTGCTATCTGTAATTAAAACTGGGTGGAGAGCAACTATTTAAAGTCTGAAATCAAATTAATAGGTATGTATGGAAATTTAGACTAAATCTGAAGCATTTTGAGTATAAGTGTTGTGGATTGAACTTTCCTGGGGGAAAAGGTTACAACATTTGGGCATTTTAGTGTAGAAAAAGGAAAGATGGGGAGACATGGTAGAAGTATACAAAACTATGCATGTGGAAAATGTATATCTTGTATCTCATAATCCTAGAACCAAGATCATTCACTGAGTTTTAGGGGATTTGGAGCAGATTAAAAGAAAATGTGTTATACAAACCTCATTGTGGAATTAGCTACTGCAGCAGTAGTGATGTCTATCAACCTGGACAGCTTTAAAAGGGAATTGGACAAATTCATAGAGGATGGGATTATCAATGGCTACCAGTTATGCAGTATATATAATCTTGCCAGTATTAGAGGTACTATGCATCTATATTCCATTTGCTGGAAGCATGAACAGGAAACTTGCATTCTTGTCAGTGATTGGGGGCTTCCTGCTTGGCCAGAATAGTGGACACTATAAGAACTTGATGGTTCCTGATATAATCCTTCTATGCTTGCTTGTATGTACAGTTTTTAAAAAAATTGTGCAGGGATACATACAAGGGGTTTCCTTTTTTCCATCCCCAAATCCTGATGGG
Source organism: Cyclura pinguis (assembly GCA_030412105.1). Classification (NCBI taxonomy): domain Eukaryota; kingdom Metazoa; phylum Chordata; class Lepidosauria; order Squamata; family Iguanidae; genus Cyclura; species Cyclura pinguis. Next base: position 263,873,213 of record CM059601.1, on the reverse strand, counting down.
TTCCTCAATGCAGACATCAGTTCAAACCACAGTTTTCTCTATACCTGATGGAGAATCGAAACCATGGTTTTAGCTTTGGTTTAAGAGGCTGTTGTTTCTGTTCTGTTTTTTGGATTGACTGCCAGCTGTGATATGATTATTCAGACCCCATGTAAACCTGTGGTTAAGTTTCTTTAACTGTTCTTTGGTGTGATATCTGTACCAAGCTGCTCACAGGCCTAGAATGACCTCCTGTTTCCTTTCTATAGCTGATTAAGTCTTTAATTATCTAAAAACCTAGAAAAATGAGTATAAGTCAGTGTGTCTCCAAATAGTAAAGCAGAAAAAAATCTTTACTTTTGCATCTGTGCTTATTTTAGTTTTCAGAGTAATTTAGAATGACTTCCAGAATCAGAGATGCTATCTCACATGTTCAGTTGCTGGTGAATAATTTTGTTTTATCAAGTGGTACCAAAGATAAGGTTAAATTGAGATATTTCTAAGAAGCAGGGAATACCTGATTGTGGCTTAAAAATAAAATCCTGTAAAAAGGTTTCCATTTGTTTCTTAGGAATATTCAGTCTTCAGGACCATTTTTCTTTAGACAAATTACCATTAATATTTTCTTGACCTCTGGTTTGGTATAGTGCTAATACCTATGGAAGAGTAGAACTGGAGTATCTTCATGCAGACTTTTTGAAACATTAAAAATGTAGATTTTCTCAAATCTGATGTTTGCTTTACTCATGTCACTTCTGTTTGGGAAGCCCATTTCAATTGCATTTTATATAATAGAATAGAATACCACTAGAGGACAGCAGTAGGTAGGTTACAGTTTTGCAAGACAGTGTTAATATATTTCTATATATTCAAACATTACCTTTTTGATGCATACTTTAAACAGCGTAAGTGAAGATCTAAAACTCATTGTTTCCATGCAGCAACGTAATATTTAAAATATATGATAATGGTGTGTATTTGTGTGCTTAATTGAACATTGGTCTTTATTTTTTTTACATAGTTTTTAGAATTTGAATTGTATATTTATTTACATAATGTTTTTATAATTTACATAATGTTGTTTAATGCCCCAGGCCCTGGTTGGTGGTGTTCATATTCAAAAGATATGCTAATAGTTTGAATTGGCTACTGCTTGCTTTTCCATATACATTTGATTGGAGGTGTTGGTTCACTCCCATGTAATGTATGAGCTAGCGAAGCATTCTGGTTTGTGATCAAACTGTGGTTTGCACAAATCACAATCCAGTGTGTTTCAGCAAAATGGAAACATAAGATTTGTGTCAGATTGTGACTGGAAGCTTCTGATATCTCTTTTTTGCAAGAGGTGGTAGAAGAGACAAGCATCGGCTTAGGGCTTATGCTTGTTCAGTCTCAATGTAACCTATAAGATACCCTGCTGTATGTTCTGCTCTGAATATAGGATCAGGCTCTGGGCTTTTACTACAAGTTGCTCAGTAGGAACTGAGTGGCTACTGGGCTGGAAAATTTTTATGAAAGAATTCATAGAAAAGGACGCTGCTTGGCTCTTTCTCGCCAGTTCTAAAACTGCTGGAACAATTATCTTAGTGTACTTAGAAGATCTAGCAAAAAGACTTCCAGTTGTTGTTGCTGTTGCTGCTGCAGTTGCTGGTGTTGACAGAGGGCTGAAAACAGCCTCAGAGGGAATACTACAGTTACTCTTTGTAAGTCTGTGCGACGAAAACTAAAGAAGGGAAAGGTTAGGATATTAATGAAACAGTGTGTAGTGGAAAATTATGACTTAATGGCCAACTGTTACAGTCAAGATTAGATTAGTCAAGCAGATTTTTTTAAAAAATGAATTGTTTTGCATTTTGTTTGTTTTTACAAAATATGTGTACCTTGTATGGTAGGTCTGCTTTTATGATCTTTACTATTGCTCAGTCAGTATGTAGAAACAGTGAATTTTTCAGAGATATGGAGTCTGCTGAGAAATGCGCTCGCATGTCTTGGAAAACAGGCAAAGAAGGTGACTAATTACGCTCCTTAAATTGTGCCAACAGTATTGGTTATACCAGGGCTAGGGAGTGTGAGGTCTTCCAGATGTTGTTGAACATCAGCTCTCAGCATTCCTCACCATGATTAATTCTAAGTCTGATGGGACTGACCAGTCCAGCAGCCTTTAGACGCCCATATGTTTACCAGCTATGGACAGCACTGACTGACTGTGGTGCTGCGATATCAAGCACTGGGCTTTCCTCATTCGAACTGGAGATGCTAGGGACTGAACTTGGGTCTTTATGCATTTAAAGCATGGATCAGAAAGATGAAGCCATCCAAATGTTGTTGCATTGCAAGTTTCAGCAGCATAGCCAATGGTAAAGAATTCTGGGAGTTGCAGTTCAACAACAAATGGAAGACCACATGATTTCCCATTGGTGACACATGTGTTCTGGTACTGAGCTGTATAGGTGAGTTCAAATGCATTTTGATCTCCAGTTTTTAAAATGAATTATAGGCATGTAATGTACAATAGAGCTCGGATGTGTGAATGTAGACATTGATCCACTGTTGTTGATGGATGCTTTCAGATTGTAATGATCCGAATGAGTGCTTTCTCACTAGTAGGCAATTGCCTATAATGAACAGAGCAGTGGTCTGAGGTCGCTTATGATTGACAAATCTTCCATTTCTTGAAGAGTGGAAACATCTTAATTTTTAAGAAATGGATCGTACTTGTGAAATAAACTATTTCTGGTTAATGGAAGCTGACTGATATAGAGGCGGTCTGGTATAGGAATGATAAGTAATCATATATTTCAGCTTAAAGTTGTTAGAGGCACATTTCCGATCTCTTAGGGGACAGGATGGCCCGTAAGTGATCATTTAGTGAGGATAGGATGATTTAAAGGAGAAGGTAATCTAATTACCCAATTATTTTTAAAAACAGCAAAACTTCACCCCCTGCAGTGTCTGAAAGGTTTTTCATGGAGACAATTTAAAGTAGGAGATCCACAAATTCTGAAATTCGAAAGCTATCATGCTTTATCTAAAGAACAGAAAGCTGTCTGTGCTAGTTCCATACAAGTAGTGCCCACAAGATCTTTGTTTAGTGAATTTAATTGGTGGCTTTTGGAGAAAACTGAAATTTTCAGTGCTGTCTTTTTATTTTTTAAGCAACAGAAATTTACCAGACACAGTTATGATGATAGTAACTTGCCACTTTGTGCGGCATGTTTTTCTACAATCTGGCAAGAACTTCTTCCTTTCTCTGGCACTCTAGAAAGACTTGTCACTTGATAATGTTTTGACTATCTTGGAAGTGGCCAGAAAGCAGCCTGACATTTCACATCTTCCCAAGTGTATGGGGATCTGATGATGAGCAAGAATTTAACCCCTTTCTTCTGTAGCCACCCTGAAGCTGATGTTTGCATTTTAAATCAGCAACTGTCCTGCAGTGAGGAATATAATGTCACATCTGGTTTGGATCTCAGCGGGGCTTTTAAAATTTGCTGAACCATGTTGAAAATCAGTGAAGAAAATGATTCCTCTCCCCTCTTTCTTTCTTGCCTAGGTACAAAGAAGGTGGGGAAGCTCTGCTTGTCTTGATCCCTTCAGAGGAAAATGGCATGATTCAGCAGCTGTCACAGAAGAAAGTTCCCATCAACAAAATCAAGTAAATTCTTCAGCAGTTTTTCCTAATCTAGTTGTTTTTGACTCTCTTTCTCCTCTTCCCCTGACACAACTTCATTCATTGTTGTTGTCGTCATACTGTGCCTTCAGCTTGTTTCTGATTTATGGTAACCGTAAGGCAAACCTGTTATGGGGTTTTCTTGGCAAGATTTGTGCAGAAGGGAGTTTGCGTTTGCCTTCTTCTGAGGTAGAGAGAGTATGACTTGCTGAAGGTCACCTAGTGGGTTTCCATGGGGGGATTTGAACCCTAATCTCCAGAGTCATTGTCCAGTGCTCAAACTACTACACCACACTTGTTACTCTAAGAGATGGGAGATGTTGGGATCCACCCACAATGTACCTTAGAATCTGAGGGAATTACAGCTCAAAGGAGGCCTGTAAGAGGAGGATAATGGCAGGATCTTTTCACCTATGTGCATGTATACTAGTACTAACTATAGAGAGGACTCCAGTTAAAGTTAACAAATTATTTTATTTGAATTGAGAAACATGTGAGAAATCAGACACTCTTAAGACCCATGCAAGGCTGTTGGAAAGTGAGGCTAGAAAGGTTGGATAGAGAGAGATTGGGTGGAAAAGGTGATAGTTACCAGTTCTGATGAAGGGATCACAGTGGAGGGATTCAGACAGCATCAGAGGGTAGCATGAAGGAATGGCAGTCTGGGGCACACTGCATTCTACAATTGGCTGGAATTGAAGCTAGGTTTTTTATTTGCTGTTTCACACTTTGAATGGGTACGTTGATGAAACCATAATAGCTTTCCCATGGGACTGACAAAGGGATCTGGAATGGACTGATTGCTTAACTCCAGAGTGACAGAACATTGATGGGACTCATGATGGTGTCTTACTGTTCAGTCAGATAGAGTGTATAGGGGAGATCTCCATGGGGTGAGATTGAGGGATGAGCTCTGATTGCTCACCAATCTGGGCAGTTTGTCTTTCACTGTATTCAAAAATGCCAAGAGCCTGAAGTGGTGAAGAGATTAGCACAAACCCATCAGTGTTGGGTTTTCTGCATAATCTTATCTGAAGTTTCATGACCCTGAACATGTTTTCCAGCCAGCGTGACCCCGATTGCGTTCTCCAGTCATTAATAAATTCAATTTATGACAATTGCATAGAAAACACATGTTCTGAGAGGTAGCTAGGGCTTTTCTTGGGGAAATGGGGATGTATCCAGGATCAGCACAGAACTACAGGGGTCTAGGCTGCTAATTGTTTCATACTAATTCATAATGAAATGAAATGAAATGAAATGTTTGGGTGGGGTTAACTATAGTGCCGAAAATTCTGTGGAAGTGGTTGAGAGTTGCAGTGGTGTGTCTTGCCTTTTAATTTTCCTGGTAAAAATAAAGTTTGAAAGAGAGAACTTGCAAGTGCTATTGCTATCAGAGGTAAGCATACCTATGTAAAGTTTTTTCTTAATTATGCTTTAAGTGTTGCCTTCAAAAAAACTGTTGAATCCTCTTTCCATTTTTTGCTGTTGAGGAATAGAGCATTGAATTCAGATTTGAGACAAAAATGTTCCACTATCAGAACTGTGTCTCCAGTTTAAATTCAGGAAAAATTATATAATTCAGAACTGCTATATGAAGTTTGGGAAACATTTCTAAAATATGTACTTCCTAAGGTTCTGTATTAAAGTCCTAATCTGAAATATGGCTGTGTTTGGTCTGCAGTATTAGTATATCTCTAGCCCTTTTCCTTGGAGGAAAACTCAGCTGAGTGCACTGATAGTCTCTTTTCTTCACTCATCATGACAGCTGTTTTGTACTTCAATGCATCTGAACCTAATTACCATTTGGTGCCTCAGCCACTCAATAGGCACTGAAATTGGTCCATAAGCTGTGCTGAAATAGCTGTTGGCTTCCAGTAATACTGTTAACAATACTGTTTTAAATCATGAATAGTAAAACGGGAATATAGTAAAGCTTGCAAATCCTTGCAAATGGTACTTTTCTTAAAGGTATATAATGGCTCACAAAGGTCATTTAAACAGTAGAGCCATAGTTTATTGCAGAAAGGAGCTCATTTTTGTAGTGACTTAATAGGCTACGGCAGACTGTCTTTGTACCTTTAGGCATTATGTCCAAATTCCAACTAGAACTGTCTTACTGTGTTCATTATTTCACCTTTTCCATTGTCCAAATGTAAAAGAGGCCAGTGGGCTTGTGGAGAACATTCTTGCAAAATACTCTGCACATGGCAAGTTGAACCCCCCAAATCATTCTACTACATTGGGTGAGTTAGTGAATGGTACCATCCATCTATGTCAAGGTGCATAGTGCCCCAAACTAGTTAGTGTAATTTTGTATGAGAGTCACAAACCAACCAACCAATCCTCAAATACCTCTTGCTATGCGTAGCAGTAAGAATACAAAAGTAACAGGTCAAGCTGCTGCTGCTGCTGCTGCTGCTGCTGCTGCTGCTGCTGCTATTATTGTTATTGTTATTGTTGTTATTATTATTATTATTGGCTTTTCATGATACCCAGTCTCTGCTGAATGTGCTATTCACCTCACTCTGTCTAACAGTAGGGCCAGCCTTTCAGGGTTGTATGTATTTGGCACATATACAGGAAAGGGCTAACAGAATACTTTACGTCTGTTGCAGAATTCAGCATCGTAAACATTTCTGTGTTCATGGTCTTTGAAATAAAAAAGGCCACTTATAAGCCAAGTCTGGTGCATCTCAGGAGTGTAATTCTGGTACAACATGGGCCTGGCGTATAAAACGCCCCAGGTTCAGTCTTTGCATCTCCACAGAGGGTTGTGAAAGATCTCTGTTTGAACTGGCAAAAGTAAGCTGCCAGGCAGAGGAGACAGTATTCAGCTGGGTGATGCAGAGAAGAGTTTGATAGGATTTCCAGTAGTTAAGGCTTCAGTGTCCTATATAACTCCTTCCTTCTCCCCTTGTGTAACAGAGGCAGAATAATCTATCTGAAAGAATGTAAATCGACTTAATTTATAGGGTTTATATAGGTTTCAGAATTCTGCTTTGTGCAGCTTTCAAGTTCCTAAGCACTGATTAAATTTCAGGGAACTATATGATGGAAGTTGGGAGCCCAAAGGATCAAGTAGGGAGTGGGGGAGCAACATCCTGAATTGAGGAAATATGCTCATTTCCCAGGCTGAGCTGCAGTTTGAACAGGAAGCCTTTATGGCAAGGGTGGGCAATGTGTGACTTGTGGGCTGCTAGTGCTTCCACTGACCATTTTTGTGGCTGCCATTTTCTTGTTGAAATAAGTTGCCATACTACTGGCATAAAAGCTGCTGTTTCAGTTTTGTAAACAAGAGGTGGGGAGCGTCCACATGGTTTGCAAGTTGAATAGTGCTTCTGGAAGCCTTGCATAAATCAGCTTGAAAACAAGATGTGTTCTTTCTATAACCTATTTGAAAAAGAAAACTGTACCATGTTTTGTATTTTTGGTGTCTTTTAGTACTGCAGCACTGAATTTGGAGCTGGCACAGATAAGGTGCATCCCCTGGTAGATTCAGAGAGAGGCAGTGAAAGTATAAATTTTCTAGTATTTGCCTACCCCTGCTTTGTAGCCTTTTCTTTTTAGGATAGGCAAAAGCTAGCCTGGATGGACTTGAGCTATTCTGGTATCAAGGAATGCTCCCTAAGGAGATGTTCCCATTAGAACCCCTGATATCCCACCATGTGGGGTGGCCATATACTAAGTTGCACATCGCCATTTCAAGCCCTGGTAAAATATGCAAACCTGTGAAAGGGACTGAGGGAAGCAGGAGTGCCTCCATGTTCCATCCTTTTGTGTCTTTCTCCAGGAGGGCAGCTGCAATAGCTGTCTTCCCTTTTCAGTTTATGCAATAAAAGAAACTGGAATTGCCTTTAAAAAAGAGGCAGTCCTCCTGTTCTGTAGCCAGCTTATTCCACTGTTGTACTGTGTTGATGGGACGTTTTCTCTTTATCTCTCTCTGTAGAATTTTAAAACATGACTTGTCTTATCCAGAGCATGTGGAAGGAGTAATTTCTTTTGACTACCTTCTTTTCTGATAGCTTTCCAAATACTGAAGAGGTTATTGGCATTATCCCTTCTGCTGCTCACACCAATCAATAATGTTTCCTCCTCTCCAAGCTAAACCTACATTTTTTTAAAAGACAGTTTCATAGGATTTGCCCTGCAGTCCCTGTATTGCTTTGTGCCCCTCCCCTGTGTTTTTTTTTTCCAACTTACTAATATTCCTTTGAGCTATTTGATGCCTATAGCTCAAAACAGCATTCCAGTCAGGTCACACAGATGCTGGACGAAATTGTAGTATGATTTTGTCGGTCTTGGCAACCATTCTCCAGCTGATAAAACTTAAAAATGACATTGGCCTTCCCAGCTGTAGAATCACATTTCTGGCTCTTTCTTGGTTTGTTTACACACTGTGTAGCTTCTGCCTCTTTCTGTGGTCTCTAGTTCTTTCCTCTCTTGTATCTTTTTTCTTCTTTTCCTGTGTTCATTAAATTGTATCTTGTTGAATTTTTATGTGGATAAGCACTTTCCCAGTTCTCCGACTCATGCGAGAGTAAAAGAGCAGGGCTGTCTAACATGGAAGTGTGTGTTTTTTGTATGACATATCAGAGGTAGAACTTTGTCCTAAGCTTAATTTACAGATATTCATTGCTGAGTTAATAAGCAAATCCATTTTTACTTGATCTTATGTTGTGGAGCTCAAAAGGGGGTTTATGTATAGTTCTCTATCAAAGCAGTGTAGAAGGAAGTCCTGGGAGGCTACACTTATCGGTCTGCTTTTGACATAATGGTTGAAGGGGTTTAGTGTGTTTGCAGGTTTATGGGCAAATTTGGAGAGATGCAGATTAGAAATGGCAGAGAAGGGGCTTTGTGTGGATCCTTAATGTTCTGATGGAGGAGACGACTTATATGTGAAGGTTTTAAAAGGCTTGATATGCCCTGTTGGCTGTAGAGTTGTTCTTCTTGTTGTCATTAGAATCATAGAATCATAGAATCATAGAAATGTAGAGTTGGAAGAGACCACACGGGCCATCCGGTCCAACCCCCTGCCATGCAGGAACACCCTCAAAGCACTCCCGACAGATGGCCATCCAGCCTCTGCTTAAAAACTTCCAAAGAAGGAGACTCCACCACACTCCGAGGCAGCATGTTCCACTGCCGGACAGCCCTGACTGTCAAGAAGTTCTTCCTGAGGTTCAGGTGGAATCTCCTTTCCTGCAGCTTGAATCCATTGCTCTTTGTCCTGGTCTCTGGAGCGGCAGAAAACAAGCCCTCTCCCTCCTCTACATGGCATCCCTTCAAATATTTAAACATGGCTATCATGTCCCCTCTTAACCTTCTCTTCTGCAGACTGAACATACCCAGCTCTCTAAGTCTATCCTCATAGGGCTTGGCTTCCAGGCCCTTCACCATTTTGGTCGCCCTCCTGTGGACCTGCTCCAGCTTGACCATGTCCTTCTTGAATTGGGGTGCCCAGAACTGGACACAGTATTCAAGATGAGGTCTAACCAAAGCAGAGTAGAGTGGTACCAGTACCTCCCTCGATCTAGACACCATACTCCTATTGATGCAGCCGAGAATTGCATTGGCTTTCTTGGCTGCCACATCACACTGCTGACTCATGTTCAGCCTTCAAGTTGTTTCTGACTTACGTAGGCCTTAACGTGAACCTATCACGCATTTTTCTTGGGAAGATTTGTTCAGAGGGGATTTCTTCTTCTCAGGTTGAGCGAGTGTAACTTGCCCAGGGTGACACAGAGGGTTTCCATGTCCAAGTGGGGATTTGATCCCTGGTCTCAGAGTCATGATTCAGTGCCCAAACCACTACACAATGCTAACTCCCATGGTATAAATTACAAAATACTAGTTATCAGATTTCCGTGTAATAATAGGCTTCTACTGTAAATTTATGATTTGTACCAATCACTAAGTATGTGATTGTATGGATTTTGCCCTGTGGGGCCTGGTGGGCTGAGAGGCAATAAGAAACATGTAACTACTAGTATATATACCTGGTGTTGCTAGAGATTTTATTTTCTCATAGGTAATACTTGTTAGAAAGATTTGAGATCCTGTGTCTCTAATTCCCCGAACTGTCTTGTCCAGTACCTGTGACTTTCCCCCATATACCCTAATCCAATCTGTATTCAGAGATTAACATGCAGAGGGTGGGTTCCTGAGGGAATACACTACCCTCCTCCTCCTTGCTGCTAGACCTCATCTCCATAGCAACTGGCCTATTCTATGGCTGAGAGTTCTAAAGGCCCCTCTCTAAACTGCAAAGCCCAGAATTCCGTAGAATCTTCTCAGGCAGCCAATCATATGGCGTCTTCTCCTCAGCCAATCATATGAGGTCTTTGCCCGACACAGACAAACAAACAAAAACTTTGACTTTTATATAGTAGATAATTAAAACTATACATGCACATACACACACATATATAAACATACATAGACATTATAGAGTTAATAGTTTGCTCTTCAGTCCAAGATGCAGGAATTAACATTATGCTACAGCTGTTGAAATGGAATAGTTTTATGCTGAAGGAAGAGGGGTCATGAAAAGACTAAAGACTTTTCTGACACCACGTTCAGCAAAAACTGGTGCTCTCTTTCTACGTGATTATTTTGAATTAGGATGGTTAAACTTTGGTATTACATCTGAATGCAGTAGCAAAAAAATAATAAAAAAAAATCCAGTGTAGTGGCCTCTGTACTGTAGACAGGTACATAGGTTGTTGCCTTATGTCCCTACAGATTTGTAAGATTAGCTGACTGTATTACCGAGAGCGTGCGTAGTGTAGCGATTTGAGCGTTGCACTACAATCCCGGAGATGCGGGTGTTCAATTCCTCGCTTGGCCATGGCAACCCACTGAGTAACCTTTTCTGAGGGCACTCTAAGCCACCAGAAAACTCCATGATAAATTTGACGTAGGGGTGCCATAAATTGGAAACAGCTTGAAGACATACAACAACAATTATTGATTGAACTGCAGCCTAGAGGGAGCTTCTGAGCCCCAGGGCCTAATCTGTCTGAGTTTGTTCAGGGACCGTACTAGTCAGTGGCTACCGAAGCAGTTGAAGGGCCTAAGTCTGGTTCCCAGAGGTTCTGGTATGAGACACACCTCACCCACCATGCTCAGTGCTTTACCCAAAGCCAGACTTCTTATTTTCAACAGTGTTGCTGCAATTTTCTCCAGGACATTGTCTTTACTTTTTCAAAGCTTAACTGAAATCTCTGCATGTTCTTTGTTTTGCACTAAAGGAAATCTCCTCAGACTTTCTTGGCCAGGCTGCAGCTCTGTGAACAAGAGCTACTGTGTGTTTATTATCACCGAAGTCCTAGACGTTTAACAGGAATGCTCCAAGGTTAAGAAAAGTCATGGAAGCAAATATTGTTTATAAGGCTGTTGACTCAGATGTGCATAGACTTGTTCCAATGTTGGTAAACAGCTTACTCTTCACACCTGTGTGTGTTCTATCACTAGGTGAATCTGCAGTTCTGAGGAAATGCCTCAGGCTGTGGAACTTCCCAGGGAGAATTTTATTTAAGTGCTCACACACACACACACACACACACACACACATACACCACAGTCTTATACAATTCCCTCATGAGAGGTACCATGTCAGTGTGAAGCATCATTGCTGTATATTTTGCTCCTTTGTCAGCATGAGCTCAATTTTCTACCTTTTTATGAGCTCAAGAAGCAATTTAATGTTAATTGTGCGGCTTTACCTTGAAAAATCGGTGCCTTTTTCCAGTCTAAACTGTTCTCTGGATAAAAGGCCTGAGCTTCTGTTTGCTTTCTTTGCATTATTCATTTCAGGAGAGTGGGCTTCATGCCTGACATGATTTTTAGCTGCAGTTTTGTTCAGAGGGACAGTACTTTTTATCCCTTTTAAAATAACACTGGGGAAGGGAGGGTTCATCCAAAAGCACATTTATGAACCAGGTACGAGTTTTTTTTTAGCCCTTCTGGAGAAGATAACGATGAGTTTATATGTGGTTTTCTCTCTCCCATCCCCTGCAACCCTTGCCTGAATCAGAATCAACCCTGAGAAGCTTGTAGACATCCAGAAGAAGTTGCAGTCCTTTCTGGCACAAGATCAAGAGCTGAAAGAGAGAGCACAACGGGTGAGTTGTCTAGAGAAGTAGCTTTGTTTGAGTGCTGGCTTAGGTGGCTTGCATGCTGAAAAGTGCAAAGTTCAATTCCTGGCAGCTCCAGGTAAAACTAGCAAGAAACGTTACCTGAACCCCTGGAAAGCCAGTCAATGTGGACAGTACTGGACTGTTGACTTCATTCGGTATTTGACCTGGTATACGGCCAATTCCTTTGTTGACGTTTTGCTGTTGTGGCACTGCTGATATAAGATTATAGTGTGTGTGTGTTGTAAATATGACATACGTTTTGAAATGAGTAATTCTTTTTATTGAGACTGAGAGTTCTTCTTTGCCTTCTACCAAGGAGAGACGTAGTATCTCCCTAAAGAAACTAAAATACTGTGCTGTGGAATTAAAATGGTCATCAGAGTCTTGAGCCTCTTAGCTACTGTGACTCCATCACCCTTGATAATATTGCTGCTGCTTTTGCCATGCAGCTAGGAAAGCAAGTGAATGGCTCCACATATTAACTCCTCTTCTGAGAATTAATTCTCCTCTGATAATACCTTTTATGCACATCTTTGTTTGTGCAGAATATTTGTGTATAACATGTCCTCCAGGACTGAATCATCTTGAGGCAGTGAACAAAGAACTCATATGAAGATAAAAATGTGAAAATACATCATTGTGATATGACTTAAAAACACAAAAAAATCCATAAAACAAAAATAATACACTACCAGATAGCTCAACTGGTATTTTAAAAAATACCCAGAACTATAGCAATAAAATATCAGAGTGCAGTATGACCAACCTCCCCCATAGTTAAAATTGCTAGGCTTTGTAATGAGTACATTTTCAAGTTTTTTTTTCAATACCACAACTGAAGAGGTAGACAAACATGCTTCCCTTTGGAAGGGTTGTATAGCGGCCACAACTTTAAGTCTTGACTTTATCTCGGTTTCAAATGTCCTGTTCATACCACTAACCTTTATTAACTGAATGAGGGAGTGGGGGAAATCATTGTTATGTAAAGAAGAGTAGTATTTGCTCCTGTTGGTCCTTCGCACTGGATTTCACCTTTAGACCTGTATGTTCAAAAAAAAAAAATGTGAATGAGGCTGTAGGCTGGAGCAGGCAACATTTTTGTGCTGCTTCCCCTAGGTCCTTTCTGCTGTTGCAGCTGTACCACTGAAATTAGTATGGTTGTGGTAAAAAAGGATATCCCTTTACCTTTAAACAAAACTCTTGTGCTTTAAAAAAAGGTTCACAGAGAGCCGCTTAATGCCTCTGAGAAGCTTCTGTGTACCTTGCTGTAATGCAGAAGTGTCTTGTTTAGAGACAAAAAGATTAAATGGTGCTTTAATCAAGGTCCATGGCTGAGTAGGAATTTGAACCTGGGCCTCTCGAGTCCCAATCTAACACCTTTGAATGCTGTGTCATGTTGGCTATGTAAAGGTAATAAAATTTGCCTGAGGCATAACAGTAGAACAATCAGATGTTCAGAGAAATAAAATTATCTGCTTCTACTCCCTGATTTTGGAAACTAGGATAGAATGATAGCTGAGATACAAAAATGTTAGCTAGGGTCAGGCCAGCTTACACATGTAAAATAACAATACCTTTGAAGATAATTTAGTTTTTCTGGTAAGTGCCAGATTGCTCACTAGACTGAAAGCCCTGTATTTGTGGCCTTATTATAATTTAATAAAGGTAGCAGACTGCATTGTGAAGGAAGCACCTACCTGAGGTTCCGCTTCAGCCTAGAGTATGTCTAGTATGTACTCCAGGCTAGTATGTCTTGTATTAGCTTGCAGTTCTGGTTTGGTTATTTTTTTTTTATTGTTTTTGCCAGCTCTGTTAGATTCAGTGAGGGTTACAGATGCACATCAAAAAGCAGTGATGGAAGAGAACAGAATGGACCACTTTGGCTTACACTGGGAAAAAATTGCAATAAACTTTCCTCTTCCATTTTCTAACAGCTTTTTTGCAATGGCTTTTTAAAACACCCAGTAAAAAGAAAGATAAAATTTAATTGAGTGGAGTGAAATAATCTTAAGAGTTTCAGGATAGTGATGGAATGAGTTCAAACAAGGGCTTTTGTCACAGCTGACAGATCTAGTGATGGACCTGCTCTGTAAATCCAATTTTTATTGCTATATTTAAGATCCATTTTTTTTATCACTGCATGGAACCAGTGTGAAATTCCCATCTGTTCTTCCTTTCCATTGAGTAAAGCTTGTGGTCAGTTTCAAAATGCCTATTAAAGAGGCTAAAAATGGTTATTATAGTGTACCAGTAGGAGCTAAATTATGGTCTCTGCTCATACATTTCTTTGAGTTTTCACAGTCCTCCTGGATAGTGACGTTGCATTTCACCTTGACTCAAGACCTGTTGAGAAAATGAAAGGGTAGCTATGCAGGAGCTAGATGAGATTCTCAAGTGTATAGATATATCACTGAATACTAAAGTCAGGAATCTCCATGCCATTGTATTTCCCATTTCTGTGTATGGCTGTGAAAGCTGGACAGTGAAGAAAGCTGATAAGAAAGAGCGTCAACTCATTGGAAATGTGGTGGTGAAAAAGACTTTTACAGATACCATGGACTGCCAAAAATACAAATAAATGGGTCCAAGAGCAAAGCAAGCTGAATCTCTCCCTAGAAGCCAAGATGACTGAACTGAGGCCGTTGTACTTTGGACATATCATGAGAAGACGTGACTCATTAGAAAAGACAGTAATGTATGTAAGGTAGAAAGCAGTAGGATTAGAGGAAGACCACATGATAGGTGGATGGACTCATTCGAAGAAGCCATGGCCTTGAATTTGCAGGACTTGAGCATGGCTTTTGATAACAGGGTGATTTGGAGGTATCTCATTTATAAGGTTGCCGTAAGCAGAAGTCAACTTGATGACAGTTAACAACAACAACAAGCCCCAGAGGTGTTGTATCGCATAGTAAAAGTACATGCACAAGGAAATTAGCATGCTAATCCTGTCCCATTCCATGTTAGTCTTACCTCTTCCTGTCACTGCTCTCCACATGGTCAGCCGTAATTCCTGATTGTGTAGAGAACCTTCATACATAGAGAAGACATCAGCAGTCTTTTCTTCAGATCATCATGCCCCACACATGAAGACCAGTGCTGGAGAGGGAACTGGCGTGTCTCTTTCCTCCCATATTTACTTTTACCGCGTTACAGAATACCTGAATAGGGTTTCAGCCTCATAAAAATAACCTAAATGGCTAAATTATTCAGTTTGTCAGCTTGGATCTGCCCCAGGAGCTGCTTCCTCTCCTCCCCCAACGGTAAACTTTTGGTAGTAAATAAAAATTATTTTGTTTCTGTGTAGGTAGTAAAGATAGAGGATTTCATTGAGGAATTGATTCTGCAATCCTTTTTGCACTCTTTCAACTGCATGAAAGAGGTTCAATATTACATTTGCAGTATTCCACGTGGGCGTAACACTCTCAAATGTTTCTCCTGCACATGAGTAGATTGCTGTATTTATTGTCTCTTCTGGATCTGCTGTCTGTGGGAGCCTTTGATATTAAAGTTGTCTATATCCATCACTTTGTCGTCAAACCCTGCGGCACTGTTAGAGATATTGCAAAGCAATAGCCAAATTGCATTTTGGATTCAATCAAGCTTTATTGCTTAAACTTTGGTTATAGCAGGCATACTTTTTTTAAACAAAGCACATTGTTGTGTTTGTGTGTTTAAACAAAGACAGTGCCAAATTCAGACACACACAAATATTGCAGCTGTGCAACATTTTACTTCCAGTATCACTAAACTGAATTTAATACTGATATTTTCATTAGTGGTAATGGGCTTTAAAAGTTTCCCTGAACAATTTTGAAACTGCAATCAAATTGAAATTGAATCTTTATATTTAGTTGAGAAAAGTGTGGCTCATGAGCTATATGTGATCCCAGCCCCTCTTTTGTGGCCCTATGTTGCCCCTCCCCCACTCCCCAGAGCTCCCAGATTCTCCAATTTGATTCTGTTTTCCCATATGAAAAATTCACCCGAAGTGCAATCTGGAGTGGTGTCTCCACTAACCGAAGGAGAAAGTGAAAACTGGAAGTAGACCTCCAGCCAATTCTAGGGATGATTTTTGGCCAACAATATGAAGATCCAAGTTTTGTAGGGAAAAAGCTTGGCTAACAGGAGCAAGGCCAACAGGCGTTTCACATTGGCATTTAGTGGGGAGTGCCTACTTAAGGCTACTGAATATGGATAGTGAAAGAGCTGGTGTAGTCACCTGCAACAATTGTGGTACGTTTGTGTTCTTGTCAGAGGATGTGGGTGGCTACACCTGCAGCAAGTGCAAGTTGGTTTCCCTGTTAGAAGAGAAGGTCCAGCAACTTGAGGCCTACTCTTCAGCATATTAAGGAATATGAAGGTTTCTTGAACAGAGTGGAGGAGACTGTGTTGGGTGAGGAACATATGGGGATGTCTCTGTGGAGGAGGTCAGTTCCTAAACCCAAGAGGTAGACTATTGGAAGAACATGGCACATGGAAGGATCAGGATCAAGGATCATTCTATGAGTTTGAAGCTAGGGAATCTCCTGTATGAATGATGATGAGGAACAGGAACAAGAATAACAGTGTCAGTCCTGAGAGAATGTGCAGGTGACCTTGGAAGATTCAGCACGTGGAATGTCCCCTGCCCAATCCCCAGAGGAGACGTGTGGTGGTGGTAGGGGCTACCTGCTGAGGTGAACAGAAACAATGGTTTGTAGGCCTGAAAGGTTATCTTGAGAGGTGTGCTGTCTCCCTGGCACAAAAATCTGCAATGTAACAGAGCAACTGACAAGACTCATCAAACTCACTAACCATTATGCCTTCCTTTTGGCCCACATGGGAACTAATGACAGTGCAAGGCATAGCCTTCAGCATATGACAAGGAATTATGAGCCTCTGGATAGGCAACTGCACAGGCATAGGCTGTCATTTCTTCCTTTCTCTCGGTTGAAGGATACAGCCCAGTAAGGGACAGAAGAATAGCAGAGGTGACTAACTGGATCCGCAGATGCTGCTGCTGGGAACAGTTTGGCTTCTTGGGCCATAGTCTGAATTTTCACGTAGATAGACTTCTGGCAGGTGGTGGGTTGCACCTCGCAGCAGTTGTCAGGAATGTTTTTGCCAAGAATCTCACAAATCTGATCAGGAGGACTTTAAATTGAGATATGTTGAAGAGGGAGACAGTACTCTTGAGGGCAAGTGTTCATCAAGTGCTGGAGATAATAGCCCAAATGTTATAGGGAGAACTGGGCAAATAGTACAAGATCCCAGTAGTGGGAAAGAAAAAAAACTTCGCATGGAGCATGGAAAGTAAACAAGATGAACTTGAACTTTTAACACAGGAAAGCAAATATGATACCACTGGCATCACTGAAACCTGGTGGGATGGTTGTCGCCAGTAATAGAGGAGTATAATCTATTTCAGAAAAAATAGACCAAGGAAAGGAGGAGTAGCAGCATTATATGTCAAAGATATTTACACTTGTGAAGAGAACACGACTTAAATCTCGGAAGCCAAGCTGAGAGCATCTGGGTAAAAATTAATGAAGAGAGAAACAGTGTCATCGTGATGTCATTGTAAGAATCTGCTACAGACTCCCAAGCCAGCCTTGGGATTTTAATGGGGCCTTCCTGCAACAGATGACCGAACGTTCAGAAAGGAGAGATATAGGTGCGTAGTAATGGGAGATTTCAACAATCCTGACATTTGTTGGAATTCAAACACTGCCAAGAATGTAGGGTTCAACAAATTCCTCACATGCCTTGCAGACAGTTTCATTGTCCAGAAGGTAGAAGTGACATCAAGGGAGTCAGCTATTTTAGACATGATTCTAATCAGTGATGATGAGCAGGTCAGTAGAGTGGAAGTGGTAGGATCCTTAGGTGGGAATGACCATGTTCTCTTGGAGTTTGTTATGCAGCAGAAAGGGGAAACCAAGCATAGACAGATATTTCTTGACTTTAAGAAAGCTGATTTCAGTAAAACTAGGGAAATGCTGGATGTGATCTCATGATCATGAATGCTAAAAGAGAAGGGAGTTCGTGATGGATGAGAGTTTCTTAAAAGTGAAATATTGAAGGCACAATTTCAAACAGTTCCAATGTGGTGGAAAAATGGGAGGCGACTAAGAAAACTGAGATGGATGAAGAACTTTCAATTGACTAAGATTTAAAAGGGATCTATATAAGAAATGGGAAAAAATGGGGAATCACCAGAGAGGAATTCAAGCAAATAGCTAGCATGTGCGAGAAGAAAGTCAGAAAAGCTAAAGTGCAGAGCAAGCTCAAGCCTACTAGACAGGTTAAAAACAATTAAAAGGGCTTTTTGATTATGTCCATAGCAAAAGGAAGAACAAGGAAATGGTGGAGCTGCTACATGGGGTAGATGGTGAAATGTTAATAGAGAACAGAGGAAAGGCAGAACTACTCAATACCTTCTTTGCCTCTGTCTTCTCCCAAAAGGAAAACCGTGCCCAACCTGGGGAAATGGAACAGATGATGCAGTAGGGAAAATGCAACACAGCTTAGATAAAGAGCTAGAACAGGATTACCTGGCTACTCTAAATGAATTCAGGTCTCCAAGGCCAGATGAACTGCGTCCAAAGGTGTTAAAGGAACTGGCAGAAGTAATCTCAGAATGTCTAGCGATAATCTTTGAGAATTCCTGGAGAACAGGAGACAACATCTTCAAAAAGGGGGGAAAAAAGGACCTAAACAGTTACTGCCAATTACTGCCAAGTCAGGTTGACATCCATACCAGCAATGATTCTAGAGCAGATCATTAAACAGTCAGTCTGTAAGCACTTAGAAAGGAATGCCATGATCACTAAAAGTGAGCATGGGTTTCTCAAAAACAACCCAGACTAATCTTTCTCTGTCTTTCTTTCTCTCTCTCTTTTGGTAGAGTTACAACTTGGTAGATGAAGGGAATGCTGTGGATGTAGCATGTCCTGATTTCAGCGAGACCTTCAACAAAATCCCCTATGATTTTCTTGCAGACAAGCTAGTAATATGTGGGCTAGACTAGATGATAACTCTGTTTGGCGGATTTGTAATTGGTTGACCAGACAAACCCAAAAGGTACTCATCAGTGGCTCCTCTTCAACTTGGAGAGAAGTGACTGATGGGGTGTTACAGGATTCTTTCCTGGGCCCAATGAGATTCAATGTCTTTATCAATGACTTAGATGCGGTAATAGAGGGCATTCGTATCAAATTGTGTTTAACCAGCTGAACTGGTTGATGTGAGCAGCTAGAGGTTATATTTCGGTGAGAGAGAAGGCTGGCAGAAAGAGATACAAATCACTCCTTCCCTCCCTATCCAGTCTTTATGGTTAGCTGCAGAAGAAGTAAAGTCTCGTACTCTGCAAGCAGCAGGAAATAGCAGTGGCTAGTAGAGGATGTATGGATGATTTCAGGCCTCCTTGATGTAAGGCAAGTCCTTTCCCCACCCTAAATTTTTGTGCTGGCTATGGAGGTGGGTTTTGTGATACTTTCAAGAAATTGATTTGTGCCATTCCTGATTACTCCTACCACAGCCATCTGAAGTATTCAGGCAGGCTTTCCAAAACACTGAGTCAGTTGTCTTGTACTGCCCTTTTCTAGATCCTCTATTGCAAAGTTCCCTTTCCTAGCACTCACCAGATGCATTAGATTGCAATGCACATAATCCGCAATCCAGCACAAACGTTACCCACCGTGACTGGAGATAACAGAAATGCTAATTCAAAAACTGAGCGGACTGGGGGAGATTTGGGTTATTTGTAAGTAAGGATTTTCAATAAACCTTTAATTAATTGACCTCCTGTCCTGATGTGCAGGTGGGGATGTTTTAATCCAAGTAAGAGCAACCAACTTGTTTATAAATATTGAACCTGGTTTACATTTTCTTAGGAGCTTAGTAAATGAAATTTGTAGGGAGATCATTTTTACAGGTTTGCTGAAGAGTCTGCCTCTGTGCACTAGTTTGAAGCAAAATAATGCTACAGAAACATTTGTTATCAGCCAACTGCAAATCCTTCAGGTTTGGCCACCCATCTGGTAGTGAGATTTTTAATGACATTCCTGTTATGTATCAGGAAGGTGGAAATTATGAATGGCTTGTTTTATGTAGAGCTAATGTTGCAGTATCAACAGTGACTGTGAAATTTTTATGCAGCTGCTAGAGATATTTGCCATGCTCCGTAAAAGGTTTGTGTGACTATTGCAGTATTTATGGGATGGTATCCTCCTCATCACATGACCCTGCTATATACAGTCTGGAGGAGCAAGCAGCAGACACTGATGGGTTATGCAGAATCAAAACTGCAAAATTTGACTGCACCAACAAATGCAAAATGCAAACAGAATGCTCATTTAGCTGCAGGATTTTTGAATGGTTTAGATCAAGGTATGTTTTTGTGTGTGTGCGTCCACAAAGAGTAGTGAGGTATTGTAAACAAGTTCATTATTTTTTAAAGACGTTTTCAAAGATTGAAAAACACAGTGGATGGTAATAGATGTTCAGTCATGGCTTGTGGAAAGTAGAAGACCAAATAAGAATTCCATACATGAACCAGTAAATATATCTGTAAAATTATTTTCCTTCTCTTTCCCAAACAAAAATTACAGAACAGTACTATGGAACCATAAAGCAGTATGATTTAATGAATTATACACTTGAGCTACCAGCCAAATGAAAGGGCATGCTGGTAGCAGCAGTTTATTCAGTTTTATAGGAGTGATTTTCCAGTGTTTTATTGCAGACTAGATAACATAAAACTACAAGAAAATCTGTTACTGTATTTTTTTGTTGTTGCTACTTCTGCCTATGGGTTTTAAGGGCAAAAACATCCTGTATGACAACTTCTATTAGTAGTTTAAAATGCATTTTCAAGGATGGAGCAAATAGCTGCAATTTTAAGAAATGATAGAAGAGAAAAAGTTATTTTGAAAGACAAAGGAAGAAACATGTTATAAGACCTATGGGTGTGAAAGGTGAATTGCGAGGTAAAATAAGCAGAAGCATTAAAGTGGTATATCAGAAATACTTAATAGGTAGCAATGTGTTCATGGGAGTAAATTCTGTGGATTCAGGGTTTTTTTATAAAAAAAATTATGTACAGGTAAGATTGCAGCCAGTTAAACTACTAGACTTTGGTCAGTGATCTCTGTATCTGAGGTATTCTCTTTTAGTAACTAGTTTTGTTTTATAAAAGAAATTAAACCCATTTTTTTATTTCTTGTTTTTCCCACTTTTAGTAAAAAAAAAAAAGTAATTTTTCAAGTATGGACTACTACATGTCATTGCCAGGACAAAATACATACAAAAGAACTGCAGTTCCACAGACTGTCATGATCAAACAAAGCCTGTGGGCAGCCATATATGAAGCTTGACATGGAGACTGTGTCCTGTAACTCTGGATCCCTGATGAGCTTAATAAAATGAGCTTACCATGAGCTTAGTAAAATGGAGTCTGAACTGTAGTGGGCAGCAGGTCTGCTGACCAAATAAAAGTAGAAGGCTCTTAGTGTTTATACTAGGGCTGCAGAGAACTCATCCCCGTCAATGTTTGACTCCATATATAGGAGTAGGTAGAATTTGGTTTATTTTGGGGCCAGTCAAGGCTACCTTTTCTCGTCCAGAACGCTTAGAATGATGCTTCATTCTAAGACATCCTGTGTTAGTCCTGGTTAGAGGGCACCTATTGAAATGAATGGAATTTGTTAGTTCTTATTAACTTAAGTGCCACTGATTTCACTTGGCCTGCTTCACAGCTTGGAAAGATTACCTTTTAGAGCACAACTCTGTCTGGGTTGCTTTGGTAACTTTTCCAAACTCTGGTGTACTTTGAGTAACACTATATTTGCATTTTGTGCAAAGTAACAATGCAGAGGAACACTATTAAATTTTGTACCCTCCACCTTTGAATTTCTCTCCATCCTATGCAAAAGGGAATCGGTAATTTTGTCCCTTCTTTCTTCCCTCGTTACGATTTCTGCCCCCAGTTTAGAATTTATTTTAGAATATTAAAAAGTTTGTCCCAGCACTTATATAAAGAATGAGCAATTCAGTGGCCATCTAATGCCTGTAATTTTATATCCTTTATCTCTTCTGCATTGTGGTGGACTTGGAGGGTTGAGTACCCAGAATCTGATAGCTCTCTTGGCTAGATCTTTACTTCTAAACTCTTTGGTTGTTTTTTCAAGTCAAGGAGACCCTGCTACATGCTTCCTAATTTTGTACAAATTCTTTATAATTTCATATTTAAATATATAGATATGGCTTGAGAAAAAGTTGAAAAACTCTTAGAATCTTAAGACAGTGAAAAAGCAGAAGTGAAAGGAAATTACCCTCTTGACTTTAGAATTCATAATAGCAAGAAATTTTATGAACTAATCTACTTTTAAGAGTAATTAGTTTTTGCTGAAATGCAATGCAGTTGTTTGAGTTCTTTAACTTCAAAATGTTAAGTGATTTCTTTTTAGATATAAGCATGTGCCTCTTTTTCTGCTGTTCAAACAAGTTTCTCTTCTCCTTTTTTCCCTAGTGTTTTGTATCCTATCTACGATCCGTCTACCTAATGAAGAACAAAGAAGTATTTGATGTATTCAAGTTACCCATAGCTGAATATGCCCTGTAAGTGCTATTAGCTCTGATAACTACAAAAACTAAAAGTGCTAAAAATCTGAATATGTATTTTCTGTTACTACTTTTGAACTGCACAAACCAATTGTTACTCAGTGTTTCATATTGGAAATGTGAACATTCTTTTAAAAATCTGAAGGTTAGACAAAGGACGTGTCCTGCATGCCTATGCATTTCTTTATTATATGCGCCGAACCATAGAAAACATTACTGGATCAACACATAACTATCCCATGTTTCTGCACTGATGTGTTTAGAGCTCCCTTGGAAGAAAAACATAGTGATTGGGGGAGGGGGGAACCCTACTTCTACAAATCATTTGTACCTTTGAAGCATATTTGTTTTCTTTTCTGAATAATATGAGATAATCTCCATGTAGACGGTGGCAGCTTTGGACAATCTTACCTTCTTGGTTGATGTAAACATTACCATGTATTTGTAATGTCAGCACATCTATTACATTCTGCTGAAATGTAAGCTTTTTGCCAAATTTACTAGCACTAGGTTTGTAATCTGTCAGCCGTATAATCTAACAGAATTTGTGAGTGCTGGTGTAAATACTATACATAGAAAGGAGTGGGGAAGTGTTTTGACTATGTGCGTCAAGAGTAAGGTGGTCTACAGTGGCCTAAAGACTTTACAATACTTATAGTATCTTTCCTCCATCTTTTTCTTAGTTTTCTTCCATGGATTCATAAAGATAATTCCAGTGATTTTCTGCCTGTGCTCATCAATCATTGCTCATATTGTTTACTGACACATTCACTCTCTCTCTCTCTCTCTCTCTCCCTCTCTCTCCCTCCCTCTCTCAGCAATACCTGTAAGCATGTCTAGCCGTATTAGTAAGAGTAGCAAGCATTTCTATACACTGAGCTGTAGAGTATTCATTTCATCATTCATTCTTAGGAGAATCCTGTAATTTTGGTCAGTGTTATTGCCCCCATGTTGCAGATGAGATGTCTTTTCTGATGCTGAGATGATAGTAGCGTATTAAAGACTACCACCTGTTTACATTTCTTTCTATATATGTGTCCTCTGCTTTCAATGGTCTGCTCTTTTGACCCTTTTCAGTTGCAACCAGAACCCATATATTTGATGGTGGTCTGCTCTTTTGACTTTGAACTTGAAAACTGAAAGTTGAAAAGGGTTGAAAGAGCAGATTGTCAAAAGTGACCACAGTGCTTTTTCTTTCAGTTGATTCAGCACCATCTTTTTATTCTACCTGCATGAGAAGCATCATGAACCCCGTAGAAATTGTGCACAGTACGACTGTTATACAGCACTAGTGTATTTACCTGGTGTTGCCCAGGATTTTATTTTCTCATTGGTAACACTTGTTCGAAATACCTTAGGAGTTACCTTACCTTACTTTAGGAATTAGATGCAGTTGAAATACACAGATTTGAGATCCCGTATCTCTTAATTCCCCAATCTGTCTTGTCCAGTATGTGTAGCTTTTCTTCATATTCCTCAAACCAGTCTGTATTCAGAGTTATTAACATACACAGGTTGGGTTCCTGAAGAAATACACTGGCCTCCTTCAAGTTCAAGTTCAAGTTCAAGTTTATTGCATTTTAGCAGCCAGCCATTGCACAAAAATGAAAAAATAAAATAAGATAAAATGAGAAAGAATAATCCAGCCAATTTACATGTAACACATAATCAACAATAAATGAATCACTTTCCATACCCCTCCTTGTTCTTTATAGCACGTAACTGTAAGGCCCTAACAAGAAATTTAGATGTTCTGAAAGACACAAATTTCACAGTATCAGATAACAGAAAACAAACTTTCGCAAAGGAGGAATTTCCCTTAAAAGACTTCAATAAAGGAAAAATATACTTGCTCCTGAGATCATTATAAATAGGGCACTCAAGTAGAACATGAATTAAATCTTCTATTGAAACAGAGTTGCAAGCACATACTCTGTCCTTCATAGGAACATTATTGTACCTGCCCATCCGAATTGCCAGTGGGAGAACATTCAATCTAGCATGCAGAAAGGCTAACTTCATTTTAAAAGTTGGAAGATCAACCAGATAATGAGGAATGGGTGAATTCAACGGAATGTAAGAAACAAAAAATGTATTAGATTGGCAGGACTTAATCTCAGTCATCTGGGATTGCATTGCTATATCCTTGAGTCTTTGGAGTATAAGTAATTTTGCTTTATCATACCCTTGAGTCAGAAAAAAAGGAACAGAGAACCCCAAATTCATAACAATCAATTGCATTTTATGCATCCATGAATTTGGACCAGGCTCTTTGAAAGACATCAAAAGGAGCTCAGATACCTGCTTAAAAATAATTTTCAACCAGAAAAGGAGGGCTAATCTAAGAGCCTCTGTTTTAATTGGCATTATACCTAACTCTGCATGGAGCAATGCTAATTTTGTGGAAATGGGAACTGCCACAAGTCTGCGTAGAAATTTATTTTGTGCTCTCTCTAATATATCTAAATTGGTCAGTGGTGCTCCAAATAGCAGTTTAGGCAGGACTCTGAGCCTATAGAGTTCTAAAGTGACTGGCCTCCTTCTTGCTGCTGGGCCTCATCTACATAGCAACTGGCCTGAGCTCTCTGGCTGAGAATTCTAAAGGCCCCCCCCCCCGAACTGCCAACCCCAGGATTCTATAGAATCTTCACAGCCAGCCAATCATATGAGCTCTGCGCCTGCCTGACGTGGACAAACGGACAAGATCACTCACAAACTTTGACTTTTTTATAGTAGATTTGCGATCATGCGTTGCTTTTATTGTCAATCGACTCAACACCATCTTTTTGTTCAGTCTGTACACAGGTTCCGCTTTTTGACAATTTGTACTTTTTTGACTGTTTTCTAGTCACTAATCTGTTGATTAAGTGGGGGACACCAGTACTTATCCTGCATTTCTTCCAGTGAACTCAAGGTAGCATACATAGCTCTCCTCCCTGCTCCCCACTTTATCCTCACAACAGTCCTGTCAGATCAGGCTGACTGAGATTTGTTGGGCCAAGTCAGAAATGTTTCCTGTTCTGCTGCTTGCATGATCTACACCAGGAGTAGGCAACTGTGGGAGGCTAGAGGGCCGCATTAGTTCTCTGGGAGACCATGGAGGTCTGCCCTCCCTCATACTCCCCATTGTAAGCCACCCCCAATTTTTTGTCCCTCAGTGCCCTCTAAGTTCTGTGGAATCATTCTCACCATGCTTTTAGCCTCTCCCAGGCTATTTTAAGCCAAGGAGAGAGCTTTTTTCAAAACAGGTTCTGACTTCAGGTTTTTAGAAAGGTCTTCCTTGAGCCTAAAATGGCTCTAAAATGGCTCAAGAAAGCCTAAAATGCCTGTGTGCCTCTTGAGGGTATATTGGGGCAAAAATGTTTGACCCCTGGAGGGCTCTTGGATGCCACAAAAATGGCCCTGGGGGCTGAATGTGGATTGTGGGCTGTAGGAATCTCTAGGTCCTCTAGCATGACTCTGTGGTCAGCTTCTCGTGGAAGTTGACCATAGGATCATAAAATCTGCAAATCACCAAATCCATGAAAGGGAAACCAGCACATGTGGAGGACCGACTGTAAATGGAAAAAAAAAAAAAAGACTCCCTCACACAATAGCATGTGAGCAGCAGGATAGATTTTGAAGATGGATGGATTTGGCCCATGGTGTTCTTCGGCCTCATTCATATGCAGCACTTCCAGTTTGCTAAACCATAGCCTAGCAAGTGAGGCCCGTGCCTTATACTCACTTTTTCATTTGATGCGGTGACTCAAGTGTATTATTCCTGCACGGATTGAACTACAGTTCCCTCTTAATGCTTCATTAATGTATGTGCTCTCTGTCTCTTTTTCAAGGAGATGCGGGCAACTAAGTTCTGCACTAATCAGTCTGAGAAGTGAGTCATATAGAGACCCATAGTTCTCTGACAGTTCAGTGTCTGCTGAAATGTATCAGTATTCTTTTCTTAGAGACCTAATTTTGAACTGCTCCTCCGTTTTTATTCAGGTTGAGAGTTTCTTGCTATTTTCCATCTCCTCATTACCAAATGAAATGCTAAGCACAGTTTTAGAAAGCTAGTAGCGCTCGTGACTATTTACATGATTCTGCCACCAGAGGGGAATGGGAAGCTGTGCTCTGTGACTCTTGAATTGTAAGGTGTTCAGAATGTAAAATAACTCAAATGAAATTTTGATTTAGCTTTCTGTTTTAAAAAGGAGATTTGAATGTGCAAGTTTACATATTGTTTCTGAAATGTAGTTTAGGAAGTTTTCCTGAAGCTTTATAGTGGTGTCCCTATCAGGGCAGGATTATAAATTTTGTGTATTTTTAAGCATTGCTTCATGTAAGTTTCTAGAAATAAGCTGCTATTTCTTTGCTACCAGTATCTGGAAGCTTGTATGCCAACTCTGTCCTATCCTAGATGGAAAGAGTCTGGTCACAATTATTTGAGCTCTGGTAACCTACAGATCTGACTGTCGTTCCTTTGATGCTTTTTACTGATGGCAAAATTCAGTAGTAAAATTCAGCAAGGAGCATCAGAGAGCTTCCAAAAAGGCCATGGGAAGGGTGTATAGATTAGGTTGTATGTTGCTCAGCCCTCATGCAGAGGCTTGTATCAGATCAGTGGGGTTCAGAATTGGGGTACCATCAAGTAGGCTCAAGCTGAAGGCAGTGAAGAAGATCCCCTGATTTGCTCTTATAAAATAAAACCATGCGGACTGACTTTTATGCACTCTGATGGATGGTATTTAAAGCAGAAAACCTGTTCTTATATGCTTTCCTGATTTTTAGCTCCTTAGGTCTTGCAGTGGCCCCTCGTGTAAGGTTTCTTCAAAAAGTCCAGAAGAAAATGCTTGAGAATGAGCCTGAGAAAGAAGGCCCTTTAAAGAGGGCAGAGCAACCAGAAGAAGGTGCACATTTTTCTGTCAGCAATGAAGATGTAGAGAAGTGCAGGGCTCTTTTCAATGAAACAACAATCTTGAGAGGAGAGGAGATAAAAGAGCTCTCTGGCAGAAACAGTGAAACTGAGGATGACACATCGGCAAGTCAGTCTGAGATGGAAGAAGGGCCTGTAATGGTCAAGGGATCAAAAGCTGAATGCTTGAAGTTCTTTGAAGAGGATGATGGTGATGATGATGACACTAAAGACTTTGATGTACTGACTGTAAAACGGCGGAACGTCTTTGGCATGGAACCAGACACCGTGATATCAGTAAGTTTTTTAAAAAAATTGTTCAAGGGTTTTGTTAAATATCTGTTCTTTTTCTCAATAGATGTAATTTATATATCAGAACTGACAGAAGACAAAAAAGCCCTGAGAATATAACCAGGTAGTTCTCTCTGAAGCTATTGCATCGCAGTGTTTCAGGGACACAAAGCCTGTTTTTCACTTACCATGGAAAGTAATGAGGACTATTTCTTTCTTGGGGCGGTCCTGCTGCCCCAGGAAGGATGTGTGAAGTTAGCTATTTTGTTGGTAGTGCCAACTGTTGGCATCCTCCTCTTGGTTGGACAACAGAGCTTGGAAAAGTTACTTTTTTAGACTGCAGCTCCCTGAATCCTGTGCAAAGGAATTCTGGGAGGTCTAATCCAAAAATTTAACCAAGCCCTGGTGGACAGTCCTGTGTAAGTACTCATATTTGTGTAACTGTTGTATTTGTAGGTGTTCTCTCAAGTGGTGGTGTGAATTGAACTGGGAGAAGCAGCTTTTGTGTTTGTGAGGGAAAACAGATATAGTCAGAGGGACAATTCTGCGGGTGGAAACTTGTCAATTATGCCTGTAAGACTTTTCCCTATATAGCAGGCCCTCAGTAGCCATTACCATTTGGTTCCAGGATCCCTTGTAGATACCAAAATTTGTGGATGCTCAAGTCCAGTTACGTACAATGGTGTAGTAAAATTGTGTCCGTTATATAAAATGGCAAAATCAAAGTTTGCTTTTTGAAATTTTATTTTTTTAAAAAATATTTTCAAGCTGTGGTTGATAACAGCATCTGCAGATATGGAGGGCCAACTTTAATTTCAGATTACTTGCAATATCCCTTCTCTACCCTGTTGTTTTGCTTACCTCATTCAAAATGCACAGTACATTCTGATATATGTTCTGTGTACATAAAAAGCCTCCCAACTTCTTAGTGAAAAAGCTGAATTTAATTATCATTATAAAATATGCACACTATCTGGATGTATTTACTTACAATTTTTCATTGATTCTGCTTGTGCTAATGTTGGAGAGGAATCAAAGACTATCGTCTTGCCCAATACTTTTGAGCCAATCTGGCTAGCCTTCTGGGAATTATGCAGCTCTCAAGGCCATTTCTGTGCCCCTTGGCTACTCATTTGCCCCTTGAACACTCCATTACATTTTTTGTAAAAACAAATGGATAATTGTACCTCCTGAAGATGCCAAGGTATACAGTTCTTCTGTAAAACAAGGGCACACTTTGTTTTAGTGAAAACAGGAAGTCAGCCCTTTCCTAGTTACTTCCACTTTTGTTTGAAGGAGTTTGTGCAGCCTACAACAGGCTGGACAGAGAGCAAATTGCAAATGGAGTAGTAATTTCTGAGACAGTAACTTGCTGTTTCAGAAATTACTACTCCATAGCTGAGAATCTGCTCCAAAGCTGAGCATTTCAGTATGCTCAGTGTTACAGTACACTGTGCAATCTCCACTACTCAAGTTTCAATTTCTGTCTGTGATTGTTCATGATGTCCAAGGGGAAGTGCTGGCGGAAGACACTTCCTGTTCCCAAAAGCTTACATCTGGGTATATTAATTGATAACCATTTATCTGAAGCTCTGTGGATGTTGAAATTGATAATACTGCTTTTTACTTGCTCAGAATCTATATCGTGTGGATTGATTTACTTTACTTTTAGTTACTTTACAGTTGTGTTGGGAGTAGAGCTTTGATTACAACTTTGACTCTTTTAAAAGGCTTGATTGTGTCACGTAACACTCCAAAATGTTCTCTGTGCTGATGTTAACTATTACTTCATAGAGGCTTTTTGAGAAATCTGCCCAGAACCCAACATGGTGTTAAAGGTTTATATTCCCATGTTCAGTGCTCTCACAGACATCTAAATAGTGGTATCTCAAAAACATTTTTTAATTTAATTATGTTGCAGTAGGCAGTGTAAATTTTCTGTAGATGAAACATACATTTATACTTATATTTTCAGCTAGTGATTCATTAGTTCTGTCCTTTAAAAAGTTTAAGTACAGTATATTTTGATGATACGGAGATTTTTGCACAGAAGTGACTGGTGAAAAAACTCTTTAAATTATGCAGTAAATAAAAGTTTTAAAGGGTTCCACCCGTTTAATTGCTAACTTGCTTCTTGTGGAAGGGAGGGTGCTGTTGTCCAGGTCCTCAAAAGACTGAAAGAAGAAAAGGGCCAGTCACAAAATTGTATGGAAAAGAGAAGAGGAGAGAGAGAAAGGACTTTAAATGCATAAAATGTTTTATGTGTTTCAGTGGGAACTTTCCTTAGGCTACAAGAAATCATTTTGAGTATTTCTAGTAAAGAAATGTCTATTAATTCATGAAGCTTGAGAGAAGTTGTGTCACTAGACATGCTCAACAAATTGAATCGTTGTGCCCCTGGGGAAGGTTTCCACTGAAACATTATGTACATCTTACCATTTTTTTAATTTTTAAAAAATTTGTTCCACTAACATTTTCCTTTCCAGAATGTGGTGCTACCCCATATTTGAATGAAGGAAATTATTATCTGAATCCAGACTCAGAGGTGGTGGGTATGAAAAAATTAAGGATACAAGTATCAATGTTGTGAAATGCAGAATTTCCAACTGGAATAGGTAACATAAAGCCAACAAGATTTTTCTTCACTGTGGATTTTTCAAGAATGTATGGTTTGTGGGAAGGCCATTCCTTGCAAAATGGGACTGCATTGGTTGGAGGAGGTATCTTGGTATTTCTTTTAGAAGGCTATTCCACAGTATGTCAGCGCTAGTTAAATCTGGCACTTCTGTTTTTAGCTTTAAAAACAACAGCGATAAGTTCCATCAGCATATATCTTTTCTATGTTGACAACTCATTTAATAAGTTGTCATGTAGGGAACAAGTTATCTAATTAATTTTGTGAGGTTTTAATGTGTGATATCTTTAAAAATAATCTGTGGGAACTGGGCTCGAAATTAACAGTATTATAGCTGCGCAGTGTTTAAATAGCCTGCTAAGAAAGTTTTGCTGCGTTAAGACCAGTGGGAAAACAGGTATCCTGATGACTTTTAGAATACTGCAGGAATAGAGTTCTCATGGGAAGTAGGTGGCTCAAATGGGCAGTGCATAGACATATCTATTTGGGTTTTGGTCAAAGAGTTAATAACATTTATTTTTGAAATGTACAAGACTTGTTTTGTTGGGCAGGATGTCTTCCAAGCAGCCACAGATTTTGGTAGCCTTGGTGGTTGCCATTACCCTTCCCCTTCCTTGATTTGAAGAAGTGTTGGAATCTTTCTTCTTGTGTTGTGCTGATCTTTGGAGATGGACAAGTGTTCTGAAGCCCACTACAGTTTCAAGAATGATGCCTTTTCTTCCCCATCTCCATGCTGGAACTTCTGTGCCTACAGTCCCCACTACACTAGACCCATTAAATCTGTTTGATTTATTTAAATGCCAGCTTCCCATTCAACAGTTGGGACTGGCAACTGGATTTAGGGCCTAATCTCCCCCTACTTCATGCTGTTGATCTTTGCAGTAATAATTATATATATATTCAGTGTTTGTAGACAGATTTTTTTTTCCTTTAAAAATCCAGTAAATAATGTTCCTAGGAATTGCTTGCACCAGTTCTATATCTGAAAAAGCCTGCTTTCTTCTATATGGGTATATCTCAAGGACTGTTCTGCTAGATCACAGTGCGTGACTGACTTCATTTTTGTATAATAAGGAGTATGTGATTACTTAAACTGTACTGTCCAAGTCCATCACACATTGGGGTTTATAAAAGGTATGTGACTTTATTAAAACCACTTGTCTGTGCTATTGAATGTCGATTTTATATAAGCTGACAAGTAAGGTTAGAACACATATGGAGAGAGACAGTTTAAATAAAATAAACTATTTTATTAGTATTAAAGCCTCAGCCAGCCTTTTACATTTTTCTGAATTCCTATCTGTCCATTTTCTCCTTCTCATTTTACCGTTTGTTGTTCCTATTTTTTTGGTGGGAGGGAATAAGAAATGCAGACTAAGAATATTTCTTTGCATTTGGGATGGAGAAACTGAGGTCTGTGAATGAAGTGGGAAGAACTTGAGACCTTAGGTGATAGAAGGATTTGGAGGATGCCTTCAGGCTTTAGATTTTCTGAATGTGTGTTCTAAGTGGTGTTTTTGGTTACTTATTCTAAATTAAATAGTAAGGCAATGGCTGTCACTTATGGCTGGTGCACACAAGAAAGCCAATGCGATCCTTGGTTGCATCAATAGGAGTATGGTGTCTACATCAAGGAACGCAACGGTACCACTCTATTCTGCATTGGTTAGACCTCATTTGTAATACCATATCCAGTTCTGGGCACCTCAGTTCAAGAGGGATATCGACAAACTGGGGCGTGTCCAGAGGAGGGTGACCAAATTGGCGAAGGGTCTGGAAGCCGTGCCCTATGAGGAGCGGCTTAGGGAGCGGGGTATGTTTAGTCTGCAGAAGAGAAGGTTAACAGGGGACATGATAGCCATATTTAAGTATTTGAAGGGATGTCATGTTGAGGAGAGAGCTGGCTTGTTTTCCGCTGCTCCAGAGACTAGGACAAGGAGCAATGGATTCAAACTGCAGGAAAGGAGATTCTACCTGAACCTCAAGAAGAGCTTCCTGACGGTCAGAGCTGTCTGACGGTGGGAATATGCTGTCTTGGAGAGCAGTGGAGTGTCCTTCTTTGGAGGTTTTTAAGCAGAGTCTGGATGGCCATCTGTTGGGAATGCTTTGATATGTGTTGTTGCAATGGAAGGGGGTTGGACTTGATGGCCCCTGTGGTCTCTTCCGACTTTATGTACCTCACTCTACATTTGAAAATCACATGTGGTGATTGGCAGTCCATTGTGTCTGCACTGATATGAAGTGGTATTGTGTCCCAGTTCATATATTAAATTACCATTTGATGAAGACTCAAAATGGGGTCATGCAGCTGCAGTTGTTAGAAACACTGCTTGTTTGTAATTTTTATTATTATTTAAATATTTGTGGTGGATTTGCTTGTTCCCATGTATTAAAATTTTACAAGAATATCCAGGTTCCATTGAAGGCTAAGGTGTTATCTGGATTTACAGTAGAAGATCCAACTAAAGCAGAGGTGGGCAACTATGGATGACTAGTGGACTGCATTAGCCGTCCAGGACATGTTGAATGGTCATACTTGCTCCTGCAAAACAAAAACAACAAACAAAAAATGAAGCACAACAAAAGAGAGAGAATTGCCCCCAAACTTTCTCTGTGGGCATGAGGGCATATTTTTGGGCCTTTGTGCATTGCTAGAGGGCTTTTTGGAATATTTTGAGTCAAAAATTTTTTTCAAAATTTTTCAAAATTTTGTTTTGCGTCCAGGAGGCTTTAGGGATTACTCCAGAAATATGGAGATACCTTCTACTCTCCTCTACAGATCACTTTAGGACATATTGGACCCGTGGTCTAAACTTTGCCCACCCCTGAAAAAGAGTGATCTCTACAGTGCAGAAACTCTTTGTCTAATTTTTTCAGTCACCATGCATCTAATGCTAAGTAGAATTTTTTTAAAAAACACCAAAACCCTATATTTCCCTAAAGGTACAAACCATTTGTTAGCAGACACTCTTATATTGAACTACATATTGCATATTATATTGTTAGGGTAGGTAAACAAACCACACTGCATTGTTTCCCCAGGTGGACAAGGAGCTGAATTGAACCCCCAAACACAAGTAGGAAGAAAGAAGGAAAGGAAGGAAGGAAGGAAGGAAGGAAGGAAGGAAGGAAGGAAGGAAGGAAGGAAGGAAAAACAAAGAAAACACACAAAGCTACTTTGACCTAAGGATCCCTCTGAGTATCAAAACTGTGTCTGGTCTAGTGTACTAACATAGAAGAAAAGATTCACGCATCAGCATTAGCAGAGTGACAGCTTGTACACATATTACATTTTATCTAACCCTTAATATTCCCAAGTCTGCATGCTCCAGTAAACATCCTGGGTCATTCTCTAAGACATCTTTGATGTTAGCAGTGTTCTTCCCTTTGCACAAACTTGAACAAAGCAGAACAAGCAATTCTAATTCAAAGGTTGTGAGAAATGCACATTACCACAGAGCTATAGACTGAGCTTTGAATATCCAAAATACTAATCAGTACTATTGTAAATGATTAACATCAAGTGTTAATTCTATAGCAAGTTACAGAGCACCAAATTTCAAGCCTAACAGTATATTTGTTACATAATAATGAAATTAATGCTTGGAGATTCTTGTGGGTTTTTTGGGCTTTGAGACCGTGTTCTGGCTGTATTTCCTCCTGACATTTCGCCTGCATCGGCAAGATGCAGGCGAAACGTCAGGAGAAAATACAACCAGAACACGGTCTCAAAGCCCGAAAAACCTGCAAGAACCAATGGATTCTGGCCATGAAAGCCTTCAACTCTGTAATGCTTGGAGGGTTGAATCCTCTGAGTATTCAAGGGAAGATAATCAAGTGAACAATGGGTATTCCCCCCATTTCATTTTTGATGGTGTTGAATTGCCTATTTCATGTCCCAGTGTTATACTACAACAATTAAGGATGATTTGCTTCCACTGCTTTTCTCTGATACTGTTATGGTAGTTTAATATGCGATTGACAAACCTTGCAGAAGCACCTTTGCCAAGAAGGAAAATACCCAACTGCCATGCTTGATAAATTGTATCTCAAGTCAAGAGGGATCATACTGACAAGTATTGTAATAACTTGCCACAAGTTCTAACTCACTGGAATGGATTAAAGCTTTTAATAGAATTCTGCCTTGAGTACGATCTAGTACTGTTCTGAGAAGTGTTAGAAAAGTTTAAGTAATGAATACACATATATAAAAAGAATGTAAGTTTTTGCTTTAGCAGATTCTTTCCAGTGTTGTATTTGCATACTATACTATTGACATTTAGCCCTTTAGGAGATCTGTTGGTTGCATGGTCTGTCCCCTATCAAGCTTACCTCCTTGAATAACTTTGGGCATAGGAAGACCTGTATAGGTAATGGTGTCTGGCCTCCTGTTAGTGGCATTTGAAAGTCAACCTTACACGTGAGTATGTCTGTTTAGTTGTTTAGTAGTTTAATTGTTAGTTGTTTAGTTTAGTCCAGAACAACCTCCAGTTCAGTTGCAGTCTGCCTCATGGACATTTCATCCCTGGTGGACAGTGGGGAAGGGGCATCAGAGAAGCATCTGCCTATGTCATCCACTGATACTTCCAAAGATAAGTCCAGGGATTGGTGAATGGCCAGTGGTAGTGTAGTTCTGCATGTGGAATTGCTACAGAGCACCGTGCCATATGGAATTCTGACCACTGTGTGTAATTTGGACCTGAATGCCTGGATTAACCATAAATTTTAGTGCTAGCCCTCACTATTGAGGACCTTAATGTATTCATACTGGATTCTATAGTTAAAAATACAACAATAGATTTTTTTTAAAAAAGTCAAGGGAAGTTAGTAGAAAGAAATAATTATAGGAATACAAAGGCTTATGGCCTTTTAAATATGCAGTGAGGGGGCAGGGGGAGGTGAGATAGAGGACACAGAAGCAATATGTGGGAGGAATATATAGGAAGTGAGCAAGAGGAAAACTAATTGAAATGTTAAGTGGAGAAAATTAAAGTGAAGACAGCCTTACCAATTAAGTAAAAGTCTGATGGAAGACATATATCTTTGACGGTCTTTCTATAACTATTAAAGATGGGAAGAAGAGAGTAGGAGTTGATGATGTATTTTGATGGAAGAATGAAAAGCGTGAAATTGTTGACTTGAATGTTGGGCATACAATATAATAAGGCACATAAATTGGGTCATTTTTATTTCATTTTACAATAGGCAAAGTCCCAGTCTGCTGCCTCAGCAGGGACCTCTGAACTTCAGGTTGTACAGGGCAATAATTTAAGGGATGTTATTGTCAGATTGTGTGACCAGTTTCATTTTTTGATTTTTTTGATCAAATATTCCAGGATATTTTTTTCCAGCTTTCTCAAGAAAGACAAGCAGTTGAAGTTGCCAGCTTTGAGGCATCTGACCAGCAACACATTGCTAGAAGTGAATGTGCACATGTTCGTGTACTCACGCATGCACACACACACACACAAACAAAAATATTGGTAAAATGCTTGGTCGATCAGCAAAGTTAATTGATCTTACATACGTGCTTACAATGTGGAAAAATGTACATATTTTAACTTCATCAGAAATTTTTGCAAACTGTGCAGTTTCCTTTGTAGAGATACTTAGTTCCTATTGTAGGACTGTCAGATGAGATAAAACCTGAAGCATGTTGTTTACAAGCTAATGCAGAAGATGATTCTAAACAGAAATTTGTCAGAGGTATGTGTGTATATGAGTGTATGTGTGTGTATGAATGACTGTAAATAAGATTGAACCTGGGCCAAAAGGACTTGATAAGTAATCTTTAGAAGAGGCACACAATGTTAAAGTTTTGAGAGAGTTTAGTTTAGTCTATTGAAGGAGGTCTTTAAAGTTTAGTTAGTCTATTGAAGGAGGAAAAAAATTGTGTCAACATATCTTTAGTTTTTTGTTTTGTTTTTAAATCTCGTAAACCATAGGACTAATGGACTTGCATGGACTTCATATATCTTCAGATACATAAAGTGTTATTGAGAACTTTTATGTGTGCACACATGGGTGTGTGCATGTGTGAATGAATGAAATAATGAAGAAATAAGTAATCACTACCTTGATTTTAACTCCTATACCAAGACAAGTGTAGCATCTATCTGAAATTTTAGATGATGATCTATAAATGTGGATCAGTGCTCTCCAAAAGCCTACAATGAGTTTGTTAGTCTTTAAAATGCCAGAGGATTGCATGGTTTTGGTATTTCTTTTAAATAATAATTAGATAATTAGATGGAGACAGCCTATTTATCTTCACAGGTTGGTTTTAAAAAATAAGAATATACAAATTGTCTTGCTGGATTAGAACATTAATTTTCCGGTAGTTACCTGAATTCTGAAAGCAGATGCCTTCAGAAGTTCAAAAGCAAGGTACCTGATTATCAGAGGCATGCTGCATGTGATTATGGCTAATATAGCTAAATTATAATTGATGGAATAGGAATGTAGAGTCTGACATGTGTGGGAGCCCTTTTTCTCCTCCGTAGCAGGCACTTCATGTCATTCTTGCCTGTAAAGTTCGCTAAAAAATCACCACCAGAGGTTTGGGAGATTGTGAGGAGTTCGCAAATTAAATTTGCCACTCCTGGAAGCCTCCATGTGTAGTGTGTGTGCATTTTGAGGTGGGGGAAAAAATCCCTAAACCAATGTTTTGGAGGAGATCTAAGAGCTTTGGGGCAAGTGAAAAGAAATTGGGAGGATTTAAAAAAAAAACCCTTTTTGAGAGGTGCTTGCAGACTCCATAGTTCCCACTCCTGTGGTAGAACTGATCCTTCATGAATTTCTCTAAGGATAGAAAGACCTGCTTTGTAATGTGCCAAAGCATTGGGTGTCTTTCTAGCAAACCTCTATTTGCTTTGAATCATAAGGGCCCTGCAGGATTGTAGTCCATGAACTGCTGGGAATTGAACAAGATGACGACTTCTTGCAAAACAAATTCTTTACCACTGAACTGGAAGTGCTTTCTGTTAAATAAAGTACTGTCTCGAGGGTGAAACATACAAACAAAAAGCTAAAAACTTTAATAGATAGTTGTTATAAGGACTGCTGCTTGCAATAAATAATAGCAGTTTGATCACTTTGTCCTCAGAAGTAGGAAATTGTGGTAAGTGTAACAAACTGAGGCTTGTAGATATGAAAGTCACTTTGAATACTGCAGTGTTGAATACTGCAGATACTGTTAAATTGTTGCAAGTGTATTGCCACAGTCTAGTACTCAGATAATGCACAAATAATATTTGAGGATCCTAACTCATTTAGGTTTATCATGCTCTTCTTCTGTTTTTAATAAAGTATTCCAGCTAGATTGTGCTGTCTGTTTCAGTAAGTTACACTGTATGGTATCCTAACACAAGAGGGTAATTAATGAGCTGCTTATTGGTTGCTTAGTGCTGATTAATGGAAAATTTACCTTTTATGCTTGGCTTGCTGTTTAAGACTTGTCCAATAATCAAAACTCTACCTTTTTGTATTTCGAGAACACTGTTAGATTATTATCTAACATAGAAATTGTCACTGATTTAAAGAATTGAAGCTGTTTATGCCCTTTTTTCCCTTTTGTTAACATACCAAAGAATAGTTATTTCCTTCTGTAGCACTTTTTTCTTTTCCAGTGCCTTTTAAAAAGTCACTGCATCCACCTGCATTTGCAGATTGTAGCTTATTTATTAAATTGATATAAAAATAGATCTAGTTTAACCTTTCAAAGAAGATGACACTCCTTGGAATGCCCTTAGTTCTTAGATATGTTTATTTTTAATAGTTCAGCCGCAGCAGAAAGGAGTACATTGGTATGATAGAAATATATTGTTTTTTTCTTTTACCTTTTCTTTCTTCACACTGATTGAAATTCCTTACTTTCTTCACTGTCATTAAACACTTGAAAAGTATGACGAACAATTACAAATATATTTTGTTGCATTTTTTCTGATTTCTGGGAAAAACAGTTTTGATAGTTTCTGGAAAATATTCATGTGTCCATTCCTGGAAGAAATGATAGCTCTTAGGTTTCGTAAAAACTTTACATATATTACAGAAATATACGTATTTTACTGGTTTGAACCTAGTTGCTTGTCCCAAGTACAGTATGTTCTTTGTACCAATGGCACTTTAATAAGTGTTGACTTAGGTCCTATCACACCATAGTGTTATAGCACTGTTATCCTACTTTAGCTGCCATGATAATATAGTATGGGATCCGGGGATTTGCAGTTTAGGGAGGAATATCTGGAATTTTCAGCCAGAGAGCTCTTGGACCTCACTAATCTACAAAACCCAGAACTCCACAGATGTTGCCATGGCAGTTAAAGTGGAATACTTGGGCTTTAACAGCATAGTGTGATAGGGTGCTTAGCAAGTTCCCACTAGTTTAGTGAGTCTACTCCAGTTGGGACTATTAGTTGGAGTTAAGGCTTTGTGTACTCTGAAGACACTAATTCCCATATGATCTCAGAAGCCGAGCAAGGTTCAGCCTGTCTAGTACTTGGATGGGAAATTTGAATTGGGGACTGAATATATCCTGAATATTCAAGATACATTCAGGGGAAGACAAAGGTAAACCATGTCCGAGTATCTCTTTCCTAAGAGAACTCTGTGAAATTAATGGGGTTTCCAGAAGCTGACAAGCAGCTTGAAGATGTGTGTATGTTCACGCACACATACACACACACACAAGTTCATCTTTATTGAACTGATCCACAAGATTCTGAATCCTTGCATCAGCAAGGCTTTTTGTTTTCTGCACTCACTGATTTCATTTTTACCTCAGTCCTCCTCTCTGCTTTTTGGCAAAGTGCCTCTTGCGCTTGATAAGTTAGTTTACTAGTTGCATGTTTGGATAATTTAACTTTGGAAAAAGGTAAACACTGAATCTTCACTGGTTGGTCAAATGGGAAGTTCCTGAAATAGTCAAAAATTGATGCAGGGAGAGAAGAAATTAATGGAGAATGAAATCCCATTGTGTTTGGTTCAGTGCACGTTTTGATTTTTCTTTCTTATTGAAAACATAAGTTTCACTAAATACACTGGGATAGGGGAACAATAGCCCATTAGATACTGTTGGTGTCTATTGATTGTCATCCCCAACCGGCATGTCCTTTAGTTAGGAAGGATGGGACCTATACTCTGGCAACATGTGGAGGGATACAGGTTTCCAACTTTTGGAAATCTCAATCCATTTGATGAAGAGAGAAAACATACTGGGAATTAATTGTAATTCTTTATGGATTTTCTGGAGCTATATTATTTCATATATACGGCTTTGTTGTTTTTCAGCAGACATTGAACCAGCTATGCCTTATCTTCTCCATTTCTAGTTTCTTTGTGTTTTGTTTCTCTCCTCTTTGTAGAAGGGCAGCTGGAGAAATAAGCCCGGGAATGAGTTTGTACTTACAACAACCTGTAGTTTAAATAAGCCAGAGCTCATAAACCAACAATAAACCATGGGTTCCGATTCTATTTTGTGGCTGGCTAAGAAGCATGGCTTACAGGCAGAGTTGGCTTCATATATAACAACAAGCCATATTTCAGCAAACCACACCATGACTTTTCATGATATGGAACATCGCCATTATTTGTTGTCCTATTAAATGATTTAACAGATGCCTATCTTCTTGAACTGCTCAGAGAACTTCTTTAAATAATGCTTATTTAGTGCTCATGTGGTCTATTTTCTGTCTAGTTGTTGTAGACCGTTCCCAAAGTACCCATGTACTAGAGACAGAAGAGTCTCCAACTCTTAAACTTGGTGGAATTTTGCTCGTTTCACTGTTTTTATATGGGAATTGGTAGAAATTTGGACATCTGTATGGTCTGGAGAGGTGTTCTGATTTGGGGAACACATGAATTTGGGAAGATCTACTTCTTTGAATTGGAAACCTCAGGCTTTGAAACAACAGTATGTTATTCAGTTCTGATAGTAACTAGCAATTTGATGGTCAATGTCTAGTTTTTAAAAAGCCTGTTTTAATTTCAGATACTGGGGGCTATAGCAGATACAAGAATAATCAGGGATCCATGTGTTGAAATTAATGTTTGAAGCACCGATATGTAAATAATACATTTAGGCAAAGATTGTTAAGTGTACTTATTCTCATGTGTCTGCATGTCCCACATATAGAAAATATACTTCGTATTTCCATCCTAACGCTAATGAGTTATTTTATCTGATTGAAATCACTTCTGATTTTTCTTCTTTGGCAGCAAAATTACCCTTTCCTAAGCCTGATTCCCAGAGTGTCCTCAGTTTTGCCTGTGCATGAAACAGATTTACCTTTGCATTCCAGCATCTCCTGAAACATACATGGTTGTGTCACTTGACCTATCCCTGGACCCTGGACCAAGGGAGAGCCCCCAACTCTGACTGTAATGTGTACTGGGGATAGGCAGAGAACACACATCTTTTTCTTTGGGATAAGTGAGCATATAGCAATTTCCTACAAGTAATCTTATTGTTTTAAGTTAAAATTCAAACTCAGCTTGAACTAGATCTGTTAGCCCGTGCATTAGTTTGCAAGATGGGGAAACATAAACATGGGCTTTGGCTACCCCCTCTTCTGACAGGTTCCTAAGTAACTGCCATCTATAAAAGCTATATGCACCTTTATATATAAGCTGTGTCATGGGTCTTTATTTTGCTGCATATACATAGACTGGGTTGCTAATGAATACAGGAAAATAAATACTCAACTACATAAAAGATTATATGTGAAGCAGCTCTTACACCTTCCCTGCTGGTTGTTGAAGTAACCTGTATGGAGGGTCAAGCGAGAAGTAGTTGCTATGAATTGCTCAATGCCAGTTTTTTTACAGAGTACTTTTCTAAAATAGCCTTATAGTTCCATATTTACAATTCCCCTAGACCTTTGCCTTTCACTCTTGTGCTTCATTCTGTCTTAAAACATGAACCATAAATGCCAGTGACATTTAAGATTTCACACATCATGAAATGGGAACTTTGTGGAAATGTCCTCATTGGAAGCCATGGCTGTTTAAAATAGAGTGACAGGAATATTGCTCCCCCTCCTTTTTGGCCCAGTTCACATTGTGTGTGTGTGTGTTTGTGCATGCCTTCAAGTCGTGTGTTAACGTATGGATACCCCATTAATTTTGTAGGGTTTTCTTAAACAAGGAATACTTGAGATGTATTTACCAGTTCCTTCCTCTGAAAAGTAGCCTACAACACCTAGTATTCATGGCAGTCTCCCATGAAAGTCTCCCATCAAAGTACTAACCAGGGCTGACCCTGCTTATTTTCTAAAATCAGATAGGGTATGGTTCCTTTAGGATGTTCAGACACTTGATAAAACTAGCGTACATCAAGATAATGTTGAGGAAAGCGATATAGCAAACCAGAGTTAGAAAAATATGGCAGGGACCAGCCAACTCCAGCTGCCTGTTTAGTAGATTTCAGAACTTGCAAAAGTTAATTTTTTGGACTATAGCCATGCTGACTAGGGGATACTTGGAATTACTAGGAAAGTAACTTTTCCAACTTCTTGGCAGTGTCATCTGCCATGAGGTATGCAAAGAAATTTTATATGAAACCATAGTTGATATTATTTTCTTTATTTAAGCAGTGGGTAAACTGCCTTATGTGACAATGTCCTCTTGGAGAAACTTCCAGCCATGTAGAAGTTAGAATTTCCTAGTAGGCCTGAGGAGGCCCAGGTTCAAATCCCCATTCAACCACTGGGTGACTGTGGGTCAGTCATTCTTTCTTACCTTTAGCTACTTGCAGGGTTATTGGGGACATAGAAGTGGAGGAGTGGACCAACTTGTGCTCCTTGAAAGAAAGGTGTGATATGAATAAATAGTATTTAATAATACAGTTCCAACAGGATACTATAGCATCCAGTAGCAAGTAAGAAATCTGGTATTATGATATTCATAAACCGAATGTGGTTTAGCGGTTTGAGTGTTTGACTACAACTCTGGAGACCAGGGTTTGATTTCCCGCTCTGCCATGAAAACCCATGATACTGGGTTTCAGGTATCGTGCTTAATATTATGAGGAGATGGATTTTTGTTGTAACATCAGCCTTGTAACACAACCAGGGACTGCCTTGTGTGATATCACAAGGTGTACTTTGTTGTACTTTCGTCATATCACGAGAAGACATGACTCACTATAAAAATAATGCTTGGTAAAGTAGAAGGCAGTAGGAAAAGAGGAAGAGCAGTGTGGAGCAGTGGTTTGAACATTAGACTCTGACCTTGGAGACGAGGGTTCAGTTCCCTGCTTGGCAGTAGAAACCCACTGGCTGACCTTCGACACATCAATACACTCTAGCCCCAGAAAACCCCATGATAGGTTTGCCTTAGGATTGCCATAAGTCAGAAATGACTTGAAGGCACACAACAATATTATAATATTCAGTGAAATTTTATAGCATTAAACATAGCTGCAAAAAACAAAAAATGGATAGACCAGCAAGTGTTAGCTTCAAATTCACAAATCCCTGCTTACTGAGTAAGATGAAACCTGTAGTCCAGTATATATAGGGGCCACCAAACTAAGAAAGTTCCACAAACAGTATAGAGCTTTCAGCCCAGCATAAGAACCTCAGAAGATGCAGTAATCAGCCGTTTAAAACCAATACACTAAATACGACCCCTCCCCCAAAACACAGAGAGAGAGAGAGAGAGAAATCTTGTAACAAAGTCATCTTAGCTAAATGCCAGATAGGTGTTCAAAATGGATTTTCAAAGCTATTTTTATAGTTGAGTCCTTGAAATCAGAAATCTGTCTGCATACTTGAAGTGGAATCTGGATTTGGGGATGTTACTGTTTTTTTCCGTCCCAGAGGAATTAAAATTTATTGTGTCTTCCTTGCATGATAGTCGTAACCAAACAAATCCTGCATTTTACACATCAACTTTTTATTTCTAAAACATTTAGCACATCTCTTAAATGCAATCTTTTAGTTTGTCTTTGCTCAGTTCTTGACTTGCAGCGACAGCTTAGGCAGAGCAATTTAAGGGTCAACTATCTAATGCAGCCAAAGTTGTGGTTATGTCATTGGGCAGCCTCTGGTAAATTCTGTCACTTTGAGCTTCAGAGGGCAGCTATTTAAATTTTACAGAACATTGCCACTTTGACACTAGGCCATGGAGAAAATTTAAATTGAGCTGTGCTCTGCCAAGGGTTTTATTTCTTCTTCAACTGAGTAAGTTTCAGCATTTGAGTAATTTTAAAGTTGAGTTATTTCAAAATATCTTTCCCACCACGCAGCATCCAGTACAGGATCTCATTCCTTAATCAGAGGAGCAAATTTTCTTAACTTCTTTTTTTCATCACGCAGATTTCCTCATTTAATTCTCAAAGATGGGATTGCTGCTGCTCCCCCCCCCCCCAGTTCTGTCAAAAATATCTAGATGTGGTGGTGATACTCTGCGTCTAAAATATCTACTAGCTGTGAAAATCAGTTTTGGGTGTTGCTCATCTTTTTTTGTCCATATTAAGTCTTGATGCTATCCTTCACCAGTATTTCTTTTCCCATATACTTTGTGTAGTTGATTGCTTGACATTCAGATTGGTCCAACCTGTAAGTGACTGCTGGTGACATAATTTCTTTCATGCATTTAATAAATGAATCATTTATTTAATTAACACTTATTTTATTTATTTGCTATGTTTTTCCTTTGCTTGTCTACCAGTCTGCTTAAGGCAGTGTACATAGCTCATTTGCTCACTTTTGTCTTCAAAACACTGCTGTGAGGTGAGTCAGACTGGGAGGGAGGGAGAGAGAGAGAGAGAGAGAGAGAGAGAGAGAGAGAGATGTTGGTGGGGGGGAGAAAAAA
Organism: Cyclura pinguis; assembly: GCA_030412105.1. Taxonomy (NCBI): domain Eukaryota; kingdom Metazoa; phylum Chordata; class Lepidosauria; order Squamata; family Iguanidae; genus Cyclura; species Cyclura pinguis. The sequence continues at coordinate 263,829,183 of CM059601.1, read as the reverse complement.
AAGAGCTGCGTGGCTTGATGGGAGGTTGAAATCTTGATTTCCCAAGCCCCAGTCCCTCAGTCTCACTGCTCCAGTGCTCTGGCTGCCATGGAATAAAAACACTGATGGAAGAAGCGGGTCGGATTCTCACCTCCAGGCTAAAGGCTACAGACGTAATACAGATACATTAAATATAATTGTGTTTCATTTAATATTTTTTTATGAAATTAAATATTTTAACAGTATTTTAAATTTTGTGTTTTTATTGATGGGAGCTTTTACTTGTATTTGGTTTAATTTTGTAAGCTACTCTGAGTTCCGGGGGGGGGAGGAGGAGGAGGAGGAATAAGAAGAATAAACTGAATTATTGGGGGAGAGAGACAGTATTGTTGAGGGCAGCAGTTCAACAAGTGCTGGAGATGATAGCCCTAATCTTACACGGAGAACTGGCAAACAGTACAGAAACCCAACAGTGGGAGGGAAGGAAACTTTAGAAGCAGCTGTGGGAGTGACCCATGGTCTCAGATTCCTCTGTACTAATGCACTGAGCGTGGGAAATAAACAGGATGAAAATGATAAAACAAAAAACAGGGTGAAAGAACTACCAGAAGTAATCTTAGTACCACTGGCAATAATCTTTGAGAATTGCTGGAGAACAGGAGAAGTCCCAGCAGACCGGAGGAGAGCAAATATTGCCCCCTCTTCCAAAAGGGAGAAAAAGAAGACCCAAACAATTACTGCCCAGTCAGCCTGATATCAATACTGGGAAAGATTCTAGAGTAGATCAGTACAGCAGAAGGTCTGTAAGCACTTAGAAAGGAATGCTGTGATCAATAATAGTCAACATGGGTTTCTCAAAAATAAGTCATACCAGAATAATCTTCTCTCTGTCTCTCTGTCTCTGTCTCTGTCTCTGTCTCTCTTTTTTGGTTAGAGTTACTAGCTTGAAGATGCAGGGAATGCTGTGGATATAGTATATGCTGACTTCAGTAAGGCCTTTGAGAAGGTCCCTCAAGATATTCTTGCAAACAGGCTAGTAAAATGTGGGCTAGACAATACTTATGTTAAATGGATTTCTAACTGGTTGACCAACCAAACCCAAAAGGCACTCATCAGCAGGTCCTGTTCAACTTGGAGAGAGGAGAGTAGTTGGGTATCAGTGCTATTCAACATTTTTATCAATTATTGGGATGAGGGAATACAGGGCATTCTTATCAAATTTGTAGATGACACTAAATTAGGAAGGGTAACTAATACGCCAGAGGACAGAATCAGAATTCAAAACACCTTAACAGATTAGAGAGCTGGGCCAAAGCTAACAAAATGAATTTCAGCAGGGAGTAGTGTAAGGTGCTACACTTAGGAAGGGAAAAAAAGTGCACAGATATAGGATGGGTGAGAGCTGACTTGACTACAATACATGTGAAAGGGATCTAGGAGTTTTAGTAGACCACAAGCTGAACATGAGTCAGCAGTGTGAATCAGTAGCTAAAAAGGCCAGTGCAATTCTGGGCTGTGTAAATAGGAGTATAATGTCTACATCAAGGGAAGTGATAGTACCACTCTATTCTGCTTTGCTCAGACCCAAGTTCTGTGTCTAGTTCTGGGCACCACAGGTCAGGAAGGATTTTGACAAGCTGAAACGTGTCCAGGGTGTGTGTGTGACCAAAACGGTAGAAGGCCTGGAAACCATGCCCTTTGACGAGCATCTTAGGGAGCTGGTTATGTTCAGCCTGGAGAAGAGAAGGTTAAGAGGAGACATAATAGCTCTGTATAAATATTTGAAGGAATGTCATATGGAGGATGGAACAAGCCTGTTTTCTGCTGCTCCAGAGACAAGGACAGAGAGCAATGAACTCAAATTTCAGGAAAAGAGATTCCATCTAAACATTAGGAAGAGCTTCCTGATGGTAAGAGCAGTTCAACAGTGGAATATGCTACCTGGGAGTGTGGTGGAATCTCCTTCTTTGGAGGTTTTTAAATAGACTCTGGATGACCATCTATCGGGAATGTTTTGGTGGTATATTCTTGCATTGCAGGGGATAGGATTCGATGTCCCTTGTGGTCTCTTCCAACTATAAGATTCAATGATGATGAACATGAATTCAAGTTCAGTTTATTGCCCTCCTCTTACCTTGTAACTCTGTCAGCTCTCTAGTAGTCTTTTCTGGAAAATAGTTGATGAAGAGAAGGCCCTTAGAGACCAGTAGAAAGATTTAGAGCTGTAGATCAGTATTATAGAAGATTTACAAAATACTTCATGTTCAGCTTTAATGAAAGGGATAGAACTGTGAGTTTTCTTTGCCATTTGGGATCACCAAAGCTGTTAATATAATCAAGTCAGAGATTCTTTAGGTGAAACATTTTGGGATGTTTTGAAGTAGTCATGTTCCAGAGTTGATGTTAAATAGCTTCAGACTTGATAGCAGGTCACTCTGTTTTTTGGAAAGCTGTTTTGTAAAAGAAAAACTTTTATAAAGAACTCTACAGTTGTGCTGTGGGTTCTACACTCTTCATCTTGAACACTTAGATTACAGGGGAAGGCAATCCTGTAATCAAGTAAATTCTGTGGAGAGATTTGCTATGGCTTGTTTACCCATTACAGACAGTGGGTTCAGCAGGAGGTTAAACTGCATTGGGTTCACATCTTTGTTATTCTTTTTTATATAAATGAGTGGCTGTCATTTATTTTATGGAGAATAGCAACATACTAACTTTTGGGGTAGTGTTGCTCACCATCTGTAGCATAGGCTGGTCTACATAGACAGAAGTGACTGGGCTCATCTAGGAGTCCTTTTTGTACAGACCAGAGGCTTAGCCCAGCATTGTTTGTCGCACAGCTGCCTGACTGATGTCTCTGGGAAGACTACAAGCAGGGTGTATAGGTAATAGCTCTGTTCAACTGCTATTCCCCCAGGAAATTGTATGTAAAGGCATATTGCCTCTGATCCTAATAATAGGTGCCTGCCATGTTGGATGTGAACAACTTCGATAAAAACAACCTTGTAGAGCAATGTCCTCATCCTGAAAATAGAGGTTGCACATCTCTTATCCAAAATGCTTGGGATCAGAAATGTTCCATGTTTTGTGTTTTTTGGATTTTGGAATACCTGTACTTGTATATATGTAAAATGCAGAACTGTACAGGAGACCCTGCAAATGAATAACCAGGAATGTCGCAGCTACCTTCTCAGAGGATCTGTGAAATGGCGGGTGGTAAGGATTTGTACCAGGTACTATGCCTGGATTTCTGCCATTTCACAGAACCTTGTATATCTCTCTGGCCTTGTGTTTTGTTCACTCACTCCTTGTGTTGTGTGTGAGTCACAAGGCTGGAGACAGACTGAGGATCTGAGACAGGAATGAGCAGAAGTGCCACAGCAGCCACCTTGAAGGTCAAAGTAGGCAACTGGAGGCAAAAAGTTTCAGGTTTTGGAGGTTTTTGGATTTATGATTAGGGATGCTGAACCTGTAGATTCTGAACTTAAGCTTTGGCCATGGATTTAGCCCTGAGCTCATATATAAACTTTCATGAGCATGTGTGAGTGTATAATAGCTTGGGGTACTTTATCATTTAGTTTTGTACCACTAGAATCATGTAGCTTCAACAACATTTCTTCTCACTAAATCACACACCTAAATCCCCTGTTTCTGACTGATAGAAAGGTAAGCCTTTCATTTGCCTCTTTCTTCACCAAAAAACCTCTCCTGAAACTCCACTGAAAACTGTCATATCTTGTATCAGTTTCTGTCATTAAATTTGCTCTAATTTTTTTAAAAAAATATCACTGCTCTGCTTTGCATGCTGAGCGTCTAAAATGGTTCCAGTGTGAAATTGGAATTCTGTGCTTGTGCCATGAGACTTGAGGCATCTGAATGTCTAACTGCATGGGAGGAAATTGAATTCTTCCCATGTAATAGGATTGTGAGAATAATAAAGTTGCAATTTATAGTTGTCATGAGGAGAAGGTCAGCAAGTTGGTCAGAAATGGATTGAAAGTGACCCTGCTTCCTCATCTCTTTGAGTTAATTTACTGACTTGCTGGATTACATTGCCTTTCTAAGCAGATGTCTTTGCTTATAGGTTTTGGAACTTTCCAAACTGCCATTAAATACAAGAGTGACCCCAAGTAAATGTGGGGCCAGTTGTAAGTTTTCTGCATTTTAACTGATGTAAGGTACAGCAAATATTTATAAGCAAACCAGAGAATAAGTCAGAAGCAGGCAATCTGTGACCCTCCAGATGTTTTTTGATTGCAGTTCCCATAATTCCTTGCTACTGATTTTGCATGCTGGAACTGAAGGAAGGGCACAGTTGCCCATCCCTGGTGTAAACAGTTCAGCCCTTTGTCACATCTTTCTAATCACAAGGAAGAGGGAGGATGAGATGGGATAAAGTAGATCCTCAACAGTAGGGTTTCTCAAAACGTCTGTCTCCAGGGCAACATTGAGACAGTTGAAAATATCTGAGACTGAGTGATCACAAAATGATTCTGTAGGGCCAGAGTCAGCTCCAAAATGATAGCAGAGGGAGTCACACATTGGGTTGTCAATTACAGGCATTTTATATTAATATCTAACCCTTCTTTGGAAATGGCTAAATTATTTACCATAACAATTCTCTTGTAGCAGAGTTTCCTAATGAATTAAGCACATACATTAGCTCTCAAGGTGTTATAACTAAACCTCTTTGTTTCAAGTAGAGTTTCCTGATCTAGAGCCTCTAGTGATCTCTAGCGATCTAGAGTTAAGAAGTCTTTTATTGTCTGTTTTTCCTTCTTTTGTATCTTCTCCCCTTTCTTGTCATTTATTTTCCCCTTCTCCTTCATTGCTTAAATAGCACCCTATCCTCAACTGTTTATTTCATCCCTCTCTTCTGCTGGTTCTACACTTATTTCTTCTTGTGACAGCTTCTTCTGTTATCTCTATCCTCTCTCTTTTCAGTTTTTATTTTTGCAAAAAATATTGAGTTCTATCTTTCTAATTTCCTTCAAAGCTCCATTGGTTCTCTTCCTTCAGAGAAGGGAGATCCTTTCTTCTCTCTATGCCCCTAGCTTTGGTGTTAATCAGTCCTCTTTAATCAGTTTGGCCTGTTCCTGACATCTATTATGTAGGCTAGGATTGAGAAAACGTTGAAGACTAGGGGACTGTATTGGGTATTTTTTTTTGTCCCCAAAGACCCACTAGAGGACACAGGGAGCATTTTTATCATGTTTTGGGGCAATTTTAGGCACTGAGAGAGGCCTTTAAAAAAAAAAACAGGAAGGGAATAGAAGTCACTCCCTGTTTATTTCCTGTTTTAGGAGGGAAAAAAAGGCTTCTCTGGGGTCTAAATTGTTCCAGGTTCCCTCAAAATGTGATGGAAATTCCGCCCATGCACCTTAGAGGACATTTTGGGACAAATTTGTTTTTGGAAAAAAAAAATCATTTTTTTTTAAAAACCTGTTGGCAGGGGAGTGGGCCTCAAACGTGGTAGAAATGCCATCCACATGCTCTAGAGGTCATTTTGGAGGCATTTTGGAACTGACCCTGGCCAGAAGAAGGCTGTACTTTGCCCACCCTGATGTAAGCCTATATATACATACATACACACATACATACATGTATGTTTTTACACACACACACACACACACACACACACACACCCTTCATTTCCTGGTGCTTCTGAGGTAGAGGTAGAAGGCACAGCAAGTGCTGTGGGTGTTTCTTCTCTGTGTCTTTATTTAGATAAATAGTTTTAAACTGTCATTTGAGGCAGTTCGAATCCTCAGTGAAATTTGCAAAATGGAAATGTAAAATGATACAGTATAACAGGCAGCTAACAAGTATCTTCTCATCTCTCTTGGTTCTTCTTCCTTGTTCTAGCCATTTGGACCATTTGTCGTCCATTCTTGCTCCCTTTCTTTTTCTTTTCCTTTAACTGTGTATGCTCTCTAGCCAATTCGAGTTCCCACATGTGTGTATGTTCTGTGTGTGTGTGTATGGGAAGCTCCCAAGGAGCATATCTTTGTGGATAACTGCTCTGAAGATGAGAGAGATGCACTTTGCTGTTCTCCAGAAAGATAATGTGCTTGCCTGTCTTTCTTCATGAATGAAATATTGCATCTGCTCTTCTTGTTTTCTCATAGAAAGGTAGCTGGAGGACAGCTGGAGAATCATTACCCAACAGCCGTGCTAAAGGTGCTTCGGCTTTTTCATCTAACCTGTTTTTAACCTGCATAATCCTGCAAAGTGTCCCTGACACATCACTTTGAATAAAGATGGCACTATTAATGTTACAACTATGGGACTCTTGTGCTTGAGTGTTTGAAAAACAGTATCAGTGGGCTGACTCCCAGGGTCAAGCCTGTAGACTGGGGCTTCTTCGGTTGGCTCCTTGACTGTGAAATTCTCCCAGGCAAGGATCTGTCTGACTTCATTGTTGCTTCCTTATGACAGGTATCCAAACTTGGTTATTTTTGAGAGCCTTTGGGGAAGATACTAAGTGACTTACTTCTGTCAGTCTTCCTGTGTTCTGCTGTGCACTACCCTCCACTTTTATGATTTTTTTTAGGTTTTAAAATGGCTTTTATGGCATTTTCAGACCAGATTGTACCCAGTGGTATCTGTCTACCAGTAAAGCAGACAGTGTGGGTACATGAATTCCTTATTGCTTGGATAACCCCCATGTGCTATCCAAATCTGCTCCAGATGGTTAGAGTCCTCTGGAGAAGGGTCAGGAGAGTCTTGTAATATGAATTGATATCTGATTCGATGGCATAGAATACAGCCTGCTCTCCTTGTGATTATTATATTGTCTAAAGGAGATACTTCAGCCGTAAAATCAGGGCAAAATAAACAAAGCTCATTTGATTTCTGAAACATATCAGGGTCAGAAGACTTCAAAATGGAAGGTTTTTTTTTTTTTGGCACTTCTTTGTGTACTGTGGCTTTCCCTCCATGTGTAGAATCCTGGCCTTTAAACTATCTGAAGGTTTCTCCTGCCCTTTTGCAAGTGGTAAAACATTATATTCTCTTAACTACTTTGTTCTCTGAATCGGGAAAAGCACATTCCCTGAGCTGATAAAAGCTTTTTGAATTCTTCCCAACTATCAAGTTAGGCAATCAGCTAGCCACAAGCAGCTTATAAGGTCAGTTAACTTTCAGAATGCTGCAGCCCTGGTCTGATGATCAGAAATTTTGAATTCTGTCATAAGGTTGAAAGAAATATATTTTTATTCACTTCTGAAAAATAGTTGTTGGTTTAAAAATCAAAGCAAGGGTTCACTTTGGGCTTTGGATTGAAAAATGCTGCAAGGGCCCAGCTGTGTATTAAAGTGTAACTTCAGCAGCTGTCCTAAAATTGTGTTTGACAGCTGATTTGCTGCAGGCTTGTCTGAGACAGCAGGGTGGGTGAGCGGACAGGAAATAGCATTCTATACTGGCTACACATAAAGCCCAATATGTATTTTTGCCCCTGGGGTCCTTTGGAACAGATTGGTAGAAAAGAGCAAAGGCAAGGATGACATCTTGCATCGTTGCTGTATATGATCAAGTTAAATGTGCATCATCATAATAAGTAAGAATAAAGAAGTTTTGAGAGTATTTCTTTTATGGTGCTTCTTTTTTAAAGTCTTAAAAGGATATGTTATTATGTGTCTTCAAGTCAGCTCCAGTTTATGGCTCCCCATTTCTTGATGTTTTCATGGCAAGATTTATTCAGAAGGTATTGCCTTCTTCTAAAATAGGGATGAGCAACTGTGGAAGGCTAGGTGGTCACATTAGCACTCTAGGAAACCTTGGAGGGCAGTACCTATTCCTGCCCCCCCCCCCAAAAAAAACAACCCTTTAGTGATATGGAGCATTTGTACGATGCTTTGAGTTTCAATAAAGAAATCTTCTGGGTCAAAAATTGCCCTGGGGGCCTTCAAATATAGTGGAAACTACCCCGGGTGCATTTGGGGGCATTCTGGAGAGTGTGTGCGTGTGTGTGTGTGTATAAAAAAGCATTATGGAAAAAGAAATTTTGCCTGCATTGATATCCCTCCAGACCATCTTAACTGACAACAGAAGTAACATTTGAGACAAAATGTAGGTCTGTAACTCTGTCGTTTTCACTTTTCTTCTCTGCTATGATTTTTAACATCTTTTCCCATTGAGGAAGTCAGCATAGCTTTGAAAGCTTGCATGATATATTGTGTGCTTTTTAGCTGACTTGACAAAAGGTTAGTAGATTTTGGATTTTGTTGTATTTTGCTACATAGCCAACATGACTATCCTTCAGAATGTTACCTTGGATCAAAAACTGTTTTGCACCACCACAACCATGGAGCTCTCCATCTTGTACCAGCTTTTCACAGGAGACTTTTTTCATTTACTACTGTGTGTTCCTAGCAAATTCCAAGTTAATGCACAGTACGATAAACTAAGAGAATATGCTAATAGAATTCTAAGGGATGGTGTAAAAGCAATTGCTTGGTACTGGTAGCTGAGTCAGTGGACATCTGTTGCTATCGCCCGATCCCATCCATTCTTATCCTACTGATTAAAGAGGGCTTTGAAGGGAGAGAGTGAACACACTGACCCACAGAGAGATAGAAGTTATTTCAGATACAAGGAGTATCATAAAAGGAGTAGGAGTAGAAGGAAACACAATGGGATAATTCTGGATGACTCTTTGGGATAATTCTGGATGACTCTCTGGGTCAAAGAGTATGTATGAAACTATAATGGACAGATGAGATATTGATTAGAGTCAAGAGGAGAAGGTAAAAGCCTTCAGTGTTAATCTTAGGAATGTTATTCAGAATCTGAATGCCATAGGAAACATACAACAGTTAGGTCAAATGAAAATCATGGTGCTTGACTCTGATCGTGATGGTTCTTAAATGTGTTTGTTTCGGCAGTGTCTTTTTAAAATGTTGTGCATTCTGTGCTCATTTTCATTTTAATTAAAATGTCAAGGAGGCATTAGCCTACTGATTCAAGGCTTGAATCTTAGAGCTGGAAACCCCAAAGTGCTTCAATACATGCATGCATTGCCGAGGAGTATCTAAGGGAAAAATTCCTCATATCACTTCATTGAGGTTATCATTTTAAACAGTGACAGTGCTGTAAGCCTGTAAGAAAACACATTACTGATATAGTAGGATGGCTGTTATCATTTGCTTAACTCTGTAGCTATAAGAGCTGTGCTACTTTGTGATGGATGCTGTTGTGTTTGTTTGGATAACAGTGCTGCACTTGTGACTTGTAAACTTTTCTAAATTCTCAAAATAAATGTCAAACAGCTTGATAATGCAAGTATGTTCAAAGCTTGATGAGAGAAGTATCTTACAATTTGGTTATAAAGAAACGCAGCTAACCATTTCAAACTCCCCTTGTTTGTATACAAATATAGCACAGGAGCCACAACAGTTTCATTTAGTTTTAGTGTGTCTAGTGTTTTGAAACAACTGGATACTAAATTTGTTTCATGCTTTGTAAAATTTTGCATAAATTACCTGTGGTAATAGATATTTATATGTCAGATGTTAGTTGACATCTCGTTGGTGACATGTGCGATTATAAGTCAGTCTTACACCTGCATATGACTTTTTGGGGTTGCTGCAGAGATGGCTATTTCCTTGTTTCCTCTGCAAAGCCCTCCCTCTCCAACCTGTTACAGAATTGCTGAAGCCATTCCATGCTGGCTGGGGGATAGAATTGCAGAAGCATCTGGCTATATTCCCATAGCCAGATTCAAAATGATTACGTTAGTTTCTGAGACCTCTGGAGGACCCTGGTGGACCTCAGCAGATGGTATAATCATTTTCTGTATGGCTGCAGTGAGATAGCCAGATGCTTCTTGGATCCCCCCACTGTCTGTCAAGCACAGAATGGTTGGGAAGGGGCTTCAGTGACTCTGCATTAGGTCTGAGGGGTCTTAAATGACTCAGTGTAGTGTAGTTCCACGTCTAGAATTACTACACTGTGCTAAGCCATGCAGGATTGTGGTCCCAATGTTTGCAAATATATTAAAATGTAGAACTGGATAACCACAAATGATTCACTGTAGACTTGTTTCCTCTCTTAATTCCGCTACTATGTAGTCTGCATGTAATAAAGTGAGCCGCCATTGTTAATATGTTCGATTAGAGACTACAAACTTTAGAATGACGAATCAAATACTTTGAGATGGCAAAAACAATAAGCAGAGTTAAGAGTTCCAAAAAGATCTCTCTGAAATAGGCAAATGAGCAAAAAGTTTAAATAATACCCAAGGCAAACAAGTTTAAAATGATGACTACTGACTGAAAGATAGATAGATAGATAGATAGGTTTACATCCATGGAAGAGAGCTGGTGGGTCAGGTAGCTGAATCAAAATGCCTGCTCATCGTACAGCATAGTTGCAGGGGAAGGGGATTAAAATCCATATGAAAGATTAGTAAGAGTGGATTGAAAATTGCAATGCCTTCATGCAAATTTATGTTTCAGGCCTATTTAGAATATTATTGACAGTTCACTTGCTCCATTTCAGGAGGGGCATTATTGAGCTGGAAAGAGAGAGGAATGTTTATATGTCACCCTTAGCTTCAAAATTGCTATGGTGGCTCCCAAGACTCTCAACAGGGAAGCCACAATGAAGATTAGTTTCAACGTATAAGTTAAGTATGTGTCTAAATAGTTAAATTCAGTTTTAAAACTGCAAAAGTAATAAACCCCAAGGAGTTGTGAAACATTAGTCAGAAGCATAAAAACTGGTTTCATGGGATCAGCTGGAAAGTGTGGGCAAAGATTCCACCTGATGCTGGAAGGATATTATGTTTAGTGCCAGTTGAAACTTCTTGAGAAGGACATTTAACCTAGAAGGCACCACCTCTGAAGGTGGGAGATTGTGGAAACAGTCCTCTGTGGTCTTAGCATTTGGGCAGGCTTACACAGGCAGTCTTTTGGATACCCTCTTCCCAAACTGTTTTGGAACTATAAGGAAAGCATTCAAATTATGCTTAGACTCGAACTAGTGGAACTGTTTAAGGGCTAGAGATAGAACAGCTCCCATTTTAGCCCTCCATCTGAAGGCTTTTTAGCTCTCCATGTTTTTATGGTGCTGTGGATGCATCCCTTAATTTAAAATATATTTCGAGTATAACAGCCATTTTGTAGATGTCAGTAAAAAGGAGTGGAAATTAAAAAAAAGTGAAAGGAAAGATGCAAAGCCTTCTATTTTCCTTGGGAAAATATAAATTTACCTCAGTGCTTAGAATTTTATGTTGTTGGCTTTTGGAATTCTTGACTGTTAACAGTAAGTGATTTTCTACATGCAGTGCTATATCTACTGGTCTGTAAAGGATTAGCTCTCAATTAGCTCTCAAATCTTTATCTGAACTCTTTTCAACTTTGTCTTTAATTTTTGAAGAGAAGATGCGGACATAGGAACTGCCTTCTACAATGTCTACCTTTGCTCTGTCTAGCCTAATATTGACAAGTATTATAAAAGAGACCACAATGGCCATTGAGTCCAACCCTCTGCCATGCAGGAACACACGCTCAAAGCACCCCCAGCAAATGGCCATTCAGCCTCTATTTAAAAACATCCAAGGAAAGTGACTCCACCACACTCTGAGGCAGCATGTTCCACTGTCAAATGGCTCTTACCACCGTGAAGTTCTTCCTGATGTTTAGGTGAAATCTTTTTTCCTGTAGTTTGAATCCATTGCTCCGTGTCCTAGTCTCTGGAGCAGCAGAAAACAAGCTCGCTCCATCTTCAACATGACATCACTTCAAATATTTAAATGTGACTGTCATGTTACCTCTTAACCTTCTTTTCCTCAGGCTGAACATACCTATCTTCCTAAGTCGCTCCTCATAGGACGTGGTTTCCAGACCCTTCACCATTTTGGTTGCCCTCCTCTAGACACATCCCAGGTTGTCAATATCTTTCTTATATTGTGGTGCCCAGAACTGCACACAGTATTGCAGGTGAGGTCTAACCAAAGCAGAATAGAGTGGTATAATTACTTCTCTTGATCTTGACACTGTACTCCTATTGATGCATCCTGGAGTCACATTGGGTTTTTTAGCTGCCGCATCACATTGTTGACTTACATTCAGCTTGTGGTCCACTAAGACTCCTAGATCCCTTTCACACGTACTGTTTTCAAGCCAGGTGTTACCCATTCTATTGTAAAGCCATATTTACAAGAAAGTATTGACCATACTAGGTTACCTCTCCAGAAATCCGGGCAGGACCTTTTGCAGCCCTTCCTAGAGATATCAGAGTTTGAACCTGGGATCTTCTGCATGCAAACATATACTCTACCATTGAGTTGTGTTCTGTTTGCCATAGTTCTGAACTGTATTATACAGAAATAAATTTAATTGATTGTAATGGAAATATTCAGATTTGCTTCTACATTAGAATATTTTCTGTTTAAAGAAAGCAAAGCCATATTTACAAATCTGGTGAGGATATAAATTGACAGATGCCACTTTAAGAAGACTCAAGAGGCAGTATGGAAATAGAGACTGAGAGAGAAGAAAAATACAAACTGCCATGAGTAAGAGGATAAATGCAACTTAGCATCTTTCATTGGGCCCTTGAAGAATTATTATTTTCAGTATCAGTTTTCTGAATCAGAATTATTATTTTCAGTACAGTTACCCCATGTATCTTGCTTTTGATAAAAAGTGCTGCATACAAAATCTGTGGCGTGTAAATGTCCAGAGTGTAGATACAATCTGATGCTAGCATTTCAGCAAAGTAATTTAAAACAGTTTTCAAGTGTGCTTCTTAATTTAAAAATCTAAGCAATGTAGTTTGAAAAAAAATGCTATTTAAAATGAAATTCATTTAATTCAGTAGCTTATGAAGCAAAGCCATAGCTTTTATTAGAGCTAAAAGCACTGAATGTAAAAGAACTCTCTGCATTTATTTTCCTGCAAATGTTCTAGAAACATTGGTGACACTCAAGGCAGCAGAGATGAATGAAGGAGAGAATGGTTGCATAACTAATAAAATAAATGTGCTGGAGGTGACAAGGAAATGGAAGGATGTGGGTTTATTTGAAGGTTTACATTGCTACTTTTACAAATATGCAGAACTGGGCAATTCAACCTGTTTTCAGTATTTGGACATCACAACAAGTCAAAGTGCTGATGCATGCTTCTTGATTGTTCTTGCCACAAGCAGAGATAGCTAAACCATTGGTGGAAAACCTCTGGCCTGTCAGATATTTTGGATTAAAATCCCCATACTGCCTTACTGTTTGAGCCTTCTGGCAGTTGAAATCAAAAATATTTTAAGAACTGAAGGTTAACTGCCTAGGTTCTACACTGGAAGAAAGGTGGAGTGTTAGGGAGACAGAATGCTACTTGTATGCTAAACAAACTAGTGTATCATGACTTTTGAACCTGCTAGATTCTAGCTTTCTGGCTTATCTCTCTTCCAACAAATAAACCAAGGACAAACCAAGGCTTGTGTCTTATTAGGGAAAGACAAGAGTGCCAAATCTTGCCAGGTTCAAACTTCACAAATAAATAAACCATGGTTTGGAAGTTCATAGCATGTGAAATTTCCTAGTGTTTATAAAAGAGTGGTGGTGGCTTATCACCTTATACACATAGCACAGGCTAAAGATAAAGAACTGTGAGTTGAAACAGACGTACAGTACTTTGATTCAACTATCATGGCTCTATCTTGTGTAATTCTGGGATTTGTAGTTTGGTGAGATACTTGGAAGTCTCTGCTAGCTTTGTAGTTCAGAGGAAGGCACCAGAACTCTTTAGTAGGGAATTCTGAGTACCTCACTGAACTGTAGAATCCCAGGACAAAATGGAACCATGACAGTTAAAGTGATATAAAGCTACTACATTCTCGGATAATTTTCAGATCAGCCAGGAAAATTAATTGGGTCCATCATCTAGGTCCAGTTTGTTCTTCCACTTTTTGTTTAGAGAGATGGAGGGGATATTGTTTCTACATTAGATGAAACCTGGTACCCACACATCTTAAGGTTAAGTTTTAATAAACAGATACCCTGCTCCAGAGAATCTGTACTGTGGTTCTGAGTCACCCGCCCAACTCCTGTTCCTTCAGTACTCTCATCTTTAAGAAAAACCTGAATGTATATGTGACTAGAGGTGAACAGGGGGTTATTTTTGTCATATGGTTACCATTTTAATGCATTTCATATTTACAAATTTAAAATATTTATGGATTGTTTAATATTGTCATGCACTTGTGGTCTTCAGATACACTGGATAGATTATAAAGTTTAATAGTTACACACATGGATAGTTTCTAATACTTATATGTCTAGGTGATGTATTAAGTTACTGAATTCTGAGCATTTTTAAACCTCCTCATCACCTTTTGAGAACCTTTGCACAGACAAATCTTTATCAAATAATTGGATTTGTAATTGTCTGTTTACTAAGAAGACCATGAGCATCATTATTTTATATGCATGCCTCAAGAGACTCTTCAGTTATGTGTTAAATGAATGTAAATATCTATGTTGTTCACAGCTGCAGTGCTTAATGAAGTGGGGCAGCTGCCAAGGCTGGCTCTGACATTAGGCAGCATGATGCAGCCACCTTAGGCAGCAAATGCTGCAGGGCACAGAGCAATGGCAACATGTTGGAGGACAGAGCTGGAAGCCCCTGTCCTGCGACCCTTGCACTAATCTGTTGTCCTGAGGCTTTACAGTCATCAGGGTTAAGATTCAGCCTCTAGTCATTTTCTGTATGTTGAAGGGTGTACACGTTATCTCGTCCTTCACCTCAGGCATCAAAATGTTTTGGGTGCCCTGCTAAGTGTGTGATTTAAAAAAAAAATGGAGCTATTTGACAACTTGTTCTGGTTTGCTTTGATGAAGGCTGTAAATAAAAGGTGCTTAATTTACCTAAGCTTGTTAAGGGATATTCTCAGGAGGGAAAAGACTAATAATTTCAACCACTGTTTGCTATGTTTTGACAGCTTGATCCATTTACGGATTAGATTGCTGAGAGTAAGTAGAGGAAAGCATGGCTTCTTCTGAATATGTAAATTGTTCTCAGACTTTCAGAGTTGCCAAAGAATGGACTGCCCGTGCTGTCTTAGATGAGGGGTGCCCCTGAAACATGGAAGGCTTGAAAAAATTTTTTGTTAAATGTCTGAAGTTGTCTATCTCCATAAGAGGTTTTATATATTTTGTACGTACCTGTCTATTTTATTGATAGTGAAAAAGGAAAATGGGAAGACACCAAGGTCAGGAAAAGGGAAGAAGCCTCTGTAGGGCCAGATGTGCTGTAAGAAAACATCTCAGGCATCAAGTACTGGGTAGCAGTGGTGGCATCTGTCTGGCCATTCCCTTCTCTTAGTGCCACATTGCTTGTGCTGCACCCCTTGTAACTAGCTTGCAGCCTTCAGATGTGGTGTTGATGTAACTCTTAACTGATTCCTGCCAACCTCTGTATATAGAATGGAGGAGGACCCCATCTTGTCTTTTGCCTCAGGCAGAGACATATCTTGGGCTAGCCTTGAGGCTCCAGGAGTCTGCAGATAAGTTTATTGAACCCATTCTGTTTGTAATATAAAAGAGAGTCTGTGGAATAGACCTGTTGAATCAATTGACATGGTGTTTGTTGTTGTTGTTACATGCCTTCAAATCATTTCTGATTTATTGTGACCCCAGAGCATAACTATCATGGAGTTTTCTTGGCAAGATTTGGTCATGGGGTTTACCTTTGCCTTCCTCTGAGGCTGAGAGAGTGTGATTTGTCCAAGGCTACCCAGTGGGTTTCCATGGCCAGGTGGGAATTCAGACCCTGGTTTCCAGAGTCACACTCCAACACTCAAACAACTATGCCACACTGGCTCTCATGTGTAGGTATACATTCCATTAGTGTAGAGGGTCAACTTTTGTTAGAATTAGGGACATTCAAATTTGGAACCGTCTTTAGCTGTACCTAAGATTTATATTTGCAAAGTCTTGTGCCCTGGCTCTCTTTTGGAGATCTCCTACCTTTTCTTTGTGAACTTGCATAGCTTGTGATCCAGTAAGATGAATTGCTGTTCCTTCTTTCCACTGAAAAATGCAGAATAAAACAGGAATATAGTAACACAGATTTTAAAGAGGATGAATTCTGGGGAACAGAGGAAATGAAGATGGATTAAGGGTATAGGATAGTTGGATGCAGTTAGAGATGGGCAGCTAGGGATAGGTAAAGCAAGTATTTCATGGGGTACTTTTTATAATTTGAACCTGCAAATGATGATAAATTGTTTGTTACTATCATGGGGAGTGTGGGTGTGGGTGTTTTGGTAGAGGGAAAGGAAAAGGAAGGAAATAAAGGAAGGTTTGCTTGTGCTGACATAGGGCACAGACAAACCAGGCCTGTTTTCTTTTCTCCCTCATTGGAGTAGCAGTGCCCCTTTTAATCTTATTGTCACACCCTGGTTCCCTCCCCACACTTAATCACAACCCTGCTTTCCCTAAAACCTACAACCTTTACGGGTAAAGGGCAAAGTTTATTAATGGTTACTCCACAAAGAAATGGATAACCTGTGGTAGCGTATTATTAAAATAAAACTAAAGAAAATATTCTGTCTAGGCAGTACTTATAGAAAAATAGAATGAAATCTTTATTAGAATGAAAAACTAGGGAAAAGGTAATGTAGATTCAAAGATATTCAACCAAAATAACAAAATCTTAAAGATATTTAACCAATTCCTCTAAAACACCATAATGTTTTCCCAACAGAGCTTTCACCCACACCTCTTTGGCTCTCCCAGCACAAAGATCTGTTTACCCACTCAGGGTTCCACTTTCTCACCCTTTCAGAAGTGGTCTGGTTACTTCTCTGCCCCCACACTGGGCTACTGAGAAGCTAACCCTCTCCCAGAAAACCTTCTTTTGGCTTACTGGACTTGGAGTTCTCTCTATAAGTCTCACTGAAGGAAGACAGCTTCTGCATACACACACTCAGTTTATATGCTTTCTGCTGTCTTACCCACAGCCCCTCCTCTCTGGCTAGGGCTGGGTCTCCCTCAAACAGAGAGCCAATCTCATTATCACCCTCTGTTACTAGGCTGCTCTGCTAGCCACACCCCTAGGCTCTGTCACAGTTACTACTCCTACTCCATTTCTATGCCACTTTTCATTTTAAGAATCTCAGAGTGGTTTATAATGCTGTGATGTTAAAAACTTCAAAATGCAATAAAATCAAATAATATAAACAAGGAAAGATCAAAATATTTCATTGTAAACCACCTAGATGATATGGACGTATGACTCATCTCTCACAGGATTGTTTACTTGGACAGCAGCTCTCTAGGATTTCCAGCATGGCTCCTTTGCATCAGTTTTAATTTGGAAATGGCTGTGATTGAACCTGAAGAAATCTGCTTATATGGTGGTTTGAGCATTGAACTAAGCCTAAAGAGTTGCTGTAATGTTCCTTCAAGCCGTTTCTGACTTATGGTGACCATCAGGTGAACCTATCATGGAGTTTTCTGGGGCTGAGGGTATATGATGTGCCCAGGTCATTGATTGGGTTTTCATGGCTGCATTGAGAATTGAACCCTGGTCTCCAGGGTCATAGTTCAGTGCTCAGACTGCTATAGCGTGCTGACTCGTAAAGAGATGTGGAGTCAAATTGCCACACAGTCATGAAGCTCACTGGATGACCTTGGACCAGTCACTTTTTCTAGCCTAGTGGACTTAATGAGAATATTGGGAGGACAGAATGACAGAAGGATATCATGTGTAGTTCCTTAAGGAAATAAATAGTCAAATACTGTGAGAGTTGCCACAGGAGTTAATACTATGGATCTGTAGACATTTTGGGAGGTGTTAAGCATTAGGATACAAGAGATGTCTGAGTCGAACCTTCAAAACAGCCTGGCTAAATCTTGGCTCTTTTTTTTTTTAAAGTTTTAAGAAAATTTTATTAAATAAGAAAAACAGAACAATCCAAACATACAAAACAATAACAACAACAATGCATCCATCCAAACATTAACAGACATCAACATATAATGAAAACAAATAATAAGAAAGCATGACTAAAGTTGGTTGCCACCCATGTTGCAAACAGTTTATATTACTTAAACATTTAAACCTATTAAGTCATACATTTTATCTCAAAATTATTAATTATTATCAGTTATTTTAATTACTTACTTATTTTCTCAAGTTCATAATTATTAACTTATTCTACATTACTTCATACTAATAATCAATCATCTAAAAATAATAATCTATATAAAAACAACATTTTAAAACAGCAAACAGAATACATCTTCTAAATTTTACTTTTATACTTCTCATTTAGTAATATTAATGTTAATTATCATTTAAAATAGTCTGGATAAATTGCAGCTCTTGAAGAACTTGTTTTTTTGTTTTGTGGCAGTCATTCCTCCACATTCGCTGGAGTCACGGACGCAGGACCCCCGTGAAAGTAAAAAAAATGTGAATAACTCTATGGCCTCCCAAACCATATTTAACATTTAAAAAAAGTATGACCACCATATTCAACCCACCGTAGATTCCTTTGAAGCACCAAGGTTCCTTCACAAGGCAGAAGTGGCTGGCTGATGAGGCTTACTGCCACCTCCACTGCTGCCCCACACCATTTTTAATTGGGATTTATTTTTTTTATAATCATTTTATTCAAATTCACATATAAAACAAACAGTTATAACTGTCAGCTTAATTGAAATATTTCTGATCTTCCACATTGATCTGGATTTCATTATCAATATTTCTTAACATGCTTAAAATACATTTTACTGCTAATATTGCTTGTTGATTCTTGCATTTCCATCTCCATATTCCCACTTCATGATATATATCCTGTAGCCCCCTCATAGTTTGTCTTAAATCATGAATTACAGATTTCCATCTGATAGTACCCAGCAATTACCCGTTACAATTTGCCATTCTTTTTGTATCTCATCGTCTGATTTCCCTTTTAATCTCTGAGAGACCATGCCAGCATTTTTGTTTTCAATAAGTGTACCCCATGTTCTATTGTGGGTATTTGCTGAGTTTTCCACAACTTTGCATATTCAATACAGGCTGTTGTTATCATATACAGTAATATTCTCCAATACTTCTTTATACCAGTACCTTCTAATATATCAGTCATATTTAACAAATACAATTCTGGTGTCTTAGCAAACTGAACTTTCATTAATGCACAAATTTTGTTATGTATTTCACTCCAATATTTCTTAGCTTTTGGACATGTCCACCACATGTGATATATCGTACCGACCTCATTCTGACATTTCCGGCAATGTCCAGTGCCTGTATTATAAATCTTTTGTCTGGTGTCATGTACCATCTATGAAATAGCTTATAATAGTTCTCTTTCAAATTCTGAGCTACTGTAAATTTCTGTGTTTTTTTCCAGCTCTGCTTCCAAGACTCTAGTTGAATTGAATGTCCGATATTCTGAGCCCATGAAATCATTGTCGCCTTTACTGTTTCTTCTTCCCTCTCCTGGTGTAGTATTTCTTGATGCATTTGGGCTAGTAAATGAGGCGGATTTTCAAACAGCCATTTAATTACTCCAGTTTTCTCTTTTAATTCAATTCTGTATGTTTTTATGTCCATCTGAAACCTTTCTGCTAACTGTCTGTAAGGGAACCAGCTTAATGTTATTCCCTCTTGTTCTAATTTTTCTCTTGTTTTAATCTTAAGATTGTTGAATGTTGATCTCTCAATTATATCATCATATCACAACCGTTTATCTGTATCTGTCCATCTGCCAAAAAAAGCCTCTTGTGGTGAGACCCAGGTGGGGAGCTGCCATATGTTTTTAGTTTTATAATCATCCCAAATTTTCAAAAGCGATTTTCTGATATAATGATGTGTAAAGTCTTTATCTGTTTTTGCTTTATCATAAAACATATAGGCATGCCACCCCATCCTCAGGTCTGCTCCCTCCAATGCCAACATTCTTGTATCTTGTAGGTCTACCCAATCTTTTATCCACGTAAAAGCCGCTGCCTTATAATATATTTGAAAGTCTGGTAGTCCCATTCCTCCTCTACTTTTTAGGTCTGTCATAGTATTCCATTTTATCCTAGGATTTTTCCCTTGCCATATTAATTTGGTTAGTTCTCTCTTCCATTGTATGAAAAGTTTCGTGTTCGTTATTATGGGAAGATTTTGGAACAAAAAGTTCATTTTTTTTTAATAGGGATTTATAAGCGTTTCTCAGTCTCATGAGGTTTGCAGTCCCTATTAAAAATGGCATAGGGAGGCAGCAGAGGTGACAGCAAATAATCTGTGAATAATAAAATCCACAAAAGTGAAATCTGCAAATGTGGAGGGCTGGCTGTACTGAATGCCTAATATTGCAATTAAAAATAGGTTTCATATGTTCTTGCCAGTGTGTAGAATTTAATTTGTCTGTATGTGTTTATGCTGACTTTTTGGAACAGAATTCCTGTATTTTATACCCTAACACGGTGGTTCTCAAACTATGGAATGGGGTGGCATGATAGTTTCTCAGGCTGGGGACACAAGAAAAGTCAGCCTGCAAGTAGAGCAAATGTGCAAAAGAAGGGCAAGCATCTGTGTGTGCGTGTGCATGTGTACTGTTGAAGATTGATGGGTTCCTGCAATAGACTCACACAAACCGTCTTCCACTGTTATGCCTACCTTCAACTCAGATGTAGCAAAAATAGACTTTCTTTATGCTTTTCCCACTCAGCTTTTCCAAACATTCCATAGCTGGTTCATTCCCCTTAGCAACCATGATGGAGTTTCTGGGATGGAGGGAAGAGAAGTGAAGAGAGGAGGCAGAGGGTGTGAGAACTTGGAATTAAGATGGAGGGTCTCTGCAGCACCTGTGGCCTGTGAGAGAGGGGGGAGAAGGGCATAGGATAGGATATGGGGGGGCAACATTGAGTGGGGAGGCACAACGTCCTTCGTGTAGATGAGGGACTCACAAGGGTAAAAAGTTTGAGAACTGCTGCTCTAACTTTTTTTTAAGAAGTAAGTACTTCTGATGTCAATGAAACTTAAACCTGTGTATAAGACTGCAGCCTCATTGAAAAGAATGCACAGAGGAAAGCTGAAAGACTAGAAAGCGTAAGACTGAGTAGAAAAAATGGCTTTAAAAAAGACTGAAATTTTTTTATTAGTTTATGAATATAGAACTTCACTTGCAACTTGGGTAACTTCTCTTTGAGAATAGCGTCAGAATGTGCAGTGTAATGAATTCAAATGATTGCATAACTTTGTAAAATATTGTTTTGGAGAAGGGAGAATTGCAAATGCAAACTAGAGCACAGATGAGGGAATAGTTCTGGAGGAAGAATTATTTCATACCGCTTGAATGCATATCTCTAACCTTTCTGAGAATAAATGTATACAGTTAAAAGTAATAAAAAGAAAATAAGAAAGAAAATGATGCATGCAAGGCTATATATTCTTTGTAGTTTAGATTCCGTGCAGAGTTAATGCAAATTCTGCACCAGAGTGAATTCTGCAACCTGTCAAAATAACCCTTAATAGCAGATTGCAAGATTTTACCTAGTTTGCCTAATTTATTCAAAACATGCATTATTTTGTATTAGTCTGGGTTTGGAGGGCAAAGACGGGACAAAGAGGTATGTGCTGGGAGAAAGGTGAGATACAAAATGAAGACATAAATACTGTCCTCAGTGCAAGATAATCTTCTTCACTGTTCTGGTATTTGAGATTCCATCAGAGACAGTTCCTCAAAGTTTCTGTCATATTTTTAAAACCATAGTAGTTGAAATTTGCTTGAAAATTTATTCTTGGAAACTCTGACTTCATACCATGTACCATATTTTGCATGTTTTTCATGGTCCTGTGAAATTACAGCAGATTAATAGATCCTAGATGCAAAGTGTTTAGAATGTTATGTTCCCCAACCGTTTCTGAGAACGGTTTATTACTTTTATACTGTTTTTTCTTTTAGACTCTCAGATCTGCTTTCCATTTTATTCTATTATGAGGCATTTGAATTGTGTTTCTCCTTGCTATAGCCTTTAATGCCAGTTGCAAAGACCACACAGAGTTTATACACCAGTATTGTATGTTCCAGTAGAGGTCTGGAGTCTTTTTAAAATAATGAGATGAACAGCAAATGCTGAGCGGTAAACGATCAGTTCATTCTAGTAGGGCCTTGCTGTTGGTATGTATCTTGAAGCAATGACAGCTAATACAAGTATCTATTAGCAGTGCACACTATATTCATGGGAATCTTAACCTATCCTACTCATTTCTCTTTCCCTGTTCAAAATGTAGAAATCTAAGTAAGTGTACCTTCTACTTAGTCCACCCCTGAAAAGTTTAATTTCCCAACTCCTTCCAGCATCTGCATAGATCCCTGGCTTGCCCATTCATTGCTGGCTTGAGATTGAATTGACTGTGAAGCCATGATTGGTCTTTTTAGCAAAGCCTAGTGTCTTGTCTATCTGAGCCCTAATGCTAATAGATAGCAGATGTTCCACCCTCTGATTTTTGCTTACACACCTCAATTCCTTTTAATACTATTTTATGTTACCACTGATAACAGTTTTTCAGACCTTCATTAAATTGTTTAGAAGATGGATCATTTTTATTTGGTGTTTTTATCTGTTGCATACAAGCCATCCCTTCAGAAGCATTTTCAAAATTTTCATTTTCAAAAGCATTTTTGTGATGCAGTCGAACTGCCACTAAATGATCATAATTGTTTAGCATTGTGTTGAATGAGCAAGAATCAATTGAAAAAATACATTATTCCAGATCTGCTTTTGACAGCTTTGTTGGGCTAAGTTTGAAATGAGAGAAGGAAAAAAAAATCAGGCTGTTAATTTCCTTGGACTTTTTGACACTTGCTATCTACCTACCTACATCTCATGATGTTTTCAGAGAAGGTTTTTAACTATGCATTCAGTCTGGTTCATCCATGAAATTTTACAGGGTGTTGATGATACTTTCTTCATGTGTGGCCCTTATATCTTTTCCCGTCCCTTCTGCTTTTCTTTACCTTTACATACAAAATGGTTAAGAAGGAAAAGATAGAACACTTTACACAGTGGCTGGCATTTTGTTAGTGATCTAAATGCACATGCAACTTACATGCATCTAAGGTCCATTTTGGATGGTACACAAAAGACTTGTCTTATTCTTGTGCTCTGTCCAAGACTCTCCCACCACTGGGCAGCTGTAAAAGCCTCAGAAGGGCTGCTGCTCCATCTTATCAGAAATTGGTAGAGGGAGATGATTCAGGAGATGAAGATCTTTGTTCTGGGTTCCTGGAGGAAGGAGAAAGTGGATGTATTCCATTTGAGACCGCATCCTCTTCTCCTCCCAACATGGATATATTGAGACCAGCTGCTACTCCAATAGTCTGAATCACCCCCCCCCCTTTTCCCTGGTAAGTAGCAGCAGCAGAGGCCCCTCATAGGGCTTGGCAGCTGCTGGGCAATTGGAAGATGTGGAACTGGGCCTGTGGAGCTAGGCACATGTACAGGATTCTGGCTACCATCTTTTAACTCTTAGCATTAGGAGCTCTCTGTGTGGAAGTACCCACAGTGTCTTCCCTTCTCACATCTAGAGTGCTTCCAGATGAGGCATTCACTGTGGCACTGCTATAGATGCTAGATTTTGCTGCTGGTCATACAGTATTTTCATTCATTTGGAATTTCTGCATATTTTCTCAGTGTTGCTTACTGCACAAAGTTCCAATGTTTTTGAGGATAGAAGCATAGTGCACTTCGCATGCACATGGATACTTTCACCACTGCTTCTCCAACAAGTACAACTTTGACATAGGTAGTGACATTTTGGATTCATAACTGTACTACAACACAAATTAACTGTGAGCTCTTCCATGTCATCACTGTTTATTTTATCCTGTTTTAATGGCTCTTGAGAAGAGTTCAGTTCCAAAGAATCATAGAATCATAGAGTTGGAAGAGACCCCAGGGGCCATCCAGTCCAACTTCCTGCTGTGCAGGAACAACCTCTGCAATAGCCCTGACACACTAAAAAAGGATGTTTCACATATTGGCTAGATTGCCACTCTCCTAATAGTTGTGGAAATATCTGCAGTTAGTGATAATTGAAGAGTTTTAGGTACATTTATAATTTGAGAGGCAACTGTGTAGAAACTTTCTGAAGTATCAATACATATTGATGGCTATGAAATTTATGTTTGCTCTGTTAATTTTTGAGTTCCAATTTCAGTTTTGCTTTGTATTACTTTTATTGAAGTTGTATGTACCCAAAGAAGCATTTCTGAACTTATAAGTTAGTTTAACCTCTTGAAATGTTTGATTTTTAGGTAGGAAGCATTTATCTTTAAATTGGCCTAGCAAAGGAGTCCTAGGAGAAAACACGGTACATGAAATAATCTTTTTTTTTATTTTATTTTTTGGGGTTTTGTTTTGTTTTTGAACTAATTTTTTTTAAAAAAGAAGCTTTGACTGTGAAGGCAAAGATGAAATGCATTAAGATCACCCATGCAGACAATTTCATGGTCCAGAAGGTGGAAGAGGCGACAAGGGGATCAAATATTCTAGTTCTGATCCTGACCAATAGGGATGACCTTGTTAATGAGGTAGAAGTGGTTGGATCTTTAGGGGGGAGTGACCATGCCTATTAGAATTTGGCATTCAGTGGGAAGGAGAAGATAAGCGTAGCCAGACACTCATCTTAGATTTTAAAAAAGCGGACTTCTGTAAACTTAAGGAGCTGCTGGCTGAAATTCCGTGGTCAAGAATAGTGAAAGGGAAAGGAGTTCAGGAGGCATGGGAGTTCCTTAAAAGGGAGATACTGAAGGCACAGTCTAAAACTGTGCCAATAAGTGGAAAAAATGGAAGACATCTGAAGAAACCAGTATGGTTGACTAAAGAACTCTCAGCTGAGCTAAGAGTTAAGAGAAACGTGTACAGGAAATGGAAGAGGGGGAAAACACCAAAGAAGAGTTTAAGCAAGTAGCCAGGAGATGTAGGGAGAAGGTCAGAAAGGCTAAAGCACAGAACGAACTTAGGCTGGCCAGAGACATTAAAAACAATAAAAAGGGCTTTTTTAAATATGTCTGCAGCAAAAGGAAAAAGAAGGAGACGATAGGGTCGCTGCACAGAGAAGATGGAGAATTACTAACAGGGGGAAGAGAAAAGACAGAACTACTTAACACCTTCTTTGCCTCAGTCTTTTCCCAGAAGGATACAAGCACTCAACCTGGCGGTTGGGGAGCAGGGGAGGAAACAGGGGAAATGCGGCACATAATAGGTAGAGAGGTGGTACAGGAATACCTGGCCACACTGGATGAATTCAGGTCTCCAGGGCCAGATGAATTGCATCCTAGGATATTAAAAGAACTGGCGGAGGTCATTTTGGAACCGCTTGCTATAATCTTTGAGAAATCTTGGAGAACAGGAGAAGTTCCAGCAGACTGGAAGAGGGCAAATGTTGTCCTCATCTTCAAGGAGGGAAGAAAAGAGGACCCAAATAATTATCGCCCAGTCAGCCTGACATTGGTACCCGGAAAGATCCTGGAGCGGATCATTAAGCAGTCAGTTTCTAATCACTTAGAAAGCAATGCGGTAATCACGAGAAGTCAACATGGATTTCTCAAAAATAAGTCTTGCCAGACTAATCTTATCTCTTTTTATGATAGAGTTCCTAGCTTGATAGATGAAGGGAATGCTGTGGATGTAGCATATCTCGATTTCAGTAAGGCCTTTGACAAAGTTCCACTTGACATTCTTGCAAAGAAGCTAGTAAAAAGTGGGCTGGACAGGGCTACTGTCAGGTGGATCTGTAACTGGTTGACTGACGGTTCCCAAAGGGTGCTCACCAATGGCTGCTTTTCATCCTGGAGAGAAGTGACTAGCGGGGTGCCACAGGGTTCTGTCCTGGGTCCAGTGCTGTTCAATATCTTCATCAATGACTTGGATGAAGGAATAGAGGGCATGCTCATCAAATTTGCAGATGACACCAAATTGGGAGGGGTTGTTAATATGCCAGAGAACAGGATCAAAATTCAAAATGACCTGGACAGATCGGAGAGCTGGGCCAAGGCTAACAAAATGAAATTCAACAGAGAGAAGTGTAAGGTCCTACACTTAGGTAGAAAAAATGGAATGCAGAAATATAGGATGGGAGACACGTGATTGGATAGCAGTACGTGTGAAAGGGATCTAGGAGTCTTAATAGACCACAAGCTGAACACGAGTCAGCAGTATGATGTGGCAGCCAAGAAAATCAGTGCAATTCTCGGCTGCATCAATAGGAGTATGGTGTCTAGATCGAGGGAGGTACTGGTACCACTCTACTCTGCTTTGGTTAGACCTCATCTTGAATACTGTGTCCAGTTCTGGGCACCCCAATTCAAGAAGGACATGGTCAGGCTGGAGCAGGTCCAGAGGAGGGCAACCAAAATGGTGAGAGGCCTGGAAGACATGCCCTATGAGGATAGACTTAGAGAGCTGGGTATGTTTAGTCTGCAGAAGAGAAGGTTAAGAGGGGACATGATAGGTATGTTTAAACATTTGAAGGGATGCCATGTACAGGAGGGAAAGGGCTTGTTTTCTGCTGCTCCAGAGACCAGGACAAGGAGCAATGCATTCAAGCTGCAGGAAAGGAGATTCCACCTGAACCTCAGGAAGAACTTCCTGACAGTCAGGGCTGTCCGGCAGTGGAATATGCTGCCTCGGAGTGTAGCGGAGTCTCCTTCTTTGGAGGTTTTTAAGCAGAGGCTGGATGGCCATCTGTCGGGAGTGCTTTGAGGGTGTTCCTGCATGACAAGAGGTTGGATTGGATGGCCCGTGTGGTCTCTTCCAACTCTACATTTCTATGATTCTATGATTCTATCTATAATAATAGGAAATCCATTCTGTTTTCCTTCTATGATTGAGAAATATTACCTTCCTTGTCACCATCTTAACTGTGTAATGTTGTAGGAGGTAAAATAAATTGAGGTATTATGATAAAAGTTGGATTTAGATACAGCACTTCGGTTTGCCAAGCACACGTTTTACTTTTCATTTTCTTTGCTTGCTTTTTGTTATGCTAGATAAGCATTCCAGCTGTTGTTTAAGAAATGATGGAGTAATGCCTAAGGCCAGGATCTAAAGAAGTGCGCAAGCTGTTTCTGCTTTGAGCTTGTGTTTCTTGATAGGCAGTTCTCCTACAGATGTTCATTTGCCTCTTGGAATAATGAATCTTTCACTATTAAATAGCTTAAAGGTTTTGGATGATGCCTTGAGAGCTCTCCCCTAGCATGAACCTGCTTGCTTGTATTTATATTTGTTTATTGGCCACATTGCAAATAACAGTAAGCCAGGAATTTTGGCTTAATGATATGCCTGAGCTTACCCATTTGCTCCTTCCTTTGGAGGAAAAAGAAGATGAAAATGACGTTTGAGCATATGACTAAGTACCACACAAACATGTTGGATATCATAAGCCCTTGGAAAAACTAGGATTGGCTCTATCATTAGGCAGAGTGAGGCAATCACTGTAGAAATTGAGATGCAGCATCAGTAATCCCCTGGCCGTTGTTCTTGACGCCCCTGGCCACTTCACTTTCTTAGAGAACAGAGCTGGTCTATCCTGCACCCTGTAAAGCAGCTTACTGATTTCATGTGCACTGGACTACATTCTCCCATCACCAATTTGTGTGTGTGCGCGTGTGCGTGCTTTCACTTTGCCTATCAGCATATGCTGTCCTCATGAATTTAATTGGGCTTTCTTAGGCAAAGTATATTCAGAGGTTATATAAAAATAAAAGGACAGAGAAGTACCATCTTGTCCTTTCCCTCAAGCAACAAAATACCTTCAGCCACCGCTGGTGTACAGTCCTTACTTGTTTAGGATACATTTAACCATAACCTTAGATTTGGACTTCATACAAGCTCTTTCCTTAATGCTTTGTTCACCTACATTTGTGAAGAGAGGAATGAAGCAGGACTGGAGAGGCTGTGTTTTCCTGGTTTCTTAAGCAATGCAGACACATCTGATGTCTTCTGAAAAAAGGCTAGTCCTCATCTTTATTTAAAATGTCTGTCTGTACAGAAATAAAGTGGAAACTACAAAGTGCTGTTGCTCCTTAAAGACTAGCAAGTTTTATTTGGCATAAGTCTTTGTTGAGTCCAAGTAGAGGATAATTTTAAGGAATTCAAGTAGGTAGGAGATAGAAATAGACCACTGGGAATGTTAATCTGGAAATTAAAGGCAGAGAAAAATACTTAAACAGTAGTCATAAAACAAATAAAATCTGTATGGAAATAGAGACAGACCTACATAAATGAATTAATTTGTAGACATTTTGATGAAATTTTGTCTTTGGTTGGACAGAGACTCCTCTTCTTATCAGATCTGGATGTCTTAGTCCTCAACTGTTAACTGATCACCACCAAAACGTGCTGCCACCTTTTGGATTTCTTTTGTTCCATATCCCTTGCCTCAGATCCCCTCATGTGTATAATTATCTGCCAACTAGAGCCATTCTCTGTGTATCTGGTGGAGTAGGCTAGAGTCCAGGAAAGTTTATGCCAAATAAAAGGTATTAATCTTTAAGATGCCAGAAGACACTTTCATTTTTGCTGCTCAGATTAACACTGCTGTATGTGTGTGTATGTAGTTCAAGTAGCCTGTTGACTTATGGCAACACCATGAATTTTGTAGGGGTTTCTTAGGCAAGGAATACTTATGGCTGGGTTTGCCATTTCCTTTCTTTGAAACATAGCCTACAGCATTTAGCATTCATTGTTAGTCTCCCATCCAGGTACTAACTAGGGCTGACCTTGCTTAGCTTCTAAGATCAGATGGGATCTGGTGCCTTTAGAGTATCACCTGAGAGTAGGGTGAATTCCCCCCAGAACAGTCTCAAAGCTAATAACTAAATCACTGAATATCAGGAACATTATCCTCTTAAACTGTGGAACTTCCTTCATCAGCCCTCTTTCTCTTCACCTCTGTGTTTTAGATACTCAGCCTTCCTTTCTTACCTTCACCCCAAACCTTTTGCCAATTTTTATATGCTTTCTCGTGACGAATAGAGTGGCTATTGTTGCCCTTCATGAGTGGGTTATTTTCTGTATCTGTTCTGGAAGGGAAATGCAATATAGGATTTCTTAAATCTGAGAACAGGAAGGTGGTGACTCATTTTGAGAACCTTTCTGCCTCTTTTAGAAGATGAATCTGCACAGTAATTTTATGTAATCCTGTGATGAATCCTAATTGATTTTCCTTTTGTTTTGTTACGTTGTAAAGAACAAAAAGCCATGCAAGTTGACCATCTTCTTGAAAGAGAAGTCTAATAAATGAAACTGCATAGTCGGAGATGACTCCAGCAAGTAAATGGAGCCACGTACCTCCCCAGCCTGGTGCCTGTTGTAAATAAAAAGGAAATTCAGAAGACAAAATAGGGAAAGAGAAATAATCTTTTATATATTCTAGTTAAAAGGTAAAAATAGCATATGGGTTCTTACTTTACAAAAGGTTAAAAGAGAACATGAGCAAGTTTGGCAAGTTAAAATACAAATACAAAATATATCAAAATATCAAAATATAATACAATACCACAGTGAAGCAGGATATGATACAAACTGCAGCAACAGCAGATCAGAGCAAATCAGAAAGTGAGTGTTTGTGAGGAGAATGCTACTCTTGTAGAGCCTTTACAACTGCTTCCAATAACAGTAGCAGGTGAAAGTCCTCTGTAACACCAATAGACCAATTAACCCCATAATGACTAAAGTTGTAAGTCTTGTCAGTTCCAACAGTGCTGTCCAGCTGTATTGGACTACACTGCTCTGTGCCAGTTGGAAATTCTGAGATTTGTAGTCCCAAACATCCAGAGGATACCAGGTTAAAGAAGGCTGCGTTTAGGCAAATAATACTGGGCAGGCTAATTATTATAGGATAGAAATGTCTAAATTCTTGCTTCAGTAGATCTGTCTCTTTTTTCTTTTCAACAACTGTGATAAATATTTCACAAAGCTCGTGTTTTCATCTTGTTTTATTTTGGCTGTCTGTCTTTATATTTCAGCCTGTGTTTTTTACCTGAAAGAAATTTCCACTTGAATCTATGAAAGCCGCCTGCCCAGATGTTTATTGAATCTGTGTCATATTCTTGCAAAGACACTTGAAAAGATTAATACATTGGTAAGGTCAAATTATGAGAATAGAGCTGAATGTGCTAAAGGCTGTTGAAAATTCCTTTAGAGGTAGACAAAAGTCAGTTAATTAACTGCAGCGGCTTATTACATTCAAGAGAAATGACTTTAAAAAATTTGACAGGAGCGGTTTTTTAAAGCTTCTCTGCATCACACTCAGTTGAGATATAATGCTAAAGCAGTGATGGGCAGCACACAGGCGACATATAGGCAGCCTGCCTGTGTTTGTGGGGTATCACCCCATCAAACAAGTACTTAAAAAAATTCCAGTCATATGAGCCTCCAAGAGTGTAAGTTCTCCTTTTGTTTCTAACACCGTGCAACATCTTTTAGTTGTTAAAAAAAAAGAGTTGTAAAATTGGGATGTGAGTCTTTTCTGTGAGGTTTGTGGTATCTTTAGCCTGTGACAGGTCCTTTGTTGGTGGAACTAGAATTGGACTGAGTGAGAACCTTCTCAGTGGATGCTCTGAGGTTGTAGAACTGCCTCCCATATGACATTTGGTTGGCTCCATCTTTGCTCTCTTTTTGCTGACAAGTAAAAAGCTATTTATTTAGGCAGAACTTTGATTCTTAACTAAAAGACGTTTCAATTTAGTGTGCTCTATTTTTGTCTTTTTAAATTATGTTTTAGATATGATTTAAATTGTTTTAACTATGAACTTTTAAAAGAATTGTTGTTTTAAAACTGTTATATAGTAGGATTTTGTAGGATGCCTTGCGTTGTATGCTAGGACAAAGGAGGGACTAAACAAACAAATATTTTTTGTTGTCTGTATCAGGGAGATACAGACAGCCTGTTGGATTTGCATGTGTAGGCCTCATGGCAAATATAGACCACTTTGCAAATGGAATACCCAGTCTCGTTCTGGGAGAAAGATGGAGTATAAAATAAATGAAATGAAATGAAATATCCAGTGATAGTCCAATCTAGAGAAAATCAGCCAGTGCTGGCCTTTCAAGCCCTATCACCTGCCTTGGGCAGAATGTCTGCATAGGGTTTTCATGTAGGCTGAATATCGTTAGTGCTTACTTGTTGTCTCTTGATCTGAGCTTAGAAGTAGTATGCTGTCAGATAAAGTGTGTATGAAAGATGTTCATTATCTCGTTCACAGTAGGGATATTACTCTTAGCCCCTTTAAAAAAAATAATAAAAATATTTCCAATCTTCCTGTTGGAAAGTGCTTATTTATTTAGAAAGTGGCATTTAAATGTAAGAAGAATAAAGCAGTGTAGCCTGACCTTCCTTCATTTCTAATGCTAATTTTCTATCAAGATATTTAGTGGCATAGGATAGAATTTCCTCTTCAGTAAGCTTAGGATGTGTCATATAAACTATGTAAACCTGCTCTAAAGATACTTTAAAAAAAACTGAAAAATTCCCAAGCAAGAAAATCAACAGCTAACCACAGTTTCTTTTCTTTTCTCTTTACTCTATGTAGAAGATTTAGACTGCTTACAAAGCAATTTGATGTCAGTTATTTTCCAGATTAGCTAAACACTGATGTATTCTTTGGTTGAGGATTCCATTAAGTGTCATGATGACAAAATTAATTGTATACTTAGACAGGATAAAATTTTATAATAAAGCCTTTGACTAAAAGACCTTTTATTCCTGGTTATGTTCAAAGATGTGTGGTGTTCTGTGTCAAGGAAATTCAAATTGTACTATTATAAATGATGCACATTTACATCTTACATTTTCATCTCTTTAATTTAGCATAGTTAGTTTCATTCCCCGTGCTTTCACATTTTCAATGAATCTGGCATAGAGTGAGTTAGCAGTGGAAGAAAAATGGAAAGGCATGCTTTCCATTTTAGACTGACCATTAGCTTTGAACCTCAAGTACTGGTTAATCTTAACTAGGTCTAGTGAAAACAAGACAGTATCCTAAACTGTGGCTTTAGTTGGCTTGTTTTTACTAAGCAATGCTAAGATTAACTGTAGTTTAATCCTTTGGAGAAGATTGAAGGGGGAATGCGTATGTCCAAGGCTCAATGAAGCTGAAGATATAAACATGTCTGAAAACTATGAAGCCATGGAAAATACTATGGCCACCCTCTGTTTTGTTCAGGAGAAAGAAAAAAATTCAGGGAAAAGTAAAGTGTATGCAGTATTAATTTTTATATCAAATGTAAACTTTTTTATTGCTTTAATAATGTAAAATGCTTCATTCGTAACTTAGCATATAAAATTAGAACTGTAGCTTTGTACAAGCAAAAACTGTGAATATATCCCACACTAAAGATGGACTGCTACAACGTTTGCTATCTAAGCAAGTGTATCAGTGTGTTCACATCTGAGAAATAGGCTAAAAATGAAATCAGAAACCACGTATTTTGTATTGTATTATTTAAGATAGTAAAGTCCTTTGCAGTTATAGTCTTAAGGAAGAGACTAGCATTGTATTTGGATATAAAGATTAGCTTAACAATTAAAATAATGAAATACAATATTTTATTACCATAAACAGTGCAAGCCTCCCTGAATAATCTTCAAATGAAGACAGTAGCATTCACTAGGTGCAGAAATGCCTTGTGAAAAGAGGTGGGAATCCTGTGGTCTGCATGCTGCCTGTGTCTGCAGGGACCGTTGGAGTGGTTTTTGGAGGTGTCTCCTGACATCTGCAATATGTAAAAAATTAAATTAAAAGGATCAAAACATCACGGGTCCAAAGGTGCAGTTATCCCCTGTTTTACTTTTTTAGTCTTCCAAAACCCACAGACAGTGAAAAAAATGTACCCAGTAGTACCTGGAGGTCTCATCTAGTTGATTCTGATTTGGGGGAAATGAAGGAAATATGGTGTGCAGAGGTCTGGAAGACCTAGAAATGGTCCTTGGACCCTCTGGAACCACTCCCCCACATCTAGAGTATGCAGGGGAGTTGTTATCTCTTAATTTCACAGTGTGTTTTTTACGCACATCTTCATACTATTCACTTCCTGTATTTTGAGTAAGGTCTTGTCTTTAAAATATTTCACTAATTGCAAAAGAGAAAAAATATTGCACTGGAGGCCCCCCCCCCCGTATTTTTCAAGATTTCCCATGTTTCCATTGAAAGATCAAAAGTCTGCCCTTTAAAACAAATGGGAGTGGGGAAAGGGAAACAAGTTCTCCCTGAATGTTCTCTCAACCCCCTCTCCCCTGAGCCTTCCTGTCTCTAAGTGCAGTGTCTTTTCCATAACACTGAACAATAGTTTAGCTTTACATTTGGACCAAATACTAGCTTCACATTCCGTGATTTTCACTGCTTTGCAAATACCAACAGTGCCTCATAGGGAAGATATTGATCATTTTGTGTTAGTGGACTGCAGTCTCCTCATTAATGTTCCTATAGGATGCACTGACAAGTTATTCTAAGTACCAACAGTCATTGATTTCCTCTAGAGCAGAGTGGATAGATACTGCAATCAATTATCCCAGTTAGCTTCTGTACTACAGATGGTGAGAAAATGAATGAATAATATGCCCTTGGAAGAATCTTGTTCACCAGAGTTACTAAGCTTTTCCATCTGCCCTCACTTTATTTTCTGTTGCTCTTAGTGTGAAAAAGGTTGATCTGTAAAACAACTTTATAGAATCATCCATAGTTCACTACGGTACTTGCATGAGAGAAAGTTTTAAGTCAGCCCTAAATAGCTTTTGACATACCATGCCGGACACAGACCTCCTGTCCTCCCTACTGCATGCACTGTTTGTGTTCTGTTGATACTGTTGTGATTCACATAGAGTGATGATGATGATGATGATGATGATGATGATGATGATGATGATGATAAGAAGAAGAAGAAGAAGAAGAAGAAGAATTCCTTCAAGTCTACTGTTACCCATTCCTACTTTAGAGCATCTTTCTCCAACCTGGTGCCCTCTGGATGTGTTGGACTCTTGGGATATGCAGTCCAACTTGTCTGGAGGACACTGAGTTGGGGAAGACTGAAGAGTATTTAAGATGCTCTGGAAGTACTAAGTTTCTTATCTATCTCTGCTCTAAGCAATGAAAACCTGCTTTGATAGATACTGTTTAAGGAGTGTTTGTAGCATTTCTTTAGGAAGCTGTCATGCCATTGTGCGTTTGCAGATATTCCCTAGGCTAAGAAACTGAGACATAGCCATACTTATCCAGGACCCCTTGTGCTGCAATTTTAGTGAATATGTACTCAAACTTGATTTGGCATATCCAAACCTGCAGTCTTTACTTAAAAGTAGAGATATATGGATCAGTCAGTTTAGGTATATCATCCAATTTCTAGTTTTTCCAATTTTAAACTCAGTTTAAACTCTTTAAAAAAGAAGGCATTTTTGTGTCTATTTATCCCATAATATACATCTTTGCAAGGGCTTTCCCCTGTAAAGCATTTATAATGTTATTCTCATTATTATATAGCGGTACATACCTTATTATGTGTGTTTTCAATATATATTAATATATACATTTTTTGATGTACTTTCTCCAATACACACATTTTTTGATTGGAAAACTTCACTGCAAAATTTGGAGAAGTGTTAAACTTCAGAGGAGAATTAGGTATCTGAATTAATTTGAAAGTATGAAACTAAGAACTGAAAATTATGTATGAATTTCTCTATCTTTATTTGGGGAACTTCTTTAATATTTTGGTTAAATTTAACTCAAGTAAGGACTGTGCTGATATTTTTCACCCGCTTTGGTAATCTCATACAGTTCTTTCGTTACCTAATTTTATTTCAAGAAATTAAATTCTTTCAGAATCTCATTTTTCCAGATATACCATTATATGGCCTTTTGAAGACAGATAATGGAGATGATATTCAAAGAGTGCTTTAGTACAAGTCTCACACATAAGCAGTCTGAAGTGTTATCAGTTTTACTTTTCCAGTGTAACTTTATATTGGGACATAATATCTATTTTTCCCGATTTCACAATTTTCATTTGTTTGATTTACAGTTGAGTATAGCAGACTCCTTTTTAAGCAGAGATTTAGATATGCCTATATATCATTAAATACTGAAGTCAGGATGGCTCATGCCATAATATTTCCCATTCCTGTGTATTCTTGTGGAAGTTGGACAGCGAAGAAAGCTGACTGGAAGATAAGCAGTTTATTTGAAATGTGCTAGAAGAGAGTTCTATGGATACTGTGGACTATAAATGAGTCAGTTTATAAAAGAAAAATAAATGAGTCCTAGAGCAAATCAAACTTGAACTCTCTCTAGAAGCCAAAATGACCAAAGTTGGCTGTCATGCATTGGTCATGTCTCGTAGTGATAGAATTCATTAGAAAGGACGGTGATGCTTGGTAAAGTGGGAGGCAATAGGAAAAGAGGAAAGCCTTATTAGATGTGGATAGACTCAGTCAAGGAAACTGTAAGGTTGCTGATAAGAGGATGCCTTGGAGGTCTTAATATCAAGGTCAGAAT
This sequence comes from Cyclura pinguis, assembly GCA_030412105.1. Lineage (NCBI taxonomy): Eukaryota > Metazoa > Chordata > Lepidosauria > Squamata > Iguanidae > Cyclura > Cyclura pinguis. Next base: position 263,793,702 of record CM059601.1, on the reverse strand, counting down.
CATTTTTGCCATAATATTTCCTGTTTCTGTGCGTTTTTATGAAAGCCATACAGTGAAGAAAGCTAATATAAAGAGAACTCATTTGAAATGTGTTGTTGGAGGAGAGTTCTGTGGATACTAGAATATCCACTGCTGAAAAGATTAATTGGTCTTGGATCAAATTGGGCCTGTACTCTCCCTGGAAGCTATAATAACTTAAAGTTAGGCTGTTGTATTTTGGACAGATAATGAGAGACACAACTCATTAGAAAATATGGTAATGCTTGATAAACTGGAAGACAGTAGAAAAAGATGAAGACAGTATTACAGTGGACTGATTCTATCTAGGAAGCCATGGCACTTAGTCTACAGGGTCTTAGCAGGGCTATTAATAACTTTTTTAAAATGTCTCTCATTCATAAGGCCAGTGCTGGCTTGACAGTAATTAACAACAGTAATATGTCTGAATATTCATAAAATTCACTTCTCCGTTTTCTCCATTTTGCCTAGTTAGTGTTTCCATGTGGTCCTGTAGGTATAGAGTTGTCTCCTTCTCACTCAATTTCTCCCATCTACTCTGCTTATATTACTATTTTTTAAATGCCTCTCTTACTTTGGGGAGTGTCTGCTGCAGAGAGCCTGTCTTTTTACCCTAGGGGCACCTCATCTATTCTATCTGTCCCATCAATAAATATCTCTCTTTTCACCTGTTATTTCTTTAGTGCCATATATGGGCCAGTTGTGGCCCTCCAGATATTGTTGGACTGCAACTCCTGTCATTCTGAGATGGCTCAGGAAATGTTGAGTTATGGTGAAAGTTGAGTGCAGGTAGCCAAGGGACATGGGTGTGTGCGTGTACACATATGCCCACACCGCTCCTTTGTTTGCAGTTTCAGCACCTGCGCATGTTGCATCCCTTTTAGTGCCAGTGCTGTTGATGGCCAGCAGCAGGGCTGTGTGAACCCCTTATGAGGGTTCCATGGACCCCAGGTTAAGAACCACTGTTCTAGACAGAAAATACTATTGTACTGTTTCCTGTGCAGAAAATGCTGTTTTCTGTGCAAAACAAGCACAAGCAAATTTTGCACAGAATAAGTTCTGAATTGTAAATAAACTTTGACAACAATGAAAATGTTTGGTTTTCAAAGACTTTCTTGAAACTTTTTTGAAAAATTACATCTCTAAGTACAGGCCAGATAAACTGAAATGATCTGAATCTTTTTAATGTGGCATATGTGGGAAATGTTTGCATAGTATGAAAAATGGTGGGAAATGTGTGACTCCAGTTTTAGATTAGTTTTAACAGCAAGCTCACAGTCAAAGATGCTAAGGTAGACCACCACTTTGGAACACAGTATATTAACTCCTGTTCTGAAGTAATTCTTTTGTGAAAGGTAATGGGATAGGTTAGACATCTTAGGTGCAGATAGACATCCAGTGCTGACATAGGGCTCCTTGAATGGATGTTGCCTGGAGCCGTTGTCATTGATGAATAGGTTGCACTGAAGCATCTTCTTGAGCAGCTGAGCATTTTGAATGAAGAAAGTAAACATACGTTTTGCTGGTGGTTGTGCTGATGATAGTTTACTAAGGATATTTTAGATGCTGCAGAAATGAAGATTGCTTCAAATGGACTTTTTTTTTTTGGATGCTGAAAGTAATTGCTGCTGTTAGACATCACCTGAATTGTTTTTGTGTTTTGTGTTCTTTATGCTTGCAATTTACTATGCTAGAAGAGAAGGACTTTGATTTGTAACTGGGAGGATTTTTGCTCTGGAACTTATTAATCAATGTACAGTCCTCCCTCCACATTCGCGGGATTGACCTTTGCAAATTTGATTATTCATGAAGTACATGCTTGCCCCCCACCCAATTTTCCTCCTCCTATTCCCTTGCTTTCCTCACCCAAGGCTTGTGAGGCTTGTGTTGAAAGTGGACATTTCTTCCTTTTGGGTGAGCAAAGCCTTTCCAGTGCTGGAAGCATGTTCTCTCTTCCACGTGGTTGCACATTCTGCTCTGTAATGGCTGCTGATTGGTCAGGTGCTCTCTTTGCTGCTACCCTTCCCTATGAGAGGAATCTCCTTTCTCAAGATGGCAACCAGAAGTAGCTAGAACAACAGAACTCAGTCCTCTGCTCTTCTCTGTCTGAGGAGAAAGTACTGGTAAGCCCTTTACCTTTTTGGTTCCCTCCACCCCCCGGAGTTCTGGGGCTAGAGGAAAGGGAATAGGAATGGGAACGTGAGGGAAAGTTATTTGCAGTTTTTCCACTCTCATGAGGGTTTTGCTCACCAAACACTTGCGAATGTGGAGGGGCTACTGTATTATCTATGGTCCAGAGCTGCAACAAGAAAAATAATCCCTCTGACTGTTCTTCTGCACCCACCCACTCCAGATATTCCCTAGAGTAGATTATTTTTTAAGAGACTGATTTACTAAGCACTCCGGCTCACAAGTCCAGTGCAGCTGGTTCTGTAGAAATTAAGTGTGAAAAACTATGAGAAACTTTTATGGGTGTGTGTGCTTCCCCCTTTCCTCCTCTTTTATGCAAATTCTTCATTTCTTTCCCTGTTTAATTTTAGCCAAGGTTTAGTTACTCCCACACTAGTGCTAACCAGAGTATTCCTTTTAAACAGACCTGGAAATCAGGTTTTTATAATCACTTTGTAAGTTATAATTGAACTGTAACTTGACTGGTAGTGACATGGCATATGCAGTTGTCTCATAGTTAATGCCAGTTGGTTAAAAAAAGGTAAATTTGCACTGGCAGGAAGGAGCACATTTTCCAAGGCTGCTTTCTGATTTTCAAAGCATAGTCTGAAGAGAATCAGAGCTGTTCCTGCAACAGACCTGAGACTCAGATTACAGCTTTTCTCTAGAATGAGGAGTTAACGTTATGGCTAGTACCATTATGGCTAGTACCATGTGTATATGGATGCCAACAAACATATTACTACCCATTCCTACATCTAGAAGTCTGATTTATTCAGCATGATTTGAATAGTGTGCCTTAAAAAATTGATCCTTGCTTTCATTTTGGAATACTTTTCACCAACAACTCTTAGGCTTAATTGCTGTATTACAATACTAACAGGCAAAAAGAGATAATTTTATACATCCAGTTTTTGCACTCAACACATTGCTGTATATTACAGTTTTTCTTCCCCTTAGATTTCAGCTTGTGTTTCCAGTTTGGATAAGTTTAATTCACTCATTTGACCTTTAGTGGCTGTTTTGTTTTTTAAAAAAAATTCAGTCCATGGTGATCACCGTTTTGAAAAACTGGCATGTTTGAAAGGGTGACCCAGGAAGAGACATGAAAATAATTTATTTCATTTTTATTTTAAGATCTATCTTCAAAAAGAAACAAAACCCCACACTAAATCCAGCATATGTTTATATCAGCATTTGGAAACATTGCTCTTTTGGACTGGAATCTTCAGTATTTCCCAATTAAACCCAAGCAGAACATACAGTAAATCCTAGATCCTGGTTCTGTAAATTCGAGTCCAAAAAAGTTGACTTTCCCAAGCACTCTATTTGTTGTTGTTGTTGTTGTTCTTGTGTGCCTTCAAGTCTTTTCTGACTTATGGCAGGTGACCTGTCATGGGGTTTTCTGTTACATAGATTTAAATATAGGTACCGTTATAGAAATTGACTTTTTTGGAAGTGGTGTTTAACAAGAGACGTCTCTGGTAAGATTTACCAAATGCAATAATTTTGGAAACAAGTCAGAGACAACAGGCAAGCTATGTCATAATACATTTTCAAGGGCATTGGGTTGGATAAGGAACTCTGACTGCTTCACTGACACTCTTGGCAATCAAGCAGAATCTCTAGGAAAAATGTGTTTTGAATTAGGTCTGAAAATGGCAATCTGCTGTCAGGTTTTTCTCTGTAGGTTGGAGCAGTTCATAGCTGAGCTGCTTTTGTCACTGACAGACTGATTTGAGCTAGAGTAGACATCTGGATGCTAAGGTCAATGTTATGGGAGAATTCATGGAGGGCTGCTTTTGATAACAGCCTTGTATTTCTTTCTTTTTAAATATATACTTCTGTTCATTTTTGAAAAGGAAGAAATAAGCTTGTCACAGTTAATTGGAGTAAGTTCAACTGGGGCCTTTATTCCAACAGAGAATGTTGTTCTTTTCCAATTTTAGAACTTTAAAGAAAAGATTTCTGACAGTTGGGAGACCAGAAGAAATACCTTGATAGAGTCAGCAGAATAATGTTCTTAGGTTGGCACCAAAGTTTGTATCTGCCATTAGTAAACTCTTTTATTTTAACTATAAGCACTTTCCCCTCTCTTCTTCTAAAAGGCAACAGATGAAACATGAAAATATTAATTTTGCATTTTTCATTTCAACTCTTTTTTTTTAAATATCATGTATTGGATACAAAAACCTTAAAACTGAGTTTATCCTATCCAGTGTTAAGCCTGGGGCAAGTGCAGGGAGGCTAGAAATATAACATTTTATCTGAATTCTTTTGAAACATGTTTTCCACCTGTAATTATAATCCAGTAATAATCTATTGTTCATTTAACAGAGAATGGCTTTTCAGAAATGTTGTTGGTGTAGATATTTCTGCAAATTCAGTGTTTCAAATAAGAAATAAAGAAAAATTGAAGACTCTGTTTAGATTTTTTTTCAGTATGCAGTATAAATATGCAAAGAATACACTGCTCTTGTGGGCAGGATTATTTTTCATATGTATTATATGAAAACTGCATTAATATTTGGTGTTTCTTATTATCTGGGCAACTTTATTGTTTTTTTCCAGGCCTCCTACGGCTTCAGTTGCCTACATTGGGACAATAGGTCTCCTAAGCACAAATCCTTCCGCCAATACTTCTTCACTACAGTATCCAAGGTTCTGGCAGTTTCCTGCATTGCTGTGCCCCTCTTTATATCATGTACATCCTCACCATCTAACATGTTACATAGCAGTCCCTAGTAATTCATGCTACAGACTGATTTCCCTGGACCTGTCAACCTTGGTGAAGACAAAGGGAGACATGGGAATAAACTCCGTTAACTAAACGCATAATGCAGTGGATGGGAAGGAGTCTTTTGCATGTGTTAGAGCATGTAAAATGTACACAGTTTAGGAACAAAAGAGACTGGAAGGCTGCATCACTATGTCATATGCTGTCACTCACACCAGAATCTAACTTTGTCTGAGTGTATTCTCCTTGCCACACATGAGAAGACAAAATCCAACATTATTAGCAGTACTCTAGTAGAAGCACAGTGAATGTTCTCTTTTCAGATGGCTTGCCCTTCTGCCTTCATCTAATTAATTTCAGTGGGTAAAATATAATCGTTTTCCCTCTGTGCTTCACATATCTGAGTTGCTAGAACCCCCTAACCTGCATATTCTTCAAAGAGAATAGAACATATGAACTTATTTTGTACTTCCTGTTGTTTGTAGGTACATAAAAGTTCACAATTCAAAATAAATAAATAAATATAGGGTAAATGAATGTGTCAGTCATTCTTCAAACTGAGACAATAGCCTTCCACAACTTGGTGATTTTCAGATATATTGGACTAGTCCCATAGTGGGAAAGTCTTGACCCTTCAGGTATTTTGAGTGTTTAATTACTTTTTGCTCCCCAGCATCTTCCTGTAAAAGGAAGGAATCTCATTTATTTTGTCTGATTTGTGACTACATCAATGGTTGTTACAACCAGATAGCAATTCTTAGATCTTCTCTGCCTTCTCACAGATGGCTTTGTTGGAAAACTGTAAAATAGAAAGTGTGGCTTGGCTCCTGCTCTTTTAAAGAACTCGGTTCTTTTTTTGCTGGCTAAATGTCATTGCTATAGAGTTGTAGAGCTTGGGTGTGTGCAGAATGTGTGTGTGCTTAATATTCATAGAAAATACTTTCCCAGAATGTAAACTTTCTGAGCTCTTTGGAGAGCAGTTTTGCTTCTATGCAGATACTGTAGTATTGAGTTTCAAACCGGCAAACTAATGAAGCCTATTGCAACCCTGTTTGCAATAGGAGTGAGAAGACTGAAATTATATGTGCTATATTGCGTTTGGTTAAAAAAAAAAGTTCCACTTGACAATACTTTAATGTGCAATGTGGTATTAGCTGTTGTTTCTATAACATTGCAAGGCCGTTCACAATTTTGTCATGTTCAGCACTGCAACATATTGTAGAAAGGACACTGTATGATCTCTCAACCATGGCAAGTAAGGCAGAAGCATCTTTCAAGATTCTTCTCTTTTTTGCACTATTCTTTCAGTCTTTGTTTCAGATCTGTTAATGGTGTGCAGAAATGTTCTTATAATCATAGTTAGCTCCAAATCAGTGGTTTGCAATGATAGTTAGAAATAGCTTTGCCCCTTTGAGATCCATTCTCAAGGTAAAAGATGGGAGGGAGTCATATCAAGCCCATGAGCCATTCTAGTCACCTAACTGTGGAGCCAGGGGAGCATTTTATCTGCACTTGTACTTTGCAGCACAGTGCTTCAGTAGTTGCTGAAATGGTTTCTGGAATGGTTAGAGCACCTGCTCAGTCTGTATCCCTGATCAGCTACTTGTGTCCTTTGTATCGCAGTCTCAGTTCCCTACTCTGGAAAAAAAAAAGGGCAGTCTGTGTAAAAGACTCCTGCAGCAATGAACAGATTTATACAAGGTTTTTATACAACACAGTTAGAAACACAATGGATTATTTCATGGAGGATCATTGAATTTTATGCTATATACATGCACACATATCTTTTACAGTACAATGCATATGCATTTTATTAGGGATGGGCCAACCGAATCCCTGAATCCTCGAATCTTTGGCAGGGATTTGAGATTCGGGAATCCGAATCCCTGTGCCAAAATAGGCAAACGGAATCTTTTGAATCTGACACTCAAACATTTTGTTGGAAACCAGGACACCTGAAAACCTGGGAGACCAGGACGCCTGAAAATTTGGGAGACCGGGACACCTGAAAACTCGGAACCAGGACAGAATCCCGCTCCTCACTTGTTTCCCCACCTAACGTGGGCACAAGTGATTGGCTAGCAGACTGGCATAAAGCCTCGCACGCCCTGGAAGCTGCCATTTCTCCCTCCTGCTGCCTGTGCCCCTAGTGCTGCCTCCCCCTGCTGCCACCTCCCTCTACAAGGTAATTTTGGGATAGGGCTTGGGAGGTGAGGGACAGAGGAGCGAAACTGAGTTTGTGTGGGGGTCCAAGAGCTTGTGGGAATGTCCCAGGGGGTTCCAAAGACTGCAAAAAGGGGTTCAGGGGTTCCATGCAAGCCATGCCAACCATACTTTCCCCTTCACCAGCTTTCTTTGGTCAGTTCTGGGACTAAGATTGTCATGATGCCATTTCCTCTCTTAGTTTCTGTACCTTGAATACATGAATACTTCAGTTAACCTGTTTTGAAGCTCCCTTTTAGAAAATCTTTTTATGCTTCTCAACCCCTTTTCCTCTTTTTCCTCTGTCTAGCTGCAAGGTTATAAGCAGCATTGCCATTGGAAGGGTTGCAAAGGAGAGCTGGAGAAACACGGACTTTTGGTCTTGTGTTGCAGCAGCACATCTGTGGTAAACAATGAATGCCAAAACATTTGAGCTGGGAAAGAATGGGATTCTACTCTAGCTGATTCTATAGGAGGAGTGTGTGTTGCCTACAACAAACAAGGCGAACAGTAGCTGCCTCCAGAATCATTTATTGAGCATGCATTAATCTGTGCTATTTTTTGATTTGAGACTAGAGTGTAAGGCTTGGGAATTGTTGAGACAGGCCTAGAGATTTGACTTGAGTGTCCCTTGCAGGACTTGAGGGTAGAGAATTGACTGGACTAGAGGCTTGTGTGCGTGTGTGTGTGTGTGTAAGTGCTTTCCTTGTTGCAGGACTTGAGACTTGGCTCTTGAGACTGCAGGGTGCAGAATTGAGATTGGACTAGAGGCTGTTTGTTTGTTTGTTTGTGTGTGTGTTTTAAGTGCCTTCCTTGTTGCAGGACTTGAGACTTGACTGGAAGGTACAGTCTTCTTGAGATTTCAAGGACAGCTGAACATTTCTTTGCCTCGCTCCCTTGCAAAACTCTTTCAGACACAATTCTGGGGTTTGTAGTTTTACAAGGGGTCACAGCCTTCTCTGCCAAAGTGTGCTGGCGCATCATCAAACTACAAACCCCAGGATACCAGAAGGAGCTATGCAAAGAAATGCTAGTTTTGACCTGGATTATCTCTGTACTGTAATATGTGGCCCTGTTTAAACAGGCAGGAAACTGTGGGATTAATCCACATTTTCCTGCCTGTGTAGAAAGGGCCTTCATGTCATTTTCAATCTGGGGAGATCCTGAGGCAAAACTATGACCATTGTCCTGGCCAGATTTCTTTAGAGGGAGGTTTGCCTTTGCCTAGTCTTTTGCTAAGGCTGAGAGAGTGTGTCTTGCTCAAGATTATCCTTCTTTCCCTTGCTTTTTAAACCCCTTTTTAAAAAAGAATTCGAAAGAGTCGAGATTTGTGAGATTCGTGGATTCCCAGAACTTTCCAGGGATTTGGATCTGGATCCGGATTCGGAAAATTTTGGATTTGTCCCATCCCTACATTTATACAATAATGTGTATTAGTATTCTGTGGGTATAATATTAAACATCCTTGAGTAGTTGCTTCTTCATCTACCTGATGAGGAATCCTACAAATCTTGAATTTCCATAGTTCCAGAAGCTGGGAGTATCTGTTGCACCCCTTTCAGCCAGGTTTTAAGGAGGTTTGTTTTTTTGTTTTTTTTGTTTTCCAGAAGGAGGATAAGGTCTTCATATTTTCTTACAGAATGGGACCAGCATTGCCATTCTTAAGGAACTTAACTGTGAATGAAAGCATAAGCTACGTTCAGTATTTTCCCCACCGGAAAGCCTCCAGCTGCCTGTTTTCCTAATGTTAGAGGTAGTTATTGAAAGTGGCATGTTAAAAATTGGATTGCAGAGGGCAAGATTTGATTGACTCTGTAATTTTCATTAAAGCCCACAAGGAAATGTATATTCGTGTCTTGATTTCTCTCTCCCCCTTTGGTTTGGATGGCTATCATTGTGAAAGCCCACTAGCAACGTCTATTTTTTTGGTTCCTGCGGATGGAGTCAATGGCATAAGGAAGAAGAAAAGAGGTGTTCTTTCATGTTCCTTACTGTAATTGAATTGCCCCTATCCTTGGAGGTGCTGGACAGCTATTTGCTTTGTGTTAGTGCTAAAATGCTTCATTCCCTGCCTCTTGTTTTGAATGACTATATTGTACTTTTAGTGCTCTATTGCACATTTGTAATGGCAATAACTTTTCATGTGTGCAGTCTCGGGGTGGCTGAATGCTCTCCATATTTCAGCTGTCAAATGAGAGAACAGACACCAGGGTGGAGGCAGGTTTACGTGGCCTCTGTGGCAACATACACATGTACAATGCATTGAGAGAAATGCTGTTTTGTAGCTCTCAGAGAGTTGCTTCACATGTAGTTGGAAAATACTATTCTAAAGCATAGGTGGTGAGCCACTTGGGGATGATGAGCCAGATCTTTGTCCCACTGGTTCCCCCATGAACCGCATGATATCAGGTGTATGGCTTTGCAGTTGTGCTCAGGGGCTTGGCCACATCCCCTACCATCACCAGCTTCACTGACTGGCTCTTGTAATGCAGAAATCAAATTTAGTCTGCTGTCTGTACTTCTAATAATCTGAACATGTTTTTCCTACCTTCTCTTATATGTGTATGCGGAAAGCAGTGTCCAGTTGTGAAAGACAAACACCCAGGCCTATGACTGCACTTGAGGTTTACACTAATTCATTTATGTATATATGGTGTTAGAAGAGGATCTGAGGCTTTCTTTTTGTTTGGTGTTTGCTGAATCAACAACACATCTTTGAAAGACATGATGACTGGGACATTTCCCCGTATGTGGGCATCAGTTGAGGGAGTGCAGTTGGCCCTCTGCATTTGCAGGTTTAACATTCACAGATTTGATTATTTATGCATTTCTCCAACCCTTGCCCTCCCACCTCAGGCACTTATTTTCTGAGGGAACTTTCCCTCTTGGCAGCTCCAGTCAGGCTGCACAACCCTTTAAAACGGCACCTCTGATCCTTCTCCTCCTCTCACAGCTGCTGCCTGGCCAGCTGAAGACAGATCGCATCATTAACCTTCTCCTGACGCCCCCCCACACCCAAGAAGCGAGGTGGGCAAGAGAGCGGAAGTATGGGGCCACCATGCCAACCTATCCCCTTTCCCTCTCCTTTCCCTTACCTGGCTTGGACCCTGAGTAGCAGCTCTCCTCACCATGCCTTGGCTGCCTTCCCACAGACACACACACAAACAGATACACTTTGATATTTGCGTTTTTCTAGTTGTGCAGAGGACTGTGTATAACCCCAGTGAATGCGGAGAGCCTACTTTAAATACAAGGTTCATTTTGACTGTTGCTTTTAATATGCATTCCAGCATTTTATACTTTGTTTTCTTAGAAGTCTTATCTCATCCAAGGGTGCACTCATTATAAATTTAAACCGACCTTAATGAACCTGTGCTGGAACCTTAGAGACATTAGTATGGCTAATAAAGATATTTATTAGCATTTATTAGTTTATACATTTGTTATGTTGCCCCTAAGCCTTGTTTCTGCAGTATTTCAAAATTTTTGCTTAGAAAGTAATCTGTTGTACTCACTGAATTTTGAATGGTATTAATGTTGTCTGAAACAAGGTGGTTCTTGTAAAAAGCTTTAGACTAATTAGGTAATTTGTAAAATGCATTAGAATAATGGAAAATAAGGGATTATTCTCATCTTCTAAATGTTATAACAGACAAGTGTTGTATTTTAAATATTTGAGAGTCTGTCCACCTTTGTAACTTCTACTGGGAAATGAAATAACTTTACCAGTCTACCTTGAATATCTTGAAGAGCTAAGATTTCACCAGTGTAGGCCATTTTACCGTCAGTAAGATTCATTATTATTTCAGACCATCTTCATGTCCATAGTTGCTGTGACCAGTTCATGATCTAGTGGCCATTGTACTTTGTCAGTCTGGTCCTTGAATGACAGATCTCCAGTCCTCTGCCTGGGCCATGTTCAAACCCTTACTGTTTTGATAAAACCTGGCAGTGATTATGTGCTAGTGGCATAGTTTTCTGAGAGCCTAGTATCACTGTAGTACCATCATGAGATGGTGCAGGACTGTGTGGAATTTGACTTTGTGGGGGATAACCTCATAAACACAGCTTACCGTAATTTTTAATTTTTATACTCTACCCTTCTTTGTAAGAATTCAAGTTTCTGAAAGTGAAATTTAAAAGGAAGAGGGAAAAAAATAAGTTATGCCATTTGCCTTGATGTTTCTGACACACTTTTCAAGTACATCTCACTGGAGTTGAAGTTGAAGACCTGTAGCACTACATATGGTGCTGAGTTACTGCTTCAACTTAACTATTGTTGACACTGGCAAGGACTAATGAAAACTGAAGTCTAGACCACACTTTCCCTCAGTGTGAGCTAAAATTGTGCAGTAAATCCTGTCAAGGAGCTGCTACCATAATCTGTAGGCCTCAGAATAGAGTATGACTTCCTGTGGCCACAGACCTAGGTGGTGTCAACAGAGATCCAATCAATATAAGACAATTGAAAAAAGTGGAAGGTATCAGCATGAGGTTTTCAGAAGTGCAGACAAAAACAAGAAGCATCGCTTATTCCTAGGGAGATAAGAAGTCCTCAGAACTACCTATTGAGGCTTGAGTATACTCAGAAACCCTTCAGAATGTTCAGTATCAACTGAGGATTTACACTAGTAAGGGGTTCCGTGGAAACTCTGCTTGAATGCCTTGCACTTCATGGTATATAGGCGAAAAAGGACACAAGAATAGACTGTAGAATCTTGTTTCTTATCCCGCTGTTAGAATCTGATATTTGTTGTAGTGTCTCATCTGTCTTGTATTTAGCAACACATTTACTACTTTCTCTTTGTTTGTTGTTTAGAATTGTGATTAGTGAGGCAGTGTTACTGAAGTGGAAGCTGGTTTTGTTTTGTTTTTGTTTTTGGGTACTGGATAGATATAACCAAAATGTCACATGCAAAATAACTGTTGAATACATGAAGTTCCACTTTTGCCTTGTTTGGGAGTAGCAGTACTGGTTGCCCGTGCTAAATTCACATCGCCTTTCATTTGCTTAATGAATGCATATAAAGAAACTATATATATATATATATATATATATATATATATATATATATATATAAGTACAGTTTCCCCCCCACATTTGTGGGTTTGACTTTTGCAAGTTTAATTATTCACGGTGTCCGTTGGCCTCCCCCCTCCTTCCTTCTCTGGACAAAAGAGTGAAGGGGAGGAGATCATTCCCACCCCGTGCTTTCCTGTACTGCTGCCAGTGTGATCGTGCGGGGGGGGGGTGGCGAGAAAGTGCAGGGAAGATGTTTCCCACCCTGTGCTTTCCTGCACTTCTGCCAGTGCGATCATGCTCTCCCAGATGCAGAGGAAACAATCTTCTCCCCGCTGCAATCTCTCGCCCACCACCTGCCTGGACACACCAGCAGGGTGGAGGTGGAGAGTGCAGGGAAGGTTATTTGTGGTTTTTTGACTTTTGCAGGAATTCTGTGTCCCTAACCCCCGCGAATGTGAAGGGCCTACTGTATATACCTTTTTCGTTTTCTGGACATACTTGACTATCACATTGTTTGTTTGTTTATTGCTGAAATTTTCAAGTTCAGTACTTTTGTGAATGATGGCGGTTGTGTGTACTCTTCATTTTGGCTGGCCCCAGCAGCTGGGGAAGGACCCTTCGATGAAATATGCTCCCTTGGAGTGTGGTGGAGTTTCCTTCTTTGGAGGTTTTTAAGCAGGGGCTGGATGGGCATCTGTTGGGAGTGCTTTGATGTGTGTTCCTGCATAGCAGGGGGTTGGACTGGATGACCCTTGTGGTCTCTTCCAACTCTATGATTCCATGATTCTGTGGCCCTCCCTCCTTTCCAGCTGCCACTGCCCTGGCCTCTGAAGGAGAAAAGAAGAGACAGGCATGAAGGACCTTCCTTGCATTCCAACTGCCCTGGCCTCTGACTGCAGAGGCATTATTTGCTGGCCTGGATCTCTTTCTCCACTGCTTCCACCTTTCTTATTTACATTGTAAGCCTGAGGGCGGGGAACTGTCAACAATTTGCAAGACTCTCTAGGAGCCATTTGGCTTGCTGTGTGGGCTTTAAAAACTATAAATAAATAAGATTTATTTATTAATCTGCTAAAACTTAACCAGGCTGTCTTCTATCTGTTCTTCTTTTGTAGAGTACAGCAAATTCAAAGATGAAGAAGAAAATAACTAAAACAAAAGAAGCTAAAAAAGTTTTGAAGAGGAAATTTAAAGTAAATACAAAAATAGTATTTACTGAAGATGGGGAGGTAAGATAAAAAAAACGGGTTTGCTTATATGGGCAAGATCGTCTACATGTGTAGCGTTTGCAGGGTGGAGCTTGAGCAATAGTTTCCAAACTGACGGCTCTCAGGGAGCATTTCTTATGTTGACTGTATTTGAAATAGCATATCTTAGCCTAAGAAAATGTATGTAAATGAACCTTTTGGCAGTATCTGTGCATATTTTTCTCTGTTCTTATCACAAGTGAGTAGAACAACTTCCATTAACTATATTTTCTTGTTTCATTCAAACTAGGGACCAATTCACACTACAGAATCATAGCCCTGTTATTCTACTTCAACCACTATGGTTCCATGCATGCTGGGGTTTGTAGTTTAGTGAGGCGTTAGCGTGCTTTGGCTGAGAATTCTAAATGCCCTTCCCAAACTATTCCATCGTATGTCAGTTAAAGTGGAATAACAGAAATGGTGGTTAACAGTTTTCGAGCAGGCTAGTATTGAAAGCCATGGTTGAAGTCACCTCATTATCCTGCCTGGCTTCATTTGTTTACTCAATTTATATATTATGGTTGTAACATTTATATCCCACCTTTTCCCCATGAGTGACACTCAGGGTGGTTATTAATCATTGCATTAATCATTGTTGCTGCTATCTGACTTCAAGTCATTTCAAATTTATGGTGGCCTTAAGGCAAATGTATCATGTGGTTTTGTCGGCAAGATTTGTTCAGAAGAGGTTGGCCATTGCCTTTCCCTGAGGCTGAGAGTGTGTGACTTGCACATGGGACTTTACATGCCTGAATAGGAATTTGAACCTTGGTTTCCAGAGTTATAGTCCAGCGCTCAAACCAATAAACCACACTGGCCCTTGCCATTAACCATAGTTTCCTATTACAGACAAAATTGGAAAGCATAGTTAATGGAAGACATCTTGGTTTGTTTCCTGTCTTGTACAAAGGAAGTAGTGATGATCCTCCAGTTGAAGGATTGTGTTAATTATTTTAATAACCCCAGATATGATAATTTAAGTCTTCCCCCATAATAGCTTGCCAACTACTCCTTCGGGGGGTGGGCTGAGCACTGTGCAGAGGACTCATTATCATATTCAGTTCATCTGGTAAACCTGTTAGGCCTCCCACTATGATATTTTGAAACTGCACATTGTACAGAAGATGGATTGTGGTGAACAGCTGTTTCTCAATAATGGTTGTCTGCCATTAGCAATCACCTTCTTACTGAAAATCCCTTTTTGAAGAATTTCCCAGGGAAAGCATGAAGAGTCTGAAAACTCACTAGGGTGGCAAAAATTTGCATGGTTCTGAGTAAGCCTGAACAGTACTCTGTTTTCACTTAATTTGCAACTTCTTTCCTCATTCTTCATGATTGGGTACTTAGATTTGTGGTTTTATGGAATGCTGCTGCCTGCAGCATGGTTTGCAGGTCTAAAGCTTGTGACCTGTTCCATAGCATGTAATGAAAAAGGGAAATTTAAGGTCAGATGCCTCCTATGAACCAAAGGAATTACTCTGTGAAGAGGTTAGGTGAGAAGCATTACTAGGCTACAGCTAGTGGTAGATTGGTTTGCACATGCACCTTTGTCAGTGAAACCTTAGTCATGTCTCAGTGCTTATTTAAACAGTGTGGCTTCCATGTCATTGGGGTAGTACATCCATTCCAGATTTTAAAGAGCTGTCCAAGGTAAGGTTTCACATGTTGAATAGCATTTTTAGAGACTAGAAGGAAACCCCAGACCAGATTCACTGCTCTAGTAACACTGGACCACCTGAAACCACTGAGCAGATGCCTGACTTTTCCTTCTGTCACAAACCCTTTTAGATTCACAAGAGCATGTGGGTCAAATGTAACCACATCCACATAATACATCCACTGATCTATAGTTTGGAAAAATTATTTTTTGCGGCTGCAACTCCCAGAATATTCCAGCTAGAACAGGCAGGGAATCTGAGAATTAGAGCTGTGGTTATTGTTGTTTTCAGACTCTGCTCTGAGCAGTGTTTTAGCCTAGTACCCATTCTAGCTGCAGGCTTCTGGAAGTTGTGCCCCCAAAAGTAACTTTTCTGTGGTTTAACATATTTTTGCTACTGAAATTCCACAAGAAATTACAACCAGCCATTACTTCTTCAAAACAAAACTCCTACTTAGGTTTCACAAAAGGTTAAGACGTTTGGTTAAGCTGAAGTCTTAATGCTTTGGCTCCTTAAAATAATTTAGCACATTGCTATTTCAAAGGCTAATTTGAAACTGAAAACCATGGATAGTGAATATAGCAGCTTGATAGAAAGTTACTATGATTTCTTTCATATGGTTTTCTTTTTTTAAAATGATATACTCTAATGTGTTTCTGTGGCAGCCGTGGATGCTAAAGTGTCAGTTTCTATAATTAGGTTGATGTATTGAGGCCTTTGCTTAGGAACTCGTCTGAGGAATGATCATGTTGAATGCAATGCTGCATTCAGAATGCAAAACAGCAAAATGAATTCTCATGGTATTTTAAGCTAATCTCACTGCAAAAGAAAAATGGAACAACTTTTTAAAGCAGGGGTGGGGAAAGCATGGCCTACAGAAACTGCACATGTCCCTTTAAGGCCTCTCAAGGGCTTTGCCATTTTTTTGAAAAAAGTTTTTTTAACCTTTTTTTCAAAACTCTAAATGTGCGTATACTTTCTGAGGGGCATGAGGGGAAATTTTACCATTCCCTCCTCAGTGTTTTGGACAAGATGAGAGGAATTTATATAAAGCTGGAAAAATACTGGAAATGACCTCATAAAAAACGCCTTTTCCTGGATTAAAAAAAAAGTTTCTCCTAGACCTCAGAGATCTCAGGAAGGGAGTAAAAACTATGGAAAAATTGCCCCCACACCTCCTGGATGGTGCAGAGAGACATTTTGAGTAAAAACTTTTTTAAAAAATAAGAAAAATATTGTTTAATAATGCATACTTTTCAGTTGTGCAACAAAATGTCATGGGGTGGAGTGATCTTGCTCAGGCTTCCTGGAAGTCATCTTTGCCCTCATGTGTATACTCCATTCCATTTTCTCTCCCACATAGTGTTCCATTCTTCTTCGACTCCAACTCGGTGAGCATTCTGTGACCATGCAGCACCCCATTGGATTGTTTTGTGTTCCCTACCGCCTTAAGGCTTTGTTCCTAAAGAGTTTTTTTAAAAAAATGTTGGGTGGTGGGGATTATTTCTGCAAACTTTACCGCCATTTTCTCCATTTCTACTAATACCTCACTCTTGTGTACTGGTGTTGAGTGCATAAAGATCTATATGCACATAAGAGTTTGGAAATATTTGCTGGCGTTCTGTAAGTTATTCCCAGCCAGAGCAGACCCATTCAATCAATTGTTGAACAGTGAGTAAGCATGTAGGGAAATCCAATTGATTCAGTTGGTCTACTTTAGTAAGGATTAAGGATTGTAAAATTTCCAACAGCCAGTTAAATCTTGTTATTTTAATCATTAAAACAGCAGTAACGTCAGTTTAATCTTGTCGTTAATTTAATGTTATTGATAATTTTAATAGTTTTTTCTTAATAGATTAATAAATTAAGAAACAAATTAATTTTTACTAGATTTTCTTAGTGCTTTACTGTTAGAAAATTGACTTCTTTAACCATAAAGCGCCAGTATTTCCCATCTCTTGAACTAAACTCTGAATTTTTGATATAGGAGTGAATGATGGTATGATTTCTTTGTTCTTCTTTGGTTCAGTTAATTCAACAGTGGCCACCGGCACAAAAATCTGCTCAAGAGAAAGAAAATGATGATGATTCTGATGGAATAAATCTAGACAAAGCAAAGGAGAGACTACAGGAAGAGGACAAATTCGACAAAGAAGAATATAGGAAGAAAATTAAAGAAAAACATAGGGTAAGTCAAGTTTGCTCCAGTTTGTCAGACAGTTAGAGAGGACTGCTATGAAAGGTTGACATGTACCTTGGGCAGTGAAGGATTTTATGTAAGATATTCCACATTTCACATAACTCTATTTTTTAACCTTTCATTCATCTCTATTTCTTACTTAATACTCCAAAATGTTAAGGACTTAGTTTTCCTATGCAGTTTTAAGGAATGTACTGAGGTGTTTAGGTGGGAAGAGTGGGCAAGATAATTACTTCTCACACCCAATGCTGCTATTTCCTAACTCTTTGTCCACAAATGGCTACATTGTCTGCCATTCCTATGTGATGATTTGGTTTCAAATGTTATCAAATGAAAGCAAAAGATATTGCCAATGGGTGGCATGTCATCAGTGGTCTGCGTGAAACCATGGCTTGATTTTCTGTCATTGATTTTGAGTCCCTAGAAGTCTCAGACACATCTGTTTTGTTAAAGACGCAGATAAGTTTGCTCCTATAAGTGACAGAAAAAGGTGAGCTGCCCCCACAACTTGTTTTGACCCAAAATAAGGTATCCCGGAAACTAGAAGTAAATTTCTGGAAACTTTAGGTGGGAGAAGGATGCGGTGTGTGGCCAGTTCTAGCAAAGAAAGCTTGGCCCTGGAGTCACTCATTGAACTCCTGTGTCCATCCCTGGAGTATGTAGAATGGGCTGCTGTAAGAATAGACATGATAGCTATGCTAGAGAGCAGGTTGATACGTCAAGAGCCATGATAGCAAAAGGATTCTGCTCCACCCAGAATGATGAGGACTGTGAGGCCTACACTGATGAGGCCTCCAGCAGGTTATATTTTATTTAAATGCCCATACTTTGCATAAATGTGACTGAGAACTATCAGTAATACCAGTGAGTTATTAAAGAATGCGATCGCTATAATGTGATTGATTTCTCCTGTAATGTAAAGCTTTAATGCTGGTACTTCAAACTTCCTTTTTGACATTTTATAGAAAAATTTAAATTGTAGGTCATAAAAATGCAAAAGATTGTTTCTGGACCATTTATTTGTCATAAACCAGAGCTGAAAGTTTCAGAACTTGACAGGAGGGAATAGTTATAAATGTTATGCTATCTCTTTAGTGCTCATTGATCGTGGTCTTCCTTTTCATTATTGTTATTTATAAGAATCTATAAATCTGTAGGCAGATATTGTTATCTGTTGGTGCATTACCTGAAAACCTATAATAGGACAGAACTCTGTTCTCTATAGATAAAGAAATAGTCCGTTTTTAAGAGACCCAAAAGTCAATCACTAAAAGTTAGCTGAAGTTTGCTAAAGTCTTCTGGTGAGGCCTGTGAGAGGGGTCAACAGGGATTATTTTATGTGGAGTGAGGAGGAGTAGCACTTTTGAAACAGACAAATTTTTCATGTCTTGACGTAATAAGCCTTGCTATTTCAGCTGTGATCTATCATTGCAGGCAGTAGATACTGACTGCCTGGACTTATCACAAAATGTATCATTTTTTTTGCTCAAGCGAGTCCAAAATGGTTAAACTGGAAAATTGTGATGTTCTTCCTTCCACGCATTTTGGTTTTCATGTCATCCACATAGTTGTTTTCCTGGGCCTTCTACTAAGCAGAGTCAGTTACTGAACATTTTAGTTTTAGGTATGAACTTGTACCTTAGCATCTAGGGCAGTCTTTTCCATTTGCTTATATATTCAAATGTGACCTTAGAAAAATCCTTTAAAAAGTAACTACTTATAACCACTACAAAAGAAGTTAGTTACAGTTATAATAACTATAACTGAACAAGATGCTGCTCTGGGTACCTCTTGAGACAAATCTGCTAAAACGATGGAGTCACGTTCCTTACGGATACAAGTGATTTTATCTACAAAAGGCCCAGAAGACAAATCACAGTGGGCGTCTGACGAGTCAGTTACTTCCCATAGGCCAACTTAGAAAAAGCTATAAACTACCCAAAACTCAGCTGCTGAAGGACATAGAGAGGATGCCGTGGAGATGGCGAAATAGCACTTCTTCCCTGCTTTTACTTCTAGTAAATAAGCTTCATTATGAATATGTACTGGTGTTAGTTGTATTTACCAGGAACCTTTCTCCATTTGTATTGCTGTCTCCCAGTGTGTTTTATCATCATCTGTCCTGGACTATGTGGTGGGACCATCAAGCTTTGGCATGTGCTTCACTACATAGGGTAGGAAGATATTCAGGAATAATTATATCACCTGTGTGCCCTGATTCCACATTCAGCAGATTGGAAGGGGTTAAGCAAGCACACCAGTTTTGTCAGCTTGGACCTATGTCCATCCTTTCCCCCCAGCCATCTTTAAATCACATAGTTCGATTGATCTCTGGCACTTTTCTATTTAGTGGGTCACCCACCTGTATAGTAGGAAGAGCAGTTGACGTTTTACATTTAATCAGTAGGCAGTTTGTCCACTATAGAAAATGGTGGAAAGATCAGTGTAGAACAGTGTTTCAAGCTGGTGAACTATTGGGACAGTCCCACTGTTCTCATTGTGGCTAAGAATTTCTGAGATGACCTAGAGTCATTAATCTCATGTTGGCATTGAAATCTCCGAGAACCCAAAGTCCTGGGGACTCACATCCAAGACCACTCTTTCAAAGACCAATGAGGAAGTGTCAGGCAGCTAGATAGACAGTTTGCCAGTAAGATCTCTGATCTGCCCCACCTGCCCAGCACATTGACATGACACTTGGAGAAGAGATCGACCAAAGTGTTGCCAATCCCAAACCCTCAAGTCTGGAAGTGGTGAGGGAGGGCACAGTGGGAAAGACTAATATATACACATTTGCCCAGAATTACACACACCAGGTTAACATCTTCATTGACAATCAAATTGTGAAAGAGGAAGATCTGATTAGACACTGATCTGTTGTTCACCTGTAATACCCAGGGATGCCATGGGAAATCCAACTGATTTCTAGCTCATTCTTAGTCCTGGGAAAACCAAGGATTAGAAGGGACCACAATGTAAGTTTTTTAAAAAATGCATTGTGGGTCCTTTAAGAAAAGATGAGGCCGAGTGGGCTTGGTTTTTGTTAAGGAGTGGGGAAGAAGAAAAGCTAACAGTTCAGGGATTTCTGGCTTGTTCACACTCAGGAAAGGAGGGGAAAAACCCCCAGACATGAGCATGTGATGGCAGGCAAGCATGCATATGTCCTTTTTTCAAGTGGGGTTTGAGAGGCTGTTCTTTAGAGGAGAGGGTAGGCAAAGTGTTGCCCACTGGACCCATTTCTCTGGCTTCTGGAGCCCCCCCCAGCAAAACTTAAAACTCAATCATTTTGGAATCTGGACAGCAAATCACATCAGCACAAACATGCTTGCTTGCTCTCCTTGCCCTCTTTGTGCCTTCTCCTTCTCCATTCCTGATCCATTACTATGTATTCCCTATTTCCTGTTGTGACAAACCTGATGGGAGGGGGTCTTGACGACAGAGCCTCCTTGGCAACTGAGAGTGTTTAAGCTGATTGGCTGGTGAAATGGGACCTTGGATAGCCCAGGGGAGGGGCTGGTGGAAAGAGGAAAATAACGGATTTTAACCATCTGGGAGCGTGATTTGTGGTGTGTTTGAGGGAGGTTGGAGATTTGAACAGCTCTGTGAAGGAGAGAACTGAGAAATTGGGTGTACGAGAGATAGCGAATGAATTGAAAGAGAGAGAGAGAGAGAAGAATGGTGTGCTGTTTATAAACATTGAGATACAAAACAAATTTAAAGCAACAGTGTTACAGTAAATGGTTGAAGTTCTGTGTTCCTCCAAACAGTGTCATAGAGTCTTATTTTGAATCCTGAAATATACATGCTACCAATAATAACATCTTGACCTTAGTGCCAAAAGTACCACAGTCTGAGAAAATATAAATCACTGCTGACCCTTACATCTGGGAGAAGGGCAGGTTTAGGGAAGGCAGTAAAGGGGGAGAGTCCTGAAAGGAAGAAGCCAAGGGGGGACAAGAGTGAGGAAGGGACTGTGTTCTCAGAGAGGGAGAACTGAGGCAGACCCGTTTGTCCTGACCCTGGCTTGATTCAGAGATCTCCCTGGCTGTTCAGTTCTGATCACAAAGAGGTGTCAGGCTGGGCAGGCCTTGAGTGCGAGGCTTGGCTGCACCTTTTGCACTCAGCAGTGACGGCGCTGGCGGTTTTTTCCACGTTTAACACCTTTTTTTAACATCTGTTTTTCTCTGCTTATCTCCCCTGCCCAGTCTCCATTTGTATTTGTATCTCTTCTCTATTTCTCTTTCTATTCTCTCATTTCTTTCCCTTCTTCTGCAACCTTCTATTGCTTCCTCTTTTCCCCAGTCTCCTTTTGTCTTCAAACACAGAAACAGAGGCTTCTCCTCATCCCCTCTTTCCCATTCTACAAGTGGGTTCCCAAGTGGTTATTGAAAAAGGAAACTTGCCAGCTCACTTCTTCTCCCTGGTGTAGATGGGCAACTCCTGAACTTTTTGGTGGAAGGTTATATGTTCACCAAGCAATTACCAACCATAGACTTCCAAAGTAATGGTTTTCTTTTAAATAAATGCTGTATCAATTTTATTAATGAATTAAGTTTATGACATTACTAATCAGTATGAAAGTAACATTAAGTAATTAAATTGCCTGTTTTATATATTTTTACTGATTGATTCGAGGTTATTTTTTTTATCTCAGGCATTCTTAAGTACAATACCTAAATTGCTGTGCTTAACATACTGCAATTTTATACATTCCTCCTCATTAACAATTTTTGTTCTTAACTATGCTCTGTATAATGCCTAAAGGCTGGCTAGCAAGACAACTACCATATAACCTGCTCAGAATATGGCGTAGAATATGGCCCTTTGCCACACCTTCATTTTGCTTGGCCTTACCCCTTACAAATTCACATTCGTGTCCCTATTCCCATCTCTGAAGTGTTGGAAGGTATGTGGGCCTCTGACTTGCTGCAACCTTCTTTGCCCACTTGGCAGGTTCCTGCCCTAGACCATTGGAATGAGAGAACGAGACTTATGTGCATAAGTGTTGGTGGGGAGAAGCAGCCACAAACATTATAAGATATAACTGAAAATAAGACATTGTAATTTTTTTAAAGTTATTAAAAATCATAAAAATATAAAAAATAAAATGTTAATATGAAAATGTAGTCAGGGATCCCCCCCCCCAATACTCCCTTTGTACTCAAAACAGAAAAAGATTAGCAAAATTCTTTGTATGGAAAAACCACAAAATTAGACAAAATGTTATGTTAAATGTTACATGTGACTTAGAGAACAAGAATCAACTAAATACTTTCATCATTTCTCTTTGCCAATACTTTTTTATTACAGTTTCCAGTTACTTCCATTTCATGAAGGATAATAAAGTCCTTTGTATAAAAAATAAATACCCCTTTACACCATTAGTAAGAATTCTAAGTTGAGATTTTAAATGTTTCCCTCACAAATTCTGTTCCTTTAAAACCATTCTTTTAACAGAAATATATAGCTGAAGCCATTTTTAAAATGTAAAATAAATGTCAGTTTAATGCTACTTGTACATTTATGCATTGTAACAAGTGTAAAGAGTCTGAAGGATTGACTGATAAAGTGTTTAATAACTGGGTTCTGGCAATAAAAGTACCAAAACATAATTTTCAGAGTTCATGAATTTGTCAGTGGACTGGCTCACTGATTTATAATACCCTAATCAGTCACTTCACACTTCTTCAGTACTTCTTGCCCTTGAAACTGAATTAGTTTACTTCCATTTGCAGAGTTTTAAAAAATAAAAAATTGATTTTGCCTGGTATTTGAAAAAGAAAAAAAAAGCAGCATCAAATTCTTCACATTTCAGCAGCTTTGGAACTGGCTAGCAGGCCATATCTCAGCAGGAGTCACACTGCTGATAGCATTTTTAGCAAAAAGCTGTAGGGCTTCCATTTTGGTGATTAGAGTTTGGCTTTAGTTCTTGTGCTAACAATTGAGATTGAGGGCCATGTTGTCATTTGATGAGTGAAGCTATAATTAGATGAATGGGTTGACAAGTAAAATAAACTGGGATGACTCCGTAAACTGAAGACACTAGTGAATATAAAGGAATGATATGCCATTTTAAAGAGTTTTAGACCCAGCTTATAGAGGCATGTCTCAGTTAACAAAGCCTCTGATAGTGATGTTTCTTTATATGAAGGTTTTTTACAACTGCCCAGCTCCCATTTTTCTGCTTGTCCTCTGTCTACCTGGAAGTTTTATTTATGGCATCTGGATTGGGAGGATGGTGAATAAAGGCTGGAGAAACACAGACTTTTGGTGTTGGGTTTCAGTAGCGTGTCTTTAATAAACAATGCACCAGACAAAGCTTGAGCTGGGAAAAAAGTGGGATTCTACTCTTTACTGCTTGCAGTTTGGAGTCACACTATATACAACTTTACTGAAAGTAGACGAAGGATGAGAGAAGTTTTGGCACTCTCAGTTGCTAAATTACTTACTGCCATCATTCTGTGCTGTTGGCTAAGCCAAGTGAAGCTGATGGGAACTGGAGTTCAACAGTATGCAGGAGGCTAATGATTTCCCAGCCATGGACTCGATGTTTGTACAACAATTAAAGATTGCAGTAATTTCTTTCTTTATTTGTATATTTATATATTCCCTTATGATATTTGTGACAGAGCTCTTTGAGCAGGTTTCAGTAAACATTAATGCAAAATAGAACATGAACCACGTATAGTCAAAAGCAAGAAAAATGTGGCAGCAAAACTCATATATCTCTCATATTTCATACATAATGTGAGTAGAGATAACTTGGAGGCAGTGCTGGATTAATGCACAAGCTAAGTTAGCACAGTTTAGGACTTTAAGGACCTTTCACACTACACAGTTACAGCATTTTAATTTCACATTAACTGCTGTGGTTACTTCCTATGAACGTTTTGGATTTGCATTTTCGTGAGATATTTAGAATTCTCTGCCAGAGAGAGTTCTAGTGTCTCCCCAAACTACAAACCCACGATTCTGTAGGCATGGCAGTTAAAGTAGAATCTAAGTACTATAAGTGTGTAGTGTGAAAGAGACCTGGGTTATGCAAGGCCTTTAAATATAACCCCCCACACACCAAATTTTAGATATATTACATTTCATTTGGTAATGCCATGGCCTCTTAAACCTTATTTACCTCAGGGCAGGGGTGGGCAGGGAACAACAGCAAGGCTGTTTCTCAGACCCCACCTTATGACCTCTGATGACAGACAGACACTTTATTTTGGTCATTGACCAATAAAAAATGAGTACAATCATAAAAGCAAGTAACAAAGTTAACTTCTGATATCTGACATCAGAGACTGTTAACCATTTGAAAGCATATCTTATACATAATGTAGCAGAGTTTAGCTACCTTAAGTAGAATAGTTTCTTCACAATTATCCTACAGATAGTTAAGTAAAAAACATCAGAATGTCCCAGGAAGTTGGTTAGAAGGGGGGTAATCAGCTGTTGGTGAATAGCCTTATAAAATTGACAGTACAAAAGTACATGAACTGTAGTTTTTATAGCACTGGTATCGAAAGGGCAAAATCAGGTTTCATAGGGAATTTTCCCATATTTCCCTTCCAGTACCACTGTTGGGAGAGCATGGAATTGAGCCAGTGATACAGGCTTCTAGTACTGTAACATAGTATAAGTATGTGGCTGCTTTAGAAACCAAATCTGTCTATCTATCTATCTGGATCCCCCCCCCCCGGAAAATATTGTCATTTTCTATTCCCCAGAAACATTCAGGAGCACTGTTTCTGCAACAAAACAGGTGGCAGTCCATCCCAAGTTCCCACTCCTTCAATAAAACCAGAAGTAGGCTTTTGGCCACTTCATTCTATTTTATTTTATTTTGTTATTTTTATACATTTTCAAAATGATGCAGCTACCAGTTAAGTCCTGGGGAAAGGAAATTGACCCCAGAACCCTTTGAACTTGCCCACCTTTGCCTTAGGGTTTGAGCACGCATTAAGTGACCGCCAGTTTGGAGTTGCCACCTTTTGCTTCACTGCTGGGGGTTTGGGGGCAAAAGGAAGCTCACTGGACAGGGTGAGGAGGGGTGAGCTTAGGACATTGCACAGAATCTGTTTCAAGTGTTTCTGTGTGCCTTTGTTTAAGAAGGTTGGGCTGCTCCATTTTACCAAAGCAGTGTGGGGAGAAAAATTGAAAAGGCACAATTCAAAGAGAGGAGGGAAGGAAAATGGAGCTTCCTTGTAAATCTGAAGCCTTGAATTGCTTAACCTTGAAAGAAGAGTTAATAGACTTGACTGAAGTACTTAAAATTATGAAGAGCATAATAAAATACAGATCGATCTTACTTTCAGTACTCTCATAGCATTCAAACGAGAGCTTGCTGAAAGTTAATGGCAAGTGTCTTGTACCAAATGAAGGACAAAATTGTTTTATACAACAAGACAACACCTACAGGTGTGTGGCTTGAGTATTATGGACTTGTGACAATACAGAGTATTCCTACTATGCATTCCAGTAACAGGAATGATTTAAAAGATAATAATGCTCAACATTTACGTGCCATATCTTGAGTGCTCTCACTGCCTCATGCAGTGATCTCTTTAAGCTTTAAAAGAAGCTTGCAAGGTACGCTTTCCCCATATTGCACACAGGGAGAGAGAGGCTGAAATATGATGGCAAAGGCAATATTTGGTGAACTGGAGATTCAGGCTTCTAATTAGTACACTGTGTTAACATTCTGGTCACACCATCTTGTTAGTTGACCACATATAGGCAAGACATTTTCCCCAGCAAGAGTATAAATATTCTACTAAGAAATGTTGAAGTATTTGAAAATATTTTTTTTGTTATTGTAAGTTGAGTTATGAGAATCAATTCACTGAGCATCTTCCTCAGAAATATTTGCTTAGAATCTTGAGATTATTGGATAGTTCAGATTTGCTCTTGATCCACTTCAGACATTTAACTGATCCAGTCAGGAGATCAAGTTGTGATTAGTTATAAACAAAAATCTTTTGAATACTTCACAAGAGCTTGTAAAATTAATTATCCCATTTTGAAAAATATTTGACATATTGTTGTTGTTGTTGCCTGCCTTCAAGTCATTTCTGACTTATGGCTACCCTAAGGTGAACCTATCACAGGGTTTTCTTGATAAGATTTCTTCAAGGGTGTTGCCTTTCTCCTACTCTGAATCTGAGAGAGTATGATTCCTCCAGGGACACCTAGTGAATTTCTATGGCTGAGCACTGATTCCCTGGTCTCCAGAGTTGTCCAGTGCTCAAAGCACTGTACCATACATAAACACCCGTAGGAGTGATGAAGCATTGATAGTTGTGGATGATGTCATGAAAGATCCTGAAGACTATCTTAAAATTTTTTGCCACGTTAGACTGCAGTCATAGAATCATAGAGTTGGAAGAGATCACAGGGACCATCCAATCCAGCCCCCTGCCATGCAGGAACACCCATCAAAGCACTCCCATCAGATAGCCACCCAGCCTCTGCTTAAAAACCTCCAAAGAAGGAGACTCCACCGTACTCTGAGGCAGCATATGCCACTGCCAGAAGGGAACATATTCCACTGCAGCATATTCCACTGCATATTCCACAGTCCTGTGTACATTTCCCTGGCAGTAAACTCGTGAAACATAGTTACAATGGCCCCTTCACCTTTGCAGGTCTTCAGGACACAGAACCCTTGCGGAAGTGGAAAAACTGCAAATAACTCCTTCTCCCCATGCTTCTCCTCCCATTCCCTTTTGAGGCTCCCCCATCTCATTCCCTTGTCCTTTGCCCTGGTAGGCAAGCCTTCATTCTCTGCACTGGACAAAAGGCAAGAGAATGAGAGGGGGGAGCTTCAGAGGGGAGAAGGAAGGCGCGCATGTGCCGCCCTCCATTCCTTTGCCTTTTGCCTCAGTATGTGTTCTCCATGCTGGGGCAAAAGGCAATGGAATGGGAGGGGGCTCCGGAGGCGAGAAAGAAGGCACAAATGCCTTCCTCCACCCATTCCCTTGCCTTTTGCCCAGGCACATTTGCCTTCCTTCTCCGCACATGGCGAAAAGGAAGAGAATAGGAGGAGGAGAATGGCGGGTCGAGGCATGTGCACCTTGCAAATAATCAAATTTGTGAAGGCCAAACCTGAGAGTGTAGGGGGAGGGCTTTATATTTATCTGTGAGTAAAAATGCATAGGGTTCTACTAAGAACACAGAAAAAGACCAAGTTGATCAGACCTATGAGTTTCAGCAGTTGTGTTCATAATGACTGGCTAGATACCCAAAGGAAGCTCATACACAGGTCAGAAGCATTGTAACACCCTCTGTTCATGATCTCCAGTAACTGGCATTTAGGGACATATTGCCTTTGATCTTGGAAGTAATAAATTACTTGTTTGAGTAATATTTCCTATTGCTATAGCCTCAGTTACTTGTTTGAGTAGTACCTCTTATCGCTATAGCCTTATCCTCCTTAGATTTCTCTAATTCTGCTTTAAAGCTATTTACACTGGTGTTCATTACTACATCTTATAGTAGTAAGTTCCGCAGCTTATGCAGTGATCCATCTATTACTTTGTGCTGTCAAAAAAGTTGTGCTTCTCTTTTTTTTCCTGCCAATATATGAGCAGTGACATCTTTACTGCAGCTCGTGGAGGGACTTGTAACTCAGTGGCATAGCACATGCTTTACAAGTGAAAGGTCCTAGCTGCAGCTGTTGATTTGACCAAGTAGGGCTGGTAAAAATTCTTTGAGACTCCATAAAAATACTTCAAGATAGTGATAAGATAATTATCACAATGATTTGCACGCACACACACACATATATATCACACACTACTTTTCATTCAGTGATGTGAATAATTATCTTCTTCCTCCTCACTTTATTGTCACCGTAGCCTTGTGAGGTAGGTCAGCCTGGGAGAAGGTGACTGACTCAAGGTCACCCTGTGAGTTGCATGCCTCAGTAAGCCTAGAGGCCGGGTTTCCCACTTGGAGCATGTGGAACAAATATTGAAGAAAGTTAAATGCAAAAGCAATTACAGTTAAATATTAAGAAGATGAAAATAAGGACCACAGATTATTTACACAAATTTAGAGTAGATGACATGAGTAGAAGACATGAAAATAGTCAAAGACTCTCATTTTTAGTAAATGTCATCTGTCTTTTATTAAATTTCATCATTGTTATGTACTTTCTATGCATGATTATGAAAGCTGGGCAGTGAACAAAGCTGACAGGAAAGGAATCAACTGATTTGAAATGTGATGCTAGAGAAGAGTTCTATAGATCCCATAGACTATGAAAAGATAAATAAACAGGTCCTTGAGCAAATCAAACTAACTTTTTCTAGAAGCCAAAATAACCAAACTGAGGCTATCATACTTTGGCCATAGCATGTGGTGACATGTCTCATTAGAAAAGATGATGTAGTTGCTAAAGTGGGAGACAGTAAGAAAGGTGAGTAAACTTATTCAAGGAAGCTGCAGAGCTTTTGAAGAGAGGGTATCTTAAGAGGTCTTTCATTTGTGGAGTTGGTGTAGGTCAAAGCCAGTTTCATGTCAGTGAATAACAATGTGTACATCTAATTTTTTGTCCAGGAAAAAATGTAGTTGGTGGCTTTAGGAATTAACAGTTTGAGAAAACAATGTTGACAACTGAATTATAAAACTTGTTTTGGATTTTATGAACCCTTCTGGCCTGTTAAGTTTCAGTGAAATCAACAGCTGCTGCTGTCACTGCTACCATCATTTATTATTATAAATACCTATTAATTGCTTTTCAGTCCTCCATAGTCTCTAAAATTATATATGAATAAAATAGATTTAAAGTATATTTTAATGTTTAAACACAATATATTAAAATCAGATTTTAAATCCATTTTTTTAAAATCTAATTTTACAAATCAAGGAATAGACACAACAATAGAGTTCAACAAGGAGTGTATCCGCCCTACACAGTTATAGCATTTTAATGGCGCTTTAACTATCATGATTCCATCCTACAGAATTTTGGGATTTGTAGTCTGGTTTAAGTACTTAGAATTCTCTGAAGAATCCACTGGCATTCTTGAAAGGTGTAGCGTAGGTGCATTCAAGGATGGAGACAGGCTGACCTCCTTTGGGAAGATGTTCCATATTTCCAACTGTTCTAGAGAAAATAAGTCAAAAGAGAATCTCATAAAATCAGGAAAGGCACAGCTCTTGTCCATTAACTACTCTTGCTCTGCCTAATGCATAGAACTGATCAGAGTCCAACTTTTAGCCTGCTGTTCAGCATTGCAGTAAATAGAATAACCTCCCTTAAAATTGTCAAGATGTCCTTTCTAACAATGCAGAGTCAGATACAATTTCCATCCCCTCTTGCATATATCTGTAATCTTGCCTATAATGCCTTCACACATTTACTCTGGGTATTTTCTTCTGTCGTTTAAGGTGTGTGGTGTAGGGGTTTTTGACAGTACCCTAGATGTGATATGTTGGCAGGCGTATTAAAATACTTAGGAAGTACAGTATGTCTTCAAAGTATTGTCTGTCAAGCATTTGGAAGTTTGCCTGAATTTCAGTTGCCTGTAGAGTTTTGACATTATGATAAATGTCCCAACCTGCTGCAGCCTTTCTGTGAATAAATCTAATAATTTTTGCTTAGAAAGAGATTTTGGTCATTCCTCCCATCTCCATTTTTTCCTTTTATGACAAGAAAATTAAACACTTTTTAGAAGTAACACTGTTCCCCCCTCCCACAGACCTACCTTAAAAATTATGGGATTTTTCTCTTTTTCTTCAGTGGTAGGTATGGTCTGACAAATATCCTCAGGCAAATAGTAAGGCATGTATTAATTATGATTAGAAAATTACATTTTCCTTCTCTTCAAATAGAAGAAATTTACTATGTGCATATGAAAGAACATTTATTTTGAAAAACTGAGCGAATGAGTGATTAATTTTGAACAGTGAACATCCACCCATCCTATTGCTAATTTGCTATGAGGCAGCAACCTTGACATATAACAGAATAAGTTTTGGAAGTCAGTCTCCTTGTGCGTTGATACATAATCAGTTATGTAACTCCAGAAGTCACTCCAGAAGGTGCTGCAACTGAAATACTCAGCCAAAGCCATACAGAATGTTACATGGAATGAAGGGGAGCATAGAAGCAGTTGTTTGCTTTCTGAAACCACCTAAGATGGCACTGTTTTCCAGCACTTCCTGTAACCATCATAACTCACCCTCTGAAGTCAGAAGATTCAGATATAGAGTTAAGAGTGCCAAGAATCTACTGTTCCCGATGTTGGTGGTCTCTCTGAATCCAGGGATCTGGGGGCTGAGGCAGAGGGGGGCCCTACTCACCAACAGGAGGTGGCTGAAACTGAAGACATGGTGCATTCATTTGCCAAGCTAAGAAGAGATAAAGAAAGGTTGTGCTGATCCCAGTGGCACTTAAGTAAGAGACACTGACTAATTAAGCACCTGGTGCTTTTAGACAGCTGGTTATAAATATCCCAGCAGTTCATGGGTGGCTCTGTTGCTTACAGCTGTCTATCTTGGTAACTGGCAGTACTTTTCAGCGTTTTGTTTTGTCTGGACCTTGGGCTGGCTATTTTACTCCTTACTGGCTTTGTTTATTTGGACTGCTGACTTGCTGCATGACTTCTGTACCAGCTGACAACCAGTTTCCTGCTTGTCCCTTCATCCTGTGACTGTATTCTGGACTGGCGTAGCTAACCAACTGCTTCCTGGAATACTTGCTGACTGGAACATAGGGCAGTTTGCTAGTTTGAATCTGTCGTGCTCCTTATTATTTTATTATGGTGCTTTTACCACATTACTGGAACCAGAGCTTTGAAACAGAACTGCAGTATTCAACTCTGAGCCTGGAAGGTCAGCTTTTGGCAATGGCCAGGAGTGCATTTGCACAGGTAAAGCTTGCATACCAACTGCACCTATTCCTTGAGATGTTAGATCTAGCCTTAGTTATGTCCTAGTTGGGGTACTGTAATGTACTCTGTTTGAGGCTGTGTTTGAAGGATGTTTGGAAACTTCAGCTGGTCCAAAGAACTGTAGTCAGCTACAGGAGCTAGCTGCAGGGAAAACACAGCTTCCTTGTTGCCACAGCACTGCTGGCTGGCTGTCCATTTCCAGGTACAATTCAAAGTGCTGGTTTTGACCTCCAAAGCCCTATACAGCTCAGGTCTAGGTAATTTGAAGGATTGCATTCTCTGTTACAAATCTGGCCACTGTTGTGTCCAGGGCAGTGCAAGCAATTAATCAGCAGTTAGCAGGGCTTACTCACAAGGCAAGAGCAGGGGGATGTCCAGAGTTCAGGTTCCAGAGTAAACAAATCCAAAGGATAAATCCAGGTTGTCATCAAACAGGCAGAGATTCAAGTAGTCTAGATGCAAGAGAACACAGCACAGAGCATCAACAACCAGAAAGATCAGTTGCTGACCCTGGAAGGAAAGGGCCAGCTGACAGCCTTTTATCTTACTGATGCTGTTGCTACAGTTGTTCCTTCATTGGGGCTCGTTAGTTACTTAAGTGCACTGAGCAGCATAGTCCCTCTTTCTGATGTTGTCTCTCTTGCATGGTAAGAGTCTGTGTTGCCTCATCCTCTGATATTTGTTCCCCTTGCTCAGGCCCCTGCTGTTGTTTGTTAGCTTCTTCTGACCAAACTTCCAGGGAAATTTCTGCCTTGGATTCAGAATCATCACTGCCAGGGTCTCCAAGGCAGGGCATGACAGCCACATTCCTGGGGAGGCCTTTTCCTCTGTCCTACCACTCTCACAGGTACATCTGAGGGTAACATGAGAGAAGGCATGGTTGGTATCTGTCCCAAGCTCTGGAACTCCCTTCCAAGAGAGATTAGACTGGCACCCTTCCTATCTTTCTTTAAATAGGTCAAGACTTTTCTGTTTTGACAGGCCTGTGAAGGCTTGTACAATGTGCTAGATTGTCTATCTGTTATTTTATTGTGCTGTTCTTTTATGATTCATGTTTTGAACTGGTTTAATTTTTTTGATGTTTAATCCTTTTTTAACTTTTGTAGTTTTTGAATTTTTAACTGTTTTTTAAAATCTGTTGTAAGCCGCCTTGAATCTCAAATTGGCTAGAAGGCAGGACCAACAACAGCCTTTTCAAACTTTTGGTCACAATTCACATGCATGTCTGTGGACAAATTCTGGCTTGAACTAAAGGTTCTTACATTGGAATCTACCTAATAGGCTACACGCAGGATTGTAGCTATTGAGAGGGCAAATGAGGCATTGCCCCCAAATAACAGTTCTGCTCAGTGAAATTTTCCTTCAGTCTCCAAATTTCTAGCACTGCAGTAACTAAACTTCAGTTGTCCATTCAGAAATACAGTTTAAGCATCCAAAGAAAAGGACAGGCAAACACAACAAATCTAATAGTCCTAGGTATGGATGATTTTCAGTGTTTGACTGCAATGCTAGAAATTTGGAGGCTAAAGGAAATTTCATGATGGGGCAGAATTCTTATTTTGGGGAGATCAGTACTTTCATTTTGCCTCTTCTTGTATTTCACCATGCTCTGTTTGTGTACAGGAGGAAACCGGAATGCCCAACATTAGCTCCTGTTTTGAATCTCTTCCCAAATCTCACTTGCAGGTGACAATGTCACATTTTTTTCAGTTATGCAACACCACTGTTTCCATTCTTATTTGACTTCTTGTCCAGATGGTTTACAATCTGTGTTGCACACATCTTGTGAAAAAAGAAAAAACTAGCAAAAGTATGTTCTTATTTGTGGTCCCTGTGACTCTCACGTATGGGTCATTGTGTGCCTGTGCAGAGATCTTTGGAAGCTTCTAGAGCTGTGTTTTGGTAGTAATCCTGCCCCCTCACCTGCTTGCATATAAGCCATGTGTTCCTGCTGAAACCCAGTTCCTTTTCATCTGCCACCATAGTAGGATTGTTAGGAAATCTCAGTGTTTTGGCATTTCTCAGATTCATTAGTTTGTCTTTTAGCTTTCCAGGGACTTTCTTCAGGTGTCTAAAGTGTAAGGTAAAGATCCCATTCTCTAACAGTCACACATACTGTCTCCTTTGACTAGGTGGTGGGGGGCATATGGTTGATTTGTGCCTAATTTGCTAGAATTCAATGCTGCAAGCAAGGTAATAGAGCATCCCATCTTAAGGCTCTTCAGTGGGAAGAGATCCTTTAGATTGCGGCCCTTACAACCTGGAATAAACTGCTTTGTACAGTTTTGGTGGCTATCTGTTTGCATCCTTCTGTGGTCATGGAACTACAACCAAAGGTCTTGTAAGCCTCTTCAAACCTCCTTGAAGGACAAATCAGAGCTGCTGGTTCCAAAAACAAAAGGAAGCTCCTAAGTCATTTTCTGGGGCTCAAAAATCTAGGATGGCCATTTATACTCAGCATCTCCCTAGAGAAGCAGCTGCAAAGAGAGAAACATCTGTTCTCAACTTTGGCAGAATCTTAGAAGATGAAAAAGAAGGATAAGGAGCAGCTTCTGAAGCCCTCTCAGGCTTTAGTTTCATTGGGTCATTCCAATCAGGAGCCCCACCCATCTTCATCTCACTTTGTCCTCTTACTTGCACCTCCTCATCATCTCCTGAGTCCAGTATTGGAGAGAATCATTAAAGATCTGGATGCTTGGTCCGATGAGGTTCAAGGTTTGATTCCCATTCAGAGGGGGATGTTCTTGACAAATCTTCTTTCTCCCAAAGCCCAGCTCTTTGTCATCACATGGCCCTGGGTTTGAGTCTAAGAGCATTGGTTCCTGAGGTATTGGAATATGTTAAACCCAACTAGAAGCCACAACCTGCTGTTCCATCTGGATACCTGAGTAGGTCTTGGTCCCAAGAAGATTCCTGATCTCAATATTGCCATTATCCCTTGTGTCCCTATTACAGAGTCTGGAAACATTACCCTTACCATGGAGACTGTTTGCGTTCTCCACCTTACTAGGGGGACCCAATGTGTTTGTGTCACCCACATCAGTGTGGTTGGGACACGTACTGTGATTACTAGTTGACTCATGAAGACTGTGCTGGAGACTGCCACTCCCTGCCTCAGTCCATGACTGACTCCCATTTCTCTGAGTTTTGACATCCAGAGGCTATGATTTCTTTACATTTCCTTCCACTGACTTCCACCCTCTTCCAGCTGGCGATCTTGCTGCCCCGCTGCCAATCCAACCTATCCCTATCATACTGATGCCATTGCAGCCTTCTTCATCTCAGCACTGGCATGAAGTTGTTTCTTCTCAGCACCCTGTTATATGTCTCCCTCAAAAGAGACTCTTGAGTCATCACTGGGGGAGGACTCAGATCATTTGTCTTTAGAGGATCCCTCTACCTCCTTTCTTGATCCACTCATGGAAGACCAGAATCCTGTCTCCCCTTTTGATGACTGCGTCTTCATGGAGCAGAACTTCACAATACTTAAGACCTTAGATCTGCAAATTAAGGAATCTTGGGTGCCTTTTGAGGACCTGGTCTTTAAAAGGTTCATAACCTCAAAATAACTGTCTGACTACAATACCTATGCTCCTGGCACTTTGGAAAGTGGTGTGTTACTCATGGCAGACAGACTCTGACCTTAGTCCCTTCCACTTTGAGAATGTTGAAAATCCATACCAAATGCAAAAAGAAGACTAGGCTGTGTGCTTTTTAAGCATCCTCAGTCAAATTCAAATGTTATTGAAGTGGCAAATTCTGGCTTTTCCAAGGAGACCCATTCTTCTCTGGCTGATAGGTAAAGGTGTAAGATTGATTCTTTGGCCTGTAAAACATACTCTGTGGAGTCCTCTGCCTCAGAATAGCAAATTAGCAGGCTTGTATGGAGACCTACAACAGTTGAACAGGTTGTCCCTCTAATGGAGCACCTTTTGCATGATGATAAGAAGGTGTCTGTGCTTTTTCCTGCTGAAGTGCATAAATTGGTGGCTCAGCAGATTACCACAGCAAAACATGTAGACTGTAGTGCAAAAGCCGTGACTAATTCCATTATCCTTTGTAGACAGGCCTGACTACATTCTGCAGATGTAACCTAAAGTGCAAGGCTGACCATTGAAGATCTTCTGTTTGATGAACAGAGGGTGTTCCATGGGTGAGAATTTGGAACACAACCAAAAAATGAGGTCTATGGCCAAAAAGTAAGATCTTCAAATCAAGTCTGCTCAGCAAGCTAATGCTAAGCTGGGCTGGTTTAAGCTGTTTCCCCGCAAAGGGGCATTTTATTCACCACCCTATCAGCACTCCACAGCTTTCTCCCAGGCTTACTCCTTTTCTTGATGTTCTTACAGTCAGTCAATGCATCACTCATCTGCCAAGAAACTGCTTCACAATTCCAAGACTTGTTTCTGACTTCTGACTTCTCCAAACAGCTACCAATCCCTGGTGGCGCAGTGGTTAAATGCCGGTACTGCAGCCACAAGGTTGTGAGTTTGATCCTGCCGGGCCTCAGGTTGACTCAGCCTTCCATCCTTCCACAGGTCGGTAAAATGAGTACCCAGCTTGTTGGGGGCAATTAGTTAACACTTTGTAAACCACTTAGAGAGCACTTAGCTGATAAGCAGTGTAGAAATACACATGCAATGGCTATTTTCTGTTCCATAACTGTTTAGCACCCTTCTTTGCCAGATGGCATGCTGTTGCTACCAATCCATGGGTCCTCTTCATAATTGGACAACTGTATTACATAGATTTCCATGAACTGCCCACAATGCACATTCTGGCTGATGGTATACCCTTCTTTTCACCAGACCCTTCAAGACATTCATCCTGCAGTGTCCTCAGCTTCATGATAAATTGGGAAAAGTGTTCTCTATGTCCACTTCACAGTATCCAGTTTATAGGGGCAGTGCTTGACTTTGTAGAGTCCAGGGTGTTTCTACCTCAGGACAGAGTGTCCATACTAAAGACCTCAGTACAAAAAGTCTTAAGGAATTGCCATGTCAAGGCCAGATCCATTCGGGTTCTACTGGGGCGCCACAATGGCACCTGCTGTGGTCATTTACTTCATCTGACTTCAGATGACAACTCTTCAGAAATAGTTTCTGGATCACTTCAGTTCCAAGCAGCGCAGTCCAAGCAAGTTCTTCTTTGTACTTCCTCAGTACTTTTTTGCCCTCTGTTGGTGGCCTGTGCTGATCCTCACCACAGAGACATCTCTGACAGGTTAGGGAGCCTCTACTGTGGGCTTTATAGTTACTGGCTGGTGGTCTGATATCAAGAGGTTTTGCCATATCAGCATTCCTGAATTGGTTGCAGTGTGGAAAGTGCTTCATGCATTCCAGAGACTGCTTTGATACAGGACCATCCAAGTGGCTAGGGATGACACGATAGTCACCTTTTACCTCAACAAGCAAGGAGGCATGCATTCTTGTGCCCTTCTTCAGCTCACCCTCTGGATCTGTGAATGGTATGTATGCAGAGGCATATTTGTCCTGGTGGTGCATGTCTCTGGCATCAGTAACACACTGACTGCTGGCATGACCTCAGCACACATGAGTGCAAGATCACGCAAAACCTTGTATCCTAGTTATCATCAATGGATGTGCTGGGTATGTGACCACACCAGCACAGGTATGCACACGTTATGTCCATTCATGGTAATGGGAAGGAGTGTTCACATTTTTTGTTTTTATGTTAGGAGTGGAACCCTGACATGTACATAGGGTGCTCTTTACTCATCTCAACAGATGATCTCAGCAGAATGCCTTGTCCTCCTTCAGGTGAAAAATGGATACATCTCTCCTCCACAGCCTCTTTCATCATTGAGGGGCCCCCAAAATAGATCTTTTCATGTCCCTGGCAAACTCTCAGTGTACTCAATTCTGCAGCAAGAGGAATGACGGTTCTTATGAAGATTGAGGAGAACAAGGCAGATGTTATTCCCTGCACCTTTTGGTGGCCCTGCCAGCTTTGATTCTTTAGACTCCTCAGGCTATCCTTTGGCAACTTCCTCTGCCCTTCAGGAGTGCACCAATCTCCTCTCCGTGTGGCATGTAGAATTTCCCCCCAGATGTGGCTACCTTGGGGCTAATTGTTTGGAGGCTTCACTCTTGTTGGACCTATGGGATGACATCCAACTTGTGATATCTGTGGTTTGCAAACAAATCATGAAGCATTCCTGTGTGGCCAAGTGGAACTCCCTTTGTCCTTCCTACAAACTGAGGATGTTCTGTTGGACAATGTCTCATTCAAACACATGCTTCCCTTACTTATGGCTTTGCAAGCTAAAGACCTCTTGTAGTCTTTCCTGATGGTCTGTTTTATTGGAAATTATAGCAGCATTGTCTCTTCCCCGCCTCTTTGGTTATGCTGGCCAGGGTTCTCAATTGTCAATTAGTTTCAACTGTCACTCTTGTCTCTGAGAACACTGTTGTCTTTTAGCTGTCTATATATTGTGATTCTGACTTGAACTACATACACATACTGCTGCTTAAAATGTCAACTGATCTTAACTGCTATTAACTTCAAAATTAATTAATTGGTGAGTTTATTGTATTGTTATAAATTTTTAGTAAATATTTTCTTTTACACTTGGAATTCTGCTGTCTGTCTTATCTTTCAAGTCAGCCATCATATATTAAACCACACTCAAACAGGGAAACGTTTTCTCTGTAACCCTGGTAATACGGAGTTTCCACAGGACTGGTTGACTCACACCTACCAACACCTCGCCTGGGTGACTCACACCTCCCAACATTTTTGATGGTTATCTGCACTCACTCCAAGCTGTAGGAGATCCTCTCTTCATCAGTGCACCCAAAGGGCCACATCCACCTAATTGTGGGCCACTGCCTGTGAGAAGCTTGTCATTGGTCCTTGCTAAGCTCATGGTGTGCCCTTTTGATTAGATGGCTTCCTGCAATCTCTAGCTGCTCTATTGGAAGACAGCATTTTTGTTGCTGTCACCTGGCCTGTAAGGCTGGCAAACTGGCAGCATTCAGGATGGATCCACCTTTCTTGTCCTTTCACAGGGACAAAGTGGACATCGCTTTGTTTCCAAAGGTGGTTTCTGCTTCAATCTAGCACCATCAAGTCAGTGGTTCTGAATCAGGGACTCATAGTCTTTTTACTACCAGTCCCATCGTTCCCATCATATGCAGTGAAATACCGTCTAGCTTTGGTGGTTATTAGGCAAAAGACTGGTTTGATGGTCTTTAAAAGCAAAAGAGAATAATAGGTAAAAAAAAAAAGCGGGGGAGAGCGCAAATACTTAAGATTTTGTAGGTACCTTTCTTAAGCTAACTAGAAAGGCACACAATTTCTTTTTTTGCTAAGATGGTAATTTTCAAAAAAAGAAACAACCCTTTTGCGTTGATTTAATAAATGAACCACATAACATGGACTTCGGAATATATCTTATGGGCAATATGATTACCACAGCAGTCACATATTTAAGAAGCTCTTATCTGCTTTTGTCCAGTGGTCCTGTAGACTTTGATAACAGTTTGCCCTCCATTCATATTGTTAGATGCAATGGAAATCCAGTATGAACACATATAGGACTGTGGAAGGAGACCAATACATATTGTCTTGACTTTGGGTGCTTATTTTCTTCATCCCCTGCAGAGTCACTATTAAATGCAACACAGAAACTATAATCATTTCTCAGAACTCAATACATGACCTGTTGCTTAGTTTGGAATCTGGATGGGAAGAGGCAGAGAGGGGATGACAAATGGAATTTTGGTGGAAAGGCAAAAAGTTTTAAATAATAGGTGGGGAAATTTTGCTAGTTTGCATTATGATATCACTTTACAGTTGCAATGTGCATGTAATACCCACAATATGAATTACTTACTGGGTCTATTTTTTAAAACTTTTTCCATTAGAAATTTTGCAGTACAAATGAAAAGTAGCACTGAATATGAGAAGAAATAAGCATGCTTAGCAGCATCACAGAATGAAATGCAGGGCTTTCCTTTAAACACAGTGGTTGTATTTTTCAAGTTTCAAAGGCATTTGATTTTAATCGCTGGTTCTTTCCATGTAAATGCATTATGGTGTAGCAAAAGTTTAACAATAACAATTTCTCATATCTAATGTGAAATATGGACATGTAACCTCAAAGAAAGCGCTGGCTTCTGAATGGCATATAACTTTTCTGCAAGATCTAGTAATCTGAGAGTCATGAAGCCTGTGAAAATGTATCGACAAAAGCCTTAAATAGTTCTCAAAATAAGAACTATTGGCTGAGGTAGATTTAACCAAAATGGTTTGGTTATGATTGGTGTGTTGCTACATTGTGTTCCCTTCCTGCTTTCCCTTTTCTGGCACAATACATCTCTAATTTTAGCCAGGAGCTTCAACATATAGTTCCATCAGACTAAAATGCAGTAGCAGTTGCTTACAACCCACTCTTGTTTGAGATGCATGTCATGGATGTTTTCTTGAACCTGGGATCTCAGTAGAACAGTCCATGTTATTTTCTGTTTTAAAGCATTGCTGTTTTTTTGACTTTTCTCCCATGAGGTAAAAATGACATCTTTCTCATACAAGTAGGGACCTGGTGGCAGCACTTGTTTGTCCTTGCATGACCTTTCTTCTGAAATTTTCACTTGCTGTATAGCTTTATTTGAACAGCTACCCTCCCTGTTACAAATAGGCAGATGTCCCAATTTCTATTAACCTTGCTTCATTTTTTGTGCTTCCCAAATTTCTTCCTGCAAGCCCTAAAAATTATTTCCATATATTATGTTGCCAGTTGTCCTCTGCAACATATTGCCTTGGTTCTGTGTATGTTGTTAGCACCGGTCCGTGAAATGTGACTCTGTTCTCCCTTCCTGTATGTTTTTTCTTCTTGTTATCTTCTCTGGCAAATCTCAATGGGTAAAACCTATCAGTATGATTTTGTTTTGCATCCCCTGCTTAATTTTTTTAGGGCTTGTACCAGTCACCATAAAAATGAACAGAGTTTGC
Organism: Cyclura pinguis; assembly: GCA_030412105.1. Classification (NCBI taxonomy): domain Eukaryota; kingdom Metazoa; phylum Chordata; class Lepidosauria; order Squamata; family Iguanidae; genus Cyclura; species Cyclura pinguis. The sequence goes on along the minus strand of CM059601.1, from coordinate 263,753,574 downwards.
ACAGCTGCAGTACTTGGTTGATTTGCACCCTCTCTCTTCCATTTGGCTCAATTATAATTGATTGACATGATGAGGGAGACAAATGAGTGCCGCCAAAATAGCGCAGGGTAACAAAATCACCCTGTGCTCAAACGAATCTTTCCTCTTGAATTTTTCATGTTGTCTTCGTTCAAATCTGTTTTCATCTTGTTCTGGTTTGTCAGCTCTCTAGGGTTCTTTTCATTTCTTCTCCAGTTTCCTTTTCCTCCCAGGTCACTCTTAATGTACGTTTGCTATCTCTTTTCTCTCTCTGTTTTTTTTTCTTTTTTTCAGAGTGGCCAGTTTAAAGTGAGCAGGTAGATTTTCAGAGAAATGGGCAAGTGACATGGGAGGACAGGGTACAGGAAAGATGGTCACAGCAGAGTAGTTTAGAAATTGGATTGAAGGAGGAAGAAAATTTAGTGCTGGCTTACAGGAGCCACACACTTATATGAAATACAGAAGAATTAAGCAAGTTGCAGTTGGAATGGTTGAGGTAGCAGGAAATGACCTAAATTGTGGGACACATGGGTATAGAGAAGAGAAAGAGGAGGAGGAATGAGTTGCCATATCACCTGGGTTTTATATATATGGAATGGTTTATGACCTGCACCTGAAATTCCACCCCACTCCCCCATCATGCTGCTAACATAAATGGATTCTTCAGAGACTAAGTCATATGAAATTAGCTGGGGTATGGGTGTGTATGTGTACACAGGCTTGTACCAAGCTAAACATGAAGATGAGAATACAGATGGCTCTTTCTCCACTGTAAAGCAGCAGCAAGCCTGGAAGGGATGTTTGTGGTTACTTTTTTAAGTTCCACAGCGATGAGAACAGGTAGTCTTCTCTGATCTCCAATGAGTGGCATTCTGTAGATCAGGAGCGAGTGCCAGATAGTCCTGAAGGCTGTTTTTGAGGGCCTTACCACGTTGCACTTCTCCTGCCACCACCAAAACCATGCTGCAAAAATTACCAAGAGAAGCTGTTTGTGTTACTCCACTCTCTATTCTGGAATGTGGTAGAAGTCCCCCCTACTTGGAAAAAACACCCCAAGTTTTTTTTTTCCTGATTACTGTCTTCCTACTGTAATAGCCTTCCTGCATTGTGGAGATGATCGTAAAGAAAAGCTGTCTTTGCCACAAAATACGGCAACTGCAGTGGTGATATTGCTACTCCTCCATGGGTTCTGGTGGTGTACACCATGGTCACCCCAATCCCGGAAAGTTACCTGCCCCTTCTGCAGTCTTTTCAGAAGTCTCAGTTTTGTTCTGCTGAATATGTGACGTATACCAGAGCTGCAGCACTGCAGATGAGTTGGCATCTTCATCCTTAAAACAGTTTAATAGGAGTGTACTGAAAAATCCTTATCCTCAGTTCTGGTTTACTAGTTATATATTGAAAGTAATTAGGAAAATCTCATCCCTATTTTCTTATCCCTCCAGTTTCTGAACATGTTTTTTGGGAGAATGATCACTTGTACACTTACGTGAAAGGTCAATAATATGTCTAATTCATAGAGGCAGACTTCTCTCGCCAAAGAAAAACTAGCATTGGTCTGTGTAAGTCATGTTGAGATTAAGAGTGAATGAATATATGAGTTCCAATTCCTCCCAGTTTCTTTTTTTAAGTTTGTTTTGCCCCATTTCCTCATCAGTTTTGTTTCTTTTTTCTCAGCATAAACATATGTATGCATTTTTGTACACAATTTCCCCTAGCACTTTCACTAATTACCCATTCTTTTGTGCACATTTCCTCACAGCAGAAGCATTTTTGTGTGTATTTTTCATTGTGTGTATTTTTCATTTTAAAAAAAATGCTAATATTGATGCATAAAGGCATTTTAATTTGTGAATTGGTTTGAGAAGTACAGATCAGGTATATTTGGATTGTAATTGAGCTGAATGAATCCTCAATCCCTATTCACAATATATTATTTGTACCACACATTCAAACTGAGATGGGTGATCAGTGATACACCAGATTGCTGTGGGTTGTGCATGCTGGTGGGTGGCTGCGTGGTTCCTAAAGCAGAGCAGCTGCAGTATTTGGGAAAAATGAGAGGCTGATTAGGTGAAAACACCAAAGGCGATAAAATCCATGTTGCTAGGAGGAACCAAATGCTAATAAAGCATCTTCCTGCCTAAATTAATCAATTCTACATAAAACACAGGTAATTTTGCAACTTGATAGTGACTGTTCTCCAAAGACAGTGTTTTTAGCCCTTAGGCAGATGAGAGATTTCAGTCCCCAAGAGTCTCATTTTGTTGCAGAATTCACACAGAGTGATGCCTAAAAGGTAGGTATTTTATGACATGTCACCTGATGAGTTGTACACAATGTCCTTGTTTTCAGCCACCTGTCATGTACTTTTTTTTTAACTAGACAGAAAACAGCTGGTATGAAAATGGTCACAACAAATCTATTGCAGTTTTGTTGGTTACATTCTTTGCAAACCAGGATTGCTGTGACAGCTACTCGAAACAAATTTTTCGTCTCATGCAAAGATGTGTTTTCTAGCTATGGTTTTCTCCCTCTTTCTCTCTCTCTGTGTGTGTGTTTGGTTATTGTGGAGTGAATATTCTGAATTCTGCACTCATAAGCACTCCTCTGAATATTTATATATCTCCCAGTACAGTGAAATTCTCATTGAGGGCAGAAAATATCCCAGATTAAGACTTTTAATCTGATTGGATGAGGATTAATTTTGGCTGTGTAAAAACTGCTGATCGGCCACACATTAATGTTGGGACCACTTTAAAGCAACTATGCACTGGGATGTACTTGAAAGGAGAACCCTTTAATGTAGAAGGGTTCTTGGTAGTTGGGTGGCTGATGATGAAAGGTTGTGCTTGTTTTTTGATATGTTTTAAATTTGATCTTACTTCAATTATTTTAATATTAAAATTTAATTGTATTTTAGTATAAACAACTTTTTTGCATTTTGTAAAAACCTCTTTTTTAGTGTTGTTGTGAGCCATCTTGAATCCCAGCACCAGGAAGAAACCAAGTTTACCTCAGACTGAGATGCTTTGTCTCAAAACTAGTTCTAGCAGTTTCCACCTCTGTCAGAAATAGGTGTTTGGGTTTTTTTTGTCGAGCTAATAAGTTTTTTCCCCCACTAAAGACCCATTTTACCCCAAATACATTGTATTACAATAGAGTTGGTTCACAACAGGGACTGTTGGTAAGGGTATTCATTCTCACACCCAACCCAGTTACTGTGAGGTCTGACACTAAACTCAGAGGGATTGGGGACATCTAAGGTGGTAGAAAGTGATGTCATTGTGGCTACTGGTCAAAAATTATTGGTGTCCTGACTTACCTTATGTGGCCTGGATCTACTGCACCTCTTCTTAGCAGGCCAGAAAGTTGTGTAATCTCAGTGGGAATAAACCTTGTTATAATTGAAGTTGTTTCTTCTGAAGTCATGTTGTATTTTTTTATTTTACACTTGAAAGCTAATGGCAAGAGGCAGGCAGATACTGGGAAGGGGTTTTGTAAAACTATCTGGCCTGGGTTTGTGTTTAGCTTCATGTATTTTGATTTGTCACTTACAGGAGAAAAGATTGAAAGAAAAGGCAGCTAGAAGGGAAGCCAGAAAGAAAAATGCAAAGGTAAGGCTTTTTATTTTTTCACTGAAGTTGTTTGTAGCTTTGATAATGCAATTATGATGACATGTTTTTCTTAATGTTCCCTAATATTACCAGATACGCCCCAACATTTTGCTTTTAATATTTTATGCCTCCACATACTGTGAAATGTAGGAGGATAGTGTCTATTTTAGGAGTCTGAATAGGCTGTATCTGTCCTGAAAAAAAGATGTCACTGCTGGAAGCTCACAGAAGATATCAGTTCAGAGTTCTGCAGCAGGCATGGTGGAATTCAGTACTTGGAATGATTAGAAAGGAGATTGAAATTAAAACAGGTATCTTAATATCTGGTGGGGAGACAGAGGTAAAGACAATGAGATCTGCAATGGGCCAGTGTAAAAAATATTTCTGAACTTTCAAGCTCTTCACCATAATTGGTGTGGATCAATGATAATGTGATCTCAGCAATATGGATGCCTGCAGTCCTGCATTCTCTGATCTTAATCCCACTTGTCTTGTGTTTAACTGCAATTAACACAAAAATGCTTTTCCTTCTAATTATGATTTCAAACTTAGGTTTAGAGCTGGATAACAAACCCTGGTTAAGAGAGAAGTAGGTTATTGCGTACCATGTTTAACACTGATGCCGGCATAGTTCTTAACCAGAGATAACATCAGCCAGGTGTAATTGTGTCAGAAGTGGAGAAGGATTGTGAAGAGAGATTGCACAGTGTTCATGATCTATTCCTGATTTTATACCTGTGTATGAGGTCCAAAGAGTAACAATCACACTACCATAGATCTCTCATTTTGGGAGTGCTACATAAATTGAAGTTCTGCTCATCTCATTTCTAAAAAGATGCTGTATAGCTGAGGAAGTTAGAAAAAATAGCAATTAAAATGGTCAGGAAAGTGGAGCATCTTTCTCATTAAGAAAGGTGTAAAAAGATGGGACTTATTTTAGGTTACTGAAAGTCAATTAAGAAAAACATGATAAAAGCTTAAAAATTATAAACATAAGGAAAGAGTGAGTTGAAAAACAGTTAGCTCAACACATTAAAACTAGATCATTCAATCTTGCTGATTGACAGCAAACTGAGGTCAAAGAAAATTCTTTGCACAACTCATAATTAATTTATAGAATTCATTGCCACAGGCTGTTGTGGTAATTGCTGGTAGGTCTTGAGGGATAAGTTTGTGTTGAGACCAACAAAGATGGGAAATATGTGGCCCTCCAGATGTTTCTGGACTGCAGTGCTCATTATCTCTCACCATTAACTATGCTGTTAGGGATGTTGGGCATTTCAGTGCAACAGCATCTAGAGGACAGTGCTTTCCTGATCCCTGCTCTTCAGTGTATCTTGAATGCTAAAGAGAAACAGAGAGCAAGAGATAGGAGTTGTTATGTTTCATTCAAATGTGAATACCCAGAGAGAAGCCAAAAGTAGAGACAATTCATCTTGGAAATGCTATTGTCACTCCTCAAGAGCATTTAGTTGATCCCTGTTGGAGACAGAATGGTGTGTGTATGTGTAAAATCTATTAAGGCAATTTTTAATGTGTTCTTTAGTCCATATTTTTATTATTTTCCCTCTCCTTTGTAATTTTAATCCTTGCACTCTGCAAGATATGCTTGTCCCACCAAGAGTGATTTTTTTTGTTTCCTAGCATGTTTGTGTCCATGTATGTCTTTGCAGTGTTTGAATGCAGCATAGCAATTACTAAAATATTCTACTGATCTAACATTGAAAAACTTCCTTATAACCAAAGTGTGAAATACTTACGTGCTGTAGATAGTTTCTAATAGCAAGATTCCAACAAAGAAGTAGATGTAAATCACGTTAAGTTATAATTTTACCCTGGCATATTTATTGCAGTGAACAATATTAGTCTGTTTAAGGGATATAGTCTGAAATAACTTTCTAGGATGGAAGTCCAGTTGTATGCATCATTTCCCTTGCCAGTTTCGTTATGTTGCATCTAAACAGCCTCGATTTGTACTTGTTATTTAGGAAAGATTGGATTCCTTTGAGAGTGAACTGACAATACTGTGCTTTTCCTTTTTCTGTGTTCTTTTCATGCTACCGCTGAAACTTGGGAAACTTGTCTGGGAAAGTGACTCACATTGTAGTCCAGAAAAGGGAAAATAATTGCTGTTAGTATAGAAAAAAAAAAAGAATGTCTGTGCTGAGTAGCAGCTCTCAACTCTATATTAAAAGATGGCTTTCAGAAAAAGTACATTAACAGCAGTGCATTCAAACTGTGTCTGCCGGGGCCTGAGTTGTAAGCAACAGTGCTATAAAATGTATGCTGCTCAGCTCAAGACCCTCACAAAAGCCAGTTAGAGCTTGATTATAGCAGCAAAAACTTCCTCTTTCCTGAACTGCAAAAAACAGGACATGAAGCATCAAGTTCTGGCTTGCAGTGTGATGAACCTGTTCTGGAGTTTAATTCAAACATTACAAGAGTTACCCAAAGTGCCTGTTCCATTTTGGAATAGGATTCAGCACCTTGGATAGCACCTTTAAAATTTGGACAAAACTTGCGAGCAGATTCCTTGCTTATTTGACCAACCTGGAAACTTCAATTGGAGCAGAATTAAGATGAGACAGCCACATATAACATATGAAATTTACACAGTTATATATGAAATTTATTTGCAGAACAGAGGCTGGAAAAACTTCCTTTTTTGAATAAGAGTTCCCAGAGTCCTCTTGTCAGCATGGCTTCTGGGAGTTGTAGTCCAAAAAGTAAATTTTCCAAGCTCCAGTTAGAAAAGGGCTGCAACTCAGGAAAAGAAAAAAAACATGCAGAATCAGTCCTTGCTATCTTAATTCCTGTCTGGAGAGGGGAAATGCTGTTAATATTGTGCTACATGGACAAGTAGTTGGGCATAGAGCATAGCTCATTTTCATATGAATAACCTGTATGCCACTTGGCCTACGTCAAGATGTTGATGGTCTTAAAAATGGTCTTTAAGGGCAAGAAAGTGTGGAAACATCCAGTGAAAACCAATAAGGAGAGAGATCTGGTTTCTATATGTTAAAAAGAAGGGTCTGTTGCAGCAATTAGCTGATTGGACTGATTTGTGGAGAAAAATTTTACAAAATATATGCCTAGTGTCTTCGTCATATTGTATATGAAATTTAGATCTCAGAATATCTGGGGTTGAATATTTGTGGGTACACTTCTTGTGTGGACCTTCCGATCTTTAAAGATTAGCTGGAGAACCTTTATTTTGCATTTAGCCTTTGCTCTAAATCCTTGAGGGACTTAAAACATGCCAGTCACAATTTTAGAGCGAGCCAACCTGTAGAGAAAGCCAATAGGCCATATCTTACTGATAGTACTTATTTTCTAGGGATTTAAAATGGAGGTGCAGGTATTTTAGCTGTTGCCTTTTGTGCTGTTGTGCTTGTTTAGAATATTTCTATGCTTCCCTTTGTGAGGAAAAACATTTTGGGTCAGTACGATTATCAAAGATACTACACTGAAATAAAACAGACACAGTAAACTAAACAAACACATATAATTCAGCATAATTGGGTGGTAGCCATCTTTTAAAACCACAAGATAAAGAAGCCACAAAATAAATAATAATGTTCTACATAAAATTATGGAATATTAAGCCTGGTATCATTTTGGGAAAGAATTATTCTGATTTTCTAGATACTAGTTTTGAACTGCTTTTCTGTTATCTTGTTCTATCAGCATCATTTCACTGTGGTATAATTTAACCATTGCTGTACAGTTTATGGTGACTGGGACAAGACAGTGAACTACTGTGGAGGATCTACACATGGTGCTCATGCCAAACTTTGGAGTTTGCTCACACAAGATGGGGGCTAGCAACTCCGAGGGCTTTAAAATTCAGCTTCAACAAATTAACAAGGCTCTCAGTAAGGCTGTCACTGCATATTGTCTCAGCTTACACTCTCTAGAATGCCCTGAATGCTGTTTGTTGGAGTACATAAGTGGGAGGATATCATTATTTCCATGCCCTGCTTGTAGGCTTTCCATTGGAGTGGCTATTTGACTGCTATGTGAACAAAATGCTACACTAGATAGGCCTTTCATCTGATCCAGCAGAGCTCCTCTCAATTTTTTTAAGTGCTAAGAAGTGCCTTAGAAGTATCTCTTGTCTCACTGGCTTTGTACAGATTCTGCTTGCTCCCTTTAGCTTAATAAAGAGGATTGTTTTGTTTTGGTGTTGTTGTGAGTTTTTTTTCTTTCCTTTTTGGTCTATGGTACAATGAATGGCATATTACTTTAGATGTTTCCCACTTCTCTCAAAGCTATAAATAACTGTGCCTTTGGTCTGGAGTGCAAGAGAGCACACAAATGGGCAGCCAGTCACAGAATTTGACAGCTTGGAACCAGGAGTCAAAGTCTTGTGAGAGTCCAGGGGAGCCAAAGATGATGTATACAGAAGGCAGTCCCAAACTGACAGAAGCCTAAGGGATTCATTTAGAGTTCTTCCTTGCTTCAGAAATTTCTCTAGTTTTAGCACTGTTGCCTGAAGACTTTCACACTTTGCCTAGGGTCATGATCAAAGAGCCCCATGTGGGCTTTCAGATTTAAGACACCAGAAAGAAAGTATAAAACTTGCACTGGCTATTAGAAAAGAAATAACTACTGCTATTTTTTTTAAATGCTAGTTAATTCTTTGTATCTTAAAATCCTAAATCCACAACAAAAAAAAGTCTGATCTGCAAGTTCATTGCAAGCAAAACAAATCATGATCATGTTGCCTTGTCATTTTAGCCAATCAAACAGTGATGTATTTGTTTTGTCAGCTTAGATGACCTGCAAGGTTGTCCCTGTATCATGCCCACTTCAAGCAGGAATTTGTCTGATTTGTGTGTATCTGCGCTGAGATTGGAATGTCTATAGCTATAGATACAGATAGACAGTTTAGACACTTTATTTCGGTCATTGACCAATAAAACAATAATAAATACAGAATAAATACATAAAAACTAACAAGGACCAATAACAAAATTTAAACGACTCGCATCAGCCACTATTACTATTATTAACCGTTTGAAAACGTATATAGATACAGATATATTTTGAGTAAATCATTAGTTGTTACTCAATACTTATAAATGAAAGCAAGATTAACATGCCATTAGCACCTGTTGGTGTTATGGTTGTTATTAATATAAAAAGGTACTGAAAAATAGGAAAGTGACCTTCCCCCTCACAGTATTTTGGTTGTAATGAGTATGTTTAGAAAAGTTCATTTTTGGATTATTGGATTCCTTTAGGCAGTATTGCTGGGGGATTCTGGGAGTGGTAACCCGAAAAAATATCTTTTCCAAAAATTCTAAAAGTCTCCATCTTTCTCTCTCTCCCCCCTCCCACCCTCTCTTCGTCCTCCCCCCCCTTCTGCCCTCCCCCTCTTTCTTTCTTTTTTTCTATCTTCTCCACTTGCTCCCCAGTTGGTATTTTCACTCCACCAGCAGTCAGCTAGCATTCTGTGGCCACTGAGCATGCTTAGTCCTAATTTGGCTGGGTTCTTCAGGAGTAGATTACAGAGAGTATATGTATCAGATTGTTAGCAATGTGCCACCCAGTTATAATAAATGTGTTTTCACACTAGTCACAGCCTTAAATCAATTTTACTGCACCTTCAGTTACACTGCAATCAGGAAATCACGTCTAGTTTATTAAAATATGTATTAGATACTGTTTCTTTTCTTGCAGCCATGTTGGCTGCAGAGTGCGTTTTCCATCCAGGGGTTCTTATCTGGATGGCAACATATTTGCAAATAAAACACTAGATCATTACAAGATATTTTGAAGAATTGTGCTGAATAAATAGTTGACACTGTAGAATTGCTTATCATGATTTTATGATTTGTGAAAGCATTCATGCTTTGGGCAAGGATCTATATCCTTATCTTGAACTTCTTTCAGAAACTTTGCATATCACGCAATATCAAAAGACACATTTCAGCAGTCTTTTTAGAAGTAGTATGATAGTAAAAAAAGGAAAGAGATTATCCCAACTCTGTGTGAAATCTGGAGGTGAAAAGTTCTATTAGTTTCAAGCGAAGCAAGAGAAATAGTAGAGATCTTACAGTCTAATTTGTGTATAAAAATTGGTGTTTCATCTTACTGATTACCTAAACTATCATAGTTTCTCTAATTGTGGTATCCAGAACAAATTTTTTAAATGTAGCTTTCCAATATTTCTTGCAGTGTCGTGACTGAAAAAGGCATGGATGCTCATTATTATTTTCCCTGATTAAGATACCGGAGGGAGGAAATGGGGAGTTATATTGAAAATCAGATTAAATACACACTGAGGAAATAATATTTCTTGAAAGAGCTCAAACTGATGGCAATTGTATTAGAATGATACATTAAAGATGAGTACAAGGAATGGCAAGGCTGGAACCTAGAAGTGGAAACAGAAATTGGAATAGATGCCAGAATACAAAACACATATATGCAAACTCACACCTTGATGGGGCTCATTGTGGCTTTTCCTCTAGCTCAGCAACAGCTCTTGGCATCCTCAACTAGCAACCAGAATCCAAGCAAAAAACCACATCTGACACTTACTCTGGGCCCCCGTTTAGCCAGCATTCTGATCCAGTGCATGTTGCATAGCTGAGTCTGGGAGCTAATTTGCCACAGTAACCCCAGTGCAGCATCTCACTGTGACCCCATGATGAGTAGTCAAAATGGCGACCCCTTTTGAGATTTCATTTTTTCATAGTACTCTGGGATAATTCTTCATCAGGCACATTGTAATAATTAAATGGTACTCCTATAGAATATTACAGTTTTATTGTATTTTAACTTCATTGTAAGCTTCTACCTTTTATAATCTGCCTTGAGTTCCAGACTGGGAAAAAGACATGATTTAAATGATGATGATGATGATGATGCTTGGCATTACCATTGCTGCTATGTAAATCCATGGAACACAGGAAACTCAATGTTAGGGAAGAATGCAACAGAAGAAAAATTGCTGTGGGTTTCTTCTGACTTGGAACAACCTTGTGTTTCCTTGGTAACCTTCTGCTTGGATTATTGCTATGCACTTTATTTGGGGCTGCCTTTAAAATTCATCCTGAAACTTCTGTTACTCCCAAATAGGACAGCCAAACAATCGGATACTTTGCCATCTGCCCTAGGTGCCGCTCTTTTTGGGTCCGTTCAGGGTACTGCATTTAACCTTTAAAGCCCTAAACAGTTTGCAGGCAGTTACTAGGAGTATCACCTGCCCAATCTACCTGCCCCGACCCTACAGTCTTCATTTGAGATCCTCTCCCAGGTGCTTCTGCCGAATAAAGCAGGTGGCTACAACAAAAAAGGCCTTTTCAGTGGTGATACCTGATCTCTGGAAGGTGTCCCCTAGAGGCTCTCAACATGGCACCTAATATGTGTTCTTTTTGGTGCCAGGTGAAGATCTTTTTATACATCTGAAGCATTTAAAGACATATTTCTAGTGCTTTCAAATCACTCTTTAGCATTGTTGCTAGTTTAACTTTGGTGTATTTATGCTGTGTTTTGACTTTTGGTGCTGCTTTTATGTTTTTGCTGCTTTTGCTGCACTGCTTTATGTGCTTCTTTAGTTTTAATTTATGGCTCATATTTTGCATTTTATTGCTTTGTACAGCACCTAGAGAAATGTTATAAATGGTATAAAAGTACAGTAGACAGGGGGATGTATGTAAATACTCTAAAGGCCTCAGATCCCATTTGATCTTAGAAGCTGAGCAGTTCTGGCTAATACTTAAATGGGAGAACACCAATGAATACCAGATGCTGTATGCTCTTGTTCAGAGGAAAGAACTGGCAAAACCACCTCCGAGTATTCCTGGCCTAAGAAAATGTGAAATTCATGGTGTTGCCATAAATCAACAGGCGATTTGAAGGCATGTACATTCACACAGATAGGGAGATAGATAGTACAGTAATTTGAGGAGGTGTGACTTCATGATCACTATTCTGGTATTTTTAGGGGGGAAGCTATGATTGATGTATGTATAGGTACTTTACATAATTAATATTTTATGTCTTTTTGTAATGTACTTTGTTCTCTGACATCAGAATCCAGATTCAGACCACTGGAAAGCTGCCGTCCAGCTGAGTGATAGGCGTGATAAAAGCGTGTGGAGTGGGGTTGGTGGTGGAACTTGCTCTCAGTAATAGATGGAGGTATAATAATTGGAGAGTGAACTACTGAATTGGGCTCTGCAAGACTCTGTTGTCAGGCAACTGAGCCATGATTAAGGTTTATTTATAAACCTAATCCTTATGGAAGAGTTGCTATGTAGCTCAGTAATGCTGTCTATGCCCAGGTAGTTATTGCTTCTAAACTGAATCTCGCAGCAAGCAGTGTTCCTGGCTGTACTGATTATGGTCAGGTTCAGACAGTCACCAGTAACAGGAGCCTTACAAATTCAGTAAGCATGTTGAAGACTTCTTGGGCTGCCTGGACTAATTTTCTGAGTTGACTCTGCTGTCCTCTGCCCAATAAATATTTATCAAATGTTCATGAGAATGTCTTCTCTACACGTAGAGATATATGCATAAAGTCTTTCTGCTCTTGAGAAGGCACTCTGATTTGGCAACCATCCTTCCTCAATTGTAGGTGCTTATTACGTGCTCATCTTCAGATGCGGCATGGACCTTCTCATAAACGTTCAAGAGAGATTCATTATTGCCACTGAGTGGGGCTAATATGAGCAGTCATAAGATTCTCTATGCAGTTGTATTGGCACCGTCCTTTCTGTAAGATCACCACAGTGATGGAACCCAAACTCTCTTTTTGTTTGAGTTAAGTTATGTAAGTAGATTGCTTACCTAAGACACTTTTTTTTTAGCCTGTGACCTCAGGGCAGCCCACATGACATTCCAAAAGACCTTTTTAAAAAACCAGATCAACCGAATATGCAGTGAGAAAAATGAGAACAGAATACCAATCAGATAATATAAATAAACCAAATGCAAAAGAATAGATGTAAAAAAGCTGGAAAGAAAAGTTCAGATCTTTAGGCGTATCAGAAATAAACATTCTCTGCTCACTTGAGCATCTTTAGCTAAAACATTCCCATAAAATAGCTGTCCAGCTTTGAAGATGCCCAAAAGAAACCCCATTACCTCTTTTCTAAGCTAACAGGTACAGCTCTATTGCAGATTCGCATCAGACAAATATCCAGATCAAACTAGTGTTAATTGTGCCATTGCAATTAATACACTTTGTTTTAAATTTTTATCCAGGAGCTTCTTGGAGGGATGTTGTGATATGAGGGCAGAGGGAAAGGTTAGCCTCCTTTACTTTGTGGCTGCTATTACAGATTGAAAACTAGCTGCGTTAATTGTAGTTACACAGTTAATGTGAACCCTAATTTGGTGCTTGGATAGTAGCGAGATATGTAGTGAAATTCTAAAATGTATCATATTCATATATCACTTTTAAATGTTTAAAGCAATGTATTTCCGTTTTTTTGTGTATTCCTGCTTATAACAAAGTAGTAAAGAAGATCATTTTATATATCTGAAATGAATAAGGTGGACTGAAATTGTTAGAAACTGGCCTAGCTAAGACCACATGTTAGTTTATGGCAGATGCAGTTTTCAAATCAGAGCCTGCCTGATCCATTGCTCAGTTTCTTAGTAACTGTCTCATATCTGTTCTCACCAATAAAAAAAGGCCATACTCTTCATTTTCATGATCAACCCAATTCCATCCCCAGGTCCATTGTTAGAATGTGAATGGAAGGACTTAATTGTGTATTGTGTGTGTATGTGCTTTCAAGTTGCCTGTCATAGCAATCTCAGGGTTTTCTTAAGCAAGGAGAACTCAGGTGGTTTTGCCAGTTCCTTCCTCTGAAATATAGCCTACAGCACCTGCTATTTGTTGGCAGTCTCCCATCTAAGTACTAACCAGTATTTGACCCTGCCGGGTTTCGGAGATCAGATAGGATCTGGTGCCTTTAGGGTATTTTACAGCATTTCAAATACAATTCTGACCTTTTTGGTCAAACTGTTTTTATTTTGCCAGTATTCTTCATTACACTGCAAAATTCGGAGACCTATCTGGTCCAATATTCTGCTCACACAGTGACCAGTTAGCCCATGGCCCCCCTGTGGGAAGCCAGCCAGCAGAACCACAGGTGCAGCTGCACTCTCTGTGTTGTGTTCTCTAGCAGTTGATACACAGAGGCCTACTACCTCTGCTGTATGTGTATATGCCTTCAAGTTGCCTGTTGACTTATGGCGACCCCAGGAATTTCTTAGGCATGGTTTGGCAGTTCCTTCCTCTGAAATATAGCCTACAGCACCTGGTACTAATTGGTGGTCTCCCATCCGAGTACTAACCAGGGCTGACACTGCTTAGTTTCTAACATCAGACAGGAACTGATGCCTTTAGGGCAGGGCTTTCCAAATGATGTGCTGCAATACATTAGTGTGTTGCCTGAAGTGTGTAGGTATGTCGCCTACAATCTTGGAAATCTATGTTGTTATTTATAAATCATATATTTTTAAAAATATGTATGAAAGGTTTTCATGAGATGTGTTGTGTCTCCATACATTTTGTTGTTACAATTTATGTATGTGTCTGTATCTCTTATAAGGGGTTAGTTTAACCTCTGGTTTGCTAGTAAAACTGAATTACTGTGTTGCGAAATGATGCGTGTCCAAAAAGTGTGTCACCAACGTGAAAAGTTTGGAAAGCTCTGCTTTAGAGTATTTAGAGGAAGTGGTATATAGCGCTCTGACTATAGTCCCCCACTTTTCATTGATTTATTTTTTGACTTTCTGCTCTTTTGACAGTTGTAAATTACAAACGTACCATTATAGTGATGAGAGGTCCACTCTTGTATTAGTCATTCTTGCCTACAGAGGCTCATGTGGGATCGTTCACTTGCACACATGCTGCTTGCAAAGCGAATTAAGAGGATCGAAAAAAGCACTAAGCTGACTGAGAGACTTTGCATGCAGCACACGTGCAGTCAGTCCCAAGTGAACCTCCATCATTCCCTCACATTCCTTACAGGAAGAAGACTGGGTTTTACTTGACCAGTTCTATTTTCTAACAGTGCTCTGGTATCTAATAGCCAGATAAGCAGGGGACACCTGTAGTATCCATTAATGGGCTCATCTTTCATGAATTTATCCACTCCTTTAAAAGCCATCTAGATGAGCAGCCAAAAATACATTTTACAGCAGTGAATTTCACAGTTTAACCATGTGATTTGTGAAGGAGTGTTTCCTTTATCTGTTCTGAATCTACCACCATTTAGCTTTGATAAATGACCACAGGTTCTAATATTATGAGAGCGAAGAAAATTTCTCTTTATCTCTATACCATACATAGTTTTATAGATCTCTTTCATGCCTCCATGGCCAAATGTTGCGATCTTCCCTCATAGGGAAAATATTCTTGTCCTCTGATTAGTTGGGTTGCTCCTTTCTGCCCCTTTTCCAGTTCTACAACATCATTTTTAAATGTAGCTGCCAAAACTGTACACATTATTCCAGAAGTAGGCACACCATCTCCCACAATCCCAGGAATCCTTTCTTGTTCAGTTGCTGCCACCTCAGAGTTCATCAGTGATGTCGCCCCCCACCCAGAATGCATCACTGACTTGCTCCCTCTGCATCCCAGTGGCCATTTTACTGTCTATTCTTGCAGTTTTAAGAGATCCTTCTGGAACATCTCACAATCCTCTTGTATTCTTGCCACCCTAAATAATTTATTGTTATCACAATTCAGACCTAATCCCAGGTTATGAGGAAGTTAAAAAACACTGGTCCTTATACATATCTCTGTGGTCAGCTCTGTGGTTACTGGGCAGAGCTGTCCATTGGAAGACATCCTGTCACTGTTGTCTTTCACTAAAGTAAAACACACAGTTTAAGCAGTTGTGTAGTGGAGCTAGGACATGCAGGGTTGAAGTGTCTGGACTTCTTTACCGACAGGAATAAATATGTCATCTGTTAACCTGCTCAGTCTTTCCCGTAGCATCTGAGCATAGTTGCAGTCCTCTCAATAGCTTGGGACAGTGATAGATTTTCTAAGGAATTTTTATGTTATAGGGAGCTTAGCCCTACTGTACTGCAACATGTTTTGGGGTGGATCTTGAATGGGCAATTAGCTTGAATGGGCAAGACCTATTTGCTTTACAAAAGAGCTGCTCTTAGTGGTATAGAAAACTGTTGAGACTATTTGTATAGATCAAAAGAGCTGCCTAGAATTTTGAGTTTTCTGGGGGGAAAGATGGCTATAAGGATTGTCATGATGACTGTCATATCACAATTTACCACTGCATTATTGAATCTAAGACAACTTATTTTGAATGAGCCATAGTGTCTCTATTCATTTTAATTTGGCTTTATTCAGCAGGGTTTTTTTTTTAAGATCAAAGAACCTTTCCCCAGGTTTTTAATGAGAACACTGCATTTGCTGCTCTTCCTTCTCTCTTTCCCAGTGTTTGCAGCTTGCATTTTTATGTCATCTACTACCAGCACACTCTCTATGTTGTTGCTGCTGGTAGCACTGAAAAAATTATCATTACAATCAGTAATCAGAAAAAAAAATTGTCCCTCTGCTTGCTAATTATTTTAGGAACAATTATTCAAATTAATTGATGCTACTAGGATCATTAATATTCCAGCTGCTGGAACAGCTTGTGAACAAATTTTCTGGACATTAACTTCCCCTTTTGAAAGCTGCTAAAGTTCTTTTAGGGGTTTTGGAAATGTACCTTGTTCTTGCTTCTTCACACTTGTGCCAAATTAGAGTTGGCACAAGTTGTAGTTTTTGTTGTTGTGCTGGTGTGCCTTCAAGCAATTTCCTACTTATGGCAACTCTGAGGGGAACCTGTCATTTGGTTTTCTTGGCAAGAGTTGTTCAGAAAGGGTTTGCCTTTGCCTTCTTCTGAGAATGAAAGAGTGTGCCTTGCCCAAGGTCGCCCAGTGGGTTTCCATGACAGAGCGGGGATTCAAAGCCAAGTCTACAGAGTCATAGTCCACCCTTCAGATCACTACACTACACTGGCTGTCAGACATATAGTTTAAAATAAGAGAATCAGAACTTGGAATATCTGGTTTTATTAAGGTTTTGTAACTTGTTTCTCAGATGACTTGGATCTCAGTAATTTTTTCTTAGATTTCAGAGAATTGTGAAGTTGGAAGGGGGCAAAAGTGCTATCTAGTCTAACCCCTGCATTGCCATGCAGGAATGCACAACTAAACAACTCTTGAAAGATACCCATCCAACCTCTGCTTAAAGACCTCCAAGGAAAGAGAATCCACCTCCCCCCACCCTCAGCAGTCTATTCCACTGTTGAAAGCTTGTTACAGCAGAGAAGTTCCTTCTAATGTTTGAATAGTATCTCTCTGGTTCGTGTTCTAGTCTGTAGAGCAGTAGAAGACAAGCTTGTTCTGTCTTCCAGATGATACATTCCTTCAGATATTTATTTATTTTTTTCATTATTTTTATTCCATGTTCCTTCAGATGTTTAAAGACAGCTATCATGTCACCTCTTGGTCTTCTTTTCTCCATGCTAAACATACCCAGCTCCCTAAATTACTCCTCATAAGGCTTGGTTTCCAGTGATGTTGCCATTACTTTTTGTACGAAATATTATACAGATCTTTTTGGAGATCTCTTATTTGTGCACACACTTCTTCTGAGCCCCATGATTCACAGAATTGTACAATATAGCTCTATGCTAGATTGTACTAGCAGTCTGCAAATCAGGTGGGGAAGTGGGAATGGCATGTTTTCCCTCAATCAAAACTGCCTGATAAGGGTTGTGATACCTTAATTGTAAGTTGTGATAAAAGTAGCTTTTCAAATCAATTGAGAGGTTTTTATTTAGCATAGTGAAAATACATGGATTTAATTTGAAATTGGTAGTGTAGCATGGTATAGTGGTTTGAGCACTGGACTATGACCCTGGAGACCAGGGTTCAGTTTCCTGTTTGGCCAAGAAAACCTACTGGGTGACTTTGAGTGCATCACATGGTCTCAGCCCCAGAAAGCCCCATAATTAGTTCACCTTAGAGTCATCATAAGTCGGAAGTGACTTGAAGGCCCACAACAACTACCCGAGGGAGTCAAATAAACACAAGCTATCAGATTAGAATGTTATTATTGTTGTTTCCTGTTGAAAGTTGGTATAAAGTGATTCAGAATAATGAAGTGTTCAAATTGCAACTTTCTCTGCAGAGACTTGAATATTCAATATCTAGAGCTTGTGAGTACTTTCTTTTAAGGCTGTATGTTGATGCAAACATTGAAAAGAAGAACAATTTCCAGGTGAGATAGAGAACAAGTGTAAACTGTGTTCAAGAACCGTCTGTTATGTCAACTTATGCAGTGGATTCTGCTGTGCCCAGAATCAATCTTAACACACTCAGATGTCATGGAAGGCCAGCCAGGGAATAGTGGCCACGTGCTAGAAGATGGAGGTGTGTGACATCTGGCCTGCCCCTTGCTTCCATAGCTAGCCTGCTGTTTTCCAGTGCAGAAGAAGATGCTGGCCTGTGATGATGAACTAAGATTCAGCTGCCAATCTGATTGATTTTTATACTTGGAATGGTCAGGGAACCATTATGTCATTTGCCTGTGGCAGCAAAATGGTCCTTTTTTTTAAATGGACTTCCTGCCTGGGGTGCTTTCATTGTCAATGTCAGAGTCAATTGCATATTTTTACTTTATTATCTTGAAAGCAAGGGATGCTCAAGCATTTTTTTTTTTACTTTGCATGCTTCTCTGAGAGAAGTGACCATAATGGTTTCTACAACATTGTTTTAAAAGTTGGGTCAGCAAAGCAAATCAAATATAGACGGGAAAGAATGATCACTAATTGCAGTCTGAGTCAATTTATGCTTATACAATTGATTTACCATTTAGCTGCTCTTCAAGATGAAAATCCATATGAACATTAGGTTTACTTCTGAAAGCTATCCCACAGTATCATTATCTCAATAATGTATGTTGATTGTGTGATAGGAAAAGAAACCCTCCATTCTCGCTAGACTTTTAAGACTACCCATTCCTTGCCCTCTAAGATGTAGAGCCGTGATAATCACTGGCTCCTCATTAAGTTAGGTGGGACACAGATGAAAAAGGGGCTAAACATATCCAGGCTCCAGACACTAGGCATTTTTAAGCGACCCACTTTAATGATCAAAACTGCCCCCAAACACTTGGCTCTGGAGACAAAGAACAAGATGCTGTTCTTCACCCCCTGCTCCAGTCAGAGAATCATAGAAACAGAGAGTTGGAAGAGACCACAATGGCCATCGAGTCCAACCCCCAGAAAACAAGCTTGCTCCATCTTCAACATGACATCCCTTCAAATATTTAAACATGGTTATCTTTGTAAACTACTACTATCAAATTTCAATACTGATGATGGGATGATGGTCTCCATTGTTCTGAGGACAGCTGGGTGGCTTACAAGCACAGAGTAATTCATTTAACATATATGGAGCTCTATCCTCCATAGCAGAGCCTGCCAGTATATCCTAAATGTAGAGCTTGAAACAGTTACTTTTTGGATCATAGCTTCCATTCTGACTCAGGGATTCCAGAAGTTGCAATCCAAAGAGTAACCTTTTCAAGCTCTGCCTAAATACACCACTAACATTTGCTTCCATATTAGTTAATAGCTGCCATTTATACTCCTGTAGGGAAAAATAAACCACTGCCATTGAAGAATCTGTTAAAGTGAGAGCAGCATCTGCTTTTTGCCATTTACGGTGGATATGCAGGTTCTGTGGAGAGGTTCTGTAGAGTGCACAGAGAAACATTATGCCTTACCCCATTAAACACTTCTTCCAGCCCTCCACACACAGCCCATCTGTCATCATGGTGAATGTTTTATTAGTCATAGTTATTCAGAATGGGAGGCAGATTAATACCATCTATGTTAGAACCAGCAAGAGACAACATAGTGTAGTAGTTTGGGTATTGGATTAAGACTCCAGGAGACCAGAGTTCAAATTCCCACTTGGCCATGGAAACCCACTGGGTGGTCCTCAGCAAGTCACACTCTCTCAAACTCAAAGGAAGGCAATGGTAAACCTCCTCCTAATAAATCTTGCCAAGATAACCCTGTGGGAGGTTTCCCTTAGGATCGTTCAAAGCTGTAAATTATTTCAGCGCATGTAAATCAGCAGCTTTAGAACGAATAACATGTAATTATAACTGTGCCATAGTTTTTCATTTTCAGGAAGGCAGTTATTTTGTCTGCTATGTTAAGGGGGAAGTTCCCTTGTTTTCCAGTGGAAAGGGCAGGAGCATCCTGACTATGAGTTGGTCTACTGCCTTTCTCTGATGGGCAGAAAACAGAAGTTTTTTTGAGAGTGCTCTGTAGGGGGAATCAAAGCTCACCACACGGTCAGTCTTAGTTCCTGCCTCACTCTGATAAACATGTTCTCAGCATAGCTCTAGACTGTTCTCTCTTTCTTTCTCTGGCTTTCCTTTGTCTTTCTTCCTTAAAAAAAAATGAATTTGAATCCCTACTTTTCATTGTCTGCTTTTTTCTTTTGCTCTTTCTCTCTATCACCCCTCCTTGGCGATCTGTGATAGTCCTCTTGGCTTTCTTCCCCTTGTTCTTTCTCTCTATATCTCTCTGCTCTGCTCCTGTACTTCCAAAGAAAGCACATCTATGAGAGGAATGCAGTGGCTGGCACAGACACAAAAAGAAAGTTTGAATGATTTGGGAGAATCAGCCCTCAGTCAGGCTTAGATTAATGTGAGCCCTCTCCTGAGGCAGAAGAGGATGGCAGAGAGACTTTGGAAGTGGTAGATGAGGGAAAATCCCTCTGTTTTACCTAGTCACACCACAAACACCCAGCTTGAATTGGCCCAGGGTCAGAAGTATAGGTGCACGCTGTGAAGTCAAGAGAGACGAGACATGAATACAGTGGGGCTAGTTGCAACAAGGAGTTACCCCTGACCAGAGTTCTTGGCATGGCAGAGGGACTTCAGATACAGGGAGGCCATTCCTCTTCTCTCAGGTATACGCATCTTAAAAGGGAATGGACTTTTGGAGCCCCCACCCACCAGCATCTCCAGAACACAGAGTGCCATCTTCAGGGTGGTGTGCGCAGGGATCAGGCTGGCAGCTCATCCCTCATCCTCTCCCCATGCTCAACAATCTCTACCATACTCCCACAGGCATAAGAAGTAGGCCGCAGCCACCATCTTTGTTGCAGGAGGACTGCTCCCCTGAAGAGATCTGCCACCTTCTCAGAGAGTCTCTTGACAGCTGTCATGTGGGCATGCAGGGTCTATGAGTACGGAGCCCTGTGAGCCAAGAAGAAGCTGTATAAAATAAGACTGGACGCAGTTTGGCTGCATCTAAATCCTTCCTTCATAGAAAAGGTCAACCCTCCACTCTACAGTGAGCAGGAGGTAATATTACTGTCCTTCCGCCCTAAGCCACCAAAGCCCTTGGAGAAGATAATAGCACATGTTAGATGTCCAGGGAGCTGTCAAGGTATACCTGAAAAGGACAGCCAGCTTCTGAAGGACAGATTCTCTGTTCATGTCCTTCAGTCAACACTCCCAGGGAAGGAACGTCTCTTTCTGCGCACTGAGCAGGGGGGTTAGAGACTGTATCATGGCTTGTTACAACAAAGTAGGAGTACATTTACCCAGACCGATTTAGGCATGCTCCACCAGGAGTATCACCACTTTAACAGCGATTGCAGCCTACACACTGCTGATTGAGATCCTCAGGACAGTTACATGACATAACAGACTGGATGTCTTTGCCTCAGCTGAGGGTATCTTCAGGCAATCGTGTCCTTCAGCAAGTTGTTGATCATTGAGAGTCTTGCCCAGCATCAGCTGTCCCACCCCATCACCCCCTCTCCCCTGGAAAAAGAGCCATTTGTCTTATATGTGAGATAGTCCTTTTCAGTGGAAGAGGGAATGAGATCTTCCTCGTCCTGTGTTGACAGCTGGCACTCAAACAAAAATGTTGCACGTAGTTGTTCAAGAAGGGAATGCAGTTATGTCTATTGTTCCACTTCAATATTGACTTGTCAGGTCAGGTCAGCTTTCAGGTCTCCTTCCTTCCTTGTTTGCCTGTTGCTGTAGGTTTAAAAAAGAAGGGGAATATGAGTACTATCTTTGCCTGAGAGAGTATTAACACCTATGCATTGGTGTAAGGGGTTAGGTTTTTTACGTAGGTTTTTTCAGGAGCTTCAGAATTGTAACATGACTGACCACATGGAGGGGTTTGCTCCCCCTAGAGAGCACTCTCAAAATGACTTCCATTTCCTTTCTTTTGGAGAAAGGTGGAGGTCCAATCCATAGTCAAGATGCTTGTTCCCTCTTCCAATATCTCACAGATAAGGCAAATGGTTCTTTTCCTTTGTCTCAGTGTCCTGAATGTTGCAGAGTTTACTGCCATACTATTCATTATTTGATGAAAATATGGCATTTGCTTATTTGGAGGTCTAACATCTCTGGCTGTTCTGTTTCTTTCTTGTAGAATTCTGAGCAGCTAAATCACTTTGAGTCATAATTTTTTTTTGTTTCAGATTAAACAACCATATGTTTAGAGTTAAACAGTCTCAGTTGTTATATTAAATTTGTAGATGACTTGCTACCTTACACAACTAAATTACCTTATATCCCCCATCAGCCCTTTTAGAATGGAACAGATGGAATAGTTCTGCTGTGCCATCATGTTTTCTTGACTTATGATTGGAATTTCTAAAGATAAAGTGTCACTCACATGTTTTCTGTTTCTCCTCTCTGAAGATCTGCTCTTGATTGCTCTCTTCCTTAGCCTGCAGACTTTACGCAGCTGGGAACCCTTCTGGCTTGTGATATGTAACTGAAACTCACAGCAGTGCAAGATTGGAGAAAATGGCCCTTATGTTTGTTTTTTCTGAGATGGATTGCCCTAAGGATAATTAAGCCTCCTTCCTACCCATTGACAGTTTGGCTGGCATATTTTTGCTCTCTTCTCTCCAGGCTAGGGGCCATATAAATCATATAAAAAAATACAAGCATAGGAAGTCATGCTGAACTAGGCCAGTACTCCTCAGACATTCTGTATTATCTTCAAAATATCCTACACCTGAAACACACCCTATTTCCTGTTCATTCTTAAAGCTATTTAGACTTATTGGTTCTCCTTGTTACCCAGTGTAAGTTAAAAACACACTGTAGAAATGTGCCCACAACTCTAGTATGGCAGACTGTAGGGGGAGAAAAAAGAACAGTAAGTTGCAGATTCAATCTCCATCCATACTTAACCCACCAAAGGAACACAAAAAAGTTAACACCTTTCCTGACATGTTGCTTCCCTAAGCCAAATTCCAGTCTATCTCTGTGAGTGATATGACTCAGTATAAATCTGTAGGTGTGACACCAGATGAAAGGCCTTTAAATCAGCATTCTAAAGCAGTTTTGTATTTAAAAATCCCACAAGACTTTTTTAAAACAACAACAACAACAACAGTATGTTGACAATGACTGCACAAACCAATAGATTCCTTGGGCTCCCATGTTCTTTTTGACTTGGGGAAAAAAAACCGTGAGGACATTCAAATCTACTTTCATTGTTCAGTTTCAGGGAGTGGAGTGGGAGCAACACTTAAATAAAAAATTATCTCAGTATGTTATATTGGCTGGAACAAAAGAGCACCCTGTTGGGAAACCCCAGTAGATTTACAATGGATCCCCTATCCAGGCTGGTCTTGCAGTTTCAGCCCTTGGGCTCCTATAATCCATGGTGCCCTTTTACCCTTATGGTCCATCCCTGGTTCTGGTACTCAGGCCTCAAGGTGACAGCTGTTGTGGGTAAGTGGTTGTGTTGGTTGCTGAGTTCATGTGACCAGTCTTCTCTTTCAGTTCTTAAATGTAAACAGTCAGGCACATTTGTAAGAGATAAAAATAGTAAATATTTATTATATAGCAATTAAGTTAAACATGAAGTCTTGTACCTTCTTCTATCTTCCCAGCTCCCCAAACATTATTCAGATCTTATCATTACTCCTCCTCCTAGTTGGCCCTCACTTTGTTTCTGGCCACCCAAGCTAATTCTAGATTATTCCTTTTCCTCCACAAGCCCCTCTTCACAGCATTCTGAAGGCTGTGATTGGCTGGTTTTAACAAGGCTTGCACAGCTTCATTTGTCACAATTTCTGGGACTGTTTTGTGTCCCGGCACTATTTTTTCTTAACAAGAGAAGAAATGCTAAGCTGAAATTTTTACTGTGTTTGCTATGAAGCAGGTTGCAGTGTGGAAGCCACCATGATGTAGTGGTCTGAACATTGAAGTACGATCCTGGAGACCAGGGTTTGATTCCAACTCGTCCATGGAAACTCATTGGGTGAATTTCCATGGACGACCCCAGAAAACCCCATGATAGGTTCACTTTAGGATCTCCATAAGTTGAAATGACTTGACACCACACAACAACCTGCAGTGTCCAAGGAAGGTTTTCTTAAAAGTTTCCTTCTTTATAAATCCTGAAAAAAGTGCACCAGGAGAAAGTGAATGTCCTCTGGTACCAATGGTGTGAAACATCTTCCCAAAGCTTTGGAGTGCTGCTGTTATACTTCACTGCTTAAGAATTTAAAATGCTGGAGCATTCTAGTGGTTTGGTAACAGGTGATGTACAAGTAATAAAAATACCAGGGTGATCCTTCATTCTCTCCCCCTCCTTTTCCAATGAATCATTTTTGGGCTTCCCTTAATTCTGTCATTGTTGCCATTTTTTTGCAGCTGGCCAAGGCTGTAATGTGGTCACCCAGAGATTCTCATGATAATATTCCTGTTGTTTCAAACTAGCTTCCTTGGAAGCTGATCAGTGAGATGATCTGTAATGACACAAAAGCTTCTCTGAAAGGCAGTTTATCCATCACTACTGTTGATCGTATCAAGCAGTCATTATATAAGTCAGATCATTGATCCTTCTAGCGCAGTATTATTTATCTTAACTGGCAGTGTTTATCTTTTCTCGCTGAGAAAAGAGATAAAAGAGTAGATATTCCATCATTGCTTCTCATTTTTGTACATCTCTATTATCATGCTGCCCTTTATGTGTATTATCTCAGTGAACTGAAATAGCTTATAGCCTGACACCTTCACTTGAGGTAAGCAATTTCTTTGAAAAGAATTACATCCAGTCGTTGTTGGAAATAGCTAAAAATAAATTTGTAAAGCTCCCAATTTTCCTATAATTTGACATAGTTAACACCACACAATCTAAAAATAAGAATCTTGCTTTGAAGCTCATTTCTTGTTAAGTTGTATGCATGAGTAACACATTTTTACAAGCTTATATTACTGCAACACCTGCTGCTACTTTCTCTAGGCTAGGCAGGAGCAAAGTGCAGCCCTTGGGGCTATGGGCAGCTTCTTCAAGGTTGCTTTGTCGCCACTGATTCCTCCAAATTCCCCAAACTTCCCTTTTTCTGCCCCCCACCCCACAAAAGGGTGACTTGCCTCTCTTAGAGGCTTTACTTTTTAAACAGTTTCTAGGGCACCCCTGTATTGTTTAACATTCAGTAAATAAATAAATGATCCAAAACCAGCAGTGGAATTTCTGCCACTGCAACAGAAACCTGCCAAAGACCTTTGTGAATGACCTTTGTTTCTTTATTAGTGGAAGCATACCGGGGATAGGGGGCAACCTTACCTTACCTTTCTATATTCTCACAGAGAACATGATACAATTGTACAGTTGGAATCAGTCTGTAAAATAGGTAAGCACATTGGCGAAAGTATTAGAGCAGTCTCTGCATACAAAGATGAAACAAACCTCTTTGGGCTTTTTAAGACTCTTGGAAAATGTTTAAAGAGGCTCATGACAGAAGCTTATGAATTGTATGAAGAAAGTGAATTGAGAGATATTTTTGATAAACTTGGGATTCTAAAAAAACAGTTACTAGTTTTTTGTTCAGCACATTTGCTGGCACCCTGTTTGCTACTTGCAACTGGAGCAGATCTATTCAATCAGTTGTTGAAAGCGGAGTCAACACATAAGTAAATCCCACTGATTTAATAGGTCTGCTTTAGTCAGCATTAACAATAGCATTTAGGCCATAATTTGAATGTCACAAAAAGTAGTAATGGTGTTTAGTTGAGCTTTAAGAGTGAATGAGATCGATTCACAGAGGATAGGCAAATTAACTTTCCATAGATGGTGGCCATTCTGTCTGACCAGATTCTGTGGTCTTTTAAAAAGTAATTTTCCCAAGCTCTGATGGTGCCTTCACATCCAAAGAAAGGCTATCATCTATCTATCTATCTATCTATCTATCTATCTATCTATCTATCTATCTATCTATCTATCAGTACCAGTTGTTAAAGGGCAAACAGAGAGGACATCACCTGCTGATGGACTTCCACAGAAGTGTCTAGCTCTATTTAACTGCTGTTGGAAACAGAATACTGGACTAGATAGACTCTTCTCTTCCATTCTAAAACTATAATTTGGTTGTGTAGGGATTTTTGTTGTGTGCCCTGTCAGCCTGCTCAGTTATGTTACATGATCTGTGCTGGCTAAGAAAAATGGCTCTTTTATTCCCATGTATCTGGAGGGCACCAGCTTGAGGGAGGTTTTCGTAAGGTAAAGTTTTCTAGATAAGGTGAACATGTAACTTGCGTTCATGTTACGCTCTGTGTATTAATGATCAGCAATGACCTTGGGGCCTTTTATTAGGCATGCTTGAGGAATTTAGTCTTTGCCAGTTGCTTTATTGAATCACCTGATACATAACTTGCAGTCTTGCTGTCCTCTACATTTTAAACTTCCAGAAATCTGCAACACAGCTCTTTGCAGCATAAATGTATCAAAACAACTGTGTTTAAGAAAAAACATGCATTTAAATATACCTTGTTTAAAAAAAAAGAATTTGCAAATGAATACAGAGCACAACAAATTTATGAGTAAAAACATATGAAAAAGTCACAGAACTCAAAGTGATTTGTTCATTCTTGCTTCTGTTCTGCTTTTTCAGAGAAGCAGGGTGCTGGATTTTGTGAACATACATTTTCAACTGTAGTTTCTTTGTTTTCTAGCACCCAATGTATATTGTTTTCCAACACCAGAATGGGCGGGGAGGCATAATTTCAAATCACTTTTAGATCATTCACATGTATTCTGAGATAAGAGAGCCTCCTCCACCATATGCATGGGAAATGCAGAAGACTACCTTGTGTCTAGTATAGTCATGAAATTGAGTTTTCCTGATGAAAAAGCCAGTGAGCGTCTATTGTCATGTTCGAGTGTTATGTTTTCTGTGCCTTCTGGTTGGCATGATAAAAGTATCACCAGTATGTATTTTGGCTTTTGGCTTATGCAAAACAAAGCACACCTTGCCTCAGAAATACACACATTTGTGAGGTTTTCAGTTTGTTCTGTGCATAAGAAGCCATGAATACATCATCCAAAAATGGATAAAATTAAAAAATGCAAGCATGCTTTGATCAGTAGGGAAATGATTCACAAATATGACTGCATTAGAAAGAATGAGTAACTAAAACTATTCATTATGGAAAGACAGTACAGATTTCCATGTGAGGTGGGGAAAAAAGTCTTGCAACATGATACAAACAAAGGATGTGTCAGTAATGCAGGTGGAATTGGGAGAAACCACAACAAAATCAAGACTTGAATGTTTTTCATATCCCTAAGAACATCCTTGAGAGCCAGCATGGTTTGGGTGTTGGATTATGACACTGGAGGACCAAGGTTTGAAGCCCCACTCAGTCATAGAAGCCTGTTGGGTAAGTCTGGGCAAGTGACACACTCTCAGCTTCAGAGGAAGCTGATATCATGCTTTTCCTCTGAAAAAATCTTGCCAAGAAAATCGCATGATAAGTTCACCTTGAGATCGGCATAAGTTGGAAATGATGTAAAGACACACAGCAACAACAGCGATATCCTGTGCTACACATTTCCGTACTCATTAATTAGAAATTTCAGTTGTAGTTAGTGCTTTAGTATGACTGAAAAAAGAGCCTTTTTATTATTTCAGCTGGCTTTAGGAACATTGAACAGATTGTACTGGGTCATAGCACCAGTCCATTTAGTTCATTATTGTCCACACTGACTGACAGCAGTTTCTGATAGTTTCATAGAGCATTTTTTTCCAGTCCAAACTGTGAAGATGCCATGGACTGAGCCAGGGACTTTCTGTATACCAAGTATACAGTGGTCCCCCTGTATATGCAGAGGTTGTGTTCCAAGAACCCCCATAAATAAGGAAAAATGCAAATGCTAGCATCCCATTTTATTTAGGTATAGGGTTGTGGCACTTCACATGAGCTAGGAATCGTGCACATGGAGTTCACGGTGAAAGAGAGCCCTCTGTGTGTTCTGCCACTGAGTTGTGGGCCCTCTTGCTGTAACCAAAACTGATTGGGACTTATTTAATTATGGTAAACAGAACTTGCAAGTATTTTTGAATTTGCAGACTTATGAGACAAATGTTACTACAGAATTTGGATCAAACTTCAGTATGTGTTCTGGTGGTGGTGATTTTTCAGAGTGAAGAAAAGTTATAGAGTTTTGTAGTTTTATTGGGCTGCCTAAAGCAGTTTTGTCCTAATTTAATGGCCAGCCTGCTGTGTTAATTAACTGAGATTTAAAGGGTCTGGCATATAGATACTTATTATTAGAAATGTAGGAGAGAAAGTTTCCAGCATGCTTAGGAAAATATGCTGCATTGTATTTTTGTACACGTTGGAGAGACAGTTTGCAGTTTCATTTATTAAATTTTCCTTTTCCAAGTACCCTTCACTTAAAATTGTTCATATTTTAGCACATTACTAATTCCATTTGACTGTCAGTCTTTCTGATGAATTAAATGTTGAATGTCAAAGAATTAAAAAGATTAATGTAGCCTATGGAAGTGTTAACAATTGTTATGTGTTCCTCTCCCAATTAAGAATATGAGACGATATCAAAATATATCAAATTTTCTGGCAGGGTATGTCTTTATATGGCCAAGTAGTAAATTTGATGGAAGATTCTTATCCAAATACAAGAGATCAAGAGACAAATAAGCACTGATACAGATTTATGCAGTGTTTAACCAGAAGTATTCCCTTTAATGCTCTTGTCCACCTTTTCTGATGATTTATCACTTAACTCAGTTTATGTTTTTAGATATGAATAGTAAAAAGTTCCCTCATCTTTGAGCAGAGGTGGGGCTTTCCATCTTTGAATGTTTCCCTACAAAGAAGGGAAAGATGAGAGATGGAAAGTAACAAGTTACAAGCAACATAGTTACCTGAAATGAGTTAGTAGGTTAGGTTAGGTTGGGTTGGGTTGGGTTGGGTTGGGTTGGGTTGGGTTGGGTTAGGTTAGGTTAGGTTAGGTTAGGTTAGGTTAGGTTAGATTAGATTAGATTAGATTAGATTAGATTAGGGGCTCTTTCACAGCCCAGAATTACAGCTCTGTCATTCTACTTTAACAGCCATTGCAACATCCTATGGCATCCTGGGATCGGCAGTTTAGGGAGAGATATTTATAATTCTCATGAAACAGCTTTAGTACTTGACTGTTAATAACATGCAAATGAAATGCTGCAACACAACCACAGTGTAATCCAGTAAAAGCTGATCTCAGGATTCCATAGGATGTTGCCAGAGCAATTAAAGTGGAATCATTTAATTGTATAATGTGAATGGTCCCCAAATTAGTTTAGATTATTTTCATTTGTGTCTGGCACAATGTCCATTATAAGATGCTGTATTAATACAGCAATAATACAGTAATAATCTGCTAAAACAAATGAAGAGTAGTCAGAACATTTACTTGTGTATGACAGCAGGATCACATGAAAAGTAGGAGATAAAAGAGTAAAACTGGATGGTAAGGCTATCATATATCACCATGTGCCAACATTAATAATGATAACTGAGACAACTGATCTCCGTTGCAGTCTGCTGCTGACATCTTTAGAAATTTGCAACCGATCTACTGTGAAGATGACAGCCTTGATTGTAATACATTTAGTATGACCTGCTGGTAGGTCACAAATAATGTCAGGAAACTCTGGAAAGGCCATTTCTATCAAAAGGTCTCACAAGAAATAAGTCCTGGGGTCACTGTGTTATGGGTAGAGTAGTAAATATGTAATGACTGTGTACAGGAGACCCTTGAGTCAGTAGTAGTGGTAACAAGAGCCAAACAAAATTGCATTTCAAAGGTAATTTAATAAATGAAAACAATGTTATTGGTGTAATAAATGATGTTTTCTAATTACTTTTCAAAGTTACTTTTTAATGCTAGTTGGGGACATTTTAACAAGAAGTTATCAAAAGTTCCTAACAGCCTCTTGATTACCATCCTTGCATGATTTCTAAAGATCCTTTGTCCAAAAAAAAATCCTACTCAAACATGGAAAACTACCAGATGAAATAAGGACTTACAGTACAATAACTAAGGACAATGGAATTACTTCTTAAACTGTTGTTGTTGTTGTTGTTGTGTGCCTTCAAGTCACTTTCGACTTACAGCAACCCTAAGCTGAACCTATCATGGGGTTTTTCTTGGGGTTGAGTATGTGTGATGCATCCAGGGTCACCCAGTGAGCTTCCATGGCTAAGTGGAGAAGTGAATCCTGGTCTCCAGGTTGTAGCCCAACACTCAAACCACTTCAGCATGTTGGCTCTCTGCTTCTTAAATGCCATAATAGTAATGGAAATGGGATATTTTTAAAAAGTAATTTTTCAGGGTTTGGGAAAAGCTTCACTTCGTGTAGAAAACTAGCAGATTAGGGGGAAGACTGGGTTGTCTCCTTTTTGCTGACATGCTACTTTTCTTCATGAAGGGTAAGTTTTTCCTCTTCATGTTGGAAAGAATACTCATGTATGCATATTACTTCAAGTAAAGGGTGAATTAGAAATCATTTGTAGAGCTCTCATGTAAAGTACAATAGGTATTAATATCTTTTAGGATGACTGGGGGGAGAGAGTTCGAAAATTAAAGTTCTTATAATAAAATTATCAGACTCTGCACAAATACAGCACAAATATTGTCCCAGTACCTGGTATGTTAGAGGAAAGTGTTGCGCCTATTTAAAGAAAGGACTGCAGTAGGTCATCCATTGAGCTTCTTGGCTAAACAAGATCATGAATTGTGGTGTCTGTGGTTCTAGTCTGCCTTGGTAATTGTTATACCACAGTCATAAAAACTGAGCTGTTATGATTGTAGGGTGCTAGTCTGTTAGCTTTTAGTGTGCCATTTTTAAAAAGATATAATACACCATCTTGCTGGTATAATATACCATCCTAAAGGTCTAAAAATAAAATAAAGATAAAGCAATTAGCCAGGGTATTTGAATCATAAAACACCATTTGTATTAAAATCCGAATGCTGGTTGCTAGCCAGATAGTTTGGCTCCTCTCATTGATGACTACCTCATGATTTTTACTATCCAGCAAAAACTGAGACAGTCTGTCAAATTAGAAATGTTGTTGCTCATAAAAACTATTCAAAATGTGCTGTGTTTGGCTTTAAGGTTTTGTTGTTCATGAAGAAAACTGTGTAATCTGAGATCAGCTTTTACTGGATTACACTGTGGTTGTGTTGCAGCATTTCATTTGCATGTTATTAACAGTCAAGTGGAAAGAAATGGAGCGGGGAGGTAATCTTTACCTTTACACAAACACAACTCTCACCTACTACATCAGACTAGCTAACAGCTTGTTGAAGCTATGTATATGAAATGTATATTTTACTAAGCTCTAGCTTCTTAGAATTCGCAGACTAATCCAACATTGGTTGGGGCAAGAAGATTTTGAAGTTAGCAGAAATTGACTTGGTCATCTTCACTAGCTTCCAGTTCATATCTGGAACTAATTCAGACTCCTGATATTAATTTTCAAAGCAAGGTTTGGGCACCTCTGGCCTTGGGTCTGAACCACTCATGTGAACCACTGTCACATTAGAATTGTGGTCTGCCCTCTGGGATATCCTACATGATCACATCTTGTTCTCTGTATTACCACTGTCAAGTGGTTTCCCAGCTGGTGTATCTCTTTTCTCATTCTAAAACAGTAAAATTCCCCTCCTAAGGCTTAGGAAAAGTTTTATGCTAAAAGATGAGGTTAGTGTGAAATTTGTTTAGGGGCCTAACTTGTTGTGAAGGGATGCTAGAACCTGTCAGCTAAAGGAGTGTGATGCTGACTGTTACAGAATACCTGCTGCATTGATTTTCTGCTGATAAGAGCTTATCCTGGAGCACTGATTATGTCACTTTACAGTATTAAACAGAGAGGCCTGGAACCACGTTGAGTTCATCTCTGAACACCCAAAATTGTTTTAAAGACCTAAATGTCCTCCCTAAAGAGGTTTGCCTGATACCCATGTTGTATATTTTTCATTTCTCCCAGGTTCTTTAGTCCTACTGTTTTAAAGAGATGCTACTGCTTTCTAAATCTTTGTACTGCTGTAGTCTCTTCCTTTTGAATTCACTTTGTTCTTATTCCGTGGCCATTTTAAATTTCTTTTAGGTTTTACAATAACTTTATTTTGTGAAACAGCCAAAGAGCTTCAGTTCTTGGTTTCGGTAGAAATGTAGTCAACTGGGGGGAGAAAAAGATAGAAACTATCAAACGGAGTTCATTCTCAAATACAAATGTTCTGTGCACTCCAAAGTCCACAAGTTACTACTGACGGGCTTCATGGCATAGTCACCTAAAGTACTATACACAAGGCTGAAAAGCGTGCACAGTAATTGTGGGAATTTAGCTTAATCTATGGGAGGCTCTTTCCATGTATGAATTTTCCAAGTAATTGGGACCTTGAGAGCAGCCCTTTTGTTACATTTGTCCTCAATGTCTATAAACAGGACACAATTATGTGTGAAACAGTTTTCTTGAAGGTGCATTTTTGCATGTCCAAGACTCAACTGATTCATAATTAATTAAATTTGGTGCTGAAGAGGTTCACTAAACTTACCAACTACCTTGTTTATTTGGCAACTTGTCTTTAAATGATTTTTGGATTTTTCAGGGGTATATGTGTATTCTGTGTTTGTATATATTGTCCCATCTTGGTGAATCTGCATCTGTATCCAGACATAACACGACATTTGTTTCAGCATTATATAAATTAGCCTTACACTTATGTACTTCTTCCTTCTTTCAGTACTTCCTTATACCAAAAGTAAATCAATATCTTGCTGGCTCGAAAAATAAATTTGATATTATTTCTTTGGGGTTGAAGTTCACTAAAAAAGGCTTTTATGCAAATAGATCTACAGGGAGAAGCAGAGATTCCTGATGAGAGACATACTTTTAAAGCAGAAGTAGAGACCTTATTTTTCCAAGATTAATCAGTTGAGGGCTCATATTCAGAGTTGTATTGGCTGTGAAGCAAAATACAACAAAATCCAAAATCCACAAAAAAATATACTTTGGGAACTAGAGTGTACAAGATACATCATACAGGCTTTCAAAGCTCCATGAGCTTCATCAGGCAAAGGATGTTTAAAAAATCAGACAAGAGAAGAAAGGTGACCATGGTAAAGTCACAGGCCTGCATTTTGTATCAGATGTTATTTCTGCTCTAGTTCAGTTATTCTGGAGGGATCTCCGTGCAGGCAAAGGCCACTCCCCTTCATGGCCATGTGGAGACCAGTGAAATAGGGCAAGAAAAGACAGGTAGTAAAAATTTCAACTCCATTAACAACAGAAAAGTGCAAAGCTAACGGCTCCTTTCTTGGGAAGAGAACAATGAATTTCTCAAGAAGTCCCTGTATTGTTACATCTGGAAAAACTTTTCAGTGCTATATATGTAAAACCTGCCAATTGTTGTTGAGGGCTGTATGCAAGCAGCGCACATAACCAAACCCAGCAGTTGATAAGATCAAATATGGACAGCCCCCTCCCCACTCTTTTCTCTCCCTAACTGTGCTAACTCATTTCTTTTCTTTCTCTCATTATCCTCTCGCCCTTCTCTCTCTTGGACATAACCTGCCTTCCCTCTCACCTGCTATCTAATCCCCACCAAAAATTAGGTGGACAGCTGAAGGAAGAATAGATTGCTCTTGCCAGAAATATGATCTCATGTCTCATAGAGGGCTTTTGAAATTATGCAGATGACCCAACCCTCTTCTAAGGACACCCCAAGGTTAACTGTGGGAACACGGTTCTCAGTAGATCAGTCGAGAGGTACAAAATGTGTCTTCCAACTTGATATGAATATCTTTGGGCTCCCCCATCTCCGGGGAGAGGAGAGGAGTGGGAGGGAGGGAAATGATGCAGCTGAGTTCGCAGCCAAACTTTACACAAGTGGTAGCCATGATGACTGCTGGTGCTCCATCACTACCACCCAGCTGAAATGAGGTCTAGAGTGGGATGCAGCAGTGGTGACTGCTGGTGACCATCTCCAGTCTTGGTCCAGAAGAGGCACCCACGCAAAAAAATTTTTTTAAAAAGCCCCTTCTTTCTCCTCTGCCTCCACCACTGGAGCCTGGATCCCAGTCTGTTCCTTTCATACCCAAGTCTTCTGTGGATGGGAACCCAGTAATCACAGCCAACTCTGACAGTGGCAGCAGCAATAGTGAGGCTATCAGCTGCCTGCTTTCACCGTCAAGGCAGTGGCTGTGGCACGCCTGCTCATTTGTTGGAATGGAAAGAGAGACAAGGATCTGTGAAATGACAAGAGGTGTGGATTCCCACTGTTACACAGATCCTCATGTCTCACTGCAGCCTTGCAAAAACCAGTGCATGTACATACTTTTTTTAACCCTAAAGGTTTTGAATTTTGAAGTATTGGATTTGGAATTCTGGATAACGAATGCGCAGTCTGTATGTTTTTATTACTGTGTCTATATGTTCAGCAAAGATACCTGGTTCTCTTCCTTTGTATTTTAAGCAGTGATTTTTGGTGGCTTCCATTTCAATGGGGTAGTTTTAGGCTGAGTTATAGTCTGAACTTTCTGGAAAGTGCCATCCATGGTGCTGAACCTGTTTTGGAGGTAGGGCTCAGCACCTTGGATAGCTACTTTAAGGTTCCAGAAACCAGAAAGGAAGCCACCAGTTGTACTGGTCTTAAGCTTATATTGCAGAGAGAGAGAAGTATTAACCAAGAATGATTGAACAAAGAAACAAATGAATGAAAAAACAATAATGTT
Organism: Cyclura pinguis; assembly: GCA_030412105.1. Classification (NCBI taxonomy): domain Eukaryota; kingdom Metazoa; phylum Chordata; class Lepidosauria; order Squamata; family Iguanidae; genus Cyclura; species Cyclura pinguis. Next base: position 263,718,856 of record CM059601.1, on the reverse strand, counting down.
CTGACTCATTGTGAAAAGTTTTCTTTTCCTGAAGGCAGTTCTCTTTATGGTAATTTTCTGCAAATCGCTGGTTTTCAGGCATCACACATGGCACCTTCAGTTATGCAGAGTAGTGCTACTCAAAGGAGTGGTCTATAGACCAGTGTTGGTCCATGATATATCAGCTTGTACCAAGTTTCCTAGGGGATGGGGAACTTATAGCCAATTGGCACAAATAAAGTACTAGTCCCTAGCATATTTAGGAGGAAGGGATTTGTGATCCTCCATATCGGATGGGTTGAAATCGCGTTTATTATTTATTTACTTATAAATTTGCTTAGTGCCTTTCTATCTAGGGAGACTTGGGCTGTTGTCATCACAGCCTCCTGTCTGCCTTCAAACATAGGAAGGCCCTTTATATACAAAGTAAATATACAAAATTTGCGTAATGGTACAACCACTGTAGCTTTTAATTTGGCCCTACTCCTAAGAATCCCCACTTTGAACTTGTGGATTTCAGTCTTTGGTATGTTTTGCTCCTTCATAATAACAGATTCTTTTCTGAAATTGTTATATACACATTCTTGCATGTTCTTGTATACTTGCAAAACATACTTAGCTGTCAGTGACTTCATATGTTAATTAGGCTGTGTGTCATTGTGAGGAGTTTGTTTTCATGCTAAAGAAATATTAATGTACTTGTAATAGGGCAGTTGTGACAAACAGAATTTGGTAATAACAGTTGCTTGAGCATTACATTAAAATGGCCTACCATCTGATTGTGGAATCTAGCATTTCAATATGATTAAAGCAGCATAGTAAGAACCAGCAACACAGGATTACTCAGGGGCAGCCTTGGCTGCTTTCCCAGAAATTATATTTGATATAATCCTAGAGCAACCTTTTCATTCTGTTGTAATGTTATAAAGTCTCACTGTTCCAACTACAAATGTTAAAACCTCAAAAACATGATAACCTTCTCAGACTTTCTTTATTTTGCCCACTGGTGTGACTGGTCCATATATTGCTGGGATTTCTGCCCATTTGTTTGATACTGTGTTTGCAGAAAACATTTGACCATAGTGACAGAGACAAGGCAACTCAAGGACAAGGCAACTCAACGCTTTCTTTGCCTTGGTCTTCTCCCAAAAGGAAAACAGTGATCTACCTGGGAAAAATGGAGCAGATGAGGTGGTAGGGGAAATGCAGCACAGCATAAGTAAAGAGGTAGTACAGGAATACTTGGCTACTCTAAATGAATTCAAGTCTCCAGGACCAGATGAACTTCATCCAAGGGTATTAAAAGAACTGGCAGAAGTAATCTCAGAACCACTGGCAATAATCTTTGAGAATTCTTGAAGAATAGGAGAAATACCAGCAGGCTGAAGAAAGGCAAATGTTTTCTCTATCTTCAAAAAGGGAAAAAATGAGGATCTAAATAATTACTGCTCACTCAGCCTGACGTCAATACTGGGAAAAAGTCTAGAGTAGATCATTAAACAGATAGTCTGTAAGCACTTAGAAAGGATTGCCGTGATCATTAAAACTCAGCATGGGTTTCTCAAAAACAAACTATCTAACAATCAGACTAATCTTATCTCTGTTTTTGTTAGAGTTACTAGTTTAGTCGATGAAGCAAATGCTGTGGGTATAGGATATTTTGACTTCAGTAAGACCTTTGACAAGGTCCCCCCATGATATTCATGCAAACAAGCTATTAAAATGTGGGCTATACAATGCTGTTGTCAGGTGGATTTGTAACTGGTTGACCAACCTAACTCAAAGGCTGGTCACCAATGGCTCCTCTTCATCCTGAAGAGAAGTGACTAGTGGGGTGCCACAGGGTTCTGTCTTGGGCCCAGTGCTATTCAACATCTTTACCAATGATTTGGATGATAGAATAGAGGCACTCTTATCAAATTTGCAGATGACACCAAATTAGGAAGGGTAGCTAACACCCCAGAGGACAGGATCAGAATTCAAAATGGCCTTAACAGATTAGAGAGGTGAGCCAAAACTAACACAATGAATTTCATCAGGGAGAAGTGTAAAGTACTACACTTGGGCCGAAAAAATGAAATGCATAGAAATAAGATGGGTGATACCTGGCTTGACCCCAGTACATGTAAAAGGGATCTGGGAGTTTTAGTAGACCACGAGCTGAACATGAGTCAGCAGTGTGATGTGGCAGCTAAAAAAGCCAATGTAATTCTGGGCTGTGTCAATAGGAGTGCAATGTCTAGGTCAAGGAAAGTAATAGTACAACTCTGTTCTGCTTTGGTCAGACCTCAACTGGAATACTATGTCTAGTTCTGGGCACCACATTTTAGGAAGGATATTGACAAGCTAGAATGTGTCCATAGGAGGGCAACCAAAATGGTAGACATCCCTATGAGGAGCTGCTTAGGAAGCTGGGTATGTTTAGCTTGGAGAAGAGAAGGTTAAGAGGCAACATGATAGCTCTGTTTAAATATTTGAAGGGATGTCGTATGGAGGATGGAGCAAGTCTGTTTTCTGCTCCAGAGACTAGGACATGGCTTCAAACTTCAGGAAAAGAGAGTCTATCAATGTTGGGAAGAACTTCCTGACAGTAAGAGAAATTCAACAGTGGGTTACACTGCTTTAGAGTGTGGTGGAATCTCCTTCTTCAGAAGTTTTTAAATAGAGGCTGGATGGGAATGCTTTGATTGTGTATTCCTGTATGGCAGGGAGTTGGACTCAATAGTCCTTGTGGTCTCTTCCAGTTCTACGATTCTATAGACATCCATAGCACTTAACTGTGGAAAATAAACAGTATTTGCCTTTTCTTTTGTTGAGCATCGTCACAGGGCACTTGGAATCTCAAATTGAAGACCCTAGCAGTGGGATTTAATTTAAGATACTTGACTTTCTCCACCATTGTGGTAGCTCATCAGAGGAGAGAGTTGTGGCTGGCCTGCCCCATCCTTCATTTCAGTACCACCATTGTAGGTTAAAAGATTGCAGCTGCCAGGCTTGCAAGGATAAGGTGACATAGAGGTCTGGTCCAGATTGTCTAAAAGACTGTATCTCTCACCCAATCCTGCACAAGTTTTAAGATCTGTAGGGGAAGCTTTTCTTTCAGTCCCACCACCTTCACTGACATGTTTTTGAGGACACAGGAGAGGGCCTTTGGCGTGGCTGCTCCAGGCTGTGGAATGCCCTTCCACGGGAGGTCTTGGTAGCCCCCTCCCTGCTCTCTTTCTGCCAGCAGGTGAAGACCTTTTTATTCATTGTTGAGATATGTGTTATAGCAGTAGTACATGCAAAGTGAAATACTGTATTTTAGTTTATTTTTTTAAAAAAATGTTAGTAATTTATGTTTTCTGTTTTAACTGTTTTAACCATTATTTTAATAACACTGGCATTCAATTCTTTTTAAACTTTTGTAGAATGGGCTTTTTTAATGTAATCGTGTTTTATAGTTCTGTAAGCTATCTTGCATCCCATCCTGGTAGAAAAGCGGAATATAAATTCAGGAAATAAATAAATAGATATGATATAGTGCTGTGATACAGCACAAAACCAAATTATGGTTTAACATAGGGCAGGCAACTGCATTTGTTCTGGGAATAAATTTTCTGACCTGAGATTCCAGAGGACCAATCGGACTGTCAAAAAAAAAAAGAAAAGATTAAGAACAACAGACTTTGGGGAGCTTTATGCTGCCTCAGAACTGCACTTTAGCTGTATATGTCTCAGGCTCATGTACCAGTTCTTCATATCCTCCAGTATCTATTTGTGCAACACATCATCTAGAGCAGATTTCATGGGATGTGGCGGGGGGACTATGCATGGAAAAGAAAATTGCCTGGAACTGAACTCCTGTGAACGGAACTCTATTCAGGGGCTTTCCCATGAGTGGGAGCAAATTCTAGATCCTGACCATAATTTGATGACAAAGGATAATTGTTAACCAAGACCCTTGAACATCAGCATAAAATGCATTTCTAACATTACTCTTCTCACTGAAAAATCAAGCAGTTACAATGAAAAGATGATTTTAAATCTTTTTTAAAAAAATTCCTCTTCTCAGTTTTGTTTCTATAATTACAAGTGCAACTGAGAAAAACGGTAACTAAGATTGTCATCCATTTGGCAAAACAAATGCATGTCTTCTAATTATTGTAACCTTAATAGAAAGAACCCAAGTGAAGTGAATAATAAAATAATAATTACTTTAAAAAAATGAAGAAACACATGTCCTGGCAAAATAATTTAATTCAGTTACCCACAAATAAGAAATTTATTTCAAAGCTAGCTGCATTACTGTTTTAAAAACCTATAAATATTCTGCAGTATTGAATAATTTTATAGAATGCAGACTCTGTGGCATACTATTTCAAGATGTTCAATCAAATAGTATTACCATTCTGAGTACACTCCATTAAGAGCTCATCCCTGTTTTAATTTCAAGTGTCAGGGTTTCTGAAATAAGGAAAGTTGTATCAGGGATGAATTTTCTCCTCAGTTGCTTGTTTCTTTTGTTCAGAGCCAGTGACAATTAATATTAGTTTAATTAAAAAGGAGATGTTATTTTTTCACCTGTGAGCAAATGGGCTGGTTCTCTCCCCCTTCTCTTACCATCTTTCCCTTAACAGCTTGATTTAAGACATGAAGATGTTCCAGAAAACTTTATCACTTACTGCTTAAGGAGGAGGTTCAAGAAGTGGGCACAAATGCCTCTGTTGCCAGCAAACTGACTTTAGCATGCCAGTGTATTAGCAATAAATTTGGTTTCTAAAAACATTCAGACTTAGACATATTTAGAGCAGACTTATTGATATCACTGGATGCTCCATACATTTCACTGGGCCTGCTCAGAGTCTGGATCTAGCCACCTATACTTTATAATGTTTATAGTAGTACAATGTTAAGAGAGAGTATGAAGTGATCTGTTTCAAAGCACTGGCATATCAGAATTGTAATTAACACTGGAGGTTTATTTTACCTCTATTGTTCAGGGTGTGCTGTGTCTGTACAAAGGAGTTGAATTAGATGGCATATGGGTTCCCTTCGAGCTCTGTAATTCTTTGTTAAGAGAGAGAGAGAGAGAGAGAGAGAGATCATTATAATGGAGAAAGGATTCCAGTCAGTGCTTTCCAAACTTTTTAGATATGCGTCACTTTTTAGACATGAATCATTTCATGACACAGTAATTCAGTAAGTGGAGGCAGCCCCTCCACCCGAGCCTGCCCTACTGCCACTGCCGTTGCTGGGGTCTTTCTCAGCCCAGGGCGGTGGTGGCAGGAGAGGCAGCCCCTCCATTCGCGCCTGGCCACCCTCACTCGAGTCTTTCTTGACCCAGGGTGGTGGCAAAGGCAGCCTCTCCACCTGTTACACTTGCGTGACATACCTACACACTGCAACCGACACACTAATTTGTCGTGACACACGGTTTGGAAAGCTCTGAGTGCTTGCACTTTCTTCTATTGGTTTGAATCCTCCTCCTCTAGTTCCAGACTTTCACACAAGCATTATCCATATATTATCAGGCTTGTGATTATAATTATATAGGCTAGAAGCATTCATTAAAAGAAAAATCTGAGATTGCAGTATGTGATTTATTATCAAACATTAGTATTCTGATCTTTATTCCATTTTTTTATTTGCGTTACTTGTCCAAAATCACATGTATACATGCTTAAATAGATTACATAAGCAACTTGTGTACAAGTCAGAAATATACTGTCATTTACTATTACGCTGTTGAGACAATATGACAATAGAACTTATTTCTCCTTCACAAAAATCTTTGATAAAGGATATTTTCTTTTATTGTGACTTTGGTTGCTTTAATGCTTGGAGAACAGATTTTAAATTGATTATGTAATAAAAGCTCATCAGGCGTGATCCCTCATGTGTAACGTTGCATCCTGCAAACTTTAATAAAATTATAAATTGCAATATTTCCCTTAAAACATAACCTCAGTTTTCAGGGTATTAAATTTACTACTGATAAACAGAGCTATGCTGCAGATAACTTTTTCTAAAACCTCAGATTCAGACCTTAAGTTTAGTGGCTTTTTTAAAGTGCGGGAAGGTTATTTCATTTCAGTTCTCATTATTTCCAAACACCATGGTTTGCAATTTGAAAACAATGCCACCAAATAAAACATTCTTTGACAAATGGAAATAGGCTCCATATTTCTTATGTAAACCCATGCAAGCTAGGCACATTGAAAAGCCTGGGCATTAGAAAGGGAGTAAGAAATTGGGCAGAATGATTATCTGGCAAAGGGAATGTTGCACATTCTGCAAACATAAATGTACCTTGTTTTTAATTGGATGAAAAGAAAGTCCATGTGGCAAAATGATTCACAGTAAAAGGACTGCTTGCAAATTTTGTGTTTTCATCAAAAGATTCTTATAGAATATGGTAAGATATTCTGGGGGAAGACCTACGGTTGGCAGCTGGCATGCTTTGGGAGCCTCATGGGCTTCCCATGAGACCTTGGAAGATTCTGTTTCCCCCACTGCAACCCCCACTGTCATTGAAAAGGTTCCTCTATGCCCCCTAGGGGCTATCAGGGACAACCTCACCATGTTGAGGCTTACCTGGGCTTTTTTAAGCCCCAAAGACATTTTTTTTTCCAAATATGAAGTAAATTAGAAGTCAGCATGTTGTTTGCTTACTGATTAAAATAGCCTGGAGAGGCATGGTGAGATCACTCTATGTCACAGAATCACAGAATCACAGAAATGTAGAGTTGGAAGAGACCACACGGGCCATCCAGTCCAACCCCCTGCCATGCAGGAACACCCTCAAAGCACTCCCGACAGATGGCCATCCAGCCTCTGCTTAAAAACCTCCAAAGAAGGAGATTCCACCACACTCCGAGGCAGCATATTCCACTGCCGGACAGCCCTGACTGTCAGGAAGTTCTTCCTGAGGTTCAGGTGGAATCTCCTTTCCCGCAGCTTGAATCCATTGCTCCTTGTTCTGGTCTCTGGAGCAGCAGAAAACAAGCCCTCTCCTTCCTATACATGACACCCCTTCAAATATTTAAACATAGCTATCATGTCCCCTCTTAACCTTCTCTTCTGCAGACTAAACATACCCAGCTCTCTAAGTCTATCCTCATAGGGCATGGCTTCCAGGCCCTTCACCATTTTGGTCGCCCTCCTCTGGACCTGCTCCAGCTTCACCATGTCCTTCTTGAATCGGGGTGCCCAGAACTGGACACAGTATTCAAGATGAGGTCTAACCAAAGCAGAGTAGAGTGGTACCAGTACCTCCCTCGATCTAGACACCATACTCCTATTGATGCAGCCGAGAATTGCGTTGGCTTTCTTGGCTACCGCATCACATTGCTGACTCATGTTCAGCTTGTGGTCTATTAAGACTCCTAGATCCCTTTCACACGTACTACCATCCAGCCACGTGTCCCCCATCCTATATTTCTGCATTCCATTTTTTCTACCTAAGTGTAGGACCTTACACTTCTCTCTGTTGAATTTCATTTTGTTAGCTTTGGCCCAGCTCTCCAATCTATCCAGGTCATTTTGAATTTTGATCCTGTCCTCTGGTGTATTAGCAACCCCTCCCAATTTGGTGTCATCTGCAAATTTGATGAGCATGCCCTCTATTCCTTCATCCAAGTCATTGATGAAAATATTGAAGAGCACTGGGCCCAGGACAGAACCCTGTGGCACCCCGCTAGTCACTTTTCTCCAGGATGAAAAGCAGCCATTGGTGAGCACCCTTTGGGAACGGTCAGTCAACCAGTTACAGATCCACCTGACAGTAGCCCTGTCCAGCCCGCATTGTATTAGCTTCTTTGCAAGAATGTCATGGTAAACTTTGTCAAAGGCCTTACTGAAATTGAGATATGCTACATCCACAGCATTCCCTTCATCTATCAAGCTAGTAACTCTATCATAAAAAGAAATAAGATTAGTCTGGCATGACTTATTTTTGAGAAATCCATGTTGACTTCTCGTGATTACTGCATTGCTTTCTAAGTGATTAGAAACTGACTGCTTAATGATCTGCTCCAGGATCTTTCCGGGTACTGACGTCAGTCCCTTAGAGGAAAGGGAGAACATTTTTACTCCTATCTCCCCGCATCCATTGCTCTCTAATGGCACAACCATTTTACCTTTGTACCATCTTGGTGCATCCTGTGGAGTTCCCTATCTTGCCGGAGAGGTACCTGCTAGTAGGGGAAGTGAGGATACTGTGGACATTTGTTGATGTACCATTTTGCTGCTGCCCCGGTATCTCTTGGCTGGCACAGACCACACGTTCCTTGTGGCCTTAGTTCTCACTGAAATAAGGGAAGATTTTTTATGTCAAAGAAGATGCATTCACTGAGCCCCATATGTTAACCATGGTGAAATCTGCAGACAAAAAGGCAAAACCTTCTTCCCATATCTGTTCTTTGAGGCCAAGACTGCACCCCTTCTTGTAGCTAGGGATGCTGAAGATGTTCATTCAATCGCAAGTCAAAGCAACCCAACCTAATCTACACCTCATGGGCTAGTGTGTGGATTGGAATTGAGCTTGAACATTTTTTGTTTTTGCACCATAACACCCACAGTCTTCAGTCAGCATAGTCAAAAAAGAGTTTGTCCATCTTCCCTGAATTTCACAGTATACTAAAATGTATGTAAATATATTTTAGGGTAAACTATGTTTCAGAGCAGTGCTATCTGATAGGGCAACAGTTTCCCCTAATATTTGTATAGTTTCCTGGCATCTTGCCACAGACTGGCAGCTGATGTGGCTTGCAGTGTATCACAGTTCATGGTCCACCACTTTGAGTTGTCCTGTTTTAAATTGCATCTCTAAAGCAGAGTACCTTTAAGAGATAACGTATTTAAAATGCATATTTTTGTGAGGAAATATATTAAATAAAAATCAGGGGTGAGTTATGTTAACATTTTGTTATCTTAATCTGATGTGTTACATTTCCATGAACATTTCGTCCCACACTTGAGAAAAACAAGCTATCTTTTACTTCCATTTTTGTCATTTTCTTTTATGACAATCCTACACGAGCCCACATACACCTTAAGCAAGTCTTTGAGATGACATGAACAAGTAGCAGCTGAAATGGGATTCAATTCCAAAGTGACTTTATGTTGGGAAATCTAAACCTCCTAGGCTCTTACGTTAAGCTGTCTTTATATTCAGCTGTTGCTGTATCTTTTCACTGTTCATTTGGGTTTGACAGTAACAAAAACTGTGAAACAAGACTGCATCAAGATTTAATTTCTTTTTGGGTATGGGTCTTATTCAAGCATTAATATTCAGAGACAGAAATGAAGTGGACTGAAGTTCACAAAAGCTTATGCTAAAAATATATTTAATCACAAAGGTGCTACAGGATTCCATTATATTGTTTTATCCAGCATTAATATTTACCTGTGTTTCACTTCAGAATTTGTTGTGAAATCCAAATTAGAGCTGAGAATTGGTTAGAACTGGATATGTTTAAAATCTAAATTCCATGCTGTTCCTCCGCTTCGTAGAATTCATTGTTCTACTATCAACCAGAAATTATCAATTTGTTGGCCTGAATACTAACCAGTGTTCTTTCCTGAATGGATAATAGCTTTTGTGAGTCTCTCCGTATGTGTGAGTGTGTGTGTGGGAGAGGAAAAGGGAGAGGGAGAAAAAGGGAAGAGAAAGTTTGTGTTCAGTCTTCACTTCTTCAGAATAAAGGGACCTGTTAGCTTGTAGCCAGTACATTTTTGTAAGCCTTGATGTGGCAGGAAGTAATTCAAAATGTATAAAAACAGCAGAGATAGAAGGCGATGCATTTACAGTTATTTTTAAGCTGGTGCTTATCACCAGAAATCAAACATTTACAATGTTATCATTATTATTAATGATACAGTTCTTTACTGAGCACACTCAAGTACAGTCTTGGGTACATTGGGACAGTGTTAACAAGCTGGTTCTAAAGAAAGGTATTGTTAACTGGGAGTTTGACTTCTCCGTATTTCCAGTGTGGGATTCTATTGGAGCTGGTTTAATCTAACCTGAAAATAAAGGCCACCTGGGCTTTAGCTGGTGAGTTGTTTTCATCATATGTCTGATCAGTCACCCAGATAATACCACTATTTTTTTCTTGTTGCCACTTTTCCTTAGGGTTGTGTGTGTGTGTGTGTTTTTTTTTTTTTTGAGAAGAGAAAGATGACAACAATGAGGCAAAGAGAAAAAAGGGCATATTAAAGCTAGACTCCATCTTGAGGTTAAGGCTAGAACAGTGGTTTAGAAATCTGTCAATGGCTACACTGGGCAGCTGTTTTCCCTACATTTTTACTCATGTGATTATCGATAATTACTGTTTGTACTGTTTGCATTCAAGTGTGGTGGGCTGGTTAGTGGGCTGAATGATTATCCCATTCCTTCACAGGTGGTTAGAAAGAGTAATGGCAGTAGAAAAAAAATTAAAATAAATCATGCATCATAAAATAAAGTAAAATAGATCAAGAAATGCATTTTTTTTATGTACAGTGGGTCCTCCTTACCCACAATGTTTGGGCTTGTGAGTTTGAGCATTCACATCGTGTTGTCTACCTAAAATGGCAGTGACACACATGCAGATTCACTGAAGCATCTACACACATTTGCCACCATTGTATATAATGGGATGCAAGCATACTTGAATTTCCCTATTCACAGGAGTTCCTGAATTAGAACCCTCGCATATACAGAGGGCGCACTGTGCCTTAAAATATAGTTAAATTACAGGTTAGAATCAAGTTACTAGTGTCAAGTAGTACAGATCCAATGAATCAGTTGCTGAACAGGAAGTCAACACTTAAATGTGAAACTAGTATCTACTCTAGTTGGAACCAGCAATCAAATATAGGCTATCGCATATGCTTAATCCTGACTGTTGCTTCCAAATGCAAATGTGAAATTTGTGAAACACCTATGGAAAGTATTGCGTAAGAGTGTGTGTTAACTACAAATCCTGATTGAGGAATTTGGAAAACAGCTTAATAAAGTTTAGATCATAATCCAGTTCAGTTAAGTAAAATTGAATGAAAGTAATTCTGTTGTCTCAATTATTACCTGCCACATTTGGGTCAAAAAAGATGAAATGCAGGGGTTGTGCCATACAACTTTATTTTTTTTAAAAAAGAGAACTGCCAATTTCTATTTTAATGAAAGACATATTAAAGTTCTGGCATCCACACTGGCTCCTTAGTGGAATGAAGGAGAATTAATTTCATTCAGTGATATTAGCAGTGATAGTTAACTCCTTTGAAAGGGATCAGGCCTGTTCAGTTTCACAAGAATAGGTGTGGGGAATTTTGTGCAAGGGTACCCATTATCGTGGTGGTAGACAACTGCACAGAGGTCACTTCCAGTTTCAGTTTGGTTGATTTTCGGGTATGTAGGGTGAGAGGGTGGGAAGGCCAACTGTCATTTGAAAAGGAAAAAAAAGAGTGAACACTGAGAGTGTATCATTTTAGCATCACTCCACCCAAAGCACTGGATTTGGAGAACCCTGATAAAATCAGTCATTATGACTGGAAGCTACAGCTGCTGGTTAAAAGCAACACGTTCTTCTGTACCATTTCGTTCTTAATTCTGATGCTTCCATTACATGAACAGCAAGGGGAAGGAGGTGTATCAATTTTTCTCCAAATCCAAATTGCTGAGGAACATTCTGGACTATTTAGATTCGTATTTAGCCCACCTCTAACTGTAGACCTCTCCCAGATCTGTCCAAACCAGCCCATATGGGTTCTTGCTTTGGGATTCATTCAAATCCAAAGAATACCATTGGTATTTTGGCTTGGATTTCAACTTGTAGAGGAAGGCTGTTCTATGTTTGTGGGGCATCTCCTACAAATGCCTTTGTACCTACCTCTCCTTGATGTGTGGATGGTACCATCAAGAACACAGTCTGCAGTTAGTCTAAACTGTTGTGAATTATGAAAGAGAGAAAGCACTCTCTAGGCATATAGGCTTTAGAAGAATGAGTTATGCTTGGAAGACACTAGGGAGCCAGTGCGGATGCCGGAACTTTAATATAATATGTTTTCTGAGACCCACCCAGGAATGACTCCCAGATTACCAAACAACAGTAGAAGGAAGGTTAGAACATAATAATTTACATTCCGCTCCCCCCAAAAGCTTCAGACTGAGGTCAATATTTACTTGGATTTCCTTGTGTGAGATATTTTCTTGCTGTGTTTGTCATTTAACTGCAGAGAAGGTATATGAAGGAAAGAAAGCTTTTATTTCTGAGATCATTATTTGTCACTAAATTAATTTTAGATGTTTCAATTGTATAACACTTGAAGTCTAATATGTAGCATTAATAACTGCAGCCTCAACGGCCCTTTGGTTTGATCACTCTTATCCACATTGTCCCCAAATGCAATCTTCCAGGAGTTCAGCAGCCTTGTTTCCTGTTTTTATGAAAGCTAGATACAAGTCATCAATCACAGAATGTATTTCATCTTGCTTGCAGTAGATAAGTTACACTCTTTACACAGTATAAGGATTTGTCAAGTATTCCTGTAATAAAGAGACAAATGAAAGAGCAGCTTGGAAATGTAATATGCTTGCAGATGAAAAATTGGCATTTCATAGACCGTACCGCCTTCTGCAGAAAGAACATTAATACCCACATAAAAAGAAAGCAATATGACCTTTGGTGAACTTGGGGATGATTCACATATTATAAGAGGGCCCCAAATTTCCCAGGGGACTTAGTTCTGTTGTTGTTGTTTGCTTTGATGTCATCTTCAACTACGGTGACTCTATCAGTGAAAGATCTTCAAGAGCCACATTCACTTACAGTACTCCTCCTGTTTTGCAAACTTGAGGAGATGGCTAATTTTATTGACTCAATCCATGTATAATGTGTTCTTCCTGTTTTTCTACTGCCTCCCATTTTTCCCAGGATTATTATCTATTCTAATGAGTCGTGTTGTCTCATAACATGCCCAAAGTACAATAACCTCAATTTAGTCAATTTAGCTACTAGTGGGAGTTCAGGCTTGATTTCCTCTGGGACCGATTTATTTGACTTTTGGGCAGTCCATGCTATCTGTAGAACTCTCCTCCAGTACCACATTTCAAATTAGTTGATTTTCTTCAGTATCCAACTTTCACAATCAAATATAGAAATCATAAATACTATGGTATGGTTGATTCTGAATTTGGTATTTAATTCTATATTTTTACACTTGAGATTCTTATCTAATTTTGTCATAGCTGCTCTTCCAAATCCTAGTTATATTCTGAATTCCTGACTACAGTCTCCATTTTGATTAAAGACTGATCCAGTCTTTAAATAGAGATCTTTATTTTTCAATGCCTTCATCTGCTTTAAAATTATGTTAATAACCTGTGGTCATTATTTTTGTTTTCTTAATATTCAGCTATAACCCTTATTTTGAACTTTCTTCCTTACCTTTCATTAGTGGTTGTTCTGGTCTTTGCTAATTTTTAGTAAAAGTATGGTATCATCTGTTTATTTTAAATTGTTCATGTTTCTTCCCCCAGTTATCACACTTTGTTCCTCCAAGTTAAATCCTGCTTTCAGTATGCATAAAAGTTAAACAGGGTGCTAAATTACAGCCTTTTCAGATCCCATTGTTACAGCCATTCTGTTTCTCCATATTGTGTCCTAAGAGTTGCTTGTTTTCTAGAGTGTAGGTTACACACTAAGATAATTAAAAAAGTTGTGGTACACTCATTTCTTTTGGAGCAATCTATAGTTTTATTGATCTATACAATGTTTTGCTATAATATTCTGAAATTCTTTAGCATATTCCTTTAGCCTGTGTATTTGTGAAATATGATCTCTAGCGTCTTTTCTTGTTCTGAATCGAGCTTGGACATATGACATTTCTTACTCCATATATGGTAAAGTCTTTGTCGTAACATGTTGGGCATCACTCTGCCCGCATAGGGATTAATGTAGTAGTTTAGTGGTTCCTACATTCCCTAGTATCTCATTTCTTAGAAACTGGAATGCATATTTCCTAGGCCTACCTGGAGATCCCTGGTATTCTTCCGTTCAGGTACCTGACCTTGCTTAGCTTCCAAAGTAAGATTAGATAGAGCCTGTTTGGATAGGGAGGGTAGGTATGGTGAGGTGAGGTTACAGCATTTTATGTATATGAAAAACCTTAGACTTTTTTTTTTTTTTTTTTTGCTGTTGGATAGATGATCTGGTTTTGGGGTATGTGTACCCCATTGTCATGGACAAATCACTTCTTTGTAAAGTTTGGTTTGGCAGCACGGTCTGCCCTGCAGTGGTATGGGACCTCCTTAGATGATCCATGCCTAGAGACTTATCTGAAGTATTTCTGAATGCTCTGCGGGATTTTCCAGCTGACAAGGCTGGTGAGTCTGTCAAAGCCTCTAGAATGGTGAGATGGAAAGGGCCATGGGTGCACTGTCTTAAGCACCCAATCCAGGGCTTTGGATCTTATAGTCCATTTTGGTTTATAGAAGATCTGTTGGACAGAGAGTTCAGGTGATCGAGGTCATGAAGTGAATATGACCACAAATCAGCAGAGTCTCTTTGTTGTGCCTAGTATGTGGCAGTGAAGTTGGGAAAATGAATGTATAATTTCTCCTTTATTCTGTCTTTCCTGAGTGGTGAAGAGCTTATTGCGATCAGACTGAAGAAGGCCAGGTTTAGAACCCTTGGTTGCCTGCTGTTATAAATTTACCAGGTACTTTAAGGAGAAAGTCACTTCTATTCATTCAGAACATGATGTTACAGTTATTGCAGAGTCTAAGGAGATATCCAGGGTGCCCTCTAGTCAATTTTCTTAGGATCAGTTTCAATTGTTCCAGTGCAACGGTCTGGACAAGATGCTTGAATCACTCCATCACACCCCATGTAGTCTGGACGCTTGCCCATCTTCTCTCTTAAAATCTAGCACATATGAACTGATTAGATGCATCTGAGGGGTGTGAAATGTGTCATTATATCAGCGGGAGGTGCCTGCTCCTTTGAAGGATGTCAGAGTAATGTGAAATGTGCACCTCAGAGCATGTGCAGAGTGCAGATAAGGAAGCAGTGCCCAACTGCTACCAGCTACTTCAGACAGGGAAAAAATAGCTACACAGACTCAAAACGATAAGGCTTAATGCTGTTTATTCAACAGAGCACTAGATACATTAGGGCTTCTGGCAGCAAGCCTAGAAGCAAAAACATTCAGGCACAAAATAGCAATACGGAAGACAGACAGACAGTATGGCCAAAGGCAGTACAAAAATAACCTACAGCAGCGTAACCTAAGGCAGAATAACCTAAGGCAAGTACCATTGTCACACTTAAGCCTTTTTAAGGGCTTAACCACACCCAGGTACATATGGGGTGATCCAACAGCATACAACCTCCTCATGTTGGATGCTCTCTGATGAGGCAAGACCTTGCAAGGCAGGCTAGCCATAACAATCCCTTGCAGCTGTGCTCCCAAGGTCACATTACCTCTTACCTCTCCATCCACTTAGAAAAACCTTTCCTTGGTCACACTGCACTCACCCTCTGAATGCCCTGACAAAGGAGGCTGTAGTGCATCCTTTGCCGAAGAAATCCTCCCTGGACCCAGAGGCATGTGAAAACTACTGTCCTGTAACTAATATCCTGTATTTGGAAAAGGCGTTTGACTGTGTGGTGGCTAGGCAGCTTCAGACATTCTTGGAGGAACTGGATTATCTGAACCCATTTCAGTATGGTTTTAGGGTACAGTAAAGAGACAGCTGAGAGCCAGAGTGGTGTAGAGGTTTGAGTGTTGGGCTACAACCTTGGAGACCAGGGTTCAGTTCTGTGCTTGGCCACAGAAACCCATTGGATGACCTTGGGCACATCTCACACTCTCAGCCCCAGAAAACCCCGTGATAGGTCTGCCTTGGTGTCCCCGTAAGTTGGAAATGACTTGAAGGCACACAACAACAACTGAGATAGTCTTGGTTTCTTTGAATAATGATCTACTCCGAAGGAAAGACAGGGGAAGTGCTACCCTGTTGATCTTCCTGGATCCCTCAGTGGCTTTTGAGACCATTGACAGTTGTATCCTACTGGAACAGCTCTGGTGGATGGGAGTAGGAGGCATTGTGTTAAAGTGGTTCTACTCCTATCTGCAAGGTCATTTCCAGAAAGTGGCTTTTGGGGGATTCCTGTTCAGTCTCATGGCCATTGTTCTGTGGGATGCCACAGGGTTTCATGTCATCTCCTGCGCTGCTCAAGATCTCTATGAGGCCACTGGGGGAAGTTGTTAAGAGATTTAAGTTTAGGTGCTAGCAGTATGCTGATGACACTCAGCTCTGCTTTTTGTCATCAGAGTTTGCAAGGGCTATGAAGGTGCTGGAGCAGGGCCTGAATGCTGTAATTTTGCCGTGGTTCTCATGTGGATGTCACTCTACATTATGCCAGTCCCATATCCTATCCTATGCCTGTCCCCCCCTCACAGGCCCCTCATGCTGCACATGCTTTCCATCTTAACACTGAGCTGTCATGTTCTCTGCATCCTCTGTTTATTTTCCTCCCTTCCCACGTTGTCGCTAAGGGCCATGCTCTGCTGCATCAATGACGGAATGTTCAGAGAAGTTGAGTGAGAAAAGCATAAAAAAAAAGGGAAGCTGATTTTTGCTGTGTCTGAGTTAGAGGAAGACATAACAGGGGAAAATGCTTTGCACTGTGCTTTTGCAAAGAAAGTCAATCCTCAACAGTACACACACAAAAACACACCCATAGAGGCTTGCTCTTCTATTTCACATTTACTGTATTTGCAGGCTAACTTTTCTTGCACCCCTCCCTTGAGCAACTATCATGCTTCCCCGGATCATGCCCCACAGTTTGAGAACCACTGAGGTAATGGGCTGGATGACAGCCAATAAGTTGAAGCTGAATTATGATAAAACAGAGGTCTGTGGTTCTTGGGTGCAAGAATCGGGTAGCTTACTTGCCCTCATGGGGTTGTACTCTCCCAAAGGAACAGATGTGTAATCTGTGGATACTCCTAGAGCCATCTTTGTCATTGGAATTGCAAACAGATTCTGTGGCTTAGCGTACTTGGCGCCAGGTTTTACTTGTCTGCCAGCTATGGTCTTTTCCTGTTCGGGGATAACTTAGCCACCATAGTCGGTGCACTGGTTACTTCCCAGTTAGACTACTGCAATGCACTCTACATGGGACTACCCTTCAAGACAACTTGGAAACTACAGCTACTGCAAAATGCAGCAGCTAGAATGCTCACTGGAACTCAGTTGAGATACCATATAACACCAGTTCTGAAGGGATTGGAGTGGCTGCCAATATGTTCCAGGTCTAATAAGATTCTAGGTGGTGTTGGTGTCATTTAAGGTCCTTGATACTTGAGGAGTGTCTCTCTCTATATATATTTCTGTCCAAGAAATGAGATCTATTGGAGAGGCCCTCCTTTTGTGTCCCAACAATAAGAAGATGTGGGAAAGGGCGTTCTCAGCCATGACACTCCTAGTTGTGGAATTCCTTCTCCCCAGAGGTCTGATTGGCACCAACATTGGGATCAAAACCTAAAGCCTTCAGGGGTGATTTTATCCAGGCTGTCTATATCTTAAAGTTGTATTATTTAAAATTGTGCTAACCAGTTTTGAATTGTCTGTTTTTTATTTGATAAGCTATTTAATGTACTTTAAATCTTTTGAAATTGTTATTATTTTTTTAATTGATTCTATTGTAAGCCATCCTCAGCTTTGGATGTAGGATGGGATACAAATATTTTAATGAATAAATAGAAAAATAAATGAAAGTATCAGATGCAGAAAATTTCTTCCCAACCTTACTGTCCTTACTTTGTCCACATTCAAGATACCTCAATCAAGATAATGAATTGTACATCCTCTATGAGTTCTTGGCCCATTTTTTTATGGCTCTGTTTTCCAGCCAACATGGCTATGGTTATTTGGGAACTAGAAAACCCATTCAAAAACTAATGTTTCCAAATTCTGAGCAGATTATTGTCTGGCCATGTGTTATGTGAATACAGAAGATCAGTTCATGATTCCAAAACCTCTTGATAAGCAGTGTTGTGGTACCTTCAGCACGGTGGTATAAATGTGCCAAGCTTTACATTCAGTGCTATATGAGACATTTTCAAAGTGAAAGATGCTGGCATCTTTGATGATCCATCCTTCTTTTAACTCAATAGGTCAAAGGTCATAATATGAAACTAGAGATGTAAATATTTTTGAAAATTAACTGTGGGTTATTTTCCTGTGCTTCCTGAGAGTCAAGCCTATTTCCTAAGTCATAAGAATTATTTTTGCTGAAAAGAAAACTTGGCTGTATAAATTACATGCTGCACAGTGAATACACAAACAAACAGCAGTAGCAGCAACAAATTAAAACTTTAAAACTGACTACAGCTTGCCCAGATTACATCAGTTAAAATCTGCCCTACAACAAACAGATTTGAAATCAGCTGTGCCTAAAATATACCAGTGTGTGTGTGTGTGTGTGTGTGTGCATATGCCTTCAAGTCACCTGTCAACTTATGGTGACTTCATGAATTCTATAGAGTTTTTTTAGGCAAGGAATAGACAGATGTGGTTTTTGCCAGTTCCTTTCTTTGAAATATAGTCTACAGCATCTGATATTAATTGGCAGTCTCACAACCAGGTTCTAACCAGGGTTGACCCTGCTGAGCTTCCAGGGTCAGAGGGGATCTGGTGCTTTTAGATGGTAGGAAAAAAAATCTCTTTGTGCAAGTTATTCAGTGTTCAGGGGTGTCCTATCTCAGTCCTGGCACAGCTGATAAATCAAACAAAACAAACTGAATATCTTCCAGCTTACTTACTTACTTCCAGGCAGTAAGCAAGGAGTCATAAATAAAGTACAACAGAAGCAAAGTCCAGCACGGTTTCATGGCAAGGGAGTGTCCAAGGTCAATCCAAGCATTCGTCAAGGCATCCAGCAGGGTAGCAGGTCAGATAAGCTCTGACAACTCCTGGAGGGGAAGGACGGCAGCTAAACAGACTCAAAGCCTAGTGCAGCTGTGCCTTGATTATTGCCAGTTATAATTCTGAGAGAGCGACACTGGGTCTCTCTTTGCTCCCTGTGCTGTGTGAAGCTGGGTCTAGGTAAGTGTTTCTTCTGTATCTGAAGAGGTAGAACTTTCTGTTGGGGCTGGCACCACCCTCTGTTCTGTTTCTGGCACTGTAACTTCTCTGTACAGTGGGTCCTGGCATGCCCCCTGTTTCAGTCTCTGGTGTGCCCTCTGCTTCAGACTCTGAGTCAGAGTCCATGCTCTAGAAGCAGGGCTTGACAAGGGCCCCACTCTTTGGGAACTGTACTTCTGATGCAACAGATGGATGTAGGATTACCAGGTGTCCCTTATTAATATAAGGGATGTCCTTCATTTGAGGGCCAGAAAGCCTGTGCATTATAGAGCTGGCGGGTGTCCCTTATTATAAGGGATGTTTCCTATCTGAATCCTGCATTTTGGTGTGTGGGCCATTCATAGAGGCAGAAATATGTGTGGTATGTAATGTGTGAATGTGGACAATATGTTAATTTTACAGAGAAACACTTGGCTGAACTAACTGAAATCCTTTCATTTAGTATTTAGGTAGAACACAAACTTCTTAATAGCTACCTCCCTGATTGTGAACTCTGCATGTCATGAATTTTGAATATCCCTGAGTGCTATTTTGATAACCTGGCAACACTAGATGTATGGGGAAGGGTCTTGGCAGAAGGTATTAGAGGAGAAGCAAGGTAATATGAGAGTCCATCAGGTATTATTTTGGTCTTAAGCCATTTATGGCTTCAGAAGTAAGTACTGGTTTCATGTGCCTGACTGTGCTTAGGATATATATATTTTTGGTGAGTAAGATGTGGTACTGGTTGAGAATGGTGGGAGTTGTCCTATGTTAAGAGTTTTGGGGAGCTGTGGTCCATAAAAGTACTTTTCCAAGATTTGTCCAGGTTGCCAAAGGCAGGTTTGGGGGGGGGGGGCAACCAGTGCTTTAAATGGAAGAGAATGGTAAGTTTTCTATATGTTCTTAAAAGAAACAATGTGTAAAAATTCAATAGGTTAATACAAGCCCCCAGAACCTTCTGAATCAGTTCGTTAAAGGAACTCCCAAAGTCCATATTCCTAAATGGTTATTTTAGCAGTAAAAGGAGAAAAACAGTACCTTTAGGTTCTACCTTCCTCAACTTCAACTGTTAAGCAAAGTTGCAAAAAAAGTTCAGATAAACCCATGTCTCTTGTGTGCATTTCCCCAGTGGGTATATATCGACCTCCCCAAAGAAGGCTGGTGTGTTGAAATGTTTGAACGCCAGAGACAACTTTTGAGAATTACTTTCTCTACTTGGGCTGACAGCCGTGACTGCTGTGAACTGGAATGTGATGAAAGCATGTGTGAGATAAGAGAACTTAGGCAAGCCAAGTGTATTTTGTATAATATGGTTGGAGAGAAAACACTTAGGCTCTCTTTTATTGTTGTTTTTCTATTTTTAAAGGAGATAATTTTTGTGTGTGTTTGCTTTCATGTCTTCACTTGTCAACACTGCCATCATGTTACATCTCCATGATCTTGTTGAACCTCTTCTTCCCTTACGGCCCTTTCCAACTGTATGATTCTCTGATTCTTCATGAAGCCCAGAAGCAAAAGTTTTTGCCCTTACTTTTCACTTCATTGTATTTTGTTCTAACACAAATAAGACTCTTTCTGAAACTCGTGTTATGATTCTAAGCATATTTACCTGAATGTGAACTTCACCACAAATCAGTGTAAAGTTTTCAACCAGGGTAGTAGCATCACAAAGGATCTGGATTAGAGGATGAAAGTACTTCAGCAGTTTATCCTTGAAAGTACTTTGGCAATTCATTCTTGTTTTTAATTGACTTTTTTTCTTAATGTGGTTCAATTTTTTTTTTTAAATTGCAAGTTACAGTTTCAGGGTAGATCCATAGATAGAAGGACTCCACTCATAGAAGGCACTCCTGCCTGTTTTTCTGAGATCTCTCTTACCATGCTCCTCCACAGCCCAACCTGTTCAGTAGAGTCTCTCTCTCTCTCTCTCTCTCTTTGGCATTTATGCAGGCTGGAGTCATGGGATGGGTAAGAAAGCTCTCTTTCACCAGTATAGTATTGCACACCTAAATACATATACAGTGGGCCCTCTGCATAGGTGTAGGGCCTCAGGACCATCAAAAAAGTGGAAAAATCGCAAATATCAAAATGTGTATGTATGAGTCTGTGGAAAGGGGGCTGAGGCAAGGTGGGTAGAGTGGGCACCCAGGGTCCAAATCAGATCAGGGAAAGGAGAGGGAAGCAGGGAGTGGGTTGGCATGATGGCCCTATACTTCCTCTCTCTCACCCATCTCCTTCCTTGAGTATGAAGGGGACATTGGGAGAGGGTTTGTGGTACCGAGAAATTGGGCTGTGAGCCATCCTTAGCTGGCCAAGCAGTGGCTGGTGGTGGTGGTGGAGGAGGAGGACCAGAGATGGTTTTTTAAAGGGCTGCATGGCCTGGTCGGAGCTGCTGAGAGGAAGGTTCCCCCAGAAAAGAAGCATCTGAGTTGGGGAGGTAGGGGTTGGAGAAACTCGCAAATAATCAAATCCGTGAAAGTCAAGCCTGCAAATGTGAAGGCTCAACTGTGGATCTCATTATACAGTAATCAGTTCATGGTCTGTTTATTTGAATTCTTTTAAGAGAGGCTGAGGGTGATGCTTTTGTTTAGTTAAATTCTTTTGAGGCAAGCCATTTAAATTAGAGTTAGGTAGTGAATACTTTTAGGTGCTCTAGTTGACCAAATCTTGGCAATCACATGAGTGTTAGTGACATTAGTGATAGCAGGCAAATCTTAACAAAGAAGCTGAAGTGACAGCATGGAGAAAATCAGAATTAGACTCCAATCTATACATACATATGTGCACACATACATTTATTGTTTTTTGTGATCAGGTCAACATCAGCTTATGGCAACCCTCTGAATGAGAGATTTCCAAGAGCCTTAGTCATCAACTGCCTTGCTCCAGTCATGTAAACTCCAGGCCATGGCTTTTTTGATTGAGTCTATACACATATAATGCATTATCCCTCTTCTCTTTCTGCCTTCTTCCTTACCAGCCATTATTGTCTCTTCCAATGAGTCATGTCATCTCATCATATGCTTTTTGTTTATGTATGTTTGGATGTATATACACTTAATATATATACTTAAATGTATATACACACTCATGAGTTATCCCCATTGAATTTAGAACCATAATGAGAGAGCTACGTTCTTGGAAGAAAGTTTTCTTTATAGCTTGACATTCTTTCTGGTTTTTGCGCTGTTTTAATATTTAATTTATTATTTAATAAAATACAATAATATAATTGCATGATTATATTTAATAAAAGTGGATATTTGTGATGAATTAATACTCCATCGTTATAACTGTCTGTCTGGCAAATTACGTCTAGGCACAGTTTCTATCTTTTTATTTTAGGTATTTTTTAGTCTATGTTGTTCTACCCATTGTTCAGAGAGGGAAAAACACTTCACCACATACCTAGTTAACTTCATCAGAGAAAAGCAAACCTTTCTTCCTGTTTTCCATTGGCTATATCAGAAGCACAGTGACCAAATTAACTGTGTCTCTGTGCTTCACAGATTTGTTGCTACATAGCAGCTCCCCATCCCGATGACCAACAACCAATCTGTGAAGCTGCATTTGGCCTTCTGTCTGTTCTCTCTCTTTTTCACTCTTCTTCTTTCAATTCTTTTGGTAATTTGACTGGGGATTTCAGCTTTGATTTTAGGGATAATTATCACATGTGATTTACTGTTGCTTATTATAAAGAAAGAAAAAATGTTCCAGTCTCAGTGCTGACTTTATATTAAAACTTGCTCCCAACCCTTCTCCTCCTCCGATTCTCCTCCTGTGACCTTTTTAAAATACTATTAGAGAGTTTCCTTGGGAAGCAAGGAAGGACCCCTGCTGGGGCATGTCAGAGGCATATTTTCTTTTTTGTCATCTTGTGCTTCCTCTGACTCCAGAGGTCATCAGATGAGCTTTGCTGGGAAAAACAAAAGTGGCAATATTGTTTAAAATGGCATTCTGGCTTCTAAAATGCAGTGCCCATTTTTCTTTACAAAAAGGGGAGGGGAGGGGAGAAGAAGGAGAGGGGGAAGAGAAAAAGGACAGAACTCTAAAAATATCAAGTTCATTAAACATGAAGCTTGGTAAAAATGTACTATGTGATCAAAGGTGGAGGCCACTGGAGAGAGGCCATTATTGTGAAAAGCTTTGCTCTTGAAATATAAAATGTAGGGAAATATTCTGCTTTGCTCTTTTGAACATTAGAATACTCTGGCTCTGTGCCCATCATTATTAGGATGGGGTGACATGAAGTCAAAATTAATGTCTCGTCTGCTTCAAGGACACCAGGAAACTACACAATGGTTTTGTTGACCCCACACAAAGGGACACATTTCACTTCTCTCTCTTCTTGTAGGGTTATTGTCAGGGAAGGCCAGGACACTACTTTTTTAGACTGTAGAAGTGGATGCTAGTCATTCATTTATCAGGGAGATGCTAAGTGGCTGCTCTTAAGAACACTGTTGTGGAACGCTGTAGAGGAAACCTATGGTTCTCATCTTTTGGTTATCCTAGATTAATGTATAACCACATTGTCTCTGATTGTTATGAATTTATTAGCTACACACATATGCAACACTTCCTACAGTGAACTCCAGGTGACAGATCTGGTTATCCTCTTTCTTGTAGAAGATTGGCTAGCCCAGTGCGTCCCAGTGAGTTCTATGACTAACTTGGATCACTCAGCAATAACTAATAGGAGGCCCAATTGCTACTTAAGCTGACATTGTTTTAGCACCTAGTAAATATGGCTTATTAAAATCTTTGAGGGCTTACTGATTTATTCAAAAATGGACAAGTATATGCTCTTAAATTGTTTTAACCTTTTTAATCTGATGAATTGTTTAACAGGTGTTTGGTCTGTTTAATTTTTTAAAAATGTTAAATTGTTGTAACCTGCTTAAATAGATTTTATTTGTGTTCCACCCTAAAATCCTGTGATATAGGGCAGGATATAAATATTTTAATCAACCAATCAATAAAATCTCACTGGATTGATGCATGATTACTTGGCGCGAAGTGAAACTTTATAACAGTACAGTTATTACATCTAAATTGCGTGAAACACAAGTCAAGAAGTTGACTTTTCTATCCAATAATTATTCTCTAGGCCTATTGTTGAATGCTTTTTCTTTCAAGTAAACACTGATTGGACTGTAATGCCAAAGCCATTTTGTTTTAAACAACTTCATGGGATAAATTTTGGGACTAGGCTTAGTTTCTGGGGTTCCTGGTAACTTTGTATGGAATTACATAGAATTCTCAAATATATAGGCCATCCCACATCGTCAGAGCTGACTTTGAATTTTAAGCGCTTGCAGGCAGGTGTATAAGTCAGTGACAACAGCAAACAAGGACCAGTGAGTGGTATGGTCAGTGGTAGGCTATTGTAGACTACTGGGGAGTTAGCATATGTGTAAGGATGCTGGCTTCTAACCTCCAGTGTGGCAATGGAGTCAAACTCCTAGCATCAAAGCAATCAGACTATTTTAATTAGTAAGGACAGGCATTCCCATCCCCCAGCGCCTTCCTTTTTCTCTAAGCATAGTAACAAGGTAGAGGTGGAGAGAGATGAAACCCAGCAATGATATATTTTTGTGAGGAGTGTACATAGCATGGCTGTATTGTTCCCTTTCTTTAAATCAGATTTAGACTGGATAGCCCCTCAAACAGAGGACTGCTTCAAAAAGGGGACTGTTCTCTGACTGTCCTCTGGCAGCCTGTTACATAGAGGACTACTGTCTCTAAGAGAGTACAGATGGCTACCCTGTGTGTGTGTCTGAAACATATAGAGAAAAAAGGAAGGTTGAAAGAGAGAGAGATCAACACAGTTGCCTATAATTCTGGACTCCCTAGGGGCATAGATAACTGCCATGATGAATGCCTATACTTTGTAATGTATGAGTGTGATACTGCTGATCACAAAGAAGAATGCCATATGTTATGAGAAACATGGCAAACATAATAAAGACGGGCTTATAACAATTTAAGAATGGCATCAGTAGAATGATGCCAGTAGGGGGGAATTCATTCCCAATACAAATAGCAACTTCAAGAGCTATTTTTACCAGGACTACAAAAAGGGATGAAAGGATTTAAAAACTCTTTCTTGTTTGCTCTGGTTCCTATAATTATCAGTCCCATCTCCCAATGATTAGTACTTCATTTTTAAAAAGCTGAAGGTCAAATGCAGCAATGGTTTTAAATAATGTTGCATCTAGATTGACTGTGTCTTGTGGAGAAAGAATTTCATTTTTCTTTAAAGACAATCCTTGTATACTTAAGATCTTGGAGACCACTTTAAATATGGAGGTGTCTAACTCTGTAACTCTTTATTCAGGTTGAAGAGGAAAATGTAGCCTTTCTGGATCACAGTGAAAGTGATGGTGAATTTGATCCAAGCAGCCTTCCAGACCCTGATAGATACAGAGATTCTGACGAAGAGGCTGATCTAGAAAGCCATGGGTATGTGTTGTGTTTCAGTATGATTATTTCCTCCATACTGTTCCTTATGTTCACTGTCTGTCTTGTCAAAATCTTAAACGTGTGAGAAGATACCAACAGATACCTATGTTCTCCCACAGTTAGATCAGTTGTTGATATTTTGGTTTTAAACTACTTCTGCTGCCGTACATATGTTAATGAGAATAAGAAAATAGCAGAGAATAATTTTAATACTGTGCTCTTTGACCCTTGAAGAGGCTGTGGACCTGAATTATGCAATCTGCTAACACCACTTTTGCCCCAGTTGTGTTTTTGTAACCCTCTATACTGCAGTGAAGGTTAAACTGTACGTTTGAATCAATGGTGGAGAAGTGTGGTTAACACCCTAGCCTGATTACTTATTAGGATATACCTCTTCTTTTCTGGTTGGCTTATCATGTTTTGTGGTGCAAGAATGAACAGCTTGGTGTTTGCATTGTTCCATAATACTGTGCTTACTGTCCATTCTGCGTATCTCTAAAGAAGGACCATTACTTATCATTGAAGTTCTTATAAGTCTCCTTCTTTGGAGGTTTTTAAGCAGAGGCTGGATGGCCATCTGTTGGGAATGCTTTGATGGGTGTTCCTGCATAGCAGGGGGTTGGACTCGATGGCCCCTGGGGTCTCTTTCAACTCTATGATTCTATGATTCTATAAGAGGGCTATGCAACTTGTAGTCCTCCAGATGACTTTGGACCACAGCTCCCATCAGCCCTGATCAGCATAGCCAATTGGAAGGATCACAAGTTGGCTTCTCCTGTCCTAGACAATAAAAGAGATCATTTGGTCATTATATTCTTTCTTACCAAGATTCTAGATTTTTAGGAAGACAACTGAAATTCCTGTTGTATACAATTGGCTTAAAATTTCAGTTAGCTTGCTAAATCATTAACAAGCTCCAGAAATTAATTTAATATTGTTAACATCAGTAAAAAAAAAGAGTAACAGGATGATCATCTTATACTCAAGGTGTGATAAGTATGCTGTCTTAGTATGTCTTACATAGTATTTTGGTTAGGGTCCCATGATGACATTCAGCATATGATCCTTTATTTCCTGACCCCCCCCCCCCGCTTTTCAGATTCTGAACTGGGATGCCTCATGGTCCAGGCATAACCATGAAACTTCACCCCCAAATAGTGGAGTGAGATGTTTGGTGCATTACTACAATCCACTTTAAACAAGCCCAGATATTTCTGTTGGATATGAATCTGGGTAGCGATAAAGAATGTGGTTAAAATTATTGAAGTTTTTTTCAAACATATCTTAAAGAGGGCTGCCATAGCCATCCATCTAAAAACCAGCAAAAGGAATCTAGGAAGAGACCTCTACAAGCAGGCTGTCTTCACATGGCGTTTTCTGCTAGAAGCCACTGTCCTGCCTGTGTCATCACTCTTTCCACTTCGGACAGACAATTGACTGCACAAAAAACTGTGTTTAAGAAAGATCTTAGGGAATGGTTGGGATAATAAAGGAACATAGGCTCATATGCCCAGAGTCATAGTTCAATGTATAGGGGTGGATGTTGTGATTGTTTTTTAAACAGAAGTTGAATGGCTATCTGTCAGGAATGCTTTAGGTGTAGATTCCTGCTTTGCCTAGAGATTGAACTAGATGGGGTTCCTTCCAGCTCTACAATAATGTGATTCAGGTTTTTGACAGATGTCATCTTCATCATTTGTTGTTTTTGTGTTGCTTCTTAGGATGATTCTGGAAATATTGTCTCTTTTAAATAAAAATACTTTCTTTAAGAGTCAGAAACTTTATACTAAAGAAACTGAATTGACTGTCACTGCCTGTCTCTGGTTGTGGAAAGCTTTATGGGTTTTTTCAGCTTTACTTTATCCTGACCCCTCATTCGCAGGACACTCTATACAACCCACTACTTTAAATCTGCCTTGAAATGAAGATGCCTTCAAGCTGTCCCTCCCTCAGACAAGTAATTAAAAGTTCAAGCATATAATTTGATTTCTTTGTGAATCTAGCAACATTTATCACATAAGTGTTTAAGACTATCTTACTATTAAATTGTTAAAGTAGTGAAGAGCTGGACAGGCAGGGTTAAATGTGGCATAGAAGCAATATCTCTAAATATTCATGAGGCAGTCAAATTTAAGTATTAATGTATCTAATTCATCAGCCATTTTGAAAAGAAATTTTGAACTACAAGAAAGTTGACATTGGTCATTTATGTAGGAACTAGAAAACATTTTGGAACAAGCTAATGCAATCAGTTTAGCTGACAAACTGGCTTGAAAATGGCCCTCAGTTCCATGTAATGGGTGCAACGAAAGGCACAGTCTTTTAATCTTCATTTTGTAGTAAACAATGCTATAGGCATATTTCCTGAAAGAGAAATAAGATAAGATGGGAATTCTACAGCCCACAAGATGTTGCTGAACTGCAGCTTCCAGCAGTCCTCATCAGATCTTGGGCTAGCTAGGGATGCTGTGAGTTACAGTTCAACAAGATCTAGAGGACTGCACATTTTTTACCCCTGATTTATAGTATAAAGAGCAGTAAGTTAAATAGCCCATATGACTAAATCATGTGTGAGGAATAACGAAAACTTACATGGCTTGGAAAGGAATGCTGAAATGGAATGGTGATACATTTACCTCACAAAAGAACAAATGAAGTAAAAAAATGAACTTCATAGTACTGTGCCAGGTGTTGGAAAACTGCTTACAGTGCTATTTAAAAGTCCATCACACAGTGGCTAAATAAAGTTTCAGAAACTTTTAAAGTGGTTAAATCTAACTTCCTGTAAAATTCAAAATATAGTAGTTGGATATATAACCCAAGGCAAGAAATAAGCATGTATGTGTATGTGTGTTTGTGTGTACACGTACATACACACACACACACACCAAATTTTCCAGCCTGTGTTGAATAGGACTCTGAGAGACAGAAAGATGTATAAGAAACTGGTAATATGCTTGACCAGATAGGCTGTGCCACGCTGAAAAGCAGTAAGAGGAGATAAAGGCCTTTGGCAGCTTAATTGTTGGAAAGTCCTTTATTTCTTCTGCTGTATGTTATCGATACTACATTTTATTTTAATATGTTTAACTACTCAAGCCACCTTGAGCTTTGGTGAAACAATGCAAAAATATTTAGAAATGTTAAGTAAAAACTGAAGTGGTTTGGAAGAAAGGAGAGAGAATGGACGAAGGAAACAAGAAACATGGCAAAGAGAACATGAAGAAAAAAACTAGCAATATCTAGAGATGGTTTGAGGGCTGAGCAGCACAAGTTGTTGAAGGACATTTTAATCTTGTGTGCAGTGCAGTGGAGAGGGAGCAAACCATGTAACAGTGAATGATGGACAGTGAAGATAATTTTGGCAGCCACAGCTTCAGTAGACTGAAGAAGATGAAGTTTAGTGCCTGAAGGAATGGAGAGATGAAGCTTTGGTGACTGAGATGGGTGATGATTAGTTGGTGGCCTCATTACGCATTAGTACTATAGTATAGGTTGAACATGTTTCCTTTTTTTCCCCAGTAATTGTACATTGATTTAAACACTTTTAAAAGCTACGTGTGAGCTTTGTTATTTTAAACAGATTTTTTCTGAAAGGTAAATAAACCTGTAGTTTGTTTTAAAAAAAAAAAGACATTCAGCTAGAGAGGAGTTACTTGTTAACGATGGCTGTATGTGACTTCCAGGATCAAAAGTAATGTGCCTTTGGGTATATTTTACTGCAGAACAGCAGCAGGAGAGGGCTCTGTCTTTGTGGGCTTCCCATGGGTATCTGCTAACAATTTAAGGGCCCCAATCCACTTGCTTTGCAGGCCAACTAAAGTTTAAAGATCCGTCAAAATGAAACAAAGTCAGCAGCACACCGAAAGAGTGGTTTATTTATTACATGAAGGTGTTAGGCAAGATGCTGCCATAAGACCTAAAGGCAAAAGCAAATTTAGCTCACATTCCTTCAACTGTTTGAACTTTATCAACAGCTGCTGTTCATCAGTGTTCCCATGATGAACTAGATGCTGCCTCAAGAGACCAGGTTTCTGCTCTGGACAACAACCAATTATGACCAACCCTTCAGGATGACACCAAACAATCTGATTTTTCCTATTCTTTAAATTCTTCCTTGCTCTGAAAAGAGCTGATCCTTTTCCAGGCAAGGGGGAGAACATAATCTCATCCTAACAAAGGTTGAGTTTCCCAGCCATTCTAAGATGGAAACATTCATATCTGTCCCTACAGCATGATCTGACCCTGAATGGCTTCCAGGAAAAACTGCAACTACTGAAAGATGCATTATTATTATTTGCTACAGGCTTACTAATGAATAAAGGACCTGTTACTGTGTTATGCATCCTTCAGTATATAAAGCACATATATGATGAATTTGAGAATTAATTATCCCTCCCCATTAATTCTTTCAGAAACTACAGTATCTGACTGTATTATAAGGATTGTCTCTCAACCTGCCAGGTCCCCCAACATGATGTATAGTGGATAAAATCATTTAAAACATCAAATGTGTGAATAAAAACTTGTTTGGGGAAAAAAAACTAAATTAAAGATAACAACAGTTTAAACAACCAGAGCAGCTGTCCCTGGTTTTGTGAACCAGAGGCTGTGTGAAAACTCGGAGGCAGCCAAGATGACTTCTCTTAGGAGATAATTTCAGGCTGCTGCTACTGTAGAAAACAGGAAGAACAAAGGACCTGTGATCCTTCATGTCTCTTTCTTTCATTTTCATGTCCTAAGTAGTGTATATACCTGGCATTGCCTGGGATTTTATTTTCTCGTAGGTAATACTTGTTAGAAAGATTTGAGATCCTGTGTCTCTAATTCCCCAAATTGTCTTGTCCAGTACCTGTAACTTTTCCCAGTATTCCCCAATACAGAGGTTGGGTTCTTGAGTGAATACATTGTCCTCCTCCTTGCTGCTAGGCCTTGTCTCCATATGAACTGGCCAGGCCCAAGAGCTCTCTGGCTGAGAATTCTAAAGGCCCCTCCCTACACCGCAAACCCCAGGATTCCATAAAATCTTCCCAGGCAGCCAATCATATGAAGTCTTCGCCTCACACAGCCAGTTATTCATGATGTATCATTTGCCTGACACAGCCAATCAACAAACGTACAAACTGTACGTTTATATACTTATATATAGTATACTTTTATATAGTAGATAAGGGGACAGTCAAATGCAGGGAGTGTGTTTATGTTTTTATTCAGGCATGGATGTTAATACTAGTTAGCTGAAGCAATTTCACAGAAAGTGTCCTATTTATAAATCATGAAATGATTGCAAAGATTCTTGAGTCTCTTGTCCTTTTCCTCTGAGAAACTCATTGTGCCCTAAACTTGCCACTGATCAGCAAACCATGAAAAGAAGAAGTGAAGCACTAGGAATGTCTTTAGAGAACTTTCTGAAAACTCCCTTGAACCTTTGCTTTGGGCATTTTGTATATACACATTCAGACAACATTGTAAAAATGAAAACGAAAGGCTAAAAGATACTGAGGTTTATATAGTGGAGCAACTTCCAAAAAGCAGAAAGAAAAGAACCAAAATCACTCTAGTTTTCTGTTAAGTATGGCTAATTTCAGCTACAAAACACACAATATTTTCATCACAGCATTCTGATGCATTGTTGTTGTTGTTGTTAACTGCCATCAAGTCAACTTCAACTTTTGGCAGTCCTATGAATGGGAGACTTCCAGGTCACCCTGTCATCAACAGCCCTTCTCAGGTCTTGCACTTTCGTGGCTTCCTTGATTGAATCTATCCACCTGTAATGGGGTTTTCCTCTTTTCCTACTGCCTTCTACCTATCCAAGCTTTATTATCTTCTCTAGCAAGTCATGTCTTCTGATGATAAGGTCAAAGCACGACAGCATCAGTTTAGCATCTCGGCTTCTAGGGAGAGTTCAGGCTCAATTTGATCTAATACTCGTTTATTTATCTTTTTGGCAGTCCATGATATCTGTAGAGCTCTTCTCTAGCACCATATTTCAGATGAGTTGATTTTCTTCCTGTCAGCTTTCTTGAGCTAACCAAGGAACAGACAAAAGAGAATGAAGAAAATCTAGTTTGTTGAGCTGATATAAATTCCGATTTAAATTCTAAATTTAAATCTTGATTCATATTCACAAAAAAGTGTGTATGGGGGAGTCAAACTGCTTGAAGTTGGATACTAGGCCAGGAAAATGTGTTACTGATGTTAAATTTGATTCAAATTATTTTAAAGAGTCCTCCAGAAGAGTGTGACAGTTAAACAATATTCATATAATTTAAGGCCCTTTTCGCAAGAGGCCTGCATCCTGGCATGGGGACGCGAAAGGAGCAGGACCGTGATGCTTCTGCAAGATATCATTGCAGTCCTGTCCTCCCATCGCCAGCAGCGTGATCACAGAGTAACTCATTGACGAGATATCCCAATCAATGACCCCCTGATTGCACAGTGGTCCCATACTTACCTGCGCTACAGAAGGCCTGGAAGCAAGATGGAGGCACTTCCTGCTCCAGTGCAGCATGGGAAAGAGCCAGACTGCTCTGTGGAAGGAAGAGGTGTGTCCATCATGCTCCTTTCTGCAAGGAGCTGGTCCAAGGCAGAGGGGAGCATCTCCATCATGCTCCCTTCCTGGCAGAGGTGCTACCAGGATTGTGACCAGGAGACTATGGGAAAAGATAGGGTGTGGAAAGGGCCTAAGAATAGAACAGTATATTAATTGCTTTTATTGGTTATTTAGTCCAAATTTTAAAAGTGACAACAGCCCTCATTTTGCTCAGTGATCTGGATTTTCCTCATTCTGTTTTGGTTGTCCCTTGGTTAGTTCAAGACAGCTTCATTCAGTCTTTTGAATTCTAGAGCACCTGGAATGGTAATGAATCTTATGGAGACAAATCTTTTTCCTTGGTGGCTTTATAAACCTCATTTCAGAACTTTTTCAGTGTACATTGCGTGGCTGGAAAGAGAATAACATGACATACAATGTATTTTCATTACTACCGCTGTGTGCAGTTGACATTCTGACACTGAGTGGGGAAGAAGCCGTGCTGGGGCTCTACAAAAGGGTCTGCATTAATTCATCTTCATTAGAATTCTTGCTATGGCCTTGTAAATTAAAATCTATGTGTGTGGTTTGCAGCCTAATATCCTTGATTACCGAAACACCAATTCTAAAGGGACTGTCCACTCTTCTTCCCGTTTCTCTGTTCTATTTTGTATTGGCAAACCAGCTTCCATTAAAAAGAAGAAGAAGAAGAAGGTGTGGGGGGAATTCAAACTGCATGCAGTTGGATACCAGGCCAGGAAAGTGTGTTACTGGTGTTAAATTTAAATGAAATTAACAGGTTTTACAAGAGCTGTCTTGGAAGGAAATTCAGGGACTCAGATCTACTGAAGAGCTATACCATTTGCTGAACAAGTCTTTCTCTTTATTTTTCTGTGGGGAGAGATCAAGCTGCCCTTTATTAGAAACACTAATTCTCACTAACTACTAAAAATAAGAGCACCTCACAGTTTTGGAAGTTCTTGAGAAGGCACATGCTCACTATACGAGAAGCCCAGTGACACATAGCTAGCTAGTGCTCAGTCAGTGCTCAGTATTGCCTACACTATCTGCAGCTTTTGCCAGTGACTTTTTGGGGTTTCAGGCATGTGTTCCCCCAGAAATAGCTACAGATGCCAAGGATTGAACCTTGGACCTTCTGTATGTAGAGTATATGTTCTATTACTGAGCTTGAAACCCATGTTTAATACCTGTCATCTTCTTTTAAAAGTGGTAGTGCTGGGAGGTCCTGGAAAGCTGCTACCAGTTGAAATAGATGATAGAATCATAGAATCATAGAAATGTAGAGTTGGAAGAGACCACACGGGCCATCCAGTCCAACCCCCTGCCATGCAGGAACACCCTCAAAGCACTCCCGACAGATGGCCATCCAGCTTCTGCTTAAAAACCTCCAAAGAAGGAGACTCCGAGGCAGCATATTCCACTGCCGGACAGCCCTGACCGTCAGGAAGTTCTTCCTGAGGTTCAGGTGGAATCTCCTTTCCTGCAGCTTGAATGCATTGCTCCTTGTCCTGGTCTCTGGAGCAGCAGAAAACAAGCCCACTCCCTCCTCTACATGCCATCCCTTCAAATATTTAAACATGGCTATCATGTCCCCTCTTAACCTTCTCTTCTGCAGACTAAACATACCCAGCTCTCTAAGTCTGTCCTCATAGGGCATGGCTTCCAGGTCTCTCACCATTTTGGTCGCCCTTCTCTGGACTTGCTCCAGCTTGACCATGTCCTTCTTGAATTGGGGTGCCCAGAACTGGATACAGTATTCAAGATGAGGTCTAACCAAAGCAGAGTAGAGTGGTACCAGTACCTCCCTCGATCTAGACACCATACTCCTATTGATGCAGCCGAGAATTGCATTGGCTTTCTTGGCTGCCACATCACACTGCTGACTCATGTTCAGATTGTGGTCTATTAAGACTCCTAGATCCCTTTCATACATACTGCTATCCAGCCACGTGTCCCCCATCCTATATTTCTGTATTCCATTTTTTCTATCTAAGTGTAGGACCTTACAGTTCTCTCTGTTGAATTTCATTTTGTTAGCCTTGGCCCAGCTCTCCAATCTGTCCAGGTCATTTTGAATTTTGATCCTGTCCTCTGTCGTATTAGCAACCCCTCCCAATTTGGTGTCATCTGATAGAAGACTAAATGGACCACTGGTCTAAGGAGGCTTCAAATGTATGTAAATCAAGGGTGAGGAAAATTTGGCCTTCCAGACAGTGTTGATTTTAGATCCCAGAAATGCCAGCCAGGATGGACAATGGTATAAGATTTCAGGGTCAAAGGTTCACTGCCCCAGTTTGAATGTTACATGTGCTGTTTCCAAACTTGTCTCCCTCTCTGTACTCCCACCCATCACTTACTTGGATCCATTTCTCCAGAGCTTAGTGAAGTTTCTTTTTGATGTTGTTGTAGTTAACTGCCCTCAAGTGGACTTTGACTTAAGGCAACAGTATGAATTAGAGATCTCCAAATCACCCTGTGATCAACAGTCCTGCTCAAGTCTTGCAGACTCAGGGCTGTGGCTTTCTTAATTGAGGCTGTCCATCTGTAATGTGGTCTTTCTCTTTTCCTACTGGCTTCTGTCTTACTGAGCATTATTGTCTTTTCTAGTGAGCCATATTTTCCATGATACGTCCAAAGCAGTACAATCTCAGTTTAGCCATCTTGGCTTTTAGGGAGAGTCCAGGCTTAATTTGCTGTGGTACCCATTTATTTGCCCTTTTGGCAGTCCAATGTATCCACAGAACTCTCCTCGAGCACCATATTTTAAAGAAGTTGATTCTCTTCCTTTTAGCTTTCTTCACCCTCCAGCTTTCAGAACCATACACAGGCACAGGGAATACAATGGCATCGACAGTTCTGACTCTGGCATTCAGTGATATATCTTTACAACTGAGGATCCTTCATAGCTGCCCTTTCAAGTCCTAGTGTTCTGATTTCTTGACTGCAGTCCCCATTCAAAATCCCCTAGTCAGTGTGGCCAGTGACTGGAGGACTCTGAGAATTAAGTGCAGAAAAGTCATATTTTGAAGCTTCAAGGAAAGCAAGTCTTCTGTGTAGCTCACAGAGGATGAGGAATCAAGGCTTCTTTTGGAACCTTTCAGCTTTAAGTGCATCCTGTTGCTGAAATGCCTTGTGAGTTTTTAATCTTCATATCCTTTCTTTTTATGTCAAAAATGCTCTCCTGAGCTGCCATCTTTTCAACTCGTCTCAGCACTACTGTAGCTAGGAATAATCAAGAGACATCCCTGGGCCGTTTGTTAAGTGTATGCTTTCAAAATTAATCCAAATCATTCCTTTTGATTGGCCCAGCTTACAGAAACATTTTTCAAAAGCTCTGGATTAATTTTTGTTGGTGTTGGTTAATAAAGACATTGGAGTAGAAAAGAAATCGGTCTGTTTGGCAGCTGATTTTAAAATAAATTAACAGCAACCTAAGCATCTCTGTGTTCTGCCCAAAAGTCCCATTTTAGATTTTAAATTTATTTTGCGTTCTTTTTATATACTATTCTTTGTTTTAATTGCTAACCTTATGATGAACATATGCCCTAATTTCAACTTTGATCAACTCCTTGGTTTCAGATCCGTTCCTGTGATAGAAATAATTGACTAAATTGCAAATTGAATTTAAAAAATGTTAATTAACCTGACTTAAATATAACTATATATAAAACTTCATGTACATGTCTGTTCCAAAATAATTTTTGCCTTATGTCAAAATCTGGAATAAATGTTATTTTAAATATCTAATTTGAAATTCTGGAAATTTCACCATGTATGAATTCTCATCCACAATGTCCGAAGGATTTCACAACTAAGATTGGTTTCACAGTGACTTGTCCAGGGTCTTTGAATCAAATGGACATCTGAACTAGCCATCTCCAGTTTAGTGCCATGAAGATGTTTGAGACTATAACTTCCATCAACCATGAGCATTCACTATGCTGGTTGGGGGTTGTGGCGGTTGTCATCCAAAATGTATAGGGCGCTTCTTTAGCCTGTGTCATACACTGGCTTTTTGGAAAGAACATTTTGTGATAACTTAGCCACCCAAAACATCTGTTTATGTGCTCACAAAGTTGACACTTTGCCTTTTTGAATGAGCTTCAAAATTATGATGGCACATAGAGAAAATGAGTCCTTTTCTAGTGATCATCAGCCAAGAAGTAGTGTGGCCGGGTTTACCCATATTTCAGGGCTTTTGTTCAGAAGGGATTGAAAGTGCTAGAGGCATATTGTGTTTATTTTCACCACTAAGTAGGGTTCACGTGTTCTTCATTTTTCATTAGGCTTACTTGACTTCTTACTGCTTGTTTACTCACCCCTGGATAACTCCTAGCTAAGTGTGTAAAAAACCTTTTGTTTGAGATCCTGCACATTTCTAGCTGTGTTGCAGGAGTGGGCAACTGTTGGGGGTTAGGGGACCACACTGGTCCCCAAGGGAAGCTTGGAGGTCTGTATCCCTGCTGCCTCCTAAATCAGTTTTTTGCTCCCAATCCCTCCTAGTGGGCATGAGGTGCAATTGCACCACATTTTTTTCCAAAATTGATGTGGAAGTCAATTTCTAGGTCACTACTCCTTGGGGAAAAAAAAGTCCTCTCCTGGGGCTAAAAAGGCATGGCAGGGATGCTCCACAGCTGATTCCCTTGCCCTAGGGGGCATTTTGGGGGGCATTTTTTGGGGAAAAAAGGGTTAACCAGAAGGCTGCACAGAAAAAGTCCCTGTGAAACTATATGTAGCTGTGGGCTACAGTTTCCTCACTCCTACTGTGGTGTGATCCTAGCTGTTGTATGTTCCCTAATGTTGTCTTCACATGTGCACACAATGACTTGATCTGTAAATAGTGGTCCATCAACCAGCTCCAAATGTCATACAATCGTGACTACAAAAACACCACCACCGTCAGAGAAACAGGACTTGTGACTTTGTCTTCCATTTACCATTGGGAACAGTCTTATCTGTGGCTGATTTTTAATCTATACTGCTCTTACATCTGTCCTTAATGGTGATGGCATGGCGGTAGTGGAGAGCAACTTAGCAATGGCTTTGGAAAATTGTTTCACTTCCATGCGTGTTCCATAGATTAGGAAGCGCAGCATAAAACTCTCTGGATACAAATGTCTTGGAGAGGTAGACCCTCAGAGTGCCTGGAGTTGAATTAGGGCTGGACTGAATTTTTATGAGGTTTCAAATTTCATAGCAGAAGGAGATGTTTTGGCAAACACATCCTTTCCTCGGAAAGACAACATTTCTTGTGAGAACCATTGGATTTCATTATAAAACATTTGTGCCTGGGCTTTGTACATGGCTGCTGTTTGCCTTTGATACCATTCCTTCAACAGCCATATAAATGGAGGGAACAAATACCACAGCATGGTCCATCCACTCTCACTCTAGCCAAGGGTCAGTTTTTCCATGTCCCCTTTCAAAACTGCCGTATTGCAGCAGTTGAGAAAGAGATAGCTATCACGCAAGGAAACTGATGCAATCCTTTTTCTCCTTTCTTAACATGGGCAAGATCTGATTACAGGTGAGCATTTTGCTTGTGCAAGTGATATCATCTGTGACCATAATACCATCTCTACCTACTCAAGGCCATCCCCGCCATTAGGCACAGTGAGGTCACCACCTAAGGTAACAGATGGTGGGAGGCAACAGTGGGCTGTTGGAGAAGAGAAATGTATATCAAAAGGTCTGCTCCCTAATCTAGCCTGATTCCATAGGTACAGTAGAGGATACCATCCTATAGCAGCACTGAAGAAAGATGCAACTGCTAATTGAGAAAGATGACATGCAGATGACGGGAATGTCATCTTATTCTTAGCCACAGGTAGTAAAATATCTTGGTCCAGCCCTGCATTATGCCAGGCACTGCTGTCCACTTGGGAGTTTTTCTGCCTAAATGGTGATAGAATAGCAGCCCCTATCATCTAATGACTTCCAGAAAGGCTTCTGCAGTACTCTCCCCTAATCCGTGTACATGAGAGTTCAGTGGGGAATACTGGTTGCATTAGTTTCCCAGTGAACCATCACATAAGTAGCCTCTGCTAATGACTGGCCTTCAAACAGACTTCACATAATTCATCAGTACATTGTTAAGGGAGTCTCTCAATCACAGTGTAGTAAAAGGAGCGTAGAAATTACCTGAGCCACAAGAGCATTGTGTAATTTGCATGTTTATGTGTATTCAGAACAAGATATAAAAACAGTAGGGATAGAACCCAGATGCAGTCATACTTAGAGTAGACCCACTGAGATCAGTAGTTCGTAAGTGAGTCACAACTGGGTTTAGTTCCATTGATTTCATTCATTCTGCTCTAAGTATAATTATTCCTAGATTCAACCCAATATATCTAAATTTTGCTTCATCACAAATGTCAGTGTTAGGTTAATAGTATGCTAATAAGACTTTAGTAGTCAGTTTGCCACTCATCTGCAATAAAGATGAATTCTGGGCTTGTACCTGATCTTCCTTCAATTATTGTACATTTGTTCTTCAGTCTAATAGGCAGGTAGAAAATGAGTCTGAATGTGGTCCTGTTGACAACAGCACAGGTAGGGAAAGCATATGGCTTGCGCACCTGCAATCCCATTGCAAAACAGGCAGGTCTAATTTTATCTAACTTGGCAGAGACAGCAAAAATGAAAATATTTTTCTACCTTATTTATTTTAGGATGAGCACGTTTTTGTGTCCTGATATTGCTTGGCATATTTACATTTTAATATGTCAACTTTAAAAAAAAGGTGCTGATACATATTTAATAATAATAGGATTTGGTTGCCCCAGAAATTCTAAATAAAACTGACCTAAACAAAATGCATTTAGGAAGATAGGAAGATTCTTGCTGGATGAAACCAAATCCCTATTGAATTCAGCATTCTGCTTCCCCAGTAGCCAATGAGATGTCCCAGTGGGAAGCCCAGAAGCAGAACATGAGCCCAGTAGCACCTCCTACACATGTTCCCCACCAGCTGACATTTCACTGCAAATTTTGTTCTTGCTAGGTAGCTATGTATGTGTTTTGGCTGCCCGTCTCTATATATTTTAGACACCACACACACTTTCACACGTCAGTAGGTAGATTTCAGATCAACCTGAAAGGAAATGAGTGGTACAGAGGATTTTGAGGGGGGTCAGAAATAGCATTAAATAGATATTTGAGTCAGTGTGATGAAATGATTTGAATTTTGGACTGTAGGAGACCAGGGTTCAAATCTCCACTTGGCCACTGGTCACCTTGGACTAGTCTCTCTCTCATACACACTGCCTAAGATGAAGGCAATGGCAAATTCCCTCTGAACAAATCTTGCCAAGAAAACATTTATGGCATCACCATAAATCTGTAATGACTTGAAAGCATAACAAGGACACAGATAGGTAATTGTCATCCTAAAAACAAGAAGAAATTTAACCGATTGCCAACCAACTGATTTGTACTTCTATTCTTGTGTTCAGTGAATTCTTGCAACACAAAATCAGCCCTAATAGAGGACCAATTTCTTGGTCCATCATCTTGAATATTTACATATCTTTTCAAACATTAAAATTATCAAAGTATTGGAAAGCAATGACCAGAACAGGCTTTTATACCTATTGTGCAGTGCTCACTCACTGTATCAAACCTCCTCTGTATCTGTATATTAAAAAACTGATTTGGCACCTCTTTCAAATACATGCACGCACGCATGCACACACACACACTATGTATCCTTTCAGAAAACTATACTTTTTAGAAAAACATATGTAAATTTGTTTTCATGTAAGCTGTTGAAGATTTAGGATCAATTTAGGAAAGAATCATAGAATCATTGAGTTGGAAAGGGCCACTTGGGTCACCAAGTTCAACCTCTGCTCAGTGCAGGATCTCCAGCTAAAGCACTCCCGGCAGTTAGTTGTCCAGCCTCTTTTTGACGCTGTCCAAAGAAAGAGACCCCACCAGAGGCTGATTTCATCCATCATTGTGTTCACACTGTTGGATTTTTTTTTTATTTTTTTGCCACAGTATCAAATCATTTTGTACTTATGTACACTGAACCACAGTTGTCATTTAGACATACA
Source organism: Cyclura pinguis (assembly GCA_030412105.1). Lineage (NCBI taxonomy): Eukaryota > Metazoa > Chordata > Lepidosauria > Squamata > Iguanidae > Cyclura > Cyclura pinguis. The sequence continues at coordinate 263,678,703 of CM059601.1, read as the reverse complement.
TTCCTCAAATTTGGAGAGAGAATACGGAGTTTAGTTTCTGCCCCTTTCTATTTTGACCAACCTAAATAGTTTCATCTCATCAGCAAACCTTGCCACCCCACGGTTCAGATGCATGGACACGGGCTTTATGTCAAGCTGGACAACTTTCAGAGGTCCACAGGCCTCCCCAGACCTTGAAGATCATATCTCCCACCCCATGCTGCCATAATAGTCCCCATTAAAAAAAAAAAAAGCTCCTCTTGCCCTCTAGGAAGTGTTGGGCAATTCCGTTATGTTTGTGATCTTAGGAGGGGTTTCCATCATTCTCCAAAATCCTAGGGGGTACACCTACAAGGTTAAAAGAACAACTCTGTTTGAGGTCAGTCCAGTGATACCATCAGGAACTTATGAAAGGTGAGATAATCCCTTCTGGTGGTCCTCCTACTTGCTATCTCAGTGCTAAAGGAACCTCAAAGAATGGGTGTGGGCAGCTTCAGGGGTTGGGAGGCCATACCCATGGCCCTTGTGACCTGTTCTGGGGGCAATTTTGTGAGGCCCAGAACTGCTTCTCAAAATTGGAAACAATTTTATGGTCACTTCCAGTATTGGGGGGAAAAGCTACCCTTTGTCCATTTTTTCAGAGGGGGGCACAAAAACAGACTTCAGAGGCTGTACAAAAGCAACATTTTACTCACTCTGTTCCAAGTTTGTGTGTGGGGGGGGGAGAGGGGCTCCATGAAAATCAAGTGTCTTACTTGGGCAAATGCAGGATTGGACTTGGTTTGGTTTGGTTGAAGAAGTATTAAAATCTCACTAGCTGAAGAGTCAGCCCACTGAAGAAGAACAACATGCCTCTCTGTTCTGACAGTTGACAGAAATTTCAGTTGACAGAAGGATGGTGGGTTGATTATAGGTGTGTGAGGAAAGAACAAATGAAAAGCTGTGTGGAAAATGTAGTAAATATAATTGTGGGAAGCTTGCATATACATTTGTATTTGCGTGATGTGAGCCTGGGGCATTTGGCTGGGGTAGAAAAGTCCTTGAGAGGTTTGTGATAGCAATAGTTTCTTTAGAAACTGCTTCTTACATAATTCGTAAAATTACCTAATCTTAATCTCATTAACTGACAATATTACCTTCTGTAAACTGTTGTTGGGGACCAGCATGATATAGTGGTTTGAGAATTGGACTAGAACTCCTGGGGGCCAGAGTTCAAATCTTCACTTAGCCATGAGAGCTCACTCAGTATCCTTGAACAAGTCACATTCTCTCAGTCTATGAGAAAGGCAAATCTCCTCTAAATAAATCTTGCCAAGAAAATTCTATGAAAGAGTTGCCATAGATTGGGGTCAACTTAAAGACACTTAACCACCACAACAAAAACTATTTTCCCTGTAATAAGTACTTGTACTTAATTTCTTAAGTAATCTCAGATCACTATATTCCTCCTCACACTAGATTTAGGCCCATAATACCAGGCTTCCTAAATGCTTTAAATAAATGGTGGCAACAACTAAAAATCTGATTCAGGATTCTTGTGAGGAGTTCCATAGAGTGCATGGACATTTTTTGTTTTGTTTTTTAAAGTCACTAAAAGTGAAATTTAGGGAAACAGTTTTCCCATACCCCACCTTGTACAAGTATTTTCTACCAGCACAATGTCACCATTGGATTAAACCTGTTTGCTTGCACAGTGCAATGTCATAATTTGCTTTTTGTTATATTTTCCTTCATAAATTCTCTAATACCAGCTTATTTTCCTTTCAGAGCTGGTTGTATGCTCCTACATGTACAGGATAAATACATCTTATCTCTCTTGTATGCAGCAGTGAACTTTATTATTCATGGAATTTTCTACAGATATATTATGCTAGATTCATCTGGGTCTCCTGGCCTAGACTTTGATAGTAGTTCCCAATGGAAAGCAGTCAGTGTGTTAGTTTCCCTTGGAAACCTGGAACACTGGATTACTGCAAGAATCTCAGAAAGAATGTTTTAATTTGACTCCCTTTAAAAGGTAACTAGTGACTCACTGTAGCACTGCAAATCTCAAGAGGAGTGAGTTCGGTAAATGGAATCAGAACATCATGGGTAATATTCTTTTGAAGTATCATTGAAGGTGATGGATCAATCAGGCTGGCCTTACCTCTAGGCAACTGTTAGTGGCTATGTAATGCAACCTGTTGCTGCCACGTCAAAATTGATGGTATCTACACATGGGAGAAATTTTTCCTTCATGTTGCCAACTGGTACTATTGCATTCACAAATACTAGTGGGCAAATGGGGGACAGAAAACGTGATAGTGCAGAGGTAGACAGATTGGTGGACAAGGTTTCTCTCTGGCATTTGGAGGAATGGGGAATCTAATATTCCCAGAAATAAAGAAAACATGCTTCAGCATTTCTCAGTAGTAGTGCAGTGTGTTGGGCTTAACTACCCAGCCCTTCTCCCCAGCTTCATTGACACCCCAACTCCCATAGGTGAGAAGATTTATGGGCCAAGGCAAACAGTGAAGCTAGAGCTGAATGAAAACTCCCTCACATCGAGCCTGCGCAAAAGCATATCATACAAACCTGGTGGCAGATGGGTAGGGGGTGGTTGTTGATTGTGAAGAAGAAAAAGGTAAGGCCAAAACTCTGAACAAAATGAATTTGTGAGTTGATATACCTGACTATGACATGCTCTTATTTCTCACTAGATTGATTTCACAATTCCGGCTTAATAACTAACACTTAGCCCTAATGCTACCCTTTAAAGACAACCTATAGAGTTGTAAGTGTTCTCTTTAAAGACAACCTATAGGGTTATAAGTATTCCCTCAGAAATGAAGAGTCTATTTATGGTAACATATTCTTCTTTGTTACCAGTGACTTTAGATAACTCACGCCAACTCAATAGTTATAAAATCAAATGGTATCCTTTGTTGTAGTAACATTAGAAATGAAGTATTTTATCAAGGTTCAAGTAAAGTATGGTGGTGTTAAATTAAACAGTTCAACTTCTGACGATCTATGCCAATAAATCCCAGCCTTAGGCACCAGTTCTCTGTGTCTTTTTCTCAGCTGCTTAAACATAACTCAGCCACCCTCTCTGGCCAAGATCTCACTCAAGGCTTTTGACAAATGCTATCTCTGCTTATATATGATTCCTCTTACCCATAAACACCTCCCACACACTACCTCTGTACTAGGTTTCACTCTTTAAGGTACTGCTGTTGCCTAGAAACCTGCTATCAAATTGCAATTACATTCCAAATAGCTGACCCCCAAAGCTACTTCATCACACTTCTCACTTTAGAAATCATTGCTCTACTGAAGCCCAAAAGGAGTCTCAATAAAAAGGATTGAGATCCAAAGACATCCTACATTAAACATGCACTATACTTTCTTTGGACCACTTTCTTCATCAAGTTGCAATTGCATTCCAAATAGCTGACCCCCCCCCCCCGCAACTTTACTGCACTGATACATTTTGGACTGAAACACCCCTTCACAATTTGAGACTTCTGAGAAACTTGTACCACATGTGTGAGACTTCCCTGCTATTTTGTGGTAACAATTTTAAAATACCCTCTCAGATAACCACTGTGGGGACAAAATTCTAGATAAGATGGGTCTTTGTTCTGATCCACTAGGGCTCTGCTTACGTTCTTAAGACCTAACGTATAATGTAATTGATTCTACCCAAAAGTTCAGAGCTCCTTACCCCCATTCAGTACTCATATTTTCTTCCTCTCTTTTAAAATTATGCTGCTACTAATTTATTAATTACATTTATAGCCTTCAAGTGAGCCCAAGGCAGGATACATGGCTTTTCTCCTTGCAAATATATCCTCACAACAGTGCTGTGAGTTGTGTCAGGCTGAAAGAGCGACTGTCATGGACCCTCCCAAGTCCACATGCGAGACTGTAATTGCTACACTACACATTTCTGCCTCCCACTTTAGAGTGCTTTTGTGCCACTGCAGGCACTGAATGAAGGCTATCAAGAGGAGCTCTGCTGGCAATACAATAAGATTTTAAAGAATGGGAAGGCTTCTTAAAAAAAATGATGAGGGAGAGAACTGGGCTATTGGCCAAGTTCTCTTCTTGCTACCCCTTACGTGAAGTGAAATGAAATCTTAAAAAGTTTTGAAGGGTGGTGGAATGGTGCATATAGATTCATAGGGGATAGTTTTCTCAGTAGCTGCAGAGCTGTTCGTGCCAACATGAGTCAGCTGCTTGTAGCTGTAGATGCTGTGGGGCAGCTATGGTAACCCAACTCATTCACTCCTGAGCTGCCAGCTATTCCACTCCCCTGTAGCATACAGCTAAACACCTTCTCATTAAGCCCCTAAACTTCTTGGGTACTCATCAACTAGATAATGTATGCTGTCTGATTGCCACTGTTTGAGGTCTCCACTGCCAGTATAACTATCTGTACAGGGTGGCAGGGGTATGGCAATTGCATCTTATGTTTTCTGGTGAATGGGAGAGCCTGAAAGACTGATAGCCGCAATGGCTATAATAGACCCCCCCCCCTACTCACTCACTGGTGTGCCACTGCATACCAGTTGCTCAGTGGAGAAACAGTGGGACAGGACTATTTTTTAAAAAACTCCTCTGTGGGATTCCTCTGGGGATCTGATTGGCCATGGTGAAAACTATGGTGCTGGAGTAGATTGACTTTTAGGGGAGGTTAACACATAAGGGTAACATGTTTGGTTAGTGTGAAGAAAAAAGTGAAACAGGTTTAGTTCACTATGTTTATTGACTTCAGTTTATATGTAATTTGTATGTGATATGTTTGTCAGCCACTGTCAGGGTTAAGCAGAGTCCAGACATAAATTAACCTGAATTTGTTTTAACTAAATACTTGTCTGTTTTATTTTTCATCGGTTATTTTTGTATCACCATGCTCCAAACAAAATTGGGAAAAAAAGTAAATTTTGAGTTCTTTGGTCTATGTTTTTCTTTTTCACAACTGTCACCATATTTTTCTCTTATAACCTTGCCTCATTTAAACTGGATTATTTGATTGAATGGTGCTTACTGGCCTAAAAAAGCCCATCCTAAAAGAACTGTTGACTTATTTCTACAGTGAGCTTGGGATGGACAAGCAGCTCCTTGGAAGAAGCACATCAGCAGCAGAAACAGAGCCAAAAAGAAAGAAGATGAAACTCAGCCAAGTGGATGCATTTGAACCATTAGATACAGGCCTTTCCCTTGCAGAAGATGAGGCTCTAGTATTGCATCTGCTCAACAGTCAAAGTTAACGTTTTCTCTGACCACTCTTATTTTAAAACTGTTTTATATGTTTGTATTACAAAGGCAGCAAGCCAGATACATGCCAATAAATATTACTGTATGAATGCCTGAGGTCAGAGTCTTCTCAGTGGATGGCTCATGACGAATTTGGTTTATCAGCTGATTTTAAATGTTGTGAGGGTCTCTGAACTTTCAGATCTGCTGATGTTTTCTGAACCTTGGCTACTGATGACACTTTGAAAATGGTGAAAAACTGCTCTAAAGTATAACATCCTTTGTATACCAGGACCTTCATGTACACAAGAACGGTGAAATGTTCTTATCATGGAGTAACTTTGTTAAAAGGTAAAAAGACCAAACATTCCTTTTTGAATGAATAAATGACCTCCCCATTTTAGTTATGTTAACAATATACTCTTTTTGCAAAACTAAATCAGATATCTTTTGCTTGAAAGCTCTCATTTTAAATTCTGAAATTTTGGAATAAATTATGGAATAAATTATCCTTTATTTCCAGTGAAGTCTTGGTCCATTAATCCAATATTTGCCCAAACCAGAAGTATATACAGTATGTTGCTTCAAGATGAGGCCTTTAGTGTGCAATCACTCTGCCTTATGCATGGCATTTTTATGCAGGGTCTAGCCCATGTTTTCTTGCTGCTGCATTCCCCCCAAAAATGGTATATGGTCTAGTAAAAAGGAAAGAGTAGAACAGCTATACAGTTATATAATGTGTGAACCCAGAAAATAAGCAATTGAGGGAAAATGAGAAGACAATGATGATTGCATTCAAGATGCACTTCCTTTTTGCCATTCATTTCCAGTTCCATAACCTTTTTTTTATTATGCAAAGTAAGTCCATTTCCCTCTATGAACTAAAAGGAAGTAAAGTGTCCCTCTGAGGTACTGTAGTGTAGTGCCTACGCCATGGAAACTCACTGGGTGACCTTGGGTACATCACATACTCTCAGCCCCAGAAAACCCCATTATAGGTTTGCCTTAGGGTTGCCATAGGCTGGAAAATGACTTGAAAGCACACAGGAACAAAGTGTCCCTCCAGATGAAAAAAAAAAAGTCCCAAGTTTTGTTCCTGTATGAACTGATATTAAGTTCAAGATCCACATGACATTAGCTTCAACCCAGAGTGTTTCCTGGGAACTCCCAGCATTACCAAAGACTTGCCAGGTCAGTTTAAATTAACCCAGTATTTTCTGAGATGAAATGTATCTCTGCTTGGCTGGCTGGCTGTGTTATCCAGGAACTAGCTAAGATAGCCACCGCCAGTAAATATAGCTATTGTTGCCAGGACACAGATTCAGCAGAGATCAAGTAACGGAAAGAGGAATGTTTTATCAAAACTGAATGATCGTAATGTTTAACTAGACCAATATTGCTGCAGCACTTTAGCTATAACTCCTGAATAATAATAAAGAAGGCTCAGTGGATATTGGTGAAAATCAGTTTCTGAAATGTTATATGATAGATATGACATGTGATCAATGGAAGGGAGAGAAGGAAGAACATAAGGGAGTGATTGAAGAAACATGGGATATTTCAAGAGTGAATTTGGAAGCAAAACTGGTAATATCAAAAATATAGGTCAAATCAAACCAAAATGAAAACAATCTGGAAATACTTGATACATTCTGAAATTTTTGTTTTTTCACTTCTGCATAAGCCCAGAGACTCCACTGAATGCAGCAGTGCTTTCTTCTCTGTGGTGTCTGTGACTCACACATGTAATTGTATACAGTTGGGTTATAACACTGCAGTCTTTTATTGGGGCTCAATCATTTCTTGTTCAATTTCAAAATTTCACAGTGCTCGAATGGGATACCCTGAAATTACACAATAAACATTGTGTTTTTATTTCGATATTTTAACACTAAGTATTCTTATTAAGTGGAATCATTTAGCTTTGCACAGGTTGGAATAGCTCTTGCCACATGGAAGAGTTATACAACTGTCAGAATCAAGTATATTGTGCCTGCCCTGTCTGAATAAAGTGCAGCTGCTAGGACTCCAGGCACCCCCAAATTGTGGTGATTCTCTCCTATATGTAACTGAGGGAGAGAGAAGACTGACCATTCAATTCCATGTCAGTGAGGAGGACTACTCCATAGGAAGGGGGTGAAGGGGCAGCCCTATAAGTGTGCCTTAAACTAGTGTTACTCAATGTGGTTGTCCCTGGACCAGTGCCGGTTCCTGAGCTGTTGGCTGCCAGGACCTGGCAAGTTTCCAGGAAAGAAATAATTGTAACCAATGGGCACAAATCTGGTGCCTATTCCTAGCACACTGGAAAAAAATAATTGCTTGTTGCCAATTGTTTGTTGCCAGAAGCACTACCTTAGACTGTTCTCCATCCCTACTTCAAACGGTATTAGGCGCAGAACTATGATTTGGGAAGTCAGCCAACTAATGACTGAAGATGGAACTGCAGGTTTCAAACACATTGATGCAGGAGTGTCAAACTCAATTTCATCTTGGCCGGCATTGGCATTATGGTTTCCTCAAAAGGGCCAGTTGTATCTGTGGCTCTTTCTGCCCCCCTGCCCCTCTTTGTACCTGGTGAGCCCAAACCCCAGATGGCGGGCCCCCAGCTACTGGTATTCTGAAGAGGGAGTCCAGCAGCCAGCACTCGTGATCTACTTCTATTTCTGACTGCTCCTCTGTCCAACTGTTGCGAGCTGCACAGAGCATTGCCATGGTAACCTGCGGCAACATTCTGACAGCAAGACTTGGACAGAGGAGCGGTCAGAGGTAGAAGGACATTGCGAATGCTGGCTGCTGGACCCCTCTTCAGAATACCAGCAGCTGGGGGCCTGCCATGTGGGGATTGGGCTTGCCAGGCAGAGGGTGTGCCGCAGCAGCAGGAGAGGTGCAGGGGCCACATGAAATGGCTTGGCAAGCTGGATTCAGCCCACGGGCCTGACACATGGCATTGATGCATTGAAATTAATTAAAATTGTGTTCTTGAAAACAGCTAACATACAGGCACATACCTGTAGGATATCTTTGGTAACCAAGCAAGATTTCAGTTGTCTAGCTTTCAGGGGTTTAGAGTAATGGCTCTAGGAAGGAGACAGTCCAATACATATTAATTATTGAATGAAATAGGCAAAACTGACACACAGTTTGTCAGTCCCATCCATTTTCATTCTGAAGAAATGTAAACATGGAAACAGTGAATTAAAGGAACTGCCTCAAGTGTGGGAGATGAGTGACTAGTGGTGATATTCTACACTTTCTGTAGCCTGTTTTTGAAAATGTCCAGAAAAATCCAGGTCAAGTTTGAAACTGACTAGAAAAACAAGTGGGTGAATTTCCTAAGCCAGGAGTTAGACTGATTAAAACCCGTGCGCGTGTGTGTGTGCGTGTGTGTGTGCGCGTGTGTGTGTGTCTATGTGTGTGCATGTGTGCTCGAACACAAACCTTCAAGTGCCCCGTGGACTTATGGAAAGCCCATGCATTTCATAAGGTTTTCCTAGGCAAAGAATACTTAGAGGTTGCTTTGCCAGTTCCTTTCTCTAAAATATAGCCTACAGCACCTGACATGCATTGTCTGTCTCCCATCCAAGTACTAGACGGGAGGTTCCTCTCTTTGCTGAGAGGAACGGAACCGATCATTTGCAACCCGCATAGAATCAATCGTGAGGTGTGCTGTCTCCCTGGGGCCAAAATCAATGACAGAGGCTAACCAGACTGGTCAAGCCCACTGACCATAAACCCCTCCTTTTGGTTCACGTTGGAACCAATGACATGGTGAGGCGCAGCTTTCACCGCATCACGAAGGATTACGAGCTTATGGGTAGGAAGTTGAAGGACCTTCGTGCGCAGGTTGTCATTTCATCTCTTCTCCCAGTGGAAGGACATGGCCCACGACAGGAAAGAAGAATAGTGGAGATCAACAACTGGCTCCGAAGATGGTGCCGCCAGGAGCGATTCGGATTTTTGGATCATGGCCTCCATTTCCACGAAGATGGTCTTCTGGCAAGGGATGGTCTGCACCTTACAACCATTGGCCGGAACATTTTTGCTAACAGTCTCGCAAAATGGATCAGGAGGTCTTTAAACTGAGTGTGACTGGGGAGGGTGGCAGTGTTATTCTGGGCAAGGATTCAGTGAGTTCTGTGAAAAATAGCCCAAATGATATAGATAGGGCAGGCCAAGTAGAACTAGAGACCAACAGGGAGAGGGAAAGTAACTTTAGTACAGGAATTCCATAAAGGGCACATCACCTCAAGTGTCTCTACACTTGTTGGCAGTCAAATTCTGCAAAGACCACAAGGTCCAACGGGTTCATCACTTGCCTTGCAGACAATTTCATGGTCCAGAAGGTGGAAGAGGCAACAAGGGGATCGGCTATTTTAGATCTGATCCTGACCAACAGGGATGACCTAGTTGATGAGGTGGAGGTGGTGAGATCCTTAGGAGGGAGTGACCATGCTCTTTTGGAGTTTGTCATTCAGTGGGAAGGAGAAGCCAAGTGTAGCCAGACACACATCCTAAACTTTAAGAAAGCTGATTTCTCTAAACTTAGGGAGTTACTTGCTGAAACCCCATGGTCAAGAATACTAAAAGAGAAGGGAGTTCATGATGGATGGGAGTTTCTTAAAAGTGAGATACTGAAGGCACAATTGAAAACTGTGCCAATAAGGAGGAAAAATGGCAGGAGTCTAAAGAAACCGGAATGGCTGACTGAAGAACTCTCAGCTGAGCTAAGTGTTAAGAGAAACATGTACAGGAAATGGAAAAATGGTGAAAGCACCAAAGAGGAATTCAAGCAAGTAGCCAGGAGATGTAGGGAGAAGGTCAGAAAAGCTAAAGTGCAGAATGAACTCAGGCTTGCCAGAGATATCAAAAACAATAAAAAGGGCTTTTTAAGATATGTCCACAGCAAAAGGAAAAACAAGGAAATAGGATCTCTGCGTGGAGAAGGTGACCAATTAATAATGGGGGGGAAGAGAGAAGGCAGAACTACTCAATACCTTCTTTGCCTCAGTTTTCTCCCAGAAGGATAGAAGTACCCAACCTGGGGCGTGGGGAGCAGGTGAGAAAGGGGGGGAAATGCAGCACAGAATAAGTAGAGAAGTAGTACAGGAATATCTGGCTAAATTAGATGAATTCAAGTCCCCAGGGCCAGATGAATTACATCCAAGGATATTAAAAGAGCTGGCAGAAGTCATTTCTGAACCACTTGCAATAATCTTTGAGAACTCTTGGAGAACAGGAGAAGTCCCAGCAGACTGAAGGAGGGTAAATGTCATCCCCATCTTCAAGAAGAGGAAAAAAGAGGACCCTAATAATTATTGCCCAGTCAGCCTGACGTCAATTCCAGGAAAGATCCTAGAACAGATCATTAAACAGTCAGTTTGTAATTACTTAGAAAGCAATGCCGTAATCACTAAAAGCCAGCATGGATTTCTCAGAAATAAGTCATGCCAGACTAATCTCATCCCTTTTTATGATAGGGTTATAGGCTTGATAGCTGAAGGGAATGCTGTAGACATAGCATATCTTGACCTCAGTAAGGCCTTTGACAAAGTTCCACAAGACATTCTTGCAAAGACGCTAGTAAAATGCGGGCTGGGCAGGGCTACTGTTAGTTGGATTTGCAATTGGTTGACTGACCGAACCCAAAGGGTGATCACCAATGGCTGCTTTTCATCCTGGAGAGAAGTGACAAGTGGGGTGCCACAGGGTTCTGTCCTGAGCCCAGTGCTGTTCAACATCTTCATCAATGACTTGGAAGAAGGAGTGGAGGGCATGCTGATCAAATTTGCAGATGATACCAAATTGGGAGGGCTTGCTAATACACAAGAGGACAGGATCAAATTTCAAAACGACCTTGACACATTGGAGAGCTGGGCCAAAGCTAATAAAATGAATTTCAACAGAGAGAAATGTAAGGTCTTGCACTTAGGCAGAAAAAATGGAAGGCACAAATATAGGATGGGGGACACGTGGGATAGCAGTATGTGTGAAAGGGATCTAGGAGTCTTGGTAGATCACAAGCTGAACCTGAATCAGCAGTGTGATGCGGCAGCCAAGAAAGCCAATGCGATTCTCGGTTGCATCTATAGGAGTATGGTGTCTAGATCGAGGGAGGTAATGGTACCACTCTATTCTGCATTGGTTAGGCCTCATTTGGAATACTGTGTCCAGTTCTGGGCACCTCACTTCAAGAAGGATGTCAACAAGCTGGAACGTGTCTAGAGGAGGGCGACCAAAATAGTGAAGGGTCTGGAAGCCATGCCCTATGAAGAACGCCTTAGGGAGCTGGGTATGTTTAGTCTGCAGAAGAGAAGGTTAAGAGGGGACATGATAGCCATGCTTAAATATTTGAAGGGATGTCATGTCGAGGAGGGAGCAGGCTTGTTCTCTGCCGCTCCAGAGACTAGGACAAGGAGTAATGGATTCAAGCTGCAGGAAAGGAGATTCCACTTGAACCTCAGGAAGAACTTCCTGACGGTCAGAGCTGTCCAGCAATGGAATATGCTGCCTTGGAGTGTGGTGGAGTCTCCTTCTTTGGAGGTTTTTAAGCAGAAGATGGATGGCCTTCTGTTGGGAATGATTTGATGTGTGTTCCTGCATGGCAGGGGGTTGGACTGGATGGCTCCTGTGGTCTCTTCCAACTCTATGATTCTATGGATGACCCTGCTTAGCTTCCAAGATCAGACAGGATCTGTTTCCTTTAGGATATATAGGCCAGTTTGTCTGGAAATAAAGCTGCAATCTACTTGCTTAAAACACATACACATGTCACAACTTTCACACAGTGCTAAAATGGCGTAGAGAACTTCCAGTTCCAGGAAGAGAAGAGGGTGTGATGACCATGAGGGTATACAAAAAAGAGTAGAGGCCAAGGCTAAAGGCAGCCCTTCAGACTGGACCTAGCAGCCAATTGGCTGTAGCACTGTACCACTGTAGCTAGTACAGTGAAAATATAACACTCTCCAACATCCGTCCATTTTCGTTGCCTACATTTTAAACCAACTGAATCTTCTCAACTTACAGAGTAGAGGGTCTGCTGGCTTTTCTATGTGTAAGCTGGATTTTTACAATGCAATACAAAAATATGCAGATTGGAAAAAAAGGCACCATGTATAAAAAAAGTTTGTTTTCCGTGGGGATGTTTGGCATATGTAAGTTAAGAACAGAGTAGAAGTTTATTTGCATGACTATGTTGTTGCCTGAATGAAGTCTTATTTCTGGTCAAATGGTTAAATTATGCCTATTATGGACCATGATATCAACTTGACGTAGGGACAAGTTCCTTTGAATTGGTGTCAGTAGTGACACATTGCTAGTTCTTTAAATTTGTTTTGCTTGGGAAATACGGAAAAGTGTCATAGAACAGAACAGATTTTTTTTTCCAGTGCCAATAGTTGATTTTGGCTATGGTGCAGGAACAAACTTATCTGAAGTAATCAAATACATAGCATTTCCTTCCTCAAAACCATTTTAATGTTCAAAGAAAACATACTGGCTTTAACGATGTTGAAGAATTGCAAACGCCCCCCCCCCCAAAAAAACCAACAACTTTCAGTCACCTGTTGAGTTTAATTTTAAATGGTGATTCAGAACTCTGCAAATGAGTAAATTATACTTAACTCCAAAGCAGCTATCAATTTGAAGTTTTATCTCAGCTTGCCATTGCGATCTCTATGATTAGTATATGCAATAGCAATCAAAAATTGTTCAGCTTTCAGTCTTGTTGCGTTATGGTTCAAAAATAGCACTGCTGTTCCTAATTTAACAGTGAGGATAATTTGGTCTCACTCAGAAATGTTTATATACTTCAGCTGAAATACCACCCCTCACCTCCTCTTGCATGATTCAAAGCTACATACAAACTATTTCTATTTTTCATCTCACTAACAAACAATAGAAAAGGTTCTAATGGCAACATTAATGGGAAGAGTTCAGGACCTTTTTAGTATTAGCTGGACTGAACCACTGCACAATTCCTCAGATGGAGACCAAACAAAAAGGCTGAAAGAGAGTCAGGCCAGAAACTGATATATTGATATATAAATATAATTTATTGCATTTTAACAGGCAAAGTGAAACTTGCTATTGTTATTTTACTGCCTTTATTAATTGTTGCTGTTATGAACCTTCAAGTCAACTCTGACTTATAGTGACCCTATCTTAGCATTTTCTTGGTAAGATATATTCAAAAGAGTTTTGCTGTTGCCTTTCTCTGAGGCTCAGTGAATATGACTTGGCCAAGGTCATCTGTTGGGTTTCCATGGCTTAGCAAGTATTCAAACTCTTGCAAATTCCTCATTTGCCCTGCAGACAATTTCATTGCCAGAAGATGGAGGGGGCAACAAAGGAATTGACTCTTTTGGCTCTGATCCCAAGCAATGGCTGAACTAGTCAGTGGCGTGGAAATAGTGGTATCCTTGCATGGGAATGATCATGTTCTTCTGAAATTTGTTATAAAGACGAAAGGCGAAGTGAAGCAGAGTCAGACATGTGCTCTGAACTTCAAGAAAGGTAATTTCAATAAACTTAGGGAAATACTGGATGAAATTCCATGGTTGGAAATGGTCAAAGGGAAGGAAGTTCCTGATGCATGGAAGTTTCTTAAAATTGAGAGTTACTGAAGGCACAGTTGTAAACAATTCCAGTGAGGGAAGATATATTGGAGGTGTCTTAATAAACTAGGATGGATGTACAAAAAAATTTCAAATGAGCTGAGATTTAAAAGAGATGTATAAGAAACAGAAGAAAGGTGAAATTACCAAAGAGGAATATGAAGAGTAGTAAACGAATACCTAGCTACTCTAAATCAATTCAGATTTCCAGGGGTAAATGAAATTCATCCAACATACTAAAGGAACTTGCAGATGTAATCCCAGAACTACTGTCATAATCTTTAAGGGTTGTTGGAGGACAGGCGAAGTCTCAGCAGATTAGAGGAGGGCAGAAGTTCCCACCTTCAAAAATGGGGGACAAAGAAAACCTGAACAACTACTGACCAGTCAACTTGGACACTGATAGCAGAAAAGGTTCCAGAACAGATAATTAAATGTTCTGTTTGTGTTTTTTAACAGAATTACAAGCTTGGCAGATCAAGGAAGTACTATGGATGTGCTATACCTTGATTTCAGTAGCAAGGTCCTTCATAATATTTTTGGATTCAAACAGATGAAATGTGGGCTAAGGTGGGTTTGTAATTGGTTGATAGACTGAACCCAAAAAGTGCTCACTAATGCTTCCTTTTCATCTTGGAGAGAAATGATTAGTGCAGTGTCTCAGGGCTGGCCCAGTGTTTTTCAACATCTCTATAAATGAGTACTACATAAACAGGTATTAGGTACTCCTCTTGATTTGGTGTCATCTGAGGTTTGCAGTTTAGGGAGGGGCATTTAAAGGGCCTCAGTAAACTACAAACCCCAGAATTCCACAAGATGTTGAAAGTGGAATAATAGCATTATAACAGTGTGGTGCAGAAATGGCCTCCCTTAGCCTCAGGGAAGGCAATGGCAAACGCCCTCTGAACAAATCTTGCTAAGTAAACATCATGATAGGGTCACCTTAGGGTTGCCATAAATTGGAAATGAAGGCACACAACAACAACAAAGGCACACCACAACAACAAAGCTAATACCCCAGAGGACAGGATCAGAATTCAAAATTTACCTGACAGATAGGAGAGATGGTAGTAAAATGACTTTTTAAACAGGAATAAAAGGTACTATATTTAGGCAGGAAAAAATGAAATGCCCAACATAGGATGGATTATACCTGGCTTGAAAGCAATATATGTGAAAGAGAGCTAGGAGTCTTAGCGCAAGCTAAACATGGGTCTTACAGTGGGAAACAGCAGCCAAAAAACGCCAGTGTATTCTGATGCTGCATCGACAGGAATGTAGTGTACAGATCCAAATACGTAGTAGTACCGCTCTATTCTGCTTTGGTTAGACCTTGCCTAGGCTACTGGGTCCTGTTGTGGGCACCAGAGTTCTAGAAGGATATTAACAAGCTGAAACATGTCCCTAGGAGAGTGACTAAGATAATCCAAGGTCTGGAAGCCATGCCCTTTAAGGAACACCTTAGAGGGCATGGTTTCTTTAGAGAGCCTGGTGTCTTTAGCAGAGAGAAGATAAGATAGGTGTCATGATAGCCATCTTTAAATATCTGAAGGGATGTCACATAGAAAATGAAGTGAGCTTGTTTTGTTCTGCTTCAGAGACTAGAAAATGGACCAATGAATTCAAATTATAAGAAGAAAAATCCACCTAAACAGTAGTAAGAAGTTCTTGACTATAAGAGCTGTTTGAGAGTGGGGAAAAAAATCCTAAATAGCACTAAATACAATCCACAAGAAAAAATGGAGACATGTCTCAAAGTACTCAATAGATGGCTGCTTTCTTTTAGAAAAAGCCCAATCTGTTTTTTGGCCTATATATTTTTTATTGCCTTCTTCTGGGATGATTAGAAATGTGACCGCAGAAATTTCTGAAGCTGAGAATCTCATTCCATTTGCTGGACAAAAACCTTCTGATCCCATCCTTGTGCCGGTCAGGGTAAACGAGAGTAGCAACTGGAAAATAGCAAGAAAGCTGTCCATTTCCCAATCCTAACATCTTTGGATGTCTTTCCAAGTTTGGATGTCTTTCCATGTTCAAGTAGGACTATCTGGCAACAGGGCTGTTAAGTGTTAACAGCATCCTAAGGTGATATTTCAGAGACTTGGTTTGACATCTTGATGATTGGAATGAACTGGTGAGTTTATCCCTGGTCTGTCACACTTTTAACAAGGCCTATTAGATTTGATGATCCACACCATGAACATGAACAGCTGCTGTCCTTCTGAATCAAGTGGCTGCCTGCCACACTTCTGTGAGCAGAGAACATGCAACCCAAAAGGGGGGGAGGGAATCAAGAGAGGTCAGAGAGCCAAGGACCTGCCCGGTTAGACAGCAAAAAACTGCCATGCTGTTCCATTTTGTTTCCCTTACAGTGCATCCATCCATCCATCCATCTGTCTGTGTGTGTGCGCGCGTGTGCGTGCATGCGCATACACACACACATACACACGCATACATTTGTCAAAAGACAAAATAAGTATTTTCTAGCTCTGTTCCTCATACAGATCAGTAGCTGATGCAAAGTAAAATGCAGTTGTAGAGAAAGATGGAGCTCAGAATTTAATTTATTTGATCAATTTACATTTCTGTCAGGACAGAATTCATGGTTCCCTTGCTTCTCAACCAGCCAGCAAGGCAAATTTTCTTGAAATATAGTGCCTGGCCCAGTCGGCATCATGGCTGATTCAGGAATGTGAACAGGAGTTTCCCCAAACTAATCCAACATGCTAACCACCACAGTGCACTGGCTCTGAATACTCACCAACGGTTACATTTTTCATGCATAATGGGAAGAGGAAGGGCCATTAAAGAAACAAAATATGCATCCTGTGGGTTTAATTCAACACACTTTGGGGGTATTAAGTTTCTTTCAGAGAAAGGTCTGATGAGTCCTGTCAGTGCGTTTGGCAGACAGCAGAGGGGCATCTATTGATAGATCTCTGGCTGAAACAGTTTCTCATTCAAAATTATCTAACCACCAAAACAGCTAAAAAGGTTTTCTCTCACCTGAAATAAGGCTACTGACAACAAAAATTGAAGTGCTAATTTGGAGGGTGGACATGAACTTGGTTTGAATACCACTCCCAACTTCATAAGCAGTACACGTGCTTAAAAATGCTCAGTTCCTTAATTGCCACCAGCCTGAATTACTGTTTGCAACTGGTTTGGGCTCATGTCTCAGTGTTGTAGCAAAAAACAGGGTATGGCCATTTGCGCACGACACTCTTATAGCACGATGATTCCACTTTCAACTTCCTATGAAATCCTGGGGTTTGCAGTTTTGGGAGGGGCCAGCCAGCCCCTCCCGGAACTGCAAACGCCAGGATTCCATAGGAGGTTGAAAGTGGAATCATTGCGCTATAAGAGTGTCGTGCGGAAATGTTCTATATCTTGCAAGCCAGGTCTGCCTGTTCCTTAAACTATGTTGATCACATGGCATAGCTTCCTATTAGAAGACTTAACAGATTAAGATAACCTTGGGAGATTCTGCAAAAGCTAGCATCCCAGTTCATATGCCCTACCACTGCAGAATCCAGGGATTCAACCTGCTCCCAAATTAGCTGCAAAGTCACTTCCCCTCCTCTAAAGCAGAATACCTTGGAGATCTACACATTTCTAATTTCACACTCTTTAAAGGCCTTCACTTCAACACTCAGTCTCTGTGCATATCTTACAAACATCCCCAGGATGAATATGCAAGAGGCAGAAGAGACTGTCATGAGCCAGGCTGAGCGTGCTGCCGATTCAGACTTGGACTCTGATTTAGACTTGGACTCCCAGCTGGGGGAGGATCCCTTGGAGGGGCCTTCGGGAGAGGGGGCTCCTTCAGAGTCTAGGGAGGAATCTGCCAGCGACCCCACAGCTGTCCCGGGCACGGATCCCGAGCCAGTACCTGCAGCAGATGTTTCTGCCCCAGAGGCAGAGGCTAGTGCTTCTGACTCGACAGAGGCTGGTGTTTCTGACTCCAGCCCGGAGTTTGCAGCAGACCCTCCCCCCACGTTCTTCCAGAGGTGGCTGGAAAAGGGGGTGGTTTGGAGGTCTCAGCGCCTGCAGGAGAAGCGTCTGATGAACCGGCCCTGAAGTCTTGAGGGGCTCCAGCTGTGAGCTGGGCCAACAGACATTTGATCAGCCCCAGCTGGGCTAAAGACTGTGTATTTAAGACAGACGCTGTTGGAGTTGCGCACGGGGCAACAACCGTCTATCAACCGGGAATCTGCGTCCTGTGGCATGGGCTTTCTGTTCCAGGCTAAACCTTGTTGTTTGGGTTTGCTGCTGCTGGGACTTGGATGTTTGTTTTGGTGACGTAACCTCTTAATTTCTTAATTACTAAAGCCATAAACTCAGCTCCTGCCTCTGTGTCTGCTTAGCCGCCGCCTGACATTGACAGAGAGCCATACACACACTTTACAGTTTTTATTTGATATGCATATGCACACTCATACCGTTATCATTATTGACATAAGCTTTTGTTTAATCAAATGCAGGTGTGATGATGATATTACTATTGAGCAAATAGTGGGTCTAAAAGCCATAAATGGGAAGCCACGTTAAGGATTCCACAATATGTTTTAAATTCTTATTTGACTTCCATTTCAGATGGATTAAAGAAGTTTTTTTTTAATGCTTTGGTATGGAGGGGACTTTATTTACTCTTGCAATCTGCCTGGGAATACAGGCAATATCTAGGAATATGAGAGAGAGTTCAAGTCTCCTCTTGACTTATGGCAACCTTATTAATTTCATAGTGTTTTCCTATGTAAGGAGTATTCAGAGGTGGTTTTGCCAGTGTCTTCCTATGGAATATAGCCTATAGCACTTGGTACTTGTTGTGTTCTCCCATCCAAGTACTAATCAGGGCTGACGCTGCTTAGCTTCCAAGATCAGACAAGTTCTGGTGACTCACTGTATATATGATACAAGTGTGATTCCAGAGGTGATACAAGCTCACTGCCCCTACATATGTTACAGAGTAGGCCAGCATCCTGTTAGTTAGTCCCTATTGACTGTTGAGTCAATAGATAGGTAAATGTCATTGATTTCAGTGGGTCTACTCTAATCGGCACTAACAATAGGATTTAAATCAAAATTTATTTCAAAGCATCTGATGAAGTGGGCTGCAGTCCACAAAATCTTATCCTAGAAATTTCTTTTTCTCACTCTCCAAGATGTTCCATGATTCCTTTATATCATTTTGTGCTGAAATGGAATGAAACAATAACTCATTTCAACGCATGGCTGTGTCTTTGAACAGTAACTCATTTCAACACAACCTACGGCTGAGTAGGTTTGGAGTAGCCAAGTTCTGCCACTCCAGATACTGTTGGACCTCAAGTCCCATTGCCTGTGGTGAGGGTAGTGGAAATTGCAGTCCAACAACATCTGAAGGGAGACATGTCTGCCCCTGAAACAAGAACTAAAGGATAGAGCTGAGCAGGTTAGTGATTTAGGCGATTTCCACCCTGCACTGTTATAGTGCTATTATTCCACTTTCAACATCCTGTGGAATTCCTGGCTTTGTAGTTTACTGAGGCCAAAGAGCTCTCTGGCTGAGAATTTTAAATGCCTGTCCCTAAACTGAAAACCCATGGATTCCATAGGAGGGTGAAAGTGGAATAATAGCACTATGACAGTGTAGGGCAGAAATGGCCTTAATCTCTTAGAAAGGTATAAGTCACATCTGGAAACTACACATGGCTCTGGGGAAACTATTTCTGTGGGTGGGAAGGAACTTTGACTGACTTTATTTCACTTTAAGAATACATGAAAGCTCTGTCAGTTTGTCAGATCAGACTACTAGTTCACTTAAGTCCTGCTTCAGAAAATGGCTAAGCTGATGCCTTTTGAGAAGCCAAGAAGTAGGATATGAGAGGAAGACCTTCTTTCTCCCTCTTCCCCAGTTGCTGATTGTGAGCCCCTTATTTTAGAGTTAGGAGGCAGCCATCATGGGTAACAGACACAGCTGGCTTGTGCATTTGTCCAATCTAGGGATGGGCCAACCGAATCCTTGAATCCTTGAATCTTTGGCAGGGACTTGAGATTTGGGAATCCGAATCCCTGTGCCAAAATAGGCAAACTGAATCTTTCGAATACGCCATTCAAACAGTTTGTTGGAGACCGGGACATCTGAAAGACTGGGAGACCAGGACGGGATCCCACTCCTCACATGTTTCCCCATCCAACGTGGGCACGGGTGATTGGCTGGCAGACCGGTATAAAGCCTCGCACGCCCTGGAGGCTGCCATTTCTCCCTCCTGCTGCCTGTGCTCCTATTGCTGCCTCCCCCTGCTGCCACCTCCCTCTGCAAGGCAATTTTGGGATAGGGATTGGGAGGTAAGGGACAGAGGAGCAAAACTGAGTTTGTTTGGGGGTCTAGGAGCTTGTGGGAATGTCCCAGGGGGTTCCAAAGACTGCAAAAAGGGGTTCAGGGGTTCCATGCAAGCCATGCCAGCCATAACTTTCCCCTTCACCAGCTTTCTTTGGTCAGTTCTGGGACTAAGATTGTCATGATGCCACTTCCTCTCTTACTTTTTGTGCCTTGAATATATGAATACTTCAGTTAACCCGTTTTGAAGCTCCCTTTTAGAAAGTCTTTTTATGCCTCTCAACCCCTTTTCCTCTTTTTCCTCTATCTAGCTAGAAGTTTATAAGCAGCATTGCCATTGGAAGGGTTGCAAAGGAGAGCTGGAGAAACACAGACTTTTGGTCTTGTATTGCAGCAGCGTGTCTGTGGTAAACAATGAATGCCAAAAAACCTGAGCTGGGAAAGAATGGGATTCTATTCTAGCTGATTCTATAGGAGGAGTGTGTGTTGCCTACAACAAACAAGGCGAACAGTAGCTGCCTCCAGAATCATTTATTGAGCATGCATTAATCTGTATTATTTTTTGATTTGAGACTGGAGGGTAGGGATTGGGAATTGTTGAGACAGGCCTAGAGATTTGACTTGAGTGTCCCTTGCAGGACTTGAGGGTAGAGAATTGACTGGACTAGAGGCTTGTGTATGTGCGTGCGTGTGCGTGCGTGCGTGTGTGTGTGTTTAAGTGCTTTCTTTGTTGCAGGACTTGAGACTTGGCTCTTGAGACTGCAGGGTGCAGAACTGAGATTGGACTAGAGGCTGTTCGTTCGTGTGTTTTAAGTGCCTTCCTTGTTGCAGGACTTGAGACTTGACTGGAAGGTACAGTCTTCTTGAGATTTCAAGGACAGCTGAACATTTCTTTGCATTGCTCCCTTGCAAAGCTCTTTCAGACACAATTCTGGGGTTTGTAGTTTTACAAGGGGTCACAGCCTTCTCTGCCAAAGTGTGCTGGCGCATCATCAAACTACAAACCCCAGGATGCCAGAAGGAGCTATGCAAAGAAATGCCAGTTTTGACCTGGATTATCTCTGTACTGTAATATGTGGCCCTGTTTACACAGGTAGGAAACTGTGGGATTAATCCACATTTTCCTGCCTGTGTAGAAAGGGCCTTCGTGTCATTTTCAGTCTGGGGAGATCCTGAGGCAAAACTATGACCACTGTCCTGGCCAGATTTCTTCAGAGGGAGGTTTGCCTTTGCCTAGGCTTTTGCTAAGGCTGAGAGAGAGACAGAGAGTGTGTCTTGCTCAAGATTATCCTTCTTTCCCTTGCTTTTTAAATCCTTTTTAAAAAAAGAATTCGAAAGATTTGAGATTCGTGGGTTCCCAGAACCTTCCAGAAATTCAGATCTGGAAAATTCTGGATTCGTCCCATCCCTAGTCTAATCTCTTTTTACAGCTAGCACACTTGGTCTAGCCATCGTGCCACTTTGCAGAAGCAAATTCCTGGAGCTTAGAATTTTTGGAACTTTTTGGACTAAAACTTCATGATCTCTTGTGACCAATGGCTATGCTGAGAGAGAGTTTATAGAAACTGCATCATTTTCCAGAGCTTTTCAAACTCCATTGCTTAACTATTCACTGTGTGTAGAGGTCTGTTCTCTTATCAGTCCAGACTCTCCCACCAATCTTCTTCAGGGCTTGACCCTGAGCGTGGGAGAAGGAGACAAAAAGTTCTCTGCATTCCCATTCTCCACACTGATTATGTTTTTATTAACATATTTAAAAGGATTCTGAAGGTGCTAGCAGCCATCATTTCACTGTGAGTGATAAATTAACACTGCCAAACCCCAAAGAACAGATACTAGGTATTCCTAAGCATACAGTGTGTACAGAATACAGGATGTATAATCTGTAATCACTGATATATAGCACAATTTTTTGTTTTTATTAGTTTAGTGCACAGTAAAACTACTATGGAAATCAATATGTATTTGATAAAAAGGTTTTAAGTCCTCAACTGTGATGTAACTAGAAAACGATCCATTTCAGTGACTCTGTTTCCATCCTTTTTATAACATTAGCCCATAAAGCTTAAAATACATTAATAGAGGTTTTTTAGTGCATAATTTGAACAAATCTCCAGCTTGTTTCAATCTTTCTGATGACTGTATAAATCCTCAAATGCTAGTCACCAAATGCAAAGCTTGCAATGTTACTTCTTAAACTACATCTCACAAAACCCCCCCAGCATGATGACTGGGGGATTCTGGGAACTGTAGTCTAAAAATTAACTTTTCCAAGCTCTGTAAAATGACAACTGTTGCATCATGAGAAGATTCACAAACCAGATCAGGGGAGGAGGGTGCTCTTCACTGACATGTAGAAAGTGATGACCCCCTCAAATCTGGTTCCATCCCTGGCCAACTTTATACGCACGTACAGACAGAAATGCTAGCCAATATGGGTTACACTTGATATGTTTCCCCCATTGTTTGCTTTGTGTGTCAAACCATTTACATATAAAAGTGGAAGCATGGAGGAAAATTCCTCATCGGGCTGCTGATATATAACTCTATTTCAGTCAAACCACTTATGAGAATAACCCCAAAGTAGAGCAAGGTAATTCACACAAAAAAAATGCAGATCTGTTTGAAACACTGTTCAGTTGAAGTTTGCTTTAGCATGAGTAAGAAGTGTGAGGGCCTTGAATTTGCAAACCAACAATTTTATATACATACATTGTGAATATTGTGGTCTGGAATCCTCTACATGTAGAGGATAGATTCACCCTTTCAGGTTAGACAAAAATAGGGATGAGAGATGCTATTTATAGGCTGTTGCTT
Source organism: Cyclura pinguis (assembly GCA_030412105.1). Taxonomy (NCBI): domain Eukaryota; kingdom Metazoa; phylum Chordata; class Lepidosauria; order Squamata; family Iguanidae; genus Cyclura; species Cyclura pinguis. The sequence goes on along the minus strand of CM059601.1, from coordinate 263,655,732 downwards.
CAGAAAAAGAATTAGCTCAGCCTCCATGTTTACCTCCTCCCACCAAATACAAACATGGAGTGTTATGTCCTCTTGCAACCTGAAAAGAAACAAAGGCTAGATTTCTTAGCTTAGCGCTACTACAGAGGGTCCCACCTCAGGCCCAGATATTGTTGGACTTCAGCTCCCAGAAGGTTCAGATAACACAGCTAATGGTAAGGAGCCACAGTCCTTCAACACAGTCTTAGACTAGGTCAATCTGTTTGTCCATATAGTCCAGAGTTCTCTGCTTTGACCGACAGGAATAGCTTTCAAGAATCTTAGGCAGAGAGCGGTCTTCCCTATCCCCTGGTCTACCTTATTCTTGTGCCTGCAAAACAAATGCTCTACCACTGAGCTACAGTGTCTTGTCATGTTAATTGCCTGTCTTACTGCTATGAATTTTCAATCACAGCCTGAAAATGATGGCTCCCATAATCTGCCTGCCATCATGGCCAGTAGGTATGCTATCCAGGGAACACTGGGAATTATAGTATAAAACCTCCCTAACATTTCCAATCTTTGGCTTTAATGCACTGCCTAACTGTTAAGATTATGGGTCAATCTGCTATCCTCTGATACCAAGGAATGCTGCATTAGTGACTATAACAAAAATTCTTCTTAAATAGTTCCTTCCTTCCTTCCTATTTAGTATGTGTGTGCATCCCACCTCTGACTCATAATAATACACATGCATAGTGAGAACGAAACATTTTTATAATTTTTCTCCATTTAATACATTCCCCTGCAGAAAAGGGTGATTGACAGATGATGACAAACTGTAAGAGAGCTATTGGGGGAAAGAGCTGATGCTCTGCCTCAATTGATCTGGGATTTAAGTCTCTTCAAACAGGGAAGCTTGCTGGAATGATGAAAATACTTTACAAGAAATCAGCAGGAACCAGCCAAAGGCAAAAATAAACTAATCTATAAACTAGCAGCGAGATCACTGACTGCTCCATACTATGATCTAGTGACAAAATAAAATGGCTTGTGGGGTATACAGCTGAAAGTGGAAAGAAGATGGCCCTTTTGCAGGCTTAATGAAGCTTACCTTAGAAGAAAAAATGTGTTGATATTCAAGGAGGCAAAACTTGAATGAACATCAGATACCACTAGCTACTGTTTTGAACTATTTATGCAGAACAGTCTTCTTTCTTTCCTCTGGGATTCTACACCAGTTCAGAATTAACTATCCAAACTCAAAATCGCCATGAGCTTTAACTCAAGAGTAGCAAAACTTTCAGTCAAAGGACCAAATTCAATTTTGGAGAAGTTATCCAGGGCTTCATTCCAGTGGTGAACATGTCCCAAATACCTGCCTCTTTCAGCTTAATCCTCTTACTACCGGTGTCTAAGCCTGAGGAGAGGCATTTAAGCATTTCAGAATGAGGGAGAAAGGATGAAGGCCAAAATATCAGGAGATATGATGCAAAGTGCTACACAGGTAGAACTACAACATTCTGCCTTCTCTACCCTACAAACTCCATCTTTTACTTAGTGCAGCAATCCTATTGTGGCCATTTACTAGACAATGGACAGTGGGGGAGTGGAAGAAAAGTGTCCAGCTATGTTCCCATAGTTGGACACACAGTGCTGAGGTATTCTGCAGGACATCTGGGGAGAGTCTATAGGATGATGCCAGAGCTGTATCCTTTTATAAGAATGTAGCTGGACACTCCTTTGCTATTCCCCTGATCTCTTCTGGCCAATAAGAGAAGGGATGGGGGGCTGTAACAGCTAAAATGTGGGTTGAAAGACAGAATTTGGTCACTGAGTGATGTTTGTAGCAAATTCCAAGAAAGAGGACTTATGCATTCATGTCTACATCAGCATGCCCACCATGGAAAAGCTAGGAAAAGACCAAATGATAACATGACAGTGAGTCTAAGTCACAAGGAAGCCTAGAAGACCATGTTTGGTCTCAGAACCTAAAGTCCCCCACCCCTGCGTCAATGATGTAAAGATATTTTTGTGGGTGGGTTTATGTCAACATAGGTGTCATGCACTGCCTTGGAAACCCTGATGGTGAGGAGGAAGATTCTGAATCTGAGACAGAAGTTTCCCCAGAAGTTTGCTCAGTGGAAAATAACAACCAACAGTAGGGACCTGAACAGGAGGAACAAGGGTCAGAAGACAAAACAACACAAACTCCTACCTTATTGGAGAGCCAACACCAGAAAGTAGGTCTCAGCTGCTCAGTTCATTTAAGTAATAAAAGGGCTTTAATGAAGGAACACCTGTGGCAACATCATTAGACTATAAAAAAGCAAAAACTGGCTTATCTTTTCAGAGTTTGCAACTGATCTTTGTGGTGGTTGAAGTCCTGTGGATTCTTGAATCCTGACTCTTTTGGACCTCTGCTTATTTGATGCTGATTTGGATTTGTTTGCTTTGTGACTTTGCATTCTTGACTGGAACTTTGTTTGGACTACTCCTGGTCTTGCCTCTGTCAGTAAGCTCTGCCCTGCTGGTTTGCTAGTTGGATGACTGGTCCGCCTGGGACATGACAATATAAGCATCACTCTTCCATAGCTCTGCAACTTTTAAGTAAGTAGGCCTCCACTCTGCTTTCTTTTTCTTCTCCTTTTCTACTCTTCCCTTCTTATTTATTTTGTAACTATCTACGTTTCTATCCTATTTTTCTCCCAATATGCTCAAGGTGACAAACATTGCTCTTTCCCACTGTTATATATACATCTATTCTGTGAAGTAAGTCAGGACGAGAAAACATAACTGGGCCAAAGGCATTCAGTGAGTTTTGAAGTTCATTGAGGACTCTGTCCTTGAACTCCCAAGTTCCAGTCCAAAATGCTAACACAATTTCACACCAGCTCTCACTTGCATTCCTCTGTCTACAGCACTCCCTCTTTCCACTTTGCTTTTCTCCTCACCTTGAATCAGCCACCCATTCTTTCCTAGGGCCTTCTAGACTGCTCTCATGAAACAGCATGGAACCCACCCCTGTTTCTTTAGACTGAGGGACTGAAGGTCCTTGCCGCTTGTCAGCTAAATTGGATTCCGTCTCCTGTCCCATTATCATCTTCTGGCCATGCAGGCATCCAACTTACAGTGGTGGTGGTGGTGAATACAGGCACAGTTAACACCAACACTCCGCTTAAGCATTCTTAAGTATTAGGGATCTCAGGATATTTATAGGGGGATAATTAGCAGGCTTTTGGGTTATCTTTCAGACTATTTATTATATGCTCTCATAAATATACACTAGAGATACCAAAAGCAAATAACAATTGGGATTGTATGAATAAAATAATGAATTCAAAACATATACAATATGTAGAATCCTATACCTAAAACATATATACAGTAGTATACAAAACATATCCAACATATAAAATAATATAATCAAACATATATAATAAAAATAGATTTCCTGATAATACCCAGAAGAATCTTCTTCAAAGTATAAAGAATATTTACAGCAACCAGTTATGAGAGCAAACTTTTATCTCACTAATAAATAAACTGCCCCTATCATATAACAGGAGCAGTATTCTCACTAGCAAGGCCACTGCATAAGTAACACAATGATAGAATAACAATAATACATATAAGTAACACAATATCTAAATAGTAAGAAAGCACTAGTAAGTAAAGTAGCAAAGTAGTTTGAGTGTTGGACTATGACCCTGAAGATGTTTGTTTGCAGGTTTGATTCCCTGCTCAGTCATCGAAACCTTCTGGGTGACCTTGGGCACATCATACTCTCAGCCCCAGAAAACCCTGTGATAGATTCACCTTAGGTTTACCACAAGTCAGAAATGACTTGAACTCACACAACAATGAGTAAGTGAAGACAGAGCCCAGAGTTTATTTGGCTTGCCTGCTGCTTTCATTGGTAAGGCCATGAGTTGTATATGTTCGGTATTGCACCTAGGTTTTGATTATAGTATTCTATGTGTTGTATATGTTCTAAATATATTATGGTATTCTACTCATATGTCACTGTTTTTGGTTTTAGCTCCGTAGTGTTTTCCCTATTGTGATTCTTCACCAATACCTGTCTTTGTTGTTGGTGTTTCATAGATGTACACATGTATACATTCTCCTTAGGGGGAAACTCAGACTTGTTAATGTCTGGGTACTTGCTTTCATCACGTTACATCATGTTGTACACAAGGCATCATACATTCGTTGTATTACAATATATGGAAAATAAGATGTTACACTTTCAAAAGGATTGAACTTTTGTCTCTCTTCCTTTCCTTAACAGGTTAATAGTTAACACATAGAGGAACGTTGCCATCTTAAACAATGTAACTTTAGCCATTTATTCATCATCAAGTTCTTTCATACTTTTTATGGTGTCTTTCCATTAACACTATGTCCATTAAAACATCATACAAATTATCCCTTGTATCATAGCCATTTATATGCTCTCATCTGTTTATGGAACTATACACCTCTAAACAGGCATTTCTGAACACACAATTATCTAAGTTAATCTACCTGAGCATTGTTAAAGTTTACAGCATTCATGATGTTCATAAGCATCTTGATGGGCATCTATTACAATAACAATAGAATATATATCTATTTTAGCATAACTTAAGTGGTTTTTTTTTGTTTTGTTTTTTACCAGAACTATCTCTAAGCAGTTTATCAAGTAGGAATGGTGTAGCTGTTATCAAATAGTATTCTTTGTATGGTAAAGACTGTGAACAGTCTCAACTGCTAGCTCTGTCTTGTCTTCTTTTATTCTCTCTCTATCCTTGCTCTAGCTGTCAGCTGTCCAATCAAAATAAATCAAAAGGTGCTGCCTTTTCCTCCTTTATGACATGCAGTTAAAACAAAGATCTTTAGATATGGTGGTGCTCATGGTACAGTTGGAGTCTTTGGCTGCCTGACATCTTGATTCCATCCATCATAACCTCTGCTGGGAGGTTATTATTGGTCACATTTGCTCATATATCACATTGCTGTTAGCAATACAGAAGTTCTTATCCCTTATCTTATTTATATTCGAGTAGGCATTTTGTCCAGACTTAAGCTCATACTATGTTCTCAATAATACCAACACACGCTTTTCAATACAACTGGGTTCCTGCATTGTATCTTATACCCTATATGCTATACTGTATAGGTTATGTTCTGTACTTCATAGGTATATTCCCAGGCCTCAAAGTTGGCAACCAAAGAAGCCTGGCTTGCTACTCTAGGATCAGAACACATTAGTCAATAGCGCTTAATCCCACCTGTAACAGGCAGGTGATGGAGTCAATTATCACAAGAGGCTAATCTGACTGCTTGATCTACTATTGCTGACAAGGAGCTGAGAATTGCTGCTACAGAGGCCTTATCAGCGATATCACTGAATCCCTTAGCTGACTGGAGTATAAGAGAACTGCAATGGCAGAGTAACAAACGAGGTCTATGCAGAGTATGGGAATAATGATAATGATGTTCCCATTTTAGAAAAGCCTTTGGCTGCTTTCTCTGTGAAGAGCAAACAGTTAAAATTTCAGTCATGACCTGCTAAATCAGTTTGAACGAAGTTATTGGATTGTAATGTCTTTTCTTTGACTTAAATCTCCTTTTTTGTATATTAGACGAATGTGGAAAAATATTAAGACTCCTTTGTAAAAGAACTTAGGCTTTAGTTAGGAAAAGTTACTTTTTGGACTGCCAGAATCCCATGCTGTTTGGTAGATTCTGGGAGTTGTGTGTTAATGACATCTCAGGATTCCTCTGGTCTACAGATGTTCATATGCCAAAGATCCTTAACTGACGTATCAACATCCTTTTGTATGCAGATGACATAGAATCATAGAATCATAGAAATGTAGAGTTGGAAGAGACCACATGGGCCATGCAGTCCAACCCCCTGCCATGCAGGAACACCCTGAAAGCACTCCCGACAGATGGCCATCCAGCCTCTGCTTAAAAACCTCCAAAGAAGGAGACTCCACTCCACTCCGAGGCAGCATATTCCACTGCCAGACAGCCCTGACCGTCAGGAAGTTCTTCCTGAGGTTCAGGTGGAATCTCCTTTCCTGCAGCTTGAATCCATTGCTCCTTGTCCTGGTCTCTGGAGCAGCAGAAAACAAGCCCACTCCCTCCTCTACATGCCATCCCTTCAAATAGCTATCATGTCCCCTCTTAACCTTCTCTTCTGCAGACTAAACATACCCAGCTTTCTAAGTCTATCCTCATAGGGCATGTCTTCCAGGCCTCTCACCATTTTGGTCGCCCTCCTCTGGACCTGCTCCAGCTTGACCATGTCCGTCTTGAATTGGGGTGCCCAGAACTGGACACAGTATTCAAGATGAGGTCTAACCAAAGCAGAGTAGAGTGGTACCAGTACCTCCCTCGATCTAGACACCATACTCCTATTGATGCAGCCGAGAATTACATTGGCTTTGGTTCTAATGGTTCTAATGGGACATTCTCAAGTAGGCCTGAGAAGATTGATGGGGAAATTTGGTGCCTATTGTACCACTAACTCATTGAATATCAAAAATACAAATCCAAAGTGGTGGTTTCTGGAAAAAGACAGGTCAAACACAACTGGCACTTGGATGGGGAGCCCATAGAACAAATGGATTCTTTCTCGTATTTAGAAGAGGTTTTTACAGACACAGGGCCCTGGGTCAATCACTTCAAACAGAGTTCTATAAAGGCCACAATAAACTCTAAAATATTAACTAAATTACTTAGTTACAACCACCCAAGCTCTCTGCTTCCCATTTTAAAGGTCCACAAGGCAAAAATTGCACCAGTGTTAACCTATGTTGCTGAACTGTGGGGGCTGTCTAAAGCCCCTCTGTTTGAACAAAATCAAGTATGGTTCTTAAGAACAATCCTGAGGACTGACAGGAATACACCTGCAGCTGCAGTAAGGGCTGAAACAGGCATGCACCCCATATACAGTCTAACAGTAACCAAAGCTTTCAGCTACTGGTGGAAGATTCTCTCAATGGAATCTGACAGACTACTAAAAATGTGCCTCGAAGAACAGATGAGAACACTCCAACCCTCCTCATGGATCAGCCAACTTCTGCAAACCATCTCACACTTTGGTTTTTCAACACAATATCTACTTTCAGCTGGACATCAGGCCACAGTGATATTCAAACAATGAGTTTTAGATGTGAATGCCCAAACTGATATTGAGTCACTTGCAAACATCAGGTCGTTGAAATGGCTGGCTACAAATAAAACGTCCTCTCAAATAGAAAAATACTTGACAATGGGTTTGACTCAATGCCAAACTATAGCTCCTACTAGAGCAAGATTCGAGCAGCTACTCTATGGTTAAACACGGATGATTCCACCAAGTGCCATATTTTGAAAGAATATGCGTCTGTGGTACATCTGAAATAGAAGATATTGTGCATGTACTCTTTAACTGTCAATTATACGCCCCAGTAAGGGCCCAGTATCTATTGACATTATTTGATAGAACAAAATACTGGGACCCTATCAAACGACTATCTTATTTCCTTCAGGGTATTAACACTTATGTAGTCCTCAGAACTGCTAAGTTTATAGATAGGGCTGTTCAACTGAGAAAACAATTCATAGAACATATTGGGGTTGCATGCCAGGGTGATGAATTAATCTAAATACATACTGCCTCTATATTTTACTATTTTCGTCTTCTCTCAAGATAATATATTATTACAAGTATTGGTATTATTTATAGTCTTATATTATTCTTGTTATTTCAGCTTATCAGATTTTATCACATTTTATTGTATCTTACCTTATTTTAGCTTATTTTATTTCACTCCGTATTTTAGTTACTCACTTTACTATATTTTATAACATTTGATGTTATTTCTTTTGATATGGTCAGTTGACTAATCAATAAATTTATACTACTGGATTGTGGGAGTTGTAGTAGAAAATATTAACTTTGGAAAGCTTTTTTCTGTGTTCTAGTTTAGAACAAAGTGGAAAGACTGCCTCAAGAACAACGATGAAGGTTACATTCAAAATATCTAGCATTTGTTGCCCCGTTGCTGCTTTCAGAAAGCATACTGATTATTATACGGCTTCTTCGACCTCTTCCTAGTAATAATGACAGAGCATGAGAAGAGAGAGGTGGAAATTATGGTTCACTGCATAAGGAATGAAAGGGTGCTGGGAAAACGGTAAGGTGCTCTGCAAAGGCCTAAGCAAAATAGGGTTATTGCAAGTTTCAGAGGTGGAACATAGACTGCATAAGAGGTTCAACAGATTTAGAAGAATATCTGCTTAAAGAAGGAAAAAGAAAAATAAGACCACAGCTAGTACAATTACTACATACCCCACAACTGTCCTGCTTTGGCAAGGATAGTCCTCTTGTCATTCCCCTTTTTCAGTTGCTTTTAAAATATGTCAGTTTGTCTCTGCTTCTCTGAAAGCAGGAGGAGGAAAGAGAAACAGGGACATTTTAAAAGGAGTTGAGAAAGTGGGACGGCAGAGGATTAGCTGGGACTGTCCCTGCTGAACTAGGATAGATGGAGGGTTTTGGATGCCAGTTTGCAATGCACACTGGGGCAAGCTATATAGGCTTAAAATCACTGCGTCCACAGGCGTCTTTTTTGTTTGCGTGCAGGCCACAGCTGGTAATGGATCTCACTAAGTCCTAATGAGGAACTGCTGAGCAGGGGTTTTTTTTTGGATATGATATGGCATGGAGTGCAATGAAGCACTATGGTCCTCTTTGATCCTTGACTAATATGAGGAAAATGATAGACTTGGGGAGAGTCAAGTAGAAAGAAGCTAAGAGAAAGCGACTCTAGATTGAGACTAGAATATCTGAAAGACCACCATCTTCCTGCAATCTAAGCTTTTCAGCAGAGGCCCTGTTGCCATGGTAACTGAGGCAAATTTATCAAAACTTCATCTCTATTCCCCAGTCTGCTCCAAGTTTCCCTCGACCCAGTCCAGGAGTTCTATTTATTTCCTCAATTCAGAACTTAAAAAGTTATTTTTAAAAAGTATTTTGTTTTTGTTAGATTTTAAAAATGATTTACGGTCAGCCCCACACAATTTGCGTGCTTGACTTTCATGGATTTGGTTATTTGCAAGTTTCTCCAACCCATGTCCCCACCCTCACCTCAGGCACTCCTTTTTCTTGGGGAAACTTCTCTCTCAGCAGCTCTGATCAGGCCTTGTATCCCTTTAAAAACCAGCCTCGGTCCTTCCTCTTCCTCCGCCAGGTAAGGATGGCTTACAGCCCCCCTTCCCAGCATCACAAACCTTCTCCTGATGCTCCCTTGCCAACATCCAAGGAAGGAGGCGACCAAGAGTGAGGAGGTATAGGACCACCACGCCAATCCACACCGTTTCTCTTTCCTTTCCCTGGCCTTGGTTTGGACCGTGGGTGGCTGTTCCCCCACACCATGCCTTGGTCTCATTCCCCCCCTTTTGATAGTTGTATTTTTTCCCCACTTTTGCAGGGGACCTGCATCCCTAACTCTAGAGAATGCGGGAGGCTGATTGTAATACCAAAATTTACGACAATGTTTGTAATATGTTTTTGTACTACTCATTACTTTTCCATTCCTTTTTTTAAATCTTAGGATTGATAAGAAAATGGTATGAAACTTCAAAAATTCCATTCAAAATGTCTCATAAAATGGGATTTTAAAGTAACTGTAAAACATTACTTGTTGCTCCAAACACCAAGTAATAATTGTTCCTACTCATTAAGTTACTTTGGAAATATAACTTTTCAATGTCTCAATTGCCACAACTGCCCCCAATTGAGTATTTTGAATTTCTGCTTGAACTTGCCTAAATTTAGGAAGCCTAATTCTGCAACCAACTTCTCCTTGCTTGTGAAATCTTAAAATAGCAATAGTCGTTATGTGCCTTCTAGTTTGATTGATTGATTGATTAATTAATATTCCTCTTTCTTCCCATGAAGGATCCAAAGACACTCACACCCTACATTAAAAAAATACGTAGCTAAAAATAGTCCAAAATACAAAAAATAAAAAGCACTATTAAATACAAGCCACTTAAAGCATAAGTTTAAATGGTTAAAAGCAGATTAAAACTCACCCATTGCACTACCCCAACGAACTAAAAAATGAAGGCCTATTTAAACAGAGATCTCTTGGCCTGCCGACAACAGGATTGCAGGGAGGTGGCCAACTGAGCCTCCCTTGGTGGAAAGTTTCAGAGCCTTGGAGCAGCCGTTGAGAATATTCTCTGGTGGGTCCTCACCAGCCATACCATGAACATGGTTGGAGTGAGAGAAATCCCTCCCATGAAGAACTTAAAATCTGGATAGGCTCATATAAGAAGATATAGTCTTTCAAATAATTGGACCTAAGCTGTATAGGGCTTTATAGGTCATAACTGGCACTTTGAATTCAGTCCAGAAATGGACTGGTAGCCAGTGAAGCTGTTTCAGCAAGGGAGTTATATTTTCACTATAACCAGCCCCAGTTAGCAGTCTAGCCACAGCATTTTGAATCTGCTGAAATTTCTGAACAGGTTCCAAGGCAGCCCCATGTAGGGTGTGTTACAGTAATCCAAATGGGATGCAATCAAGGTGTGTGTTACCGTGACCAAGTCTGACATGTCAAGGAGCAGGCATAGCTGGTTTTTATGGTGCAAATATACTCCTGGCCACTGCCAAACCCGGGCTCTCAGGCTCAGGGTTGACTCCAAGAGTACGCCTAAGCTATTGAACCTAAGCAGGGGAATGTTACTCCATCCAGCACAGGTTGAATCCCTGTTCTCTGATCTCCCTTCCAGCTTTCCAGAGGCTCCTCTGTCTAGTCTGGATTAAGCCTCAATTTGTTCACCTTCATCCAGTCCATTATCAACATCAGACATTGGTTTAGTACTGAAGCAACTTCCTCGGAGTCAGATGGAAAAGAGAGGTAGAGTTGGGCATTGTCAGCATACTGATGACACCAAACCTGAAAGCTCCAGACAACCTCTTCCAGCAGGTTAATGTAGGTGTGTCAAACAGCAGTTTTCATGCAGGGTTTCAAGCAGGAATCGCACAACACCACCTTCTAAGTGTCCCCCACCAGGAAGGCCTGAAGCCACTGTAAAACAGTACCTCTTATTTCCATCCCGGAAAAGTGACCCAGAGGGATACCATGGTAGAGGGTACTGAAAGCTGCTGAGATGTCCAGCAACAGTCCAGTTCCCTACATAGGTCATCCATCAAGGTGACCAAAACTGTCTTTGTCCTCTAACCAAGCCTGACTCCTACTTTTGCAAAATAGGATCGTCAGAGTGAAAACTGGAAGGTGCTCCTATATCTTTAATGGTTTTGTAGAAGCAGTAATTTGTTACCTTGTTCCATAACAAGCAACACCTGCTGAAATTCCCTTTCTATCCAACCATTCAAAATACTTTCTGTTTTCCATTTTCCTTTCTATTTTTTAGTCTGGCAACGCCACCTATTTTTTATCTCACAAATGATGAAAGAAGTCCTAATGGCAAAATCAATGGGAAGAGTTCAGGACATTTTTAGTACTGGTTTGACCAATCAACTGTAATACCTCAGAGGGAGACCAAACAAAAAGGCTAAAGGACAATCACACCAGAGATTGATGAAAAGATATACAAATATAATTGATTGAATTTTAATAGGCAAAGTAAAACTAGCTGTTATAATTTTATTACCTTTGTTTATTAGTGTTGTTATTTTTATGAGCTTTCAGGTCAACTCCATCTTATGGCAACCCTATCCTAGGGTTTTCTTGGTGAGATTTATTCAAGACAGGTTTGCTATTTCTCTCTGTGGATGAGAGAATGTGACTTGCCCACAATCAACCATCGGTTTCCATGGCTGTGTGAGGATTGAAACCTGATCTCCCAGATTCCTAGTCCAAGACTGAAACTATTAGCCAATGCTGGCTTTCTATTCATTAATGTAGTTCCCTAGATAATGTTTCTTGATTGTATGTAGTTACATTCTGTCCTTCTCCTGCCTGATGTGGGGCCCAAAGTGGCTAACAGTTAAATCTCTACCACATGTACATTGATAGCATTTAAACCTCTACATTGGTGGTTCCAATTAAAAACTGAAAATTGTCCTAACATCTGTTTTTTTAAAAAAACATCGATAAAAATCTGAACAAAGAGTTTTGGAACATGATGAACACTTGCAGAAGATTTTTTTCAGAGCTGATAAAATGTAGCTAATCATTAATGCCATTAAAATTGCTGTATTGATCCAGGTGTCAGGAAAATAAATTGGCTAGAGGCTCACATGATACAAGGCTATTGATTCCATGGACGTTGAAGAGATGGATGCTTTCATCATCAATAGTGTGTTTATACTTTAATTGATATAATCTGTGATTTAATTATAGGGCTGCTGGGTTGCTGGAGGGGACAATATTTTATTTTTGTTGTTGATGAGTACTCTGAAGCACAAAGTCATATAGCTGTGAATCATTAAACTTGGCAAAAGTATAGTTTCTGCTCTTCTCTGAAAGACCTCTGTGGCACTCTTCATTAAACTACCCAGAGACAAAATATAAAATTGGAAAGCTCATCTGTGCTGCTTCTAAGATGAGCAAACTTGTGATGCTCTTTTCCGTTCAGGAAAATGTTGTTGTTGCTGTGTGTCTTCAAGTTGTTTCCATCTTCAGGTGACCCCTTGTGAGTCAGGACGGTGTAGTGGTTTGAGCATTGGACTACCACCCTGGAGACCAGGCTTCAATTCCCCTTTCAGCCATGGAAACTCATTGGGTGATCTTGAGGGTGTCATATACTTTCAGCCCCAGAAAACCTCGTGATAGGTTCATCTTAGGATTACCATAATTTGGAAGCAGCTTGATGGTACACAACAACAACAAGGCAAACCTATCGTGGATGTTTCTGGGGCTAACTATGTATGAAGTGCTCAAGATATCCCAGTGGGTATCCATGGCCAAGCAGGAAATTGAACCCTGCTCTCCAGGGTTGGAGTCCAACCCTCAAACCACTATACTACACTAGCTCTCAGAAAATGATTACCCAAGACTAAAGTTTCCAGGATCTCTTGGTTAGCTTGATCATGGATGATACTGGCTTGGGATTTTGTAGTCTAAGAACAGAGCTTGGATTAAGACTCTTGGAGACCAGAATTTGAATCCCTGCTCAGCCATGGAAACCCCCTGGGTGACCTTGGACTAGTCACATTCTCTCAGCCTCAGAGGAAGGCAATGGCAAACCTCCTTTGAACAAATCTTACCAAGAAAACCACATAATAGGTTCACCTTAGGGTTGTCATAAGTGAGCAGTGACTTGAGGACATAACATCAAGACAATCAAAAAGTTTCACTATTAAGTTTACTAAATCACCACGTCACCTGGATGTATCAAGGATATCTTCTCTAGAGGCTAGACCTTTTGGAAAGAATCACATACATCGCTCCTTCTAACTGCAAACTCAGGTGCCGGCTTCTTAACCAACATGGGGATAGTGAAAAAACAAGCAGGAAGTATCAGCTTGTTTTCAAAATTATTTTTAAAATAAGCATTATACTGAAACAGTGCTATTATACTATAGTGATAATATTATGGGGTATAACACTATAATGCTACTTTAAAAGGATTAATACTCTGAAGATTTGGGGTACCATCAATATGCAAATGAAGCCCATCACTACGGCACTTTTCCATTTCAATCCAAGGAAGTTGTTTTGTTCCTAAACTAATGCCTGTCATCTGTAATGGACTGGATGAGGCTGAACACGTTGAAACTCAAGTCATATAAGACAGAGGTGCTCCTGCTCAGTCAAAAGGCAGCTCATGGAATCAGCATTTAGTTTTGTGCTGGATGGAGTTACATTTCCTCTGAAGATGCAGATTCACATTTGACTGTGTTTCTGGATTCAACCCTAAGCCTGGAGACTCGCATCTTAGGTCATTTCCCCACTACACTGTTATAGTGCTATTATTCCACTTTCAACATCCTGTGAAATTCTGGGATTTGTAGTTTACTGAGGCCAAAGAGCCCTCTGGCTGAGAATTCTAAATGCCCCTCCCTAAACTGCAAGCCCCAGGACTCCATAGGATGTTGAAAATGGAATAATAGCATTATAACAGTGTAGTATGGAAATGGCCTTAATACTACTACTGCTTCTGCTATTAATAATGATAATAATACAGTTAGGGGTATATGAATTTTTTAAAAAACATTTTTAGTTCTAGCTGTTAACTGCTGTGTTAAAATGGCAGCTGATAAAAAGCAGTTTTTTAAAAAAATAATGTTTAAAACATAATATTACAATATTGCATGATAGGGCAGAACATTCTTGCATCTAAGTGCTATTGCATTACTATTTTTTCATTCAAAATATTACAGCCAAAAAAGTGCCTAATCATAACTTTAAAAACTGTTTAAAAATAAACGAGTGGTATAAATGGTGGCCACCACAAAGGTTATTTTGAATATGTGCTGAGCTATGATTAGTTCATATGCCTGAAAGGCATCAATTCCTGCCCACTTTAAAATAAGAGCAGCACTAAAAGGCAGCTATACCTGTGTAGAGATGAGGAAAAAGTCTTCTGTGGTCAGTCATCTGTGGGAATGAATCCATCCTAGCAAATACATTTTTGCCACAGTATTACCCAAGCAGTTTTTATCCCTAGCTTGCCTGGTACATCTTTGATTTTTAAAAGGGAAGAAGGAAAAAAAAATTTCAAAAATTGTGAAGCTGTGGTCTCAGGAAAAAAAAATAATAAAGTACAACTGTTCCAGGTTTGCAAAACAAACAAACAAACAAAAAAACCCAAAAATGTTGCGTGGCTTCAAGTTGTTTCTGACTTACAGAGACCCTAAGATGAACTCAACACAGGGTTTTCTTGGCAAGATTTGTTCAGAGTGGGGTTTGTCTTTGCCTTCCTTGGAGACAGTGTGACTTACCCAAGGTCATCCAGTGGGTTTCCATGTCTGAGCAGGGTTTGAACTCTGGTCCCCAGTCATGGTCCAGTGTTCAAACCACTACGTCACACTGGTTTTTATTTTCATATTTGTTTTGCAGTAAGTCAAAGAATGTATGAAAACAACTACTTGCTACACAGAAACATAGAGCAGTGAGCCTGTAGGACTTTAGCGCAGCTATTGAAGACAGAGTGTCTTTGAGGTGTGTCATTCACAGGGTCACCATAAGGCAAAGCCAACTAGATGACAATTAACAACAACAACAACGACAACAACAACAACAACAAGCTGTTACAATATCAGTCTTTTTGTCTTGTTGATGAAGTGTGGCTTCGGTTGCTCCCATTTGGCATTCTCTTAGGCATCACTGGTTGTGAAATTTGCTGTTTTTGATATATTTCAGTTTCATATTATTCAGCCATACTTTGTTACCAGGTATGGTCTCAGAGCACGTGTTATGAACTCATCCATTTCATCTAATCTTTGTGTCAATCAGCAATTAAAACCAGACACTTGAAAATTTGCATTTATTTTTTGTATACTGTTTCCCCTAATATACATATTTTTGTATGCAGTTTTTGAGCTGACAGCTGCATCTAAAAATCTGGGGAAGTGTCAAGATTGAAAGAAGATTGCTTTCCAATCTTCCTATTAGTCCAAGGTGTCTGATATGGGTTAGTTTGCTTAAAATATGAGACAACTGAAACTCCCCCTCATCCCACAATGTAAAAAAATCTCTCCATTCATGCAGGGGGGAAAAAAAACAGGCCACACAGCCTCTAGATAAGATTGTGAACTAAAATTGATTCAGAACTAAAAACCATCTCCTTCCCCGTTATTATGAGCAGTATTCTATGAAAACGCTTGTCTGTTCCTGAGTGCATTACCTCCTTTGTCGTGTTCCAAGTCCTGAGTTTTGTTCCTAAGTGATTGCAGGAAAAGTGTCACTAGATCTTTGTGTAGGTCATTTACCCTCCTTTTCTTCTTAAATGTCGCACTTAATCTTTGACATGCCTACCTCTGGAGGGACTCTGACAGATGATGTGCAAATCAAGAGCTGATAAATACACACTGGCTGGAATCTGGTTGGAGACTTATGCCTTTGTCAGTGGACCGAGGTCTATGGGAATTGGATGGTTCTTAAAAGTCTGTATCCAGTACTGGGCTGGCAAAATCAGTGATGCACATTGGTCCTGTTGAGCGTTGGTTCTGTTGTGCTTGGGGACACTGATTATGGAATACTGATGTGCATTGTGACACTCTTGCTGATGTCCTGTTACACATCTTGGCAATTCACTAACATGGTTTCTGAGAGCCTTTGCTATGTAGCAAAGCATGCATAAAGCTATGTAATATAAACCAGGATAGAGGATTCTGGCCATCACCACCAGTATGTATGCATGTGTCTTCAAGTTGCCTGTTGACTTATGGAGACCCCCTGAACTTCATAGGCTTTTCCTAGGCAAGGTATATTCAAAGGTGGTTTGCCATTGCCTTCCTCTGAAAAGTAGCCTACAGCACCGGGTATTCTTTGGCAGCATTAACCACAGCTGATCCTGATTAGCTTCCAAGATCAGATAGGATCTGGTGTCTCAGGGTATTTAGGCTTTTCAATATCATCCGAGTTTCCAGATTTCTGGCAAATGAAATGAAATACTACATTGTAATGTCTCTGCATTTTTCACTTTTACAAAAGCAATGTACTGCTAAGAGTTCTTTGAACATCCCACAAGGGTCCACAAGGGACCACATGGTCTTTGCTGCATGTTTTTATACTGTCAGGGGAGGATGGTTATTACTGCTGTGAAGATTCTGACCTTTCTTTTCCTCTTACATTTATTGATACCAGCAGTACCAGTTCTACTTGGTTTCCTTATAATTGTTTTCTGGTTCTCTCTTGGTTTTTAGATTAGCTCAATCTAGGGTTCCCAGATCTCAGGGTCTGGCATCTCTTCTCCAGTGCTCAAAGCAAGAGGAGGAAATCTCAAGGCAAGAGTGCTGCCTTGAAAAGATTTATTTTTTTAACTGTGTACTGCTGGCTTCTATTGCTGTAGGCTGCTTGAATCAGCTACTAAAAATTTTCCATGGGATCTGTCTGATCACATCTTCCTTTTCTCAAAATTTCTCACACAACAGCCAGCACCAGGACATCCTGGAAAAGAGTGGTCAGTACAGGGAAATGGGCAGTGCAACAACAGGGCAGTTGCACTGTCTGCTAACTTTCCAAATAGTATTCCCACTTCTCCCACACCAACTTAAATGGTTCACACCAATTTCCTATTTTAGTCTGAGAAGCATGTGCTTAATGCATTCCCCTAAATGACATTAGCTGGATCCACACCAATGACATCATGAGAGGGTACTGAGCATAACATCACCAGAGGACATCCCTTGTTCTTAAGTTTTGGCCCTTAAATCTCAGGACTTAGGATGTTTCTCATCTGGCAGCCCTAATTCTTGCTGGTTGGTTCATTTCATTTCATGTATGTGTTTATTTAATTTTCTCCCTGTATGGGATCCAAGGCAACTCATAACATGACCAAGGTGGCTCACAGTAAGATTTTGGTCAGGGGCGAGCAGTACGTAGGTGTTAGAAGGCAACATTTTTTTGTCAAGGGCCTTGAAGGGCTCCATCCCATGCAGTAAAGAAGTCCAGGGTCATTTCTGCACTACTCTGTTATAGTACTACTATTCCACTGTATTCCATTTATCATTCCATTACTTTGAGGCCCCTCCCTAAACTGCAAACCCCAGGATTCCATAGGATGTTGAAAGTGGAAAAATAGCACTATAACAGACTAGTGCAGAAATGGCCCAAGTCTGAGCTGTCTTATCTTCAGGAGCGACCATTTTTAAACACAGTGAACTGGAAGTCAACTTCCCATTCAGTTCCTGCTTTTAAAACAGCTAAGAAACAAAACCACACATTTTGGCCCCCTCAAATTTAGACATTTTTATCATAATTTTTGTGAGCACTGGTAAAAGTGCTACTTAAGGAGCATCCTATGTCTTGAAATTTCAGGGACTTGTGACGTGATGGGCATGAACCCCAATGATGTGATGTCATTGGGCATGAAACATTATGACCCTGGTGATGTCACTAAGCATGAGACATTAACACATCCTGTAGTACCATAGTCAGTGACTCCTGAGGCCATAAATATTGAGATAGTTCAGTATTTCGCTCCACTGGCTACACTCTACCTCCTGCTGGTCCTAGTTCTAGCTGTAGTCTCAGATATGTGTGGAGGCTTGTTACTGCCCTGGCTAGTCTGAGCTTTGGGGATATTAAAAGATATCCTCTTGATATCATAATTCGGTTTCACTTCTCTATTCCTCTCCATGTGCTTGCAAGGCCACCAGACAAGCACGTAAACAAGCTCAGCCGTTAATAGCCTTAATATTCAAACTACAATACAGGCAGGCCAGAAATAGCTGACTCACTGCTTTAGGAGACCTCCAGGCAAGTACTCTAATTAAGTATGCACGCCACTTACAAAAGAGCCTCTGCCCTGCGATGGCAGCTTGATGGGTAACCTATACAATACCCTAGTACTCTGTGTTTGCATACTGGCTACTCTATTGAGAACTGCTACGATAACTCAGTCATTCAGATTCTGACCTTTCGGAGGCTTTGTCTCCAACTCCAAATCTATTGTTTTCCCCCAAGTACGGCATAGCCTGCAGTCACAATTCTCCTTATAAAAACCCTTGATTCCGAGACCTTCCTTGGATCACTCCCGAGTTTCATCCCGCCTTGCTACCGCTTTGCTTGGCGAACCTCCCCTCAGCTCCATGTGCTGAGTTACATTGCACCCCAGCCTCGCTCTCTATTTTTCTGGGCTTCAGGACAGGTGAAGTATCACCCAAACCAGCAATCCCTCTAAAAATCCCTCTATACCATTCCAACCTTTATTTTCTTTAGTTATCTTGTATGAGTGTGTCGCATACGCTGTTTTGCTTGTATTTAATAAACATCATTTATTATTTCAGCTTCTGTGTTCTCCTTGACTTGACCCGACCCCATAGACATAGGTTCAGGATCTCGCTACGTTACCCTGCCTCTCATAACGTTAAGCAGTGCTCTGAGCTAATTTTCCCCAACTTTAGTTGAGCACATTTTGGTGTCCCTCCCGGGACCCCCAGTTCACAGGGTAACAGAGTGGTGGAGAATGCGGGCAACCCTGGTACCCCTAATTTGAGAAGGAGTCACGAACCTCCTCAAATAAGGCCGATACTGACTTAGGTGACAGTCGGTCAAGTCGTTAGAGCACTGTTAGGCAGGAACACGTGTGTGTGGAGTCTGTGCATTTGAGCTCTAGAGCTATTCTATCTGGGTGGAAATCTGTTCCCCTTTCTTGCTTGGTTTGCGTATGTCAGCCGCCCCGGCGTGGTCACTAGCACTAGGCAGTGAACCATTGTCCGATAGCAAGGGGTGTGCACAAGCTGTCCTGGGAATCACATCCCTAACTTGGGGTCTATCGTGGGCTGGGATCCAAAGTGTTAGAGTGTTAGCACGGTAGGAACAGTCTACACTCATCCAACACCATAGTGGCAAGGCAAAATAGCACTTAGGGAAGAAATTCCCCCTCTTAGAGTAGTATACGGGTGCGCCCTGTCCTTGTTAGGAGTTAGAGTACAGGTGCGTCCCATCAGTTGTTGTTGTCAGGTAGCTTTCAGAGTGCGGGTGCATCCTGCTAGTAGTGTGAAAAGCGTGGGTGCGTCCCGCTGTGTAATTTCGGGTGTGTCCCGAGTGGCTAGCCGACTAGGTGCGGGTGGTGATTCCCGACCTAGCCTAGGGTTTAGAGGTTTAGCCCGTGGTAGAGGAAGGTATCCCTCACCCAGAAAACCAGTTAGGGATGGTTCGGTTTTGGTTCCTTGCCCCTTTTCCCCTGCTGCTTGGCCAGGCGGTGCTGTAAGTTCCACTGGGTTCCTTTCCCCCCTTCAGGCAGGCGGAGTACTCCTGAGGGTTCCCTGGGTCTAGGTGACCTCCCTGTCCCTGAACCGTTTCCTCATCCTTTGGTCCCGAGTGCTGTCGAGGTGGAAAACCGGGCTTGAGAGTACCAATGTGACTTTGTTTGGGCAGGCTGGAGATAGGTTCCCATCCCTCTTTCCTAGAGAAGTTCCGCAGAGTTCATTTCCCTACAGTCCCTCAGGGGTCTAGGTGATCCTTCCCGTCACTCCAGTTCCTGGTCTCATTTGTAGTTTGTAGTTTGTGTCAGAGAAAGTTGTGGTTTGTGTGGAAGAGAGTAGCAAGGTCACCATCAAGGATCTCATGTTGGAGGAAGAGGTCCGAGGTAAACTAGAAAGGTGGGTGTTGAGTAAGGGGAAATGCCCCGGAGGGACACCATCTTCCAGACGGCTGATCCCTTTACCACACTCTGGGAAGCGTATACCCTGGCTCTTAAATCAAAGAATCTTTGCGGGCCGTCTAAGGATGCTTTGGCCACTTGGGGACTTTGGCTTACAGCCAGAGATGCTAGTAGTGCCCTGGTAGAGACCAGAGAGAAGTTGGCGAGTGTAGAGAAAGAGAATGCCCGGCTTCAAGCCGAGGTCGAGACATTGCGTGCGGACAAAGTAACTTTTGCGTCCGTAGCACAGGCGTCCACCCAGAAGCTGAATAACATCACAGTAGTGGCACAAACATGGGAAGAGAAAGCCCACGCCTTAGAGACTGAGCTGGATCATGCCCGGTCTGTGGCCAAGTTTATGGTGGGGCAAGTGAGGGAACAGCAGGAGGCTGTTGGCCATGTAGCTTGCCAGAAACAGATAGCTGTGCTGGAGAGCCAGCTCCAAACGCGCAAAGCCTTAATTTCGGCTGTGTGCCCGGAGCTGCTTCCAATGTTTGCGGAGGACTTTTCTGGGGAGGCACTGCCCGAGGATGCTCAGGCAACTGTTCCCCACAATCCAGACTGGAGTGACCTTAGGGTCCCAGTCCACCCGGTAGAGACTAGGTCCATGACTAGATGGACCACCCCCCTTGGAGAAGGCAGTTCTGAGAGGCAAGAGATGCAGGAGATGCAGGTCGCCGAGACTAGGGTCCCCTGGCGTGCTACTGAGGCCAAAGCAATTGCAGCCCAGCTGGGTCCTTTAAACCGGTCCACTGGGATCATGTGGGTAAACGCGGTGATACATTCTCACCCGACAGCCAATGGTCAGGACCTGACTCAACTGGCTCGGCATTGTATGTCCCCCTCCGAGCTTCCTACTCTTGAATCGGCTGTGGCGGCTCGAGGCCTGGTTAGGCTCGAGGCACACGACTGGATGAGAGAGGTAGTGAGGATTTTGTGGCCCGGACAGAGTGCAGCTGTGCTCTGTGTCATGGAGCAACAGGGTCCTCGTGAGAACCCTGAGGCTTACGTGGCACGGAAGGAGCTCGTTGCCATTCTGGCCAAGAAGGTCCCCTTGACGCCCTGTGGATATGACTTTGACCATCTCGAATTCAAGACACTCCTGTACGGAGGTCTTAATCACGAGACCAAGATGGCTTTAGGTTTGGTGGATCCAGCCACCACTAACTGGGAGGAGTTTGGGAACAACCTCCGACGGGTCTCCGACCTGCTGCGCGAGGCAGGATCCCTTAAACTTCCCACTAAGGCACATAGAAAGGAACCCGGGAATTGGGAACCCATATCTGAGGTCAGATACTCGAATTATGGGCCCCATTCCCAGCATAGGAAAACGGCTCAGAATTCCATTCCGCGAGGGAATTGGAACTCGCGACCGCCACCCAGACAGGACAACAGGCAGTGGCAGGGAAGAGATTTCCGCAGCCAGCCCGGCAAGGCAGGAAGTCCCCCACAGCAGCCCACTGCCCCCAAACAGCTCTCTGACTCGGGCTCTCCCCGGGAGACGTCTGGTGGGTACAATCCCACGGCCCAGATGTACTCCTCGGACAGAGTAAGGGTCTGGGGCACGCTCAGAAGGTTCGGGCTGGACATGAGCCAGTTCGACAAGCGGCCAACATCGGAGCTTTTGGAAGCTCTAGATAAGCAGCTTCAGGTGGGAAGTAAACAGCCGGTCCAGGCCATGACTGACGGCCCACCTCTGGCTGGATACTACCCTAACCTGGACCTGCAAGCATAGGGGTGCCCTTGGTGCAGGAAGCTTCCGCGCAACGTTGTGGCTAGGTTGAAGCCAGACAGGGTTCAGGATCTTGCTACGTTACCCTGCCTCTCGTAACGTTAAGCAGTGCTCTGAGCTAATTTTTCCCAACTTTTGTTGAGCACATTTTGGTGTTCCTCCCAGGACCCCCAGTTCACAGGGTAACAAGCTTGTGATGGCCCCTTTGAGAGTATACAGCAGCCACTCCAAAGCAGCCTACAGCAGTGAGGTCTAGTAGCACTCAGGGAATTTTTTTCCCGTATGGCAGTGTTCTTACTTTGAGATCTCACCCTGAAATTCCTTCACATGGCTTGAAGACTGGAGGAGAGGGGCCAGGCACTGAGGCTCAGAACCAGGCACTGAGACCTTGGAATCCTAGGTGATGAGGAGTGCTGGAGGCCTGAAAAACACCCTTGTGGTGGGAAAGCTATATGTTCTTCCTAGGCTGCACCTTCTCCACTCTTCGGCAGGAAATGGGAACATCATGGTTGAGATGCTGAACGTACCCAATTCAAAAGCCTTTTCAGACTGGTGCTATGAATTCACCTGGTCACCTTAGCCCAGAAGGAGATGTTAGTTAGTCTAGGGAAGGCTGAGAATTTCATTTCATCTTTTACTTTTTCTAGCATAAATTTCCCCACATTTCTTCATATTTGCAATAGAATGAACTGGAGAATTTGCAGATGGGGCAGATGGGAGCAGAATTTGGTTTCAGTTTAGTTTTGAAGAATTTGCTAATAGCTGAAAAATTCTTCATATGTAGGAAAGAAAGAACTTAAGGTTTAAGAAATTCAAATGTGCGAGAGACTGAAACTGGGAGAGACTGAAATTCCCTCATGCCTCAGTTAAGCAGGAAAGCAGAGTTTTGTACATTCTCCATGCCCTGGGTTATAACCTCTGAAGATGCCTGAGTATGTGGTATGATGTTAATTGTGCTATGTGTTTTCCTGCCCCATCTCTTCCACTTCATTGTGATGACACTTCATACCAGTAATATATTTAAGTCTTTTACTCCAAGTCTCAAGTCTCTACCTTGAAGTCTCAAGTCTGGAAGCCAACTTTATACCCAGCATGTGTAGTGGTTTGAATGTTGGACTGTTAGTAACTACAGCAATTAATAAAGTGGCCTCTGCTATGTAATTAGGTATATGTGTAGTAAAGAGGGTCACCTTAGGGCAGTGAAGTATTTAATTAAGTCTTTTACTCCAAGTTTCAAGTCAAGTCTCAGCTCTCTACCTTCAAGTCTCAAATCCTTGAAGATACTTTCAAGTCAAGTCTCAAGTCTGCAAGCCAACTTTATACCCCAACCAAAATTTCAGAATTAATGGATAGAGTGAAATAAATTCAGTTTTAACAATTTAAGCAGAGTTGGCTCTCCATATTTGCAATTTTGCCACCTGCAGCTTTGGAAGTGGGGAATAGGATCCTATCTTAATCTCCATTACTGAAGGTTCAAAAGCTTTAAAAGGATGGATCCTTCTTCCTTAAGCCCGTTGCCTGACACATTTGCTGTTCTCCTCTAAGGAATGCACCCTGCACTCTGGGGGCGAGTCTTGTCTTCTGCTCTTAGGAAACATTTTAGAAGGCTCCTCTGATATGCATCAGGGACAGGCTGCTGAGCAGACCTTAAGTCTGCCTCAAGCCCATTGCCTAACCTGTTTGCTGTTCCCCTCTGAGAAAATGCACCCACACTTTGGGCTTGAGAGAGATTGTCATGTGACTAGTAGGCAAAAAGAGATGGAGGTGTTGTTCAGAGTTGTAAGGTTTCTGGATGAATGCGTTATGTTAACTGAACCAAGGGCATCAAGTCAGTCATTAAAAATGTACAAGCCTTGAGTCGAGTCGAGTCAGTGAATCGTTTATGGTCAAATCAGGTCACTGAAGTGACTTAAGTCTGACTTGAGTCTGAGTCTATTGACTTGAGTCTACATCACTGCTTCACACTGTGTGCTTAGTATCCATGGAATAGAAATCAGAGGGGGAGAGAGATGAGTAAGAGAAGCAGGGCTGTTTTTTGTCAATAATTTTGCATCTACTTTCAAGTTTCATTCCTATTTATGAAAACTGTTATCTCTCTGCTCCAGCAGTCTCCTTTACCCTCATCTCTACTGTGGCGATAACACTCAGCTTGAAAAGTTTGTCTCATAAGGATTACAGAGACCTTCGGAGTGTTCTAAAGGAAAGGTAGAGAATACAAGGCCTGCAACTTCTATCATCCCCAGCCAGTGGTAAGAGGTGAGTGAAGTGGCAAATCAACCACATCTGGAGGACTACAAGTTGTCCATGCTCTAAGGTAGTATTTCTCAAACGTTGGCTTTCCATATTTAGGCTCCACCTCCCACAATTTCTGACTTTTGGCCAAGCTGACAAGAGCTTGTGGGAGTTGAAGTCCAAAACACTTTGGGGCCCACAGTGAGAACTATTGCTCTACAAGCACTGCATAAACAATAGTAACAGGTGACTTTCAGACTGGTTCAGAGGTTCATCTCTAGGACAGTATCAGCCATCCAACACCTCAGGAAGCGACCTCTTCTGTCTTTAGTATTTTGTGGTCTCAAACAGAAAGTATTGGAGGCACTCTGTTTTTTACACTGGAGCACATATATCTAGCAAGAAATTGGATCTTTTTTTGCATGCTTAGATTAAGTCTCTTATCAGCTTTAAATCCCTTATTGCTTATGTAAAACCTCCAAAACTATGGAATTGCTTGCTATTAATCCAGGATGGTTGCATCACATTCCTGTCATTTGCACTGACCTTTAAGTTCTTTTAAGTGTCCTATGAATGGGAGAGTTAAAGATGCTCAATTCCTTTGACATAAATCCTGACTCGCACAAACATCAGCTCTTGATACGTTCACTTGAACTGTTAACAAATTGCTGATGCTGGATTGTAGGCCACTTAGAAGTCTCAGTGTTGCTTGTTGGTGTGCCATATCTGCAGCTGCAACACCCGCATTCAACAAAAAGCAAAGATTGCCTTGTCAACCTTAAGAAAAAAAAAATCCCAGTCTGTGCTATGGTAATACTGTACTTTTATTTGGCTAGCCACTGGCAATGCTGGCTGAGAGAGTCTGAAACTTGTAGTCCAAAGAAAATTAAACTTTCCAAGCTTAGCAAATAGTGCACAAACTTTCCAGTTCTCCAGAACTCTCCATGAGGTTAAACCATTAGCAAAGGCAGTGGTGCTGAAGAGATGGCTGGGGATGAAGCAATGGAAAATTCGGTGGTGGCTGGTATCTTCCATATCAGTATCTCAGTGAATTTGCTCTGAACTCCAAAGGGGCTAACTAGCATGGTGACTCCTATCCTCCCAAATAGTTTAAGCACCTTGGCTAACTCCTTTTGCAGCTTGGACTACAAGATGGATGGAATCACTGCCCCACTGTCAAGGAAACCAGTAGCTTCCTCTGTGGTCTGTGTTTAACTCACAGTCTACCTGACATTCAAATCAAGCTGCTATGCTGGTTTCAGGTTTCCCCTAAGACTGTGCCTAAAGTCTCTGCTGAAGACTGGGTGAAGAAACAATAACTTGAATGTCTGATGCTCCCTCCCCGATCCCATTTTTAAACTGAGTTTATGCAGATGAAATGACTTTAATGCTATTCAGTTGTCCCTACTTTCCCCTCCACTACTGCTGCCATTTAGTCTACTGAAGAGTTCTGGGTAATTCAAAAGCTTGCATCTTATCTTTTGGCATCTTGGTTGTCTTAAGAAAGCTGTTGTCCCTATACAGATTTGGAAGATCTGCTCAACTAAGAAGCACAATGAAAGTCATTGTCTCTCAGGGTCTCCTGCCTTACAGTGTTACTGTGATAGTAAAATGCCACTCAGAGCTCTGCTGGAGAAAAGGATTATATATAAATACAAAAAACTAATAAAGCACAGTGGCACTCCAAGCTCTCTTGAGCAGAAAGTTCAATGGATGGATCACATTACATGAAATTCCAAATAACAAACAGTGGTTAAGGAAAGGCCTTACTGTGCTTAGAGCCAGACAACAAAAAGCAAGTGGTACTTGCAATAAAAAACATCACAGCGGGAACAGGTGTACAAGGTTGCTAGCCACCCAGTGACACTTTTTTTCCCCAGGATAGTCTACTTCAAACCCCTTGCCTCTGTGTTTTACATTTTCTCGTTCCTTTTAACAGCCAGTATTTCATATACACTGAGCATGCTCCATCTGCATTTGGCTGCCTGTTCTTTGTGTTTTTTCCCCTAAAGGTTTTTAGAATGTTTAAGTTCCTTCATGTATGCTGATAAGGTGGGTGGATGGTGCTATCGGCATATGTACTCATCCCTGAATGTCTGAAATTCAGGGAATGATAACTATCAAGTACAGTGGCTAAATTTATTGTGATTTTATTGCTCCTGGCTTCCTTCTTTCATACTTCAAATCCTTCTCTCCAGCATTGGCTCTGAAAGTGTGTAAGATATCACTTTCCTATGGACTATGACACATTTATTCCATCATGAATGAACTCTTTTGGAGTTCACCAAGAACTCTCTGCCACTTTAGGTCCAGAAGAGGTCATTTTTTTCAGCAGAAACTTGTAGGGTTGCCAGAATGAAAACTGGAGACAGCTCCTGTCTTTTAGTGGTTGCATAGAGGAGGGAATTGTTGCATATGTGGCTTGTTAATTGTTGACAACCAGCACCTGCTGAAATTCTCTCTTCTACGTAATCATTGAAGAACAAGAACCATTCCAAGTTTTCACGCTGGCAACCATAACAGGAAGTGACCCAAAGACTGACTCATTTTCTGTTTAGAAGAGGACTATCCTGGGGCTGAATGGCTCAGAGAAGGGCACAGACATGGGGACATTGCCCCCTATCACCCCTTGAGGGCATTTGCGATGTATATATTTTCAACTTTTAGGTGGGTGTGTTCCTTCCAAGGTCCCCTGAGGGTTCAATGCAGCCCTTTAGTCTCCAACAGTTGCCCACTCCTGCTTTATTTGAAATAAGCAAGGAATATTTCATTATATTCTAGAGAACTGCAGTGCCTCAGAATCAATAAGCCTAATTCCGTTTCCATAAATATTGAGTTTAGTAGTTCAGGTAAACATGAGTGGCATAAATATAGATTTTAGTGCCGGGCAAATGTGGCTATAAAATATTTATTTGAAGGAGCTGGCCAAACCTGTTTCTGAGGCCTTTAGGCTGGGTCAAGAAACATATTTCCTTTCAAGAGCCAGTTTACCATACCCTCCAGCTGTGCTGATTTGGCAGAGAAAGTCCTGATTAATCCCTCCTTGTTCCACTTTGTCAACTGCTTTTAAAATGTACCAGATGCTCTCTCCTCTTCCCACGTTCTCCCTTTGACCTCAGTTTTCTCTCTTTGTCTTCAGAACCTTGGCCTTCCCAGTAAGCTAAGGTAAAAGCAAAGTGCTACAGCTTCTCCTGGCTTGCATATTTTTCCTCTTTAATATCTTTTGCCATTTTGACCACACTGTGATGATGTTTGACCATGTGGGTTCTAGTTTTCATTTGTCCAGAGTTGGAGGATGTACATTTACTCAGGTTATTTGCTGGGTGAGAGCTAAAGCTACTACAGGCAAGAATGAAGGGCCATTCTCTGTCTTTCTCTCTAACTTCATTTCTCTTTTTGTCTTTCTTTCTGCTTCTCACCTTTTTTTTTCAGTCCCCACTCTTTCCTTCTGCCACCACTTCTGTATTTCAGTGCCATGCAAAGGTTACACAATATCCTATTTTAACAATATTACCCAATGTTACCCAATATTACCCAATGGCTAGTAGGCAAATAACCTTTGTGAAATTTCTATGTTTTCTGCCCGGGAAGCACAGGGAAAGGCAGGCTGGGAAGAACACAGATCACTGTGACTTAGAGACCCAGGAAGGCCCAGGCTGCAATTCTGCGAAGAAAAATAACAAGGAAGGCACTAGATTGTAGACCGTGGGTGGGAATCATGTGGTCCATGTACACTGTCTCTTGGTGGTCCAGTGCAATCTTTGGGATTCCTTAAGACTCTTGAGACTCTGTGTATGTGTGTGTGTATCTGTATGCCTCAGCCTTCAAGTTGCCTGATGACTTATGGCAGCCCCATTAATTTCATAATACATTGTCATTGCCTTCCTCTGAAGTATAGCCTACAGCACCTGGAAAGCCAGCACAGTGTAGTGGTTTGGATGCTAAACTGGGACACTGGAGGCTGGGGTTTGAATCCTTGCTCAGCCATGGAAACCATTGGGTGACCTTTGGTAGGTCACACATTCTCAGCCTCAGATGAAGGCGAGGGCAAACCCCCTCTGAACCAATTCTGTGATAGGTTTGCCTTAGGGTCACTATAAGTTGGAAATGGCTTGAAGGCACACAACAACAAACCTAGTATTCCTTGGTCGTCCTCCATCCAAGTGCCCTGAAAATGTTTTTGAATGAAAACCGTTTCCATCACACCCTAATACTCTAGAATGCTTTGAAATATTGTTTTGTGGGCCCTCAACCCTAAAACAACAACCCCACTGAAGGCCCAAAGATGACTGGGAATTACAACTTGTTGCTTGCTCTCATCCAAAACAGTGACTGTGATGGCACAAACAATGTCATGGAGATCTGCAGAAGACCAAAATAATGCTGCACAGTCCTCCATTCTCTGGAGCATTCCCTATTGTAGAATCAGGTTTGAAGGCATTTCTGGAATTTGTTTCCCTGCTTCTATGTACATATTGCCCAAACCTTGTGAGATTTGCTGGAACAGTTAGAACAAAGCAAGAAGCATTCTGAACAGTGCTTTGATGTGGGTTCCTGCATGGCAGGGTTTGGACTCAATGGCCCCTGTGGTCTCATCCAACTCTATGATTCTATGAATTGAAAGCTCTATATCAAAGACTATATGCTTCTGAAGTTTAACTATAACTTGTATCTGGAGAGACAGATTTTGATTTCACTCTGTGGTGTGATCTTTCAAGAACTACCAGTTCCAGAATTTATTCCAGAATTCCAGAAATCACATAAGCAGAGAAGAGGGACGGCTTCTGGGGTAGGGGAAGAGAAGCACCATTATGCTGATTCTGGGGCCAGTGAAATGTGATTCAGCTGACAGCTTTTTCAAGTACACTTTGCCCAGGTCTGTCCCAGATCATGGCACCTTGTAGCTAAATCCAGACAAGTTAGTGTGCTGCAAGTGGCAGAAAATCCCATACAGCTTCTACCTACTCCTAATAGTAAAGATACACCAGTACCAAATTAAATAAATTAAATAACACTTTGTTGCTCTTTCCAAAATCGATTCACAGGGCAGATTGAACAAGAACATGTTGCTCACACATATAAAACACTGCTGTGTCTGCATTTAATGCTGTGAAATTCTGCATCTGAAAAAGTTTCATCTCTACTTTGGGAAAACAGTAACTCTCTTATACTTATTTTTTTTAAGGCAAAAATTCCTTCTCACTGAGACCACTGAGTATGGTCCTGAACTGTCATACTTTCCTACTATCCTGATTTGGCAGGAACAGTTACAATCAATCCTCTGATAACCTTCTAGATTCACTGTACTGCCCTTTTAACCTCCTCTATATACCATTGCACATTTTAAAAACCCATTTTTTCAACCCCATATGTGGCTTCTGGCTATTTCTGTATGAGGGGAATTGGCAATCCATACAGACAGCTGCAGGTTCTGGATGAAGAAAACTGGCCCAGATCCAGCACAGTTGCCCCCTTTTGAATTAAATTGAGGGGAAGGGAGAGCCACCGTGGTGTTATGGTTTGAGCATTGGATCATGGCTCTGGAGACCAGGGTTCAGTTCCCCACTCGACCATGAAAACCCACTGGGTGACCTTGGGGTGTCACATACTCTCAGCTCCACAAAATCCCATGTTAGGTTTGCCTTAGGGTTGCCGTAATTTGGAAACAAACTGCAGGCAGACAACAACAATAGGAGAAGGCCTGAGGCAGCCCTGGTATTCACATTTACAATCCTTCTTCTGTCAGGCTACTCTGTCTTATCAGGGCTTCCATTTGGGTCAAGGCATGCGAGTATATTCAGTAAATACACTTACAGTTTCCCTTCAGATCAGACATTAGCATTAAACACTCCAAGGTCTAAAGTTTGGAAATGTTACTTTTTTTGGACTACAAGTCTCCAAATCCCTTCTCAGGAGGATTTTGGCAGTTGTAGTCCAAAAAGTAGCATTTTCAAGCCCTGTGTATGCTTTCAAGTTGCCTGCTGACTTATGGTGACCTCATGAATTTCATAGGGTTTTCCTAGGCAAGGAATAACTCGGAGGTGAGACAGAGATCAGACAGGGCCTGGTGCCTTTAGGGTATTTAGGCCTACTAATGTCTAAACAGAAAGCCTGGGGGAGTCAGAATTTCGGTACATGCCCCTTTACTAACCACACTATTAGTTTTCATGTAAGTCTTGTGAGAATGCTTGATAAGTCCTGGGCTTTTGAGCTTTGGCTTGTACATCTTACGGAATGTAAAAATACATATTGGTGTTCATAACTTGCAGAATGAATTAAATGGTACGAGAATAATTTAAAGAACTTGAGATGCTGCCTTTAACATGAGCATACTGTGGGAAATTATCCAAAGCCTTATCAGGGACTGTGGTATCAGTCTCTTGATAAAAGTAAATTGGAGATTAGTCTTAGTAATTCCATTAGTACTTCTTCTTCAGCACTTGAATGTATCAGTAACAAAATCTAGATTTTGGACTACTTATTACATTTTTTATATCTGGAAACTTGGTTTTTGGAGAGACATCTGTGCTTAGAAGAGGCAAGTGGGACTTCCACTAAAGTGTTGAAGTGTGAAGTCCTACGCACTGTTCGGAATTCCAGCAAACCTGCCGTGCCCTGTCCCAGGAAACTCCATTCCATTTCCTCTCCCTTTTCTGCCTCATCCCCAAGCATTTGGTCAGCCTCCAAAGCCTATGAAAAACATTCAATCCTCAGTGAGCTGCTTTGTGATTCTTCTGACTTGAGTTTGTTTTCCCCCTTAAGATTTTTACTCTTGATTTTGGTCTCTTGTCATCTTCTTGGTGCAAAGACAGTGAGTTAGATGTTAGTCAGCTTGGCTTGTCCATTCTTCCTTGTTTAGGTGTCTAGTGACAGAGTTGACTTTTTTCTCAGAAGGTGAGAGAAAGGCTGACACTTCCATTGGACAGAGTGAAGTAGCCACCTCAGGCAGCAGCTGCTGAGGGGTAGAGAACAGCCACAACAGTGTGTGCTGTCTGGCTTACATGGAACCCCCTTGGCTAGCCTGGTCCCTTCAGATGCAGTCAAAGATGTTTTCCTGTCTGCATTGTTGACATCAGAAGCTACAGCTAGTTTGGTTGACTTCTGAATGTAGAATTGAGGAGTGAGATTGGTGGAAATGCCATCTTGTCTTTCACTTCAGGTGGCAGGAAAATGTCATGAGTCAGTTATGGGTATGTGGAATATTACAACTCCATTTAGAAGAAAGGGCAGTTGGCTGCCAATGTTTCCAAACAAAACCTTCTTGCAAAATATAACTCTGGGGTCTTCTGCAAGGCAAAAGGCTCACAGACTGATAGGGAGAGAGGAACCAAGTTAACACAGAGACAAATCCAGCAGGCTAGCTCCCTTTCTAGTTTTCCTTAACATTTTTATAAGTTGGCAGCTTTCTTTTTAATTCTGCATTTCTACCTTGTACCTGGTCATCAAGGCAAGGCTGGAACATTAGCATCTGTGCAAGAACAGAGTAGATGTGCCTGCCACTCTTGCAACATTGAATGATCTAAGCTGCACATTGTACAGTTAGACAAATTTATGTAGGCTATAAATGACTATTAGTCACAATGGCTATATGTTACCTCCAGGATCAGAGGCATGGTGTCTCTCAGTAGGAGTTTCTGGGGAATGTGAGTAGGAGGGTGCTATTGCATTGATGTTCTATTTGTGGACTTCTGATAGTCAGTTGGTTTGCTATTGTTCAGAATGTGGATGAGATAGATCTTCAATCTGACGCAGCAGGTGTATTATGCTTTTAACAACCAATGAAATAGCAGAGAGGTGTGTACATTAAAGGGCACCATTATGTAATGGAGTCATTAACAGTCCCGTCATCTGTTATGGAACATTTCCATGGCTAATGGCCCCATAACATCTTGTACTGCAAGATGTTCTCTCCTTTCAGGGTAAGAACAGCTGAGATGGGAGACCACCAAGGAACACCTAGCTGCTGCAGGATATTAGTTTGTGGCAGCCTTCCAGGCAAGGTGCAAGACATTTTGCTGCCTAAGATGAAAATAAAACAACACTCTATCCTTTTAAAAAAATGTGGTGCCTTGTCCTCTGCCATTGAACTGGAGTGACAGTTGCATTGTTGACATTGGTGATGGAACACAATCTGGGGGTGTGACACAGGCCCCTTGCTACACTAATCCATCAACACCTTGCTGTTGCCTCCCAGTATCTGCCACCTGAGTCAATACTTTGTTGTTGGGTCTGTTGCTCTTCTCTCCAAGTTTACCACCAGCATCCTGGTGGCACTGTGCTGGAAGCGCTCAGTAGGTTCAAAAAGGACACTTTCTCAGATTGAAATCTGTATCTCTGTCAAATGTCTGTGTTACATCTCAGCACAAGTCCTAATTTACTTTCAGAGATTCAAATGAAAGGTGCATTGAATACAGTGTACCCACTTCCCCCTTCCCTAAAAAAAAAAAAAAAAAAAGAAAAGAAAAAGAAAAAGAAGGGTGCATTGAAGGAGAGACGATTTCTTAAAAACAACAAGAAAACGAAGTGGGGTGTGAAGGGATTATGAATAAAATGTAAAAGGATTATCGTTGTTTCTGAATTGCAGTAGAATTTCATTTTCCCAAATGGCTGGATTGACTTTAGCAGTGGAAGCTGCAGATCAAAAGCTACCCTGGGAATGCCAACGTGATAGTGAAGGTAGAAGATATAAATCCTGGAAATAAATATAAACACACAAAATAAAAAGGCAAGTTTATTAACATTTTGTAACATTGGCATTGTGTTACAGAAGGACAAGCTGAAGTGTATAACATAGAACCAAGAAAGGGTGTAGCTTGGTGCTGCTGCTGAGGAATCAAGGCATCAGACTTCTCAATAAGAATTTTGCCACACCTTCCCAACAGAAATTTTCCTTTCTAGCATTACAGTAACTTCAAATTTCAGTTGCCCAAAATGGTGGCCATGATGATGTTCTGTGAACCTCCAGAGCTTTGAAGGAAATGGAGCAGCATGGAAAGTCTAAGCAGTTCAGAAGTGAAGTGATAGGGAGGTTGAGGGCCTTGCATAGTGTGCGGAAAATGGGTAAGTGAGGCATTTGTCTTAAATATAGACTCAAGAGATGGTGGCTCCTCTGTAAGTTGGACACTGAATCCACTCAGAAATATTGGACAGCTTTTAAGGAGCTGTATCAGGTGTTGAACTTATTTTGGGAATAGGGACCAGCAGAATGGATTCACTCCCCCACGAACATGGGAGCCACAAGCCACTGCTGACCAAGGGTCATCTAATAAAGCTAATAAAGTATGGGATTCTGGGTAGATGAAAGTACTTCTTCTCACAGTGCATAGTCAAACGCAGAATTCATTTAAGAGCATGGCTGGGCAAAGTACATCCTGTGGGCCATATGACCCCCTTGGCCACACTTTCGTGGACCTTGAAGTCCCCTACAAATCCTCCAAAGCTTTCCACTGTGACCACAACCCCTTTTAAAAATAAAAGCTGGCATCCTGTTTGGCAGTTACAATATCATAAGCTAGACTTACAACTTTGTAACATAATACTATTTGTGTTTGTAGCAGCAAGGCCATGGGTGGGTGAAAATACCCCTGAAACCCACCTTAAAAGATACTCAGCCATGCCAGGCAATGGAGTTCTGTGATGCTGGTGGGGGGGACACTGCAGGATGATGTGACCAGGCCCTTCCCACCAGTGAGCAACAATACGAAAAGCCAAATCAAAGATCCCTATTGGATACTGTCAGAACTCTTTCTCACGTGGTTGCTCGCTTGGCAGGAAACGCTGGTCTCGTCATACTGCTGCTAAGATATTATAGCTACATCTCTGATACAGGATCTTAGACAAATTTTTGGGCACATTTTTCAGTCGATTTTTGCCCCAAATCACACAGAAAGCCCCCCCCCACATAAAATAACTGTCCCACCACAAAAAGCACCCCAAAACACTGTACAGCCTCCAAATACCTCAGCACTCCCTCTCAAAATGGTGACAGGAAGTTATGAGGTGACATCACTTCCTGTCACCATTTTGAGAGGAAAGTAGAGGTATTTGGGCATGCTGGGGTGTATGCACGTGTTTGGGCATGCTGGCTTTAAGATGCAAGTATTATTATGTGAACTATAAGTCCCAGAATCTCCAAGACAACGTAGCTGCCGGTCCAAAAAAATAACATTTTCAAGAGCAGTACCACTCTGTTGTTGAAACAACCATTCTGACGTTCTCCTTTTTTGCTACACTGTATAATGAAACAAAAGGAACAAAGACGGCTGGCTCTAGCCGTGTGCCTTGGCTATGCGGAGATTCCTCCAACACATATTTTTACATCCATTGAGATTCCTCAAAGTTATACAAGTAGGATGGCCTTGTGTGGGTGGATGTCTCTGTGCTTGGGTGTCTGGCCAAATTTGTCGGCAAAAAAATAGCCTCCACTATGTCCTACTGGAAACAGTGAGATCACTGCACGGATATGTTTTAACAGCCTCATAATTTTCTGACTATTTTTCAGGGACTTGGCTGTAATTTAGATCTTAAAATAATTTGACAGCATCTAATGTGTTTTAATAGAAGCCAGAGATATATTGAACATCTCCCATTATACTACGTTTTCATGCCAAGGAAATTAATTATGCTGCAATCATTTTTCTTTCTTTCTTTCAATCTTTTCTGAGTAACTCCACACATTGACTTTTAGGAGCAACCATTTTGTAAATAACCTATAGTTTATTCAATGTTATTGGCTGGTAGAAAATTAAAATCTAACTCTTGCCCTTTTTATTATTTTTTTATAATACCCACCTCATTTAATTGTGTGGATTTATAATGAAATGTTTATTTTTATCCCTACCAGGGGACCTGATAGCCTATATTTTTAAATGGCTGATCTTTATCAATAGTTTGAGAGGCCCATATATTACAGTGATAATTAACTAAGGAAACACTTGGCACCTTTGGTTAAATTAAAATACAGATATTTTTCATTGACATATTTACAGCAATTGAATGAAACAGCAATAGGGATTAGCTGAATTCTTTTTTCTATAGGCTTGATGCCTAAACCTGTTGCTTTCTACAGCATCAGGGGGTATATTGCATAGACACGCTTCCCTTCCTCCTTGAAGTCTATCAGGATTTCTCCTTTTTTCAGTGTCTGCCCACCTGTCTACTCTCTACTGGCCAAATCAGAAATCCTGAAAGGATCTGTTCCTTTATTGCAACTACTCAGACACTGGAGAAGTTACTTTTTTGGAATACAGCTCCTAGAACCCCTTGGCCAACACAACCAGTAGCAACTGGCCTTCTCCATGTGTCCAAGGTAGAACATATTTTTCTGCTTCAGAACCTGAGACAGGAAAGTTAAAAGAAAAGAGTTAGTACTCTTAGATAATTGTTAACAAATTTAAAAAATCTAATTCAGTTTTATTTACTTCAGAAGGGGCAAAAATTAGACTATGTTTTGGATAAAGTATCAACTTTGAAATGTAAAACCCATTAGCTCCTTAGCATTCTCTATCTCTTAATCAATAACTTAATAACTGGAAATTTTAAAATTCTGACATTGTTGCTGTGCCTTCTAAATTTCAAAGGCAAACTTATCATGGAGTTTTCTTGGCAACTTTTGTTCAGAATGGATTTGCCTTTACCTTCCTCTGAGGCTGAGAGATTGAGGCCATTTCCACTCTACACTGTTATAGTGCTATTATTCCACTTTTAACATCCTTTGAAGTTCTGAGGTTTGTAGTTTACTGAGGCCAAAGAGCTCTCTGGTTGAGAATTCTAAATGCCCCTCCCTGAACTGCAAATCCCAGGATTCCATAGGATGTTGAAAGTGGAATGATAGCACTAACAGTGTAGTGTGGAAATGGCCTATGACTTGTGACTTGATCACAGTGACACAGTGGGTTTTCATGGGGAGCAGAGATTTAAATCCTGGCCCTCCAGAGACCTGATCCAACTCTTAGTACTCAAATTCTAACTTTCTGTAAATCAATCACTTTGGGAGAAAAATAAATTATGTAAGTTGCCCCTTTATGTTAGAAAGTTTTCAACTTAAATTGATAACATCATTGATTAGTTCCTATCTCGACTCAGGACAAGATGTTGCTCTTCTCCCTTCTGTACACAGATGACGACAACATCAGCAGTTGAATCTAACTGCAATATGGGGAAGAGGACAGGGTCAGCATAGCAGGCTAGCTTAAGGGGCACAACATGGGCCACACAACACTCAGTCTCATCCTTTACCCCCTCACCACAAATCCCTGTCTCTCTCAGCATCTGCTGCCTGAGGTATCCATTCCACTCTACTTAACAGTCTGGTGCCTACGAGTAAAAACAATTTCAGTGGTTTTTCATTTATAAAAGCTCCAAGGCTTCTGGAGAGGCCATAAATAGGGTTGCCAGGTCTTAGAGTGCCAGAAAAGCTTCAGGGAATTGGAGTCCTATCCAGGTGGGAGACAAATCTCAACACTAGAGGAGGGGAACATTTGAGTTTTGTGCGTGAGGTACCACTAGCCTCAGCACTAATCTCCAATATGCAGCTGGGCTACTTGGCTTAACTTGAAGGTATTTGTATATATGTTCAATATCATCAGTGCACCAAAAGGCTAGGAACAAGGGGAAGAGAATGCTGACATGTGAATGTACTTGCATGTACTTTGGGCCCTGGTACCTTTTGGATAAAGCAGGGAATAGAGTGCCAGCATTGTGACTTGAGCTCTTGTTGCACAAATCCTGGCAGCAGTGATACAAGTCCTGGAAACAAAAAGCAAACAATCCAGCCAACCAACCTGCCCAGCTACTTTTCCATTGGCAGCAGTGAATCTTCCACAAGCCCACCTGCAGTGTAGTGCCTGGCTTTTATGGTTCTCCTTTAATTTTTACAATTACTTTGCACTATCTTGCACTTGCTACCCATGGATAGCCTTTGGTGATGAAAGAACAGAATAGAAACAAACTGAGCAAATGTAGAATACACTAGCGGTGTTGCCTGGGATTTTATTTTCTCATTGGTAACACTTGTTAGAAATATCTTAGGAATTACCTTACCTTACCTTAGGAGTTAGTGTTGGGGATAATAGGAGTTTCAGCCCCACGGAAACGCAGCAGAAAAACCAGAGTTCAGCGAGCCAACAGCAGCAGCCTTGTTCCCCAGTAAGGATACTCACACACGGAGGAGTTTCTTCCAAAACAGGAGGCACTTTATCTTGCAGCAAAGTTCTGTTATATACAGAACATAGGACAGACGGACAAAAGCTTGCACCAGGCACCAGGTTTGGTCAACAGACAAATACATATTGGCGTTGCTTTGCTATATACATATCTACCACCAATCAGGTAGAGGTTTGCACACCTCCCTCTACCATCTGCACATGACCCCAGTTTCTTATGTAACCTTGCAATTACCCACAGCTGGGGCATGATGCAACATCTTTGCAGTGGGCTGATCATTTTCCCAGGGTTCCCTGCCCGGAATCCCTGACAATCCCCTCCAAAATGGTCAGGCCACTGTGTAGGACATTTTCACAATCCATACATGTCATACTATACATGTTACATAATACATACAGTACATACATTCAAGGGTACAATTCATCTTCCACCTTACACTCTGGTGGCAAGGCCCAGTTTACTTGCCACCTTCTCATGGCCTACTACTGGAAGGGCCTTTGTAAGCAAATCCGCGATATTGTTTTTCAGATACCATACCCCAGTGTAGTCCTACACTCAAATTTTCTGCCTCAGTCACACGGGACAACAAAATACCCTCCTCCTGACCTTTTAGGGATAAGCATAACTTTACCTCCTGACTCAGCAAGTTGGGTACTTCCTGACCCACTTTCACTGGAACCACTGCTGGAACTAGTGCTGACCTCAGTGCGAGGCTCTCTCTTGACCGTAAATGCAAGTTCAGCACTAGGTGGCGGTGTTGAACTCTTTGGTGTGACGTTGAGTGAGACTTCTGGCTTCTCCTCCTCAGTACTTTCCTCAGTACTTTCTTCTTCATCATCAGCCATCACCGCCCCTCCATCTTCAGAGCTTTCAAGTGTATCTGGGACACTGTCCTTTTCCTCATCAGACATCACTGCCCCTCCATTCTCAGGAATTTCGGGAACACTTTTCACACTTTTACCCAGGGGAATCAAAACCTCTTGGTTACAGTGCAGTCTATCCCAGCCTGAATGGATTTCGAAGTTTGCACTCCTAGAATATACTATTTTGCCAGCATGGTGTAGAAATCCGTATTTGTTACCTTCATATCCCACAAAGCGTAACCGTCTAGATTTCTCCTCTCCAGACTTTCTGAAACTTGGTGGGACATACACACTAGCAAACTGACCCCAAACACGTAGATGCTGCAGGTTTGGCGCTCTACCATACAATAGGTAATATGGAGTTTGCTTCACACTTGAACTCCACATCCTGTTTAAGTGGTAGTTTGCTGTCACTATTGCTTCTCCCCAAAGTCCTGCTGGGGCTTGGGCATCCTCCATCATACAGTCCTTCATTTGTTTTAGCAGCCCAATTCTTCTTTCTGCAAGACCATCCTCCCCGGGAGATGCAGGGTTGGTGGTTTTATGCCTTATGCCTTTCTTACGCATCCAGGCTTGCAGGCTATTAGACAGGAATTCTCCCCCTCGATCTGACACAAGACTGGCCACTTTATAAGGAAATTCCCTCTCAACAGCATTCACCCACTCTTGGAACTTTTCTGCTGCTTGGCTCTTCTCTTTCAGCAGATAGACATAGGAGTACCTGGTGTGTCTGTCTACAATTACCAGTAAAAACCTATTTCCCCTCCAGGTGCTTGCGAGGCCCCCGGACAAGCACGCCCACCGGCCCAGCCGATAATCGCCGTAATATTACAACACAATACAGGCAGGCCAGAAAATAGCCGACTCGCAGCTTCAGGAGACCTCAAGGCAAGTACCTCAATTATGTATGCACGCAACTTTCAAAAGATCCTCTGCCCCGCACTGGCAGCTTGATGATCAGACTATATGACGCTCAAGCACTCCGCGTTTGCATACTGGCTATCCTATTGACAATTTGGCTATAATTCAATCATTCAAATTCTGACCTTTCGGAGGCTTTGTCTCCAGCCCCAAATCCATTGTTTTCCCCAAGACTGCGGTCACAATTTTCCCTATAATAACCCCTGACTTTGAGCACTTCCTCGGATCGCTCTTGGCTTGCTGTCGCTTTGTCCAGTGAGCCTTCCCCTCAGCTCCACGTGCTGAGATCCACGCTCCCCATCTTCTCCGCTTCCAACTGGGCTTCAGGACAGGTGAAGTATCACCCAAACCAACAACTCCTCTAAAAATCCCTCTATCCCACTCCAACCTTTATTTCCTTAGTTATCTGTGTGAGTGTGCTCCATACACTGTTTGATTATGTTTTAATAAAACAACATTTATTATTTCAACTTGTGTGCGCTCCTTGACTCGGCCTGACCCCGTAAACATAGGGTTCAAGATCTCGCTACGTTACCCTGCCTCTTGTATTGCTAGCCTGTGCTCTAGGCTAATTTCCCCAACTTATAAAATTGAGAGCGCATTTAGGTGTCCCTCCCGGGACCCACAGGAATCAGAGTAACAATGTCCCTCCCTCAACTACAAACCCCAGAATTCCATAGGATGTTGAAAATGGAACAATCGCATTGTAACAGTGTAGTGCAGAAATAGCATTTGTAACAGAATCTGACATAACCCTTGGTTACACAGATATATTTTCTTTTGCATGATGTTCCTGAAAGAGGTATTTTTTACTTTCTGTTGCCATTGTACTGTCACCAACTGACATCAAAGAGCAGCCAGGTGTTTTCTCTCTCAGGCTCCATTTCCCTGGTTACTGACTGGGGGCGTTTCTCCACCAGGTATGCAGGTACAGCAAGAATTCACTTGGACAAATCCGTGAGGATTTGTCCACTGGCTGCTCTTGTACAAGCAGGACAAGACAAGCAGTAAGGACAAGTGAACTGCCTCCATCCCCTCCCATGATGGCATAAGTATACTTGCACATACTCAATATTCTACCAATATGCTTGCTCAAATTAGGTTATAATGCTTATAACATATATAGTGTTATAATAGCTGTTAGTGCCACCGCATACTACACATGCTGCTATCACTTTAACTGGTCTGGTTCCATCCTATGAAGCCTGTGGATATCACTTTAACTGGTCTGGCTCCATCCTATGAAGCCTGTGGAATAGTAGTTTGGTGAAGTATTCTAGATGTTCTACTAGAGAGCATAAATGCATTACGTTCTAAGTCATTCAACAAACTGTAAACTCTAGGATTCCAGAGGATGTAAATGTGGCTATAACTTGGAGGGTAGATAGATTGCTGCTGCAGCAATGCTCCACTGATTTTATCTGGAATGAAAAACAGCAAACCAGCTACAGAGTGGTGGTATGGAGAGCTTGCAGAGGTTATTCTTATGGACTCCAACTGCCAGAAACATCAGGGTGGCATGTTCCAAGGCATTTTCAGGTAACCGTTTTGTGTCTAAACAGACAGCCAGTCCTCATTTTTGGACACCCAGCAAATGCAAATCATTATGTACAATATCATCAATCACTGAAGAATCAAGATTCTGATTAGAAGGTAGCCTGACCAGTGCTAGAAAATTAATGTGTGTAAATGTATTTGCAGCTCTGTATTTACTCCATTTTTGAAAAAATCATTTTTGCCTCAGCCTGAATGTCACAATTATACATAATGGAGAAGGTTCCATCCATGAACCATCAGAATAAGAAAATAGACATTCAGTAGCAATTTCTTTAGAAATGTCTTTGCATGTCCAATTGCCTTACTAGCTGGTGGAACTCTGGGTTTTATAGTCCAAAAAGTAACTTTTTCAAACTTGGGAGTAAGGATTACTTTACAGCTGGTTGATGAAAGATAATGTATGGAGTCAGAACCCAAACAGTCCATCTGATTGGGCAGGTGATGATGAGCAATTACGTGTGTGTGTGTGTCTGTGTGTGTGTGTGTGTCTGTCTGTCTGTCTGTCTTCAAGTTGCCTGTCAATTTATGGTGACCACATGAATTTCATAGGGTTGTCTTAGGCAAGGAATACTCACAAGTGGTTTGCTAGTTTTCTTCTCTGAAATATAGCTTACAGCCCCTGCTATTTCCTGGCTGTCTCCCAGCCAAATACTAACTAGGGCTCACCCCGCTTAGCTTCTAAGTCAGATGGGATCTGGTGCCTTTAGGGAATATGTTGCTGTTGTGTGCCTTCAAGTCATTTCCAACTTATGGTGACCTTAAGGCAAATCTATCATGGAGTTTTCTGAGGCTGTGTGTCACGCCCAAGGTCACCCAGGGAGTTTCCATGGCCAAACAGGGAATCAAACTCTGGTCTCCAGGTTCGTAGTCCAATGTTCGAACCACTATACCACACTGACTCCCCTGAATTAAATTGTTGTTGTGTGCCATCAGATAGTTTCTGACTTATAGCAACCCTAAGGTTGCCATAAGTCAGAAAGAGGTTTTCTTGGCAAGATTTGTTCAAAGGGTTTTTTTGTTTTTGCCTTCCTCTGAAGCCAAGACAGGAGGGTTTCCATAGTTGAGTGGAGTTTTGAACCCTGGTCCAGTTCTTAAACCACTGCACCATGCTGGCTGTCTCTGGATTAGATACTGTACTCTTTCCCAACATATTTCCTATGAAGACACTCAACAAATGTCTCTCTGAGTTCAGCTAGGCGTCTCCTTCATTTCAGCCTGGGAGGAATGCCTACTTTGCCCCTTCACCAAGCCTGGCTCTGCCTATGTGATCAATTCTGCTGACACAATTGCAATAATCATACTCCCTAGTGACATGGGTTCACACTGAGAGGAAGCTTGCAAGACTGGATGGTTGGGAAGATTGGCTTGAGAGAGAAAGTGGTCTTTCTCACACAGGAATGTGATCATTCTACCTTGCTTTTATCAGGTTACTAGGCAGGAGTTTAGTTCTGTGGCTCTCTCCCCCCAAATTAATCATTAGAGCAATAATTTTATGAGTCCATTCAGATGTCTGTTTCCTTATTTTACAGCACTGTTAGTGCTAATTATTACTTTGTTTGGTCGATAGCAGCAGGGGGAAAAAAATAACCCTGGCTTCTACTGTATGCCTTGGCTACAACCCAGATGACACAATCAGAATTAGGTTGCCCTCATTGCATTAGAAATAATAAGCCATAATTTTAGCATTAAAGTATTTAATAACTGTACAATACATAGAATTAAGAGTGTTTCCACAAATTAAATTAATTATGGAGAACTCAACTGCAGAGGATTTGTCCAGTCACAGGAAATAAATGAGATGTATTTCCTAGGATCTATAGTTTCTTAGACAAAGAACCAATAAAATCTTTATTCACAGTCAATTAGTTGTTGCCATGGGCATGGGAAAACCCTAATAGTCAAGATTTTAATAAGGCTATGTTTAGATGTTAATTTTCAGAAAACACTCCCAAACACATTGGTGCTTGGGTAAGGAAGCAAGATTAAACTGGCTATCTTTTTACATTCCATTATTAGAAAAATACTTATGAATAGGTTGAAAAAAGTTGCAATGGTTGTATAGCAATAGCAATAGCAGTTGCATTTCTATACTGCTTATCAGTGCAAAGCACTCCCTAAGCAGTTTACAGTGTTTTTAGCTAACTGCCCCCAACAAGCTGGGTACTCATTTTACTGACCTACAGAAGGATGGAAGGTTGAGTCAATCTGGAGCCCTGCAGGATCGAACTCACAACGTTGTGGCTGCAGTACCGGTATTTAACCA
The DNA here is from genome assembly GCA_030412105.1 of Cyclura pinguis. Classification (NCBI taxonomy): domain Eukaryota; kingdom Metazoa; phylum Chordata; class Lepidosauria; order Squamata; family Iguanidae; genus Cyclura; species Cyclura pinguis. The sequence goes on along the minus strand of CM059601.1, from coordinate 263,612,774 downwards.
CTGCACCACCAAGGCGCTATAGCTGTCATGTACTGAATAACCTGCATTCCGCAACACTCACTCTGAAATAGGCAGTAGTTTATTTTGATGGATAAGTATAAATAACACAGCACACTTCCACAGAAGTTGCTGAGAATAAAGCATACATACAGCTTTTATAGGTTAACATTATGAAGCAGTGATTGGCGAGAGCTATAAATCCATACACTATACCACCTCCCCAACACTTTCCCAGGCCAGTGCTTGCCACTAATCCCCCCACATCCTTGACCAGGATGACCTGATTGTATATTTCCTGCTCTTATCTCAAAAGTACCAGGTTCTCAAAACAATGTGCTTTCCAGTCTGCACTTTCACTTTCATCCTTACCTGCTCTTCCCCTTCTCACCATCCTGGATACATTGTTGCAGCAGGCAGTCTATGTTGGATACTTTGTAACAGTAATTAGCAATGGATACATTGTAACAGAAATTAACAATACCTAACAGAGAACCATAGTAGCTTCTATGTAATGATCAAATATATTTGCCCCAATACACGTCCAGCAGACCATACTCATTTCTATATGACAATAAGCCTAGTGACCCAACAATAGGCTCCAATTATATAAAGCAGGGATGTTGTAGCACCTTTGAGAATGAGAGAATGAATTTGATAGTATAAGCTTTCATCGACTTAATTCTGTTTCATCAAATGCATGGACTGAAATGCCTAGGAGCAGACCTTTATGAGCAGGCTCTATGTGTGAATAGCAATAGAATGCAAAACTTGTGGATATGGTGATGAGGTGACAAGTTCAGTTTTAATGATGGTTGTTGGGGGACAAAGGCAGTAGGCAAGATATTGCCTAAAGCCAAGTTGAGTGGATAACCATATGAATGGTGGAATGAATTAATGGAATATAGTGTGATGCTGTCTGGGAACCAGAAAGGAAATGTAATAAACTGGGCAAGACAGCCCTCATAAGACTGGACCGTTAATTAGTGTTATAACATTGTCTCTGTTCAACCCACTGTGGATGGACTGGAGTTTGTTTCTCTTCTTTTGTAGTTTTTTTTGTTCAAGTACTGCCATTTGGAGGTGTGAGATGGAATTCCCAGGAAGGTATAAGTGTTATGCAATTGGTTTCTGTATATTCCAATTCCTAATGTCTGATTTATGTCCTTTTATCCTCTGCTTCAGGGACTGGCCTGTTCGCCCAATGTAGAGTGCTGAAGCGCATTGTTGACAGAGGATGGCATATGTCATATAAGAAGACAAGCAAATGAAAGTACCTCTAATATTGTGGTTTGTGTGATTAGATCCTGTGATGACTTTTCCTGAGTAGATGTGTGGGTAGATTTGGCATTTGGATTTATGGGAAGATTTTATACCAGTTTCTACATCCATGTTATATGTCCTCATGTAGGTAAGTAGCTGTTTGAGATTGGGAGGCTGTCTGTAGGCAAGTAAAACCCTGCTACCCAGAGCCTTTGCAATGACAGCATTATTGTCCAGCATTGACTGAAGTTCATTGATGATACATCAAAGTGGTCTCAGCTGGGAGCTGTATGTGACCACTGGTGGGATTCTGCTATTTCATGTCTTCAATCTGTTCTGTAGTAGAAAAGTCCTCAGTACAAGTCTTGCCTTGCTGATTTTTTAAAAACTCTGTATGGTGGGAACCGTAGCTTTAAGGAATGCTTCTTGTGATTCCATGAGTTTGGCAACCCTGTCTTGTGTGTCTGAGCAGACACAACTGTATCAGAGGGCTCGGCTGTAAACTATGGATTTGGTAGTGCGTTTAAAGCGGGAAACTGGAGGCATGTAAGTACATGTAGCAGTCAGTGGGTTTCTGATATAATGTGGAGCTTAGATGTCCTGTGTGTAACTGTACAGTGGTATCCAGAAAGTGAACTTATCCTGTAGATGGTTCCAGGCTAAGATTGATGGTAGGGTGGAAGTTGTTGAAATTCTGCTGGAATGTCTTGACTGAGTCTTTTCCATGACTCCAAAATTATGAAGAGATCATGAGTGTACCTCAGGTAGAGCAGAAGTTTCTAGGTGCAGGAGTTAAGCGAGCATTGTTCTTGAGTGCTTGAGGCGGAGGGCAGGGTTTGGAGAACTTTGCAGATAATCAAATCCATGAAAGTCAAACCCACAAATGTGGAGGACTGACTGTAATCAGCAACCACATGCAATATATCTTCAAGGTGCCCTCTCTTCCCTGTCTCCATTTGTTTTAGCATATCTGTGCAAACACGGGAAGGTAAGCTCAAGTATTTGGGAAGGAGAATACTCCTGTCCTTTGATGACACTAATGGAGGAGGGCAAGGAAGGGTAATGAAACAAAATTAGGAACCTTATTAGCTCTCCAGCTTTGGGGAAACACTCCAGTCCAGATGGACTCCTGACAGAGTCCTATCAAATTTTCATAGATGCAATTAGTTTACTCCATTTAGAGACATTCAATTAGAGGCTTCCAATTAAGTTGCAACCCCCATCATTAAAACATTATTAACCCTCCCAAGCACTACAAGTAACATCAAAGGAAGTGTCTAGCAGAGATGGGCAAATTGGTTTATTTAAAATGAAAGCCACTCACCGGAAATAAATGTACCATTCATTTGTTCTCTCACTGTACTAGAAGAGCTCTGAACTTAAAGTTGTTCTGTTCTCAATTAATTTTTTTTTTCTGGGGGGGAGTGCTCTTCGTACAAGTGCTGTGGTACCATTCCAGTGACAAAAGAAGATATTCACATCCTATTGAGGGACTGTCAGAACTTGGGAAGGTGACTTTTGTGGATTATAACTCCCAGAATCTCACAACCATTGCCCATGTACGCTGAGTGTCTCTGGGAGTTATAGTTTCCTGAAACCACTTTTCCAAGCTCTGAACATGGCTCTATAAGCAAGACATTAAAACCTTGTTCACTTCAGACATGAGCATATATGGGAGTGAAGTGTGGTGGACGATACATGTCCCACCCCATTCATGCAGCCCTTTCTCTCTTGGGTCCACACCCAACTTCAGCAGTGAATTCTTGCACTGGCAAGAAGTTGGACTAGATGGCCCTTGGAATGACCTCCAACTCTATGGGCCTTTCTGCACTACACTGTTATAGTGCTATTATTCCAGTCTCAACAGGGGTTTGCAGTTTAGGGAGGGCCTTTAGAATTCTCAGCCAGAGAGCTCTTTGGCCTCAGTAAACTACAAACCCCAGGATTCCACAGGATGTTGAAACTGGAATAATAGCACTATAACAGTGTAGTAAGGAAAGGCTCTATGATGCTATTTTTTCCTATCATTCTTTGCCCTGTGTTGACCAGGAAGGTCTGAAGAGGCATCATCAGTCACATGTTCACCCAAAGGTTCCCAGTCATGAATGGGTTCTAACTAAAAGAATTGTCCTTCAGAGCTCCCCATTCAATAATCAGAGGTTAGTGAGGAAGCCAGAGGGATCAGGGAGACTGGAAGCAGGGACTGTTTCGTTTGTCCCTCACAGCACATTCACTTTTTGGCTAAAACCCTGCTGGTGCTCAGTGCTAGCTGTTGCACAGAGATGTGCACAATATCTTGCAACAAGGAAGGCAGGCAAAATCTGCCAGCCGCATTTCTCCTATGAAACTTGTTCTTCATAGCTACAATGTCTGTGTCCCTTTCTCTCTTGCCACCACTGTCCATGCTGGCACAGTAATGCTGAGTGCAGGATTCCAGTCCTTATTTCCACACGTGTTCATGGAGCTCCCTAATAGGACTTATATTGTATCCCATCTTTAAAAATGGGAATATTATTGGGCTTTATTTCAGGATATGTTTTGAGGATTGATGAAGGCTGATATCTTGCATCATCACTGTTCTGTTGTTATAGTTATGTCTGACGATGCTACCCCCTAAAAATCTACCGTTCCAACTTGGCAACACCATGATTGAAGCAGGGAATAATGTCTGCAATGCTCTTTCGGTTGTGACGTGCATCAAGAGCAGGCAGCCTGAGAGACCCCTCAGGGTCCTATCACCACTGCTTATCTTAATGTGACCCAGGAGAGCACTGCAGAGATCATTTCCAAATGCCCCAATCTGCAGCGCCCCTAAAGATTTTGACTGGGGTGCAGCCAGGCTGCAAAGGTAGGGATTTGGAGTCACATTTGGCTGTTCATGACCATAAATGTGAATCCCCTGCAGTTATGAAAACATATGCCCAGTTTATGATTGCATAAATGCTGAACAGAATGCCAGCTGAGATAAATAGCATGCAGCCTTAGATCCTTCATAATCTAAATCAGGGTCAGCAATTGGATGGAGGGCAGGGACCAATTCCCTAAAGACCTTTCTAGGCCTCATTCCTCAGCACATCCAAATACCTTAATTTTCCTCTGCAGTCCTTCTCAAAATGGTGACAGGAAGTGATGTTTTGTTACTTCCTGTCATCATTTTAAGAGAGATTGTAGAGGAAAATGGATGCATGTGGGGCTAGTACTGGATTCTGGGGTACTTGCGAGGTGCAATCAAGTTTGGTCAACTTTCTATGTGATTTCTGGGAAATTCCACAATTTTTTTTTTAAAAATGGAGAATTTAGGGGATTGGTGTTGGGGCCTCAGGGACCACAAAAGTGGAATCCAGGAACTATATGTGGCTCACAGGCTGAATTATATGCACTTCTGAGCTAAATATTGAAAAACCATGTTACAATGTAAAGATGAACTGAAACTGAGAGCCAGGTACAATCTAGTAGATTTAGGTTGCAGTCCTAACATTTTTACTTGTTGTTGTTGCTATCTTTACTGGGACTCAAGGTGGCTTACACATTAAAATGATTAAAGTTAAAAAACATACAAGAAGTAAGCATTAAAACCAAATTAAAATATGATTAAAATTTTTAAAAAGCATACAAGAAGTCAGCCGTAAAACCAAATTAAACTATAAACTATATTAAAAGCATATACTTAAAAAAAGGTTTTTAAAAAGTTAAATAATACAATTTAAAACAATGCAGTTCTTCTACCACCTTCAGTTCTGAAAGCCTGTCTGAATAAAAACATCTTTGCCTACCAATGGAAAGACGACAAGGAGGGAGTCGTTCTGGCTTCCCTAGAGAGGCAGTTCCAAAGTGCTGGGGCAGCCACTAAGAGGGCCCTTTCTTGTGTTCCCAGCAACCATGCCTATAAAGATTGTTGGAAGTAAGTCTCATTGAATTCAGTGGGTTTTGCTCCTTTTTAATTTTTTTTTTAAATTGGATTTTTAGAAGTATGTAGAAAGAGGGGGGAAAAGAGAAAGAAAAAGTGGGGAAGGGGAGAACACACAATATATGAACGTTGGCTAGGCATAGACATTCATATAAGCTTATTGTATTTCCAAAAACACATTTTCTTGAAATTGTTATCTATAAAACAAATGTTCATGAGTTGCTAAAGCAGTAAGATCTTCTAGCTATTGCGGTAGATGGAGAATTGTATTTTTTTTCTGCCTTGGAGTATAAGGCCATTTCTGCACTAGACTGTTATAGTGCTATTATTCCACTTTCAACATCCTATGGAATCCATAGGATGTTGAAAGTGGAATAATAGCATTATAAGAGTCTAGTGTAGAAATGGTCAGTCTTTTGGAAACAGGAAGAGTATGCAGGATCCAACCACACTGATAATTAGTTAACTTCCACGTCTCAGTGACATAGTTTAAAAGAACCTGTACATCTGCAAATATTAAAGATTTTTCCTGTTCAAAATTGTTAGAGAGTAACACATCCCACCAAAAGAGAACCACCACCAAATACAGCCAAATCATGGGACTCAGGGAAGCATTATCAGTATTATAATAATTAGTATTACGATATCATACATCACCACCATTTAGCTGAATTTCTTTCTAAAGGCCATAATGCAGGCCAATACCTGAAACATTAATTCTTCCTGAACCAAACGAAATTTTAAATATAAATAAATTTTAGATATTGAAACAAAGCCAGTTTTCCACTGGGTGATTTGCACAGGACCATCTAACATTGCATTCCATTCCACCATAATTTCATTAATATCAGATTTAGTACTTTCCAACAGGCTACAAAATAGTATATTGCTTTCATTTTATTTGAGGATAGAAATGGGGCTTGGTTTTGAGTAGACTTGTATTACATTGCACAAAGTGCGTTTACAGTTCTGCCCTAGACTGTGGTCCAAGTGTGATTGCTGTGGACAGAATTCTAGATTGTACTGGGAAGATGACATTTAAAATCCCTGTTCTACTATGAAACTCACTCTAACCTATGTATATTAGTGTAAGGAGATAATTTCAATATACTTTTACTCAGTTTTCTTGGAAGGATGGGATAGGATAAAAATACAATGTCATAAATAACTATTGAATGTTATCGATGTTTAAAGTATTGGCACAGTTTTGCTGTTTTTATCTGAAAGCAAGCTGGTTTCAATTATTATTTGTATAAAAGGTTTTCGTAAAGCTGATTAAAAATTAAGATAGCATCAGTTATACATAAAATGCCAGTATGAATAATTCACCCTGTATCTTCTCATAAACTTTACACTTCTTGCAGTGTGTGCATGCACTCTTTAATAATAATAATAAAAAAGCACAATTGCTTTGAAGTGTGTGTGTATGCTGGAGAATAGTACATGAGGAATTATCTTTTGCAGGTGAACAGCATATTGAGAGACTTTAAAACTGGAATTAATCTTGAGAGTCAGGATGCTTGAAGAGCTGCTTTCGAACAAGCCCTTGAGGATAGAGGGGAGTTATAAATCTAAATGAGGCAATACATAAAATGGCAAACTATATTGCTATGAAGGTTGGCTGGCACCCCACACCTCTGGCGAAATGCACAAGGTGCGCATTATTTCCTCTTGGCCCACTGCCACATGCTCACTATCATCCAAGAATGTGGATTGTTAAACTGTCTGAAAGTCTCAAAAACCTCTCTCTATTTTTCCCCTTGAGCTTGGTGGAAACTTGTTGCAAATAACAAACAACTTGCCATTCATTCCTTTTCCCAAGAAAGGAGGCAGAACTATGTTACGTTATGGATGGAATCTTGTTTCAATGTTTTCATAATACATTAATTATTTTTTTTCCTGTAGTTTGTTTATCTCTTCACGTTCACACCTCTGTATCCATCATATGTTTTGTACATATTTAGATTCCCTGTGGCTCTACTTTTCTATTTACTGGTTGTTTTTCTCTATCATGTTTTTGTAATTATATTTATTTATTGCACATGTTTTTGCACTTGCGTGCTTTTACAGCATCTTGTTTTGGAATCCTGTTGGTGACATAAGCATCACTTGGAGTTATGCCTGTGTCTTATTAGATGTTGCCCAAGGAGATATTCAGCAGATCTTCAGGCAATGTCTAACCTCTGCAAGGCAGCTGTCGGGGCCTGAGGGCACTGTCATGGTCATTTACTGACTGGGGCAGAGGAAGATGAAAGGGAGGCAACTAGGTAGCAAGGTGTAGCCAGGAAAGAAGAAATGAGATTGTTGTCCTGTATCTCCAGTGAGTTGCTGGAAATCCAGAACAGTAACCTCATTCCTCTTCCTCTGAACAGAACTAAGGCTATCAGTAACTACAACAATCAATAAAGTGATCTCTGCTATGTAGCTAAGTATAAAGTTAGATAAAGTAGCAAATCATGTAGGATTCCAATGATCTATTTTAATTACATGTGACAAATGGCAAAACAAATAGTTACTTTTAAAACTGTAACCAATTGTCGTTATCCTTTTGGCAGCTTGGAACTATTACTGTAATTTAATTACTTTGCACTGTAATAGTCCAAACTGTGCTCTTGTTTCTCCACTCATATTGTGCCTGCTAGTACACTTTGTTCCTCCAGCTTCAATGATCATGAAGCCTCTTGCTTTCTCCCTTCTCCCCTTGTAGACCTAAACCCAATCATGATGCCACCTCTCTACCTTACTTCCCTTACTAAAGATCACAACTTTTCTGTGAAGCTTTGGACCAGTCCTCCAGTGGCAGATGGTGGTTTCCATGTCAGTGAGTCTGCTCTGAGTTTTAGTCCAAACTTTAAAGGAACTATCCCAGGTGCTAAAGCATACCTCCAAAGATAGGTTCAGGCCATTTCTGGGAAGACAATTCTAAATGCCCCTCCCTAAACTGCAAACCCCAGGATTCCATAGGATGTTGAAAGCGGAATAATAGCACTATAACAGGCTAGTGCAGAAATGGCCTAAGTGTCTTGGGCAGCTTCTTTGAAAGTCATCCTAAATCCCAGCATGAATTCACCATTGATAAGGAAGCCACCAGCTACCATTACAATCCATAATTCCCACACTTGGCGGCAGTCCTGCAATTGAACTGAAGCCAGATCTTGGAAGAGTTACCCTCTGGATTATGACTCCCAAATCTTTTCTAAGTTCTCACTGAAGTAAATGTGTACTGCTTCCTAGGACCAGCCCTACTGCTAAGCAGAGCCAAGCTACTGCTTCAAGTGACAGATGCTGGTGGAAAGCAGTGGCATCCCACCCCCATTTCAGCCCCCAACCAGCTCTCATGTAAACCTGCTGTCCTCAGATGTTTTGGAAGATCTTTTCCTTTGCCAGTGTTGAAGAACAATTCAGTCACTAGTCCATACAGCTTCTGCACTGTCTTGTCCTTTGCTTAGGGTAGTAAAGTGTCATGAGTCAGCCCTGTTTATCTTCCATTTTCTCTTCTCTCCATCTGTGGTGTCCTGTAACCTGGGAATGATTTCCAGTGAACTTGGTATTGTTGACTTCTGAGTCACAAATTTAACTTCTATATACTTTGGCTGGCATCCTGTTCAGTAATTACAATGTTGTAAGCCTAACTTTTTACACTATAATTACACTAACTCACTTTTATGGTTGTTGGCCTATCACAATGGCCAAAAGTGGCATCCCCAAAGCTACCTTTAAGCCATAAATAAATGTCGTCGTCGTCATCTAAATACTTGTGCATTTCAGCCGCTTGAAAATATCTAGACAGAGCTATGATGACTTGCTGCAATGTTACTGTTATACCTCATAAAGGCACCCCTCCAACTGTGAGAAATAGGTATCTATCCCAGGGTGTTAGCCTCTTTATGAAAAAATATGAAGACTGGAATCTATTAGGAAACAGCCTTCCTAGGCAAGTTAGCAAAGCCTCAATCTTTCGTACGCTGGTTGTGGTTGACTTAAGTTAAAAAAAACACCTAGCAGGCAGCATCAAGTTACAAACTAAAGAACTTTATTAATTGCTTTTAGAATATACATACACTTGAAATGCCTACATCCTAACTAACTAATGAAAAATTATGTTAATGGAAGAGCTCCAGTGAGCTTTTAACTCACCATCTTGTTAGGCTGAGACAAAACAGAGAGGAAAAGAGGAAATAGGAAAAGAAGGGGGAGTTTTTATATGACCAGTGAGCCTAAAAGTTTCTGGAATCACATGGTCTGAGTGCTTAGATTCACAAAATATTTATGGCCATTCCTTGCAACAAACAGAAGGACACATTAAGAAACCTGAGCTAAGAACTCAGGGTGAGCATAGACATGCACGGGGCCCTATGCGATCTAAAATCCCCAATTGCTCTAAAACAGTGAAAAGGTTAGAGAGGAGGAAGAGTGCTTGATTTTCCAACAAAAACCCCTACCTTTTCAGCCCCCGCTTGAGGAATTTCTGAGGTGCTAGAGAGCACAGCAGTCATGACTTGTGCAGTGGTCTCCTGGTAGTGGGGCACATTGTGACTATGAGAAAAGAGATTTCACCTAAACATCAGGAAGAACTTCCTGACAGTCAGAGCGGTTAGACCAAGGGTGACAAACTCAATTTCATCTTGGGCCACATCAGCATTATGGATGCCCTCAAAGGGCCAGCTGTATTTGTAAGACTATATAAATGTACCTACTCTTTTATCATCTTAAATAATTGCCTCTGCATTTGATCATTACTGGTTTTAATAATAACTAGCTCTGAAACTAGAAGTCTAGGAAAAAGAATGGCAAGCAGATATTAAAGTGTACAACTATTGTACAATTTATTGGAAAATGAGTTTTGAAAACAGAAAGTTGTTTTTTTTTAATTATCAGACAAGTATTACCAAGCACTGTTTATTATATTAATTTTGTTTAACTTTTTGGTCCCAGTTGAGACCCTCTCTGTGCCTCTTTCTGCCCCCCCCGACCCTCTCTGTGTCTCTTTCTGCCTCCTGGCCCCCTCTCTGTACTTGTCTGCAATGTGGGGATCAGGCTCGCTAGGCAGGGTTGGGGGAGCGCTGCAGCAGCAGGAGAGGTGCGAGGGCCACATGAAATAGCCTGGCAGGCCGGATTTGGCCTGTGGGCCTTGTGTTTGACACATGTATGTTAAGCAGTGGAATATGCTGGTTCAGAGTGTGGTGGAGTCACCTTCTCTGGAAGTTTTTAAGTGGAGGCTGGATGGCCATTTGCTGGGGTGCTTGGCATGGTAGGGGATCGGACTCGATGGCCATTGTGGTCTCTTCCAACTCTTATGTTTTTATGATTCTACGTATCAGGCAATGGCAGGGACCTTCTTTGCTGCCCGTTACAGCATGTCTTACTAGTGAGAGAAAACTGCACATATCGTTACTCACCATCCTAATCTCTAGTGCCTCAAAAATTCTTCTTTTGGAAGGGCTGCATGGTTTAGAAGGCCTGGGTTTTTGGGACACACTGGCATAGCGAAGTCATTGTAGTTTTTCTATCATAACTGTGCTATCCTGATGTAGGATCTCAAACCCTGAGTTTTAAGGAAACATTTTCAAGCAGCTGAAATGCAAAAATATTTTGATGATGCTGATACTGATCTTTATTTATATCCTACTTCTTCCTCAGAACAGGAACTCAAAGCAGGTATGGATATAGGAACAATCTTGCAAAGGAACATTACTTTTTAAATTGCTAGTTTGAAAATTGCAGTGGGAAAGGAAAGCAGTAAGCAACCCCTGCTTGATTGTTTATCACATTCTTCTACACTTAACTATCACAAACAGTATTAAAACTCAAAATCCTTATTATTGCCTCTTCTCTCTCTCTCTCTTTCTTTCTTTCTTTTTCTGCTAGAAAAAAGAGGACCTGGTAGGAATCCCGTTGATGTCTTATGTACGCATTCATCCCGTACCTAAGTGCTTAGACATTTTTCCCTCAATATGTCTGCATTCAGTTCAAGGTCACAGAAGCATTCGTTTAACATTCAGCAGTATGTTTGCTTGTGTATTCAGTTGGACATCTGATTGTGCATTCACCTGCATTTTCATTTGTACACATTCTGCTGCACATCCAGGAGCGCAGTATTGCCATTCAACACACAAGTTGTGTAGTGCAATGAACACTTAACTCAGCATGGAAAGATTTATGCTACACAACTCCAGTGTAGGGTCTCAGCCTCGGTCAATTAAATTCACTGTTCCTGAGAATCTGAGAGCTGTACTTTCCCATCTTGCATGGCTGCTACACTTGGTCCTCTGCATTTGCTAGGGATAGAGGTGCTGGACCTTAGCAAAAGCGGGAAAATTGCAAAGATCAAAATGTGTGTGTGTGTGTCTGTGGGCTGGGGGCCAAGGCATGGTGGGTAGAGCGAGCACCCAGGGTCCAAACCAGGTCAGGGAAGGGAAAGGAAAGGAGGTGGGTCAACATGGTGATCCTGTGCTTTCTCTCTTGTTCCCATCTTCTTCCTTTGGTGTGTGGGCACTGGGAGAGAGTTTGCTGTGCTGAGAAATTGGGCTGTGAGTTATCCTTAGCTGGCCAGGCAGCAGCTATTGGAGGAGGAGGAGGAGGACCAGAAGCAGGGTTTTAAATGGCTACATGGCCAGATCGGAGCTGCTGAGAGGGAAGGTTCCCCAGGAAAAGGAGTGCCAAGGGGGCAGGAGTTGAAGGCACTTGCAAATAATCAACTCCATGAAAGTCAAACCCACAAATGTGGAGGGCCAACTGTGTATGGGAATTATACTATAGGGAGCCTGATCATTAGGAAGCTATCATTGTCCTTTATAGCAGGTGTGGGTGAAATATGGCCCTCCGGCCTGCAATTCCCATCAGCTAGCACAGCTAATGGTAAGGAAGTCTGGTATGTGTAGTTCAGCAATATCTGGAGGGGCGCATTTTGCTCACCTTTACTTTGCAATTTTCCCACTTTAGAGCTGGCATTTAAAACAAACCTTTCACACAGTCTTTCACTCCACACATTAATAACCCACTGTTTCGCATCCATAAATTAGGCCTAAGATTCTTCTTAAATGGTTAAAAGCACAACCCAGTTCTCCTGAGACTTCATCCAGCACACTGAAAATCTCAAAGGACCTGACTCCTAAACCTAATAAGATCTAACCAAGTAAAGAATGATTTATCTTTGAGGCATGCTAATTTCCTTAGAAAAAAAAACTTGTGTTTTTGTGGAAATTGCTATTTTATCTTCATGCTAATTAAAAAGGAGCCTGGAAATAAGCATTTGTTAAAACCAGGACTTCAAAGGAAGCTGGTGGCAATGAGGGGTAGAGAAGGGAAGGAAGCAGTATATGTTTTGAATTTCAAAGAGAGTTTTTTCTTTAAAAAAAAACTATTTGAAACAGAACATGGACAAGAAACACTTGTTGCTGAGATTTCCTGAGAGGTAGTTATGTTAGACTGTTGCAGCAAAACTCCCAAAAATTCTTACAGCACCAAAGAGCATTTTAAAACCTAACAAATTTAATTGGGCAATAAGCGGTTGTGAACTGCAAATTGTAGAAAGCTTTTTAGAATCATAGAAGCATAGAGCTGGAAGAGACCCCAAGGGCCATCAAGTCCAACCCTCTGCTATGCAGGGATACAAAGCATTTCTGACAGATCAAAAGCATTCCTGACAGATGGCCATCCAGTCTCTGTTTAAAAACTCCAAAGAAAGAGACTCTACCACACTCTGAGGCAGTGCAGTCAAACTGTTCTTGCTGTCAGGAAATTCTTCCTAATGTTTAGATGGAATCTCTTTTCCTGAAGTTTGAAGCCATAGCTTCGTGTCCTAGTCTCTGGAGCAGCGGAAAACAGGCTTGCTCTGTCCCTTGTTTTTGTTGCTGAGAAATTCATGGGGCAGGCGGGGGGGGGGGCAATGCAGATCCATGGGACTTTTGCCCAAGCAAAAAACCCTAAATCTCTTACTCTCATCTAATTGAGAAACTCAATTAGAGGCAGTGACTGGCTTCCATATTTGTGGAGCTATCTAAGGTGCTGAATCCGTTTTTGGAAAAGAGCTCTGTGCTTTGGAAGGTTCCTTAAAGTTCTGAGTAAGACCCAGAGCAGATTCACTTCACCACTGACATGAAAACTATTAGCTGCCACTGCTGACAGAGACAATAATTCAGAGAATGTGTAGCGCAGCTAAAGAATCTTTGGCCCCATAAATTCTTCCAAGATCAGTTCCCTGAAGGCCCAGCCAGCAAGGTCAATGATAAGGGATTCTGGAAGTGGTAGTCCATAATATTGGGCCAGTCTTCCAAGGTTCTCCACTCCTGGTTTGTTGTAGTTTGCTGTTACATTACTGTTATAGGAGCACTGTGTGGAGAGACAGTGACTTACAGCAGCCTTTCAATGTTGGCCAAGGTTAATGTTGCAGAACAGAGGGTGAATTTGAAGCTGATTTAGATTCCCAGTGAAAAATCCTCTGCAGCTCTCAGGTTGCAACAAAAGTCAATCTATTTAAATTGCCACAATCAACTTAAATTGGCCAAATCAGGCACTAAATTGCATACAGAGAGATCCTGTCCCAGTGATTCACATACAGCTGCACTTTTAAATGTTCAGAAGAAAATTTGGAAACCAAAATGAAGTGTTTAAAGTCAACCCCCATTTAGAGTAGACACTTTTGTCTTTGATGCTACATTCTCCCAGTCTTTTCAACTGTGTTCACATGGCAGTAATACACCACAACATTTTGTTGTAGGACCTACTTACATGTGCTAATAGCAATCACAATTGTCTGAGTTCCATGTAGCCAAAGGAGCTCTGCCCATGCACAAGTGGGAGGTGTCACTATGCCTGGGGGAACCTCACTTAAATATAAATCATCTTTGACTTAGAAACCAGTGGGGAACAGAAGTCAGCCTGATGAAGGCTGAGCATATTAAGTGAGCATGAATCCTGACTGAGTGCTGTGGAGAGATGGAAAGTCTGGTAGGATGAGGAATGCAATGGCAGGAACACAGAAATATGCCCAGCTACAACAGTTAGTTATAGGTTACCATTGCATGAATGTGTAATTAATTAATTATTAAAATATTTATACTCTGCCCTATATGAAAGATTTCACAGTGGCTATTATAATATCTATAATATCAGCAGCCACCTACAGCATGATCTTACTTTCCATGTTGTCTTGAAGGCCATCCTGTGGATGTCTTAGGCACGAGTAAGTTCACTTATGCATGCAGTTATATTTTTTGCAAGGGGTAGGGCTGATGCCTAACACCCATATTCAATTGAAGGTTACCAAAGTGGAGTTATGCAAGTGCATTTCACATCATCATGTATTTTGTGCTGCACATTGTTCATCATTTTGCTCTGTGCATTGTTTGCGTGGTTACACATGGTTAAGCCTTATGCATCAATGTGCGACGCAGTGATGTAGACTCAAGTCGATCAAATTGGACTCAAGTCAGACTTAAGTCTCTTCAATAACCTGACTCTTACTCGACTCATCAATAAATGATTGACAGACTTAACTTGACTCGAGACTCATCTTTTTTTAGTGATTGACTTGCTGCCCACCTCCCCCTCCAGCCTTTCCCCAATCAACAGTGAGGCAATGTTATGCTGATGACCCAATCAGAACTGCACAGGCTCCTTATCTCCTCCTCTCTTTTGTTTCCCACCTTTCTCCAGAATCCGTTTGTAGGAAAGCAAAAGAGCAGGATGAGTTAAAAGAGGGAAAACAGGGCTTTGCATCTTTTTTCTGGTGAGTGTGGGCAAGGAGTGGTCTTTGCATCTGTGCTGAGGGGAAGGTTAGGGGTTGATGTCTCATCAGTGCTAATGTGAAATTCTCCTCCTCCTCCTGTCCCTTCTTAATCTAGCCAGCTCACTGCACAGTCAGAAACAGTTTCCTTCAGTTTGCCTTTCCTAATCCTCGATGGCTGAGGGCTTCCTTCCCAGCCTACTTGCTCACAAGTAAATGGGAAAGAAAGAGTGTCCTTTGTAGCCATGGCAGTGTGGAAAGCAGTTTCCTTCAGAAGGGCTTTCCTGTTCTTCTATGGCTGAAGGCTTCCTTCCAAGCCTGCTTGCTTTCAACCTAACCCCCGCTACACACAGATCACCAGCACCTTTGGCTCCCATACTTGAAACTTGACTTGAATTATCTTGCAAGCACTTGAGACTCGATTTGAGACTTGAAGGACTTGACACTTGGAGTTGTTACTGCCCTGGCTAGTCTGAGCTTTGGGGATATTAAAAGATATCCTCTTGATATCACAATTCGGCTGCACTTCTCTATTCCTCTCCACGTGCTTGCGAGGCCACCAGACAAACACGTAAACAAGCTCGGCCATTAATAGCCGTAATATTCAAACTACAATACAGGCAGGCCAGAAATAGCTGACTCACTGCTTTAAGAGACCTCCAGGCAAGTACTCTAATTAGGTATGCACGCTACTTACAAAAGAGCCTCTGCTCTGCGATGGCAGCTTGATGGGTAACCTATACAATACTCAAGTACTCTGCGTTTGCATACTGGGTACTCTATTGAGAACCACTACAATAACTCAATCATTCAGATTCTGACCTTTCGGAGGCTTTGTCTCCAACTCCAAATCTATTGTTTTCCTCCAAGTACGGCATAGCCTGCAGTCACAATTCTCCTTATAAAAACCCTTGATTCCGAGACCTTCCTCGGATCGCTCCCGAGTTTCATCCCGCCTTGCTGCCACTTTGCTTGGCGAGCCTCCCCTCAGCTCCACGTGCTGAGCTACATCGCACCCCAGCTTCACTCTCTATTTTTCTGAGCTTCAGGACAGGTGAAGTATCACCCAAACCAGCAATCCCTCTAAAAATCCCTCTATACCATTCCAACCTTTATTTTCCTTAGTTATCTTGTATGAGAGTGTCGCATACACTGTTTGTCTGTATTTAATAAAACATCATTTATTGTTTCAACTTCTGTGTGCTCCTTGACTCGACCCCACCCCGTAGACATAGGGTTCAAGATCTTGCTACGTTACCCTGCCTCTCGTAATGCTAAGCAGTGCTCTGAGCTAATTTTCCCCACCTTTAGTTGAGCACATTTTGGTGTCCCTCCCGGGACCCCCAGTACACAGGGTAACAGAGTAAAAGACTTAAATACATCACTAGTGTGACATATTGTTTGTGCAATGTTATAATTGTGTAATGAAATGCATGGTGCAGCTGAGGCATGACTCCATGTGTGCAAAGTTATGTTGTGTCCCTTTGATCCACGATGTCATCCACCCTTCATAATATGAGTTTATTTTCTCTCATCATTGCAGCCACTGCTGTATGCTGCATACTGATGACTGCCAGAGAGCTTCAGTTCGAGAAGGCAGCTTTTAATTTATGGGAGGGCAACATATGTCACCTCCTTGTGATGACTTTATTATCTTCCATTCCTTCAAATACAAGGAAAGGAAGGGAGCAGCTTTGCTTCAGTCTCTCTGTCCTTCTCTGTGACCAGACATTGTAAACTGAGTTTTGGCCTACAGATCACCACGCGGAATACTTTCAAATACTGAGCTGACAGCAGCAATGCTAGATTCTGCTTTTTAAACACAGAAGCCAGAGAAATCTGTTGCTTTTGTTAGCATATCTGATAATGACTTCTCATTGAGATACAGAGATGGACGTTCCATTTCAAAAACATCAAAAAGTTGCACTTACTTTTGTCACCAATATTTACCGGAGGAAGAAGTGTTTGTGCATACCATTTCCTTTACAAGAAAGCAGTCCCAGCATTTCTTACAGAATCTTTACTGAGATTTCTGTTACTTTCATGGATGTCTCCTTCTTTCTTCTCCTTGACTGTTTCTGCACTGCACAAATATGGCAGTCTGATTCCACTTTAACTGTCATGGCTTCATCCCTACAGAATCCTGGGATATTTAGTTTGGTTTAACTTAGAATTTTCTAGAACCCACCTCTGAATCAGAGTATAAGAGCTGTCTAGTAGAGAACTCTAAACACTTCACAAAACTACAAATTCCAGGATTCCTTAGAATGGAGCCACAGCTATTAAAATGGTATCGATGTGCCATAATGGTTTAGTTTGGATACCTTTTTAAACTTTACCTTTCACTCTAACACTCTTACTGGGTTTCCAAAGACAAATGTAGGCAAAGCTGAAAATAATTCTTAACTGAATAGCCAAAAAAAAAAAAAAAAGAGGGGAGCAAAAGGAAAAAATAACATCCTGTTTTATTTGACCGTTGATCATAATCAGGTGGCACCTGTCTTTCACTTAGGCTCCACCATTAGAGGCAGCTACTTCAGGTGGCAAATGCTGAGCAGCAGCAATAGCAGAAGGGCCTAAATAGCCCCAAAGACGCCAGATCCCATCTGATCGTGGAAGCTAAGCGGGGTCAATCCTAAGTACTTGAATGAGAGACTGCTAATGAATACCAGGTGCTGTAGGCTATAGATCAGAGGGAGGAACTGGCAAAACCAATTCTAAGTATTCTTAGCCTAAGAAAGCCCTATGAAAATTGATAGGGTCACCATAAGTTGACAGATGACTTAAAGCACTTGAAGACAGAGAGAGAGAGTGCAATAGCAGCCTTTGGAAATTCTTTTTGGGTCTCTTGACTATTTCCCATTTTGGAGGACAGAACTCTGTACCACGTGGCCTGTCCTCACGCCTTAAGCCGACCTGCTGCCAACACCTATGGCAGGCCAGGCAGCTTTTATATAAAGAAGAAGGGAGGAGGGATTGTTGGCTTGTCCTTTGCTGCAGGGAGCAAAATGATTTGGGCTGTCCCTGAGTTAAAAGATAAGTAGGATTCTTTGGCTACATGTATATGGCAAATTAAGGGCATTTGCATGATTTATGTGATTTTGTGTGATGTCATATGTCATTAGCCATGGGTAGGCAGATGTCTTGAAGCCCTGTTCCCCAGTCAACAGAAGCCTTGTTTGACAACTTCTTTCTTTAGCTTCTGAAACTTTACAGATTATATCTGTCAGGAAACGAATTCACACACACAAATATAACAGTGCAAATACACTATTTATTAGGAGCGTGATACATAGTACAGGATTTCAGTGAGCGAACTGGAGGCAATTAGCAAAATCCAAAACATTAAAAGCAAAGAGTTTCTCATCCCACCCACAAGAGACCTTGGAGTTCTGGTTTAGCCTGGCAGCGCTTATCACTACATTCCTAGCTTTGTTTATCTAACGGTCTCTGGTTCTCATACCTTGGTACAAGCAAGCTGCTAATAAACTCCTACTACATGTCCCATAACTGAAATATGGAGGGCTACCCGACAATATCCATTTCTGCCTCCCTGAAAGTATTATACAGGTGGCTGTCAAGGGTGAGAACTGAGAAGACTGTTTCATTGCCTCCAGGCCCTGCAGTCCAGAGGTGAAGAATCCTTGCTTTCACCAGCCTACAAGAGTACCCTTTGCTGGTCCTTATATTTTTTAAAAAGCTCAAAAAAGACTGGACAAATTCTCATGGGGTATGAGGTATCTATCAATAGCCATTCCCCAAGAATGGAAAAAGCATGATCCAAAGGTACTACACTTTAGTCTGAAGGACTCTTAATGAGTCAATGATAGTAATACAGATATTCCACTACAAGAAACACTCAACTAGGAACTGAAACAAAATGTTGCAGTATGGTGTGATGCTGCTGTTCAGGGTTCCAGGTAGCTATGACACTCTATTCCATTCCCTTTCTCTGATATACTTTTCATTTTCCCTTTTAATATGAGCTTTAAGGGAGCTGTCCAAGTCCTATTAAGCTCTACACCACAGCTTTCCAAACTTTTCATCTTGGTGACACACTTTTTAGACATGCATCATTTTGCAACACAGTAATTCAGTAAGTAACTCAGTAAATGGAGGCAGACCCTTCAACCAGGCTGACCTGCTGCAGTGGTGGGAGAGGCAGCCCCTCCGCCCATTACATTCATGCGACACACCTACACACTGCAGCTGACATACTAATGTGTCATGACACACAGGTTGGAAAGCTCTGCTCTATATTTTGGGATAGGTTCAGTACTGCAGACAGCTCTTTAAAAAGCCAGACAAACCCAACTGATATGAAAGCCAATAGCTGCCTTGATTCAGAACAGGTTGTTGGAGAGAATATGAATCATGTTCATTTTAAACAACTTCACAGTAAGGAGGGGTCACCACAGCAATCCTAAATTTGGGAGTCCCATGAGAGCAGTCCTTTCTGTCTTTGATTCATTCTCCAGAACTCATTCATTACAGTTTGTAATCCTCTCTCCTGCAGGAATTAATGCCATTAGAGAATATCACAAAATGTATTTAACATTGAGTCCATTCTCCTTGCCTCTCCATTCATTAGGTATGTGCTCTTTCATAATAACTGTAAAAGACAAGTCTCTCTTAGATACCCCACTAAAGCATTTTTAAAAATCTCATTTAATGCCCTTGAGTTGTGAAACCACATCTTGAATGGACAAAATTAAATCTCATTTTCTCCCTATGGATTTCTGAGTCTTTTTAAAAACTGCTATAACTTTCTTTTCTTCACAGAGGCCCACACACAGAGAAACTTTTGACCTGATCATCTGGGATTTCTCCATTTTAAAATTTTTCCTAAGTCGTAATTATCACAATTTAAATTGGTAGCCTCTCTAACATTTTTCATATGCTTAAAATGAGACCTGAGCGAACCATTATTATTACTTCTAAGAACCCCGTATGCTCACGGCATCTGGTAGCTTCCATTTAGTCAAAACTTAAAGGAGCTATATTCATGGTACTGAACTCTATCACCCTCAACGTGGTTCAGCACACAGGATAATTTCTTTAAAGTTCAGACTAAAAACCAGAGAGGATTCACTGCCACAGTGACATGGGAGCCATCCCCCACTACTGCTGTATATAATTTGGGGAGCTTTGGACCTGGCTGCTAGATATGATGACTATGTATTACTTACAGGACTAGAAATAGTGTTCTTTCTACCAGTGGCTAGGGGAGGTAAATGGGACAGTGCTGCTGCCCTCAGGTCCACAGGCATCTGGTTGGTCACTGTATGCTCATAATGCTGGCACCTCTGGTCTGATCCAGCAGGGTTCTTTTTACATTCTTATTCTGTGCCTGAGAGGGAAACCCCATAGGGAAGCCAGTTTTGCCCTTCCTCCAGACCCTGGGCAGCTGTGTCCTATTGTGACAGAATGTCCATTGGCCCCCTCCACCCAGCAGCTTCCAGGAGGAAGAGAACAGGATACTCAGAGGTGCAGCATTCTTGGACATTTTGATAGCCTTATAGTGGCACAACTCACAGAATTCTAGAATTGGCAGGGCCAACTAGTCCAAGCCCCCACCATGCAAGAATGCACAACTAAAGCACTCCTGAAAAATGCCCATCCAACTACTGTTTAAAGACCTCCAAAGAGAGAGAGGCCCCCACATCCTTGGGCAATCTATCCCATTGTCCAGCAGCTCTTACTGTAAAGGCACAGGTAGAGACAACATCAAGTGTGTAGCTACGGAGGGGGAGGGGGATGAGAGTATTCTCCTTCCATGGATTTTTTCTTCAGCAAACCAAATGAAATTTTCCTTCAGCAAATTTCTAGCATTGCAGAGAGTGAGACACTGAAGGTCATAAATACGAAGACTTCTTACAGTTGCTGTATTTGCATTTCCTTGGAAATTTTATGTGTGTGCATGCGTTTAAGTTGTCCGTAGATTTATGGAGGCCCCATGACTTTTATAGAGTTTTCTTAGCCAAGGAATACTCAGGGTTGGTTTTGCCAGTTCCTGCCTCTGAAATACAGCCTACAGCAGCTGATGTTCACTGGTGGTCTCCCATCCAAGTAGTAACCAGGGCTGACCCTGCTTAGCTTCCAAGATCAGATAGGATCTGGTGCTTTTAGGGTATTTAGCCTTGGAAATTTTCCAGAGCCAGCATGATGTAGTGGTTTGAGTGTTGGACTATGCCCCTGAAGACCAGCGTTCGATTTCCTGCTTGGTCATGGAAACCCACTGGATGACCTTGGGCAAGTCACACACTCTCAACCCCAGAAGACCCCATGATAGGTTCACTTGCCAGAAGTCAGAAACTATTTGAAGGCAAACAACAATAACTCTTTTCTTGCCTGCTTCTTTTCTTTGGGTGCTGATATTCTTTGGAGGCCAGATATTTTCAAATGCTTCACTGAAATTTTGCTAGAAGTAATGTTAGAAATTTAGGGACTGAAAGAAAAATTCATTTTTTTCTTTTTTTGGTGGGGAAGACTTCTTACTGGGAGGAAACACCCTCAGTTTCCTCCCTGTAACTCCTGCCAACACTTATTACCACTTACGTGAAGTACAGCATGAGCCACTAGAAAACATGCAAGAAGCTTCTTCCACCATCTAATGAGGCTGTAATTATAATAGTAACTATAATGTTACAGGTATACTGCAAAAGGAGTGAAGTTTTTCCTTCTTAAGTAGCATTCATATTACAAGTCAGGTACATTGTTGTTATTAGGGAAAGGAATTACAAATAGCTCATAACTGTTTGTAATGAGTTGTTTCCAAGCTCTGTTCATCTACATCTCACAGCGTAAAAGGGAACCACATGAGATATTTTGTACCTGGATAGGATTCACAATAAGGGCCAACATGTGTAGTGGTTTGAGTGTTGTACTGTTAGTAACTACAGCAATTAATAAAGTGGCCTCTGCTATGTAATTAGGTATATGTATAGTAAAGAGGGTCACCTTAGGGCAGTGATATATTTAAGTCTTTTACTCCAAGTCTCAAGTCAAGTCTCAGCTCTCTACCTTCAAGTCTCAAGTCCTTGAAGATACGTTCAAGTCAAGTCTCAAGTCTGCAAGCCAACTTTATACCCCAACCAAAATTTCAGAATTAATGGATAGAGTGAAATAAATTCAGTTTTAACAATTTAAGTAGAGTTGGCTCTCCATATTTGCAATTTTGCCACCTGCAGCTTTGGAAGTGGGGAATAGGATCCTATCTTAATCTCCATTACTGAAGGTTCAAAAGCTTTAAAAGGAAGGATCCTTCTTCCTTAAGCCCGTTGCCTGACACATTTGCTGTTCTCCTCTAAGGAATGCACCCTGCACTCTGGGGGCGAGTCTTGTCTTTTGCTCTTCGGAAACATTTTAGAAGGCTCCTCTGATATGCATCAGGGACAGGCTGCTGAGTAGATCTCAAGCCTTCCTCAAGCCCATTGCCTAATCTGTTTGCTGTCCCCCTCTGAGAAATATGCCCACATTTTGGGCTTGAGAGAGATTCTCATGTGACTAGTACGCAAAAACAGATGGAGGCATTGTTCAAAGTCGTAAGGTTTCTGGATGAATGCGTTATGTCGCTGAACCAAGGGCATCAAGTCAGTCATTAAAAATATACAAGTCTCGAGTTGAGTCAGTGCATCATTTATGGCCAAGTTGAGTCCAAGTTGAGTCACTGAAGCGACTTAAGTCTGACTTGAGTCCGAGTCTGTCGACTCAAGTCTATATCACTGCCTTAGGGTCACATAATGGAAATGGAAATGACTTGAATGCACATAACAACAATAATGATTCACAATGCAGATGTATGCATGCATCCAAGCTGCAGGTGACATTCCTGATCAAGCAAAAGAACCCAGGTGCTGAAGTCATATATGCTGTTTTTATCAAATTTTATATGGCTACACTGTGAGATGGCTCTCCTTTCCTCCCAGCCTCCTCCCTCTTTTTTTTTTTTTTTTTTTTTTTTTGTGGAATATGAAATACTGGTTTGTGCCAAGCACTTAGCACCCTAACTAATGCTAATGAATTCTAAGCTTTCTATTGTTTGCAGTCCATAGAGGGAAAGCCAAACTCATAAGCCCTGGGAGAATTTAATATACTTCAGCAGATGCCTGTGTTTTTCTCTGTCCTAATTTACAAATTCAAACAATAAGAAACATTGAATTAATTGGCAACCCACTATTATGCTCATTCAGGAAATTTATGGAGTTGTTGCTGATTCTGAATCTTGGCAGATCTGTTAAAAATTCTCTTTTATTTATACTACATAAAATGGCATAAACATGTTTGCTAATCAAAATGATGCACTAAAGAATGAATTCAAGGTTTTTTTTTATTTAAAAAGTGTGATATTTTTGAAACCTTAAATAAAAAGAGCATTCATATATGCATCGAAAATGATATCCCTTAAGAATTGTGATTATTAAATATGACCACTCCTGCCCCTCCTGCTAAAAAGAAGAATTGCTAATTGTGGAAGGCTACAGGCACAGCAATACTGTTCTAAAGCAAAATGCATAGCTATGCTTCAGTGAAAACTTGCTTTTAAACTTTTCTTTAAAAAACCTTCAGTTGAAATTCTGTCTAGTTTTAAACAAATGGAGTTTTTAAAAATCAAATTGGAAGGAGATAGGCCCATCACAGTACTTTTAAGATAAAAGGCTTCAAGAGACTTTAGTAGGTATAGGGACCCCATACCTACTAAAGTCTCTTGAACCCTTTTACTTTAAAAGTCCTATGATGAGACAATCCAAAATGAAACAAGAGATAGTGCCAGATGAGACTCCCAGGTCTGAAGGCACTCAATGAACTGCTGGGGAACAG
Organism: Cyclura pinguis; assembly: GCA_030412105.1. Taxonomy (NCBI): domain Eukaryota; kingdom Metazoa; phylum Chordata; class Lepidosauria; order Squamata; family Iguanidae; genus Cyclura; species Cyclura pinguis. The sequence continues at coordinate 263,589,060 of CM059601.1, read as the reverse complement.
CAGAAGACAACTACAAGTAGTGCCGTGACAAATGACACTACTAGACCTGAAAGGTCATTCTGCTGTTGACATGCTCAGAAGTAAAAGGAAAGTCCAAAGCTGCACAACACATAGTATAGAAACATGGATTGTGAGAAGCATAAATCAGGGGAAGCTAGAGCTCGTAAAACAAGAAAGACATATTAAAACCAGAAATGGAATATATAGACATTGGAGTGAGTGAGCTAAAGTGGATAGGAATGTGCCTTTTTTTGTAGATTATGTCTTTATTAGATTTAAAATAACCAACCACCCAAACAGTCAAATTCACAGTTAAAATTACAGTTACAACCAAAGAAATATATGTTGAAAAGAAGTGAAAAAAACCAAAACTAGAACACCATACACTGAACTAAAACATTGAATCGAACTTACTAAAACACTAAACATTAACCTACTAACACACAAAAGGGCTCTGATCCCCAAACCCAAAATGTAACAAAAGAAAAAAGAAAAAAAAATATTTTACCATTACAGATCCAACTAAGTAATCCTGCTAGAATTAGTACTGTCCATAGCCATGAATTATTGCATCATTAGATTTCTTATAGCTCAGAAAGGTCATAAACTGTTTCCAGTCTTTCAAAAAATCTTCTGTTATCCTTTAAAACCCATGTCAGTTTGGCAAATTGAGCTAATTCAGCAACCTTAAAAATCCATTCTTCTGTCATCCATGCTTCATTCCAAGTCTGAGTAAACAATATTTTTGAGGAATGTGACATTTTGAATCAGACTTCAAGGAAAACCTGGCAATATAACCATAATCCAAGTCTGCACTCCAACTACAGAGGCAGAAATGGGTATGCTTCAGCATGTGATTGTCCTGATGTGTAAGGTGTACTCAGGACAGCAAACTACTGTTAGGAACAAATATGGAGAAATGAAATGGTTTCCAATTGGCAAAGGGGTCAGGCAAGGCTGCATTTTACCACCCTATCTGTTGAAGTTGTAGGCTGAACATGCAGGATTAGACTTGGAGGAAGGAGGCATGAAAAAATGGAGGAAGGTAGATCCACAGTTTAAGATATGCATATGACACCATACTGCTAGCAGAAAATAGCAAAGACTTGGAACAACTCCTGAAGAAGGTCAAGGAAGAAAGTGCAAAACCAGCTGAACTTTAAGAAAACAAAAATAATGAGCACAGATGATTTGCATAACTAAAGTAGGTGATGAAGGCATTGAAATAGTTCAAGAATGTCCATATCTTGGCTCAGTCTTTAATCAGAATGAAGACTGCAGTCAAGAAATCAGAAGAAGGCTAGGACTTAGAAGGGCAGCTATGAAGGAACTAGACAGGATCATGAAGTATAATGAGATATTACTGCATCCTGTAGTTAGTATTGGCCATGCCATTGTCTTTCCAATTTCTATGTATGATTGAACAAAGCTGGACAGTGAAGAAAGTGGATAGGAAGAAAATCAACTCATTTGAAACATGATGCTGGGAAAGTGTTTTATGGGTACCATGGACTACTAAAAAGACGAAGAAATGGATATTAGATTAAATCAAGCCCGAACTCTCCCTAGAAACCAAGATGACTAAACTGAGACTGTTGTACTTTGGACATATCATGAGAAGACATGGCTCACTAAAAAAGACAATAATGCTTGGTAAGGTAGAAGGCAATAGGAAATGAGGAAGGCTGCATTATAGGTGGATCGAGTCAATCAAGAAAACCAAAACCCTGAGTCTGCGGACCTGAGCAGGACCAGTGACTTGTGTTCACAGGGTCCCCATAAGTTGAAGCTGATTTGACCACAGTGAACAACAACAAACTTACTAAAGTTGGCCTCACCTCTGCCCCTCCATGAATGGGTCCATAAGTGCTTTTGGAGACAGACTGAAGAGTCTGGGAAAAGTTGTCAAGGATCTCCTTTTTTTAGTAAATTCCAAGCAAATGGCCCAAAGGTGACAAGGAACTAAATGGAGACTTTCTCTGAAAAGTGAGAGCATTTTGGAAAAAGGCACACTTCAGCCATTAGCTTGGGATGTAATCTAGGTAGGAAAAGATGGCTACAGGCTGAGGAAGGAGGCTGATTGGCTCTCTGAGAATGGATGAGGATGGATGTGTGAAGATATTGACAGGAAGGAGGGATTCCTCAAGTCTGGTGAGATGAAGTGTGAGCCATTCAAGACATGAAGCCACCTGGAAGAGATGTCCCTGGCTAGGAAGAAAGACCTTGCTAAAGAATACTCTTAACATCACTGGTAACGTCTGTAGAGGTCCAGGCTGCTAATGCCACTGAGGGAGATCCCATCCTGGAGACTCACTAGCAACTGAGATCCTATCCTGCCAAGACTTACCATACTTGGAGATCCAGCCCTGCCAATACCAGCTGAGTTGTGTTACTTATAATGAAAAAGATTGCCACTGCAGCATGAAGACACATGTGAGTTATCATTGAAACCCTGCAGGTTCAACATGTATCTCCCTACAGATGCATTGTGCATGCTAGCATCCACTTTTTTATCTTTATAACCAGCATTTCCTCACAGATATTTACTAATTTATTAAAGCTAAACTTACAATCCAACATATTTACCAGAGAGAGAGAGACAGCATAGCCCTGTAAGTTCTACACTGAATTTTGAGTGTGTCAGTCACACACACACTGATATTGTCTGTGCAAAGTGATGCCAGAGAGCATGTCCTGGTCTTTGAACACTTCAGTCAGTGGAACCATCTTTTCAGAACTGTTAAGGCTTTTATTTCATACACACAGCCTGGTGCAGAAGAAAGATCTGTAAGATGAAAAAGAAGCTGAGCTTCCCAAGGTTACCCAGGTATGAGTTTTGACTAATGTAAGTGTTCCTCTAAGAAATTTAACTGACTCCTGATAAAAAATTTTCCAGACAAATACTTTGCAGAAAAAACATTCAGCCTCCAGACTGTATAGAGTTGGCTCATTTTTCAGGGGCTGACAGGACTGGGAACATTTATGCAAAAAAAAGTAAAAATATTATATAACTTTTCCCCTCATAAGATAAACTTTCAGTGGTTGCATTCCATCCCCATGATGAAGTTGCTTATATTATAACTTTCTTATTGATTGATTGATTGATTGGATCTATATCCCACCTTTCTCCCAGGAGGAGATCCAACGCAGCTGATATTCACAGGTATTTTAATAGAGTATCTCAGAAAATGACTACACTGAGCTATTCCATATTCTGTCTCATCCCCCACTGATGTTAGCACTCTCCAGTCTCAAATGTAAATACCTATGCTTCTTGACAGTGCAGAGTTCATCTGGACAAAGTAGCCACATGGAGTATATATGATTAAGGAAGAATTTGCATTGTTGGTAGTCACAAAAGTCAATGGATGAATGGTTGCTATCATTGCCAGTACAGGCTTCTCCCACTTATCAGACAGGTTAGGGACTGGAGCACTGCCAGAAAATGGAATTGGTTGAAAAGTGGAACCCACTGTCCTAGTTACAAATCCTACCAACTCCAGCCAGCACAGCCCAAGCTGGGGAAGGCTGGTATATGCTGTAAATGATGTAATCAGGAAAACAGAAAAGACACACTATTTTCTGCCAGGATGATACATAAAAATGACTTGTCTTTGCCTCACAGTTCCTCTTGAATATAACACTAGTGATCCATTGCAGTCCTTGTGACTATATATATATTCACACCAAACTTCCAGTTAATAACAAGTTTGTTATTTTGAAAATAGAGGAAGGCAAGGGCAAACCTCCTATGAGCAGCCAAGAAAAAGACATGATAGGTTCACATCAGGGTAGCCAAATCAGAAATAAGTAGAAGGTACACAACAACATCAGTTTCTAAAATAGGCTCAGTACCTTGGATAGCTCCTTTAAAGTTTGGACAAACTTCCACGATGGATCACTAAAATGAAAATTCACCAGCTGCTACTGTATATATACTATCTATCACACATGCCATCAAGCTCACTTATCCATTCTAAGAAATCTGGCTTATGCTATGTGAGCACAGCTATTAAAGGCCTTTTGGATGGGATAAACTCTGCCACACTTCAGGCAGATGTGGGGAGTTTTAAAGAGATATGGGCAGGAGAGGCCTAAATACCCTAAAGGCAACAGATCCTGTCTGATTTTGGAAGCTAAGCAGGGCCAGCCCTGGTTAGTAGTTGGACAGAGGACCACTAGTGAATATCAGAGGAAGGAAGTGGCCAAAACCACCTCTTGAATATTCCTTGCCTAAGAAAGCCATGTGAAATTCACGGGATCACTATAAGTCAACAGGCAACTTGAAGGTACATACATACACATGGATAGAGGAAGGGAATTTGCTCCCTCCCCATGTTGTGCAGTTATGTGGGTGATGTGTGGAACATGCATGTATGAACTGGCATTGGACAGTGTCCGGCAGTCTATTTTGAGACCTCTGTCAAAACTGCAAGATATCTTTTACATAACAGATGCCAAATATTCAGCTAGAAGTTCATTGCTCTTTAAATTCGCAAGTATTCTGATGAGGGAAGATTGTAGACTTTCTCAAAAATAAAAGAGAAAGACAGAGAAAGAGAGAGATGTCTCTCCCTTTGAGGATTATGACTACAGGAGATGGATCACCAATAAACCCCTTCCTGTGATTAGTCTGCCTTTTCTCCTCCATATGTAGTCACCTTCTACCAAACAAAGCCTCCAGTGATTTTTTTTCTCATTTAAATTGCAAATGCAAACACCCATGCTGCTCTCAAGCAGGAGATGGCTGTCAATCAGCCGGCCCTTCAGCTCATCAGTTTGTCCACTCATTAATTACACATTTAAACCACCACTTTAGAGTTTCCAGCCTGTTTGACTGACAAGCGTCCACAGTGGGTTGCTGAGGGATGGGGTCTCTCTAGATTTACAACAGGCATTTCTCAGACTAAAATATTCACCTGAGGAGGTGAAGAAATATATCAGCAAAGCAAAATTAGTTTCCAGGACCAACAATACAAAATAGCAGAACACCCACAGTGGTCATCTACAGTCTGCAGCCGAGACCATTCAAATGCATCATCGATGAGCTACAACCAATTCTGGAGAATAACACAGCCCTTTCACAAGTTCTGGGAGGCAGGCCTTTATTGGCCTACAGGCAGTCTCCAAATCTTAAACAACTACTCACTTACAACAGGATAGATAACAGAAATGTTAATGCAGGGACAAGACCTTGCCACAAACCCAGATGGAAACTCTATCCTCACATCTACTCTGGGGGCAATATTACTGGGACCAATAATATCAGCCACAACATCAGAGGTACATTCACTTATTCTTCCTCCAATGTGATATATGCAATTATATGCCAGCAATGCCCCTCTACTCTCTTCATTAGACAAAAAGGACAGTCTCTGCACAAGAGGCTTAATGAACACATATTAGAATTAGAAGTGGCAATACCTGAAAACCAGTTGCAGAACATTTCAACTTCCCTGGACATATAGTACAGGATTTAAAGGTTGCAGTCCTTGAATAACAAAAAGGAGGAAGGAATGGAGAGAGAAAATAGTGTAGCAGCACTTTTAAGACTAACTGGTCTTTAACTGGTGCTGCTACATTTTTTTTTCTCCCCTACCCCTCATTCTTTTTATGATGCAAAGAGATTAACATGGCTATTTCTTTGAAAAGTCCTTAAACAAGGATACTACAATAGAAGACTAGAAACAGAAACAACTGAACTGAGCCATATTCACAAATTCCAATCCATTAGCAGAGGTATGAAGAAAAACAATGGCTTCCTGGCACACTACATATATAAATACAAGCATCCTCACTACTGCCCGTATAATAAAAGGAATCTTCTCAGAGAAGGTTTTAAACATGAGGAACTAATTTTCGGTAAGCAGATTTATTGCTTTCATATGACAACATTAACTGATCACCACAAAGATTTGAAAGACCTTTATCACCTTATGCAGCCCTTTGAAAATTTAGGGCAAGGATCATGATTTACATCGTTCTGGTTCCTATTGCATTCCATCCCACTCCCACAACTGTGTAAATATGTTTTATATCCTGAGGCCTGGATACCACTCTCTACTGCATCTGAAGAAGTGGGTTAATATCCAAGAAAGCTCACGCTAAAATAAAAACCAGTTGGTCTTCAATGTGCTGCTACATTGGTTGTTGTGGGTTTTCCAGGCTTTGAGGCCGTGTTCTATTAGAACACGGCCTCAAAGCCCGGAAAACCCACAACAACCGATGGATACCAGCCGTGAATGCCTTCAACTTAACATGCTGCTACATTCCTTCTTTTTTCCTCCCTCTCCTTTCCTTCCTTTTATGGATTTTTCTTGTTGCTGATGTATTTCTAAAGAAACAGCCATTTATTACTTCAACTTTATCCATGTAATTAGAATGCATATTATTAATAGCCCACAGGAAGCATTTGGTAGTCCCAACTTGATAGATGCCATCTCAAGCCATTGAACATCCATTTAAATGAGTTTCCTCCAACAGCTTTGAAAAGTTACTTTTTGAGTTAAAATACAACTGCTGGTCCCAACTAGAGAAGACATGGTGACTCAACGAAACTTACATAAGTGTTGACTTCCCATTAATTCAGTCAGTCTGCTCTAGCTGGGCCTAGCAGCTGGACTGAGGCCTGGGGTGGGACTTATGCAACCATCCAGCTCTTCTTTGTACTGTCTTTTTTTACTCACCAGTGACTCTGCTGGCCAGGGTTGCTAGGACTTGCTGTCCAGAAACATCTGGAGGGCAAATGATCCCTTCCCAGATTCAGGCCTGTGCATACAATTTCCAGAGACTCCCAAACAGCCGAAACAGGGGGCAGTTTTCTTCTCAAAAAATTACTTTTCCAAACTCTGCCTCCTTCCTACAAATTGACTTCAGCAGCACTAAGTCAAAGCCAGAAATTGTCCTCTTTCCTAATGCACCAAACAAACCTATGTCCAAACATCTTGCCTTCTGGATGAAGCCCTGGAACAAACAATGGCCTATGGGAGAAGCATTCATGAGCCCCAGTGGCTGTCTTCCAATTGCCATTGGTCTGGCCTCTGAGGGAGACAGAGAGCAGCTGGGCATATTTTCATTATGACTGGGCCCCAGTGGATCGTGAGAACCTCTCTGTATTCAGAATGCCACTGCTCTGAGTGAGAGAAGAGCAGCTTCCATCTAATGAACTTAATTCTCTCTCTTGCCGCCATTCCCTTTTTGGTTGTGTGCCATTTCTTATTTAGATTGTTAGCCTGAGGGAAGGGGACTGTCATATCAATTATTTGGAAGCCACTCTGGGATTCTTTTTTGGCTGAAGGGCAGGGTATGTATGCATGAATAAATAAATAAATAAATCTAGTACTTCCCTCTGGCTACAGATTGAATTGGGGAATATGGGGAAAAGTTACAGGTACTGGACAAGACAGTTTGGGGAATTAGAGACACAGGATCTCAAATCTTTCTAGTAAGTATTACCTCCGAGAAAATAAAATCCCAGGCAACGCTGAGTATATACTTTAGTAATAGATAATAGCAACAACAGCAGCATTGGTTGCATTGATCAGTGTTGAAGGTAAACTGTCATGCTGGCTTCAGCTGTGGCAGGGGTAGTTGAGTAACTAGTCCATGAGAGATGTTCCCTGTGACAGATGTACCCCTTTCCTGAAGATACCAGGCTGGGGCGCCTATCTCTCCCCCACCATCACCATAGCTCCAAATATTGGATTTTTCTTACTACACCTCAGACTTGACTTGTTACATCACTCTGTACAAGAAAAAAGAAGACACTTTCTACGTTCAGCTTTTACAATGTGCATTCTGCTTCAGCAGCACTTCAGGCATTGTTCAGCACTGCAGTCCAGTCAAACTGCACTAGACTGGAGAAGTATTTATTTGTGTTTTCAGCTGTCACTGCCATAATTATATGCAACTATAGAGATCACTAGGGAAAATACTTTCTGGACTCATGACTGGGTCTTGGGCAGCACTGTGAAGTGGAATGAACCAATAGATGGGAAGAAAGAATCAGCTGAGGTCAAAGAACAACCTCTGGTTTGAATCCTGTTGTTAGTTCCAGATAGAGTAAATTCATTGAATCAATTAGATTTACATATGTGTCCATATTATTCAATATGTGATTCCACTCAGGTTGGGACCACCAATAGCATCCAGTCAGAACTGAAAAAGTCTACAGGGAAGTGCCAGAATCCAGAACGACCCATAAGGCTCAGGTGTTACAGTGTGAGGCTTCCGATGGGCCTCCCAATCTAGGAGAATCCAACAGATAGGCTGGGTGAGCCGAACCAGTCCAGAATCTGCAGTTTGGAGATTCACTACATGGGGTAGCTATTCACAGCAGCTCCTGAGGTAGAAAGAGATTTTATTTTTTTAAATAATAGTACCTGCAATCCAAGCTAGGAATTACAGTCTTAAGAAAAAGTACAGATTTTTCACTCATGAAGATTGTCACAAAGATCACGGTCCCCTAGGTTTTAAAAATGTATTAACATGACACTCACATACTCTCAGTCCGTGGAAAACCATGTGATAGGTTTGCCTTAGGGCCACCATAAATCAGAAATGACTTGAAGGCACACCACCACCACCACCACCACAACAGTGAGAGTAAAGAATGTAGGTCCTACTCTGATTTTTTTACAGCAGAGAAAAAAAAAACAGATTCTACTTATTGAGGTCTAGTAACTTTGAGCCTCAACCCACTTGGAACAATTCTCACAGACTGAACTGAAAACATACCTTCCAACTGTCCCAGTTTGGCAGGGACAGTCCTGATCAATCCTCCACTGTCCCACTTTTTCAGCTGCTTCTGAAATGTCCCAGTTTCTCTCTCCTCCTCCCACTTTCCCCCTTTGTTGTTGGCTTAATTTAACTGATGGAAACTGAGTTCAAAGTGCAAAAGTAGGTTGCTGTCAATTAGCTGGGGGAGGCGTGGGAAAGGGTGGAGATGAAGGAACGTAACCTTCCAGTTAGGGTCAGGCAAAAGCAAACTATTCATAGAATCATAGAATCACAGAGTTGGAAGAGACCACAATGGCCATCCAGTCCAACTCTCTGCCATGCAGGAATACCAAAGCATTCCCGACAGATGATCATCCAGCCTCTGCTTAAAAACCTCCAAAAAAAGGAGACTCCACCACACTCCAAGGCAAAATATTCCACTGACCATCAGGAAGTTCTTCCTGAGGTTTAAGTGGAATCTCGTGATGCGACAGCCAAGAAAGCCAATGTGATTCTTGGTTGCATCAATAGGAGTATGGTGTCTAGATCAAGGGAAGTAATAGTGCCACTCTGTTTTGCTTTGGTTAGACTTCATCTGGAATACTGTGTCCAGTTACCTCATTTCAAGAAGGATATTGACAAGTTGGAGCATGTCCAGAGGAGGGTGACCAGAATGGTGAAGGGTCTGGAAGCCATGCCCTATGAGGAGCGGCTTAGGGAGTTGAGTATGTTTAGTCTGCAGAAGAGAAGGTTAAGAGGTGACATGATAGCCACATTTAAATATTTGAAGGGATGTCATGTTGAGGAGGGAGTGGGCTTGTTTTCTGCTGCTCCAGAGACTAGGACAAGGAGCATTGTATTCCACTTACAAACTATTGCAGCCTCTCTAGCTTGTGGATTCTTATTCATTCATAACTTTTGCCATCTTAACCACACTGTGATGATGTTTGGTCACATGACTTCCAGTTTTCATCTGTGAAGTGTTCAAAAGTATGCAGAGAGTGTGTAAAGCGTGTTTGCTTGAAAACAGACATGTACACATGCATGCATGCGTGTGTGTGCACACACAGAGAAATGTTCCACGATTTTTCTTACTACCGCCTCAGACTTTATTTCATTTGCATCCTAAGTCCCTGAATGGATCTTTGCTGAGTGTTCTTTGACACCAGGGTGATGCTTTGAAACTGCTTATCAACAGCTTAGTTATTGGGAAGAACAACTTTAAAGATATTTCTGAGGCTCTGCGTTTCAAATGAACCTTTCTGGTTCACTTCTGATGAAGAGTTCCTATAGGCTGCATTCAATAATATAAATTCTCCTGAGCATGTCCTCCCTGGGGAAGGGGTGGGCGGGGGAAAAGCACAGTGTTTCATCCAATTGTTTATTTATAAAATAGACCAGCCTAAAGAGAATAATGCTCATGCGGTGATTGATGCGATGTAAATATCCCCAGTTTGAGATTAGTGTTTAATATTGTTCTGTGCATAGACTAGGGTTATTCATCACTTATAGTTAATATTTTAGAAGCTCGTTGAACTTAGTATGCCCTCCAGTGCATTCAGAGATTTATTGTGTAACAGTTCCATGGAGGAAATCTGTATTCCCCTTGCTTGATTCTTATACTTGCTTAACTCTTACACTTTCAGATTGATGTGAAACAGGAAGGCATACTGATTTTTATACTGAATATGCCTATGCATCCAGATATGGCAAAAGGAAATATTCTAGGAAGACAGGAAAAGGCTTTTGAAAGACTGGAAGGACTTTGGAAGGCCAGAGATCACAGAACAAAAGGATCAGCTCATACCCAGAGCAGGAAATAGTGCCTCCTTCTGGACCAAACCAAGGTGGATGGTACCCAAACCTAGCCAAGTTATAGTGGCACATGAGACAGAATATCCCACAGGCTGTTAAAATTCAGGAAAAAATTTAGTGGTTGGATCTGTAGATTCAGGGATTGTTGTTGCTGTTGTTGTGTGCCTTCAAGTTGTTTACAGTTTATGGTGATCAACTGGGTTTCTGTGGCTGAGTTTGGAATCGAACCCTGGTCTCCAGGGTTGTAGCCCAATGCTCAAACCACTGTGCAATGTCGACCCTTTTCTCCCTCAGGTGGAACAAACATCACAATTTAAATCAAGATACATAGTAACCAAAGACAACCAAGGTATTTTGGTACATGAGGACAAACATCCTACAATCACCTCTCCCAATCCTTGGCAGTAAAAAGGCAACAACGGCAAATTGAGTAGGTAACAATTTGCTGCTCTTCAAACTGCAGGTGACTATGTCACCCCATCTAATGGTAGGGCCAAACTGTTGGGGATAGGAGAGAAATTTATTGAGTTCACATTTTGATGTGGAAATGCTGATTATTGCACTTCCTAAGATTGAATGGAACATACCTAGATTTAGAAATCTGGTTTGCTTGAGTACATTGCTTGGGTGAAATCCACACACATGTCAAACACATACAATGAAAAACGCACATACAGTAGAGTCTCGATTATCCGACATAAACGGGCAGGCTAATAGTCGGATAGTCGAAAATGTCGGATAATCTGGAGGGTCAAAGAAATCACCTTGAAATCACCTGTTGCCATGCTTTGGCCCTTGTTTTGGGGCCTGGAGGTACTCACCCTGCTCGCCGCCGCCGCCGCCGCGCTCGGGGCCGTGTTTTGGGGTAAGGCTTCACTCATCCTTCTCTCCTTGCCCGTCGCGACCGCCATGTTTGGGGGCGTGTCTGGGGGCGCGGAAATGCCTAAAGCCACGCCCCCAAGCAGCCGCGACGTCGGATAATCCAGAATGTCGGATGACCGAATGTCGGATAATCGAGACTCTACTGTAGTTAAATTGATAAAGGAATACAAAAAAGCAATTGATAAAGGAATACAGAAATGTGCATTTGTAATAAACAGGCATTTCTGTGTCAGAAAAAAAAATGTCTCCTAATCATTGCAGCACAGAACAAGAACAGGTATGCAATGGGACGAATAAGAAATAGAGTGACATATTTGCACATATCTGCCAACATTTCAAAGATGAAAACAAGCATACATGTGGTCAAGCAACCTCAGAATGTGGTTAGGATGGCAAAAGTTATTAAAAGGGAAGAACACACAAGTTAGGAGAAGCTGCAGCAGTTGCTTTTGCCTGAGTATACTGGGAAGGGAAAAATTATGGCCATTGCTCTCCTCTTTCCCCTGTTGAATTAACTGAGTGCCAACTATTGTTGCACTTTGAACTCAGTGTGCAACAACTGAAGCTTACTGAAGACAAAGGGGGAAAGTGGGAGGAAACCCATTTCTGCACTAGCCTGTTATAGTGCTGTTATTCCACTTTCAACATCCTATGCAATCCTGGGGTTTGCAGTTTACCTCCCTAAACTGCACACCCCAGGATTCCATAGAATGTTGAAAGTGGAATAATAGCACTATAACAGGGTAGTGCGGAAATGGCCGAGGAGGCAGTAACTGAGAAATTTTAAAAGGAGTTAAAAAAGTGGAACAAGAGAGAATTAATCGGGATTATCCCTGCCAAACTGGGACAATTGGGGGGTATGTTTACATATGCCTGACTAGCAGATAAGACAGGATGCATCATAGAAAAAATTTGGGAGCTTTTTGTATGCATGGAAGCCTGTAAGCGATATGGAGTTCCTCAACAGATGAGAATATATACCTGAATGGATTCTGGGCTGCTATATTAATAAGATGATTAAGGATGATATAAGGGAGAGTGTTCATGTAAAAGCCTTTATGAAATGTCTTTATAATGCCTTAGCAGACACTACAGAAAACTATGGGAATTGTGGAGAACCTGATGATTATGATGGATAAAAGGTTACACTAAATTGTTTAATGGTTAATTATTATCAGGTCTGTTAAAGAATTCAATAGAGAGATAAAGTCCCTATGAAATGTCCTGATGAAAGGATAACATCTTGATGGCCATATATTATGATGTAATGAAATGCATGGTGCCTTACATATATGTTTGTGTTGCTCACACTAAGGGGAATGTTACATTTATAACAAATAGCCTAAGAGTACCAAACAGCCTGATCATCTCCCATATAAATATCCTGAAATTACAATATTTACAGATAGTTAAGTGGAATGTTGATGTTAATTTGGCCTGTCTGGTTTAATTATCATCATGAACTGGGCACTCAGGTGATCAGAAGCTGATAAAGATGACAGACAGCGTCTAGAAGTAGATAACCAGTGACATGGACTCTCAATCCCTCGGAGTAAGAGAGAGGGGTGGGGAACCTGTTTCAATTCAACCCAGTATTTTTATCTGCATGCTGCAGATGTGGATTGCAGGGATGAGAAATGGCAATTGCTTAAGGCAACCTTAAGAGTTCCTGACAGAGGTGAGATCTGAAGACGAGATGCCTTGGGTCAGCATAGCGCTATACCAGCTCAAGCATGTATTCTCTTGCAATAAAATCCAGTCTTAAACATAAGAATGCAGTCCTAAACATACCCTTGTGAGTAGGCTCCATAGATTGTAGCAGGACTCACTTCCGAGTAAATATGCTAAGAACTAGACTGCATGGTCAGAGTGTTAGCCACAAAATGCTGATCAGTGTACACTATGACATAAATATAATGCAGGCAATATAGTACAGAAAAGGCTCACAATTGGGCATAGGACATAATGTAATGGCACACAACCCTGTTACAAATAAAAGGAAAATGAGCACTATTTTCCTATCTGCTAGGAGTCAACCAGTCGTCCTGTGAAAGGAACAGAGGTGGAAGGAAACAAGTGATATGTAACATTACCTGAAACTAGTTACTTTTGAGGTGTAAGGGGGTGTAGCATTACATTTTAAAAGTAATATAACAAGATTAAAGGTACATTATTGTATAATAAGAAAGTGTTCCTAGTTACTTTCAGAAGTTACTTTTAAGTTAAGGGGCATTTCAGTTTTTATGCCATTCACTTATCAATCCTATGATCCCCCCATCCAGCCAAAAGTAACCAAAAGAAATGGGAATGTAACAAGCAGTGGAACAAGTTATGAGATAGGTTGAGTTTTTTATCATTGTAATGAGTAAAGAGCAGCAAAGGGCCAATGTTTAAAAACGTACACTTTACAGAATAACTGAATGAATACTTTTGAACATTTGTATTCAAAGTTCTGGAAAGGAACAAGAGTGTTTTGTTTTGTTTTGTTTTGTTTTAAAGGCCATATCCTAGCCCTTTTATAGCAAATTGGCTGATTAATTCAAAGGGACAACATTTTTCCTATTATTTTGATAAGTGATAACAACGCTGGAGGAAAGAATAAAGTCTAAGCAGGGCTCAAAACAGGTCCAAATTCAGGGCAGACAATTCAGAAAGAAGACTGGCATGCATTTAGTAAAATTGTTATCCAGAAATCAACAATTGAAGCCTCTTACAGCAGAGACCAAACCAGGAAACCCTGCTAATTCTTCCCCATCATACTACAGTCCTCTCTCCACCTTTGCAGGTTTGACCTCCGTGAATTTGAATATTCATGAGGGCTATGTGTGCCTCCCCCCCACCTTTTCATCCTCCATTTTCCTTGTGTTTTACTGGGTGCGGAGAAGGAAGGCAAGCACCCAGGCAAAAGGCAAGGAAATGGGGCAGGAAGGAAGACATGCATGTGCCTTCCTTCTCTCTGTTACTGTAGTTTCTAGTCCGAACTTGAGGTATATTAGATATCATTTGATATTAAGAATTTGGCCTTCACCACCCATTCCTCTTCATGTGCTTGCGAGGCTCCCGGACAAGCACGCACACAGGCAAGGCCGAAAATAGCTGAACTATTCAAATCACAATCCAGGCAGGCCAGTAATTGCCAGACTGCAGCTTTAGGAGACCTCCAGGCAAGTACCTTCTTAAGATCATATTATGTATGCACGCTGTTTACAAAAGATCTCCTGTCTCGAGCAGGGAGCTTGATGAGCCGAATATCCAACTCTCAAGCACTCCATGTTTGCATACTGTCTACGCTATTGACAATGCTGTCATAATTCAATCATCTAAAGTACTGACCTTTTGGAGGCTTTGTCTCCAGCCCGAAACCCATTGTTTTCCCTGGGAACAGACTAGCCTACAGGCACATTTTCCCCTATAAGAACCCCTGATTTTGAGCGTCTCATCGGATCGCTTGTGACTTGCCTCCCGACTTGCTGCCGCTCCATTCGACGAGCCTCCCCTCAGCCTCCACTTGCTGAGAACCTACGCTCCCCAGCTTCTTTCTTTTTACCGGGCTACAGGATCAGGTGTAGTATTTCCCCGAATATCCTGCTGAGAATCCCCTATCTATTTTCCTCTCTATATTTTCTTAGGACTGTGTGCGTGACTGCGCAATTGTGCAGTATTTCTTAATTTCTAGTGAGTGAGTGCGTACATTTGCTGTGACTTTATAAATAAAGGAAAACAATTATTATTTACTTCTGTTTGATTATTGACTCGGCCTGACCCCGTAGACACTGGGTAAAAGATTTCGCTACGTTGCCCTGCTTCTCGCATTGCTAACTAGTGCTCTAGCTAATTCCCATTCCCCATTATTTTGAGCACATTGAGGTGTCCCTCCTGGGACCCTAGAAATCAGGGTAACATCTCCTCCAGAACTCCCTCTCTCATTCCCTTGCCTCTGGTCCTGGCATACAAAAGGCAAGAGAAGGGATGGGGGTAGGGAATGTGGAAGGGGATTGTGGGGTGTGTGTGTTATTTGTGGTTTTCCCACTTTCATGAGGGTTCTCCACCCTGAACCATTGCAAAAGTTAAAGGGTCACTATACTGTTAAAAGGAAAGCTGCTGACCAACTTTGGTACCAAAGACAGAAAAAACGTGGAAAGATTAGGTTTCTACAGATGAAACAACCAGGTCAAGTAAGCCTTGGGAACTTTGTCCCTTTTGTTTGGAGAACTAAACAGTATTTCTAAATGTTCAACTGTAGGCTTAGGTTTCTGTGATGTTAGACACTTGAGGACTGAAGGGAAATGTCATGGGCGGGGGGGAGACAGAATTCTTATATTGGGGCAGTGGTCTCATTTCCCCTCTTCTGTAGCTAACACTGGAGTCTGATGAAGCCCCTAAAAATACTTGGCTTTGGAACAGGTGTAGTAATATATTGCCAGTGTGAAAATCATATTCCTGCCCCAGCTATTGTGAGGATGGTGACTGAGGTGAGAGGGAACAGGAAAGCTAGAGGGGGTGGCATGTGGTATCATCATCCCAGCTAATAAAATCTCCCGGCATTTCCCCCTACAAGCTCTGGTTCCGTTCTGTCCATAAGCCACTCATGGTGCTCCCCCCTTACCTTGAAAAGTGGCTCAAATTTTTGAAAAGCAGACCACAGCTTAGGAGGAAAAAACCCTCTTCCTGTAAGCCATGTTTGGACTTGCATCCCTCTTTGTTCCTCCATTGTATGGTGGGGTATTATTATTTTACGTCTATTCATAGACTGGTGTCTTTTTTTTTTAAATTCACTGCCATGCTTAGCAGATGTTTCTTATCTTCCATATTATAATCAAGCACCAAGACTGTTCCAATAGCTCACTACTATTCAGCTGTACCAGACTCTTTCTGATTATGCATTCACTATCAATGGTCTGGATAAACTGCACTTCTTCCAAACCCCTGTACAGTTTTCCTACCATCTCACAACTCTGGAGCATTTAACATTAGCAGCACTGTTTTAGAATGCAAATTCTGGCATAATTTTGTAAAGGAATGTTGGTTCTAAAATTATAGAGTGCCACCCCATGTGTGTTTGTGTATGCTTTTTCTGATAGAAGATCTGTGCCTTTGACTCCATGTCCGACAGAAATTAAAGATGATATGATAAGAAATATTACATCTGTTCAGTTCTTATTTGGTTTAAAGCTGCAGAAGTCACACTGCCTGTGCTGGAAGAGGGGAGACAGGCATTCTGTTAAGATGCCATAGAAAATATTCATAAAATAATTTAAAAAATAGGAGTGGGCAACCTGTGGCCCTAAAGCCATATGCAGCCCTTGGTGTAGTGTTATGTGGCCCCTGGCCTGATTTAAAAAGTTGTCTGCAAGCATCAGTTCAGACTTCTCACAACAGTGTCCCTGCCTTAGAAGCCTCCCTTCAGGGAGGAAGACAGTGAAGGGGAAGAGAAGGAGGGAAGGCGAAGGGGATAAGACATGGAAAAGGGGGGTGAAAGAGAGTCAGGCAAGCAGGCATGAAGGACCCACTCAGTTTCTTCCAGGCCTGCCCCTTGCTTGCAGGCAGCTCCTGATAGAGTATTCTCAAGGGAATGAGGCCCTTCACAGGGTTTTTCAACAGCACACAGACAATGTAGGCTGGCTGGCTGTCAGGAACCGAATTCACACACACAAATGTAACAGTGCAAATACACTATTTATTAGGAGTGTGACTTCAGTGAATGAACTGAGGGCAATTAGCAAAATCCAAACATTAAAAGCAAATAGTTTCCCATCCTGCCCGCAAGAGAGCTTGGAGTTCTGGTTTCAGCCTGGTAGAGCTTATCACTACATTCCTAGCTTTGTTTATCTAATGGTCTCTGGTTCTCATACCTTGTTACAAGCAAGCTGCTAATTAACTCCTACTATATGTCCCATAACTGAAATATGGAGGGCTACCCGACACTGGCAGACTGGGTAGATGACAGACAGACAGACAGATAGATATAATGATAACCAATATGTTTAAAATTAATGTAGGAAGCTGTCTTCTACTGAAATCAGAACATTATGAGGTGGCCCTACCACTCGTCATGCAAATTCTACAGAGTGGTCTGTTGAGTGATTGGAATTCTGCTTTTGTGGGGCAGAGTGTACAAGGTAATAGGTTCAACGGTAAGTGTAGGAAAGAAAGAAGGCAGGTAGGCAGGCAGGCTCTTCTTATTTCTGGGTGCAGTGGAGGACATTACCCCATTATTGACGTTGAAGCAAGATTAGAGTTTTTACTGGAATGGGATGGAGCGCCATCTTGTGCCTAGACTCAGGAACAAGGTACCATGAGTCGGTCCTCCCATTGGTCCATATAGCCCTGTCTTGTCTACATCAACAGGAAGAGATATGGGAAATTGTGTGGCCCTTTGAAAGGAGGCCCAATGTGGTACTTAGAATCTCCCGAAACACACCAAAGATCCCAGCACCACTCAGTTTATTTTCACATGAAAATTGTCATTTTTCACATGGGGAAAACCCCTCACAGTCAAATGGATCAAACCCATTACTGGGGCTGTAAAGTGCTGGTTTGTGGAACAGAACAGCCAACCCTCCCAAGAATGGCCTGAAAGGTGATCAGAAGTGACATGTCACCATTTCTGGCTGCTCAGAATAGTGGCTTGACGCCTAGAGCTTTGGAGAAAAGTGGGGCGATGTGAGGAGTGTGCCCAATGCTTAATTAGAAGATGCTCTCCAGGTTTTCAGACAAGTTTCTTTCCCATTGTTGTTGTCATGTGCCTTCAAGTTGTTTCTGACTTATGGCAACCCTAAGGTGAGCTATCATGGGGTTTTTAGCTGAGAGCATATCATGCTCTCAGAGTCATCGAGTGGATTTCCATGGCCAAGCAGGGATTTGAATCTTGGTCTCCAGGGTTGTAATCCAACACTCAAACCACACTGAGCCACACACTGGCTCTAGAAATGCCAGAGATTATACTTTGTCCTTTCTTTATATTTAAGTAGTAGTTGGAATAATCACAATAAGACAGGTTTTCTGAAGAATTACAAAATATATGTAGCATCAAAGCTACATATATTAAAAACAAAAGGGATATTAGGTGCGTAAATACAACATAATCAATATGTGCACGTGTGTGTGCTCACATACAAATGAAGTAGAACAGAAAAACTAATATCCATAAAACAGATAATGTATATTAGTTTTCTTATTCTACTTCACTTCTGCACACAGAGAAAGAGAGGGAGAGAGGGAGGGAGGGAGAGGGAGAGACTGAGACTGATTATATTATATTTACACTTCTACCATCTTTTTTGTTCTTGTTGTCTGGCATCTTTGGTACTACAAATATTTTGTAACTAGTTGGAAGAATGCCCTGAAATTATGAACATTTTATCATGCTTTAGTTTCAGAACCCCTATTGTGAAATCCCCCCACCCCAGTTCAGTTCACTTTATTGGTCAATCAACAGCATCTTACAACAAGAAAACAACAAATTCTACTCTATCAGTTTGGCAACCAGTTCCTTGAACCTCCATAAAATCCTGTAGAAGTTTATATGGATCCTGTTGAATTATCTATAGATGCACATTAGAAATCCTGAGGATAATTTGAACAGAAATACATCTCACCAGAGTGGGAGACACAGGCCCTTTCCGCATGAGGCTGGTGAATCGGTTCGTGCCATTTCCTACTGGATTTTCTGGGCTTGAAACAAGGTGGACTTTCCTTCATTTCCTTCCGCACAGCTACTGTGTATGTTCTACTGTGTATGTTCCGTTCTGATTCAGAGGAGTGTGAATTCATGAATCTACATTGCCTCCGCCGTGGCCACTCCCACTACTTCCCTCACCTCACCCTGTCGGCTGTGATTGGCCCTTTTTTTTGCATGGTTTAGTAGGTCATTGCGTATGTGCGTATGTCTGAAAGTCCATACTACCCCCTGGCCCTTCCCATGAGTCTTCCCCTGACCACCAATTCCCATTGGTGCGAATGTACGTGTCTGCACCACTGTGAAAGTACGAATCAGATCGATCTGGAAAATTGGAAAACCAGTTTCTTCCGGTTTTCAAATAGCGCGCTTTACCACCACATGGGGGCGCATTTAGTCAGAATTACGTGCGGAATGAAGGTAAGTAAACCGAACCTAGTCCGCTCCAACATGCAGAAGACCTCCATGGCAAGACGCATTGGCCCACCTTAATAACCGTGTGTGGAAAGGGCCACAGTGGGACTTCTTTCTCAATCTAGGTTTCAAGGGCTACTTAAAAAAAAGTTTCAGTTTCTGGAAAGGGTTTGGAATATCTTCCCTGACAAAAAACAAACACACAAACAAACACCAAACAACCTAATCGAGCTATGGTTTTTCCTCACTCACTGCATTTTTCTTCTCTGGCTTCCCTTCCCAACTGGCTGTGTTTCCCAAGGATGTGACATGGAAAAGAATGGTTTGATCCCACACAAGCCTGCTTGTATTTTAAGATCTTCTGTGAAGGCCCTTCTCTCTATCCTCACATGTACAGCTGGAGGGAACATGAGAGAGGGCCTTCTCAGGCGCCCCAAGGCTCTGGAACTCCTTTCCCAGAGAGGTTACATTGCCACCTTCCTTGCTATCTTTCCACAGGCAGGTGAAGACTTTTTTATTTTGACTGTCTCTTGAGGGCTGACTGCTTAGGTGGAACAGACCTTGCATAATGTGCTGTATTGTCTATTTTTTAAAATGTTTGTTATTAACTGGTTTTAATTTTTTTATTCTTTAATTACATTTTAAACTTTTGTATGTTGCAATTTTTGGCTATGTTTGTTTTAACTGTTATAAGCTGCCTTTGAGTCCCAAATTGGGAAAAAGACCAGACAGAAATATATATGACAACAACAACAACAACAACAACAACACTGTGTCTTAGTAGGACACAAGCTCCTTCCCAGTTTTCCCAATTGGCCATTCACACAAATGATCTGTCTGAAATCTGAAGTACATGAATAAAAATACATTTCATTCTTAATCACTTTTGTAGCCACAAAAAAAGAAAAAAAAGCCTGGGAGAGTTTAGAATCCAACCTATTTGAAGATATGTTTACCTCGGCTAATTTTTTGTTTGTTTTGCCTAAGATAAGTATTGTATGCAGTCTGCAAGACCATTTCTTTCAATGAAATTCTCTAGGCATTACAAAATTCCTTTACAGAATAAAAGCTACCAAATGCATTTTATTATGAGTGTTTCTTTGCCATTGAAATGATTCTCATTAGGAAACAGGAGTTTTGAGTTCAGACAAAATACAAACATAGCACAATTCGAAGGCAAGGGGTGTGTTTATGCTAGCCAAAGCTTGGAGTGGTAGGTATGTTACTTTAAAAAGTTGACCTGTAGCTGTAAATAGCTGCAGTCAGAGTTCCAAGTCATAGCAGAGTGGGCATAATTATGGTTGTACCTTATAGAAATAACTTTGTTTTCTCACAACAATTCAAAGATAACCAAGTAGTTTCTTTTAATTACATGTTGAACAATTGTAGCAGAATGCTTTGGTAGAAAACACACCTGGATTGTTTGTTTATATATCTATCTATCTGGATTTATCACATTTCTTCCAAAAACAGGCTTCAAAGTAAGTAGTAAAATCACACATCTTGTAATTACAGAAGTAACTAAACTGATTACAGTTGGATTATCCTTTACTATTTTACATTGTTATGAAATATCTATTAAGTTATCTCTTGCTATATTACATAGTTATGTCTTGTTAGCAGGCCATACACTTTCATACTTTGAAATGGTTTAATTGGCAAAATATGGTTTAATTAGCAAAATATATTAATTGGCATCAACATAAAACATACCCTGCTATGGCTAAATGGCCATGATGGATAACGGGAAAAGGTTGGTCAAACACATGTGTTGCAAATTAGGTCAGAAACAACTTCCAGGCATAGCCAGGTCGTAGTTAGGAAATCATTGAGAGATTCCAGCAATAATAGGCTTGCAGTTAGCCTTAATGACTTTGCCTTTTAGACAATAGCATTTGTAAGATTCCTACAAGACAGCTGATTGTCTTATCTGAGCTATCAGGATAGCCATTGTCACCTAAAAATCATGCGCCCATTCCAGATCTCATTGTCCACTCTGTGATCTCCATTGTTTACGTTGCTGGAGAGCCATTAATACCCTTGCTCTCCAGGCAAAAACAGGGTATTTAAACCCCAGTTTTTGGCCAGTCAACTCACAGTACACCAATTGCTGGTTGCTACTCTGTCACTCTGATTCCAGATTGTGTACTGTACTTAGACTTGCGTCTAAACCACATCACTGCTCTTTTGCTGCTCTTCTGGATTGCTGAATATCACTCACTTTGCCCTGAAATCTCACTATCCAAAACCTTCCTCCCTTTTCCTTCAGCTAGCCTTGTGTGATTGAGTGACTGCTTGGATCATGTGTGTGTGATTTCAGTTCCCCCAAATAAAATATATTAAGTTTATTTTGAATCTCCAGCTGGTTCTTCCCTGCAGAAGTACTGGTAAACATAGGTATAAAAGATCTCATTAGGTTACCTCCTCCTCTCACAGGCCTCCTCTTTGATCTAATATTCCCCACTGCTTCACAGAGGCACTGGCACACATACCTCTGAGTCTTCCATGTTGTAGAGTAACAGCCCTAATCATTACAAGAATAGATTTAATTACAAGTCACTCATTATTTTTACCGTGTTATCTGCCTAGACAGGTGGTGGGGTCTCTTTCTCTGGACATCTTCAAGAAGAGGCTGGAGGGCTACCTCTGGTAATGTTCTTGTCTAGTTGGATTCCGTGCAATGAACAGTGGTTTGGACTTGAGGCCCCTGCCAGCTCTATGATTCTATGTGACAGTGCTGCCACCGTCCTCATCAGATTTCATCAGCAAATGAAGCAGGGGGAAACAGCTGCTGCCACCACTAAATTCTGGTGATGGTGACAGGAATCTTGTCTGCCATGTGGACACTGACCCTGGTAAGCTGTCCATCACTGTCCTATGCCATGAAAGGCTTGATAAAAGTTCAATGTGATTATTTAACTACCAGCTTAGTGGACCATTTAATGCTGAGATTGGCCCTGCCCCACAAATTCTAGCATTGTGCTATAGGTAACACCCCCAAATTTTTCTTGCTTTCATCCTTGATAGGCACTTTCCTTCTGAGGCTTAACAAACTCCTACATTTTCTTCAACAGCCTATCAAAAATGACTCAGATTCTTTTGATATCATTCCAGGCATGAATTGGCAGTGAGGATAACAGCAGTGATCTTCCCTGATGGATAGCTGATTTGGTAGACTCTTAGTATTGAATGGATGCTTCCCAACTGCTTTCTACTTTTCTTTCTCCTGCATTTGAGCCAGCTGCTGAGATCCAATTTGGCATCTGTCATGCTTGTGCTATGATTCAGATAGTAAGGGTTGAACACACACATACACACACACTTGCACATAGGTGTATTGTTTATATAACCATCTGAATGTGACAGCTAGATTTATGTATTCTGGCTTCTTATCTAATACCTAATCTTTCTGGCTTATTAGAAGTAGGGCTGGAGAAGAATTTCATTGGTACACATTTTTAAGCAAACTGGTCTAATTTCTACTTCGTAGATACATGTATCATTCAGATTTATCCTTTGGACTGCACATTCTTTGAATTTTGTGGTGTGCTTCTCATCTGTGATAAAAATGTCTCTATTAGGAAAAGTTGTATACTAATTGTACATGTTAGGGGAAATTGCTTATGAAAATGATTGTGAATTTTTAAAATGGCAGGCTCATACAGAAATAATATAGAATGAACTTCTTCTAAATGCAAAATTGACTGATTTGTCCATCTCCACTCGTGAATCTGATGAGCTGACTCTGTGAATGTCATTTGTTCGGGCTGTGTATTTCTTTCTTTATTGGTTAATTCCATAGGTTGCCATCTCTCTTAGAGAAGGAAGCCTAGGCTATTCTACATTGTATGCGTAAATTCAGATACATGCTCGCAATTTGGAAATTGCTAATTGCACAGCATTGAAAAGGTGACAGAAAAAGCAAAACATCTGCCAACTGGCTAAAAGAACTAATTAAGCCCATGTAAATCCAGCAAATGGCTGTTCTCTTTCATACAGATCTTGTTCTCACCATGGATTTGAGAAGTGCTCAAAGTCTCTTTCTTCAGAACAGTTTAGTAGATCTTGCTGACTGCAGGAGAAACTTTTCACTAAGTTATCATCAGAAGGTCCATACCCTCCAACTGTCCCAATCTGGTAAGAACAATCTTGATTGATCCTTTGTCATCCCACTTTTAAAGCTGTTTTTAAAATGCCCCAGTTCTCTCTCTTCTTTCTCCTTTTCCCTTTAGTCCTGCGTTACTTCAACTGCTGCAAACTGAGTTCAAAGTGCAAAAGTAGCTTGCACTCAGTTAACTCAGTGGTGGCAGAGGAGATGAGTGAACAGAATCCTTCTCTTCCTTGTAGACTCAAGCAAATTCAAACTGCTGCAGTCTCCTATAGCTTGTCTGTTCTTCCTTCTTAATAATTTTTGCTATCTTGAACACACTCCAAGGTTGCTTGCCACAGGGGTCCTGGATTTCATCTGTGAAATGTTGGAGGGTATGAAGGTCTAGAACAATGTAAACATCTGGAAGAAAAGGGATGGTATCAGTGTATTAGCTGGTGATGCCACAAAGGTGCTGAAGGCTAAATACCCAATGGTTCTTTTCTCTGGCTTGCTCCTTTGTCTGATTTCAGAGGCACCTGTATCTGGGGACCTGTTGCAGGAAGAGTGACAGAAGGAACCAAACCAAGCTTTTTCACTTTGCTTTCCTCTGATGTCTCTCCAGTTCAGAACAACATGTCATAGGAATCAGATCCATCCATCAGTTTATTTATATCCTGCCTTTCTCCCAAAATAGGACCCAAGGCAGCTTACAAAAAGACAGAATACATTAAAACACATATAGTTAAAAACATTTAAAATCAAGATTAAAACAATGAAAACCAATCAAACTCTTACTTTAAAACAGATTTAAAACAGTACAGCACTGTAAAAGTCATTTTTGCTAAAATCAGTTTCCAAAAGCTTGCTGGAAAAGAAAGAGCTGAACCTGTCTCTGAAAGGAAAATAAAGGAGTCGTCCTGACTCTCTAGGGAACAAAGGCCAAAGTATGGGAGCAGCCACAAAGAAGGTCTTCTCCCATGTTCCTATCAGCCATGCCTCGCAAAGCAGTGGCATAGAGAGAAGTGCCTCCCCTGCAGATTTCAAAACTTAGACAGCTTCCTATGGGAAGATATGGTCCTTCAGATAGCATGGGCCTGAGCCATATCAGGCTTTACAGGTCAAAACTACAACTTTGAATTGTGCTCAGAAAGAAACTGTCAACCTGTGAAGCTGTTGTAATAAGGGAGTTGTGTGCTCTCTGTAAACAGCACTTGTTAGTAATCCAGGCATGGAGTTTTTTGTACCAGGTGAAGTTCTGAACACTCTTCAAAGGTGGCCTCATGTACAGTGCTTTACAGTAATCCAATCGGGATGTAACTAAGACATGTGTTACTACAGCCAAGTCAGACATCCCAAGAAACAGGTATAGCTGGCATGCTAGCATTAACTGTGCAAATGCACTCCTGGTCACTGCAGAAAACTGAGCATCCGGAGTCAGGGCTGGATCCAGGAGTACATCCAAGCTCCTGAGTTCAGATCATACATTATACTTATGAATAAAATAAGTAGAAATTTCACACCAGAAAAGGAAACATTTCTTTCTTTATATATCAGAATACAGTGGGCCCTCCATATTCACTAGGGTTAGGGGTGCAAGATCCTTGCAGTAGTGAAAAAATCACAAATATAAAAATGTGTGTATGCGTGTCCATGGGAGAGGGCTGAAGCATGGTGGGAAGAACCTAGGGTCCAAACCAAGCAAGGGAAAGTAGAGGGAAGGGCAGGGTCAGTATGATGGCCCTATACTTTCTCTCTCTCACCCATCTGCTTCCTTGGGTGTGTGGGGAGGATTGGGAGTGGGTTTGTGGTGCTGAAAAATTGGACTGCAAGCTGTCCTTAGCTGGCCAGGCTGTGGCTAATGGTGGTGGTGGTGGTGGTGGTGGAGGAGGAGGAGGAAAGGGATAATGACAACCAGAGGTGAGTTTTTAAAGGGCTGTGTGGCCTGACTGAGGAGGTTCCCCCAGAAAAGGAGTGCCTGAGGTGTGGGGCAGGAGTTGAAGAAACTCGCAAATAATCAGATCCATGAAAACCAAACCTGCAAATGTGGAGTGCCAACTGTAGTCTTCTTATTGCTCTATTTCTGATGAGCAGAAAAAAACATCAGTGCTGCATTTGTTGGCTGGAACTGGTTTAACTTTCCTGGAAGCTTTATATGCTCTGTCCTTAATCTTTCATTATTGTTTACATTGTTTCAGTATCTGTTTTAAGTATCTTAAAGTCACAAGTTGGTCAATAAATATTTTACAGGCACGTGAAGATGAAGCAGAACTAGATCAAAGAAGAAAAAGTGAACAATAAAATGCAAAACCACTGAAACTCCTTGGGGGAAAAAAAGTTCCAAAGTGATGATGATGGAAACCTCAAATGGTCAGTGGAAACCCGGTATAATAATAGAATTTATACAACAAACATTATATGGATTACCGCAGAAAATGGTGGCAATTGCAGACATACAGAGCAGGGTTCATACCAACTAGAATTTGGAAGGGACACCAGTGATGTTGAACAAGCTGATGATGAGTATATTCATTTTGATTCAAAAAAGATCCTCAAGTTGTAGGTCAGTGCTACTCAGACTGGTAGTCCATGGACCAATGCTGGCTCATGAGTCATTGGTTGATGGTATGTGGCAAGTTTCCAGGAAAGAAGCAGCACTGGCCAATTGCACAAATTTAGTACCTTTCCCAGGCATACTGGGGAAAAAAGTACTGCTGCTCCATCACATCTATGTGACCTAAATAGGGAGCCAATATGCAATAGTGTCCAATCAGCCCAAGAAGTGACTACTCTTATAGACAACATATCTATGGATGCAAGCAGAGGGCCTATATTCTTTAGATAAAGGATGCATGGGTCCAGATGTATCCATCTGAGAGTTCTTAAGCAACTCAGATGTGAAATTGCTGATCTTCTGACAGAAAACATGTAACATATCCTTAAGCTAGGACTGTCAACCAGAAGACTGGAATGCAGCCAATGTAACACCAGGGTTTCTTTCTTTCTTTTTTTTAAAGGGATCCAGAAGGGATCTCAGAAATTACTGGCTGGTTAGCTTAGCATCTTTTGCAGGTAAATCAGTGCAAAGCATGACTAAAGACAAAATTATCAAGCATATGTCTTGCTGAGAAAGAGGCAACATGGCTTTTGGACATTTTTGCTGTATATATGAGAGTGTAAAATCTACAGATACAGACTGTATGGAGGCCAGAATCAGAATCCATTCAATAGTCAGAATTAGAGCTATGAAATTAATCATTCCATTCATTTGTTGACTAACAATAAGTGTTTATAAATAAATATTGTTAGTTTCTTCTTCTTCTTTTTCCTTTCAGTGAACATTTCCAAAGCACTAAGGAACTACACACATTGTAATTGATGATGCTGCCATTCTGCACAACCTGATTAATTGGATCTCATGTTGTATCCAGAATGTGGGAGGACCTTATCATCAGAAGCAATCAATTGATTCAAAATAAGAATCTCAAGAAGTTAGTTTCCTGTGGGAAAACAGATCAAAGCACCTCTATTGTGACAAGGTCGGCCACAGTTTCCTCACTTCTATATCCTATTCTAACATAGATAGATCACATTGCTGACCACCTTGATGGAGGTATCAGACATGAACTTTTTAAAAATAGCTCAAGATGAAGGATTCAAGAGAAATGAAAAATCACAGTGATTAGTAAATGGCAATCAATAGGCCTGATGATACAAATTAAGGCCTGGTACAACCAAATTCACTTTCATTAGTTGGAAGCTGTATCCTCCTCAAGGAAGTTTGTGGCTGTGGGGAACCTCCCATAATTTCCCCCAAAAAAGAGTATTAATGTTTACATTCTCTCTCTTGTACACACACACACACACACACACACACACACGAGTAATTGGTTGAAGAACAGGCATCAGAGAATAGGAATGAATGGACATTTGTCCCAATTGAGTGATGAAAGAAATAGAGTCCGTAAGAGTTCTATATGAAAACAAATGTCTCTCAAAGTTCTATAGTACAGTCATAAAATGCAGACTTTTTGAAAAATAAACTGGAGCCAGGGATGAACAGTGAGGTGGCCCAAATCTTCTAATGAAACCAAATTATTTAGGTTAAAATAAAAAGGAACAGCACAGAACTTCTGTAAAGGATGTAACTGTCAAAACTCACCCTCTGGAATTTGAGAAATTCAATGCAGAGAAGTTGAATTGTAAGGATTTTCTGGCTCCAGAAATCTCTGTTCCCAAATCTGAGAAGCTGGTGGCTGAAGCAGCTGAAGGGCTCCTTTCCCTACTAGATTCGACAGGTGCTGAAGAGACACTTCTGCCCCTTGAAATCCAGTGAAGAGAGAAGTGGACACTTCATAGGAACCTTCTGTTAAGTAGAAGTCGGTAATTAATCAAGCACCCAGTGCTCAGAGGCAGCCAGCTATAAATCTCCCAGCAGCTGCAGAGAACCTCATTGTTCACAACCATTTAACCTCTCTGACTGGCTGTGCTCTCCATATTCCTTGTTTCCTGGAAATCTTCACCTCTGGCTACTTATAATGACTGCTTGTCTCATCCCTTTTTGGTTTTGGATATCTGGGCTACTGGCTTTGTGTAATGACTTCTGGACTGGCTGAGACCTTGTCTCTGCTCCTCCCTTCATCTAGGATTACCTGTGCATCACCTGGACTGGATTGACTTGCAACTGTTTCCATTCAGAGAATCTGTCTCTTTGATCACTTGTTTCCTATAGGCACAGGACAGTGGGCTTGTTATCAATGGACACATCGTGGGTACATGTGCAGTTTGCAGAATGTTATAGCACAGCCCAAAACAGTCATGGAGGAGGTTGTTTTGATCTTAGCATGGGCAAGAAGCCACATTGCACTGTTCATCTCTGCCTGGCATTTCAACAGGTAGGATGACTTGAGGTCATGACCTTCTTTGAGAAATTTGGATGGAGAGATTGTTTTCTTTACTCTTTCAAGGAAAGAGGAGAGCTTGCTTCTGCTTCTGTTTACTTTTATAAAATATTCTATATAAAGCCTTGTTTTCAATCACATCTTGGAGCTCTTCCTAAGGTGGCAGGTGTACACAGAGGTTTGGATACTTAGGGCCCTATCACTAGTGCTATTATTCCACTTTAACTGCCATCACAAAATTTTGTGGAATCCTGGGCTTTGTAGTTTAGTGAGGCCCAAGAGCTCTTTGGCTGAAAATTCTAAATGCCCCTTCCTAAATGGCAAATCCCAGGATTCCATATGATGTTGCCATGGCAATTAAAGTGAAATAATAGTGTAGTATGATAGGGCCCTTAGTGGCTTCTAAAGTGTTCCTTTGTAAACTGTTGGGGTGTGGTCACAAATCTGAGGGAAGTGGATTTTCTCTGCTGTTAAATACCTACTGCATCCATAAAACAGCAATAAATCATCTTTTTGCACACCACTGGTTTTATCTTGTCTTTGAATCTGCTTGGGTGTGGTGGCTTTGATCAGCTCCCAAATTCTTACAGTTTCAAAATAATTGCTCCAAACTGGAGGAATGAGCTTTCAAATGGCAAATGCACTGTGGTGTAAAGCATAAAAGTAGAAATCTGAATGATATTCAAAAGTGAGATCTTCCAATACAATGTAATGTTCTCAGTCTTTTTATGCAGAATATGGTTTCCTTTCTGGTTTCTTCAGATTGGATAATCAATCTGAGTCTGCCACCTGTTTCATATCTTAGAAATTCCTATTGTCTTCCTCTCTCTGTCATGTACATGCATCCAAATGGTTAACTGACAGCATGCTTTCAGTTATTGCTCCAGTCCTAAGGAATTGCAAAACCCAAATCCTCCTACAGAAGTAATTTCTTTGACGCAGAATTATATGCCCTATGGGAAAGCTGGAAATAATGCGTTTATAAACCACAGAAGTCCCATTTACCTTATTGATGTTCAGCCCCTCCAAAATAAAATAGATTTTTTTTTGTCAGACAGCTCTGTGTGTGATGCTATTGACACAAAATGCCCTGAGGATCTACCAACCCAAATGACAGTTGCAATACAGAACCCTGGAGTGCAGTGTGGTTTGTGTGTGTAAGTGGGGAATCAAGATGGTCATGAATATGTATCTAATAGAGATAATAATGAGAATCCTAGTCACGCTGTGTATGATAAGAAGAGAAATCTGAATTTTTTCTTCTTCATTCCAAATGGAGCAAATGGGTTAGGAGTTGGTGCATTTGCTGCTCTATATACTGCTCTTTTTTAATGACCCAAATGATATTTTGCCAGTCTTGTGATGTCTCCAGCTATTTTGCCTCATTTTCTGCAATATTCCAAAGAATTTCATTTCAAGCCAAAAGGCAAGTTTTTCCCCCCCTTTTGGTAATGATATGAATTGTGACAATCCTGCATTTCCTCCACGTTTCAGGATGTTTCTGCCCTTTTTCCCTTCTCCTCCCTCATACTTTAAAAATGATTTAATTGTTAAAAAAAAAACACCTCTCTCTAGAGCCTTAGCAGCAGACTCCTGTGCTTTGAAATATCAGGCCACCCACTAATCTATTTGAATTTGGGTTGCAGCTGCAAGACCTGGAAGGGGAGGATGATTTGAGACTAGAGATGTGAACCCATTTTCCCATTTTTTTTCCCGTAGCTTTTTCTTTTTAATCGACAAATGGATTATGGAATATTTTCTTTCAAAATGATGAGCGAAGTGATTCAGACAAGGTGTTCATATATTTATTCACCCCATATTATTTCTTAACTATGGTCATTTCCGCACTAGTTTGTTATAGTGTTATTATCCTATGGAATCCTGGGGTTTGCAGTTTAGGGAGGAGCCCCTCCCTAAACTGCAAACCCCAGGATTCCATAGGATGTTGAAAGTGGAATAATAGCACTATAACAGGCTAGTGTGGAAATGGCCTATGTATCAGGTAGGCTTTTAGGTAAGACTACATACAGAGTGCTACTCAAAGTGGGGATTTGTAGATTGGTGCTGGTGCCTGAGCCATTAACTGGCAGGTCACTGCAAGTTTCCTGTTGTAACCAATGAGCATAAATATGATATTGGTCTGTGGCCAGAGGAATATCTAGCATAAACAGCACCAAGAGCAAACCTGGAAGTTGCATTTTTACCTCTGGGGCCACTTTCTCCTCCTCCTCCTCCTCCTCCTCCTCTACTACATCTGGCATTGCCTTTTTACAGCTCCCTGGCATTGGCCTCCAGGGCATGTGCCCTGCTTGCCCCACCTAGATATGCTTCTGTCTCTGGTATATTAGAGGGGGGAAAGCCCAGTTTCCCCACATCAGGTAGCTTGAGACATGTTAATGTACAGTATCGTGGGCCACCTGGTCCAACCCCTTGCTCAGTGCAGGATCACCAGCTAAAGTATCCCCAGTGGGTAGCTGTCCAGCCTCTTTCTGAAGATGTCCAAAGAAAGAGACCCCATCACCTTTCTAGGCAATTACTTACACTGCGAAATCACTCTTACTACAAAGAAGGTCCTTCTAACATTCAACTGAAATTTACTCTCCTGTTACTTCAAACCATTAGATCTGATCCTCCTCTCTAGAGCAGCAGAGAACAGGCCTGCCCCCTTGTTACTGCCCTGGCTAGCCCAAGCTTGGGGGATATAAAAAGATATCTCTTGATGTCACTAATCCGGCTTCACATATCCATTCCCCTCCACGTGCTTGCGAGGCCCCGGGACAAGCACGCGTACAGGCTCGGCTGATAATCGCCGTAATATTGCAACACAATACAGGCAGGCCAGAAATAGCTGACTCGCAGCTTTAGAAGACCTCAAAGGCAAGTACCTTCATTAAGTATGCACGCAACTTTCAAAAGATCCTCTGCCCCACGCTGGCAGCTTGATAATCTGACTATACTATGTTCAAGCACTCCGCGTTTGCATACTGGCTACCCTATTGACAATTTGGCTATAATTCAATCATTCAAATTCTGACCTTTTGGAGGCTTTGTCTCCAGCCCCAAATCCATTGTTTTCCCCAAGTCCGACCTAGCCTGCGGTCACAATTCTCCTTATAAAAACCCCTGACTTTGCGTGCTTCTTCAAATTGCTTCTTGGCTTCCATCCCACCTTGCTGTCGCTTTGTCCAGCGAGCCTTCCCCTCAGCTCCACGTGCTGAGATCCACGCTCCCCAGCTTCTCCGCTTCCAACTGGGCTTCAGGACAGGTGAGGTATCACCCAAACCAACAACCCCTCTAAAAATCCCTCTATCCCACTCCAACCTTTATTTCTATAGTTTCTCTGTGTGTTTGTGTTGCATACACTGATTGATTGTATTTTTAATAAAAATCACATTTGTTATTTCACTCCGGTTGGCTCCTTGACTCAGCCTGATCCCGTAGACACTGGGTTCAAGATCTCGCTACGTTACCCTGCCTCTCGTATTGCTAGGCAGTGCTCTTGACTAATTTCTCCAACTTGTATAATTTTGAGAGCAATTTGGTGTCCCTCCCGGGACCCCCGGAAATCAGGGTAACACCCTGCTCATTATGACAGCCCTTTGAGGTATTAGAATGAGTGCTCTACATCTACTTGACACTGTGGAAGACTATGGAAGACACACTGATTTTCTGTACTTTGCTAATGCTGATGGGGTCTTCTGTTTTTATATCTATATCTATATACTTAGCCTATATACATGGTGTTGCCTGGGATACTTGTTAGAAAGATTTGAGATCCTGTGTCTCTAATTCCTCAAACTATCTTGTCCAGTACTGTAACTTTTTCCCATATTTCCCAATCCAATCTGTATTCAGAGTTATTAACATACAGAAGTTGAGCTCCTGAGGGAATACACTGCCCACCTCCTTGCTGCTAGGCCTAATCTCCATAGTAACCTGCCTATTCAAGACAGACACAGTTGACTGAGGCCCAAGAGCTCTGTGGCTGAGAATTCTAAAGGCCCCTCCCTAAACTGCGAACCCCAGGATTGCATGGAATCTTCTTAGGCAGCCAGTCATATGAGCTCTTTGCCTGACCCAGCCAATCGTAAGAGGTCTTCACCTGACACAAACAAACTTTGACTTATATTATATATATATAGAGAGAGAGAGAGAGAGAGAGAGACAGAGAGAGAGAGAGACAGAGAGGGAGAGAGCTTGATTTGCATAAACTGGCAAAACCAAAAAATGTTCCCTGAAGTCCAGATGTTGTTTTTAGTTCAAGATCCTGTAGCTCCATTTGTAGAGGAAAATAACATTTAAAAATGTAACTACAATTGGTAATTATTTTCTGAAAGAAATGAACTGTTAGCATACCAGATATTATAATTTTATGCCAAACCAACTTATATATCGTACATTTTATGCTTCTAAAGTAACAAAGTTACTTTCAAACTGTAAAGGGTGCTAAAAGCACATTTTTTCCCCATTTTCCCCAAACTTCCATTTTTCTTCTGGAAAAAAACCTGCAAAAACCTTAGATTGCTTTCATGGTATCAATTTAACATCTCTAGGCAGGATATTTTTGTAACATTTGCTCCACCTGTATTGGTAGGTTGATGTGTGTGTGTGTGTGTGTGTGTGTGTGTGGCACAAGTATACATGTATGCATGGAAGATGGCTGATCTTTCCTAGGAAGGTACTGCTTTAGTGCTAAGGCTCTAGAAATTTTCCAGATTCTCCAGAGGTATAGTGCTATACTGATAAACTGTAATGGTGCTATTCCTATATTTGTTTCCTTGGAGCAAGATCAACCCTAGCATGAACTGAGGCGTCAGAGGAGAACATTTATGGAGAGGGAGGCTGTCATCCTGTTAGTGAATTATGATGACATAATTTGGACTTAGTTAGACCAAAATACCCTAAGGGCATCAGATCCCATCTGATCTTGGAAGCCAAGAATGGTCAGCCTTGGTTAGTACTTGGATGGGAGACCACCAATGAATACCAAGTGCTGTAGATTATATTTCAGAGGAAGGAACTGGCAAAACCACCTCTGAGCATTCTTTGGCTAAGAAAACTCTTATGAAATTCATGGGGTCACCACAAGTTGACAGGTGACTTGAAGGTACACGCACACACACACACACACACACACACAATTGGACTTCCATCATTGCAACACACTTGTTTATTGTGGTGGTTGGAATTCTGTTCAGTTCTGTTCTGAACATGCAGCTAACAAAATAATTCCAAAACACAGCCTGTAAGCAGCATAGTCTCCTCCCACGGCCATTTCTTGTGTTGTCAGAGAGTGGGGGAGATGAGTGGGGATGTGTCCAGCTATTTTCTTCTACCTGGACCCACTGCAAGGATGTTACCTACAGAGATGCCCCAAGGTTACCTGGAGGTTTCTGCAGATGCTACAGAAAAATAACTGGGTGTATCCCGGCTGATCTCCCTGCTCTGCTATGCTATGAAAATGGCTGTATCAGAGTGACTGTGTTGATTACAAGGTAGCATTGGGAGACACTGCTATGAGGACATAGATGTCTGATTCATGTAGGTCTCTAGATGCAGGACCTTGATGTACGTGTCTGTGTGCGTGCGTGTGTGTACAGCGATGCAACAAGAAGTGCCAAGAAGCATCAACAGGCAACATTAAATGGTGTAGTATTAATCAGCCCAAAGCCAGTCATGTAGGGACGGGGGAGTGGTTCGCCCCAGGCAGCAATGTGTTTGGGGTGTCCTGGCCCATAGCCATGCCCCTGCATGCCCTGGCCACGCCCACACACACTGCAGCCACGCCCCTGCGCACAACAGCCATGCTCCTTGTGCCATAGCCCTGCCCCCTCCTGCCCCCCCTCCCCACACCCCAAGCTCCACCGCTGCCCAAATCACCATGTACCATCTGCTTTCACGAAAAGGAATTATACATGAAGCGTTAGCAATCCGAATAGCTTTCAAAACAGCCTTAGGTTTGGTAAAGTACAGCTCTCGAAAATGAGTTAAAATGCTTCGTAAGGGAATCTAGCTCTCTCACACACTGGGACTCTGTTCTAAAATGGTTTTTCAGTATGTAGAAGAGAGCAAGGAATCAGTCATGCGTTAGTTAGTTTCTCCCATTTTCCACCAATAGGTTGGCCACTTAACATGTTGCTAAAGAAAAGGGCAAAAGAGGACACCAGTTTGCATAAAAATTGCATCCACTAATTTACATCTGTGAAACCACATTTAGAAATAAGCGCTAGATTTTTTATGCACTGGTATTCTTACCAGAGTGGCAAAGACTGTGCACAGGTGAAGGGTTTGCCTGCATAGGCTACTTCTCCAGGTGCTGTTGATGGGCAGCATCAAGGCCTCTGTTCTTCCTTCTTAAGAGTCTTTATTCCAAAAGGTGACTTGCATTAGACACCCCTGAGATTCATGACACCTTCAAATAGAGCCGTGGTGCACAAGCCACAGCCTGCAGGCTGTGTGTGACTTTCTCAGGTATGTTCTGTGACCTTCATGATCCCCATGCTGCTGCTGAAACCATCCTGCATGCCTTAATGGCTGACAGAAATCAGGACGCATTCATATTATTTGGGATCACTGAAGGGTAGGGTTCTCAGATCTCAGGGCTTGGAGCCTCTTCTCCAGTTGTTAGGGGGAGGGAGAAGAATCTCAGGGTGAGAGTGTTGTCTTGAAAAGTATTTATATATATATTTTACTCATTTGTTAGACTTGATGTTTTTATTTGAATAGCACACTCTGTGAAACTGTGGTTGAAATGTAATGTATCATGCTTAATGACATCACCAGGATCCACTTCCTGTGACATCACAAGGGGTCACCTCTAGGTCTCAGGTTTTGTCCCTTGGTTTCTGGGGTACTTCTGACCTGGCAACTTTACTAGAGGAAAGACAGTAGGCTTCTTCCTACCTTAGTGACTGTTGGGAGTTAGAGTCTCCCAGGGTGTTAGCCCTTTGAGGAAATTCTATGAAAGCTAAAGGTGTCAGGAATTAGCCTTTTTTTTTAAGGAAAGTTGCAGAAAAAGCATGTCCCAATCTTTGTGTGGCTTCCCTGAACTCCAGGCTGACTTGAAAGCAAAACAAGGCAGGCAGTTTCAGGCTCCAAACTCAAAAGATTTACTAATAAACTTTACAATTACATATGCATTGGAGAAACTAGATCCTAACTAACTAACAGAAGGAACAGGGAAGATAGTAGCTTCATTCTTTACTCACCAGCTTCTTGGTGGAGATGCTAGCATAGCAGAGAGAAAGTACTAGAAGCAAGATTGCAAAGAGGGCAAAAAGAGAGAGGCATGGTCTTCTATGGAAGGCCAATGACTGACTCTAGGTGTATCCTGGGTCACACGGTCTGGATACCATAGCCAATCATTTTAAATAACACAGAACAATAGTTGAGACTTCTGACGAAAGGCCAGAGGGCTTTTACATGCAAAGGAAAATTAATCCTATGCTAGCTAAGCCCCATTTACCTTAGAACAAGGTGAGAAAGAGAATGCTAGAATTTTACAATAGTGACTCCTAAAACAGTTTCACTTACCTAACATTCTTCAGCAGGCTCACTGGGAGGGGGTCAGGTTCAGAGATGTTCAGCACATGAAGGGAAAAGGACGTAAAAAATTATCCAAAGCTCCCTGCTTTGTAATTTAGTGTGTGCACATGCACACATGCACTTACACATGTATACAGGTGTGCACATGTGTCCCACCAGCTCTGCACTGACATCCCACAGCTAAGAAGACTATGCATCTGCCAGATAGGAAGCTATGTTCTGATAACCCTTCAAATATATGGTTCTTTACAAGAGATGACACCTTATTACACAACACAGCCTTGCCCTTATTAGACCTTTCACTGGAGCAGTGGTTGTGTGACATGTGTGCATAATTCTGGACCTCAAAAATAATTGTTGAATATCTAAGTTATTTTGGGCTGTTGAAAGAACAATATAGTTTTTAAGAAATACTACAGTATTTTATTTCTGTAGAAACTGGATATTTTATTTAAACACAGCAAAAATAATCCAAAATATTTTGTTGATCTACATCTAATCTATCCTGGGCTGCTGCAGAACAACACAGTTCTTTAAATCTATCTATCTATCTATCTATCTATCTATCTATCTATCTATCTATCTCCTGGTGTTTTATTTCTGCAGAAACTGGGTGATTTATTTATGCATAGTGAAAATAAACCAAAACATTGCTTGAACTACCTCTAAAATATCTTTGGATGTTGCAGAACATAGATTTTTCTTTTAAAAAAAATTACTCCGGATAGTTTATTTCTGCAGAAACTGAACAATTCATTTATGCATGGTAAATATATTCTAAAATAATTGTCAATCCACCCCTAAAATATCTTTGAGCAGTTGCAGAACTACATAGTTTTTTTAAAAAAAACTACCCCTGGTGTTTTATTTCTGCAGAAACCAGAATCTATTTATAGATAGCAACTGGCTAACATGGAGGAGGGGAGACAGGCCAAACCTGACATTAATTAACCTTCTTTCCTCAAGGTAGTGGGAATGATATGGTAGGTTAATCGGCTCAAACACAACAACCTTCCACCTCACTCTAGAGCAGAGAACATCCCTCCATTGCGGACTGAAACAAGTTTAGCAGTCATTCATTTCTTCTCTTTAGAGAACCCCAGGAAATACAGTTCTGTAAAAGAGAAGCCAAGGGAGCAGAAAAATCTCAGCACCTGAATCACACTACACGTTTCACTGACAAGGAAGGGTTATCGAAAGCAAAGAGGCATCAACGCTTGTATAGATTAGTGAAAGGGAGCTCTAGAGAGTATGTCTGGCCTTTTGTTTCACCTCTCTATTTCTTTGTTTTATGTGCTTAAGCCTTTTTTGTTTCATTCCTTTTGCTTTAATTCCTCTTTCTTCCAAAAGTTAGCCAATTCTTTGGGCCTTTCTGCATTACACTGTTATAGTGCTATTATTCCACTTTCAACATCCTACGGAATCCTGGGTCTTGCAGTTTAGGGGAAGGGGCATTTAGATTTCTCAGCCAGAGAGCTCTTTGGCCTCAGGAAACTACAAACCTCAGAATTCCACAAGATGTTGAAAGTGGAATAGTAGCACTATAACAGTGTAGTGTGGAAAGGCCCTTTGTCTCCCTTTGTCTGGGAAAGGAGCACACACACACACCTCGGAGATTGCAGTCTGTAAACTAGAACACAGTTATACTGAGGTATTCATACTTCTCTGAATTTTGCAATGTAGCCCTCTGATCCAAAAGAAATGTGGATAAAAATCTGTATACAGATTTAGGGGAAGATACATCATAAGAAATGTAATATTTGAAATAATAAGGTTACCAAATAGAGGCTACTGGGGAAAACCACTTTCTAAGATTATATCTATTAGCCAAAACTGCACACTAAATTATATTATTTTATACATTATATATTATATTATTACTAGCGTACATTTTTGCCATTTTAAAAAAAACTTCATACTTTAAAATGCAGAAAGAAATGGAGTGAAATAAACCTCAGATCTGAAAAATGGGAAATGGAAAAAAAAATCCTCAGATTGACAGATTTATCTATTCCTAGAGAAGATCCAATAAGACCCGCTGAAATGTTGCTGGAAAAATCCCCTCCTCTGCCTTTGGGCACAGCAAGTAGGCAAAGCAAGGTAGCATTAATTTTCATCCACCATCAGTTCATGTGCAGCAACCTCATACTGAGGGAGAAAAAATACAGAGGTGTTATCTGGTGCCAGAGTAGATAACCTTTTTCTCTAACTTACTGATGGCCTGATGTGTTGAAATATAACTCCCATTATCCTCAACCAGCATGGCCAATAGATAGTCCTTCAAACAGATGATTGTCCTTCTTCAAAGAGAGAATGGTAAAATTCAAATTATGGACTGAAATCCTGGATATAGCGGGAGGCGCATTAACACACCACTTGCACAGTTCTGTGTTCTACTACTACCCAGCAGGTGTCAAGGCCTGAGGGGCCACTGCTATGGCCATTTCAAGCCTGACTGAGGAGGAGACCACATAGACAATGAAGAAGTAGCTGGTCTTGGCTGCAAGAGAAAAGGAATGGCCATCCTCTCCCAGATGGCACATGCCTTTGTTTCTCTTCCCTTCTCAGCTAAGAACAGCTGCATCTTCATAGCCTAAGCCATTCCCTCTCCCCTCTTCTCTCCAGTGGCAGCAGCTCCCGACAGGCTGGGGGCTGGGGAGGTTTGGGATGGGGTAGCAGGGGCTAGAGCAGAGCTTTTCATGTTGGTGACACAATTTTTAGACATGCTTCATTTCGTAACACACAACTCAATAAGTGGGGCTGCCCCTCCATCCGAGCCTGGCCAGCTGCCACCCTCACCCTCCCTGGGGTCTTCTAGGGCAGGGGTGGGGGCAGGGGTGGGAGAGGCAGCCTGTCCACCTGAGCCTGGCCTGCCACCACTGCCACCGCCCTCACTGGAGTCTTTTCTGGTCTGGGGCAGTGGCAGCAATGGTGGCAAAGGCAGCCCTTTCACCTAGGATTGGCCTGCCACGGTGGTGGGAGAAGCAGCCTCTCCACCTGTTACTTTTGCACGACACACCTACGGACTGCAGGCGACACACTAACATGTCATGACACACAGTTTGGAAAGCTCTGGGCTAGAGAACAACCACTTCCGCCCCATCAAAACAAAATAATACACACTCGTAGACCAGTGTTATGTGTGCATATGTCACTAACAGGATTTCAGACATGGTGACCCTATGTTATGAGTTATATTAGTGATGGGAGTAGGAGAAAAACATGTTTTTGCAAAATCTCATAATTTTCATATTAATATTACTATTATGGGAGCAGTGTGAAGGACTCCTATTTAGTACTCAGTAGCAGTTTATACCAAGCAATATGAATCACTTATTATTTATGGTTTAAGGCTGAATTAATAGAGAAAGGGAAGTAACCCCCTGGAACAAACAATTTGATGCAGTGACATACATGAAATTAGACTCAGAATCAATTTGTACCCTCTCCAATAGAAGCACTGTGAAATGGACTGAAAACTGTTTAAGGTCCATAAACAAAAGGGATGGTTTCATTACGAATCTGAATCACATCTATTGTTACAGATGTGCCTTTTATCCTAAGCACACTTAGGAAATATCTAAACTAAAGAATTAAACAGGGTAAATAGTCATTGTCATTCTGTGAAGGGATCAGGGACTATATCTGCAATACACAATTTCCAGAACCTTACTAAAGTACAATTCTTATGTTTTTATTTTTTTGAAGAAGATATGCCTTTTATAAGTTTGCAGTATAGATGTCTGTTCCATTCACTTGTTTACAAAGCACTTTACAAAGTGCTGAATCAACATGTAAAGAAGGGACTGGTATAGCTCCAAAAACCCTTGGAGAGAGTCCTACTGGTGACATATATTATGAAAGCTGGGGCTATGTGAATGTACTTTATGAAGGCGGTGGAAGGAGGTACTTATTACCTCCTTCTGTAATCACTTCCATGAGAAAGGGAATATGCCTAGTTGAACAGGGTACTCCATGGCCATTTAGTGGTTGTGGGGGCAACAAAGCACTGGTCAGGAGATATCACATCGCTACACATACACACATACTCAGTGGAGGTCCAGGACAGCAATGTCTTTTTTCCATAACCTGGCTGCAAAACTGCAGCTGGTTATTGCCGTGGTGCCCTCATGACTCAGGGGCATGCTTCCCTCCCTAGGGCAAGTTTCCTTCACCAGGATCAGAAGTTAACACAATGGAACTGTGCCAGTGAAGGGTAACACTCCACTAGCTGCCAGGTTGCTGATGTCAAGTTCTGTCACTCTCTGCATAGGCACTCTCCATGTGATTTGCAACCCTATGTGAGGCTCCACAGGGCCCTGCTGTCCCCATTTGTCACTGTCAAAACACTGACATCGAAATGAGCAGTGCTGGTGCTGTCATCAAAACTGTACAGCTAAAAAGTTGGTGTGTGTATGTGCCTTCAGGTTGCCTTTTGACTTATGGCAACCTCATGATTTTCATAAGGTTTCCTTAGGCAAGGAGTACTCAGAGATGGTTTTGCCAGTTCCTTCCTATGATATGTAGCCTACAGCACCTGGTATTCACTGATAATCTTTCACCCAACTACTAACCAGGGCTCACCCTCCTTAGCTTCCAACACCAAATGGCATCTGGTTTCTTTGGGGTATTTACTTGGAGGCACTTTGCCCTGCCCTGCAAACTTAGCCCTAAGATCTGCTGGGCAAGGCTGAAAAGATTCACACATGCATGCATGCAGAAGATTCAAACACTCACACAAACACACAAGAGCTAAACAGAAGAAAGTTGTAGATAGAGGACTTGTGGAGTTCAGGTAATAATCACCAAACTGGAGAGCAGTGAGGAAAGCAGCAATGTGACTCAGACTGAAGTCTAATTGAGGGACAGCATGGCATTCAGCAAAGTGAGAGACTGCGAAAGTCTGCTCAAACTGGAGGATTTTTATACCCAAGAGCTGGGTGAACCATCTGAAGCAGACTGCAGCAGTGGGACACAGCAGCACACAGTTAAAGAAGGCAATACTCTCAGCCTGAGATTCTTCCTCTTATCATGCGAACCAGGGCCAGGCCCTGACATCTGGGAATGGAGAGATATTAAAATAGCATTCCCTAGATAGAGAACAAAATGACCAAGGAAAACCAGACTAAGAACTCCTGTAGATGACAAAAATACTCCCTGAAAGCCCCAGAATTAGTTCCTGTACAAACCAATTGCATTTTAGAGATCCACATGTTTTCTTCACCCCAAAGTATTTTTGGGAACTCATAGCATTACCAAAGATTTTCATGCCTATTTCTCAGGTCAGTTTAAATTAACTCAGTATTTTCCAAAATGAAATGTATCCCTACTGGTCTGTCTGTATTATGTTGAAACTAGCTAAGATAGCTGCTGCCAGTAAACACAGCTCTTGTTTCCAGGATGCAGATTCAACAGAGATCAAGTGAGGGAAAGAGGAAAGTTTGAACCAAAACAAAATTATCCTAATGTTAAGGTCGTCTAATTTTGCTAAAGCACTTTAGCACATTGACTATAACTCCTGAATAGTACTAAAGAAGGTTCAGTTGAAATTGGTTTTTTTTTAAACTCTTCTAGATAACATTTGCCTTACATTTAATACACATTGCCATTGTTTTATTTTTGTTTTACAACAGTTTTATTGTTCTGTTGGGCCTACACTTGTGTACCTTAAGTTTCCAGTTTTATGAAACTGTCCTTTTTATCCCAGACAGCTCTATCGACGGCCATTTCTGCACTATACTCTTATAGCGCGATTATTCCATTTTCAACATCTTATGGAATCCTGGGGTTTGCAGTTTAGGGAGGGGCCAGATGTTGAAAGTGGAATAATCATGCTATAAGAGCGTAGTGCGGAAATGACCAAAGAAGACCAAAGGCCTACCTAGTGAGAGTTCTGAACCAGCCCCACTGCCCTACAAACACTACATATACTTTCCAGTTTAGTTTGCTGCATGTTTTTTTGAACCCAATGATTCCCCTGTTTTCCCATGAGACATTTCCTACTGTCGCCTGTACAATGTAAATAACAGTAATTTCAAGAGAATAAAACAGTCTATTCTAATATGTAGAGTGAATAAAATGTGCAATACCTTTTAGAATTAATGGCTCATTAAAATCTATTGCTTTCTTTGTCATCATGTTTGATTGAAATCAAAT
Organism: Cyclura pinguis; assembly: GCA_030412105.1. Taxonomy (NCBI): domain Eukaryota; kingdom Metazoa; phylum Chordata; class Lepidosauria; order Squamata; family Iguanidae; genus Cyclura; species Cyclura pinguis. The sequence continues at coordinate 263,546,864 of CM059601.1, read as the reverse complement.
TCAGAGGCTCAACTTACAAGACCAAAGGTCTCTACTTCAGGACACAGAGCCATGATTTCTCATTACTCCAATTTATTCTATGTCATGTTTTATTACTGGACATGTTTCACAAGTTTCTAGAAATAAGATGCAAATCAATCTTACAGCTGCCCCTGCAACTACTACCTTATCTTTTAATGTGTATATTAGCTCCATTTTCATATTGGTGTAGTTTGCTTTATATATGCAAACTAGGACGCAGCCATGTGAAAAAATTACTACAGAAAGCTGTCAAGAATTAAATTTGTAATTGTTTTATTTTCTTCCCATAGTATAAGTTTGCTAGGCTTAGTGGTTTATTGCCTTGCATCCACAGGCCATCAATGATGGAGCTTTTAAAATTGTTTTAAAATGGCATTCCAAGAATTTTCAGCCCAAAACATTTGGCCTAGTTGTCCCACTAGTGTTATTGTTAGTGGCACATTGTTAGTGGTGCACACACACATGCATAAATTCTACTTGTGTATATCAATTTTTGATTGCTGCAGAGATTCATGTGCTCTTCTTCCCTTCAAAGAGACCAAAGCCCCACCTGGACCAGGGTTGGGGCCACTGAAGCCTCCATCCCTGCCATTCTTGCTTGTAGAAGAGCAGGATGAAGATCGTAGAAGCATCTGTCTGTGTCTCTGTAGTGAGATGCAAAGTGTTTACATCAGCCTCTGAGAGCTCTAGAAGACCCAAGCAGGGACATAGCCAGATGCTTCTGCAATCCGCTCCTGTTGTCCACCAGGCATGGAATGGCAGGAGAGGAGGCTTCAGCAGCTGTAAGGTATGTGTGGGGGTCTGGTAAATGGCTCTGCATAGCATTGTTCTGCGTGAAGAACTACCATGCTATGCCAAGGCATGCAGGATTGCAGCCAACATCTACTCATCTGAGAGCAAGCCCCGTTGAACTAAGTGGAACACATTTCTGAGTAGATATCTGTAGGGTTGCACTGACAAACACCAAATAGTGTTACCATTAACTTAAACAATAATCCTCTGCACACAGGAAACCATTTATCAAGGAGAAAAATCCCAGCCTAAGTTTCTCATTGGCATATTCATTGCTTATATTTATTTATTTATTTTATTTTTAAAAATACACCATAAACTGTTCACCATGATGGTAATTGCCAAGCAAAAGATACAAATGCAAACATCGTTGATGGGAAGTAACGGTTTGCAAGAAAGCACGTTCCCAGCATAAGCTTAATTGTTTCTGAAAGAGCATTCAGTTTAGCTTCTGCTCGTTCTCCCTGGAGAATCAGACTGCAAACAACAGCAATGCACAATTAAAGGATGGAACTTAAATGAATGTTAGACAATTGTGGTTACATAATGAGATGCTCTTCTGTCATAATAATGAAACAAATGCCCTTGAAGTTATAAGTGCGCATGGAAGGCTTCTGGAAAACATGGATTCTCTCTGCAGTGTGTCAGTACGCTAGCAACATCCTTTTAAGGATAAATAAGTTTGCTGAGCAGCAAAACCATTGCTGTGATAAGAAGGGAAAGTAAAGGTGACACAAAGAGTTGGTGATTTATTATAGCAATGTTTCAGCTTGGAGCAGGAGGTAAAAGCAGAGCTTGGAAAAGATAATTTTTCCAAAAGTAATTTTTCCAAGGTCTGTGCAAAAGTGCAGCAGATCTATCCATGTAATGTGTGAGCATCTTCCATATCACCATCCTTAGCAGTGTATTTATAGGAGCTGTTAAGGAACATTTTAGATATAGCTGCAGCTCTGCTTATTATTATTTTGCTATAAAGGTTCACATTGCTGAGGGGGTCAATCCCACTTTTAAACTGAGCAACAGCTTACTGTGGGAAGTGAGAAAGAAAGAAAAGAGAAAAGAAAAAGAAGGAGGGAGTGTGACACCTTGCATAATTTTGTCTGGTCACATGTATATGCAGAATTTTGTCTGGACACACGTGCACCCCTTCAGGATCTGGGTTCTACACTTTAATGGTTTCATATCCAATCTACTTCCATCCTCCCAGCCACAAGATGCTGTCAAGTTGACTTTGTCTTATGGCAACTCTATGAAAGAGAGACCCCCAAGTCACCCTGTCATCAACCACCCTGCTCAGGTCTTGCAAATTCAGAGTCATAGTTTCCTTGATTGAGCCTATTTACCTGGAATGCAGTCTTCCTCCTTTCCTACTCAGCACTACCGCCTTATACCTTACCACGCATTATTATCTTTTCTAGTTAGTCATGTCTTCTCATGATATGGCTGAAGTACAACAGTCTCAGTTTAGTCATCTTGGCTTCTAGGGAGAGTTCAGGCTTGATTTGCTCTACGAACCATTCATTTGCCTTTTTAGCAGTTCATGGTATCTGTAGAACTCTTCTCCAGCACAACATTTCAAATGAGTTGGTTTTCTTCCTATCAGCTTTCTTCACTGTCCCCCTTTCACAACTATGCATAGAAATATGATATATGATACAGAAGTATGCATAGAAATATGATGGCATGGACAATCCTAAGTTTAGTATTCAATGCAAAGTGATTATATCAGTATGTATAAATTTATATATTGTATGGTAATTAAAAGGCAAAGAGCCAGAGTGGTATAGTGGTTTGAGTATTGGATTACAACCCTGGAGACCAGGGTTTGATTCGCTGCTCAGCATGGAAACCCGCTAGGTGATGCTGGGTGTGTCACACATTCTCAGCCCCTCAAAGACCTGTGATAGGTTTGCCTTAGGATAGATATAATTTTGAAACAACTTGAAAGCACATAGCAACACAAATAAAGGGCAGAATGTCATACCCCTGAACAAGCCACGTTGAGTCAGGCTAACTACATTCTCTTACAGATGTGGTTGTATCTTTTTGGCTGCTCTAAAACAGATCATAGAATCATAGAATCATAGAAATGTAGAGTTGGAAGAGACCACACGGGCCATCCAGTCCAACCCCCTGCCATGCAGGAACACCCTCAAAGCACTCCCGACAGATGGCCATCCAGCCTCTGCTTAAAAACCTCCAAGGAAGGAGACTCCACTACACTCCGAGGCAGCATATTCCACTGCCGGACAGCCCTGACTGTCAGGAAGTTCTTCCTGAGGTTCAGGTGGAATCTCCCTTCCTGCAGCTTGAATCCATTGCTCCTTGTCCTGGTCTCTGGAGCGGTAGAAAACAAGCCCTCTCCCTCCTCTACATGGCATCCCTTCAAATATTTAAACATGGCTATCATGTCCCCTCTTAACCTTCTCTTCTGCAGACTGAACATACCCAGCTCTCTAAGTCTATCCTCATAGGGCTTGGCTTCCAGGCCCTTCACCATTTTGGTTGCCCTCCTCTGGACCTACTCCAGCTTGACCATGTCCTTCTTGAATTGGGGTGCCCAGAACTGGACACAGCGTTCAAGATGAGGTCTAACCAAAGCAGAGTAGAGTGGTACCAGTACCTCCCTCGATCTAGACACCATACTCCTATTGATGCAGCCGAGAATTGCGTTGGCTTTCTTGGCTGCCGCATCACATTGCTGACTCATGTTCAGCTTGTGATCTATTAAGACTCCTAGATCCCTTTCACATGTACTGCCATCCAGCCACGTGTCTCCCATCCTATATTTCTGTATTCCATTTTTTCTACCTAAGTGTAGGACCTTACACTTCTCTCTGTTGAATTTCATTTTGTTAGCTTTGGCCCAGCTCTCCAATCTGTCCAGGTCATTTTGAATTTTGATCCTGTCCTCTGGCGTATTAGCAACCCCTCCCAATTTAGTGTCATCTGCAAATTTGATGAGCATGCCCTCTATTCCTTCATCCAAGTCATTGATGAAAATATTGAACAGCACTGGGCCCGTGACAGAACCCTGTGGCACCCCGCTAGTCACTTCTCTCCAGGATGAAAAGCAGCCATTCGTGATCACCCTTTGGGTTCGGTCGGTCAACCAGTTACAGATCCACCTGACAGTAGCCCTGTCCAGCCCGCATTTTACTAGCTTCTTTGCAAGAATGTCATGCGGAACTTTGTCAAAGGCCTTACTGAAATCGAGATATGCTACATCCACAGCATTCCCTTCATCTATCAAGCTAGTAACTCTATCATAAAAAGAGATAAGATTAGTCTGGCATGACTTATTTTTGAGAAATCCATGTTGACTTCTCGTGATTACCGCATTGCTTTCTAAGTGATTAGAAACTGACTGCTTAATGATCTGCTCCAGGATCTTTCCGGGTACTGACGTCAGGCTGACTGGGCGATAATTATTTGGATCCTCTTTTTTTCCCTTCTTGAAGATGAGGACAACATTTGCCCTCTTCCAGTCTGCTGGAACTTCACCTGTCCTCCAAGATTTCTCAAAGATTATAGCAAGCGGTTCCGAAATGACTTCTGCCAGTTCTTTTAATATCCTAGGATGCACTTCATCTGGCTCTGGAGACTTGAATTCATCCAGTGTGGCCAGGTATTCTTGTACCACCTCTCTACCTATTATGTGCCGCATTTCCCCTGCTTCCTCACCTGCTCCCCAACCACCAGGTTAAGTGCTTGTATCTTTCTGGGAAAAAACTGAGGCAAAGAAGGTGTTAAGTAGTTCTGCCTTTTCTCTTCCCCCTGTTAGTAATTCCCCATCTTCTCTGCGCAGTGACCCTTTCGCCTCTTTCTTTTTCCTTTTGCTGCGGACATATTTTAAAAAGCCCTTTTTATTGTGTTTAATGTCTCTGGCCAGCCTAAGTTTGTTCTGTGCTTTAGCCTTTCTGACCTCCTCCCTACATTTCCTGGCTACTTGCTTAAATTCTTCTTTGGTGGTTTCCCCCCTCTTCCATTTCCTGTACACGTTTCTCTTAACGCTTAGCTCAGCTGAGAGTTCTTTACTCAACCATTCTGGTTTCTTCAGATGTCTTCCATTTTTCCTCCTTATTGGCACAGTTTTAGACTGTGCCTTCAGTATCTCCCTTTTAAGGAACTCCCATGCCTCCTGAACTCCTTTCTCTTTTACTATTCCTGACCACAGAATTTCAGCCAGCAGCTCCTTAAGTTTACAGAAGTCCGCTTTTTTAAAATCTAAGATGAGTGTCTGGCTACGCTTATCTTCTCCTTCCCACTGAATGCCAAATTCCAATAGGGCATGGTCACTCCTCCCTAAAGATCCAACCACTTCTGCCTCATTAATAAGGTCATCCCTATTGGTCAGGATCAGATCTAGAATATTTGATCCCCTTGTGGCCTCTTCCACCTTCTGGACCATGAAATTATCTGCAAGACAAGCAAGAAACTTGCTGGACCTTGCTGTCTTGGCAGAGTTTGACTGCCAACATATATCTGGGTAATTGAAATCTCCTATTATTACTGTATCTCTCCTTTTTGAATGCGCGGTCATTTGGTTGAGGAAGGCATCATCAAGGTCCTCAGTCTGGGTTGGAGGTCTGTAGTAAACCCCCACCAGAATATCCCTATTGTTTCTCGCTCCCTTAATTTTTACCCAGATGCTCTCGACCTGGCTTTCTGGGTTTAAGTCACGGATCTCTTCACAGGTGAAAACATCCTTGACATACAAGGCTACTCCTCCTCCTTTCTTGTTTGGTCTATTTTTACAAAATAGGCTATACCCCTCTATTCCTACATTCCAATCCTGAGACTCATCCCACCAGGTCTCAGTGATGCCTATCAAATCATATTTATTTTGTTGTACTAGGAGTTCAAGTTCATCTTGCTTGTTTCCCATACTCTGCACGTTAGTGTAGAGACACTTAAATCCCCGGGCCTTTCCTGCAAGTCCTGTACTATAGTTTCTACTCCTCCCACCATTGGACGCTTGTACTACTTGGTCAATATAATTTAGGCCTTTCCCCCCTGCACTCGCCGTGTCTTTGCCCTGAATAATATTGTCTCCCTCCCCAGCAGAACTTAATTTAAAGACCTCTTAATCCTCCGTGCAAGACTGTTTGCAAAAACATTCTTGCCAAGTTTCGTGAGGTGCAGCCCATCCCTTGCCAGAAGCCCACGTTCATGGAAGTTCAGGCCGTGTTCCAAAAACCCAAACCGTTGCTGGTGGCACCATGTGCGGAGCCAGTTGTTGACCTCTGCTATTGCCCTTTCCCTTTGTGCGCCATATCCTTGAACAGGGAGGAGAGATGAAATGACCACCTGCGCACCAAGGTCCTTAAGCTTTGTCCCCATAAGCTCGTAGTCCTTTGCGATGTGGTAAAAGCTGCGCCTCGCAGTGTCATTGGTTCCGACATGAACCACAATGAGGGGCTTATGGTCAGTGGGCTTGACCAGCCTGGTTAGCCTCTCCGTTATGTGGTTGATCTTGGCCCCAGGAAGACAGCAGACTTCTCGATTGAACTTGTCAGTTTTGCAAATTGCCGGTTCAGTTCCTCTGAGCAAGAAGTCCCCAACAACCAGAACTCGCCTCCTCTGAGGCTTGTCCGGGGCTCCTCGACCAGCAGGTTCTTCTAGGACTGCCTGGACACTCTGTTGAGGCTGGGAGTGTTGATCTAGTTCCTGTTGCCGATGTTGGATTCCTTCTTGTTGACATTCTGTTCCCTCCTCCTGGTGCTCCTCCTCGTTCATAAGGCCAAGAACTTTGAAGCGATTGTGTAGGTTGAGAGTCTCTGTTTCCTTTCTGGTCCTCCTACTCCTCCATGTGACATTCCTCCAAGCATCCGTTTCTTGACCCAGTGTGCTGACTTCCTGATCTGGCAGCTCCCCCACGCATTCGGTCTTCAGGAAGGTCTCCTCTGCCCTATCCAAAAACCCCTCACCTTCCCTAATAAGACGAAGATTAGAAACTCGTGCCTCCACCTGCGAACCTTCTCCTCCAAGGAGGTCACCAGCTTGCACTTAGTGCAGGTGTACCCGACAACATCTTGTGGCAAGAAAAGGAACATCCCACAAGTGCTACAGGTGACTGCAGCAGCTCCCTCACCTTCCATCCTTGATACTACAGAGAGTAGTACAGGGAGTAGGTCTAGAAAGAATAACAGGGCTTTCTTCCTAAAATTCAACTGAATCAAGTATGTCTCCTCTGCTGATCACCAAGGGATGAATTGGAAGGGTTGAAGAAGAGGGCTTCAACTGCACGCGCCTTTGGCGCACGCCATTGGGAGCTCCTAATAAGACTCCTCCCCCCTAGCTGGCTCCTCCCCCTCGTTAGTCAGACCGTGTGCTCAGGGAGAGCACACGGCTAGCACAAGGAGACCTAACAAAAACAAGCAACAAACAGACAAACAAGCAAGCACAGCCCCACAAGCCTGTAAACAACACCTGGTCATATTCAGCTCGAGGTTGCAGAAGCAAAATTCCATAAGTGTAACTATTTCATGTAAGCGTACATCCTATTGTTAGTTCCAACTAGGGTATCCTAATGAATCAATTAAATCGAGTTGGCTTTAATGGACTGAATTGCTTTAATTGATTCAATGCGTCTACTCCAGTTGGGACTAACTAACAGGATTCCTGCCATGCATTTGGTCATTCTTGGATGATGCATAACTGTTTGTCAGTACCTTCAAGGTACCACTTGGTCCACTGGCATTGCAGAAATAGCCACTCTGCATAGCCATTGCACAATGGGACAATAAGTGGATATGCAATGAGTTGCACAAAGTTGGTAGTCAGTAGAAACGGGTGCAGTGTAACTACACCATTGCTATACAAGTGTAGAAAATCTTGGCCACAGTATTTCTGTGTGGCTTATGCTGCCTGAGGTAAAGCAAAAAAAATGACCCCTTCTCTCCATTAACTGAAGTACACCAGATAACTAACTTGTACTCAAAAGAAGTTGAGTAATTTTGGTATGTGGGTAAGGAAATTCCATAAGTTCTTCTCTCCACTGCTGGAAATAAACACTACAATACCATAAATAACTATAAGTAACTAGCATAAATAATTATTAAAATAAATAACCATTGTACCCAAAGTTGAACCTGGTCACCTTCCATGTTCTGATACCATCTGCTATTCAAAACACTGAAAAGAGACCTCTAGCTATTTCCTATTAGCTTCCAGACACACCTGCTAGTCATTCTGGGCTACAAAGAAGGACTGTGACCAATGAACAATATGAGTGAGCCAATATAATATAAAACCAGGTTGGGAAGCATGCAGCCCTCTCGGTATTGTTGGACTGTAAGTCACAGAAGCCATAACTGCTATAAGCATTGATGAAGAATGCTGGGAACTGCATTCCAGAAACATTATGAGGGCCGCATGATTCACACCATTGATATTTTAAAAAACATATGACCCTTGATTTTTTTAAAAAAGTGTTTCTCTCTGCAGCACTCTAGACACTGAGACACGATCTGTTTTCCCCACCATTGGCTGCAGCCAATGTACTTGTGTTGAAGTCTAACATATCAGCTATCAGGGTGCAGTATCCTCAATCTCTTCAGTTCTCATTTTGTTAATTTGGTGTATCCTGCTGTGTGCCTCAGGTCCTGTGTATTTATACCTACCTACCTAAGCTGTTTCATGATCTGATGGATTTTTGGCTACAAAAAGGCATGCTACAATAGACTAATTAGGTTGCAGTCTTGCACGCTGATGAGCTGCTTAACTCCCAATTGCCACCTTAGGCTGTGATTCTACGCAGCCTTTCTTGGCAGGAAATTTCATTGAATTCAACAGGCTTTGTTGCTTTGAATAAACATCCATAAAACTGAACTGAACTTAAAAAAACAGGCGTATAGACCCTATGGCTTTCCAGATGCTGCTGCACTGCAACTCCCAGTATGCTTTGCAATTGACCAGCCTGGCTGGGGCTGTTGGGAACTAGGGTTCACCAGCATGAAGGAGCCACATGTTCACTAGCCTTGCAAGAAAGCTTGGGTGAGACACCTTTGGCTGTACAAAGGATTTGTCCTGCAACATCCACAATCCCATACTATTGGCCATTTATGATGGAGCTCATGGGTGTTGTAGGCAAAACATCTAGAAGACCGAAGATCACCTTTCCTATCATAAAGTCTGAGTTGGATCACACTATGTATATTCAATTAGGTGTAAGATGCGTTGGGTTCCATGGATTTCCTCCCCTTTAAATATGTACACAATTGCAGTTTTAGGTAGGCAGTGTGGATTTTTCAGGTACCAAAGAACTTTTTGTAGCAATCCAAACTCTGACCAGTTTAATTAACTGATTACAACAAAATTTAAACACAAATAAACTAATTTTCTTCAGTATGGATAAAGGTTATTGGACGATCTGTTAATTTTGGGAGGTACTTTAGTTGTGGTATGATGCTGAAATTGAGGATAAAAATCAGCATGTATATCAGTTGAGAAGCAGCTGATAAATCAAATGAAATTATATAGTTGTTTGAGAAAACTGTTGCCTCTGTCCTTTGATATTGCAAACTACCATCTGCTTAATTTTCCTCCTTGCTTTGACTGTATTTCACCCAGATTTGGGGTTTGCCTGGGATAAAGCAGCTGTCTACAGGTTCCAACATAGAATCATAGAATCATAGAATCATAGAAATGTAGAGTTGGAAGAGACCACACGGGCCATCCAGTCCAACCCCCTGCCATGCAGGAATACCCTCAAAGCACTCCCGACAGATGGCCATCCAGCCTCTGCTTAAAAACCTCCAAGCACCCTTTGGGAATGCTCAGTCAACCAGTTACAGATCCACCTGACAGTAGCCCTGTCCAGCCCACATTTTACTAGCCTCTTTGCAAGAATCAACATAAGTGAATATTAAGGCTGGCCATGAAAAAACATTCAGATAGTGCCAGAGCAATGGTACACACCTTATCATGATTTGAACTCATGCAGCATCCAATACATATCTCTTTCACAGCAGGAAAAATGTCATCTAAGAACTCACTGAGATGTTCTCCAAGGGCAGGAGGGAACACCATGCGGCTCATTGATAGCATGAGTCCTCAGCCAATTTTGTAGCTGGAGGACTCCCTGGGACCTTGCAATGGAAAAAAAGAAAATAGGTCAGAAGAAAAGGACCAATGCTTCTCCTGGAAGCCTCCATGAATGGTGGTACTCTTGGAAAGCATTGTCCAGCTCTGCCTAGTGTGAAAATTTCTGTCCCAGTGAGAGAGCCCAAAGTCCAGAAATTGATCACTAGCTTTGGCAAGCAACTAGAAGCTTACAAGAGAACAGTGAGACAAGATTTACAAGATAGCAAGGGCTCTGAATAAGAGGAAAACTAGCTAAGTAATGCAACAAAGCCTTTGCAGAAATGGGGAAGCAGGTACAGGTAGATGCTACAGTGTGGTTAGCTCTGTGGTCTGCAATGTCTGGAGCACCCAGATTAGACAAATGGGAGGGAGAGCAACCATGAGACCTGAAATACAGTTATCTATAGCTTCATTAAACTTCATTGTAATATGAACTTACAAGGTGGGATTTGGTATTATAATTTGGGTCCACCTGTATGCACATGCGCAGTGCTTGAATGCTGACATAATAATGTATTCATGATATAGTTTCCTACATTAATGGAGTTACCTCCTCCTGACGGAGGACTGTGTAAACTTTGAAGACTATATATGATGTGGTTTGTCTTGTGTTTGGAGAACACTTGATTTGCTGAGTGCCTTGTGTTCTGCTCTGCAGAACTTTCAATAAAAGAACTTTGATCTTTTTCTCAGTATGGTTTATTGGCTAGTGCACTGGGCACCAACCCTGCCCAGAGTCCCTCCTCTGGGAAAAATCCAGGTGACACCAGTAATGGAGAAGTGGGAAGACAACCCACTCCGTTGACTCACATGGCTGCAATTCAACATGCCTACAGCACAGCATAAATATCTGCACACAATATGCTGCACCAGCGCTACACAACTCCCATGCAGAATAGCAACATTACAGAATACATGTAAATGACTGGGTGTCGTTGTGCAATGTCTCGAAACCACAACCTTACTTACCCACACAATACCCTCAGTGTAGAATTACCTTGTGGCATTGTAAATAATTAGGTTAGTCAGGTTAAAAAGGGACTTTTAGTGGTGGTACAGAAAAGGCAATGTCAGCAGGTGGTACTTCCATGATGAGCACCACCTGCTGAAATTCCATCTCCTAGATACCTATTAAGTATAAAGGAATCCAGTTCTTTTTTCACCTGGCAACCTCATGGACCATTTAACTGGTTTCTCTCAGCAGGGGTTGTGAGCTGCCATTCAAAGCCAAGATCCTGTTTAACACCAGCAGGATATGAAAGTCTCCAGGCGTGCTTACACATGGCTCTTTGTTTCTCAGTCATTCCAGAAGCCATTCCACATCTTTTCTGGCCATGGGGGAGTGGGAGCTGTGCCTGATTGAAAAATGATTTGTGTAAGGGGGTATTGGGTACCCTCTTACAGAAGTATCTGAATAGCACAATCACTATCTGCAATCTGGTATAACCAGAAGTAACACCAGTATAACATCCCCAAGTGATCCTGGTCTAATCTTCCACAGTACCTTACGGCCACACATATTCTGAAGCACAGATTAGTCAGACAATAGCTCCCAGTATCCCCCCTGGCCAACATGGAGTCTTAAAAAGTGATATTTCTAAGCATTGCTTAAGGAGATACTAGAAAAAAAAAATCGAAATGGTAGCTCCCAAGCTTTTTTGGGGACTGATTACCCCCCCTGCTCCCCATGAAGAGGGACCAGAGGCATTGTGCCAAGGAGGCCATTGAGCCTGGAGCCAGACATGCACTTCATCATGTTGGAATTTGCTGCCAGGGGTATGATCTGGAATGAACGTGGAGAATTGCAGATTTCTAAGGTTCTTCCCACTGCAGATACCTCTATCAATGACAGAAAAATTGAGTGAACCTGAAAGCCCTCAGCTTTTTACTGCTGCAAATTTGGATCTGAGAGTCATTGCACCTAGAATAATAACACGACCAATAAAATAAAATAAAATAAAATTTTCTGGGCAGTTTGTTGACTTCGGGAGGGGGGTGCAAATGACAGGAAAATGCATGTAGATGGATTGGTTGCCATAGCTTACTGGGTTATGAGTCATGCAGAAAGTGCCGGGTTCAATCATTGGCATCTCCAGTTAGTAGCAAAAGCAATTTTGCTGTTTAACACCTGCAAAGCAGATAACACTGGTTAGATGAGCCAATGGTCTACCAGGCATAAAGCAGCTCCCTGTGTGCTTTTTATAGAAAGTAAAACTATGATATCTTTGGTAAAATTCAGCCTTGGTATTTTCACTGTACAACAGTTCAGCAACAGGCCCACGCACACATATTAGAAATGAGGGCTCCTTAAGGATGAGGAGCAATTTACATGCTGACATGGTCCAAACTACACATCATGTTGATACATTAGGCCAACCAAAAGGTTCAAAATACAATACAGTACACTAGCTTCTGAAAGTCACTGGTTTATCATCATGCAAGAATATTAAAAATCATGCAGGAGAAGAAAAACGACAATGCTGGAGTCACAACAGGCTGCCTTTTGTTTGACATGTTTGCTTAAGTTGGTGCTTAAGATAGGATTGCCTGAGTGGAAACAGGAGAGAGCTCCTGTGCCATCAATGGTTGTGTAAAAGAACTGCTGAAATCTCTTCTTTTATGGCAAAGGAACCCTCTTCAGTTTCCACTCTGGCAACATTACCTTAAGCACCAGCTTGTAAGCCCTTCTCAGCAGTCTGCTCTCTGCACCAAATTTTCAGTTGCTTCTCAGTGCATACAGAGGAGAGGTTTAATATGCATTACTTTCCAGTTACTTTCAAAAGTTATATACAAGGGCTTTTGTACAGGCATTTGACAAGAATTCTTCAAGTTTTATGACGGTCTCTTAGCAATCTTAAAGTTGCTTTTTGGGGGGGGGGGAGGAATACAGTAGAGTCTCGATTATCCGACATAAACGGGCGGGCTGATAGTCGGATAGCCGAAAATGTCGGATAATCCGGAGGGTCTAAGAGGGTCTTTCTGCTCCATTGATACAACGACCTTCTTCCTTTTCGTTGCAATGCTTGGGGGCATGTTTGGGGGCCTGGCTGTGCCCGTCGCCTTCCCCGTTGCCATGCTTTGGCCCTTGTTTTGAGGCCTGGAGGTACTCGCCCTGCTCTCTGCCGCCGCCGCCACCATGCTTGGGGCCGTGTTTTGGGGTGAGGCTTCACTCGCCCTTCTCTCCTTGCCAGTCGCGGCCGCCATGTTTGGGGGCATGTCTGGGGCGCGCGGAAATGCCTACAGCCACGCCCCCAAGCAGCCACGACGTCGGATAATCCGGAATGTCGGATGACCAAAGGACGAATAATCGAGACTCTACTGTATAACAGAAACTGTAACACAATAAGGGCCTTTCTGCACTATACTGCTATTATTCCACTTTCAACATCCTGTGGAATTCTGAGGTCTGTAGTTTACTGAGGCCAAAGAGCTCTCTGGCTGACAATTCTAAATCCCCTTCCCTCAACTGCAAACGCCAGCAGTCCAAAGGATGTTGCAAGTGGACTAATAGCACTATAACAGTGTAGAGTAGAAAGGCCTTAAGGCATATAATGTGTTATCGTTCCGTCATTGTGATTAGCAATAGTATGTTTTCAAACTGTTTCAGGCTTTAAAATATTGGATAGGCCATCTTTTTATACTGGTCTAAGAAGTTTCACTAGGGTGGTTACCTCTCAGGGATGGTATAGCTGTGGATTCCTACACTGGCAGATGGCTCTGCTTGATGGCCCTTGAGGTCTCCCAACTGTATGAGTCCCACAGAAGTTCTGCTGTGATGTAATTCCTGATCTGTGTATGCCCTTCCTTTCCTGCTTGTTTCCTTGTGGACTTTTTCCTCTCCTTGTCTTTTGCAGTTCTCTATCACCACATAGCTCTGAGCAGCCAGTAGGACCAGCACCTGCTCTCTTTCAGTAGCTGACGCTATGGAACTCAGACAACTTCTTCCTTCTTCTCTGCCTAAGCTAGGTTAAGCCTGCATTTTTGTGTGCATGAAAAATAAGTTGTGAGTAAACTACTTTATTTATATTTTACTGGAAGGAGAAAGACTTGGATGCTGTTGGTGATCCTTAATGACAGTTGACTCATTGATTCAGTTATTGAATGGTTAGTCAATGCATAGGTAAATTCAGTGAGCTTTGCTCTGCTTGAGACTAACAATAAGATTCAGGCCCAAGTTTATTTTATTCTATTAGGTTGTGGTGGAGGAGCAGGTGTTTGCTTACTCTGTTCATTTTTCAGTTTCTATATTTCTATCTATATATATCTAAATATCTCTATATGGATATCTACATACATATCTATGTATTCACCGAACCACTACCTGCACTACACCTATATCTGCAGAGATTTCTGTAGCCGTAGGTGGGGCCTCTGGAGGAGATGTGTCACTCTGGTCAGTTAAAGAGGCACCCCCTAGCTCCCTCCAGCCAGAATATTTGAGGTTAGGACTGCCTTTTGAGGTTTTTTTTTTCTTTCAATATTTTATCTGTAACAGTTTTCAGGAATATCACAACAGTAAGCTACTTTTCCTAGGACAGCTCACTGTCAGCACAATAAAGAGCTAGGTCTCATTATCTCTTGAAAAATCTTATGAAAAGGATTACATAATTTGGCTGTAGGATGAGAATGCATTAATTGGGGGCCCAATATACCCAGAGAGAGACAGAGAGAAAGATTTTCTTTAAAAGTAAAACCTTTATCCTGTACAATTTTAGCATCAGTTGCTAAGACCTATATAGATCTCTTGCCTTGGGCAGGGATTGGAGAAGTGCCATTTAAAACTGTCAGTGTTATAAATGAAAGCAGCCGCTCCCATCAGGTGTCATCTGCCAAGCTAGAAGCCCACCAGAGTGGATAGGAAACAACATTTGTGACAAAGTGTATCTGCCCAGCGAGAACCCAGCTGATGGCTCTGCCAATACCTGGCGCCTAATTAATTTCGCTGAACCATTAGGTGCCTCTTCATTTGCATTGAATTGAAATTAGACTCTGCGAGGAATGCTGAGCTTTGCAAAGTAGAGCAGAGTACACTAAGAAAAGGATAAAGGGAAGGAGATGAATAATTTGCTGAAGTGTCCCATTTTTGGAGGCATGCACTAAACAATGCATGTCTTTTTATGGTTCCATAAGAAGTTATAGTAAAAGAACAGATAACAATGTTAGCTGCAAGAAAACAAGAAAATCCTAAATCCATATATGTATTAAGCTAATCAAAGGGGCACAAAAATATGCACAAGCTTTTGCAATCCTCACACTTCTTTATCAAGGGAAATGTTACAAAAAGCATGTGGAATCCCAGAGGTCTGCAAGTCTTTTTTTCATTCCCTTTTGCCCCACAATTTTGTCTACCCTCACTCCAGAAAATGATGGACTGCAGTTTGCAATTGGTCTTCCTGTTGGCTATGCTGGCAAGCACTCAAGGGAGCTACAGTGCAACACGTTCTAGATCAGAGCTGGGCAAAGTGGGGGACATGGAGGGATGAACCCCAGATCTCTGGGGTTCCACAGTGGTGGTTGAATATCTAGGACTGAGCATCTACAGTGGTAGGATTGGATTTGACTGAGGCTGTTTGACCAATGCTGAATTGAGAGTGGAATGTAGATTACTTTCTTTCCACAGAAGAAGTCCAACAATAGCTGGAATCCTGTTGGTATCATATACTTTTGTAAGTTCTCTTGTGTATGCGGTTGTATGTTTTGGCAGCCATGCAAAGGATGCATTCAGTTCATGGCAGTGTAAGCAAGAGGTCTACAAGTGTAACCACTGCAGTTGTCATTTTATCAAATGGATTTATCTATGTGTTGACTGCCCATTCAACAATGGGTCTACTTTAGTTGGGACTGACCTAAAAGGTTCTCACCACATTCTTGGATAGTACATAACTATTTGTACCACATCATTCACTGGGTTTGTCCATTCTCCATTGCACAATGGGACAATAACTAGGCACATTAGCAAATATGAGACAATAACCAGGGATATTGAGGAAGACAGTTGCACAATGGTATACTCATCAGAAAGTGAGAGTAGTGCAACCACTGTATATCTATGTGAGTATAGATTTACATTACACATGCATGACATCGGATTTCAACCATTGCATTTTGGGGATATAATCAGATCTAGTCTAAGCCTTCTGCTTATATGGAGTTCTGTGCATGCACATATCAAATACGTTTTTTCTTAGCAAATCAGCGTACATCTGTAGAGCTATTGGTGTGGGTGATGAGAGTTTCAGGTTTTTATACCAGGTGTGCTGTGAAGAAATTTCGTAGAATCACAGAATCATAGAGTTGGAAGAGATCACAGGGGCCATCTAGTCCAACCCCCTGCTATGCGGGAACATCAAAGCATTCCCAACAGATGGCCATCCAGCCTCTGCTTAAAAACCCCCAAAGAAGGAGACTCCACCACACTCCAAGGCAGCATATTCCACTGCCAAACAGCTCTGACTATCAGGAAGTTCTTTCTGAGGTTCAGGTGGAATCTCCTTTCCTGCAGCTTGAATCCATTACTCCTTGTCCTAGTCTCTGGAGTGGCAGAGAACAAACCTGCTCCCTCCTCTACATGACATCCCTTCAAATATTTAAACATGGCTATCATGTCCCCTCTTAACTTTCTCTTCTGCAGACTAAACATATCCAAGCTCCCTAAGCTGCTTCTCATAAGACATGGCTTCCAGACCCTTCACCATTTTGGTTGCCCTCCTCTGGACACGTTCCAGCTTGTTGATATCCTTCTTGAATTGAGGTGCCCAGAACTGGACACAGTATTCCAAATTAGGCCTAACCAATGCCTCGATTTGTACTGTTTGAGATAACTCACAAAAAGACCGAAGTCAGAGAGAAGTGACTAAAGGCCACCTATCCTACACTTTCTCCTTCCTAACCCCTCTACGAAAAGCAGGGCCATCCCATACCAATAGTTCCCCACACAAGCTAATTATGGGATTCAGGGTAATGTATATGCCACTGAGGGGCCAGAACAAATGTAAGGAAGCAGTGTGCCAGCTTCAGTGCTTAGAGCACAACAGCTGAGTAGAGAAAGGCAAACACAAACCTCAACCTTGTTCTTCCCCTAACACTGTAATTGGGCTAGCTGTGATGTTTGGGAACTAAAAAGCCAGTTTTAGTGTTTTCTTTCCACTAGGAAAAGCAAGGTTTGTTTGATGTATTAAGCAATGATTTTTTTTTAAATAACTGGATTATATTTTATTTGGTGGGGGTCTGAGAAAAAGGGAAGAGTTATTCAGTTCTGAGGCTATTTTGATACCAACGTATTAATATAATAAGGGAGGAGAGGAAACAAAATTTAAATTTTGGAAGCCAGGATTATACCTGAGTTTACCTGCCAATTGCTTCTGGCCAAGATTTCAGGAGAATAACAATAATCTTTTCTCACTGTCTTTAATTGAAGCTGATGTGAAAGTCCTTGGTGGAATCTTTTCAGTGAACTTCAGGAGGAGGGAGAAATGTTTACATACACAGAACTAGGGAGAGACCCTCCAGATAATGGGGGAAAAAGTCTCTCAAAGCCCCAGGTTTGTTCTTGTACAAACCAGCTTTATTTTGAAGATCCACGTGACATTTTTTTTTACATCCTGAAGTATTTCTTGGGAACGCCTGGCATTACCAAGGACTTTTCATTCCTACTTTCCAGGTCAGTTTAAATCCATCCAGTATTTTCTGAAATGAATCTGTACTTGGATGTTTGTTTGTATTATCCTGGAACTAACTGAGGTGGCAGAGCCAGCACGATGTGGTAGTTTGAGTCCTGGACTACAACTCTGGACATCAGGGTTCGATTCTCCACTTGGCCATGGCTTATGGTGACCCTAAAGTGAACCTATCACGGGGTTTTCTGGGCCTGAGGGTGTGTGACATGCCCCAAGTCACTCAGTGGGTTTCCACGGCTGAACAGGGAATCAAATCCTCGCGTCCAGAATCATAGTCCAATGTTCCATGCTGGCTCCTATTGAACATAAATATATATTCACTTAAATGTTCAAATAGATTAAATATGAAATAAATTGAATAGGAATATATTTAAGTGCTTTAGGATTGTTTCTGCTGTTTATTCCTGCATGGCATGGGTATGACCTTTGTAATCCCTTCTGTTGCTATAATTCTTTTCAATTAATAAATATATAGTGGATATTCAATTATATTGATTAAGGCAGATCACCATCTAAACCTTGATAGGTACACTTGGTTCTCCTTTCATATGAATTCATGGTGTTCAGTGCTCTAAATAGTGCATGGTAGGGTGTAACTTTTAATGTAATATATAGAGGAATGTGATTCCACCTTGAACCACTGTTCTTCTCTCTACTGATGGATGTTCAGCCTCATGATGTCCTTGCATCTTAATTTATTCTGGAAGACATCAGCAATAATGCAGAATGAATTTAGCACCCTATCATCTGCTGCTGATTCAACAGCAATAGCTGGAAATTATTCAATGTCAGCTCAAAGAGTCATCATCAATGACTGTTCTTCAAACTGGAAGGTGGTCTCAAGTGGAGTGCCTAAGTGTTCTCTCCTAGGGCCATTATTCTTCAACATGACTTAGATGATGGGATGGAGAGAATCTTTATCAAATTTGCAGATGGCACAAAACTGGGAGTGGTGGGTAACATATTGGAAGATAGAAAAAGAATTCAAAAGGACCTATATAAATTAGAAGATTGCACAGAAATTAATAAAATGAAATTCAGTAGAGACAAATGCAAAGTTCTACATTTAGACCACAAAAACCAAACGCACAGGTATACGATGGGGGATATATGGCTCAGTACTACATGTGAAAAGGATCTTGAGATGATTGTTGATCATATGTTGACCATGAGCCAACAGTGTGATGCAACAAAGAAGGCTAATGCTATTTTAGCCTGCATTAATAGAAGCATAGTTTCCAAGCTGAGATAAGTAATACTTCCACTATATTATGTGCTGGTCAGGCATCATCTGGAATACTGTATTCAGTTCAGGCCACTTCATTTTAAGAAGGATATAGACAAGTTGGAGCAGGTTCCGAGAAAAGCAACAAGGATGATAAGAGGTATGGAGAACAAAAATGAGGAAAGTTGAAGGGACTGGGCACGTTCAGTTTGGTGGAGAACACTGCAGAGTGGCATGATTGCATTCTTTAAATACCTCAAGGGCAGTCATGGTGAGGATGGAGCAGACCTACTTTCTGTTGGCCCAGAGGGCAGGAACAAGTTTAATGTTTGGAGTTACAGGACAGTAGATCTTGACTGAACATTAGAAGGAACTTCTTGACAGTAAGAATAGTTCAGCAATGGAACCAATCACCTAGAGAGGTGGTGAGGTTTTCTTCTCTAGAGGTCTTCAGAAAGAGACTGGGCAGCTATCTCTTGGGGATGCTTTAGCTGGTGATCTTGCATTGAGCAGGGAGTTGGACTTGGTGGACCACTCTTCCAACTCAATGATTCTGTTTCTTTAGTATTCTCTTTCCTTTATGGATTTTTGTTTGACACAAATCTCTTAACCACAAACACATGGCTGAAAACCAATATTATAAGGAATATAATTACTATTGCCACAATCATAAATGCCCTCCAAGCCCACTTTAAAAGCCAGAAGCCACATTGAGCAAAGGAAGTCTGTTCAGCTGCTGATCAGAGTACAAGGAGGATGTTTCCCGCCTCCTCCCATCAGCAAGCAAGGGTGCAACAATCAGAAGCAAGACACTCATTGCAATTCCTTGTCGGGCTGAAAGGGGACTGAAAGTTGCTGTGCAGCTGCTGTCTGTTAAGGTGGGCTTGAGAAATCAGGCCAGGAGATGTTACTTAATAATACAGTCATAACTAGTCATTGTAGGATATTAGCACGTACTTGCAGATGTCTCTTTAAATTCTGGCCTATGTGTGCTCAACTTTTATGTGCTTTGATTCAGCTGTGATTACCAAAAGCATCCTTGTTGAGGGTGAGAGGTGTCACTTTCAGCTATCTGGATCACTACAAATAAGTGAGGTGCAAAGTGAAGCACCAGTATGTGGTACAATTAGTATTCCTTTGGCTCTTTTCCATTTAATTATGCATACTTCACTTTGATCACCCTGTTCAATGTGATAGTTTTTTTTTAACGATGCATTAAATTCCTTTATACTTAGGCAGTTTTAAGTTATTCTGCAGACCCCAGTGGAAAAAAAGATACATGTAGATGACCTAAGTTTCATAGATAAAGCTTCTAAGGTATGAGCAATAAATTCAGAAGGATGGAGAAATCTATTCAAGTAATTATGGTTTCAGCATCAGCAAGGGAAAGGCCAAACTCTCAAAATTTAGAAAGGATAAAAAGAAAGTTGCAGACAGCCAATTTTACTGTAAAGTTAAGAAACCTTTAAGAAGTTGGAAACAGAGAAATAGTTGGATGGTGAAAGTTAAACTTAAAGCACCCTGTGTGAAAAAAGACCTTTTGTTGCCAAAGGACTTTTGTGCTATTTCTGTATCAAAGAGGCTAGCTGTTGATGTCAGTTATTTAACAGGTTTGAAGTGATGCCAAATGATCTGGTGTCCAAAGAGGAATGAAGGATGAGGCAGAGCTTAAGTTACTTTTTTAATCCCTAGCCATTGTAGTCCAAAGAGTAACTTTTCCCAGCTCTACTTAAGACTGAAGGTTATTCATTATGCAAATACTCCAAACGAGGAAATTCTCATGGAAAGCTGACATGTCTAGAAGAGGCCTGGAGAAGGGTAAAATGTTTAACGATGGCACTGACATGTAAAAACCAAAATCATGTAAAGAGATGCATTAAACATTCAGGCATTCCAAAAAGTGAAAGAAGAAAAGTGCACAACATGAGGACTAGAAACTCTGGAGGTTTTTAATAGCAGGATAACTTGCTTTGAAAGCTAGCGTGGTATAATGGTTTGAGCATTGGACTGCAACGCTGGACAGTGGGGTTCAATTCCCCATTCTGCCATGGAAACCCACTGGGTGATCTTGGGTATATCACACACTCTCAACCCCAGAAAGACCTTGTGACAGGTTCACCTTAGGGTCACTGTAAGCTGGAAATTACTTGAAGGCACACAACAACAATAATTTGCTTTATTCCTCTACTCTGAAATTAACTGTGGCCTGGTTTAGATATGTATTAGGTCCATTGGGCTGTAATGCTGGACCTGCCAGAAATGGATGGATTTCATCCCATTGCCCAGAAAAATCCATTCTGTATCTCACCTGGGTTTCAGGATTTTGGATTCCAAGACTTGACAGCTTTCTGTTGGAGCCATCCTTTGTAAAAGTTAACATTGAAGCCAGCAGCTTATAGTTCTGAGAGTTGTTTGATTCTTCGGTCGCTGCTTCCAAAGTTTATTGGAACAAGCTATAAACCTTCATTGTCATACACCTTCTGGATGCACTTAGGTGTACACACAGTAATATCTGGATACTGGCCCTATATATATTTAAATCTGTATTGGACTGCAATCAAGATTTTTATTTTTATTTTTTAAATCTGCATACAGCAAAAGGTAAGAATGATACTATTTCTTATCGGGAAGATGCCAAACATTCTAGTGATGTAACCATTTTAATCAAATTAATTCTTCCTGTTGCAAAAGCTGCGTCTCTTGCCAATGCTTAAAATTTATGTGCAATTTCCTCTAATGGTGGCTTATAATTATGTTTGAACACAACCAATCAATTCCTTGTGCCATAGTCTGAATTATTAAATAATGGAGAAAGTCTTTAGAAGCATTTACAAGCAAGTTACACTCTCTCGGCCTCAGAGGAACGCAAGGGCAAATCCAATCTGCCAAGAAAACTCCATGATAGGTTCACCCTAGGGTCGCCATAACTTGAAGGCACACAATAATAACAGCAATCAGAAGGCACAGGTACACAGGTATATATTTGCAAAATTCTTGAGAAAAATAAGTCTAAATTGTTCTATTTTTAATCTGCCTGGCACATCTTATCATCAGATTTAAGTCTGCGGAGATTCTTCTGTTCAGACTCATGAGAGGTGGGGAAGCAGGCACGGACAAAATTAGGGGCAACCAACGTTAGCAGGATTATTGCATGCCCTCCAACATTTGACAGGTGAAAACTGGGACATATGTGGCGAAGCAACATCAGGGCATGGTCAACCTGGCAAGAGGGCTTAGTGAGGAAGACCATACAAGCTAGGAGAAGTGCAGCTGTTTGCTTTTGCCTGAATTTACAGGGTAGGACAAGATTCTACCCTCTCTTTCCTTTCTACCCTTCTGAGTTAACTGAGTACACACTACTTTTGCATCTTGGACTCTGTACCAGCTGAAATAAGTCAGGATAAGGGGGAAAGTGTGAGGAGAGAAACTGGGATGTTTTAAAACCAGCTGAAAAACTGAGATGACAGAGGATAAAGTGGGATGATCCCCGCAAAATTAGGACAGCTGGAGGATACGTAACTAATTTAAAATATTTAGTTTATTGAGGACAAAAAAAAAATTCTGCTCATTTATTTATTTATTATGTATGTATGTATGTATGTATGTATTTGAATTTAAATGCTGCCTGTTCTCCCAACGTGGAACCCACGCAGGCTTCCAAAAGGTTAAAAAACATCAAAAGCACATAAATAATTAAAACATTAAAAGATATATGAAATTATAAAAGTTCTGCGTTCCACAGAGTGGGAGCAGACACTGAGAAGGCTGTCTCCCGTGCCCTCACCAGGAGAGTCTGAGATGGTCATGGGACCAACAGAAAACCTTCTCCTGTGGATCTTGGGGCTCTAGCAGATTCATATTGGGAGATAGGCTTTTCAAATAGTCCCCACCTAAGCTGTATAGGACTTTATAGGTCATCACCAGCACTTAGAATTGTGGCTGGAAACAAACAGGTAGCCAGTGGAGCTGTTTCAACAAAGGAGTTATGTGCTCCCTGTAACTGGCCCCAGTCAGCATTCTAGCCGCCGTGTTTTGAACCTGCTCAAGTTTCCAAACAGTTTCCAAAGGCAGCCCCATGGAAAGTGCATTACAATAGTCCAATTGAGGTGTAATCAAGGCATGTGGCACTGTAGTCAGATCTGACATCTCAAGGAATGGGTGCAGCTGGCATACAAATTTTAACTGTGCAAATGCACTCCTGGCCACTGCTGAAACCTGGGAATCTAGGCTCAGAGTTGAGTCCGGGAAAACACCATAGCTGCGAGCCGAGATTTCAGGGAGAGTATAACCCCATCCAGCACAGGCCAAGTCCCTATTCTCTGATCAGCCTTTCAACTGACCAGGAGCACCTCTGTCTTGTCTGGATTAAGCTTCAATTTGTTTGCCCTCATCCAATCCATTACTTACAGTAGACGTTGGTTCAGCACTGAGATGGCTTCCTTGTAATCAAATGGAAAGGAGAGGTAGAGTTGGGTGTCATCAGCATATTGGTGACACCAAACCCCAAAATTCTAGACCTCTCCAGAATTCTCACATAGATGTTAAACAGCATGGGGGACAAAACAGAACCCTGAGGAACCCCACAAGCCAATGGCCAGGGAGTTGAACAGGAGCCCCCAGCACCACCTTCTAAGTTCTCTCCTCCAAGAATGACTAGAAACACTGCATAACAGTGCCCCCTAGTCCCATCCCAGAGAATCGGCCCAGAAGGATACCACAGTCAATGGTATCAAAAGCCACTGAGAGGTCCAGCAGAACCAACAGAGACACACTCCCTCTTTCAAGTTGCTGGTGTAGGTCATCCACCAAGACCAAAGCCATCACTGTCCCATTACCAGGCCTGAAGCCAGATTGAAATGGATCGAGATAATCCAGTTCATCCAGAAATCCTTGGACCTGGGAGGCTACCACATGTTCCAGAACCTTGCTCAAAAATGGAATATTGGAGCATATTGGCTGATAATTATTCAAAATGGTGGGGTCCAGGGAGGGCTTTTTTTTAGTAGTGGCCTCACCACAGCCTCTTTTAGGCATGCTGGAAGCTTTCCTTGCTGCAGTGTGTAATTCACCACTCCCCTTACTCATTTTAGCCAGTAACTTGCCAGGAACATTACCAATAGCCTAGCAGAGTGGCAGCTCACAGAGTCAAAGTTCTGGAACTTTAGGATTAACAGGAGCCATGATATTATCTACTACTCCCTGCAATCTTCAGAGTAGTGTTGGATGGGTAGGTAGATGAACTTTCCTAGCAATATATATTAGCCAGGCTCCTACATATGTATAATATAGTGTAAATAGCCGGTGGCACACTTACACTGCATCTCACAGTTGTGCTATCAATTGTATAATGACTGATGCAGCCTTGCATTCACTCATATTTTAGTGGCACAATTAAAAAGTAAACCATTTCCGTACTAGACTGTTATAGTGCTATTATTTCACTTTCAATATCCTATGGAATCCTGGGGTTTGCAGTTTAGGGAGGGGCCTCAAAGGCAATCCTGCAAACCCCAGGATTCCATAGGATGTCGAAAGTGAAATAATAGCACTATAACAGTCTAGTGCAAAAATAGCCCAAGTCAAAAGGGAGAGAAAAGCTTTTATGAATATGGGTATGTTTGTTTGCAAAATGATTGGCCACATTGGGACTGCACTGGTGTAATTTCTGCTGAAGTGTAATTAAAAGGGGAGGGGAACCCCCATGTAATGCTAATTTTAGTGGCCCTACAGGAGTTCAGACATTCTTATGAGCTATCTTTTTATTATTATAATTATGCAAAATAATATTATTGGGTGAGAGGTAGCTTTTCTTGATTGGGCAATTTCGGAATGTGGTATTAAGCCGTTGGGTGCAAGAGGCAAACCCTATTCAGTTAGCGAAAGATCAGGATCTCTACTGTGTTTTTCATACTTCCTCATAGATTCCATGCACCAGAAATGAAAATGAGAACAACTGGGATCGAAGCAGGCAATTAAACAATTCTGGCAGCCCAGTGGCTGAAGGATGAAAGCAGAATTTTTTCTATTCCTTGCCATTAAGAATAAAGAAAGAGATAAAGGGCAGCTAAATGAAAAGCAGCGCATGTGAGACCACAAGGAAAGTTGGCAGATTAAATGAAAATCCATCTCAGTGAGGAGAAAATTGGTCTATTCCATTTTCAAAGAGTACATTTTTGATTCGGTACTTCCCATGTCCAGGGCCAAAGTACAAATCTCCCTGTTTTGGTAGTGTGACAGAATCAAGAAAATGAAGCCACTGAGCCAGATACAACCTAGACAAAGGTATCAGGCATCAAGCCATATATTAATAGTTATGAACATGCCATTTTTTTCCAATATGCACATGTTTCCAGATGACAGCAGAAACCCAGAAATCAGCTTGCCTTCAGAGTTAGAGTGCAATCCAGCTTTCTGATCTACTGATGGGGTGGTATTGGTGCATAGGACAGTGTGGGGTGCCTCTCTGTTGGTGGACAGAAGGGGTATCCAATCTGGAGGCCACAATTACACCTGTGGAAAATAGAGTGATTTGTTCAAACCATGGTATCCTAAGGGATAGGCTTGGGTGGTTTTTCTGGATCCAAAGATCCTCTGTTCCAGTCACTCTTTCTCAACCTAACCTAGCTGACTAGAGTGGTGTGGTTAGGAATACTGAGGTGAGGAACCATCAATATGACCTTCTTGAGATAAAGGGTGAGATAAACCCAGAGAAGCAATTCATTTGAAATCGGATGCTGGTGAGAAGTTCAGTGGATACTAGGGACTGTCAAAAAGACAAATCATAGAATCACAGAGTTGGAAGAGACCACAGGGTCCATCCAGTCCAACCCCATGCCATGCAGGAGCACACATCAAAGCACTCCCAACAGATGGCCATCCAGCCTCTGCTTAAAACTGCCAAAGAAACAGACTCCACCACACTCCAAAGCAGTGTATTCCATTGCCGTGCAGTTCTGACAGTCAGGAAGTTCTTCCTGAGGTTCAGGTGGAATCTCCTTTCCTGCCGCTTGAATCCATTGCTCCTTGTCCTAGTCTCTGGAGCAGCAGAAAACAAGCCCACTCCTTCCTCGACATGACATCCCTTCAAATATTTAAACATGGCTATCATGTTCCCTCTCAACCTTCTGTTCTGAAGACTAATCATACCCAGCTCCCTAAGCCACTCCTCATAGGGCATGGCTTCCAGACCCTTCAACATTTTGGTCACCCTCCTCTGGACACGTTCCAGCTTGTCAATAAATGGGACCAAGGGCAAATCAAGCCTGAACTCTCTCTAGAGGCCAAGATGACTAACCTGAGGCTGTCACTGTTGTTCCTGTTGTTGTTATTGATGTGTGCCTTCAAGTTATATGGTGACAGTAAGGCAAACCTATCATGGGGTTTTCCAGGGGTTGAGACTATGTGATGTGCCCAAGCTCACCCAGTTGGCTTCCATGGCTGATTGGGAATCAGACCTTGGTCTCTACAGTTCTAGTCCAATGCTCAAACCACTACATCATGCTGGCTATGAAGGACATCATACTTTGGACTTTCCGTGAGATGGCATGACTCATTAGAAAAGACTATAATATTTGGTAAAGTGGGAGACAGTAGGAAAAGAGGAAGACTGTGCTAGAGTTGGATAGACTCAGGCCCTTTCTGCACCTTACCTTCTTCCGGCGCTGGGGTGCGGGGATCGCGCAAGCAGCCTCTGGCGAGAGGCTCTCGCGTCCGGGGTCCTTCGGCTCCGCACGAGCTGCCTGCTCACATAAGAGCCCCACCTCTTCCTTCCACATTGCAGCCTGGGACCTTCCCAGGCTGCACTGGGGCAGGAAGCACAACCAGCGCGGTTCTGGAAGCTCCACACACCAGGTAAGTGTGCGTGGGGCCTGGGAGCAATGTGTGATTGCACACCATTTTTGGCTTCTAGCCGAGAATGAAAAGGTGCGCGATCGGTTCCTGCTGGCCCCTGGAGTGTCGTGCAATTGTGAGTGCATCGTGCAGATCGCTCCTCACAATTGCACAACGCTCCTGGCACCCTTTCGCATGGAAAATGCCATGCGGAAAGGGCCTCAATTAAGGAAACCACAGCCTGCGAAGAGGTCATTTGATGATAAGAGTTTCTTGGTGGTCTGTCATTGATAGGGTCACCAGAAGTTGAAGCCAACTTGACAGCAATTAAGAACAAAAACTCAGAGCTTAGAAAATTAATCTCTTTGGACTACATTTTCCAGAATTTTCCTTTGGGATTTATAGTCCCTCCCCCCACCAAAAAATAATGTTTCCAAGTTATTGATGAAATATATTTGAATTCAGAGACAGAGAGAGGGGGGCCTAAAGAGAAAAGGGAAGGAAGGGTCCCCTGTTTTTTTTAATTACATGGGGACAGGTTTTATTATTGCTGGCACTCACTCCACATTAACATAAAATGCACTTTATTTTATTACCTGTATCAAATCGGAGATTGTATTGGAGCATAGTAACGGTGGATGTGGGGAGGCATACTAACCATCGCAACTGCACTGAATGCAATGCAATTGAGTGTAATTAGTAAAAAAGGAAAAAAATACAGAGAGGAGGCTGTATTGGTTGTAGTAATTAAATAATGAAGACCATGACGGGCAAGTTCCACAGAAGATGATTTTTACCATAAAATGGTGACTATAGACTGGGGCTTCAGAACAAAGTGAACGGAAAGAAAGTCTCCTTGAGGTCAGATGCAAATGACAGGGAACAAATGGTTGCAAATGCTGGCAGCTCACTTCAGAGCAATTACAGCAATAAATTAAGCAGCTGTCAAGATTCATATCAATGAACTGAGAAAAACTGGAGCACCATTCTCTGCAGATAAAAACAAAGACAGTAATGTCCATGTTCATGAGTTTCATCCTCTCTCTACACACATGTAAAATGTCAGGAAACATTCTTTGTCCCCTAAAGCTGCATTTTCTATCTCAATTTGTATAACTTTGATAAATCGAGGTTGGTGTGTGTGTGGTGTGCTTTCTGGTTACTACTCTGTTATGGCAACTTCACAAACTTCATGTGATTTTCTTAGACAAGGAACACTCAAAGGTCATTGGTGTATTGGGTTCAAAATATGCCTAATTAGGACTGAAGTTAGGACTGTTACTAAAAGCAGCAAGTAGTTTCTCCTCTATAACATCAGGAACAGCCTTTCCTTAGTGCCCTTCATCACCCCACAGTTAGTGTAGCTGATTTTTTCTTGGTAGAAGAAAAATTGGACAAGGCTAATCTAGGAATATAATCTATATGTAATCTAAAAATAATAATCTAAAAATACAAATGTGTCATGTGACAATATCAGGTTGCAAATTTCCCAACCCTTGCTCACTTTTTTTGGCTGACACATGTAGATTTGAGGAAACTCATAGTCATGGTGTCACAGCCCGTGTACTAAGTGTTGCTAGATGTTTCCAGAGAGGACAGAAGAAAGAGGAGATACAGGGCTGCCCTGTTAATTTTGGCACCTGGAAATGAATTGTGGCCATATGCACGCGGTGATTATATCCACATTGGTCAACTAAAGGATTATCTGTTCTTAAATCCACTGGCTTTCCCTTTAAGGCATGAGCAACTGTGAACCTGCAGACAATGTGGGACTGCACCTCTCATCAGCCCTAGCCCACCATATCCAATGGTGAGAAATGCTGAGAGATGCTTCAGTAACATCTGAAGACTCACAGTTGCCCACTCTTGCTCAAAGGTCAGCCAAGGAAGCATTGTTCCATGTCCATCTACTATGTGTACATATGTAGAGAGCAGAGATTCAGATTTCCACTTAGGCCTAATATGGTCTGGGCCAATCATACTCTTTTAAGCTGTCCCATCTCAAAGGCTTCTTGTGAAAACAGAATGGCATAGGGGAGTAGAAGCATGAATTCTGTTTTGTCCTTCTTGGAGGAAATGCAGAATATTAATCTTGTAAAGCAAAACAAAATAAAAGAGCTATACAAAAGTAAGTCCTGTTAATATCAATGCAGCTTGCTCCAAGAAAACTGGGTATACTATTTTATGGCTTAAGATAGGAACTACTGAAGCTGCAACATTATATCCAGTCACCTGAGGGTAATCCCTACAGAATTCAGTAGGACTTAAGCCATTTTCACAGTAGCCTGTTACAGTGTATTATTCCACTTTCAACATCCTATGGAATCCTGGGGTTTGCAGTTTAGGGAGGGGCCTCAAAGACCCCTCCCTAAATTGCAAACCCAGGATTCCATAGGATGTTGAAAGTGGAATAATACCACTATAACAGGCTACTGTGAAAATAGCCTTAGTTCTGAGCAACTTTTCATGAGACTGCACTATTAGGCTACCTGTGATTTCTCCAGGAAAATGCGCAGCTGATAAACCAGAACTGGCAACTACCACTTTCACTAGCTGTTCAATAGCACTTACTCTGCAGTAAGTGTGGATGAGGTTGCAGCCAAAACTGGAAATAGATCTGGCCCTGCACCACACCTGACAGCATGAACGGTTGGGAGTACAGGATAGATTATGTTGAGCATGGAGTTTTGTCTTGCAGGTACAAATAGTCAGGGGGCTCAGGAGGAACAGGTAAGGGCTGCCAATGCTTCTCCCAGCATCTGCCACCTAAGGCAGTTTCCTACTCCGCCTTATAGCAGAGCTGGCCCTGATTGTAGAATAATATGGCAGCAGTTGGCTTCAGTGCCTTGACTTCGGAAGTGCTACACTATTTCTGGCTCAAAACCTTAACTGTGCTACCATCTCCAAGTCTATATTGCTCAATGTACTGGAAAACACCTCCCCCCACATGCCTTGAATGCTCATCCCTTGAATGTATATTTAAATAAAATGAAACTATGGCCAAACAGAGATCCCAATAAATTCTGACAGGCCCTGGTAATTCTGTGAAATGCAGACAGTGGCCTATGACAGTTTAAGAGGCTGTTGCTTTATTAAAAACACGTAGCATGGATGAGTGGATTGGTTTTACTTGGCATAATCAGGTCATGGCAGATAATGTGCAAGGAAAATGACTGTGAGCTCAGAGTGATTAGCTGTGATGATCCCTTTTAGCTGTTGCCATTCTCCCTGCACCTTCCTTTTAAAAAAAATACACAAAACTTAGAAAAGATACTTTCTTGAACTACATCTCCCAGAATCCTGCAGCCCTATATTTAGTAATTTAGGCCATTTCCACAGTAGACTCTTATAGTGCTATAGGCCCCTCCCTAAACTGCAAACCCCAGGATTCCATAGGATGTTGAATAACAGCACTATAACAGTCTAGTGCAGAAAAGGCCTTACTTAGCAATTCATTTAATAAGTATGTTGGCTAGTGGTACCAGGCCTGTGTATTGAATTGAATTTAGCAACCGTCTTCCTTGTACCCCAATCACTAGCTAAACAGACCTCCTTCACTATATCTGGCTGCTGGCTGTTAAGGTGGACTGGAGGGGCATTTATATAGTTTTAGAGTAAGACTACATAGTCCTACTGGATGCAGAGCAGTTACAGATTCATAATTCTAGATTACAAATCCATAACTGAAATGCTGGCCAGTATTCTTAAAACAAATATTTTTAAAAATCATTTATAGCACGGCTAGCAACACGTGAATTTTGTATTGGTGACCATGTATACTTAACACCATCTTAGTGTGATGAACCCTGGGGGGACATAGCAACAGAGCCACCCTAGCAACCAAGAGGATTTAAATCGATTGGTTGTTGACTATGGAACCCAGGCTAGCCAGAGGGAGGGACTAGGTGGAGGAAGTGAGCCTAACAGAAATTTAGCTGAAACAGGAGTTTTAGAGAGAGAGAGAGAGAGACAGATCCATCTGAGAGAGTTTGAAGAGAGAAGGGGGAGAGTGTGAAAGAGAGTGAAAGAGCTGGAGAAGTGTTTGCTGGGTTAGAGCTGCCAGTGTTTTGCTGTTTGCTAATCTTTAATTTGCAAACTACCTTTTCCAAGTTTGTTATATTTTTGTAAAGAGCAGTCTCCATATAGTGCCTCTTTGATTTGTATCAGTTACAAACACTACCACCAGTCATTGAGATACACTCAGACATGCTTTGCCCTATATTTACAAGGGTGTGGATTTAGGGAAAGCCGTAAAGAGATATAAATGTGGAGAGGAAGCCAGTGGGTGGCAAAAATATAGAAGGGTGCTGCTTCTCCAGGAAGGAAGAATTCAAAGCAAACAGATTGTTATCGCCCTGGCTTGGTCCAGATCTCTGACACTTAGCAAGACTTGACAAATAATAAGCCCATCTGCTTCAGTCATTCTCCACATTGGTGACATGATGAAGGAAGTCTTGGGAATTATTTGTGGGGCACCTCAGCTGAATTAACATGCTTGCTACCTGAGTCCTGAGTTTCTTACAGGAAACCAAATGCAACATTATGCACCAAAGCCTAGCGTGTGGATACATATCTGTATTTGTCTCTGTTTGTCTGAATATCTGTCTATCTTAATTGTTACATAAAAGACCTGACAATCTGTGGAAAAGAAATGAACAGCAAGTTCGGACTGATAAACCAAACATGGTGATCCTGTTTCCTTGATCAAATTCTAGATTAATAAGATGGGATCTGTATGTGCTTCTTGCGCCAGCATTTACCCTGTTTGCTATTGCCTTGCCCTTCTCTTTGCACAAACAAACAAAAAGCCAGAAGCCACAATTGATATAGCTTCCAGAGGTAAGCAAAGTAAGAAAAGCTAATGGCTTTTAAACAAGCCAGGATTCAGATGATTACATCCATACCCTCCACCTATCCTGATTTGGCTGTGAAAGTCCCAGTTAATTCTCTGTCACCACACTTTTTTCAACTGCTTGTCAAATGTCTTAGTTTGTCTCTCCTCATTTCCTTCTCAGTTTACTTCAGTTGCTGCAAAGTGAGTTTTCAAAGTGCAAAAGTACGTTGCGCTCAGCTCGACAGGAGGCAGAAGACAGGGCAAAATCCTGCCCTTCTCTCTAGACTCAAGCAAAAGCAAACAGCGGCAGTCTCTCCCTGCTTGTGTCTTCTTCCTTGTTAATAATTTTTGCCCTCTTGACCACATTCTAATGTTGCATGATCACGTGTACCCCAGTTTTCATCTATGAATGCTGAAGGGTATGTACACATTGGCTTCGAAGTTCTCTAGAAGCACTGAATCACAATTTCTAATTCATATGGTTAACTTTGGCAAAGGAAAAGTGACATAGAAGCAGTGTGTGTGTGTGTTGGGGGGTGGACTGATTAATTCAGTGTCTGATCAGAGCATGGCTGTTTTCAGACTGTTTTTCTCCAACTCTTAGTAAACTTAAAGGGATGTGACGGCTTTAGATAAACCTGATGTGGGCAGTTTCCTGTGGTCAGACCACCTAGAACCCACTACCCACCTAGTACATTGAAGATGCACCACAGCCTGGTTACCTGGTGAAGACAAAATATGGATGCAGCTAAATTTGCCACGGCCACTGCTAATAGTAATAATTTTTTGTGGCTCTCTCTGCTGTTGGAGTGTACAATGTAGACTTCAAGTCTGTATTACTTCCAGAAGCTACAGGAAGGAAAGAATTGACAGAAACATAGAATTAGGAAGAAAACTGTTGCAATTTTGCTGGCAAGTCCTTTGAAAGCAGCAACCTCATAATAGTAGTATGGTTGTCCCATGTGTCCAGTCGTCCACATATTGTGCACTCCTGATGTTAAACATGTTGAAAAGGTAGGCTAGGATTTAAAGAAAGATCTGGAAGCTGGTGTAGAAATGGTTGAAATTAATGAATGGGAAAAAAAAAGGCTGAAAATCTGAATTTAAGTACGCTGAGAGATGTACTTACTAAACTTTCTCTCAGCCTTCTGAAGTCCTTACAGATGGACTGCTTCAGCTCTGTCAGCTATTGTCAAAGATAGTTCTCTTCTTCAGTAGAGACATGCTACAACAGCTCGAGCAGCTGAGGCTGGTCAAACAAGCAACAGAATGTATTTCCCTCTTGGGTTCTCTGGGAGAGTTATCCATGAATATTGCAAATGCAATCACTATGATTTGAACAACCTGCAATTTTAAATCCCGTGTGGAAACAACTACGCATCATATTCTGTAATAAACTGAACACATATCCAGTTCTATGAATCCATTGAGATGCCACCGTAAAATGTGCTTGTAGAACTCTTCTACATAAGTTACTCGGCAATACCCAACCTTGGATGCAACTTTAAAACCCTAAATAAAAATACAAATAGATAATAGAAATCTCACTGTGAGGAATTTATGCTTGCAAACATATTCTACTACCTAGTTCAAGTTGATAGAAACCACCAAGAAGGCCCTCTCTTGTGTTCCCACCAAATGTAACTGTGAGGTTGAAGGGACAGAAAAAAAGAACCTTCCCAGAAGATCTCAAAAACAATCAGGATCCTATGGGAAAATATGGTCCTTCAGATAAGCTGGACCTAGTCAGAAATATTGTTTCTTGGAGATGTTGTTGTCGTTGTCGTGTGCCTTCAATGCTTCCACCCTAAGGCTATCTTATCATAGAGTTTCCTGGGGCTGAACGTGTGTTATGTACCCAAGGTCACCCACTTGGTTTCCATGGCTGAGTGGGGAATCAAACCCTGGTCTCCAGGGTTGTACCCCAACTCCCAAACCACTATACCACACTGGCTTTCTAAAAACTGTAATTGGGGAACCATTCTGCATGAAATTTGCAAGTGGGTGATTTGAATAGAAAACAGCATTTTCTGCATGGGAAACAGCATTTTCTGCTTCAAAAACTGTGTAGTTTTTGAAGACTTTCTCACAGTGGGAAGAAAATTGTTAAAATTACTCATTGCTTCCTTGGAAAAGAAACTTAGTGAAGATTATTACATCCCTATTTATGGCTCATGGCCAGCACTGTGAATTTTGCCTGGAAACAGACTGGCAGCCAGTAGAGCGGTTGCAACAAGGGAGCTGCGTATAAGTCTTTTTACAACAATGAAAACACACAAGATCAAGCAACGCTGACTGTCAGTTACACTCAACAGTTTCAAAGAATGTGCCTCTATGGTTGCCAAAAATTTTTCAGTTATAAAATTAATACAGTGTAAGACATCCAACCAAGAAGCAGTAATCACAGAACCTGCCTACGTTGTATGCCACAAGGAAACATTATCTGCATAAACTTTCCAATATTTAGTTGAAGCAGACAGTTTCTTTCTTTTAAAAAAGGCATAATTGTACCCAAGACACCTGCAACATCAGCTTTTGATGAGCCAAACATAGTTTTAAGTCTAAAGAAATTTTAGTTATGCAGCTCAGGCTGTTTTCCATGGGTTAATTTGTACAAGCCACCCTAACTTTCATTGCATTCAGCTCTTGAGATTGTTAACATCAAAGTCAGTGCTTACCAGCAGGCATTTACAAACTAGACTTGTTGCTCTTAATTTCTCTGAGGATATGTTTAATGTTTGCAATGGCTGAGGCACTGACAGTCTATGTGTAGACACCAAAAGGTCTTGCAATTGTACATATTGCCACAGTGTACTTGTGGTTCACTGATAAGATGACTTCAGTATTGATAGTGATAAAATGATCAAAATAAGTAAGTAAGTAAATAAATAAATAAATAAATCTTGATCTGGGCCAATTAATTGATGCAAGCTGATTAAGTAGGCTGGGAAGAGTTACAATTGTGACAATAACATCAAAATCATGACTAGGTAGTGAACATGAATACAAAACTGTTATGGAAAAGTAAATCTAAGCAACTGTCCCATATTCATAGTTGCTACTTAGACATGATTTTGACACTGTTGACACAATCATAACTCCCGCTTAACCTGCTTTACTGGGCATCAGCGGTATGGGGAGAAGGAGGTCCATTTTGCGGGTGATTGGGTATGGTTGAATGATGTTCCCATCAGGTTTGTGTGTTTATGGAAATAGGATAGATTGCAGTTACAAGCACGGATGAAAAATAGACTGATCCATCTGTCCCTGATACAACATTATTTGTGACTTGAAACAGAGCACTTATATATCTTAAGAACATAAATTGTCCAATAGAGAATTACATGACCTATTTTTCAAAGCAAACTTTCCTTGCTCAAGAAGAGCCTGATTCACTTTCAGACACTTTGACTCATTCCAAGTCAAATTCCTCAATGCCCTTGAGGATGAGGATGAAATTGAGTCCAGATTCAAAAAAGGGAAAACATTTACCAGTTTTTAAAAAGCATTTCTTTCTTCCTTGAAAAGAGTCCTTCTTCATTCTGCTTCACTTCAAGATATGTGTGTCTGGCATTTGTGAAACCTAAGATGGACCTAACATTTAACTGAATCAGAGCTTGACTGTAAGTTCCAGCTCCCCCTTTGCAGCCAGAGATAATTTTTGGGATCTGGGTGTTGTAGTTCAAAAAGTAACTTCTCCAAGTTTTAAATTGGAAAAATAACTTTTGCAAGCACTGTATGCAGTTTGTTGGGATTGGTGCATTTCTGCATTTACCATATATATGTGTTCCTGTATGTACATTTCCCCTAGTGTACATAATTTGTGTACATTATTCTTGAACTGAAAACTGCATTCATAGAATTCAAAGTAGAGTGCAGTCCTAAATATTATGGCTTTCTAATCTACATATTAGTCTGGGGAGTGCAAATTAGGCTGAGATTCACTTACCAATGCAGACCAAATGAAATTCTCTCCATTTCCTACTTTCAAATAAAACTTGCAGAGGAGTACCCATATCTTTTAAAGTACAGCAACGGAAGTAGCCCTTAATTTGGTGTATTTCCATTTTCTGCATACACTAAATTCTTTTTAGGACTGTACAGAATGATTGCTTTTTTCAGTGTGTGTGTGTTTGTGCAGGGAAAGTAATCAAGGTGAGATTATTGTCCTCTTTGCTGCCATTGCATCTGTGATTCTGCTGGTTTGGTACCAGGAGACTCCAAGAAGCAAAATTTTTATTTTGCACATCGTTTTGTTTCTTCTGATGTAGTTAGTATGGAATGATAGCATTTATAGGATGATTAGGGAGACAAAAATTCTCATTTGGTTCACTAGATTTGCCTGCCCTGGAGTGCTTACATCTTAAAAAGTCCAGCTTGGAATTCCTTTGCAACCCAAAATTTATGATGCTGAATTGTTGTTGTTGTGTGCCTTCAACTCATTTCTGACTTATGGCAAACCTAAGGCAAATCTATGACATGGTTTTCTGGGGGCTGAGAATGTGCAAAGTGCCCAAGGTCACCCTGTGGGTTTCCATGGCCAAGCAGGTCTTCAGGGTCATAGTTTGATGCTGAAACCACTACACCACAGTGGCTGTGAGGCTGAATTACCACCTTTTTTTCAAATATGGGTTCTTCATCTGCTGATCTCTGTGAAGATCCCAATCTACTGTAGAGATATAGAAATGATCTGTGTTCAAAGTCTGCAGAATCAAGTGTTTCTTACCCAAATATTCAGAAATTGGGGGTGGGGGAAGCTGGCATAAAATTGGAGCCAACCTACGTCACAACCAGAGCATATAAGTTCTCCTTTGTTACATCATGGTTTCCAAAAAAACAGTGTTACTTCGAGGGAGAAACCCTATCCCGGGGCCTACAATTTTAATATTAAAATATAGCTCTGTGTGCCAGAGAAAGGGCACGTAGGCAGGCATGGTTGAAAGACCAAAAACCAGGTCAGGCCAGTAAAATCCCTGTCACGTAGCCCCAGGAACCTTCAAGATGTGTAAAACCACAATAAACAAAGGGTCCTCAGCCCCGAGACGCTGACTTGAGAGGATTAGCATGTGTGCCTCAGGTTAAGCAAATATCCCATCAGGCGGGGACCAGAAATCATACCACAACACCTCCAAAAATCCAGAGACTTTGGCAACACCTAATAATCCCATCATGCCAAGGAAATTACCAATGTGGGGCTTTGTGCCCACTGCAACACCCATTGTTCTCCCTGGGAAAGGATTCGTCCTCCAGGTACTTTTTTCCCTATAAATAGTCCTGGCTTTTGAGCGTTTCTTCGGATCACTCCCAGTCACCCCAGCCGACTGTCACTCTGTTTGTCGAGCAATCCCCTCAGCCCTCTCCGTGCTGAGCCCTACTTCTTTGCTGCCTTCTCAGACCCAGGACTTCAGGACAAGGTGCAGTATTACTGCAACAACACCCCTTCAATACTCCCTCTGTCCAATTTCCTCTCTTTTGCTTCTTAATAGCTCTTGGGTGCGTGTCTGCAAGAGTGTGTTGGTGCATGAGACTTACATTTAATAAAATCATTTATTGGACATTTTTGTTTGGTTTTTGGCTTGGCCTGACCCCGTAAAAACTGGGTAAAGAGACCCCACTAGGTTACCCTGCCTCTTGCATTGCTATTGCTTGTGCTCTGGCTAGTTTCCATTCCCCATCACATGGAGCAAATTGAGGTGTCCCGCAAGAGACCACAGAAATCAGGGTAACAACAGAGTGGGACATTTTCTTCTGTCTGGACATGTTACCTTGCCTCAGGCAAAGAAAATAACTTGTTGCAAAGACCTTTTTCATCCTAGCTGTTATTTGGTTGTTAATGTGGGTAGGGAATGTACATGGAAAGTGGCTGAAATTTATCAGCATTATACTTTGGATATATTGTAAGACTCTGTACTTGGATATATCATGAGGTAATGTGACTTGTTGGAAAAGACAATAATGCTTGTTAAAGAGGAAGGCGATAGGAAATGAGGGAGACCGCGATACAGGTAGATTGACTCAATCAAAGCCATGCCCCTGGGTTTGCAAGACCTGATGACCAGGTTTTCTCATTCACTGTTGTTGCTATGTGCCTTCAAGTCGTCCCAACTTATGTCAACTCTAAGGCAAACCTATCTTAGAGTTTCCTGGGGCTGAAAGGGTGCAATGTGCCCAAGGTTATCCAGTAGATTTCCATGGCTGAGTGGGGAATTGAACCCTGGTTTCCAGGGTTGTAGTCCAATCCTCAAACCACTATACCATGCTGGTTCTCACTCTCATTCACAGGAGCACCATAGTTCAAAGTCAATTTGATGGCAAATAAAGAAAACAACAAAACTGCAAATCCTACAATTCCATAGGAAGGAAGTAGGGTAGTTAAAATGGAACCATAATGCTTTATTTGTGCAGTAAGCAAGCCCTCCAAGTTTACTCCTGCATGAAAAAACTGCATCCGGGGGACTGATATGTAAGGAACTGTAGAAGAAGAGGGTTAAAATATTGCTGCTGTCCAGATGCTGCCGCTGTAGCAGCATTGTCAGAGAAATAAAATTTCTGTTCATTTTGTAGCAATGACAGAGGTGACATTACATTGCTTTTGGAGTGAACAAGATAAAAGATTTCCTTTTTGCATACCATCCAGCTACAATAGTTCTCCTCCTTTGATGATAGGGTCTTTGCTATCTTACAAATAAGAACCATTAAATCAGAGTCTGAAACAGTGTATGCTCATATCTAGGAATTTCAGGGAATTGTGTAAAACCCAGTGAGTCCTTTTGAAGTTCACAGAAATGTAGCCAATGTTGCATAGAATACAAAATTATATGGAGGAGACACTGCTTGAACAATGATAACATAACAGTGCTCTCTGTGTGTGGACTTTAGATACCTATTAATATCTGAAACTACTCACACCCCCATATATTCTAAATATATGTACACTGGCTCCTTCTTTCAACAGGGATAATGAGATTCTACAGAGAAGGAGGATGTAAGTGATGAGAAAACTAAAGCAAAAGAAAAACTGCAGCAAAGCCTGGAATATGTGGGACGACTTACCCAGTGAAGAAAAAGAGGCTGTTAGGTTTTTAAAAGAAATTTGTTTCTATCAAAACACCACTATTGTCTATTGTTTAAAAGGAAGGACTTTGGACCTGACCTTACCGATCATTCTTCCGCATGCTAGAGCCCCTGTCAGATGTATTGGACTACAGCTCAACTGCATCCCACCATCCATCTGTCAAGGGATGATGGGGGTCATAGTGCAACACTTAAGGCAGAAGCATCAGGTTGGGGAAAACTATGTTGTTTTGTTCTCAGCAGCGTTGCCAGGTTTTCAAAACAGCAATAAAGGACGGTCAAAATTTATGATATACAGGGTTGACAAACAGAAAGAAGCTATTAGCAAATTTGTGTTCTGCTTACATACCAAATGGAAGTCTTGATTTAAGTTAACTTAGTCATGTGTTTTCCTGTAAAATTTACATATTGTCTACATTAAAAGTTACATTGTGCACAAATTTTTGTCACTATGAAGGGCCCACACCTGAAGATATAGGATTTTCTTCTGACATCTTGTTCAATCTGTATAAAATAAAAAAACCCTCAAATAGGGGACATACCTTATAACAAGGGACATTGTCAGTCCGAAAACAGGCAAACTTTCTGGCCCTCAAATAAGTGGCACACTTTGTAATAAGGGACACGTGGCAATCCTATAGAACTCTTATGCCTGGTTGTTCCTCATTTTTGTATGTCTTCACATATGAAGTATGTGTGTATGTGTAGGTGTCTGAAATCTGAGGGGTCTGTTGTGTGTGCC
The DNA here is from genome assembly GCA_030412105.1 of Cyclura pinguis. NCBI lineage: Eukaryota > Metazoa > Chordata > Lepidosauria > Squamata > Iguanidae > Cyclura > Cyclura pinguis. The sequence continues at coordinate 263,507,583 of CM059601.1, read as the reverse complement.
ACATGAGTTTGAACATTTGTGCGAATCTTCCCTCTGACAACAATTCTTCAGCTGTGGATGGGGTCTGCGAGGGTGGGTTCACCTGAGGTTCTAACATGTCTAGGAATATGACAAACTGTGGCAGGAAGATGAGGCCCAGAAGCTGCAGAGTGCAAGCAGGCACACAGAAACATGTTGGACCCATCCCACATCTATCAGTGGCAGTTGGTGGCTCCCATATTACTAGGATGGTGAGTCTGCTCCAGGGTTTAGTCTGAACTTTAAAGGAGCTATCCAAGGTGCAGAACTAGTTTGGGGGTTACAGTCAGTGGCGGAGCTTGGAGTGTGTGGAGGGGGGCGGAAGGGGGTGGGGCTAGGGCACGGGGGTATGGCCACTGTGTGGGATGTGTGGCTGCGGTGTGTGGGGGTGTAGCCAGGGTGAATGGGGGCATGGCTACAGGCTGGGAAGCCCCAGAAACATTGCCACCCAGGGCAAATCACCCCCCTGTTCCTACATGACCAATTACGGTTCAGTACCTTGAACAGTTCCTCTAAAATTTGGATTAAACACTGGTGCAGATTCACTACCACACTGACCTGGGAAACACTATATGCAAGATTTTTCTTGGTTCCCATGAAACCAGGAGGAGTAAAGGACCAGTAAGATGCTGAGTAGCATAGCTATAAGCATGATTGTCATTCATATGTCCAAGATCTTAACATTTGTTCAGACCATCACTAATGAATATTGATAGTAGGGAGCCCAGATAAACCTGGCTGAGCATTATGCTCTTCAGGGAGAGGTTTCTCCCTATCTTGCCACCCTCCCTGTCTCATCTGGTGGTGGCACGGGAGAGACCCTTCTTGGTGGCTGCTCCTAGTCTATGGAACTCCCTCCTGAGAGCAGTTCCATGTCTTTTCAACAGCAGGTAAAGACTTTCCCCTTTAAAGAAGTCTTCAGTCTTAACTGATCAGGGTAGAGGGACATGCAATTATGTGTGCCTTTTTTTTTTTTAAATGTAATATATATTTCATGATTTTTTAAAAAATTTGGCCAGGGTATGTAGTAGCCTCTAGAAAAACCTCTATTTTTGGCTGCTAATTCACCAAAAATGGAACCAGAAATGTTGCTTCTGCTTCACTGCTGACATGCTGGTCCAACTTGCAAGAAGAAGAAGGGGTTACATTTGCCACCCTCCTCTTATACAGTTGCCCACTCCTATTTTATGGTTAAACGATCAATTCATTCTGAATTTAATATATCCTTGAAAGAAGCAAGAGTAGCTTAAAGTCCAGGCTTTAATTAACATCTGTTCTACTGAAGCAAACTGAGATGTACACTTTTAAGAAACAAGTGGCATTCCTCTTGCAGCAAACCAGAGCTTTGAATAGTTAGTTTTGTGGCCTACAGCTCGTAGAATTTCCCAGACATCCTGGCAGTTCCAATCCAGAAAAAGAGTAATTTTTCTAGACCTTTCTGAAAACTAGCTTGTCATCAAAGGCATTATTTTAGTTGTCACTTTCAAATACGTAATTGGTAGACAGGTTAAGTCTAAGCCTGCAGAAATTTTTTTTCCTGGAAAAGATACTCCAAAATATGGGTGATATGAGCCAGATTTTCAAAACATTGATATATGGACTTAGAAATAATTTGGGAAGGACCATAACTCAGTGGCTGAGCACACACTTTGCATACAGAATATCCCACGTTCAGTCTTCAGTTAGAAGAATCGGGTAGGAAGTGATGACTCTCTCTCTCTCAGATGCACATGTTAACATGGTGAGGAGGTTTAATTGTGTCAGAAGAGGCTGAAAGTAATACCATCAGGAGACTAGATTCTAACAAGAGTCCAGACTCCAAGAAAGGTGACCCAAGGCAGTGTACTTGGGAGAGAACTTCTCTCTATTGTGGCACCTCACTTGTGGAATAAACTCCCTTTGGAAGTCTCCTGGGTTCCCTGGTTTCTTTTCAGCACCAGGTCAAGAAGCCTTTGGATGCCTAACTCCCTTTTAAGCAGGCAGGTAGTTTTCAAACTCTTTTAACCCACAGGGTGACCCTGAGTGCATCACAAATCTCAACCCCAGAAAACTCCATGATAGGATTGCTTGAGGGTCACCATAATAAAAATGACTTGAAGGCACACAACAACAACAAATAATTTAAACAATATAAAAACATATTTAACAGTTCAAAGGAGGCTGAGATTTGTGATGCATCCAAGGTCACCCAGTGGGTTTCCATAGCCAAGAAGGGAATCGAACCCTGGTCTCCAGAGTCCTAGTCCAGTGCTCAAACCATTACAAATTATATACTGATTCCCATTTGAAATTTGTAAAATTTTAAAAAGTGTTCTAGCTTTTTGCTACCCTGAGATCTCATGATAAAACGGTGTGATTTAAAATAAATAAGTAAATGAAATAAAATGAAATGAAATGTTCAAAGTGGGAACACCAGCCTTAGACCACATCCATTCCCTTTAGGGAGTAAGAGTCCCATCAACAGAGAAGAACTGACACTTCCAATAGTGAAGGGAGCAGAAATCTCCAGAATGGAACCATCTCGGTAGCAGCAATAGTGAGGAGTGATGCTGGCAGAAGTTCTCATAGAGGCAACAGCAATGGCACTTTAGCTCACTCTTGTTAGTTAGAAGAAGGCACTGTTAAACCCTGTGATGACACAATTCAAAATGAAGCAAGAAACTGGAAGAGGAGGCCTTTCCCCTCTGCCTCAGGTTGGAAGGCACTTAACCAGCTGCTAGTGAAAAGCCAGGGGCAAGTATGAATCTGTTTAACTCAAGTGTAGAACATATGATATGGAAAGCTGGATTAGACTCAGAGAAAGCACATGTGAAAACTGGAAGCAGGCGTACCAGCAATCTAAGAGAGTGGTTCTTAACCTGAGGTCCATGGAGCCCTCACAGGGGGTCTTCATAGGGTTGCCATTCATCCCAGAAAACAAGGAAAATCTCCAATTTAAGGCACTACTTTGAGGGAGAAAAAGGGTAAAAGACATGCTGTTTCTTCCAAAGGAGCATGAAGAGAGTGGAGAACATTTCTTTTGCACTTTCTCCCAAAAGCAGCACTGTTACCTTTACTTTCCAGGTGCTGCTTTAGGGCAAATGGCAAAAAGAATTATTCTTTAGGCCTACCTCCCATTCATAACCTTCCTTTAGGAAATTGCAGTTTATTCTACTCTCTTGGTACTTGAAAGATCTCAGCATGCTACTCCACAGACCATTAACAAGCCTCCTTCCTTTTACATTGTCTATTGGGAGAATAAGGGATAAGGGTGAGCAAGCGATAAGCAACTTTAAATAAATATTTGAATATTGAAATCTAAATTTAACTATTTAAATCTTGAGTTAAGTCTTGGGGGTCCCAAGCAACATATATTTGTTAGGGATCCTGTTAAAGAAAAGGTTAAGAACCACTGACCTAAGATATGCAGATGACACCATATTACATGTAGAAAATAGCAAAGACTTGGAACAACTACTGATGACAATTAAGGAAAAAAGAAGGTTACAGTTGAATAGTGAGACAAAAATAATGATCACAGATGAATTACATAACTTGAAATTGGGTCACAAGTACACCGAAATAGTTAAGACTGCTTACACCTTGGCTGAGTCTTTAATGAATAGAGATTGCAGTCAAGAAATCAGAAGACAACTAGGCCATGGAAAGGAAACCATGAAGAGATTAGATAATATCCTCAAGAATAAACATATAATTGAATATGAAAGTCTGTGTCACCCATGCCTTTGTACTCCCCATTTCTTGATATGGGTATGAAAGGTGGACAATGAAGAAAGCTGACAGGAAGAGGATCCATTCATTTGAAATCTGGGGCTGGAGGAGAGTTCTGTGGCTTCCATGGACTGCCAAAAAGACAAATAAATGGTTCCTAGACCAAATCAAGCATGAACTCTCCCTACAAGCCAAAATAACCAAACTGAGGCTGTCATACTTTGGCCATATCATCAGAAGACATGACGCATTAGAAAAGACAGCAAAAGTGGAAGACTGCATTGCAGGTCGGTAGAGTCAAAGAATCTACAGCTCTGAGTTTGCAAGACTTGAGTGGGGTGTTTGGACCATGTTGTTGACCCTGGAAGTCTCTCATTCTTAGGGTCACCATAAGTTGAAGCCAATGTGATGTCAGTTAACAGCAACACCACTTATATTATAAGCTTGCATCTATACCTGTAAAATAGCGCAGGTAATTTTTATGCAGATCTGGTTTTGAGTGATGCATTTCCTCCTTGTTTTCAGTGAGGTATTTCCTGGTGTTTTTTTTAAAGCATTAAGCACTCACCCTCTTGGGCCAGTTCTCTGACCACCAAGGAGCTGCTTCTATAATTTCCTGTGAGCCCCTCCTCATTTGTCATTGATCTATCCCTTACAAAATGCAACCAGGTGGAATCCTTTTACAAGTGTATGGGAAGAGGTTATTATCACTGTGTAGGCAGCCACAAATTGTGGTGACCTTTGCCTTTGTCTTACTGAATAGCAATCTGAAGAATTACTTGCTGTTCTACATTTAAAAATTGTTCTTAAGAATTATTGCATCCCATGATCCCCTTCTTTGTGAATCTTTTGGATTAACACTCACCGGTGCACTGTGCTGGCTTAAACTTTTATACACTTTGATTATCTTTTTAAAGTTATATTTGGTCCATACTCTTTGTTTATGTTTTCCTTTCCCTGCCTTTGCCATCATTTCTGTACTCTTCCATTTTAATACAGCTCTGATATTCTTTAATGTATAATTTAAAGTTTTAATGCTATTCATAAAGCTATTGTTATGTAGCTTTGCAGCCTTCTCCAGCAAATCAGCCAGGCAGCTAATTCCTCAGAGGTAGCACAGTGACCCAATTTATGAGAACAGCACATGTTTTAAACAGCACATTTTAAAATCATGAGTGACAATTTACTAACCATTCTCTCTGTCTTTCTCTTATTGCTGGTCTTATTTTCTACACAAGAGAGAGGGCCTTTACAGTCGTGGCACCCTTCTTGTGGAATGCTTCCCCAGAGAGACTTTGCAGTGTCTACACCACAGCCTTTTTGATGCCAGGTGAAGATCTTTTGCTTCTCCAGTATTTTAGTCCTGCTCTGAAAACATGTAAACCTGTGGATACCTTACAACATTTCACAGATGAAAAGTGGGACACATCTGCCCAAGCTGTATCAGAGTGTGGTCAAAAGGGTGTTGGCAGGCAAAAAAAGAACAAATGTTATTGCTGGAGAAGAATGCACAGAGCTACATGTTTAAGCAGAGAAATCCTAGAGTTCATGAACTGTTAGGAAAGGCCAAGAAGCAGGAAAAATGGGAGGTGTCTAAAGAATCTGGGATGGATGTCTAAAGAATTATCAACTGAGCTAAGATTTAAAAGGAACACATACAAGAAACGGGAAAGGGAAAATCACCAAATAAGAATTCAAACAAATACCCAGCAAGTGGAGGGAGAAGGTCAGAAAAGCTAAAGCACAGAACAAGCTTAAGCTTGCTAGAGAGGTTAAAAACAATAAAAAGGGTAGTCTTTTTGTGGTTATTGTCATGTCTGAAGCAAAAGGAAGAACAAGGAAATGGTGGAGAAAATGCTAGCAGGGGACAGAGAAAAGGTAGAGCTACTGAACACCTTCTTTGCTTTGGTCTTCTCACAAAAGGAAAACAGTACTTAACCTGGAGAAAATGGAGCAGATTATGTTCATTTCTGCACTTGACTGTTATAGTGCTATTATTCCACTTTCAACATCCTAGTCCTAGTCTTTCAACAGTCTAGTGCGGGAATGGTATGTGCGGTAGGGGAAATGCAGCCCAGTATAGGTAAAGAGGTATAGGTAGATAGGTAATACCTGACTAGTCTAAATGAATTCAAGTCCCCAGGGCCATATGAACTACATCGAAGGGTATTAAAAGAACTGGCAGAAGTAATCTCAGACCAGCTGGCAATAATGTTTGAGAATTCCTGGAGAAGAGGGCAAATATTGTCCCCATCTTCAAACAGGAGGAAAAAAGAGGAGCCAAACTTTGACAAGGTCCCCATTATATTCTTGCAAACAAGCTAGTAAAGGATCTAGTGGTCTTAGGCCCTTTCCACATGTGTGGGGGGAAACACCCAAAACGGAGCTTACCAGTGGCCGGGCGAGTCCGTCGCCACGAGGAGCAGCGCGAGTTCGCTGCTCCGCAGTCCTCCGGCATCCCAAATGGTGGCTTCCAGTTGGTGGAGGCTCGCCAGCCGGAAGCCCGCCCCCGGCAGATCTACAGGCACGCACTTGCGCAGGCCTGGAAATCTGCTTCAGAGGCGGGTGACGGAGCAGCACGGGGTTGCGCGCTCCATGCTTTTTAAAAACCTCTAAAAAGAGGTTTTTAAAAAACACGCCGTGCGACCAGTTCCGGTCGCTCCTGCGTGGATTGAGGTGTGGCACTACAAAAAGTAGTCCACCCCAGTCCACTCTATGGTGCAGAAGACCTCCATTGGAGGTCGCTCTGCACCATTTTAAAATACTAATGCAGAAATGGCCTTAGTAGACCACAAGCTGAACATGTCAGCAGTGTGATGCAGCAGCTAATAAAGGCAATGCGATTCTAGCACTCGGGGTATGATGTCTAGGTCATGGGAAGGAATAGTACCACTGTATTCTGCTTTGGTTAGACCCCATCTGGAAGCTGCTTTGAGTCTAACCTGGGAAAAATATAAGAGAGAGAGAGAAGAAAGAAAAGAAAGAAAAGAAAGAAAAGAAAGAAAAGAAAGAAAAGAAAGATACTACTACTAATATTGTGTCTAGTTCCGGGTACCATAATTCAGGAAGATTATTGAGGGCAACCAAAATGGTAAAAGACCTAGAAATCATCTCCTTTGAGGAGTGGCTTTGAGAGATGGGCAAGTTTAGTCTGGAGAATAGAAGATTAAGAGATGACATGATACCTATGCTTAACTATTTAAAGGCATGTCATATGCAGGATGGAACAATCTTATTTTCTGTCACTCCAGAGACTGGGACACAGGGTCTTCAAACTTCAGGAAAAGAGATCCCACCTAAACATTAGGAAGAATATCTTGACAGGGCAATTCTACAGTGGAATCTGTTGTCTTGGTGTCATGGTCAGAGACCTGGGCAGTGAGCCAGCCCAGAGAAGGGAGTGTGAGAGCCAGCAAAGTCCAGCCAGGAGACAAGCAAGCACTTTACACAAGGGAGTTCATTTACCAGAGCATCAAGCAAAGGCTGTAGTCAGAGTTCCAAAAGCCAAGGGTCAAGAGTCCAGAGATCAATTCAAGGTAGCAGGAACCAGGTGCTGGGAGCAAGGAACAGGCAAGAGGAGGACTTGAAAGAAGTTTGCCACAAGCAAAGGAAAGCTTCCAGGCAGGCAGTTATATAGCCCAAGACACAGGTGTGGCTAGTCACTGCTTCTTGAACTTAATCAAGGAAGCCTCCCTTTGCTCAGCTCTCTTGAGTCTCCGCCTTGTTTGTGGGCTGATTGGCACAGGCTTCAAACCATCGTCAGAATTGGATCCCTGTTGCCCTAAAGGAGCAGGCAGAGGGACGTCCGTGCCTGCTTGGTCCATGGCAGAAGGGGGAGCTCTTGAGCTGCAGGACTCATCTCCAGCCAGAGCCACAGGGACCAACAGCTGCTGCTCGTCATCTCCACCCTGAGCAACAGGGACCAACAGCTGCTGCTCAGCAGCCGCAGCTCTGACAGGGGCTTCAGTTATCACACTTGGAGTGTGGTGGGGTCTCCTCCTTTGGAGGTTTTGTAAGAGAGACTGGATAGCCAGGTGTTGGGAATGCTTTGATTGTGTCTTCCTGCATGGCATTGGGTTGGATTTGAGGGCCCTTGTGGTCTCTTCCAGCATTGTGATTCTATGAAAAAAAGAAAAAAAAAACCCTAATGAGCCTATTGGGAAGGACGAGACTCCATCCCTCTTTGTTGAGTTACTACTTTTGCACTTTGAACTCTGTTTGCAGCAATTGAAGTAAGCTGAGTATGAATGAGGAAGAGGGTGGAGGAGAGAGAGGAATTAGGACATTTTAAAAGAGAGCTGAAAAAAATGGGATGGCAGAGGATTAACTGTGTCTGTCCATTTCAAAGTGGAACAGTTGGAGTTATACCCTTAGGGCCTCCATGAACAGCTCTTGATGCTCTGGGCACCCTAAAGGAAAGGTGGAAGCAAAATGTCTTGGATGAGCCTCACTGGTTTTCTGTAGCTGGCCTACTTTTATTTTCTGCTGCTGGTTTTATGTTGGGCTTATTCTCTAGCTGTTTTAATTGGTTTTAGATTTAATGTTATGTTTATGTTTCCTATAGTTTATGGTTTGTGTATCTATTTTGGAAATTGCTCAGATTGCTTTAGTTACTGGGTGGCATAGAACTGCAGTCAGCAATAAACAACTAAGCAAATAAATAGTCTTTGGAATAATTCCTCCTGCACATAGCACTTAGGCTTCTGGAATTCTCTGTGGCTTCAATAAAAACAGAAAGAATATATGGAACCTTTCTGCCATGCTATTAAATAAACAAGCAGGCATGTTGTCATTGTCAGCATACAGCATCTTTTAGCAGCAGTGGGGACCCCCTTCATTTTTAAAGGCCCACCAGTGATGTCCTCCCTGATCTTTCCCCTTTTAAAATGAGTATGGATTAGGTCCAGGCTATTTGACAGACTGTATCTTTGGCTATAAGTCAACCTGAACCCTGAGATCTGCAAGACAGGCCTTCTTTCAACCCCATCACTTTCACTGGTATAATTGGTGAGGACACAAAATAGGGCTTTCTTGGTGGCTACCCCTAGACTTTGAAATTCTCTCGCTAGGGAGGCTAGCATGGTTTCCTCCTTTCTATACTTCCGCTGGCTGGTTTGTTTTGTTTTGTTTAAATTCTGACAGGCTTGTAGAACTGAAGGCTTTTAAGGAAAGGGCTGTAAGAAGTTGCCGTATTGTTTTAAATGGCATGGTTTTAACTATTTTTAAAGTGTATGTTTTAAATTGTTTTAATATGGTTAATAGTTTGGTTCTGTTTTAATGTTGACTTTTTGTATGTTTTTAATTGTAATCGTTTTAACTTGTAAGCTGCTTTGTCTCTCCATCTTGGGGGAAAGATGGGATATAAAGAAAGCTAATAAACAAACATCCCATGCTACAGTTAATTCCATTGTGGTATGGCTGCAAATGGACGTTTTAATTAATTGCAGTATTCTGGAGTGATGCCATGGCCTGCGGCATTGTGGGAAATCAATGTTGTTGTAATTGTGTGCCCTCAATTTGTTTCTGACTTATGGCAACCCTAAAGTGATCCTATCATGGGATTTTCTGTGGCTGAGAGTGTGTGATTGTGGGTTTCCTTGGCCAAGTGAGGAATCAAACCCTGGTCTCCAAGTCTGTAGTCCAACACTCAAACCACCACTCTTGAAATCAATGTAGCCAATCCTTTTTTAAAGTATTAATCCTATATAATTCCTGCCTGCTGTTCTGCTGCTCCTCAACAGTTAAGTTCACCAAAGCTCCCCTCCATGTAAGAGGGTGCACCGGGGTTGGAGGCAGACACTGGAGGGCATTTTAGGCTGGGAAGAGAGCTCTCATACATGGAGCTGGCTCTGTATAAAAACGTTTCAGGTAGCTAACAAGAAAGGCTGTAGATAACTGTGTGCTAGATCAGCAGTCACCAAATAGTGGTCCGTGGACCACTGATGATCCACAAGAAAATTTTGGTGGTCCATGGAGAAATTTAGACATTATTCGATTTTCAACTTCTGGTTTGGATACGAGAGCTGGAGACATGGTCCTCGGCGTGCTCTGCCAAAGACTGCTGCTACTGCGGGTTGCTGATTCTGGGGGGACCCCAATACCAGCTTGAACTAAAGGGATCTTGCTAGAGGTGGATTTGTGACCAGGAGCCAAGACAGGACCTGTACGATAAAGCAGGAGGAAGTAGCCGAAGGGTCTCCCAAGAGGCTGTCACCGCCATTTTTTCATTTTGCCTGCAGCAGTTTGGAAGAGATGGGAAGGATTACCTCTCTCTCCATACACTGGCCACCAAATTTCTTCTGGCTAATATATCTATATCTATATCTATATCTATATCTATATCTATATTCATTACGTGATAGAGCTGAAAGACCTGTGTTGGGGATAAGGCAATAAGACCTTCTAGTTTGGACTTTGAATTAACTTTCTACAGAGGACCTCCGTGAATCCAGGAGGATTTCCTCCTCTTCCCTCATGATTCTTCAGAATGGTCCCTTTGTTGCTCAAAGGAGGAGGAGGAGGAGGAGGAGGAGGAGGAGGAGGAGGAGGAGGAGAGGGAGAGGAAGCAGCAGCCACCGCCACCCAGCCCAGTATTTAACAACTATCATATGACAGATAAACTAAACTCAACCTTGCTGCTTTCCCTACCGGACTGAAGTTTTTGTTTTGTTTTGGTTTTTTTGTGCCTAATTCCTGGTGTTTCCCTCTTGGTTTGCTAAGACACAGCTGAAGACAATCCTTTATTTCTTTTTTCTTTCTGCTCTAAGCTCATTAACAGCCCAGAAGTAGTTAGCTTAAATTTTCAGTGAGATCCATTTTGCAAAACTGATTTTTTCCCCCTTTTTTTGAATTTTGGAGACACCACATGTGTGAAAATTGATGACATGAAAGACTCTCCCAATCTATGTAGATTTGACTTCTTGAGACGCTGCGTATTGTTGATTTATCCTTCGCTCTCCCCCGTCCTTTCCAACTTGAGTGTAATTCTCCTGTCATCTTCGCCCATGTTTGTTGGAGAGTGTTGTGTGTGAGCTCTATGACTGCAACTGTTACTACTCTGGGCATTTGATGGCTATATCTGTTAACCCTCCAAAACCAAAACCAACTGCAACACAAAGAGAAAAGAACAACTCAGTGAGAAGATGTGAGAGGAACTGTGAGAAAACAATGGTAAAGGAGGAAGAGACAACAGGAGAGGGAGAAGAGGGGAAAGTGGAGAGAGGTCTGGAAGGGACAGTGAAAGATAACAAACTTGTTTATCGAACCTGCTTAATGAATTTATTTGATGAATCTATTGAATCAATTTCTGTATAAATTGGGAAGCCAAAAGTCAGTGTATGGATTCTGTAACACCCGCACTGCAGAAATACTAAATGTATTTATTAGGACAGATATTTTGAATGAATTGACACAGTGGCTAATGAACGAACTGATATTTTGATTTATCTTTATAGTACCTGCCTAATGAACTAAGGTGTCTGTAAATATCAGAATACGAATCAATTGGTATTTTGATTTATCTCTGTAATATCTACTTGATGATTTAAGTTGCTTGTAAATAATAATTTTGTTATAATTAAACAAGTGCATTTCATATTAATAAAATGGCACTTTTATGATCATTATTTTATAGACGTTTGTACCCTTTTTAAAAAATTCATGTTAGTGGTCTGTGGGATTCAAAATTGTGACTTTAGTGGTCTGTGAAGTCTGAAAGGTTGGCAACTGCTGTGCTAGATCAAGTGGAAAGTGTAATTCCCAGAAGTATTGGGAGAAGAAGCGAGGCTGAATCACAGGGATAAGGAGGGTCATCCATATGCAGACTATCTGAGCTAGGGTTGCCAGATATTCCTTTTTATAATGATTGTCACTCTTTTGGAGACCATAAAACTTGTCCCTCATGGGGTTGGTAGATGCCCCTTATGCAGTCTATTGATGCCTAAATCCTGCCAGCTGATTCTGCTGTCTTTGCTGTAGTATCTGTGATGTATGTTTGTTGCTTGCGCAAACTAACTCTGTATATGTGTGTGTGTGCACATAGTTGATAGACATACACAATACAGGCAGACACAAGGCAAAGTGTAAAGACAAAGTCAGGGGGAAAAAAGCAAGGCATTTTTTTAGGAGGCATTCTGCTAGAACAAAGAGGTCAAGCACAGTTGCAGTGAAAGACATAGCTAAAGGCCAGAGGTAAAGTAATGCATTCAGTGGCTGGGTGCTGGGTGCTGGGTGGGTAAGCAGGCAGGCTGAAATCTGTTCTTTCATCTAGAAAAAGCACACAAACATACAGGAGAGAATTTAATACAGACATTCATTGACCTAACACCATACCCCTTCCTCCTTATCAAGTGGTTTCGCAGGAGAATCTTGGAAAGATACTGATCACTTCATGATGGTGTTTTCTTTCTGTGATGGAGCTGGAGCAGCTTTGTTTGGTTTCCCTCCTTCTCTGGATTGGTCTTAACCAGCCATTCTCAGTGGGGGCTTGGAACATCTGAAGGGGGTTACAGACTAAAAAGCTGTGAGAAACGAAATCCCAAGTATTTATGGATCCTTGGTAACTGAACCAATGAAATACTGAAGGAGCAACCTGAACTAGAGTCAGTGGTTTCCCTCCTATTTATAATATCCTTCCAACACACTGTTTGACCATTTTCTTGATTGTAATTGTCTAATTGTCTTTGGAGCCTGGTATCATGAAGCTTGCACAATGGGCCTGAAAAGATTACTAATTTCATATAGTCTTTTTAAAAGTTTTGTTCAGTATGTTGAAATGTTCAAGTTTTCTTCGTGTTCAGTTGTAAATGATTGTCTGTCTATCTGTTTGTATTGTGTCTCTGTTTGACAGGACATGAGAAGAGCTCCTCTGGGGCCTGTGGCCAAAAAAACCCAGTTGAGAATGGCTCATCTAAATTGTTTTTTAAAAGAAGCAACAAAAACTGAAGAGCACCTGATAAGAATCCATAGGGAAAAAACAAAGCAAAAAAACAATGGAGGTCTCCAGTTGCTCAGTGGATAGCTGTTTTATTTTGGAAAAAGCCCAGCACATTTCAATCTATGTGTATGTGTGTATATATTTCAGTGACTTTTTTCACATCCTGCGTCAAAACATAAATATAAGTGCATATTGCCCATAGGGGATATCACATTAAGAGATCTGGAACGGGAGCTATGTTACTGTAGTTTCTAGTCCGGACTTGTGGTATATTAGGTATCATTTGATATCAAGAATTTGGCCTTCACTACCCATTCCTCTCCATGTGCTTGTGAGGCCCCGGGACAAGCACGCACACGGGCACGGCCGAAAATAGCTGAACTATTCAAAACAAATCCAGGCAGGCCAGTAATTGCCGGACTGTAGCTTCAGGAGACCTCCAGGCAAGCACCCTCTTAAGATCACATTACGTATGCACACCATTTACAAAAGATCCCCTGCCCTGAGCAGGCAGCTTGACAAGCGGAATATCCAACTGTCCAGCACTCCGCGTTTGCATACTGTCTACGCTATTGACAACGCTATCATAATTCAATCATCTAAAATACTGACCTTTCGGAGGCTTTGTCTCCAGCCCGAAACCCATTGTTTTCCCTGGGAACGGACTAGACTACAGGCACATTTTCCCCCATTAAGACCCCCTGATTTTGAGCGTCTCTTCGGATCGCTCTGACTTCCATCCTGCCTTGCTGTCGCTCCGTTCGACGAGCCTTCCCCTCAGCTCCCATGTGCTGAGAATCTCTGATACAACGGACTTTTCTTGTGATAAACCAGACTTCAGGATCAGGTGTAGTATTTCCCCTGAAAAATCCCTCTTAAAATCCTCTATCCAACTCCTACCTTTTTTTCATAGGTCTGTGTGAGTGGTTGCATACATACGTATTGACTGTGTGTCAAAATAAAGGAAAACAATTATTATTTACTTCTGTTTTATTATTGACTCGGCCTGACCCCGTAAACATTGGGTTCAAGATCTCGCTAGGTTGCCCTGCCTCTTGCATTGCTTAGCTTGTGCTCTTACTAATTCCCATTCCCCAGTATTTTGAGCATATTGAGGTGTCCCTCACAGGACCCCAGAAATCAGGGTATCAGCTATCAGATCTTAAATAAGTGATGACATCTGTAGGTTTTCTATATAGAAAGGTTGATTTTTTTAATTTTTAAATCCAAGAAGTAGACTTCTGAATTATTGTATTCTATGGCCAATTGTATATTGGTGTTCCTAGAGTTTATCCACTTATGAAATTCCATGAGATCAGTTGCACAATCTCCCCAAATGTAATAGAATTCATCTAAAAATCTAACCTGAAATATCAGTTTTTCTATGAACCCACTTCAAGGACAGGTGATCTCACTTTTAAACCTCTCGACGCATAAATTGGCCATCTCTGAAGCCATAGGACATACCATGGCCACTCCTTTTATCTGGCAATAGAAATTGTTCTCAAGCCTGAGTAATTTTTTTAATTTTATTTTTTGTCAAGGCTATTTCAGTCAGAGAGGTTAGGAAGTGAGACAGAGGATGTCTCACTTCTTTCCTGTCTAAAGTTTGTTTTATGAAGGTCAAAGCTTCCTCTTGTGGTATGCAGGTATAAAGAGATCTCACATCCACAGTAACCAGGAAATCTCCTTTCTCTAACTTTAGAGGTGTTATTGTAGTAATAAAATCTGAAGAGTCCCACACATAAAACAGAATTTTTGGTCCAAATTTTTTTAAAAATAGCCCACAATTTGAGCAAGTGACTCCAAGAATGAGCTGCACCCTGATGCTATTGGGTGACCTGGAGGGGGAATTTGCTCTTTAGGTAAAATATAAAATAGAGGTGTTCTAGGGATAAAGTTTTGTTCCCCTTCTGATATGTAGCCCATTCACAATGGTTTTAATAATTTTGATGATGGCCACTGTGGGATTATCCTTACATAGGTTGTACATTGACCTGTCTGAAAGCTGCCTAAGCATCTCATTTTTAAAATTCCACACTGTCTTGAACTACAATGGCCCCTCCTTTATGTGTTTCCTTGATAACGATGGAAGACTCTAGAGCACATGTGTCAAACACAAGGCCCACGGGCTGAATCTGGCCCACCAAGCCATTTCATGTGTCCCTTGCACCTCTCCTTCAGCTGCAGCTTTCCTCCCGCCTGGCAAGCTGGATCCCCACATTGCAGGCCCCCGGCTGCCGGTATTCTAAAGAGGGGCCCAGCAGCCAGCACTCACAATCTACTTCTACTCCTGACTGCTCCTCTGTCCAAGTCTCTTCGTCAGAGCATTGCCATGGGTTACCATGGCAACACTCCGCACACCTTGTGAGAGTTGGACAGAGGAGCAGTCAGAAGTAAAAATAATATCATGAATGCTGGCTGCTGGGCGCCTCTTCAGAATACTGGCAGCTGGGGGCCCACAATGTGGGCATTGGACTCTCCAGGTACAGAGAGGGGCAGAAAGAGCCACTGGGTGGGAGCAGAAAGAGGCACAGAGAGGGTCTGAGGGGCAGAAAGAAACACAATTACAATTACGGGGCACCCATAATGCTGATGCAGCCCAAGATGAAATTGAATTTGACACCCCTGCTCTAGAGATAGTTTCCATAAAGCTTGTTCCCTAAAATTCACATTGTTCCGGGGATGTGAGTCTGTATTTTCTAACTCTTCTAATTCCTGAAAGGCCAACCTGTCAAAAACTGTCATAGCTGGATCTGTGGGAGGAGGGGGCATAAATCAGGAAGGTGTTCTAAAATTCTGTTTTGAATCTAAAGACATAGACTCAGTTCCTCCAAAATAATGATGTAATTTGATATTCATGAAAAAGTCCAACCTCACTTGAACAGGATCATGAGGAGGTGTGTCCTGCTTGAGAGATTAACAACTACCTTCTTCTTCAGGAATGTCAGAAATGAGGGAGTATTTTACATTCTCTTTCTTGTGACTGAGGGTTGTAATCTTCTCCTGGGGTTATCTCTGTCTCCCAGAAAGACAAAGACTGCTGTGATGTTAAGTCCAAATTGTTACTGTGAGCTGTGGAAAGTTCCCAGTGTCTTTCTCATTCCACAGTGCTTTCATGCCAAGAAAAGGACACTTTTTTGGATTTTATGTGCAACCAAGGGTAGACTCTATTGGAAACATAGTCTGACTCATCTCTAAGAAACTTTTTATATTTGAAAGCCTTTAGTTCACTATGGAATTTTAAAAAAACTGTCTCTAAAGAAGTAAGTTTCTCATCCATATGCTTAATATTTTGATTTTTCAGTATATCTAACTGTTCTTCTAAAGATGATTTTAGTTGAGAATTTATCTTGGATGAAGTTTCTATTATTAGGGTGATAAGGTCTTGTGAACACTTGTTGAGAATAGCACACCATTTGCTCATAAACTTCATTTTCCTTAAACATGCCTGTTTCCTTCACCATTCTCCAACCCCTAGTGATCCTTTCACCTCAACAATATTCCAATAAAACAGAGGCCTGTAGTTCACTCCTTGTCATCTCTTTGTCCTTTGTTAAAAGTTGAGCCTATTCCATCTGAGTTTCTTCTTTTTTTATTCAAAATGATAGAAGGTTGCATTAACAGCTTGTCCAAGAATTCCTTAGGGATTTTTCACATGAGGCAGGGAATTCACTTACAGCTAGATAAGAGCATCTTTGGCAGGGACTTATCACATGATGTATTTGTTCTGTTGTTCTCCTGTGGGAGGCTGTTTGGAAAGTATTTCTTTTTCTTAACGCCAAAAATCTGTTAATGACCCCCTTTCATGCTTCTGTTGTGCTATGATTTCTGTTGTGTAAAAGTTTAATTGTGTTTTTATGCTGATTTTGTTCACTGTCCCTCCACCCTGCCTCTTTTTCCAGTCCTCTTCTGGACACATTCTCTCTCTCTCTCTCATTCTCTCACCCACACGCCCCTATACACGCATACTCATATAGGCCATTTCCGCATTACAGTGTTATAGTGCTATTATTCCACTTTCAACATCCTGTAGAATTCTGGGGTTTGTAGTTTATTGAAGCCAAAGAGCTCTCTGGCCGAGAATTCTAAATGCCCCTCCCTAAACTGCAACCCCCAGAATTCCATAGGAGGTTGAAAGTGGAATAATAGCACTGTAACAGTGTAGTGTGGAAGTGGCCATGCTCATGGTTTAAGAAAGCATTTATTTTATTAATCCATTAATTCTTGCTTTCTTCTTTCAGACTTAACTAATTGCTAGCAGCTGAAGGCTAGCATCGATGATATAGATAGATAAGTAGCTGCCAGCTTTCGTCTGCCAGTGATTAGTTAAGTCTGATATTTTCTCCTGGTTTCCTGATCAGGAAGCCTCTCCACAGAATAAAAGATTTTTAAAAAAATATAAGACTGTTTTCATTTATATTTGGGGGGGGGGTGTCTCTGCATATTTGGGACAACCTAGGAAAAGGAACAGAAATAATATTTTGGATGACATGAGAGGGGAAGAACCAAATGCTATATGTGATAATGTTACCGCCATTGCTAGCCCGAGCTTGTGGGATATTAAGATATCATTTTGATATCAATAATTCGGCCTTCTGTACCCATTCCTCTCCACGTGCTTGCGAGGCCCCCGGACAAGCATGCACACAGGCGTGGCCGACAATAGCCGAATCATTCAAATCCCACTCTAGGCAGGCCAGTCATTGCCTAATGCAGCTTCAGGAGACCTCAAGGCAAGTACCACAATTATGTATGCACACTACTTACAAAAGATCCCCTGCCCCGTGCTGGCAGCTTGATGAGCGGACTATACAATGCTCAAGCACTCCGCGTTTGCATACTGGCTACTCTATTGACAATTTGGCGATAACTCAATCATTCAAAGTACTGACCTTTCGAAGGCTTTGTCTCCAGCCCCAAACTCATTGTTTTCCCCAAGTACGGACTAGCCTACGGTCACAATTTTCCCTATAAGAACCCCTGACTTTGCGCGCTTCCTCAGATCGCTCTTGGCTTCCATCCCGCCTTGCTGTCGCTTTGTCCAGCGAGCCTTCCCCTCAGCCCCACATGCTGAGAATCCACACTCCCCAGCTTCTCTGCTTTTAACCGGGCTTCAGGACAGGTATAGTATTTCCCATACCAAACCTCCTCTAAAAATCCCACTATCCGCTCCTACCTTTATTTCTATAGCTTCTTGGGTGAGTGTGTTGCATACACTTGTTTGATTATGCTTAAATAAAACAATTATTAATTTCAACATCTGCCTCATCCTTGACTCGGCCTGACCCCGCAGACATAAGGTTCAAGATCTCGCTACGTTACCCTGCCTCTCGCATTGCCAACTTGTGCTTTGTGCTAATTCCCTCCCCATTGTTTGAGCACATTTAGGAGTCCCTCCCGGGACCCCCAGAAATCAGGGTAACAATAAGCTTTTGGAACAAACAGATGCTATATTCCCAGAAAGGCTGTGAAGGTGTGAGATCAAACAGATCAATCCCGATTCAATCGTATTTTTACAACAACACTATTTTAGTGGGAGAAGAGCCTGCTGTGATAAAGCCCTTAGAGTAACTGAGTGTCATCTCATGTCATCATGTCCACTAAATAAGAGCCAGAAGTGTCAGAAACTGGGGAGCACCCAGTAGAATCCACAGGGGAAAAAAGATACATGTCTCTAAGTGCTCAATGGATTGTTTTATTTTGGAAAAACCCCATTGAATTTCAGCCTGTGTATATTTTTATGGCCTTCTTCAGGGGCTACATAAAAAAAACACATAAAAATAAGTATAAATTTAAAATTAAAAGGACAACACATAATCATATAAGATATACAGAATATATCATGATAGTTATTTGAAACTATGTACAATGCTTAAAGCCTGTACATACTGATATGAAATCTAACAGCAGACATTTTTGAAGCTGAGAATGCCATTCCATTTGCTGGACAGAAAAACATGTAAACTAGTATCAAGGATTTTTTTTGTTTGTTTGTTTGTTTTGAGTGTGTGTTAGCAGATGGTATGGAAAAAATGGGTGTCCTTTCACCAATAGTTTGGGATAGAGTACAAAGTTCTTCCTGTCTGTTTCCACAAAAACCTTGTGAGGTCAATCTGAGAGAGAATGAGCCAGGGAGTTCCACGATTTCCTTGATGGATGTTAGATACTTTGCACAGAACACTACATTACATTTTAATGTTATGCGAATGAGCGGGTACAAACTATCTATTTATTTCCCCCTCCCCTTCTGATGGACAGATGTGGCTACGAGGAAAAGACTGGAAGCATCCATCTTCTGTTCTGTGTGTTCACTGTGGTTAGGGATGGAAAAGTAATTCACATTAATTGAGATCTTAGAAAGAATTCATTCAGTTTGTGGTCTGTGAGGCTATAAAAGAGTGTGCATATCTTTCAGTAAACTTAAATCAAATTCTTTTCTTTTTGAAATTATACATAAATAAACACAGACAACCAAAGATAAACACTAACACTATTTATTCAGCAGGGAAAAGGCATTATAATTGCGTACTTCAAGAAAGGTACATGCCCGTTTATACATAAATTTCTATGTGAGGAGAAAAATATGTACTGCAACTCAAAATGGAAGTTGAAGTAGATGAGAGTGCTCCTTGGATTCTGAGGAATGCAAAGAAAAAGAAACAGATATTCACATCCCTTCCTAACTACGGCTCATTGCTAATATTTGAGAAGGACAAACCATGGATAACTTAAACTTCAGCTGGAATCATAAGCCATAATTTGATCTGGGTTTGTTTCAGTGAATCACAGTTTAAGCTAACTTTTTCGAGAGTAATGATACATCATGACCCAGAGAAATACACAAAGTTGCTGTAATTATATATGTAACTATGTAAATTATATATTTAATCTAATGCAGGATTTAGGTAGGATTCTGGCACCAGAACAAAGAGTAGAAGAAGATTCTCATGCATGGATTGCTGTGGTTGACACAACATTTGCAGTGGTCCACATGATATATTCTACATGATCTACATGACTTGTATTCTACAGACTTTATTCTACATCTCCATTTCCTAGAAACGTCTGCATATGTGTACCTAAGTGCTTGGTCTGAAAACCTTTGCTTTTCTACCAATATGTAAATATAGTACAGCAGGAGATGCCAGATGCAAAACTGTTATATCCTGGTACATCTCTAGGTCATCTGCAATAGATTTGCAAGTTTTTCTGACTCTGAACTGTTGAACAGAAGCAACAATAAAAAGACACTGCAGGCAACCCAAGACAAAATGCAAACCTTATTTCAAATACTGGGGTAAACTGGAATGGCACTTGAACTGTCATTCAAGACTAGTGATGGTATGGTGTCCTCCAACACACCAGAGGGCAGCAGGTTAGAAAAGGTTTTGCACCACACATAGCCCTGTACTTCACAAGAAGGGTGAAGGAAGAATGGCTGGGGGACTGCCCCTCCTATCCCTCTCCCATTTGCCACCCAAGACATTTTCTCAATCTGAATCTGAGGCAAATTTCGAGCTATACGTAGGGAAGAGTACAGTAGGGAATATAAAGCTGGCTTGGGTCTAAAATTCACAGATTGGCTTGTCCTCAGTGTGAAAGGGCATCTTAACAACTCATCAAAACATTGGTAAGTGCTAGAAATATTTCTCATCCTCCAAGTGAGAGTAGAAAGATGAGCAGTCATTGTATCATGGTCTCTGCAAAGTATGCCTTAAGACTCTGCACAAAACTAGCCTTTCTCTCCTCTGTTAAGCAAAGTGCACATGTAACTCCTATGATTTGGTCCAGTAGATGAGGAAACCCTAAAGGATGGGCTGTTATTGGTAGATCAATTTAGAAAGAGGAAGAGCTGGAGAGCAGAGGAACTTCAACTGGCAAGGATAAGGATTAAGTCCTTTTCACTTTGAATGGAAGAGTAGGAGTTCTTTTCTTTTCTTTTCTTTTCTTTTTGAAATATTTTTATTAAAGATTTTAATTAAATTTTTTTAAAAAAACCCTTCCCACTTCCAAGCTTGTTTTCCAGTTGAATCTGCGTGTACCATTCCATTCATACATAATTGTTGCTTACTCAAGGGATTTGTTACATCTTACACTGTTAGACAATTGCTTTGTTACCTTACTACCTTGTTACATTGTTACATTATTATTTTACCTTGCTACATTATTACATTGCATTCCTTACAATCTTGCTTTATTCTTATTTCTTTTCTTGTTTTATGTCTTTATCCAATCCAAAACTTCTCTCCATTCCCTTTCAAAGTTCTGGATAGGTTTATTTCTCAAAGAAAATGATAACTTTTCTGTCTCTGCCATATCCAGGACTTTTAATTTCCATTCTTCTATATCAACATACTTCCTTTCTTTCCAATATTGCGCATATATCAGCCTTGCAGCAGTTATCAGATATAACAGTGTCTTCTGATGACATCTTATTTCTCTTTGAAGAGCAGGAGTTTCAATCATGTATTTAGGAGGGGACAAAAGAATAAATTCCTTATAGTAGGATTTCTATTATGCATTTGTATCTATTTTGTACCCACCTTGGAACTGTCTTTTCATGGTGCTGGGACTGTGTGTTCCAGTGAGGCAAGAGGCTATGCTGATGGTAGCATTGCTTCTGGTTGGGTCTTCCACATTTTGCTGAAGAGTCAGATAAAATATGCCAAGCAACTGCTGTGGAGCAGCAGTGTGTGTGTGTGGGGGGGGGGAGAGAGAGAGAGAGAGAGAGAGAATGAATGACAAAGCATCTCTCAGAGGCAACAACAGTGGTACTTTAGCCACCTCTTGTTAGCATTGTGCAGAATGAGGCACCTCCACATGTCTTTCACCATGAAAAGCCTATGACAAGACAATCCAAAATGATAAGAGATAGTGCCAGAAGATGAGACTTCCAGGTTGGAAAGCACTCAATCAGCTACTAAGGAAGAGCCAAGGACAGGTATGAGTACCTCCAGGTCTAACGTTCCTATTAAACTCAAGCTGAAAGGATGTTCAGCTGCTGACGTGTGCAGAGGTGAAAGAAAAGTCTGAAGCTGCACATGTGTGTAGTAGGAACATGGAATGTGAGAAACATGATCAGGGAAAGCTAGAAATCATAAAAAAATAGACAGAGCCATACTTGGCGTGAATGAGCTAAAGTGGACAGGAATGGGATATTTTCAATCAGATAATTACATAATGGTTTTTTTTGTTTTTTGGTAGAGAGAATAACAAAGAAGAAACAGAGTGACAACATTAATAGTGTGGAAAGATGTAGCAAAAGCTGTCAGGGTATAAGTGTGAAGTCTGACCAAATAATATCAATAGATACCCATGGAAAGTCTATAAATATAACTGTGATCCAGGTTTATGTTTCCACCACAGAAGCAGATGAAGAAGAAAGGGAAAGGTTCTACATGGCAGTCCAAGAGGAAATTGATTACGCACTGAAACAGGATATGTTGAAATCATAGGTGACAGGAATGTAAAAGTAGGACACAGAGTAGAATAGACATTGTAGGGCAGTTTGGCCTAGGATCAAGCAGGAGAGCAACTGATTGAATTTTGTGAGGCCAAAAGTTTCTTGATTGCAAATGCATTCTTAAGACAACCAAAGAGATGACTGTACAAGTGACTGTGTAAGTGGATATCACCAGGTGGCCAATATAGAAATCTAATAGACTATATAACTGGAAGAAGATGTAGAGGCTCCATTCTCTCTGCAAAAACAAAAACAGGAGCAGATTGCAGCACAGACCATGCACTGCTAATATCAAAAATTAGAGTAAAGGCTAAAACTACACTAAATCCATCATTGTGTCAAAATATAATCACAAGAACATCCCTATAGAATTTAAAGACAATGTACTACTGCATTACCCAGTGGGTTTCCATGGCTAAGCAACGAATTGAACCCTGGTCTCCAGAGTTGTAGTCCCATGCTCAAACTACTACACCAAGCTGCTCTTCTGGCATTGTTTTTCCAATTTCTGTGTATGGTTGTGAAAGCTGGAAGGTAAAAAAGCTGACAGGAAGACAATGCTTAAGATTTGGTGATAGAAAAAGGCTCTGTGGATACTAGGGATTGCCAAAAAAAGACAAATGCCTGGGTCTTAGAGCAAATCAAGCCTGAACTCTCACCAGAAGCCAAGATGATGAAACTGCCGCTGTTGTACTTTGGACATAAGAGGGAGACTGTACTTCAGGCAGATTGACCCAATCAAGGAAGCCACTATCCTGAGTTTGCAAGACCTGATAACACAAGGACATGGAAGTCTTTCATTCAGAGGATCACCATAACTCAAAGTAAATTTGATGCAATTAGCAACAAACCTGTATCTTTTATTTAGGGCTTTAAGGTTTTCATCCAAGGCTGCAAGACGCCCAAGCAGCAAATGATGAAGTTCTTCAGTCAAATCCTGGCACCTCACTAGACGTATGGAACTCTTAGGGTAGTAGATAAGTATTCATCGCAGCGTAATTTGCTGTATTGTATTGTAATTTGTTATATTATTAGGATTTTTTTCTTTTGGACTTGCATTGTCATTATATTTGCAATATTCATTATAATAGGTTCCATAGGACCCACAAAATGGGACACACACCCTTCGCAAGGAGAGAATTAATGCTTAAAAAGGCATAGTCATCCCATCCAGTGCTTCTGCACTTAAAAAATCCATGAAACAAAGCAGCATCAAGAAGGGTTTCTGTTAAAAAAAAAATTGGATGGTTTAGGGGGAAAAAGTCTTGTAATTGTACCAAAATGAAACCAACCTCCTCTCTGAAAAATAAACAAAATTTCTCTTCAGTGAAGAGCACTTTTTGAAAACATTCATTTTGGAAACATTGTTGCGTGCAAGAACCAAAAAAGCAGAGATTTGCATGCCTAGCTCAGAGTCATCCTATTTTAAAATCATTATCTGCTCCTTTGAGCTACTGTTTGCAACCTGGGACAATAGATTTTGAGATTCTGCTAAAAAAGACGTCCTCAAAGCCTGAAGTTTACCCACCCCTGCTCTACGAATAATGATAACCTGAGACTAGACTTCTGTATTGTTAAGCTTTGTAAATATGTTGTTTTTTGTTTTTTTAAAAAAGGATCTGCTAGAAATTCAGAGAGCAATCTTTGACATCCAGGTTTCTTCCCTTACTGCTGCTACTTGCTGTTGCTGCTGCAGTTTCCTTTCCTTTTTAATCCGATTAATGGCATCTTGGTGTGGGTTTCCTACAGAGTAAAATGCCAGATATTTGATCAGTGATAATAAGAGAACAGATTAGCTGCAGACAGTCAGTCCACGTGCATTAAGGGAAAGTCATTCTTAGCAAACTTGATTAATTTCTCTGAGGAGAAAGACACCAAATGTGAGGAAAGGGTGAAACTGCAGTCATAATTCACTTGGCCTTTCAAGAAGCTTTCAATAGACCATCTTCCAACAGACTGATGGACCTGTTAAACAAGGAGGAGTGTCGATAGAGGAATTCTTAGCTCAGTTTTGTAAAACGTTTGTTAAAGAGCACATTAAGGAAACAGCAAAGAAGGGCAATGATAAAATCATAGAACTGGAGAGCTGGAAGGGATGCCGTCTAGTCCAAACCACTGCCAGAGGAGAAAATCCACAGCTAAACCTTCTATGATAGATGGCCATTCAACTTTGGTTTTAATCACTTCAACAAAGGAGAGTTCACCACCAACTCCACCTCCAAGGAAACTGATTCCACTGTTGATCACTTCTTACTATTCTTCTAAATGTATAGTGAGAATCTCCTTTCTTATGGTTTGAATCTATAGCTTTGAGTTCCCCTTTTTGGAGTAGCAGAAAACAACTTTGCTTCATCTTCTCCATCTTCCATAATGTCTTCGGCATCCTATTAGCAAAGCAATGAGATCTCTATGCCATGGGTGGGCTTAGCGTGGCTTGTGGGCTACATGCAGCCCTTGGACCTCCCTTTTGTGGCCCTTGAAACCTTCCAGAAGTCCACCAAAGCCCTCCAGCCTCCATTTTTTTAAAAAAGGGTACAATCTGGGGGCAATTTTTGCTCCCTAAATCACACAGAAAGTCTTCCAAGCGCAAGAAAACTATAAAAATGTTCCCTCCTATTCCCCACAAGCATCCCTGAACACTGTGCTACCCTCAGATACCATTTTTCTTCTGTAGTCCATCTCAAAAGGGCACAAGAAGTGACACAAAGTTGCTTCCTGTTGCTATTTTGAGTGGTCGTGTAGGGATGGGGGGGATGGGGGTGGTTCGCTCCCAGCGGCAATGTTTCTGAGGCATCCCAGCTTGTAGCCATGCCCCCGCACACCACACCACACCCCCACACACTGTGGCCCCACCCCTGCACTCTGACCCCGCACTGTCCTGTCCCCCCTCCATGCACTCCAAGCTCTGCTGTTGATTTTGAGAAGGACTGGAGAGGAAAATGGAGGTGCTTGGGTTTGCTGTGCGGTGTTTGTGTGTTCCCTATGAGGAGGATCTGATGGAGAAAAATTTGCTCCTGGCCCCAACACCATTGCCCACCCCTGCCATAGGCACTCCAGGATGTGTGGGAAGCTGCCTGCTGAACATATGACAAAATGGAAGTAGCAAAAGATAGGGTCCCACACATATCTAAAGTAAGCACTAATGAGTAATGGGCAATAATTATTACTTGCTGCAATCCCCACCTTGTAAGTTTTGGGTGCTGTTTTATGAAGATAAAACAATTAATATTGTTGCCCCTTGTTACTTGAAAATCAATAAGTATGACATGTGAAATTAATTTTAAAAATGTATTTTAAAGAACACCAAAAAGTCACAGTTAACATTTTTTAAATGCTACCTTCAAGCTGCCATGGCACCTATGTGAAGACACCCTGTGTAGGAACTTGATTTTCTTGTTTATGGTTGCTAAAAATGAGGGGAAGCATCACCCAAAGAAGAGCACAGCAGAGGACACTGATCTGCTTAGTATTTGCATATGCCAATTTATTTCTACAGAGGCAAACTTAGATATAATGGTTGAGATCCCACATCATGCTTTCATAGTTTAAAGTACACTCTTGTAGTTAAGTAGTGGCTGTGCTACACTATTCTTTCACTGAATACCAACGTTGTGCAACCAGCTGCATGTCTGCCAATGGGCTTGTTTCTTGTCTCATTGTGCAATGAGGAAAACACAGTGGTTGATTCTGCAATCCCAAGAATAAAGTGGCACATTGGAGGCACCAGCTAATAGTTATGAACTATCCAAGAACGTGCAACTGCATATTCAGTGTTTACACTTGAGGAGCTCTGCTTATGCAACTCTGAACTGAATACAGACATCAAGCAATGAGTATAAACATCTGCAAAAAGGAATTTACATCTGTGTAAAACACTAACTGGATGCCAGCCAAAGACTATACTGGTATACTTCGGTTAACAAAGTCAATGAGTCCCTTCAAATGATTTCTTGAACAGAACATTTGGTACCAGAGGCAGAAATAACATAGAATAGGGATAGGTTCTGCACCACAGAAAAACGAAGAGCAGTTCAACAAGTTTCATATGAAATGAAACAACCAGGTGAGGTGAGTCTGGCATCAGTAAATAAAACATTTTGAACCTTATAGAGACCACTTGAAAGCTTCTTCTGAAATGCATCTGAGGACGATTTTTCTATCCGACAGTTTCAATTTCCTTATGATTTCCATTTTGCTGGCCAGATTTATAAACCTATGCTTCTTTTACATGTTGGAGGCAGCTGCTGTTTGCTTGTTGTGGGCAGGCTCACACAGCTTCAACAGGTTCAGCTAGAGTAAAATCCTGCTCATTCCCAGATCAAGCTTTATTGTATTGTTTACTGCAGACAAACTGCGGCAACCTGACATCAAAAGTCTCTGTTTCTTCAGCCCTCCTTCTCCATCCTCCCACTGCTACAAATCGTCCAGCTACACAGAAGACAAGGAGGAAAAAGGGACTGGTGAATGTAAAAAGACTTTGTAACAAGGAACTTCTTGGTCAGAGGCTTTGTTAACTGAAGTATGCAGGAAGACTGTGAGTAGGCGACCTGAGTTGGTGCTCGGATAACTATTCAGGTGCTAACTGTTGGAAAATTCTGGCATTCTCTCCCCCACTGTCTTGTTCTAGGGCATATGGGCCTTAGGTAGCTTAGTTTCTTTTCCTTTTGCATGTCAAAGCCTTTTACTTTCTCAACTAAAGTCTCAGTATTGCTCTTTGTGTTATTTGATAGCATGGCTATGGTATCTGGATGACCAGGCCATGTGACCCAGGATAGACCCTGGAGTCACTGGCCTTACATAAAAGACCACACTTCTCTCTTTGCTCTCTTTGCCATTTTTGCTTCTACAACCTTCTCTCTGATCATGCTTTGCCTCTCCACCAAGAAGATAATGAGTTAAGAATGAAGCTACTATCTTACCTAATTTTATTGTTAGCTAGTTAGGATCTAGGTTCTACAATACATATGTGATTGTAAAGTTTATCAGTAAACTTTTTTTTTAACCTGAAACTGCCTGCCTTGTTTTGCTTTCCAAGTCAGTCTCAGTTCAGGGAAGCCACACAGAGATTGGGACATGCTTTTTCTACAACTCTGCTAAAAGAAGGCTGATTCCTAACAGTTTTAGCTTTCATAGAATTTCCCTCAAAGGGCTAACACCCTGGGAAACTCTAACTCCCAACACTAATAATGACTAGTAGTCTAAAACAACTGGAGAGCCAAATCTTTCCCCCATCTGAGCTGTACAGAGCCACCAAGAAATTTTACAGAAATTTACTGGAGATCTTACAGGTGACAGTGATGGATAATGATGCAGTAATGATGATGTGATGAAATTTTCAAGGCAGGATTAATAATGCATGAAAATACTACCATGTTCCTCTTATATTGGAAGCAATAGTACAGTACTGTGTCACCACATAGAAGCTGAGCTAGGTTGCTTGTTAAGATTTTATCAGTCCTTAGAAGAATCCAGATGCATGACAGAAAGAAAAAAACAAGCTACAAATCCTGAGTCAATTGCACTGGACATTTTATTGCATTGATGTATACTTTTCATTTTAAATGTGGCTGCTATTGATCCACAGCAAAACTGTGTTAAGAATGCTCTTCGGGTTATCATGATATGAATCTGGAATGATGCACTTAATGTTTCCTTCTGAGATGAATACATTAAGCCTGCTATTTTTTCTGACTTCTGCTGCTACTATCACACCTTGACATTTTTCTACCACCTTACTAGAGACACTTGTGTTCCTTTTAGCACAATAGTAATTGGTACTGCATTTCCTTCCCCGTAGTAATGGGAGCCACATGCTCAGCGATACATTCCAGCATGTAACAAGGGCAAGATAGATATATTTTCTGTTCATAAGTGTCCCAGTCCAAAAGATCTACTCTACTCAGTAGGGCCTGCCTATTGAGTTGAGGGCCAAAAGCTGAAAGCAAGAGGTAGGCCCTGCCCTGTGTGATGTCAACTCCTTTGTATAACAACTCGAATTGTGTGTCGATGTTTATGTGCATCATCAAGTGAAATACACAATGGAGATTTCTTGCACTGTTTCCTAAACAAA
This sequence comes from Cyclura pinguis, assembly GCA_030412105.1. NCBI lineage: Eukaryota > Metazoa > Chordata > Lepidosauria > Squamata > Iguanidae > Cyclura > Cyclura pinguis. Next base: position 263,479,383 of record CM059601.1, on the reverse strand, counting down.
TATTATCTGAAAGCCTATCTTGAGTTTGTGTAATATATGTAAATCTGCACACATGTAGTTATGTGATGGTTGTGCAGTGTTGCTTTCTGCTGAATAACAACATTGTGCATCCAGTTGCATATCTAGAAATGTGCTTGCTGTCCCTGAAATTCCAGTGAATTAAGTGGTATGCCAAAGGTACAAATGAGTACAAAAAATACAAAATGAGTACAAATGAGTACAAAAAGCACCATCTCAGAATAAGCTGCAGCATGTGTAACAGTTACTCTTGTGGAACTTTGCTAAGGTGTGAATGGAATATAGACATTATGGTGTGCAAAAAAAAAAAACAATAAAAAAAGAGTGCAACTGTGCATATAAGGGAGTTCACATGTGCATAAGACAGTAACAGAATTCCAGCCATTACACACAAGCGAAAGATGGTGAGAACACTGATACTATTATTTCTTCTCATTAATTTGAGTGTGCCCAAACAGTTGTGCATCACATACATGGTCATTTCCAAGATGTTGTCACCTGAAGACAGTTAAATTACAAATTTAAAATCCACCCAGTTTAACTGGTAGTGCACTTCTTCAGTTATGTTGTAAACAAATTTGACATAACATAAACAGTTAATTGACACAAAAATGTCAGAATTCCAGCCGTGTATGAAAAAGCCTAATTCAGTATTTCTGTACAGATACGGATTGTCAGATGCCAGATTTTAGACATCATTTTCCCTAAAACAGAGCCTTGATAACAAGTTATAAAAATGTAATCATAATTGTTAGTCCTCATAAGTTGGTATACAAAATAACTCTGACGAAGACCCTCCCTTCCCTTCTGAATAAAATAAAATAAAATAAAATAAAGTAAAATAAAAGGCAAGCAGGAACATATACAGTCCATTCATGTGTTCTTGTTCATAAGGTTTGGACTAATTCTCCCCAACTGAAGCCACAGATTCATGATCAAAACAAAATGTTTTAGGAATTACTGCTTCTAAGCAGTTCATCTTTAGAGATACTGTAGTGTAATAGCTAAATTATTACGTTGGGATTTGGGAGATCCATATTTTAGTTCCCCTGACATACATTATGAAGCTCACTGGAGAATTTGGTTGAGTCACTCACTTTCAGCCTAACCTACTTCATTTGAGAATAAATGAAGGAAGAGGATATTCACCTTGAGATCACTGAAGTGGGATACCAATGTAATTAAAAAAATAACTAATATTTATGAAAGGTACTCATCCCGATCCAAAAAAAAACCCAAACATATTTGAAAAGCCATCATAGCATCTATTTTGTTAACTGGGTGTACCTCTACTAAGATATTGACTTCAGAGCTGCTGAAGGGAAAGAAAAGAATCCTTCTGGGTACATTGGAAACTTGAGAAGATCCTCAATCAAAACCTAGACTCTTGGACAATCCACACCCATCTTCTCCTCCTGTCTATTCTTGGTCTCTCTTAGGTTGGCTTCCAATGTTTCATCAAATATAAGCATGTTATTTGTGTATCTGTGTCTATGTGTATGGTTAGAGACATGCTGCTTGTTATCCTGTGGCAAAGCTATCCTTCTTCAACACCATTTCCTTCCCTCCCTCCCTTCTCCCTTCCTGCTAAGCTTTCGTTCTTTCTCCTCAACTTTTCTTCCTCCTTCAGTCCTGAACTCCACTAAGCCCTTCTGCTATCACTCAAGCCAAACCCAAAGGAGTAACTGTATTCTGATTATTGCTTTACCCTTTTATAGTGTTATAATACAGTAAATTCAAGGCTATTTTGAATCAGTCTCCTAAACTACACACATTGACAACATATATGGCCCTTAAGTACCACTCTACTTGGAAGCCCTGCTTTGGCAGACATTCCACATTAATATGGGACACCTAACTGAATTGTGTGACCTTCTGTACTAAGAATATAATGCCATCGTAGACCAATAGGGAGAGGATTAAGAACCTTGCAACTCATGTTCTGAGAGAGTCATATGACCCTTCTGCAACCATGTCTCAGTGCAAAGGACCACTGGGGAAATATTTGAGAACCCCATGTAAATAGCTTGTGTAAACTGCCAATCAGGGAAAAGTTTCAGCACCTCTCAAGATTGGGCCATGGTATCATGTGAATATAATCAGCATGGTATAGTGGTTTGAATATTGGATGTTGGATTACAGTTCTGGAGACCAGGGTTCAAATCCCCACTTGGTCATGGAAACCCACTGGGTGACCTTGGGAAAATCACAGGCAAAGGCAAACTCCCTGTGAACAAATCTTGACAAAAAAAACCCAGGATAGGTTCACCTTAGGGTCATCATAAGTTGGAAACAACTAGAAGACACACAACAACAATCATGGCTCCATATTGCTTTCCTGCTTAATGTCAGATTGGCCTTGATAAGGTTACATAACCCCTTCAGCAATTAGACCACAGCACAAAGAACGAACAGTGTTTTGTTCCTTGTTTCAATTCTGCACCATTGGCGGCGTCTTCCTAGTTCATACTGACTTTTAGTGACAACTCACTTGTGAAACTGCCTTAGTTCCATAAAAAGTGCCTATTGTTGGTGCCTCATAAAAACCATGCTGCCAAAATTGACACCCTCCCTTCCCAGGTTGAGAATAATCCTTGTATTCTTTTAAAGTATCTGTGTGCTCATGCCATTATAAATTTTGATTCAAATGCTGTGCCTTCAACATATAACATGTGTCAATTTTCCCTTCATTTTTCCAACTGCATATGAGATTTCCAACTGCGCATTTTTTTCCGACTGCACAATTTATGTCCAACCGCATGCTAAGAAAAAAAGGGGGGGGAATTTGGACCCCACTGGTTAGTATTGCCTTTACTAAGTTAAAAAATATTGAAGGATATACCAGCTATTCCAACTTTGTCCTTTTCTTATCCTCATCATTGGTATGGCTACTGAGGTGTGGCAAAATGCAGGCATTAACCCCCCAATAAAAATCCTATACAATCAAATGAAAATTTTCTTCCATCTCTAAATTTCTAATATTTCAAATAGTGAAACACTGAAAATTATCCATATCTAGAATTCTTCTATTTTCCCTGTTTGCATTCCTACATGGAACTTTGCCTGTCTTTTTCCTTTGGATGCCTAAACTCTATTTCTAAATGAGATGAAATTTTCAGAGAATCATAGAGCTAGAAGGGACCATAAGGGCTCCTGCCATGCAGGATCATACCAACAAAGCATTCCTGACAGATGGCTATCCAGTCTCTGTTTAAAAACCTCCAAAGAAAGAGACTCCACCACACTCCCAGGCAGGGTATTTCACTGTCAGACTGCTCTTACCATCAGGAAGTTCTTCCTAATGTTTGGATGGAATCTCTTTTCCTGTAGTTTGAAGCCACTGGAATGTGTCCTAGTCTCTGGAGCAGCAGAAAATAGGCTTGCTCCCTCCTCCATATGACGTCCCTTCAAATATTTAAACATAGCTATCATGTCACTACTTAACCTTCTCTTCTCCAGACTAAACATATGCAGCTCTATAAGTTGTTCCTTATAGGGCTTGTTTCAGACCTTTTACCATTTTGGTGGCCCTCCTTTGGGCACATTCTAGTTTGTCAGTATATCCTTCCTGAACTGTGGTGCCCAGAACTGGACACAGTATTCCAGGTGGGGTCTGACCAAACAGAATAGAGTGGTGCTATCATTTTCCTTGACACAGACACTATATATTGCTATTAATGCAGACCAGAATCACATTGGCTTTTTTAGCTAGTGCATCACACTGCTGACTTACATTCAGCCTGTGGTCTACTAAGACTCCTAAATCTCTTCCGCATGTACTGTGGTCAAGCTAGATGTCACCCATCTTATATCTGCGTGTTTCATTTTTTTCTTCCCATCTTACATTTCTACTTGTTGAAATTCATTTTGTTAGTTTTGAGGTCATTTTGAATTCTGATCTTGTCCTCTGGGCTGTTAGCCACCCCCCCCCCCATTTGGAGTAATCTGCAAATTTGGTAAGAATGCGCTCTGTTCTATAATCCAAATCATTAATAAAGCTGGTGAATAGCACTGGGGCTCAAGAGAAAACCTTGTGGCACCCCACTAGTCACTTCTCTCCAGGATGAAGAAGAGTCATTGGTGAGCACCCTTTGGGTTTGCTCAGTCAACCAATTACAAACTTTAGGTTACTGCAGTACTAGAAATTTGGGGATTGAAGGAATATTTCACTGGGGAGTCAGAATTCTTATTTGGGGGCACAATATCCTCACTTTACCCCTATCTCATATCTATACCCTTAATCCACATGGAACAGCAATGAGATGTATGGATGGTTCTTATTTAACTCTGCTTCCCAGTGGAAAGAAGCTAGTGTGCTACTGCTTCAGACATTGCCACCACAAGATCTGTAACAGGAATGGATCTTACAGCTTAGTTTGGCAAGTTCTAGTGAAACAATTAGCAAGCTGGAGAGTAACCAGAGATTCTCAGGAGATGGAATCTTGCCTTGTTCTTGTTGTGTGTCTTCAAGTCACTTCCGACTTATGGCGACCCTAAGGCAAACCTATCATGGGGGGTTCTGGAGCTGAGAGTATGTGATATGCCCAAGGTCACCCAGTGGGTTTCCATGGCTGAGCAGGGAATCTAAGCCAGGTTGCCAGCGCCATAGTCCAACCACTACTTCGTACTGACTCTCACCATTGCCTAAAACCAGCAACAGCAAAGAAGGTCTTGATGGATCGGAACAATCAGAACAATGTCTGTGACAAGTAAAAAGAGGAATGATTATTTTGTGATCATCAAAGCTTTCATGAAAGATCTGCTGTTTGTTTTTGGATGTTCGAGCAACAGAGAAAGGAGCAGTGCTTGATGTGCTTCCCATGTAGTGTATTTTTAATGTCCACAGGAAAGAGAGAAAATAAATGAGTTGTTTCTCCAGTCTGAAAGGGAACAAAGCCATAACTGTCTGACTCAACAGACCCTATCGTAAAATTCCAACAAAGCTCTTTTGTGCTACGCAGATCCTTCATTTCCTGAATAAAGAGCTCAGGGCTGCCATGTTCTGATACCTGCATTTCTGTATTTTTAACAACAACAGCAAACACTCAGCTGCAAATGAACACACAAACAAACAAATCCCAAAGTGTAAGCTAGCATTCAGTTCGAGTGGAAGTCCTTCGAAATTCATGGGTAGATTAAACCAGTCCAAGGAGGTAATGAAGGAAGAATGTGGGGAATGTATCCCTGAGCCTCCCATGTGAACAGGAACACTTATGAAGTGTGGGTAATTGATCAATTTTCATTGTGAATGTGGGGATAACAAAGCTTTCAAGTTTTACTTTTGTTTCTGATAGATCAGCCTATAGAGTGGGGGCATATGGAATGTTCCTCTTGATGAAATTCTTTTGTTGCAAAGGAGTATGTCTCTGAGCCTTCTCCCACCAGAACAAGAACAACTGCCAGAGTATGTAGGCAACAGGGGAAAAAATCCTTGCTTTCCTAAGTAGATGAGGTGATAACAAGGCTATCAAGTTGTATTACTGTTTGTGATTAGATTAACACAGAGCAGGGATGGGCCATGTGGCCTCCAGATCTTGTTGAACTGCAAACTTAAATAGTTCTAGCTAATATAGGTTTTGGTGAGGGATGATAGAAGTTGTAATCATGAATAAATGGAAGGCCACAGTTGCCCATATTCAGCATAGAAAAAGCCAGACAATGAGAAAAAGAACCAAGGAAATGTCTGGTATATCTTTCCTGTTTTTTTTTTTTTATAGAGTTCCTAGTTAACACTAGCAGTTGGAATAGTAAATCACCATTGCAGTCTTAACTAGATTTTTAATTGAAAGAAAAAAAATTATTCCAGGTGACTGAAGTTTACTTTTCAATTTTTTTTGGTTAAAAAAAATTGGTTAACTTGCATTTTACAAGTAGAAGCTGTGTGGTCAGAAGTCAGTACCATTGAGTTCAGTGGAACATATTCCTAGTCCCACACAGTAGACATGGTGACTGGGGAATTTGGGGAGTTGTAGTCCCCCAAAGGTAATGTTTACAACATCTGTTAATGCATACAGTGGTGGAAAACCTTTCCCTTTCCAGATGTTTTGTATCACAGCTCATACATACAGGTGCTCATCAATGGCCATGCCAAGTGGGAGTTGCAAGCTAAACCATATAGAGGGGAAGTCCTGATTCAGACTGGGGTCAGGCCTCATAAATTTACCTGTGAAATTTCATTAGTAATTAGTTTATTTTGGAAGTCTGTGCTTTGTTATGATGTTTTTAACCCAAATGCTAGATCTTTTGAATATGCATTGTCTGTCTGTCTGTCCATCTATTTATCCATTTATTTAAAACTTACTACTGTGCTACCAAGTGTTTTCCGTATTTTTGATAGTTGAGACTCCCATTCCAGAACCAAAGGGGGAGATCACACTTAGACCAGATAAGATTTAGTTCTTGAATTCTCTTATCTAAATCTGCTGAAGCAGACTTAAGTCTATGAAAGCTTATGCTAGCAACTTCTTTCTCTCAGTTAGTCTCAGAAGAGCTACAAAATCCCTTTGTGTATCTATCTAAATGTGTATCTCTCAACAGTGGTAGCTGGTGGCTTCCATGTCGTTGAGGTAGTGCTCTAGGTTTTAGTCAAAACTTTACGAGAGCTATGCTGGACCTCTTTGGGGAATAGAATTCCACATCCTTAGTTAGCTTCATTAAAATCTGGACTAAAACCTAAAACAATTTCATTGCTCCATCAGTTTTCCACCATCTTTCAAGTTCATTCCAAAGTGAACTTGATGCGTGCAATCCAACTTCTGCTCAGTGTAGCATAAATATCTGCATGCAGAGCTATGCTATGCCAGCACTCTGTATGCATTATGCAGAACAGCAACATTTTGAAATACATGTCAGTGACTGAGTGTTATTGTGCAGTGCACAACTGAAAATGTGCAATATGCACTGTACAATTGTGATGTGCACTGTCAAACCACAATGCAAAACACTGTTGTATGCATAACTCTGCTTCCACAATTTTCAGCAGAATATGTCTGTTGCATCATGACGAAGAATTCACCCCACATGGATAGAGTGACTTATGCATGCATGTCACTAAAAGGACACCAGTTAATTTTTGTTTATCCCATTATTGCATATGGTTTTCTGCACTCAGATGGTGTTATCACTGAGGGCTTTTATTGTTGTTTAGTGTCTAATGATGTGTTTGCAAACATAGTATGAAGAAAATTTATGCTCTGATTATGTTGCCCTCTAACTATGTGAGCTATCTTCCTGGTCTAATCTATCTGTGAAAATGTTTAGTCCAGGAGTATTAGAACTGCATAAACAGGTAAAGCTGAAACTGATAAAGAAAGAGGCTGAAAGAGGGCAAGACTGAGACGACATCAAATAGGAATTAAAATGGGGATATGCAAGTTTCCAGCTAATAATACAGTAAGCTGGAATCTGTAAAGCCAGCTGCAGGGCATTGGGTTAAGAAAAGTATTATATAAAAGGAATATTTACGGCATATCATTTTGTGTGATGTTTATCTGGTTTGGGTGAACAAAAGTAGTACAACTGTCAAGAAAATAGTTCATAGGTGATATAGAGCTGAAAACAAATCTCCTTAGAGAGAAAAATCTGCCTAGGAGACATACCATTATAAAACAAGAAAGCATAGTCTTGCCCTATCTTAATAGCTGATCTCAGCTTATCTCCTTTGTTCCAGATGAAACAAACAAGAACTCAAAAGAGAGGGAAAAGATGAATAATACAAAATCAATCCCAAAGAAGTGTTTTCCTCCATATAAGAGCTCCTCAAGATGGCCATACATCTACTGTACAGAGAAGAGTCCTCTTTTTCATGGGTTATCAGAGGGCAACCCTCAGGTTGATGACAGTGGCTATTTAAGGGGTGGGGAACCTTAGGAACTGTGGCTGCATCTGGCCTTCCTAGGGCCCAGATCTGGCTCTCTTGGGGATATTCCATGATACCATCACTGGGTGGTTTCTGTCTCTCTCTCTCTCTCTCTCTGTACAGGTTTTTCCCCATTCTTAAAGGCTCAGTTTGTAGCATGAAAAGCTTTATGCCAATTTTGTTTTTGTACCACTCCTTTGTTTTTGTCTTCATGCATAGAACACAGGGCCCAAGATCTTCTCTAAAAACAACCTTATTAACTCAGGGAAGAGAAGGTATTTCCCCACTCTTGCTCTCTTTGAAGAGCTGCCCAGTTTAAGTTCCAGTTTAAAGATAACAAACCATAGGAAGCTTAGAGCTAGGGACCCTGGAGTTGCCCATTAACAAGCAGCAGTTGAAGGTTGCCAAGTCAGGACTATCCCAAGCCCTGAGATTTCAGGGCCAAAAGCTGATAGCCACAGTAATCTCAGGCTCTTTCTGCACAAGGGAGATACATCGCTGTGGCGTTGTTGTGTCTCGAATACATCCGCACGTCAAACCGGTTTGATGTCGTTCTGTTGTAGTTCGTTCCACATGTGTTTAGCTCTTAAAGTGGTTCACATTGTTGTGAAACTGGTGTAATGTAAAAATGGGAAAACTCTGAAGCAAATCAGCCAAAATAGTTCACAGTGTTTTTTCCTACATGTGGAAGTGTTACATCGATTCACACCACAGAGGTGGGCATTAAATTGACCAATCAACGGTGGCAGAGTGGACTGAGGGAGGGGAATAAGAGTTCCAGGGGAATTGACATGCGGAAGCTACAAATGATTTTCTTTGCTTTTCTTCGATAGAAACTGGAAGACATTGGAGTAAAAAACACTGTTTATAAAATGCAGTGAAATGCTCCTCCACTCTAGTGCAGAAATGGCCAGAGTTTTTCCATTTTTACATTACACCAGTTTCACAATGATGTGAACCGCTTTAAGAGCTAAACACGTGCGGAATGAACTATGGCAGAACGACACCAAACCGGTTTGACGTGCGGATGCATTTGAGACACAATGACGCCACAGCGATGTATCTCCCTTGTGCGAAAAGGGCCTCTGAAGCAAATCAGCCAAAACGGTTCACAGCATTTTTTCCTACATGCGAAAGTGCCACATTGGTTCACACCACAGAAGTGGGCATTAAATTGACCAATCAGTGGTGGTAGAGTGGACCGAGGAAGGGGAATAAGAGTTCCAGGGGAGTTGACATGCGGAAGCTACAAATGAGTTCCTCTGCTTTTCTTTGATAGAAACTGGAGGAGTAGAATTGGAGTAGAAAACACCGCTTATAAAACACAGTGAAACGCTCCTCCACTTTAGTGCAGAAATGGCCTCAGAGGGAGCACCCCCTTTTTATAGCATGCTCGTGACTGAAGTTGAGGTGGGTACATTTTTGCCATAAAATAAGCAGTGACAGATGGAAGAAAACATAATCAGAACAAAATGATCTGTTATTCTCTTACTATTTCTTCCAGTGCTGGGGTACCAAATAAAGCCAGCAATTTAACACTGTTATTCAAAACCACCCACCAAGATGGACACTATTGTGGGCTAAAAATGACAACTTCACTCTATGTCAAATAGAAACTTCCTTCAGGGTGGATATTTTTGTTCTGACTGTGACCTCTAGAAAAGAATTAACTCCCACCTGCTCCCTACGTACTATGGTCCTTATCCTTCCTCTGGCTACTGTTTCGGCTATCAGTTATGTGCCCGCCCCCCATCAACTGTGTTCTAAGTCAACATTCCCTCCAACATCCCAGTTTGGCAGGGAGAAACCTGATTAATCCTCTGTTGTCCCACTTTTTTAGCTGCTTTTAAAATGTCCTGGTTTCTCTCTCGCGTCCTCCCATGCTCCCCCTTAGTCTTTGGCTTACTTCTGTTTTGCAGACTGAGTTCAAAGGGCAAAAGAAGTTTGTTCTTGATCAACTCAGCAGAGAGGAAAGGGAAGTAGGTGGAGGAATCTTGCTTTTCCCAGTAGATTCAGGCATAAGCAAACTGCTGCACCTTTTCCTAGTTTGTGTGTTCTTCCTCATTTAATAACATTTGCCGTTTTAACCACAATTGATTGTTGCTTAACCAGGACATGTGTGTTGTAGCCACACATGTCCTGGTTTTCATCTGTGAAATGTTGGAAGGTATGGGTCTCATAGAGGCAGCATGGTATAGCAATTTGAGTGTTGGACTAGGACCCTAAAAGACCAGGGTTCAAATCCCTTCTCAGCCATGGAAACTCATGAGGTGACCTTGGACAATCCCCCTCTGAACAAATTTTGCCAAGAAAACCCTGTGATAGATCCACCTTAGGTTCACCATAAATCAGAAATGGCTAGTTTTTGAAAAGGAAAAAAAAATCAAATGGACTTGGAAAAAAATCATCCAAATAAAAACAAAAACAAAAACTCTTTTGGTCTTGGGAAGAACAATCAAAACATTTGTCAATGGCCAGCTGGCAGAAGTGATGCTCTGCCAGTTAGGAGAAGTTGCACATTTTTACATCTCCCTAGTGTTCCCACCATTAGTATGGCTTAAAGACTGGGTGATGGCAATCCAGAGCCCATCCATTGGATCCATAGCCCCTTTCATTCATTGGCATGAACATGGGTTGGGCCAGAGCATGGAAAAGTTAACTTTTTGGACAACAATTCCCAGAATTCCCTAGTCATCAGAGATTGGGCCTTTGAAGCATGTCAGCCTAGAACTGGCATTTTTCTCTCTCTCCTACTGGTGCTGATGAGGGAAAGGAATGTTTGAAACAAATATCAAGAAAGGAAAAGGGAAGGAAAGGAGAAGCATCACTGACCTCCCAAGCTGGCAGTTCACAGATTTACAAGGCTGAATGGTGGCTTCCATGTCAATGGGGCAGCAAATCTACTCCAGGTTTTATTCGACACTTTAAGGGAGCTATCCGAGGTGCTGAACCTGAGCTAGGTTTGACAGCTTGGATTGCTTCTTTAAAGTTCAGACTAAAACCTGGAATGGATTCACCACTCCAACTGACATGGGAGTCATCAGCTTCTATTGGCTTAGGAAGTGATGTTTCCATACTACAAGACTTCCCCTACACACACATGCTAAAATTGGAACAAGGTCTTAAACACTGCTCCCCTCCAGGCTGAAAGGAAATTAATGTTTGGACTGTTCTTATTTTTGATGTTGTTTTTGCTATTCCTTCGCAGTAATCATTTGTTTGCATGCACATATTATTTTCAGCCTGTTTATTTTGGAATGGATTCATCTGACTTTTTTAAAATGTTGACTATGCTAAATAAAGAGATGTGTTTGCCTTTTACCATATTATTGATCTGTTCCCCCTCAAGTTTAATTTGCTCTTTATTGGAAAGCTGTGGTCTGTATACTGTTTTGACAGTATTATCATTTTGGCTAAGTATCTTATCTTGGTCAAAGGGGTCTCTTCCCTCACCCTTTAGAGAATCTGAATGCTATCTGCTCTTTATGGCAGATTTTCCATTATAAAACAAAGCTTTCTTTTCAAATGGTTTATAATCCTCCCCAGAACATTTTGCATTGCACTATAGTCTTTGGTTTGCAAGCAGAACATAATAACAAGATTTGATGAAGGGCTGAATTATATCTGCAACTGAAAATATGGCAGAATAAGATCTTTTATCTTGCTTCAGGAAAGAGCATATTTGTGCATCACAAAGTCTACAGTGGGGTAGGAAGAACTGAGTCTGGAGAAAACCCCTTGGATACATCATCCACAGCAGGTTGCAAAAGACACATTTACAGGCCACTGGCCAGTAAACAGCTGTATTTGAACTGCTACAGCTAAAAGGTGGATTTTAAAAAATGAGAAGGAAATACGCCATAGTCCTGCCTGATAGAATTTTACAGTACCTCTTTCTGATACTGGATTTGTTAAATATTAAAACTGCAGAAGCCCTGTCCCATATTCAATCTGGCAACTCTAACACTTAAAATTAATTTTCATAGAAGTAGCCATGTTAGTCTCTTGTAGCATAAAAAGGAAAAAGGGAGGGGGAAGGGAAAAAGAAGGAAGAATGTAGCATCACTTATATCAACTAAATAAATTATAAATGGACAGAAATTGGACATATTAGAAGTGACAATACCCAAAAACCAGTTGCAGAACATTTCAACCTCCATGGATATACGCTACAGGATTTAAAGACTGCAGTCTTTGAACAAGGAACTTACAAAGGAAGACTAGAAAGAAAAACCACTGAATCGAATTATATTTACAAATTCCAGTCCATTAGAAGAGGTATGAATAAAGACAATGGCCTCATGGTACTCTACATGTATTAATACAAGAATCCTCACTACTGCCCATGTAGCAAAAGGAATCCTCTCAGCAGAAGTTTTGAACACAAGGAAAATAACTTTTGGTAAGCAGATTTATTGCTTTCACACCTTAACACTAACTGACCACTGTAAAGACCTGAAAGAACTCTACCACCTTACACAGTCCTTTGACAAGGATCATGATTTGCATCTTTCTGGATCCTGTTACATTCCTTTGCACTCCCACAACTGTGTAAAAATGTTTCATATCCTGAGGCCTGGCTGTCACTCTGTACTATATCTGAAGAAGTGGGTTTTTATCCATGTTCTTGCTAAAATAAAAACCAGATAGTTTTAAAGGTGCTGCTACATTCTTTCATCTCCCCCCTTCCCCCTCCTTTCTTACTTAGAAATAAAAAATTCTGAGCCTAGGAATATGTTTTTGGTACCAAATGGTAAATGATTCTTTCATACACACCAAAACTTCCCACTCCATATTACTTCAGGCTTTTCTCATTTCAACAGTGTAGCGTAGTAGAATGTTTTTAAAAAGCCGTAAAGAATTTCAGTAGCACCTTTGAAACTAACTGGGAAAAAGAAAATTTCTAGCATAAGTGTCTGTACACTGGATTGGATCTGAATGCATTGTGCATTGGATCTGAATGCACTGTATCGTCAGATGCATTGTATCTGATGAAGTGGATTGTTCGTAACCCTGAAAACCTTGTGCTAGAAATTTCTTTTTCCCAGTTAGTCTTAAAGATGCTGCTGGATTCCTTTATATATTTTTATTCTAAAACAGACTAGCACTGGTAACTCAATGAATACTACTTCAGTGGAATGTGTGTGCACTGGGAGAGTGATTTTCCTGCTTCTATTGCTAAACAATTGACAGTCAGACATCTGCTAGGGTTGCCAGGATGCTGACTGAAGTCCCAGAGAAGTGCTATGCTTCTCTGAGTTTCCAGCAAGTATCTGAATGTGTGTTGAGCTTGTGCAACATCAGTGCACCAAAAAGCCAAGAGTGAGGGGAAGGAGATAGAATATTTGTGCATGCACTTGTTCCCATTCTGCCATTTGGAGCAAGACAAAAACTGGAGCAATAGAACTGTGACCTTGTTGTACCATCTCTATGAGCCTTTTTGTACCATCTGTGGCAGCAGTGAAGAAGATTATGAGGTGGGGGGAACATCCTAGAAACTAATGTTGAATCTTTCGCAAGCCTTAGCATGAGTTGCATACTTCCCTGTGCTGAAAGCAAAACTATATTAAGGTGATTGGGTCCCTGGAGCAATCTGGAAAATATTCCCCCATTTCTGCACATGTACAGGTATCCCTTGCTGTTCCTTGATTTGTTTTTCAGTGTTTCAACACTTTCAAATTGTAGACCAGTTCCATTAATTTCATACATCCATGTACATTCTCCTCCCTCCATCCCTCCCTTTGGGGTTCCTAGACCTTCTTGACAATGCCTTATCCATGTATTACTTCTCTTCCCTCTCTCCCCCCCCCCATTCTCTCCCCTTCTCTATCCTACTATCCTTATTGTGTGTTTTCTTCAAATCCAATCTCTTTTTTATGTTTGTCTTAGTCTAAACCTCTTTAGTGTGAATTACTTTTTGTAGTTGTTGTACTTCTAATTTTTACTTACCTACTACCATATTTTACTTTTTAATTGTTCTCACTTTCTACATACTACCCTTGATAAAAATATTTACCCCATTAGCTCTAGTCTCTTTTCTTATATTTTGAAGTCTAATTCTCCTTCACCCATTTGATTATTTAATTCCATTGTTTTTCGAACTGTTGGATTGATCTTCCTTTCAACAGATTGGTCAGTTGTTCCATTTGTATGATATCCATCATCTTAATTTTCCATTCTTCTAATGGGGGTTCTGTTTCTTCTTTCCAATGTTTTGCATAACATAATCTTGCTGCTGTAATTACATTTAACAATGTTGTCTTTATTGCTTTCATTCAACCAATTGTTCCTTTCAATTATGTTTAGTAAATATATTTCAGGGGTCATCTCATATTTAATATCCAAGATCTTTATGATGCTATCATGATTTTTTTTCCAGTTATTTTTTAGCTGTTTGACATGACCACCAAATATGAAAATAGGTACCAGCAAAACCTACTAGGGCGAGGTCCATTTACATGAAACAATCATGCAAGCCATCAAGTATCCATTGTGTGGTATTCTCCTTATGTTTTGACCATTGTTCTTCCCTGGAAAGGGTCTGCCCCTGAGGTACGTTCTGCCATATAAATAGTCCCCCTTTTTCGAGACCCTCTTTGGAGAACTCCCCCACCATGCTAGCAGACCAGCATTCCATTAGTCGAGTGCTCCCCTCAGCCGCCTCTCTTCCCTGAGTTCCTTCTTTCTCACCACTTCTTAGACCAAAGATTTCTGGACAGGTGCAGTATTATCACCCCTACACCCTCTCTGCTTCATCCCCTCTAAGCTTTCACCTCTTTCCCTTCTCGATAGTTCTTGTACGTATGTGTGAGTGAGTGACTGCATTTGTGCATAGGAACATATTTGCTAATAAACTTCATTCATTCACACATTTGGCTGATTTTTGTGTGGTCTGACTCAGTAAAAATTGGGTTGAAGCTCTCGCTGGGTTACCCTGCCCTTTGTTCTGCCAAGGCCAGTGCTCTGTTATTCCCCCAGTCTTTGCATTTTTGGAGCTAATCAAGGTGTCCTCCAGAGGACCCCCAGAAGTCAGGGTAACAGTGTTTTTGTTTTTTTAAGGTGAATGACTAGTTGTGGTTGATGCTTAATGTATTATGCTGATATTATTTACCCCATGATATCTTTAATAGCCATTCTTTGTGACATCACCAGAGGCCATCCTTTGGTCTCACAATTTAGTCTTGAAATCTCAGGGTGCAGGATGGTGCTAACCTGGCAACCCTACTTGTTATCTGCTGTAAATCTCCTAAATACCTGGTAGTAGATCTAGATCTATTTTCTGCTCACCTCTGATACAGATATCTGAGGCTGGAATCTCATATGCACAAACCCGGATTTAAAATGGGATTTACTCCTGAGTACATATATACAGAACTGCATTGTGCCTCCATATGTGCCTGTGCATGTTAAGCATATATCACATTCATGGCTTTTTTCCTTTTCCTGAGTTTCCCTAATGTTGGTAGTTTAGAACAGCCATTCTCAACAGGGACCATATGGACCCCAGGGGGACTCTGAAACATTCAAAGGGGGTCACAGACTGAAAAAGTGTGAGAAGGGGAGCCCCAAGTGTTTATGGGGGCCTTGGTTACTGAACTGATGAAACACCCAAGCAGCAACCTTATTTGGAGTCAGTCGTTTCCCTCCTATTTATAGCATCTTTCCAACATACCGTTTGACAGTTTCCTTGACAAAATCCAAGAACAGAACTGATATCATGATGAGAGGTAACCTCTGACTGCCATTGTCTAAGCTGGAGCCTGATATTAAGAAACTTTCAGCAAAGCACCAAGCTCAAGGATCATATTACACCTGAAAGATGTTTAATTTCATACACTCTTTCTTTAAAATTTTTTTGACCAATATGTAGGAATGTTCAAGTTTTCTTGATGTTCAATAATAAATGATTTCTTTCTATCTATTCATCTTGTTTGAAAGGGCTGCCCCGGAACCCGAGAAATGCTCCTAAGGAGGCTGTGGCCAAAAAACAGTTGAGAGTGGCTGGTTTAGAAGTCAAATATGATGTTTAGAGTCACCCCACTGAAATCACAACAGTCTCAAATTGCTTTGATTTCTTTTTGTCTTCTCTAAATCTGGGTTCAACCCCATGTCAGTTATTCTAAGAACAGAATTAAGGCACTAATATATCTTCCAGACTAATTCCAAATGTTAAAAGGCAACATTGCAGCCTCTTGAACATAGACATGTCTTTGTGCATCTCTAGTCTTCTACTGCATTGTTTTTCTTTTTGAAAACTGGGCTTCATGGATCAGTGTAAATGCAATGTTGCCTATTAATTAAATACGATGACAGCATAACTAGAAAGGCTTAACATAAAAGAATGCTCTCTGAGCCTTGGTGATTCTGGAAAATTGGCTGTTTTGCAAGGAAACAGCTCTGGGAGTTCTCCAGAGACAGAAACATTCTGTTAACACTTCACAAACATGTAATATTTCAAGTTAATCCTGACTTTCATCCATACCTTTGTGTGCCAGCTGTTACTTCATGTAGAAATGAAATTGTGGAGGTATGGATTCAGCCCAAATAACTTCCATGCATTTTCACAATATTATTTCATATGTACATTATTGATGCTCATTGGGAGAAGACATGAAGAGAGCCTTCGTGGTGTCTGTTCATAGGCTATGGGACTCCCTCCTAAGGGAGGCTCAGCTGGCTCCCTCTCAGCTCTCATCAGGCAAAGAGCTTCTTATTTAAACAGGATTTCAACCTTTAATCTGGCTGGAATATCAGTATATGCAATGGGTATGCTGTTGTAATATGTAACATGTTTTATATTTTTTTAAGTTAATATTTTAAAAGTAATGGTTTAATTGGATTGATGATTTAATGTTATTTTAACATTTGTAGCACGTGTTGTTTTAGCTGTTTTGTTTTAAAATAAATTGTAAACTGCTTTGAGAGAAAGGTGGAATATAAATCCAGCAAACAAACAAAATACTTGCAGGTAGTAGTGAACCAGTAAATTCTGAAGTTCAGGCACTCAGCATGACAGCCTCTATAGCCATGCCCTCAAGGATAGTCCAAAAATGCAGAAAACTGTATTGGTTCCTATCAACAAGCCAATTCAAGCAGTTTTCATTTCCACTTGGAGCAGATTTTGTTTTGTAAAGTGAATAGGTTTTAACTGCCCATTCAAGACCAAATAGCTGAAAAATAATTTGCATTAGAACATGAAGAGCTTACAATAATGGGTTGTTGCTGGGAAAATCTATTTACCCAAGCTACTGTAAGAACTGCAGCTAAACCCACAAGGAATGAGGAGATCTGCGGTGGGTGGCAGATGATGTCATTATCCCTGCTGGTTAAAAGGTCATGGTACTCTAACTCCGTGGGCCCTGGCTCCGCTATAACATGGCATGCTGGTACCCTTTATGCTGCAAACTATATACCTAGCAGAACTGGAGATTACACATTACACACTGAAAGCCTGCACATATTCAAATACATAAAAATAAGCTCCTGTGTAAACAGCATCTCGAGTTCCTGGAAGCTGCAGATAGTCCTAGCTTCCAGGCGGAAGTCCAATCCCTCTCTTGCAGGTGTTAATATCTACCATGTGAGTGAAATGATGGACCTCTTAGATGAGGAGTTTCTCTGTTCCAAATGCTGTTCTTCAAGGGAGGTGAACCTTTCAGTCTTGGCCTGTGTTCAGCAAAGCCAGTGAAGCTATGCCTCTGACATGTGCTGCACAAACCAAAGCTGTGCCTCTAACTGACTGAAAGCCTGATGAGAAGACTAGAAAATCCAGCAAACCTTATGTGAACAATGCGACAACATTTTCAAGAGCTTTGCCTGGAATGCTTCCTTGTTCTGCATCTCTGAGTGCCATTCCTTGAGAGAAAGGCAGAAAACGGATCCAACAAACAAAGAAGCAAGTAATCTAGCTTTTATGAAACCTAATAATCAACCAAGCCATTGAGATAAGATGCCTTTAACTGGCTGATGAGCATCTTTCTATGACCAGGGGATTGTAATCACACACATCCTGGGAACATGGGAGACTCAACCATGCCCCAACTCTCACATCTTGACACCATGAAAAAAATGCTTCAGGGAATGTGACTGGCCATTGTGCTGCATTTTTCAGGGAAGCCTTTTTTCCAAACTGGAAGTGACAAGAGGCTTTCACACACACACAAAAATTGTCTCATTTTGGTTAATTTCTTTCTAGTCCTCTGACTATTACAAAACACAAAGTCTACAAATAGGTGTCCATCCAAATAAGTTAACATCACCTAAGTCACTGCTTCTTAGGCTATCTGATAGGGGACCAGCATTTTTTTCCCAGTGTGCCAGAGACCAGTATCATATTTTTGTTCATTGGGTATAACTGTTTCTTTCCTTCCTACTGCCCATAGCAGGGATGGGCAAAGTAAAACCCACATGCTGCATGTAGCCCCACTCCAAAATGACCTTTAGGGGATGCATTTGCATTTGGAGCCCTCATGGACCCCCAGGGTACAACACAAATTTTCACAATTTTTTGAAAACCTTCTTTGTCCTCAAAATGACTGAGATGCCCTCAGGGTCCTACAAAGGCCAAAAAACATGATAAGAATGTCCCCATGACCTCTATAGGTGTTTGGCGTAAAAGTTGATATTTTCTGTGGGAATGGGTATGGTGGAGCATATGGATCTCCAAGGTTTCCTGGAGACTAATGCAGCCCTCTAGCCCTCCACAATTGCCCACTGTGGGATTTCTTTTCAGGTAATCCCACAGGTGCCACCAACCGTGGAATTTCCACCCTTTAACCCACCAACTATGAAGACCTCAACAGTGCTTGCTGCAATTTCCATAAGTGAAGGCTTTCCCTGATCCCCACCTCTGTGTTAATAACTTTGGGGAATGTCTAAATGCCCTCAAGATACATGTGAGGACTTATGAAACTTTTGTCCTTCATAAATGTCACCCCTTTATATTCAATGCTGCCACCACAGACATCTCAGGTAGATAGTGCTATTCTCAGGTAGATATTATGTCTGGAGGCCAAAAGCATATAAGAACAAAAATCTTTATTTACAAAAGTCAAACATAACATGACAGATTATTCATTACTTATATTTCAAATAGTACACACATGCTGTTTCACTCCTCTTAAGCTAACATAGACCCTTGCCAATCACTCAACTCAAATCTCCTTCTCTCATCCCAACCCTAGTTTAACTCAAACTCTTCTCAATCACTTTTTTTTAGCCACACTCTTCTCAAACCCCAGGCTAACCAAATTTCCCACTCAAACTTAAGTCCCAACTGTCCTTCACCAACTATCATTTCTCAGCCTTAGGAAAATACAATAAAAAACTCATATTTGTGAATAGATGCAACAGCACAATTTCTTAAACATTCCACCAATTAGCATTCACTTCCAAATTCTATAGAAAAATTTACAATGTTTGTCCATTTTAATCATTGGTTATATGGAGTTCAGACCCTTGCATTATTAAAGAAACTGACATATAAATTCCACCTTGTCAAAGGTGACATAGCTGAAGACACTTTCAAGACTGTATAGTGTCCATTTATAACATATAGGACATGTAAATTCTAGACATGGCCCACCATCAAGCCACATCATATTCTGGAATCTACCATGATGAGTACTTTTTGGACATTGTCTTTGATAGTATTGCCTGATTTTACTTTGAATCATGGAATGTTATCTGTAATGGGGGAGGGTGGGTAAAGGATAATTTACTATTATGTCATCTAAATTCTTAATAAAACTATTATTTAAAAACACACATACACTTCTGTTACCCTGTGTACTGGAGGTCCCGGGAGGGACATCAAAACGTGCTCAACTCAAGGTGGGGAAAATTAGCTCAGAGCACTGCTTAGCATTACAAGAGGCAGGGTAACGTAGCGAGATCTAGAACCCCATGTCTACAGGGTCAGGTCGAGTCAAGTAGCACACAAAAGTTCAAACAATAAATGATGTTTTATTAAACACAAGCAAAACAGTGTATGGGACACATTCACACAAGATAACTAAGGAAAATAAAGGTTGGAGTGGTATAGAGGGATTTTTAGAGGGATTGCTGGTTTGGGTGATACTTCACCTGTCCTGAAGCTCAGAAAAATAGAGAGCGAAGCTGGGGTGCGATGTAGCTCAGCACGTGGAGCTGAGGGGAGGCTCGCCAAGCAAAGCGGCAGCAAGGCGGGATGAAACTCGGGAGTGATCCGAGGAAGGTCTCGGAATCAAGGGTTTTTATAAGGAGAATTGTGACTGCAGACTATGCCGTACTTGGGGGAAAACAATAGATTTGGAGTTGGAGACAAAGTCTCCCAAAGGTCAGAATCTGAATGATTGAGTTATCGTAGCAGTTCTCAATAGAGTAGCCAGTATGCAAATGCAGAGTACTCGGGTATTGTATACTTAACCCATCAAGCTGCCAGCGCGGGGCAGAGGCTCTTTTGTAAGTGGCGTGCATACCTAATTAGAGTACTTGCCTGGAGGTCTCCTAAAGCAGCGAGTCAGCTATTTTCTGGCCTGCCTGTATTGTCTAGGAATATTACGGCAATTAACGGCCGAGCTTGTTTACGTGCTTGTCCGGTGGCCTCGCAAGCACGTGGAGGCAAATAGAGAAGTGCAGCCAAATTGTAATATCAAGAGGATATCTTTTAATATCCCCAAAGCTCAGACTAGCCAGGGCAGTAACACTTCTCTCCAAACTCCCAACAGCTACTTACCTCTTTATCTAATATATATGCAATAAATCGAAGCACATTTTCAAATAGAAATCCCTTAACATCACATCCACTCTGGCTCTACAGACTAGCAGAGAATGGCACACAGACCAGCACCAGGTCAGGGACCATTACTTTGAGTCACACTGCTCTGAGTAATGAAAATCTGTGCCTATCAACTTATGGTGACCTTACGAATTTCACAGAGTTTTCTTAGGCAAGGAGAATTCAGAGGTGGCTTTACTAGTTTGTTCTTCTGAAATATAGCCTGAAGCACCTGGAATTCATTGGCAGTCTCCCACCCAAGTACTAACCAGAGCTGACCCTGTTTAGCTTCCAAGATCAGAAATGATCCGGTGCCTTTTGAGTATTTAGGTACTTAGTCATAGTGCCATAAGTTATCTAAACCAACACTTGAAAAGCCTGAATCACCTTGACAGTAAAAAGCACTCTCCTTTTGAAATGTTCTTTTTTACTAGTTTAAAATGAATGAATCATCTCTGAGAATAGATGGAATAGCACAAATGAAGCCTTGTTTCCCATGTAATTAGGTATTTAGAGTGTGTCCTTGCCTAGGCATAACAAAAATAATGAAACCCCATGGAGCACATCTTTTGTCAGGCTACTGAACCTAGTCATTTTTAATAGATCCTATCTTTTGGAAACTTTCCCTGAAGAAGCCTCATTCATACAGAGAAAAGCTGGCTGAGAGGAACACTTCATTTGAATGGGGCTTATGAATGAACAAATCTTAGTGAGTTGTGTGCCCAGTATGTTCGGTGTGAAAGTACTGTAATGCTTTGGCTGACACAAAGGATGATTTGCCAGGCAGCTAGGCTTCTGAATCACTTTCTCTTCTTACTTGTCTTCTGATCTGCATTAGTTATAATAGCAAAGAAAGTCTTTTTAAAGGATTTAAACTATACTCTTATAAATATAAATGTCAATTTACGCCATTTCTGCATGGCATCGCAGTCCCGTAATGGAGATGCAATGGCAGTGGTGTGTGGGTCGTGCTTTCACACGACATCATTACAGTCCTGCAGCCAGCACGTCCCCATGTGTCATGATTGTGGGATATTCATTAATGGAAAAAATCCATTAAGCACCCGTTACTCCTGGCCATGCAGAAGGGGTGAAAGTGTGATCACATGCTTCCTTCCCCAGCACAGCATGGGAAAGATGCCATCTGCTTGTGCTCCCTTTTGCAGGGACCTGGCCAGGTGCGGAGGGGAGTGTTCCCATTGTGCTCCCGGGACTGTGATGGGACATCGACAGGAATTGGTCAGGTGTGGAAATGGCCTAAATTACATGTAGAAAGAATGAAAATAACTGCTTTGATCCAGATTTAGGAATATAAGAAGAGCTGTACTAGATCCAACCAAAGTCATATCCAGTCTCATTCAGATAGGAATAATAATAGGGTTTAGGTCTAACTAGAATAAAGCCATTGAATCAGTTTTATTTATCTACACGTTAATTGCCCATTCAAAAACTGTTTGACTAAAAACTACTATAGGTGGAACTAACCAATACAATTCAAGCCAATGTGGCTAACAAGACTCCCACAGGCAGAACCCTATGATATTTCACAGATGAAAATCAGGAATTTGTGATAAGCAACATCAGAATGTGGTCAAGATGGCAAAAGTTATTAATGAAGAGGAACTCGCAAACTAGGAGAGGCTGCAGCAGTTTGCTTTTGCCTGAGCCTACTGCAAAAGACAATATGCCACCCTGCCCTTGCCCTCCCCCTGATGAGTTGAGCGCAAACTACTTTTTGTACTTTGAACTCAGTTTGCATCCATTGTAGTCAGCTGAGGACAAAGTGGGAAAGTAGGAAGAGGAGAGAGAAACTGGGAAATATTAAGAGCAGCTGAAAAAGTGGGATGACAGAGGATTAATCAGACTGTCCATATTAAATCAGGATTGTTGGATGGTATGGACATGAGCACAATGGCAACCTCCTACTCATGTGCCCCAACAATTGGTATGCAGAAGACATACTGCCTTGATCCTGCATATAGTCATAACAAGAGAAAATTTATTAAAACAGAAGAACTTAAGTTAGGCCATTTCCGCACCAGCCTGTTATAGAGTGATGATTCCACTTTCAACATCCTCTGGAATCCTGGGGTTTGCAGTTTCGGGAGGGGCCAACCAGCCCCTCCCGCAACTGCAAACCCCAGGATTCCAGAGGATGTTGAAAGTGGAATCATTGCACTATAACAGGCTAGTGCGGAAATGGCCTTAGTCTACTGAAACATGACTCAATAGCATTTCAACCCAATTTTACCTTTGGGTGAAATTTTCATTTGTTTCAACCTGTTTTATTTCTACTATGTGTTCTTGTAATGAATTTGGTTTAGCTACAATGTAAATTTTCCATTTCTCCCAAGTTTTGTTGTATGCATCCTTGAGAATTGGAGTGGGTGGTCTATAAACACTGGGCTGGATCTAGACTGGGTCATGCCTACAATAGTAATCTGTAAGACCTCAGTTAGCCATGATTAATTAGTCCCACTGATCTAGGGTTGCCAGATGGAAAACAGGTGAGGGCTCCTGCACCTTTAATGGTTATGTAGTAAAGGGAATTTCAGCAGGTGTTGCTTGTCAAGCAACCAAGTATATGTAACACCTACTGAAATCCCCTCCTCTACACAACCATTAAAGATATTGGAGCCCACTCAAGGGCCATTTCCGCATTGCACTGTAATAGTGCTATTATTCCACTTTTAACATCCAGTGGAATTCTGGGGTTTGTAGTTTACTGGGGCCAAAGTGCTCTCTGGCTGAGAATTCTAAAGGCTCATCCCTAAACTACAACCCCCAGAATTCCACAGGATGTTGAAAGTGGAATAATAGCACTATAACAGTGTAGTGCAGAAATGGCTAAGTTTCTACTCTGGAAGCTCTACTCCAAGCATGACCTAGTCTGGATCCAACCAACTAGATTTAAATAATTTTTTAAAAAAGGGGAAATACTTGCCCATACATACATACATAAATACTTACATGCATGTACACAGACTGTCAAGGTCAGAGACCTGGGTGGCGAGTCAGCCCAGAGAAGAGAGTGGGAGAGCCAGCAAAGTCCAGCCAGGAGGAGACAAGCAAGCACTTACTCAAGGAAGTTCATTTACCAGAGCGCCAAGCAAAGCCATAGTCAGAGTTCCAAAGCCAAGGGTCAAGAGTCCAGAGATCAATTCAAGGTATCAGGAACCAGGTGCTGGGAGCAAAGGACAGGCAAGAGGAGGGCTTGTAAGAAGTTTGCCACAAGCAAAGGGAAGCTTCCAGGCAAGCAGTTATATAGCCCCAGGCACAGGTGTGTCCGGTCACCGCTTCTTAAACTTAGCCAAGGAAGCCTCCCTTTGCACAGCCCTCTTGAGTCTCTGCCTTGATTGGGGGCTTATTGAACCAGGCTCCGGAGCCTCTTCAGAACTGGATCCCTGTTGCTCCAAAGGAGCAGGCACAGAATTGGATCCCTGTTGCTCTAAAGGAGCAGGCGAAGGGATGTCCGTGTGTGCTTGGTCCATGGCAGCAGGGGGAGCTCTTGAGCTGCAGGACTCATCTCCAGCCAGAGCTACAGGGACCAACAGCTGCTGCTTGTCATCTCCACTCTGAGCAACAGGGACTAACAGCTGCTGCTTGTCATCAGCAGCTCTGACAGGGGCTTCAGTTGTCACACATACCATTCTAAGAAAGAACATTTGGGGTCAGAAAAATCAGTGACACAGATCCCAGAACTCACCTTCCAATATGGCTGATGTTCACGCCTGCTGGGAGATTTTAGGAGCTGTAGTCCAGTAGAATAATTTCCTAGGCTCTGCTGACTTTCTGTTTCACAATCACTCTGAAAGAATTTTAGTGTAGTTTAGTCAGCCATAATCTTTTCAAGATTATGCTTTTTTTAAAAAAAGGTGGGGACTGAGAGATTTACCAATGAGCTCTATGAAAGACCTCCATTTCCTGGAAGTTTCTCTCTGCTTATTGGTGAATGTTGCATTTATCTCAAAAGACAAGCAAGCCACCCCAGGTCTGACAAGCTTGAAGGACTAATGTCAGCCATACAGCCTGTCTCATTAGTTTCCTATCTGTTATTAATGAGGCTACATTTCAAAATATTGCTCTCTGCCATTCTTGCACTTTCCAAGTTGATCTTTAATTGTCTGCCTGAATTCCCATCAGTTAGATCTCTGGGCTTTCAAAAAGAGAATTTACAACTTTTTCTTTTGTTATCTAATGCAAAGCAATGGCAGCACACCCATCTACCTTCCTATCTCTGTTCTCATTAGGAAAGGTTTCAGTTCAGTGTCAGTGATTTTTGGAAGAGAATTGTACAGAAGAGAATTGTACAGAATTGTTAAAATTAATGTAACTATGGGGGGAGCCATTTTACAAGAATCAGAGTGGATTGATTTAAATGATTATTGAAACCGTCAAGAAGAAGAAAAAATAATGTCAGAAACCTTGGAACTATTTTTAAGGTGAGAGGGCTCAACATGGACAGGGAAGTTGTTAATTTTGCTTACTTGCAGGTACATTTTTGCAAAACAACGGGAAAACAGAATATATTGTATTAAAGGAATATAACAGCTATGATAGTAGTAAATAAAATGATCAAAGTATTACTAGGCTGTACATCCCCACACTTTGATATAATTTAATTGGCAAAATATATTAATTGGCAGATGTGTTTAATTGGCATAAAATATAAATTATACACATTTATAGCTGAAAGGCCATGTGGAGAAGGGACACTGGCTGGAAACCAAGTAACCTCAGCATGGCCAAGTCATAAGTTCACTGAGAATTAGCCAGGAAAGCCTGAGTTAATAGCTCTAAGTTAATATTCTCAATGAAAACAATAATCAAGCCCCGATGCAGCAGGCAAGCACCTCTGCTGTATGTATTTCCTACCAAAACTTTGTCCAGTCACTTTATTCAACCAAGACATTGAAACAATCAGTGCATTCCAGACCCCTTGTGTTTAATCTGCCAGAAAGCAATTAACTCACACGCCTTTAGGGAGACAAACAGAGTATAAAAGTCCTCCATTTTGAGCAGTCCAGTGCAGTACTGGAAATGCTGGACACCACTATGTTGCCCTGAATTATGATTTGGTCTACCCTTAGACACAAGTCTAAGCCACTCCACTGCTCCTTCACTACTCTTTTGGATTGGTAATTATAACCCCAAACCCTCAGTGTCTCTATCCATAATGTTTCCTCCCTTTATCCTTCAGTTAGCTCTTGTGTGAATATGTGACTGTTTGTAACTTGTGTGCAAGCGTAAGTGAATTCCCCTCAATAAAACACATTTTAGTTTACTCTTGAATTTCTGTCTGGTTCTTTCCTGCCTGACCTCGTAAACATTGGTGGAAAGATCTCTTTAATTTACCCCCCTCTTGCAGGCCTAATTATGAGCTAATTAATTCCCCTCTTTCACATGAGTCACCCATGTTTTGGGATAACAAGAGTAAGAATCTGACTACCAAGAACAATGGGAAAATAATAAACAAAATATTACAAAACTGAGTAGATAAAAATACACTACTACAATTCATATATTAAGCAAAAGGAAAAATTGTTAGACCCTATTAAACGAATCTAGTGGTGTCTATCAGGCTTCTCAACACATCCAACACTATTTTGAGAGCATAAACTATGGAGAAAAGTTAGAAGGTACAAAACCTCAGACAAAATACTCTCAAAGAAAAGACAAAACATGTTAATTTATCCAGCTTGAAATGTAGAGAATTTCCTGGCACAAAACCTGGAGCTAGGGTGTATAGTAAGGTAGTCCTATTTGATGATGACAATAAATTATTTAGGGTATTGAGAGTGAAAAGAAATTGTAAATATTTCCTAAAAGATACCTTGAAACTTGGCTTTAAAATAGTAACTGAAAAATTATTGAAAAAAAAATTAAAGTGGTTATGTGATGCAAAAAAATCCCAACTTCACATATACTTGGATGAGGTGTGAGCTAGGAGCACGTGATCAAAGGATCTGACAGTCGCGCAGTTGACACCTCTATGAAAATATCTACCCAGTATGTGCTTGTTGTAAAGCAGGGGGAGGGGGTGAATTCAAAGTTAGACAAAAAAGGGAAATCAAAAATAAAATTGCCACTATAAATCCATAGTGAGACTGCTTCTGGAATGCTGTGTACAACTCTGACCATTGCACTTTAAAAAAGATACAGTAGAGACAGAAATTCCAGAGGAGCTAGAGTAGAAACCATTGAAGCAGAGTAGAAACATTATAAGTCAACACTTATACAGGCCACCATGAAAAGATTAGGATGCACTTTGTCTCGTCTCTACAAATCTTGACTATCACCTTGGGATGCTTTAGTAGGATGATGAGAAGACAGCTCTTGGAATTCTTTTCAGTTCTTGGACTCTATGAATCCAAATTTTACTTCAAACTGAAGTATACCAGAATCAATGGAACTTACATAAGTATTAATTTACAAGTGCATCTATTCAATTTTTTTGGCAAATTGTTCCTCTCACGAGGATCTGTATGTAATGACTTCTCCGCTCTTGTGTATGCCTATGTTTTTAGATGCATATAGGAGCCCATGTGGCTTGGGGTCAATCCAGTGACTTCCTTTTTGGAAAAAAATGCTATCTGGGTCTTAAAAATTGTGAGAGAACCCCAGAAAATGTTCCCCAAATGTGGAGAAATGGTCCATAGTGTCCCCAGAAGGTTTGTGGGTGCCAAGGGCTATTTAGGGCAAATATCTGTCCTCTGTAGTTTCAGGTAGAAGAACCCTCAGAGAGGCAGGGAAAAAAAAGACTTGAGGACACATTCAGCTCATAAGACAATTGTTGATCCTGATACTGAACCAACTAAAATGCACAAAATACATCAGGCAAGCTTTTGAAGGCAAGCATTTTCATCAGGCAAAGATGTTAAAAATCATAAAGGAGAAGAAAAATGATGATGTAGAGTCACAGGCCTACATTTTATCTCAGACGTCACTTCTGTTGTCAGTTAAAATGGTCTAGAAGGATATCTATGCAGGCAAAGGCCATTCCCCTTCTTTGCCATGCAGAGACCTGAGACAAAGGGCAGAAAACACAGGCAATATAATTTCCAATCCATTAGCAGCAGCAAAGTAACTTCCATTGAGATCCAGGCTATCTCTGCCCAGTACGAGGCCAATTGGCTCTTTCTTAGGCAGAGTACACTGAATTTCTCAAGAAGTCTTTGTACAGTTATATCTGGAAAAACACAAACATCATCACTTTTTTACTCTTGTATGATTTTTAACATCTTTGCCTGATGAAGAAGCCAGTGAAACTTCGAAACCTTGCATGATGTATTTTGTGCATGATGTATTATTTTGGCCAATAAAGGTTATTGCTGTTTTGTAGATTTTGGATTTTATTATATTTTGCTGTATAGCTGTCACAGCTGCCCCTGAATATATTTGTTTAACCTTGGCTTAGGAAAGTTAAGGTTGCATAGATAATCAGCAGCATCTTAAATTGTACTTGGAAGACTAGTAAAAGCTACCTTCTTCTGGTCACTGATAGAAGTCACCATCATCCCTCTCTCCTGCCACCTCTTCTTCTTCTCTCTTCTTTCCTACTTACATTTTTCCAAGTTCAAGACTCAAAGTGGCTCACAACAGATTAAAAAACACAGTTAAAAGTTCACGAAGTACAAAAACTTAAAAAGTGATCAAACAATCCAAGAAACTGAAACAAATTAAAATCATAAGCCATTAAACAAAGAGGACATTTCCGCACCAGACTGTTATAGCCCTATGATTCCACTTTCAACATCCTATGGAATCCTGGGGTTTGCAGTTTAGGGAGGTAAACTGCAAACCCCAGGATTCCATAGGATGTTGAAAGTGAAATCATAGCGCTAGAATAGTCTCGTGCAGAAATGGTCACACACACACATGCATAAAAATAGAACATTATTTAGACAGAACAGGCCTTATACAATCAATCATCAAATGCCTATCAGAACAGAAAAGTCTTGTCTGTGAAAAGAAATTAGGGAGCGTACCAGTCTAACTTCTCTGGGAAGGAAGTTCCAGAGTCTGGGGGCAGCCACCGAGAAGACCCTCTCCTATATTCCCACCAGATATACCTTCATATAGATGCACCTCATAGTCTTTTACCTCAGGATTCAGCACCATCTATAATTCCTTGGGAGTCTTTAATGAGTCTGTCCACATCTTATTAGAATAAAAGTTGGTGGAAGAAATGCAAAATCAGTTCCTGATCATGGTAGTAATTCCAGCCCCCACGGACAACCGCACTTATAAAACCACTTCAGAATTTAAACAATTCTAATTTTAAAAATATGTTTCAGCTCTAAGGCATCCTGTTGTTTAACTCAGGTGCATTATGCATGTTCTCTTGAATGTATATCCAGTCCCACAGGTTTTTCAGTGAAGGCATGAATCAACCTCCAAGAAGCTGATTCCAAAGCTTAGGTGTCACTATTGAAAAGGTCAAAATTTGTACGGTGACCTTCTACACCTCAGATAATGAGGGTATAAGCAGCAGGTCCTCTAATGAGAACTTAGTGAACAGGTAAATTCATTTAAGTATGAGGAAATATTTTATGCTGAGTCAATCTACCCAGTGGTCAACTCTAGGGGTGAGCAAAATGTGATCTTCCAATTGTTGTTAGATTGCAGCTCCCAGGATTGCCAATCACCACCTAGGCTGAGCAGGGCTGTGATGGATATCACAATCCAACCTGTCTTTAATCAGCCTTGATCTAGTTCACTCCTACCTCTTGACTAGTAGGAGATCACTAAAGGTCATTTCCACACTAGACTGTTATAAGTCACTTCTGCACTAGGCTGGTATAGCACTATTATCCCACTTTCAACATCCTATGGAATCCTGGGGTTTTCAGTTTAGGGAGGGGCCAGGCCAAGCCCCTCTCTAAACTGCAAACCCCAGGATTCCATAGGATGTTCAAAGTGAAATAATAGCGCTATAACAGTCTAGTGTGGAAATCTCTTGCAAATCTTGCCACTCAGCTATATGCTACATGTTACACTATCTACATTTTTAGTTACTGGTTACTTTCAAACAGTTACATTTAAAAAGCATTTTGTGCCTTCAGAGGCATTTTATGCCATTTTCTTATCAATCGGGCAAATTCTGCTGAAAAAAATGGAAAGCAACAATAAAGCAACATGCAGTGCAACAAACAACAGAACAAGTTACTTATTCAGCATCATAATAAGCAATGACAATAGCTTGCTTTCCAACACCATAAGGGTAAAGGGAACAAATTTTGAAAAGATAACTTTACAAGCTCCAATTTATTGCCAGGTCTAAGTAAAAAAAAAAAAGAAAGACCTCCCTTATTGTAACACATTAAAATTCATGCTGGATTCATTGGATAGAAAACTGTCACTCATTAGTATTCCGAATGCCAGAGCCAAAAGCATTTTTCAGAGACATAGCACTTTCTACTGTAACTGCCAGAACATTTCCAGCAGTTGCACATCAGAGATTTTTTTTTTTAAATGAATGGGTGAGGAAGAGAATGCATAGTGCAGGAACTTAAACAAAGAGATTAGAATAAGTCTGATTCTTTTCATGTTGGTCTCGAGGAATAAAAGAATCTCATAGTTGCTGTAAAAGAGAGATTGGTGAAATATGAGAGACCATGCATATCAAACTGAGAGGCCCTGGAAGTCATTTCACTTGAATGTCAGCTTCTGCTTTGAGATGCTCAAGCACCAATGTACATACTCTGAAACATAGGTGAGAAAGTTGCTAAATGCTTTCAGCTTTGTACCTAGGCAGCTGTAGAGATTGCTAGTAGAAAGGTGAAGAAATTCTCCTGTGCTTTGGATGTTCCTAGCTGGGCCATTAGTATGCTCCCAGGTACTGAAAGTAGGAGATGTATTCTTGCCAGTGACATTCTGCTTTTTGTCTCTTGAGGTTTCTGAATACGACAAGTCGCTCACACCTTCTCACAGCTTCTATTTCACATCAACCTTTAGGCTGCTTACATGTTCAGAGAAAAAATAGCTGCCACATTTGATGAAAACCAATGATTTGTCACATTTGATGAAAACTGTAAGTGAAGAACACGGAAGTCAACAACAACAACAGCAGATTGAAAGACATCTTTGGGCTAACATGCAGTTCTAGAGATGAAGAGAAAGAGACATAAACATATGGACATAAAAAGATGGAACAGGTAAACTTCAAACTGGAATAAAAACAATAGGTAATAATGACTAGCCAGAGCTGTTAATCTTTAGCTCCTACTTGCCAT
Source organism: Cyclura pinguis (assembly GCA_030412105.1). Taxonomy (NCBI): domain Eukaryota; kingdom Metazoa; phylum Chordata; class Lepidosauria; order Squamata; family Iguanidae; genus Cyclura; species Cyclura pinguis. The sequence continues at coordinate 263,448,515 of CM059601.1, read as the reverse complement.
CTTGACTTCCTTTTATCCCTGTGCTAAGTTAAAAATAGCAAAAGAAAGGCATACACTTTCATGTTATTTAAAATTGCTTCTCCTTCCTTTGCTTCTCAAAAGGCACAGGAAAGTTCCTTTGGGATAAACCAATATATGACTTGATACAGGCTTTTATGTCTAGTGACACCTTTTGATAGGTAATAGATATTATCTTTTATTTGGGTTGCTTATAACTCTGCATAGGTGTTTGGAAAAGATCTGTTGCCAAAGCTCGCTTGAAAGTAAGTAATTATAGATAATGAGTTATAATTAGTTCATTCTGAGCCTTCTGCAGGGCAGGTAAATGTGGGAGCATTGTGTGATCAAGGGTCATTGATGGGGAAAACCTGTCAATGATTTACCCCGCTATTGCACTGGTTGGCGATGGGAGAAGGACAGGACTGCGACGACATCTTGCAGAAGCATCATCATCATCCCACTCCTCTCCTGTCCCCATGCTGGGAAAGGAGTTTCCTAAGGAAAGGGTCAAAAAGTGGAACTGGTTGAAAAGCAGAACCCACTTTTTCATCACTTCTTCTCCCCTTGCCTTCTTCCTGTAGGAAAAATGAAGGTCTTCCCTCATGCTCCTTACAGGCAGAAGGCAAGAGGAGAAGAACTGACGAAAGATCAGACTCCACATGAAAAGAACGGTATGTTTCTGTCATTTACAACAGTCAAAAGAATGGAAGGTCAAAAAACAAGTTGTCGAAAAGCAGGGGAGGCCTTTCTATCTATATCGCAAAAGATTACAATTGTAACAATAGTATTCTACAATTGTAACTAAGGGTAACTTCATTATTTTTGCAGTGTTAACTGTGTGTAGCATGTGCCAACTGGACATCGCATACATGTTGGATCTCCTCAGTCTGCCTCTGATTCCATTATCAATGAAGAAAATCTGAGTGTTAGAGTTATCTACATATTTTTCTTGAATATATCACTCACTGCAGAAAATCACCATTCTCATAAGATGAAAATCTATTCTCAGCTTGAGGAATTTACTGTGTATATTTTGGGAGGTGCTCTGCATGCGGCATTATTTAATCAAGCCATTTTATCGTTCTGCTCACGTAGTCAGGTTATGCCGTACATCTGCACAGGTAGTCATAGGCCAAATTTTCTATCTATTGATGCATGAGATGCCTGTTGGAAGATAATGAGGATTCCACATATGTGTCCAAGCATAGAATTTGACCCAAACAAGTATGTACCAATTCCAAATGTCATAGTGAATGATATACAGAATTATATCTGAACTGCACTCCAAATGTATTATGAGAAACAGATGAAGGGCTGTTAACAAAATCTGATTCACATTATGGATTATTATGCTAAAACTTCTCTGCAATATAGGACAAAATAAAAACAAGCAACATATTTGGATGAAAGTGTATTTTTTAGTGCTGTGTTTTCTGTTCATTACTTAGCTTTGGCTTACCACTACAACCTGTCCCCAGACCTCAGCACACACCACACAGAGAAACCCCCTTAAATTCTGTAAGCCAAAAAATAAGAGAGGTAAGGTCATTATAATACACATGACTTCATTGTAATATGGGACTGAGGGACTCATTAATCTGCTGAGGGCTGCATTCCATTAGGTGTAATCAGTCAAAAGCCATATGCTGGCACGAGGTGAGGCCAAAATCAGTGGTGGGTGGGAACGAAGCCAGCAGTGGGTGGGACCATAGTCGAATGTCAGTGGACCAGACCACAGCATCTTCTCTTTCGCCCACTCACCCAATGAGAGAGGCAAATTCTCCATAAAATATCTGAAATTACCAATCACTCATAGAAGGCTTTGGAAATAAGACCAAGGATCACATGTGCCACCCCAGGGAAAAGGAAGATCATGTTGGGGGTCAGAGGGCCAATTTTGGCAGTTACTAATCTATATGGGCCACACTATATGCTGCTTCCATGGCTGTCCTTTTGCATGACTGGATGTGTTATTTCATTACTCCTTGGTGCTTTCACAATACACAATTATAGCATTATGATTCTATTTTATTAGTCATGGCTGCATCCTAGGGAATCCTGGGTTTATAGTTTGGTGAGGCACAAGAGCTCTCTGGCTGTTAATTTAAAATTTTAAATGCCCCTCTCTAAACTGCAAATCCAAGGATTCCATAGTGGAATCATTGTGCTATAATTAAGTATTGTGGAAGGGCCCTCTGTGACTTTCAGAATAATTTCTGGGCCTTTTCTCCTACTGTTTTGGGGTGGTCTCTTAACATCATCTTAAAGCTAAAACTGGGACAAGTAAAGAATTACAGGCAGTCCCCAAGCTGCACAATTCCCATCTCTGCCCTAGAGTCTCAGGTAGGCAACTCATGATAAATGAAAGCCATCCAGGGACAATATGTCAAATCTTAGAGAGCAGGGAACAGAAGAGATTTCAGTGTGTTTGTCAGCAAGTTTTAACTGCACTTGATAAAAGCTTAAAATTAAATACTCCCTGCTTCAAAGCCCAGTGCATACATCACATTAATGGTAGCCATGTCGGTACATATGAAAAAAAATTGTTGTGATTATTTTTGCATACATCATATTAATAGTAGCCCTGTTTTTAACATGTGTTATACCAATTTTGTTAGTAATGCTGCTTTTTAAGCAAAGAGATTTATGTCTTTTGCGTGCTTGTCTAGTAAACGGGGCCATGTTATTTTTCATAGGGGGAAAAGAAACAAAACAACCACTGATTGTATAGCAGTGATTGAATTAACCACAAAAATATGTGCTGCTTACACATTGTCCCTAATGACTCCCCTGCTTTCTACATCAATTATATTTCTTATACAGATTGGCCAGTTTTGGAGATTTTCTTTGCTTCTTCTTGGAAGGTTTTCAATGAATTTTACTCCAAAACACTAAATATATATATATATAGAGAGAGAGAGAGAGAGAGAGAGTCAGACTATCAGACACAAAAATCATTATCTATATCATTTCCATAATAACTCTTCTTCACCTGGTTTATCAGATTAATTAATCTTTGCCCACCGTCTGGCACCAGAGATTTACCCTTCAGCACTACACAAGACAAATGATTTTATAAAATAAAAATAAGTACTGCATAGCTAAAATTAGCAGTAAGCTTCTCAGCCTTTACTTTGACATAATGTTAGTTGTATGGTTATTGGAGCAAGGGAGCTGCGGCAAATTAATTAACTTCTGATATCGGGCTTACGTTCATACTTGTGCTTCATTTTGGAGGTGTATGGTTTTCTCTTTATTCCTCCACCTCCTTGTGTAATAAGCAGTATCCTGAGGAAGTTGACTTTGATTCTGATTAGAAAAGCACCTCCACTTTCAGCACCCGTTAAGCAGGTAGCTCCATAGTTGTATTATAATAAGAAAGACTGAGAGATACAATCATAGATATTTCCACAGACATCTGGGGATGCAATCTCTTACTCACTTGCCTGAGAATAAGTTTACAGAACTCAGAGGGTTTCGATCTCAGTTACAGGGCCAGTCTAAGATATTTTGCTGCCACAGGCAGAGGATAATATTCTGCTCTCTCACCATTGCAATAGTTGCCCCAGCTAGTGTAAGCAGAGGTTAGGAAATGGTGACTCAAAAACAAGAACAAAAAAACAGAAACAGGGCCTCTTGCACACCACCAACTATTTTCAACGCCAGCAGTATCTCTTCTAGCAAACCTATTCGCACACTACTGTGAATGAAAAACAGAGCCTGTGCAGAACCTGTATATTGTTTAAACGCTGTCAGAAATCAAGGAACTGTAGTAGTGGGAGTATTACCTGTGACACAGCCCAGATGATTTTCCTGGTCTCCCCTCCCATAGTGCATATGCTCTAGCAGGCCACTTCCCTTTGCCTTTGTTTCTCCTCTTCCTTTCTTCATGGCAAAATCTGGGAGGAGGTCGAAAAGCCCAGGAGTCTTGCCCTCACATCCATCTTACTGGTGATGAGAATAGTTCAATGTTTCAGCAGCATTAAGATAGTTAAGATGGCTCGTGACAAGCTGAGTGCAGTAGCAGAGCTTGGAGTGTGTGGATGGGAGACAGGAGGGGGCGTGGCTATGCCATGTTGGGGTGTGGCTACAGTGCATGGGGAGGAGCTACAACTGATGGGGCGAAGCTACGGTGCAAGGGAGAGGGCAAACAAGGAGCCTGGACACCCCCCAAAATTGCTGCCTGGGGCGAACCACCCCCATCATCCCCCATCCCTACACAACTGGCTGAGTAGCAAGAGAGGCAATAGTTGGGAAGCTGCTAGCACTGGCTTCCAACATCTGCTATCTGAACTAGTTCTCTCACTCTGAATAAGGGTAGGCCAGTCCTGCCAAATTGGCTGCATTTTCCCTATCTGAAATAGGAGGACAAATTGTCTTATTGCTGCACCAAGTAACAATCACACAGCAGTATATTTCAGGATAAAATGACTGTAATGCACTACATGTTGGGCTGCCTTTGAAAACTCTTTGTGAAGACTCTTTGGGAATGTGAAATACAGGAACCTGTCTACTGACTGGACCAGGCAATTTCATTCCTCCCCCTCTTCTGTCTTTTTTCCTGTCTGGGACACAAAAGCAGCTCACAAAGATTAAACAAGAAACAGCTTTAAAATTCATCTCACACAAAAATTTAAAATATAATTAAAAAATAAAATAAAAGCAATTAAAAGTAAGACCATTAAAAAGAAAACAAAAAATAAACAGTTCATCATCATCTGAAACAGCATTTGCCCTCAGAACAATTGGTTATCAAAGATCTGCTAACACATAGAGGTCTTTGCTTTCTGTGAAAGTGGAAAATGAAAATGAAAATGAAAATGAAAGCGCAAAATGAGGCTGGGAGCAGCAACTGAGAAGGCCCCTTCTTGTGTATCCAACAGATGTACCTGTGAGGGTGATGAGACACAGTGAAGGGCCTCTCCAGAAGATCACAAAACACAGGCACGTTCATACAGGAGAATACGGTCCTTCAGACAGCCTGCATGTGAACCATATAGGTGTTCTGGTTCCTGGTCTGTAGATAATTTCTTTACTTTGCAGGCTGACATAGCTTAGAGTCTGAAGGATTATCTGACACAAGCACATAGATAATCTTCAGGAACCTTCCTGCAGATGCCCCTATTACCAGCCAAGGGGAAGGTGGAAGCTCGGCTTTCTCAGTTGGGGTGCCCATTTATTGAATACTTTGTCAAGAGCAGTTCATCAAACCTAATGCCTGCTTGGCATCAAGGAAAAAGCTTTCTTATTTTCATATTATTTCCCTAGGCTTTTAAATTTTTTTAAAAAAATAATTATAAATAATGGTAGAATTGCATTTTATTTTGCTTTTATTTAATGATTTGTTGTTGTTGTTGTTATTTTTGTTGGTATTTTTAGTGGTGCATTTGGAAGCCAGCCTGGGGATATTTATACTTCAAAGGACTAAGTATGAAGCCACAACATACACAATGAAATACAACGGCAAGGTGTTTAAAAAAAAACACAGACATCCTGCGATGATTTAGTATACATATTATTCTGTAGCATAGGCAGATTAGTAGAGAGAGCTTTGAAATGGTATTCAAGAAGAACTAGACTACAAAGCTTATGTATATGCAGTGGCAACACTCCTTCCCATTCTATAGTCCTGCAATATATAGCACTGATTTCATTTCCTTGAAAATTTCAGCTGTTGTTTAAGAAAACAACTTTCTCACCCCATGGCAAAGCTATACCTGAGGCAGTGAGCAGACACTTTTTAGTGAACTATCAGAAGGCAGAGCAATATTGCTGAACTGTACCTACAGTGACCTATATAGTTTCTTGCCATTCCCTACAACTAGCAAAATCAGAATGAATTTTGTAATAGACATTTAAAAAAATAACAGAAGAATACATTGTCCAAATTATATGTCAAATAATTTAGCTTCCTTGGCAAAGAATGTAGAGTAAACATCTACAATCAAGAAAGTGTTGGTTGGTAACAGGTATATAGCTTTGGTTGGTTCCTGCACTCCTCAAAATGCCTTCACTATTTTTGTGGAGTACAAAAAATGCATTTTCTATCAAAGCACACCAGCAATACACTTGTGTGTTGATGACATTCTGATTTAGGTTACCATAGCCAAACAATCCAAATAGATCCTGAATCAAATCTCAGTCTCCCATGAACAAAATAATTCTGGAAACATACCATCCAAATCTGTCTCCTGAAGTTCTGCTTTTTATTTTTTAATCAGGTATGGACATTCTTTCAGCCTAAATAAACTGACATCTATTAAAATTCAGTCAAAGTAGCACAAAAGGCAAAGGAGATGGGGACAGCTGTGCGTCAACATATCCAGAAGATGCTTAGATCATATAGTGTCCCAGACAAACAATGGTTGTGGCATCCTCCCTGCATCTTTTCAACTTCTGAACACCTTCTTTTCCACTACATTTGTAGCCTGTTTCAAATCTTTAGTATACAATAACCTTGATTTTTTAAAAATCCCTATCTCTAAATAGGGATGAGTGAGAATTTTCTTCAGTTTTTTTTAAAATAAGAATTGCCTAAATATCATAGATTTCTTCCTGAATATGATAGAAAGAACTTGAGATTTAAAAAAAAATGTAGAAAAAAAGGGGAAACTGAGAGATTTGCTCATTCAGACAATGATTTGAGTGTGGAGGTCTTTAAAGTCTGTATTTAAATCCATGTATATTCAAACCTGTTTGTAATGTAGAGTTAGGCTCCTCACCTCCTTTTTGGTTTTAGTTTTTTGATAGGTTTCTCTTCTTTAATAGCTATATAGCAGGCAGGGGCGATACAGCCCCTTGTTAGGTTTGTCTGTTGCAGGTCATGGAAACCCAATTTCAGTTCGCTTTGATAAGAACCTATGAAAATTTCCCAAAATTTGTTGAAAACAGGAGAGAGAAAAAACTTGAGTGTTTTTTTTTTTTTAAGATGGTGAATGCAGGAGAAAGTAAAACTGACAGATTCACAATCAGGGTCTGTCAATAAGCATTCTTCTATTTTATATGAAGCATTTATATTATTTATTTCAGATATGCAACAGACAGCTAACAAGCATTCCTGGGGTCCGGAGCCACTGAATTTTGTGCTGTATGCAATCATCTGCTTCTCTAAAAGCCAAAATTATGTAACTAATATGCACATGTCTCTTGCAACCTGCATGTATCCACTATTTAATTCTGTATGTTCCTGCCCACCTCTACAAATAGCAAGATGCAAAGAGTATTTCAGACACACAGCAGAAGTGATGGATTTCCCTGGAGTTTAGAAGTTAGTCATTTTGGTACCTCCAAAGTACAGCACAAGAGTGAACTGAGTCCATGGAAACTCACTTATCTACTGGATGCGTCTTCAGATGAATGATTGTCATTATGAAAGGCATGGTTGGATGTAATCCAATAGCAAGCATGTAATCAGATATTTTCTGCTATGTACGCGTAGTGACAGCAGGCGTAAGGACATGGAAATGCAGGAAGGTGGTGCGAGTCAGTACAAAAAGGCAAAGAAATGAGATATACATTGCTACATAGATCTTCAGTGATATGATTATTAAACAATTTAAAAGTTATACTTTAATAAATGCTATATATATGCACATCATCTCAATCTCTTCAAAATTATTGACTCAAACACTAGAAGGAAGAATGGGGGAAACTTTTGCCTGCATGTTTTTCCTTATATTTCTGTAGGTAAAAAAACAAGAAACTGTTTATAAAAACAAAAGCCCTGAATTCATTGAAAAAACCTGGAGTATCCCTGGATGGCTCAGTCTTTCACAACCTCCTCCCTCATTAATAGGGCTCAACCCAAGAAACCTGTCCAAGGTTCGGAAACAATAAGGCAGTTATAAACACTCTGGGCAAGATACTGGATCAAGGAGACAGAACATAATTTCATGCTTACAGAGTTATGCAGCACTACTTCATTAGTGAAATTGACCTATTATTGAATAGTGAACTAATGATTACTGATTTAGTGTGTTATTTATTTATTAGGGCCTTTCTGCACTACACTACTATAGTGCTATTATTCCACTTTCAATATCCTATGGAATCCTGGGGTTTGCAGTTTAGGGAGAGGCCTTTAGAATTCTCAGCCAGAGAGCTCTTTGACCTCTCTAAACTACAGAATTCCATAGGATGTTGAAAGCAGAATAATAGCACTATAACAGTGTAGGGTGGAAAGGCCCTTAGAAAAATTAACCATTGAAATTCAAGAGGCATTTGATGAGGCAGGCTGGAGTTCAAAAAAGCTTATGCTAGAAATTTCTTTCTCTCAGTCTCAAAAATGGTCCAGAATACCTTATTGTTGAAATAAGACTTTTTTCTATGATACTGATTTGTCAGTCATTCTGTTTTCTGTGACAGACTAACCGAGCAACCCCTTGAGGGAATAATATGCATCAATTCTCTGTTCGTGGGTATTAACAGACATAATAAAAATTGGGAAGTGGTGCCACCATATTTTTGCCTTTCTAATGATGCATTCTCATTACAGCTCTAGATTTTGGGAGACCTGGATTTTGGTCCTTGGAATGTCTGCATACAATAAGAAGCAGAGAAACAGACACAGAAACAGGAAAAAAAAAGATCTCACTAGTGCAACACAAGAGCTAGGCAAATAAGAAAAAGAACAGCGGGGGAGAAAGAAAGAATCCTTGAGCCTAAACCAAATTCTTTTCTGTCTAAGAAGGAGAGGAGTTTCATGGGAAGGGGGCAGACAGAGGACGAACAATAAACATTAAAGTTGAGTGATGAAAATAGGAATACACAGCAGCTGCAGTAGAAAGTAGCATACTTACCAAATATTTCTACATACTGCCCCTAAAGGATGCACACAAATAGGCAAACAGAAGGCAAATAGACACTTTTTTTCTTCCATATTTGTAATCATGTCAGTTCTCTAGGACTTTCTCTCCCTCCTACCTCCTCCAAGCACTTTTATGATTTTGCTTCAGAGGCCATCTGTGTATGTAGCACACTTACACGCGCACGCACACACACACACACACACACAAATAAAATGTATCCTAGATATTTTCATAGCAAAGCACCTGCCCTTAGTGCATGGTGTTGATTGCACTCAAGAAGTCTGGCTGCAAGTTTGATCCAGTGTTAATCCTACTTAACAGCAGATTTCCTAAAGTCAATGGTAAAGATAGTCTGCGTATAGATTCAGTCACGGAGGGAAATGGCCAGGGGTCTGGCACTGGTGCCCCTGCAACACCCATCTGGGGGCCACCACCTGAGGCATCTGCCTGACTGTCCTTGCCTACAGAGCCTGGTCTTTACTGAACTGGACTGCTTCTCCTGCCACTGCAAATCTAAATCTTATCACTGGTACTTCTTTGTGTAGTTCCTACATCCTAACCTGCATGAATCTCCTGGGCACTATTCACATAAATATTGAAATCAAAATTTTGCACACACCTCTTCCCTCTGGGGATGAGTCGGAATAAATATACAGTGAGCCCTCCACATTTGCAGGTTTCACTTTTGCAGATTTGATTATTCACAGATTATTTGCTGTCACCTCTGCTCTTTCCCTATGCCATTTTTAATAGGGACTGCAAGCCTCATGAGATTGAGAAACTGTGAATGAAGCTTGTAAGTCTTTATTAAAAAATGGTGTGGGGCAGCAGTGGAGGTGGCAGTAAGCCCCACCAGCCACCCACTTCTGCCCTGTGAAGGAACCCTGATGCCTCAAAGGAATCCATGGTGGGTTGAATATCATGATCACACTTTTTGTGTGTGTTAAATATGGTTTGGGAGGGCCTAGAGTTATTCACGGTTTTTCTGCATTCACGGGGGTCCTGTGCCCCTAACCCCAGCGAATGTGGAGGGATGACTGTGTTAAGGTTGGAATCCTAAGCACCGACTTACCTGAAGGTAAGCCTCATAAAACCTGATGGGACCAAACCTTTAGCAAGCAAAGCTAGGATTGCAGTGTAAACTACTACCCTTTTAAGGCAGTCAACAATACATCTCCTGAGGCAAGTGCTCCTCTCTTTGACCACAGAGGCTTGGCCCTGAGGGGCATCTCTCATTTTAGAAACTAAGAATTGAGTTTTGGTGTGGCACCCTAGGAGCAGAGCTTGAATGTGGGGTGGGCGTGTTTGGTTGACTTGTCTGCGGACTGGGCAGAGACAGAGGGATTTTTAGATATAGGCCATTTCCGCACTAGGCTGTTATAGCGCTATGATTCCACTTTCAATATCCTATGGAATCCTGGGCCGTTTCTGCACTACACTGTTATAGTGCTATTATTCCACTTTCAATGTCCTGTGGAATTCTGGGGTTTGTAGTTTAGGAAGGGGCATTTAAAATTCTCAGCCAGAGAGTTCTTTGGCCTCAAGAAACTACAAACCCCAGAGGCCACAGGACGTTGAAAGTGGAACAATAGCACTATAACAGTGTAGTGCAGAAATGGCTCTGGGGTTTGCAGTTTAAGGAGGGGCCTTTCAGGATGTTGAAAGTGGAATCATAGCGAAAGCGGAAACGGCCATAGACTTGTCGCTTGGTTCAAACAGATTGGCAAGGATGGGTTTTCACTTTTGAAGGGAAGGTTAACGCTTGTTTGGCCGAGGCGACAATGGACTGGTCAGAGCAGGCATTACAAATAGTCCTTTTTTTTTTTCTTCCCGGGAGGATGTTAAGGCTTACATGGCCGTAGGAATTTTCTGAACGGGGAAAAGGCTGCCATTTTAATTAGGGTTTTATTTCTTTCCTCTTTGAACGCGAGGGAGCCTTTGCACGCTTCGGCTCCGGGCTGAGGGGAAGGCGCCGCGGAGGGAAGGCGGGAGGGCGCGCGCAGGCCCGGCGAGCATGCCCGGACGGGCGGCGGGCAGCCCTCCTCGGGCGGCGGGGAGAGAGGCGGGCGCCCCGCCGCCACCGCCGCCGCCGAGGCGACGGCGGGAAGCGGGGGCCAGTCAGAGGTGCTGCCTGCGTGACGTCACCGCCCGGGCTGGCTATAGGCTCTCGGAGGCGGCGGGTTCGGCTCGGCTCGCCTTCGTTCAGCGCTTTCCGCAGCCGCTGCGCGACCGCGGAGCAACCGTGGGGCTCCCGCTCTCGGCGCTTCCTTTCCCGCCCTCCTTACTTTTCCCAACGGCCGCAGGTAAGGAAAGGTGGCGAGGGAGGAACGGTGGGCTTTCCTTTGCGCCTTGCAGCAGCCCAAGCCCCGAAGGGAACGGGAGAAAGGTCCGCCCCTCCTTCGCCTGCGGGGCTTCGCCGGCGTTCTGGTCGGGCGAGGGTGGCGTTGGGGGTTGCCGGGGGAAAGCCTCCGGGAAGAACCGGCGCGAGTGCAAACTTTGCCAGGCTCTGGCGGCGGTAGTGGTGAGGGTGGTAGTGATAGGGGTGGCTGGGCAATAGCGACTACCAGGCTGCTGACTAATTTTCCAAAATGAGCTTGCCAGCCTAGTCTGTTTAAAATGTTTTAAGCGGTCTGCCAGCTTCGTTCTGTGCCTTCTTTTTATCTTTTCCCTCTCTGTCCCTTTTTCCTGGGCTGTGGTGTACATCTGGGGTTGTTGCGGTCTTCCGTTTCGAAGGCATCGCCTTGCATTTTAAAGTCTCTCCGGCTTCAGTAGATCCCCCTCTCCTTCCTTCAAGTGTTATCACCGTCGACGCGTGTTTGCATTTAGACTAGTTTCGAGGGAATGTTGTGGCTGCAAGGATTCATACTGAGGAGAGGGTGTAAAGGGGGAGATAATAGAAGGTAAGAAGGTTGTTTGGGGCTGTGTCTCGTTCTCCCTTTTTTTAAAGCCCTGGTAGAACACGCTCCTTCTTTTCTTTTTCAGGCTGGAGCGTCCTTTCTTCCAGTGAAAGGAGGAGAAGGAGGGAGTGTGAAGGCAAGGCATTTCCTAACCGAGGGTAACATCGGCAGCATCCCAGTCTTAGCATCTGCAGGGAGAGGAGGACGATCCTCGTCTTTACAGTAAGCCTCCTCAATGAGTGCCAAGCTCTCCAAGGAGTTGAGGCTCCCTCTGCCACCCTGTCTCTTGAATAGGACATCTGGCTCTTCAAATGCCAGCAGTACCTGCATCACACAAATGGGGCAACTCTTCCAGTCCTTCTCTTCCACTTTTGTTTTGATTGTTCTGGTCACCCTCATCTTCTGCCTGATTCTCCTCTCCCTCATTACTTTCCACGTCCACAAGAGAAAGATGAAGAAACGGAAAATGCAGAAGGCTCAGGAGGAATACGAACGTGACCACTGCAGCAGCAGCAACACGACCGGTGCTCGGGCGGGTGAGCCATACGAAATACCCCAAGGAAGAGAATTGTCCAGGCTGGGAAGAAGCACACGGGATTCTAGTGTCCAGTGTACTGCCCCAGAACCTCAGAATACGCATCCTGAAACATCCTGTTTGGACACAGAATCAGACACTCCAGGGCTTTTGCAAACAGTGGTATTGTCTTGATTTTATTCATTGATTTTTTTTTTTTTTTTTTGTGGGGACTTCACCAAAAGACAGTATTTGGTGCTTGTACATATTTGAGCCGTTGTTATTATTATAATCTTGAAGAAGAAGACAAAGAATATTATTACTATTATTACTAATGACGAAAGAACAAACCAGGGAACCAGAATCCAAACGCATGACAAATTGCACTGTGTTTTCCATTGACTTTTTGCAAGGGGAAAGGATGTGTCTTTATTTATTTATTCCTTTCAGAGAAGATGGGGGGTGGGGAGCGGCACAGTGCTGCCAAATATAAGAAAAATAACCTGCCCTGAAAGAAATGGTGCAAGCAGTACATTTGCGATGTACACCTATAAACAATCCAGAATATACAGAACAGCAAATCTGTATTTCCTGATCCTCTTTACTGGGAATTGTATTTAAGTGTCACGGTATTTAAAGGACTGTTTTTACATCAACTGACAAGAATGAGAAAAGGGAGGGAGAGCTGAAGGGGGTGGGGTGGGAATGTAACAGAAAGGGAGAGAGGACTTTTGTACGTGCATTTAGAGTTTTCTCTCAGTGGCATTGCAGGGTGGGATTGTCCTTTGCCTAGTTTTCAATGAACATAGAATAAGCTCACCTTTCTGTAAGAGTTATCCTGTCAATAATTGTTCTCTCTTCCTCTTTTTTTTTTAAACAAGACCACCACTATCATTTTTAGAGACTGTCTTTTTTCTTTCATTTTAAAATACCTGCTGCCCCTGCTTAATTGCAAAATAACCTCCCACCACCCAGTACCAATTCCCCTTCTTCTTCTTCTTTTTTTAAATGTTATTTCTCTTGCTTTCTCTCTCTCTGCAGTATTACATACCCTGTGCCCTGCAAAGCTGTGAATGCCAAACAGTTTAGCTATGCTTCTATATCTATATCTATAACTATAGGAGGGAATGGGGTTGTTAGTCCAAAGGAATGCTTTGGGTTGTATCTTTCTCTCTAGGCATTTTCAAGTGTAACCGCCTTTTTCTTATATTAAACCTGGAATAATATACCTTTTGTGGTGACCAAGACCAAGGTGATGTGCTGTAACTTATTTTATCATCAGATCTTTAAAAAAGTTGTTACAGTGTTGATACTGTAGGAAATCCTTTCCATAGCACATCTTATACACAATATATTCAGAAGGTTTGCCCTTAAAAAAAGGGAATTAGCATTGATATACTGTGGGGCACTCTTCTACTGTTCTGACTGGGATATATATTTAGCATCTCCTCGTCCTGTTACTATACTGTATGGTGACAGCATACTGCTTGTTCCCTCCTTCTTTCTCTTCTCTTGTGAATCCAAACCCAGAGGATATGTCTCAAAATGCCATCTATTAAAACAAAGTTAATTATTTCAGAGGCTGGTGTGGTTTTCTCAAGGAGAAATAACCACAAATTATTTCGGGAAACTGAGTGAGTGGCTGCATGTGCAGTCTGTAGTTAATATTAGCATCAAAGGCAACAATCCTGCTTGGTTTAACTACTTCTAAGTTCCACTGATTCCAGAGGGTGGGACTTGAATATGTGCTGACATACTATACTTGTTTAATTGGGATTATGTCCCATTGTACAAAGTGCCATTGGGACATACATCTGAGTACACATTCATAACACCATGATGTCAATTCCTGGTCATAAATTCCACTGAGCATACTGGGACTTATTTTTGCGTATCCATTCCTTGGAATGCACTGCACCTCTCTCCTAGCAGTTAATGGAACTGGAATGTTTTTAACTTTGCCCAGAACGTGGCTAGTTAAAACCAAACCAAGTAATTCTTCATCTGCTTCCATCAAAAGAAATGTTACTTATAGAAAATATTCATTTGGCTCAACAATTATTTAATATATAATCAACAATTATTTGCTGCATGCAGTGGCTTAAGCTAAGCTGTTGTCTAAAATTCCTAAAATTTCTTCTGGACAATATCCACCAAGATTGAATCTCTTATAGGTGTGTTAATTAATAGCAAATACAATCAAGGAAAATAAATGGAAGAGGACATCTCACAAAAATGCATTAAAAACTAAAAGCTGACTGCATGTAATAGTCTGACGATATTTAATTTATGTTCTTTTACACATCCTGTCCTCTTTCCCCTAGTGATGGTGGAAAGCATAATTCTTTTAAAATGAGCTCACTTAGGTGACTTGGCTATAGACTAAGGGAAATTGAAGGGAGGGCAATAGCAGCTGGGTAGCACAAATACCAAAACATTTATGTTGCCAGACCATCATGGCATCAAAATGTAAACATTTGGGCTCCTTATGTCTTTTCCTTTTCAAATTGTTGTTATACTGTTGGCTAATGAGATGAGAAATTTGCTGCTGAGCTAGAATCTAGGCTTCCAGTGCCTTTAAGCAAGGGTTCTATCACCAGGATATTGCTTCAGAAGCTCAGGATGGGGTTATCTTGCCAAATGTTCCTTAGTACTCACAGCATGTAGAGCCGGTGTGGTGTAGTGGTTTGAGCAGTGTATTGTGACTCTGGGAACCAGGATTCAAATCCCTGCTTGGCGATGGAAAACCACTGGGTAAGCTTAGGCAAGTCACACTCTCTCGGCCTCAGTAAGAGACAAAGGCAACATACTCCCTGAAAAAATCCTGCTAAAAAAACTGTTATGAGTTGTCATAAAACAGGAACAACTTGAATACACACAACAACAATAACTGACAATTATGTTTCAAATGATATAGTTATATAAAACTGGCACTTGGCTGCTTTCTTCATTAGATACCATCTTATTTATTTCTTGAAACTCATTTTTCTCCCTTTGTCCTCTAATGTATGACACCTCATTCTGATTCCCTGTGGAATACACCTTGCAGTCTGCAGTGGAACATCTTAGAAAGAAGTTTACCATTTCAGCAATACTAGACCATAATCCCATTGGAAGCAATTTGGTCACAACCAGCTCACACACCAGTGTTTTCAGTGGCACTTAAAGAAAAATCCCTGTACACAGAAAACCAGAAGTCAAGAAAGGTCTCAGTTTCACTTTCCTCGACATCTAGTTTTCTATTATTTAATTTATTTATTTTGGGGTAGAAATACATCTAACTATTTAAGTCCTCCCATGCAGAAAAAAGTGATACAAGGTTCAGCATATCAGAACTAGACCTATGCCACCACTAACTTTATTTTTACTGTTATTTTTGTCTATGAGTAGAGATAAAAGTCTGGTTTGTCCAAACCAGGGTTCCCTGGAACCCTAGAGTTAATTGAGAGGCCACTAGAAGTTCTGTGAGAGAGCATTTTAAAAAAAATAACCATTTTTGATCTATAGATGTATTACAGAGGGGTTCCTTGAGACCTGAAAATTATTTCAAGGGTTCCTCCAGGGTGACAAAGTTGAGAAAGGCTGGTCTGAACTATGAATTATGGGCACAGTTCAGCTACTGTTAAGCATATCCATTGATTTTAACTGAAGATAGCTAGGCTGTAATCCTATACTTATTCACCTGGGAATAAGACCAGCAGATTCAGAGGAACTTACATCTAAGTGGAAGTGTGTAGTCTTGCAATGTAAAGATGCAGTTAACTCCCCCTCATTGAAAGAAATAAGACTGATAAGTGTTTAACTTTGGATTGAACTCAGTATATGGTATCCATTAATTTTGTGCTTTTGTTGTTCTTATTCTAATATCTAAACAGAAAAAAAAAATCAGATCATTTTCTATGTTCATTTCAGACTGAGGATTTTGTCCTAGTGTCTGAAATCAATCACTTTATTTCCTCTTAGGCACTCAGCGCATGCAATAATTCCCCAGAGGTGCACTGCCTGTCAGAGCTGATTGAGATTATAAAATTGTGCCATTTGTGGGGAAGGGTAGAAAGGAGAACATGAAAAGCATTCTGCATTTTAAAAGGCAAATAATAATTAACAGTGCCTGCTTTGGCAAAAAGCATCTGTTTGTTAGCTTTGATTTTTTTAAAAATATCTCTCCATCCAAATGAGGCAGTCTGATTCGGTTTTCACACTTTGCAGGAATGGAGAAATATTCTTTTATTCAAAATTGAACAAACAGCAATGTAGAATGTATGAGAAATGTATATTCAGAAGACCAGGCGTTAAAAAATCCAAGGTATGAATTATTCTGTATGACTACAGTGAAGGTTAATTAGGATTTTCAGTTTTCAAAAATATAGGGCTTTCAGCTTACAAAGAAGAAAAACCCTAACTACTGACTCTGAAGGGTTTACTTGAACAGAATTGGGGAAAATGAGATAATGGGAAGAGGATATGTAGTTTTTTTTTCTAGGTTTCCTATGGAACAAAGCGCCATCTGAAGAGCAGCATGGATGTTTTTTCCAGAGGGACTTCAGGCACAGAGATTCTGTCAAAGCAATTGCCTCAAAAACCTAAGCTACAACTAAACCTCTCCACTTATCATTCAGTATTAATAAGGTGGATGATTCTTTCTCTCTGAATCAAGAGAGCAGGAGAATAGCTAACATTAACTGTTTGGGGAGTCTTAACAGTGCAGTTCCTACATCTTTATTCTGAAGTAAATTCTACTGTATTTAACTGGCCTTACTGCTCCAGAGACTAGGGCAAGGAGCAATGGATTCAAGCTGCAGGAAAGGAGATTCCACCTGAACCTCAGGAAGAACTTCCAGATGGTCAGAGCTGTCTGGCAGTGGAATATGCTACTTCAGAGTGTGGTGGAGTCTCCTTCTTTGGAGGTTTTTAAGCAGAGGCTGGATGGCTATCTGTTGAGAACGCTTTGATGTGTGTTCCTGCATGGCAGGAGGTTGGACTGGATGGCCCCTGTGGTCTCTTCCAACTCTATGATTCTATGATGTCCGTTCAGAAATATAGCAGAGGACTACAAACACATTTTACTTGAGAGAAATATCCATTAAATTCAATAGGGCTTACATTTGAGTGTTCATGCTGAGAATGGGGCTGTAACACTGGTAGCATGTGATAAGTTTAAAGACACCAAAGTTGCATCTTTAGAAGTCAGCTGGTGTGTGAACTCAGCAGGCCAAAAGAAGCCCTTTGGCAGTGTGATTACATTTTTGTGTGATGTTGGATATTTACTGGATAATAATACTGTTGAGATATTCTTGTACCAAATTGTTAGAACATTTTCAAAATGTTGAAAAGTGTTATATATGTGATTTTTTTTTTGTATATCCATATTTGCACCCATATACCCAGAATTCAAATTACAGAGAGGGAGGGGCAGGCCCCTTTACATTTCATGACAATTCTCTTTGCTGCTTGTAGTGCTCAAATTACGGAGTGAGCTTTTCATTCCATTTTCATCATCCATTTATTTGGAGTACAGGGTGTTTAACTCAATGGCCATGCATTTTGCTATGTCAACTGCTTGGCAACATTCCTTTTATTGGGGGTGGGGTAGTTCCAGGCAGGCAGTAAGAAAATCAAGAAATTATCAACAAGTCACAAGACATGGTTTTGTATTCAGGTTGGTGCAGCAATGAAGATCTGTTGTACCGGTAATTGTCTACTGTAGTACGATCAAGCTGCTAATCCCAGATTGCAGCTATTCTAGAAGCAGTAAGAAGCAAATTAATTCTGTTGTCTCAGAGAACTGATTGTACATATAGCCTGTATAAGCTAATGTATTCTTTTTTGATAGGGTGCATTCAGTTTAAAAGCTTACCATGCTGCATCAACAGAAGCAGACTTGTGTAGCTTCCCACCATGTGGTAAAGTGCAAAGTTGCCATCTTTGTGCATCTTTGAATTTCTAGTTGGCTGTGCAAGAGGGGATTAATGCTGGATTTGAACTGGGTGATTAGAAACCTAGATAAGAGTCTTTCACCCCATAGTCATATAAAATTTTAATGTTCAGTCATGTGTTCAGGAAAACAAGGTGATGGAATCCTGACAGATCAAACACAACAAATCAAACACACTATCATTTGCTACACTTTCATAACACCTCAGATCTCTTGCCTGGGGCATGATGTATTCCACCTTTATGTATTAGATTAAATATGTTGGAAGTTACTTGCAAACAAGTAGACCAAAAAAAAAAAATTCCTGCAAATAAAAACAACTGAGTTCTTGCAAATGGATCCCATGGTCCTCTACATGTTGCAGCCAGCATGAGCTGTGGTTGAAGTTCTGGAGTTGGAGGTCTGCAACATCTGGAGTACTACCACATTTCTATCCCTACTATAGTCCCCATCACACAGAAATTCTGATGGCAACTACTCTCTGCTCTGGTAGCTTCTGTTTGAGGAGTATTTTGTTTACTTGAGACAGTTTTAAAAATCCATGTGTTCCTATTTCTTGTAGCCTGAAGTAGTAGAATCCAGTCTTGCTTTAGTACTCATTCTGCTGCATGTATAATTCAGATCCAGGCAGCTATATTCCATAGCTATCCATTTTCTGAACCATCAGTTGACCTGAGTTCAGTTTCCAGCATAGCCCACTTGATACTGAACAAGGCACACTTTCCATTTCATCTCCTGTAGAATGAGAATAATGGTAACCTATCTCCCAGGGCAAAGAAAATGTGAAATCATTACAGACTATATTGTGTTTTGTATGTACTATTAGGAGCACATTTCCTGTATCAGAGTTCAGCAAGATATGGTATCTGAGGGTACAGTTCCAAGGCTCAACAGGTTAAAGAATGGTCGGAAGGTTTTTGGCTCTTCAGATGTATTGGAATTTAACTTCCAGAAGCTCCAGCCAGCATGACCAGTAGTAAGAGATTGTGGGAGTTGTTGTCTCTAAATTTCCTCAGCCCCCGCTTGAATGCTTACACTTCTACTGTAGCAGCTGACTTGAGCCTAATTCAGAAGATTTGAAAAGTGGAGATGGATTCTTCGTAGACGTGGCAGATTTGCTTGATTGTCTCTTTGGGCCAAATGTTTGCAAGGCCTCTTCCTCCCTTTGTAACCAATATATATACCTATTAATTTTGGATATCACATCACGAATCTGAGTGATCTTTTAGCCCACAAAAGCCAATGTGCCAGTGTGTATATCCATGATTAACGTGCACAAGCCTCTCTGTTGGTTTTGTAACAACACAGCTACCCCTCTGGAGTTCCTCTTTGAGGGTCACTGATCCACATTTGATTCAGCTTGTGGTTGAAGAATAATGATTTTATTTATCCAGAGGAATGCAATGGCTGCAGTACAAATGGAACTATGGAATTCATTATCATAGGTTGGGATCCATTAAGTCAGATGGCTTTTTGAATCAGGTAGGCATTTATTTATTTGTCCAATTCTTTTCTTATCCAAGGCACATGGGCTGGCCTTTATTGTTCCTCCTCTTGTATCCTTACAATATCTCTGCAAGGGATGTTAGCCAGAGAATGAGATAGAGAGGAAGGCAGTGCCAGTGAGGAAGGGAGACTGGCCCAATGCTGTTTTGAACCCAGGTTTCCATGAGATTATTCCAGCACTCTTACTACTCCTTCAGTGTGGAGGGACTAATAGAGTAGTGCTAAATCAGAACTTGGAAAACTCTCAGAATCCCCCAGTAAGCATGGCCAGTGGCCATGGTGGTTGGAGGATCTGGGGATTTGTGGTAGAAAAACACTACTTTTCTAAGGCCATTTCAGCACTACACTGTTAGTGCTATTATTCCACTTTGAACATCCTATGGAATCCTGGGGTTTGCGGTTTAGGGGGAAGCATTTAGAATTCTCAGCCAGAGAGCTCTTTGGCTTCAGTAAACTACAAACCTCAGGATTCCACAGGATGTTGAAAGTGGAATAATAGCACTATAACAGTGTAGTACGGAAATGGCCCAAGTCTTGTTCTAAATGTTATGATACCAATTACATGACTAACCTGTCTATTCTTTGTTTTGTCAAAGAGAATTTCCCCATCGGAACCAATATATATATGTCCTAAAAAAAAGAACTGTTTCAAGCAGCCCAACATGCCTTCCTCCAGTGTATTATAATAAGTGGTCCAAATAGGGAATTCCATTCTCACCATTTCCCCATTGTCTCTACTCTTCCGTTTGGACATTCAGTTTGGGATCAGTTAGTCCCAACTCACTGAAGCAGCTGTTGAATGGTGAGTCAACATACAGGTAAATTCAATTGATTCAATGACTCTAGTTGGGACTAACAATAAGATTTAGGCCTTAAATGTTTCATGTCCACCTCATTGAACTGGTTTTTGAGGGTGAAGAAGTGATTCCCTTTTGGCTTGTGGAACACAAGCATGTTGAAACAGCCTTCTTTTTTACTCAGTGACCCCATTTTGGCTTCATTTCTGTTGATGCCCGCCACCTGAATTTACATTAGAAAAGAATGATGACGCTTTAGTTCTGTGGGGCTCAGTACAAAGCAGTTACCTTCTTGCTAGGTACCAAATAGGAAAAAGATAGTAGAAACTCCTGTCTATCCTTAAACACTTCTCTTATTAAAGATGCTCACTCCATATCAGGACTTAAGCGCAATGACAGCACAGTGTGAAGAAGCACATTCTCCTACTGTCAACGAGGTCTCTATGGACTGAAATGGAAGGTGGAAGAGATTTGAAAGTTTGTAATGCTTGCTCAGTAGACTGAAAAATACATTCAGTTTTGGTTTGCCTTTAAAAAAAAAAGCCTGATGCTTTTTTTTTTCTTTCCATGAGGACTTGAAATACCACAACTGAGAATCTGCAGACATTCTAGCCAGAAATCTTTTAGAGAGCAGGGAAGAAAAAATAATGTAATAGCAATAGCAAATTCACACAACAGCAAACAGAAAAAGATGGACATTTTACCACTAGAATATGCTATGATTATTGATCTATACCTAAGAGACCAGGGTCAAAAACTATGGACAGTAAAACAGTTCTCCACCTCCGCATCTGCTCCCATAAGTTTCCAATGTTATCAATTTATTATTTAATTTCATTAAAAAAGTACTTAAGATCCCCCTTCCCCACCACTAAGGCCTCCAGTGTGGCAAATATCAATGCAGCAACAACCAAGTGCAGTAATATAGGGGTAGGAAGACCTTTGGTTTTGTTACTAGAACTGGAACCTGTTATAAAAGACAGATATTTAGCATCCGAGAATTCTCTTTCTGAGCCCAGGAGTTTGTTTCAAGTACCAGAACTGAACTTGAGCTCACACATTTAATGTGTGTATGTGTGTTGGGGTGTGTGTGGCTACAGTGTGCTTAAACTAGCAGTCAAACTATTATTTCCTGTATATTGTTACATTGTTAGGAATATTACAGTAAGTATCCACTCCATTCTCTTTTGTGAAAGGTAAGACATTGTTGTATAGACAAGAGACATGATTCCTATTATATGTACACCAATGCAGCATATTCTAAAAAGGTATGTTTTAATTTTACCATTTACAAATGTCTGGGGAATTACATTCATGTCATTTTATTGACATAACAGCCTGATCCTATGCATGTTTTCTTTGCAGTAAGCCCTAATGTCTGCAGAGGGTCTGTTCTTCTTTCAGTAGGAATGTATGTAGAATTGTAGCATCAGTCAACTAGAGATAACTCAGTTCTGTCAGTGTGCTCTGTTAACACTTCTCCATTCCCCCTGCACGTTCCAAAGGCATATTTGTGCGCATAGAATGGGATTGCTTCCGTATAGATGATGAAGCTGTGCTTTAACTCTGCTGGCCATGAACATTTACAATGATCAAATGACATGCTTTGTAGCTGATATGGAATTATATTGCTGCAACTGGACCATTTTTCTAAAAACCATATGTTGAAAAAGGAGGGGGGATCATTATAATCGACAATTTATAGCAGCTAGCACTGCAAATAACATCAGAACAGAGGAGGATCAGCCCTGGTGCTGAAGATGCAGCTCACAATTAAGATGGATGGGTGGAAAAGCTCAGAGGACCTCAAATTTCTCTATTCATCCTTCATGAATATGAACGAGAAAAAAACAGTCTGCCAGATTCAGTTGTAATTCAGTGATGCTCGACTGAACTCTGCAAAGCGGATACAACTTAGGATGTATTAAAACACCAGGCCCACAAATATATGTTGTGTTCATTAGAATGGGCTATTTATCTGATGTACCTTGCACTCCTTTTTTGTTATTCCAGTGAAGAGCTATACCATAATCTTCACAACTGTCCCTCTACCACAGCTGGTAAGTCCCACTGCATCTTATTTTTGGAACAGTGTGCGAAAGAGACAGAAATGGGAGAGAGGGAGGGGTTAGAGTGTAGGAAAGAAGATTTACTTTAAAAAGAAAAACCCAGAGTCTTTGATGGCTCTAGGGGAAAAGAAATAACAATGCTATGGTCCAGGGACACACCTGGGGTCCTAGGATTGAAGAGAAATATCCTTCTCTGGTGTTGGAATGATGAAATACAAATCTGGGATGAAGAAACACCCAGATTTCACCTCTGTTCGGTCCCTGACACTGCAGAGGTTTGTGGAATCATTCCCTCTTCAAGGATGGAACTAGTGATGTACAAATCAAATATGTTTCAGCAGACCAGGTACTCTCATCCACTCCATCATCCAGAAGGCATCTTTCCAGATCCCCTCCCCGCCCCACGCACACTTGCAGATTTCAGGCAGTATCTAATATGCAAAATAATATGTTTTATTTTAAATAGGGTATCCTAATACAAAACCACTTATACATATTTGTATATATAAAAGGGTTCTTCTTATCCCTTCTTTTTTTAAAAAAAAATTGCATTTCTATAATCATCATCCATCCATTTCAGAAGCAATGTAATATTTTTCCACAGGCATATGTATAAATGTTTCTGTAAATTCTTACGGCACATTCTTCCTGTCCAGCTATAGAGTCTGTTCAGACAAGGCAATCTGGCATTGTGAGGGTGCCACCAGTTCAGAACACGGAAAATATGGGGACAGATTTCTCCAGCATGTCTGCTTGGAACTATGATTGTGTAGAGGAGGAGAAAGATGCCTGTGGTGGGTTTGACAACTGGCAGGGAGGGAGCAGCTGCAGGGAACATTTATACCAACACTGGGGCTGATCTAAATCAGGGATCGCATACATGCGGGTCTCCAAAATGTTGGATTCCAGTACCCCTCAACCCTAAACAGCATAATTCAGGAATGGCACACCCCTCCAATGTTGGAATCCAGTACCCATCCACTCTAGGCAGCATAGCCAATGGTGGAGAATGGTGGGATTTGTAAGCCAGTGGTATTTGAAAGACCATACATTCCTTATTCCAGTCTAAAAGAATTCAATTGGTCACACAGCTTAATATTATATAACCAGATGGAAAGAGAGTGATCTGGGCACTTGTGTCTCAAAGACAGTGTACTGACAATCTGTTTCCACAGAAGAGGGTCCTTCTTTATATTTAGCTGACGGTACAGAAGCTAAGAGATGATTTTTCAGATGATGGTGCAATGGTTCAGTGAAACTGAGGTTCCCAAATGACATGAAGGGGTTGCATTTATTTCAGACTTGAAACTCAGGCCATTTCCGCACTAGACTGTAATAGTGCTATTATTCCACTTTCAACATCCTATCGAATCCTCAAAGGCCCCTCTCTAAACTGCAAACCCCAGAATTCCATAGGGTGTTGAAAGTGGAATAATAGCACTATAACAGTCTAGTGCGAAAATAGCTTCAGGGTGGGCCTGTTCACTTCTTAACCCAGGACCTCAGTATTTAGCCATTTACTTATGTTGGAATAATAGAGAGCAGAAATATAAAACAAAGATTACATTCCAATGTTTAGCTTATTTGAATCAAAATCTCTCCTCTCCCTATCATTAAGTAGACTACAGCAGGCTTCAAACACTTCAGAGTATTTCGTATACTAGTTCGGCTCACCCTTTGGCTTGGCAGTTTTAACAGTGAATCAAAACCCACAAGGAGCTACAATTTATAATGGTAAATTGGCTTAAATTTCTGAATTGGTAGCCCATATTCTGCATGGAGAAGTCCATTCTAGTTTGCATTGCCAACTATGCACAGATTTCTTATTCGCTGTCTCAAAATGCATAGCATGTTGCTGGATGCAACTATATAAGGGCTCAGTATTTTTATAATTGTGTAAATTAAAATTGGCCTCATTTCCATTTGCAAGTGTGTAGAGAGCATGATGTCTCTGGGGAACAAAACAACAACAACAACCCTTGACCATCTCTGACCCTGTGACATCCTAAAAGCACCCTATAAACCAGTAGCAGCTGGTAGCTCTCATGTCCATGGGCCCATGGAACAGCCCAAATCCAGTCCAGGTTTTAGTGTGAAATTTAGAGGACCTATCCCAGATGCTGAAGCTATTTGGGAAATAGAACTAGGATTCAGCACCTTAGATAGCTCCTTTAAAGTTTGCACTAAAACTCAGTGCAGATTTCTTGCCCTGCCAACATGGAAGTTACTAGTCACCATTGCTGTAAGCTTCTTGTTTTTCCTCCACTTCACAATCTGAAGCTAATAATAATTCTTCCTTTGCAGCACAAAATAAGGAAATACATAACGCGGGATAATGTAATACTAAAATAAGCATTAGTCCTTTTGAAATTCTTTCACTCTGCATATTTTACTTTAATTTAAGGAACGAAGTCAAGAGGCTTCTGCTCCACCCATTCATTTCTTCTGACTGGGGAGCTGGTTGGTTGGATTTTGCTGTCCCAGCAAAGAACCTTGCATGAACTGCTTCAAAGAAGGTGTTCAGTAAGAGGAATCTTGTTTAGTACCAACAGAATACCTGGCAAAAGCACTCCAGATTGCTAAAATGGCCAGGCTTAAATAAGGTCCACATTCAAAGTGAATAAAACTGGCTGTATTAAAAGCTGAAGGGAAAATGGACACATTTATATCTTACAGAGATACAAGGTTACATTTCATACATATGGAAAAGAATGCATTTTTAGAAACTGTCATCTTAAAAACCACAAACCCAGACCCCTCATTTTCTAAGGGGATGGCACATTTCTGAATGATATTCCAATTTATGTCATATCCTATTTAGTTGTAGACATATTCTATTTAACTTATATGTAGCTTATGAATATTTATTTAGTAATTTAATTATAGTGGAGCTGCAGAATGAATAGCAAAGAAGGCAATACTTCTAGCATGTGAGTGTATAAAGCACTAGTAAATAGCCATTACCTGATGAAGCTTCCAGACATTCAGCGAGTGTTAACACTATGTGTCTCTGCTTTACATAGTATAGACCTAAAGTGTAAAGGCAAAATAATTTGCTAAATAGACAGAGCAGATCAGTCGCAGTGGGACCACAGATGTCATTATTTACGCTTCTGTCCTTTCAGTCCTGATGCTTCTCAGCAGTTGGAAGCCCATCTGTAACCAGAGGTGATAGACTAAAATGCCACAGTTCTCCAGTTGCCTCTGGAAAATCCTAGTGAGAATATAGTATAAAACATGTACCTTGAATTTTCTTTGTATTCCTGTCTAGGAAATCCTTTTTGAAGCACTAGTATAGAGAACTGGAACTGTCCACGGTGCTGAAACATAAATGTTATTTAGCTCAGCACTGATTTTATTAGTATTTCCGCTCATGCATGGACAATACTTTGTGAACTAAAGATTTTGTGCCAACATCAGGATTTCAATCTAAAGTTATATCTGGATATAAGATGTTATTTCTTTTCCTTCCCAATTCAGTGTTCTTCATATTTTTCTTCATGTTCCAACTGATAAATACTTGCTTTCACACAGCAGTTTTTGCACCAGGTTTCTTTGGGAAGGAAAAAGCCACCATGATTGGCACTCATATGAATTGACATGTCAGAGTCCATCCACTCTGTATATGCCTAGTGCTGATAGACATACAAAAGTATCGGTTTGTAGAAGTGGCTTCTACTGCACATTTTTCCTTTAGTAGATCAAGCAGTTGGCTAAATATGTAAGGATGCAACATTATAGATAGAGACAGTTGTGAAATTTGCTCAATTTCTTTTAATGTGAGCATACCAAGTTTGCACTTTTTATATGTAGTCATGAGCTGGAATGCTGCTGTCAATACATTTCCAAAGTTTGCAGTGTAGTTTGCAAAAAAGAAAACATACCTACAGAAGGACTTTTTTTTAAGGAAAAAAAAGTAGGACAAAAATGTGTGTATTTGAAAAGACTGAAGGCTTTTGGATCAGAAGGTGGAATTCCCAAAAGGAAATCAGTCTTCTGAACCTGCATCAGCATGAAAAACAAAAAATGAGGCACATGAACTTTTAGATTAGGAGACCAAGAAGAAAGGGATCCAGACAGCCACATGAAAGTGCTCCTTTGTGGTCAAGGAAGATTTTATTACACATGATCAAGTTACTTGAAGATTATGAGTAACAAAACAGTGGGGGAGAAATCTGCATAGTCACATAATAATTCACATCCACTGCAAAAGAGCACAGAGGGCATTTTTGCAAAGCTGAAAGTGTGTGGAGAGAGATGATGGCAGCAACAACAAGAACAACTTCAAAACCACACATAAAGGCAATCTTTGGAACCTTGAAGCATGGCATAAGCAACCCTCTGTATGTCTCTATGAATGAGAAGCATATGACTGAGAAGCAACACCACACAAAGATACTGGCATTCTGTGGTGAATCCCATGACTTCCAGCACAATCTTCTACATATCTACCCAGAAGTAACTTCTGCTGAGTTCACTTCACTCCCAGTGAACTGGACATTGGAATGAAGTTTAATTATCCATGGTAAAAAAGGGCTTCTTTTGTCTGTCTTGAATCTGATGGAAATCCATTTCATTGGTCACCTCACCCTTTAAATAGAAAAGTAATAAAAGCAATAAAAAAAACCAATCTGCAAAGACAAAAAAAACCCTTTTCATACCAGTTGAGATCTGGTATCAATACAGTAGTTCCTGAGACCCCGGCAGAATCAACTACTGATATCTACTCCAACTCTTTTAACCAGTGCTCAATCTCACGTTGGGAGCCATCACATAATTTTTCTCATTGCTCCAAGCTATGATACATTGAGAGTATTGTGAATAAATTAAAATGGAAGTGGTGGAACACCATTGCCACCACTAGCAGAGAAACCTATGGTTCATAGGAGAGTTGCCTGAAATAGCCATCACACCAACTTGGAAACATAATTTGGACAAAATCTCTCAAAATGGTCCTCCATCATTCCTTATTTTTATCATGTTCCCCCTTTTAACACCCTCCCCTACATTATTAATTTAGAAGCAGAAACTCTTTAGTTATTCCTTATAGGAATGGCACCTCAGCCTTTGCCCACTTTAGCCTTCCTTCTCTGCACCTTTCCACCTTTGTTGTATCCTTTTTGAGGGTATTATTTCAAAGACGGATTCAGAATAATACTCCCTGGAAGAACACATCCACCTCACTAAACACACACACCATTGCATATCCAGATATTTATTTACTTACTCTCAATTTCCAGATTTCAGTTGCTAAAGACAGAAACAGCAATGGATTTGTGAATGACTGTGACTTTGAACCCGGTAATACTTACAGGATTGATATACACCTTTTGTTCATCTGGAAAGGACGTGAAGAACCCAGTATGTAATGTGCTCTTTACCGTTTCTGTTGCCAGTAAAGACACCGACAGATTATTCTGTCACCCAGGGATGATTTTTATCCATGTGAAATGACCTTTAAAGTTATTTCCAGCAGAGCAAAACAAAACAGAAAAGAAAAGAAAAAAAGAAAAGAAATCCCAAATGCCGTCAGAGTTAGAATCTTTAACAAGCATTATCCACATGTTACAAATAAATGGAAAAGCATAAAAATGTATAATGAAACGTAAAGGCTTTGCAGGAATGTGTGTGCCTTCAAGTCGCCTGTTGACTTATGGTGACCCCATGAATTTCACAGGGTTTTCTTAGCCAAGGAATAATCCGAGGTGGTTTTCCCAGTTCCTTCCTCTGAAATATAGCCTACAGCAACCTGGGAACAGACAAGCACAAAACTGGCTTCAAATTAAGGATGCCCAAAAACTTGAGGGAAACTTGAACAACATGTGGATTTAGTCAGTAATACAGAATGATGATGATGATGATGACGATGATGATGATCATTGTCATCATCATCATCATCATCATCTTTATTTCTACTCAGGAGTCAAAGAAAGAACACAAGTGGCCCTACCATACCCGGGTGAAAAAAAGAGCAGAGGAAACCCTTCCACAGGCAGAGTGAAGAGGCTTCCTCAGGCTGCAGATTTTGAGACAGAATCATAAAGCAACATATTTTGAATTTAGATTACAGTCCTATACATCTCTCTTCAAAAGTCAGTTCCACAGAACTCAATAGGGCTTAGGAGACTTATTAATATCAGGTTCTCTTGGGAGGTCTGTGTTTCATGGAGTCATCATAAGTGGACATCAACTTGATGGCAAATAACAGCTACAACAACAAAATGAATACAAAACTGTACTGTTTATCATTGTAATTTATCTCCTTCCACTATGGGTGCTCTTGGATGTTTTGGGCTGTTGCTAAGGTGGAGTTTCCGAGAAACCTGGGGAAGACCCAAATGAAAAAGAGACAAAGATGCTAAGATCTCCAGGTGGTGTTTTGTGGATTTTGTGAACAGTAACACTGTCACTATTATTTCATTCATAGCCTGCTTTCTTTTAAACAAAAAGACTAAATATGGCTGAAATAAAACAGCAAGACAAAAGAAGCTCAATCCAATCAAATTGAAGAACAAATTGAACAATACCTTCTCAGTCTTGCTTATGAAGGGCAACTCACCTTGCTTAGGCCGCACTTATTATTTTGCCTGACTGAGAATCCAATATCCTTCCCACTTCCTTTCTTTTCACTATTCTGCATTGCCAGAAGCCTGGCAATCTATGTACTTGGCTCCACGCTAGCCAATTCTACGTTGCTGACCTAAGGTAAGTTGGTTCTAATTTTGGAACCTGTTATCCTTTACAGGAAAAATAATAAATTTGTGGAAATGGAAATCCCACCAAGATACTAGGGTTCTGCTTCAGATTCTCCTCCTTACACCCCCAATTCTCTTATGAAAAGCGCATGGAGTTGACAAGCACCTTAACCAGAGCACTTTGGAGATAATGAAAGCCCTGCCATTGGCTTTAATGAGGCTTGGATGAGGCCCAGGTGCTTACCAAGCACATTGCAAAGCCTTGGCAGCCTGCCTGTCATGCTTTTGACTGTTCATTTGAGTGTATCAACTTAATACATTTATTGCCTTTATATTCAAAGTGTCTTTTCCTAAGAACACTTTAAGGGCATAGAATCAATCATGTCAATGTTGTACATTTATCATGGATACACAGCTGCCATTTTGTCACAGCTGCATTCAAACTATCCCCCCCCCCCAATTGTGCACAGCTTAATTGATGAAAGGAAAATGCAATTGGAGGGGCCTAAAAAGAAAAACAAATATCATAACCAAAAGTATATTCCGAAGAATATAGTTGAGGTCTTACCTCATGAGTGTGTAGTATAAATCTCCACTCACACAGTCACATGGTCCAAAATACCTCAATACCACTTTTAGGTCAGAGTCTGGTGACCTCAAGGATTGCACTTCTACAGTGCTCTGAACATTGGGCTACCTTTGTACCAAGTTTGAAAACTCTAGCTGGTCCAATAAGGAGTGAACATATCACACCAATATTAAAATCACTCCACTGGCTGCCAATTAGTTTATAGGCAAAGTACAAAGTGTTGGTTATTACTTTTAAAGCCCTATATGTTTTGGGTCCAAGTTACCTGCAGGATTGCCTCCCCCCATACAACCCATCCCATACACTCAGATCCTCTAGGGGCCATTTATTTAAAGCACCAGGACTAGACTGGCAACGGTCACCCAGAGGACCTTCTCATTAGCTGTCCCTAGACTGTGGAATGACCTGCTGGAAGAGATTTGACAGCAAAATATGCTGTCTGAATTCAAAAAGGTGCTAAAGACCTCTCTCTTCTGGCAGGCCTACCCAGTCAATTTTTAACTATGAATTTTAAATTGATGTATTTTAAATAGTTTTATGTGTTTTAGTCTTAGTTGTATTTAGTTTTTAGTTTTTATTTGTATTTTAATCTATGATGTACCCTGCCTTGAGTCCTAGGGAAAGGCAGGTAAGAAATAAAAATTTACCATCATCATCATTACATACATGTAACCAATAAGTTATGTGGTGGTTGTGCAACACCGCTCTTCTGCTGATTACCAACATTTTGCAATTGTTTGTGTATCTGCCAACGTGCTTCCTAACTGTCCCATTATGCTACAGGGAAGGCATAGTGGCTATTTCTGCACTCCCAGTGAATAAAGTGGTACATTGAGCACCGCACTGCATGTGCAACTGTGTGGCTGGAATCTGGTTGATGCTTATCGTGCTACTCAGTTGTTTTGGGTTACTCTGCTTGAAAACCACTTCCCTTAAAGATATTAGATATAAGATTCAGTATGACCCCGAAAGTATATTTGTTATCAATGTTGGAAAAAGATCTAGAAAAAAAAGTGGGTAGACAACTATTTTATATGACAGCTGCGGCAAGAATGGTTCTAGCGTATAGATGGAAAGGAAATAGAATGCCTTCAATAGAAGAATGGGAAATGAAATTATTTGATGTAATCCACATGGATAAACTAACATGTATCTTGAGTGGGGAAAGTAAAGAGAAATATATAAAACAATGGGAAAAAACATTACAATACTTTAGGAATTCATGGTATGACAATGACATGGTTAAGATAGAATTTTGAAAAGAATTAGGATGAAGAGATACAGAAGAATTGGTAAGACCAAGAATGGTAACTATAAAATAAATCAATCTCTAAGGCCGAAGTCTAAAGTATGTTGGAATAACAATAAAGAAAGAGCAAGGGAAAGCATTGTATGTATTAGGATGTGAAAGAGATAGTTTTGTCTTTGTATAAGTCATGATGATTTTTGTTAAGTGTTTGTACGTTACATTTTGTCTTTTTTTTATTTAATTTTTGTATTAGTATAAGGTTTTGTGTTGTAGTTGTTATTTTAAGAAAATAAAGTTTTTTTTATAATAAAAAAAAAGAAAAAAAAGAAAACCACTTCTCTTGTACCCAGAAAGGCAGGGGAATGGCAACACACTTTTTTCCCCACCATCACTGCATTAGTTCTCAGGTTTGCTTTCTCACACTTGAAATAGAATAATACCATTAATACCACCGTTTGCTTGGCCTCCTGCTCCATGACTGGTGTCATGGTAAGCTGCAATTGTGCAAAGACAAGGCAGTAATTGTGCAATGATGCAACAATATAATTATGTAAAAATGCTATTATGGACCCCCACATATACTCCACACCTGGATCAGGAAGATGAACTTGCATTAAGCCACTTCCATTATTTATTTTCTATGTTTTTCCCCCCCTAACCCAAACTTGGTGGGTTCTGCTTTTGTATATTACTCTTTGAACTTTTGGATAGTCATTCTTTATTTACTCTTGAAACTTTCCCCAAACCCCTAATTTATCTCAGCAGTAATCCTTAATAGGATTACATTGAAACTGTCATTGCACTGCTGCTTCTTATTTTTTTTACTTTTTTTAAAATTAAAATACTATAAAAAGCATGCTAGAGGACAGAGAAGAAATGTACAGCAGTTCTTTTGGGAACTCTTGGGAATCTTGATGTCTTCGTAATCTAACCACCAGAAATAGTCTGGGGTCTCCTTTGTGGAGATCCCCAGGAAATTCCTAAGGGGGGAGCAATGAAGCCACAACCATACCACATCCACCTTTCCTTCCTTCAACACTCGCTATGAATCAGAATTCAGTGTGTTTTGACTTAGGCCATTTCTACACTATACTGTTATAGTGCTATTATTCCACCTTCAACATCCTATGGAATCCTGGGTTTTGCTGTTTGGGGAGGGGCCTCAGGCCCCTCACCAAACTGCAAACCCCAGGATTCCATAGGATGTTGAAAGTGGAATAATAGCACTGTAACAGTTTGGTGCAGAAATGGCCTTAGTTCCTGAAGGCCTTAAAGATGAATCTGTCTATTTTGTTGTTGTTTTACCTGTTCATTCAAGATTAGATCTGTCTATGTTTGATTTTTATGAAAAGAACAAGAATAATTGGTATTATTAATCTGTTGGAGTGCCCATTGGTTTCCTGGGCCAAAATTAGGCTGCATCTATTGTTCTTCATACAACCACGTGTAAAATGTTTGCTCGTTTTTCTCTCCTTGGTTCACAGCTTATTTAGAAGACGCACTTGGCCATAAGCCAATGTATTCAGTCTGTACGTACAGTGTGGCTTCCCCATTATCATCCACAAGAATGGGAAAGAGGAGGGAGGAAATGTCTAAATACAAAGCTAAAGCTCAACAATGGTTCATCAAAGGCCCAGTGCACGCTAATACTACTTGGCAATACTCACTTCTCCTCCAAGCTGAGAGCAGTTTATTTATGGATTCAGCCATATTTACTGTCTTGCCAAAGAAGGACCAAGACGGTGAATAAGTAAAGTATTGTTATTCTTACTAATTACCAGCAAGCCAGCTCTCATACTCTGTTATTCACAGCAACACAGCAACACTAAGATTTTGCAGACTCACTCATGGCCACAGCTTCCTAGATTTAGTCTATCCATCTGTTATGAAGTCTTTGCTTTTCCTACCACCCTCCACTGTACCAAACATTAATGTCTCTTCTAACAATTCATGTCATCTCTTGATATATTCCACTTTCAACATCCTATAGAATCTCAGGGTTTGCAGTTTAGGGAGAGGCATTTAAAATTCTCAATCAGAGAGCTCTTTGGCCTCAGTAAACTACAAGCCCCAGAATTCCACAGGATGTTGAAAGTGGAATAATAGCACTATAACGGTGTAGTGAGGAAAGGCCCTAAGTCTCAGTTTAGTAATTCTGGCTTTTAAGGAGAGTTCAGGCTTCATTTGCTCTTGGACACTTTATTTGTCTTTTTGGCAGTCCAAGGAATCCACAGAACTCCCTTCCAGCACCATATTTCAAATAAGTTGATTCTCCTTCTATCACCTTTCTTCACTGTCCTGCTTCCCCGCCATATGTACATAATGGAAATACTATGGCACAAATGATCCTCAGTTTGGCATTCAATGATATATCTTTACACTTTAAGATCTTACCTAGTTCCTTAATAGTTGCCCTTCCAAGTCCTAGTCTTCTGATTTAGGTTGTACATCAGGACAATCAAATGTTGCAACACACCCATTTCTTTTAGAGCGGGGTGTCAAACTCAATTTCATCTTGGGCCACATCAGCATTATGGTTGCCCTCAAAGGGCTGGTTTCTGCCCCCCAGACCCTGTCTGTGCCTCTTTCTGCTCCCCACTTTCCTGTGGTTCTTTCTGCCCCCTTGCCCCTCTCTGTACCTGGTGAGCCTGATCCCCACATTGCAGGCCCCCAGCTGCTGGTATTCTGAAGAGAGGCCCAGCAGCCAGCACTCTCAATCTATTCTACTTCTGACTGCTCCTCTGTTCAACTTTGGCGAGCTGCGCGGAGCATTGCCGTGGTTACCTGCAGCAACACTCTGATGGTGAGACTTGGATAAAGGAGCAGTCAGAAATAGAAGCAGGTTGTGGGTGCCGAATGCTGGGCCCCTCTTCAGAATACTGGCAGCCAGGGCCCTGCAGTGTGGGGATCAGACTCGCCAGGTGGGGGGAGTACTGCAGCTGTAGGAGAGGTGCAAGGGCCACATGAAATGACCTGGCAGGCCTGATTTGGCTCACAGGCCTTGTGTTTGACACGTGTGTTTTAGAGCAATCCATAGTTAGTCATGATCTACACAGTCAAAGGCTATAAATCTATAACCTATAAAGCATAGGCTGATTTTCTTCTGAAATTTTTTGTTGTACTCCATTATTCAATGTATGTTTGAAATATGATCTCTAGTGCCTTTTCCTTTTCTGAACCAGCTTGAATATTGCACATTTCTTACCCCATAAATAGTAAAACTCTTCATTGTGAAACTTTGAGCATAACTTTTCTTACATTGGAGACAAATGCAATGGTCCAATAACCAACAGGAAGGTAAATATTATTAATGAATAAAGTCATATAAACTTACAATTTAAAGTAGAGAAACATTAGAATTTATGGACTTAATTTAAGAAAGGCCAGGGGGGGAATCATATCAATAAAAACATGATTGCATGCATATGGAGTGCCCCAGTGTTCTGTCCTAGGGCTATTACTATTCAAAAATTTTATCAGTGAGGGAATCCTTATTAAGTTTGCAAATGACACAAAACTGGGAGGGATGGCTGTCACATTGGAAGACAGGAACAGAATTCAAAAAGACCTAGATAAACTAGAAAACTGGGCTGAAATTAAATGAAATTCAACAGAGACAAATGCAAAAGTCTGAATTTAAGCCACAAAAACTAAATGTGCAGATATAGGATGGGGGATACATGGCTCTGCAGTACTACATGTGAAAAAGACCTTGAGATTGTTGTTGATCGTAAGTTGAACATGAGCTAGCCATGTGATACTGCAGCAAAGAAGGTGAATGCTATTTTAGGCGGCATTAATGGAAGCATAGTTTCCATGATGAGCGAAGTAAAAGTCCAACTATATTCTGTATGGGCCAGGCCTTATCTGGAGGACTGCATTCAGTTCTGGGTGCCTCATTTTAATGAGGGTATGGACAAGTTGGAGCAAGTTCAGAGAAGGACAGCAAAGATGATAAGAGGTATGGAAAACAAAACATATGAGGTAAAGTTGATGGAACTGGGTATGTTCATGTTAGAGAAGAGAAGACTGAGGGATAATATGATTGCACTCTTCAAATACTTTAAGGGCTGTCACAGAGAGGAGGGGGAAAGCCTGATCTCTGCTGCTGCAGAGGGTGGGAACAGATCTAATGGTTTTAAGTATCAGGAGAGTAGATTTTGACTGAACATTAGAAGAAACCTTGTGGGATTTGTAGTTTGATGAGGCACTGAAGCACTCTGGCTGAGAATTCTAAATTGTAGTTGTCATGTGCCTTCAGGTTATTTCTGACCTATGGAGACCCTGAGGCAAACCTATCATGGGGTTTTCTGGGGCTGAGAGTATGTGATGCACCCAAGGTCACCCAGTGGGTTTCCACGGCTAAGCAAGGAATTGAATCTTGGTCTCCAGCTTGGCCTCAAACCACTATACTACACTGGTTCTAAATGTCCCTTCCTAAATGGCAAATCCCAGGATTCCATAGGATGTTGCCATGGTAGTTGAACAGCAATATAGTGCTACAATTGTGTCATGTGAATGGGCACCTGGAAAGAGCAAGACTCCTCCCTCTCTAATCTTTCCAAGAACAGCAATGCAGACTTCCTCTTGAGTTGAGGGCAAAACACTCAGTTGTAGCTCCTCTAAAGTCCATTTTCAGGCGGTACCAAAGAACAGGTGGCTCACAGGAAGACGGAGAGGAAAATCAGGACTCTTTAAGACCAGCTGATAATCTAAGAGGCTTTCCGCACTACTCTGTGATGCTGCTATTGTCTCACTTTCAATACCCCGTGGGATTTTGAGGTTTGTAGTTTACTGAGGCCAAAGAGCTCTCTGGCTGAGAATTCTAAATGCCCCTCCTTAAATTGCAAACTCCAGGATTCTATAGGATGTTGAAAGTGGAATAATAGCACTATGGCCATTTCTGCACGCAGCGAGGGAATCGCTCCCTGCCGCCATTCACCAGATCTTCTGTCGGTCCAGTCCAGTCTGGGGTGAGGAGGAGCAGTGCGTGGTCGTGGATCCGCACTGCTCCGGTGTCCAAAATGGCGGCTTCCGGTTGGTCATGGGTCTTGACCAACTGCTGAAGCTCGCCAGCCTAAAGCCCGCCCTCCGCAGATCGCAGGCTCGCATTAGTGCGACCCTGCAAATCTGCTTTAGAGAGCAGGCACACAATGGCACGCGCCGGCATTTTGAAAGACCTGAAAAATCAGGTCTTTCGAAAACACGATGGAGGACCACTTGGGGTCGTTCCGGAGCGGACTGAGGTGCAGATCTACGGTAAGTAGTCCGGACCCAGTCCGCTCCACGGTGCAGACGTCCTCCGTGGAGGATGCACTGCACCGTTTTACTTACCCCGTGTGGAAATGGCCTATCACAGTGTAGTGCGGAAAGGCCCTAAGAATGGTGAGGACTAGCCATGGCCGTCCTTGCTGATCTGTGGTTATGGTGAAGGACAAGCCCTCCAACATTTCACAGATGAAAACAGGGGCACATGGAGCCAACCAACATTAGTGTGTGGTCAAGATGGCAAAAATTATCAATGAGGAAGAACACACATATTAGAAGAGGCTGCAGCAGTTCGCTTTCACCAGAGCCTGCTGGAAAAGGCAAGATACTGCCCCTCCTCTTCTCTCTTGCTGTTGAGTTAATTGAGTGCAGTCTGCATTTTCACTTTGAACTCAGTTTGCATCAACTGCGATAAGCTGAGAACAGAGGGGGAAGGTGAGAGGAAGAAAGAAACTGGACGTTTTAAAAGCATCTGAGAAAGTGGGATGACAGAGGATTAATTTGGACTGTCCTCATTAAATCAGAACAGCTGGTATAAAAGCAACAACAAAGCTGTAGTAAAACAGTGAAAAGCAACAGACACCAGTGCAAACAACATTTTCAAAAAAATAGCGGCTGTGCCACATGCTTGTTCACTAGGTGCTTTCCAGGTCTGCTTTGGATTGTGGATATTCACTCCTCTGTTCCTCTGTTCTCTAGCTGCAGAGCAGATGGAGGGAGCCTTGAATAAACTGGGGAATGCTATCCGCATCCCCCCCCCCACTCCTATGATATACCGGAGATGGATTTACCCTCCTTACATAGTTGTGTGTGAGGAAGGACTCCAAGATGCTGCTTCACCATGCAGTCTCATATGGGGACACAGGGCAGAACTAGGCTACTTAGCACAGCCTACCCAATTTACAGCCCCTTTCCACTTGAGTGGCTATCCTCCAGCCACACACAGTTATAGCACAGGCATTGCCAATCATCCATTGGTGGCTCAGTAAGGGTTTTATTTTAGGCCTTTTCCGCACTTTGTATTTGCAACGGGGCAGAGCGTCCTCCAGCGAGGATGTTTGCACTTAGGGGCGGACTGGGTCCGGACTACTTTCTGTAGTTCCGGACTTCAGCCCGCTCCGGAACGACCAGAAGTGGTCGCTTGCCATGCTATTGAAAGACCGCTTAAAACAGGTCTTTCAACAGCGTGGTGCGCCCCACTCCGTGGCTGCGCTCCAGTGTAGATTTGCAGGCTCGCACCAGCGCGAGCCTGCAGATCTTCCGGGGTAGGCTTTAGGTTGGCGAGCTTCACCGGTTGGTGGAGAGCCTCCACCAACCGGAAGCCGCCATTTTCGTCCCCGAAGCAGTGTGTAGTGCGGCCACGCACTGCTCCGAGGGAGGATCCTCCGAGGGAGCACGCCAGTCCGGTAAGTAACAGAACAGGGCGTTTTCTTCGCCAAGTGCAAAAAAGCCCTTAGTGTGTTCTGAGTGACTATGAACACATTTTTAAATCCACTCCATGCAATAGCAAAGAATCAATTGGTATCTCTCTTATTTTTTAACTTGGGCGCTTTTTTGCTTTTTATCACAGTTGATGGCAGGGAGGCACTCAGGTGGATCAGAGATTCTTCCCTAATGAACATCTTGAAACACTGACTGGTGAAGGCATCCGGCCCACAGCCTCTTCCTGCCACCAAGCTGTGGAAAGTGTAAGGCAGAGCAACCCTTGTCCAATGTGGGCTCTCCCTCTGTGAGCATGGATCAGTGCAAAAGGGAGCGCAGGGCCACGGGATCTTCTTTTCACATCTAAGGCGATTTCCACAGTAGATTGTTATAGTACAATTATTCCACTTTCAGCATCCTATGGAATCCTGGGGTTTGCAATTTAGGGACAGGTCTTTGAAGCCCCTCCCTAAACTGCAAACGCCAGGATTCCACAGGATGTTGAAAGTGGAATTGCACTATAACAGTCGAGTGTGGAAATGGCCCAAGGTAAGCAAGTGATGACAAACACCTAGATGACATGGGAACACTTGGACTGCCTTCCTGGTGGCTGATCCCAGGCTGCAGAACTCCAATGGAAAGCAAACCTGACTGCCTCTTAGCTCTCCCTTTATGGATGAAGACTTATTTAAAAGGCTGTTTGGCTGTACATTAGTTGCTGAGCAAGAAGCTTTCAATGTGTGTGAGGGGGTGCTCTATTTTTTATTCTGATTTTTATGTTTTAATTGTTTTAAAGACTTTAAATTCACACTTTGTTTAATAGGACAGTTACTTTTATGTTAATAAGGTTTTTTTTGGTTATTATTTTGTTTCAATTATATTTTTAGCTGCCTTAGGTCTCATACTGAGGGAAAGGAAGATGATTAAATGATAAATAAAAAAATAAGTAAGTAAGTAAGTAAGTAAGTAAGAGCAAGGTTGGTCTTGCATAAAGAAGTCATTAAGTGAGCAAACTTCCCAATAACTTTCAGTGCCTGCATGTTCTTCTGTTGCAAGGTTGATTTGATTTCAATCAGAGTTCAAACCACTAGTGAGAATGATTCTATTTAATCATTTTTTAGTAGACGGACATTATTGTTTAATGCAACCTTAATACATATTCAGAGATGTAGATTTCATTAGAGGGTAGGTACACAGTACGCAATTATTCTGAATTGTGTTCACAGATTAATTTTCAATTCATTGAAAAAGGGATATTTTGCATTTATCTCCAGATTTCTCCTTCTTACTCGATTTTCTCCATCTCCCCAAATTCTGTTCACTGACCTCCTCTGGTTTTGCATTTAGAGAGAGGCAAAGCCTTGAACAAGAGTGGAGGAAATGCTTCTTTTGCAACCTTCCCAAAGTCCCCCAAGAGACCCCAAAGCCTCCAGACCCAATGGAAAAAAAAAATCTTGGGCAATTTTTCACCTCTGAAGGACCAAGACAGTTCTAAAATGCTGTAAAATGCAGCAGTTTTGTCCCACAACCCTGCCCCCATGATGATGGTGCTATTTATTTCTTACCTGCTTCTCTTTGTAGATTGAAAAATGGGACAACAACAGATTAACACATCACATACATCAGTTAAAAACAGAACATCAATTAAAAACAATAGTTAAAATGTATAATGTCATCTTAAAAGAACAAATAATACAAATAACTAAAAACACTCAATACATGTTTAAATTTCATTGTTAAAATTCACAGTTTAAAACCATTTGGATAGGCCTGCTGGAAATTCTGTCTATTTGGACAGAATATTCAGCTGTTGAATCTCTTCCAGCAGGTCATTACATAGTCTAGGGCCGGCTGAATAAAACTGGTGACTCCCAAACACAAGACTGAAAACAAGGCCATTTCTGCGCAATGTCACTATCCTGCAACAGCAGCGGGTTGTTTCCAGTCCAGTTGTTGTGCTCGTGCGTGACATCTTTACTATCCAGCTGCTATCCTGTCCCTAAGTACTGCAAAACCCCCTTATACCATTTCCAGAAAAAATCCATTAAGAGCCTCCTTTAGCACTTCAATCCCATCAGCCAGCTCAGTGCAGTACCATAATAGCGCTTACTAGTGCTTCTTGCCCTCCTGGATTGAAAAGTGGGCGAAGTGTGGGTATGCCCAGCTTATCCCTCCTCAGCTACCCTCATGGTGTGGTAACTTCAAAATCCATCGCCTCTCCATCTTTAAGTTTCTCCTTTTTATTTTTTTAAAAAATACATTTTAAAGCATTATGGCAGAAAAGTGCTAGAGTTTACTGGCATGTGTCATGCTGTTACAACATTGCTATGCTAGTACAGCTTCCAAAAGAACCACAACAACCAATCGGGGGCGGTGGGGCGGGGTGGGGTGAAGATGGGGAAAGGGAGTGGTGAAGGAGGCTGTAGTGTGGAAGGAACACTGGTGGCAATACTGCTACTCAGCTGCTTAAGGCAGAAGAGTAGGGAAGAGAACATTTCTAATCTGCTACCATCACACAAATGGCAATGCTGGGATTGTAATGGAAGAATGCGCTAATGGGGTATGGTGTGGAATGCTCCCAAAACTGGAAGTGATATGACATCACTTCGGTTACACTGGGAGTTCTGGTGTGGTGTGGCGGGGTTGGATGGGGTGGGGTGGCTCTAACTCCCTTAGCGAATGCCCATCTCTATCCTAGACTGAGAGACAATTCAGGTACTGAAACAGGCCTCATTCTTCCATCCCATCTCTGCAGGCCTATTGCTGTTCATCAGCTAATCTGTGTCTATCTGGAGTTTTCTCAAGTTCACCATTTGGTCACTTGAGCTTCCAACTCATGAACAGGAGGAACAATTCACCATCTGCAGAATAGAACTGAGTGCCTCATATTAGTGAACGTAGAACAGTTATGAATCAGTAACTTCAATACAGAATGCAAATCCTGATTTTTTAAAAAATTAAATCATTCATTTTTAAAATCACCCCTGCTATATTGTAACCTTGTTTCAAATTCAGTATTTCAACAAGGTTGGCCTTGTTATATCAAGTGCTTGTCAGGTTATCATATTTGTGGTAAGAAGGCACCTACATTTTGCAGACTGTACAATGGTAATGATTTCATACATAACTCCACCAGCTTTGGTTTTGGCTCTGCCAATTGCTGGAGTGTCCTTCCTTCTGACTGTAGTAATATGGGCTTTCATGTGAAAAGAAGTTCTCAAGAAATATATTTTGGTCACAAAACTGTGGCTCTGCAACTCATTTTTTATTACTTTTCCCCCTTCTTTTATGACCTCGAGATGAAGGAAAAGGTTGGCAAATGACGCTGCTATGACAATGCTCTCTCCCTGATCAAGGAGAAATGCCAAAAATGTTCCTCCTTGATCTATGCCCCATGTTAACAATGCTTCCTACAGAGCATGGAGGGAAGGATTCTGCCCTTGTAGGCTGGAATCGGTTCAATAGGATCTGTCTTTTATTATTACCCCTAGACAATAGGTACAGTTGCTACGGGATCTGTAATAAGCAGGAGAAGTCAGCCTTCTAAACATAGAATTATGTTGATACTAACGTGTGTGTGTGTGTGTGTGTGTGTAGTAAGTAGCCTGCCCTATTATTGGGTGGAGTGTGACAACTGCCTCAGGCAGCAGATTTTGGGTGACTTGGAACAGAAGCACTAGACATTGGCTATCAATCTATGATTTTTGTATATATTTTTTTACTACCATGGAGAGAAAGGTACATCTAAAATTTTCTGTTTTAGGCACCAAAACAACTTGTTTGGCCCTGGATACCAAAATCAAGATGGTGCTGTAGTCTGAGTGTTGAACTAAGATTCTGAGAGACTCCAAGAGAGTTCAAATCGCTGTTTGACCACAGAAACCCACTGGGTGACCTTGGGCAAGTCATACTCTCTCAACCTCCGAAGGCAATGGTAAACTTTCTTTGAATAAACCTTGCCAAGGAAACGCCATGTAGTTTTGCCTTAGGGTCATCATCAGTTGGAAACAGCTTGAAGGCACACAACAACTATGTACCAGGATTTGGGGAGTGGAAAAAAGGTGCAACTCACTGCTTTTCTCCCAAGCACAATGACTGTGTACATGTATGTGAGTATGTGTGTCGGGGGGAGGAGCATCACTAGATAATTTTTCAATAAGGATCTTTTTCTTTCTAAGAAGGTAACGTAGAAGACAAATTCAACATGCCAGACACTTTTCAAGGAATAAAGACTTCATTTTTTCATACTAACTGCCTAGACACCACTTCAGCTTGCTTACTGGAGCATTTAGGCAGTTGGAATATTAATAAGGAAATATCATGCCTTGCTTTTCAATTAAACTGATGGATTTTAATCCTTTTTGTTTTGTTTAGCATTTTAACTTATCCCTGACTGGATTTCAGTACAATCATAACATGAAGACGTTTCCTGACTGTAGAAAAAAAAATCAAATTTATAGTGTGCTACCCCTCCAATTATAATGCAGAACACTAAACCATAAACAAATGAGCCATAAACAAATCCTGACTAGATTTTGATGCAGACATATAAAAATGCACATTTTGATTTGAAATGATACAGATTATGGCATAATTAAAAATAGCATGATGTAGTGGTTTGAGCATTGGACTACAGACCCGGAGACCAGGCTTTGATTCCCCACTTGGCCATGAAAACCCACTGGATGGCTTTGAGTGTGTCACACACTCTCAGTCCCCAGAAAACTCAGTAATAGGTTTGCCTTAGGGATGCCATAAGTCAGAAACCACTTGAAGGCACACAACAATATACAGATCTACAGTTAGGGCACACTGAGAATGCCATACGGATACGAAAGGAACATAAGAATTCCTGCTTGGATCACTGTAATGGTGCTGCCTTTGAAGAGGGTACAGAGACTTCAGCTGGCCAACATTGCTGTAGCATGTTTGGTAAAAGGAGCTGGCTATAGCACACAATTCCCTTGTTGCAATAGCTCCACTGACTGATGGCCTGTTTCTCAGCACAGTTTGCTGATTATGAATAATAACCAGCTTAGGTCCAGATTACCTGGAGGACCATATCTCCTCAGAATCACAGAATCATAGAGTTGGAAGAGACCACAGGGGCCATAGGTCCAACTCCCTGCTATGCAGGAACACACATCAAATCATTCCCAACAGACAACCATCCAGCCTTTGCTTAAAAACCTCCAAAGAAGGAGACTCCACCACACTCCGAGGCAGCATATTCTACTGCCGGACAGCTCTGACCATCAGGAAGTTCTTCCTGAGGTTCAAGTGGAATCTCCTTTGCTGCAGCTTGAATCCATTGCTCCTTGTCCTAGTCTCTGGAGCGGCAGAGAACAAGCCTGTTCACTCCTCAACATGACATCCCTTCAAATATTTAAACATGGCTATCATGTCCCCTCTTAACCTTCTCTTCTGCAGACTAAACATACCCAGCTCCCTAAGGCGTTCTTCATAGGGCATGGGTTCCAGACCTTTCACCATTTTGGTCGCCCTCCTCTGGACATGTTCCAGCTTGTTGACCTTGTAGGAGTCTGCCCATGTTTTGAGATCTTCTGGGATCTCTCTGTCTTGTCTACATCACAGGTACATCTGGTGGGAACACAGGATAGGGGCTTCTGTCAGGGCTCCCCTCCCAGAAAGTTTAGACTTAGATTTTCCTTACTATCCTGTTTATATTTGTTGCTCTTTTAATTTGTTTCTAACTTTCTTAATAATTTAAGTACATGTTAAACTTTTACACAATGTCTGTTTTAACTTTTGTAAGTTGCCTTGAGCACCAGGACAGGAGGAAAGGAAACAACAACAACAACAACGAGGATGATGATGATGTTGTTTCAGCAACTTCATTTCAGGAAAACAAAAATATTATTATGTTATATTATATTGCTCAGAATAGATTAGAAAGCTACTGAAATGATCAGAAGGTTGATTACAATGTTGTAGTTTCAGAGGAAGGCAATGGCAAACTACATCTGAGTGTTCCTTGCCTAAGGCCATTTCTGCACTACACTGCTATGGTGCCATTATTCCACTTTCAACATCCTGTGGAATTCTGGGGTTTGTAGTTTACTGAAGCCAAAGAGCCCTCTGGCTGGGAATTCTAAATGCCCCTCCCTAAACTGCAAACCCCAGGATTCCATAGGATGTTGAAAGTGGAATAATAACACTATAACAGTGTAGTGCAGAAATTGCCTTAAAAAAAGCTAGTTAAGTTTTATGGGGCCACCATAAGTCAAGCACGTGCACGCACACACACCTACATACATAAAAACAGATGAGAAAAGATAAGAGAAAATACTGGAATTAGGAAAAAGAGTGATGAGGAAATGACATTGCAGGCATTTGTAAAATGGTAGATGATGCTTTGAATTTTACTATTCAGCAGTTTTAACTGAACAATTTTACTGTTCAACTGTACAAGGTTAAGGAACTTCCAGGGATCATGGGGATTGTAGCAGCAGCCCCTAAGGTTTTAGAGGGCCACCTCTACACCTACGCAACTCCCCAAAATTGGGACCTCCAAAACTTGCCAATTACAAATCCTAGGAGTCTCTAGGGCAAGATTTGCCTAACCAGGTAATTTTGAAAGGGTGCTGAGCCTATTTAAGCCCAGCAATGCCTTTTTCAAAATGCAAAGTAACTTCTAGCCACTTCCAGGTTTTGACAGCGGGGGCAGGGAAAGAATACAATTCAAGCCTAAAACAAGTGGAGGGCAGATGAAGGACAAAATGGCCCATTGCATCCCTTACTGCTGGGGTGGCAATCATGTGACTCACGGGTCATACGA
Source organism: Cyclura pinguis (assembly GCA_030412105.1). Classification (NCBI taxonomy): domain Eukaryota; kingdom Metazoa; phylum Chordata; class Lepidosauria; order Squamata; family Iguanidae; genus Cyclura; species Cyclura pinguis. The sequence continues at coordinate 263,403,968 of CM059601.1, read as the reverse complement.
AACCCATAGAAACAGACTAAGGACATCATCCACTGAAATCTGGCATGGTTTTTCACTGGTGTGTAGCTGTGGGGTGTAGGGTGAGGGCCTTGTCCTTCTAGTTAGGAAATCTGCCTCTGATGAAATTTTAATTCAGTCCCCAAATTTCTAGCATTGTAGAGAGTGAGTCATTGAAAATAGTTCACACCTAAAACTTCCGAGTCTGCTAAATTTGCATTCCCTTGGTAACTTTGCCCATCTCTTTTCTTTGGATGTCTGAATGGCATTTCTAAATGTTCAACTATAGTCTTAAATTATTGCAATGCTAGAAATTTAGGGACTGAAGGAAAATGCTGGGGCAGCATTCTTTGTTGGAAGCAATGTCCCTTCATTTTATGCTCCTGGTAGTCCAAAATCACTTGAAGGCACACAACAACAAAGCTATACCACTGGTCCTTTGGAGCTGTCAGTGAATGATGTAATCACTCTGCATCTGTCTATGGGTATGTAGCCAGATGATCTTCTGATACCCACTGTCCGCCAGCCAGCCAAAGAGTGAGTTGTGAAGGCCTGTGGTCATTGCAGAGGAAAGAAGAGAATACCAGCTTCCACACCAACTGAAAAAAACACATAAGCTGGACTTTGCATTATGTCAGTAGCCAGATGCCAGCCCTTCATTTTAAGCTCTGGTATGGGGCAACATTTAACTTCCATCTCTTATGCTCAAGTTCCAACTTCAATCAGGGACCTTGGACTTAATTTTGAATTAAGAAAAAAAATACAGAGCTTCTAACTATCATTTTCAGGTAATGTGAAGTCTGAACCTGGGTCAACCCATGAAATTGATTGGCAGGAGATTCATGAGACATAGTAAACACACCGCACATAATTAACTACGCTACAAGAAGATATGGTCTTGACTTTTTAATTAGAAGGTTTTTAATTAGCCAAATGTATGGAAGATTCACAGATAGTTCTATGATGGACCTGGACTGATTAATCTGATTTTTAAAAGTAATAAAATAAAATAAAGCCCATTTTGGTATCTGAAAGGTGGAGTGAGCAACAGTGGCTTAGGGACAAAGGGGATGGTGTGCCCTACATGGCACTTTTTGGGGGGCGCTGCCACTCCTTGCCTGCCCCCGCATGCTGTCCCCCCCCCACACACACCAAGCTACGCCACTGAAGAGCAGTCACTGAGATCTTTGGCCTGTATCCATCTTATTTTTGTCCTTCTAGACTACAGCCAGCCACATCTACTCTTTTTTAAAAAATACAGAGCTGAGCTGAAGATTTGTTCTAAGCCTAAAACAGGACATGGAGGAATATCCCCTCCAGGCTTCTGGGGGTACAACTGGATGTTTTTATACTAATTTTATATCAATGAGCTACAGAATTCCCACTGCTGCCATAAGGACTGTCAGCCTCCAAGCCAGCTGGTGCGTAATTGATATGTGTGTGTCATCTTATTTCCTGTGTCTTAATAATGGCCATTTCCGCACGGGGGAATTAAAACGGGGCAGTGCGTCCTCCACGGAGGACATCTGCACCTTGGAGCGGACTAGGTTCGGACTACGTACCAGAGATCATCACCTCAGTCCGCTCTGAAACACCCCCAACTGGTCCTCCAGCGTGCTTTTTAAAGACTGGAAGAAAGAGGTTTCTCATTTTTCCGGAGCGCGCCATTGCGTACCTGCTCCCTTGTGCAGATTTGCAGGCTCACATCAATGATCTGCGGAGGGCGGGCTTTAGGCGTGGCCAGCTTCAGCGGTTGGTCAGGACCCACAACCAACCGGAAGCCGCCATTTTGGAAGCCGGAGCAGTGCGGATCTAAGACCTCGCACTGCTCCGATTCACCCTGGACCAGACCGAGGAGCCAGAAAATCCGGTGAGTAACGGCACGGAGCAATTCCCTCGCCTCGTGCGGAAATGGCCGCTGTTTCCTAAACTCTTGATGGCCTTGATGAATGGAAGAGTGTCCTGAACCCCTAGGTGACTCCCAGACTAAAAAAACCTCTGAAAACCAGCCCATACTCTCCAGCCATCTTGATTTGGCAATCCCAAATAATCATCTGTTGTCCTACTTTTTCAGCTGTTTTTAAAGTGTCCCAGTTTCTTTCTCCTCCTTCCACTTCTCTTCTTCAAAGTGCACAATTACTTTGGACTTTGTTAACCCAGCAAAGAGGAGAGCTAGAATCTTGCTTTTCCCAGTAGCCTGAGGCAAAAGCAAACTGCTGCAGCCTCTGCTAGTTTGTGTGTCCTTCCTAATCAATAACTCATTTTGACCTCACTGTGATGTTGCTCATGTCCCAATTTTTGTCTGTGAAATGTTGGGAGTTTATGCCATTCTTTAAGACCTTTTGCAAGAGTGGATATGACCCTCTCCACTGGCCTGCTAAGCAAGGAGAGAGAAGGATAAAGAAAGAAGGAGATTTGAGAAGGAGGATAGAAAGAGAAAAGGGTTGGGTCCAGCCACCAGCAATATGTCACTCAAGACAGATTATACCTAAGGCACTCTTCGCATATACCTTCCATTGTCCCCTACCTGGGAGAGCTCCAACTTACTCCAAAAATGTCTGAAGCCCAATGGAGTCTTTTTATCTCTGAGGGGCCAGATTGCCCTTTGCAGGCTCTGCTCTTTACCATGAAGTGGGAAGACTTTAGAAAAGATAACTGCTCTCACTCCTTCACCACCATGCAATGCACACCTCCTGTCATGAGGTCACTTCAATACACAGCAATAAAAAGATGTATTCTAGAATGGTGGGTTCTTAAAAGGCTTGGGGGTGTAGGATGGTGTTTTCCACCTTTTTTTAATGCAGTTTTGGTGCAGTTTTCAGACAGAAATCATCTGGAAGTAATGCCAAGAAGACCATGGAAAAAATAAGAAGTGAGAGGAGCTTCAGGAGTTGTAACTGTCGGGTTCAGGTGAGGTTACCAGAGTGGAAAGGTCTCCTGTGCCTTTAATGGCTGTGTACAAGAGTTGTATGACAAGCAACACCTGCTGAAATTCCCTTGTCTGCACAACCATGAAAGTTACTGGTGCTGTCTCCAGTTTTTATTCTGGCAATTTTAGGACCAGTGGTTGCTTGCAGCTCATGGGCTACACCTGCCCTGCTCATCTCTTAAAGGGACACGCCTCTGAAGCCGAACATTCCTCCCAGCAGCTTGTGCCAGGCACAGGCACCCAAGCCCTGAGGGCAAATAAAGGGTGTACCATCCCAGTGCTGGAACTAGGCTCAGAAGCTGATGGTATGGACCTGATTCAGAAGTCTTGGTCTCTAGGAACTCTGGTTGTCCATCTCTCTTAGTATCACCAATTTCGCTGAGTCTCCATCCAAGTTATTACTGGACTGCTTTGTTATGACACCTTAGCCTATGCAACTCTGCTTCTGAGCTTCCAGTGGCATTTGGCTGGTTGTTGTTGGAAAAAGAATTTGAGTTTCATTCTGCTTCAGCAAAGTAACCCTTGTACTCATCAAAAGTAAATTTTGTATGTAACTGTAAAGGTCATTTTGTATATGGAGACTTTCTGTATTTAATTCATCATGTCTACCTTATCTAATACTGTTCATTTAAGAATTATATTATCATCTCCCTGATACTGAGATTGTTTACTGCAGTATCATGCAGGTATTTAAGCCTTGCAATAATTAGTACAGATTAGAAACCCAGAGGGATATTTTCCCCAACCCCAGTTCTAATTTTACATAGTTTATATAAAACTTTTCAAGGACTTAACAAACAATTCCAGTTTCCATGTACTACTCAAATAATAATTAGTTCTGGAGAAACAGCTTGTTTTTGAAAAAATGTGTAGTTGATCGGATTAATAAAACTCAAGGCCAGCCCTAACATTAGGCAAAATGGAGCAATTTTCCCAGGTAGAAGATGCAAAAGACCAGTGACAGCAGTCCCTCTGGGCTCTTCATCTTCAGCCTTCTGCCTCTGTTGGAGGACAGGGTTGTATGTGCTGCATGTTCCACCCACATCCTCTAAACTGGCCAAGAATAATGGAGTTTGCTATTCCATTGTCAGTATTCAGCCAGCAGTCTCGTCAGTTCTGTATATGAAATTGGCAGCATCTTAAACCTTCAGTGAATCAATCCTTAAAGGTGGCTTTAAAACGTTTCCCCTTCCAGATTGGTCTAAAGAAATGCAGACTGTCACAATACAGTTGGCTTTCCACATTCTCTAAGGTTAGGGGTGCAGGATTCTTGCAAAAGTGGGAAAATCACAAATATCAAAATGTGTGTATGGGGCAAAGGAGGCTAAGGTATGGTGGGAAGAGTGGGCACCCAGGGTCCAAACCTTTTTGCATGGCAGCGTACAAGCGAAAAGGCCCCTTGAGCGTCATGTAAATGCCAGGAGTGGTCTGCATGACACACTCCCATTTCCGCCACGCTCAAGGCCCTCAAGCACAGCAAATGCGCACTTTCTTATTTTCGGCTTTTAGCCAAAAATAAGCCGCATTTGCGCAAGGCTCACGGGCCTGGGCCGCACTCACCTGCAGTGCGGAGCCTCTGGAGTCGGGCCTGTCACTCTTCCTCTCCTCAGTGCAGCCTACAACTCCCAGGCTGCACTGTGGAAGGAAGGGGTGGGGCGCGGGTGGGGGTCTCGCGCGAGCAGAAGGGAGCTGCGGAGCGCAAGCAGCAGGGAAGCAGGAGGCTTGTGAAAGCTGCCTGCCCAGGCCTTTCATGCAAGGCCCACACTCCAGCAGCATGAGAAGATAAGCTGCAGAAAGGGCCCAAGTCAGGGAAAGGAGATGGAAGGTCAACATGGTGGCCCTATACTTCTTCTCTCACCCATCTCCTTCCTGAGGTGTATGGGAGGCATTGGGAGAGGGTTTGTGTGGTGCTGAGGAATTGGAGTGTGAACTATCCTTAGGTAGCCAGGCAGCAGCTGGTGGAGGAGGAGCAGAGGTGGGTTTTTAAAGGTCGGCACAGCCTGGTGGGAGCCACTGAGAGGAAAGGTTCCCTGGGAAAAGAAATGTTTGAGGTGGAAGGCAGGAGCTGAAGAAACTCACAAATAATCAAATCCATTAAAGTCAAGCTGCAAATGTGAAGGGCCAACTGTACAGCTCCTTTACTTTTCCTAGTTATTATTGTTGTCTCCATGTCCAGTCCTTCTTTGTCAGTGGGCTCTTCTCGATTTTTTTTTATTTTATTTTATTTTTTTTGGAGGTGGGGGGACTGTCTGTTGCTGGACATAACCATACTTGGATCTTCAGCAGAATTTTTTTAAAGCTGGGGGCATGGTTGGCTGGGATTGGTTTTTTTTCCTATGTTATTTAGTTAGTTAGTTAGTTAGTTATTTTTCTTCGAGTCATGGTGCATGAGTGAAATAATGAAACAGCGTTTCAGTGCAAAAGTGCCGTTTCACGTTTGGTGCTATAACTCATTTACTTTTTCACTTTTGAGAAGGGAAGAATTTTCAAATAGGTCTTGAGTTTTTATTAAATCCATTTTTTAAAATATAGAGTAGTTAACCATGCTCAATACTCACAACAATTTCTATTTGGAGCTGTCACACACAGGTTTGAGTGCAAGGCCACACAATTTGGACATATTTGTTGAACATCGACATCAGGCATGGGGGGAAAAAACCTCAAGGCAACAAGAGATATTAATTTGTTGGGGATAAATAAGAAACTTGAAAAGGATCCTGAGCTGTAGCTTAGTGTTATTTACAGATCAGTTAGTGACCAATAGGTAGTTCATGAGACAAAGCCATCAGCAGCCACAGCACTGGAAAGAAGTTGGGAGGAAAACTCTTCTCCATACTTTGAAGGATCAGAAGGAAGCAGCGTGGGCAGGAAATATCACTGTATACCTGAGGGACCCTTTCACACTACACAGTTACAGGACTATGATTCCACTTTAACTGCCATGGTTCCATCCTATGGAATCCTGGACTTTTTCATTTGGGGAGGCACTAGAGATGCTCTCTGGCTGAGAATTCTGAATTGGTTATGGTTCACAGAATCACAGAATCACAGAAATGTAGAGTTGGAAGAGACCACACGGGCCATCCAGTCCAACCCCCTGCCATACAGGAACACCCTCAAAGCACTCCCGACAGATGGCCATCCAGCCTCTGCTTAAAAACCTCCAAAGAAGGAGATTCCACCACACTCCGAGGCAGCATATTCCACTGCCGGACAGCCCTGACCGTCAGGAAGTTCTTCCTGAGGTTCAGGTGGAATCTCCTTTCCCGCAGCTTGAATCCATTGCTCCTTGTTCTGGTCTCTGGAGCAGCAGAAAACAAGCCCTCTCCTTCCTCTACATGGCACCCCTTCAAATATTTAAACATAGCTATCATGTCCCCTCTTAACCTTCTCTTCTGCAGACTGAACATACCCAGCTCTCTAAGTCTATCCTCATAGGGCATGGCTTCCAGGCCCCTCACCATTTTGGTCGCCCTCCTCTGGACCTGCTCCAGCTTGACCATGTCCTTCTTGAATTGGGGTGCCCAGAACTGGACACAGTATTCAAGATGAGGTCTAACCAAAGCAGAGTAGAGTGGTACCAGTACCTCCCTCGATCTAGACACCATACTCCTATTGATGCAGCCAAGAATTGCATTGGCTTTCTTGGCTGCCGCATCACATTGCTGACTCATGCTCAGCTTGTGGTCTATTAAGACTCCTAGATCCCTTTCACACGTACTGCCATCCAGCCACGTGTCCCCCATCCTATATTTCTGCATTCCATTTTTTCTACCTAAGTGTAGGACCTTACACTTCTCTCTGTTGAATTTCATTTTGTTAGCTTTGGCCCAGCTCTCCAATCTATCCAGGTCATTTTGAATTTTGATCCTGTCCTCTGGTGTATTAGCAACCCCTCCCAATTTGGTGTCATCTGCAAATTTGATGAGCATGCCCTCTATTCCTTCATCCAAGTCGTTGATGAAAATATTGAAGAGCACTGGGCCCAGGACAGAACCCTGTGGCACCCCGCTAGTCACTTTTCTCCAGGATGAAAAGCAGCCATTGGTGAGCACCCTTTGGGAACGGTCAGTCAACCAGTTACAGATCCACGTGACAGTAGCCCTGTCCAGCCTGCATTTTATTAGCTTCTTTGCAAGAATGTCATGGGGAACTTTGTCAAAGGCCTTACTGAAATCGAGATATGCTACATCCACAGCATTCCCTTCATCTATCAAGCTAGTAACTCTATCATAAAAAGAAATAAGATTAGTCTGGCATGACTTATTTTTGAGAAATCCATGTTGACTTCTCGTGATTACCGCATTGCTTTCTAAGTGATTAGAAACTGACTGCTTAATGATCTGCTCCAGGATCTTTCCGGGTACTGACGTCAGGCTGACTGGGCGATAATTATTTGGGTCCTCTTTTTTTCCCTTCTTGAAGATGGGGACAACATTTGCCCTCTTCCAGTCTGCTGGAACTTCTCCTGTCCTCCAAGATTTCTCAAAGATCATAGCAAGTGGTTCCGAAATGACCTCTGCCAGTTCTTTTAATATCCTAGGATGCAATTCATCTGGCCCTGGAGACTTGAATTCATCCAGTGTGGCCAGGTATTCTTGTACCACCTCCCTACCTATTATGTGCCGCATTTCCCCTGCTTCCTCCCCTGCTCCCCAACCACCAGGTTGAGTCCTTGTATCCTTTTGGGAAAAAACTGAGGCAAAGAAGGTGTTGAGTAGTTCTGCCTTTTCTCTTCCCCCTGTTAGTAATTCGCCATCTTCTCTGCGCAGCGACCCTATCGCCTATATGGTTATATGCTTCCATGTTGACTCTGATTTATGGTGACCGTATTCTAGGTTTTTCTTGGCAAGATTTATTCCAAGGAAGTTTACCATTGCCTTCCCCTAAGGCTGAGAGAATGTTTGACTTGCCCAGGATCATGCAGTGGGGCATCATAGCGAAGCTGGAATTCGAACCTGGTCTACTGAAACTGCTACACCACACTGGCTCTCAAACCTGGCCAGTACTGCAGGATTTTAGGAGCTCTTGTACAAAAACGGAACTTTTTAAAGCTATGTTCTTAAATCACCTAGCCTGATGACTGCAAACATTTGCATAATGTTTTGAGGAATTTTGGTAAGTTTTAATGGCGGTATTGCCTAATGCAAGAATGTAGATCCTTTACCCACCAGACTTGGAATTCAGAACTGGTTGGCCATCAAGTTTGGCATGAACTGTTTTGAACCTTTGCCCTTTTAACATAATGTTCCTTCTTTTCTTTTAATTTTTTTTAATGATATTGATTGATTTTGAAATGAATATCTTTTTTGAAGAAGAAGAGGAAGAAGAAAAGTTATTCCAGCTGTTAACATCTTGGCTACTGACCTAAAGCACTGATTGCTTCTTGTTCTTGTTATTTCAGGATGGCTTTGGTGCAATGACTCCTCTAGCCAAAAGGATTTAAAAAAAAAAAAAGGGAAGAAAGCATGACTTCCCAATTGGTTCATAGTTGCTCTAATAAGGCAAAGTTTAATCCTTCTTAGAAATTCAAGCTCCTCATGCTGTATTCGCTGCCTCATTATGGGAACAGACTTCTAAAATGGAGCTCAGCTTCCAGTCCTGTTCTGTACAACCTGTAGCAGATTTCTGGCTTTACAAAAATTTATTTCATCTTCCCTTTGCACTCTCCTTTGTTCTTCTTCCAGTAAAATCTTTGCCAAGTAATTGCAGACTGTGGAACCACAGTGATCAGCTGTTTCTAGCACATGAAGAACCCTTGTTGAACTATAGAAGAGGTGTGATTTCTAACAGCCAGACAGCTATGGGCCAACTGTGCAGGGCAGATTTTTCTGTTTGCTGCCACATTTGTTTTCTTTCTGAGAGGTCACTGTTGGCCATAGGACTGACTCCAGTGTGCTACTCACATGGCTTCACTATGGAGGTAATCTGCAAAATAAGTAATGCAAACACAACCATAAACAACAACAACAAGGAACTTAAAAAACATCAAGCTGGATAATACATCTATGATTTTATTCATATCTATATCTATCCATCTGTTTATGTAATGACAGATGGTAGGTGCAGATGCAGACAGTTCAGTGCACATGTTGCTTGATGAGGTGTCCCACAAAATCCCAAACACACAGCATTAATTTCAAAATATTTCTGTCTCTCAGCGCTTTTTCTGGTTCAGTCCAACACACTTCAACAGGCTGAATCCGATTTTGTTGTTATGTATCTTTATGTCATTTCTGACTTATGGCAACCCTAACATGTCTATATGAAAGTATTTTTCTAGCAAGATTTGTTCAGAGGGAGTTTGTCATTGCCTTCCTGTCAAGCTGAATGGCCCAAGGTCACCCAGTGGGTTTCTATGGCTGAGCCAGGATTTGAACCCTGGTCTCCCAGTTTCCTAGTCCATCACTCAAAGCACTACAGCACACTGGCTTTCTGAACCTTAATACCATGAAATCAAATAGAAAGGATTCACTATATGGGTAGACAAAACTACCAGATTTTTCATTCCGTCACTCCTACCATGATGACAGTGACCACCAGCAAGGTCTGGCCTGTCACACACCTTTCCCTGACAAAGCACTTTGCCCAGGGTTCCCTCATGCCCACATCTGCCATGATACTTTCATTTATATATATTTTGGTGACCATTCATAGTCAATCAGCCTTCAGCTAATGTTTAGCCACTGAGATGTTCAGGTTAGAAGTCATGCTTTGAGGAGGGAACAGAATTATTTCAGAAAACCACTTCTCTGTGAGAATGTTCTCATTTTCTATCTTGCTTCTTCCTGTTGTTTCTCCCATCGACCATTGTTTCAGCATCTTTCCACCTTTTTCAAATTACTGCCCCTTTCTTGATTAGCCACAGGATCTGCTATTCAAAGCAATGGTGGATGAGACAGTGAATGAGATAGAGTAGCCACGTGTCTTACTTTGCAGCAGATAGTCCTCAGTTGCAAGGGCTATCAAAAAACAATCTTTGATTTTAAAGGTGTCCTCTTTTTGCACGACTGTCTAATCCAAAATATGCTTTTAAAATAAAGCACCATCAGAAGCTGGAAAATCAGGGACTTTGGAGTTACTCATCAGCACAGGATTCTTGGCATTATTTTCCCCCACTAAGATGAGATTTTCCCCCACTGTGATGATATTATTGCTAGAGATATCTATTTATTTCATTTATTAACATATTTATACCTCGCTCTTTATCTAAAGATCTCAGGGAGGAGTACAATACAACCAGTTTAGAAGAGCATTCTTCTAAAGAGTTTATATACACAGAACACTGCTGTCTTTGTGTGAGAAATAAGCTTGATCAGCTGACAGAAAAGCAGATTGCATTATTCAATTATTCAATTATTCAAGGAAGTTTTTTCACTATTTCACAAGGATGGAGATGGAACTATAACAACGAAAGAGCCAGGGACAGCGAGGTAGCCCCTTGAGCAGAATCCAACAGAAGCAGCATGACAGGATATGATCAGTGAAACAGATGCTGATGGCAATGCTACCATTAAGTTCCCAGAATTTTTGAAAAGGATGGCAAGAAAAATGAATGATACAGATATTGAAGAAGAAATCAGAGAAGCAGTCTTTGTATCTGATAAAGCAAGGACCTATTATATTAGTGTTGCAGAACCTCATCATATGTTGATAAATCTTGGAGAGAAGTTAACAGATGAAGTTGATGAGACAATTAGAGAATTAGATATTGATGGTGATGGCCAAGTATATGTTTGTACAAATGATGACAACGAAGTGAAGGCATTGTACTGAATGTGTTAAATTTCTTGTCCAAATTGTTTGCCTTTTCCTCTGGACCTTATCTGTAAAAGGATTTGCCCTTCTGTTAAGAGAATCCATTGTCATGTATAGAGCCCACTCTTTCCCCTCTTTGCTGGTGAGGGTTGTAAAATTAATGGTTCTTATCAACATTTATAGAGAGTCAGTGTGATGTGGTGGTTTGAGTGTTGAACTTTGACTGCGGAAAAGAGAATTCAAATCCTGCTCAGACATGAAAACTCACTAGATGACCATGGGCACATCATTCTCTCTCAGCCTCAGAGGAAGGCAATGGCAAACCCCCTGTAAATAAATCTTGGCAAACAAAACCCTGTAATAGGTTTGTCTTAGGGTCACCATAGGTGGGAAACAACTTGGAGGAACACAACAACAATCAGCATTTATGGTGATTCTATAGTAAAGTATGTCAATTCTGGGATACAGTCTATTTTGAAATAACATCACTAATCAGCATCGTATAAAGACTCCAGAACTGGTCTTCCTCGACTTTTTTCAAGGATACAAGGCAAAGGAATCTCACAAACTCTTAACTGAGTATTTACTAGCAGCTGCCAGATTGGTCCTCACTTGATTTTGGAAAGATTTAAAGGGAATATCTGTGACAACCTGATATAATAAAATATTATAAACTAGCCCTGATTGAAAGTTAACAAACATCAAATAGCTAGGGGAAAGAAAGAACGAACGAAAAAAAATCACTGTGATTTGGAATTGTTTTGCTGAATATGTTGGTGAGGGGAGGATAAAATTGGTCTTCAAGGAATGAAAGTCTATTTGTATGACTTTAAGGAAATGCCTTTGACATCTTTTATTTTGGTATTATAGCTTTGTAACTGAATTTAAAAATAATTTTGTGTACTGCTGTTATGGAAAAAGAAAATAAAAGATACATTTTAATCATTTATTTATTTATTTATTGCACTTATATCCTGTCTTTCTCCCAAATGGGATCTATCAAGGGGAAAAAAATCAAGAGAATACACATGTATAGCTACAAATGAGTTCTTCTATTCTCCCCTCCCTTTATCTGTCACTGATATTTTAGAAAACTGTTCAAGGTAACAAATGGCTTCCTTTGGTTATATATACCCTTCCATACTGCTAAAGCTAGATTATGTTGGTCAAATGACAGAGCATCTAGCTTATGCTGTTTAAATTTGTTATTTTAGGAAATTTAGCATGTTCTTGAAATGTAGCCAGCTTTGTATGGCACATGGGCAGTCAACCCTATGAAACCTTAAAAGACTGAATGTTTGCAATATTGGTGTATTATCCAAGTGTTCATATACTGTTTTTTGTACTCCTGGTCCTCTCCCAAAAGATGTTGTCTTCTGTGGCTGTATTTTAAACCATTTGTTTAGCCACTTGTTGTTTAAAATAAAAAGGAGGAAGGGAAGGGATAAAAAAATATGGCAGCACCTTTAAGACTAATGGTTTTTATTTTAATATGCGCTTTTGTAAATATAAACCCACTTCTTTGGATGCAACACAGTTGTGAGAATTGGATAAAATGTAGTAAAATCCAGACAGATGAAAATCATGTCCCTTGCCCTAAATTTTCAAAGGGCTAGGTGATGCAATGCAGGTTTTTCAGATCTTTACAGTGGTCAGTTAGTGTTGACGTGTGAAAGCAATAAATCTGCTTACTAAAAGTCAGTTTCCCAAGGGTCAGAACTCTATCTGAGAAGATTCCTTTTGTTATATGTGCAGTAGGGAGGACTCCTGTATTAATACAGATAGTGTGTCATGAAGCTATTGTCTTTGTTCATATCTCTAACTGCCTATTCCATCCCTCACTGGTCCAGATCACTTGCAAGATGTATTGATGCCCCATTTCCAACAACAACATGGCCAAATGTTGTTATGCACAATGAAATCATTTGAGTCTTATCAGAAAGACAAAAGTTAGGAATCTCACCAATATTTTGCTATTGACTTCACTGCAGTACAGTGCTTTACCTCATGTTCATTAAACAGCCACCTCTTCAATTAGTGATTAGAAGAAGAAGAATGTAACTTTGTGATAAGAGGAGAAGAAGCGTCATAGCAAAACAATTAAATGGAAGAAATTTACCAAAAAGAAGGCAATGCAGTCCCTTTCATCTTCCCTTTAGCTTCAAAATGTTCAGGTTCCTTGTCTGCAGCTTCTACAGCCTCAAAAGAAGGAACTGATTGTTGTGTAGTAGAGCTCAGAAACATAGTAATGAAGGTTACTGCATAGCAAGACCTCTTCTGAGCCACAGTTTCTCTCTGATCAGTCTGTTGTTGCTTTCTTCTTTACTTGAAAGAACTCTGTGACCTGAACAATCTGAGATACCAGCTTGTGTCTACAACTAAACAAAAGACACAACTTTCCCTGTCAGAAGAAACACAACTGAGATAATGTAGTCCTAGCCTTGGCTTGTGGTTAAAAGATTTGTATTTGATTGGTTGAACATGTCCATGAGCACTGGGATAACATCTTGCTGAATAACCACCAAAGTTTCTAAGAGTTAGCAATGAAAAAAAAAGTGTCTCGGGTAAAAATTGGAAAGCAGGATAGCAAGGAGAGAATCAGCATTCAGAAAGTTACTTTTAACAACGATCTGGTAACAGATCTGGTAATAGGTCTAAAGTGCTCACTGGTAGACAGTTAACATTACAGTTATCACTTTTAATGAGTAACTCTTTACTGCACCATTACAGAAAAGTAACTAAAACAGTTCTTTTTAAAAACCATGAATGATACAAGCCACTTGTTTATAATACAATATACATTTTTCTCTGATCTAGCTCATTGTTGCCTCAACATCCACAACAGAAGTACAGTATGAGCCAGCAAATGACCCATGTAATATTCCTCTTCCATGTTTTAGTGAAGCTGCACCTCTCTTTCATGTTTTACTGAGGTTGATTATATAAGTAGCTTAAAAATTGTAGTTGTACCACAAAAATGACATTTAGTAGTTTAGAGTGTTTAATTATATTGTTAACGTCATGGAACTATAAGGTCCGAGTAGAGGAAGTACAGGCAAAGTACAGCCCTGAGATCCCCTTTCATAGCCACCAGAGCCCACCAAGGCATTCTCCAAAGTACTCAAGTGTATAAAAATCAAAAATACAAGCTTCTCCAGGTGATGTTTACCCAAAGGTGATCCCCCAAACCTCAAAACTGCCACCAAACAACCAAGTAATCATACTGTTGGAAGGGACCTCAAGGGCCAGCTCACTCAACCTCCTGCCATGCAGGAACAGACAGTTAGAGCACTCCTGAGAGGTCGGCATCCAACCTGTTTGAAAAGTTCCAAAGAAAGACAGTCTACCACCCTTCTAGAGCCATCCATTCCACTCTCAGACAACTCCTACCATTTTCCCAATTTTTATGTAGAATTTTTTCTCTTATAATTAGAATGCATTGGTTCATGCCCTAGTCTCTGGGACAGCAGAAAACAAGCTCACTCCATCTTCTATGACATCCCTTCAAATATTTAAAGACAGCTATAATACCTCCTCTCTATTTTTCTCCCAAATAAACCCAACCTTCCGAAGCCATTTCTCATAGGCCTTAGTGTCTAGACCTTTTGCTACACCCCAAAGTAACCCTAAGAGGGGACCCTAAATTGGCCTGACTTCCCCCATATTGGATATTGGCTAGTAAAGGTCGGTTGCAAGTAAAAATTGGTTGTGAATTAAATTCTCAAGACCAACAATGCCTTTGCTGCTGTATGGGAACATAGACGGCGTCCCTTAGGCTAAAGGACAACGACCTATTGTTCCCATTCACATATCTTTAGGCAGCCACAATAGACTCTCTCCTTGATTAATAAAAAGGTTGCCTCAGCCCCAAGCCACGCTGATGAACTTTGCGAGGATAGACAATCAAAGTCTATCAATTTGGAATTTTAAGCCTATCAATCCCCTGGACGTTCCCAGGAGAAATAATACTGAGGAGGGGTCGTGATATTTGCCTAACATTATATTCTGCAATCATCGCCCATTAACACCACTTTGCTAGCCGATACCTGGCCTGAGGACAGAAATTGGCTATAAAAATCCTCACTTTTTGAGCCTCTTCGGAGTGCCTCCCAGGCCGGACAAGGGCCCGTTTCATTGCTATCGAGGTGTCCCACTGAGCTAAACGCGACTCGCATCTCCGATCCTCCTCGAACTCCGCTGCGGCCAGCCTTCCAGCCCTGGGATCTAGCCTCCCCTTGGTGCTTTACACCGAGCCTTCGCTGATCTTCGTACTCTCCAGGAAGCCTAGACTAAGGTCCGTATGCCCTCTCTCCCAATTGCCTCTTGTTTTTCCAACTTTATTTCTGTAGCCCTTGTGTGATTGTTTTATTATTTGCTAGCGTGTGTTGACCTTCGTTGTTATTTTTTTTAATAAAATTACTTTAGACTATTTCTCTGACTCCTGCGTGGTTCTGACCCCATAGACATAGGGTTAAAGATCCCTCGCCCTGACCTCTCGCAAGCCTTGAGTTGCTCTGTTAATTCCGCTAGTTTGAAGCCTGTTCGGGTGTCCTTGAGATACCCCCAATCTTCAGGGTAACACTTTTACCATTTTGGTTTTCCTTCTTTGGATACACTTCAACTTGTCAATATCCTTCCTGAACTGTGGGGCCCAGAATCGCACACACTATTCCAGGCGAGACCTGACCAAAGCAGAATAGACTGGTATTATTACTCGTCCTGATCTTGACTATATACTCCTGTTATTGAAGACTAAAATTGCTTTGACTTTTTGGGCACTACACAATACTGTTGATTCATGTTTAGTTTCCACTCTACTAAGGCCATAGATCCTTTTCACATGTACCATTTTCAAGACAGAAGTCACCAATCCTATATATGTGCATTTCCTTTTTCCTGCCCAATCATACTCCTTTACATTTATCCTTGTTGAAATTCATTTGTTAGTTTAGGCCCAGCTCTCCAATATGTTAAGGTCATTTTGCATCCTGATCCTCTCTTCTAAGGTACTAGCTATCCCTCCTAATTTAGTGTCATTTCCAACTTTGATAAGCGTGCTCTCTTTTCCATCATCTAACGTTATTTGTAAACCACATCCTCATCTACACTGTTTATTCATATAGTGCTATCCATGTGCATGGAGCTTAAAAAGTAAAATGGGTCCTGCCAAAGGCATACAGTCTAAAATATATATATCTATACATACACACAGAGGGAAGGACAGAGTAATAAACTATACCATATAATTGTAAAAACATATCATCCAGATAAAATGAAAAAACACCCCAATACAATATAAAGCAAACTAACAAATACATGTAATCAAAATATACAAGATTATCACACCAGGCCGAGGACAGAACCCTGTGGGGTTCCGCTAGTCACTTCTCCCCAGGATGAAGCAGAAACATTGTTGAGAATTCTTTGAGCCTGGTTGGGCATCCGGTTATAAATCCACCTAGTGGCCCCATTAACTAACCCTTATCTTACTAGCTTGTCTGCACAGGGACTGTTGTAAAAAGCCCCACTGAAGTCAAGATATACTATATCCACAGCATTCCTCTCACCTACCAAACTCGTGATTCTGTTTAAAAAAGAAAGATAAGATTAGTCTGGCATGACTTGTTTTTCCCAAACTCATGCTAATTCTTAGCAGCACTTGATCTGATCCAGCAGGACTTTTCTTATGTTCTTCTTCCTCCTCTTATACAATTTTTAGAAATAAATTTTGGTGTGTGTGTGTGTGTAAATATATTAATACCTTGTCTTAAGCATGTTGTTGATCATTCTATTCCATTTGCAATCCTTTCTCCCTCTCTCTTCCTTTCCTTTCTCTTTTTCTTTCTCTCTTCCTTTTTTGATTTTTCCATTTTTTTTCCAGGGAAAAAACAGCTTTGGAAAAAACGGAGAAAAATATAGGGTAGAATCCTATAGGGCAGTTACAAATATGTATCCTATATATTTCCCTTGTTTAGGAGCTACATTGGGATTGTGAAAGTCCCCCATATCCCATTTAACTGTAAGCAGACTCTGGGATTTTTGGAGTCCATTCTCCTGTCAGCTGACCCCTGTCAATCCCAGAAGCTGTTTACCAATAAGTGGGGGGGGGGGGAGTCTGGCCGGAATCCACTGTGTACACAGTAGTTACAACGCTACATAGTGCATAATGGTGATACAGGATGTTTCTATTTTTTTCTGAATTTTTCTATTTTTTCTTATTTCTTCACATCTTTATTTTGGAGCACATCAGCATGTGTTATAAGCAATGGCTTCCCTGTCAGTGGTTGTGGTGAATCTGCTCCAGAGTTTAAATGAGCAATCCAAGGTGCTGAATTTTATGAACAAAACAGACTAAGGTAGATTCACTGCCCCAGTGACATGGAAGCCACCAACCACCAGTGGTTGCAACACACTGATCCAAGAGTTTTAATCCTGGAAGCTGGATCACTCCTTCAAAGCAATCCCACAGATTGGATTATATCCCAGCAGCAGGGCTCTTCTACTCCAAGTGTTGCTCCCTCTTATGATGTAATGTGACTCCTACTCCAATGCTCGTTTCCAGTTTTGCCATGCAGAGAGAAGCATAGAGTTCCATGCCAATCTGCATATGGAGGAAGCCCCTTTGTATGCTCCTTCAAGTATCTAACCAGCCAATAAGGAGCATGCCAAGCAGATCCTCACCATCACAATTGTGAGGGATCCAGCTATTATCTCTCATCACTGATCAGAAATAATACAGAGATGACTATCCCCTGCCCTGGTCACCTTTCCAACTGGGAGGTAGCTTTGTTGGGAGCCACCTACTGATACTCCATTGGACAAATTCAACCTGTGCATAGGCCAAATTCTGCCAGTCAGCCAAAGGCTGTCCTCCCCTTCATTGGTTAGTCTTTCAGATGCTATAGGAAACTTTATGCTGCTGTAGGCCAACTTGGTCACCCTTCTGTGTTTATACTGCTTTTAGAAACCCTGATGTGAATACAGTAGAAGATCTTGGTTTGGATATATGGAGTCAGAAGGATGTCTAGTTAGGCTATGTAAAAAGCCAAAGCTGGTATTAGGAGTATTATTTTCCTTTGCTTCTGGAAGCGGGGCCAGTGAGACAAGGCAACTGCTTTGATGTTCTTCCAGAACAGAGTGGGTAAGGACAATACATAGCTCACAGGTCAGTTTTGTAGCCTTTAGCTATTCCCTGCCAACTGTACCACTGAAGTTTGGTGGCAAACTTCTAGAAGCTCTTTTCAAAAAGCAGGTGATGCTTCCTTTAAAGAGTTTTTTTACAGTTTGGCACCAAAAATCAGCAACAAACTGGGAAACTCCCTTTCAAATGTTTTCTAAGTGCCTTTCCTGCTTCTGAACCCAATTTGGTAGTATATTTTGCGGAGCAAATTCCAGCAGCACTGGTGGGGGGGGCAGCCCACAGCAGGAACTTGGGTAATTGACCACTGGTTTCTGATAGTTGCTCACTCCTGTTCTAGAAACATGGGAGTGCCCACTAAAGTCTGGCTTCAGCTTTAAAAAGTCCTGGGCAAAATGTTCCTCTATGCCCTCCTCTTTTGTTGGGGGCTCAGCTCTCAGTGTCTGGACCCTGTTCTCCAGTCCTTAGAGTGAATGGGAGAGTGAAGGGCAAGAGCTCAGGGCAAGAGTGAAGTCTTGAAAAGTGTGCATGTATATATTTTTCCTCATTTGTTAGACTTTTTAACATTTGATTGCAATACTCTGTGCAATTGTGGTCAATACTTAAACTGTTCCTTATAGCATCAGCAGAACCCACTTCCTGTGATGACAAGGAGTCATCACTAGGTCTCAGATGTTGAGCCTGAAATCTCAAGACCAGGATAGTTGTGAGCTGGGAACCTTAGATCTGAGGAACTGGTTCTAGCCACCCTTTTGATTTCTTGCAGTGCCTCACAACAATACTAGGTCAGGGATGTGGTAGGAAATTTAAAGAAGGCCAGGACAAGGGGAGGGAAGTAAGGGGAAGGCAGAAGAACTATCAACAGTAGGCTAATACTGAAGCCATGCTAGCTGAGGATTATGGGAGCTGTAGTCCAACAGCTTTGGAAGGCACAGGACAGATGAAGTCTGTAGTAGTTATTTTCTTCCTGCGAACATCTTTCCTATCTTTACCCTTGGCTGCTGCCTTGCCAAAATGCACCAGTTTATCTGAAATGCTAAATTATGCAGTGATACTTAGCATTTACTGTGCACTCAGATGGACAAAGAATCTACTCGGAAGATGGCGCCCCTAATGGATCTAGTTAACAGCTAGCTAGCATGACGTGCTATTGCATAATTTATCAGCATTCTCAGAAGCAGATTCCCCAGGTTGCCCTACCCAGAAGAAATGTAACACGATACTGGCAAGTCAGTCTTCAGCTGACCCATTAAGGTGAAGTGCTGCATGTCACCAAAGCAAAGAGAGAACAGCCAGAAAAATCAGGAGTAATTCTGGTTTTGGTGGTAAATATTTAAGCAGGTGGGTGGAGAGCTCTGAAGAGACAGCAGGTCACAGAGACAGTTAATGTAAGCTACATTATGGGAGAGAGGACAGTAGGGAGAGTGAAGAAGATGGGGATGAGGGACTGTGTGAGAGCTTGGATCTTCTGTCTTCCAGCTTCCATGATGGAATTGTAAGTGGTAGATTTTACACTAAGAGTTGTGCAATTTTGTTTTTCTTCCCATCACTTTGAAGAAAACCTTGTTGCAAATCTAGAGCAGAGCTTGGAAGTGTTACATTTTTGGACTATAACCCCTCATATACCTCAGCCACTGTAACCAGTGGGCATGATGGCCGAAGGAATCTAGGAGTTATAGTCCAAGAAAAAAAAAAACCAGGAATGCCCAGGCTCTCATCTAGAGTGCCTTGCCTTAGGACAGCAAGAATACTTTTGGACATGAAGGTTTCTCTCCAATGAACCAAGTTCTAATAATAGGTTTAAAACAAAGCTGTTTCACTTTCTTAGAAGGCCTTGGAATGAGGCCATACCTTGATGGAGACTTATTGGGCTACTACTGTCACTATCCTCAGCTAGTCTGGCCATTAGCTGTTACATTTGGCTAAGTACGTGTTTACATTCTTTTGTTGTTTCTTACTTGATAACCTCTGTTTAGTTGTACTGTAGGTTTTTATATCGTCCATTTGGTAATCTGTTCAATAATTTTATTTTATTGACATGTGAGTACATATGTTGCAAAAAGAGTAAAATAAGTAGCAAAAATAACATGTGTGCAATGTGTATTACTGTATTACATGCATTACGACTCAGGTTTTTTTGAGGGGGTGGAATTCCAGCTATAATTTTTGCATCTACCTCCAGTTGAATATATATTAAATCTGCCTTCCTATTGGGCTTAGACAAAGACTTGTCTTCTCTACCATCCGTGTATTTGTCTGTTTATTGTAGTTGACACCAACCTGCTAACAACTCTTAGCAACCACTATTAAGGTTTGCACTTGTCACTTCTTCAACGTTCTTGCCTGTTTTGTATTTCTGTGACATTTCACATCCCCCTAGCACATACATATAAATGTTTGCCTTTCTACATTGTATGCCATGCATCTGAAGGCAGGTGCTGAAGTCAGTGACAGCATATGCCAAAATAAAATTGATATATTTTAGAGGCGCCACCAGACTCCTTTTGATTTTATTTATTTAAATATTTATATCCAGATTGCTCAGGATGGCATGTAACAAAATCCATTTAAACCATTTGGAACAATTTAAATTTTAGAGCAATACAATATAATTTAGAATCTAAAAACTTAAAACTATAACTATACAACAATTTACAGCAAGTTAAACCTGTTAAAACCATGCGTGTGAATGAACTAGGTAATATCATTAGATTCTAAAGACTTTAATAAAAAAAAATGTTTGAACTTGATGCTGAAATGAAGAAGTCAACCCCACTCACGATTGTAAGGGGAGGGCATTCCACAGCTGTGAAGGCTGTCTCCCATGTCCTCACACACTGTATTTCACCCACTTTTTTCAGACACAAAAAGGGTCCCTCCAGTCTTCAGGCAGGCATGTAAAGAAATAAGCACCCTTTCAAATATCACTGTCCCAAACCATTTAGAATTTCCAGGTGGCTGAAATCCAGGGATCTGGGGAGTTGTAGTCAGTAGCAGAGCCAGCATGATGTACTGGACTGAACACTGGCGTTGACCCTGGAGAGCAGGGTTCAGATCCTCCTTCAGCCATGGAAACCAACTGAGTGAGCTTGGGCATGTCACACTGTCTTGGTGTCAGAGGGGGACAAAGACAACCCCCCTCTGAACAAATCTTGCCAGGAAAAACCACAGGTTCTCCTATCAGAGGGGTGTTGCCTTTTTGCCCCCCTCTGAGGCCAAGACAGTGTGACATGCCCAAGGTCTCCTTAGGATTGCTTTTAGGGTTTACTTCCAGGTAAATGCACAAAGGATGGCAGTCACAGGCCATTTCTGCACTAGACTGTTATAGCGCTTGCAACATCCTAACATCCTTTCCGCACTAGACTGTTATAGCGCTATGATTCCACTTGCAACACCCTATGGAATCCTGGGGTTCGTAGTTTCGGGAGGGGCCAGCCGGCCCCTCCCGAAACTGCGAACCCCAGGATTCCATAGGGTGTTGCAAGTGGAATCATAGCGCTATAACAGTCTAGTGCAGAAATCGCCACAGTGTAGCTTTCCAAAAGGATATATGAGAAGCTGGAGGAGAAATCCCAGATAGCCCTCTGTTGATGTAAGACATAAAAAGGAAAGGTGTTTCAGCAATGGAGACTTTAGCTGCAGGTTCTTGCCAAATCCTTGGAAATGAATTTCAGACTTAATACCCAAAAGAGCTTTCATGATCACTAACTGCATTCTAGCCACTGTAAGAATTTATTCATTGATGTCCGTTTGTTATCTTTCTTTCTGAATTCATTTTACTTTGCATCTTGTTGAATCAACAGTGCTGATAAACAGATACATCCCTTGCCTCCTGTGGATGGGGATTCACACAGTGCTTTCAGGATCTGTATAGCACAGGGGTTGGACACTTTCAGAAGTTTAGAGAATATACATCCATCACCATCTCACCACAGAACTTGGAGGGCTACACCTACCCACATTGCCTGACAACCCCCTTGTTTTAATGAAAAAGTCTCCTTATTCCCTCTGTGGAACATGTGCGATCATTTTGCTTTTTTTTTTTTTCTCCTCCTCATCATCTGGAAGTCACCTCTAGTTTGGGGAGAGGATGTTCCTGCACCTAAACCAGCTCAGGCACCAAAAAGGGGAGGAGAGAATAGGAAAGAAGGAAGGCAAAGAAAAGGAATGAGGAAAAAAGAAAAAAAGAAATTGCTGCTCCCATCCCAGAGAGTCTTTGGGAGATGCTATCGATCATTTGAGAGCCAATATGCTATAGTGGTCATTGGACTATGACTCCAGAGACCAGGGCTCAATTCCCCACTCAGCCGTAGAAACCCACTGGGTGATTTGGGCATGTTACACACTCCCAGCCCCAGAAAACCCCATGATAGGTCACCATAAGTTTGAAACAACTTGAAGGCACACAGCAGCAACAACAACAACAACGGTCCTTTGGAGTGAGTGGGGAAATAAATGAGAGAGTGAATGGCCTGGGGAAACACACACGTGACATGTGTCTCTCTGGGACTCACATGTGACCCCCAATCCTTTGGCCATATCTGCCATAGCACAACTGCCATGGGGCAAAGGACTCATCCTCCAGCATCACTGTTTAGAATTGGCTATCCAAGCAGGAGCAGTAGGGCTACTAGGTGAGGATTATCCCTGACATACCAGGTTCAGAACCTGAGGCCTTGAGATGACCCCTCCTGCAGTGCCAAGAGGTAGGCCCTGGCGAACTCACAAGGGCCAGCTCCTGGCAATGTCATTAGGCATGATACTTCAAGTAGGCCACAACTGCACAATATATTCCATTTGAAAAAGAAGAAGTCTAATACTTGAGGAATATATACATATGTATATTTTTCAAGGGACCCCTGTTACACTGAGATTCCTCTCCCTTGTCCTGAAGGTTGAAAAAGAGGGTACAGTCTGGGACACTCAAGACACCCTGAAATCTAGGAAGCCTCTACAATACAGCATCCACAGTCACATACCCAGCTCAAACATCCAAAGAATACTGCAGCCAATCATACTGAAAGCTATTGAGATACCAAAAGAGTGAACAGACTAAATTCTCCTCAATCGTCCATCAGCACAGATCATCTCACAGGTTATCCCAATGTTCTCTCCCTTCTGCTGACAGAAGGGACAAGGAGATGTCCACACCTGGTTGGGGCTGACAGCCAGGAGAAGCTGATAATACAGGTCAAGAAGCTCAGGTAGTTAAGCAATTAGTCAGTTTCCTTTAGGCAGAAAACAACCTTACAAATGAGAAGCAAATAACCATCCCACAATGTCCATAAATCAACAGCAGGCAATATAAAAACACAGGTTCAAATGGCAGAATAACAGGCAAGGGAAGCAAACAGAACCATGCACGGGAGAAATGGTCAGTTGGTTTCTGACAAAGACTAGAGGGGAAAAGCTCAGTTCTTATAGGTTCCAAGGTCAGCGCGGGTGGTGCCTAATTAATTGGTGCTTGGCATAAATTCGCTGGGAGCAACGCAGGAGACCCTTTTGGTGCCTACGCTGGGTGAAGGTAGGTATGGATAAGTCACTCTCTGTGTCGGAATGAGCAGGATTCCCTGCTGGGGCTGACACCTCTGTCCCTGGGGGGGATGGTGGTACTGTCTGCTGTGCAGTTTCTGCTGTAGCAGTCTCTGTGCCAGGGCTCAGAGCAGGTTCTGCTGCCTCAGACTCTGAGTCTAGGTCCTGGAAGCCCACGGCAGGAGACTTTGATATCTCCCCTTTTCCTCTGCAGCCTGTTTTGTCTCCCAAATTCTGTTGTAGGTGGTTGAGGGACCCTCCAGAGCGAGGAATGGTGGGGGGCAGGGGACATGCAGAGCAGAAGCAGGATGATCAAAGATGGTCCTTCTTTTGCTTACTGGGAGGGAAACTTCTCCCGCCCTAAAACAGTCAAGGGAGGGCCAAAAATGTAGCAAAATTGCCCCCTACACCCACCATTTAGGGACAGATAAAAATTAAACAATTGTAGATTAGGGTGGCAGGAGTGGCCCTCTTGAGTCCCCTGGGGTCATTGTGGCCCCTTAACCCGTGCCAGTTGCTCACTCCTTAAGTAGCAGGATCCTCCAACTGATCCTCCAAATGGCTCTGTTTCCATGGAATGTGTGCCTTCAGTACCTGAAACAAAGCTGCTGCTGCTGCTCCTCCTCCTCCTCGCCCTTCCCTTCTCTTTCTCCTTCTCCTTCTTAAAAAAAACAAAAACAAAAACTTTTGAACAATAATTGGCCTTTTTACCTCAGAGATGCTGGGATTTGTAGTTCTTCCAAGATAATGCTTCTTTCCTCTGGCCGAAAGAAAGCTCTGTGCTGATGCTGTAGCCTGACATGAATTTTATGTACCATTATTTGAGTAAGTAACATTCCAGAAAAGAGCTTATGCTTATTTGAAGGCCTGAAAAGTGTTGTTACCTCTCATTTATTCTAAATCGTTATATATATCAAAGCAGAACCTAAGGGCAAGAGAAAGAGCAAGAAAGGTTTTTACATATTTCCAACCCGACAGAGAATTGCCTAGTTGAGCATGATGTAAACGTAAATCACCATGAATACCAAAATAGGGATTTAGATTAGAAGGGGGGGAAGCCGTCTCCAGGCTCATTTTCAGCCTTCTCTAAATCTTACACTCGGAATGCAGATTCAGAAGTCCTGAATAACTAGAATTTTTGAGCAGTTCAGGATTCCTTAAGGCTTCTTAGGCCAAGCTGAGGATCTGCAGTCAACATTTGGCTGCAGCTCTGTGCATTACAAGAACTGTAACAAAGAAGCGGGGCAAACTGGCAATATACCGTGAAAAGCAAGAGCCAGTGAAAGACAGGATGAAATTGTGTTTAATTCTGAAAGTGTTAACTTAAAGCAAATTTGATCTGTGCCATCTCTCACAAAGGGCAAGAAGTAGTAAATGATGAAGTTAATATCACAACAGGGAGCTGCTCTATGTTTCAGGGCACATGGATGCAAATATTAAGAGTTGTGTGACTAACTGTGGAGGCACCTATTAGCAGCTCTAGGAAGCAGCAGGAGATCAATGGAATAAACAAACTGATCCACAGCTAGATGGTAATGCTGTTGTGACGTTCACAGCACATGCGGCTCGTCTTTACCTTTCATGCCTCTGGCACTTATTGACTGGTAATAATAACTAGGACCAGCTGAAGGTTTTGACATCAGGCATGTGGTGAATCTGCTCTATGCTTTCAAGAGCCATCCAGGGAGATGAAGCCTATAGACTAAATAGGTTCAGCACCCTGGATAACTCCTTTAAACTAGGAGCTAAAATCTACCGTACCATTGACATGGAAGCCATTGGCCACCCAAACTGGTAGAATCTTATAATTTCTTCAGTTTTTATTAGTTCCTCTCTTTTAAAAGTCATATTGTGAGGCCCATCCATCCCAATTCTGGGAGCAAAGTAGGATCTAAATTAAATTAAGGCCATTTCCGCACTGGGAAATTAAAATGGTGCAGAGCAACCTGCAACGGAGGTCTTCTGCACTGTAGAGTGGACTGGGGTGGACTACTTTCTGTAGATCCACACCTCAGTCTGGTTCTGAGTGACCAGAAGTGGTCGCGCAGCATGGTTTTTAAAAACCTCTTTTTTGAGGTTTTTAAAAAGCACAGAGCGAGCGAAGCCGTGTAGCTCCGTCATCCAGCTCCGGAGCAGATTTGCAGGTGTGCGCAAGTGCGTGCCTGCAGATCTTCTGGGGGCGGGCTTTCGGCTGGCAAGCTTCTCCGGTTGGTGGAGAGCCTCCACCAACCGGAAGCCACCATTTGGGACGCCGGAGGACTGCAGAGCAGCGAACTCGCACTGCTCCTCATGGCGACGGACTCGGCCGGCAGGAAAACAAAGCCGGTAAGCTCTGTTTTCGGGCGTTTCCCCCACACACATGCAGAAAGGGCCTAAATTAAATTTTTGTATAACAGCCTACCATGGCCCCATTCACACTACAGAATCATAGCACTCTTGTTCCACTGTAATTGCTACTTTTCTGTCCTATGGAATTGTGGGAATTGGCATTTAGAATTTTCAGCCACAGTGCTCTAGTTGCCTTGCCAAACTACAAACCTCAGGATAAGATAGAATGGAACCATAGCAGTTACAATGGAATAATAGCACTATAACTGTAGTGTGATGAGCCCCACATGTTACCGACTGGAGTTTTGGATCATTAGTAGCTCAGATTCCAACCAAGAATCAGAGGACATTTCTGCACTACATTGTTATAGTGCTATTATTCCACTTTCAACATCCTGTGGAATTCTGGGGTTTGTAGTTTACTGAGGCCAAAGAGCTCTCTGGCTGAGAATTCTAAATGCCCTCCCTAAACTGCAAACCCCAGGAGTCCATAAGGTGTTGAAAATGGAACAATAGCACTATAACAGTACAGTGTGGAAATGGCCTAGTCTCAATTACTTATTATCAGATAGCATGTTCCAAATAGAGTCACTTTTCATGATGCTGCTGTTGTAACCCTATCTAGGTGGTTTTATTGAGATGTTTTATCAGTCAAATTAGTCTCAGAACATGTATCACTAATGTAATTAATTTAAATTAATTAAATTATCATTATATTATTAAATTTAATAAAGTTGTTGTTTTGTTGTTGTTATTCCCAAATAATCCCCATTTTTTGCAAGCTATATAGCTAAAACAGTACCATCTGCATGAGACATACACAAAATGAGGTCCATGGACTGCATGTGGGCCTCTAGAGCTGTTTTGTGCCCCCCTGCCCCCCAGAGTTCAAAAAAAAAAGAGATTTACTCCAAAATATCCCAAAATGACCACAAGGAAGCATGGAAGACGACTCTACCATGTTGGGAGGCCCCTTAGACTCTCATAAGGCTTTTTTAAAATGACAACATTTCAAATTTTTTTGCTTCAAAATTCGCTCTAGGAATTATGTGGAGCATTTCCACCACATTTAGGGAGGAGGTGCTGGGCCAGTTTAACACCAGGAGAGGTCCTTCTTGAAATAAGAAGTGAACACAGTGAAACTGCCACATTTTCATGATGGGTGTTTGGGAGCATATTGGGGCGAAAAAAGGGGGTTAGTGGAGAGGAGTGGCCAACCAAGGTCTCATAGCGGGTGGCTAGTGTGGCCCTCTAGCCTTCCACAATTGCCCACCCCTATCTACACATAACTGACTCCAAGAAACCCCAAAGTCTGTAAAAGTACAAAAAAAAAAACCCTTTAGCAAGCAATGTTTGAAGAGAATTAAAACAGCCTTCAAACAGCCCAGTGGAAACTGAGCATTACAACTAGATATGGAGCATTACAACCAGATATGGAAGATATGGAAGACAGAAAATAAAACTGTGTCTCAAGCTATTTGCGGGGAGGGGAGGGCAAGAGGGTATGCCAGGGACTGGTACCATATTTGTGCCCATTGGTTACAATAGTTTATTTCTTTTTTGAAAACTCTCCAGCAATCAACAGTTGAGGCACACAGACCAGCACTGCCCTAGGCATTTGACAGTTTTCCAAAAAAAAGTAGTTATGTTAGTCTCTTGCAGAATAAAAAAGAGGAAGGAAGGCAGGTGGGAAAAGAAAAAAGAAAAGAAATGTGGCAGCATCTTTAAGACTAAATGGTTTTTATTTTTGCATGAGCTTTTCATGGATATAAATCCCATTTCTTCAGATGCAGCATCGAGTGGCATTAAGGCCTCAGCCATAAAGCATATTTATACAATCATGGGAGTGGGATAGAATGTAATAGGATCTAGAAAGATGCAAATTGTGAGCCTTGCCTTAAATTTTTAAAGGCTGAGTGAGGTGATACAGGTCTTTCAGATCTTCACAGTGGTCAGCTAGTGTTGAAGCATTAGAGCAATAAACCTGTTTACCAAAAGGCAGTTTCCCAGGGTTCAAAACTCTCTTTGAGAAGATTCCCTTTGTTATATATGCTTTAGAGAAGACTCTTGTATTAATACATATAGTGCGCAATGAAGTCATTGTCTTTGTTCATATATTAATAAAGAGTTTTTAAAACTGGGCATTTGAGTAACATTGCCCTAGATTTTTTTTTCTTCAGGCAAAAGAACCTTAAGCCTGCTTCACAGCAGCTGTGCTAATGTGACATTCCTCACTAGTGACCCTCATCTCTGAGTTTTGAGAATACTCTTTGCTGGACAGTTCAGCCAATCGTAGACGGGTGGAGCTGGGTTTATAGGCTGCAACCAATTCTTAACGTAGCTTATTGGAAGATAAAAGGCCAGAGGTAAATTAGAAATTCAAGGGATTGATTAGATTGCAGGGACAATTAGTTCTGAACTTGGTGACCCTTCGGAGGACTGAGATCTGGAGCAAGATGAACAAAGTAATATTTCTGGGGTTGCTAAATGCAAATAACAAAATTAGTATTCAAACACTGAATAACCTTCTCAAGAGATAAAAGATTCCTGGCTGTAATATCCTCAGTGAAACCAAGTATTTGACTTTGGAATTGCTTCTCTTTTTCAAAGTGCACTTCTTTTAATTTTTGTCTAAGCTGTAACAGTTTATCATATAATTCTGGTTAATAACCACCCAACTCCCTCACCCCCCCCCATACCACACTTTCCAATTTTGCTTTGAGGTTTTATCATTTCCTCGCACTGTGTACCCAATTCCCAGATGACCAGAGCTTGCTGAATTTTAACGGTCCAGTTTGTCTCCTGAAATAGCTGAGTACACGTAAAAGTCACCCCTTGGGTTTCATTTTTTCCCTCTGAGTTAAAACTCTGGTTTCTTACCAGATAATGGACTAATCAGTGGTTGATGTAGATGTTTGCTATGCCAAGGGCGAGGCTATCCAATTCTAAAAGCTAGCTGTGCAATTATGTGTCAGTGTACCTGTTTCTTTTAAGAAGGTAGGTGAGACCATATCCATTCATGTGTTCTTTGAAATAGTCCCCCAGATTGAGA
Source organism: Cyclura pinguis (assembly GCA_030412105.1). NCBI lineage: Eukaryota > Metazoa > Chordata > Lepidosauria > Squamata > Iguanidae > Cyclura > Cyclura pinguis. Next base: position 263,375,234 of record CM059601.1, on the reverse strand, counting down.
GAGATTTAAATCATGCATACAGCATCCTTTAGAAAAATCTGATCTCTAAACTGCATGCACAATGTTCTATGAGTTTCACAGACTCACGGAAGTATAGGCCATCTAAGCCAATCCTGACTTGATATAGGACATCCAGAGTTATAGCATATCCGGCAGGTATACTGAATGTTGAGTCTCTTCTTGAAGACTTCCATCTGAGTTGAGTGCCAGTGAGCCGCTGGCTGTTCCAGCTAGGCGTTGTAGTCTTAACAAAGTACCTTTCTCATGCTGTGGCCTGAGAATCATGGCCCAGTAACTGATTATAGTAAAAAAATGCTTTCACTATTAAGACATTTATCCTTATATCATTGTTGTTAGTATTTGCCAATATCCTACATTGATTATTTAGTTGCAAATGAGTAAATGAGGTCCTGACCCAACTTTCCAAGCCCACCTTAACTTCTCACAGTGAAGGAGGTATGTTCAGCTGTCAATCAAGATGCAAGGAAGATGATGTTTCAAGCTACCTCCCACCAGTGAGGGAGGCTGCAATGAGGAATTGTGGCAGGAGTCCTGCTTCTAATTGTTGTAGCCTTGCTCACTGGTGGGAGGGGACTGGAAACACCATACTTGCTCCCCATTCAGCAGTTGAACAGATCTCCTTTGCTCAGTGTGGCTACTGGCAGTGAAGATGGGTTTGGAGGGGAATAGGGCCATGGTTGTGACTCCATAGTGTCACTTGTGACAAACCCTAGGAGGATGTGGCCAGCAGAGCTGCCCTAGCACCAGAGAGGAGTTAATCTGATTGACTCTCAGACTAAGGAGAATCAGCCTAGCCAGAGGGAGGGGCTGTGTGAGGGATGATAGCAGAGGAAAAAAAAAAAATATATACACACATACACACACACACACACACACACACATATACACACACATACACACACATACAGGGTGTGTGAGAGATAAAGGAGTTCTTCAGAAAGAGAGAGAGAGAGAGAGGGAGAGGGAGAGGGAGGGAGAGAGGGAGGGAGAGAAGTTAAAGGCTTGTTAACCTAGGGAAGGGTTTACCTATGAATATATGAAAGTTCTTTGATGTTTGAAAATATTGATTTACCCGATACCTTTCCCTTGTTAGTTGTTTTAATAAAGATTTTATTCTATTTTTTTTTTTTAAAGAGCAGCCTCCATACAGTGTTTCTTTAATTTTGAGCTCAGTTACACATGCTACCGCAAGTGACACATTCATTTGGGATAAACCAGAAAATGCTTTGCCCTAGATCCACAAGGGCATGGGATTAGGGGAAGCAGGAGTATGATTAAGTGTGAAAAGGGAGCCAGGGGGTTGTAATTATATAACAGGGTGCTGCTTCTCCAGGGAGGGAAAATAAAAGCAGGCCTGGTCTGTCACAGCCTAGGCTGGCCCAGATCTCCATATGACATCACTGAATATGGAGCAGTTATGGATCCACATCCCTAAGTTACAAGTGCATAACTGTAATACAGAATGCCAGCTATTGCTGTTGTTATATTTATTTGTATCCTGCACTTTTTCCAGTCTGGAGCTCAAGGTGACTTACAAAGGTTAAAAAAGATACAGCTAAAAGTTTGCTTCATACATTTTTTTAAAAATTTAACTAAATTGTCAATAGAATTAAAAATTATTTTAATTGAAAAGAAGAACAACAAATAGAAACTGCACAACACAGGAGAGGCTCTTTCCCTGTGAGTTATCAACTCTCAAAGGCCTAGAAAACAATAGCAAGGATGCTAGCCCATCTAACCACTCTAGGAAGGGAGTTCTAAGACCCTCTCCCTTGTTCCCACCAGCTGTATTGGTGAGGGTGGTAGAACAGAGAGAAGGACCTGCCCAGAAGATCTCAAGACATGGCAATACTCATATAGGGAGCTACAATTCTTTAGATAGCCAATGACCATGCTGGCTGGGGGGTTCTGGGAGTTGTAGTCTAAGAAAGTACCCTTTGCATGCTGTAGCCTTTGAGTTCCATCCCAGTAACCAAAATCTACTGACCTGTTAAGACTTCCAGGGCTTAAGAGGCCTGCATCTGCAGATTGCTTAGCATTATCCAGACATTCCTTAACACTGGAGATCTGAAAGTGCTGGGATGCTTCTGTTTTCAAAATGCCTTTGAAACTGAATTGAATTACCTAGTTTTAAAAAAGGAAGCTGGCATATACAGCCTCACATGTTTATCTCCCTTTCATGCTATTTATACTAGGGGTAAGCAGCCATAGAGGGTCCAGGAGCAGAACTGGCCCATTTTCCATTATCCAGGGATCTCCACTGGGAATACCTATCCATATTTCCAGTCTTCATTGAAAGAAGCCTATTTCAGGACCTAAGGTGTAGCACCTCCTGGAGTATTCTCTATTTGGGGGCTGACTTTTGAAATCATTTATTTAGCAATATCATATTTTGGATTGTAGAGGTAAGGGTGTCTTTGTGCCAGAGGCGTATCAAGGATGGGACAAGTAAGATATGTGCCCTGGGTGTCAATGCCAAGGGGCACAAAAGAGCCAAAGACTTTGCGGAGGAGGAGGAGGAGAAGGAGGAGGAAGCAGCCCCGAAGCAGCCCCTTCCATGCTTGCGCCATTTATCCTAGACACTCCTCTGCTTTGTGCTACCTAGTATAGGCAGCATAAAATGGAGATGGACATCTGATGCTGTATACGGCAGCTTTCAGTGAGGGCCTTGAACCACACCCAGGGCCACCCAGTTCCCTTTCCTGGTCTGAGCTGTATGGGAAAAAACTGTGCAGGATCTCACACAGCTTTCCCTGGAGATGCTAAGGATTAATCCTGGAACTCTCCATACAGAACACATGTATTCTACTGGTGAGCTATAGTCCTTTCCCTAAAATATGTATCCTTTCTACTACCTTATCAGCTTGTGCCCATATATATTGCAACCTCCCCTTCCCTCCTCTCAACCAAAATAAAGACTGTGCAGTTCAAATTGAACAGAAGCATGAGATATGAACGGCTTAATGAAATTCTATATTCCTTAGCCGAATGCAGCTCAGGCCCATCACTCCTAATTATACATTGTCTAACTTTCCTATTGAGCTCACTTCTTTTTGTTCCTCTCTGGCTTTGATGTACTAATGAGAATAGGAATATTCCAGCCACCACAGTTCTCTCTTCCTTTCTATTCTTTGGCTCTTTTAAGATTTAAATATTTCTCTGGCTATTCTTTTTAATAGGATTTTTATCCTTGCCACAGTTTGTGAGCAGATAAGAGTCTTTCTGAAGCAAAAATGAATGTAAGATCCCATACAAAAAGACGAATGACTAGAGGCCTATATAGGGTGGTCACTTAGCCCTCCCCCAAGCAGGGAATGGCACACTGAAAGGGGAGATAAAAGTAGACACAGATTTCCATAAAATCTGCATAGGCTGCTTTATATGTATGGGTGAAAATGTAGAAATAGTTTCTGTGATTTAAACAGAAATGCAATGCATTTTATCTTAGTGGCAGTGTGTGATTTGATGTATATCCACCCTGCACAAAGATAACTCGATACCACTTTAATATATTATGGCTGCAACTAATGGAATCCTGGGATTTGTAGTTTGGGGAGGTACTTAGATTTCTGCCCTCTAGTCTACCTCCCTGAGCTACAGTGTGTTACCCTGTTTACTGGGGGTCCTGTGAGGGACACCAAAATATGCTCAACAATAGGTGGGGATGATTAGCTCTGAGCACTGCTTTAGTGTTACGAGAGGCAGGGTAACTTAGCAGGATCTTGTAACCCAGTGTTTACGGGGTCAGGCCAAGTCAAGAAGCAGACCGGTTTGAAAATAATGAATGATCTTTATTAAATACAAGCACACAATGTAAGCAACACACGCACACAGATAACTAAGGAAAATAAAGGTGTGAGTAAGATAGCGGGATTTTCAGAGGGATAGTTAATTTGGGTGATACGAAACCTGTTCCTGAAGTCTGGAAGAAGAAGAAGAAGATGGAGAGCGAGGCTGGGGTTCGATGTATCTCGGCATGTGGAGCTGAGGGGAAGCTCGCCAAGCGATGCAGCAGCAAGGCAGTCTGGAACTCGGAAGCGATCCGAGGAAGTGCTCAAAGTCAGGGGTTTTTATAAGGAGAATTGTGACCGTAGGCTAGGTCGGACTTAGGGGAAAACAATAGATTTGGGGCTGGAGACAAAGCCTCCGAAAGGTCAGAATCTGAATGATTGAGTTACAGCCAAATTGTCAATAGGATAGCCGGTATGCAAACGCGGAGTACTTGAGCGTTCTATAGTCAGATCATCAAGCTGCCAGCGCTAGGCAGAGGATCTTTTGAAAGTTGCTTGCATACCTAATGGAGATATTTGCCTTGTGGTCTCCTAAAGCGGCGAGTCGGCTGTTTCTGGCCTGCCTGTATTGTTTCGGAATATTACGGCGATTATCGGTCAAGCCTGTATGCATGCTTGTCCGGGGGCCTCGCAAGCATGTGAAAGGGATATGTGAAGCCGAATTATTGATATCAAAGATATCTTTTTATATCCCCAAAGCTCGGGCTAGCCAGGGCAGTAACAAGTGCTAGAACTCTCCAACAAAGAATTCCAACTACCTCCCCAAACTACAAATCCCAGAATTCTATAGGATGGAGACACAACAGTTAAAAGTGGTCTCAAACTGCTACAATCATATAGGGTGGATACATCTCAGTTCTGTGTGCTGTGGATGTACAGCTTTGAGGAGCCTGTTCTTCATTCCTATGGTTGTGTTTAAACCACACTTGGACTAGACAGTCTTTCAAACAGAGAACGACTTCAAACTGGAGATTTAAATCCTGATGTGATTGTCCCCACGTATTAATTTTTTTATATCTTTTACACTCATGTAAAAAGATTTAACACTCATGTCAATACCTCACCAACAAACAGAGGCAAGGATTGCAACTGGAAGTAACGGCAGGAGATGATTCAAATAAAAGCTGTCCATGTTGTACAGATTGTTCTGGCCCCTGAGGGAGAGAAGAGCAGCCAGGCATAATTCCATTGGGCCTTGCCCCCAGTGGCTGGTGAGAGGGCCTTACTCCAATTTTAACTGCCACCGCTCTGGTCTTTGAGGGAACTAAGGACAGCTAAGTGTCAAATTAATGATTTCTGACGCACCCTGGGGACATTTTTGATTGAAGGACAGGGTATAAAAATTCTAAATAAATAAATAAACAGGATCCCCCCCCCCCCCCGTGGTGTGATCTTCTACAGTGGACTCTTGGTCAAGGTCTAAGATAAAATGGATACACTTTTGCAAGTGTTTTTGTGCCTTTCTCTAAAATGTGCAAAAAACAATGGTGAGGGGTATGTGGCATCTCAGTGTCACACTGAAAACCAGATTTCTAAGGCAGGGTTGCCAGGTCATGAACATCCTGAGTCTTAAGATTTCAGGGCCAGATTTTAAAATGTAGGGATGACATCATTGTGATGTCATGGTGGGTCTGGTGATGCTGCAAGAGACAACCTCTGGTTATGTCATTAAGCATGGTGCCTTAAGTATCAACCATAGTTGCCCAAAGTGGGCCATTCTAACAAAAAAGGCACATACACACTTTTCAAGGCAGTATTCTCTCCTTGAGATCTCTCCTCCAGAAAATTCAGCAAAGTGGGGCAGACTCTTGAGACACGGTTCTGAGATCTCAGGTCCCTATTCCCAAGGGAGTTGCAAAATTCTTGGCATGCTGAGATGATCAGATTCACACAAAATCACAGGAACCATGAAATTTTCTCATATCTCTCCTTCAGACAAAAGACCGATCTCTGTATAGTGGAATAGATGGACACCCTAGGCCTGTCAGTGTGATATAGATCCTATTGCTCCAAGGCAGCTTGCGGATTCCATGTCAGTGAAGTGGTGAATCCACTCTGGGTTCTAGTCTGAACTTTAAATGAGCTTGGTAAGATGCTGAATCCCAAAACAAGCACCCAGGCATCTTGGGGGGTGAACCTGCAAAGTTTGCACTAAAATCAAGAGCAGATTCATCGGCCAACTGACATGGATCTCATCAAACTCTACCCTCTGATGCATTGCATCTGGTTGTCTTCTAGCGGCTTTACCAAATTTTAATGAAGCTATAGTAAAAAGTTTAGTTGAAGATTTATCTATGAGGGAAATATTTACCATGGAGTAATGATAGCTATCCACAATCAAATATATGTGTCTTTGATCTCAATTATATTATGCAACTGCAACTTGCCCACCCCTACTTGACAGATTTGTGGATAGGATTACTGAGATAGTATGTATATATTGCACAGTTAGCAAAACCTGAATATAAATGTTAAATCCTCCTATCAATAAACAATTGGCTCTGTAGAGACTGACAGAAGTGGGGGTCAACAAGTCCAGCCCCTTGTCCAGTGCCAGAATGCAGGAATCACACTATTGAAGTATCTCTGAGATATGTTCATCCAGCCTCTGCTCAAATATTGCTGACCAAGGAGAGGCCAAGGCCTCAGAAAGCTAAAGCAGTTGTTAACTGCTATCAAGTCACCTTTGACTTATGGCAACCCTATGAATGAGAGATCTCCAAGTAACCCTATCATCACCAGTCCTATTCAGGTGTTACAGATTCTGAGCTGTGGTTGAGTGTGATCGAGTCTATCCACCTGTAATGTAGTCTTTCTCTTTTCCTACTACCTTCTACCTTGCCCAGTATTATTGTCTCTTCTAGTGAGTCATGTCTTTTCATGATATGTCCAAAACATGACAGCCATCTTGGTTTCTAGGGAGAGTCTAGGATTGATTTGTTTTAATACACATTTATTTGTCTTTTTGGCAATCCATGGTATCCAGAACTCTCTCCCAACACCACATTTCAGTTTTTTCATCATACAGCTTTCACAACCATACGTAGAAGTCAGAAATACAATAGCATGGATAATCCTTGCCCACTACTCTTCCCCACTAGTTTGTGGAGTGCCTTCCAACCTGGAAGTTTCATCTTCTAGCACTGTCTCTCATTTCATTTTGGATTGTTTGTCCCTCTGTAAACAGGCCTACATCCTTCTAGTTTTAACCGACTCACTGTATATAGCTACAATCTGAGAAGAAAGGGGTTTTCCAATGTGGAATATACAGTGGACCCTCCATATAAGCAACCTCCAGATCTGTGAATTTAAGTGATCATGGAGTGCCATGCGAGTGATGTATTTAAGTCTTTTACTTCAAGTCTCAAGTCAAGTCTCAAGTCTCTACCTTCAAGTCTCAAGTCGAGTCTCAAGTCCTTGCAAGATACTTTCAAGTCAAGTCTCAAGTCTGAGAGCCAACTTTATACCCCAACTTGTATTCTAGAATTTCTGGACGGAGTCGAAAGTCAATTTTAGCAATTTAAGTAGAATTGGTCTTCTACTTTTGTGATTTTGCCATCTGCAGCTTCGGAAGTGGGGAATAGGATCATTCTTACTGCCCGTTATTGAAGCTTCAAGAACTTCAAGGATCCTTCCTCCTCAAGACCACTGCCTAACACATTTCCTGTTCCCCTCTGAGATATGTGTCCTGCACTCTGGGCATGAGTCTTGCCTTCTGCTTTCAGGAAAAGTTTTAGAAAGCTCCTCCTATATGTAGCAGGGACAGGCTGCTGAGCAGACTTCAATCCCACCTCAAGCCCATTGCCTAACCTATTTGCTCTTCCCTCTGAGAAATGTGTCCAAACTTTGGGTTTAAGACAGATTGTCAAGTGACCAGTAAGTTGTAAGATTTTTGGATGAATGTGTTATGTTACTGAACCAAGTGCAGCAAGTCAGTCACTAAAATTACGCAAGTCTCAAATCGAATAGAGTCAGTATGTAATTTTTGAGTCAAGTCAGAGTTGAGTCACTGATCTGACTTAAGTCTGACTTGAATCTGAGTCTATTGACTAGACTCTTCATCACTGTGCCATGCCCTATACCTAAAATGGTGGTGACACATGCACAGACCTGCTGAAGTGTCCGTATACACTTCACTGCCATTTAATAATGTGGGACATGAACATTCACATTTTTTCCCATTCTTGGGGGGGGGGGGACAAAATTCCTGCAGATATGGAGAGTCCTCTGTATGCTTCTCTTTAGGGTCCCACCTTCTTTTGTTGGGGAATGAATAATACACTTGTTTTAGCTTTTTTCCAAAAGTGGATTCCTTATTTATTTAGTACACTGCATCTTTTTCAGTGGCTGCTCATATATTCCTAGAAAAGGAAGAGACAAAATTAAGAAGTTCAGATCATGGGCATTTCAGCTGTGGAGACCTGACCTTGATTTAGTTAGCAAGCCTGTAGAGAGAATTATTTAATCAATAGTCAGCCATGAAGGATCCATTGCACAAATGCTCAATTGCAATGAAAGAGCGAAACACATTTCAGAAATGGCCTCTTTGAAAATTAAGGTTAAAAGTAAACTCATGACACAAGCCTGGGAATCACTCTATTTCTAATTGAAAGCATCACTGCTAACTCAGAAGCGATGGAAAATTCTAGCCTTTGGGTTTATCTCACCAGAGGACTCAAAATATATAAATTAATGGGAAGGCAGAGGGGAAATGCCCTGAGGTGATGCAAGGAAGAAAAGATCTAAATGCTTATACCGGAATGTAGATTATGTCTCTTTTGCTAGGCTGTAGGCAAGTTTTGCAAACCGTAAAAAGAGGCCAACTCCTGGCCAGGGCTAACAGCTACAAAAGGAAATGGTCAATGAGGTTAAGTGGTCTCACCTCTGTACGTCAGCATCCTTAAGAGGCATATTTGAATGCTTACCCCCCAACCCAATTTGTTTGAGGATCTTTGACTTGAAAATAATGTCACCATTTGAACTCTGAATATGACCCCGGTCTCTGTACCAGTTTTCATAACCATTTCAAGAGCTTATTTCATCTGGGCACCATATTGCTCATGATTAAATTAGCAAGGAAGCTGCAGAAACGAAAGAAGAGATGTGAGTAATCCTACCAACATATTGGGGCTTTCATTATCTCTCAGTTCAGGCAGTTTGACTTAAGTGTTTTGATCTTAGCTGGTGGAAAGTGACTGTGGCCATTTCCACACTAGACAGTTATAGTGCTATTGTTCCACTTTCAACATCCTATGGAATCCTGGGGTTTGCAGTTTATGGAGGGGCCTGAAAGGCAGAATCATATTTCACATTTTCTGGGATGTTCTTTAGCTGAAAATGAAGAAAAATGGGTCATATTTGATGTGTAAGTTGGGAACCTGAGCACTGCCTTCCTGAATAAGTTCTGGACCCCACAGTTGTCCCAGGATACTTCGCTGCCTCAGGCAAAGAAATAGAGGACATATCCTCTTCCAGTCAATGTACAGAAGCCAATTGGACTGTACATATAATGTAAATGCTTGTTCCCCTTATTCTCAACATCAATCAATTATTCTCTGCTCAAGTTGAGGAGACAAGTTTTTTTTTAAATTCTTAACAACAACCAACACCCCCCCCCCCCCCCGTAGTTCATCAGAGAAGAACACAGAAAACCAGGTTGTACAGTCCTATGCAAGTTTATGTTTGCCGGAAACTCATCTTTTAATGCGTATCTCTCACGCCCTACTGCAAACATGACACCACAAGAGTGCAGTACTAGCCGCAGAAATCAAATCATTGCATTTGTACAGGTTTGTTAGACTCTGTGCAGATTCCAGACTCCTTCTTAGGCCCTTTCCGCTCCACCCTCCCAACCTGCCATAGGGACAGGAGAAGAATAGGACCGCAACAACACTTATGCATGATGTCATCACGGTCCCATCCTTCTCCCAACCCCTGGCAGTGCAATAATACCACAAATCATTGATAGGTTTTCCCCATCAATGACCAGTGATGGCACCACCATTGTAGATTTACCTTGTTTGTGGAGGCCCTGGAAGCACAATGGCTATGCTTCCTGCCTGAGCACAGCCTGGGAAACTACGTGGTTGTGCTGCAGCAGAAAAAGGCATGGCCATTGCACTTCCTGGAACACTAGGGCAGCTGGTGCAGAGGGGAGCACTCCTGTTGGACTCTCCTCCCAACAGAGCCGATGCTGGAACCCACAGCAGATGTCTCCACGATCAGGCAAGGTGCAGAAAGGGCCTTATTCTATTCTTATCTATAGAATTCACGAGACCTCATCAAATGACAAATCTCAGGATTCAGCTATGGCAGTTGAAATTGTAGGAGAGTATTACAGTGAGGTAGTGAGAAAGAGACCAATACAAAGAATTTGACATTTGTTAAGGACAAGTATTATTATTTTTTAAATAATTCTCTATATTTCCACTGGGCTGGAACTTGTAATGGATCAATGTCTTCCAGGTTGCTAGAGCGAAAACTATGGAGGGCTTCTGTAATTGTTAATGATTGTATAGAAAAGGAAATTTCAGCAAGGTATTGCTTGTTACCTAGTTGTGTGGCAAACAAGACATGCTGAAATTCCCTTGTCTTCATAACTATTAAAGATACAGGCACCCTCTCCGGTTTTCATTCTGGTAACCTTACTAGTCTCTCTGTTGTAGTGAATGCAGCAGGCACGCATGGGGGCAGAAGGCATGCCCATGGCATGCAGCTTTCTCCTCAATATCTTACTGCTTACTCCCAGCATCTGCTGCTTGGAGCAATTCTTTTAGGGATGGGCCAACCAAATCCTCGAATCCTTGGCAGGGATTCAAGATTCAGGAATCCAAATCCCTGCGCCAAAATAGGCAAACCGAATCTTTCAAATCCACCACCCAAACAGTTTGTTGGAAATTGGGACTCCTGAAAACCTGGGAGACCAGGACACCTGAAAACTTGGAAGACTAGACACACAAAGGGACATGGCAAGTAGGTGAATTTTTCCCTTGGAATAATAATGGCTTTTGCTAACAATTTCACAAATTACATCTAGGGTTGTATTCTAAGATATTTAAATTGAACATTTCATATTGAAGTTCAGCACTTGACTGGAAGCTACAGGCTTGAGATTTCAAAGACAGCTAAAACATTCCTTTGCATAGCTCACTTGCAAGTCTCTTTCAGACACAATTCTGGGGTTTGTAGTTTTACAAGGTGTCACAGCCTTCTCTGCCAAAATGTGCTGGTGCATCATCAAACTACAAACCCCAGGATGCCAGAAGGAGCTATGCAAAGAAAAGCCAGTTTTGACCCGGATTATCTCTGTGCTGTAGTGGTCCTGTTTACACAGGCAGGAAAATGTGGGATTAATCCACATTTTCCTGCCTGTGTACAAAGGGCCTTCATGACATTTTCAGTCTGGGAAGATCCTGAGGCAAAACTATGACAATTGTCCTGGCCACATTTCTTCAGAGGGAGGTTTGTCTTTGCCTAGGCTTTTGCTAAGACTAAGAGAGTGTGTCTTGCCCAAGATTATCCTTCTTTCCCTTGCTTTTAAAACCCTTTTTAAAAAAAGGATTTGAAAGATTCAAGATTCGTGAGATTCATGGATTCCCAGAACCTTCCAGGGATTCAGATCCAGATTTGGATTCAGAAAATTCTGGATTCATCCCATCTCTAAATTCTGTCATTTTTCCTTTTAGTAGGGCCAGTCTTGCAAAGGTCTGACATGCAAGAAGGCAATATGAAATTAAGTTATGGTGCTGGTTCTTCTGGTACAGTACCACATTGAGATTAAATTTGAGTTACATCAATAATGTAGCACTGTACAAAGTTGCAGTATTATTCTATTTCTATGTTAGGTTCCCTTTCCTCTGGCTGAGCCACACACCTGGGTGGTACATTTCCACACCCAATTAATGGCCAAGGGAGGCACCCAGGTACCACAGTAGGGCAGCTGGGAAAAAGCAAAACCTCTCATCTTGGCAGGCTTCCAGTGCCATGTGTGTATTGTGCTGGAGCTCTGGAAGGGCAAGAGCTGTTCTTTTCAGTTGGTTGCCCAACCGCAGGTAGATGGTGCCTGCATGTTTCACCACTCTCTCAGTCACTTATTTGTTGTTGGGATGAGCCCCAGCATCATCAAACTGCAGCTGCATGGAAAAGAAGAGTGTTGTGCAAGGAGGTATTGGATATCTCCTTCCGCAATGTCTATTTAAATTCATAAACTAGCATCACTGAGAGTTATGCTGGCATATGATACCAAGAAGGTTCCAGCCAATATCATCATCTGTACTTCATTGGAAGCATACCTTGGTGAGCTGGCTAATCAGAAAGCATAAAAATAATGGTGCAAACTTATAAAGCCCACTACATCTTCATTGGGCAAAGATAGTTTTTAAAAAAATCACGTGGGAAGAAAAATGATGTCGTTAGAATGACAGGTTTGCGTCTTGCTTCTTTGGAATGTTATAAAGAGAGGGTCTATGCAGACAGAAAATTCCTTCTTTCCCACTCCAAAAAGAAAGCAGAGAAGTAACTAGGAACAAAGACAGTTAAAGATGGAAATAAAATTTCTATTCATTTGCAGCCACAAAGTCCCTTGTCATTTTGACTTTCATTTCACTCAAGTATCAGGATTCACAGGATTATTTTCCTTTTGGGTAACAAAGAACAAGAAATTGAGGCTGTGCTTGGAGTTATATCATTGGACTAGAATGTGGCCTTTGGACCATGTGACAATCTTTGTGGAGGATTTCAGAGGAAGCTATAACCAGGCAGAGAAAGGATATAGCTTTCCTTTTCTTTGAAGAGAAATAGTAAAGGGTAAGCTTTTCCCCGCAACATTTCTAATTAAAAGCTAAATGTTCCCCTTCAGCTGTCTGAAGATCTCTCATTAAAGTTCAGTGTGTTTAACACTGGCTGAAACTAAAGAGGTACAAGAGAACAGCATGGAATTCATTGAAGTTTACTATTGTGTAACCCTGGATGGGACTACTGCCATGGTTTTCCTACTGCATAGCAGAGCCACTGCTTATTAGTCTTGATGAGCCTAATGCATAGCAGAGCCACTGTTCCTATTAGTCTTGAGGAGGTGATCACCTCAGGTGGTGGGAGGCACTTTGCTTTCTACCCCGGGCAGTGATAAATTGTGTATTGTTGGCTTAGGTAGCTTTGGGCTCATTTTCTGGGTGCTGCAAACAAGATGAAGACCCACTAAACCTGGACTTTCTGTGAGCTAAAACATTAGCCCTGTAATGCCATGGTGTGTTTCCTCTGGTTTGTTGGTAACAAGGAAAAGCTGATAATGTACCTCTGGGAATGATTCCCTGGAAAGAAAACCAAGACTATGAAACAGAAAGATGACGGGAGTAATAAGTAAAGGATGGAACAGCTGCTTTTTGGACTATAATTCCCAAAATGCCCCAGCCACCAATGGCGATTGCTGGCTGGGGACTTCTGGGACTTGTAGTCTCAAAGTAATTTCTGCCACCTCTGGAAATAAAGCATGAGTATTCCTTTTAACCAGCTTCCCATGAATACTATGAAGGCAAGTGATTCTTCTTGAAGATAACCTACCATGTGGAAAGTCCTTCCAATTAAAATAAACTTTGAAAATGAGAGCTTAACCCAGAACTGTCCTTGTCTAATTGTGAAATAATACAGAACTAATTAAGATGATCCTTCGCAAAGGAACAAGTAGAATTAAGTCGAGAAGAGATGCTTTGCATCTTCCTGTTTTACTTTACAGTTGCTGAGGAACAAAGTTGACATTTAAAACTCCAGCATCAGGGAGAACATATGAGAAATCTGATTTTAAAGTCAGCTCTTACATCTGAAGCTTCAATCCAACCATTAGTCCTAAATAGAGAATGCCCACTGAATCAATGGGAGTTTGGTAAATTCCATTGCTTCAGTGGGTCTAGTCTAGTTAGGATTAATAATTGATTTTAGGACAGGGGTGGCAGCTGTGCAGC